>OU612090.1:11165930-13665930 GCA_914767735.1 Anoplius nigerrimus
TCAGTTACGTCAATACATCTGTTTTGTTTATCTTGTGTTAGAAAAATATAACATTACTTTAAATACTTATTGTGTATATACCATATCTTCACACATTTATATAATTATTTTATACGGACTAAATTTTAAAGTCGACATCACAACCAGACTCATCGCAACTTTGTCTTTTATTTGCGTAATTCAGTCACCAGTCGAGTACTGCCTCCGACAAAATTTGTACTCTAAGTGACAACAGCAGTATCCAAGCCACTTAAACATTCACAGTACTCATACACACTTACCTACATAGAGCAGCATCATTAGACATACTAAGAGACCATACATTTTCGACTAACTAAGGCATCCGCGAAATTCAGTCGTCAAACTAGTATATCTCTTCTGACTAAACTCGTACAATAACAAACAACAGCAGTATCCGACTCCCAAAAACGTTCACAGAGACCGACGCAGAGCAACATCATTCCGCACACCCCACATACATACTCGTCTTACTGAGACATTCGTGATATTCAGTCATCAATCAAGTATGTCATTTCTGAATAAGGTCGTATACTAAGAAACAACAGCAGTATCCCGAGCCACTTAAACATTCACGGCGCCTCCGTACGGCTAGCTGCGCAAAGCAGCGTCATTACACATACTGGAAGTACATACACTCTCGACCTACTTAGAAATCCGTGGAAATTAGCTATCAATCGAGCACTGGCCTTTCGGAGTAACCCCTTAAGAGTTCATAGTGCCTGCACGTTGACGTGCGCAAAAGCACGGCATCGTCGACACGACACACTGCCTGACTACCTATGCACGACATAGCAGGCATGTTATATCATTGGAAGTTAGTCAACAATCAAGTACTGTCTCTTCGGACTAACCTCACTAAGTAACAACGGTAGTGCCCACTTTCATGGGCAAGAGCAGCGCATAGCCGACATGAGACCCAGCCTGCACGGTATTACAGGCATGTATCATTGGAAGTTAGTCAACAATCGACTACTACCCCTTCCGACTAACCTGATGCACTGAGAAAGGACTGTGATGTCTAAAGTTGCTGTACTCTTACGTGCAGAAAAGTACACACAGAGCGTATTCTGCCATGAAAGATAGTCAACAATCGAGTGCCGTCCCGTCCGACTAACTTCATGCGCTACAAGACAGTAATATTGTCCAGTTTCTTTGAAATAAACCGATCAAAAAAGATCAATTTTCTCTTTACGCAAAACACACACTTTAGAACATTGTCTTGGAGAAAAATATAAAAATACAAAGTAAATCAATATTTTTATTTTAATTTCAGCAGCATCAAATACAACGCCGCTCGAATATTCTTGGACGTGCACAGTTTTTGCCTGTTTAGCGCACTCGAATATACTCGAGCGTGCACGTTAAAGGGTTAAACATTGGGAAACAACAGTACGGTCTATTTTAGTAGAGGCGAGAATCGAGTCATCGACACAATCAGTTATCTCTCCACCACAGGGCGTCAAATTAGTCAACGATCAAGTATAGTTCGCTCGAGCTAACCTGAAACTATAAAAACAAAGTAGTGGCCAAGCTTCTGAAGAATTGAAGATTCCTGCACTAGCTGCATACGAAGTTTCATGCCAGGTCCTATGATGCGTGCGTCGTACGACGCGACGTAGCGGCGTTCGCGAAGGAAACGTGCGCACCTGCGAGCATGACATCGGCCCTCTCAGTGGGACTCTATCCGTTTTACGTCTTGTATCAGAGTTAACGTCTTGATTCCCGCTAGTCACGTAGGCCGCGATTAAACGTCGCTTACGCGGCAGGCACGAGGCCGAGGCTTAATTGGATGGTACGTACCGTCTCCGTTGACGAGGCTGGCCCGGAGAAAGAGTTGGCGTGAAAATTAATCCGCTCCCAGGGCCTAAACTGACCCTCTTTGTCACCGTCGGGTTATTCGCCAGACATAATTCGGAGCGGCGCGCCGAACGATGCGAGAAATTGTATTTAGGCGGTGGCTTGATGGACTGTTTCGAGTTTGTTGGGCTAGGTTAGTACTTCGGTCTGCGGAAGCTTGGCTAAAATCCGGATGCGTTATATCGCTACTTTCGAAATCAGATCGAAATTTATGAAATCTGAAACGTTTCGTTATGAAACAGAAAATAAGAAACGTTTGTTTATTATCTTGACTTCAACAGCCATATGAACATTCTAATAAATAAAATCACATTGTTGAATCATTATGTCAATGAACAGTTTGTGTGTCTGAAAGGATAAAGCAGCTGATATAACTCTTGGTTAAATTATTAGTTGTTGGTTGGGGAGAAGAATAACGACCTTCGGTCCATAAAATGTCCTCTTTCAAAATAATTGTCATTGTTAGGCGTTAACGGTGCTAATTACAAGAGCCGCGGTGCAAAGTGATTTCGGCGACAATGCATTTTACTGGCGAAAAATAAATTGCGAGCCTGGATTTCGGTGAAAAATTGATACGTAGTTTACGAGTGTGTACGGGTTTAAAATGATATATAAATCTGCAATCCTCGAACTCGCAACAGTGCTCTTAATGAATGAATACAAAAACTGACTGCCAAAGTGATACATAACCATTAAATACAGCATTACAATACATTATTACTCGAATGTGTCCTTAAAATGTGAAGTTACGTTGTAGGTACAGTTAAACAGGTTTAAAGGGACACATACACTTTTGACACATGTAATTTTCATCGATATTGCAGAATATTCTATGCAGTGCACGCTATTTCTTTAACGTATCAGAAAAATTGCACGAAAAAATAAATAATTGTACTTTCATTTTCTACAGTTGTCATATTTGAATATTTTTTACAGGAAAGTTGTATATCTTTACTTTTACTGGTAACGTTCAAAGTGATAGAACGCGTACTGCGCGTCTGCGAAAAATTCCAAACATTTTTTCTTTCGAATGAATCAGTTTTGTTCCCATAATTAGTAAAAGTAACACGTGTAGATTATTAATTCATGCTACCGACGCAGTAGTCTTCGTATAATGTGAGAACCACGGCTTATTAAAAAATGTTGTACAGATATCAGATCTATGTTTTGTGTGCGAACTCACACAAGGCATTGTAATCATAGACGTTTGTACATTAAGTATTTTGCATACCTTTTACCGCCAATAAATTCACTTATTACGCACATTTTTATTTAATAACTGCATTAGTTCAATACGTGCCATCAATTTGAATATTTTTCTATGTTTGATACTGTAATTCAACTGTCACTTTAATTTATTCATACACTTGCTTAACCATTATTCAACATAGTTGCCTTCTGAACGGACTCTGTTAATATTAAGTAGGTATGTAATAAAATTACGCGTAGGAATATAAACTATTACCTTCATACATTCTGTCAAAAATTACGTATTTACGGACATAATCGTCATTATAAATTTCAAGAGAAGTACGGCTGGCCCGCGATTAAGAATTCCGGAGAAAAATTGTGTGTACTGTGAATGAAAGTGGCATCATGCTGTTTGCTGGAAGAGGCGCCGGATGTACGATAGCCGACTAATAAGAATATTGAGCTTGACCCTGAGAGACATGTAAACATAAACGCAGGAAGCGCGTTAAATGCTTATACGACTTAGACGCGCAACCAAATAATTTAATTAAAGAATTTACTGATATTTTACAAGCAAGTTTAAAGTTTATACTTTATAATATGTAAGTATTGAAGTGGATAAGGACCATTTATTTCAGAATAATTAATAAATTCCTGTGTAGAGCATCAAATCTAACGACCATATAACGACAAAGTGAAATAAAAATGTCTTTCCTATCATATAAACATCATACATATATCATAAAACTTAAACCTGAGAAAACTCTTTATCTCACAAGTTGAAGAATTAGTAATTACTACTTTAACAATCAATAATAAACGAAATGCACTCAACACTAACTGAGTGCAAAAAGAAAATGATAAAAAAGCAAATTTCATATGATGTAAACCTCCATCCATTTTCTGAGAAGATACCCAAAATCCATGAGCGTTCTCAGCGTGTCAGGATCGATTCGATGGTAGGTCGGGCCGGCGGCGATTAAGAATTCCGGGTAAAAATGGCGTGCGCGTCTTGCGGACGAGACAGGCGGTGAGGGAGAGACGGTGAGGGAGAGGCAAGAAAGGCAGGCAGGATCGTTCGCGGGCGAAGATGCGTCGAGACGCCGATGAGACTGGCGCGCGGGTGTTTCAGGGACACGTTCGCGTGGGTCGGACCGGAACTGGCATGATTCACGTCGCGACGAAGCCGTGAGACTCGCGAAATACCGGCTCCTCGCACACGCGCCCGACCAGGCGTGTCTGGCCAGCACGCGCGAGCACCTTCCACCAGCACGCACACCACTTCATCACCATAGGCGCCCTACGTCTTCTCAACCGTGTGCACATTCAAACGCTTTACATGCCCGATGGTGGATGATACTTTTGGCAATAAGGGAAGCATAGATTTTTCGAATTGTTTCACAGGGTTCGTCATTTGCAGAGTGTAGAATTGTGGAAGAAAAGCCCATGTTTTTTTTCTCAACAATTTTTAGGGTGGACATAGGTCTGTGAGAAATAAGTGATGTACACTGAATATTAATTTTCATTCCTCTCTATCAAATCTTGATAGGATACCAACAGACATGAGTCTTTCATCCACTTCGAATTCACCTCCATAAATTTTCATCTACAAAATAATTATTCTTACAACTTACATCCCATTAAATATTCTTTTTTTTAAATATTCATTATCCTCTAAATACACATAATAGTGAATAATGTGCAAGTAAAAGCGACGAATCGACTAAAAGTGGAATATTCGAAGGAAAGGTCTTCAACCCCACCCACCGCATAATTCCTCCCAATAAACAACAATCTTCGGCCACATGCCATCCAGGCATTCCGTGTTGGCGTCGGGAAGGCGAAAAATACGTAGCCAAGCGGATCAGTTGAACTCGTCGTTCAAAATCGGCGATGGCGCATCGCACGCGCATCGCACGCGCATCGGTATGCAACCCAGCTTGACTATCACATTTTTATTAACGCATTCCGCGCACTCCGGTGCATTCCAGTTAGCCGAGCCACAATTCACACGATGCATTGTGCGCGATCAGGGACGCGGAAACGTTCGTAGGTGGGTGACTCTAGTTCGGTCTCACAGCTCAAAGACGACATCCTGCCGATATCGTCGGCCTTGTTATCACCCGTTAGAGACGCCTGCATCGCTCGGGTTCGTCTATCGGTGAATCTTTTCTTATCACTAAAGAATTTAACTATATACTTTTTCTAGTACGTTTTGGTGCATTTAATCGCTGCAGAATGAACGTTAAAGTTTGTATAATCTTAATTATGATATGTACTATATCAAAGAAAAATAAAGATGAAACAATTTTTTTCATGTAGAACATTACTTTGTACAATACATCTACTGTGGTCCCACAACTCAATGACGATATTCTGTTGATATCGTTAATGTCATCGTTCGTTCGAAATGTTTGTCGTTGTAAACGTACAAATTGCGTCAGTAATATTAATTGCTGTATACTATATTTGTTGATCTATTTCTGTAGCTTATAATCATTGTTGTTTAAGGCAGCTCTTACTGTTCTTTGTTGTACTAAATTGGAATCCTCATCGCTTGTTACATCTTCATTACTAAGTCTAAGTGAATTAGTTAGACTGATACCTTATTACTTTGCGCTATTAGCAAAAGTTCGGGATCTGAAGTTGAGAAACTTTATAATTTCAAGGTGGAGAAATTCGTGCTATTTGAAGACTATCCAATCTGCAAAATGAACGCTAAATGAGATACACCAAGCTTTATAAATATTCGCGAAGCTTTGTATATACGTGTAGTGGTCAGAAAGCGGAAAATTGTATATTTTCCGCTCCTGTGTAAACTGAATTGGCCACAACACGTTGTGGGTGTTTTTCGACGCCCAGTGGCTGAAATAAATCTCGCAGAGCACGTTGTGGACACTTAAGCTTACTCACATTGCGTCGTGGTTGAAAAATTCGGACAGTAGGTAAATTGGCAAGTGTCACTGGCATACAGTGGCTCTCAAATTTATTCTGACGATAAAAAAGCTTTTCAAGAATTGCACAAGATTTCTTGCTTTGAATCTTTACAACTACTTTGCCTATGTACTATGATTCAAAATTATAATCAAGAAAGTATGTTTATCAGATTCACGTTCATTATATTCATTTCGAAAAATTCACCGATTTTAGTAAATAGTGCCATTTCACTCGAAAATCTAAACATTCCACGGTGTGTGTGTTTTTCTTTACGAGATTGATTAATTCCTATGAAATTTTATCCACAAACACGTGGTAATGGTACAGAAGCTACTTTTCTCATTTATGCAAAACTGTAGTTTTATTCGGGTTTCTCATAAATCCATACGATTACAATTTCTTGCCCACTGTACCAAGTGTCACTTACTGCATGATCCTAATTCTCAAGAAAATATCGAGAGAGTCTCTCATCTCAAAGCTGTTAAAAGTGATCCTAAATGAAATTAAATTTGGAATGAGCCGTTCAATAGCTTGTAAGAAAAGAATAAAGTATATGAAGTTTCAACTTTGTATCTCGATTGTAGGGGCGGAAAAAGTTAAAATTAAATACCAAAACCTCCCACGATTTCCTCAACAGTGGACAAAAATACTTCAAAAAATCAGAACTACTCTTCGTATTCTTATACACTTTCAGATTTTTTTTTAGATTTTCGAGTGAAAAATTTAAGAAGTACGGGTCGAAACTGAGAAAACCGTCAATTTGGCATTGAATCGTTGCGCGGAGATGCTCACGGGCGTCGTGTCAATTTGAGCGCTGAAGTTTCGGGTTCCGGTAGCGTTTCAGGATCGTTCGAAAATCGTTCGAAAATCATTCGAGGAACGTGGCGTGTCGACATCGACGACGATGAGCTTGTCGAGATAGGAAGTCTCGCTGATCAGCGAACCCTTTTTTTAAGTTTGCACCGGCAAACTTTCCTAATGGATCTTGGCAAGGCTCGAGCTGGCCACCGACGCCGCTTCCGGGATCTTTCGTCGAACTTTAAGGAAGATCTATGCGCCTTTCCGAGTTTCGCGCGCGACTCGATCGAAAGATCTACGAGTGTGAAGCACATCGCTGCTATCCGAGCGATTACGATTTTTTATCTGTCAGCTCGTTCAAGTTGTTATACTATCACAGATTGTTGTTGAAATTGGTAGAATTTTTTGTTAGCTATATGCGGTATAACGTCAAAAGTTTCCGTAGTAAGTCCTTTGTTCTTGGATAATCAGTGTGCTCTCAGATTTCTTCTGAGTTTCGCATACTTGCGTTGACGATGTTGAATATTTTAAGTCGACACATGATTTCGGTACGATGAATTGGGTGGGATAGAATGGAAAGTCGTAACTGTATTAGGAGGAGTACTTTCATTGTATTCGGCTATTGTTTATATTTAATTTACAACCTATTAACATAGAGTGTAAAGTTGATCCGTTAACCCAGCCATACAATTTCCTATTTCCCTCCAGTATACAATACGGTACCATCTCTCAAGGTCTATTACAGCACCATTCGACCCAATCAAAAATTGTCAAATTCAAAACATCCACATCCTCAAAGAATCTCCCAACTAACACATCCAAATCACAATTGTCCGCCAATAATCTTACTCACAGGCTCAAAACAACTCCGACCTTCCGTCACCACGTCGCACAAACAACCCACCCCACCATCCACCTCCTTCCACTTCCCTCCAAATTTCATTGACCCACAAAATCCCCCTCTCCAGCACTACCCACCTCCCTCACCCCCCGCATCTCGAGTCAGGAACTGACAGTCGACATAAGCGTCGAGTCGCCTACCTACATATCTATCCATTTAAAGAAATCCTCTCAATGAAACGTATCCGCATGTACGATCCCCTCCACCCCCCCTCCTCCTCCTCCTCCTCTTCCGTCCGTTGGACCCTCTTACGTCAGCGTCCGTCTACGAAAGAGAAGACAATGGTGCGTGGGTCGATTCCGTGTGTCGGCGTTATAGTACGTAGGTAGTCCTACTACGATCCTCGATCTTCCTCGCACTCAGTCCTCTTGAACCTCCCCGCCTCGCCCTCCCTCCACCACCTCCTCCTCCTCGTTCTCACGTCGACGAGCCGGCGACTGACGTAACACAGGCCCGCGGTACTTAACGATCGCTGCCATTGCGCTTTAAAACGATTACTTCCGCTCCACCCTGGAGGTGGAGAGATACATCTGGTCGGGATCGTTTAGTGCGGACGTGGCCCTCCTCGGGTTGCCGGCAGAGTACGTGCACCGGAGGACGGCGTCGATTGGACGGCATCGATTGGACGGCATCGAGGCTTCGTGATCGGTCGATGGGATTTTCGGAGAATCTCGAAGGGAGTTCTGTGCCTAATTAACACGTTCGCCGGACAGTAAAAGTTTCGGCGAGGTACAAAGCTTGACAGTCGTTTTCTTCTTAATTTCGTTGCGATATCCGAAATTTCATTGAACACAGTTTATAAGCCCATATAATTATTGCTTACTTAATGTACAGAAAGTGAACCTACGCAAGGCTTGACATCTTATCATCAGCCTTGCACCATTGAAACAGACAATGAAAGATGTAGAATTAATTCCAGGAACGTTTTTCTCATTTCTTATCATTGGCAACGATCGTTTGCTTGCATAAAAACCTTTCCGAGGAATATCATTTCGAAATTAATCTTATCACACTTTTACAAACTGGAGACATCATAAAAGAGAAATGATAATGAAAACGAACGTAGAAGTTTAGTTCGTTTTCACGGTATTTTAAATTAAAGTCATATCCTAGATCCAGTTCCCAAGGTAATGATAACAGTAGCTACCTCTACGTGCAAAATGGGTGGAAATAACTGATTAAAGTAAGTACGTAGTAAGCGCTGGAAGACATTTTAAAACATGTCATTTCGCTTTAGTGCTGCTCGAATTACGTACAGCTATTATGCGGACATAAGGATCGTGTAATTCTGGGCTTCCCAGACTTCGATTATTCTTTTACTGACCCACATTCGCCTCCAGGTCGAGCACCTAAACGATCGGAGACATAAACGTCTTACCACCTGACTTTTTCTGAACTTGATACCTGTGCGTCAGTGCACTACCTTAAAAACTACCACTATATTTTTTTATAATCAAATCATTTAATTATTGAATAGCTGCGTATCACTTTTGAGCATTTTACGTATAATGCCTAATTAATTATGAGTGTTTATCGTTACATGTATTCCTTTTTTTTTAGACCCTTGATACACACGCCGTGAAATTCTGTGTACCTAATATTTTACAAATACAAAATAGTTGGACTTTACGTTTATCCAGGTGTCAGTCACAATAATGAAAAGGTGAAAGAATGTACCGACAGATCCCAAATCCAAAATTTCGACAAAAAAATGTCAATTTATTTAGATTCGCAAGTCTACTTTATACCGGAATATAAGCCAACAATTTCTGATCATACAATTTTTCCGTTCCCTTATCTTATGTAACTTACAACTTCAAGAAATTCTCCGTACATGAATTCCATTTTATTAGTTCATTTAATCCTTACATAAAACTGTAAAATATCGACCAGACCCGCCTACAGATCTCATCCATAAAATGTCAGCTAACCCAGCCCACGAAACCCCATACTCCGAAATAGAGTTCTCAAATATTCCCAAAACCCCTTAACCCGCCGATTTTTCCCGAATAAACTTCATTACAGCCAACCGCCCGCCACAAAGTCACCTAACAAGACCAACCTAACCTCACGTCCTCTCTATCCGATCAGCGTAGAACTTGACAAATCTCGAGCGGCAAAATCCGGAACTCGCCCCATTCACGTCACCTCATTCATGGAACTCGATCCCGGCAGAGTCCTGCCAGGATCCTGCCAGGGTCCTGCCAGAGTCCTGCCAGAGTCCTGCGAGCGTCCTGCGAACACGCCGCAAGTCGGCAAGCGCAAATCCTTCGATCCTCCGAGTCCTGAAAAGCGCGTGGATCTCTTAGGCCAAGAAGGGCTGTTTTCATGTAGCTTGTCGCAAACGATTGCCGTTCTCGCACGGTGGCTTTACCGGCGTCGTAACGAGGCACGTTGTTAGACCGCCCGAACCGGTCGAGGGAATCCGCAGGATCCTCCGCAGGATCCTCCGCAGGATCTCTCTTGCGCCGGCAGTCCTAATCGCGCGCAGAGGCGTCTGCGGTTTCGCTGAACAGCGAAACGTTTACGCGTCGGGCACATAACTCGACGCGCGTAGCCAAAAGGGGATATATTGCCTTGGTAACTAAGCGATTGCGCTTTTTAAATAAGAATTAAGACTCAAAATTTCTTTATTTCTTTTTCTATGCATGTATGGGGTACATTGAGCTTCTCTGCAATATCACATGTTGCGCTATGACAATCTGAATCGATAATGGCCTTGATATGGGTCTCATCGAGTTCAACTGGACGGCCAGATCGTTGAACATTTTTCAGTGAAAAATCACCAGAACGAAATGTGGCAAATCAATTTTGACACTGCCTTTCTTTCAAGGCTTCATTCCCATATACAGCACATAAAATATGTCTGAAATGCACGTGCTGTCTTCCTTTTTTAAATTGAGATAAAAACAAAACTAAAGTACTAATGATATAATTTTTGTACTAAATTAAAGGTAGAGTTATTTATTTAATTAGTTGCCAACCCAATAGATGCAACGGGAGCTTAGTCATTTGTGATAATGATTATTGTTAAGTAATAAAAACATCATTGGTTAACGAAGAAGACATTTCGAAAAGTCCATTTATAATTTAATTTTAATTTTGGTTGTATTATTTTTACTAACGATTGATGGGTATTTATATATTATACTAGAAAAATTACCCGGCGTTGCTCGGATGAAAAATGCGGTGCTTTTTATATGTATTTTGCAATTTCAAGCGGTAGTAATTTGAAATCAACGGTGTTTATGACTCGACACATGCATTATAGGTTTTTTTTCTATTAATTTTCGTTTAGTAGTGAATAATGGAATAGTAACTGTCATTCATCATTGTTTGTGTAAATATTTAACTTCCGTTACATTAGTCAAGGCATATTTCGGTTGTTCCACAGACGTGTATGGATGTGGCCGAAAATTCTGCTGTTTTGTAATTCTGCTATGTAATCATCGCGTTTACCATCGAGGCTATAGTATTTAAATTTATAGCCTTTTCTCTACCTGCATTATTTAACGTTATACCTACGTTCTATGTATGTGTATATGTATGCTATACCTATTGTCACTACTCTTCCTTTTCCTGCTTCTAGTTTCTAATCCCTCACGCAAAACAGCATTGGAAAAACAAAGAAAGAAGCAATTAAACAATACTAGCAATAAAAACAGAAATGAGCAAAAACATGCAAATTTTTCGCTCTGTCCATCTATCTCTTTCGCTTTCCACTTCCTCAAATGGATATATTATATCTGCAAGAAAGAAAGCTACAAAGGACAGGAAATGAGAGACAGAAACACACAAACGCATATATACCCTTCTGTCTCTATTTCTCTCATTACATTTCTCCGCGTGTATATATCTACAGAGAGGCAAGCGTAAGGAGAGGGGGGCGAGTGGGGGTGGAAGAGAGAAGGAATGAGGGGGGGGGAGGAGGATGCAAATAGTAGAGAGGCGAAAAGGGATGATGGTAGGGGTGGCGCGTGTATCTCTTATGGTATACACGTGTAGCCATTACTGAACGGTCGGCGAACGTCGGCGAACGTCGGCATTCCAGCTGCATTCCGTGGCCAGTACGCTTCCCAATATTCTTCCTCTCTTCCTGACTGCTATGGCCAACTCCTTCTCTCACGCACACTAACATTACGCCAATAAGTCTCTCTCGCTTCCCGTCGCTTAATGAAGACACGATCGTGTCCTTTCCTGGTCACCGACAAATTAGTAACTTTGCGCCAAAGCCTTCTAGAAGATATTTCAAGATTGAACGATCATTACAAAAATGTAGTACTACGCCAGATACTTGATATTGACTCTATTCGCTCTACTTTGCTCTTTTGATTTATCGGCAGACCTTCGTCTACTTACGTCCCAGTTATCCATTTTTAGCCTCGCACTCTATCTGCGCGACGTGAGCTGTCGATGGCGGGTTATAATTAAATATTCTATTTCCATTTTCCTGTAATCCTATTATTTCACCTTTATTTTCTATCCCTTTTATGCCGCCGCGTAACGCATCTTATGCTCACTCTCACTATTTATACGAGGTGGGATAGAAAAATTGCCGCGGCATATGACGCAAGCCTCGAAGATCGATGAAACGATGCACGGCTGTGGGACACATACGGAGCAGCGCGTAATTTGTCATGCATGCATCAACGGCCGCAAGAGGGAGACGTTCGCCCGCCGCAACTTTCATCACTTACATACATCTTGCCTACTAGTTCTCTTGATACTTCGCCGCTCGGAGTGCCCTCTCATATATGCCGAAGACATATATGCTTGTAAAACGTCAATATATTAATGCACTCTCCTTAAAGTACCTGCACTTTTCATTCCCGCACATTTTTACAATTTTGATAATGTTTGCGGTTTGAGCACATTTGTATTCTATGTTTTTACCTTGTCGTTTACATTTATTGCCGTTACATGTAATTTACGATGTTAGTAAGTACACACTGAGCTCTATAATTTAAGGCGTATAATCCAATGGACAAGTAATGCTATTAACTAGTTTGGTATTGTTCAAGATGTCATCAAAAATGTTAGTAAGTTCAAATTTCCTCACGCAATAAAGGTATAAAATTGCTAAACAGTTTAAGTATATTATATAGTGACATTACAGGAGAGTCCACATTTTTTCTGTCGGCGGTGGAAATATCAATCCAATATTTTCGAAACAATAGTACGGCCACTGAACTCCTCAGTTTGATTAATTGATCGTCCGCTGGACATAAATAAACTCATTCACTAGACATTGTTACTCATTCTAATCGTCCGCGAATGAACAAAAATATGGGAAACGCCCGTTAAGATTTTCTCAAGCTCTTCGGTTCGTAAGTGGTCACCATGTACCATTTACAATTACTACTATAACTTGCAACTAACCTACAATACTAGTCTTACGCTCCCATTTCGGAAATTTATACCTGTTCCAACGCTACTCATTTCCAACGCGCGTCAAAGATTCAACATCTTTCACCGTGCATTCTCGAACGCACCGGATAGCGAACAACCTGACAATAAAAGATCTTAAACCCCCCCTTCCCGAGCCACGCGCTTCGGCATCGACATTTCCGTTCGACGACGCGCAATCAGCATAATATTTCCAGCAGGCAACCCCCCTCGCGAGCAGTCGTTTTCGCCCCACGGGCGTAAACCACATTCAGCGACAACGATCGACACTACCCCGCTTTTTCTCCTCTCCGCCCGAGTGCCATTCTTCGGGCGAACATTTCCAGCGCATTCGTAACGGGCACTCGTTAGCCCGTTTGCACTTATAGTTGCGAGAGGCCACTCTGCCATACGCCGTGCGCTCAGAGAGAGTGAGTATGTGTGTCTGATGGAAAGTCTGTCTGAGAGAGAGAGAGAGAGAGAAAGAGAGAGAGAGAGAGAGAAAGGGGGAGGGAGAGAGTGGAACAGGGCATATGTGTGTGAGGGAAAGATACTGTGAGTGAGAAACAAAATGAAAGAGAAAGAGAAGAAGAACGTGAGAGAAATAGAGAGAGAGAGAGAGAGAGAGAGAGAGAGAGAGAGAGAGAGAAGGAGGGAAAAGCCGGTGTC
The DNA here is from genome assembly GCA_914767735.1 of Anoplius nigerrimus. NCBI lineage: Eukaryota > Metazoa > Arthropoda > Insecta > Hymenoptera > Pompilidae > Anoplius > Anoplius nigerrimus. Next base: position 11,179,690 of record OU612090.1, read on the forward strand.
ATCCCGTGTGTCCCTCGTAGCTGCTCTATTCGACGTTCAGTTCTACGCGGCAACACTCGACCGCAAACGGGAGGCACGAGTGCATCGTCATTATCGAACGAGCATCGTGCAATTCGCGCGAACTGCCATTTTCGAAAGGCAACACCCGCAATGTCGAACGCCTCCGGTCACGCATTTACCCTTCGCGGAGTGTTCCCGAAAGGGAACTTTAAATGATTCGGTCTTGCTTCGTCCTTCTTCGAATATGGGCAAAAATCGTATGTGAATTTTTTGTGACACGTCAACATTGATATTGCGTGAGATTCTGATTAGGTTGAGTCCGTTAATTATTGTCCGTTTTTTTTTCATACTTCCACTTTATTATTTGTTCCTATTTACGCGAAATATTTACAATTACATGCCCATAACATATAATAAGTAACTTCTGGCTCCCGTTACATTTAACGGCAAGCATCAATATGGTATTATCAGTTTGCGTATAAGTTATGTGAGGATTGTATGGTGAGCAGATCCGTGGGGTGGTTATTTTCAGCGGAAACGTTAAATTATAAAGTAAAAGGATGAGTGGCTTTAAGTTGAACGTAAACAAAGAATGCTGTTGGGGATGGTATTTATTCACGTTTTTAATATTTACTTGAATTTAAATTGTTCGAAGAGGTCTGCAAATATGGTGTATTGACTGCACACACTCCAGATCTAGGTATATATACTAAAACTGACTTCTTTGAAAATATTTAAAAATTTGTTGAGAATATATTCTTATACTTCCACGCTAATTTTTGTATCACCATAAGAAAATGCTTCTTTCAGAACTGAACCGCATTGAAGAAGATCTGCAAACGATTTGCATTATATGTATATTTTCAATTATATCAGAATTTGCGCAGAATAAGTTGGTTTGGACAACATACAATATCTTCGATAGCACATTATAAGTTGCAGTTACACAAACGGATTCGTACATTTACATTTTTATACTCGTATCACCCAGAAGTATGTCCGCATGTCCTTATCATAGTCAATAACGTCAGGATTTTATCGCACGAGCTCAGATCTTTTCATTTATGAAAAATCTCGTTCGCTCGATGGACAATACCTCAGGTGCTATTACATGCAATCGTACATAGGTGTATACAAGAGTATATGTAGTCTCAGCATGGATAAAAAGGAATATTGCAGCATCGTAAAACGCAATGATTCTGATATCGACAAATCACAACCTCTCCATAAACAAACCTGTAAACCGTATATTGAACAGTAAAAGGAGAGAATGCCCGTAAAGCATACAGAACTTTTATTATCTCAATTACATATGAGAAATTGCTTCGAACTTAAGCCAATGCATTCATCGAGTGCAATATCTGAAGGTACGTATGTTTCTGAGAACTTTAGACGAATATAATCTGAATTTATAATGTTTTACGTACTTGATATTGTCTCTTCGGCGATCAGGATTTCATACAAAGAATAACGTGAAAAGTATAAAGCAGACTTTTCTTTGTAAGACGACTTGTCAGGTGCAGGATCATTCTCAAACTGATTTTTTATGTAAGAATTCCGTAACTATTATTGCTCTGCAAAATTCAAATTTTACATCAGATTGTTACAATGTTGCAGTAAAATTGCGCGTGGGACAATAATGAATGTGTAAAATCATATGTCTATAATGACACTTATTTTAAAGCATTTTTCCCGTGACCCCGTTCGAAGCCGTTCGCTTTATTCGTTGCGAAGGAGGAAAATTCGTACGATTTTTTCCGGCCCCTTCCCCCTCCCTCTCGCCAAACCTTCCCCTCCTCCGACCTCAGCCTTGCCCCATCCCTCCCTGACGTTGGATTACCGGAGTCTCATAACGCCCGTACCAAACGACTTCCCTTTGTTCCTTCCTCCCCTTTTTTTATCACTTTTTGGTTTCATGGGCTACTGCGAATTGCGGGCTCGGATTCTTTATTAAAGTGCACGGGCTGCTCAAAGGCCGACCTCTCGACCTCGAACATTTGCACCCTTTTTCGAGAGCCGACTAGATTTCTCTCTCTCTCTCTCTCTCTCTCTCTCACTGTATCTCTCGCGCTCGCTCACTCCGGCACTTCCTCCCTGTTTCTTTTGCCCTTCCCGTTCGCTCTACATATCCCTAAGCGTGGCCGGCGTTTGGCTCTTTGCACAGTTGCCGCCCCGTAACTAGGAGGCGAAATTCATTACGCGATACCCTGCTTGGCAAAAGTGGTACAATGAATGTTGCGGAGTTGCGATCGTATACTGTCTCAGACTCTACGGGGTGGAGGGAGAAGGGATGGGGTGAGGGGGGGGGGGGGGGCAGGTTTCGTTTGGCACTTTTACATTGCGGGGTATACTCGTTGCATGCCTAATTGCGTACTCCCAATTTGTAACGTTTGTCGCGCGAACTTTGTTCGAGGCACGAGTTTTATGCATTTGAGGCTGACGCCTTTGAATTGCGCGCGCGAACGTTAATCGCGTGTTTCGTGGAATGGGTGAGTGTGATTGCTGACGGGTTCATTAATTGTCGAGTGTTGTTATTGGGTTCTTATGTTTAGGAGGGTTTTGTTGGATGTGTTAGTTGTCGTTGAAAGTAAGGTGGCGTGGGGTAAAACGGACCCGAAAATTGTAACGTTTACTTTAAACTGATGTATTTTCTGTCTACTCCACTAAAAACCTAATAATCTTAGTATTTTTATTTAGCGCATGGTTTATTCTTTAAGTTGCATCAATTTGGATTAAAAATATCTTCTGAAACTTATGATTTTCTTAATAAATTGAAAGCAGTCCTGCTAGGGCGGACTTGTCCCGGAATTGGGGCAAAACCGTCCAATCTGTTTAAAAATGATTGAATCTTATATCTTTATATTATGGAGCAAAGCGGATTTCTTATTAGTAACACGAACTTTGTCGAACAAGTTAAATGGGGACAGAATACAGAGAATACGGCGGCCACTTATATTGAACACTACCCAAACCATTGAATACTAACGAAATGAAAATTCCTACCTTACAGTTGGTACAATGCAACGTATATTCGAATAAATATGGGCCTAGTGCGGATTTGACCCGGGGACGGATTTATCCCACTACACCTTAATTAATTTCGTTGAATACTTTGATGTTACTTTTTTCGACAATTGGTTCGATGATCATGCCAGTTGCTAATGACAAGTTCATAATTTGCGGTTTGATAAAGGTAGATGTGTATACGTGAGTGTACGCTAATGAATGGTTTTGCAGTGTATCATTTTACACTGTTTGGAATCGCTGACCACATTGTAGTCCGATCTTGTAATAAGTTATCGTGCACAGCATATCTTGTGGTTTGTGATATATTTGGTATAAGTAATGGTGGATGAGAACGTACTATAAAAATGGAGCGGAAAGTTTTCGGAGTAGAATCCGAATTTTCGGTCGAGACTGTAGAACTGCGGTTGTTAATTAACGTTCTTGTTGGCTACAGCGGTTTTCGAAATTTATTTGATGGCAGAATGATAAGTAATTCTACGTACAAACATAAACTGAGAATGTAGAATAAACTAGCCGCACTGAATTTATTGCAAAAAGTTATAGGAGCCTGCGCAGTGCCAAATCCGATAGTAAATACGCGCGTAGGCGCAATATTTATTGACGCTTTCATTGTTTACCCGACGCAAATAAATATCCCGGATCCAGATATCGCAATTCACTTTTGAGAGCTACTAATTAACGAAAATTTAATTATTCGCTTCATTAAAGAAATGAGCGTTAACATTTTCCGCCGAATCCCGCAGTAATGCTGTAATTAATTAACCTTTCGTGCATATTACAACAATTTCAACAATCAATCTGATACCCGAAGTACACATAATTCTTCCTATAAACTTAATATGAGAATACAGGATTAAAACCAATATTCTAATAGCCAACAAAAATAATAAACTAAATAGTCCACACTTTGTATCTCCTTCCAATTACAAAATACCCTTTCCGCAAGCACAACGTAATTAAGACTATTACATCGGACATCAAAAATCATAAGCCACATACCTTTCTCGTTTCTCATTACTAATATAAAGCTTCAACCCCGAGAATGGCCTAATTATACCAAACGTCAAAAGTCCACACGCGACATGAATTACGATCTCCGAAAGCATTCGAGGAATGATAAAATTAATTCGCGAGGCGGTCCATTTCCAATGCCGGCAAATGTTCGTTTAATTATTAGCACGTTTTGCAATTTGTCATTGTAAAATGAAACGCAAGTTTCTCCTACCATTTTCTTGAAACCTAGCAGATAAAAAAGTTTCCAAAAAGATTAGGGCTACGCGTGGTAATAGTGAATAGATTCCAGATTTTTTGTAGACTTTTAAACAGGAAATCCAACTTCGTACGAACGCAAAAACTGAAAACGGAATGAGTAAAGCGTTGATTTGGTAGTGGAAGCATCGTTACACAAAATGCCACTATTTGCCTAAATCACAAAAAATTGAAAACTGTTCAAGAATTGCATTTACTAAATCTAGTGGTTATTATACATTATTGTGGCAATATTTTCTTATCAAATTTTTTTGTTTCTTCAAAGAGATGAACGGTAAGGAAGACTTAAATATAGAATTTTCTTTTAAAACTTATGTTATTAGTCATGCGTATATAAAGTAGGCAGCAAAGAAAATTATGAGCTCCTCCTAGTACAGTGTGACAGAATTCTTCTTGAGCACTGTAAGGATTCCACCGAATATCATCAATATTAACCAGCAATTATACACAATCATAATTAGACATAATTAATCACATTTACCGTAAGATATTCATGCAATAAGATCGTACGTGATGTAAATTGTGGAAAACTTGAATACTAAGAGTGTACTGCCAAGTTGTAGGGTCGAATGTGTCTGACCATTGAAGAAATGATTTGTTCCCGAAACTCAGGGTCACTTTTGACCACCCTGTGGCCAATTTCGGCTAGACTCTTTGAACTTACGCTCGACCCGTGACAATTACACTGTAACTCAGCGGCCATAGAGCGTTTGGAAAATTGGTCAACGCCTCGTTCTCTCGGCAGCGACGAGACCTCGATCGATTATCGCATCATCGGCACATTTCCCGTAATGGGAAATGTCGGCACTGTCGCGGCATTTAGTTCGGATCCCGGTGAGTCTCGCGCAATTATCGATTCTTCCGCTCGATTTCGCGCGGCTGCTTTCTGCCGAGAAAAGATGCGAACGACCAGTGAAAAGACTGATGCGAGATGGAAGCCGAGCGAAAGAATGTCGCGGATCAGTTTCTCGCGCGACGAACGCGGCCATCTTGGAATTTGCGAACAGACCTTTGCGAGGATGATTGGCGAGAAAAATTCGGGCGGTTATGAAAGGTTCTTATGAGTGAGAGAACGATACATTTTTCGGTGTTTGAAAGTATTTCGCTTTTTGTACTAAAGAATTTACTTCGATCGATAGTATATTTGCACAGGAGTCTCATTCATCAGATCGACAAGAAAGTAATTGCGATTTTGTAGAGTGAAATAAAACTCTTATTTTTACACAAAGAATAAACCTTAATCAATCATTTATTTTCCATTTCTCTGGGTGACCTTTTTCCATCTTTCTGGCAAACTCAGTATTCGGTACTGATGTATCTTCTGATCCTCATTAGCAAAAAAGGGAAATTCTAGCCATGTTTGAGAACCAAAAATACTTTCTTGCCAACACATTAATTCTGTCTACCTGCTTATAGGCACTTCTTTCATGTTTTTTCTTGTTACTTTCATGAAGTTGTACAGTCATGTACAGATTAAAGAACTGTATGCAACGATTATTCCTTCAATACATTTTTTAATCCTACTATGTGTTTCGGTTGCTGTTAAGACAACGATAGTTCATTATTGGACTAGATTTGTAAAGAGTATACAGTTCGTTTAATGTCCGTACAAGAAGAAATGAAAGAAAATTTTTTTTATTTTCTAGGTGTAGCACAGTCATTTCACACGACATACTTTTAATATGTATATCTTATAATCGGCTTGATGCATTAATAATCGCTATCGAATGGCAAGAGTTGGCGGAGATAACCGAGTAAGAGTGAGGGTAATACTAACTCTATGCAGTCTGATCCATAATGTGAACAGAGTTTAAAATGGATTAATGGGATTTATTAGCACGAATTTGTCGTACTAAAACTGACTAACGGTCCCACTGCAGTCAACAGATTATCGCATCTATATCGAACGAAAATGCCGTCAGTGGCTACTAATATAAGCCATTAATATTTACCATACCTGACAATAACGTATGATACCGTATTTTCAAGATTGGAAAATAAATTTATTCGCGGACTGTACTTAACAATAATATAAAACCTTTAAATAAAGTAAAGAGTAAAATTAATCTAATCAAGGACATTAATCGACCATCATACAAGCGATTGCGTTAGATCGGAGAATCGTGCGAAAAATCGTGCCGGAAGCCGAACATTCGCGTTCCAATTCTGGGTGACCTCTCGACCAAGCGACGCCGAAAGCGTTGACCAACAATTAACCAGCCTCGGAAAGCAACTTTTCACCGATTCCGGCCGGAAAGATTTGCGCCCGCGGATTAGCCGCTCGACAGAGCACAAATCGCGCGCTGCAAAGTTTACACGCCGCGAAGCCTCAGTTTTATTGGCCGCGCATGCGCGCGCGCGCGCGCCGACCAATTGCCAGCGAGCTCGGCTCGCCAACTTCGCAGCTCCGAGCTCGATATCGGGCAAATTTGGCGCCCGGAACTGTTGAGCCTGTACGTGACCGGGATCCTGGCTGGCAGAGTCCTCGGAGGATGTGGGAACAGCTGGGAGTCTCATCTGATCGGAGAATGATAGAGATTTCGAGGGTCGCGATAGCGATCGTCTGCGCAGGCCTGCCAACTGATAGCGCGAATCTGCCGCTTCTTTTCATTAATCGGCAGTTTTTTGACGATCTTATCGCAAACGTCCAGACCTTTGTTCCCGATGTTTCCATTTCGAATTTGTATTAATTTGTTTTTTGCGTTGCGTCGTAATTTGGTACTGTGGGATTTGAAATGGGGAAAAGCTGACGGATGTTGCTAGGGTGTGAAAAAATTGGTCGTTACTTGTCGTGTGCACTTTTTAAAGGATTTTGAGCGACTGAGGAGGTTGTCTGTTGCAGGATTTATTTTGCTACTCTTTTACTTTGCTTTTTTCGTTACATGTTTCACTTATTGACTCGGAGCTGTAAAGTTGGCGAATCGACACTTTTTGCGCGATCTTATCGCCCGTCGACGGGTCTTTTTATTGACGTTTCGTCGAGTCGAGATTCCGGAAACGTGCAGAAGAGGAGAGAGAGATTCGATTTCCACTCCAGTTTGCTTGATATAAGGTTTTATACCATGCTCTGGCCATCTTTTCTGTCTAAATGTCCAAAGTTGGACAAATCATTGATGGTGAGAGGGAGAAAAAGGGGAAGAAGGGTGGGAGGTGAATAAGGGGTAGAAAACGCCAATGATTTACCGTCACACAGCAAATTGCAAGAGAATAAATTCCACGAAAATAAGTGAACACTATTTTATATCTTACCCACCCCCTATCGAGCGACGCTGTTATTTTAGCAACGCTTAGATGAAAGCGCGAGTTAGCTCTTAAGAAGTCATCAGCTTACCGGCCCTCTTCCGTCCGGACGAGCTCGTTTTTCATCTCTCTTCCTCCGTCGTGACGCCGCGCGCTCGGCCGACAATAGGGGTGAGAGGGGTGGGAGGTGGAGAGGGAGTAGGAAACGACAATGTGCGCCGTGGGAAATGGATGAAAGGAGCCGTCGTCCGCGGCCTCTTTATCGCGAGAATTTCCGCGTTAATCGCGAGAATCTCCGTGCGCGGACGTCCATTAGCTGAATTATGAATGACGTCGCCGCGCCGCGGATGTTTGCGAATCGCGACGGCGGCCGGGCGTCTCGTTACTTTTGCCGACGCCGAGGAGGACTCCGACGAGGACGCCGAGGAGGACGCCGACGAGGACGGCGGTTAAAGTTGGAAGACGGAAAACTCCTGGGACGCCTTCTGCCGAGTTGCCTGCCTGTCTCGACTCGCTGCCAGACGAGCCAGCTCTCTTTTTTTTTCCCCCCGTTCTTCTCATTTTTTTATTTTCTTTTTTGCTCTTGATGCGAGTGCCGGAGGCGGAGGAGTCGGACGTATCGGGAAATAGAATTTATGCGTACGGCGGTTCGCCGGATTTTTCCACGGTGCCTCGAAGAGGAGAGTGGGAAGATTGTTTTGGTAATTTGAAAATTGCGGTTAGTCTGATTTTTTTAGCATTTGAAACTGTATGAGGTGGATGAAGTATGAGATGATGGAGTTCAAGGTGGCTGGGATCGTTATACGTATTTAAATTGTTTCTAAGGGATATTATGAATGGGATTTATTGTGACGCATGTATTCTTAGATTTACCCAGATTTGAGCAGACATATCCCCCCCCCCCACACCCACACTTTCTTGTATTTATCTCCAGATACCGAAACTTGGGCCAACAAATGCGAAAGGGTCACTAATCCTCTCTTGTTGTGCATATGACTCTTGTATCAGATCATCGTCATCACTTCTTCCTACATATCAGCATTATTCAGTATGCTGGATCAAAATCTTGTGACAAAGCCATATTTCAAACTTTGTAGCTATAACTTAACGTTCATCACCAGGGCAAACTAAATAATTCATGTATATTCGATAACAACTAAATAAATGATATAGTCATATGTGACATAGCAGTAAGGTAAGTAGTGTGCATATTTTAGTGACAGCGTAAATGATAAATTGAATTCGATATATCACGCCTGTAGATACCGTGCTGGATTATTTTGACAAGACAAACAGAAACTGGCGCGTAAATCGTCGATAGATTTAGTGCTAATTCACTGAGCGGAGACAGTTACTGATTGAGACTCAGCAAATACTGGTTTATGCACCCGGTCATGATCTTATACCAGGTGGGTCCAAAATTCTGCTCCTGTAGCAGACAATGCGAGTACTAACATAAAATTCGCAAAGTGAGTAGCGTCAAATAGTTTACCAATAATTAGTCAAAAAACATTCACTTTCTATGGCCTATTTCCAATCATAGATAAGCTGTCAATCACAAAGAACGAATAAGCACTAATGAAAGAATTAGACTCTAACATTTATAAGGTAGTGAATAAACAACAAAATACAGCAAATTTTCATTACATCTTTCGCCAGAACATTTGAACAAGAAATAGTATGTCCTTTAACAAGAAAACGCACACTCAGTCAACTCTCTTAATTAAACAGATACATCTTACTTGTTCCTACTTTGGGAAACAGTATTTTTTAGGTGTTTGAATGAAGAGCTTTAGCTGTATTTTTCTGTCAAAATCCTATGAAAGGGTTATCCATTGACAACGTTTCCGTGCAATTCGTCACGAAAGCAGTCGCTGCCGAGAAAAGCTTCAATTCTGACATAACCGGCCAATTGTTCATCCTGTCCGCAAGCAGACAATGTTTATGCCATGATACTCGGCGAGACTTTTAAATCGAGCGACCGGCGACGTGATTTGAACGAAATGTAGGCCGCGTGAAAAAGCGATGAGTCGAATGGCGAACGAGCGAGCAAGGAGTTTTTTTTTTTTATTTAAAAATCATTTGCCCGCGTCGGGCAGGTAACGGCGCGAAAATATTTAAGCGTGACAGTCTTTAATTGCTCGTTAGACAGAATCGTTTTCTGCGGCTGCGAAAAACGTTCGACGAAGCGACCGTTTTATTTTTCCGCTTGTAACGACGTAATCGAACGATTTACAGTGGTCCATTCGAATAATTGTTACTGAAGGGGGTTCGGATGATATTTTTATTTGCGAAGCAATTAATGCGTGATATGTATTTGAAATTTCTAATGAATGTCGCTGTGTACTATATGTCGGTCCGATATAACGTCTGGTTTGAATAAACTTTTTAAATAAAAGTGCATTTTTTATTGGTTATACTCGTAAAACTTTGCCACTGTACTAGATTCTCATTTAGCAGTAACAATAACGTTATATTAATTTTGTCGAATTTTCGAAGAAATATGTTAATTCTCTAGAATCCAGAAGTTTGTTAATAAAAGTTACACAATTTTAATCGAAATATTATTCCTTCTGAGACAAATATTGTTAAACATTTCATAATTCTATGAAAAATCCAAAAATAAACCGAACTGGCCAATATCATACGACTTTTGAATCCATCCCCAATCTCCTCAAGATAACTTTTCCTGAAAGCTACACGATCTCATTGACCATTCTAAAATATTTAAATATCCTCAAAATTTGCCTGCAGCCAAATATTCAAACCACCTTCTGCCCTAGACAACCATCCCCCGAAAACCTTAAAATTTCGTTATCCGACCTAACACAAAACTAACCTAACTTTCCCAACAGTCTACTTTAGAGAAATTTCGGACGGGTCTAAACGCGAAAAAAAACGTTGCATCTAAAAAATTCATGAGCCCACCTGCCCTGCCCCGCCATGCTCCTCATCAATTACTCATACATTTATCCCACAGTCGTGTCCATTGACCGTTTGCCAGCGTCAAACGGCATGCAGCTCCAATTTGCAGAAGCGTAGCTCGTCCAGCGTGAAAATGTGTAAAACGTCTCGCTCGTCTGTCGACGGAAACTGTCCGAGCTACCGACGAAAAGTTAAACTTTCGTCGAGTGTGTCACATTCGCCAGCAGTTGAAAAATTTCACTGTGAAGAGTGTGGCAAAATAGTGCTTTCTTCAGGGAGGTTGACCGTGGAGTTGTTGGACAGTATAAGTTACGGTTATTTTGACAAATAATTACCACTAAATTTGGTAAATGTGATTAATTCGTTGATTATATATCGTTGCTGGGTATTATTGAATTTATTCGGTAGAAACCGTTTATAAGAAGTATATTAATTGTTAAGAATTAACCTTCAAAGACTGCAAGCATAAATTAATAATCATCCCTCTATTCTGTATTTCAAAATGTATTAGAGCTGAGAGCATGGAATGTGATTAACTATATAGCTACTGACGTACATAGTTTAACCAATACCGTAATCATTACGTTGGAGCACTATTCCGTATCTCGGAATGTAACACAGCTGTGTGCGTCCAGAATTATTAACCAGGTCGTTAATGATGAATGTCTTAATAGCCAGAGGCTGTCAGTGTCACCCTGGGACCTACTCTATTCCGTATCTCAGGACGTAACAGACCAATATGCGAGGGAAATTATTAACTAAATCATTAATGGCGTACATAGCTTAACAAGTAAGGATAATTATATTCTCTCTATTTTGGATCTCAAAACGTACCAGAGCTGCGTGCACGTAAAATATATAATATAATGCACGTGCCTTAACAGCCAAATAATATAAACATAATTTTGGTACTCTCTCCAATTTAGAATGTAACAGAGCTGACAGCCTAAAAATTCATTAACTACATGACTAATGACGACCATACTTTAACAAATACTGTAACTATTACTTTGAACTTTGAATTCCATACTTCAAAACACTCGGAAAATGCTCAACTAAATCATTACCGATATGTACATCAATTCTCACCTCGATACCATATCTCCATTCGTTATCTCGGATCGTAACGCAGTCCGTTAAAAATGGCGAAGAAAATGCACAATTACATAGACAGCTGAGCAAAGCACCGCAAGCATAATGTCCCGACACTCTCTGTTCCGTGGCTGTAAAATTGCATAAGCCGCGTACTCCTGCGGGAAATTGGCCGAGAAGCCCGGAAGCCGGGCAGCCCGGGCTCGGGTCTCGTGTGACCGGGCAGCGGCTGCTAGCGGCTGCCAGCGGCTGCCAGCTTCCTGACCGTTGCCGCCTCCCACGAGACAGACTCTAATCGCGTTGGCGGCCGATGTAAACGCGACTTCGGCCGAGTTCGCGCCGTCCGCTGTTTGTCATCTTGATGCTCCCAAACTTTTGCCCGGTTCGGGAGAGTAAATTAAACTGTCACCGGGCTCTCTTTTTTTCACCCCCCCCCCCCCCCCCCCCCTCTCGTCCATCTCTATCCACACTTCGCGTCCTCGACTCCTTTCGCGCCACTCCGCGCGCTGGGGTATGGAAATTGGAATGCGAGCGTGATACGTTGTTGCGCAGTTGGGCAGAATGGAAAGTGGACGGCTGATGTTTCCGGGAAAAATTGGTGTCGGCCGATGGGACGATATGGGCGTAATGCGAAATTGGGCGGGCTTGGGAGGTTGAAGTTGAAAAATGGGCGATTTCGAGCGACGCGGCACTGTCCTTTTAATTGAATAAGCTTTCATTTGGGAGAGTCGTTATGGTGGTCGATCGGACAGATGTGATGCGAATCGTTTTCGCCAAGATAAATGAATAACACCTGACTATTTTGATGATTTCAACTGGGCCTTGTTTGCGACCGGAGCTGCATCGAGCCATCGAATATTTCCATTAGCACTTTGCCTGCTGTATTTATTTCACTTCTTACGAGGGACATTCGTAGGTGTTTGTAAAGATACTCCCTAGGTTGCAATAAAACTATTGAATTGTTAGGAAAGTAATACAAAAATGGTTTATTAAAAAGATTATTATATATTATTATATAGTAATACTTCAAAGCATTCTGTACAGCTGAGGTCGGTCAAGGCAATATGGACAAAAATTGATTGTCCTTTCCTTCGAAAGGAAATACCTTTACGTGTTCATACCAGATTACCACCAAAATAATTCGATTCAATGCCTTTCAATTCTCCTCTTAAACACTTTTACCTACCAGTGATAATTAAGTGAAACAATGCAGATGACAATATCTTATGACACCCTGTATATCCCCAATGAAGTTACTGAATTCGATATTCACGTTGGTGAATTACATGAACAGTTTTCATTTCAAATTGAAGTCTCCTTTTGCCACATAACAAATACGTAAATTTTGTCCGTGCATTTGCGTAGAATAAACTGAACATTTACTCGTGCATTTGTATTAGGTGCGGAAAAAATGGTTGTACTGTGAAAACACTTTGTTGACAGTGCTAGTCTCAATGCTCGATCGAACATGCGTTAGAATGTGTACAAATACTCCTGACACCATTTTCTTCTTTATGTCCGTCATTCTTGCGATCCGTTCAAAGGTTCGTTTGAAGTTTCATTCCGAAGGAATTTCTTTAACGTCGCCTCGCAAGCCTTTGTGATCCGATTCCTACGTTTTGAATCGCGTTCGACTAAGATATCCGGACTGGAGACTTGCAAACAAGTAGAAATTGTCCGTCTTTGGACAGGCCCGATGTCCTGTCAAACTCGAACGTCGCAGCCAAGTTATTTTCCACCTGCCGCAAACTACTGTCACATCTACTGTTTATACGGAAAACAGTGTATCAGTTTTGTTCAGCCAGAAGTCGCACGTTATCCAACAGTCTGAGTTCGTGTACGGACTAAAACAGAAAAATTTGTATTAATGAACGTTTCATGTCAGGAAAGTGTCGATAATTTAGTATACGGCTCTATTCACGTCTTTGCTTTAACATTGGCAATTTCAGTAGAATTTCAAATATTTCTCGGAAATTAACATTCGAACTGTCGACGATTTTTATTCAAGAAATATTTCTAAAAATGAAATTTTAAATAAGAAAATGCTCATTATTCAGACATTCCGTTTCATTAAACAATGTTTCTGTACTACGTGAAATCAAAATTGTTATTATAATCCAAGAAAAACTAAGATTTTTGAGCTTTCGACGTTAGCTTACCCGCTTTAGGCCACTCCCCCCTACACCACAGAAATCCCGAGCTCGCAGATCTGCGTCCGATCCGCGAGGTCAGAAGGGGTAGAAAGACGGAAGAAAAGTGGCGGATCGAATGCCACCCCCCTTGCTCTCGTTATCGGTTTGGCCCTTGATAAGCGCTGGCAAACGAGCCTCATTCCGGGCGTCTTTTGACAAATTGTCCGTTCGCAGCCGATCGCGCGCGTAATTTGCGATCCTCGCGGTGGGATGAAGGTGCAGGTAACTGGCTGGCCTCCCGTAGGTGGGCGGAGGAGGAGGAGGAGGAGGAGGAGGAGGAGGAAGGGTAGCAGAGGGAGCGAAGGGGTGGGGGAGAAGGAAGAAAGGTTCGATAAGGTGCGGTAAAATCGTCCGCATGGGAATCACAGGGCCGTCTAGTTCCACTCGACCCGCTTGATAACGAGAGAACTACCCGGCGCGGTCGGAAGATAGAACGCTCCTGGGATGACCTCACTTTACTTGGAGGAGAGCCTGGAGAAGCGACGACGAACAAAAGGCATCGACGATGTTAAGCGTCGAGACGCCGGAGTCACGTGAATGTGTCTTTCCTCTCTTTCTCTTCCCGACTCTCTTCTTCTCGCTACCATCGTTTCTCTCACTCTCTCACTCCGGCTTGGCTCCCTTTAAAGCGCGCGCGCGCGCGCGCTCAAGATCTCGGCGGAAGCGTACTTTTGATCGTGTCAAGTCAACGATGCACCAGGGTGTCGGCCGTGGATATGGACCCGTTTGGCAAACTTCCTGTCGAAGATCTTCGCTAGTAACCCCAGGACGCCGGGCTGCGGAAAATAGGCGGCGTAGATGTGTCGGGCGAATGGTTCAATTTTCGAATTATTGACCCTGCGCGCGGCAGAATGGTCATGATGTTGAGAAATAAAATGAAATTCTGCGAGTGGCTGGTAGAGGTAGTCGGAGGGTGGCGGAAATTGCGAGTGGAAGGAAAGAATACGGTGATTCGCGCCAGGGATTACTCGAGGATCGTTATTTATTCACTATTTTTGTCGTTGTAGCGTTTTCTGACAGTTTGACGGTTGACATTGTCAGTCTATTGAGTATGATGTTACTTTTTGGCGCACGGGTATACTTTTGTCGAGCGAAGGGTAGTCATTAGGAGAACTATTGGTGCATTTCACTTTGATTACATACTGGCTCTAATTGCCTTTTGTAGACAGGCTGCCCTCGGACGTTAAACTTAATTATTTTTCGGTCCTCGAGCGCGAGAGTTAACAAAGTTCACCTTAAACACCGCATGCTTGGCAAGTTTCCGAAGAAGAGTTATCAAAGAATTATACAGTACGCTGAAGAAGCATGTTATAAACTTTAAACAGGCTCAAAGACGGCTCTCAGCATTTCAACCCGGAAATATACCGCGTTCGAATAAATAACGCGTTCGCGAGTATTTATTAGGTTGTCTCCAAAGTTTTCTTCGTCTCATTAATAAATAACGAGCATACAGCATTTTATGTTCCATACAAAAGTAATAAATTTATATAAATTGTATTACATCTTTTACATGGTTTTCTTAACATATTAATACTGGATAGCACTATTGCTTTACATTATAACTCATACATACCGATACACGTACATCAATTTTTAAATCACGTACCAAAATATTGTTCCATTCACTTCATTCTCAAGCATAATCACATTCATATGTAGTGAAATGGAATAAAATGCTATAGAACACAGTTTATACTTGTATAGGGTTACTTTAAGTCAATACTAGAATTATACTTTACTGATACAATCAATACATCACAAACTATTGTATGTGTACTAAAAATTATTATTGAAACTTCAAGCAATTTGACGTATTCATCCACATGTTCAACACAAAAATGTATTTTTAATGCCTATTTTACAAGATATAGACCAGCAGATTAAAATGATTACATACAACCAGCAACACCTTAAATCCTCCCATTTCAACAAAGCATCAATTAAAGCCTTCCACCTCCCTGCACAGCTTGCATACAACTCACTCCGATCCTTCGAAGCAAAAGTTCCTTCTACACGGTGTCCACTTTTAATCCGGATCCCGGTGCCGCGCTAATTGGCGCGACACCAAAATTCGGGGCCGATATCCACGCTCGCATGTTTACTTACCCGTACAAATGCACGTACACAATAGGCGTACACAGACAGGGTACGTCCTAGATGAACACCCTTGCGACAGTGGGATCGTATTATGCGGTACACCCACGCCTCTCACGCGAGAATCCACGCGGGGTTAAATATTTGTCGAGCTGTTATTGCAACTGCGCCGATGACGAATGTCTGCGAGCCAGTTTGCAGACACGCTCGTGCCCTTATGTGTCCTTATGTGTCCCCGTGTATCCCGTACGTGCGGCTCCCAAAGGGAGCGAGTGCCGGAGCTCGCCGCCGCACGTTTGCCAAAAACCGGAAAGTGGAAATGCCAGGGAAGTGCGAACGACGGATCCGGAGGAAGAAATTTGCGCAGTTTCCAGGGGTGGCTTATTCTTGCTTGACAGAATCAGTCGATTGGAGATGTAACGTGGATGGATTGTGTGGATGTGTAAATAGGGACTGAAGTGATTTAATTCGTATGTGGTTTATGTCGGGAGAGAAGAAAATTGTGAACGAATTGTACTGTGGAAGTAATAAACAGAAGCAAAAGATGACATTTTGAGTATTATTCATATTCGCGCCAAATGCTCACGTCATTACATTATTGTCTATGTGTGTCGAAGAGGTCTAGATATGCGACGCAATAAATTGTATGATTGAAGTAATAAGTAAAAGGGAAAGATAAGATAATGAAGATTTGAGAGGGTTAAGGTGGGAAATTTGATTTTTTGGAGTCAATTAATGTGAAATAATATTTAGAGTATTCTAATCGTACGGTATGTTTTTAATAGATTAAAACGGAAAGAATTGAATAACGAATAAATTGTAAGACGAGAGTAATAAGCAGAAGTGAGAGATGAAATAATAAAGTTCTCAGTAAGCTTTATTTTATTCAGCATTTGTGCGTTATGTTTGTATAAAATGTTAGATTGAGATAACTATTGTCGTGATTATTCTTGATACTGTCGATCGTATCAAAATGCGAACCCTCGGGTGTCGACTTGACCTGTGGGAACAGGTAAAAATCGTAAGAGGTGTAATCTGGGTAATGTAAGGTATCGGTTACCTTTAGGTACCCTCCTTACACTAGCAACTCATCCGCACGCTGCATCATAACATGAAATCAGTAAAAAAAAAGTCTTCGCGAGCACATCAAAGTTTATGTATCTCATCATTTCATCAAAGAGAGTAACAAGCCATTAACATTCGCGTTATTCGAGCGAAGTATACTTTTCATCGCTAAAAATTAAACGGAAGATAAATAATGCAATGGGAATACGATGAAGACTGTACCGAAACTTTTTTTTCACCAACTGAAAGCCTTACGACGATAGCGGAAAAAGATCTCGAACTTTGCCAATAAGCCGTCTCGGCGTTCAACTGCCGAGAGAACTCCTCGAAAACCGTTCAAACCAAAAATCCTCCATTACATCGCTCGAATTTCCGCTTTCTTCTCCCAATTACCCAATTCACTCCACATTCATCTTACGCAAACCGTACTTAGCGAAATCTAATAGCTTCAGTCATTCGATCAAAAACAATCTAACTGAATCTGATGGGGCATGCTAAACGTTCATCCCTTGATAAAGCACACCATGTTTTCTTACAGTGAAGTTGAAACAAGAGATAATGCATAGAAGTTTTTCTTATTATATATAGGGTATCTATACTGTAGGTACATACCATGAACCCTAGTGTGTGACAACCGTCTAGATGTACTCAATACAACATTTTTTGTATATGTTTGTATATGAGCTTGTATTATTTGTTACAAAATATTATGTAGGGCAAAACGTTGTAGGTAATTATAAATCAGAGCGTAACTTTTTCATAACTACAAAATTGAGAGGTACATTTTTAATTCCAAAAAATCCACTTCGTATCGATTTACCATTGCCTGTAACCTTGGCACCTGAACACAACATTTTTCCGTCGTCCGCTTGAAGAGTCGACAAAAAATTCTGCCGAACAATAACGTCAGCACCGCCAGCCATTAAATCCGTCCTAACGTTGAAAGCTATCTTTCCGAACAAAGCACATAACAGCGAGCTAGTTCGTGAAAAATATACTCTCCGCTCAAAAAGCCGAGGGAATTAATGAAAGGAGGCTCGCGTTCAGGAAATTCAGCTTCTTCGGACGATTCAACGTGCATCGAGTCCGCTTAGCTCCGTTTCTGCTTAGAGCCCGTTTTCGTCGCGTTTGCTCTGGTAAGCGGTTTACAGGCATATACAGGGTGAGCCAGAATTCGAGGGAGGCAATTTAGAAGGTGGTAGAACACAATGCAAAAATACCCTGTAACTTTTTATCCGTTGAGTTGCAGCCCATATATTAAGTATATGGCAAAAAGTGCTTGTATCCGTGTCTTCTGCCACCCCCTAAATGTGCTCCCTCGAATTCTGACTCACCCTGTAGATTCGCGAGTGGCCCGGTTAGAGGGTCCGAGCAGACACAAAACGCTGTCGCGCGCGATTCAACTGTTTACTACCGTCCGCGAGCTCATCCACTTCCGCTAGTTAGGCGCGACCGAGATTATCGTCCGCCATCTTGCTTTGGCCGCCCATTACGCCCGCTTCCCGCCATCAACGGCCCGCGGATGCGATTCTCTTTCCTCGCGCAACACCGAAATCCGTCGCTCGCCAGTGTGTACACACATACGCACATACCGTCCTTGCCGAGGGAAGAAGTTGACGTCAGCGTTTTCGGGGATGTTCGCTGGAACGATTTAGAGTTGCGCTGATGCCCGAACGATGTTTGCGGGAGATTTTTCTTATGAGCGAAGAAATAGGGGAGCTTTTACAGGAATGCGTGTGAGTCGATGGATGGTACTGTTTTATGATTCAAATGTTATACATTGATTATTTTGCAATATTCGATTTCGACTAATATCGTTACATTTAAATATATCTATAGGACGAAAATTCAAAGTTGATTTTCTCGAAAACGGAGCGTTTAAAACAAAAATTGTCATACGTTTTTTTCGACTTATTTTTGCATGTAGATTCACCTCCTTTTCGGTTGTACCACCGAATCGAAACCACCCTGTATATCGTTGTACGTATACACGTATGTTACTAATTGTGTACATTCGTTGCGGGCTATAAGTTCAGTTAAGTTCACTTAGGCATCATCGATCGAAACCAGATCTCAGCCGCAACTTCATATGTTGAAAGTTTCCTCCCACTTTGCCCACGAAAGTGTTGGCCGGACCAAAATTTAAATCTGACCACTCTCATTGAACTATATATGACATAACATATGTGTTTAAAGGGCAGTTGAAATCAAAATATATCAGGCTATTTTCGAACTTGTGTAACATTACAAGTGAGACAATTTAAAGTGTTTTGTTCACATTAAGCGTAACGTGAGATATTAGAATGTATCTGCCGCTATTTCTTTCTTAAACGACATGAAACGGCTCTTGTACCTTTTCGCACGTCTGCGCTGTACGTTTTATTTGTTACACCGTATATATCACGTTTTGGCCAGTACACCAGAAAATTATTGTTACGACCAGCCTTTATGTCTCAAATGTTTACTGTTAGAAACCTTATCATTATGTTCACCGTTTCTTGCTTTCCTTACCTTATTCAGAGAAATCGCAAATCTTCCTTTCACAAAAAGTTCGAAATCAACCGCCGTTCTCCAACAAACTAATTCAATTGTTCTAAATCGTACCGCCCCATTTCCCTGATCTACCGTACATCTCAAGTCGGCCCATAAAAGAGAACGCCGCTCAAACCCCCCAGCCACAGAAACTGTGACGTAATTCGATAATCTCGGCGGCGCGTAAAGTCAACCGAACGAAGTAGACTCGGCCCTAATAAGCGCGTGCCGTCCCGTAAAGCGAGGCAAATCGTCCGCGGGAGCCGCCGATTAGAAAGAAGACGATGGCCAACAAGTCGCGTGCAGGTATGCATCTCTCTGCGCACTGCTGGCGCACGCATTACGAGGGAACGAACACACGCGCCTCCAAGCCCCCTAGCCCCCTAGCCCCCTCGCCCCCTTCCGCATTGCTTCGCGGAAACGATGGCCGGGCATTTTTGCACGAACTCACTACGCCCGGAAAGCGGCGATCGAATGTAATCGGGAGGGCCTGCCACGATGCTAACCTATGAAAATCGCCAAGCTTATTGCGCTCAATATTGCTCCTCCTTGCTTAAAGAGAGCCATCGAGAGGAGAATGCGAGATAGCAGGAGCAGGAGAGGGGGGGGGGGTGGAGGACAGCGCAGGGGGAATAGGAAAAAGTACGCGGAAGTAAAAGGGGGCGGGTGAGGAGTGAGATGAAAGAAAGAAGCTAGAAGGCCTGGAAGGGAGGAGGGTGTGGGGGTAAAAGGGACTTGCGAGGCTATTTTCACGGAGAGGGACGAAGAGAGGGAGAGACAGTCGGGGAGGAATGAAAAAAAGCGAAATCGTGGGGCTATTTTCACGTAAGAGACAGAGAGAGGGAGGGAGAGAGAGAGATCGTTCGATTTTAATTCCAACGTAGAGAAACGAGGCCTCCGAGGCACTCTGCCTCCACTTCTCTCAATTCCTCGCTTTCTTTCCCTCCCGTCCTCTCACACTGTCCTTTTCTCGGCCATCTCCGTTTTATCCTCTGCCTCATCCCTCCCCTCCAGCTCCCCGAGATCCGAACCGTTCCGTCTCTCGCGCGGAGAATGCACGCGTGGTAATCGCTAGCGTTGAACAAGATTCCAGCGGGCACTCGACTCCATCCCGCCTTTTATACTCGTAAGCCGCCCGTATATGCCGGGAAATATTTACCGTTTTCCAATAATACGCTTCGGCTCTCTGCTTCTGGCTTCCCCCGCACCCCCGCACCCCCGTCCCTCGACGCCTCCTCATCCCCCTCCTTATCGCGGTGAGGGAGTACGGTCCTAATACGCGGAGTAATACTCCACTCAAAATTCATTCGATCGTCCCATCGTTCCTCTTCCCGCTCTCGATCTCTGCCGCCTCCTCCTCCTCCTCCTCCTCCTCCTCCTCCTCCTCCTCCTCCTCTTTCCGCATCCAGTTCCGCTTTTTCTATTCCTCGCGCTCACTTTCGCTGGGATGTGCCGCGCCCGTAACGGGCGGACCGCAGGCTGCATCCGAAAGTTGGGAATTTCGAGGATCGTCGAGGACGCCGGACGTCCTCTGCTCTTTGCCGATCACGGACGCTCGTTCGGGGATCGAGTTGAGTCGGTGAGAGCGAGGACAGTTACCGGAATCGGGGCGCGATCGGTATTTCATACGCAGTGCTTGGACGGTGGAAATCGTTTCTGTAATTTCAACGTTTCTCTTCTAGATCTCTCTCTCTCTCTCTCTCTCTCTCTCTCTCTCTCTCTCTCTCTCTCTCTCTTACTCGCGTGGTGGTGTTAGAGGTTTCATATAATACTCATTTCGAGAGAACAGTTACTGAACGCGGCGTGCACTTGGTATTTCATGTGAAACGTTTTATGTTTAGAGATCGTTTCTGTAATTCAAACGTTTTTCTTCTATATCTCTCTTACTCGCGTGGTAGTCTTAGAGGTTTCATATAATATTCATTTCGATTAATTAGGTGTTTTTAATAATGAATCGGGAAATAAACCCATGTAGAGTGATCTTCTACTTTTGTTTGGGCTCCTTACATGACGACCGCGTAGGTGGTAGTATTACTCACTTCCGGAGACTTATATCATTACACCCCCTACTTTGTTACATACTAAAATACTCCCTTTTGCATATTAATTAAATTACATACGTCCATACATACCACGTATTTTACATAAAAATATTGCGGAGAACTAAAGGAGGATAACAAAACGAAACAGCATAAATCGTACTAGAATCTTAGTCAATCTTGCAGGAATTCTGTCTGCAATGAACAATGCCCAATAACTTATGAATGTACACATCTGCTCCTTCATGCTTCTCTCGGTTACTTGTCTATTCTCGAGCGTGCTTTAACTGATGTTCTATCGGTTCTTGGAAGTCTATTCGTTCTTGGAAGTAATGGCGGTTTAATGCGATTCTGCATTGATATCCCATCATTGACAATTAGTGAAAACGTCGATAAGATGCCATTAGCGTTGACGAGGTTTATTTGTTATCGCCTGGAGGTTTATTGGGACGTGTCAACAGATCGGATTTCAGAAACAATTGAGAAGCGTAATGAACATGTCGTTCAGATCATTTTAACATTTTTCGAAAATGGGTAGTAGATCAGTTATCGTATCAAGTTCAGCTGTAAGTTGTCAAACTCTTTTTTACACTGTTATTATATAGACTTTATTATTATTTATACATATGAAATTTATACTTGCTCTATACATAAAAAAAAATTAGTTATTAATAGTTTAATTTAATTGTAATTAATAGTTTTAAAATGTAATGTTTTAAGATGTTTAATTATTACTATATCGTAAAGAACCAATTGTTCTTTACTTTACTTTTATTTTACTACTTTCCACGTAATAAGCCATAACTACACTCGCAATAAATGTATGTAAACATCGTATGCCAAACGTCATGCTTTCAACGGTTAAACAGCTGCAACGACAGTGCTTGCAAACAAAATAAGAACACCACCCAGTTCCCACGTTCTCCTCCCCTGCTTGACTAAACACACATATTCATTGCCGACTCCATACTCCGACACAATTTCGAAACGCATCCTGCAAACGCCGCTGACCAAATTGTGTGATCTCCGTTTTCATCCCTGCGCACAGTTACAAATAACGGGCCACCATACCAAAATCCAATCATCGTCCTTTTCCCCACAAGACTCAACTACAATCATATTACAGCATACTAAGAGTTTAAGTAATAAAGAGCGGTAGTGGACGACAGACGTTAGAAGTAAGCTAGGCTACGGCGAAAGATTAGGATAAAGAAAGAAATTATAAAATCTATGTAACTCGACAGGGGCGGGGGGGGGGAGGGCATTAAAACGTACATACATATATATTACAGCATACCTGGAATACGGTATCCCACTAACATTCTCAAGCGATACCATAATCATATTGCATCAACGCGCATACATATTACAACATACAGAGCATCCAGTATCCGACAATCATTTCGAAACCATACGATAATCATATTAAAGCGATCCAGCGTACCTATTACAGCATTCAAAGCATGCGGTAAGTATCCCACTATCGTTCTCAGGCCCCAACGTTCGCTCCCGATCATCTAACTCGACACTCCATCTCACCTCTCGGCGTCAGTCGAATTAACAGGCGAGAACGGGCGACCGACCGAGATGTCCTCCGCTCGAGTTCTCGAGTCCTCCGTTCAATTCCGTCCGCTTATCTGCATCCTCCCGCCGACTTCCGAGAATCCGGGGAGTGTCCGGCCTCCCCTCGAGGGTCCGCGGGGCCGTTTTCTGTTACGCGCGGGGCCCACCCGATAATCGAGCGGCGTCCCATTCCGGACTGCCTATCGATTATCGCGCCGGACGTTAACGAGCGACGATCTCTCTTTCGTTAGCGTACACGCTCCGGCACCTCGTAGCTCTCTCCTCGCTCTCCTCCGGCATTGCGTAAATCTTGCCCACCTACCCCTACCCTCCTCCGGCCCACCCCCTCCCAAGGACCCCGGGTGTAACACCTCTTGCCTCGTAGGTCGAAGCGCCGGCCATAAATTTTTGAGAGTTCGAAGCGAGATCCTGCCCACCCGGGACGACTGCGATCGTCCGTCTCTCACATTCTCCTCTCTCTCTCTCTCTCTCTCTCTCTCTCTCTCTCTCTCTCTCTCTCGCTCGCCTCCCGCTTGCGTGCGTCCGCGCTCGCGTCTCACTCGCGTCCGTACCCTTTGTTTTGTTTTTCGACTGCCTTATCTCGGCCCTTCCCTCCTGTCCACCCCTTTTACTCGACCCCCACCTTCCCCCCTCCCTCCCCTCTTCTGCCCCTCCCCGTTCTCTTGCCTTTCGCTAGATATTTTCTCTGTTTGTCTCCACCGGCGTCTCTCTCTCTCTTTCTCTCTGGATTCTCGCTCGGGTCTCGCATACGTCTCTGTCTTTCGGGATTCATTGCTCTCGGTGTCGTTGGACCGAACATGCGAATTCCCCGTGACCGTTGGGCAATCGTGGAGTCGCGCGCGCGAATTGCTCTAATAGGTGCTGCCTCGGCCGCGAGAACCGTTATGAATATTCAGCTGGCCGGTTGGCGAACGGAGAGCGGACACTTCGGATTCTTTTTGCCAGACACGTTGCTCGAATGCTAGAGAGGGGGGGGGGGGGGGGGCTGAGTTGACGGTATTATTGTGCGACGCGATTTAATTGCGATTCATTTCGCGCTCTGACTTTCCGTCGTTCGCTGGCCCGTCGCTTTTCGGTTGGGAGGGGGGGATTCATGCTCGTTTTTCGGCAGAGCAGTTTGCGCTGCGTGGGTTACGATCGTCGGGGTGCGATGTTACTTTGCGATTTTTTTGGCAGTCGATGGACCTCGTACGGATTTAATTGTAACGCGATTTCTTATAGGAGCTGTAAGAAATCTTGTATAGCTGTGTATGTTATTGTGGATCCTTTTTGGATATCGTTTGCACTGAAAGAATGGATTGTAATTCGATAGATTGTCATGAATCGAAGTATGTGGCTGAAATAATTACGACGAACGACTTGTAATATCTGTGAATACGAATTGCGACCGGTTTGCAGCTTAAGTTTCAAAGGCGCTTGACGGTTCGACTTTTATTGCATCCCGATTTGTGACATTGATGTTGAATAACAATGTTGATTGCACCCTAGTATCGACAGAAATACACAGTAAGAGTTTCCGGCGACACAAATATATGAAGAAGTCTCGATATATGGCTGTCGTGAAAATGGAATATAAAATGTTGCGGTATCTTTTGCCGAATAAATTGGTAACCCACTCCCATTGGTTGGTTTCCTGTGAAGGGTACACGGATATACACATTACCGATTAGGGGCTTAGCTCCTTGAAAACTTTATCCTTGCAGATAAATATTTTCTATTGCTTAACTTTAATGAAACGCGTTGGCCCAACCAATTATATATTGATTTCCCTTAAGGAATCAATTGAATGTTTTACGGAACTCTTCCTTCTTGGGTAGAACCCTCCTTCGTCTAATCTCCTAACTCAAAGCAACAGCAACCGATATCCACCGTTTCACTCTTCCCCTCTTCCTCTGCCCTCCCTCCATCTCTCTTACTCTCCTCTCAAAGAAACATAGCTCCCAGACCCATCCTGATACATTGCTTCCATTACGACCAATGCATTCCACAAGTTTCCAATGACTTCTTTCCTTGACCACAATACTTTCATTATATCAGAATTATGTACTCGACGCTCCACAATTTTAACCCAAACCATCCGTCGAAAACCAGTACATCAACAAAATCGTACATGTGTACATCCTTATAATCCCAATAATTTACAATCTTTCCCGATCGCTCATCGCGAAACCGTCGTTCAAGTATTGTAGAGTCTAATCTCCCGATTCAAAGGCGAGAAGAGTCGATATCCATCCGACTCCTTTCCCCTTACCCTTCTCTCACTCACTCTATGTCTCTCTCTCTCTCTCTCTCTCTCTCTCTCGCTGGCTCGCTCTCTCGCCGCAAAGGAGCGTGGAACGCAGAGACACGCGCCCAGTCTGGACCCACGCCCACGCTCGCATACCAGGGACCCTTTAACTCCTTCCTCCTTTTAATCCTCTCCCCCCCCCCGTCCCATCTGCCCCCTAGCGCCCTTCGGCGACCGCGGGCGCACAGTTCTCTCATCCCCAGGCGTCTCCACCTCTTTTCACGAGCAACACGCCTTTCGAAAGCGATCGAGCGTCGTGTTTCGGACAACGTAACGCCTTCATCTGGTTCGGAGTCCGCGCGGGCTCCGGGACCGAATGTCTCGAGACAGAGGCGCGACATTGAGAGGTGAACGGGAGGTGGGCAAGACTGGAGATCGTCGGAAGAGCAGGCAGGGGGATGGGAAGGGGTGCGGAGGGGTGCGGAGGGGGGTAGGGATCGGACACGCGAGCCTGGGAAAAACGCCCACGCGACGGCAGGATTTCTTCGAGGGAACGGCGAGGGGAGTGACGTCACTCATGCAAAGGACACCGAAACTTTCGGCGGGGCAGCGTGGATGACCGGAGGACGCGGAGGTCCCTTTTGCGGAGCGCAAGATTCGCGGGGGAGGGGTTTGCCACGGGATTAGGTGTGTCGAGGAGTGTGCAGGCTGGGCGCGTGTTTCGTTGACGCTGGGTACACGTTTGGATGTATGGATGAACGTTGTTTAAACTTGTTTAGGGATACGATGTGCGATGGCGCGCGAGGAATGTGGGAATCGAAGAGTGACTGTGGGAAAGGAAGGGATGTGTCATGACATTTTCCAGTGGGTATGGATTACAGTAAAGGAAGTGGATCTTAGTTTGGTAGAAAATTCTGCTGGGCAGACAAAATTATTACACATTACCGTGGTGCTAGATCTACAGTAATACAGATATACACGTAAAACGACCGATGTATCAGTATTAACAAGTTAAAATAATATTGGAATTATGTTGTTACGTGTCCAACCTTTAGGTTCTATCTGAGTCTTATTTCATGTATTAGCTACCTTTTTGGGTCAATGGCCTATTGTGACAAACAACACGCATCGTTAACGACATCCTATCGACGCACTGCCACAGTTAATGATTCAACATTTGACTGAACAGTGTTCTTTAGCAACTCATGACGTCATGTGTCCCACATAAAACAGATAAACGAATAAACTTTTCAGGTTAAAAGAATACTCTCCTGGCTCACGCGTAAAATAAGAACCGACCCTGTTCACTTTAAAACAAACTATTCCACCTTCTGCCTCCCAAACCTACGAAATGATACTTTTCACTGGGACACAAGTTTGCCGTTTTCCAGAGACTTTTGATCACCGATAAACGACATTAGCGTGACAGGCAATAAAATTCATTATGACAACGACAGTCAACCCTTTTAATGAGGCCTACGAGGAACGACGATCAGGGGGCGAATGTTCCGCGATTAAGCTACTTTATGCGAAAACTTTCGGTCGCCCGTAATGAGAGGCAATAAAAATTTTTTCGATCGGAAATTTTCACGAGCGGAGCTCAGCGCGGGAAGACACGAAAAAGTTTTTACAGCCGCAGTGTCTTTGGATGTTCGTGAAACGGCACGTTCTGCAACGGCGCATCTGCGGCATTTAATCCCCCCCCCCCCTCCCACTTCCTCTCCCCGAGAGAAGGAAACCGAGAACCCCGGGACGTTTCACGAAATTCCAAAAAATTCCTTTGTTAATCGTTCTACGTCAGAAAAACGAATATCTAAATGTTAATAGGCACGCGTAGCAATGATTACTCTAATTTATGGCTTAGATAAGTAGGAATTGCTGTCGGTGATTATCGTTTTAATTCGTTAGCGTAGATGGATTATGTGCTGCATATTGATGGAGTGTTCTAGTTTACGGTTCGTGTTTATTGCTTGTGCCATCGTATGTTGCGTTGCAAACATTTGGTTAGGTTAGTTACTGTAGTTCAGTTCAGGTCTTGGGTCTTCTTTCTATTAAACTCAAGAAGCATAGTTTTATAGATATTTAATTGTATCGATTAGAACATGTTTAACTTTACATCATTATTTTCACATAATCCTCCTGGAATAAAATCAAAAGTCTGGTTGTCGAATTTTACAGGTTACATTTGTATCTATCGTCATTATTTCTAATACCACAAAAAACAACTTCGTCAAATTAATTATAAAAATTGATTAGATGTTTATACTACAATTATTTCACAATAAATTATGTACAAAGTGAACAAAATGTACGTGCATACAGCGATGACCTTGAAAATGTTAAAATTTCTTTCATCCCGCACTTGACATTTGCATACATACCTACTCCGTGCATCAAGTCGGGCCGACCTCACTTCATAGCGTTCCTTTCAAAAAAAGTCAATCCGCCAGAGATTGACCCGCCAAAAAAAGGGGAAAAAAATGGCGTCAGCTAGTTCCGCTCCCAGAATGAAATTCCGAAGCCGGTGAATAATTACGTTTTCGTTACGTATTCATAGACAGACTCTCGAGTCTCGGTACCGGGTGAGACATAAATTTGGTTTAAATCTCCGTACAAAAAGTGAGCGTTAATCCGTCGAGCAAGTTTTGTGGGCAAAAAGCGGAGGGCTTTTGATAATCGTGCCTTTGACGGCACGGAGTGCGCATGCGCAGTGGCAGATGGTAGCATATCGAGTCTCCTGCGCATGCGCGCGAACGAGAGGATCGAGTTTTCTGTAAATATTCTTGAAGCGTTGCTTCTTGCGCTTTGAAACAGACAAGACACGCATGTGTTCATTTAGAAGCAGCATATTTCAATTTAGGATTTTATTACGCCACTTTGTCCTTCACAGGCATTGGAGGAGTTATAATAAAGTTTGTGAATTCGAATTCCTATCATAACCGTCAGAAAGCATTGCAACTGCCCTCACTTTGTTCAGCCATCCGACATGAATCTTCTCCAAAAATCAACACCATCAGTAGAAACTTTAGTAAAATAGCTCTGTACTCGAAGGTAGCGAAATACATTTGTCAGTCTGTACCAAAAATTTGTAGGTACATCCTTCGCTGCCCCTCCTTTCTCGCGCTTCGAAGGGCGCACAGTGGAAGCTTTCACGGCAAGAATCGTCTGCGTCTGATCGCATGCGGTGGACGCACATAGAAAATCCGGTCTCGGGAAAGTTTCGCGGCCGTAATCTCGTGGCCGCCTTCCCGCGGGAAAAGCTGGCTGCCTCCCGGCCGACTTCTTTCCTCTGCCCGGCAAAGGAGTAAATTTAATTTAGGACTTCATTTGCATTCGACGAACCGTAACGTTCCTCGTCGTTCCCGGCCGAGGTTGGCGAGTCTGTCTTTTCTGCTTCTCCGTCTCCCGTCTCACTTTGGCCTCGAGGCTCGACCCGACGCGTCGATACAGAACATGAATTTTCTCGCGGGGCTGAACGGCAAATCGGGAAAGTTAGTTTTACCAGACGCGGTCGTTTCTTACCGGAGGATGGATGGAAAAAGTGGCGATATTAAATAATGAGTCTTAAGGAGCTTGTTAGCTTTGTCTCGGACATTAGGTGCATGAAGAAAGTTCTTTCGGAGGGGGTAATTAGATAGCTTTGAGTTCTTTGCAGTCAGGACGAAGTGATTTCAATTAATTTGTTACATTTCGAACTGTAATGTTGAGTTGTATGCGATATTTTAAAGAAATTAATTTTAAATTTTTATTTATTCGAATAAAGTTGTCAAACTTGCAAAACAAAGCCAAGAAAAAACCGCGACACAACGGTTCTCGAGTACATTCTCAACGGAATGGCACACTTCATCAGAGCCTCTTCGTACACCCTGCACCCTCGACCTTGATCCCGCCGGCAGTTAAATGCCATTCAGGCGCCATTAGTCTTCGACCTTCGCAAATACGTCCCACGTGCTTCGGGCCGGCGTCAATAACTTCCGTCAACATCGAGCGGTCTCAAGCAGTCTGAAGTTCTTAGTCCCCACCCCCGCTCTGCGCCTCACTCCTTCCTTTCCCCCCACCCCCCAAACCTATCCCCTCTCGACACACATCGCTCGATCCGCCCGATCGAATCCTGACGACCCGGATCGCAATCAGCGATCGGGACTCGTCCTTGCCGAGGGATTCAATCGAACTTTTAAAAGCCGAACTTTCGGAATCGGAATCGGCGACTGTCCGCGCGCGGCAAAATAAATTTGCGCTCGTTCCGCACTGGTCCCGTTCGCGAATCGTGAGTGGGACACGGCAGACGCTCGGAATCGATTTCGTGCGAACGACGGAGGAACGAAATCCGCTTGTGCCTGACGTTTCTATTACTTTGCGCCGTTGTACGTCACCTGTCCTTGCCCCGGGGCAAAAAGAAGTGGAGGAGGGCTGAATTTCGGGCCAGGGCAAACTCGAGTCTCATCAGACCCCGGGTTAGCCTCTTCTTCTGTCTCGCATTGACCGGTCGTCTATTTCTCTCTGCTACGCTTCGATCGTGTCTCTTTGATCGAACACACATTCTGGAAGAGTTCTTCTTCGGTTCTTCTTCGATTAATTGATGCGCCGTTGGGCCTATATGTTAATGTAGGATCCAATTATTAGTGGTATTAATCCAATGAAATACTTACTTTGAAAAGAAACATTGCGCATAGAGAAGTATACGCGCAAAATACTTAAAATTGAAAATGTGGCAAACAAATTCAACTTCGACTAACCGGCTTTAGCTTTCGACGCTCTCAATGTTGCCAGCCTGTTTACCGGAAGAATTCAAGCAGTTGCGAAGTGACCCTCATCTGTAGAGGACACCTCGACACCTCGACACCGACGCATCCACGCGAACAGCGACCCGAAACAAAACGTTTCAAACACCAATCGAACAACACCAAAAATCAAACAACAAACCATTCACCGATCGAAACAACAGAACTGCCCGACACCCTCGCCAATCCCACTACCCGATCCCAGAAAAACATTTGAACACCCCCAAACCACACGGCGCCCCCCTTCAACCCGTCAAACACCACAAACCGACCTTGTTCATTCACTCTCAAACCCTGCGCGATCGCCACCGGCAGCCCAGCCAATCATCGCCAAATAATTGAACACCATTCCCCCCCACCACCCCCACTCGAAAAACTTCCAAAACGACAATCGGCAAACCATTCATAGGCTGCTCACGCCTCGACCTGTACGTGTCTCCTCGATTGCCGAGAAAGGAAAGTTTCTCCCGTACAGAGGGCGCCGGCTCTTCCCCGGGAGGGGGGGAAGATTCGCGGGTATTTAATAAAGAAGCCCTCTCGCGAATCGGAGAGCGAAAATCGTGTGGTGGGTCCCGGGCCCTCTCATTCGATTCGGCATCGACGACCATTAACCTTCTTGCCCGGCAGCCGACCACGGACCAGGATAAAGTAATTAGCCTCGACCTCTAGCACGGGCCGTGCTTCTGCCCGCGAGATTCTTTCTTTCTTTCTTTCTTCCCCCCACCCCCACCGACTCTTCCTTCGCTCCGCTGCCAATTTGGCAATTAGCCTCACCTCGCCTCTTACGCTCCTCTCTCTCTCTCTCTCTCTCTCTCTCTCTGTCTATCTCTCTATCTGCCTTTCTCTCTTTCCCTCTCTCCCTATCTATCTATCCTTCTATCTATACCTCTCCCTCCCGTCTCTCTCTCTCTCTCTCGCCTTCTAACTCGAACGATGCGCGCGCACCGCGTATATCCGTTCGAGCGGCTCATTATTTTCGCCGAGCCGGGCGTAACCCGCACTAAAACCGCTAAGCCGGGTCCGGCCAGACCGGGGATTCGTAAATCGTCGGCTAACTGCTTTTTCTCCCCCCCCCCCCCCTCCGACCGTACGATCGCGCCGACTCCTTCTGCCGAGGCTCGCGAGCTCTCGTTCAAGGGGTACGTGACGGTTTTATGTGCGTGGGGGAAAGGAGGGGGGGGGGGTTTAATTGTAAGGGCGGAATGCCGAGGGAGATGTTCCGGATTGGTGTGTAACGATAGTTACATGCTGTGCGAACGCGAATGTAGAGGGATGTAATACGGAAGTTGGGAGGCTGTTCTCATGAAGGAGGGGTGGGGATTGATCTGGTCTTTTGACAATTCAACTTTGCTTTTTGTGATATACGTGGAAGTATGTGGGTGTATTCAATTGTGACGTACGGGAAACAATTGTGCGAGAGGATAAAATTCATATCGATAGGTAACATTTTTCTGAGATTTTGCATAACGGATATTTGGGATGATTGGTATACATTGTTCTGGGGTCGAATGGAGTGTTGGAGGGTGGAGTAAACTGGTCTAGGTTGTTGCGTCGATACGTTGAAATTGGGGTGGAAAATGGATATAAAGAGATGCAATTCGTAAATCGTTGCGCAACTACTTTTCCCCAAATCGTGCGATCGCACGGTAAATTTCATTGCGCGGCACTTTTTCTGTGGGGCAGACAACGGTTTTATATGGATGGACGACTCTTGTAATTGCAGAAGCGAAATGGAGCGTTGGGGGTTACGAGTGAAATACTTAAGATTCTCATGTGCTGATAGTTGAGATTTACTTGTATTTGTAGCGCGAATAAATGCCAAGCGCTTTTTTCTTGGGCGTTTCATTGCAAAGTAAACAAATGGCAGTAACAACGTAATTCGTAAGAGATTGTAGAATTCGATAGGCAAACAAATATATCTTTTGATACCAAAATGTGGTCCGCGCCTTATGACGAATGGATAAATATACTTTTTCTACTGTACGATAATAGCGAATAAAATGAGAAAAATCGCCAATTGAAATTTCACTCTATTTTAAAAGCGCGCATACTCGGCGAAATAGTTCAAAAACGATTACAAAGATCAAATATAGAATGTGGGAGAAAAAAGAGAAACTCTTTAAAACCGTTCAATTGGACAACTCCTAAAACTCGACCGCAATTCAAATAAACGCGACTAACAACACAACCACCCCCCCCCCCCCCCCCCTTCGCGCAAGAAACCACCTTATTAATTCCCTCCCGACGGAAAAACTCCCAAAGTATTTTTAATCCAAACTTCCCTCGGACCGCTCCCGCGAAGCCTTCAATCTCCTTCCGAAAATTCCTTAAAAACTCCGACCGCCAAAAACGAGTCGGTAGCGGCCGCAATCAAACTAGACGAACATCCCTCCGCATTCCTCCGCTTTCACCCCGCAGTCGGCAAGAAAAACCGCAAAACAACGATCATAGGTACGCCGGCCGGCCGCTTCCCATATTTACGCGTCTCCTTCCGGCCGGCGAGCATTCCTTAAATCCGCCTGCCTCTCTCGGCAGTCGGCGGTAGTCGGCGTAATTCTGACAGGAACATTGTTAAGAGGCTTCCATATCCGTAACCGTAACGGTTAAGGAAGGAAGAGAGGACGCGCGGGAAGGCCTGCGGCTGATCGTTCTCTCCGTTTCTCACTGCGTTCGCTGATCCTCGCCCTTCTCTCTCCCTCTCTCTCTCCCCCTCTGTCCTCCCCCTCTCACTCGAGAGCGTCTCAGTCTCTCTCCGTCTGCAGCGCAGTCGCTCCCTCCGTCGTTTTTCTCCCAGCCTCTTCCCTTCGAGGCCGAAGGCGACCCGTGGGAGCCACGCGCCTGCCGTGCGCCAGCTCTCCCTTCCACTTCCACTTCCCCTCCACTCCCCTCCATTCCCCTCTCGCGACGAGTGCCCCCACTCCGGCCGGTCGCCGCTCCGTCTTCCTCTCACTGCCGCGGCAGGCCTACCCCCACCACCGCTCGCCGCCGCAGGAGCCTGGTGGTCCGCCGCGCCGGTTAAAAGAGGTGAGCGAAGGTGATGCGCCGAGGAGGAGCGGCCGCTTTTAATGCTCCTACAAATTCAATCTCTGGGCCCTTTAAATGCCACGGACGCGCATACGTGCAGGATGCCTGCGTTCGGGGTCCGACCTGGATGGAGGGATAGTGGGGGATGAATTTCGAGCGCGACCTTTTGGGGGATGGGTGCGGAGGGTTATGGCGTTGGATTATTTTTGGTTTGGTTCCAGTACTGGGCCTGGGTATTGATTGATCGAAGGACCGATTTGCGGGTTGTAAATATTTGTATCCTTTTATCGGCGTGTATGATAATGTGGCTTCGGTTTTATATTATTATTTATTATCAAAACGGTTTAGCGTGATGTTCTAGAAATAATTAGATTATATCGATCTTTTTATTTATACAGACCGTTATTTATATATGTAGGTACATTTTTCGAAACGAATGTAGTGATATTTAATACGTACCAAATGAATTCTCGAGAAAAGTACAAAGCATTTTAGAACCGATTAGAATTTAGAGGATAATCGGACATCTTGAGCCGCACCGTTCAAAATTAATGACAACCCGCGAGTTCCCACACTTCGTCCTGTCACGGATTAATCTTTATTAGTTTCTGTTTAAAGCTTCATCCGAAAAATGAACATATAGAGGACCATTTAACTTAATACGAAGAGGCCAATCGGTGGGTTAGGAACGAGTTAAGGATGCCTGGGCAAAGATGCGTCAGGTTAGGTTCCCTTTTTTGGAATCAGGATAATGCGAACTCCTTGACGGGAGGCTTTAGGAGGGTAATGGTTTTCGGGATTTTTGGCTCCTCGGGTGTAATGCGGTGTTTTATGATTTAATGGGAGCGGTTTAGTGTATGGGGCGAGGGTACAGAGGGTCGAATGGATCCTGCGTAATTTTGGCTCAAGTTATTGTTGGCGGGAGGCAGCTTTATGGAAATGGGAGGAATGTGGCTTTATGGGTCTAAAGTAGAATTGTACCAATTGCGATATTTCTGTAGGATTCTTAAAACAATAGAATGAGCTAATCTAAGTTCAAAGAATCAACCAATATTTCAGTACAAACAAATACGGAATTTTGTATGTTTAATTTGCAAATTCTGTGAAATTTTCTATTTCGTAATTCTATTTCAGCCGATTGCTTCGCATTCTCGTGAAACCTTTGCAATTGTAAGTTTGAAAATTTGACTCCTCTCGGATTGCTCGATGTAAAATACTTTCCAGGAACCAATTTTCCTCAGACTTTCATACGCAAATCGCGGCCGTTCAATTTACAATCGACGATACGGACGAAAGTCCAAAAGAAAGGTGCAAGAAGAAGTTTCTACGATAAAAACCATCGTTTCTCAACGCATAACTCCAAACGTATTTCATTATCGCCAGAAATGTAAATTTTCTGTAAACCCACGCTCACCCTGCGCAGATTTTTATGTAGCCATACATGTCACATTGAGCGAACAGAAATAATGGCCACCAACAAAAAAAGAGGTGTAAATCTCGAATTGGACCGCAAAGAAAAATGTACATATGTTGCGTTCACTTACACAAGCTTGAAAGCAAGAAGTTTGGGTAATCCCCGTGTAACACAGGATTCGTTGCAACGTGGTGTAACTTCAACATGGACTTTTTTACTCAAACCTTTGAAGTTTTCATTTTGCATTCAGGAATTCACAGTATGTGAAAGCGTATTCTTTGATTGAAAAAATTCAAAAATCGCAGACAGAAATTGGCAAACATGGTTTCATTCGATGTGCAAATATTTGTTACTTCAAAGCGAACGTTCTGAAATTATATTTTTGTGCAGTCGTAAAATACAGAAATTAAGATATTTCATAGTCACCTGATAGTCCTTCGTTAAACACTACACAACCCCTTAAACTTTTCCTAACATAACTCCACCACCTTCTCTGAGCCGTCAATTCGCATAACACATCTCTCATGAACCTAACCCATCAGTGTGAGCCGAGATAAAAGATGCGCGTCCGCGTATGTGCACAGTCGAAGAATCCGAGGAATGAGTTGCTACGTCGAATGAGGGGCGGCGGTGGGGAAGGGGTGGAAAAGGGTGGTCGGAGGTAGAGATCGGCTTTTCTGAAAAATGATGGGATCCAATATTGTGCGCGGACGTTCTCTCGCAGACGTTCTCTCGCAGACGTTCACTCGCAGACGAGGCGACGCAGTTAGCCGGACGTATAAAGAGCTACCTTCGGCCCTCTATTTTCTTTATTATCGTCGGCTGGCACGTAGAGTTGCGCGACGGAAACGTACTCCGCCGGCGGAAGAGCCCATCTCGCGGAAGGAAGGTCCGTGTCCCCATGGACCGTTTCATTGGACGCGATTTCAAGGTTGACTGCCCGTATAAAGTGAAAAAGTTTCGACGAACGTACGTGGGACTGCCCCATGGACGTGTCGGGGGGTGTATGTGTGGTTACATTTCGGACTATCTACATGTCGATACTCGGGGCTTCCCTTTGTTTTTCTACCGGTGTGGCTAGGGAAGAAAAGTCAAGTGTCGCTGGGTGGATTTTATGAATTTCGAGGGAACTGTGGGGTTTAATATGGGTTCTGTTAACTGTACGAAGTAATTGTTTATTTTTGGACAATAATTGTTCGAGCTTTGGTATGATTGGGTGCGTGTAATGTATAATATGAATTTTGTATAGTTTTTATATAATTAATCATTTGTCTGCCTCTTAAGCAAGAAATCTTCTTTGTTTTATCGAATATTTTCTTTTTTCTAGTTTTTCGGTACAGCTGTTCCGTAGAAAGTAATTATTGTCGACTTCAATGAATTCGAATAACTTTAGAAAGTTTAAATGTACCAAAAAATGTGTGTAAATTGATGCGTTATACTATGTTCTAACTTATTATTCCTCACCGACGGTAAACATTTTTGATCGACATTAGTTTACACTAATGAAGCCACCCAATCCAGTCAAACCCCGCTTTCTAACCAATAAAAAACCTCGCACAATAATTCACCGAAACAGTTTTGGATCACATTACAGCATGCGCAGACAGATAAAAAACTACTTAAACTCTCTCATTACATCACAGTATACCCAACTATCCAGGCTTCTCAACAAACGTTTCTTACGTAAAACAAAAACCTTGCATAGTAATTCTCCAAAGTGACCTTGACTCACTTTAGACCCTGCAAACCAAACGAAACATCAGACTCGGGCTCTATCAAACTTTGCCACTTTGCCACTTTGCCAACCTCAGCGATCATCAGCTCGAAGGTAACCAAACAATCTGAGCCCCGAAAACCTTTAGTGCAGCCGTGGGTTCCAGGTTCTGCCAAGCTAACCCACCCGCCGCATAATTCGCCCACCTAATTATTCCCACCGAGTGACGAAAACATTGACACGTCATCCTGCTCGCTGACGAGTTTGCGCTCGCCGGAGTTATTGGCCGAGTCTGTGATCGGCTGTTCGTTCGAAGGCAGTCTTCGTCGTCGGGGCGAATGAGAAAACTGAGAGAGGATTCGCCAACGACATCCATTTATCCGCCTTTATGAAACCTGGGAGAAGGGAGCTCTCGGCGACTGAGAAAGGAACGCTGCCACGAAAGGATCAAACGACGTCGATCCAAGACGTCCGACGCTCCCTTTCCATCAGCCGCACTCCGCTTTTCTCTAACCCTCTCGATTCCTTCTCTTCCGGCCCTCGTAAATGCTCCTGTATTAAGGTCAGTTCTCACCGTGGCGCCAGTCACTGCTCTTTCGCCGATATTCATCGCCGATTCCCTAATTTTGGCAAGATGTTCCTGGCCGAAGCCGAATCTATCATACTCTTGGAAAGATGAACGCAGCTTTCTCGTATCCAGAGTTTATTTGTTTTTTTAGTTTACGCGTTCATTTGAAACGTTCGATCGAATCATGTTACGTGTATTAGATAACGCGGTTAATAGGATTCATGTTGTTGAAGATCATGTTACTCGATACACTAGATATATGTATATAACCCTATGCTCGTGTTATGGATGCTTCTGATGAAAAGCAGAACCGGATATAAACATGCAACAAATATCGCTCCGAGTGTGTTGAAGCTTTTAAAGATCTCACGTGCTCCTGTCACGCTGCAGACTTTCAATCAATTTAAAAAAATACACTCTTAATATTGTTAAGAACAAAAGCTGAAGTACCATATTGCTATAATATCAATCTAAATTATATTATCCAACCTTTAATATACCTGATTCAAGTACTGTGTTATTCTACGATCAATACAATTTTGAACTCTGATACACAAACCGTGTTAAGTACATCCTTATTCGTACGTCTGGCCAATATTTCCTTCGTGCAAATTCTTATTTAACCGTGACGCCGCATTCCAGAAACGCCCGAACATAATTCCTGCCAATCAAACTTCTCTCCGCCTCCCCAAAATTTGAATCGGCGACATTTCTAGCGCGCTCTCTTTAAGACACCGTCGGATTATGTAAAAAGGATCGGCGACGGGGGCGATCGATCGGGGCCCGACTTCTTTATTAAAAGGAACGCTCGCCTCGGTGTGAAGAATACTTTAGACGGGCGCCTATATCTCATACCCACTCGAGGAACCACGGCTGACCAGCTCGGCCAATAACGTCTCTACGGCGAAACGGAAGGAGAGTAAGGCGCCCTTTATGGGAGAGGAGAAAAATTACGACTCTGCAAATGAAATCCAAAAACGGGAACGTCCGCCAATAGCCCGCGCGCGCGACCCGAAATTGTTCGGCAGCCTGAAATACGGGTAACCCGATTTTTCCCGCCGCCCGCCACCCGCCGCCCGCCGCTCGGCGTCGCGACGTCTTCCCACGAAGCTGCCACCACTCCTTACCCCGACGATCGTTCCTTCGATTCTACTGCCTGCCTTTAAATTACCCCGCGGACGACTTACGCCCGGGGTCAAACTAAATTTCGGCCGGCAGTCTAATTTCGCACGCTCTCCCGCTAATTTTGGGTTATGTTCGACTATCGAGGCTATTGATACGCTCATATAGATCTGAAATGAACGTATTATTAATACTGCGAGTAAATGTGGGTACCGTAAAGATAGGAGGCATTCCGAAGTATTTGAATATTTGTTTGAGACATATGATTGGTACTAAGATAATGTTGGACAGTGGAAATTGTTTGTTGTATTTGTTTATCGAGCGTTTCGATACCCTCGTGGCCTGACAAAGTGTACATTTGTAATAGATATTTTATCATTTTCATGGATGTCGTCAAATTTGTTTTAAACCGTACGAGTTTATGGTGGTCATATCTACGTATAGTGGCAATAATGTGTTCTTATGTCCGGACTGTTCGAGTCCTCCGAACGGTCGTTTGTCCGATTTTACTGCCTGACTTTAAATTCCGTGGGAAGCGAGTAACACTGACTCGCTGTGAAACGAAATTTCGGGCAAGAGTCTAATTTCAGACGCTATTCATGTAACATTATACCGGGTATCTTGAAGTGACTATTTGCACGCTTACAGTGTAAAATTTATATGAATATTACATTTTCTCATATGAAACTTGCACAATTTTAGT
The DNA here is from genome assembly GCA_914767735.1 of Anoplius nigerrimus. Taxonomy (NCBI): domain Eukaryota; kingdom Metazoa; phylum Arthropoda; class Insecta; order Hymenoptera; family Pompilidae; genus Anoplius; species Anoplius nigerrimus. The sequence continues at coordinate 11,218,302 of OU612090.1, forward strand.
CTAGCATTGTAGATATATGCAATAACTATAATGATACGATATCTTCCAAATTTGATAATTCAACAACTGTCAAATTGTATTAAGTACATTGTATCTATTTTATATAATGAAAAGTAGAAGTAAAAGTAGTAGTAGTAGTTGTAACTCGACATAAAGCTATTGAATTCACATTACATGCACAACATGTTTCAACGATAACGGACCACATCCCCAGACTTCGAAAACCTGCTTCATTCACCTAATACCTCAACACCCAGCTACGTCCTCACAGACCTTCTCTACCAACCTTAAACTCTTTGCCACATCTCAATCAGAACGTCAATAAACCTTTACGATCGAAACAAGTTTAATATAACTCAGTCATGGAATTCGCAATGCACGCGTCATCAAAGTCGCAAGCCTGACCTTACATACTCTCCACCCCCACCCCCCCCCCCTTCGCAGAAGCATTTTTCAGCTACTTAACCGAAAGACCGTAAACACCCTACCGTTATCGTCAGCCACCATCGCCCGCCCGTAACCGTACCGTACCATTACACGATCATTAAATCGTCATCCGTCCATCAGGCCAAGCCGACGATGCCGAGTGGGAACAATGCCGGAACAGGACTCTCATTGGACTCGCGTATCGTCTCCGATCGTAAGCCGCGTGAAGCGAGCGTCCGCGACTAAATCAAGTTCGACGAGGCAGACGTCGAGGGGTCCACCGTGGAAACTCGAATCCAGATGAGGCGGGAAGGATCGGTGTTGTCCATGAACGACGCGAATGCCGTGGAGCCGCGACGAGGTTAAGGTGGAATAGTACGAGGAGGATAGAGCAGAGGGACGTAGAAGGAGGTGGAGGAGGTGGAGGGGGGAGGGGGTCTACTTTGAGCTGCGTGGGTGGTCAATGGGCGATTCGCGGTGAACGCGCGCGGTTCAGCGTTGCTGGGATCTTTTATGGTTTACGGTCGTATCTATCTCTACCCATATGGTCGCCGCTCTCGCTATACGTTCTATACCTGCCTACGTATAACCCGACGACAGAGAGGCGCGTCGAGGTGGGCAGAGATCTTGGACCTGGGCCTCCTCCTCCTCCCCGTATCCTCGATGTCTGCCTATCGTCCGGTATTCGCGGCCACCTCTGACCTCTTCCCGTGTCTCTCGCCTTCTATTCTCTACTTTTACCCCCCACCCCCGCGGCCGCCTCGGCCGCCTCGGCGCTGCCTGCGCGGAGTGTGTGTCTGTGCCTGTCGGCGGGCGGGCTGTGGGTAGGTGCGATCGGGTCTCTGTTCTCTCTCTCTCTCCCTCTCTCTCTCTCTCTCTCTCTCAGCCGCTCGCGCTCCGTTAGGCGGTACGCGTCCCTCACGGATTCATTGGGCCGACGATCGCGCTGCCGATATCGGTAATTACAGCCTTGTGGAACTCGCGTGCCTCTCTTCTTCCGAGTCTCTCGGTGCCGTACGCACACTCCCACCCTCCGTGGCGCTTCTTTCTTTTCTCGCCGAGCCGGCGGCGGATTTGCGGGAAAAGTCTCGGGGAAAAGGTTCGGCCGTCTATCACTTTTCTGATGCCGCTTTCTTTTCGGGTATCGTTGGGCGTTGCGCGTGCTTGGCGATGGAATGCGGGGCGTAGGATGGTTCTTGTCAATAGATTAGGATACTGGAGATGCGTATTGGCGATCCATTGATTGTGGTGGCGGTAGTTTTGGTAGGTTGAAAATGTTAAGGGTACCTCAAGGTACCGATTCAGTTTTTATGTGTGGTATGCAGGTACGGGGAAGTAATAATATTTTTATGGTGGTAGATCTTTCTAAAAATTAAGGAATGTGACGCGATTGAATGATATTGAAAATTGATATAACATCAGTTCCTACATATTCGAACAGCAGGGGTAATTTTGAAGTCACCGCTTTGCTCTGTAAAATTATGTGTATTACGATTAGGTAATACAATAATTTGATATCATTTCATTTATACGCTATATAATTCTATTTTTCTCTTTACGCTTACGCAGTTTAAAGAGAACGTAAGGTAAAAGAGTAGAATTATTGACTTGAACAGGTGTTCCAACTTAGCAAAGTTAAAACGGCGGACGAGCTTTAATTTTGGATATTAATCAGATTTAAACCGGACACTGGATCGCACGTACTTCCGCAGAAGAAAAAGCCATTAGCGGAAGTAGTTAATGCATTGGCTGCGCCACGTTTATCAGAGCGTAATCAGTTCATTCTGACAAAAAACGTGTCGCCAAATTAAGTAAATCACAAATACAACTGGCAATAAAAGACTCGTAAATCACGCAATTTACTCCTTCCCTTTATTTCAAAACACACACACACACACGCACACATCAATATGCTCTTACAAATCTAAGAATCATGCATTCATATACAAATGTGCTTGTCAAAAATTCTTCTTTGGCATCCGCTTTTCAGATATTTGAATTTTGAACGAGTCTATGTTCTCGATTGTTCGTTATTACGTCTCTTAACTTGCGATTTTAAACATTTCACTCGAATCCTTGACCGTATACGAGCTTTTATTCGAACATTTACGTATACTTAAGACCTTAATCGCCCAGATAACTAATACGCACACATACCGGCTCCTCACAGCCGTACATTTGCTCGGGGTGAAAAAAAGGGGCAAGGAGCATTATTCAGGGGTAGATCTTAGCTTTTACATCGCTAATAGCTTACAGATTTAATGGCAAATTAAACAGAGCCGAGTCAGAGTTCAACGCGGCAGTCCTCTCGGCGCATTAATCGTCTAAGCGCCATTAAACAACGGCGGCCATTTTAAATTCTCTTAATTCACGCGCCAGCGGTATTTCCCTTTTTCATTCCGCGCCCCGATTTAGTAGATCGAACAGACCACCGATAATTATTCTACATCGATGAACAGTGGGGGCCCCTTCAACAATCTCGCAGGGAGAAATTTAATCGGACTTTAATCGTTTGTCGAATAGAAATATTGATTGCTCGGCAAATATGGATGAGAATAATGTTCTTAGACACTGGGAGGATTTTATCGATTAATTACCGTGATCAACAGCAATTTTACATAATAACCGGATTAATCACATTCACCGTACCATACTCATCTATTTTTGTTCGGCATCTGTCGGATGACAGAATTCTGGTTTGTTTACCGAGACAGCCGACTGACAGTGAGTCCGGTGTGTCAGAATCGTGCGACATATCCCAAGAACACGTTCGCCTGGGAAAGCAAACTGTCCCGCGTCCGCGCTCATAATCGTGTGAGATTCTTCGCAGATAATTACTCAATTGGCCGCCTCGACAACAATGGAATCCGGCCGCGAATTTGAAGGGCGAGAAAGAATTACGAGTGTGCGACCGTCGGTACACAAATTACGACTGTACGAGTCATCGCGAGCGAATTAAGGAGGGAATTATGTGAAACGCTGCGTCACGTGACACTAATAAAGCTTCCAGTTAAATACAGATATTTTTGTAACGCGTTCAGTGCGCTTTCAGCATTTCGCTTCGCGATGAATGAAGCTGAATAACGTAGAACTATTTACTGTTAAAATGTGACCTTGTGCTTCATATTGGGTGGATTAACATATTATTCAGGTATTACTTGAACTTAAATTCTTTGTGCCACTTTTTTCTTGGCGTATGTTTGATCGAACATTACCAATGCTAAAAACAATGTAAGTAAGTTTTAAAACGGTGGATGTAGCTTTTAAATCGCAGATATTTTTATGAAATATTTTGTAAGTAAGGTTGGCAAGAAAATAATTTCGGTTTTGCAGCGCGAAGCTAATATAAAATCCGACAAGTAAAATATTATGACACTCGCCGAAGTTGTTCATAAAAATTACGACTCTGTCTAGGTTTGAAATCCGAAAATACTTTCATTAAACTTCCTTAATGTAACCTTGAAGCTGATAAATGTGATGTTCAGAGGATATACCTTGACGTACGCGAGCGCTTTCAAGTATCTTTTGAACATACGCAGGCCAACGTGAGTGGCCATCGCAACAAGTCAATTAGGAGCCATTACCAATCGAAAAGCTTCCAATCCGACGCAATAATCCATCGCATCCCGAAGCGGAAAATCGCTCGAACGAAACAGCAGGCGGGCACGTTTCCGTCCCGCTGGCAAGCTCCAAATTATTCTTCATTCCCCGTCGCGGGCAGTCCCGTAAACCGCATAATTCCATCCCCAAAAAACACACACGTCCAACATAATCCCGAAGGAAGTTACTAATTAGCAGCTCGGCAGCTCGGTGAACCGAACTGCGACCATAATGGAATATTCAAACGCATATTTCAAGCATATAGTTGACCCTATTAAAAGTTCAGCTAACCCTGCCGCTCGCGCACAAGCACACGCGCGTACATACTTAGCGTACATCGGCCTCTCCCCGCACGTACACGATGTCCCATACACGCGCACGCATGTCTCGTAGCAGCTCTCTCGCGTCTACGAACATGATGCGACCATACATTTCGTACACACGCTTTAGCGTATGTACATGCCACCATATACGCGTATGTATATACATTTACGTACATACACGTATATGAACATACGTGTATCTATATACAGGGTCGCTTCGATCCGGTGGTAGAACCGAAAAGGAAGTGAATCTACACGCAAAAATAAATCGAAATAAACGAATGAACATTTTTTTTTAAATTTGCACCTGACAAAAATTCAAAGTCGATTTTCTCGAAAACGGACCGTTTAGAAAAAAAATTGTCATACGTTTGTTTCGACTTATTTTTGCATGTAAATTCACCTCCTTTTCGGTTGTACCACCGGATCGAAACCAGCCTGTATACGAATATATTATGGGTAGCCAGTATACAAGGAGAGCTATTATAGAGTTTCGCCGTCGGGTAAGTATCGTGCGGCCGCTTTGGCGTCGGCATGACGTCGGTGAAAAAAAAAATGAACGGTACCTTGAGACTTTTTTTTGCGCCGGCATCGAAACGTCAGTCCGTGGCACATGCAATTACGGACTCGGCGCGGTGTACGTCTCTTATCCCTAATCGCGCATCCTCGATCGAACTTGTCCCGAGACAAGTCGCTCGTCCCGCGGCGCTGCGTCGGTTAATTGCCTCTCGTTTGTCGTGCCTACGAGGACACCTTTCTTCCAGGCTTTTATTTTTCTCGCGCTAATTACCCGCGACGCGCACCTTCCCAGAGGCGTAATAGAACGACAGTCGCTCGAAGGTAGTCCTTGGATTTCGATTGGCCATGCCGGTGGGGCTGGCCATCATTCTTTCCACTCGAGTCGAATCATTATTGTTAGGTGTACAAGTTCGATACCTTTTTTGTCACTTGTTCGATGTTTATTTTTGTCCGGAAGGGCCACACGGTACGTTTCGAAATAAACGCCACTTTGGCCATTTTTCCGTTATTTGGCGATATTTACTTTATATAGAAAGATGATGGTGGAATAATGGTTTTATCATGGAGAAAACTGATTGCAACTATTGACGAGGAATTATTTTGAGTACAGTCGTTTCCATGTTTTATATTCATTTACTCAAACTCAGCCATTTTTGCGGTTGCATGCAATCATTTGCGAGCAGGAAAGATATTTCAATGTTTTCAGTTTACTGAGTGACCCAGTATATAGATACATGAGTAAATTACACGCGGTTTTTTCTGTCCACGGAACAGATGATTCAGTTGTTTATTCGCTATTTTTGTATTATTATCACGGATTTACGTTTTGCAAAGCATACATTTCACGGATTTCGGCCAGCATAAAATATTTGCTCTCCGCACTTTTTATACGTACGATATTATTTGTATTAAAATTCGGCGGATTGCGAAAGCAGATTTTCCACTGCATTTACCGGAATTCTTTTAAAATATGTGCAACGCGGCTTTTAAAGACACGCGCACATCATAAATCCATTTCCAACATTGATTCTGTACAAGTTATTATTTATATTACCTGATCAAAATACGTGGAACATTTGCAATTGCCGACACTGATTTCGGCGCATTTTATATCCATTATTGCCATTGACGTGACTCTTGAAATGCTGCGAAATTATTACGATATCGACATAAGCATTTTGTGGGACGCAAAGTGGTGACTCATTCATTTATTTACATTTAATATGCCCTTGAAAGGAATCAAACATAATTGAAATGGTCTACATTAATGTGCTCGGTTAATAATTCTATAAATAAATGTTTAATGTCAAACATTTTTTATAATCATCATCGTACACCTACAATTTCTAGTACGAATATATTGTTCTGCAAATTACATAGACCAACCAGCAGAAATTATAAACAGTACCATCACGTGAAGAGTATCTATCAAATTTTTATCATCAAGAAAAACATAAATACATACGGTGATGCTAATACACAGCTTCTATCTTACACGATTTGCACACAAATTCATACACAGCCTCTGCCCACAAAAACTATTATTCTTACTTCTCTATAAGTGTCTCTTCATATTCCGAACTTTCTTCTCTTATGCACAAACATTCCAGAACATCCAATAATGTCCAAAAGCACAATCTTCGCTTCAATTCTATATCTTCTTCGATCTATTAACATCTCCTTAACCCCTCCCACGCATGAACGACAAGAAGGCTGCTAACAAAGCCCATCGAATCTGCCCAGAAACAGACCCAAGCAAAGAAAGACCATGAATAAAATCACATCATATCAATAACGCCGAAAAGACTCCCACCGCCATCGAAAAGCGCAAACCGCACCTAACCTCCACCCCATCTCGCATTTCCCAGCATAAAGGGGGCAGTATGTGGGGGGGAATATATATAGGATCGGAACTTTTTCGTCGCGCCACTTGCGTCCCGCAATTTTCCGAGATTACTCGATCTTACGGGACACTAATATTTCCGCACGAGAAGGCCTCAAAATCAGCGCGAACGTTCCGCAATCTTTCGGGCTGTTAATCATGCGCTTAAAGCCCCCCTCCATTCCCCTCCGCCGCTGCCGCCCCTTCTCTTGCCCTGCCGCTCCCCACCGCTCTCTCTCTCTCTCTCTCTCGCTCGCTCACGCCACCTAAGCCAACCGTCCGACTCTCTTCTTTCCTCACGGTAATACCCACTCACCGTCGCATCCTGAGGGAATCCACGCTTCCCGCTTCAAGGATTCGCGGCGCGTTTCTTGCGATTAATTCCTTTCCGCGTCGTTTACCCTTCCCGCCTTTATTTCCTCCTTTGTCGTTAATTCAGTCCTCCTGCCCACCCCCACCGCCCTCCTCGTCCGACTCCACGGCCGCGCAGAGACTTAATAACAATTGCAATTTTTGCCGCGTAACTTGGCGCCTCTTACGGGGAAGGGTTTGTGGAAAGTGAGGGGCATAACGGGTGGCTGGGGGACAGCAGTGAGATAAATCGTGTCAGAGTTATTTCTCGGTTTTTCAACGAGAGCGGCGTATGGATGGGGTGAGAAGAATGTGTCCATTTTCATTTGATTGTGGTTATATTTTGACGATGGTTGAGTGTGTAATGTAGTGTCTGATTCGAAAATCATGAAAGGTTTTTGACAGTTCGAAATATTTTTCTGTTGCAGGTACGTGATGATGAAAATTATAGTGTTTGAAGTTGTAAGGCGCGTTGTTGGGATTGAGAAGGTAAAGAAAGTTTATGTTACCTATTATGGTTTATGTATTACATTAAGTATACCTATACATACTTAAACTTAGCCCAACAAACATTGTATTCCCAAAACTTTGCACTTTCAAGCGTTCAAATTCTTTTCCGACTACCTCTGAGCAAAAAACGTTCACATCCAAAAAACTAATCTCCCCATTGATGACCATCTCTATACCTCTACAAACATTGAATCCCAGTATGAAATTTCCACGACCCACTTACCGCACTCCCTCAATAACTCTTGATGGCTATCAGCAATTTTTCCGCCGCAGCCCCGCAAAAATCGCATTCCACTTACTTCCCCGTCAACTCCCACCCCTCCAAGCTTCTAATCCCCGCCGACCTCTCGCGGATAATCACGCGGCGCAAAAGCGTAAAAGCGTAAAAGCGTAATGGCCGTTACGCGAGGATAGCTTTATGTCGGGCATTAAGGTTTGACGAGTGGGGCGACTCAATTTTCCGGCTGTGGGCATAGCTTCCGAGGTCGAAAAAGGTTACGTCGCCGTTCGGCTAACGGGTCGAAGTGTCAATGACGGTATCAAAACAACCGGCTCATTAGCGACGAGCCAGTTCGAGGCTAACGCGCGAGCGCGTTCATTGGCGCGAGAGAGGCTCGGATTCTGCGCGCGAAGATCGACCGGGCCGATATGTCTGACGTGAGTGATACATAGCCCTGGATATCGCTTCCGCGACGATCCCCGAAATGACGGACTGTAATGGAGTGCCGCTGCGCCATAATGCGGCCTCATTAGCCACCCGACGACATTTTCCAGACGCGCCTTTTTAATTCGGCGAGTACTGCAACTTTTCTGACTTGTCAGTCTCGTATCCTGATTAGGAACAAATAAGTTGTTAAGACGGGGAATTTGGTAAGTGCATTAATGAGGGCTCATTAGCCACCCGACGACAATTTCCAGACGCGCGTTTTTCATTCGGCGAGTACCGCAATTTTTTACCATGTGAGTCTCGTATTCTGATTAGGAACAATTAAGTTGTTAAGTTAGGGAATTTGGTAAGTCTATTGACTATTGATTAGTCTAATCCTACCAAACCATTTCTCGCATCAAACATGTAATTCTCCGAAGTATCATTTAGCACTCATAGACTCGGCACCGGCCGACAAGCAACATAGCATCAACTAAAATCGTCGTGAGATCGTATTAACAATTAACCCTCGTCACCAACGCATACATATCATCATCATTCCCGCCTCCCTTCCATCAAACCATCCTACCATGATCGACACCCAAACGCAAAGCAACAGTCCGATCCGGCCGCGAGAGTGAAAAGGAGCCCGGCGCAAAACGCCGCTCCGGACAATCAGTCCCGCCAATGTCGCGAACACGTCCGACACCTCCGTTTCGGCCTACCGAGTCAAAACCGTCCATTGTCCGCCCGTAACCCCGGAGACGCTCTGCGAACCGATCTCGCGATCGAACCAGAATCGTAACGGTCGAGCGAGTTTGCATGCGCCGACCGATCCGAAGATTGTTTCGCAAAGTAGTTCGCGCGCAGGTGGTGTCCGATTCGGTCTCGGTCAGAGAGACATTTTCATTCCACTCCTCGACCCCTCCTCCCTACCTCTATTCCGCTCTTCGGAGCCTAACCTCTTCTCGTTTTCTTCTTCGATGATCCGGACTCTTCCCCGCTTCGGTTCGTCTCGTTTCCTCTCCTTTTGTCTTCTTCCACCCCCTTCCCTTCTCCGCGCTCGCCGTAGTTCCCTCGGCGACTCGCAATCAGCGTAGTTCTCACCATTGTTTAGGACAGAGGTTCCCAAACTTGTCTCTGTCAACGGCCGCGGACTTGGGAACGCGCGGATGATCTCTGCGGAAGGTGGACCGTTTCTTTTCCTCTCCCCCTTCCCGCCTTCCCCCCTATCCGTCCCTCTTCCCACACTAGCGCTCAACACCGCTTTACCTTTGTCGTATTGCGCCCGTGTAGCCGCTGCCGCGGAAGCGCCGCGCGGAATTCGGTTGGAATTCGCATTATTGCGGTGGGAGAGAAGGAAGAGCGAGTTGCGAAAATTTTGTCGGCGTTTGACGCTTAAGGATGAGCGATGCGGGATTTTGGGGCTGGAGCGGTTGGCCGGATCGGTGGGTGTGTAGGTGGACTTGTATAGCGTGCGCCGGGTCAATGCTCGTTTATGGGTGTGTCGGTGGGTCGGTGGGATACGTTGTCTCAATCGAACGGCCAAGTTTTGGACAGTTTCGTTGGTTTGATACGGAAGAAGCATTCGCTGTTCAAATCGGTATATAGGCGTACCATTGTAAAACTGTTGGGAATTATGAGCCGTTCGGTGCAAACCTAACTCCATAAAGCGAAAACTTGAGGAATGGCGATGAAATAATGTGGATTGCTTTTAAAATTCCTTTTATAATGTAAATTCAAATATATATTGTAGAATGCATAAATGTGGATATGGCTTCCATCTAACGGTATATAAAAATAATAAGAAACACGCGCCAAAAAATAATCGTCAGTAATGTTACAATTTTTATGTAATTTCAGCTACTGTAAACTGTAGTAACTTGCAGCAACTGTAACTGTAAAGCTAATGGTACAAAATATTTTCCACAATTACATCATATGTAAGATATGATTTGTGAGCTGACACATATACTCTCATACCCCACCATCATGTAACATTCCCTATCTTCATCAAGCGTGTACCAATGAGAACTAAAAAGCCCCATTCTTTGAATGCAGTCACGTTTTGTCTTGCACAACTATACTTTCAAAAAGTCACTTACAAACAATCACATAATCCCACAGCTATTCATTTTTCTAGTGTACCGAAACAATCAAGAGATATGTCATCTTTACAATAATTTCTCTATCTACCAAACATCAAAACGAAATAATTTAAAGAAGAAGAATTAAAGGAATTTAAACGAAAGAATAGCAACGCCCCTATAACAATATGAACAAAACCATTAATTCTACCCCTCCAAAAATCAATAGCCTTCCTAATTGATCATTGCCCCCCCCCCCCCCCCCTTGAAGAGTGAAGCAGGCCGTATCGAGAAGCAGAAGCGAGGGTCAAGAAGTCCGCAGAGTCGTTAGTTTGACAACCTCTGCACCTTGACCGCCGCGAACGTAACGATCAGTCACAGTGGTTTATGGTTTTATAATGCGCAGTTGGCCGCTGTCAGGTCCGAGTCCCGAGAGCTGGTCCCGAGAGCTGCCCCGAGAGCTGCCCCCACGAATCTGGGCTGTCCGGGTGGTCGGTAGGATCGGATCCGTTTTACTTCCCAATTTCTTTTTTCCTCCCTTAACTGAATCTCCCTCTCTCCCCCTCCGCCGCCGCTTCCATCGACTGCCCACTCCCAGGACTACTCTTCCAACCGTACCGCTCCCTCCCCACGACCCCCTCCCTACCCCTCCGCCGCCGCACACTTTTCCACTTTCAATTCCCCGCCATTCCCACGATCATTCTCATTATAACTTTCTACCGTTCGCGGCATGTTGATCCGACGACGGCGGACGAAAAGGTTCACGGACTCTCCGAAGTTTCTGCGATTCTTCGCTTCTAACGGGTGGCGCGAGCAATGTCGTCCATTGTCTTTGCTTAGGAATGGGGGGAGGATAGTTTGCCGGATTCGCTGCTCGACGAAACGATCGAAGATTTTGTTTCTCGGTTCTCAGGAGGAGCCAAGCGAATTGGGGATGTTTTGGATGTGTGATGTGGGGAGGGATGAATGGTTTTCAGTCTCTTTGTGCACCTGAAATTGGTGGGTGTTTGAACGGATCAATTACGGTGGTCGTATTTTGGATAAGTTGTATGAGACAGTTTTAATGTTCGGATAATTATGGCTCTGCGGTGAAAATATTGTTGCGTAGCATAGTTTTACTGTTTTGGTAGTCGGAAAAGTGTTCAGTATTAGCAGAACTTTGCGGCCTCAATATTTCACTATATTCAATAGCAGGACATCACTATTTTGACCGTTTATTTTAAAAGTGGCATCTATGTATAAAAAATGAGATATTGTATCATTTGCTATTCATTTAGTGTAAGCTTTTTCTGTGTAATATATAATTTTGTTTAAGTGGACACACTCCTTTCGAGGTAAACGGTCCAGCCATTACATTATTTGAGATTAATTCAGCGTAAACTCTTTGTCTTTGTGATATCTAATTTTTTTATTCAAATATACTTACATCACTTTCGAAATGAACGGTGAATTTATTAAAACGTGAAATAGAGAAATATTGATTCGAATGGTTTACGGTGTGAATGTAAAGATTCTGCGATGTGGGGATATTTTTGGAAAACTTATGCTTCCATTAAGAATCAGTTAAATAGAGTACGCGCGTAAAAGTCAACTATGTGTCACTGACCGATGCGAACGAGAATTCGCCCTGAAAAATAGGGGCGAGAACTAATTTTCCCCACTGGGCTTTTAGTCATGAAATTATGTAAGTTTAAACTTGTTAGAAATTTCTTCGGGACAACTCGTAATGGAACGAGAACGCCTAAAGTAAAATCGTGCAGAACGGCTCCGAAATTTGTTACATCCATAGTTACAATTGGAGCGCTACTTCCGCTGAAGAAGAACGTTCAAAGTAAGGTCGTATATATCATGTTGAAAATTTGTTTATATGATAGTGGTGAAATTATCACACTTTTCAAATACACGTATACTTTGTACTTTATACGACCTATTTTTTTTTCAGTAGTTAACAGCCTCTTCTATTCACATTGCTCAGCTATAATCATTTATTGAATATTTATTATGTTTGTACGTATGTATCATTTTTGTTTATGACAATACGTTGGTAAGAGAACGTCAAATTAACGTATATATCTTTATTAGTGAGAGAAAACAGTATTTTGTTAATTACAAATTCAAATATATATTTTCAGTACAATTAATCGGACCTTGCACAGTTGTTACAAGAAAATTTATTTGTAGGGATAACGAAGGAGAACACTTGATCAATTCTGTGAGCTGACGAATGTAATTTGTAATACACAAACAATTCCACTCATACATGTCAGTGCATATATTTTCTGTACAGTTTAATTGCGTAATGAGTAATGAAGTTCAACGCTGCAGGTAATCATTCGGTGAAAAGAAATCGAGTATCCGAAGTACGGCGAGAAATTATTCGTAATTAAACTGAAACTTCTGACAGGGGGTGCAATTGATTGCCTGGTAATTAATAGTAACGAATAAACGAGAATTGCGTAAATGTAAAGTAAATAATTCCGCAAACGATGCTCCGATAATACTTGCATTCGCATTTGCTGTTGTAATGAGGTAATTAGTACTGTAGCTCCGTCCTATGTTGAATATACAGAGGGTGATTCATAATTACATCCCACCGCTTGAAACAGTGATTCTACATAAAAAAAATTAAATCTCAAATGAATAAGTGTTTTCTCTACCAGCTGTCGTGTGCAAAATGTCTGACGGAAGTTCAAAAGTTTCTTCAATAATTTCACATTACTATTGCTGGTTAATTTGACAATTTAATGTTTTCCTTCTGTCTGAAGTATGTCCAAAAGGACTTAAGGATGCGAGATAAATGTAATGACAGAAGACATCCTTCATGTAGATTTATTCTTATCAAAGTTTACAACGTTACTTTACTAGATAAAACGGTAGCAATGTTTTAGTAGCACCATGCTTATTTTCCTACGATAGAAGTCAACAAGTCCCTTGAGTCACATAGGTGCATCGACATGTACAAATTCAATAGCACAATTATTAGCATGTTTCCCATGTATTACATGCATACCTAACATTCTCCCCACCGATATTCATAAATTATCTACGTAGATTGTTTTCAACATCTGGTATTCCATAATGTACAATACTCAAATAACAAGATATACTTAAAATTTAATTAATTTAAGGTTCGATATCTTTGCCATATACCTATACGATAATAAACACACATCGCAATAATTTTCTTTACTTCCTCTCAATGCTCTGTCTATGCGCACGACATCATTCTCCTCAACCAATAAAACTTATGCATCGCAATACATAAGGTATCCCGACCGATTACGTTTCAGATCTCGTACCTCATAAATATCGAATCTCCCACGATACCAGCCATAGTACGATTCAACATAATCCCTGATTCAGCAACTTCCCCGTATCACACATATTACAGTCCATAAACCTAGCATCCGGCCAACAATTACTTCTCTATTTCGCAAATCCCACACCCGCATCTCTCCCCCCAATAATTCTTCCACCCCTTTGCAGCGTACGCGTCAAAATACATGAAGGACCGTAGCCGATTACTCTTAACAGCTCGTACCCCATAAATAACGATGCCCAGATAATAAAGCCTGATTACGATCGACGGAGGCAGCCTCCCGGTTACGATCCCAACCTCTCCCCCCCCCCCCCCCGTTGCCCACTCCTCCCTCTTGCCGACTGTACCATTCGCCGGCCGTTCCGCAGAATTGGCGCGGCAAGGCGCGATCGCAAGATAACACGGCACTGACTCACGCACGTACGGCATGTTAGAGTAAAGTTTCGTCGTCGAACGGCGAGGTAACGATCGCTCCTACGTATACCGGCCCGTGTTGGAAACGGCCCTCTCTCCCCTGCCCCATCCCCTCTTGTACACCCGGAGATATCTCGCCAGGATAGATCGGAATATCTTCGGCCAAGCCGCAAAGTCGTTTTCCCGGGCCAAGTTTCGGCACGCGCGACTACGAGCACGTGCACGTCCGAGGCTACCGAATTCTGCGACGATATTCTCCCCCCCCCCCCCCCCCCACCAGCGCTCGCTCCTACGCTGGCGTCACCCCTAACGCCCCCCCTTCCGCGAGAATGTTCGACCTGAACTTGCCTCGGGATTTGAGGCGGGCGCGAGGCGTGTAAATATATTCCTTCGGCGCATAATGCAAACTTCACGCGGCTGGCAGTTCCGATACGCCGCTGATTGCGCGTTACACGCTTCGGAATGAAAGTTTACGCGCCGGGATTTCAATGTTTTTAGGGCCGGACGTGACGCGAATCGGACGGCGCCAAAGGTATCGCGATATACTTTGTTTACGCGCTGCTTTAGTTTGGGAATCTTGTGTGAGTGGGTTTGTCGGGGGGTAGTATTAGGATTTGTAGGGTGGAGCTGTTGTATTGTTGTACGTGGTTTTTGTACATTTGGGGGAGGAGGAGTATGTTACATGGTGTGAACGAAAGTTCACGCGGGTGGATTTGAATGTTCTCAAAGTGGAGTTTCTGCGCGATTGTCGTTTTCTTTTGTCGCGATGTTCCGCGAAGTAACGTATAAATATGATCGATTTGTGTATGCGGAATAATGGAGTGTCTTACGAGCTCAGCACGTCGACTGTACGTTACGTCTTTGTTGAACTATGCTGCGGCCTACTTACACAATATTTTATTTATTTTGTAGTACTTAATTCTACATTTTGTTATAATGCGGAAGTTTTCCAGAGCAATATTGTATGAAAAAGAAATAGAGTAGGTTAGAAGTTCAATAATTCGTTTACGAATTACTTATACGCTTGGAATGAAACTAATCTTGTCAAAAGCTCGATATTTTCTACCGGTCGAACGATGTCAAATATTTATCTGCACATTATGCAGAGAACGGTATGCATATGTTCGCAGACTATTTATTTATTATATTAACTGAATGCATTGAACGGTTCTGCATTCGCGGACATACGGAATGCATTAAAATGGAATAATAGTTTGATTGCCAAATCTATATTCAATTCCACCTTTGTAATATTCGCCCCGCGCAACAGTGTGTTAGTTAATCAGATTACATTATTGGGTGGCACAATGGACTCAATGTGCCAACTATTGGAAGCATTATGTATTCTAATATCCTGATTACCTAATGACGCCTTCAATAATAACCAATGACACTTTGCATTAAACATTGAACGGAGTTAAACCATGCTAATGATATTATCTGTCAATAAGCATTTATAGCCCTATTATGTAAATTGTAAGCCTGTCCATTGGATATTGTCACTTGAAGGAGATTATGATCTTACGGAATCATGTTTGACGATCAACAAATGTTCGCCACATGTTGAATGTGTCATAGATTAAGATAAATTATTCGGAATAGTTGGACCACTTTTTCCTGACGATGAAATGGTTTTATGTGAAGGTTAAGTAACAGTAGCAGTAAGCAGAGTAAATCTTAAAAAACTTAACTTCAGTAAAGGAAAAGATGTTCGCAAAATGTTGATTACTCTTATATTCGGCTCATTATCCGATAAATACAGGTAAACGCAGTAATTTAAATAATTTAAAGCAATAAAATTACACGACACCGGAAGTGTTTGAACCGGGTAGCGTTGCCGGCAAAAAATATTATTCTCTTCATATTTCTATCACACGGTTTCGCCTCATTATTTCATAAATGCGAGTAATCTTACCAAAATCTATCGAACCACTAATTTTTCATTATGTCAAAAATACATAAAATAAGAACAGTACAATAAAAAGGATAGCTTACTTTTGATAACCATGAGAAAATAAGTCACGCAACAAGCATTATAATGTCCTATGCACACGTGTAATATTTCTATTACCCTTGAAAAATACCTCTCACTCTTGGCCGACCCACCCCAATATCCTCCTTACGCCGTGTAGACAACAAACGTATTGCACTGACGCGCACATAAATGTAACCGCGTTACAATGGGCCGCCGATAGAATCGTCCGGCGGCGGAAGCATTTAAAGGCATGGCCACGAAGAAGAGGGTACTCTTTAAATTTTCATTACCGTATCATGCCTCGTTACCGTAAGCGCTTAAAGCGTTTCGCACACCGTTACATCCTCTGATCCGCGCGCAACGTGTCATTACACCGCCTCGTACCCCACCACCCCCCCTCTCTCTCTCTCCCTCCCCTCCCCTCAACCGCTTTTCAATCAGATCAGCATCGAACGGCAGAGCCGAGCCGAATTTTCGAGGGCCGGCTCGAAGACGATCTTCAGAAAAGATGCGGCAGGAGCAGACTCGATTCCAGCTTCCCTGTTCTTATCAGCCATGAGTGTTCGGGACATGAACTGGAGACGGTAACGGGAGAGATCTAAGATATGGATAGATTTGCATGTTGCTGGGCTGTACAGGTGGCGAGACTGGCCTAATTTGCGGTTGAGATTGGCGCACAGTTTAATAAAGGCATGTGATACAATAATGGTGTAATCGTCTATTTTATAACGATGACGCGTTTGCTGTACGTTAGACTCCGGTGTTCGTTATGCTTGTTTCGTTTGGGTCAGTCGGCGAAGAAGTGATTGCCCGAAGTGGGATTTGTAGGAATTGTTCTTTTCGTGAAATTTGTAATATTTTTTCAACTGTAAAACTTCCCTCGAGCCCTTCCCAAATACGACGAAACGCAGTTTCTGCTCAACATCCATCGAATCATTCGTTCAGCACCTCGCCAAGTGGAAGTCGTGCGAGCTGACCTCAAATCACTCCTCAAACATAGCCAAATATTTGCGCAACTGGCCGGACCCCGAGTGCACCCTTAAAGGTCCCGGATGAGGACATGCACACGGAAGGAGCAATGGTGCGATATGGTGGCCGGATAGATATGGTGGCAGATATCTTCGGCGAAGCCGCAGGGACGTTCGCCGGGCCAAGTTTCGGTCTCCGAGCCCGCCATATCTATATCTGCCTTGCGAGCAACCCTGCGGTCTGCAACGTGCGGCCAGGACACGCTGTCCTCGCAGACGACGTACACACACGTCGTCCGGATGGCGAACATTAGCTGCTGGACCTCGAGGACGCTGCCGACTGTATTAGCTTATTAGCTTATTAGCGACTGCAGACGAAAGAGACGTCGTAAGCGTGTGTGTGTGTGTGTGTGTTTGTTTAGATGTAAGTATGCGGAGGAGTATGCGGATGGACTGGAATAATTGAATGCACAGTAGCGAGAAGTGTTCAGAAGACAGAGAACAGAGTGCGGAGTTTTTTTGGGTGTTTGAAGGATAAGTTGTCGATTTGTTACGGCCATTTGGTTGGTGGTTTACTGGTTGGGAAAAGTATTGGATGTATTCTGTTCTGATGTTAGTTATGGAAATATTGAGGAGAGTTTGAAGAGTGTTCGGGATTATTGATAGGTTAATGTTAATCTGAAAATGTTTGTCAACGTGGTATTTACTTTTACTTTCGACTAACAATAAGTCATATTTAGGTTTTCATTAACTTTTTTGTTCGATCGTACATGTCCTTTACAAATGAGTTCATACTGAATTGATATACAGATAAACAATGCCAGCTGAACATGGACGATTGCTGAGTGACATTGTCCTCTGATGTATCCTAAATCAGATGAATTCATTTTTGTCTTTCAGACGAAACACGTTTAATACTTTCCCACATGTAAAATAATGTAATGTCACAGCGTAAAAAATAGAGAACCCAAAAATGGAAATTTGCAGTGTTTTATTGAGCACTTCACTCTTCATTCCAATATTACAACTTTGAAAAATCAACTACGAAAAACTGCATAATTTGGATATTCAACACGTGTCAGTCTTTCTTTAACATTTTTTCATGCGATACATATTTCGTGAGTTGTTGAGCTCATTAAGTCAGTGGTTCTGTGTTTGTGTCTGTATATGTATATATTGGTATAAAGATGAAAGAACGAAGACCTGAGAGGGTGGGAAAGGGATATGGGGGATGAAGAGGGAGGGGGGGAAGATTTAAAGAGACAAGTGTACACCAAAAAAATGTGGGAAAGGGAAATGAGAGGAAATTAGAGGAGCTGGGAGAGAGAAGGGGTGACAAAAGAAATGGGAAGGGCTGGAGGGGGTAAGAATGGAGGAAATTAAGCTAGTTGGCAGAGTGAAGTGTGGGAAAGTAAGGGAAACTGGGAAAGGGAGAAGAGTTATGTAATAGAAGAAGGAAACGAGAAGAGGGGAAGCGGGGGCAAATTAAATGAGCGGAGAGAAAGAAAAATGAAAAGTAAAGGGACACAGGATAAGGGAGACTGAAAGTTAAGGAAAATTGAATCGTTTGGCAAAGCGAGGAAATGAAAATGATTAAAAATTAGGGAAAGTAAGATAGGAAATAAACTTCGACTGAGAAATTGAGAAAAATCAGAACACAAACCAGGAGGATCGCACGTCAGGATAAGCAAAAACCAACGTAACGTCAGCAGAGAGAATCAGAATCAGCTAAAGGATCGAAAGCCTTTCATCGAAAGATCCGATTGCAACCCTTGAAGCTGTCCGTATCCATTGACTTCAAGTGACAATTTGAGAACTAACCAGAGGGAAGAAAGAATACCGTGAGTGACGAGATACGAGAAAAATGGGGTACTAAGCATGAAGGAAAAAATTCAGGAAAAACGACAGATCACCTTCTGTATCCCGCATTGCGTGTCAGAATAAGCAAAGCAGTTCGTGACGTCAGAAGCAGGGTTCATAATCAAGAGAAGGGACCGAAAGTGTCTGGATCGCAACCTTCGATGCATTTCACATTCTCTGTCCGAAAGAGCAGCAATCTGGACAGCGAAGGGACGAGCGTGAGGAAGGGAAAGTAACAGGGCGACGAGAACCTGTGGAAAGGGAGTGGAACGGTGGGCTAGACGTCAGAGGGGCACGTCAAGTTAAGCGAAGCGTGACGTCAGCGGCGACAATCATAATCGAGAAAGGAAGCGTTCGAAAGCCGCTCTTCGGACGGCGCCGATCGCAGCCCTCGATGCACATTCGCTTTCTGGCAACGAGCGACTAACTGAAAAGTGCAGACAGAAAAGGAAGAGCTGCGGCAGGGCGAGAGAATCGTCGCGATAAGCGTAGCGTGGACAAAAATGGAATCGAAATTAATGGAAAGGATTCGTTAAGAGCCTCGCGCGAAGAAGACGCTTCGAACTCGGCCCGCTGCCGAATAAGAACTTCAGTGGCGTACAGAAACGAACCGAAGAAGTACTTAGGTGAAGTTAAGGAGTAAAAGTACAACATGTCGAATCGCGGAATAAGGATCAAGAAGAGGAAACAAAAGTCATCGTAGTATCAAATTGAAGGACGGGAAGCAGCGATGTGAGAAAATCGACGGAGAAAGAGAACGGAACGAAACAGAGTAAAAAACAGTTGGTCATGACAAGTAAGCAAGACGTCAGGAGCAGTAACCGTGATCGATGAAAGGGTCATTCGAAGGGCACCGACGAATCAGCCTGGACCTCGAAAATTCGTCGGATCGATCTCGTGCGAATTGGCCGTTGAAGGCCTGTTCCTCTCTTTCTCTTTCCGGAAGTCTCATCAGGGCCTCTCCATTCTCCCCACCCCCTGCCAACCCCGTTCTTTCTCTTTTCCACTCTACCTCTTCCTGCTCCTCCCCTTTGTCTCTCGGGCGTCTCGTAGCAAATTATGCAAAACGCGAAGCTGGCCGGCTGGACAACTTCCTGCTTTTCGGACTCTGGACGTTGCACTCGGCGCCACTTGACACACGAGGCAACCTCTCCCGTCAGGTTGGCCCGACTTTTGTCCCTTTGCCGAGATGTCGTTCCGAGCTGGAAGTCCGATATCGTTCCGTCCCGAGAAATGGCGCGAACCTTTTTTTCGCCCCGGCGCACGGTTAATGGAAGTGCTCCGGGGCACTAATAACTTATTAATTTGTTGACGGAGGGAATCGAGGTAATTGGGGGGCCCTCGTTCGGGCTTATCGTTATTTCGCGGACGCGGCGCGAGTGTGGAGAGATAGCCGTTCGCCATGATCACAGTTTGCCCGGGGTCCGATCGACGGACGGATATTTTTAGCCGCTTTCGGCCAGCGCGTCGCTTTCCTGCCGTTCTCTTTCGGATCGCCTTTCAAACCTGTTCGCTAATTTCGGATTGAGATACTAATATTTCCGTCATTTTCGAGCTAATTTCAGGTTTAAGAAACTTGCAGATGCACCGGACCGGGATATGGTATATATTCTGTGATATGATATGCGCATTAACTTGAAAACTTACCAATCAGGGTATTTTTATCCACTTTCGTGCAGTTCGGCTCATATTTAAATGTGTTCGCTAATTTCGGATTGAGATACAAATACTTTTACTATTTCCGCGGTAATTTAAGGATTAGAAAAACCTGCACATACTCTGGAGTAGGATAGGACATGTGCTTTATCATAAAATCTTACATTTCGGATATTTTTAGTCGCGTTTGCAACTACAATTATTTTATACCCTCGTTGTATTTTATCTTGTAAAATGTCAGTTCATTAAATGTAGCATCATATAATCAAAATTCATGGTCTTACTTTCAACACATCTTTACATATCCCTAACATTTAAGAATCAACCCTACTCGGATATTTTCATGAATAGACCTTGTCAAAAAAAATCGTACCCTTTGATAACGGACGGCGTAATGATATTGACGCAGTAAATATACAATTCCGCTTCGACACCGTTTCGCGCAGCACGACCTTTATTGCGACGCTAGTCGTTTGTTTAAGAAAAACTGTCCTGAATTCTACTCTTTCCGTGCCAGGGAAACTAGGAAAGCAGACGGCTTCTAATGTAGTAGCGAAGGAAGCAAAAACGAAGAGAGACGCTAACGCTGTCCATTATGTAATAAAATCAGCGAGGAAGATATGTTTCCACGCCTCGCACCGAGCATTTGGATGCACACTCTGTGCTCGGATGTAAAACAAAAGTGCAAAGAGACACTTTTACCCTCGTTGTAAGAATTGACAGACTGTGCCACATTCGTTTGGCGCAATGTCTACGGTACCTTCTTGTCTGTTATTTAACGCGCAAATTATTTTCTCATAATAACTATCACAATCAAGTCCAAGTTTAAGTACCAGTTACTCCTGCGATGATTTTTACGTGATAAAAAATATTGTACATTGGGAAAAAAGTTTGTGAAGTACATACATACATCATATCGATACTTTTGTATCCAAAATGTGACGTTTGAACTAAAATATCGCTCGACCATAAATCTTTATAAGACCGTTATATAATGGTACATTATACGTTTTGACTTCAACACGTCACGTTGCTACTTACCACCAAATTACACGCACAAATTCTTAAAGTCCGTACAATCAGAAATCCACAAAATTCATCACCTTCCATCCGGCAGAACCGAAAAGCCCCATAACAAAAAAACCTTAAACATCACGCATGCCGCTAAAAGAAAACCATATAATTTCTCACTGTACATCTATAATTTGTCACTACCCCAATCGTCCGCAAAGCACTGCCGCGCGCGAAAGAGGTTAAAATCGTTCAACAAAAAGCGTAAAAAAAATATCGATTCGCCGACTGCCGTCTCTTAGGATCCGTAAACAAATCCGTCGCACCGCATCCATCCATAATTGCGACCCTCCCCCCGCACCACCTTTACTGCCGCCCGTCCGTCACTTTAAAAACGCATCGGGCCCTCTCTCTCGAGAGGGTACCAGCGGGCATCATCCGAATATGCCTTCGTCGGGCGAGCGAATTAAAGTAGCTCGCGATGGGCGGCGGCGGCTAACCACACAAAATATGCGAAAGCAGGGAGTTCAGGCTCTCGATCCTTATCGGAGGAAGGGTTATGCCCTGGCCGAGTCCGTAGTCGAAGAAGAAAAACGCGATACGATCTCGTTCCGGCCAGCAGGTCGCTCTCCGCGGTGCGCAAACTCTCTCTCTCTCTCTCTCTCTCACTCTCTCTCGCTCTTCGTAATTACGAAATTGCCTCTTTGAAAGATCCGCTCCGCGCTCGATTCTCTCTATTTTCTTTCTCCATCGGCCGTCGTTACTCGCGTCTCCTCTCTACTCCTGCCAGTCTGGAGGCGAGTCGTCGGCTTCCTTTTTCCTCCCCGTCATCGCGAAATCGGCAACGCATTATCCCTCTCCCTCTTGATTATCTCTCTCCGCCTCCCCTTACCCCTCCTTCCCCTTGCCAACCATCCTCCTTCTTCTCCCAGAACCAGCACCCCTCCCCTTTGTGTCCGCGCTGCCATCCTTCGACTCGCTCTCGTTCTCTCTCGCCCTCTCTCGCCCTCTCTCGCCCTCTCTCCAGCCGATGCCGTTTTTTCTCCTCCCTTTCGGCCGCGGCTCTCTCTCTGTCCTCTTTGTAGACGATCTTCCTCCTACTTAGATTACCGCCGGATAGGTAATTTTAACGCCCGGCCAGCCTTGCCGAACGACTTCATCCAGCGGAACGGCTGTCATGGCGTTCTTCATCGATCTCCAAAGTCGCCGCGCGATCGCACTTCAGGGCTGTTATTCCTTCCCGAACCCGCTCACGGAATCGGTTGCCATCCTTCCTCCTTGGATTCCCATCTTTTTCTCACAGCTCGCCTCTGCGTCTTACTCTCTTTCTTGCCGTCTCCCCCTACCTCCCCCTCTCTCCTACCCCGACCTTCTCCCTCTCGCGCTTCATTCTCGCTCTCTATTGTAACTTATTGTCCAATGGCCCGATTCGACAAGCGATCGACGATGCGCGGCGCTCGTTAATGATCGTGAGAAAGATATCGTCGGCGGAGCGCGCGAGAGGCGCGCAGGCTCGACTTTGATTGGCTTAGAAAATGATTTCGGCTCCCTTGCGCAGAAAAAGAGGCAATCCTTATCGGTTCGAAGTTTCGCCTCTCTTCTCTCCCCCAACACCCGTTTTTTTTTGCCCGGCGTTTAGTCGGCATCGGCGTTAGATCCTTCGTCGATTGCGTCTTCTGTGCGATGGATGGAATTATGTGTGTGTGTGTGGAAAGGAAGGGGGGGGGGGGATGTTTCGACAGATTGTTTTTGGGGTTTGACACGCTTTGAGGATTGCGATTTTACGATTGCTTCTGTTGAAGCTTGCGGTTAGTATGCGTCAGGTTTGAAATGTTACATTGGCTGTATGTGTTTGGATTCCGCTGATGGCTGTTAGTGTACAGTTGATTGACACTCATCGAAGTATGGATAAACTCGTCAAATTATAATTGCGAATTGACAGATGTAAAAAGTTGCAAAGTCCATTGCTGATCGCTTACAGCTTACAGCGACCCCTCAATTTTGATAAAACTAGACATATAGCGACAATTTTATTTTTCTACTCAAATGCGACGCTTAAACGAAATGTTTAATTAGTTTAAGAAAGAAGTTTTTCGATTTAAAGAAAGTTAAGCTAAATTGAGCTGATTTTAAGAGACTTAATTTTATTTTTCATACAATTAGGTACTTATACTCTTTCCCGGCTGTACGTTTGGTAGCAGTCCGCATATAATTCGTTTGTATCGCGAATTGGCGATATGACGATATAAATGGCGATATCGGACGGGCGAATGGCACGAAAAATTATATAATTTCTGTGACACAGTAATGCCGCTGTCAAACGTTTTAAATTAAACGAGTGCGGCATTAATGCCGAATGCTTCGCTTACAGAGTGACTTTATTTTGACGTCGAAGGTCTCGTCGATAAAGCACATTATTAATGCGCCGCGAACGCACTCCTTTACAGTCAATAATTCGGGATTAAAACGCATTTGTTACTTAGCCAATTCCGCGTATGCTCGTGCGACACTCTGATGATACGAATTGGGACCAATAAAATCGAGATTAATTGACGTTTTTCATTACGCCGTATTTAACTTTAACGACTCCCGACAACGAACTAAATCCGATGACTGTGCAATGACCGTAAAAAGCAACTATGCCATGAATTACATTTTACGTCGTCATATTTGGCAAGCTGTCGTTACGTAAAGTATCCCATTACGAATGCGCGAGTGCGAGGAGAAAAACATTTCCGTGACTGTCAGCTTCACGTCAAATTACTACGGAGTGAAATGATCATATTTCGCGTGCGAATGCAAAACGATCGCCCTTTGATCTGTTTCATATTAATTGCGCACTTTTCAAGATGCCGCTTTAATTAATAGCGTGTAACGCTTGTTTTGAGTACAAGTATTTTGGTCGAGTTTGAACAAAAATCGATTCTAGATTGTAAGTTAAAATCGAAGGGATGGGTAGTGGGGTAAATTAATTGACGCGAGAATTAAGTCAATTACTCATTCTTTATTTATTGAAATATTTTAATGAAGAACTGAAATTGTGAAGATACACATTAACAAATGACAAAATATTTAAACTTGAATCAGATTTGATCATTTATCTAATATTGTTATTGCGATTATGACCTATGCCGTTTGGCATTTTGTCACCCAAAATTGATATTATACACGATACTTAACAGAGCAACATTATAGGTAATGTGTGATAAATATGGTACCATATCATCCTTCCCTTTGCAAACCTACCCTATGTGCATAGCCACACATATCACATGTGTCCAGTTAACGATATACAACATGTGCTACAACATCAATAACGACTATATGATCTAACCTTACACGTTAGTTGCTATTCACAACAAATATTTGCAATTTTTAATTAAACCAATTCACTTTGGGAAGTACCAATCAAACCTTTAACAACAATAAACCCGCAATTACATAAATCTCCTATCGATTAGATTATCTATCAAATCATATTCAAATATCGCAAAGATAATCCAACATACCTCCATAATCATAACAGAACCTACATACCCCCACCGAGCGCTCTCCTCCCATAATCCAAAACCAAACTCAAGTCCCCCCCGCAGAGCGGCAAAGCAATCAAAGCCCCATCCACCCGACAAACCGCATCGAAGACCTCCCACAAAATCATGAAACCTACATAAACGAAAGCCGAGAAGAAACGACGTCTCACGAAGAAAGCGTCGAGCACCCCCGCAGAGCGCGAGAAGTCAGTTCCGTTTCCGTAGCCTCGCGACACCTTTTACCTGCGTCCCGCCGAGCGACACACCTGCGCGCGCACCCCTCCGCGGACTCGCGCGCCACGTGGCGAGGACAGCCGATCTCTGCCGGACGCTGCTTCGGGAGCGGACAATGTACCGGGCGCGTATCAGCGGCGCGGAGCCGAAGAACGAACGAACGAGCTAACTGGGGTCCGCCGCTCGTAAAAGCGAATCATTAACCTCGGTGCGCGGAGGCTCGCAAGAGTCCCCCCCCCCCCCCCCCCCCCAATCCCCCGCCAACCCAACTCAGCCCCTTCCACCTCTATCCCTCGCCGCCACTGTCCCGCTGCGGCCGCTCTCTCTCTCGCCGCCCCCCCCCCCCCCCCGACCCTGCGCCCCACTCTCGGACTCTACACCTGTTCCCCGACGCTGCCTTCTTCCTGCTGCTACGCAGGTCACGCTCCCTGAGCCCGAGACACCGTGTTGTCTTCCTCTCGCCGACCGATTCCTCGTTCCGTTCTCCGTCACGCTCGGCGCTACCTCGCCGTTCCGCGATTTCTTCCTTTTTTTTTTTTTCGTTAACCGCCGACGTCTGCCTCGAAGGAGTTCGAGGCCGTCCCACGTCCGTGGGTAATCCGGCTAATTTCGTCGAGTTCCCAAGGAACGGGGCTGGGAGAAACAGGTGGCGAGGCCGGCGAGCTGATCCGAGATAAACGGGGCAGATTCGACGGATCATTTCGTGACACACGAGAGTCGCATGTGGTGCTTTTACGGGGGTTAGGAGACGCGGAGGGCAGCAAGTTGGGGGGGGATCGATGAATTTTATTAACGGTTACGGTTTGGGAAGCGCGGATCGCTGATGGGAAGGATTGATTTTTACAATGGGTAGCGGGATAAGGTGATCTCGGGGTGATAAGGTGAGGTTGCGACTGTTTTGATTTGCGGCGAGGAATGTTGGGAGCGTGAGACGGATAGGTGCTTGAGAGAGAAATATCGAGGATGGGAATGGTAATTGGAGTATGTGTTATGCTTACGGTACTAGGTTCTGGATTGGGAAAACGATAGGTAATAGGTATGTACGTATAGTTCTCGTGTTCGCATAAGGCTAAGAGGTTGTGTAATTTATTTATGTTTTTGGATGACGCGTGTGTACGCTAATCGTGCTAAATCATAAACAAAGAATATATACATTTTTAAATCTTAAGAACTTTGAGATAAACATAAATATTGCGGACACTGCTAATTGAAAAATTGTTCTTGTGAGTAACGTATAGGTACTTGGTAAATTGTTTAATCAATAAGCGTGCGCATTAAAGCCCAGATTTCAAAATAAATGTTATGCTATCGATGATCATCGAGCAAAAACATACTTTTGAGTATCTTAATCGGGTTCACATTAACATTTAAAGCACCCAATAATCCCAAAACGAAGTATCACTGTAGGAATGATTAAACTACACTGTCTTCAAAAACAGCCGCTTATTCACTCTCGACATCAAACTTTCAAATTTTTCCTTATTATTCATCGAACGATTACTAATGCCAAAACAAATCCCGAAATTTCCCTTCGAAGCGCAAATCCATTTCATACTTTCGGACATAAATGAATGGAAATGCTGTTAAACAATAAGACAGGGTCGACTGTCGGATATCTCTGGAAGGTTTCACGGCTCTTTTCGACGGAGTTTCTGGATTCAGCTCAGCGAGTTCCGTGGCAGCCACTTTATCTGGTCGTAATTAAACTTTCAGAGTTCTGTTAATTAAATTATTTTCTGTAATTGGCAGTAAGGAAGCGGCGAAAGATCATTCTACTACCGTGCACAGATCGTGCCCGACGAGTTAACATTTCTTTATTTGCCACTTCAATTTAGCTCCGGACTTTACGTCGTTTTAATGGCCAACATTTTTGCCGAGGAACGAATGTCAACGTCATAATTCAATATGACCGTTTCTGCTTAGGTGCCGAAGGCTGTTTGTCTTTCTTCATTCGTTACGGCGTAGAAGTATACTTACATGCTTGATTTTGCCGTTTTGACATTTGTTGGCTTAATTATTTTTACCTGTTTGTCATATCCACTGTACGAAGACCACAGCAAACATTTTTTTCGGTAAAAGGTAACAACTACATCTGTTGAAAATAATTTAAGTACCAACATCAAAGGCCGCTATCTTCCTCCGTTATCCGCGGAAAGCGCATAGGCGATCGATCAGAATCCGGCGGCCGTCAAAAAGCAGCGGAGCGCCATCGCGATACGTTACTTGTGTCACTTCGGACCCGGGTCCGGTAAGTGGCGGTGCCGCACGCCGGAATGGGCCGCGGCGTTTGCGCAAATTCATCATTGGCCCCCGAGATCGAATGGCCACGCACGTCGGCGAACAATCCGGACAATCGACACGGATAGTAAACTGTTGACAGATTGTTCGTTGACACATCGCTCCTGTCACGTCATCAATGTACCAATGTGTTCACATGGCATATCCGTGCTCCCACTCGCGAGCGAGCGTGTGCGCGCGCGCGCGCGCACGCTTTATAGACAGATCGAGCAGTCCATCATGACAACCGGCTCGGAGTTAAGTGTGCCGGGTTGGACAGTATCGCGAATGCTCGACATGATTTCTACAATGCAAATTGGCACGCTCTATCGGGATCTCGCGATTGTCCGCGGGGTGTCCCCTAATTAGCGATCGAATCGGCGAACGTGCGCCGGCCTCATCACGGAGTGTTTGGCGTCCTGTGTTTTCATCGGACGACAATGGCCTCTTCGTTCACTCGTCTTGCACCGCCGCCCTTTATGTGTGCCTGCCTATTGAAGAGCGCAAGAGCGCTGCTCGCTCCCAGAATTCGGCCAGAATTCAATGGATGATAAGACGTGCATTGTAACTGGTTAAAAGTGCTTTCGTAGGCCGCGTTAGTAAAAAGGATGATTGAAATAGGCGAATGTTTACGTTTCTTGGCTGTAAACAATTGGCGTGTAATATTTACAATACACGGTGGTTGGTAATGGGACAGTGAAGTGGTTTGTCCGGTAGAAGGGATGAAGTTGGTAATCGTATTTGGACATTTTTGCGGATATCTGCTTGTTTAACGCTGTATGTCATATCGAATTGGTTAGTTTGATATTCTGTACTTCTGCCAAAAAATGCAGAGTATAGAATTGTACAGCAGTAAATGTAAAATAAACAACGCTAATTTATTGATATTTCTATTGTTCTTCTACATTCTGACAGTCAATTATTTATAATAATTTTGCTTCAGATACAAAAATATATGCAAAATGTCATAATGAATAATTGGAATTTATAAAAAAGACGCGTGTTTTTTTTTTATGTATTCCACGTCATTAAGCCGTTTTATTGAATACGTTTTTTGCGTAGTTGCTGTTGTGGCCATTGGATTTGATGTGAATTAAGTGATAAGGAAAATGTTAGTTCTCTGTTTGCGAACGTTGCAATATAAGTCTACTGCTAGGGTCCGCATCTCATTATCATTAGTTTCCATATTCACTTTTTCGGACCATGTCACGTTTATACCGTTCCCCACAAGCAGAAACACAATCCAGACTTTATAATGCACGACTTTTCTTGCATACAGACGCGCTTCATTAACACGATTTCATTCTTTCCCATAAAGGTGGATTGCTTTGTTTCGTTTACAGCGTTACTGTAACAAAGATTGCAAGATGAAAGCTTTACCTGACTTACATTAAGAATACCTATTATATGCTTTCACAGCATTAAGACATTTTTTTTTATGAATTTGAGTAACTGATATATGCATATATATTTCTTCAAACATGTATTTATCATAGTACATTTTGCATATGTCATATTATATTTTATGATAATATATAAGTTAGCATTAGTTGTCTGCTGTTATAAAAAACTTTTTCTTTATGCTGGTAAATATTCTTTGTTGCCGCTCCAGCAGACATCCACTCAGAGCAGTTAATAATTCTAATGTTTCTATTTGAACTATTTCATCATACCTACAGGCGTAAAACTACATAATTCGTCCACTCTCATATTTGTAAAGTTAACATTCTGTGCCGCAAACTCGTTTAAATGACCCCCCATAAAAAACGACCGACTCTTTCAACACGCAGTCTCTCACTCAGCCAGTCCCAGTCTCATCCCACACGTACTCCATCCACTCGCTTCCAGCACAAAATTCACTTTTGACACCGAACAGCCCCCCAACAATCCCACGTCATCCAGCGACCGGCGGCGCAAAAACATCATTGCCAGCCGTCGGGCCGGACGCCGAAAAGGAAAGATTAATAACAAAACTGAGAAATAGCCGGGAAGAAACCGTTGCTGCGGGTGCAGTCATGCAAATAATTGTCGTTCGTTTCGCGGGACGTGTTTTCATAGCTTCCAGGTGATTAATCGGTCTCCCGCGAGAGTCCGATCCGCAGTCTAACACGCCGACAGAGGCAGGCACTGCGACGCGTTCGCGAGAAAGAGGGTGAAAGGCGCAGGAGGGATGGGAAGGGGAGGGAGAGAGAGACAGAAAGAGGCGTAAGTGGAAGGGAGTAGGCGTGCGAGGCCGTGAGCGAGCGAGAGGGACAGGATACGGTTATAGACAAAGGTAGGCGAGTGCGTGCGCAGGACAGGACGAAAACAGAGTAGTCCGAAGGAGCTGGTCAGCTTGTATATACCCGGCGCGAAGAAAACAGGACCGTCGAGACGGACGGGTGATTATTTCGCGAGGATCGCTCCGTCATCGCAGAAGGCGGCACCTCTGATCTGCCTTCGTCCGCGGACCGGGGGCTTCCCATAATCACCTACGATCCTCTCTCCTGCGGGAACGATTTTACCACCGGCCAGAGACCGATAGAGAAGGGAGAGAGAAAGAGAGAGAGAGAGAGAGAGAGAGAGAAGGCCAATAACGAGAGCGAGAGTGTAAGATACTGATAGAATGAGGAATTAATAGAATGAGAGAGTGAGAGTGGTATAATGAGAGAGCGAAGGAGCAGGAGGCCGGTTTAATGAGGGAGTGAGAGATTGAGAGACTGACAGACCGAGAGTGAGAGTGTAAGGGAGCGAAGGAGCGGGATGGGAGATTGACAGGAGGGAGAAAGTGAGATGCCGGAGGAACGTGCAAGGACGCGCGAACGGTGTACGGACGTTAGTCCTTCTTAATATTCGAGAACGCTGATAACGGTAATGATTGAGGATATTGTTGCGGAATGGGCATGGGAGTCTGACTCTGTGGCGGGTGTGATTGATGGCATTGTGCCGACGTGATAGGATTAGTTTCTGATAGTTTTGATGGGTAACTTGCAGGCGGGCCGGGTGGCGAACGTAACGGTTCTAATGATACTTGATGTAAGACCTGTTTGATACACGCGATAACGAGATGGAAACAGTCGGTATGTTGATGTATGCCTGATTCGAAAACTGTGATGGGCTTCAGTGTTGTTCGGCCTGGATTTTGTACGCCGCGGTTGTTTCGGAAGTTGGGGCTAACGGAGGATTTCTGAGGATTGTCGCGCTGATTGTGAACGGTGTGCGATGCTTGCGTAACGCTTAGTATTGGGTTGGAAGGATTTACTGATGTTATTGCAGTGAAGAGGTAGATTTAACACGTTCGCGGACGTGAATGCTATAGCATTCGTTTTCACGATGATGCAGAATGACATGAATGCTATAGCATTCAAATCTTAAAGTGAATTATTTTTGAATTTAATTTTATATAACCTTAAGTTTTGCTATAGTTGAGATGCTATAGCATTCATTGTATACAACAATTAAAATGCGATAATCTGACTACCCTTATAAACTGTGTCTAATCGAATTTCGGATATCACAACCAATTTAAGAGTAAAACGACTGTCAAGTTTTGTACCTCGCCGAAACCTTTACTGTCCGCGAACGCCGAGCGAACAACCTGGATGCAGATACGACGTTTGCGAGGTAGCCCACGAAGAGTCGTCGGCGAGGAAGATGCGAGAGAGAGAGAGAGAGAGAGAGAGAGAGACTCGCACGACGGCCTTGTCGCCGGCACGGCAAGGTCGCCCATTCTTTTGCTCATCATGAGACGCCTTTGTCGCCGTCCATCCCTCTCATTTTCTCACACGCGATATACCCCGCAACTCGCCTGCCGACCGTAACGACCACCGTGTATATTCGCCGTCTCATTTCTCGATTGGACACGACCCGTCTGTTCTCGTGCAGCGATTAATTCTCGAGTCAAGTCGATCGGCGGAGCTGTTCGCGAGTACAGGCTCTCACGAAAGTGATCGGATTTCAGGACCGTTACGCATTTTTTCGACACCCC
Organism: Anoplius nigerrimus; assembly: GCA_914767735.1. Classification (NCBI taxonomy): domain Eukaryota; kingdom Metazoa; phylum Arthropoda; class Insecta; order Hymenoptera; family Pompilidae; genus Anoplius; species Anoplius nigerrimus. Next base: position 11,249,857 of record OU612090.1, read on the forward strand.
CGCTTGGAGTTGTTGATAAAACACTAGTCGGACTAAGGTCATGCGCTGCACTTTGTTTACGTGCTTGAGCATGAGAAGGAGAGGCTGGCCGATTCTTTTTGCGGCTTGGCGCGAGTCGATGGGAAAGTATTCTGCTATACGAATTGACTGACGGTGTGATCTCTGTTTCAAAGGTTTGGTTCGGAGTCGTTTGCCCTTTCGCATTACGGCGAGTGGAACTTTAACTTTTTTGCCTATGATGATGTAAAATTGTGTTGTATTTACAGTGCAGTTGGAGATGTGGAGAATTAATGCTTTGCGTTTGGAAAGCTGTTTCACAGAGAAAATTTGGCATTATGTGATCAATGAAGATTATTATGAGGTCGGAAAGAGCTGTGAATTTCAGTACATTCAACCAAAAATTCAGTTAATCGCTTCATTCGCGACGTTACTGTTGGTGTATCCAATGGTATTTCACATTACATGCTAAAAATGACGAATCAAACATCAACTTGGAGTAACAATAGCATCAGTAATACACAGTTTATCCTTATTTCTGTGTTGTGAATCGAGAATATATCTGATCAATGTTGTCAAAAGTTACCATTCGTTCCCCTTATAGTACTGTGCAAAACAGTACTTTTAACAATGAAACAGGTATTCATTGTTCAGCACCTGCTAAAATCTGCAGCAACGAAGTACACACACACACACACACGTGACATCAGTATCACACCTCATAGCAAACTTTAATCATAACTATCATCAATTCGTAATAACAGTAAAACCAGTAGTTAACATCGATTACAGCCGATTGCAGCAAATGAACAGACCTGCGTCAAACACATAGTTTCAATCAGATTGCTAACAGAGGTACTAGGCGTGATACTTTAATTTAATCCCACTCATATGTCCCGCGATCGGAAGCGAATATAAAAGCAAACATAAACAGAGTCGAACAAAGGTGTCCAATTCCGACAACGTTCCTCCGCCATTATCCATATACGACGTAACGATAATGGCGGCAATAAAGCGATATTAAATCCGGCTAATGCGCCCGGTAATTGTAATAACAATGACCGTCGCGAGCGGACGAAATTCGGCGTCAAAATTTATTCTAACATTAAGAGCAACGAGCCTTGTCGACTGCAACGAATCGCAGTGTTACACTAAGACAATTCTATATGGCGTCTTCAGCTTTGATTTGCATCAGCATGAGAAAACTCATGAATTTCGGTGTTAGCCGGAACAGTTTTATTTCCTTGCAGGTGAATTAAATTTGATGGAGTGCATATTACTTGTTTATTCAGTTTTGGTACTAAACCTAGCGTCTGAAGCCTTAATTATTTTATATTAACTCTAACGTCCAAAGATATTTTTTCGTTTTTCTTATGATATGTATGTGCCACATCTGTTTGATGCTAAACTCTAGTTTCTTTTCATAAAAAAAAAACCTGATATCACATTGGCATGTCGATCATCAGCAATATGTCTTACATTTACTAGTATGGTCGTTGACATTAGATGTTTTGCACTATCGCGAAGTGTTTACATTTCCCGCTGTACGCTGTAATCTTCTTGTAAAGTCCAATAACAAATGACAGAAGCTTGATCACTAGCGGCAAGATTCACAGCGTATATATTCCGACCAAGAATTTTCCTGTTTTACACCAAATACTCCAGGTACTCACTCTACTGCTAATAAACATACTCTTCTTACTTTTCCCACTGTATTACATCCTCTATCTATATTATATTATGATTTTCTCCTTCTACATCATGTCCACACGTCATATCTGGCTAGCCTTAACATCTACTCCTCTTCACTCCCTCCTTTGCTTACACGTCGATCACCGCATTCTACCCCGTTCCTTCTATCCCGCCTGTATCGCAATCGTGACTTTTCGCTTCTGCACCGAGTCCTTCGCACACTCTACCACCGGAATCCACGATGATCCGATCCCACGACAGCCTCTTCGAATCCCGAATCCAAACAGACCGATTCCGCCCGCTTCCAGGGACCGAACCCTCGACTCGGAATTCATATGATTATCCGGTACGGTCATTAAACCGCGCGCGTTCCGAGTATCATCGTTAGTCGGCCAGGAACAGTACGCCTATTTATCTTTATCACTCCTTGACCTCGTCCCACTCTCATCCCTCTCTTCGTGCCGTGGACCGACTAATCGTCCCTCCTCTTTGTCCACATCTCCTTCCGCGCCCTCTCCTGTCTTTTGTCTCCACCTCTCCTCCTCACTTCACATTCTCCCCACCCCGACGATTGCTTTTCATTTGGCAGAACAGACGTTTCTTTTTCTTCCCTCCCGCCGTCCTGTTGCCCACCTCGACCTTTCCCGCCTTTATTCCATCTTTTTCTGCTTCTAATTCCTCCTCCCGCGCCCCCTCTTTCTCCTTCTGTATTCGTCTTCTGCCCAGCGACCCCCCACCCCTCCGCCTCGGCCGGCTTCTTATTATCTGGCGTGCACACCTCATCCAGCGTACCGGCGGGTGCCCTTTTTCATCTTCGATGGCGACTGTTCCACGTTCATCCTTGTTCATCCTCCTTCATCCTTGTTCATCCTCGTTCGTCCTCCCTCCTCCTCACTCGTCCTCGTTCGTCCGCGTTCGTCCTCCCGCTTTCTGTGAACACCGACGCTATTACCTACTCCTTGGGAGACCACCTTTTCGTCCGCGTTTCTTTCATTCCGCCACTCAACGAACCGCGTCATTAGAGGGAGTAGAGGCTGAAGAGACAAGTGGCGGCGGATCGTTTCACGATGCGAGAGCGAGCTTTTTCCGACGTTTAGTCGGAGGAAAGACGTTCGCGCGATCGGTTTCTGGTTCGTTTCGCCTTTCGAGGAGGGAGGAGAGGCTCGATGGCGATAATCAGAATGATTCGGGGAATTAGCGCCACTTGTTCCGTCGCAAATGGTAAAGTCTCAATTTCGGATCGTAACCAATAAGTAAGATCGTTGCGATAGAGATCACTTGCCCTCAGAAGGGATTAATCCGCAAGGACAATGGGCCCAGGACACGAAACAGGCGGTTGTAAACCAAACGAATGCACTTTGTATTTTAAAATGTTTATGAGCCTCGATGTCAGGCTTGTTTATCGTTTGAAATGTGTATAAGAAACATATCAAGCATTATAACCAGGGAAATTGATACGTTTTTTCGATCTTTAACTCAGGGAACAGTTTCTGGTATTCCAGTAAAGTTCGTTTAAGGTTTCAAAGCCTCGAGTGTGAGTAAAGAAAAACTTGAATTTACTGGTATTGAAATAATAAGTTAGTCCCTGACCAAGTCTGTTTCTTTTTAACGTTCTGACGTTTATTATATCAAAAATGTTTCCACGGTCAGTTGTATTCATAAAAACAAACCGTCGTTTTACCGAACGGATTGACTCGATAAATCTTATTGGTCTAATTGGAAAAACATTTCTCATATTCGGCGGATACCTACATAAATCGATTACTTTATAATTATCACCGATTGTAACGCGAGAATTATTATTCCGCTGCACATTATTCTGTTACACGTAATTCGTTTCACTACCGGGTGATTTCAATGAATATATCTACATTAAAAATTATGTAGGTATTATTCACTGCATTACAATACTCTACCGATATGTTATGCGATTAAGTAAACATGGTTCCTATTACGCGTAAATATTCTTCATTACTTCCATCACAAGAATAACTTCAATCTTCATCGCATCTCTTCACAGAATATCGACTCACAACTCATCTGTATACAAAATATTAACTTTCTCTCAAACATATCGTTGTCCTGAACATGTGGAGCACCAACCCAACTCTCAACTAATTCAACGTACTACTCTTAATTAATCTCCCTGAAACTTCTCACGCGACATAATCACCATTTTCCAGCCTGGCCTCTAAATTCCGCTAAAAAAAGAATCTTTCGGCGGAACGCAAAGTCGGAAGATCCGAAGGATCCGTCGCCGGCGAATAGAATTTCGAGATTACACCCTTAATGGCTCGCGTTCGCGCGAACATTTCCGAATCAGGACTCCGGAAAGATCTCGTCCTCAAAATCGAGCTCGTAAAAAAAAGTTCGGACGCGATTTTCCGCTCGACGAAGTCTCGAGTCGGAGGAAGTAGTATGTCTAATAGAGTGGGACGTCCGTGGGATTCGGTGAAGGGTGGTGAAGTAGAGAGGAGAAGGAGGGCGGGGGAACGGGGGGGGGGGGGGTGGTAAAGCTGGAAGGGCGTCCAGAATGGGTCCAGTTAACGAGTCTTCTCCTGAAAAAGGCTGGAAGAGTACCGAACGCACTCGTCATCCGCGGTCCGCGCGCAATACCAACTTTGATTGCCAATCATTTCTCACCGTCGCAAGAAGGTTATTACCTATCCACTTCTGCCAGAAGCTTCCACCCCCTCCCCTCGGTACCTCCTCTTACTCCTTGGCGACCACTTACCTCTTGCCGTCGTCCGGCCATTTTTATCCGCGTCGAAAGTTTTGCAAAAATATATCTGTGCGACAATCCTTTCGCGAGTTTCATTTCTGCGATTGCTCGAGGTAGTAGTAGGTCGATTGTCGGAGGTTATGGGGGACAATGGTAGGATTCCTTGGTCACCGGTTGGATGTAGGACATCGGTGGCACTGATGTTTATTGGTATAAAATTTCTTGCTAGTTCTTCCTTGGTAGTTCAATTCGATTCTTCGCTTGTAGTTTTGCCAACATTTGTGGGTAAATGTATAGAGATTGTATGTTAAAGTAAGGTGTCGTTTATCTAAAAGAAAGATGTCGAATTGAATACATTTGTGTACGTGTTCTTGCGATTCCATTATCTGCTATAGAAGAGGCTAACAGTTGAAGTAAAGTAAGTTAAAATTCATTAATCGGATAAGATTCATTGGCATGTTGATGTTTGCTGCTGTCTGGAGAGAGTTATGGGTCTGATGGCCTATTGAGCGTAATTGTAAGCAGTGCAATGAAGCTGTCGGTGTAATAAGCATTTATATGTACTTTCGATTCATGTTCCACTGGAGAGCGGTAGACGTAACCTTCATCTTCTGTCCCAAGGGTGTACGGAATATATTAGCAGCGAGCAGCAGACGAAGGATTTACTGGTTTGTGTGTGACATCTTGCATACAGAAAGACGATTGCTTCTGCCAAATTAATAGTAAATAGTAAAACTATGCACGTAATATGATCAATGATTATTCATTTTTGAGAAAGTGTACTTTTTTGTAGTCTCTTTTCACATGATTTTGATCTCCGATATTGGCATGTCCGTATAGAAACCCATATAAATATACACATGCACAACACAACATATCGGTATGTACGTAACATCATGCATCAACGATGTAAAATCTGTAATAGTTTCAAGTCTCGTATTTCTTCGGTAGATTAATAGATATTCGACAAATGTTTTTACAGCTCAAAAATATTCCTCCACAACCACCTGCTTCATTAGCATCCCTATAACACAAGCATCAAAGCCACAATAGAGTACCCTATTTTTATCATGTTCTATTGCAATAATAACAGCTAAAACATCAACAATCACCTCCACACGATACGTAGACCTAACTTAATCCGCAACAGAGAAATTCCTGCTGGACGCCAGAAGCGATAGCGAAGGCTTTCATTAAAGGATAATACATGAGCGTCTCCAATGAAGCGAACGCTGAATGCGTTCCATGTTAATTTAGTTCCCAAGGACACCATTACCGGTCTCCATTCCAGCGTCATTTTCGTAAGAATGAATCAAGTGAGCATTGACCGGAACGCTTTATCCTCTTCGTTCGCTCGCCTTCTTCCTTCGGCGCAAGAAGGATAATGATGTCACCCGTCCTGTTGACGTTGTCAGAATGAAAAGGATTTCTTTAGCCTCGAGGGTGGTCCCTTTAAAATTCGAGCGCCACTTCCCCCCCTCTCTTCTCTGCGCCCGAGTAACAGCCTTAATTAAAAAGTTTTGCCGTTTTTGTCGTCACTTTTATAGAAAATGAGCGATACCTACAGGCACTTGTATTATATAGGGTGTGGAAGACTCCTAATCGATTCTACTTTCCGAACTGGACGCCTACTGCTTCAAGATGTCTGCCGCAATATTTTGCGCCTACCGACAATGCTCTGCTAATTTTTTTGGCGATAATGTTGTCTTAACTCCTTATACTTACTGGCTTAAGGTGGTTTCAGAATGAATGCAATGAATAATCTAGTGAAATTGTTTGAATACAACATAATTGCTTTGCAAAGTACCATGTTGAATTTGTATACCGCTTTTGTTGTGTTACGTTGGGTAGGAAGGTTAGGTGGCCAATTTTACAATAAGATGACAGAACTGTATCAGAATACACACTCATTGTTATACATTACTGGAAGTAATAGTTAAAAATAGTATCAGACTGACTCTGAGACTGTACAAGTCGCGACAATACGATTCCACAGTTTCAATTAAGTAACTAAAATTCCCGACAAACGACACCCATTCGACCGAGAGAAACAGACAAGTGTCACATTACGTAACCCGAGGAAAGCCAACGCAATTCCTGAGATTCTTCGAACGCCGCGGCCAATAACGCGATCCTGTTTACGGTCGCGAATGAAAAGCCCGTTGCCAACGGTTGCCTTTGCCAGCCGACACAATGCACTTAATGCCCGATAATCAGCGGCAGCCCAAAATTAGCGAATGCCGACGTTCGGCCGGGGGGCAGCGGTGCCTCGAGCTGAAGGTGTTAATAGGTTTGACCTTGGCACCGTTTCCGGCATTCCTGGCCGACGGAAGGTATTACGACCGGCTGCAGATTCCAGTCAACCCCCCTTTCGGCTTCGAGACTAACGAGTCCCAGGAAGTGCATCGTGGCTCGGATTCTCTGGTAAGCCGCCGCGACGCGTTCGACGGAAGTAAACTTGTTTGCGGCGCGAGAGACGCCGAGCGTTCGTTTGAGTACTGTTTGCTGTACGGACGGAGAGAAACAGAGTTAGGTAGAGTCAAACGGATGGATGGATAGAGGGCTAGCGAGAGGGAGAGAGAGAGAGATAGAGGACGAAATGAGACAAGATAGCGGTGGAAGAGATAACAGGCGAGTTGTTAGAAAGCTTTTACGGCATTCTCCGGCAAACCACTAACCCGTGTCGTCCCCTTGACGAGTCCTGGGATTATGTAAACTTGACGATTTACGATAACGGTCGCGCCCACCGTCCGCGGTTTTCTCGAGATTCCGGCCGACGCGTCGGGAACCGATTGTCGCGGCCGCCATGTTGTCCGATACAGAGGGCGCCACCTTGGAATCTTATCGACGCCGATCATCGGCGAGATTGCCACTACTCGCCACTTCTCGGAAGTTAATTATTTTACGGGGCGGAAATTTTATCGGGATTCGCTTATTGTATTAATTCGACGGTAATGGCCCGGTGTGAACGTAGTTTGCATGCCAGTTCGACGCTCGTTAAGAGAAACGATAACCGTCGGATACAATGTATTTCTCAGCTGCGCGTCTTTATTCAGACTAGCCTCGGTCTGCTTCCGCGTTAATTTGGTAATGATGACCGTTACGGTCACGCAACGCGCTGCCACGTCATGCTATTATCAAAATCTGGGAGGGCCTTTATGGCGGGATAATTTGGCAGTAATCTACCAAGTACTTGCGCAAAAGATTTATGGTCGGGCTTTAAGTATGATGTATTATACAAATACTCTCTTTTCCGTCGTCGCATTTTGGAGTTTCGAGACATTTTATTCGGCTGCGTTCCATTCGATGATAATGAATGTCACGGAAGTATTGGGAACATTTTTAAGGGTCTTTAACGGACGAACTGGTATGCGATAGGATCTAAATCATTGTGTTATGTTACTTGTTTAGAGATGAAAATTTCATAAATTAAATTTCAAAATATTGATAAATACATCTGTACAAACTTCTCGCCGTGCCACTCAAACAGAATATTGCGTAAGAAAGTACATCGATCGTCAATAGACATTGATTCCGACGATAGATGCCTTTCAGCGATTTAGATTCATTTTGCAGGGATCATCATTTCTGTCAGCATCTGCATATGTCTGTTTGACGTGCTGTCAGTCAACTGTTAAATGCAAATTCATTACCGCCCTACGCCGGAACGGAATATCGTGTAAGAAAATACATTTATCGACAATAGAGAATGTTCCTGGCAGGTGATATCCCTTATTCCTATGTACTATTTTAACAATGTGGACGTCATACGCAAATGTAGTACTTGCTAACACTAAACTCGGCAAACTCGCGAAATATGACAGGGATGGTCTATTTTAGAAATTAGATATCACTGAGTCAATGAGGAATTTTGTCTAAATTGTTTGTCCAAAACTTACGTTATGGTGAAAATGTAAAGGGGAAATGTGTACAAGAAACGTTGGTAATTGGAAGCATTACAGTAAAAATATATTTTTGATCAATATAGTGCCTATCCGAATGTTAGATAGTTGGATTTATCAGTGTTAATTCAAAAATAGTCTCCAATACATCTGTCGATAGAATTTGATCACGACAGACATTAATTTAATTATGACCCTTATTCAGCTGACATGTATTTCTTATTAAGCTCTACATCAAAAGCATGTTACTTCTTCGTATTCTCTCATTTGCGGTTAAAAAATAATTATAACCTCACTCACTGAAATTCATATCTCGCAAACAACACATTTTCAAAGAAAACATATGCTCTTTCCATAGACTCTGAGCCCGACATTATCCGAGGTGAGATTATAACAATTATTACTTCCTTGGTACGTAGTTCTTATTAACATCAGCGTGAAGTTTTTCTCTTCCATTCAGAATTAAAAAAATAATTCAAGCGCCATTCGCCAAGAGTCATATCGCGTAAACAACACACGGAAAACATATGAAAGGAAACAAGTGGCTTTTCGATAGACATTGGACCGGACAATATTCAACGTCAAGTAATAATAATAATTACTCATTTCGTACGTACTTCTTACTAACCACTTCATCAAAAACAAGTTTCCTGTCTCACTCAGGAATGAAAAACAGCCCAAACCACCCTCGACGAAAGTCATACGCCTGGCAACAGCGGTCATCGAAAGAAAAGGCATCGCGTGGACAGGCGTTGTTGATCCCTGGCGATAGCCAAGGTTTATTAATCGCGAGCCGATAGGTCGGATCGAGTCGATCGGGCGTAGCCGCCTGCCTATCGCCCATACCTTATCGGCGAGGATCACCTTTGGCTCGCGGTAGCCGTTGACAACGGGGCCTTCATTAATATGCAATCGACTGTTATGTCGGCCCCTGGCATGCGTCGGGCATGATTTACAGCCGTCGCGGGCCGGCGATCGATTTTCTGATCAACGCTCGAAAGTGCGCACCACGGAGTTTCGCCGGGATAGGGTTTCATATCGGTCTCGCAATTGGACGGCGGTTCAATGGCTTTCCGAGGGGTGGGCGCTAGAGTAGGTGGAGGGTGCAGGGTGCAGGGTGGAGGGTGCAGGGTGGAGGGGAGTATCGGCTGTTGGCAGAACAATTACCCGTACGGACGATCGGACCGAGGTATTCACGATGCCGCTCTTACTTATGGCGTTTGGCCAATAATGCTCGGCCCATTGTAGCGATATTACGTTTCACTTAGAACGGAGCACAAAGGATCCTGCGTCGCGACGTCCTTGCGCGATGATGAGAGGCCTCGGATGGGAGGGGTGGGCAGGCGGATTTTGATGCTCTTTCGATTTTCGTTAGCTGCTTGAAGCTGATGACTTTGGGGTTGCGAGATTTTGTAAGGGTTCATTTTGAGCAGTAGATGTTTGAGTTGTCGATGAAGGATGAATTTTTCGATTTTTCGACTTTGTTTCGATGGTTAGATTTTAGGACTATTTTATGTCGAATCGGATTCTTTTTATGAAGGAAAGGTTGATCGAGTTGATTTCGCTGTTAACTCATTCTTGTGTGGAATTGGGCTTATTGTGGCGCAATTCTTATGGTGAATATCGTTACAATTATGGGATGAATATATTGTTATACATTTTTCTTTTCAGTGATTGAGTGTTAGGCATTGATCCCATTCGATACTGGTATTTAAATATGATCATTATTAAATATAATACAACTGATTATTCATTCGTGAAATTTCATAAAATCCATCACGCAAAACAGTGAAAAAGTTTATCTTGAATGCAGTCCAGTTTTGTTTATTATCACCTTTACTTTCCCTGTTGCGCTTTAACAACGAAAATACTTTTAAACGTGACGTTTCTAGTATTTACATTAAATACGTATTGCTACGCCAGAGAATTGCGAAGTTAGAATACGCGTCAAAACATGTGTCGCAAGTTACATGTACTCTATGCATTTCACTAAACACCGACACAGAGATATTTCAGTTACCTCCAGCAGCAGACACTATCAAACGACATTGCTGTTCGTACGTCCGCAAAGTTTGGTAGGATGCATCATTCAAACTAGTGTAACAGTCGTCGATCGCATTGGGATTTGCTTCGCAATGCAATGCTTCCCATGTCAAATCCCAAAATTAGTTCAATTTTATTACCAACCAGGTGTCACAGTGCCATATTTCAACTCCTAATTTGAGGAAGATTGAACGCTAAATGTGTAATTAAGCGTATTAGAATTTATTAATGAGCACGCAGGTTCCAACTTGCAAATTCAGATTAGATTGATGAGTCAACCGTATTATTTTTTTATTCCCAATTTAACAACATTGTAACGTTACGGAAATATCATATTTTACTCCGTTATAGCATTTGCGCTTAGCTTAAATTTGGTTCATAGTTCTTTTTAACTATGTTCCACTAATCGTTTTTCTCGTTTTGGCTTTGGTGCAAGTTGAATTTTCTGTTCAAAAATCTAATAAGAATCTGAAATATGTGCACCATTACCGGGTGTGGCACTAATTGTGTTGAAATTTCTCTTCACTTCTAAGAAAATAGTGAGAAAATCTTCAGTTTAATGTTACCCTCTTCCACCCCGCGCAGTCAAAATACAATTTGAAACTTCGCACAAACGATCCTATTCTTACAACCTATCAGCCCATTCAAAATTGAATTCGGTTCAGAGGCACTTTCCACCGTTTCATTAGACTATACCGTTTACCATTGCCAATTGTACGAAGATGAACCGTTACGCGTAAAATTGCTATACCAATATATTACATAATCCGTAGGGAAAGAAAATGAGGGCACGTGTTAAGATATAATTTAATTCGCACACCGTCGACCTCATCAACGTATCGAGGCGGAGATAAGATGTTCCCGTTACGGGCAACCGCCAGACATAATTAAACGACACGACCGTCCGTACGTCTGCAAAGTTTGATAGGATGCATCATTCAAACTATCAGAAGTCACGGCAGTCACGCGGGATTTACTTTTCGATGAGCGACCCGCTCCCCGAGCGAGTCCAATTTGCGAGCTCGGCAAACTTCTTTTTCCTGACTTAAACACGTTAATTAACAGTACACGGCCTTGATCGGCCCTATTCCCGGCCGTCCTGCATCAATCAATATCCTTTAAATCTCTCGCCTCGTCGAGTTCGCCGTGTCCAACCCTCTCCCTCCTTCTCTCTCTCTCTCTCTCTCTCTCTCTCTCTCTCTCTCTCTCACTCTTACTCTTACTCCAGAGTTTCTCAGGCAGGGTCCACGAGTGGAGAGAAAATTTTTCTATTTTGATTTTGTTCGTAATGTGTACATGTAATAAATTGTTACGAAATATTGGTATATAACTAGAAGACTTCATAAGTTGAGTTCTTGAAGTGTTGTAAAGCAATATAAAATAAATTAAGTTTTGTTGTATTAAATTAAAGGGTTTTGAATTATAACGAATAGACTTGATGACTTTCAAAATTTATCACATATCTAGTTGGTAATGTTGAAAGTGGCTTAAGTCTATTTTCGGTAAAAAAAAAACACATCTTATTCACTTGGTTATTGTTATTATTTTAATAGGAATTGTAAATTTAACTCTCTTAGATTGATTCAAGAAGTGTCATAGGTATATTAATATTCTGTACGTACACTTTCAATTTCATTAAGACGCAAACTCGTAAATATCTCAATTATAAATATAAATACCACCTTTAAAATAAACGACCCATTTAATTCTATGAAAAAGTTATAGGGAGATACAGAGAGGCACCAGTGTCCACCTTTAAAGAACAGATACCATACGCTATCAAAGTAAGAAAATAGGTAGATTTAATTACATAGCGTAGAAAGGAATATTTAGGTCGATGTCTCTTCTTCCAGCCACCTTCGTACAGTGCCAACGTACAATACAAAATAACCTGCACACCCGAAAAGAACAATACACAAAGCTACTCAGTCTCTACCGCCTTCCTCCGCCTTTCTTCTCCGCCGACGACGCGGCGCGGAGAAATGCAACGTAAGTAGATGAACCGCGAATGATCGAGCGCGGGGGAATCCGATTGGAAGGAGCTGGCGCACTTCCGGGCGCCCGCCATTTCCGTCAAAGGTCGCGGACTCCATAAATTCCAGCGCCTTTTTACCGACGCCGCGCTCAAATGAGATTTCCTTCAACGCTTCGCGGCCTCTCTCCTTCTCTCTCTCTACCTCCACCCCCCCGCCACACTTTACCCTCTCAGCATCCCTCCCCTTTATGCATTCCTCGCCTTTTTTCCCGCTTCCCGTTTCAATCTTCAGCCGGCCGGCTCGTTTCCACGAGAATCGGTTGACCGACGTGATTTTTCATTCCGACACGGTGACCGAGAAGAGCACCGTGGACAGGACGAACGCAGGGTGGAGGGGAGGGGTGGGAGAGAGTCGAGGTGGGGGGGACCTCCTGGAAGCGGGAGAACTCGATTTCGCTTTGGAAGGGCCGCGTCGCTTGAAAACTCGAGATAGTCGGAGAGCTCTGCCACCCGCGCGCGTCCGATCGCGAGACAAAAAAGGCCAACTATTAAGTCGGCCCGGGCGAGGAAGCGTCGGGACACGATCCTGGGCCAGGATCAGGCCCTCGCTGGGAGGTCCCTCTTCGGAGGAATCCGGCGAGTCGCGCGGCCGCCTGGACGATTTTCGGTCCTTGCTCTCTCGACGACTCTCTCGACGACTCTCTCGACGACTCTCTCGACGACTCTCTCGATGACTCTCTCGACGACTCTCCATAGTCGGACGGTGAAAAATTGTGTGCCGCGAGCTCTATGTTTTTCGGATTAGGCAATTTTCTCTGGGTTATGTAAGATTGTGGGAAGGAGAAGGGATGGTTGCTTTGGCGAATAATTGTGGTCGGTTGGATCGAAATGAAAATGCGAAGGTAGACTTTGATGGGATGGTTAGTCATGTTGGAGAGACTAAAGGCTGTATTCGAACATTGCTTAACGTTTCACGTACTCTTAATTGCGATGGTTGGTGGGCTATACGTTTCGTTCGAAATTACGGAAATTTATGTGGGTTATAAAGATTGTGGGAACGCCGAACTGAGGGGTACTAATTACAGCGGTAAATAATCGTAAGATGGTTGGTGGGAAGATAGGGTCGTTACGTTGAAAAAATTGTTTCGTGTTATGGATTCGGTTGGCTTGAAATTGAGGTGTGAAGGTAGATTTTAGATTACGAACAGGTTAAGGAAGCTGGAAAGAAGTAGGTTGTGTATATGGTAAGATTGATACACAGTTCAAACTGTCAGATAATCTTAATTACTTTCAATCATTGTCAATATGTGTTAGCAAGCTTCTGTATAATAGTTCACAGAAGACGTATAATCTATCCTCATTCTGCTCAATTAAATCAGATATTACCTACCAAATCGCGAAATGTACAGTCCTCCAGTTTTTCATTAAAATTCTCGAATCATTTAAATTTTCACAAAGAGTCTATCCATTACATATCGCATTCCTGACAACATGCCAGACAATTAACAACCTGTACATTCTACATCGCAGAGCAACGTCTCAATCCCTACCACTCATCCCAAATCCCACATTCCACCCCAGCGAAATTTCCCAAACCGTCCCTCCACCCCCCAAAAAAGCACAAAACAATTCCACCCAATATTTCAATTACCGTCGATTACCAACCTCGTCGTCCCCATCAAAAACCCACCAAGCACACATTCCGACAACTCACACGGCCACCGTCCCAGCAAGATTCCGTAAAGCAGCTTACAAAAGCCCACCGGAATCCGTATCCGCGGCCGCCGAACTAATTAACTCCCCCGAAAACCGTCCGCCGACCGAAATCTCCAATTTTCATTAGATCACGCTTTGATCGCTCTACCAAACACGCCAATCCATCCGTTCCGTCTCGTGAGCGAAGACAGAAAGCTCCCTCATCTGTAGAATACCTCTTCTCAGCTCAGTCTATTCCCCTCCCCTCCCCTCACCGTCCCTCCCCGTCCCTCTGTCAGCCTCGTTCACCTTTTTCCCTCGTCCCAGGGTCTACGCTGGCTGGACTAAAGGCAGGACCCGACCTATCGCGGAGGTAGGTCGAGAGGTAATCGGTACGTATCGGCGTTCTTTTATGCGGCTTGTTATTTTATCTCGAGCGTCGCGGTCGTTAATTTGTGGTCACCCGCCGCAAAGCAGCCCCGGGGCCGGAGAGGGGGTGGTGGGATGGGGGGCTTTGCCGCTATTTTATTCGGTGACCCTCGTCCTCGTGTTTGCTCTTTCTCCCTCTCCCCTGGCTCTCCACCTCCCCCCGTCTCTGCCAAGAGTCCGCCTCTCTCGTCGGAATCCTCCGGAGGCACGGAGAGAGAAAATTAACCCTCGGCCGACGGAACCGACGTAGAAAGGTGGCTCTCGTCACGCATCCGAAACGCTGACGCTTCGCGTTTACTTTTCGCCGGACACCGTGAATGTTTTGGTCGACTTTCGGGTCGGCGGAATAGAGGTTGCCCACGTGGAACACTGTATCGTTTTAAACCGCCACGAGGACAATTGTGAAAAGCTTTGGGGAACAGTGGACTTCCGCTAACGCTGGATAACATGTTTTCCTTTAACATATTGCATAATAATGACGGGTAGGAATAATGACGTATAGCAACTGTATGTGAAGAAACTATTATTTACTCATTTCTGACTCTGTTTCGATGCTACTGGGTTGGCAACTAATTGATTGCGGATTTTGTCGATAGATTGTCTTTACACTTTTTTTTGGTTTGTTAACGCGTTCAAAGCACCTGAGCTATATTTTTTTCTTGTTGTTTGGACTTCTACCTTTAATTTAGTACAAAAATTATATCGACTGGTTATGCTTTTTATGACGGAGAGATTAGTTTGTGGAAGTATGGTGAGATAAGTTTAAGGGGTGGTCAAAAGACAAGTCGAAAACAGACTAATATTTTTTATTTCGAGAGTATACAAGTCAGTATGTTTAAACTTTCAAAATAGGAAACGATTCATCATTTATCTATCCCACTGAACCGTAACAAAAATTTCAACAAATTAAATGTTTCATGAAAAAAAAGTCATTATTAATGATAAGACCCGATGAGATACAGACCAAGTCACTTTTACAGGTCGATAGTATAGTGTTAACAAATTCGAGATTATTTCATATATTTCATCTAAAAGTTCCAGTAAAGTACCTTTGCCACTTATAACTACCTTTTAAACTACCTTCACGACTTCTCATCTAATTTCTGAATAGTTAACTAAACCACTCATCATCTCCCAAAAATAGGGAGCTCCTAACGATGAACAGAACAAAAACGGAATTTCTCATCTCACATAATTATCGACGCCATTTAACATACTTCTCGAATTCGTCAGCAATCCTCGCGGCTGCACAGAGTGAGCAGGGCAAAAAATGTTGAAATTGAGCCGTCCGAAAAAGAAAATCTCGAAAAGTGACTCTGCGAGCCGCGAATTAAATTTGTTTTACGCTTTCCCTCGTTCGCGAATTCTTACGCGCGCGAAACAAAAAGTTCACTCGCGCGAAGACGGACGAATATAAAAACCTGAATTGCGTCGAATGCCGGGAAAGAGTGGCGTGCTACGTCGGAATTTCAGATGTAATGCCTGAGTTACGTGGCGTCGAGTGTGTTGGAATGCGAGTGCGTATTCGCGTTGGAAGATATTTTAACGTTCAAACATGTAAATGGACCGAAAACGTGTGTTCCGCCATTGAGGTTAATGAGAGAATTCGAATGTGTGGGAACTATCGGTCGTGCATTGTTCCAATGTGTGCCGCTAGATTACATTAGCAGGAACGAATTATGCATAACGTGGAAGTTGATTGTCGACGGATGCGACTTTTTGCAAACGTGGTCTTTTCAGGTTTGCTACGAGGGTCTTAGGGTACAAGATTTTAGGAACGGTGGACCTAAAAAGCTTTTTGGCAAACATGTGCTTTTATTTCGGATAATAAAGCTAGAAAGAAGGCATGCTGTGCGTAAAAGGGTAAAAAGCTAGAATTAGAAGTACATTATTAAAGAGGTTTAATTCATATTTAATGCAAGACGCGATGAATGTGATGCTCATACCTTTTAATTACTAATTACGGGCAGTATGAGAAATAGTGATATAAAGAATGAGGTACTGCTGTAAAGATATATATAATGTAAAAACATTAAACAATAATTCTTACTAGTGTGAAAATTATACATGTATGATTTTCCCTTTTACAGGAATATAACGATTTAATTGTTTATCATTACATCACCTTACATTCCACACATCCTCTCATATCGTTACCTACATGTACGCCGCCCAATGAAAATATCCAAACCACTTTTCCTTGAAGACCACTCTCACTTGCAGAAAGCGAGAAACATGTTATGAGATCTTAAATAAATCGCATACTTGTACATCTAGCGCAATCTCTGCCGATTGACGCAGGCTGAGAAATGAAGGCAAGATTGGCATTCCGACCTTACGTCACCTTCGGATGGTACAGGTCTGAACTCACACTTGGAAGGTGCGCATACCGGTCCACGAGCAAAAACAACGAAGCATAACTGCGCGAGCGTACGCAAAAAGTTCGGTTATGTTCAGCTCGCGCCGCATCGAAGGTGGAACGGAAGGTGGAAGAGAAGGTGGAAGGTGGAAGGTGGAAGGACACCTACCTAGCCACGCGGCCGGCAGCAGTTGAAAGAAACTTTTTCTCGCTTTACGGTTTCTCCGACGCTCTCGCGGAATTTCATTGATGATTCGTGGAAGACGCCTGCGCTTCTAATCGCGATCGCGAAACTCACGAGGCTTAAATTAACGGCCGTTCCTTCGATGAACACGGGATTCGCGCGAATTCCTCGCCGCGGTGAAAGTCGCTCGAGGGAAAGGCGGTTTCTACCATTTTCGCGTCCGAAATCTGCGATTCGAGACTTTGCATTGAATTACCAATGTTTATTCAGATAAGCTGTGATACGGGAGAGAAAGCATAATTGACTTGGAACATCGAAAAAGGAATGGTAAAGTACAGTATGGAAGTTTGGTATTAGATACTGAATGATTTAGTAGGTATGTTTTTTTTTATCAGAAAACATACGTTGTGTTGCTCATTATTGTGTTATAGGATATCGTGTTGTAAGAGGGCTACCTGTATTAGCAAATTACCTTCGTCCCACTCAACTAACGAGCCGATGAGAAGAAGTGGATACCGTTGAGCATCAGAAACGTTTATGTCGTTTCAATACACTCGACCAATATTGCGGAGAAGCATTCGATGAATAGGTCACCGGTAGATAGAGGCTGCCGTCAAAAGAAATCAATCCCTAATCCCGCAAGAAACGTACGTCCCCGTACATTTTCATCGTGTCCTTTGTGTAGGAGCAATAGGAATGGGAAGAATCCGAGAGGCGGAAAGAGCGGAAAGAGCGGAAAGAGCGGAAAGAGCGGAAGCCGCGCCGATTGGCGCGCGTTTGAACTTTCTCGAATCGGCGACGTATGCGATTTCGATTTGCATGCCTGAAACCGTAATACCGTGTTGTTCATCAGACTCGTACTTCCGCGAAACACTGGCTTGCACGTATCGTATTTCGTTGTCGCACGGCCGGATGCTTATCCGGTGACCAAAGAGGAGGCGGAACCTTTGATCTCAACTTGATTGCGTGCCGGCCCATCAAAGATTTCGCGAAACCCAATCTTTCCGGAAAAAAGCGATATTTTCTGCATAAGTAATGGCGCCGGAGGTGGGGAAGCCGAGTTAACGTGCACTTCGTTTCGCCGGCGTGCTTTTCATGAGATTTTCCTTTGCGCGCGACGTACATCAAGAATATATGCGGCCCAGACTATATTCCAAGTTCGAAATAAATATCAGGTTAATGCGAACGTGCGGAAATTTTGCAGAGTCAGCCTCTTGTCTTATCCAATTTCAAATCCCTGTAAATTCGGAAGAGGGTAACGTCGAAAATTATCTCCTCGTCTCATCTAAGAATCAATTGCAAAAACACGCTTAGAATTAGACGCACAAATAGGTACCTGATGCACGAATAATTTGAGACAGAGGTAATTCGATCTGCCGTAATCTAAATTTGCCTACAAAGAAGTGAAATTGCGAACAAGAAATGTCTACCAATCACTATGGAGAGAAATTGGCGATTCGAACTGCGGAGCGAAAGGGGCAAAAAAACGTACGCTAATAAGATTTCCGCCATTTTCAATTTGCGGCTCGTTAATTAACGGCGACGACTGATTGGGAGGGTTCTTCCTTGAAGGTCGAACTATCCCGAGGAAAGTATTCGGAAGTGCGCTGGAAAGTGAGGACGTGGACTTTGAGGCACGCGTGCGACTTAATGTTAATTAAATAGGGAGCGGAGGGGCCCTGATTTAATTAAGAGGAGCTGCGGCCGTAAGAGCATAATACTCTTGCTTGCCGAGCGTTTCTCTCGCGAGTATACATAATTATCGGGCACTTAATAATCGCATCGGGGAACGACGAGAGGGAGGACGCAAAGGTCGGAATATGAAGAAAAAGAAAAATCGGAAAGTGTAACCACGTTTTTTACTCTTCTTTCTTGCGTCATGGTTAGTAGTTTTTTAGTAGATCAGGTCTGCATTTACGATTGATGTGGTATTTGATGCGTTGCATTGCGTAATTTATGTTTCTCATACGGGTTTTACGATGAATTTCATTTTTGAAGAAAAGTGAAAGAGTGAAAAATAGGTTACATTGTTTCCTTCCTTCATAAGTGTAATTTGTTGTTACTAATTCGATCTATATTTGTTGCTGACGCGATTTATTTGTATTTTGCCTTGAAATTTGATGTGACAAACGGCTTCAACCAATTATTAATTTTTACCTGTGTACATGACAATAATCCAATTGAACATAAACATGTTTTTTAATAATTCTAGCGTACCAGTTTAAGATGTATTGTTCTTTCCAAAAGCAAACTGTAGGAAAAGGGTGTACGCTATAGGCTGAGAAAAACTTCAAAAACAAATATCTGTTTTTAATAGTCGATACACACACTTAGTTTTTCGTTCATTTTTATAGTTTCTTATTTTCCATCTGTTACAATTCGGAGAGTATGCGGCACTATCAAACATGTGCAATATTGATACGCAACTTTTTGCGAAAGTGGCCCTCCCGACGTTCGTTCGTGTTTGCCTCTCTTTTATTTCCTCGCATCCGAAACCGTAATCGTGAATTCTAAAGTGAAACTTTGACTAGTATCGGCTGGAAGGTCAAACTGGTCGGCAAGCTCGTAATCGTGCAACATTTAATAATCTATCAAGGGGGCGGACAACTCGAAAAGTTCAAAGTGCCATCGAGTGGTTCAACGGTATTTCAAGTATCACCCTTGAGTCGATTGCGTTTCACTTACACACCCTTGGCGCGAACTTCGTACATAAAGAACATTAAGTGCCGCTGTGCATATGTATATTCTCCTCATTACATAATATATTCGTAATCAATATCGTGTGTAAACCAAGGGATGAATCTTAAGGGCGTCTGAAGACATCATGTGGCTTTAACCACACGTACTTATTATTACAAAGTAGTGATGACAATACAATTACTTATTAACTGTTCATTAATTAAATATTTTATTCGATTATGTGCATGATATTATACGAATTAGGCAACGTATATTTGGAATCAGGTAATTTCATGTCTGGTGGAGGATAAATTTTTCAAATTATGCAATTTCCTCGTACGTTTCTTTTCATATAAAATCCTAAAGAAGTAACAGCAATTTTCGTATATTTCGATGGGCTGAAATTAAAGCCAATAGCACCTTCCGATAATTGATATTTTCAATAAATGTAATTAAATATCGACAATTTCGAAATAGCACGTTATGAGCCTGTGCTACCAGTCATATAAGGCAAAATCTCTTACCACCTACCCTCCGAAGCCACGTATAAAACTCTCCCATAACACAGGCTCATAAAAAATCGCCCACTCTCAATCCCTGCGCCAGAACAAATTGTCGCCCCCATCGCCGCAAAAATCCACCTCTCTAAAGGACGAACCTCTCCCCCCCCCCTCTTCCCCTCTTGCCAAAAATCCTCTGCGGAAGCGAACGCGAGTGAAAAAAATGCGTCGACAGTGCGTCGAGACGGGAGAGAAGAAGACGGGGAGCGTTGAGACTTAACAACGACTTAACTCGATGCCGTGCACGGTAGACCGGTCACGTTTTCTATGTGCCGGCAAGGAGGAAGAAGGGTCCCGGGAACCTCGCAGCGAGGGAGGCACACGCGAGAACTAGAACGCGTAACATTTTAATAAACGCAATTACCCGACCCACCGTCATTTGGGTGTACGACGGAGTCCGCTCGAGGAAGAGAGCGAGTCGGTTGCTGGTCGCTGAGGGGGTAGGAGGGAAGGAGGGGAGGATCAAGACAGCGCGAGCGAGCGAGTCGGGTGCAGCGACTGAGGGGAGGTTGAGGGGAAGGTACACGGCGCGAGCGAGAGAATACGATGGAGGGGGGAAGAAGAGGCGAGTATCGGAGAAGAGGAAGAAGCCAGAGAGTGGGAGTGGGAGTGGGAGAGAGAGAGAGAGAGAGAGAGAGAGAGAGAGAGAGAGAGAGAGAGAGATAGAAGGCAGAGCCGGCCGTGTACCTTGGCGGCGTCTTAAGAATAATCCACGAGCCTTCCATTAAGCGGCATATTCACCGACAAGCCACTGCCTTTGCTTACCTGTGCCTGCCTGTGCCTGCCTGTGCCCAAGCCAGCGCGTACGCTTTACGCTCGTGTGCGCTCGTCGGAGCGCGCGTCGCGTGCGCGCGTGTTGGTGAGCCTCGCCAGGCCGCTTCGCCCGCTTCGCCCGCGTCAGCGGCGTGCATAGCCACGCGTAGTTGCGCCTACATTGCTTATAAATAACGTAATTAGTCTTCCTGCCGCTCTCCATTCTCCTTCCCCTTGCCCGCGGAACCGTTTTCATTCTACTTCGCGCTCTTCGACTCTCCGCGGCTTTCCGTTTTCTCTCTCGGCCTTCCTCCTCCTCCTCCTTCTTCTGCGTCGCAGCCCTGTTCCTCTTCTTCTTCACCTCGTCATCCCCCCATCATCCTTTCATATCTGCCTAGTTAGGTCTTTTGTCTCGCCTCCGCTTTTTCCTCCCAAGCTTTATTCCACTCTTCTGTCACCGGCGTGTTCTGTGCCTCCTTTCTTCCGTTTCCTGCCCGGCTCTCGCTATTTTTCCTTTGACAGTGTTTCGGATGCTGCGTTTTCTGTATTCTTGCTCCAGTTCGCGGAGTTTGTTCTCCCTTTCGGCGATGGTTGCAATTGATTCTGAAAAGGGGCTTGAGGGAGTGGCTGCTGTTCGGAGTTCTTTGGATTTGTTTGGTTGGAGGGACTTAATGGTTATTAACGGGCTGTATTTTGAGTATGGCATAATAGTGTGGCTTTAGATAGGCGAGTGTAGCTGATGACGAACGTGAATGGGAATGTTTCTAAACACGTATTTTTTGGGATTCGTTTCACGATGTAAGAAGAATATTCTGAAATATAATACTGCTGTTTTGTGTTGCTATATTTTGGATACGCGCGTAATTGTGTTACTGCAAATGCGATTTTAGTTGAGATACAGGTTTAAATTACAGCCTAGGGTAAATGATGTATTATACTTTATGCTGGAAAAAATAAGCAGTGCCGTAAATGTCGTAACATGCAACGTTACACAGGTGAACTGCAAAAACTGCTTGGGTTCAAGGTGAGAAATTCATTCAGAACTTGAGGCGTACAACAGAGGGTAAAAATCATCCCACATTCATCAAGTTACAAGAGCACACCCTAACAATGCGATACTACCAACTCAGCTGTCGATAAAAAAAGTGTCAATACATATCAGACCAATGACCTTATCTCCGTCCAGAAAATTTCGTCTCTCACGCCAAGGATGCACGAAAATACCTAAGAGGTTGGCCGCATCCGACGACAGCGGCACACTTTCATTCTTAATAGACAAATCCGGCTCTCCGCTCTACGAGCCTTTTTTGCGATCCGCCCGAAGCGGCGCAGGAATAAATTAATAAAACGCTCGCGATCGCGCACATTCTCCAGTCTCGCGCGCGCGCGCGCGCGCCCGTGCCCGCTTGAGCTATCGCCGTGGTCGCGGGCGTGGTGGAATCCTGCCCGAAGAACAAAAGAGAACAGGAAGAGGAATGGCTCTGTCGAGGAAGAAAACATCGAGGATTACGAGCCTCGCCTCTCGTCCGACGAACAGGACCATACAGTGTCGTTTCGCTGCCCTTACCATCTTTTTACTTCCCCTTTTTATTCTCCCCCCCCCCCTTCTCTCTCTCTCTCTCTCTCTGTTTCCCTCTTTCCATCACTCAGCCTCCCACTCCAACTCTCACACGTACCAACTCTCAGACGTCTTCGCCAGAGAACGACAAGGTGCCATTCAGCGAGCTTTTACGCGGTCATAACTGTAACGCCGGTTACGGTAGTGTTAGACGTACGTGTGTAGCGCAGGGCAGCGCGATGGATACGGCCAGAGATCGCGCACGATCTAGGAACGGTGCTTGGAGAACACATCGAGCATGTATATATTTGCCAGGGCCGCTCCGGGAAGAGCGCGAGTACGTTCGAGCCGACGCGTCACCACGTCAGGATTGCGAATCGAAAACTCTCGCGTGTCGAACGAAGCTCGGACTTTTTCTCGGAAAATGAATCGGTGATTGTTATTTCACCTTTCGGATGATCGGGCGAAGGCGAAAAATGATTCGTCACGAGGAGAAGTTTTCGAAATCCGAAAGGAAAAAATGGAATTGAAAAATGATCCGAATGGAAAGGAATATAATTACCGGCATGACCGCCTTTGAGTACAATTAAAAATACATTGATGTTAGTACGGTACTATGGCGATGAAATGGTTAGATATAATAGAAGTCTGTCTATAGAGCTGACTGGTTAACTTATTTTTTGGTGGATGATAAAGGTGGAGAAAGCGTTGTTTGAAATTGTTGGAGAAATGGCGGGAGTAAGGGTTGTTGTTTGCTTATTAAAGAGGAGAGGGAGAGAGGGTGGGACGGGGGGGGGGGCGGTCAGAATTTAGAAACGTAGGTAGGTGTGTTGCTGATTTGCGTTGATTAATGTTAATGCGTTGCGTAATGGGGTGGGGCGGCTGATTTCTCTGATTTTGAGTCGACCTGTTGTTAGTGATGTGCGGATGGGTTTGGATATTGGATCGTCTGTATTTTGGGAAATTCTATGACGTCTGGCTACGTTGCCATATGCTGTTATCACTGTTTACGAGTTACGTATTTCGAATCTGAATCTCCAATTATCGTATATTGGTTCGAAGTACTGTTTAGAAGATTATTATAGTGGATTTGAGTGCAGAACTTCTGGAATATGAAACTTGTACCTTATTTTGCGAATAGCATTGTTACTAGTTCGAGATAGGTTGCATGCATACTTTTGGCACATTATTTGGCAGTTATAAAATACCATAACAGTTCAAATGCAATTTGACAAACACCTACATTTTGTACTGACTCACTGACAAAACTTCAAATTCCCATATTATGTGAGACTGTAAATACCGGCCGAAGCAAATGATTTGAATTGTTTTCTATTCCGAAATTTCAAGCACACTAATTTCTATCATTCGGTTGTCAAATAAAAATATGTTTAAAAATCATTCAGTAGCTTCAGCGTTATTTCAGTGTGAGACATGCAAATGACTATTTGTTTCCCATTCCTTAAAATCGAGCACACTAACTCCGTATCATTCCAGCAAACCAAATTGAGAATATAAAGGTAAATCGTAGCGTAATGCACTGTCAAACAACCGTGAATTCACAACTGTGACAAATATCACCCCATTCGCCTCAAATCCACCCAATCACCAATTACCCCCCTTCCCATCATCCAACCCCTACCACCCCCACCGCGCTCGCAGTCATTCAATCCGGAATTACGCATTTCCACTTCCCAGCCACCGACAACGAATTTCAAATGCTGCCCAACGGTACCGAAAAGAAAATGAAGGATAGGAAAACATAGGGAAGCGTAGAAAGGTAGACGAGGTGAAAGAGGGGAGGGGGTGGACAGGCAGAGCGTCGAGAAGGACGAAGAGCGGGACGGAGGGTGGATGGAGGAGGGTGGAGGAGGGTGGGGGGGGGGAGTCAGACAAAGGAGGAGAAAAAGAAAGTAGGGAAGGATGGCGAGCGAGAGAGATTGGGCCGCGTGTCCTGGCGAAATCCTCGGCCATTATTTCGGCCAGGATCCCTGCGCACGTCCGCCAGAAATGAATATGCAAGAACCCACCGGGCGAATATTTACGGGCGGACACCCGCGCGAATTGCGACCGTGTGTGTGTTTGTGTCTGTGTATGGGTGTCTCTATGTGTGCCTGTACACCGTTCGCCGAGCCTTTCGCGAGTGGATGTCAAACAGATATAGGAGCTGCTCCTTTCTACGGCTCTCGTCCTGCTACGGTACGCCGGCGTGGGAGAGGGGGACGATGGAGTGGTGGGGGCAAAAAGTGCACTTGAAGACAATTAGCGGTGCCTGTTTATCCGAGATTAACGTACGCGGCTGATGCACTGTCCGTTGTCCTGCTATGGTTTGCGTGGCGTACGGAAAGTGTTGGCTGGCTAAGTGTGTGTAAATATTGGGTAATGGAGCTGTATGTGTATGTATGAGTATGTATGTGGCTGCGTGGTTCGGGGAAGTTGTATGGTGGATTTAACGCGCTGGGTAAGAACTGATTTGAGTATTGCGATGTATTTGGATGGATCGACTGTACTTTGGACGAGCGTTGTATGTTGGAAATTATGGTTCTTGTACGTTTTACGGTAGTACACGGAATTTGTTCATCAGGGTACTAATAGAGAAATGATGGTACTCTATTGTCGGAGCTGGTGAATTAAATATTTGGGAGGTAGAAAGTAGGAGTTTACTGTTGTTTGCTGTTTGTTGCTGCCAGGATTTAATCGAGTTCGATTTATCGTCATGATCTGGTTGCTGCGTGAGTTGTGATATTCTGTAGTAGGTAAGATGAGAACGAACGAATTATGGGGAGCATCTGTGTTCGTGCATTTATTTACGTACGTGAAATTTCACACTGTAATTAGGTCGATTTACTGCGTCAACGCATACACCGTGTAACAGTAGTAGCGGCAGTGATAACGGAAGCATTTATCTCGATTCCCTTTCAGATTGCGAGTAGCTTCCTCCTTCATCTTCACCGCACCGTACGTAAACCTACTTACAATCATCCTATTTACACCACCAGAGCAAATTTTCAACAACTCATTAACGTCTAATAGATACTCACAGACATTATTATACCATGTACATTATTATAATTGTATTATACCATCACGGGCATTTCAGACATATTTTTGGTATTATTTCCGAAAAGGCAAGAACGCATCGCAAGCGCAAAAGAAGTTATGTGCCGTATATGGGAATGAAGCCTTGAAAAAAAGGCTGTGTCAAAATTGCTTTGCCAGATTTCGTTCCGGTGATTTTTCACTAAAAATGCTCAACGATCTGGCCGCCCAGTTGAACTCGATGAGACCCATATCAAGGCCATTATCGATTCAGATCGTCATAGCACAGCATGTGAACATGTGCGCAACAAAAACGGAAAAGTTGAGTCTTAATTCTTATTTAAAAACCGCGTGACTTAGTTTAGCCAACCCAATATTATACATACTATTATCCTCTTTCACCTTCAGCCACTTGCCACCCTCAAAAACTCCCACTACAGTATAGTTTATCATTACGTATACGCATAACAGGCGTACCAATCAACTTTCCGCCTCTCCCGCCGATCGACAGGCTCGGTTCACGTGAAAGACGTCAGATCACGCGGTGAATGCTCGACGTGGTGCTCCTCATCGTGTTCACCTCATCATCGTGTTCGTACCCTGTCGAGCGCTCTTCGCCGCTTCGGCGTAGGTCGGTGCGTCTTTTGGATGTTGCGTCTTAGGGAAAGACGACGAAGAGAACGCTTCCTCGTTAGCGGCTTTGCGGAGAGAGCGTGCTCTCCGCAGAAGGACTTCCGGTTACCGAAATAAAGCGGACGACTAACGAGCTCGCAGGTACGCGTCTCTCTTCGGCTGCCACTTTGACGGCTCACTAATTAGCCTTTAGGAAGGCACGCGCTCTTATCTGTTTCGCGGACATGCCAGAAAGGTCGACGATTCTTCTGTTCGCAGACTTTAGCCTTTCGAAGAGGGGCGGGTCAGCTGAGACCCCGGCGCCGTACATCGGCGCGGATGACGCGGTGTAGGAGTCTCATCAATGTG
Source organism: Anoplius nigerrimus (assembly GCA_914767735.1). Taxonomy (NCBI): domain Eukaryota; kingdom Metazoa; phylum Arthropoda; class Insecta; order Hymenoptera; family Pompilidae; genus Anoplius; species Anoplius nigerrimus. The sequence continues at coordinate 11,276,425 of OU612090.1, forward strand.
CGTAACGCAAGGTGTATGATTTATTTGAAATCGCTGATGTCGAAGCTGTACTTACAATTAGCTGATAATGGCGAGCAGATGAGATGAATGGATGGTAATTGAAAGTTGTGTTTGAAAGTTTTTTTTTCAAATTTTCTGTGTTCATAGCATTTTTGTAAGCGTCGGTCATGAAAATAAATATTGTCAGCACATATTTGCGGAATTACGATCGACCTATAATTATCATTTTTCAGACAAAATCTGAAAAAGTAATTTTATGTCATTTTAAATGAAAATTAAATGCTTGAATCCGCTTAATTTAATTCAATCATGTAATGGGTGGTCTCAATTGAATGATTTCAGTACATTTGACAATGTTAATGTTATAAACATTCAATGTATACAGTCGATTATTCAGAGAAATAAAGATGTACGTACTTAATATGAACCACAGTAAAATACCATTTTATTTGATATGGAAATCATATCATAAATTGAAGAAAATTAATTTACTTTTATAAATAAATAACCGCGTAATTACTTCAAAATAACGACCGGCCAAATAAGATAATTCTCTATTTGCATATGCCGCAATCAATATTGTCAAATTAATCAACAGACAAATATTACATAAACCAAGATTTAACAGGGTCCGAATACGGAATAAACACATCAAAACGAAACACCGCTTTCGTACCCATACCTTTGTGTCTACATAAGCAAATGTAAGTCAAATACTATATTTTTCCCTTCCTAATCAACTGTTTACGTGTGCAGCACTAATCAACATTAAGTCTCGAATATAAAATTATTTCTTCATTATTATGTTCAAGAATAACATCATTTAAGCTATTTGCATAAAGCTACAGCATAAACATTATATCAATAGACTCGTGCTAAGAAAATAGTTAAAAAAATGAAAGATTCAATGTTTCACTGTCTCACAGTCAATAATGTAGTTTTAAACTTACGTTTTCCAAGCACTGACAGTTTTCAAACCCATACACCAACATTTCCGAGCATTTAGCATCCCAATAAGATCCCAGCATTCACTTCCGCCGTAAGATCTAAACTCACCGGAAGCGTTAATCCTACACTAACCAACCTCAATTCTCACGTACCATTTCCAACTCGCTCCCTCCCAAATCTCCCCCCCCCCCCCCCACACACACACACACCCGCAATCATCGAACCTTCACACCTCCCTTATCGTCCTTCGAGCATTCGCCTCCCAATCATCTTCCGGCGTCCGCGCGCGACCGAAAATCTGAGCGCGTCGGCAAGCGGAAGTCGGCGTCCGTCGCAACCTCGAGCGACCTCATCGTTTTAAACGTAGCGTCGTCTATTTAAAAGTGGCGCTGACCCTTTCGTCACCTACGAGCGGCCACATCGACACTCCCGGGGTCAAGCGGCGCAAAAAGCGTGGAGTCTGAGTCGGCTAGAATGCGAGCGGACTCGAGAGCGCAGACTGCGATGGAAGGAGGAGGGTGGAGGGGTGGTCGGAGAAGTTTGTGGGGAGAGGGGGGGGGGGTAAGGAACAAGAGCGACGCCCAAAGAGAGCAGGACGGAGAGCCGTGACAGGCGACCGGAAGCTCACTTATTTCTGTTCTTTAAGAAGTCTCTTCGCCGTACCCGGGCTACCTCTCTGTGTGTGTCGTACGTGTGACGCTGGAGAGTGAGAGGGAGGGGGCTTGGGTTGAGGTGGAGAGAGGGTAAGGGGGGGCAGATGAAGAGAATAGTAGGGCCGGCACTAGAGTCTTCGAGACGCTTTTACTTCCAGGCTACTCTCGATCGAAAGTCGAGCCTGCGAGCCATCTAAACATAGTGCCCGTTCTTTGCTCCGGGAAAAAGCTACTTCGTCGTGTCGGAGGACAAAGAGGTGACGCTTCGATCCCAGGAAGAGGGGTGGGGGGGGGGGGGGGGGTGCTATTCGCGAGTCTGAGCTCCGCTTATAATCTCTGTTATAAATCGATATTTCTCCTTTTCGGTTCGTGCGTTTCTTTTTGGGTAGCTTTGGGTCGTCTTAGGGTTCGGTCGGTGAAGAATGATATTTTGCGCGGCTGGTGAAATCATTTTGGTCGGTGAGGGTGTTCGTGTAACTTTTGACCTATCGGAATAGGGGGGGGAATTTGTAACACGGTAAGAACAGTTTTCCAAGAAGTTAGCTGATATTATGTTTGAGTTTGCGCTGTTGTGTATTGTTAATTCGTTAGAATGTATAGGTTGGAATTCGAAGGATTGTTTGAGACAAGTAAGGATAGAGGAGAGTGTAGAGGAGTTTGTCAGATTTTTCCTGAATATTTTAGTTGTAAAAAAAAAGTCTCTTTCAGGCTGCTCCTTATTTTCCCGTTTGCCGCTTTGAAGTCCGATCCGAAAATTTTGCTTTCCGTCTGTTGCAGAAAGTGCTTAGTCAATAGGGTGTGGGTTCAAAAGATTCCTTGCATCAAATGACATACTTTTATTGCACAGAACTTCAAGTTTTCAGTAGAAAATACTGATCGATGGTTAATTAATACTTTTAATTAGACCTCAGCAATCATCAAATAAATCCATTTATACAGTTAACATTTGTACAACTAACTTCTTGTGATCCGAACTTATTAATTAACGTTAAATATAAAAAAATTTCATTTTGCCATGTTCAACTTCGATTAAAACATTGAATTTTTATGTGTTGCTGTAACCATATCGGTTATTCAACGAATTAATGCTTCAGTTTTGTTTTTATCTCAATTTAAAAATGGAAGACAACACGTGCATTTCAGACATATTTTATTGTATTATTCTGAAAAAGCAAGAACGCATCACAAGCGCAAAAAAAGTTAAGTGCCGTATATGGGAATGAAGCCTTGAAAGAAAGGCAGTGTCAAAATTGGTTCGCCAGATTTCGTTCTGGTTTTTTCACTGAAAAACGCTCAACGATCCGGTCGTCCAGTTGAACTCAATGACACCCATATCAAGGCCATTATCGATTCCAATTTTCAACGCGCAACATGTGATATTGCAGAGAAGCTCCATGTACCGCATACATGCATTGAAAACAAAATAAAAAAAATTGAGTCTTCCTTCTTATCTGAAAATCGCAATCACTTAGTTGCCAACTCAATGCGTACTCTACTTCCGTAACAACACACGCTGCGACAGAAAGCAAGCTTATTCCCGCCCGAGAGATTTTGCCTGCGCGAGAAGAAGCGTATTAAGAAATCAATAAGCCAAGTAACATGACACGTGAGCGTGTCGAAAGCTACACATGGCGCCCGACGACGAACACACGGCATCGCCCATAATGCATAAGCGCGCGCGAGGTACGTAATAGAGTCGGCGATTAATGAGGTACCCAACTATAAGCGTGTCCCTCTTGCGCACGAGAGTTCTCTTCTCGCCGGAAGAGCCATTGAAATTACAGCGTGGCGCCACTTTGCAAAATGGAGAAGAGTATTTTACTCCCGGAGAGAGCGCGCGCGCGCGCGTACTTCCACAAACGTTCTCGTTTCATGTCCTCTTCCTTCTCCGACACTCTTCTTTCTCTCTTTCTTCTTGCCTCTCCCCACTCCCCCCCTCTTCTCCGTCCTCGACTCCCTCTTTCCCGGTATTTACTTTGCTATCTCTCTATTTTCCTCCGTCCCTCCATACTTGTCCTTATTTTTCTTCCCTTTACTCTTTCATTCCTGGCGCTGAATCTTTCAAGTTTCCTGCCTGCCCCTTTTTTCGATCTGTCTCTTTATTTCCCGTCGTTCCTTCCTGGCCCGAAGCTCTTTGTCCGCCTCGTAACCCCTGTTTTTCTTCTTCTCAATTCCGGGGTTCGACGCGTTTCGTTGCATTTTAACGTCTGCCTTCCGCCGATTTCGTTCAATTCGTTTGTTCCGTTAAACGTTGTCGGCGACATCATCCAAATTGCATCGCGGGTGAGAATGTCAAATTAATCTGATCGAGGCCGTTGCTGACTTTTATTGTACATTTTAAACGCGGGCCATTTTTAGAATGTAGCTCAGATATTGTTATTGTAGAATATGAGTTAGTATGGCTGAGGGAAGTTTAATCCCAGATTAGGAAGTGTGTGTGTGTGTGTGTGTGTGTACATGTAGGCTTGTTGTAAACGATAAGAGATTGAAAAGTAATTGACAAAAGAAAACGTGTCTGGCGACAGTGCGAGTTTATGGTTTGATTCCATAATCTTTCTTTTTCATTATTTCTTTTAGTCTTCCACATTCTCCTTTGCTTCCCTTACGCATTCTTGGAGAGAGGACGGGGGGGGGGGGGGGGGTGTTATTTAGAATAGACTCATAATCATACCCTATCGATGATCATTTGGAGAATAGTGGGCTAGAGGATGAGAACCACTGCGGCAATTCCCGTTGCAGCCAGAATGAATCGCGGCGCGTTATAAATAGAAACATTCACAAGTTGCTTCGCTAATTATATTCTTGTCAGTTTGTCTCTTCTCTGCTTCGTCCTCGCCATTTTTGCTGTGTCTGCTTCGTTCTTTTGTCGTCGTCTCGCTTTTAACATTTCGTCTAATCTTGCCGATGGATTGCAATTAAAAGTCGAACGGCGGGTAAGAGATGCGTAGACAGTCAAATGTGAGGGGGTAATTACATGGCAATGTAAATTTTGCTCAAGAAGACGAAATTGACGGCTGTACGTGTCTGCTTATGTAGGATACACAAATTTTTGTTTAAGCGATTCATAATATTCTTGTGCTTTACGCTCGCGGCATAGTATGAAATATATGTCATATTCAAGGAATAATTGATTGCAGTCATAGTTAGTTTTATTTTTTTAACGAATGTAATTATAGTAAAGTTACTCCTTGGGTAGCCACGGGAAAACAAGCTTCATACTGAAAATTGACGTTTTTGTAAATAGGTAAAAATGTACTTCATTTATAGAAATCAGACTGACGTTTACGTAGATTAAACAAGTCTTGCCGTGTGCGGCGTAAATAATTAAACACGTTTCTTTGTAACCTTAAAAAAATAGTTATATATCTATGAAATTTTGACGAATAATATTATTCCTTGTTAAAGAATCAAAATGCGTTTGAGAACAATATTATAAATATCTTTCGAAGCTGTATTTTGAGTATAAGAATATCTTGCACTGCAACGACTTTAATGACAATTACTCCTCCTATAATTTGAATCAGGCTTCTCGAACTGAAAGCTTGAAGAAAGAATATCTTACAGTTCAACGACTTTACTGATGATTATTTCTACTGCGATTTGTACCAGCCTACTTGTACTGATATCCGATCAAGAACGAATATCTAGTACTGCAACGACTTTAATGACAATTATTCCTCCTATAATTTGAATCAGTCTTCTCGAACCGAAAGCTTGAAGAAATAATATCTCGAAGCGACAGCAAATTACCAAGCCAGTTACAGGATCGAAGTGACTCTCAGGGCAGCCAATAGACACCGAACGGCACGCACTAGAACGAGTTTAGCGTGGGATAACTGCGCGTTCTTCGCTGATAGGGGGACGGAGTGCGGTTTGGGGGTAGGAGGGGGTGTAACTCGGTAAGGGACGAGCAACGTCAGCCGATTCAGTCCTCTCCCCATCGGCCAGGCTCATTTTAACGACGTCCTTCTCCCATCGCTCCCCCGCACGTCTCGCAGGTCCCACGAGCAATTCGATGGAGATCGAATTGCGCGGCATTTTGCCCCCCGTCACAATTCCTCAGCGAGATAAGCATTCTTCCGTATCTGCGAACGCCATGGGAGTTGTATCCGCCGGAGGCAAAATTGCGGGGCGGGCCTTTAACACGTTCGCGGACGGTAAAAGTTTCAGCGAGTTGCAAAGATTGACGGTCGTTTTATTTTTAAATTGGTCGTGATATCCGAAATTTGATTGAACACAGTGTATAAGGAACCTATTCGCCGTGTTATAGGAGTGTTACCTGTACTTCCGGTTCTCCGACCAGGAAATGTCATCGAAATCCGTGTCGGAGCGTCAATCGAATCTGCTTAATGCGCCTGTCATTCATTATTGCCCAGTTAAATCCTCCACCCGTTATCGTTCGGATCCCGAGCATCGTTATCATCGCAAACGTTCGGCCAGTGTCAAAATTCCGCGGACAAAGCTTTGGCAGGCCTCGAGCTAGCCAGCATTCATGACCCGCTTTCCTCGACGAGCAAACTCGTCGGCGTCGGAAAGGGTAAGCAAAATAGCGCGAGACCGCCAGAAAAGGAGAGTAGGGGAGGGGAGGGGAGGGGAGGAGCAGGGCGGTGCCGGTACAAACGAACTGAAGGGTGAGAAAAAGGTAAGGAAGGGGCAAAAAAGGCTGGTAGAGAGAAAGGAGTGTATGGAAATGGACGCGATGTTGATACACGGCGGCCAACAAAGAAAGCATTTGATGCATGTGCGAGATTATTCGCGGAGCCTTTCTTTCGGAACTTTCTCAGAAAAGTGTATTCGAAGCGGTGCTTCATAAAGCCGAGTATTGATCTCAGGCGACGTACTGTTTCTGCGGGCAGATCTGAGGGTTTTTTTAGGCGAATTGTTTTTGAAGGTGACTCGTGGGAGGGTCCGCTGTTGTGATGAGCTAGATTTGGTGTGAATTATTTTTGTATCCGATGGAAGCTGGGGTGGACGGGGCGAATGTGTGGGTTACGGTTCAATGTGTATACCTAACAGATGAGTTTTTGTAGTGTACGATTTGTCTTGTTGACGACATATTTCGATTTAATATTCGTTTGTCTCTTAACGAAATGTCATTTGGTTTGTGGAGCAAGTACAATACTTACTGTGTTTACTTTTTTAATTTTATTCTGTTGCACTTTACGATACAATGTACAAATACAAATTCATTTATTCAGGTGTAAAAGTTCACGATACAAATTGATCATAAGAGATATTAACGATTTTATTGCATTTAAAGCAGAAAATGTGCGGGATCGTTCAAGTTTGACTTGTGTCGACTTATACTACTTGCGCAGCCTGTGCAACGTTTATACTACTGTCATTGGTCAAGCGGCACAAACCGCTGTTCAACGAGTTGTTCAAACGCTACAGCTTTCAAACAACTTTCGATTGACAACCATCCCACAAATCACCCTAAAACCCTGTTCAGCTTCCGAAAAATGAATTTTTTTAAATTTCGCTGACAAATGCGGCCATCAATAGTGATGAAAGATGTAAACGGTGTAACTCGCTCAAGTGTATATCGCACCAATTTTTACTATACACAAAACTACAAGTCTATTACTGCAATGTGTGTGTCTGTATTGTGAGTGAATAGTTCATGTAATGTAGTTATGTTAAATGATAATCTGACAGTAAAGAGTGTGTTCGACTAAGTTAACAATTTTGATGATATTAAATGTACAGGATGAACTAGAGCTGCATTCGTTTTTAGAGGAATGCCCAGCATCCAAACATTATACCCGTGTTACCGAACTTTGGACAAAAAATGTTTATAACCAATTAGAAAGAAGTGATAGCAAAATTAAATGCATTATCCATACGGAAGTTACATGGAAAGTTTGACTCCTATTCCGATCTGTACGTGCCGAACGAAAAAGGAAAGAATCGCAATGAAGTTTTTCACATCGAATTTAAACGAATGCTGCGAGATAGACCCGTCTGTTTATCCGTTCAACTATTCGCCCACACACTTTTTCCCCCACATCGCTTTCGATTTCTTTCTCTCCAAAACGTTTTTCGCTAACTGCGCTAATTTTATTTATTCCAATGCCTCCGGGAAAATGGGGGAAAAGTTTCAGCGGCCAATTTACGAGTCCTGTTAGATAGACGAATCTGCTCCCGGCACAAATTATTTCGCAACTTTTGAAACCGTCAAACTGATGTAGGCATCGATAGTGGCTTTGTTTCAGAGATTCAGGTTAAACGCGGATCTCGGGAAAGACTGAACTGAACGAAATTATGTGCAACAATCGTTTAACACTATCGATGACAAAACATTGACAACATTTTATATTGTTGTTTCGGTAAAAATTGTATTTATCGTCATACTCTTTATTGAGAACTGATGAAACTTATTTAATTTATATCTCATTTTTCTACTCTGTTAAATAGCCAGTGTTGTCGAACTGTCGCTAAATACGAATTTTACATACTACAGGTTACCAGAAGGTCACTGCAATTCAAGATTATGAGACGTACTTTGACCTAGTTTTGATTTACAGAAAAGTCGCACCCTTGGAACATTGAACAAATCGTTGTTAAAAAATATATTTAGTTTGCTTCAACTTTTGTTCCTTTAAAATAAAAATTGTCTTTTTTCACACGTTTTTAAATCAACAATAACAGCAACAAAAATATTTAAACTGCCCCAGTCAGCTATATGTTACTCCTTCTTTATAGCATAATTCCTGCGGTTTGCATACAAGCAAAGCATTCTTTAGTATCGTTGACAATGGAAAAGTGAAGAAATTGATTGTCATTTAAATCAAACGTGAAACACTTTATCGTGATTACAATAAAGTAGCATGTTCGAAAATTCATGTCAGCAGGGATGTTTCCCATTCGTCATTGAGCATTATCTCGCATAGGGATGTAATGCGATACGGCATCAACCCTATTTGACGCAATAGCGATATTCAACCCCGAGGCGTTGCATGATATACAGGGTGATTCTAATAAGGCGACCGACCCCTTGATGTACGACCTCGTTAGGATGAAATATTTCTGCCTTTTTCGCCACATATGCTATATTACACTTTCGACGCTCTCGATCAATTTTTCACATCCGCACACGGCGTCAAGCAAGAAAAAAATGTTATCAGAACTTAAACTAACCTAACATCGGAAAACAATTTTAGAACGGATAATGAAAAATTGGCATGGCCGCTTAAGATTCTTCGAAACAATTGAATTGAAAGTTTGATTTCGATACAGCCATGTTAAACAATATATTATAAATATGTAATTACCCACAATAATCATATCTTAACAATTAATATAATCTAATTTTGAATTCTTAATGGAAATAACTACGGCTCTTCTAACACGATACCCCAAAAGTTGAGTTCATCTTATCAATTGTCAACACTATCATTACTAATGGCTTAATTACATAAATATCACATAATAATTTTATGAAGCATGAGTTAATCCTACGAACTTACTCATTTTTGTTCAAATAGAGCAAAGAAAGCTGCAGCAATTAATACTCCAACGACTACTATTACAAAATGTATTATATCTAGATAAAATCAAAATCTATATGCGATTAATATCTGCACAAGTCGATATCCCAATATCAAAAAAAAAAGTTATTTTTGCCCGTGTTCATTAAATAATGTGAACGTTAACTTCAGTCTGCTCCGTTCAATGCGCACAACTTTTTCGCCCGTCAAAAAATTGAATGTTTCAGTACTTCTTTGCACGGTACGCGCCAATCGTGTCGAAAGAGACCCTAAGTATATCGTATCACCCGGAATGCCATGCCTAAGTCCCATCTGCATTGCTCGATGTGCCCAGAACCGAACGTCTACTATCGAGCCCGTCTCTTATTACATCCGACGCCAGCGACGCTAACGAAATTCCGAGCTTGTCAGAACGATCCTGCCGATAATTCGCGCACGTCTCGAGCTTTCTCCGTCTGCGTGTGTGCGCGCGTGAGTCGAATCATGCGAACGTGTGCTCACGCAGCTCCGCACTTAAGGATAATATTTCGTACGTGCACCCACTGTATGCATTGAGCGACGTGTCGGACGGCTAAAAAAATTGCTTGGGAAACGAATACTTGCTCAGAGTGGTAACAAAGAGAATAGAGAGAATATTGTAGGGACGGAAGTGGGCTTTAAAAGGAATAATGAAATGAGATCGTTCGGTTGAGAAGCATGACACGTTTGGCGCTAGAAACGGCGCATCATTTTAGCGGCGTTTTTAGTAGCTTTATGGGTATTTTATTTCGGCCGAGAGAGACTAGAAGGCAGCCATGATGGAATATTTCACTTCGATGGACATTTTACTGTATGATGTACGTATTATTGGTGTAGCACTCATTTAGTGTAGCGGTCATTGAGGTAGGTGAATGGTTCGTTGCTTTCCATTTTCAAAGTTCGAGCATATTCATTGTATCGTTCCGGCAAATTAATTCAAGGTATGGGCAGGAATCTTTGGTAGTTCTAGTGATAAGGATTCTTATGGTGTTGTCTATTGCATCAGTGAATGAAGAGGAGAGTGTGTGTGAGAGACAGAAATAGAGAGAGAGAATGAGAGAAACAGAGAGAGAGAGAGAGAGAGTGCTCTTGCAATACGGAAGAGTGTAAACTGCACGTACTAAGAAATAGTTCACTGACAAAGTGGATTCGGTTTAAAAGACATTGAGATCCAGCCGCATTTTAGACGCATAACCGCAGAGAACAATCAAATGTATAGATACAGACGATATTTAGGCTTAGAAATAAACAACCTGAGACGTACACACAATTTATTGTTTTTCAATCAAATTGTTGGAAGAAACATCGTAGAGACGGCAGACGCGCGGTTAGACTTAGATTTCGAATCGCTTATCCTGATTTGAATACAATCCGTGCAGTTTAGGGGTTCAGATGTCGACTAACAATTCAAAAAAATTCCCTACAATATGGCATCTGACGCAGCGACTGGGCGCAGGTGTTCTACTCGCGTCCATTTCATGCGTCCGGACGCACGCTTCATATTCGTTGAATGTTAAAAAAGTGTGCGACAGCAATTTGTAACGGGCGCACGTTATCGTTGCCATAGAAGGAACATCGAAAACGATATAAGCCCGCCATCTTGCAATTTGTAGTAAAATGGATACATTGCTCACTGTAGTAGAAACACATTCAGAGAATTCGACCTTAAGTCACAAAGGGCACACTCCCTACATGCGAAACAATCGCATCCGTTTGCGTAGTTTGCTTCAGAGTAAAACCTGAATTCTGAACAGGATCCGATTAGTCAATTACATGCACATAAGACGACACTAAAACCATTTCAAAATTGCGAGTTAAAACGTATAACAAGAAAGGATAATACTGACAAACACTCACATACCGTGCTGCCTTTATTTCCTAACAAACTAGGGAAAGAACTAATTGTAAGTTACGTTGTACAAACCTCGCCCAGAACACGTAATTATTTAAATCACTTTAAGACAATGACCTCGAATTCATCTAAAGAATTGCAACGCTGACGTTAGCGTTAGGTTTTCATTGCTTTCCATTGTGCTGCGGTTGCACATATGAAATCCTACTACCTTAACGAAATTCCAAGCTTGTCAGAACGATCCTGCGGATAATTCGCGACTCTCTCTCTCTCTCTCTCTCTCTCCTTCTCTCTTACTCATTCTCTCTCTCTCTGTATGAGCTTGCGCCAGTCGAACCTGCTGCGAACGTGTGCTAGCCGCAGTCCGTACTTATACGCTGGCCCATTGTGGCCCGGTAACCGCGATTAATTATCCATTTACACTGCCGTCGGCCAAACATGGGCCGACTACTAGCCCGGCAAACGTTCAGCACGGCAAACGTTCTCTATCGCTCACGAATCGGACGCAGAAAAGTACATGGCCATGTTCGCGGGCAACGTTCGACATTCAAATGTCCGAAGCTTCACCTCGAGCGATCAGCGGACCTTCGCGAGGAAATCAAAGCTTTCTTCTTGTGTGGCGAACTTTTGTCGAATGGAAGTGATTCGGAAAGGTGGCTGAAAGTGGGAATGACAAAGATGCTTTGACGGAGACCCGGAAGGATGAAATTGTATACGCAATATAATAGAAATGGATACGTGCGCCCTCAGGAATTTGGCTTCTTGTACGTATGAGAGCAGTAAGAATAAAGGTTTGGTTAGAGTGCGAGATGCATTAAAGTTTCAATTTGATCAAGATTACTTAAGGACAGAAAAGTGGACCTTGTAAGTTAGTTTAAATGGTTAGCGTTAAGTTGCGATCAAAGTAGAATCATGTTGTACGCCACGATAAATTTTTATCATTCCCGCGAGAATTATATCATAATTAACCAAGTTACATAATTTCCTCATACGTAGAAATGGACTTTCCACTTTCCGCAGGCTTAAAATGTTTCCTATCTTTTATTTCCACCGGAAACGAGACTGACGATACAGCGTTAATCTATTGACACAATTCTCGCCGATCATCCCATAAGCAACATCTCCACCTCTATACAACAAACAATAAACAATTCCATTCCTAAATCATCCACCGTCAACTCTTGAACAAACCGTTTCCGCGCGCTTCCCAAAACTTTTTACTCCGCCCTACTCTCGTCCAAACTCTATCTCCCCGAAAACAAATTATTATCCCCCCCCCCCCTCCCCCCCGTCCCCTCATCATCCCCCAACAGACGAAAGTAGCCGGACCAGCCGCGAGAGTCGGTCGACGCTGGCAAAAAAGTTAGCAGACGAGCAACCTGACGGCATTCCAAAGGATCCGGGAAGGACCCGCTAAGTCCGCGCTAGTCGCAGCCTTCCTCCTTCCGGACGCGGCCAGGGCCCAACCCCTCCCCCCCCCCCCCACCCAACCGACTTCCGGCAAGGCCTCCGCTTTCTCGTAACCGGCGAGCACGTCATATTTACGCGTCGTGTTTGCTCGCGCTGATTACTGTTTGACGTGCCCCGCACTCTGCACCCGCGTACCTCTACTTACTCCTTGCCCCCCTACCACCTACCGCCTACCACCTACCACCTACCACCTACCACCCTCCTCTCACAACTACAATCTCTCTCTCTCTGCTCGACTCTATACCGTCTCTACGCCTCGCAACTTCTCTCGCTCCAACTTTCTCGTCTCTGCGCACCGCAGTCTCTGTCCTTCTCCCCCTTCCCCCCCTCCTCCCCCCATCTTCCTTCTCTACTCTTGCGTCTGTCATTCTCCCAACAGCGGTCTCGTTCACGTTCTACGGCTTCCCGCTGCCAGATGCGAATTGAGCATGAGAGGAAGCGGGAGTCGCGTGTCGTTTCTCGTAAGCGTGCGCGGCGGTCGACTTTGTTCGCGGCCGAGTTATATCGGTGCCTGTTACCTGCCTGCTGTTAGAGTCTCGTGTAACATGGATCGTTGCCGGTCGACAGTGCGGCCGAGCCGACGACGACGCCGAACTCTATCGCGGTGGATGCCGAGGCATCGTTCGTTCGCGAATAGACGATGACGGACGTTTGCAGCGGGGGGGGTCAGTGATTGCGTGCGTTTTCAAATAGGATGATGATGGGACGGTCGAGGCTTCTGAGAAGATTTCCCGATTGTTAACACTAGCCAGTCTGTTCCCAGCACCCTCCGTATAAAAACATAACAACACTTTTTCTGTATAGCAAATATATTTATTCGTCGAGAAAAGACGCATCATTAAATCATTCGCGAACGAGGAAACTGTGACGGAACGTCACGAAAAATTAACAGTCGTTTTATTTTGTAAATTGGTTGTGATATCTCAAATTTCATTAAACACAGTGTATAAAGATAGTCAGATTGTCGTATTATAATCGTTATATACAATGAATGAAATATGAATTTTCTTAAAATTTCGGCATCTCATCACTAATCTCATCCGTAATCAATCGATGTCAATAGACGGTCATTTACTTCTCACATTCGAAATTATGTGCGACCCGAGCATTTCTCTCTCAATATTTGTACATCGCGAAAGTAAAAAACTTAGCAATAGCCATTAATGGATATTTAGCCGGCAGCTCAAAGACGCGCATTTACACGAGCCGGCAGTTAAACCGTTTCGCGACCGGCCGAATCGATACCGAATCGATGAGGGCAAATACATTATCAGATAACCCGCGCGTATTTACGCGCAATAAATGCAAAGCTTCATAATTGCACACGCAAATCCAGCGAATCTACAAGTCATAATCAGATTACGCCGTGCCGCCTCTCCGGTCTCAGCATGGAATTTGCACACTAACGCGGTCGGCCATTTTTGTCTTTACCCACCCCCCAACCACCCACCCCCCCTATCGCTCCCGTTACCGCCAAGAACGAGAGAGGTTTGTCGAAGGTGCGGCGCGCGAAATTTAACCAAATCGGAACGTCACGCTGCAAATAAAAGAAGCGGGAATCGCTCAAAGGACGGTGGATGAATGATTAAGGCTGTAATCCTCAAATATCTTTCGCGTACCTTTCCGGCGCTGAGCTTTAATTAACGATAGTTAGTTTGTTGGAAACGTCAGAATGCTCGTTTTACGTTGAGGCGGACTAAGGGGGTGAGTGGTAATTGAATTTTTTCTGGGGGTGGAAAATGTAGATGAAGCGCGACGAAGGGTTATAGTTCCACTTTTTGGATGGTTAATGTAGATTAATATGAAATTTTATTGCGGAACTGTGAGATTTTTTTGGCTTATGTTGACAATGTTGTATACAGTATCATGCGTATTACTTTATTGTAGATGCATGATGATAGGAACCTTAGTGAAATTGTTGAATTATGGGTTCAATCAAATGCTTTGACAGGGAGTCGCAATTAAATTCGCCGGAAGTCGCTTCTCATATATCGCATTTTTACGTTTCATATGGGTTCATGCATATATCATCTTTTTCTTTTTTTTGCAAAAACGTGAAATTAAAAGTTTCGGTTAATGGCACGCTGACAATTAAATCACATATTTTGCCCGTTTATACCTACTTTTTTACTGTCTTTAAAATCTGATATAAGATGTTTAAAAGTATTTTACTCTATATCTGACACGATTTTACTATATCTGATATGATGATTATATTATTACTAGCAATAAAAAATCGCTTAATTAAGCAATAACCAATTGCTGGCAATAAGAACACGCATATTTTACATTCAATTACATGAAGGCACATGCCACAATGACACTTGCTAACGAGGAAACTCTAAAGAAAAATATTAATCTTCCTTACACGTTCGTTGTTGCCAAAAATTAAAAACGAAACTCAGAAAATTAAAAAATCTCTGAACATCGAGTCAGAGATCCTCAAATACGTCTCTACAGTTGTTACATTGCAACACGGAACTTCAAAATCGTATCCAATCCTGGACAGCCTAACCTCACAATTTCCAGCTCACGAATCATTCAGTCAATCTATCCATCTCCATACCTCACTGTCAGCAGAAGTCGTGGACCCAAAAATTAGACCACCACCCCCTCCCCCCCCCCCCCCCCCCCCGCGCAAAGCCACAGACACAGCGTATCTCAGCGTCGCTCATTAATCACCGTTCAAGCCAAACATCAAAGCCGCAGCATTTACGGAAGTTCGTAGCGAGCCCGATGATAATTAGTGCGTCTCCTTCGAAAGCATTCGTACGAAGTCCGTCAGTGCTCACGCATTTCCTCTCCGAGAACTGAACCCTCGCAAAGGCACCACGATAGAGACACGGTGCGTACATCAACCTCGAGCTCCCACCTCTCGCACTTTTTCCGCTCATCTCTCCTCGTACCTTTAAACGTGTCCGCGTATTCCTTTCAATTCCCTTCGCTTTACAATCTTTTCAACTCCGCTTGCGCATATCGTATTCGAATCTGTCTGAGCTACTTGCCGCGCTCTGCCTTGCAGCTACTCTTCGCCGAGTCCTCTTACTTTCTCCTCTTCTCCGGCCCCCTCCCCGCCCCTCCGCGCCTGCCCCCACCTGATCCTCATTCAACTGGCCACGCACTTCGCTGTCGCGCCGCGCTTAACCTTAAGGGCGAGCGCACTTCGCGGGACTGGGAAACCTTGCCCAGAATGAACTTTTCCAAAATTTCTGCTTCCGGACGAAAATGTGCCGCTTTTGAAAAACGCGAAATGAAAAATGGTTGTCTTCGGTTATGTGCCGCATTGAAAAGGGTTGGTTTTCGGGAATTTTTGCACTAGGTTTGAAATAGGAGGTATTGTGAAATTGTGAAATTTATATTAATCCCCATCTATTTTTCAAGGGGTTTTACTACGTGCTTTTTTATTATTTCGCGGATATTAAATTATCTCTCTGTTTGTCTCCGTTGTTTCTCTGATTACTCAGTAAATTACCATTTCTTGTAATTACTTACGGGAACATAACAAACACGGCCCGTCTAAAAGTGCTGAAAATCAATTATAAAATGAGTTTTGCCCCTGGTAAAAGTTAGTAGCGTCTTAATTACATCTCTTATTCTATCGTCGATGCACATTATGCTCAAATTTAGAACACTCGTTCTAAAAACTGCATTGAATTATAAAATTTCGCGGAAATGAAGTTTAACACGTTTTCAAACAGTTCTACGAAATCTCTGCACAGTACGCGAATTAATTTAATTGTACACAACTGGAACAACCACATAACGCTCGCGCAACTTTACAATGCGCGTTTGTTCCGTTTAACCACTCGGTATTTTAGTCAGTTCATTACACATCAGCTGCCAACTTTTCTCATATTCGAACTAAGTTGATTGGATTTTACATTGAGTTATTTCGCTGATTCCGCTATCTGGATGTTTGAATCGAACGAAAGAACTCATTTGCGCACGTTGCTGATTGGGAACTGATACAATTTAATAAATGATATGCCTTCGCTCATTCATTATTTCCGGTATAGATCGTTCACTGAAATTGACTGAGCTGAGTTAATTAAATTGTATTGTACATCACTTATTAATTTTCATCTCCTACAGTTTTCAGTTAAACTTTATGTGCATACGATATTTATGTCTTTCGCATCGAATAAAAATACTAGATTTAGCTGCTGAAATAAACGTTTGAATTCGCGAATCATTTATTATGACAAAAAATAATAGAAAAATATATTGCTGTTGGATACTAATTAACAGAAAAAATGTGCAAATAATCCACACTAAATTGACATGTAGACGTCAAAAGGATTGTGCACAAATATTTATAAAAGGCCACATAGAAATGATCACTTGTAAATCTCTAAACAATCGTTGACGACACAGGAAATTCAATGTGTTTTAAACCAAATTGACTATTGTATATAATTCTAAAATTATTATTTCTTTACCTGGCCTATTCAGGAGTAACGTTCAGGCCAACCAATACTTAACATGTTGAACCTCACCATTGACGTATTTTATCATGACATACGGGTGATAGGAGCATATTTTACACGTCTCGAACAGAAAATGAAGGAATATTCGAGTTCGACACGGCGGTAGGCACAATGTCGGCTTGCATTAGGAATTAGGACAGGGAACACACGGCCGCGAATCAAGATGCGACAAGTTACGAGTTACGAACCGCAAATCGCCAACACTCGGCCGGCATGGCAATCAACTACAAACAACTGGAAACAACTGCAAACAAGTAGCGGGCGCGTACGCGACCAACTCGGAGTACTTAATTTAGCGGATAGTTGTACATAGTTCGGCTCAAAGTGAATAGAGGCGGAATATATTGCGATAAAACGGAAATCAGGCCTATTCACCCATTGGCTTGAATGGCCGTCGATCCTACCAGTTGCTATCTTTCCAATCAATCGACACGTTCGCGCGGCCCAAATGTGTTATTGGGTTCGCTAAAAATAAACTTTCCGCACACTTGCATTGCCGGATTTTCCGCCCAGAAATGGTTGGCTCGCATTAGCCGTAAAATGTATTATTTTAAACCAGTACTAAATTTATTCACTGTCTTTGTTAAAATTGTACAGTTCAAAGTAACGGAATGCCTATATGTTCGTATATAGATAAAAAAAATGTTATCTTACTAATACATTAATTCTCTGTAAATACGGTATCATGTTTTTTAAATGCATATATTACTCTATAGATAGAACTTATTCATTCGTTTGAATAACAGGTAGCCCTTCTACAACACGGCATTCTATAACATGGTTTCGTTCAAATAAGAAAATTGGGAGAACCTTTGGATAACACTATACTTCTACAGGACTTAATTACATGATTTTTGTTTAACATAACATCAAAAAATATTGAATGATAGGAAGGATTAATGAACTACTGTGCCTTTACATGAAAACATATAAATAAATTATAAATTACTTATTTATTTTATGTTATATTGTTCAACCGTCAAAACATTCTTTTTAGATCGTATTGACTAGTGACAAGGAAGAAAATTAAATTATGGATACATTAAATAAAAATGGCATTATTGTAGTTTTGTGTTGTACATACATTTATATTTTTAATAAAAATTAAGTTGCTTAGATGAAATTAAACCAAATGTTTGTTTTTAATAAGTTGTCGGAATGTAACCTCTCTTTCTGTTTGATTTCTGGGTCTTATATAACAAGGGTTTACGCAACACGGCATTGCCGAGGAACTTAACTATCGTGTAATAGGAGGGCTACTCGTATCTCTTACATTTTTAACATGCATCTCTAATTTCTTTGAATTGCATTAAAATTTTTCCACAAAATCATTCCACCCTAATTGCCCGCACGATTTGATTAACATGAATTGATCCCTGTTTCAGGTAAGTCCGATTGGCCAGCTGCGAGTTATCGAGAATTATCGAGCTCGACTCAACGAAAATTCCATTAGCGCGTACGGTAAGAACATTCCATATTAAACGATTAAAACCGCACCCCCGGGAGGATGGCACGTTCATAGTGTTGGGGTGGTGAAGAGGAGGAGGAGGGGTTGCCGGCCGGGATTTTTCCGGAACGGGGTGGAAATTCTGCGGAGTCCGGATCGCGGAAAGAGTCGCGGGCGAAATTTGAATTCCACGTGGTGCCGATGTCAACGACAGGAAGTCGATCGATCGAACTTTCAACGACGTCGAGGCTACGACTCGCGAGCTGAATTCCGACCAGAATTTATTCCATCCCCATTCTCTTCCCCTGCGCGTCGCGACGATCCTGTACACTCACCTGTCGGTGTTCGACGTGTGTGTGCGTGTGTGTGTGTGTGTCTGTGTTGTCGCGCTCGAAAGTGTCTCCGAAAACTTCTAATTCTCGCCCATGACTGCCGTGCACGTTTCAGGGTTGCAGCTAGCGGCGATGTAATTTATGACATCTCGACTGTTGGGTGTAATGTTTTCGTAATGTAGACTAATCGATCGAGGTGGTACGTCGCGTTACTATTCTTTACGATTATAAGAATAAGCAATGGGGAATAAATGGGAATATTTAGTTTGTAAGCTATTTTTAAATACCTATTTTCCATACTTTTTTAACAATAATTTAATATACAGGAACAAGTCCGAAATTGATGATGAGGGACAAATTATAAGTTAATAATTAATATATCTACGATATATACTGAAGCAAGTGCCAGCGAATCAACCATCAATGTATTTTTCGTGTTGATATCTACTTTCTTCTCAGGTTTATGTTTATTACATAGGTATGTACGTATAGAGGGTGTCCCGGTAAGTACATCGGGATTTAAAAGTTGGCGAACTGCTATCGAACGCTTTGCGAGGAGATCGATTTAGGAGAGAAGATTCTTTACGGTGTCTTTAAAATGCCGTCTGTCGTGTTCCTGTTTTATGGCGAAAAAACACATGAAAAACATTGAAATTTGTAATGACGAGCATAGTGACCTATCTACTCCAACGGCGGAAAATCTCTTCTTTCTTCGGACAAGCAAAAGCAAATCCACTCTGTTCGGGAGATTGAAGCAGGTATCAGTTTTACACTGATTCGACTACTCGCACGAACGCAAAATAGCAAGAAATTGTTATCATAAAACATACGAAAACAATTTGCCTTCACGTTCGTCACGTTCGGAGAGAAAAGTAATAGCCTTCCGCTGGCCCTACCTGCTTATAATTAACACATCACACCATTCCGAGAAAGTATGCTACCTGCCTACCTAGCAATCTATATTTAAAAAGAGCAAAACAGGCACACCAACACAATCACTCCACGGTTCTCAATCAACCGCCCGGGTGCATAATAAGCCTAACCCTAGGGAGTACACCCCGGGACGTCTCCGACACCCGAGCTCAAATTCACATCATACTCTTACAAACTAGGTACGTACCAATTCTGAAATCGATTGTGACGCATAATGACCGAGCAAACTATCGCGAACGCGTCAAATTACTTATTTCAATTTTCTCTACGACCAAGTGTTGTAGAGATGTTTAAGTTTAAATAATTAACAAGAAGGAAAATTCTATGATGCCTCAGAAGGTGTTATATTAGCGTATTATATTACGCAGAAAATAAATATTTGACAATTTAGAAAGCAAATGCGGTATTCGAGAAAAAGCAATGGTCATTGTTAAGTGCTCTACCCGACGTACATGCCACAAACACTACGCATTCATACAATGGCATGTATGTCGGCAGTCATTAATACGTTATAATCGCCGAAACTACGCCTTAACCAAACCGTCCTCACCGGCCTGAACCATGCATGCCGCACCTCGGCCCATGCATCATTACAGGCCTCAGTGACATGAGTACGGCCAAAATAAGTGCACTTACTTTGTGAAGCTAAAAACATCCTCAGCTAAGATTAGTAATATCTAATGTCTGTAACAGATAAGCGGACTAATGACTCTACTATCTTATTTCTGAAATGTTACAAAATAATTCGACATTGCAATGGTGAAAATGACTCGATTTTTAATAGCAAAATGATTCAACTTTTAATAGACTGGGCATGCAAGAAACCCTCGAGCGATCCTATCATACGAGCGAATACTCTGCATCACAAAATTATGACATGTGATCTCGCTGTATGATAGAATCTACTCGTCGCGAAATGCCATCTCGCTCATTGAAATTTAATATACGATCGAAAACGAAACGTTCTTAAATACGAACGTATTGACTCTACTTCGCATGTAATATTGATTTAATAATCGGAATTAAACGATTATTAAAGCAAAATTTGACTCTTATTCAGGAATGTATTCAAACCGCGCAAAACTTTATTAAATTAAATATTTCAAAGGCGAACGCGACCGCGATCAAATATTTTCTACATAAATTGAGCAAGGGAGGCCTATCCTGAGCTAATACATACACATGAAAATGTCCCCTAACAAAAATTGACGAGTTCACTTTTCGCTAAGCGTAGCGAAAAATCTACTCGCGGTCAGTATGCTCGTCATATATTCAAGAAGAATAATTACAACGAGTCACCCGTGTCGCTTCGGACCAATCATCCTACGACATGATGGATGACTCGAGGGACTTAAAATTTGACTCACCGACTGGTCAAGCATACCACAGGAACACGCTGCATCGACGGATCCTTGACCCTCAGTTCCATAGACCCTCAAGTTGATTCTGCATTCTGAACTGTGGGATGTTGCTTGTGGATCCTGGCGGTGGACTTGTGGATTGTGGATTATAGATTCCGGACTCAAGCCCATCATAGAGTAAGACCACGTCTCGTCTACCAGAATTCGCACCAGATTTGGACCATCAGAGCGCAAAGTATGGGCCATGGACTTCCACGCTATGTATTATATCATTCCATTATTTCTGTCGTATCGTGTACTTACATATCTAACACGTTACGTATCCTTAACCATAATAGTTACAGTACAGCTGTTTTCAACATGTGATCCACAACGTTGTAATTTATTTTCAAACAATTTCTATTAAACTACTAAGTTTGCTTCAAATTCCGTATTTTTTAGAAATTTGCAACATGCTTCTTGCCATCAACACCTAACTATGGTAATTTCAACAAATATTTGAAATTGACATTAATGCAAGTTGGTATTATTGCTGTTCAAAAATAATTTCTTAGTAGACAGTTATGCAATGCGGTATTTGAATTACTGGCTTTGCGCAAGCGCATTGCTATGGATCGCGTCACGCAGTGTTGAAATGTGCAATAATTGCTTTTTATGCATAAAATAGAACATACAAGCTTGAAATGAATCGCGAGGCACATGCTACCTTAAACAAAGTGCGAAATAAGAATGGTACTGAAGATCAAACTCACCAGACTGAGGCCAGGTTGAGAAAAATCTGCTGTATGCGTTGCAAAACTTGTTGTTTTTTTCAGACTGTGAGGGCTGCTGAAAATAATGTCGAATATTTCGATTAAAACTCAATATCCTGTCTATGCTTATAATTGACTATGTTACTCGCTGCTCAAGGCACAAGATCTTTGTAAATTCAGTAATGGAGAAACAAATATTAATTAATAAATGATCAAAAATTGTGGAGCTCACCTTTCGCGATGACACTTGTGGCACTTTCTTGTCGAAACTAGCTGGACCAATCAACGAGCGCTGCGCGCGCAACTGTCCGTTCGTTCAAATTGCAACATTGCAACGTCCCGCCATTCCCAACCATGCAAAATTTGACAAGTACATTTCTAGTAAGATACATGCTAAGTAGCCAGAGTATTCAACAAAAATCTGGTAATACTGCAGGTCTACCTCCTGAATAACGTATTGAATATGGTCAGACTCACCGAAGACTGCCAAAAGATTGCAAAAATTCTTCGACTACGTCACAGCGTCCTTGATTTCCTGTGCCAGCAAGCGCACCTGGAATCAATGTCATGTATTTCATTTAAAACACTATGTGCAGGAAAGACATAACGTCAATTAAATTGCCGGGCACTCAATTTGCAATATTTTTACAAATTTGGGCGTGGAACAACAAATATTTATCAATTAATTGTGTAAAATGACAGAGCTCACCTCGTATGACGACACTACTGGCACTCGCTGAGTGACACTAACCCAACCAAACACAACCAATCAGAACGCGCGATGCGCGCGCCCTTCTTGATCAGTTCAAACTGTCTGCTTGCTTGTCCACTGTCGCCTAACCATAATGTGATCAAATTTGTGAGTGCTTTTTGAATTTTTGTACGCGTGAAATATGTGTTTGCGTTGACATTCAGTATTAATTTGTTGTTACCGCGAGTGTAATAGTTGCATCAAATTCTTAGATATGATAGTCTCTTCAAAAGTTGTGCAAAAATCTACAAAACCTGCCAGTTCAGTTTGTGTCTTTATTGTGCAGATGAGCTCATGTGTCTTAAGGTAAGATCTAGACATGAAATATTATTACATCACTTGAATGTTGCCTGATACTTGAGGCACAACTTGGTCAATAAACATTTTGCTGAAAACATTTTGAGAAATATGTGTCCACATCATGTTCTCACTTGAGAATACTTGTGGACAAAAATGTGCTAACAAACGGAAAGCCATAATCAAAAGTGTCCCTCAATCTTGCTTATATTACAAAAACCTGTAGATAGAACACAATAATTCCATTTATTCAAAATAATGGATCAAAACTTGTCATTCAGTGGCAAGTGTATACGTCAGTGCAATTGAAAATTCAGTCATTTTAATATCCTAAACAGAGAAAGATAAATTTCTGCTGTATGGGAGCTTATATTTCATTGATTGAGATTTATACATTAGCCCATACTTTCTATCCTAATGTGGTTTTCCTCTGAAATATTGCAGTTAAACTAGAACCAACTATTGTTGTTTCATTTTATGTTCTCTAAGGTTATCTGTAACAGGCTAAAGAATTGTCTGAGGTGCAACACTTGTAAGCAAAAATTTTAGCTTATATCATGGACATACAAACTGAATTGTTTGCTAAACTTTCATGTACTTTCATACACAGATGCCACTTAAAATACCTTCAGTTCCATTGTTCTAAATGCCTCAAATAGTTGCCTATCATATAGCGGACACAATTGTAATGATTTTCTGTTTTGAAAACTAATTTGTGCATGTACTGGAAACTATTGCACTTAGAAGGTGCTGGTTGTCGCTTTTGAAACATTCTTTTATCTTTCTTTTGCACTGAAATTTTGCAATTCAGTAAAAGAAACATCTGTGCCATGCCGCTGACCAAATACTCAGTTTTATGTTGTATATTGTATATTGTATGTCCATGATATGAGCTACTTGCCACTGAATGACAAGTTTTCATCCATTATTTTGAATAAATGGAATTATTGTGTTCTATCTACAGGTTTTTGTAATATAAGCAAGATTGAGGGACAGTTTTGATTATGGCTTTCCGTTTGTTAGCACATTTTTGTCCACAAGTATTCTCAAGTGAGAACATGATGTGGACAAATATTTTTCAAAATGTTTTCAGCTAAATGTTTATTGACCAAGTTGTGCCTTAAGAATCAGGCAACATTCAAGTGATGTAATAATATTTTATGTCTAGATCTTACCTTAAGACACATGAGCTCATCTGTGCAATAAAGACAAAAACTGATCTGGCGGGTTTTGTAGGTTTTTGCACAACTTTTGAAGAGACTATTATATCTAAGCATTTGATGCAACAATTACACTCGCGGTAACAACAAATTAATACTGAATGTCAACGCAAACACATATTTCACGCGTACAAAAATTCAAAAAGCACTCACAAATTTGATCACATTATGGTTAGGCGACAGTGGACAAGCAAGCAGACAGTTTGAACTGATCAAGAAGGGCGCGCGCATCGCGCGTTCTGATTGGTTGTGTTTGGTTGGGTTAGTGTCACTCAGCGAGTGCCAGTAGTGTCGTCATACGAGGTGAGCTCTGTCATATTACACAATTAATTGATAAATATTTGTTGTTCCACCCCCAAATTTGTAAAAATATTGCAAATTGAGTGCCCGGCAATTTAATTGACGTTATGTCTTTCCTGCACATAGTGTTTTAAATGAAATACATGACATTGATTCCAGGTGCGCTTGCTGGCACAGGAAATCAAGGACGCTGTGACGTAGTCGAAGAATTTTTGCAATCTTTTGGCAGTCTTCGGTGAGTCTGACCATATTCAATACGTTATTCAGGAGGTAGACCTGCAGTATTACCAGATTTTTGTTGAATACTCTGGCTACTTAGCATGTATCTTACTAGAAATGTACTTGTCAAATTTTCCATGGTTGGGAATGGCGGGACGTTGCAATGTTGCAATTTGAACGAACGGACAGTTGCGCGCGCAGCGCTCGTTGATTGGTCCAGCTAGTTTCGACAAGAAAGTGCCACAAGTGTCATCGCGAAAGGTGAGCTCCACAATTTTTGATCATTTATTAATTAATATTTGTTTCTCCATTACTGAATTTACAAAGATCTTGTGCCTTGAGCAGCGAGTAACATAGTCAATTATAAGCATAGACAGGATATTGAGTTTTAATCGAAATATTCGACATTATTTTCAGCAGCCCTCACAGTCTGAAAAAAACAACAAGTTTTGCAACGCATACAGCAGATTTTTCTCAACCTGGCCTCAGTCTGGTGAGTTTGATCTTCAGTACCATTCTTATTTCGCACTTTGTTTAAGGTAGCATGTGCCTCGCGATTCATTTCAAGCTTGTATGTTCTATTTTATGCATAAAAAGCAATTATTGCACATTTCAACACTGCGTGACGCGCTCCATAGCAATGCGCTTGCGCAAAGCCAGTAATTCAAATACCGCATTGCATAACTGTCTACTAAGAAATTATTTTTGAACAGCAATAATACCAACTTGCATTAATGTCAATTTCAAATATTTGTTGAAATTACCATAGTTAGGTGTTGATGGCAAGAAGCATGTTGCAAATTCCTAAAAAATACGGAATTTGAAGCAAACTTAGTAGTTTAATAGAAATTGTTTGAAAATAAATTAGAACGTTGTGGATCACATGTTGAAAACAGGTGTACTGTAACTATTATGGTTAAGGATACGTAACGTGTTAGATATGTAAGTACACGATACGACAGAAATAATGGAATGATATAATACATAGCGTGGAAGTCCATGGCCCATACTTTGCGCTCTGATGGTCCAAATCTGGTGCGAATTCTGGTAGACGAGACGTGGTCTTACTCTATGATGGGCTTGGGTCCGGAATCTACAATCCACAATCCACAAGTTCACCGCCAGGATCCACAAGCAACATCCCACAGTTCAGAATGCAGAATCAACTTGAGGGTCTATGGAACTGAGGGTCAAGGATCCGTCGATGCAGCGTGTTCCTGTGGTATGCTTGACCAGTCGGTGAGTCAAATTTTAAGTCCCTCGAGTCATCCATCATGTCGTAGGATGATTGGTCCGAAGTGACACGGGTGACTCGTTGTAATTATTCTTCTTGAATATATGACGAGCATACTGACCGCGAGTAGATTTTTCGCTACGCTTAGCGAAAAGTGAACTCGTCAATTTTTGTTAGGGGACATTTTCATGTGTATGTATTAGCTCAGGATAGGCCTCCCTTGCTCAATTTATGTAGAAAATATTTGATCGCGGTCGCGTTCGCCTTTGAAATATTTAATTTAATAAAGTTTTGCGCGGTTTGAATACATTCCTGAATAAGAGTCAAATTTTGCTTTAATAATCGTTTAATTCCGATTATTAAATCAATATTACATGCGAAGTAGAGTCAATACGTTCGTATTTAAGAACGTTTCGTTTTCGATCGTATATTAAATTTCAATGAGCGAGATGGCATTTCGCGACGAGTAGATTCTATCATACAGCGAGATCACATGTCATAATTTTGTGATGCAGAGTATTCGCTCGTATGATAGGATCGCTCGAGGGATTCTTGCATGCCCAGTCTATTAAAAGTTGAATCATTTTGCTATTAAAAATCGAGTCATTTTCACCATTGCAATGTCGAATTATTTTGTAACATTACAGAAATAAGATAGTAGAGTCATTAGTCCGCTTATCTGTTACAGACATTAGATATTACTAATCTTAGCTGAGGATGTTTTTAGCTTCACAAAGTAAGTGCACTTATTTTGGCCGTACTCATGTCACTGAGGCCTGTAATGATGCATGGGCCGAGGTGCGGCATGCATGGTTCAGGCCGGTGAGGACGGTTTGGTTAAGGCGTAGTTTCGGCGATTATAACGTATTAATGACTGCCGACATACATGCCATTGTATGAATGCGTAGTGTTTGTGGCATGTACGTCGGGTAGAGCACTTAACAATGACCATTGCTTTTTCTCGAATACCGCATTTGCTTTCTAAATTATCAAATATTTATTTTCTGCGTAATATAATACGCTAATATAACACCTTCTGAGGCATCATAGAATTTTCCTTCTTGTTAATTATTTAAACTTAAACATCTCTACAACACTTGGTCGTAGAGAAAATTGAAATAAGTAATTTGACGCGTTCGCGATAGTTTGCTCGGTCATTATGCGTCACAATCGATTTCAGAATTGGTACGTACCTAGTTTGTAAGAGTATGATGTGAATTTGAGCTCGGGTGTCGGAGACGTCCCGGGATGTACTCCCTAGGGTTAGGCTTATTATGCACCCGGGCGGTTGATTGAGAACCGTGGAGTGATTGTGTTGGTGTGCCTGTTTTGCTCTTTTTAAATATAGATTGCTAGGTAGGCAGGTAGCATACTTTCTCGGAATGGTGTGATGTGTTAATTATAAGCAGGTAGGGCCAGCGGAAGGCTAATACTTTTCTCTACGTGCTAGCCTTTGGTTGTCAATTTTTTTTCTAGAGCTAAAAAATCGTAAAAACGTAGAGTTCGATAAGTAGATATCAACGTTTAGATTGACGCGACCACTGACGAACGTGAAGGCACATTGTTTTCGTATGTTTTATGATAACAATTTCTTGCTATTTTGCGTTCGTGCGAGTGGTCGAATCAATGTAAAACTGATACCTGCTTCAACCTCCCGAACAGAGTGGATTTGCTTTTGCTTGTCCGAAGAAAGAAGAGGTTTTCCGCCGTTGGACTAGATAGGTCACTATGCTCGTCATTGCAAATTTCAATGTTTTTCATGTGTTTTTTTGCCATAAAACAGGAACACGATAGACGGCATTTTAAAGACACCGTAAAGAATCTTCTCTCCTAAATCGATCTCCTCGCAAAGCGTTCGATGGCAGTTCGCCGACTTTTAAATCCCGATGTACTTACCGGGACACCCTCTATACGTACATATGTATTTTCGGGGGTGAGGTCCGAAAGTGTCCGATTTGGCATGGAATGCCTCATACATAAATATATAAAAGAAAATTAAAATATTAAAGTAGCCGATGGTCATCATTAACCTAATTTATAAAATACTATGTTATAATATACGAAATTAATATTGGGAGATGTCAGGCGTTTGAAATTCTATGCTTCATTATTCTGAATTTCGCTCTATTGTAAAAAATGATGCACATTGCGGCCCGTAGAACGTAATAATTTATTATTTCAAACTCTTTCATTTCGGGGAATAATTTACGCTCCTTCAGTCTTTGTTATAGAACTCCTCTCACTCAGTCTTTTGCAGTTATGCACAATTGAATTACCAATAGAGAGCAAAAATTATATGTTCAATTGAGATATTATATATGATGCGACAAAACAATAAGAAACGTAGCTTTAATATAATACATATGGTATTACTTTTCTTACCGAATTCAAATTACTTAATTTAATTGTGCACGAGTGGTAAGTACAGTATCTATAAAGTGTATAAAACTGTATCAGTATTGAATCTGAACGTGCCATGTTTTACGTCGCGACCCAAATGCATACTAATTCAACATTACATTACACATTTATCAGTAAAGCTTGATACGGGACAATGTTACCAAACCTATTTTGATCTTGGGGCATCTTTTTCGCCATGCAATCATACATCCTTTATTTGTCAACCGTAAGAAATAGGACACCCTCAAAATTCATGATCGGACACAAAAAGTAACATCTGCGACCGTTACTTTTTTCAGAATCCGAGCTCAAGCCGTCTCAGCGAAGACTCGCCAGGGCTTATTTGGAAACTTTCGGAAATTGTCGATGCTATTTTTGCTCGTTCGTTTTCCCCCTGCCCGAGCGCATACATTATGAATTGTCAACTTAAAATTGGTGGAAGAATACGGACATTCTTAATTTCGCCGCGACAGTGCTCTATAATTCACAATCAATATATAGCACTGCAGGGTAAAGACAACCACGCCTGGCTGTGCTACGGTTTTATTTTGAATGACGTGCACAAATTCTACGTCACTTGGATTCCGTAACGTAACACATGTTACATGTACGAATGTGCTCAACTTTTCACTCAACTTCATTATCATTTTTCCGTATCTCATTCGTCGATTTCAAAACGTGAAATAAACGAAAATTGACACACAGGCATATTCTAACCTTCAGTATATTCCATCCCAAACAAACTCTAAACCTACCTAGATTCTCTTCATTGTGATCTTTACCGACAACACCCTCGCAAAAGTACAACTTTTCAATTCATCATCTACGATTCTACCAAAACGTAATGTATCGAGTTTCGAATTCTTTGCGTTCGAAAGACAAATCGCCAACAGCGTTCACTCGCGAATTCGTCGAATGCCACTCGGAAGACTCGACGACGCACGAGTTTGATGGATCGAGAGCTCGGGCCAGGGGGGGAAGGGGGCGGTAGGTAGACGACGGAGAGGGGGGGTAGGAGAGGTATGAAGATCGTTAATGGAGATTCCGCAATATCTCTTCGAATGGCGCCCCAGCAAAATGATCGGTCGGTTAACGTTCGTGCCGACAAATCAATTCCCGCGGTAGCACATGGCCAAACCGCTTGCATATTAATTAAAGGAGCCGCGCCCGGCTAAGAGGGGGTGGGAAATAGTGGCGGGTGGGACGATTGGATTCGATAATTTGTCGATTCCTCCCGGTCAGGCCGAAAACGTGCCGGGCGGATGACCAGAAATTGTTTTGACCGTGGACAAATTGTTTCGCGGGCCGTTTCGCGCGAGGCTTCCTCAATTCTTTTTTTTTTTTTTTTTTTGGTTCCCTTTTTCGGAGGCAGCTTTAGCGCGGTCGCCGATTAATATTTCCGATTCGTTTCGCGCGGGGGCCGAGTTTAATTAGCGGCGGGTGGCTCGGACGTTTTATTGGTAAATTGCGTGCGTTTATAATGTCTTTGTGTCAGGCTGCTGCGTGTATTTTGCGAAAGAGGGCTGAACTTGTAACCCTTTATATGATTACACGAATGCTGACGCAGTTATGTGATTCTATTCTAAGTTTGAGGAGATCGCTACAAAACGATGTTCATGATGTTTTAAGTGTACAGTTGAGACTGATATTTATTGCCGTTGACGTACATTTGGGAGACGTGCATTGATTGCGTTGAATGCAAAATAAAGTAGTGAATAAATTTTTGATAAGTTTTGTCAACTGTTGCTGCTTAATGCTATAAATCGTGTACACTTGCTATTATTCTGCTACATTTGGCTATGAATTCATTGGAAGGAAAGATAGTGTTAATGGTATATATGTCATAAATAAAATATGTAAGCGCTAATGTAAAACTTGAACGGGACAATTATTCTTTATGTATCATCGAAAATCAATTTGTTTCATCAGTAGCTGCACCGAGCTAACAATAAGTCTGGCGCTCCTATCTATATTCTCTCGATTGACGTCAATTGAGTTTCTGCAAGCGAAATGTTGTTAATATTTAAACGACGAAGTATTAACGTTCAGTAAAACATCGTGTCTGCTTCGTCGAGCATCATCCACTGCACGACACTTTTGGCAGTCGTCGGTCACTATCAATTACAGAAGGTGACTCTTCCGTCTGATAGGATTCAAAAGTGAGAACTATTATTCGAGAGTGATGGAAATTGATCTCTGCTTAATCCTATTATCAATGCATCCTTACTTTCTGCACTTAATCAAAAACTGATCAAAGACCCAAGTTATTAATATTCCCATGGCGAATTACAAACATTGAGTAGAACAGCGTGTCAGCTTCGTCGAGTATCATCGGTACTTTCGGCAGTCGGTGGTCGGGAGAGGGTGGGAGAGGGTGGCACACGCCTGACCGGCAAACTGGCCGCTAGGACTATGGGTCGCGGACTATAGGAGCGGACTATAGGAGCGGACTGTAGGAGCAGACTATAGCAGCCTAGTAGGGGACAGGAGCGGGCGAGAGGGACTCGGAGCGGTACAGACAAAGGGAGGAGTCGGGCCGGTTTAGAAATCGCGGCGAGTACAACATGCAAATGCGATCGCGGCTCGGTCGGTGCGTAAATATTTACGAGGTCGGATCGAGGGTACGCCTCGCGGTTTCGGGCGAGGAGAGGAGCGCGAGTCGTGGCACAAACGAGGACGGTGTTGGCGATAGTGATTGGTGGCGGTTGCCGGTGGTTTATTGGCGGTGCTGGCGCCCACGATCCGCGAACGATACCCACGGCACTCGCCCTATAACCGCACCTACCCCCATCCCCCTCCTACCCCTCCTACCCCTCCAGCTGTCACGACTGTCTTTGACGCGGCATTAACGCGCCTCTTCATCGTCTACGGTGCTGACTGCTCGCGAGGCTCTGTTCTCGAATGATTAACTCGAGAGCAGTCGCTATGTTCTCGGCGTACGGGTCAGATATGACCCGGACGCGTGCTCGCTTCGAGGCTCGGCTATTACGTGATCGGGTATTGTAATCGTATGTTATACCGATTGTCACAGTGTGCGAGGTAGATGATTGGAAGCTGTGGTTTTTATTTTAGTTCCGGTATGGGAATAATTATGGTTTGAGAGATAGTCGGTGTGAGGGGTAGGGTGTAATGAGGTGGATTGTTCTTTGGGTGGTGTTCGATTAATAGTGTGATAACAGTAGGTTGGAATGGAATCATAAACGTCGAAATGTAATAGGTCATGATGTTCGTGTGATCGAGTAAAATTGATTCTCACCCTTTCTCTTACAAATCGGACAGAGTTGTTCCGATATCTGGATTTTGTTTATTTTTTATTGATGACGCTGAGATATTCAATTCACCTATCTTTTATAGGAACATTTTACTCATATTGTACTTCTACTCTATTTCTATGTGTTATATAGGTATCTAATTAACTTCCGATCAGTTCGCGCGACCTGTTGGCTCTGCCCCGACAAAATAACAGAAATAAAACATTCACTTTCTCACAACCGAACACGTGATGCGCGGAATGCCAAGAAGCAATAAAAACAAATACTGCCAAGCAAATACCACTCAATATTACCAATAAACTCGATGAAGACACATACAACCCCCATTTATCGAATCTGGCATCCGAATCAAATCGAGCGCATTAAACCTTGCAAACACTCTCCAACAGCTTCATCCGAAGCATCCACGCATCATTCGAACGGAAGAACAATCCGGACACCGCACATTCCAGAAACACGCTCGAAAGATCAGCACCCTAGCTCCGTAAATCAGCGTCTTCATCCGCCAATCCGTTTAATTACAAGCTACCTCGTGTCCGCAAACGTTCGCGCGCCTTTGCAGCAGCACGCACATTTTTGGCAACTCCGCGAGCGTCGAACACGCTTCTGAGGTTGTATGGCAAACTGCATGCGGCGGAACATCGGCCAGTGGCGTAGAAGGAA
Organism: Anoplius nigerrimus; assembly: GCA_914767735.1. Taxonomy (NCBI): domain Eukaryota; kingdom Metazoa; phylum Arthropoda; class Insecta; order Hymenoptera; family Pompilidae; genus Anoplius; species Anoplius nigerrimus. The sequence continues at coordinate 11,308,524 of OU612090.1, forward strand.
GACAAAGAGCGATAAAGGGGAGGAACAGGAGTAGAAGAGAGAGAGAGAGAGAGAGGGAGAGAGGGAGAAATGAGGGAGCAGGGGCTTTGAAAGCGTTGTTGAACACCGCAAGGAAGGAAACAAGGCAAAGCTGGGCGCAACCAAGTAGCTCGCCCTGAGTGGTTCTCGGGCGCCTACTTACACGAAAACTACTACTCGAGGCCACTCGAGAACTAGCCGCTACTCGGGCGAGTTACTCACTGCTAAGCGTCAGTACGCGAATACTGACCACCGCCGACCGCCAACCGCCGTCCGCCGTCCGCCGACCGTCGACCGCCGACCGCCGACCCATTGCTCTCATGTCCCGTTTTATGACTCGCCCGCCGGAAGTGCGACGGAGACGGAGAGTGTCGGAGGCGGAGGGAGGCCGACTGTTAAAGGGTAGAGAGCGAAAGAGTGAGAGAGAGAGAGAGAGAGAAGGGCAGAATAGGTAGCAGAGAACCATAGGTAGAGAGATGAAACAGAAACAGAGAGGGAAAGAAATAGGTAGAAAGAGAGAGTGAGAGAAACAGAGAATAGGTCATAGAGAGGCCGATAGGTAGCAGAAACAGGGAGAGTAAGACAATGATAGAGAATTGGAGGCAGAGAGACCGGTAGATAACAGAGATTGAGAGAGAAAGAGACACATGTAAGGGGAGAATAAGACAGAGACAGAGAGTGGGAGGTAGAGAGACCAATATGTAGCAGAAACCCTGAGAGGAAGAGACAGATGGAAGCACAGAGTAAGACAAAGACAGAGACTAGGAGGTCGAGAGATGTGTATGAAGCAGAAGCAGAAGCAGAGAGAGAGAGAGAGAGAGAGAGAGAGAGAGAAAGAGAGATAGCACATTGAACGAACATGCAGAAAGCAACGATAATCTTGCTGCAAGCGAGGATCCTTTGAAATTACTTCGTTTGACTTACATCTTTGCCCGATTACGCTCATGTGCGTTATACCCGGAAGTCTGCTTGACTGCTGCTGGCCAAACCGGGGTCGGAGTGGACTTGACGATGGCTGCCCGATTGTCGCGTCTGATTTTAGAAGTTTGAGGAAATGTTTCCGGAGGTGATCGTGTGGGCTTAGGAGCTTAGATGGGACTTATGTTAGGAATGTTGTAATCAAAAGTTAAACGTGAATAAAATTGAAAAAGAAATGAAATAAAAAATATGAATAAAAACAAAAAGAAGAAAAAGTATATTTAATCTCGCACGCACAATGCCTGGAAGTACGTAGGCTCGTTCTCGTCAGCGTATCGGTTCGTAGGTCGCCGGGAAAGATAAGCCACTCGTGCCGTGCCACTGTCAATGGACAGTCAATGGGCGCCGGACAATACTTTTGCAACCGCGGGGGACAAATCGCGGCCCGGCGCGCAAGTTAGTATTTCGCGACTGGCTTCAAAGTTCATCGAAACGTTCGCGAACGAGGAAGTATACGTCTTGCCCGAGCTTGGCGCAAAATAAAGTCTGACAGAAGAGGCGGGAAGAGGAACGATACGGGAAAGAAATTTGATACGAAAATTGAGACTCGATAAAAGCAGAGAGATTCATTACCGTAATTGCGAAAGGCAGATAGAACGGTAATATGAAGGGAAATGAATGTGGACCATGGGTAACGAGGAAGGGGGTGGGGGAGGGTAAGTGAAGAAAATGTGAAAGAGGGAAAGATTGGAGGCGGTAAATTAATAGAAATGAAATGCAGGAATAGAGCGGAAAGCTGGATCTAAAGAGGAGTAATGAACGAAGATATTACCATCATTTATGGACATAGGACGAGAAAGAAATGTCTTGCGTAGAATTATGTTTGCATCTTTGTTTATATTACTTTCTCCGCGCAATGTCTTCCGGCATTTTTAATTTTCTTCAATATAGTCTGAGATTGCTGTCAACGTTTGTTACTTGGAACAATTACATAAGAGTTTTTTTTTTTTCTTCAATGTAATCTGTGGATACGTTTAGGTTCTATGTAGCATTGTCATGATTAGTGCTACATGGAAAATGTCAATAGTCGATGGTGACAAGAGTGTTGAATGTCGTTAGAAACGTTGATTGTGGTTATTTACTTCGTACATAGCACTTTACTTTACATTAAGTATGCAGCATTAAGTATAGCTACAATTTCCCACATTATATTTCACTTTTCGCTCATTAGTGCGGCATTACGCTTACTTTGTGCTCATCAGAGTGACATTGAAATAAATGGGCGAGCGTTGCTACTGAATTTTATTCTTTTCAAAGATTAAATAAGCTCACATAATATACCCAGAAACTTCTTCCTACTGTGATTTATATAACAGAATGCAATACTGTAAAAGAACTTTCAATGCCCTTAACGTCAATGCGAAGTCCATTTTCTTGGTGAAAGGAAAACATTGCTTACAATTTTTTTAATTATATTATAATACATTATTTTTTTTCAATGTGTCAAGTTATCATTTTTATAAGAATACATTTTTATAAGAATACATTCAGAATATGCTGAAACGTGCTCGTTGACATAATGGTTGAACACCATCTCGTACGTATAAGCAAATATTTGAATCCAGCATTCTCCGAACGTTCGCCACAAATTCCTCCGGCCGATCGTGGAGCGAACGACGCCGGGGAAGAAGAAAAATCTTCAAAATCTTCACGCATCATCCGCGCGAACAGCACGTAATCAATCGGCGTGGCGCCGTATCCGGTATGCGCCGCGGCGTTGTACGTTCATTTCCGGAGAATAAAGGTACTTCTTCCAGGGAACGCAGGCGTGACGTGGCGCGAGATTCGATGAGCAGAAACGAACCTTTCACGCCCGAGACTTCTGTCACCTTCCCGCCACTCTCGGCGCCGTCCACTCATCTCCCTCCTTCCTTCCTTCCTTCCCCCTGCTGCCACCTCTCTCAATTCCCATCGTCGTGCCCCCCACCCCACCCCACCCCTCATTCGCCTCTCGCCGCCGCGCCGGGAGTTATGACTCTACGGCTGAATGCGTTCGAGATTTATGTAGCGGAGGATCGAGAGAGTATGCTGGGAAGAAGAAAGGAGGAAGAGGGATAGGGGGGGGGGGGGCCTTGCCGATTTCGACGCTTATGAGCCCTTTCTCGGCTTATCGATGGCCAGTTTTTTCTTCCGGACCGCATGTCATCCTCCGCGGAAATGCGGAACGGAGTGATAGGGATTTTTGGTTTTTGTCTCGAGCGAAGGGTTCGTGGGATGAGATTGGGTAGTGGGGGGATGTCTTTGGATTTTGGGAGTTGGCCTGGTGTGCGTGAGTGTATGTAGAATGGTTGCGATGGATGTGGATAGTTCCTAGAGGATAGGATTTCCAGTTCCACAAATCTAATTATAACATAATATAATGAAACCCATTTTTATCGAATAATAAGTTATCCTTCCGACCAGAAATCAATACTGAGTAGTCAAACTCCTATTAAAGTCAAATGTCAAGAATTGCTCTTTCAAACTTCAGCGAATCAGTCTGTATAATTCTCCGATTTAAAGTTAAACTTGACCATCGCAAAGCAGTCAAGGTGAACTTTGAAATTTTTAATAACATTTGAAAGTTCAGAATTCTTCTTCTGCGACTAACGTTAATCTCGGTAAGATTTACTTAAAATATTTGTTGACGTTGTCATAATTAAATGTTGTATCTGAATGAAATAAATGCGTGGGTACGCATTCGCTTAAAATTGGTTTAATATCGATTGAATGATTGCAATTGATTATATTGGGAAGTTCCAGATGGTGTACTATTGACACACGTTATCTCATATTATATACCTACTCTTATATATTCATATACATGCTTATAATGTAATAATATCTAAATCTACGGTTTCTGCAAAACTTTCTCTTGCCTCTTCCAAACAAGAGTCATCGATATCCTCGGAAACATTATTCCCTTCTCCCATATCCGTTATCAGCAAATATTTTCGCAACGTTATTAAAATTATATACCGAACTGCAAGCAGCTTGCCAACGGCAGCGCGTCGGTGTCACCGGACGCGAAAGTGTAAAAAACTGTCAGTTCAGCGATTCGACGAGTACAGTACCACGGCAGTATCCCGACTATACGACGAGACATACACAAAGCATAGGTAAACGACCCGCCAGTTCAGTTCCCGTTTACTCGATACGCCGCCCGAGAAAGTTTCGGCATCCTCTGTCTGGCGTGCTGCTATAATCAACTCAAAGCGCGATCCTGAAAGAGAAAAAGAAACAGGCACCCCCGCCGTCTGTCACATCGATTCATCCGACGATTTACCGGGTCGATGGATCTGTAAGCAAATAGAGCGTCGCCGCTGCTCGCATATACACAATGTTCGCCGTCCCATAAATAATGATTAGCGTGGCAGCAGACGTTCCGAAGACCGGCCGAAATTGGTCTTTCCCAGCAGAGTCGGCGGCAACGAAATCCGATGTATCTTCGTTTGCCAGCGAGATTGGTAGGGTGAATGAGCGAGGAAAGGAAGCTCGGATTGCCAGGTAAAGCATCCGATCGTCCCCCCCCCCCTCCCCCCACCCCCGCTTTCTCTCTCTCTCTCTCTCTCTTCTACTCCGACTTTCTCTATTTCTCTGTGTCTCGTTTTCAGCCTGATCCGCTTCGTTTGCGGAAAGACCAAAGTCGGACGTCGTCGCTTCGGTAATGAACTTGGGTAATTCGCTTGAAAGGCCGTATTGTTGCTGAAGCGTGTCTCTCGATGTGATGGTCGTCTCTACTGATGTCTTCTCTATATTTTAACAGTGCGGTGCAATCTGTTTAACCCCTTAACGTACGGTTTCTTTGAAATAAACCGGCCAAAAAAGAGTCAATTTTTTTTTTAATGCAAAACACACTTTAGAACATAGTCTTGGCAAGGACATAAAAAAAATGCCGAAAATTTAGCCGAAAACGCCAGTTAACCTTTTCAAATAATAACACCATCCCTCTATCTTGTTCACCAGAAAAAATATATGTTTCGCACATATCTATTCCACACCCATTGCGCATACCTTAATAACAATTATTATGTAGGTATACAGCAACCCAGCCAAACATTCTATTCCACCAACGAACGTCAAAATCAATCGTACACATGCACCCCATCAGACTATTCCCCTTTCTTCCAACCACTCCTCAAACAATCCTTTCTCAGCAGCACCTGATCAAGCGTCTAATAAAAAAAAGTAAAGAAAATATTTTCCGCTTAACAATTCAATCGTGCTCTTGCCTACCGCGTACACCCTCAAACTGTCCGTGCAACACGAAATCCCGACAAAGCCCAAAAAAGGTATACCCGTCCAATCGCCAACAACGTGGCTCACTACACACAGACACACCGTCCCACAATATTTGCCAGCCATTTGCCGCCGCCGCCGCCGCCGCCGTGTGTCGCTCCGGCACGCTCCGCGTATCATTCCGGCATATTATTCTGAATTATCCTCGCCGCTTTACGCCTTAATAATAGGACAGAGAGGGGCAGGAACTTGGCGGAAGAGAACGGCAGACGCGAACAGGACGGAGAAGTCCGGAAGAGGAGAACGAGGACCGACTATGTTCGAGCTCAGAGTGCTGTGAGTCAGAGTGCTCTGGCGGAAGAGAGACGGCGAGAGAAAGAGTGAGCGACAGAGAGACAGAGAGACAGAGAGGCAGAGAAAGCTGCGGGCAAAGCTAAGGAGGGAGTCTGCGAGCTAAAGAGAGATACAAACCGCCCGCGCAACGTGCTTTAATTAAACGGGATACGTTAGACGATGTAACCGCTGCGAGTCGCTACGGTATGTACGCTTATTAAGATAAAACAAGCAATTACCGGGGCAAAGAGGTCAATCCCTTCCACGACCCCCCACCTCCCACACCTACCGCTTCTCTACCGTCCTCCCCCCCCCTTTCGAGCGTCAGGACCATTCGGCTACGCGAACTGCCGTCGGTTTTCGCATTTCGCGGCAGACGAAATTGGAAGTAAGGAGACAGCGGGCAGAATGAGAGGGATGAGGGGAGGAATAGGTCCTCGGATGAAACAGGTGGGAAACGATAGGGAGGGGGCGGGTAGAAAAAAGCGAGAGGAAATTCTATTGAACAGGGCAGGAAATTGAGAATTTTCGCGACGACGGTTTACGGAGTCGGATCAAATGGCGGGCCGTAATAAAATTTCACTTAGGACAGATTTACATGGTGGTAGTGGGGAGGGGAAATGGAATAAGTTCGGCGCGAGGATCGTTTCTCGGGTGCGAGCGTACGACGCTCGACGGCTCTTTTTGAGGTTAGGGGCGGGAGGGGGGGAAAAATTAACGGGCGCAGTTTGCGTTTAAGTTCGTTTGCGGCGCGGCTGGCATTGTGTTCCGTCGTTCGCTTGGGCAAGAGGAGCGGAAGTACGTAGGTGTCGCCCCGGGTTCTGAGAACAACCGTGTCACGCCGTCGATTGTCAGGCCAATCCGAATGGGAGGTCTGCTTTATGGATAAGTAGGATGTAATTTGATAGGGGATAAACAGGACGAGTTTCCTTGTGTCAATACGGCGCTGTGTTGCCTGCTTGCGACAGACTTCTCTCTGTCTGTGTGTTGCGGGGGTGTGCACGTATTTGGATGCTGAAGTAATCAATTACTCGTTCGGTGACGTGCGTCAAATTGCGTCTAATGCTCTGCGGCTGCATTCGTGGCTCGAACCTGCGTCATAATGAATGATAATTAGCCGATATGCTATATTTTGACTGTTATGAAAGACGGTCAAAGAACAGTTTTATTGTAGGTAAAAACTCGATATTGTAGGTAAAAACTCGAAAATTATTGATAGAAAACTCGGTTAAATTAAAAAATAAATACAATATTATACACACGTACACATCCTGTAAAAAGTACAAATCTATCAAAAGATATACACAAATACCGAATACACTCCAACATTAAAGAAACATCAACCATTGAACCAGAGTATTAAATCCAAAACCTCAGCACAACCACAAGCCAGAAATGACCATAAACCACTCGGAAAGAAGGGCGCGTCGAAACGGTAGGGAAACGATAGAAAATGGAGAACGGTAGCTGAGAGGCGACGGGCCAGAAAGGGGTAATAGAGGAAAGCAGGCATTTTTCCCTGTCCGCGCGAAGAAGGATGCGGCCGACGATTAAGCTCCGGCCCAGCGTATTTATTAGACGCGCATGCATAGATATGCATATAAAAGGTCGGAGTGCTCGTTCTCGGCGGCGCGCACGTTGAACACGTCCTGTACCTGGGCCAGTGCGGCTCTCCGTTTGTCCCTCCTTTCATTCATAGTGCGCCGTGCTCATGCATAGATGCATGATGACGTCTGCCTCTGCCTCTGCCTCTACCTCTACCTCTACCTCTGCCTCTACCTCTGCCTCTACCTCTGCCTAGCCGTCGTTCCGCCTGACGAGCGACCGGCGCAACCTGCATTTTCGCCAGAGCAACCGATTAACGTACATTTTTAGTCGATGCATCCGACGCCTGCGAGCGGATCAGACTGGGAATTCGATCGGCTGGCGCACTCTTGGCTGGGATGCACGCGTTTCGATGGAATCTCTATCGGGAGGCTCGATATGGCGCGTAGTAGTTCCGCGGGTAGCTTTCCCGTAGATTTTGAGAAGGTTGGAGTTTGCGAAAGGTCTGAGTGTGTATGTTCGCGCAAACGCCATTTTTTCGCGCTAATTGGTTAACGCGTTCGCGGACGTGAATGCTGTAGCATTAATTTTCATGATCATTCAGAATGACATGAATGCTATAGCGTTCAAATTATTGAGTCAATTAGGTTTTTAGCGGTTAACAGTAAACTTGAAGAAATGGTCTAAAACTAAAATAAGAAATAATGTAGGAAATGTTTTACTTCAAGGTGATAAAGGCTTAAACGCAAAAACATGTACAGAATGAAAGGTTATGATTAATAAAACTGAATTGTGACTGTAATTGGGTCATTATGTTAATGCTTGTTTTACACACCTTTTAGTAACGGACATAAATGGATAATGTTGTAAAGTTCCACAAAATGGATTAGAGTATAAACCCTATATATGATGAGCAGAATAAATGATTATATGCGTAGACATTTCCTGGGTATAGCCTTTAGACTGCGAAACTGTAAACTATAAGGGGCAGGTTTCATATGGGAACTATGATTGCGACTGTAAATGCTATGCAAATCTACTGTACAATATAGAATTGAACTATAAGAAACATGCATCTATGTCCGTAAACGAAGGAAAATTCGATGCATACTAGCGTCCTATATTAAAAATGCAATACAGTAATATACAGCAATTTATTACTTACAACCGATATTTCTTAAATATTACATACGAAATTGTGAATACTTGAAATAATATCAACCCAGTTGACACTTCTCTGTTTCTTAACACTCACGAGAACAGTCAAATGCGCGTCTAACTCTGTGAGTGCAGACAAGTAGTCGCAAACAACGTCTCTTCCCAATGCTGACTCAATGTCAATACTCGGCTCAGGTGTATTTATGCACTGTTTTGAAATACCATTGATTTATGGGCACGTAATTTTGTTCGCACGCTGGATTTATAGACCGCTCCGTCGACAGTTCGATGAACGGATAAAAACATCGACTCCGCGCATTTAGATACGTGCCTACTTATGATTTACCGGGGCTATTAATTTTACGGATGTATAAAGACTCCAAATGAGACCGATGGGTATCTACGTTTTTATAACCCCATAAAATATCTCTCACATTGCGGCAAGTATACGTTCACTCCGACACGCATGGATCGCATAAAGGTTCAAAAGTATTTACCCGTTTGCGAGCGTACGTTTAGTTACGTTACACTCGTTATGTATCGGACAAAGCGTCAGGTTTGCAGTTTGACTTTAAACGTACAATTGACTCGACTATTGCGCGCACTGATTGGGGTTCGGATTTTAAACCGGAAGAGTTGGGAGGAAGTAAGCAGGGAAGGATAGTGAAACTAAAAAGAACTCCGCCGGTGTTAATTACATATACGTCAGCATTACCATATGTCTGACAATAGGCATAGGAACACTTTGTAGCAGCGGCAAGAGCAGCCATAGCAGCACAAAAAGAACGAAAGTACAAATAAAAGAACTCCAGTAGAGCGCCTCGTTCGAAAGGCTTATCTTCAACGAATGTTAATTACATCGTCTGCATTACCATATTCCAGACAATAGCGTACGAACACTTTCGAGTCGTGCATAAATACGTTCACAATGCCATAGGTATGATTCATCTACCAATCACGATCCCTACATTCGTCGCCGACTATGTGTGTAGGTGTGTGCCTCTAACAATACCGTTGTCCACCTAATCTTTGTTTCAACACCGCAATCGCAATCCATCAAATTCCACCATTAATTACCGTTACATCAGTATAATCGAGTTCGTAATAAAAGGCATACGAACGCCATATCAACTTTACAGTCAAATTCTCCGACACTAGTTCTTTATGTTTTTCAGTATCAGCATTTTATATTAGACGCATTAGTTAAACTTATACTTACTTCCGCCATGAGTCTTATTAAATTATTATTCATGATTCCAAGTACATCTGACAGACATCATCGTCGCTCAGATAAAATGTCGTCATTAATAATATTACCCTTCGCCATTACCATACTCTTGATAACGCTCGTACAAAAGAAACGTACATATACGAAGAAGGCACGAATATGCTGACGATGTTGGCTCACACATTGAAACTCTTATCCCAATTCCTGCAGCCACGTGCTCCTAATAATAGCAAACACTGTCACCATAACTTTCCCGTAGGGCCGTAATCGATAAAAAAAGCCTCCCATTAATTACACATACATCACCATCGCTGGAGTTCCACCAATGAACATAAGAACACTCGATTAATTCGTCAACCGCGACCCTAACACTCAATCACGCACCCTCTAACAACACTGAACACTGGCCACCATAACTTCCTCCCAACACCATGATCGTTCTCGATAAAACTTTCGCGTTAACTATGCGTGTCATTCTGTTGCCGTAATCTTCATGATATACGCCGAAATACTTCCAATGTACTTTGTAATTGGGCTAATAATTGGATTATTTGAAAGAATTTCTTAGCAGCAATTTCTACAGTCGCGCGCTGTTAACAAACTATATGCAACATCAGTTTTATGCAATATTCTAATTGCGTCCCATAAATAATTGTAATTAAATACATATTCTTTTCTACCGCCATATTCTTAACAATATGCATATAAGCACGTTATACTTACCCTATACTTGACCGTAAAAATCTCTTTATTTCAATAAATTTATTAATATTAATCCCTATAGTCACACACAATTAACAAACTATATCCACCATTGCCTTTATTCAGTACCCTACTCGGTTCGAATAAGGCATTGTGATTAATTTTACCGCCATATTCATAAAAATATAAGAATGAGCACCTCAAGCTTGCGCTCACAATCTATTATCTCAACTTATTTGTTCATATCGACGACCCACTCTTGTTCCGTAAAATATTACCGTTAATTAAAACCCCTTACTCTTTTCAATACGCATACAAACACTCCGAACCTGTCCTATACTTCCTCCAAAAATTGTATTACTTCAATCAACCAATTAATTCCAATCTCTACGATCGCTTCCATACAATATCCCAATCGCTACGAAACATAACCGTAAAGCAACCGTTCTCCCCCATCAGCCCCATAAACAATTGAAACCTGCCCGACGACTCCGCGCCACGATCCTACCGCATAAACTGACTGATTCGCCGAATCGGAGAGCCGCGCGCCGATAAACATACGAGCAGTCGATTAATTCGCCAAACCGCAAGCCCAGCACTCGATCACGCACCCCCCAAGAGTGCCTCGCGGCGTTCCTCGGGAACATCGTAATCGCGCCGGATAAAATTCCACCCCTCAAGGGCAGCCTTTCATTAATCCCGGACGACTCACAATCGGCCATTCTGATCCGGTTAGTTAATCGGTTAGTCGTCGTTACATAAGGCAGCCCGACTCGGCGTAGGCCGTACACTCTTCCCCTCTCTCTCTCTCTCTCTGTCTCTCTCTCTCTCTCCTTGACTCTCGCACGCGCGCATATAGATTCATGTTGGGGCATGAGCCCCGACACGTTGTTACGTTCGCCTCTCGTTCCATTCATCGTGCACGGGACGTCATACATAGATGCATGAAGTCCTGCACGGCCGACTCCGAGTCACGATACGCCACACCATGACGCCCATTCATGGCGCGCTCAAGCACACCATTGCGTATGTATGTGTCGTCGGTAGAACGTGCGCGCCGTAGAAAGAAGAGTGTGTCTGTGAGAGAGTGAGAGTGAGAGAGAGAGAGAGAGAGAGAGAGAGAGAGAGAGAGAGAGAGACGAGGTCCGTACGTACGCGCGAAGAAAGGGAGAGCGCGAGATCGAACGTCGGAGGATGAGGTGGAGTGGGAGGGGGGGTAGCGTCTCGGGCCGAGTCAAAAATAGCGAGAGAGAACAAAGAATGGCTGACTCGGCTCTTCTTCGGGCGACGACTCTCTCGCTCGCTCCTTCGGCGCGGACGGATTCGATGTCTGGATGTCGGTCTGGGATCGTGGCCTTCTCCTCGTTGCTCGAAATGTTTAAATGTCCGCTGGGGAGGATGAGAATGGGGGCGGGCAGATGAGAAGGGAGCTCTCGTGCAACATACTCGGATACTGCATTTTTTGAGCGATGGATTCGGGACTTGTACGGTGCGATGAAGTCAGGTGGGGATTAAAAATTAAAGAAGGAGGAATTGGATTTATGGCTTTAAACGTAGTTGAATGTTAATTTTGAATCCTGTGGTTGATATTGCGGAGGCGGGGTAAGGATAAGTGGACACAATACTTAAATAGAGGAAGAATTTATTTTATGGTAGCAGAATACCTGATGTTAGATGGAGGGATGTGTAGGATTTCTTAAGGTCTTATGAGTTGACATATATGTATCTATATATGTTCTATGTATACTTTATATGTATCTAAGTTTCCATATTTTTACGTTTGGTGGAACATTGTCAAAAGAATCAAAAATACTTTCTCCGGTCATTCTTCGCGTTTTCGGATAAAATACACAGCAAACTTTCGTTCATGACAAAGTTATGTTAAAAACACTATACACGATAATACCACGACACGCGGGCAACCATAGCATTATTACCTTTACTTACCTCTGCCGACCCACTATCATGACAAAAAATCCATAAACCTCAAAACGGCCATAATCAAATCCCCTGAATAAGTATTCAATGCAATCGCACACACACTCGCTACACAGCCGTAACATCATTCGCCTACCTATAACCCTCACCTACACACTCGCAGATCGAGAAGAGTACCGAAATGAAGAAACTTTCGCGTCTCATCATCCACGAACTCAGAAGTCACCCAATATTCTATTCGCCCGACAGTCAATAACCATCCATATAAATACCATGGCCTTAATAATATGTACGACCACGCAACATTGAAGCAGATACCGAAGCAGATCGAAACTTATTCGCGATACGTGTACTCACGTTGCCCCCACACACACACACTTGCTTACACGCGTTACAAGCATATAAGGGAAGTCTTTTTCCAACACAGTCATGCCCGTCGAGCAAACATAATCGTTGGGTGGATAAAAGTGGGTGAGCGATGAGATATGCGATGCACGAAGTTTATCAGGGGGAATCTGAAATCGCATTTACGTTTTCGCGTCCGGCAACGGATTCGCGAGGCCGGCAAAGCGCACACAAAGCCTACGGTATTGGCCCACATTCTTTCGACGATCCTGAAGCGTTCCTCGATTTTCGAGCGTATACCGCACACCCCGGGGCGATGCGCAACATAAACCAGGTAGATACACGACATACGATGGAAGCGGGACCCTGCAAAGTGCCGTTGCCCTCTGCCGCCGGACGATGTACAGTGCGGAACTACTTTTTTCCACCATTTTTTTCGCCATTTTTGTTCACCCCGAAAGGACGACGTTCGAACGATTAATCGATTCGTCGCCGATTTTCGTCAAGCGGCGCGGCTGACACTCGCGAAAGTCGATGGGGATGAGACACGTTGAAAGAAAATTTGCTATTAGATGGCTGGAAGAGATAGTGTCAAGTAGGTGGTAAAAATTTGTGCTCAAAGTTCAAGTTTAATTCGGGGTTAGGTAAAAAAATATGGAATAAAGAAATATTTATTTGAAATACAGTGATTTAATATTCCAGAATATTTAGTCTGTTACTTATGCTTTATTCAGGGCGCCTAAGCACTGAATACATTTTAATAGACGTAAAGAGTATAACTAGTCATTTCTAATTTTACCATAAATAATAAGTAACAAACTATAATAAAATGCTGTCACGCTTCGTAGTCGCCAATTAATATTGTTTATTAAATCTGTTCCGAGCGCTCTGCATTAAAATTATTCGCCAGCATTGTCCAATGTAACCGGAACATCGTATCATATACTCTGTATTAACCTGACAAACTTTTTCGGCTTCATACACGCTTCAACGCTATCGTTCTGTGCGTCACGTCTATTTCCCGTCCAAACAAGAATCCTGTCAAGGCCAAAAATCAGGCCTTCAGCGCCGAAGCGCAAATTGTTCGCAATTCGGCCAAACCGCACTCCCCCATCCTTCCACCTAACCCATAAAGTATCCTTCACCCACCGCCGCGAGGCAAACATTCAATCCATCCGCCCCGTGTCCCGCAAAAATACCTTCCAATTCAGCTTTGAACGCTCGACATCTTTCGGAAGCGTGACGAACATTTCGAGCGTTTTATCAAGAAAAGAAGTACATTTACGGTGCCCGTCGACGATATATACGGTCGGCGGATAGCCGGCAGGAGTAATGTGGGAGGAAGTATCGAGCTTGAATGCTTCGCGGCTGTCTGCTCTTTACTTATCGTCCTCCGCGTCCGGTAATCGAGACGAGGAAACACGTCTCGCACACTGGGACGCTCCCAGGCGCACACGGACACGCGGACAGAGGCTCGTCCACATGCAAGCCGCGGACGCATCTCGCGAAATTCGCGCGACAGTGTCTATAAATAAGCACATCGGCACCTCTTTGCACCCCCTCTTGTACACAAGCAGTCGATCTCTCTCCCTCTCTCTCTCTCTCTCTCTCTCTCTCTCTCTCTCTCTCTCTCTCTCTCTCCCTTTCTCCCAAGCGAGATGTCGCTTCTGAAGTGGCGCGATGTAAAAATACACCTACTAGAGGGAGTATGGAAACGTATGCGCGAGTTCCCCTTGACCCCTTCGCCTTTCAGCGAAGCCCGCCACACTCTCCTCAATGACGCGCTCGCCGATGTAATGGGCCGGATTCCTTTTCCCCCTCTCCCGCTTCTTTTATCCGTTCGCGCGACTCGAGTAGCCGCGGCGCGAGCCGATCGAAAATAAACGGCGCTTGGAGCGGGCGGGGAGAGACGGATCGATTCGACGATCGATATTCCGAGGGCTAAGCGAGCGGAGCCGGTGCCGGGCAATTTATGACCCCGGCTCGATCTCGAGTGCTCGTTCTTTCGGACAGCCTTCGCTCTCTGCGCTTTATATGCATCTTCTGTTTGTCGAAGTAATTGCGATAGTCGTATGTCTTTCTCGTTGTTTAAGATTCGGTGGCAAAGTAATTGTGGTTCAAGGTAGCTTTTAGTAAAATAATTAAAAATATAGAGACTCTGTAGTGGCGATCCATGTCGTTTTATTTGTATATATGATAATAACGTTCTTGGAACGGCCAAATGCAAATTTGCATAATTTTCTGTGGCATATAAAAATTGTGCTCATTGAGTAAAGAGAAAAGGAATTGATTAGATTATTGGTATTAAACCAAATTAACGAACGGAACTTTAAAGTACTTGTCCTGTCAGACAGCTTTCTGTCGTCTATATCGTAACGTTTGTGTTTATCCAAACATATTTGCGACGCTACTTACAAAATAATTTGAGAAACATAATGTGGTTATAGCTACACTGTAAACTTGCAGATAATTGAGTAAAAATCCGCGAACTTTTCACAGATTAGTATTGGACGGAACAAGCGATCGATGTCAGTAGCGAGATTTATGATTGTGTCACTCATGAGTGTTCAACGTTTGAATTTGAGCATTGACCTCACACATTCTGTTACATTTTACTTTAATATTTGTACAATCGTCAAAATCGGAATAGAAACGTTATTAATGTCACATTTGCTGCAAAAAGAAAAAGCATATTTATGTTCTTTCGATTCTGATAGTCAAATATTCCGCTTCATTCGAATACAACTACAAGACTGCCTTACTAACACACGTCGCAGAGCAGATCGGTAAATCGAAAATAAACTGCGCTCGGTTGAGTAAAGAGACTGCGGATTAATTCAGCGATTGATATCGGACAGAATAAGCGACTGAAGCTAGTGTCAAGAGATTTACGATCGTATGTCAATTTGAAAGTTTCACGCTTTCTGACGACTTTCAAATAACCTATAAACTTTCCTTTTTTAGAACGCGATCTGTATTCCTGCAGATCTTTCGTGTTAAATCTATGTTCGCGAAGCAAAAATTGCGGTGTAATCAATTTGAACATTTTTGGACGTACTTTGAACAAAAGAAAAACATTCTCTTTGCGAACCAGTAGTGGCCCTTCATGTTTGACCTAAATGCATCTTACCCGCAAAAAACAGCGGCCAGACCGTTTATTCCGCCACCATATCATATAGGAACTTTCGAATGTTTAAATCGAGACACAAGAGGTTCTCAATAAAGCGACAGGGCCCAGGATTTACATCCGTAGCGTTTTCCTTTCATCGATTATTTTTACTCGCCTTCTTTTATTTCTTCTGGCTCATCCCCTTTTTTCATTGCCGGGCGCATTTTGATTCCGCGCCAAAGTCTGTGAATGCGACGCGTAAAGCGTCGGAAAACGCGAACCGGTCGCGCGAGCCCGTCAATTTGTCTCCGTGGCACTTTACTTTCTTCGCCAGAGATTTATTTTACGACGAGCAGATGAGTTCGAGCCCGCCTCGGCCCATAACGACGGCCGGCCGATTGAATTTTCGACTAGGCGCTAAAAAGGTCAATTACTGGCGAGAGGTCAACACTCCCCTCCTGAGAACGCACCTGGCATATCGATGTTTCTCATTGTTTCAGATTCTGTCAGAAAGTATTATAATTATGAAGTAGGTGGAAAGGACACTTCTTTTATTCTGTAGTAACGGAATATTTGGGATTTACATTTTTTGGCTTGTTGGTTTTGAAAGGATTCTTACGCAGTAAAAATTTGATTATGCACACAAACGTATTTGCGTAAAGAATTATCTTTGTGTGGAGAACTGTGTATGGAGCGTGGGTGCTTAGTGTAGAAGTTTTGAAATTTTCATTTTTAGCTTTGTTGTTAATAGATAATCATTTGATACAATTTCTAATAATGACAATTATTACATTTGCAATCAAATACTATAAACATTCATACTCATCCCTGTAGCAACAAATACAAAAGTATCTGTAGCACATTTATGTGCTCTCCACTTATCTCATTAATTTTCTTTAATTTTTACCCCTCACTTCTTCTGCTTCCCACAAATAACAAAAGTGATACCTCATAACACAATAACACGGGACCTCAGCCATTGACCACCTACCATCCTCCAATCACCACCACCCCAAATGACCTACCCTACGTCCGAACATCTTTCCACCGACTTCCGTCAGCAACCGACCTGCAGCGCTATCTCAATAATCCTCGATCGGCTCATGAAACATGCATGGGGAAACTTCGCCCGAAAATTTCGCCCGCGAATCTTCCCCCGCGGGTCACCGAACATAATCTCCACCCAACTGTCCGCAGCTCTCCGACGAGAGGCAGGCAAATAATATTCCGTCTTCACAGAACTCGACCATCAATTGGGCCCGTTCTCGTTTTATCAATCGATCGATCGGTCGGTGACACTCATCGTAATAACCTGTAGCACCACCCCCCCCTCCCCTTCCCCCCTCACTGCCGTTCATTAAATTTCGTCCGACATTCAAAGCGAAATGAGCGCGAATTCCGGAGCCCACTCTCGTTATCGCAATTGACACGCTTTTCGCTCGAAGCGGGCCAGGTGAGGGGCGTGGGGTGGGGGTAGCGATGGGTTAGCGAAGCGACGGAGTGAGGAGTGGGGGGGAAATATCGTTAGGCGAAGAAGGGAAAAGCGGCGGCCATCGAGCAAATCCATCTCTGAAAGAGGTCGAAGGCTTTCGATAGGGAATTACTCGGCGGGGTCGCATCGAGCCCGGCCACGGTTCTACGATAGGAGCTTCTCGATTGGCTCGCCGAAACTCGATATTCCATATTGCGGCTCTCGCCCTCTCGTGGAATCCTCGAGACGCGCGGGTGCCGGGCACACAGTGTTTCTCAAAGGGGACGTGTTTTGCGGGACTGATCTGCGTCACGTGTCCGAACGTCAATGAAAAGTCATTAGCCGCTTTACAGAAGATTGAATACCACTGTACGATACAATTGCTTCCCTTACATCGCGCGTTCCGCTGTAACGCTGGTCCGATAGTAAAATTGCGACGTTATGTGCGTATGCGGGGGGCGAATATGGTCGGAAGAGGGTGGCAGCGGCAGAGGGATAGCAGAGGTTCGCGCAGCCGTGAACTTTAGTTCTTACTTCGCATATCGTTTGCGGCGGACAAATATTGGCGTAGATGAAAATCTCACTTCGCTCGGACGTATCCCGCTAATTGCGAATTTACAATGGTAACGTGTGTGCCTTGGTTGCGCGCAATTAACCGGATATTCAATACCGCCGCGTTATTTGAATATTGCGTTTGAACCCTTAACGCACGGTTTCATTGAAATAATAACGTGTTATAGCTTACAATCCTATGTAAATGACAAGTATCAATAAAACGATTTTTTTTATCATTACATCATTACATCTTTTATACGTAAAATTAAGCCGGCATTTCATTAAATTCGTCCGCTGCACCCCTCCTTCCATTCAGTTTCCATCGATCCGGCCTGTCATGACTTCTATACTCCCGCCGGAGCAATAAGCCGGGGCCACTGAAATTTGATAATGAGACAAAACGGCGGCAACCGCGTTTAATTATTCCCGGCCAACAAACATGAATAAATTGTCGCTGCCGCGGAACGGCCTAAAAAGCCGACCGTTTCCGCCTACAGGCAATTTCAAAGGCTGTTAAGCGGATTATTAGACGTCGCCCGACGCGGCCGACGCGGCCGACGCTTCTAAAATTCCGGAATGTCACTGGCGAACGACCGCAGTCGCGTTTGTCCGGCACAAGCGGCAGGCACTTGAGAGCTCGCCTTCGTTAAAGTCCATGCGAAACGAAGTCGTACGCATCGTGTAACGCGCACTCGTAAGCTTTCACGACACGAATCGCCTCGGATTGCAAGCCTCCGCGTCGGAGCTCGGCTTGAGTCGATGTCAGGTGGCGCGCGATGTAACGGACAATGTAAACGAGCCAGTATCAAAGAATTACTACTGCGTAATTGATAATGGCGCCAATTTCGAATGAGAACAATGGGAGAAGGGGTAACATTCTTTTAGCAGGCGTCAGAGTGTGCATTACTCGCGATGGCAATATGTCGTCCGTGTACGCACGTGTGCAAATATGGTATGTATGAGCTTTCGTATAACGGGTGTAACTTTGCAAAGCAGACTTTTTTAAGGTCGCGCGGAACGTATCGTGGGATTGCACAAGTTTTATTTTTTTTCACGAGGAGCGTGAGAAAGCGGTACAACTTTCTGGCATTCGGCATTGCCTTCGTTCACTGTTCTTTTAGCTTTTCGTTCTTCACGTTTCCTGGAAAGTCTTCTGGATGAGAATGTTCGAATGTTTTCAGATGAAGGGTTCCGGTCGCGAATGTTGCGGTAGTTGAACACGTATGTTATTTGGGCAGCGGGAATGAAGCAGGAATGCCGATTGCCACAAAAATATAGTCAGCCAAAAAATAGAACAGAAATGTAAGTAAGTACCGAAGTGACTACCGAAACATTTCTTTACATGTACTAAATCTTTTCGCGACCGTAGCAGATACATTACGAGAAAACGCAACCCTTTCACGCACTCAGTGTTCACCAATCATCTACTCGCAAATTCCCGACTGTCCCCAACAAAATTTACGACACGCATCGAGCCACACAAACAAATAAAAAAATAAGGCTTCTCCACACAAAATTTCTCAATACCAAAACCACCGATTCCTCTCATCCTTCACACCTCGAACAATCATCCTCATCTTCCGGCCAGAGTAAAACCATAGCTTCAACCCCCTCGATACCTACTTCCCCGCTGAATCTTCGAGACCTTCGTTCAATCCGCAGATCGAAGTGTGTCTCGGCACTCTAGCGCTTTTCGGATAATTCGATGTCGGAGCGGCTGCGCATAATGACGATATAAACCGTGCCGGCCGTAAAAAGCCGCCGGCGAGCGCACTCGGCGGACATAATTGATAACGGCGCCAATTTCTAGGAAGGTTCGAGGCGCGAAGAACGTCGACGTCGGCCGAAGCGGCCGTATCCCTCCTTAAAGGCGTTACAGAATGAATTACCCACGTGGCAATATGCCTGAGGTCCGTGCCCCGTTTACGCGGCACTTCGTTTTACGGCAGCTGCCCTATCCCATGCCACTGCTGTATCAACCCCTCCTACCCTACCCCCCCTACCCCCTACGCCATCAACCCCCATCGCGGCGCTGGCTGTTACTGCCTCACCCGTTATATTATAATGACATCGCGCCGTTTCTTTCCGGCGGGCGGGAGGGGCCATAAAAAAAGTATTATTAAGTACCGACTGACGAGTCGTACGGCGCCATTGAGGAAGACTGCCTCGAGTTACGTTCGGATTATCGATCGCTAACGCACTCCCTCGCAACCGGAAGTGGATACTCTAGCCTGCGCGGCGCCGTTCGCTTCAGAAGAACGCGAGACTGTTTTTGAGAGACGTCCAAAGGTTGGGCGGTTTGACGCTTTATTGGTTTTCGCTGTTGCGATGACCTTGAGGAGAAGGGTTGCCTGGTTTTGGCTGTAGGGGGCTGGACGTGGAGTTATGGGGTTGCGAGTATTAATTATGGAGGTTAAGGCTGGCTCAAGGTAGGGAGGAGTCGGATGATAATGTCAGTTGTATTTGTTAAATTTTATATGCGCAAGCGTAATACGCGCATGGAATTATATTCGCGAGGGATGTAATCTGGTTGGGGCAGACGTTCGGTTTTAGTGATGCCGTTGTTTGTACGATGCGCTACGAGTTGGAGGGTTGTAATTGCGAAGTTGGAAAGTACTGTGATGTGGGGTTGATGGGGTGTGATACCTGCTGCTTCTTTTTTGTAACATATGCCTTGTGTTACGTTGTTTTACAAAAATGTAGCGGAGCCAAAAGTAATGTAAAAAGCTCAAACTTATTATTCCAGACTGTGTCTGTCGGGTGAAAGAAAATAACTATTTGACGTCCACTATTGTTACATCTGCAGGTCAGCAATTATTAAGTCTTATGAAAACATGTTGTCATGCGTGGACGGCTGGAAATTGAAAAAGAATACGATAATCATAAGCTGAGAGCACGCTGAATGTCATACTAAATATAATATTACAACCTGAAGAACGTCGTTTTTTAAACTAGCAGCCGTATATTCATTTAAGTATGTAATGATATCTGCTATTCCTACCATGTGAACGCATTG
Source organism: Anoplius nigerrimus (assembly GCA_914767735.1). Taxonomy (NCBI): domain Eukaryota; kingdom Metazoa; phylum Arthropoda; class Insecta; order Hymenoptera; family Pompilidae; genus Anoplius; species Anoplius nigerrimus. The sequence continues at coordinate 11,329,138 of OU612090.1, forward strand.
CTGTCGGAACACATAAAAGGAAGAACAGAGACTGTCAATAAAAAGAGCACATGAAAACTCAGTAGTAAAAGTGTATCTAACGCGTTTTGTCGTTTTATTAGCAGCAATGTTATGTTCATTGAACTATAAACGTACTGTTACTACATAAAAACGCTAATGAACATCTACATTAAAAAACTAATCTTAATAAGCAAGCAGAGCTCATTAAGCATCATTGTATGCTTACCTAACTGAAATAATTGCCTTTCCATGTCACCAGTATTATATATATGCTGAAATTCAATGGAAATGATTACTGCTGTTAAAAACTATATTAGTAGCTGTCACGATAATCGAATCCTATCTACAATATAAGCAAAGTTCTCCCTAACGCTCGAAAGCATTCCACGATCCATCCCTTTATCTGGTCATTCATAACCTTTGTCTACTGACCCATTACCCTCCCTCACATCATTCCCTTCTCTCCCACAATATAAATTCTCCTTCATTTTGCAGCACCTTCCCCACTGTCAAATCCATCTTGTTACACACAAGTCTCACAAATCACGTTCGTGTGTTAAATATTAAGCTTTTCAAGCTCACCGTTACATACAATAGTAGGAACAGCATAATGACTCGTCCCTATTAAAACCAACAATCATAACTTCATCCAATCCTAGTCATATTACTCAGCACCTACTAAACGGATGCCTTCCATGAAACACAATTGATAAAGCAAAACCGTGTTATAGGATGCCGTGTTGTACGAGAACCACCTCTGCAAAGACACCTTTCGTCAAACACATTCAGGTGAACAACATTGAAAGCCTTAACCCCCGAATGTTTAATTCAGCGCGCGCCTCTGCATCAGATATGTCGCCGATGACTGGGCGGATTTTTTCCAAAATTGATGAACCACTCACACTCTTTCGATCCCGCGTCCGTTATCATCGCGTGTCCGCGAATGTCCCGCGATGGATCAAGAAGAGGGTCCGTCGGGTTGACCGGCTTTTTTCCGAGCGGCTCGAAGGGGGTGCCAGGAAGGGTAGAGGGGGGGGGGGGGGCGGGGGGGGGGGGTGAGATTATTAAGTGGACGAAAAATGCGCGTGTGCCGGTGCTCGCGATGCCTGAAAAACGAGCCCTCGGACGATGGCCACGGTATTGATCGTTACAAATGACGCTCGTGCGTCGTTCGCACGAGCCCCCGGGATTATCCCTTTTATATCGCGCTATTAATATTACTTTCTGCAAATCTTCCGACCCGCCGCGAGCCGCCCCGAGCGGCCCCGGGAGGTATCGAGTTGATACGGAAAGATGGGGCTCGGAGGTTGGACGGTCGTCTGTGATTGCTGGCGGCGAATCTGTTTTTGTCAATTTTGCCGCCGATCTCGATTTAAATGCTTGAAGGAGCCTGAGTTACGGTTAGATGGCTTATGTCTTTGAAAAATGGACTGGAATATTAGGTTTTAGTATTCGGGTGTCTGTGTGTGATCGTTGGAATTTATTTAGATTAGTCTTCGATAGTCGTTGCAATGGAGATAATATGTAGAAATGTTTGTCTATGATTGCTGGTGCTGAAGCTGTCCTTGTCAATAACATTGAAATGTTTATTGGTAATAGGAGATGGAGATTTTAACATTGAAACTTACTCTTACATTGTGTTTATTATACTTCTGTATACACGTAATACTAATCTTAACCTAATTAATGTTGTTGTATTTCTTACTAACCCACTGTTTAACAAAGTATGCCTTTAATGTTTCACTGCTTTACCTGCAATATTGTTAAAATATGGCTCTATGGTCATCATGCACTGTTATAAATAAATGGCTTGTTCGTGCCTGAACGCCCATAACCGACAAAAAATTTCTTTGCCATCGCTGAACGGAAAATCAACAACTGCTTTACTTACTCCAGTTCCATGCTAAAATTAAATTCTCAACTATTTTCTCCATTTGCCATCCTATGTCACTTCCGCCATTTTAAAAACTCCGGTGTGTGTGATTACATTTATTATCCATTAAAGAATTGTTTTCACCACTCATTCTATTTAGGAAATTTGTATAATCACTCAAAAAGAATGTTTTTCTTCGTTGTAGGCAAAATTGGAAAAATCTTCACTCTTGACGTCGACTGACAGTTCTGTTACTCTATAGACATACGGATGCTTATTATGGGATTACAATCTAATGAGGTACTTGTCCTTCGAAGTTCCGATGCCTTGCCGCCCATATTGCCCAAATATCGTTCAATATTCACTGCAGGCTATTACTGGTAAACAGCTTGTTTGCTCATAAGCTCAAGTAACCGTCGATAGATCGATATCATTGCACAGCAAATTAGCATTTCTCTTGACACTCGCATACAGTACGATTTCTAAAATGTATAAGAATACTCTGACAAAAAGACGTTACTGATACTGGACCGCTTGCCGATCCTTAAAAATTAAATTTATTCGTTGTTGTCTAATGCATAGTAAAATTTATACCCTTCTCTTGCTAATTATGGCTTTGTACTATTGAAAAATTGTAAGGCGTACGTGAAAAACAAGTTTATTTAATTGTAACAGTGTGGGTCATATAGCCCCACGCGGTCTGAACGGGGTCTTCGAAAATCGGTCCGGCACGGAACGTGTTAATCGTCTCATAACGTGCTCCTCTTACGAAACACACCAAACAGTCCGTTCGTCCAGAAGACGTAGCGTGACCTTGGCCAATGTCAGGATCTCGCCGGAGGCGAAATTAGCATCGGTTCTCCGCAGCGTCGAAATCTGTCCGATCGCGTCCCGGCCCTCTCCTCCTCCGAGGATTTTGCCGAGTTTTCCGAATGTCACGCGGCCACGCCGGGCGCACGGTCCTCTTTATAATTCCATTAAAAGGAAACTTGGAAATTTCCCAGGAGGCTCGTCGCTCTCGGTAACTTTCCGTTTCACGCCCTCTCGCACGAGAAACAGTGGCTCCGAGGGGAGACGCATGTCGGGACGCCGAGCGTCGGAACGCCCGGCTGAGGCGAGTATCGGGTCGTGATAGAAATTCCGAGGTGTCACCCGCTATATCGAGAGACTCTCCGCGATTGTCTGGACGGTTTTCATCTTCGCTGACAAATTGGCGAATTTCTTCCCTTAATACAACACAAGTCCTAATTCCAAATAATTTGCAACTATACTTACAATATAATAAAAACCTTACACGATTAAAAATCAGGGTAGTGCACAGAGGAATATTCAAAATAAAACATTGATCTAAAAACGTCGCACGTTTTTAATGTAATAACAATGCTTTCATCGTCTTTCTGTTCCGCCTATCTAATCGACGCAAAAGAAACCGACTCCTTTTCCAACATTCTCTACATTCTCATTTCGTTCATTGAAAATATATCAAACCTTAAGCGGAAGCTCATTTCACTCCTAGAGTCCCTTAACAGCACAATGCAGTGCGGCAGCCTCCCGCAAAATGGCGCCGTAATGCGATTTTAATAGATTGTAACGTCTAATCGCCTGAGAAGATCTCGAAATTGGCCTGCAAATTAAAAAGTACGCTTCTCGCGCGAGTAGCGCGCGACGCTCGCTTCTTTCCGCCGAAAGTGGGAATCCAATGGAGACATACGCCAGTTTTAATTCACTTACGGCCGGCGCCGTAAGGAGCTGGCCCGGACTTAATTTCAAATTAATTACATCCCGTAACGGCGGAATGAATGTCAGCGCGAAGTACAAAGCGGGCGGGGTTCCTTTGCGGCAAATTCGTTTGTTTTCCTTTGCGGTCGGATTTTTACTGCGCGACTCGCTGCTATACTACGCTCTCTGCGCACATTCGGGAACATTTGAAATCCGGTCGCGATATATCTATAACCACATACAATTCTGCACAAAATTTTTCTTGAAATTCGAACACTTCTAAACTACCGCAACCCTCTCCACCTGCACCAACACACATATTTCATTTCGTCACAGTGCGTCCTACCCGATTCTCACCCTATCAGCCACATTTGAGAATGCAGTCCGAAAATGTCTCACATGTTTAACAGACGTTCAGGAAAAATATCGGACATCCGCTCACCGACACAATTCCGCTTAGACTCTCGACAGCGGTTAATGGTAGGCGAAAGGTAGCTTCATATGCGTTAAAGAGCGTATCTTCGAATGCAGTGGGACACGGTAAGTCCGCGCGTGCCGCGCAAGAAGGCAAGAAAACGTCGAGTGGATTTAACGCCCGGGCAACTTTGCACTATAAATGCTAATGGCTCGGTGCTCGCAGTTAGTTAACCACCTGGGCTGGTAGTTCGACGCGTCTTTACTCAGTGCCCTCCCCCGTAGTCGCTCGTCGGGGGGGGGGGGGGGGGGGGGGGATGGGGCTTGTTCTCAGCTTAGGTTAGGTAAACTTGGAATCCGAACTGTCTGCCGCGCGCACGGAGACGACGCGGATTGTCCCTGCATTGCGAGAGGATTTACACGTTGAGTCGAGTGTACTTACTTGCGCCTCCGAATCGCGAAGAAAGTCGGCGGGGCCTCTTGAATATGCCCCCGACGACCCTTTCGGTCCCCCACTGAAATACGATCAGCCCGAATTCTGGCTCGGCATTCGTTGGCTTGGAGTGGCTGTCGTCAATTTCTCGGCCGGCGATGCCGAAGATCGATATGGGTTAGCGAATGGATATGTATTGAGTTGGCAACTAAGGCTTTTCGAGTGTTATAGTTTATCGTATTTTCAATTTCAGCCCCCCCGCCCCCCCCCCCCCCCCAAATATGATTAGTTCAAATTCTATGTTAGAATTCATTGAGTTGGAGTGGCTGTCGTGGATTTCTCGACTGACGATACTGAGGTGCAATTCGTGTTAGTAAATTGATGTGTATTGGTGGAACTGGTTCAATCTAATTATTGTTCAAATGTTTGGTGTACAGGTATGATTTATCCTGTTCTCAGATTTAGTCCCACCGAAATACGATCAGCCCAAATTCTGTATTTGAACTCATTGAATCGGAATGACTGTTGCCAATTTCTCGGCATGTTACTGAAGCGCAATAGATGTCAGTGAGAAGATATATCGTGCAATTTTATGGAACAGGTCGAATATAATTGTCCTTCTAATTTTTGGTGTACGGTTTTGGTTCATCGTATTTTCAAATCTAGTCCTAAAATTTTCAAAAATTCACTTCTACAACCGAGAAACCTAACAAGCGTACACAACCACCCTTCTTCCTCCACCGTCGTCACCTGCTCAAATCCCAACAAAACATCGAGTCATCCCTTTACTTATTCCCAAATTCATCATACGCAATCGTCTCAATCAAATCGGACAGATTCCTCCCGCGATCATCTTCGTCAAAAGCAATCTTGCACAAGCCAAACACACCACTACATCCATCACGCTCCCCTTCTACCTATCCCCCCCACCCCCCTCATCCCTCCCTGTCCGCCCTCCTGAGCTGTTTGCTTTTAATTAAAACGACACGCATTAGCCATTGTACAGTTGTATATCGGAGCGGCGGCCATTGCTTTTTCTTAAAGCAATTCGACATTCGTGCCGCGCGCGCGCGCGCGCGCGCGACAATTTCAGTATATCATTGGGGATTATGCGAATTCTCGAAGGCTGAGCCGGCGTAAATCATATTTAATTAAGGCGGCCGGGGGCCCGCGGGCTTAACGAAAATTTCGGTGTTAACTGCTAATTAGCGAATCGGCGAGCCGGAGACCGGCTTGTCGCCCTCCTGCGCGGCCAATTCGCACTGTGAGAACGTAAATGATGTTAAAAATAAAATTGACAAAGCGGCGATGAAACGCATTTGCCGAATTCGGAGTCGAAGACTATACCTGCCGATAGGGCTCTCGCGAGAATGATGGTTACCTGAGGTTCGTCGGCGATTTGGACTTGCTTGTTTGAAAACCTATTTAGTCTTCGGGGGTTGGTACTGGGTGGTTTTAGTGGAAGTGATTGTAGGTGTACTTTTGATATATGATCGTTTTGTATGATGTATGGATTGAAACTACTCTTGCTGTGTTTAATAGTTTTAAAGAGTACACAATTTATATGCCGTTTAACCATATAATTATAAAAATGTAATTGTAAAAATATCAATATAATTACCAAAATAATTGTAAAAATGTGTTATTGAAAGCTTTCAGGTTTATGCGTTAGTTTTAGTTTGCAGGCGTGTAATTAACGTTGGTGATAACTTAGTGCAAATTTAAGTTTTTATCGATGTCAATAAGATACTTGGTGATATACAAAAGACGTCGCTAATTATGCACAAACAGAATAAAGTAAAGTAAATGTGATTGTGATGCAATTAATGCAGTATCGATCGCCCTTTAATGTCAGCCTTCATTGTGGCTCTTCAACTAGTACATTTGCCATATTGATTCTTCTACTACCGGTAGTCAATTTCCGATGTACTTTATGACGTTTCACAGAGATTTAAAGCTGACGTAAATAATGACATGTACCACGCAATAAAGTGCAGTGCGCTTTGTTCCAATATCTGTGGTTACTTCAACGGGCATTAATATTTCAAAACTCGGGGTGACTTCCAGCCCACCCTGTATATCTTCCGTCCAGTCACTCCGTCCGTCGTGCTTTCAACTTTCTTACCGCCTTGCGGAAGGTAAACATAGGAAAATTGCGGCAAAGTTTTTCTTGTACCTGAAACTTCCGCAAGTATAATGAATATTAAATGTCTTAAAAGTCAAGTCTTTGATGAGCGGCGTTAGCTACAGAATTATGGGATTACCTGAATGATCCTCATTCCGCAATGCGAACAAAAGACGCTGAACAGTAACGAGTCTTTCAGAACTATAATTGTCGTCGTAAAATACAAGCGTAACACTAATTTACGAATCTCTCCGCTCTTACTCTCCGCATGACTATATTTAGTCGTTGCCGGTCGCGTTTCGTTCCAAATGCACCGACGTTTATATAAAGACAAGGCTTGACCTTCGTTCAATTTTATTCGATGAACCAGAAAACGAGTCGGAGGTTGCCGTTTATTACGAATGGCGCTGTAAGTCGATTTTTAGGGCACACGTTTTATTTATACGGTATTTCATATTTTCACTTACGGAATAAGTTGTATAACATTATATAAACTTAAACATACCAGACACACACACACACACACACACACATACTTATATATAAAAATTACGGCAACCTTTACATATATGTGCATTGCATTATAGTACGATTTAAATTAGAGAGACATAAGGAATAAATGCGCGAACGTTATCTAAAAATTTCATTTGAGCCAAACAATCGTTCGGCATGCCTCCGAAACAAACCAACCGAATGCATATCAGAACTTGCTCGCCAAAGGCAAAGCTTAGCAAAGCATGGGAATGCGTACGCTTATCTGCGAACGAAGCTGCGCCCAGCGTTAGAGATCCGTTAATCGGGCGAAACGTGCGCGTCCGATACTTTCCGCGAGCGCGTGACCTTGAATCTGAGAGACCATGAATCTTCACTAGCGGAGGCATTAAAAGAGAGACCCGGGCATCCAATTAAAGCCCTCCGGTAGTCCGTCCGGGTCCCTCGGCCGAGCGAAGTAGCATGTTTTCTCGAGTGAATCCTCCGGGCTTACCAGTTTGTCCCCTCTTTTCTCATTTCGTCGGTGCCCTTAGCGCTTCCGACTTTGCCCCCTCTGCCGGCCACTCCCCTCCCGCCGTTTGCCCCCCGTCTGCGAGTCCCACGCTTGATAAATGACACTTACGTGTAATATTCGGTTAATTAAAGTCGACTCCGCGAGAAAAATGAAAGAATCATGGTGGTGCCGTCGGGATATTCCATTTTCATCAAGTCTAATGGTACCCCGGGTACATTGTCATGTAATAGAGCGACTCTCTTAGTTGGCGGGCGAATACGTTGCGGCGTATGTGTGGCTGTGTATGTGTGCGTGTATGTAGAGCGTGAAGAGTATTGGGAGAGAAGATAGATGCCCGTAAAATTGACGTTCTATATGAGGCGATAAAGGCTTTGATTAATGTGATCGTGAGAGTTGTTCGCGGGGTTATTGTAAATTGGATATGTTATTGGCAGCTTTGTGATTCGGGACGAAACGGTGGGAATGTGTGTACGTTGCGCGAAGCGGTGACTGTGTCATGTTTTGGTAATTGCGGGTATTAATTATTGTGATGTGGTATTAGGAATTACTGGCTTTACTGTCCTTGTTTGCATACGGGTAAAGAAATAAAATTGGGATGTTAGCATTTATGTTTGTTCTGGGTTTAATCGTCCCAATCAGTCGCATATGCTTCTTACCTGATCGTAAAAGCAGGAATGACATTGGTGCTTAATTTTTAAAGCGGTGTATCTACTTACCACTGAATGTCCGTGTTTGATTGTATGAGCTGTTAAGTTAACATTTATTTACACGAAACAGTAGAATATTATTGTTTCATAGTTTACTCTTCGCTTTAACGGGTTTTTGTGCAAATAATTTTTTTTATCGAAGAAAGTGTAAGATATGCAGGTAACAGACAGTTACATATCGTTTTGTTGAACAATCGTTGTATCTTGTTTGACGAATCATCGATATTATTATAAAACTTTTTCTTAAGCAATAAATGCAGTACTCAGATGATCAAATGTTCTTTCTCTCCCCCCTCCTGCCAAACAGTACTGTCCCAACAACAAGAAACTAAGAAATTTGCTACGCTACTTACTGCTCGCCCACAGTTTCTCAATCAACCCTACCGCAAATCAGAACTACCCCACCGCCATTCGAGCATCGGGCCCACCGCAACCATCCCATCCGCCAGAAAAATTGCTCTTCGCCTCCCCAACCGCACAAAATCCGCACTCCTCCAACATCCACTCCCAAAAGCATTCTCCCAACTCCTTCACCCTCATCCCCCCCTCTTGCTCCTTGAGCTTCATTTAACGCCACGAGCCGAAGGGGTGTCTCTGCATTGCGGCTCGAATAAAGTCTTGACTGACTGAGCCGTATCCGCGGTCGGGGAGGAGTTTTCGTCGTGGCTAACCTGTCAGGAGGGCAGCTAATGAAAGAGCAACGGGACTCCCGTTAATAGCCCCCGACTTATCCTCGGGACAATCTTCTCTCCTGGAGTGTACCGGGAGAGGCGGCCAACACGAAGGAGAGCGAACGTACGTTCGTCCGTCCGTCCGTCCGTCCGTCCGTACGTCAGACTGTTCACGGACACGTAGAGGTCGTACATGAGTAGCTATGTACGTCGGACCGTTCACGGACACGTAGAGGTCGTACGAGAGTATGTACGTCGAACTGTTCACGGACACGTAGAGGTCGTACGGGAGTATGTACGCGCCAGGGGTCGCCCCATAGTACGGAGAGGCACGCGATTGTTCTTCTTGGCGCACCCACGCGATAACGCGCCATGCAGGGATCGCCGACGGATCCTCCGGGCTAAAGGTGGACGGATAGGCGGGCGTAGATCGGAATTTATGTAGCGGCGTGTAAACATCGTATAAGTGGCCCACGGTGCGCGACTGACCGGCACTGTACGACGCTGGGTCACGTGACCGTGCGTTGAGCGCGCCGGAGCGCGCGCGGGGAGGGGGTGGGGGGGGGGGGGGGCTCGATGAAGGGTTGACGATTCACGATCGCGCTCGCGGTGGTCATGATTTTTAGTAGGAGTGGCGTGTTTCGAGAAGATTCGGTTTAGGATTTGTGCGATTTCGTTAGACGTAGGGCGCAATAAAATGCGAGTTTTTAGAATTTGGAAGTGGAATTACCGAGAGTACTTTTATTGGGTGGATATTTAAATTTCCGATTTTCTTCAATATCTTTTGAGCTTCCTCTGACACACTGTCAATCCTTGGTAGTCCTTTTCCTCGGACGAAAATCAAAAAGGAACACAGAGTCTGACATGTTCTTCGTTAAACAAGTCAGTACAAGTTATTCTCATTACAGCATAAGAGACACAGGTTTTACTTGCATTTTTCTATTGCAATAATAGATACATAAAAATTCAACCGCGTCGGTAAATCGATCAGTACATTTACTGCCGACAAAATCTCAAAATATACCAAGTATTAAACCACAATATCGCTCTACAAGCATTTCCAATTACAAGACAAAGATAACCGATCGACACAGGTCCTTATACCCATTCAATCTCTCGTCACCGAACTCTTCGGAAACTAAAGCCGCTCCCAACTTTGACTCAGCCACATGTCATCACCCTCACCTCATTCTCTTCCATATCTCGAAGACGACTCATCGCGAGCGATCAGCTACCGGAAAGGAAATAAGTCCGTCGCGAAAGGCGGACTGCGAAAGGCGGAAGAGTGAAAAGGCGGCGTACAGAAGCGCGGCTAACACAATGGTAACGGCACTCGGTGACTGACAATGAACGTAAGTGGATGCCATCTCCCCATTGGCCCGTCTTGTCGCCGTACACGGCGAGCAGCCATCCGAGCATCCAGTCAGCCATCCAACGAGCCATCCAACGAGCCATCCAGCCAGCCATCCAGCCAGCCATCCAGCCAGCCGGAGAGCATTCGGCTTAATACGGCATTGTCCCAGACGCGTACCTGCCCGAGTATTACACGCACTCCGGCACCTTACACGCCGGGCGTAAGGTGCTTACGTAATGCGTGCCTGAATGTATAGACACGCGCCGCTCCCATTCTACGGGACTCCCGGAGACGGAGGGAAGACACGTGTCTCCGTTGGCCTGAGTTGCCCTAGGTTGCCCTAGGTTACCTCTAGGTTGCCCTGTGTTGCCCTGTGTTGCCCTGTGCTGCCCTGTGCTGCCCTGTGCTGCCCTACGCGCAGTTAGCTGTTTCCCCTCTCGTCACCGTCGACCCACGCCGCTTACGCGCCCTAATCATATTCGCTCGGGGCTAATTTCTAATGCGACGATCGCGGATGCGCTCAGTCCGACGGAACAGAGACGATTGACTCGGTGCTCGGCCATTTTAGATATGGATAATGTAAGGGATGAATTGAAGCTGACGAAATAGATTACGTATCCTGGGTAGGTGTTTTTGTAGAAGGGAGTTTGAAACAGGTTTGAGGAGAAATGTAAGTTTGCGTCGAATATTGATTTAATGAAAGAACGATCGTGTGACGTTAACGTTTCTCGAGGATAGAATTGTAAAAGGGAGATAAAATATTGAGCGTGCTTACATGTTGGATTTTTTGTGAAGTGACGGTGTGCTAACTTGTTATACTTATGTGTATTTTAAAGTAAATTCTGAATTTATTGCTCTTGACGGGTAACGGACTTTTTTGATTGTGACAGATTGTTGTTTGTTACAACTTTCACTGTGTGCTACTATCGTTTACACTGTTTATGAATTATAATTAAATTTGCCACGGTGCAACTTGTAATATGGAGCTTTTTGAGTGTTGGTGTTACGGTTAAAATTTAGCGGCGTGTCAGAATTATACCGTTATAAATTACGTGTTTTTAAATGTATGACTGTTCTTGTAAACTTGTTCAGAGTTTCATTTTAGTAGAAAATGTGTTGAGGGATGTTTACATTTTATCGTCAGAGAACAAAGTATTATTAATAAAAAAAAGGGTGAAAGCAATTCTGATTGAATTGTTTTTAATATTGACGGATTTTCATTTTTCAAAACAAAGTAGCAGCTTTGTAATATGCAGTGGAAAACATTTGCCATTGGATGTTCTACAATTTTTACCAACGTTTTAACCTAACCGCAAAAATAGGATTCGTCATGTCCATTCATTTTTGATCCAAAAACATTTTCGTTTGAACGTTATATCATCATTGACATTATTGTTATAAAGTTCTGTTAATGTATTCGAATAACGACTATCTTGTAGATATATAATTAGCTGTTTCAATTGTGTGGAAAAAATGGAATTAGCGAAGTAGCTATCTCAAATTTCCATCGCATCAATTAAATAATGTTCTCTCCATCACAATCCTACAAATCTGGTATTACGATGATCATATTGAAATAAAAATTTCATTGAAAAAGAAATAAAAAAAATGTTGGGTCTTCCTTCTTATTTAAAACCCGCAATCACGTAGTTGCCAACACAATACATAATCGCGGAATTAATCACACCTACCGCAACATACACATATGCGATATGAGAAGAAAATCTTACTGCAATCTCCGCCATATTCTTTCGTCGACGTTCGATTTCCCCACAGCAGCACCGCAAGAATTCATCAGTCCCACACACGTTCCCTCTCTCTCATCGCAAACACGTTGTCTCCCACATTCGGCTTATTAGCACCGCTGTCGAAAGGGCGATTCCCGTCGCATTACAGTTTCGCCGGCGCTGCTCACCGTTGCGCGATATGCATTTCGCGGTAGTGAGAGGCGTATTCGTTTACGGGCACACGGCCACTTTACGGTGGCAGATGGTGTACATTACTTCTCGTCTCTCACTCTCACTCCGCCATTGCGAGAGAGAGAGAGAGAGAGAGAGAGAGAGAGAGAGAGAGTATAATCATCGAGGCATTCCGGGGCCCGCGGCTGCGAACTTTCCCTAACTTCACCCCCCCACCCAACTCCTCCATCTCAACCCCCACTTCGCAGGAGTCCCTTAGCCTCCCCTCGCCCCGTCAAAGTTATAATCGAAGTCAGCTTAATAGAGTTCGACGATGGAAACCGATAATTAGGACATCCGACCTGCTGATATTCCAGCATCGTCTCCTGTTAAACGGATGACACTCGGGGACGGGTAAATACTCTCAGGCTGTCGAACGTTTGCCCCCCGCCCCCGCTCACTCTCCTTCTCATCCTCTCCCTCCTCAGCCACCGTCCTCCTTCCCCTTTGCTCCCATTCTTTTCCGTCGCCGATCGCGACTCGGAAAGGTCAGCCGAGGTAAATGGGTCGGGCTTTGGCTATAGTTCGGAATCTTAATGTCGCGGAGAATGGGGGAAATTGTTTGGAAGGCTTGATATTGAATTCTTTTAGTGGCGGTGGGCTTATTTATGTTTGGGGAGTTTGCTGGAAAGCGTAAGAGGATGTAGGTGCGTAGTTTAGATGTTAGTTGCGTTGTGCGAGTGGTGAAGTGGAAAGCGTGAAGAGTAACATGTGTCTTGGGGGGTTGAATTTACGTGTGTGTGGGTATGTGTATAAATATATGTTTACTGGAAGTAATATCACTGCTTGTTCAGATAGGTACATATATCGAATTATGTGTGTTGGTAGTATACGTATTTATGTGGGCCATGTAAGATTTTGATAAGTGAACACCTGCACAATTAATATAAGATTGTAAATATACTAGTATAGAATCAATACACTCACCTACAAAGTGGGTATAAACAGCATCGAATATTACAATCAGCATTTAACAAAATATCCCCTTTAAACCGCAATTTACAGTTGCTTATTAAATTCCGAAATTCTTACCTTCTTCCGATTCTATTCACTTTACAAGCTCTGCGTTGTCGAGGCACATTTCTTTCGCATAACTCATATTTTTCCCCAAATGTTCATCACTTCGTTTGACATCGGATTTACGCTCATTGTCCGTCGATCGTCGGCATACTTCATGCGCGAACTTTTATCTACCGTCCATTCCACATCGGTAATCTTAGCTTAGGAATATCTCCAGCCCCAGAATTTTTTCCCGTTCCTTTCAAGTGCGGGAATACTCGCGTATGTTCTCCCCGCTTAATTCAATGTCGCTTTTAATCTGTACCACATTTTTTATGCGGCCACGAGGCCGGATACAAAATGGGAGCAGAGAGAATGGAAGATAAAAGGATGAAATGAGGAATACGCGGCGAGAGGGCGGAACGTGAAAGAATTGAAAACGTACAAAAGCGGAAGTCCTTCTAATGAATGGGGTATAATGGACAATGGCATTGATGAGTTTTAATAGCGCGTCGGCCATTGTGGTTCCTTTGCCAACCCGATTCGACGTACTCGATGATTCGGACGGCCGTCGATCGATCATATATGCGTATGATTAGCGCTTCTACGCGTATTACGCCGGTAATCGTATTAAAATGAGTGGAAGTCGTTTTTATCGGGATATTGTCAATGGAGCCTGTTCGATGCTCCAGAAATTTGAGTTTTTAAAGAGATAGTGCTGAGTTGGAGCGAGTATCGTTTTAACCTGTTATCCTATGCGAACGGTGTCAGACATTTTTCCGCGGCCATTTTCATACGAATCGTTTTCATACATTAAGTAATGATTGCGAATCTTCGAGAATTGCCAAGCATTTATTGTGGTTATTCTTGTATTTGCACGTTCACGATAATTTGTTGACCCTATGACCTTGACGAAGGATTACTTTAGGGTTTTGGTAGTAAACAAGTGCAATGACCGCGTTCGGAGTTATATGTACGCATTTTTCGAGACTGTAACACATGCGGTCGTACGGATTATTAAAGTTACAGTTCACAGTGAAGTTTACTGTAAAGTTTGGCGCAGCTCTTGCGAGCTTTCGGATAAACCACACAAGTAGGACGCGACGTTTGAATTATTCAACGGGGCTGTACTGATTTTTCAGTTATTTCTCTAAAGGTTGACCAAAATAGAAATCGTTTTTCCATTCCGATGACGTTTACCGTCTTCCACTTTATTTAGAATCATTCTTAACATCCGGTGCTCAAAACGGTACAAGTCCAAAATTTATATGTTCAAAATCACGTCGTATGAAAATAAACGTCCTTGCCACTACTGAATTATTCTTATAAAACAGTGAAAATTCTACATTGGCACTGATCCGGTCTTTGACAGTCCACTTCTTACCAATTCCACCGTTTCACATATGAAATACCGGTCTAACACAATTCCAGGGTTATTCGCGACCCAAAACGCAATCGGGCCGCCCGAAAGCAGTCCTTTATCGCACGTTCCTTGTTCCATCCCCTCGAATGCACCCAATTCCTAGGACGCACACTCGATCGCGCGATCGTCAGAGCCGATACGCTCGTCAGCGCGTTCGCCCGACATTCCTCCGCGTCCCGGCAGCTCGCACATTTGCCTTTCCCCTTCCAGTCCTCCCCTTCCAATCCTCCTCTTCCAGTCCTCCCCTTCAGTCCCGCGGGTGGAAAGTGTGGAATTCGTGAAAACAGTCCGACGCCTCCCGATAATAGCGGGGTAGCTATTTCTTTCGCTCTTCCAAGGGTGTACATTTCGGTCTGTACGCTTCTCTTTCCTTTCTGTCCCCCCATACCCCCACCCTCTCTCTCTCTCTCTCTTACTCTATCAGACTCCGTGGTCCCGCCAGAACGCTCTTCCTTCGTACGTGCCATGGGATCCAAATATTTGGACGCCGCGTAGGATCATCGGCATTCATCGCGTAGACCTTTAAAACGCTTCTGCGAGGAAGGAAGGAAGGAAGGAAGGAAGGAAGGGAGGGAGGGGGCGGACGGTTGGGTTAGGTAGACCCGAAGGTGGGCAGGAAGGAAGGAAAGAAGTAAGTGAGTTCGTCCATTCGAACGACAACTACAGTCGGCGACTGGCAATGTGGTAGACTATCGCGTTTGCCTGACGGCAGAGCGACGAGGGGAAGAGAGGAGGGTCGGAGTGGGGCATAAAAGTGTAAGAGGAGCGGGACGGTTTGAATAATCGAACGGATCCTCTGCATTTATTTCGTCGCTCGGTATAATTCAGCCGATGGGAGCCGAACGATCTGTGAATGTGGCATGTTGATTGAAATTGCTACGGTTCACGGTTAAGAGGGGTGGTGGGGGGAGGAGAGGGGGCTTGTAGGTGGAGTTATTATTTGACGATATTTACATTTCTTGCTGTTGTCGATGGATCGAGAGTATTGCGACTTTAATCGGCGTTGGGAGTTGTACTGGTTTTTGAGGTTTACTTTAGTGTCTTCGGACGACTGAATATTTAGTAGTATCGACGTGTACGGCTGTCAATAAGAGTATTTAAAGTCGGTTTAAAGTGAGAAGAGGTGAAATGCCTAAATTAAAATGATGAGAGGCAATCAGTTTTTCATTCAATTATTTCGAAGGTTTTTTTTTCACGTTAAAGAGGAAAAATAAGAATATTCAATTAATTCGTAGCATTGTTCAATTCGAAATATGGCTGCCACGGTGTTACGTACATCGCGTCCGCGTTTTACCCTTAACTCCGGGCCGCTTTTCATAAACTTACGCGTCGCGCTACAGAAGCCAAATTACGCGAAAGCGGGGAAAAAAGTGAATTCGCCGGAAGGAAATTCGCTAAAAGCCGTCTAGCCCGTAAAAACGAATGGCGCCAAAATGGTATAAAGCGCATCCTCGTGCGGGCGGCGTCAAAAATTTTAGCAGCGCAACAAGGGTTAACATGGGATCCGAAGTGGTCCGCGAAGTTGCTGAACACTCGTGTAACGCTCACGCCTAACCAAACCCTTCAACTTACGTCAACTTTACAAATTCGACGCAGCCCAAAGTACGCTCAAAGGAAAACCGTTTACGCTCGAGTATATTCGAGCGCGCTAAACAGGCCAAACTGTGCACGCTCGAGTATATTCGAGCCGCGTTGTATTTGATGCTGCCAAAATTAAAATAAAAGTTTTGATTAATTTTGTATTTTTTTCATGTCTTTGCCAAGACAATGCTCTAAAATGTGTTTTACATGAAAAAAAAATTGATTTTCTTTGGCCTGTCTGTTTCAAAGAAACCGTTCGTTAAGATGTTAATTACCTTGCTTGAGCGCGAGCTGCGCGTCCGAACGAGGAGTCGAACTTTCGGGGCCAACACTTATGTTTCACGTGCAAGTTACGATGTAACGCTTTTCCGTATGATGCACCCTGGAAGCGCAGGCATGAGAAGGGAGGCAGGAAGAAACGAGGCGGACGCGAAAGCCGGCGGAAAAATTGTCTGGCTCGCGGAATGGGGGTGGGAAAAAAGTGTGCGACGTCGGAAGTTTAAGCAGCGAGAGTTAATACGGGGGTTCGAAAGGTGTAACGCGGATGCGGATGCGGATGCGGATGCGGATGGCGGTACCCTGCACGTTTCGAGTTTGTGCGCGGGCTAGGTCTTGCAGGTCTTCGTCGACAACGGATTATGCAACTGTCGCCGGTCTCTCTAATTCGCTTACGACCCTTTACGTCCGTCTCCCACGCACACACACGCACACACACGCGCGCACGTATGCACTCATGTACGTCTGTGCAGTCGACACCTGCGACATCGCACGGAACAAACGCAATGACACTGTCACGCTTCGTCTGCGAACGGTCGGCCATTGGCTGCGATCTCATTCGAATTAGATCGCGGATTGGAGGAGGATAATCCTTAACAAGGTCGACCGGATAACAAGGCAAAATCTTGTCCTTGCGATCGACCTTGATTTTCGTGTCGTGTGCGGTCGATGGGCTTTGTTCTGCGAGTTGGCGGCGGCTTCTTTGGCGTTACGTGGGGTAGTGGTATTTTTGCGTGCGGTGAGATTTCATTTGTTTGGGGATGGAGAATTTAAGACGATTTATGTATTTTTACATGAATTATTAAAGGAGTATCAATTGGAATATGCAACCGAATGAAATTATGCAATATTAATTATATATCTTATTGGTTGGTCAAATAAAATCTAAAGGAAGAAAGTGTTTGGTGAATCAAAAAATTAATTTTGATCAGCGCAGTAAATTTAGTAATAATTAAAAAAGCATGGAAAATTTTCGATAAAGTAACAAATACAGTATTCGTAAAAGTACTTACTCGCATGTACCTACTTACGTTCAATGTACCTAATTCCAGATTTGATTTTTACCATCGGATGTTTGATAATGAGGACGTTGAACATTATTTAGCGATTTCCGTTTGTGGCTCCGACATGTTCTGCAGAACCAAAGAATAATTATGTAATGTACGTGTTACACGTTGTCATTGTTTATTACATTCGCGGTTAACTATTCATTTCTACGCGCACGTGTTGTACAGCGCTGATGTGTACATTTTGCCAATGGCAAATGTAATTTGTTATTGCCGATGCGAGCGATAATGTTTTCGACGCAGGAAGAACATTTTGGAATTGTTTGAACGGAAGGAGGAAAGTATATAACACGATTCTGAAGTACTATTATATTCCTAAAATATTAACGGGCAAAATAGGTTTGTACATTGGAAAATGAATTTCCATTCACAATGTCATCGTGCAAATGTTTCTTTTAAACCGAGAATATTTCGAGCAATAACAAGCATTCAATCTTGTCGATAAAAAGAACTCGATCGAAAGAAAACAAAGATTCAATCATCTAACTAATTTTAATTAAAGAATAAACTTAAGTTGAACATATATACCAAAAATGAATAAAGAACACCAAAATTCCACTTACCACCGTACAAAAATCTCCGCACATCTCTGCTTATGAAACAGATTCCTATCACATCTCAAAATGCGTCCGAGATCGAACTGAGTTAAACAAAATCTACCCAAAATCGAATACCTATAACCACGCGTAACTACACAATCAGACTCTACCCATACCCATACACACGTCTTAACTGACACATGAGAGACACCCCGCGAAGCGCTCTCGAGCTTACAGCGTGAAGCTTCCCGATCCTCTCTTCAGCATCCGGCAAGTTTTTGCCCCGGCTCCTATTGTTAGTCGTATAACAAGTTCGATTTACGTCAGAGGCCGCCCCGGTCACGCGGATCGTCAAACGCTCGGCGTAGGTTTCGTGCCGATAAGAGTCCGGTATCATGCATATTCCGCCATACTTGCCGCTTTTTATAGCCGTACATCATACGAGCCCCGTGACGCGGGATGTGCATCTTTTATTAACCGCGTTACGATATAAAGCGTTTCCTCTGTGGGCATATACCCCCCCCCCCCCTCTCTCTCTCTCTCTCATTCGCGAGCACAGACACGCTCGCCCACCCTCTCTCACTCTGCCTCTCCTTCTCGCTCGTGTTCATTACGTTTTTTAATCCAATCTTGACGCTCGACGTGGCCGGCTTGTAAAAAAACGAGAGCCACATTATACGCGAAACCTTTTATTACCAGCCAGGGTAGGGTAATCTGGTTGATCCAGGGGTGGCGGTGCTGACATTTTTTATAGTTTCTCTCCCCCTGCTTCGATCCCCCCACCCCCACCCCCCCTTCCTCACTCTCCTCTCCTCGCTTTCGATCGTCCCTTCCTTCGTCTTTCCTTCTAATCTTTTAACTTTTTTGACTTTTTTCGGCGCGCGTTTTTATATACATAGTCACCTTTCTCATCTCTTCGCGTTTCAATTGTTCTAGGCCCGATCTTGATCAGAGCGGACAATTCACGATTTATTGTTTTAAATCGTAATTCTTCGATGCCGATTCTCACATGTATATGTAAATATACATACAGCAAATACAGCGTAGTTTTAGCTGTTACTTAGAAGGGTAGTTTGTCGTCGTACACTATGGCGCGTGAGGTTGCGAATAACTATAATTTATAATTTACAATGAAAAGGTCAATAAACGGTTATTCTAAGTCGCATGGATGTGATGTGAACGAAATTTGAATAAGGGACTGACATGTCCTGTCAAATTATAGACCAAAGTAGAGAAAATAACTTCATTATTAGGTGATTAGATTATAATTATATTATTAGTCACGTGTTACCTAGCAATGGTCTACGTCATGATGGAAGCCAAGCAGCTGCGCAAGCTAGACGAAATTTTGGTAAAATTATGGACTATTATCACGTTCGCCATTACGAATTGGGAATTACATTACCCCGTCGGTTAGATTGACAAATAATTAATAATCCATTACATTTTCTAAATTTAGTGCTGATCATATATAATAACCGGCAATTGTACATAATCATCAGTTTATTACATTTACCGTAACATATTATACGTACACAATAGAACCAAAAATGTTGAATGAAGGAAATTTCGCTGAAAATCATTATGGCCGCGCAAACTTCCCTTTCATCCATCCCCCAATGTCTGTTCACCGTTCCCCAAAGAATCCTCATTGAATCTCTCTTCCTCTCTCCGCCATCGACCCGCCACCACTTCCTGGCGAATTTCAATCCGGCTAATTCCACCCTCCCGCGTCACGACCACATTTTTCACCCTTCCGCTTGCCGCTCACTTTCGCGCAAACGTCAGCGAAGCGACGGACTCGTCACCGATGATGCCGGGTGTCAATCACCGGGACAGGAAGTGCAAACGGAAAGAGGCCCGCCGATGCCTTTTCAACGCGGCGTGCTATTTTCCATTTTTTTTTTTTTCGACCGACCGTCCCAAATGCCATTGACAGCGACGCCGAATGAATTGTTTTCGCCCGAATCGTCGGTAATTTCCGCGGGAGACATCGTCTGATCCTTTGCTCCGTTGTCGACCTCGAACCGTGAGCTGACATCTTCAAAGTCATTCTCGACGCGATCATTCTTCCCACTCTGGCCTCCTTCATCGCGAACAATCGATCATTCATCGACACTTGAACGTTACATGTAAGAATTTTCGGCGTGTGTGAGACCAAGGAATTCCGTGTGTTTGCTCGACGTTTCGACATTCATTTTATGTAATTTAATTTTATTTTTATTTCTGTTCAAATAAAAACCCTAAATAGAGAGTATACACATCGTTAGAATCAAAATCGATCAAATAAATAGAATTACTTCTCGCTGAACCCGCTACATCCTAAATTATCGGAATTAATGTGCGACGCAGGTGCTTCGACTGACCGAATTTAGAATCAGCCCCATTATTGCCCTAAGCAACGCTACCGCTACAAGACCGCCCCCTAATCCACTCCCATCCTCTCGGACCTCAAAAAATCTGCGCAAAAATCATAATTTACTCGACTCGGCAGCCCCGGTTCAAAAATTCGCCAATCCACCCATATATTCTCGCCCGCCGCAACTCGGTCAATCGTCAGTCCGGAAAATCATTCTGACGTGCCCGAAAATAGCGCTGGGGATAAAAAAAATATGTATCATATTCGGTGAAATTTACTCGTCGCAGGGGGCGGTTATCAAGTTCGCGAGCGCGCGCGCGCGCCCGCGCACCGTTTGGATAGCGACCGAGCGGACGGGAGTTTCGTCCAGATGAAAGGATTAATTGCTGGCGGGCATCAAATGACAGGGAGGCGCGTCATTGTCAGCGGACATGAGCGGCTTTCGGAGCTGCGCTATTTTCGTTTCATCGGCAGCATATTTATTTCCCGAGTCCGAGCGATAAACGTGCGCGCGCGCGCGCTTCGCTTTTCAACCGGCGGCGTGTCTGCCGATCGACTATCCGAACGATAAATACGAGAAAATGCGCGCGCGCGCGAGACACTGGCGACAATGTCTGATACACGCCCGACAGATAGGCTCTGTCATTGGGAGGCTGTGTCGGGAGCGGTGAGTTGGCCGCAGCTTCGAAACTGAGGAGGTGTGGATTGAAAATCTGTAATTTAGACGAAGAAATAATTTAGAGAAAGAGGGGATTATAATGTCCTCTCTTTCTTATTAAAATTAGCGAATAATGCCGAAAAGCTTCCATTTTACATATGGTTGATCACTAAACTATCTTCTTTTCTACGTGTAATTTAGACTTCCCGCTGCTTGAAACGGCCACTTTCCGAATTACAGCTAGCCCTCCTATAATACGGTAGACATATATGCATCCTACGACCGAGTACATTTTATAGAACTTATCCGTAATGTACATTTTTAAATATTAGTTATTTGCCAAATAAATGGGTACACACTGGCGACAATGGGTGGCGACAACTCTGTCGAGTCTCAGACAAAAATCGATCGACACAACCTCTCCACACTCGTTCAGCCTAATATCCAGGTATCCTTTCCGCGCCCTTGTCCATCCATCGAGCCATTACCGAAACGTAATCGTCGTCACATCGTCTTGTTATTACTGCCAGCGTGACTCTTTATCTTCCAACCCCCACCCCTCCACCCTCCTCCCCTCCGATGCCCGAAGCTGGCCCGAAACTGGTCTCGCCTGACAGCCTCGGCGAAGACAAACGATGGACGGTCACGAGCCGGCCGACCAAAGGGGTCGTCCGCGGAAATGAGAAAACGTCTGTCTTTACCGGCTATCGGGAATATTGGCCTCGCGGAGCCGGCTTTCTCCCTCTCCCCTCTGCCTGCCCTCCTCCTCATCCCGCTTGCAAACCCACCACCTTCCCATCCTCTCGCGTTCGGAGACTTTTCGTCACTCGGGGCCGTGCGGCATTCATTTCGGCGACCCGGTACGTGAGCCGAAACTTCGCAATGACGTGTGACCCTCTGAGTCCGTGGGAACCGGACCAGAGGGGGGAGAGGGTGGAGGTAGGACACGTAGCCGGCCGAAATTGGGGATCCTCAATGGCGCGAGGATCATATTTTGAGAGTATCGGCTCATTAGCTCGGGAATAGATCGCTGATTTATCGGAGCGGGGCGTGATCGATGTCGGGAATGAAGATGGCGGCCCGGTAACGTCCTCTGTGGCGAACGTTATTTTTATTACGGCGACAGTGCTATCTGCCACTCCTGCCTCCTCCCTTTCTTTTTTTCTTGCCGACGAACGGATCGCCGTTCATTTGTCATGCGTCGGGACGCGGAGATAAGTGTCATCCGTTAGAAAGACGGTAGGCTGTTGCTTATGAATGAACAGAAATAAGGGTGAATTACAGTGAGGAGTGGGTGAAATTGAGGGGGTGGACTTTTTTTGGGTCTTTGTCGCGTTCTTTGGAGAGTAGTTGAATTTTTGCTCAGAGATTTGCGAAGAGAGGAAGGATGACATAGAGGAATTTATGACAACTATTTTTTTGGTTTTCAGTTTAAGATCATTTTATGGTACCTGGCGGGGGGGGGGGGGGGGTGTATGTTTTCGAAGTTTGTATGAATGTCGAAAATGTGACATGTTTCATATTCGACGTGTTACTGCCGTCGACTACGTGTTTAAGCTACCTGACTTTCAATTTATACCTACCTAGTTACAAAATGAATCAACTTTGCCAAGCGGTCACTTTAGAGAATGAACCTTTATACATGAGACATTCAGTGATAGTTTAAATAATCTATGAGTCATCGATATCACATTCAAAACGGTCTAATAGAATAAAAATCTAGATCAACCTCAATAACCGGATTTCCACGCGAAATCTAGTAATTATTTATTTGCTCTAGTGTTGCAGATACTCTCCACTCCGGATCTAATGCAATAAAGATCCAGTCTAACCTCACGAACCCATCTTTAGCAGAAATTAATTATTCATTTCTTCTAATGGCGCAGGTACTCTACGCTCTAAGTCGGATAAAAACAGTTTCACCTCACCAATCAATTTTCGCCAGAAATTAAATATCAATGTACTCTAACGTCTCGGATAGTGTGCACTCTAGTATCTAATCTAATCAAAACCCAGATTTAACCTCGCTAACGAATTTTCACCAAAAATCAATTATCAATGTACTCTAATGTTCCAGATACTCTACACTCTGGGTTTAATGCAATAACAACCCGATCTAGCCTCACTAATCAATCCTTACCATTATTAATTCACCCTCCTCTCATCACACCACCACTACATTCATCACTCATTTACACCGGCAAGCACCGATAACTGTTCCATTAAAAAACCCATACAATACCACCGCCGAACAAGTCTCGCAGCTCTAAACACCCCGTTGCATTTCTCGGACAAATCAACACCTCGCCCCTCCTCCACATCCTTCTCAAAAGCAGCACAATCATTTCGATGACACTCCGGTACAGTCCATTCTTGGCTCGACATTAAACACCGAAACTCACCTCTGCGTATACTCACCCTCCTCCAGTACCCCTCCCGCATTGCCGCTTGCGCAACTCTTTGAATGCGATTCCCCCGGGGTGAGGTAAGGGGGGGGGGAGGGGGGTGAGGGTGGAAGAAGTGAAAGAAGATACAATTCCCGATGCACAGTTGCGAGTATCGTTCGCCGTAAGGGTCTCGGAGGTACGGAGCTTAACATGATCTTGACTACAAATCGTTTTTCTTTCTGTTCCCCGCCCCTTGCCGTCACTCCCCCACCTCATCCCGGTTGCCCTGGCAAGCCACCCCCGTCCATCCTCGGGGGCATCCGTTGCCTATTTTCTGGGAGCCTCGATCTATTCAATCTCGATGCAAAGACGATCTCATGTGCAGTAATAGCTTGTCAGCCGCACGGAGCGAGCTTCTGATAAACGGCCACTTCTCTCTCTCTCTCTCTCTCTCTCTCTCTCTCTCTCTCTCCCTCGGCAGTTCCTCGTTGGATGCCTGTTTTCTCGATGTCCGACTTGGATAACATTACCCCCATGGCCTTTCCCTCTTTCCCTCTTTCACTCTCCTCCCCCACTCGCGACTGATGCCCCTCCCACTTTCGTTGCTTTCTTCCGTTAAATTGCCTTTGTACGTTGGAAGCAGTTCGGATGATGTCGTGACGTTATGTAAGTTGTAAGCTCTTAGGAGGCTGCGTGATGTCTATTCTCTCGGCGCTGTGAGCTATGTGAGGTAGAGTGGGAGATCAGGGCTGCAGGCAGTTGGGTCATTTATTGTGAAAACGTGTCTACACTTGCGTAAATTGTGGAACGTAGTAAGGCTTCTTTACGTTTATCAATCACCGCACAGAGAGTGTACTGTCGGCCGACAACCTTCGGCGCTCTCAACGCGTGACCTTTATTCGCCCTCAGTATTGAATACTCATCCTCAGTCCAGCTCATCCCACTCCTCCCGAATATCGAAGGCTCTCTCTCTCTCTCTCTCTCTCTCTGCGCCGAATGACGCAACTCATGACAAACTGCACGCGACCCTCTGACGTCCATCCCGCCATTTCGGCGCCCTACTCAATTATAAACCGCCCTTCCGCGAGCATCCGCCTTTAACGCATCGCGCGTCAGAACTGGCCAGGCACGGGGTGGAGGCGCCGAACAAAAGACGCTCAAGACGGGCCGGACTAAAGATATCCGCCGCGCCGCCGAGCGTCCGTCAGTCGACGAGGCGGCAAAAGTATTGTCCAAAGAAGGGCCAAGCGATATCAGGCCGACATTTCGAGTTCGGCCGTAGGAGTCCGCGCGACAAAAGGTCGAAGGGTAATACGTCAGGGCGTTACGAGGGGTGGCTAAAAGGGTGCCAGAACGTCGAGGGGGTGAGGGGTGGTGTGGGGTGGTGAGGGGTGGTGAGGGAATAGACAGGGAAAGGGAGAAGAAAGGGTGGAGAAAAACGAGGCGAAGGCGGAGGAGGTCGGTGGAAAAACTAATTTCCCGGGCAAGCCCGTAGGTGCAACCCGTATTAAAAGCCCTCCGGGTCAGGTGGTGCGCGCGTGCGCCCGCGCGCACGGCGTTGCTCGCGCTCACGCTCTGACGGGAGGAGAGAGAGAGAGGAACCTTTTCGGTCGGGGGGCGCGCGCGCGCGAGTCAGCAAAACCTTTTCGGCGATTCGTTCAGCCCCCGTGGGGCCGCTCCGGGATAATTTATACTCTTTCATATTCAAGCCACCCTCCCTCCCCCCCCCCCCCTCCCTCCCCGCGCGCGAGTTACGGGCCGTGAATCGGTCTGCATCGCTACCGCGGACGCCTATTTCCCGCCCGAGAGGCCTCGTGGCCCGCGTCAAATCCTTTTTTGCCAGCCTAGGGTAATAATGGTGTACGGCCGCGCGGGGGTGGAGGGGTGAGGGTGCGGATCGGAGCGGATGACGTTAATGCCGAAGATAAGAGGCGTTTTTCCGCGCGCGCGCGCGCGCGCGCGGGCCTGAGCGACGATTTTATGTACGAGAACACATGTTTTTGGAAGGGTGCTTTTTTTGGGGAGGTGGAGGGGGAGATTTGGGGCGGCGCGGCTCTCGAGAGCGGGAAATGAGAAGAAGATAAATTCATTTCGATGGGTGCTCGGGGACATTTTTTGGGGTCGACGGCAGACTTGGGGTGGGAATGATATTTCAGATGGATCATGATGCGGCAATGGAATACATTGGGGGTGGTTAAGAATATTTGAAGTGATGTAATGGCGTTCAGTTTGAAAATTGTGCGGTGCATGGGTTATTGATGAGAGTTTTTCGAATGGAATGACGTTAACGTTGGATGCGATGAATGTTTGCGTAACGGTTTAGTGATGGAGGCAGATTTTTGAGTGGACTTTTTTGAATGGATTGGAATTAGATATGAGGCGATGTGTGTGCAATGCATATGCGATGACACTAAACCAAATTCAAACACAAACACTAAAGCAATAAATAATAAGTACTTTCTTGAATGGGATGTTATTAAAAATGAAAATAAAAGAGTCCGTAGACTAATCGGGGGTTGGAGGTTAATTTTATGTGCGGAAACGTATGTTTTTGAGTTGAGCTTTTCTGGCGTAGCGAGAATTAAAGATGGATTTATGTAAGAACATTTAGATAACTATGATAACCAAGGGAGTCTCATAGTCATAAAATATGTGGTACAATTCAACAGTCGATATTTGTAGGATAATGGAACATGTGGATCATAAAGAAAATGTATTCTGTAAAATGACGCTTATCTGAAGATAAGAAACGTTCTTCTGAGGGTGATAAGGATAATGGACGATTTTCTGTGTGGTAACATATGTTTGGGGGGTAGGTTTTTCGGTGGGCAGAAACTTATATTGAGAAAGTTTCTGCGTAATCAAAACATCACGGTGGCAGTTATTCGGAATGTAATGGGAAATATGCATTGGAAATCAATATTGCTCGAGAATTATGACGTTTACGCTGCTATTCATTCGATACGTTCGTTTACGGAACGGTTATTCGATTGTAATAGTATACTCAAGTTCATAGGATTATGGATTTAACCGTCGATATGTTCAAATCACGTAAAACACGTCTGTCCCGCTGTCTGCATAAAAATAACGATTGTAACCTTTTCATGAGATAAACGTGATATCATTTTCTCATTTTTCGTCTCATATTTCAACAATGCTATCGCATACGTTTTACTACGCCCTCTTAAAACCGAAATTAATTCCAGTTTAATTATGTTCAGCGGTAACAGTTGCAACGCAATGGTAATATTTCCCCATGCAATGTTGTGCAAATTAATATGAATTCATGCGAATGAGCAACCAATGCGTTTATGCTCTATCTTCCCATGTACACATACGGCTAGCAAAGCTCTAATGATCTACGCACGTATAGTATGCAAAATAAGAAATAATATGAAACCTGCCAATAAGTTTAAAGACGTACAATACCTAAAACAAATCATCACTTATATCCAAAGATACTTCTCTCATTAATCCCACTATATCTTTTCATAACTCACTAACCTTATAATCATAAACTGACCACAAATCCAATTAACAACGTCCTAACCTATCGCAGCGTACCTTCAATACCACCGAATAATCGGAGAGAAATCTGCTCACAAAATGCCAATAACAGTTCCCAAACAAAATGGCAAGACATTACCGAAACACTTTCCTGCCCTCTCGACATTATCGAGAGCGTCACTAATTGCGGCGTCGTCAAGATGGCCAGATAATAAGGCATTAAGGGCAGTGCGTCGCGGCATCGCGATAAAGGCTCGTCAAGGGTGATTCCTTGGCCATTGGCACGCTTACGAATGTCGCCTGGAGTGTAATCTCGTCCATTGGCGGCTTTAACGTCCGTGTAATGGTCGACCGGCCGTGTAAGGTGCGCGTGAAAAGATGAGGCCGCCGTCGGGCAAAAAGGCGGACGTCGAGGAAACGATAGCGAGCGCGTAAATCAGCGCCCGGCCTCGTAACAGTCATTGCCGATCCCTCTCGATCCGCTCCTGATTCGCCATAAAGATGTTATTGTGCCGGGCGGGGTGGGGGGGCGAAAGTTTCGCAGGCGGAGCCAGTTATCGCTTCGCTCGAGTCATCCTCGCTCGAGCCGCTAATTAGCTCCGTTATCGATCGCGCCCGGATTATCTCTGCCCAATCGAGCGTGTGTCTGCCAAAGCCCGTTCCTTTAACCTGGCAGCCACTGGAAACGAGCAGGAAGCGCGTCCGCGCGACAGTGTGTGCGCGACAGTGTGTGCGTGACACTGAGAGTTCGGGATTCTGGAATCGCGGCTTCGGTGCGAATGTCTGATAACGGGGAAAGAAGTGAATTGGGCGAGGTTTGTGGCGGTGATCGTTCCTTCTCTTCGTGTATAGTATAGTGCTTTTTGTAGGAGCTTATGTTTGTTGATATACGGATTAGGACCCGCTTGAGCAGAGAGGAGGTTCTTGGATTATCTAATTGTGTTTTTAAGGGTTTGATGCATGGCAAACTTAGACATATAGTACGTTTATAACTGATTTAACTGAGTAAATTGTTTATGCAGTGTTTGTAATCGATTGTAGCATCGACAAAAGGAGGCAGATTTTCATTGAAAATATCTGACAATCAAGAAAAGATATTAATCGGTCGGATTTATGACGCCTCTGTTCATGCACAGTATGGAGAAGTATACTTCCTGTTGTCTGGGTATTGAGTTCGTGACTATAGTCTGTGATAGAGGTTATGACGTGGTTAAACAGTAAAGCTATTGGTTCTTAGAATTATCTGATTATCTTTTTATGATTTCTGCGTAGGGCAGTACCATATAAATAGTACATTATGATTGATATAAAAGTACAGATTGGTCAGGTAGTTCGCATCGTCGATTGCAATATTGGTAAAAAATACGAGGAAACACATGAACTGATGGAAACAGTACGAGTTGGTACTAAAAGAAGAAGATGGGGGTTACGTCGAAAATGATAACGGGAAAAAGAAGTGGGATTTATGTCGATGATGTTGAAACATGCATATTCGTGTGAAGTGCGGACGTATACTTTTGTATCATAATACTCAATTTGTGCGATACATGGTACAGATTAACCCGAGTTGCCAGTGTAAGCAGAGACACAAGTTGTTGTAATTACACATTTACGACTTCGCACCTCTGGAGTCAAGGAAAACACACAATTTCGTATTAATCACTATTGCGGTTAATTAAAATAATTATTTAAACGCTGGATTCAGTTAATGGCACTGTTACTTAATAAATATAACCCATAATGCAAATTACATGCTTAAGAAAATGATAAATGTTAATCCTTAAAATAATTATATTAATGAAAGTTATTGAACCGGACTTAGTGAAGGGAGGCAAAAATGTGATAATATTTCACGTAACGGTAAAGGATATTTTTCTGTTATTGCTTGCGATTGACTTTATAATCGACCATGCAATCAAGTAGTTGTTCTCCGAAAGATCGACAGTAACAAGACGGAAGTGTGTCTCGACAAAAACGAAGCGAACAGACATTGAGAGCGAAGGATACGCATTTACACGAAAACGTCAATTAACCGGTGAAAGAAGCGAATTACTGTGATTTCTACCTTTGATCATTGAAACACTCGCATCCATACGGAGTAAGAAGGGCAGCGCAATCGTGCTAAAGTATTGAACGTTTAAAATACTCGTTACAGATAAATGTAAGCTTAAGAAGTCAACAACAATCTATACGTCCAATTTTAACCTCAATTTGAGCAAGCTTGCCAAGAATGAAATATTGTTTAGCTTGCACATCACATTTTTACAACTGTATTTATGGTTTTGTGTAAACCAAACGATACTCAATTTCTCATGAAATAAAGTATTGATAATCGTCGAAATTATTCGTTATATCAATTTTCTCGTATTTTTATAACACCAACCTTTTGTTATACTAATCAAACCTTTTTTGTAATAATGCTAACAAAAAATTTGGTATTGATATTTTAATTGAACGCGCCAGATTATTTACTTGCAATACCATGGAACGGGCTGCACGACTCATTGTCAGTGTTTGTTTGACGGAGAATCGATGGAAACAAGGTGGGAACACGTTCCAGTAAAGATAGGAAGAGGAGAATGGTGAGAGCGGAAGATACGCAGTTACACGAAAAAGCAAGATAATGGAGGGGAAGAAGCAAATTACAGTGATTTATACCACTCTTTGATGAAATACTCGCGTCTGTGCAGACAGTGGTGTAAAATAACGTGTTGAACACCCTTTTTGGCTGTTGCCTTTATCGGGAAATAATAAACGTAGGATAGTACGTGAACTGACCAAGAATGTGAAACTTTATCATTATCAAGGGTTTCTGTTTGCTTTTCAAAGTTTTTCATAATTTTCTGGAATGGATGTGTGTAACAAATGTTCTAATAGCATTACAGTTACACGACGTTTTAAGATAATAATGCATATCACTTTTGCAATGTTTCTTCTAAAGCGTAATTGTACATTAGCATTTTAAATTCCATCAATTAAAGTGTGAGGTATATTCCAAAATGTTGATTTATATCCTTGCATTTAAAAACAAAATGAAAGATAACACCAGTAGATGTACATGAATACCATATTTACTGATGTAAAAATGGGCAACAGAAACGTAAAAAGAATACATGTCCACTAATAAACTCCCACCGTCAATACCACATCGTATTTTTCGCACCGCCAAAAAATCACGAACCGAAACCAAGCTCAAGACAAAGGTTAGGTAGACAAAAACGGCCGAGAAGTGGGAAGCAGCCGAAAAAAAGTGAAAAAAGTGGAAAAAAGTGGGGGAAGGGAGGAAAGGGAGTGAAGAAGAAGGCGAAGTGACGTAGCAAGAAGGGCCCCGATGAGCTTTTACAGGGCGAGATAAAAAGACGCTTCCTTCCGGGCGGCGGCGGCGGCGGCGGCGGCTATTAAAACCGTACCATTACGTAATATAGTGCTGTATCCTCGTCGGCGCTTTTATTTCATTACGTCGTTTGCGCGGCTAACGAAATTACCGCAATTTCGCGGCGTGCCGGCCACCGTCCGCGCCATCCTGCTCTTCGTTTCGGGGCCAAAACTGACCCGGACGCCCTCCGTCTAGGACATCCGACTTCCGGAAGCTCCTCATGCTTACAATGCTCGCGAGAAGATATGTGAACACGTCCGGAAATCAAGGATTCCGCGGCGGTACGTTTGCAGCATACGTTTGTTTTGACAGGGAAAAGTGAACCGTTAATTTTGAGAGTAACACTGCCCAAAATACAAATACAGTTTGACATTCTTAATTACAGAACTCAATAAGTGGCAAAGCATGAAAGTTGTTTTTACATTAACGAAAATGCCTAAGGAAAACAAGCGAATCTCCAACGTGGATTTAAGTTCATCCTCTGCTTCATCGAAGACGATCAAATTGAGAAAGCGCGATATTATTTTTGCCCGCGCTCACCTATCAGTCGACATATTCTTTTATCGGACGATCCTTACAGTTCTCGCCCAGAAATCTTGCCCGATTCACGTTCGCCAATGAAGGAACCTATTTTAGGGATGTTTTTCTTGCGATTAACGCTCGCCGATCGGCCGCTTTCTTATGGACCTTCGGGCGTCCGCCTGCCAATAAATCCAGCTGGCCTCGGATAATAGTTTTAACGACAGTACGGTATTGTCTGCAAGAGATTCGAGGTCAGTCGATCGGTTCGCGCTGAGTGTCGAAATCCGCTGGGATTTCATTAACGCTGCTTCGTTCGAAAAAATATGAATGTTGGGAAAAAACGATAGTTAGAAAATACAGGTAGTCCTTACACAACACGGCGTTCTACAGGGTGGTTTCGATCCGGTGGTACAACCAAAATGGTGGTGAATCTACATGCAAAAATAAGTCGAAACAAACTAACCTACCTAACCCAAAATGCTACAAGGTCACCTGTTACACGTCAGCCCTTCGACGCACAAATCGAATGGAATCTGAATGGACCGAAAAATACTATTTAACTTGACTAAATTAAACAATTATGTGCAAGCTCAAAAACAGAACATTATATTATAAATTTGTAATCGGAGGGGGGAGCATCTTAAATATTTAAAATCGACAGCACGAATGGAATAATCGAATAATCCAATAATATATTGAGCAGTGTCTGCCAGAGAAAGGTCTTTACATTCCGTTGACATAACGTCTACAGCACCGCATGAATCGAATGACGTCATCCATACGTCAATGTACATTACAAGATTAAGTCCATCGCCAACCTGAAATCTCCCAAAAAATATCATCCGACCGTTAAAACACATTACGACCATCGTACTCTCTTCCCGCAAAATCCAAATTACATTCCACCCCCCGAATCTCCGCAAAGCTCATTACAAAAGCACACCTCATCCCCCCAGCCTAAACCCCACCCTCGACAAAAGAACAATTCCGTCTGTCCCAAAACTTCCGAAAAAGATACACCAAGCGCGACTGTTCGCGCGTCAAGCAAAACTTTTCCGCGAGAGCGAGCTTTTAGTTTCGAAATGAAAGGCGGCTCGCGGGGGCCAGAATGGAAACAAGTGAAAGGCGGCCGCGCGTACGGCGGGAGTGGGGGAACCCTGCAGAAGCAGCAAGCGAAAGGGGTGGGAGGGGTAGGTGAGAAGTAAGCAGGATGGAAGTGCGAAGGAGACCGGGAGCGTGCAAGGTGATAAATAAGCCTGCAGATATTGTGTTTCGCTTCTGACCTTTAAGGGGGGCGAAGGCGGGTTGGCAGGGGGTAACGGGGGTTGGAAAGGTGTAGGGTGGCAGGGAGTGGGCACCGTATCTCTTACGGGGCTCGTGTAATCCCACTCTGGAGTTTCAATAACGCCCGCGGCATAAACTAAGTTTAGCATAAAGTATTTCGGCGCTCGCCTTACGGAGAAAACGCCGCTTCCACCCTCCACATCCCTCTGTCTCTCTTTATCATACTCCACCCCCCCCCCTCTCACTCTCTCTCTCTCTTTCTCTCTGTAGGCGACTTTCTACCCCTCGCTAGAAGCGTTCTCTCTCCATCGGCAAGCTTGCGGGGCTGATAAATAGAATCCGCCGGATACGGAACGCACTCGGTTACAGTTGTCGTTTCCAGAAGGGTCGTTCCGCGTCCCGTGTTCCGCTGTTTTCCGCAGCTTGGCGCCCCGCGAAACTTTATTTTCAGCCTTAAATCCGTCGAATGCACGTACGCGCATGCGCGCGACCGCTTGTTTAATATTGGCAATCGCTTCTGGCGTGCGCTAACGTTGTCGGCGCGATGTAAATCGAACTTGTTGCCACTGGGTATGCACTGGACGATATCCATTTTGTGTTCTCGCATGTGTTGGCACTTCTGCTCGCCGAGGTCCGCGTGTTGCTTTGTCGTGGGAGCCTTGATTTTTCGGCGGATTGATTTAGGCTTGATCTTACTGTTAGGGATGATTTTGTACAATAATTTCTGAGATAATGTATTCATAATGAATGTTGTTAAAAAATGATTGGTTGTTGGACAACTTTTAGAAGAAGATGTTTATACTGTTTTATTTTCGATCGGAACATACCACTGCAATTACAACAGCAATCATATCTTATGTTTATAGTGATTTGTCAAGAATTAAATTTTACTTAAATACACCTATCCCCCGATTTATACTGAAAATAGGTTCCCTAGAAAACCGTATAAATCGAAAACAAACTAAAGTGCACAGAAATTAGTAATTTCTTTCAACATAAAATAAAACTAAATATATTTAAAAAATATAAAAATATTTATAAAGTGACAATTATTTATATATAACAATTAAAATACGATAATCTAACTACCCTTATAAACTGTGTTTAATCAAATTTCGGATATGACAACCAATTTAAGGATAAAACGACTGTCAAGCTTTTGTACCTCGCCGAAACTTTTACTGTCCGCGAACGTGTTAATGTTTGTCAGTAAGTATTCAGTTCATTCGCCATTCCTCGTTGCCAAAGTAATCGAGCGCGAGCGAAACAAGAGAGTGACCGGACGTTTTGCCGTTGCGCAGCACGATCGGGCGTAATTTGATAAATCGGCAGCGAACGAAATTCAATAATTCCGTTTAATCTTCGCCGCCGCCGCTGCCGCCGCCGCCGCCGCCGCCGGCCGACGGATCCGTCGCGAATCGGGCCACGGCCGAAAATGGGAAACGCGCTGGCAATTTCGAATGCTGCCCAATATCGCCCAATATCGCCCGACGACCATAATGCGCTTACATTTCCGGCGCGGGCGCCGTTAAACTTTATGCCCGACTCTCGCATTCTGATCTCGGTTTACACCTTTAAACTGCGACGCGCTCGGGCGGACTCTCGAAGGATACATCCGGAGGATCCTCTCGCGGCCGCGCCAACTCGACGGATTTGCGTGTTACATTTTATTTTGGCGAGCGAACGAATTACGCCGCCCGTCCGGAATTTGTCTTAATGCCGGCTGGACGGAAACACGATTTATGTCAGGGATTAATTACGCGTTCGGTGTCGGCATGGATTTTCATCGTTGAATTTGGTACGAGTGGGCTTATGGGGACGATATGGCAGTTTTGAAGGGGATGTACGAAGAAGATGTAGGGTGTTCGATGTAATTTTTAGCGATTCTTTTTCGTATCACTTGTCAAGATGTAAAGTATGGTTCAGATGCATTTTGTATAATGAAGTGGTTTCGTAGAATTGCACAGTACTATGAAGTGCTTTCGCTGGCGCAATAACCCAACCTGTAAACTGTAAAGCAGTACGTTTATTGCGAACATAAACAATTCATAGTTTGAAGTACTGTAGTCGTTAACAGTGCAGTGTAAGGCATTCGTTCCAGTTCACGGAAAAAGAGGCACTTATCAGTTAAATTGCTCATTGCGCTTAAGAGACTTTTCTACCGTAACAACACCTGTTCAATAACACTAAACGTAAACAATTCGCACTAGGCAGATAGTCTCGCACAGTCTCGAATGACGCATTATCGTTCGTTGCTTCCACCTAACAGGATGTCAGGGGGAACACTTGTTACTCGACCTCCACAAAGGACCTCATATCTAATGTAACAACCGACTCAGCAAGAAAACAACGCACTTACCTCAACATAAACAATTCACACCACTGGGATTAACAACCTCCAACAATACATAATCTCCATTCCTGCTAACATCGTACAGCGCCCCTAAGTACAATTTCCGACACCCTTCTACATTAACGTAAACACATCTGCTCCAAACAGAAACAAGGCGCAGTATTACAATCTCAACAACAACATTACTCACACCCTTTGCACAAGAGTACTTTTAATCAAATTCCACGCCAAACATATTCGCAACTCTCAAAGCACAAATATGGTCCATTTATTTTGAAAGAGGTGTATTCCATTTAAAAAAAATGAGCTGTTACATCGTTTGGGATCAATTTAGTGTCAACTTTTTATTATTGTGATTTCCATTTTAAAACAAAAATGTCGATCAAACACCGCATCGAACCCACAAATTCACTCTCCCCTTAACAATGCACATAATTACAGTTCTACACCTTACCCATAAAACTGCCATAAAGTCCCATTGAAACAAAGCACGTAATCAGAAAGCGTTCGCCGTAATCGACGTGTCACTGATAAGGGATAATTCGGCGATGCCTACAGTCGGACGTAAAAAAACGTAGTGCACCCTTACGGCAGGAAGTGAATGCCGGAGCGACGCTTCCTCCGAAAGCGAAGAAGAGGGTCGGTCCTTAAGCGCGGACGATCGTCGAGCGGCTGCGCGACGTTTGCTTCGGCTCTTAGCGCATAGTTGTAGCTCGTCGGAGTAAGGAGCGATAAACACGCACTAGGAGGTGTTTACATTTCCAGCGCCGTTCGCTCGCGGCGCGTTAAACTTTACGCTCCGACTCTCTGCCCATTTCCCCAGCAAGACTCACCGGCGGCCTTCCCGAATTTTCGCGCACATAAAAGCTCGCCCACACACCTATTCTCTTTGTCTCTCATTCGCTCTCTCTCTCTCTCTCTCTCGCATACTTTCTCTCTACAAATCTATCTATCTATCTCTCTTTCTCTCATTCTCTGTCCACTTCTCTCTCTGTCTACCCATCACTTTCTGTCTCTCTTCCTGCCTGCCACACACATTCTCACTCTCTCTCTCTCTGTCGTACACGACGTCCGCTTCGAACGGCATCAAGCTAGGTACGAGTACTTCTACGCTCGCTTCGACCCTACCGTCCGGAAATTACGAACGTAGAATTTACAATGCGGACATATATGCTGCGCGTAGATCGACGTTATGCGAGGCGCGGATGTTGAAGTCGTGCGAGATGTGCGTACCTGGGGATGTGCCCGCGCGTGTGTGTGTGTGTGTGTGTGTAGGTGTGGGTTGGATGTAACGCAATGTACGGCGAAGGAGATGCGTAAATCCGTTAGGCGGGAAACTGATCCGGCGGAGTTTTTCGTAAGTTTTCGAATTTTACGGCGGGTGGGAGGCTGATTTGCGTTCGGGACGATCGACATTCTTTCTGGATGAAATTCGGATTCGTACACATCGATGTTTCGGAGATACAGTAAGCTCAGTTACAACTGGGATTACTACATTTTTCGGTTTACAGTTTTAGTTTTTCCGCTTTTTCTCATTATTTTCTATTTTCACTTATGAAATGTAACAGTTTTATAAGTGCGACGCTTATGAATAAAGGATTGATTTGATGTATCATGTTTTTGAGTTATATGACAGCAAAAGAGTGGATTGTTTCCTGAAGTGGTCAAATTTATTAGCCGGCTGAATGGGACAAATAAATTTATTTCTAACAGGCAGAAAAAGTTTTAAATGCCGGTTTTATTTGTCAATTATTTATATGATATTGCCCGTACATATGACGTTATATACAGCCGTGCGCTTCTCAATTTATAGCTATATACTTCGCAATTCAGATTTTAAGAGGCTGGCAATCAAAGTATTGTATGGACATCTTAAGTAATGAACATATAACATATTATTAATGCATTTAAACGTACATTTTCTCTAACAACCAACATACAGAAACATTAAAAATAAACAAACGAATTTCTGCTTCAGAAATGTCTTGTATTTGTTGTAGTCGTTGAAAATCACAATTATCACTACTGATTATTATCTTATCGCAAGGTATATTAGATATTCGCACCCCCGACCGGCAACAAACATTAGAACAACATTAGAAGTCCAAACAACAAGAAAAAAATATAGATCAGGTGCTTTGAACACGTTGACGCACCAAAAAAAGTGTAGACCATCTATCGACAAAATGCGCAATCACTGATTTGCCAACCCAATAGAACCCAACCGTCATTACCGCTCGCCACCTAGCAGCTCATTAGGCTCTAACGTATTCACGCACTACCGCCCTGGTCACGGCAACAAGTTGGCAAAAAAATGCTCGCAAACTTCAATCCCGCCGAAAGTCCGTTAACAGGTTTAGGTCCGGGGCCATTTAGCGATTATTTCTCGCATCCGACGCGTCTCGTTTCGTTGGTACGAAAACGGAGGGCGAAACCGGGCGAAAGGCGGTCAATATAATCGCGGAAGGCATAACGGACGTACTGGCAGCGCTATCGAGGCCGCGTTTTTATCTTTGAAAGCCGTGCGTGCCGGCGGCTCATAGACAATTGACGTCATTTCAGCTGGCAACGCGGCAGGAGGAGAGAAACGGCGGGCGATGACGTGAATGGAGTGCCGGCGAGCCATCCGACTCGTCGATCTTCTGCTAGACGAGCCTTCCTACCTTGCGCCCGTTATCCCATTCGCCTTTTGTTCCGCTGCGACTGATGCGTTTTCCCTACTTTATGCGTCGCCCGAGCGACACCGAGCGACACCGAGCGACGCCGCGCACGTCGTGGACCCGATGGCGAATAAATGGACGAAATGACGAAACGTCAAAAAGCGATGCGGAATTTGTACTTGATACACTGGTCTTCCCGGTGGAATGTTTTGCGACTGTCGTGCCATTAAGTTATTGAGTTTCTCTGTTTCTTCGGAACGACGCTTCTTGCAAGGTTGCATGCTGAAGAAGTTGCTCGTGACATTGACATGAAGAAGTAGAATTATTTTAGTATTGTCCCAATTTTATTGTTATTACTTCCAATATTGTAAAACTTTAATTAACATTTTTTTAACCTTCAAAATATATGCTTCTTTAAAAATATCGCATACTTATTATAACATCTATAAAATAATATAAAATAGCTTTTGAACGCGACAATTTATTCCTATTAATAAATTCGAAGAAAACGATCGTTTACTACTAATTGTAAGTTTGATGATTGCAGTAAAGACAAGTAGCACACCGCAACAAATAGGTTTGCAAGAAATCAGTGTTCATTTCCCAAATGATCGATCTTCAGCGCCTGACGTCGCCAGACTGCTTCGAAGGCAGGGAAACGTGACTTTCCTTAAAGTCACGCGATGTAATCGAACCAGTTAATCGCCGAAGCTCGATGCTGATAAAGCGCCCTCTACTTCCTTCTCTTCTCCCGAATGACGTGATGTCAATCTTCAACTTCCGCCCGCTGACAGTTCACCACTCCCATCACGATCTCAATCCCGCGATTCTTCGGACAAACCTCGATCTTCGCTTCTACTCGAGTCGTGATTGGCATCGATTGGCATCGATTGGCATCGATTGGCATCCATCCCCGACGCGGACAAGTCTGAAAATCCAAAACTCTTGCTTACGGCTTCCCAATTCTCATCACCGGCGATACACGTCTTACGCGAACACATTTCCTTTCACCGTCACGTGTCAAATTTAGCGGTTCGTAATGCGAGCCTGAAGCAGCTTTTCCTGACCAAGACTTTTCTTCGGTCCCGTTTGTCTACTTACGTGTGTCGTGTAGAGTAATACGTTTGAACCGAGCCAGGCTGCTTATTTGAGGATGTTCATTCGGCAACAAATATTTTTGACGGAACTTTCGTTGGTTTAGGACAAAAAAGTTGGTACCGCGATTAATCTTGCAATTATCCCGACTTATACAGAAGTGTTTATGAACACCCGCAGGTTTTGGAAAAGCCACAACTTGTCCGTCATCGATCTTTATTATTTTCTCTACGGATTATATAGTACCCCTCAGGGATTACAACCCCAAGACATGATTTCCAAAAACGACTAAAACTCATTGACTCTCCCTATTCTACTCAAAAATCGATTATTCAACCTCATCAATTCAAGCTCAGTCACAGACAAGAGCATCAAAATTCCAAGTAAAACCCCGAATCTTCTTGACTTACTGGCCATCACAGTATCGAATCAACCGCAGTTCACCGCCCAATCACTCCCGACCACCGATCTGACCAACAATTACCAACGACACTCCGATACCACCCGTAACCTCAAACTTTCGTAACCTTCCGCTTCGCCGGCGTGCAGCCAACAATTTCACCTTCTTCGACCTGGCGAGCGGACCGAACGAAAGGAAAAGGTCGGTCTACCTCCTAGGCACCGGGGGCGAGGAAAAGAAAATGGGAACGGAAGAAAGAAAACGCGAGATTGGGATCTCGTTGGCTCGCGTTCCGCGTTTCCTGTCGGCGGGCAAAACAAAAGCGTAATTAAGAAGCAACGAACCGTACGGCGGTTTATCGACGCTCCCCTCCACCCCACTCCTCTCTTCCCCCACTCCGGCGCGGCAGAGCTCAGTCCACGCGCGAGCCTCATCACCCCTCACCCCCTCTTCGCCCCCCACCCGGCCACCAGTCTCCTGCTCGACGAAGATCGCTCGGCCGACACGCTGAGAAAGGCCGCGTGGCTCGCTCAAATTTTTTCCTGCCGCTGCCGCGATTATTGTTGGCCTAAGCGCGCATCTTTTCGCTCGCAGTCTTCTTTCGCGAGATTATCTCGATTCGGGGTAGAAACCGATCGTTGCCATCGCGGAGTTAACGGGGCGAAGAATTCCGCGGCGCTGAGCTTTGAACCATTTCTTTCGGACGACTCGAGAGCGCAGAGACTTGCGTTCTGCATCGGCGAAAGTTGAGACGGAACGCGGGAAGAGGGGAAGATATGCGGACGGCGTGTTATTGTAATGTGGGGCCGGAGAGGATTTAAGTGTGTTTTTTCTCTATTTTTGGATTGTAGATCGATGTTAAAGTTGTAGGGGGTTATGCGCGGAAGATGGAGCGGTCAGCGTGTAAATGTTCGAATTTTCAAATTTTGTATTCCAACGTGGGAATCTTGGGATAATTCGAGATGACGCTGTAAAGTAAATGGTGCTGAGGCATTCTGGTTTACAATTTTCTTTCCATACGTCTTCTTTTTTTGTTACTGTTGCATAAGTCTGCAAAAGGTATTGTTTATGATGCGTAGAGAAAATATTTGTAATCCATCGTTTGGCGTTCTAAATATTTGGCAATGCACCGATTAACCGAAAATTATTCAATAACATCTTACAATTATAAAAGTTTGCGAAAAAAAACGCATGTAAAATTTCAGCGTTCCGATTGAATCTTTCGGAAGAGTTATTCCGCAGAGTCTTTATGTGAGATAGACGATGGTTTACGCGGTAATAGACTGAACAATTATGCAGCGTTCTCTTTGATGTTCCCCTCCCTGCATTCTTTCACAGCAATGCCGACATGAATCATGGAAGATTTGAGAGAAATTAATTTCTTTACGCGCTACGTTTGTTAATCATTCAAAGTTATTGAGGAATCCGCCGAGAGCGATTAAACTGATTGTAAAGCATGTAACGTATAATACAATTACCACGTATCTAATATTTCTACGCAAAGTATGTCACTGTACCATTTCCGTACGTTCCTTAAAGTATACTGCGAGAATGTGAACAAACCGACTTTTCTAATTACAATAAAAAGAGTATACAATCGTTTTCAAGCGAAAAATAACATCATTCCTTGCCCTTCAGATTCGAAAAAACCTTTCCTCACACAATCCATCATACAATTACCGAATACCGCCACCGATCGAATAATCGCAACTTGTTAAAACTTCGCTCATCTAAAAATCCTACGACCGACCGTCACTACCGTAATCACATTAGAACGAACGAGCCTCAAATCTCATTAACACCTTTCCCGACAAGAAACTGTCCGCACACCGCTCCCTTCTCCGTCTTCCATGAAAAACAGCGGAAGCCCGGCGAACAGAGACATCGGGTCAAGTATCGAGCGCAATTCATTTAAAAAAAAAAAAAAAAAAAAAAACGCGCCGAAACTTGACCCACATGCCGCCAGTTCAATATTCCAGCTTCCCAGTTCTCACTCTCGAAGCCTCGTTATTCCCCAAAGGTGGGCGCATGTCATTAGAGTCGCAAATTACGCGCGGAGAAGTTCGTATCACTGTGGAGTAACGATACACATCGGCCGAAAGTTGCCGATCTTCTCGCCGGTCGGTTCGCGGAAAAATCGGAGGAGGCAGGACGGCGAGTCGGCCGCTTTCGTGTTGGCGAACGGAAGAAAACCGTAATTAAGGCGCAACGAAGCGTAGGAGGCTGTTTCAAGTGTAATTCTTTCGTGGCCGCCGCCTATGCCACCTCTGCTGCCTCTCGCGCTGCCTACAGGCCAGTTCATTCTCGCTTGCCAGGCGCACGTAGCGTGTATTCCAGTCAGACATCCTAGCTATTGGGTTGGCAACTAAGTGATTGCGGATTAATTAGAGTGTTATATGGTATTGATGGTATGAAGGCGGAGAACGGCCGGATTAAAAAGTAATCAGCGAATGTAAATAAGAAATGAACATTTTCGGAACAATGAATGTAATACTTTTGAAATTATAGTATGTATAAGATGAAAACTTAAGAGGATGTACAATAGTTATAATAATAGAAATTTAACATAATGTTCTATAACTGGTTCACTGTGACAGTTGATAAACTACAATTTCATAGTAAAGGTAATGTTCAAGTCGAAAGAATGATTCTGTGACTGAAAATTGTGGCAGTGCATGTGCTGAGGAAAGTAGGTACTTTATGCCGCACGCAATTTCCGGTCGTGGCAGGATTCTTAGCGGATTCGAGAACGGATTGCGCTTCGAGCAGGGTCTTAGGTTTGCATAACCGTTCTAGTCTATTTATTGCTATGCCATGAATAAAACACTTTTTGCAATACTGACGGTTAGATCCATTATGACAATGTTTTTCATAGGTATAAATATGTTTCGTTCATGTTGTCAGTGTTGCAAATTTTCAATATCTAATTAAATTATTTCTTGTGAATTCTTGCATGTGGTAGGGTCACTAGTTCTATTTATGTCTGAGATCCAATTTAGAAGTTGAATCCCATCTTTCAATAAATACAATTCTTACATTCGCATCCGTACTGCATCGGTTCTCTCACACATTGTTATCGCACAAGCAAAATATATCATGAAATAATACATTTTTTATTTTATATATCACATCTACATTATTTTTCATAAACCTACATTTACTACATAAACATATAACACAACTTTCTTGAAACCAGTAACGAAAATCAAATATATTTTATTACTCTAAATATATATCAAGTGTACGATTGGTACAAGATGAATTGAAGTCAGTCCTTATGAATTTCCGACTTTTTCTCGATGAACTGCGGCAAGCGAATAATCGAATGTCTGCACTCTCTTCTTTTCGAGCGAGTTCTGTTTATTTCGTGCACGCCTCATGCCGTTCCATCAATGAACTCGGGAAGAGAATCGTTCCGATACAATCGGCCGACGCGATGCGGATGCAAAATGTCGTAAGTATCGATGCGCAATATTGAAGCGGACGCTGCAATAGGAGTAAATCCGCAAGGCCGACAGTTAGTGGCTGATAAAATGGTTGCTATCTGGGTCGACGTCGATACCGCTGAAAGTAAAATTTCATTGAAAAAAGAGAAGCATCCCCCTATTTTCCGCATTACGCGCCGACGATGCTCCGTGATTGTCGGATCAAATCTGAGATAACGCGTCGAAACTGGACATAAACGTTAAAAGTCGTTCGTTCTAATTGCGCAAAATGTAAATTCGAACTATGAAATTATTTTTCATACTTCCTCTTGGACAAATGGCAAGAATATATTAATAAATAAGAATTAAGTGTGAATTAAACATAAACATGAACGACAAGTCTAAAAATATAAAATCGATTCGACCTAACTGCGCAAAATGTAAATCTGAACTACGAAACGATTTTCCATACCGAATGTATGGCTTATCCGAATGTAAAGAAGAGATTATTAAATAAAAATCGAATGTGACTTCATTAAGAGTAGACACAAACAATAACCTCAAAAGATAGAACCTCAAAATATATAAGATTTACTGCGAACGGAGGCTTGAAACCTCGCAAGAAAGCAAAGCGATAGATCAGCGGACGACACAATCCAGACAAAAGTCGTCAAGA
This sequence comes from Anoplius nigerrimus, assembly GCA_914767735.1. Lineage (NCBI taxonomy): Eukaryota > Metazoa > Arthropoda > Insecta > Hymenoptera > Pompilidae > Anoplius > Anoplius nigerrimus. The sequence continues at coordinate 11,371,985 of OU612090.1, forward strand.
GCGAAAGGGGGAGAAAGAGAGGGAGGGCGGAGAAAAAGTGAAGAAGGGGTGGAATTGGTCGTAAAGGAAACGGACACATGTATTTAATCGACGTAAAAAGGACGAGGGAGATTTTGGCGTGGAGGAGAGACGTGCCAGAAGGCAGGTCGGCCGGATAGGAAGGTCGAGGTGGCGGAAGGGGATGGAAGGGGATGGAAGGGGGAGGGGGGCTGGGGGTGAAAAATGCAGAACCGTCGAAACGAGAAAAACGAATGTTCGACCGTGCGGAACATGTAAGGGACGCGTCGTCGAGCACGAGACACTGACTGCCTGCTTTTCCCTCTGCTTTCCTTTCCGCTCGCTTCCACGCTCACCCTTTCCTTCGCATCTCGCATATACATTTGCTGGCGACGGAACCTCCCACTGTTATACGGGGTGCTCCGCAAGAACGCACCGATGCGGAGACGCTGCTTAAAGGCTGAAGATAATTGGACCATTGTACTGTACAGAGCGACATTTATTATCGTAGATAGTTAAACAGATAGTGAATAGATAGTAAATATTAAAATACGCAAGGCGTTTTTTAGATAAGCATATTTTTATTTTAAGGCGTAAGGTGGTAATATGAGGCTTTGAAAGCTGTACGGTGAGGTATAGACGCGATATATACCTATTTGTCGACATATAATTATTATCATTTTGTCGATAATATCTATTTGAAAGTATTCTTTTATAACTTTTGTATTCTAAATACAAAGTGGAATCGTACTTATTTACAAGCAACCATACGATTTTTAATAGATCTCTTCTTTCACTTTGACAAAAGTAAGCATGCCAAAATACACGAAAATTACATAAATGTTTCCTCGCCCACATGTGCATTTTAATATCGACTTTAACTCAAGTGCGAACAATTTCGTACGACCATCTCTTCCAAAAAGTATGGCAATTTTTGTAGCCGACTACACGTTACATTCGATAAAACCAGAAATTCCTGAACAAATTTCACTTATCTATCCACATTCCTGTTTCACTTACTCACACCTACGACATCCCTGTTCCCTCACCCTACACACACACACACACACACACACACGAGTTGCCAAGCGCGAGTTATGCATACGTACAATAAGAATCAGACATGAGGCGGCCATATTCGTTCGGCGACGGGAAATCGGAATAAATCGGCGAACATTTCTCTCGCGGCCGATATCCGACGCGAGATTTTCAAGAATCGAAGGACGATGCGGCACGCGACACGTTCCTGTTGGAACAAGTGAATCCGAATGTTATCGAAGACGGATGGCAGTTGGAAATTGCCACTTCCGGGCGACTGCTTAAAAATAACCCTGTTTGCAGACAGTCAGATATCGGAATGGAACGGCGGCCATCCAGAACGAATGAAAAGCGAACAGTTCTCTTACACCAGCGAACCCATTGGTTGGCCACTAAGTGATCGCGAATTTTAGTTTATAATAGAAGGAAAATTCATTGAATCACTTGAAAATATACAATTTATTAAATTAGTCATTGTCCGTTTCTATTGGTGGCCATTTACCATTTTATTGGCAGTGTCGTAATGCAAAGTTTTTCCAACTTCCGATTTTTGTCAGGAAAAAACTGAATTAAATTTTACCATTTAAGAAGTTCTGCATAGGATGAAATAAATCGAAATCTGAAGGCGCAAGCTCAGGGCCCCTTACTAACCTCTATTCCACTATCGCGACAAATGAACAGATTCAGAATCGCTCTCCGTGCTCAAAGTGGAAATTAGCTTTTCGATTAAAGTAAAAAGTACAATTGCAGCGCGAAAGGAGTGTCTACTTCCCAGACACGAAAAGAATAAGGAATGGTACGCGCGGACCGACATCCGGCGACATTATCGAATTCCAGGACGACGCATCCTGCCGGCGCAAACGAGATGCAATAACAGTCGGCATTGGACGTTAAGATGTATCGAAATACGTTCGCCCGACGCCATATTGCGACGTACGTAAGCACGTGCCGGGCTTTTACGAGTGCTCGGAGCTGGCCTTATCCCGAACTTTTACGGCTGTTAGCCTCTCACGGTTCGTTACGCGCCTCTTCCCGATCACCTTCCCTCGAATGCCGGATTTTCTTTCTTTACTGCCACCCACCGCCCTGCCCCCCTGCCCCCCTGCTTCCTGTCCTGCCCCGAAGCCGCCATTATCGGCCATCGGGACATCCTGATAATTACTGACACGCCTCGTGCCGTTTCCTATCCCTGTTACTGAGTTGATCGCGCGAAAAGAGTAGCGATAACTTTTTAATACGACTTCGTGCCTCGGTATGTCTTAGAAATGTTTCGCAAACTTTACGATTTTGAGCGCGTGTCTATGTTCGCTGAGTAATACTGTGAAGATAATGGGTATGATTGCAGGAAAGGCAGGTGATTCGTTGGCGTGCGTTAAATTGTATGGAGGATGAGTTTCATGGCAGCGTTGGTTTTTGGATAATGGGAGAATGTAGGTGCGTGTTTGTGTACGTTACATCGTTTCATGAGTTTTATTTGTCTAGTTGCTGAGTATGTTTAGACGTGAACTTGAAGACGTCGAATGTGGAAGGGGAAAGTGTGTACAAATAGTGCGAAGTAGATCGAAATAAATGGTCTTGATTTATAACTGTAATGATCTACGTTAAATTATCGTATTAATGAGGCAATTATTACAATTTAATACCACATAATACACGAAAAATGTAACGCTGTTTATGTAAATTAATCTTGGTAAGATGTTGTCGCAATGTTTTTCGATATTGATTGAATTGATTACTTATATATGTGTAAAGATCTTGGAATATTAACTTGTTGCATTCCAAATCATGCAAACAGTAAATTGTAATAGTAAAATGTCACGAAATTGTCAGCTCATGATCTCACCATAGTTTCATAATAAACTCAACTTCAAAGAAATGAGCACAAATGTCGGAATCAGACATACAATTGAACAGTAAGACATGTAAATATTCGCATTCCAAGAACACAGATAATTTGTCAAATTATTAAAAAATATGAATTACTGAAGCAGTGAAACATATAATTTCAGTCCGCATTCTCGTTACTGTAAGATGCTAAAGTTAAAGCGACGGAACCAATTGTAGGTACATTTTGCTCCAAAACGAGCACGAATTTACTCATCAACCATGCAAACACTAATTTTGCAATCGTACACAAACTGCTGGCACATGATTATGTCGTTAAAACCCAGCAAAACAAGATAACCCCATTAAAACATTCAACCACGATTCTGTCATCCTAACGTACTTTTAAACTGCACCAAAAACAAACGTATATTTAAGTATAAAGCAGCTTAATCTATTTCGTACTAATACACATTTCTCGAATCACATTACCGTACGAAATCTGTTCCTAGCTTTCACTCTACAAATATAATCCGTAAGTGACAAAATCTACATTCAACCCTAAACAAACGTTCGAACCGTACCTTACACCTTTGTTCCAAAATAGCACACGTTCTATTCAAGCAATACAATACAATACAATAATTTATTCAGTCTAATAACTGTTACATTCTTCCAGTACCTTTGGTGGTTTACAAAGCTTTCCATTAAGCGGTAGTTAATGTTTGTCAGTAAGTAAATAAAAATAAATTGATTCAAGCAAAAATGCAAGAACTCTGAGAAAATTCTCCTGTGCCCCACTCATCCTGTCAACATATTAAACCAACACGGCAGCAACTAAATGGATCTCGCCGCGGAGCATGCACTTAAGCGTCGAGACACGTAAGCGTTCGTCATGTTGCGGGGCAGGGTACGTTATCTATTTGCCCAAAGTTGCGGATACAATTGTAATTTTGGCAGCGTTGAGCGTCGCTGCGATCGCGTCTGAGATGTGGGCGAGCGACACCACTTGGCAAGCATAACGCGCCTGACAAGTTTCCCTTCGACGCATAACCTCCACTTACGCCGCCGAAGAAAGCGCGCATGCCTAATGAGCGAGCGTTTCCACTCTCCTGCGTGCCTAACCTTACTTACGGACGCCGAGACGCGGCAAGTTTTCGCGCCTGATTTACGACGTGCCACTTACAGTCTACGTGCGCTCTGCAATCGCGAAGGAGTCGGGAAGGAGTCGGGAAGAGGACGAGGTCTCATGAAAAAATAAGTTCGCTCCTCTAAGATTTTTCGCGTACGAGATATCGCGAGGTGCGCTGAACGACTGTCATGCGTTTTAGGTGGGAAGGTTCGGCTATGCGTTCATATTTGTCGCCTTGGCGCACGGATTGCACTGTGTCACAGCGCCGGAATGTACTGATTTTGATCGAGGAGGGAACGAAATTCGAATGATTTGGAAGCACTCCTTCAGAGGTTGAGTGCGAGAAGTCGAAACAACTTTATAATTCACATTCTTCAACTTTTACTCATTCCCTCGCCCTTTTATATGTCTCTACACGCCGCTCACCAAGTGACATGAACACTGCTTTCAAACACTAAAAACAAACACTAAAACCCAATCATTACCTTTACGAGTGTCCTCTAGCAAATTCCAAATCATATCCTAAAGTTACTCTGCCGAACGCCCGATTCACGCAATCATCCCCAAAAATCACGTCCCCTCTTGTTCCCTCATTACACAGACATCCTTAATTCATATTTTCGAATCCTCCCTTTGCCTTTGACTCTCCCTTAGCCGGTCTTTACTACTTCCTGCTGTCCTCCATCCGCTCTCTCCCGCGCCATCGCTTGCCTTATCTTTATCGCGCTCGGTATCTCCATCCCTCTCAGTCGAACGCGCACACGTCTTCCTTCTCCTTATCGGCAACCGTGAGAGTGCACTCTGCGAAATTACTCCCCACTTCTAAAGTTGTTTGCCTCGGACTTTTTCGACGATCTTCTTTTTCGCGAAACTTAAGAGATTCAGGCCCGTGTCTTTTCTCGATACGATATTGTCTCTCTCTTTTGCCGTTTTCGAGCCCCCCCCCCTCCCTCCCTCAATCACTACTCTCCCACAATCTCCCCTCTCCGCGCCTGGCTCATCTTCTTTTTCTAACCTATATTCGCGAACCTCGTTGTCAAGATGAATTTTTGGATTTACGCGGTTTTTCAGTTGACGGCCTTCAATTTGCGGTCACGGTGACTTTTTTGGTGAATTACGTACGGTCGGTGTAATCTTTGGTCTGTCCTGTGGCTTTAATCCTTTAAGGCCGATGGAAAGTTAGATCAATTTCCCTTTCTGTAAATTGGACCTGTTTGTCGCGAGGCTGAACTTCACGAGCAGACGTCGTATTAACTCCGGGTTAACAGATAAGGATAAGTTACCATGGTTAGGGTTCTAAGATAAGATTGGGAGTGTAGAGAAAACGATTCTTTAAAACGAAAGAGTGAATCAGTGAAATTTCAATTAATTGGTTCCTTCGTTGACGTCAAATGATCGTTCTATAAGGAAAGAAAATGCGAGTAGAGTCTTACATAATACAAGAAAAAAACAAATTGTCTGCGCAAACTCAGACAACTTCAAATGTGAGTCACTGACATCAGAGTTTTGATATTGAAAAGTGAAGAAAACCTTTGTTCAAAACAAGCATCCAGAAACCTGAAACTCGAATAAATTGATCCCTGTAGCGATGTCAAATAGTCGCTTTACAGCGAAAGGCAATGCAGGCAATACTCTCACATAATCCAAGCCCACGAAATAGTCGACTGAACGCATTGGAAACAGAATTTTCGCGAAAACCTAACCCTCCACTTAACGTCCATCGTTCGTCCAATTACTGTCATATTCATTCGGAGTTTCTGCCAATCGGCCAGCTCGGCGCCGAAAAAAAGTCCGAGAGTCTCTCGCACCGCCGCAGATAAGTACTAATTTGCCGCGCTTGCCCGTCGCAAGGAACAAAGGGCAGGGGGGCAAGGAAACGGAAGCTAAGACCGAGTCGAGGGGCACGATGGACGAATGAAATGCGGAGTGGGTTGCATACGACATTCCCCGGCTCGTATCCTGTAATGAAAGCCGGCGACCCCAATTTCGATCGAGCCCCGAGCCACTCGACGAGCACATTGTTCCAGCATCTCGAGGACACTTTGTACTCATCCGTTCCTCTATCACTTCCACGACATCGTCGCTAAGGTCGAGGATGACGCCGGTCATCAGCGTCCTCGAACAAAACTCTCCCTCCCACTCTCTACCTATCTCTTTCTCTCTCTCTCTCTCTCTCTCTCTCTCTCTCTATCTCTTACACTCGCACGCACGTCTATATCGACCTTCATGACGTTCATGCGCAAATTGGCAGACGATCAGTCCTCGGAACAGTCCCAGGACGCATTGCGAAGCATCGTAAAGCATTGCAAAGCATTGCAAAGCATTGCAAAGCATTGTAAAGCTATGTAAAGCGATGGTCGGACAGATCGCGAACTCCGGTGGGCAATGATAAAAAACAAAAAGGTCTCCGCGGAGGATCGTTTTGGCGAGGTTTTAACGAGGTTTAACGATCGGCGCGATTCCGGTAAACGGGAGGCTCTTCATTCGGTTGTTACCTGTTTCGGAACTGCGCAGTTGGGAATGGATCCGACGGGCCGGAATGGTGGGTGTAAAACGATGTAACTTGAACGTTAGCGGGTAAGCTACGTTTTGCCGCGATAGTGCGACTACCGTCGTTCGGCCGTCTTAATGTTTGTTGGGGGTCGTGAAGGACGAGGCGCTCGAATGGGTAACGAGGATTGCGTAATGTAATTTATTGCCCCGATGATCGGGGCGCGTGCGCAGTTACTTACGGGAGCTGTTGAAGTGTTGGGCCGGTAGCTCTTAAAGCGATGCAGAAACGTAGACACGTGGATGTGCTTTGGTTCGGAACAGTAATTAGGTTCTAATACGTTATTATTATTTTATATTTTTAATATATTTTTAATATGATGTCTAAGAGAAAAAATGTAAATTCCATATACACTCTGAGGACGTTATTTTCAACTCCCAAATCCACATTTACACCACCGATTTATACTATACCCACCCAATATCTGCCCTTATCGGACAAAAATACGTCCACCTAACATAATGCATTGAAATCGACCACCACCCATCAGAGCAGCAGAAAAAGTAGTCCCTCCCACCGAAATGGACAACTATCGATGACGCTGCAGAGGTCGTACATCAGTAACTCTCTTGTCAAGAACATTCGGCAAACACCGACACGAAGTCTAATTATCGCAACTAATCTGTCATTAACAGTGCCTGCCTGCTCCGTTCGATCGGTCGCTCGCATATCGAACGCACACTCCATCTCTCTCCCACGCACGAGCCACACTCGCCGAAACTCGCACACGATCAGCGCTGAGAATTCGTAAGGGCGACGAGGCGGGAGAATCAAAAAATGAACGACCGTCGAAAGCCCGTTAATCTTTCGGAACGAAAACGTAACGCTGTTCCGACTGCCGACAAAATGCCGGCGAGTGGCGCTTCGTCATTAATCACTGACACTCGTTCGCTCGCGAGAGCGCGCGCGCGCGCGCACACTTCTTATCGGGTAGGCACGAGAGCGTTCGGATTCAATAAGAGGCGTAATTTCTGTTATTAGAGAAACTTTTTCCAAACGGTCGGCTATAGGCACGAGGACAATTTAGGCTTTCGACGAACGAGTCTAGATTAGAGAGATTATGCAACTGTGTGTGTGGGTCGCTTTGAAAGAGAATGGAGGAAGTGTAAAGATTGATGCGACGACGTTTTAAAGCATATTCGCCGCGATCATGTTGTGCACCGATTAGTCGCTGATGGATGGTGCAATTGTTTACTAATTGTTTTTGGATGGGAGCGACGCCGCAGGACGATGCTTCGTAACGAAATTAATGACAATACGTGTAGATGGCGTTGATACGGTCAGAACAGAATTTTGGACGCCCTGATAATCGTATTGGTGATACGCGTATACGATGTGTACACAAGCACGAACAAAATTATTTTAGTGAAAAATGAATATTTTGCACATAAGTTTCTGTGTAAAATATCATTGGATGGGAATGCACACTTCTTCAAATCAGTCCCTCATACGCAGAGTGTAAATAAGCTTACATTGTTATGCAATTTATTAATTAAAAGTGTTATGTAAGTAGTTAGCTACAAAATTTCCAGATTTGCATTAATCGTGTTTTTGAGCTGTCTTAAAACAAATAAAAACATTTAGTATTGATTCCTCAACTTGAAGGATTTTAAATTATGTCGAATGGACTTGGCCACATTCAAAATTGATAACAAATCCAATTGTTAATATTAAAAGTGGCTTACGTCTATTTTTTACGTCTATTACGTCTATTTTGATAGGAATTCTACATTTGACTCTCTTAAATACACTTGAGCAGTAACATTGGTATCCTACACGTATATTTTTAATTATTAAAGCGGAAACTCTTAAATATCTTAGTCGAGATACAAATGGACTTTGGTCACTTTCAAAGTAAACGGTTCATGCCTTCTGATGACGATTCAAAGCTTTCAAAATTCATACAAAAAAGCAGTCTCCCCTGCAACTACAGTTACTACTTTACTGTCAATATGAACGAAGAAATTAATCCACCCTACCAGAAAAAAACTGCGCAAAACGAACTGTCGGTCTCGAAGGAACTGCTCTATCTCACCCCCAAAATTCTACCCCCACCAGCTCACGCCTAGCAACACAGTCCGCCCAAAATTTTCTGCGCAACGTCGCCGAAATAAAGAACTGCCCGGGTCACGGAGCAAAAGTGCGTTGTCGGCAGAGGAAGAAGGTTGAGAGCGAAGGTGCGAGAGGGGTTGGAAGGAAAGTGAGTTTGAGTGGTCGGCAAGGAGGGTGGGTCGAAGGTGGGAAGAAAGTGAGAGACTGCGGGAGCGCACTCGGAAAAGGAAGTAGCCGATTCTGCCACCCCCCTCCTCACCCCTTCTCTCCCCTCCCCCTCTATGAACGCCCGTCCCGCCGCCCTTCGCCCAGGGAGGGGTGGTTTCCAGCCGAGACGAAGTTTAAAGCGGCCCCGCGAGAAATGCGGTCGACGATCGCGCGCACTGTTCTATTCCCGTGGAAAATGCGACAGGAAATAGCCGAGACGAAACTGGCCTCGGGTTTAGCTATGCAAATGGGCAAAAACGATTATGGTCGGCGCGGAGGATGGAAAGGCCGTGGCGAGACGCAGCGAGCGCCAGAGAGAGAGAGAGGGAGAGAGAGTGAGAGAGAAGAAAGAGAAAGAGAAAGAGAGAGTAGACGAGGGCCAATGCCAAAATCTTGGCGACGTGTGACAAGAAGACTCGTCCGACGAAACTTCTTCGGAGGATTTTCAGGCGAAGTTTAAGGCCGCGGAAAGAAGATAGTTTCCGCGAGGGGAGGGAGAGGTGGATTGATCTTAGATGGTGGAAGGTTTCTGTAGGCATGTAGATCGGAGAGTGCGGTATTGTGGGAGATAGTTGCGTAATGAGCGTTAGGATGAGATGAGTAATGGACGAGATAGAGGTGAGCGTTGCGAGAAAATCGTGTAAAGTGGGATATGTTATTTGTTGAGTGTAACCGTTGCGAAGGGGTCGTTACGACGGGGTTGCATAATTTGGGTCAGAGTTGCGGAGAACTCGCGCAAGATAGATGGGCGGGTTACGCGTGATATAAGTACGGCGGACATTCGTAGTCGGTATAAAATGTTTTAGACACTTTAATAAGACGTTTAGATCCGATTTGACGTTACGCGTACACTGTACATAAATATTGAGAGCAATATATGTGCGATTGAATTAAATTGAATCATTCGCGTGTCGATGATTCTATGAAAATGTAATTCTTACATTCCTCCCTAAGCAAAATGAAAGATAAGTTCGCAAAAAATCTAACATACCCGAACAATACATCTTCGGAAACGCACCCTTCTCACATTCTCGAACAGTCTACGCATCTCAATAAAGCGCCATCGAACAATTACCGCGCCATTTAAATTTCACATTTCGCAATCCATGCCCGCACATCGAGCTAATCTCGCTGACGTACATCACGACTTACACGCGTCGAAATTTGCATACAGCGATATCGGGCGACAGTGCGCATTGTGCCGCCGATGTAAAGTCGTAAATGACGAGCCCGACAGCCAGTTACATCTCATAACCTGACGACGGCCGCCTTTAAATTCCCGAAGCACTCGGCGACGATTAACGCCTTTATTGCGTCCCCCAAATTCGGCCGACAGTCGTGTTCCCGGTTAAAGCCACCCAATCTAAAGTGACGCCTTTTTTCATATAATATTGCAAGAATTTGAAAATTTTGAAAAGAATTTGAACAAAAATATTTTGTTTCGTTGTCAATTATTTTGATGTATTTTAATATAATTTCGAGTTCCCTATTGTTCTTTCTGATAGGTATAAAAATAATTCAAGACATGTCACTCCGTCATATTAAAATGTATTAACTTAATGAACAAAAATATGACTTTTATTTCACATAGCAATACCGAAATTACTTTCTTGCCAACCTAATATCCGTCGATCAAGGGGCAGCAAAGAAAAAATAATTTTTGAATTAATTTCAGCCGCAAACATTTGATTCGCATTATGAGAACGAGCGATTACTTTATGAGACTAACCGAAGACGCAGCGATGTCCGGGAGTGGTGGAGGGGGGATGTAAGAGAAAACCCCCGCGAAGAAGGTTAACTTGGCGGCTGACGGAGGGTGGAGGGTGGAGGCTGGTGGGAGGGGGGGGGGGGGTAAGGAAGGCGCGACGAGAAATTTCCTGCAGAAGCGCCGAGCCGAAACGGAACGAGACTAGACCAGACGAGGGCCAATGCCAAATCCCCGACACGGTTGACAACCCCGTGCGGGAGACTCGAACTGTTAAAGAAAGGAGAAGGAAGGTAGGGCGGACGGACGGAGAAAGTTTTAAGCTCCGTTCATTCCGACAGGACGTTCTTCCTCGGCCGCGCCATTTTCTTCCGGGGGGTGGGTGGGAGAGGAGGATGTGGGGAAGGGGGTGGGGGTGGAGAAGATTCGCGAGCGAATCCTGTCTGGGCAACTTTTCTGACCTTTCGTACCTTCCGCTTCGCCTCAGTCCTGGGCTCACCTTCCTCGCGCGACCTTCGAGCGACCTTCTGGCGCATCTTGCAGGTGGCGGATTGCCTCGCTTCTTTTTTGGCTTGAGAATTTTTTTAGTAGCAGGATTTTGCAAGTGGGAACATTTTTCTAAGGGTGGACAAGCATTCTCTTGAATGACTTTAAATATTTTCGGTGCTGCTCTCGAAGGGCTTTTAGGTCTTCAGTTTTACTGTTTATGAGCTTTAGTTGAGTACGGGAAATTTTCGGACCGGGTGTCGAAGTTTTTGTCGAACGATAATTTGCCAGTCGACCGTTAAGATCTCGCGAGCGTTTAAGCGCAGAATGACGGGAGTCACGCGTTCGTATGATTAAACATTCGAGCGCGCGCATAATTACGCGTCGCGTCAACTGGAAATCCGGACCTTCAAATATTGGCCGGCATAGTTTGCTAAACACCGAACGTGTAATCGTTTGCGCGTCGCAGCCGGTCAAACATCTAATGCTGGCACAATTGCATCCCGAAATTCGCAATCTCAGTTACTTCCTCAACCATTACAATTTTATTGACATGGAAAAATATAAAACTTAAAACTATCAAAAAATCCTCAACATCGATCCAATCAAAACGCGGTATAACATTCGTACGAAATTTTCAATACAACACGTCGTATCCCATCCCTGACCTTGACCTCCCACCGCCTCCTAATTCCTGTACACTATACGTGCCCGCGTACAAAAGAAATTTCATCCTAGAAAACATTCTGGCATTCACCGAACAGCTCACACACACCGACCCCAGTCGAAAGCACCGCGCGAATCCAACCGCGAGAGTCAGCGGCGCCCCGATTACGTTGTGGCCGCCCCTTTACCGCCGAACATGCCCGCGAAAGAGAGAACGAAAGTGATATACGGAGAGAAAGATACCCGAAGAGAGCGACGTCTCGACGAGCGCGACTTCCAAGTCGGAATTTTCGCGCCTGAGTCAGAGTCCGCAGTGTCGGCGGGCTATAAGCGCAGCTTTCTATTCCTGGCGGTCTAAGCCGTAGCGGACCCCCACGGACTCTCCTCTCCCTCCCCACCGCTCCGTTCCGTTCCGTTCCCCTCCCCAGGCCGCCGCGGCCGCACTACGCGCCACTGCGGCCGGCACGCCCCCCACTCCGCCGCCCCGGCGAATCGTTACTGCGCGCCGCGTTGATCTAGACCTAGAGAATCTCTTTGGCTTGCGGCCGCGGGCAAAAGAGAAAATAAACTTTTCAATGTTAATTGACTCGTAAATTATAGGCACTCTACGCTCGATACGCGCCCGCCGTTCGCTCGTTCCGCGCGACAAAAACGGGAGGGTGAATGTTCGAAAGGATTCGATCGGGATGTTGAGGAATGTGAACCCTTTTACGGGGGTGGAAGTCGATGGGGGATGGGGTGGTCGTGTGTAAGTGGCGGGTGTCGAATGTTTAAGTTTTAGCAATTTGGGAGATGCGTATCTTTGATTCTTACGGAAGCAGGAAGTGACTGTTCAAGCGATAGATTGTTGTATTAAAAATAATTTCATATGGGGAGAATTTGCACTTATTAACTCATTAAGTTACTTTTCTTTTCAATCTTTGCTTTTTCTCACTTTTCAATCTCACTTTTCAATCGTATAACCTTTATAAACTTTGCAAATTAAATTTCAGACGTGTAGAATATGCGCTGGACTAACGATAATTTTATCCCAAGTACATTCACGCTTTTTAACGATGTATTAACAGTGACATCACTATTCGAAAAAGTCAAGTTTCACTATGCATATTCTCATTTTGAGAGTCATAATTATTAAGAAGAAAACGTAGAAGAAATACTACATTAAAGCAGGATCTGAGTGGGATAAATACCTAGGGAATGTAAAAACTTCAAAATTGACTTGCTAATCGACCCACAATAGAAAATGATTCTATCATATAGACATCGCTCCGCCATTAAAAATAAACGCTGCACCTTATTCTTCCGTCGACAACGGGGACACTACACATGTTTTCTTACTCATGCACTCCTCGTAACGTCTCGGTATTAACACGGATCCTCACACCCTGTCCAAACACTCGGATCGACCGACATCTTGAATAAGATCCGAGGTAACAGCGTCGCACACGACTTTAATCGCTGTGTTTTTAATCACAACATTCCTTCGTACTCGATCAGCAAACATTTAGGCCGAGATACACTCGGTTCCCTCTGCTCAACCAAATGAGATCCGGGCCGCGTTTACCTTCGCCATGGATATCCATTTTTCGTCCATTTACATCCGCGCAGAACCCACTATTTGCCTAAGGAGTCGAGGGCGATCGGGGCTAATTTCAAATGTGCCACCCGAAAGAAATTATTTCCCGCCACTCGGGCTATATATTGGGTTGGCAACTAATTGACTGCGGATTTTCTCGATAGATGATCTTTACGCCTTTTTTTTCGTTAATGTGTTCAAAACACGTAATCTTTATTTTTTTGTTGCTCTTTGGACTTCTAGCTTTAATTTAGTACAAAAATTATAACGGTTAGTTCTTTAGTTTTCATTGAAAAATACTCAACGATCTGGCCGTTCAGTTGAACTCGATGAGACCCATATCAAGGCCATTATCGATTCAGATCGTCATAGCACATCTGATATTACAGAGAAGCTCAATGTACCGCATACATGCATTAAAAAAAAAAAGTTAAGAAATTGTGAGTCTTCCTTCTCATTTAGAAACCACAATCACTTAGTTGCCAATCCGATACATTCGCATCGATGCTAATTCCGCGGCAGACCGTCGGCCGCCAATCAGAATTCTTCCTCTGTTTTCCCATCTTTTTGCCCTTGTGCGTTTCGGTGCTGTCAGCCCCGCGCTTCCGGTTTGTTATCGGCGCATTAGCATCGATCAATTGATCCGTGAATTCGCGTAGGAGGAAATTCTCTTTTGGGCCCGAAACTGACCCCTGGCCGGCGAGAGCAAATATTCGCTCGCCGCCGCATAAATGTTCGATGCGCGGTTGCACGCGGGGACGGTAAAACAAGCGGCCGTAACGAAGTATTGCGATCGAAATATACGAAATTTAATCGGAATAATAGCTCCGCCGCCGAGCGATGGGGTCCCATGGGCTAATACCGTTCGCCGACGGTGTAATTCATGATTAATGTTTCGGCGACATAGCTTTGTTCACTGCGAGCCGCGCTCTACTGAAATAATATTATATTTAGCATATTTAGCATATTTTGCCATACTCGTTGAGACTGTTTTGAATTGTACCGTTCTCGTTGCCGATTTGAACGGTGCGGAAAAATACAATAACAGTTCATAGATTAGTAGATTCACTAGATTAGTAACTCATTTCTTTAAAAATCGGTGGCCACACAAATACGGAGCCCAACATTTTTAAGTGAGTCTCTGCTCTAAATCAAATATGGTCGACTTGCGCATATTAACAGTTTATAAACGATGGACAAGGGGCCCTTAAGCATCGCAAGCCCAAAACAGCTGGATCGTTTTACTAACCCACTTTCGTATCAAAAATAGCCCCGCTTTCCGTTTACGAACATCGCAGTTGCCTTCTTTCCCCGACATTTCACGCTGATCCCCGCGTATAAATCGCAATTGGGGGTCCCATTGCACTCCTGTTTTCATCAGCAGACTTCCACGAAACTGTTGTCTACCCCAAACTGCAACTTTTTCAAACTCTCTTGTCCCCCTCGCTTGCAGCAATACTAAAATCCGTCCAGTGAAAAGGGCTGATCCGGCAAAAAAAAAATGGCGACGCCGTGACCGGGGGCAGGCGCGGGTAGACAATTGGTCCGATGTTTAACTTGGAATTTGGCGCGCGCGCGCGCCGCTCCTCCTCGAGGCCCGACACGTTCGGCGCTCGATTTATCGGAAAGCGGATTTCGCGCGAGTAACTGCCTATGCGCGCGGCTGCTCCTTCGTGCGTGCGAATTATCGCCAAAGGGCTGCCTGATGACGAGCCCGCTTATACCTGGCCGGTACCTGCCATACAATTGGCTCTGTTTCGTGCCGTGCCTGCGGCCCGACAATGTGTATGCGCCGTAATGAGAGGAGAGTGAGTGATTGGGTGCAACAGTGGGATCGAAATAGGAGATAAAATAAGGGAGACGGACCGCGCGAGGTTCCCGAGTGGGGCACGCTGATGTGAGTGAGAGAGCGAGTGAGTGAGTGAGCTACTGAGCGCGCGCGCGCGCGCGTCAGAGAGACAGAGCGACTGAGCGGAGAGTGGGGGAGTCGGCGATAGTTGGGTATAGAAACGAGGATGATACATCATCGCGTGAGCGATGGGACGGGATGGAACACTGAGCGAGCAACACTGTAATGCATACGTACTGTGTCGCCGGTAAGAGTCGGACATCTGGACGGACCGGATAAATGGCGTATTGATGCCGATGTTATATAACTGCTTCCCGCTGGGATTAATCTTAGCTAAATAATGCGGCGTTATGCGCGAATATGGAGGGTGTCAGGTGTCGGATTTTATTGAAACGCGGAACCTGCGCTAAACTCAATTAATGCGCTCGTTGTACGAAGATTTTGAGTGTCCGTGGGACGGAAAGTGCGTCGAACATGGAAATGTTTCGTTGCATTGTTAGTTTTTGCAGAAGGTTGATTTTAGTCGGATAATTTATTGTTTGGAGGAAGTTAGGACGTGCGACGGATGATATTACTGCCGTCGGGCTTGTTCGGGATGTTAAGCATACAGAGATCTGAAAGGCTTAAGCGGCCGGACAATTTTAGACGCGTACGCGCATAAGGAAAGACAGAAAAATGGGGAGATGAAAAACACAGACGGGTGCAGAAAGGCAGGAACGCGCATTGATAAACAGAGCAGCCGAAAGGCGAAGATGAAGGAAACAAATGGCGGCGGCGAAGAAACGAGAAGAGAAAGAGTGAGAAGATAACGGGGTCGTCCAGAATTACATTTGCCATTACCGACGAAGCTTCATGTGCAGCGCACAAAAACTTTTCCAAGAATCTGTACACCCCGAATTTTCAAACTGTTTAATCGGTTAAAAATAATGCTACAAGACATTATGTATGGTCGTCCACATTTTTATAAACATGTATGTATATTATTCAGATAGTGTTTCTATTAGCACTCAAAGTCACGCCGGTTGGGAAAGCATACATGATGACATTTTAGAAAAATGCATAAAATTCGTGTACTATGTGTTTTATGGGGGGATGTACAATTGGTGAAATAAATTCCCTAATTTTCAATTCCCGAGAATGTACGATATTCAAAATAGGTATATTTCAAAAACTGTATTTGCTGTCGTGGTCAAGTTGCAACATATGAAGTACGCAACTCGAATTAACATTTAATTATAGAATGAAAACACTTTAACGCTCGGACAATCGATGAAAACGAGAAGATATAAATGATGAAAGTAGGCACGCGCCGAATGCGAGAATGCTTGTTGAGCTCGGAGAAACTCTTTGGCACGCAAAGGAAACCTAGGAAGATAGCATAAAAACAACAGGTACCGTTTAATACCGCCCATAGAACGAATAAGCCAGCATGTACGCCGTGCAAAACTTCAAATTTAGCTCACATAATGAAATGTACACATTTTCGCGGACTAGCAATTATCACTGACAGACAAATTCGAAACTAGAAAAACCAGACACTCTCTAACATTTGAACCTCCATTAACATACACACATAGAACTGTAGAGCGAAAGGAAAGAAGAATCAACACGACGCTGCGCAGAAAAGAAATACAAGGACGGACTCAGTTATAAATCACACTAATTATACGAAAGCAAGCGCAAGTTCATTTACAGTGCATAAAACTCCGATCCCAGAACATAACAACGCGCACTCCTTACCTGCGCCAAACGAAACGCGTGCAAATGAGCGAGCTCGAATCGACTGAAAGACAAACCGAGCGTCAGCTCAAAACCGCTGCGAAACCTCCGGAACTTTTATCCCAACAACCGATCGAACCGCATAACCAACAATTCTCCAAGCTCATGTTCAAAGTCCACTCCCTCTATCCGTGCAATCCGTAAATGAGCGTATCACTCGGACGACGCAGGGAAATGGCAGGAAAGACGTACGTGCTAATCCCTCGCTGAAAGGAGTCGGGAAGATAATGGATACCGTTCGAAATCGCGGCTGGACAGCCTGAGGCCACCCGGGCATATGCTCGTCAAATCGACTCGTCGAATTGGCCGTCGCTCCGTTTGCGAACAAACCGATCGATCGGCGAATATCGGCGAATACGGCCGGCAGGAGTGTAGCGCATCGAGTGAGGTCGCTCGGCTGGGCAGAGTGGGCAGAGTGGGCAGAGTGGGCGGGTGGCGGTAGGCGGTAGATGGAGGGGGGGAGAGGTGGGGAGCAGTAGTGGACCTGCAGGACATGGATACGAGCTGAGGACGGTATAGGCAGTATAGACATCGCGCTTCCCGCTTTGCTGCCAACGAAGCGTATAGAGAGCGCGTACCGGACGTTTCGCAATGCAATCCCGAAACTCCCCAGGTTGTTACCGCCAGGTTTCGAAGCCGGCAAAGCGCTCGGGGACTGCTCGCTTCCGCCTCGGGCCGTCATCGGGATTAATTGACATTGTCCCCGGCAACGACGACAGCGGCGACTACGACGTTTCGCGGCGAGAAAGCGAAAGCGATCGAGCCATTTTGACGAAACTGATTTTTCGCGCCTGCCGGACGACGGTAGGTCGTTTGTCGGTATATCGGAGAGGAGGCTGCTTCGATGTTATATGTATAGGCAGGTTGTGTTGGAACGGGTGATGAGTAGTATATTATAACGTGTGTTTTAATACGTTTGGCGTATGATGGTTCTTATGGTTGATGTGGGAAACTGTTTGCTATGGGATCAAGTCTGATGTCAGCTACTATGCGGCTTTGATGTCGTAATAATCAGTGTCGGTTGACGTGAAATCTACGCAGTATGTAGTTTCGGAATTTGGTCGGTGCTTCGTATTCTGTTCTTTCCTCGTCCGTTCCGGCTCCCTCCTTCTTGTCAGCTGTCCTGCTTCGGTTCAATCTCGAATCGATCGGTCTTCCACCGAAATTAACCGAGACTCTCTCCACGTTAATTTCGCCGCTTCAGCTCACTGTCAATCAATACGGATCAAAGGGACGCTTTAATCGACTGGCAATCGTTGCTCCTTCATGGTCCGCCATAATTGCCCCATTGACAATGTTTCCGAACAAATTTGATTGGCGGAAAAGGTAAACTGTCACATGTACCGCCGCGATCAATTTCGATGGTAAAAGTATTACGATCATTTACTATTTACTCGAAATCCGACGGTCCTGTTTGACAACATGCATTAATTATAAATTTGCAAAAATCGTAATTGATTACGAGGTGATAATACAAAGAACCAAATAGTTAATAATCAATTTTCAATTGCTACAAACTCTAGAAAATCAAGAACGTTATGTCCATATGTGTACTGTAATGAAGTTTCATTTTTAGAACGAAACAGTATAATAGTATTAATAAATCATATTGATTTTACTAACTACGGCATACGATTTCTACTTCAGTAGAGTGAACAAATTCTTATTCCTCACTCCTAAAATATTGCAACTCTACATCTTGTCTCGCGATGCGGTAAAAGCATTTTATAAAATTTGCAGGAAATACATAAAGACGACAAACAAAGTAAAATAAAGCTAAAATAATTAAAATACCGTAATTTAAAAGTTTAAAAGAAATGTTACCGACTTCTCCTATGTTCTACGTCTGGAAATCAAGACGAAGTACATTGGCAAGGAACTCGGTCCGACCGAAATCGTTTCTCTCAGTCTTCCGTTGACGATCATGCATGAATTTATAGACACACACAAACAACACTGGAGACTGGTTTCGGATATGATAACAGACGCCGTAACTTTGGAAGTTGCAAGTGACGGAGTCGATTGGCTCAGAAAAAACCAGAATCGGAAACAGGAGGCGACGGGATTCGAACCCGGGACCCTTAGGTTACTGAGCCGGCGACTAACGCGCTGCGCTACAAGCTGGTTGTTGTGACTACAATCTCCGTTAGGCTATTTCTTCGACGATGTCTCATATCCTACAATTAAAATTTCTTTTAATTTCACATCGCAACAGTAACAAATGTAAACTATTAAAAATCGATTTGTCGTAGGAGCAGTAAGCTTATTCCAAATATTCTTTTTTCATTTAAAAACCAATCAAATTTTTCTTACGACACCTGTTATACACTTTTAGTCGTATATGTAGCTGAATGCATAAATTCGTACGGGGTGTTGCTAAAACCGTGCTACCTGGCGGATTTTTGATATATTTAATGAACAATATACGTTTTTATTAAAATTGTTCGCCCTCATACTTTTATCATCGCAGAAACCTTCTAAATAAACATTCTATGTATAAAATAAAAAGAAAAGAGCCATTCCAGTAATATATACGTGCCCTGAATCGTACTGCTGTATTTCCCCTCTTATTTGGTAATAAATTTTGTTTTGAAACTATCATTTTCAATTATTTTTTTAATAATACTGAAACACAATATGATAAAAATGAATAATCATAATAACTTTTATAGGAAAACAGAAAATATACTATATTGGACAAAAAACTCTTATTGTTAGACAATATAAAAAGTAAAAAGTATTAAACATTTTGAATAATAGTAAAATATAATCGTTACTGAATTAAGACCTAAATAAAATTGCGGTATGAGTTCTTAAATCGTACTAGTACGATTTAGGCATCTACGCCAATTGATAGAAATATTATTTATCTGATCTGAAAGATTATATCAATTATGTTATGAACTTACTATAAAGATGAAATATAAATATATTGCAGACATAAAATAATGCACACAAATGATAGCGTTTAATTGAAATTTTTTTTTAAGTAACTGGTTAAAAGCATCAAACTTACTTGAAATTTTCCGGCGTGTACAGGCTGTTCCAAAATTAATCGGGATAACACAATTTCTGTACAGTACTACTGATTTCATAAACGCTTTATATTTTTACCGCTACGTACTAGACTTACACTTTAATTGGTTATCAAAAGAAACGAGGCCGCACGATTTAGACGACCGGTACTCAGACAACTGTCTCCACCAACCTCGGGAACGCTTGCCTTCCTAACGTAAATGTTATACTTTCATTTTTAGTGTATGCACATACACCGCCCCACTCTTCACTTCCATCTCTACCAATATTTCTTACATAATTAATAAAAGCTACCGACACCTTCGCAAACACTTCGACAGCAATCTCTACCTACAAAATCTCCCAAACTCATATCGCAACGTCTATTGTCCCCAATAAAACCAACACCATAGAACACAAATGTTGACCGTCAAACGACGATTCATCCTTCCCGGCCCGCGACATAAAAAGCCATACCATTATGCTAGGCATAATAACAAGGGATACGGCGGTAATTAAAGGAACATTTTGCGATACGACCGGCCATAAATCCCGATTAGCCGATAAATATGTTAGTCGGGCCGTAAAGCCCGTGGGTCGCGCCGGAAAAATGTATAAAAATGAGAGAGCTTCGCGCTGCGCGATCTTGATTTACGATCGCGCGAGATCATCTTGACCCGCGGCATCCTGCATACGCAGATCCGAGTATACTCCCCCCCACTCCGTTTCTCTCACGCCGTTGTCCGCGCCGAAAGGCGAGCACATTTTTCGTCCCGGCCGAGTGCCCTTTTCGTCCTTCGGTCTATCATATCGGACCCGGGGCGCTAAAATAAAGTGGCAAGTCATCATTTTCTGCCCGGCCGAGAGGGAGGGCTCGCGGAGGGGTGAAGGAAATCGAAAGGAAGATGAAGGAAGCGAAGGGCAGGAAAGTTCTCCGGTCGGATGAGTGATCGCGCTGCGATGCGCTGGGCAAGGTCGGCGTATTGATTAGAAAATTTGAATGGTCCCCCGGGAATGACTGGGTTAGGTGGACTGAGTGGGAGAGGGATGGCAGGCTCGTTAACCAGGTGTAACTTTTGTAAATTTTGGCATGGGATATTTAAATGGATTTAGGTGAATATTTTTGGACTCGGTGACGGTAAAACATGTTTTAGAGGATAGTTTGGGCAGAGATGCATTTTTGGGGGTGGAAGTGCGGAGTTGTTTATGGCGGGATTTAATACTGGGGCAGCATGCTAGCTTTGGTATACCTAATCTACATCCAATATTCCGGGCAGAAAAATTGTATTACGTTCTATTAAACATTCAATGCCCTTCCGAGCTAGTGTCTCTTAGAGAGTAATTTACGGCATCACTGAATTGATTCGAATGAATCACCAAGTACATCTATACAATACTAAAGGGAATTATTGAAGAAAGTCCCTTGTTTGAATAGCAAGTAATAAGAGAGAGATAATTCCTGCAATTAGTACGTTTTGCTTTTAATTACAGTTGCGACACAGCCTTTTTCGGGATCAAAGTTCAGCAAGGGATAATATAATAGATGACATTTAAAACTATAGTTTAAGCTCTGTTGTATGCACGAATATGAAAAGAGGATTACGAAGGAACATATTCGTTGCTTGAACTGCAAGTAATGAGAAAGGACAAACGCATTACTCTCAGTACGATTTACTCTTAGTTGCACCAATATTGTATCCTTTAAAGCCTATGGAAAGCAACATTTAATGACGAATAATACCTTACACTTCAAATTATATTACATTCGATAACTTGGATTCGGATGAGTTTCAACGATTTTTCGAAAGTGTTGAAGTTGTAATGGTGGACATGCAAACTGTTTCAGTAACAGGAGAATAATGAGAAGGCGGAAAAGTTAGATTCGAATGGCGTGTAATTAAAGTGAAAATAATTACAGAAATTCCAAGCAATAATTTACCTTCGCATCAATTTATTTAATACTGACATTCTGTACCCAGGATTTATTTTAAAAGTGGTGTAAATCAGTTTTCTTTCGAACAAGACATCACGTAAGCACAAATTTTACACTAAAATAATCACAAATTACGTCACACTTCATTTATCAAAAAAATGGACTTACACCACATTCAACATAAACGGTCCAATTTTTCAATCATATACACAAAAAAATCCATATTTAGAAACTTTAACTTGAAAAATATAAGCCGATAAATTATAGTTGAATTAAGCTGAAATTCGATACAGCTATTACCATCTGGACGGAAAAAATCCCATTAAATAATTCTCTCCATTACTAATTCGCCAGTGACTGAAACAACTCGGCGATCGAAAATACTCACGCAACAATGATATTTCCTCAACGTCATCTATATCTTTCTCGAACACTGTCGCCGAACGAATTAATTAATTTTTCAGCTTTACCCCGCCGCTAACGAGAGACACTGACACTGACATTTCTCTCGCGTCCCGTGCATCGCAAACATGTTCGCCTGAAAGAGAAACGTTTTGCCCCGCGACACATCGATGACATAAATCGACGATCGCGGCTTAATTTATAAAGCGCATTAAACGAGCGCTAAACACGGAATTAGGTCACGCATATCATCTTCCGCTCATCCCTGCGAATGGGGCGAGTGAACGAGTATCCGGTTTTATCCCGACTACACTGACAACCCCATCTGTCTCGCCACTTTTGACATTACGTATTGAATTTTGCTCGGCAACCGGCGCGTTACGCAACACTGACGTTTCGGCTCTGAAAGTGTTTTTCGCTGGAGGCATTTCACTGTTTTCCAGAGAGAGAGAGAGAGGGGGAGAGAGAGAGTCTTGACTATTTGCGAAAGACGTTGAAATTGCGGAAGGCATTATGGACAGAACATTTTTACGAGCTAATTTATGTAGGCTGCCCCGCTGGAAATAAACTACTTTAATGCTTTTCGGTAATATTACCGAAGTTAATCTGACAATTTGAAGGCACGCAGCGCATAAATCCTCTCCGAAATACTTGCCGAGTGTTATTAGTACTAAAATGTTCTAATTTTGCGCCTGGCGTCTTTGTAAGTAAATTCAACGAAATATTAATAAAGAAATAATGAAAAAGTTCAACGTAGAAGTATAACTGTACTTATTGTACTCTTTCCAAAATCTTTTTCTATCGAGGTCTTAATGCATCCGTCGAACCTAACCAAAATCGTGATAACCAACTACGTAGACAGCCTTCCAATTAGATTTTTCCTGATTCCATAAAACCTTCGGGCCCCATTTATTTAGGCTGTCCTCGACACTTTTTTTAACATTGTCGCAAAGGACATTAACGAAGTCTGCCGTCGGTCGCCGAGTCAGTACATAACTCGGGCCATTTGATTTTTATGACTTAAGTGCCGGTAAAGGAAAGCGGGAAAAGAATCGCAGGCAGTCGATGCGGACAATTAGGAGTCGATAACGAAGTCAGTCGAGCGGCACTTTGCGCTTTCTTAATGACTTCGGTAATATCGTCGGTACCTTCCCGGGAAAGGGAAAAATAATTTATCTGTACAAGAGCGGCGACGCTAATGTTTGTCGCAATATCTTCGTCACGGCATCTCTCCCCGACCCTAATTCGGCCAAAGGACCCGAACTGCCCCATAATCGGCTCTAGTCTCCTTTTCAAGCCGAATTCCTATTTCCGCAACTCTCTCCGAAGCGCTCGTTTACTTTCGAATGGGATCTGTTGAACGTAATAGGTATTATTTTCCAGCCCTGACAGTGTCATGTATTCTTGATCAAAATTGTCAAAATCACAACATGTAACATTGCAGAGAAGCTGAATGTACCGCATATAATGCATTAAAAAAAAAAAAAAAAAATATTTGTGGGTCTTCCTTCTTATTTAAAAACCGCAATCACTTAGTTGCCAAGCCAATATCTACCGTGTCGTAGGAGGACTACCTGTACTCCAGTGTCATTTTCTTCACAACTTGCCCACCGAGAATGCAGGAATTAGAAAGTCATTGGAAATAGCTTGAAAATACACACGCTCGAGACACTAATCCTGCTCGCGAATGATCGAAAGTGTGGAATCTGGAGCCTGAATCCTGTGTGGGTAACAATTCTTGCCGGATAAAGTCGGCTGACGAGGTGGCGAGGAGCGAGTTATCCTCCGGAGTCATTTGAGAAAATCATCCCCCGTGAAATCCGAGATTCCCAGTCTGCCCTCCCTCGGCGCCCTTCGACTGGCTCCTCTTATTCCTCGACCTAAGGTCCTGTCACCCTTCCTCTCAGCCTCTCGGAGCAGTCTTCGCCCACCTTCCACACTTTTTAAGCCTGATTTATACCCGTTAAACGTAGCCGCCGAATGAGCCGGGCGCCGGCTCCTATTAAAAATTGACGTAGAGTCACTCACACTTCTCGGACGAGAGCGTGTCTGTGTGCATACACGTTCCACAGTGAGGGATGAGGAAGATTTTTAAATGCGAAATGCAGAGGGCGAGATATATAGGGTTGTGTGTGAATGTGCTTGGAGTAGAGCGCGGAATTCTTGGAAGCTGTGATTTTCTGATGCGGTTGTTGGGTCGGAGAATATTTTCGGTATTTGACCTCTATATTTTGAAACTGGCCTGAGACTGTTCGTTACTCTTTCGTTGACTGTTGTAACGTGTACAACTTGCAGCTTGTCATAAGCAACGTTTTGATTTTGCGCAATTTTCCCTTTGTCTGGCACAAAAATCTATGCTTCAAAATATCAAGTATTTATCCCAAGAATTGCAGTGCTGTATACAACGAGACCCATTTGAGTAAACAAGATAAATCCGCCAGCCAGTTTCGCCGAACGGGGAACTTTCCTGAATAATGAATCGGCGAAAATATTCACGCAGACTTCGGCCAAGGCCGAAGCAAGGCGCGCACCCTCATAAACGAATCAGTGTACTCCTAAGAGGAGAGACAGGGCGAGGACGCGGGCGCAAAGGTGAAATTAGATTACCGTAGCTGCGAAAAATTTTGTCGCGCGATCCAACGAGGCGATGTTTGACAAACATGGCCCAACGTACATGCATATTGCTCAAAGAGCGGTCGAACAGATTTTCCCCTCCCGTTCGAAAATTTACCTTCCCCTTCCGAAATCAGCCGCTGGCACATCCCCGAACGTGATTACGGGGCACGAAACGGGAGGAAAAAGTCTTGAGAGGTCGCTTCTTAACGAAGTTAGCGTCGGAGGAGGCGGAAGACAGTCTTCAGACTGTTTTCGGCGAAAAACAGTCTTCCGTACGTGGATCGTTTAGGAACTTTGCTAAAAACCGGTGGGTCGGCGCCATTGTGCGTTTGATGAGGTCACGGATGGCAGGTGTCATTCCTGGAACAAGGTTAGGCGAAATTTCGGTCGAAAGGAATTGTGCTGATTATGCTTAGGGCAAATATTTGCTGCATATAGAAAATAAGTACATATTGGGACAAATTTTGTATTTATTATGCTATGAAATGATTTTACGTGCGACTTCCTAGCGATGTTAAACTACTTGTCGTTCTTAACGCGTATTTGGCTCGTTTTAAGCGAACCGTATTTTTTTGCAATAAAAAAGGAAGAGGAAACTCGACAAAGTGGAAAGTGTTTTAATAAACACTGAAATATAGTATATAAGGAATAATAGATTTTTGCTTGAAACTGTTCATACAAAATAGGCATGAAATACTTTACCAAAAAGCATATTAATAATAATATCTTTGCTTTCTCTAAAAATGTTGTGTTTTATTCTCTGATTAAACGTTACGTTCTTTATCAGACATCCTTTATTTAAGAAAGTAAGTACGGCTATGTGACAATTACGTTTTAACTTATGCGCCGCAATCGATTAATAAACATTCTTCGGCATCTAAATTTAAGAGTGAGGCTTACGAGAATACATTGCAGAGTCTAGCAGAAGGGTCTTAAGAGGGATGATGGAAAGTGTTCAGAATACAGAAAAGAAGGGCTTTAATGGGTAAGGTACCAAAGTCACCTTCATTATTCAACCCTGTAACGTTTCTTTGATAACTCAAACAACCGAGCTGGAAAGTAATTTAACAGAAATTTTATCTGCTGTGCGATTATGTACAAACGATCTCCGAAGATTTAAAATTAAGTTCATACATACATGAAAGATATCGCAATATGAATACGCCTGAATTAAATGACACTCAAGAATAACAATGTTCAATTACATTAGATTGTTATTGAAATATTAATGTTTGTCACCGCATTTTAATAATATCTTGACTTTTCAACTTTTGTTATTTTAAAAGGCTCCTAGCAGTGAACTTGAACCAAATTCTATATAAAATGAAAATACTTTATTACAATATTTTTGCTTTATGTCTGGTGTCTCTTTTTGGGCAGTTTGCATATCAGTGTCGCCAGACAAAATATTCTAATAATCATTATTGATCGACTGGAACGCCATCTATAACTTAATTCATTGGCACGTTACTATTTCTCATATGTACAAATAAATACGTGCAACCATATTATGAAATATTGGAGCCAATAAAATATTATGTTTACGCTATAAAAAGATATTGTTATAATTTACGTGTACATACAAAAATTTCCCGATGAACACCTTCTTTTCTTGCAATGCATGAAAATCTCGATTAAACTCATGTTTTTCACTGCGTACATACGAATATCTGCATTCTGATCGTAACCTGTCCGAGCGATCAATCGTTATCCTCTTTACTTCGACTCAATCCCTCTTGCTCGCCGAATCTCATTAAAAGGAAGAGAAAATTCAGTCCTAGCTTGATCTGTAAGCGCAGCTGACGACTCGACATTAAGATTCAGGAAAGTCAGACGAGCGATTGCGTCGAATGGAATGATCGACGCCCTGATTGAAATCGATTATCGTGAAAATGAAAACGAAGGTCAGACGTGGCAAGTCCCGTTTTTTTTTACCTCCACCCTTCACTTTCTCCCCGCTCACGAAATCATCCCTGGAGTAGATTCGTTACTGTCTATCGTTTTAACGGACATTCTCGTTAACGTCCTCTCTCTCTCTCTCTCTTTCTCTTTCTCTCTTTCTTATCTGTCAGCGACATCGGGGCGACCTTCAATATTGCGAGACACGAACAACACGAAGAATCCTACCTGACCTGCCAAACAAAATGCGAGCGACGTTTTATCAATTCACTTCTTTTTTCCCTTTCTCTGAAGACTGCTGGGACGACACTCTGATGTTTGTCTTCTGAAAAAAAGTCTGGCTCCGAACCTTTTTCGCGGTGGGCTTATTATGTTTGCATTTTATTCAGCGAACGATTATGGTCCGGATAAATATTTATGGGACTTTACTCGTAACGGCGTCTGAAGTACGTTCATGAAATTTGTGAATGGCAAACCTGTTTTATTGACGTTCGATTCGCGTTGGTCGAATTTGTGAAACAGATTAGTTGAACATTTAACTTTGAATATAAAATATATTATAGAACACCTTTGACAATTCGCATAACTACGAACGCGGAGAAATGCACCGGATTCAGAAAAAGGCTGCAAGATACATCCGTATCTTTATTCTTTCGAAACTTTCCCTTGCCACAAACGTCAAACTGTTTCAATCCGAAGAAATTCGATAAGTAGCCCCAAAAAACTCCCTATCCCTTAACCCATCCAAAACTAGTCCATTAACACTCCTATCCTTCCGCTAAATCACATCGCGTAACCCAAAGCGTAATATCGACTAAATTCCGTTTCACCCTCATCACCTATCGCAGCGTCGAAACCTGTCGCAGGGTCACAAATGACCCACCTCCAGAATCCGGCGCATAGCGCGTCTAATGTCACAACGATCGCAGCCAAGCAATCTGAACTCAGCGTCCCAATAAAAGCGGAGGCCTCCTAACGTCCGTTGATTTTCGTCAGAGGCGCAGGCCACGTTCAAGCTCGCGCATGCGCACTGGCACGTGCCACTGCGTGCCAGACGCTCGGGCCGTTATTAACCCCTTGCACTATTTTCACGAGTCTGACTCGTGATGAAAATTTTAGGCCAAACTTGAATATCACGAGTCTGGCTCGTTGTTCAATTTCACGTCAAACGTGAATATCACGAGTCTGGCTCGTAATCCACATTTCGGGCCAAACATGAATGTCACGAGCCGTACTCGTGGTCTTAGTTTCTGGCCAAACAGGAACGCCTGAATGAGCTCTTATCTCTCCCTTTCTCTTCTTCCCTTTTCTTTATATGAATGGGTATTTTATATCTGGTGTCCCAATGCAGTTTACGTGATATTTAGGATACATTGTCGGATTCCAGATAACATTTGAAACCTAAGTAAACATCTACATTCGGCGAGACCAAGAAAACTTCGGTCGTTCTTCAGTCCTTACTATTTCGTTAGATGAGGTGCACACGCTTCGTAGTCTTCTTCACAAGAAGTAATATTCTTGATTATTTTTAATTTCGTCAAACCTTCCAACATGTATAAAAAAAGAAGCAACGTTACTAAAAAAGCAAGTAGTTCGCGCGGAAGTAAGAATAGTGGAAAGGCTTCCAATATTTCAAGTATAAGATAAGTTTCAAGAGTTATAAACAGTGATGCAAATTCTAGTGACAGCAGTGTGATTATGCCGGTGTTGAATCGCGCAAGAAGGTCAATTATATATGAAATAATTAAAATACATTTTAAAAGTTTTTGATTCAAATTTGTTTGAATTTTATAAAAGCACCATCGGGTGAAGTAAACACGAGCGCGCCTATATCGTCTCAGTCGTAAGATGTGTTCAAAGTTTCGACACTCAGGCTTCGCCGCTTCTACTCTTTTCGCGACCATTCAGGTGCGTAGGTTAGGCACAACTTGTTCCGAATTTCAGCGTAGTGCAAGGGGTTAATTGTCCTTGCCAAACAGTCGCTAACAGCATCGCGCTTGATGGATGAGTCGCGTAATCGGTTCGCGATAAGAATGGAACTGCCGGGTAATATGGCGGCCGTGAAGGGTGGAGGGTGGAGGGGGGGGGGGGAGGAAATAAGGATTAGAGGGAAGCAAGCGTCGGATGTGACTGGCATAATGGTTCGACGCTGACGATCGAAAAGTAATGCGCTAATCTTTGCGGAATAGGCAAAGATAGGTTTTATAATGTCAACAATCAAATAGTCACATGAAACTGTTACTCAACATATCACACCATACCAAATAACCTATACGTATATGTGTATCAACCCTACGAAAGATGCACCACCTCACCTACAATTAGCATCTTAACAGACAACGGGACGGCCGCAACAAACACATCTACGGCACCCTCTGACATCGCAGCGTCCAACTATGAACGGCGCTCATTGTCAGCGTCAAGTGACGCAACTGAAAGGGGCGCACGACACAAACAACTTCCGTCTTCCGCGAACCTCCTGTTCGCCTCGTCTTCCCTCACCCTGCTGCAAGTCTGGCGCACAGGTTCACACAGGCTCACACGGGCTTGCTCAGGCTCACACAAACTCAAACAGGCTCACACAGGCTGACACAGGTTCACACGCACGCTCGGGCTCGGCTCGGGCTCGGCGCTGGAACGAGCTTAGCGACTTCCAAGTGTTTACCGAAGCCTCCTCGTTTGAGGTGGCTGTTAATTAATTCGAGCGTAACCTTCGGGCGACGCTCGCGGCTTATCAGTCGAACTCGAATCGAAGGCGAATTGCGGAAGGCCGCAAAGTATGTCTGTCGGCTTACCTTTAACCTAATCCACGCTCGCGAGCCTCTCAACGCAAAGGTACACGTCGATCCGGAACTTGTAGCACTTGAGACTTTTATTTTGCGGAGTAAGAATATATTTTGGACAGAACGGCGGTCTCAATTTCTTAACATTATTCTGTATGCAGTTTAACATTTATTACGTTACAACACGCATCATTCTCGTCTCGACGTTCCGGAACTGGGTAGTGAAAAAAATTACATCCGGACTGTGTTGAGAAGGTAGAAGGTTACGTCGAAAGTTAGCGGCAGATAAGGTTCGCGTCGAATTTGTAAATGAAGGATTTTTGATTTGAAACGATTTTCTTGCGATTTCTTGCCATATGTTGGACGAGCTTGAAGTTTATGGAGTTCTGCGGAAAGCAGGGGGAAAAGTTGTTTCTTTGAGGGGGTGTTAGGATACGTTACTCGTGTAGAAGTTTCGGGTTGGTCGGGAAGGGATGCTTGTTTCGGAAGTTAAGACAGCAATGTTTACTGCTTAATCGGGATGAACTACAAAAGGGTTGCAGCAAATTTAGGGATTGAAGCTTTACGGTTCTGTACTGTTGGGTTTTTGATGGATGACTTCGCAGGAGTAGTCCTTAACACATCTGGACGAGCGGTGAAGTACGTTAATTGTGTAGAAGTTTAAGTTTGCTAGCAAGAGATGATAATGGCAATGTTAATTTTTGGAGAATATTAGAATATTCAATGATTACATAACATTTATAAATTGCAAGTTTATAATAAATGTTACTGTTTCTGTTGATATTTGGAACTTTGATAGTTAAGATTATATTCCTCCTCAGATTGCAAGGAAATTTTGAAATAAAATTTTGTTATTCAAGAGATGACGATAAGTAAGAAGTATGAATTAACAGTGTTTTCTCTTACAAAAAGAGCATGTAACATACATTCGCATACATGTATGGTTCCATCTTATTATAAAATAAGATATGATGTTCTAAAATTTCGTAAATTTTAAACAAATACAAATGAAGAATAAACACGAAGCACTTCATTTAGAAGTTTTGTTTGTCTTCGTCAGAGAAAAACATAAAACACTTGCAGTTCTTATGACATATCCACACTGCTTTCGATTATCAAAAGACTCTGCTTTTCACTATTGCTATATATACATTGAATTTCAAACTATCGCAAACAGATCTACAATTACCAACGCCACAGTCCGTTATTCAATTTAAGACGCGGTATAAATTCCACATTGGAATAAGAACTCGAAAAATCACGGATTAACAACCCCAACGCAAATATCTCAACTTTCATCAACCCGTTATAAATTCAAATAAACGCGCTGAAAAGGCAAAGAGGCAAAGAGTGTAAAGTATCGTAGTGATTCTCGTGGAAAAAGAGCCGTTCAAAAATAATGTACGTTCTAGAAATGTCGAGCGAGCGAAGGCTTCGCAGGTGAAACGAGTCACAGAAGCGAATCGACACGGATGCATAATTAAGACGATTAGTATCAGCGATAATAATTCCCCGATAACGCGATGATTTAAGCGTCTTTCATGCCTGACCGTTAAAGTGAAGTAAATTTTCTGCCGACCTTCTCCGGCGCCTTGTCGAAGAAAAAGCTTACGAGGCTTTGTCATCGGGACGTAATTAGGACAATTGCCGTGTCTCATTAAGGCGTCGCTGTTAGCGGAATTAATTGACGCCAGGTAATCCATAGCGTATTGCACACCGGTATTACGATATAATTGGCATTACAATTAGAAATATATGTGCGAACATTGCAGCTGATCGAATACTCGTTATGTTGGTACGATGTAGAAACGATTCCTTCGAGTAAAATTCATTAGTACTCTATAACAAGGATATAGTTTCTCTGGCGAAGATAGAAGCACCTCTCAAATTTGGTTCAATGTGTTTAATGTATTGTGAACGATAATTTTGACGAATACATGTATCGATACACGGTGCTTTGTAATTAGTTTATTTGTAAACGGTGTAATTTGTCAGATGTTATTGGGTATAATGTAATATGATTCTAGATGCTGTAGTTAAGGAAGCTCATATTTTTCTCTTCTTTATTCATAATTACTTCAGGGCAAAAAGTGACGATTGAGCTAAAGTCAATTTCAGAAACTGCGTCGTCCCTAAAGTGAACGTTTTGTGAAAAATTAATTTTCCATAATCGTATACACGTTTGAACATTGCGACTTACCTCTGGAGAATTCCCTTTATGCATCCACAACCGAAGATATTTCGAACGGTCGGTGCTATTGTCTCACCGTGTATACGCCATAAATTTCCTATGTGGCACATGCACGTACATAGATCACGGACACGCGAATGTGTGCCGCTGTACGTGTATCTTCCATGCATATGTACAGTGTACGTGTTCTGTGTGCATATTATGCTCTGTACAGTGCATATACATATGTATACCTTACGACATTAATACATAAACATATAACATGCACATACCGTTATGTACCGAGCAATGTCTAGGTACATTGCACTCAGTATGTTATGTGGATCCATAATACGTGTCCATGCACGGCTAGTAAAATAAAACTTCTGATACGACACGTGATAAAGTCGATATAATCGACGTCCGAACTTAACTTATTTTTTGCGTACTAAAAAGTAAATTGTATACAGATCATGAGATTCGATTGCATCGCAAGAATATTTTGTTTATAGCAAATGTTAGTTGTACAGAGTCGATGCATACCTTGAATGGCTAATTGTAATAAAGTAGAAAATGTACAGTCTACCAAGAAACGAAAAATAGTAGTTGAATAAATAATTGCTAACGGTTAGTGTACCACTTAAACCGTAAGTAACAAAATACATGCATTGATGCTCGTATGAACATTGCTGCATTGTTCAGCAATTAAACATTTTTCGAATCGTGAAAATCTTCAAAGAAACATTCTTTCCTACCTCACTACCTGATTATGAATGAGATAGTCTTCAAGAAACGGTTGTTTACTACATTCATACATTACTCAGTGCAGCCACTATTTCATTCATTCACGAGCGTTCTTTGATAAATCAACATTCATCCAATTACCGACAACCGCTTCCATTAGCATCCATTCGTATACTACTTCCAGAAGTACATAATTACGAAATAATTGCATCACACAAAACATCCACGCATTCCAACAAAAAATTACACTCTCGACCAAACCGAGCAAACTCTCCACCCGCTTTCTATTTCTCGATTCGTCGAAGATGAAAACGGTCGATTATTACGTGTACATTATAAATATATATTACACAAAACACGCATACCAGCGAAAAAAATTACACTCTCTGCGCGCAGCGAGCAAATTCTCCTTTCGATTTCTCGATTCCCGGACTCGCGTATCAACCTCGTGTCCGAGGAAGATCATTCGGAAATGGAAATGTCCATTAGCCAGAGCCGGAAGTGGCGCACTGTCGCCCAAAGGATAAAAATGAAGCGGCGACGAACTTTTCTCCTCGCGCATCGCGGCGCGCGAGTTTCTAATTACCCTGCATTAATTCCGTTAATGAGAGGAACACGTAATCTCAAGAAACGCCCTGGTACCGCTGCCTTCCGCCGCCTTCCGCCGGTACGATCGCGAATATGCACCGACAATCGCCGCCTGCCAACCGTGTCGCTCAAGGAACGAAGAGCAGCTCGAAACGTCCCACTTTCGCATTGAACTAGCTGCTCGTTTCGCCATGAAAAAGACAAATCCGCGGGCAAATAAAAAGAAGAAGAATGTGCACGATATTAGGTTGGCAAGAAAGTATTGGGTTGGCAACTAATTCATTGCGTAATATTATAGTAATAAATAGATAGTCCATTGTCTCCCCATAATTGCTACTTCAACACTTTTATTAATTCAACGATGTCGTTCAGACCCCCGAAATGAATATTCCGCATCGCTGTAACCTGTTACATGTTAAATGTCAATTAATTAACGCGAGCCGTAGCCGCGAACTGTTAGTCGAATTTTCATAAACATCGCATCGCTTCCGTTATCCGATATTGCGAGGGGGGGGGGGGGGGCAGAATATTTTATTCCGCGGAACATGATAACGGCTAACGCATAATAAGAGTCCGGCACTCGAAATGATTCTGTATCAATTAAATCGTTCGGCAGCGCATTGCGATCCGGTTAACGAAAATTTGGCCAAACGCGGAAAATTGAACGCGAGACGCGACGGACGAATTAAGCGAATGGGCGGGAATTTTCAGATTCGATTTGACCGCAATAACGGACGGCGCACAAGTACAATTTGCCTCGGCATACCATTGTAACCGTCATTACAGGCTTGTTAGCTTCGTTTGTCCTCTAATTATCGCTGGAGGCTCGGCGGACGTACGAATTGAATTGAAGCTAAATATCTTCCGAAGATGCATTTCGTTTAATTATTATCTCAACCCTGAACATTGTATGTGCGCGGTATATTTGTTGGCGATGAAAGTACAATGCCAATGAATTAATGAAAATGCGCGGATATACGAACGTCGTACAAAGAACGCTCAGACCAATTGAGTGATAATAAATTGACGGTAGCGCGTCGTTGAACGTTTAACAAACCACGGAATGCAGTAAAAGCGGTAATGCAACACGGTAAACCAGTTTACCTGAACATCCTCCTTTCTACTACGTTCCGAAAATTACAAGGTAATACCTGCGAGCTTGAGAGGCAACACGAAAGTAGCTGCGAACAAAACTGAAGAAGAATATATTAAAATCCCCTACAAATATTCATGTGCTACTATGTTCTGCAAGTTAAGTTGCATCGGTAAGGAATAAAATTTTGTAAGAATGTTTTTGCACGATGCAGTAAATTACCTGTATTTCGAGGATTTACGAAATTTTGTACTACATTAAGGGTATTGTTAAGGTTATTAAGGGTATTAAGGGTAAGGGTTGTATTATTACGAATTTTTGTACTACATTAAGGGTAGAAGTCGAAATACCAAGAAAAATATATAGATTACGTGCTTTGAACACGTTGACGAGCCAAAAAAAGTGTAAAGGCCTATCGAGAAAATCCGCAATCACTTAGTTGCCAATCCAATAGAATTAGGCTCCCCCGTCGTTCGGATGTCAACTGAAGTGAACTGAAGTGAACACGGCAAAGATGCAGAGCTCCCTTCCGGGCCGAAGCTCATACCAGGTTCACGTCGTCACTCTCTCTCTCTCTCTCTCTCTCTGGCCGGTGGCAGAGTTCCGGCGGAAAGAATAGCCGGGCGAAAGACGAATGTCGGGCCAGTGTCTATTTGTCAGGCAGATAGGCGGTCCGACGGTAGTTAAACGCGTCGAACGGTAAGTGCTCGAGGCGGGAGAGAAATATAGCGTACACTCGCGAGGTGGGTACCGCTCGTAGGCGGAATATAAGTCCGAGGGTGGATGGCCGGGTGGGCAGAGAGAGGATCTACTGCCTGCCGTGTGACAAATGTACTCCTTATATGACTTCGGCTGTCCCGGCTTTCCCACGGGAGCCGCGTCCGTGAGATATCGCGCGCTCTCGCCAAAGGGATAAGAGTCGCGGCTTGGATATCGGAACCTTAAGGTTGGGGGGGCGACCGTTTTTACATTCGGCCGGCAAGAAAGTATCTTCGATCTTTGAGCATCGCGGTATTATTTCGGGCAATTTCTGTCTTGTTAGAATGTTTTCCTTTTGGGCGGTCGATAGTTGAGTTTGTAGTGCGGGATGAAATGACAGGAATTGTCGGTTAACGTTTGGCCTTTGTATGAGGATACTTTTCATTTTCCAGATACATTTATTTTTCATTGTCCTTTCCAGGACAGGATTTTGGTAGATACGAATCATAAGGACTAATGCTTTATTTATGATCGGATTGCACCACTTTTTGAGACTAGTGCCACTATTTCTGATCATATTTTCGTTTGACCTGTCGCGGCTGTTATGTAGGAATGTAATATACGAATAAAGTATCAGTATGATGGAAATGTACCTTGGAAGTGGTAGTGAGGTCAGGTATGGTTTTGAGAGATAAGAGTAGTCCGCAGAAACTGACGTAGAATACAATTAGCTTCCAGAGCGGAATACAACAGAATATATCGTGAATAATTGAGGATACAAGAAAACTGTTAGTATGAATATTATTTGATGAGAAAAGGGCGAATTCACGTAGTATAAATATACCTTTTTTGTTCTTCTGGTCGGTTAAACGAAAAGTGAACTGCTAGCCACTTAAATTTGTAATGCGATAAGATTTATTAAGATGAGTACAAATAGCTGCTATATGCAATTTAATAACAATATTTCTCAGGTTTCTGTGAAGTTATACGACAAAAGAAGTTAACAAAAATATTCAAGTAATGAACATAGGAGAGTTTTAAATAGAGCAGCGTATAAAATAAGTCCTCCACCCTTAACGTGCAAGAAGTATGCACCCATACACATATAAAGTACACAAATAATATAATTCACTTGCGTTTCGACGCAAAATATGTGCCAATGCCGCAGACGTCTGCCTTTGGACGTTTGCGTCTTCTCGCACGCTGTTCGACGCATGCGTCAAACGCGCACAGTAGATGCACATAGGAAGTTTCACCTTAACTCCGGCAGATGCAATTTCCCAGATCTACACCGTGCCGAAGTTTGACTAGTTACTCGATCGACATGATCCGGAGGCCAGATCGTAAATTCTCGATCAGCTGGCGATGCTCTTGCGGCGGGAAATTTAATAGCAGAGCCGACTAACTGTTTCGAGTGCGCGCGTTCGGCAGCTTTATGCGACCGTTTTATGGATATCGTTTGGGCATAGTTGGCGCGAGGATTGTTTGGATGAACTGCTTCAGTGCCCTGCCCCGGAGTTCTTGCGGAATTTTACGATCCCACGGACAACGACGTGTGAGTCTTTGTCAGTGCCCGACTGCCATTCCCATCAACATAACAAGTGCAATATTTACCTGTCGAACCTGTCTCCCCATCGAATTCAACAAACTATACATACAAACAATCACACTGACATCTCTATACTCCACCCACAATCCCAAGCCATCGTACTTTCAACCAAAAAATCCCACATCATCACCCTCCCAAAATCCTGCCAAGCCATCGAAAAGCTCCTAACAGCCATCCTAATCTCAAAACGCCACCGCGAACCGGTCCGTTTCCAGCCGCGACCGTTGATTATCTCAATCAGCATCGGCGAAGGGCGTCGAGACGCCTCTGCAGACAAGGAACTCGAGCGTCGCGCATTTCGCGACATAGCAGACACATAGTCAGACGGTTGCCCTCTATTTATAGTCCAGTCGGCTCTCGTGAGACGGTGCGCGCGCGCGCGCGCAAGCGAGCGAAGCGTACATGCGTAGAGACTGCGAGAGAGTGAGCGCGCGTGGGGAGGGGGGTAGGCAGGCAGGCGATAGGAACCGAGAGGAGCCGAAGGAAAGGAGGAAAAGGATGTGCGCGCTCGGGCTTCGCGTTAAGGCCCATCCACTCGTGGCCGGACACGCTTCGCGAATTCCTCGCGCGTGAAACGCGATGCATTGTTACCGGATGTTTCTTGCGAGGCTCGGCCGCGCTCGTGGATCCGCGGCGAAAAGTTTCACCCGGCCGAGATGGATGCCTGCGCCTTCTTTTTTCCTTTTGTCCGCCGCCGCCTTCCTATCCTCTTGCGACGAGCGCGCGGCTGGGATGAGGCGGCTAGGATGAGGCGGCTAGGATGAGGCGGGCGGGAGAGGGAGAGATTTTTTTGCAGGCCACGCGCCCGAGATGGCCTGAGCCACGGCTGAGGCGAGAAAGTGTGTTCGGATAGGTTTCGAGATTCCTGTCCGATCGAGCTGGTGAGGCTGATTCGTCTGCGGATGATCGAAAGATTAGATTCCCAGGTGAAAATAGGTTTTTCGTTTCGCTGCGAAGCAATTTCATTGTTTCGTTTAGCAAGGGAATTATAGGAATATGATGTTTTTTGTTTAGTTTAATATATGGGTCTTAAAGGTTTCGGTAGATTCGGTGCGCAAATGGATTTGCGTAATGTTCGACGTGAATTTATGTTTCTCGCTCTTTTAAAACGTTTGTTGTGGCTAATAATGCGATGCGTAGATTAGATTCAGGTAGTACATAGGGTTTGCATGTAATAGCGGTAGAGAAGGTACGGATTATGTGCTGGAAAGCAGGTACGTGTTACATATGGAAATTTTTAACTATGCACCCGCAACGTGCTACGTAACGGGCGTGTATGTTGTGCAAATATTGCATAAGATAGTTTAAATATAATGTTTAATTAGTACCATTATTGATTTACCATAATGAATAACTCGGAAAGTGTATCGTTTGCCAACGCAATTTCATCAAGTAACGTTCATCGCTGCTTTGTTACACAATTATTCTATTAATTGGAGAAAAAATTGTTTGTTACTACTGTTCTAATTATATCATTCATATACGTTGCACCAGCTGAATAAAATTGCCTGCTGTTTCAAACTGAGTACTTCTAGGTGTTCTTATCAGACTTGAACAGCAGAACAATGACTTTTAACGATATTCGAATGAATCTATTGTAGTCTTAGGAATACATTGTGAAATATCCGCCTCCGCATCGTAAAACTGGCCAACCGTCTCAACTTAACACTCCGTCACATCTTCGCGTTCTCCAAAAACATAAAGAATGCTAAAACGCATCATAAACGCATCCTTTTGTCTTGATTTGAAAAGTATCTGTATCGAATCGAAATAAAACACGCGCAGTAATTAATTACGAGACTATAAGTATAAAAGAGCAGTACACTTCATAAGGAAAGTATCATTAACGTTCCACCAACTTCTGACAAAAATTGTAAACTGACATGATTGTCCTCGAGAAATAAATCGCATTCTGCTAAAGTTACGCAAAATTCGATTCCTTAGCAGAACAGTTGTCCTAACGCTCTCTACTCCATATTTAATAATAGTCCAATAGATAATATCTATACAATTTACAAAATTAAGTTAGAAAAATGAAATTAATTTTTGTATTCAGACAAAGACATTCCCTTTAAATTCAATTTCATTTCCACAGATAAATAAAAATAGCAAACGTATACTCCAATGACTACTAAATATGAGAGTTTTACTTACCTTATTGAAAATTTGTCAACAAAAAAATCTGAAGACAATAAACAATGTACTTTCTCCACTATTTAACATGCAAAGCATCCCCACGGATCTGTGGAAGAGTGCTTAATGTATCATCATCAAAGTCAGTTAGCCTCCCGCAGCGCGGCTTGTCATTAAAATCAGCGTGACTCTCCTCGAAGTGTGAAAACCACTTCTCTCAACCATCAAGTGCCGACAGTTTTCGACAAACCCCTCAAGGTCGCTAACCGCGTCAACATTCGATACCTCCTACCATCACACTCTCTCTGACCTTAGAAACACAGAAATGCAATTATAAAACGACAGTACCATAAATATCCAAAGCCCTCTTTTCAAAAACGACCATAACTTTTTGCTCAAAAAACCACTTAAAAAAATACAACACTATTCATAATTTTCGAATCATCAAAATCCGTGCAGCATCCCTGGCAAATTCTTCTGTTACCCACTCTCTCTGACTCTTCTGTCGGAAATAAAAAAAACTACCCCCTATAGCCAATGAATAAGCGCAAGATCCGCCGAAGTTGGCCATCGAACTTGACGTAGCGCCGTCCGACAAGAGGCGTCCGCCGAAGGTAGCCGAGTGGCGTGATGGTGAGGCGTGATGGTGAGGCTCGATGAGCGGAGTGGAGTGGGGGGGAAGAGAAGAGAGATGTGAATTCGCCTTTATGGTCGGGGCATAGCGTAGCAATTGCGGCGCCAAGTGACGGACCCCCGACGTCGCTTGGCGTCGGTGCCGACGATGCTGGCGCTAACCCAAATCGTATAGCCGAGCCACACCTATGTACGGGCGGGCTGGCGCGCGCGCGCGCATACACTGAG
The DNA here is from genome assembly GCA_914767735.1 of Anoplius nigerrimus. Taxonomy (NCBI): domain Eukaryota; kingdom Metazoa; phylum Arthropoda; class Insecta; order Hymenoptera; family Pompilidae; genus Anoplius; species Anoplius nigerrimus. The sequence goes on from OU612090.1 coordinate 11,411,392, forward strand.
ACATAGGGACGCAGGCTCTGACACGCACGGACTGGCTTGGCGACGGTGTCGGTGTCGGTGTCGGGCCTCTCCTGAATCCTTCGGCTCGCTTCTTCCACCGACGCCGCTTTCTGCACGCTCATCGCGCGCCCGCGCGCGCGCGCGCGCCTCTCGAACCGGAGTACAGACCGCCGCCGAGCGCGTTATGTACATTAATAATACATCGTCTTCGAGAATCTTGTCTCAGCTCGGTCTACTTCCCTTGCCCGAGCCGACGGCGCTGCCCGTTTCCGACTCTATCGTCCGGCGAGTGCATCCAAGTGGATTCGCAGCCGAGGATGCGCCGGGGAACGTCTGGACGCGAGGAGGATCTGCGCAGGAGAGATGCGTACAATTTTCATCGGGTGGATCATGAAGATTACAATGACAGGAGTACGAACGCCATGTTAGAAAAGTATTCCAGATTTTTAATACAGCAATGAAAGTTGAACTAGCGGAGGGCGGTAATCTCGATAGTTACCGATAAATATAGATATACCGAGTACACAGAAAATTTATATACGAATCGCAAGTAAAGCTTGTGATTCTTTTCTACGAAAGAATCTTTAATATATATTTAAATAATCATAAATTTTTCAATAAGATACAATTTTTATAATTAATAATAAAAAAACACTTGGAATAAAACATTGATAAGATTGATACGCTTTACATAGTTTAATAAAGACCATCTAAATTTTTAGTCACAAATAAATTAGGTATATTGAGACATTTTCATTTCGAAAAAAGTTTGTATTCAGTTATAATAAATAGTACTTTTTAACTTATTTACATTTGCTCTTAAGTTAATAATAAATTCGAAACTGGTAGTAATGTAAACAAAGTGTTTTGTAGAATCGGGATCGACGCCTTCGCGTTGACATCTTTCAACATCAACATTTGTTCTGCAGCCACATTACATAGACATAAAAAGCGATCGCGTATTTTAAATATGTCGGACATTCCCGAGAGCGTCATAGCCGAAAAGAGTGAATTCCGCTGATCGGAAATAGTCGAGAAACGGACATCACCAAAAAATACAACCTTACCTCTGCCGATCTCTACTCAAGAGCCACCCACTCGCGCCTCTCCGGCCCAGCATTTTCATCGCTCGAGAATGTTATTTCACCGGCTAGAATAAATTACTTCGATTGCAAGCGAGCCGCCGGCGTCCGCTCGACGAGGAAATAATAATACACCGTGGATCTTCAAGATTTCTGTCGGTCATATCGCGGCGATCATTTCATTTGTACGTAAAATTTTGGCAGCCACAATATAATCGATCTATAAAAGACAGTATCACTTTTTCTCTGCAAAGGTTTAATATCATTGCAAATATGATAAATGTATGGGTAGCTTTGCCAGCTGGGGAATAACCGAATAAGACGAAAAGGGTGTAAAAGTACGGAGTAACAGAAAAAAAAATGGAAATAACCGTACCAGCAACTAGATGCAGCATGTATGTATCGGTGAAACGATCAGCGAAAGAATCGAAAGAGCAAACGTGAAAGCCCTAAATGCAATACATGGAGTATAGGTTTCTGATATGAAGCTCTGTACTCAAAAATTTGAATTTTGGGAATAACATTACTATCATTTCACGAATACATTACAAAGGAAAACGTTTTACGACCGAGTGCAAACAGTAAGTGTGAAAGCGTACAGTACAGATTTCTGACGTAAACTACTGTTCTTAAACATTTTGATTTTGACAAATCGTATCGTTCCAGGATACGCTACTTTCTCCACAAGACACTGCAACGCGGCTTCTAACTTTGAAGGGAACATCAATGCTCTAAACCGCCGAATGCAGAGAAATAAGAATCTTTCAAATACTTCATTGCTCTCGCAATATATCTCTTCTGCTCTCTCTCTCTCTCTCTCTCTCTCTCTCTCTCTCTCTCTCTCTCTCTCTCTCTCTCCCACCCACCCCTACGATTTTCTTTGTCCGACATCGTCATCGGGGATCGGCTAGCGCCGATGATCGCGAATTCTGGCGCGCGAGAAATTTCCATGAAACGCGATAAATAAAACTGGGCGAGGCTCGACGGCGTATAGGCTGAATGAGACATAGAGTGCGCGTAAGAGTGAGTGCGAGCGAGCGAATGAACGAGAGAAAGAGAGAGAGAGGGAGAGAGGGAGACGAAGCGAGAGACAGAGAAAAATGGAGAGAGAATGATGGTGACCGCCAGGGTTCGGCGGAGTGGAAGGGGTCAAAAAGCGCGTACCTCATGATTTTTCAGCCCCTGCCCACCGTCGTTTACCAAACAATTCCCAATTGCCTTGTCAAAAAGTTCCGGCCAAAAATGGCGGCTGATTTATAGGCCGCGGATTTATCGCTCGGCCGCGAGAGCGGGGGAGAAATAAAAGGGGGGTTGGGGTTGGGGGAGGGGTACGTGGAAGGGGTGGGGGAGAGCGATCTATTGAAAGTGCGACGGAAAATGAAGGGGGGGGGGGGTGGAGAGGGACAAAGAGGCGAAGGAATGTGTGAATGTGTTCCTCCCGCCAGTCTGTGTCTCACGTAACGCGAAGAGTTTCGGAGGAGGGATCGCGCTTCGTTTTCGAGAGTATTTTAAACTCTCGTCGGTCATTAACACACATCCGCTCGACGTACGAGTGAGAGGGATAGAGAGTAAAGAGACGGACGGGGAAAGAGAGATGGGCTGAGAGAGGGAGAAAGAAAGGGATAGAGTGAGAGAGGACGTGTGAGATGGAAAGAGGGAATTGGCGCGAGTGTGCATCCATGAATGAATTATTATCGTAGCTCGCGGACGAAACGAACACGAGATCGCACAACTACTGTGGTTGTACCGATGTATAATATCCAGCCTGGGTGGTGCCCAAAGCTCGCTACGAACGTCCGCGCCACGTGTTCGGTCATTCCTTTCGCTCCTTTTGAAAGACGACCTCTACTTTATGGGTCGCCGATCTACGCTCGGCGTATGCGTTTGTACGTGAAGTGCGGTTTGTATAGGCCTGCGATACGCGCGAAGATCGTTAATTTGTTTTCCATGTGACAAGGTACATCTCGCGCGGACGCCTGCGACGTAAACATTGTCTGCTTTGTCTCATTGTCAGCGGAGACTTCCTGCGGTACAGGTAGATCGAATGGGTGACGGTTATGGGCATTTTGCGTTCAATTTCCGGTTACGAACGCCATTTCTTTCTCGTTTGTCGATCATTTGTACCTCGAGACGTTGCAGTAAACGACGTAAGTCAACAGAAAATCCCTAACTCAAGCTGTATCAACGTAATGCGAAACAATACTTCCCAGCTGTCCTAATTCTTCAATACCTTTCGCAAAAATAATAATTTAATAATAAAATAATAATAAAAATTATTATTATAAATATATTATAAATAATATATTATTAAAAATATATTATGATAGTAAAATAAAAAAAAAATAATAAACTCTTCATAACCCTCTCATTGAAGAAGCGAAAGGACACACTTCTGTTCAGCCGACAGAAGACCATGCTTCCGTTCGCACTCTCCAAATACCGCTAGAGTCTCATCCTTTCAATGGCATCCTTGAAGCAATAATTTGTGCATCGTCCGGTCGCTCGTCGGAAAACTCATCGTCCCCACTGTCCTCCGAAACCTTCAAACCCGTTTCTAAACCCGCGGCCAGCCTGCGCAATATCGCGAAGCCATAATCGCCGGGAAAAGCGAGACGATATTCACCAAATCCGTCCTCGAGAGGTGGACTACCCAGCGATCCTCCCGCATACTTAATTACGTCAATCTTCATATCCGCTGCCTTTCCCGCATCGTTTAGATCCGCCTCGCGCGAGCATCGTCGCCTAACCGCGCGCACAAACAGCTCGCATGCACGTCTAGCCACACACACACATGCTCACCCACATGCACACACCCAAATTTACACACATCTGCGCGGGACACACGTCTTGCGGCTCGCAGTTAATTTCGCTAAATCGCGACGAGACACAAAGTTAAAGTTTCCCGATTGCCTAGAGCGGTCGACGTTAATTTCGTACTAGCGTGTACCGCATAAAACGGTGGCCTGGATGTGAGCGGCGGCGGTGGCGGTGGTGGGAGGAGGGGCGGTGAGGGGCGAGTGGAAGCTAGGCAGATCGGCGTGTAGGGGAGTGGAGCCTGTCGCCGGTGTAACTTCGCTACTCTAACGTTTGCTCGCTCTCGTAACATCGAATTACGATGTGCGCCGCACGTGGGAGAAACTGACGTGTTCCTTTTCGGTCCGGTCAAAAGGGACCCGGTCGGACGACGACGCTCGACGGGACGGAAGGACGGCTTGCGGCGAGAGGGTGGATGAGAGGCGGAGAGGGAGGATTATGACTCCATAGAAATGCTCCGGCGACGGTATCAATTTGCGAAACGGTGACAGGGACAGTGTTGCGGGAACTTTGTTGGCGGTATTATTGGCAAAACGAATCAACGCCGCGGCTGGCGGTTATTCGAATTGTAGTGTCTGCGGATGCCGTGCTCGGGTAAATATGTACGGGAATTTGTGCGCGACGTTTTTTTTTTTTTGATTTGACGGTTGACGGATACTGCTAAATATGGGAGGGTGAACGGTAGGAGGGAAGCAGCGACTTTATGGAAGATTAAATGTTTGCGAATGAACTTTATTAGTAACTTCTACGATTTTTTTGAGATTTTCTGAAACTTTATAATGGCGTAATCATCAAGAGTACTTTTAGTAGGCTGAAACATTCTAGAAGTATTTACGGGTGTAATTATCGTAAATGAATTCAAAATGCATCAAGAGATTTACTTTTAACTTATCTGTACGTAAATTTTATCTTTTGAGCAGTGGAATATGCAATAATGATTTTTTAATTCCACGAAAGTAATCATGATATTTCCGTAAGAAGCAAACCATAGTTTGTGAAAAACTGCCATGTAAACGCTTTTTGATGTCCGCAAATTATATGTGTTTCATTGTTCTGTAAGAAAATATACACCATTAGGATGGTGGGCAGTAATGTCCGTTATCCAAATACATTTTTGTTCTTAGTAAGCGTGCGTTCAAGTTTAAATTCTTTCCAAGGCTATGTTTTGGAATATCCGTCTAGTTCTCCTGTTTAACACCTTTCTTGTACAAACGCATTTGGCCATCGCCGTTTATAACCGGTGCAAAAAACACACTAGGCTTCGTTAATCTAACGTTAACAATTTGCATGCAACTCTGGCACACAGTGTTGCGAGACCAAAATTTACAACTCAAATTACATTCTCTTTTCCTAATCTCTCGCGCAGTCACGAAATTGCGCGCACTACTTGCGATCCACGCCATACCAAATATTTCCTGCTTTAAAGCAAAGTATTGTCTCCTTACCCACTCCCTTTTTGTTTCCTTGTAAAATGTTTATGCCGAAGACCCGCAAACTAAGTCACATGTTGTGCATATCACAAAAAATGCGTGCATTTACACAGCTGTAATAAAAAATATTGTGTTAAACTCTGCCCAAATAATTTCCCTATCTTTCACATGTTAAATTTGATTTCTCATTACGGAGAACACTATAAATACCTGTAACGTAGTCAGAGTAAAAACAGTATTTCGAAATGAAATAAAATCTTAAAAACAATTAAAGGAAAATAAATACATCTTTTTCTCTCATGACTTTTGTAACAAACGTATAATAAACCTTCTTATAATTTAGAACACATAATGTCACCAATGCACCAAAACCGCTATCCTTCGTAAAAGCATACACACGTACACGACCTCATTTCGCGCATAACCTAAACCTCGGCCACCGCGATTTTTATAACTCGACCTTTTCTCCCGTAATCTAAATCCCCTCCCGTCCTCTCGCATAAGACTTCTAAGCCTTACCTGCGTCCGCCCGATATCGCGGTACGAATTCGGAAGGCCTCCGTCGAACACAATGTACGTTATCAGCGCGCAGGAACAGGATACGAGGGCGTAGGGCACAAAGCGTGCCTAAGTACAGAGGAGGAGCAACAAGAAAGACGGAGAGAGAGGGAGAGGGAGGGAGAGGACGAATAAGAAATTGGGACGCGGAAGGGGGTGGCAAAAGCGTAGGTCGGACATCTCCTCGAGTAGCGCGCGGCGGACAATCTCGAGGGTGCGGATAATTTATGCGCGCAATTAGGCGGCGGCGAGGGCCTGTAAATTAATTGGGAAGATGGTAGTAAAAGTTAATTTGGTAGGTAGCCAGAGCTTGGCAGTCGTTTGGCTCAGGTGGCGCGCGGAGAGGTTCGTCGAGTGGAGAATTCGTGGGAGGCAAGAACGGCGGATAGAGAGAGAGAGAGAGAGAGAGAGAGAGAGAGAAAGACAGAGACAGAGTGGTAGCGTGAGCGTGAGGCGAGGAGTGGGGGGGAGGCTAGCGACTCGGATGAGGCGCGGGCGGTAGAAAGAGAGAGGGCGGTTGGGGGGAGGGGGGGATACAGCGGTGGTCAGCGAGAAAAGGGAAAAGACCGGGCGGGTGGGGGTGATGCGCGCTCGAGTGGGGGGGGGGGGGGGGGGGGACAGAGGACAGACGCGGAATGCCACGCTCGGAAGTGCAGCAGACAGAGAGGCGCCTTTGGACAAAGCGCGCGACAGAGACGGAATTACATATTGAATGCGCTCGACGCACACTACGGCGAGGTATTACATTGCTCTTACTGCCTAGGTCTCTGTCAAGACTCGAGGACATGCTCGTGACGTTTATAAGCTTCCGTGTTTCGGCGATATATTGGACGATGAGACAGCCCTCGGCAGAGAGGGGCAGGAGGGGTGCAGGAGGGGGGCGGACGAGGAGCAGTAGAATACGAGCGATGCCTTTGGATTAAAGAATTTCGGGGAGAGCGGCTTTTTGCCTGTCGCGCGTTTACGCGACGCAGACGGACGGGGGATTTCGATGTTGAGTGGGAGGGTGGGTTTTACCGTTTGCTCTCTGCGTTTACGTCGGCGACTGAGGGGCGGAAACGTCTATTACATTCTAATCCGCTTGCTTTGCTATTATTGGCGCTATTACATCTTAGCATCTGTTATGATGAGGTATAGAGAGTGCAAATGCGATTACACGAATGTCCGAGGGTAATTAGGTAAGTGGAAGAAATTATGTAAAGTTAAGGGTTTGAATATTTTAGCTGAATTATTCAATTTGATTCGTAACGATTACATAATTTCCTTACTTTTCAAGTCTCTGACCTATACACATGATGAATTCTTAAGTTACACAGAAATGTCATTCTATGATCAGTGCATTGTTTTGACAGTATACAATCATCGGTTATCTTAGGATGCCACAGATGCAGAGTCACATACGCACAATACACTATTTACATTAAATCACGTTTCTTTAAAGAGTAACAACATCAAATCTTGCACCAAGAAATCGACTCCATTGGAACTGATAATCTCCAGCTACATGTCCTTTGAACCATTCTTCCATACCGACGTTTCAAGAACGAGCTCAGCCGAGGCTCCAGGCCACAGGACAGAATGAGATCTCAAAATACACAGCGGCTTACGGGGCGAATAAGAAGAATTTTTAACATCCGCCCGAGTCCGTGAGCGGCTCCTCCGCATTCGCTGAAAATGTTTCCCGAGATTCTCAAGTTGGCCGGCGGGGTGAAGTATGGCCGTCGAAGGTGGATACGCCGGGAATCCTCCACGGATGATATATCGTCCACATCTTGTCCGGCATGCGAGCCCGATTTCCGTTTCCATGGTCTCGAAGTGCGTCGTTCACGCGATGTTAGCTCATTCCGCCGTTTGCTCCGTAATTCTCGAGAAAGCGTATCTACCAACTCGGGTCCTGCGGAACGCAAACATTTTTCAGACCGACCTTCGGCGCACCTATCAAATTTCACCATTCTGACTGTATACCTTCCTGGCGGTATCAAAAGTATCGATTGTTCCGCGAATTATTTTCCGTCATTATAAACTTATGTCAGACTTCTTTTCTATTACGTGGATTGAAAATATACTTATTTTTTTCTCATGTTGTCTTCGTGCCAAGTTATTTTGAAATAATTATCTCTTATGTAGTTTGACTTGCATTGGTATTTCGGGGCGATCGTATTCTTGAACAGATTTCAACCGTTGTACAGATGCTCCCGTATCTTTAGTAATCGTATTATGCGATTTTATTAACGTTTAAGTTGGTTATAAGGATCAAAATTTGACAATTTCAAGTCTTCCTTTCATAAATATCCGTTGATGTTTCTATTCTTATTAACTACGATTCAACTGTGATCGATTAATTTTCTGCGGTTTTATCAAACAGAATCAGCTGTAAACAGATCTTAGAAAACTTACCGTCCTACAATTCTAAATTCACTCATTTTAATTTGCCACACATATCATGTACGCAAAACTCATAAGAATAAAGTTCCCGTCATAATGATTCTGAACCTATAATAAGCAGTCAACCGAATTCTTACAGTAAAATAATGACCAGATTACAATTTGCATATTACCCGTACCTATACATTAGACGTGATATACCAGAAATTATATAATCTGCACACTTTTCGCCCAAATCCACGCCTTCTCCCCTCGAATCCGCTTGTACTAAATTCCCCCAGCGCCCGCCTTTCTTTCTCCACCCGTCCCGAGATCCCCTCCAGGAAGCCACGCTGAGAAGGTGTAAGAGAAGATAAGCTATCTTCCCGAGCCCTCTCGTTCCCTCATCATCAGTCGTCGGCGAAAATCCATCACGGGCTCTGGCATTTTTCACGTAGATGCGAATTTGATGGACCGAAAGTCTCCTCGTCCCTCCCACCCTCCTTATCCTTTTACCCTCAACTTTCTCGCCACGCATCTGACCCCCACCCCTTCCCCCTCCTCCTCCTCCTCCTCCTCCATTCCTATGCCAGCTCTAAGATCTGAAATCTCTAATTTCCTGAAGCCATCCTACACTCTTCTCTTTCGTGCGCGTCTCTTTGCCGACTCGCTTCTAGAGTCGTTCAACGTCGCTTGACATCGTTCGACGTCGCTCGACGTCGCTTCGGCGTCGATGACGTTCCATTTTTCCAACGAAACTTGTCTAAGGATTACGTGCATCACGCCCGATCCTCATCTCGTCTCGGGACCTCGTGATTTACGATTCGCCGGAAGTGCGTGCGATGCATCGCCCTTATTCCAAGTTTTAGGAGCCGGGAAGGGAGTGCGATGTGTCAGGAATGAAGTTCGATATCGATATTGCTTCTTCGAGGGCTGCCCGGAGAGGCAGAGTGCTTTTGTTGTCGGCGCCGCGCGTTATTTGATCAATTTTTTTATGGGTCTCTATATTGTTCCTTAGTCTACACGGCGCTATGGAGAGTGATACGTTGGAAATGTGTGCGTGCGTTGGGCGGTCGATGCGATATGAAAGACATGCGGGCGCCACTTTTTCCAGTGCTAGAGATATCGAATATTATATTTGCTACTGCGTACCTGCAGTATTTTGCGAACAGAACTTGAAATAACGATTAACATTGTTATTTTTATATTTTCTTAGATATACATGTGTTATAAAAAAAAATGTTGACGTTTACTATTCACTATTCATAATATCATATATTCATAATACTTTTTAGAAAATGATCGTCACTCGTGAAATTGTAAGGAATGTGATGACGCGTAAGAATGGTAAGGGTTTCATTCGCGTTTGGCAATATGGACGCTGTAGAAACTTCCGTCGAAGGAATTTGGCCGGGTACAGATGTGGAATGAGTAAGCGAGACGTAGAACGACACAAGAATAAACTCAAATAAGTAACTCCCGGCGAAGGACAAGGTGAGATCACACTCGATGAGTCAAATTACCTCAATGTGATCTCACAGAAGTTTCGACAACGATTCCGTGGAATCCCGCCCACTTCCACGGGACCGATAAAGAAAGAAACGATACGAGCGCATTTCACTGGGAAAAAGGTACAATTCGGTAAATCGTATTTTTTGCACCACAGAATGGAAAGAGTATACAATTGCATTAATTTTCACATATTTATTCTATTATTTATACTTAACTTTGTATGCCTACGAGTAATTTATGCAGAGCAAAGTTATCTTAAACTCTAGTAAACGTCAAACATGCGATTTTATGTACTTTGTCGCATATCCATTGTGTCTGATCGCATTCGACACATTACGTTAATTTGCATAAAATTCGCATTACGAGAATTTATTCAAATAAAAAACATGTAACCGGGAATGCCCATGTATTACATAACCGAATGGCCAGACGTTCCCAAATGTTTGATACTGACCTAAAAAATAAAGGAGAAAATAAAGAGCTCGTCATCCTGCCATTCTCAGTACAATACACCGTTCCCGAATCTTTGGAAACCGAAAAAGGCAAAAGCGAACGACAGAAGAAAAATAGGCGGGTCCAAATAAAAGACAAGGCCTCCGAACAAAAACGAACATAACTTTAAGAGGCGCATATATAACAGAGTAGAAGAGAACCGATTTTTTGTCGCACGAAGTATCAAATTAAAGGCATCATGTTGTTGAAGCAAGCGACAGATCGCAATAACTGCAAAGCATGGCACAGAATTGGAAACGAATAAGGACGATAATATTCCGAACAGAAGGAAAATAAACTAAGGAAGATGAGAGGCGGAAGGCAGCGAATGGAAAATTGTTTGCAATAAACAATTTAATTCGGCGGATCTCATTCTTCGAATAAGCTGGGAAATAATGGCCAGCTATCGTCGCGATCGCAATAAGCTCCGAGGGAGTGGATGCGAAAGAAATTAATAAGGATGAAGGGGAAAGAGTGGACACGCTCCTCTCTGTATAAGCAACGGGCGATCAAGATAATTAATTTTCGAGTCGGCCCGCTGAAGGAGCCGGCAAAGAAACTCGCTAAATGCACGCTTTTGAGGTTATTCTTTCCGATCGCGGGCTTCTTATCAGATTTTCAAAGCCATTATGATTAGGTTGACGGACTGTGACGTGGGCAGGAGGCAAGAAAATAATGGCCGCGTGGCAAGAGCAGTGGGAAAGACAAATGACGGCAAAAAGGTTTTGATGCGAGCGGCACGACTCCTTTTTTCGCGTAATTGAAATGAAAGGGACCGGACGGAATAATCACGCAACTTTGAGCCGAACGATGAAAGGACGTATTGAGAATAGAGATATACGACTTTATTCTGTGATAGCAAAGTTTGTGGATTACACCGTCGACTAGGGGTACTTTCCGTTCGCATCACCTGTCGTACGTGATGAAACATCAAGCGGCAAGTTAGGTTATGTAAACTTCTCAATGGACGGATTGCTAAGTGATTACTTTAAAGGCTCGAAGTTGTCATGCGATAATTTCATGAACACATTTCCTTTGATCAACAACTCCGCACCTTCCATATTCTCAATCATCCTTAAAATTAATTTTTAGAAATTATATTTGCCTTGCGGGTCCATCCGCCCCGTACCCTAAGGGTTAAAACCAAAATGCAACATAACCGAACAATCCGTCAATTAAAATTATTTTGCATGAAGATCAAACCTTGAACAACGAGCACAAACATCTCTCATGAAAAACACTCCCAACTCCCGCGGACTTTCCCAAAGCTACTACAAGCCGTACGAGTGGCACAAAGTCAAAATTACGTCCCATCAGTCCCCTCAGCGACAAAGCATTTCCCTCCGCCGACCACAAAAGTTTCCCTCCGCCCCCAACGAGCCCCGGCTAATCACCACCGGCCCACCAGACAGCACAACAATCCTCCCAGCACATTTCACTACCCTCCTCGAGGCCCGTCCGATCCGAAAATCGCGTCGCTCATCGTCGCCGTGCAAACATCCGCTTATTACCATAATATCGGGATTCGGTGCGAAAACAAAGGTGGGGTTCCTCGCGAGTTCAGCGAAGGGGAACGTCTACGTCAGACGGGTATAGGTGGCCGCGGAAGGGGGGTGGGAAGGGGTGGATGGGTTATGATCAGATCGCAGCTCCCCAACGCGGTTAATTCGGAAGAAGTTGAAGGTTGACAAGCGAGCCGACTAAGTGTCCCGGCACTTCGGCCAATAGGCACAACTCTCTCTCTCTCTCTCTCTCTCTCTCCTTCTCAGTCTCTCATTGTCGGCGGGGGCGAATCGCGAATCGGCGGATTCTTCGGGCGGAAGTGACGCGCTTTCAGGGGTACTGGAACGCACCAGCGGCCGAAAACGAATGGCGAAAGTTGGAGGGTAGGCCATGGGGCTTCCCTATTCCGACTTGGAGCGGAATGAGGCAGAGAGGAGCGAGACGTCGGTATGAAAAAAGGATCGGTGCGCCAGCGAGGGCGGGATAGTAGAAAGAGGGCGGAGGTAGGGTGTGGGAGGTAGGGAAAATTTACGGGGGCCCGGGGCTCCCATTGAAATCGGAGCTTGAAAAGCCGCGAAATCGTTGAAATAACGTCGCCGCGTCGTCGGAAGTTTCGCTCGGATTCGATTTCCGTCGGCCGCGGGGAGGAGGGGAGATGGGAGGAGGGGGGGGGGAGGTGGCGGCTGACTTCAAAAATGGCGAACGTTGCCGCGGCGACGAACCATTGTACGTCGGGGCTCGCTGTTTAATTGATGATTGGCTGATCGCGCGTAACGCGGACGAGGATGGATCAGAAGTTGACTGGCGAAGTTCGAAGCGGAGGCGGATGAATTTGACGTTCGGCCGGTTTTTTTTGGCTGCCGGAACGGTCGGCGGAGAGGAGCAGGTTCGTTGCTCGTCATTTTATTTTGTCGGCAACTTGATTTATACGCGAGTGTCGCCCAGTTGTTGCGCTCCCGTTGACACGGTTCGCGCTGACGCGCTTGCATTTTTCACTTCCGCGACAGGAGGTTATGCGCACGCGTCGGTTTCGGTCATTATTCCGATTTTAAGTGCAGGTGGCCTTCCTATAACGGATAGACAGGCCCCGTAGCGAATGCCGTGTTGTGTGGAAACCGTGTTAGACGAGACCCCGGAGTCAGTACAAAGAGGAGGGTTGCGCTCTGAAAAAGACATTTTTTTAAATTCCATATAAGCAACTTTACTTAGTTTAATTAAAGCAACTTAGTTTAATTAAGTGTGTAAACTTATGTATAACGTGAAACGAAAAGCAAATAATATTATTTTCATTTAATGTAACCTTAATTTAATTTTCTTTCTCGTCACTGCTGACTTCAATCGAACGAGAATGTTTTTCTGGTTGAACGATATCGCAACGACATACCATTGAAATAGAATTATAAATGGTTAATTTATGGTTTATATATATTTTTTCATACAAACACGTTATAGTTCATTGTTCCTTCCATCATTACTTTAACACATTTCGGTTCTTAAATGTGTCAAACAAAAATCATGTTAGCAGGTGCTGTAGAAGTTCAGTCTCGGACAAAGCTTTCAGCAATTTTGTTATCGTTTTACATCAAAATCGTGTTATAGGATACCGTGTTGTAGGGAGGACTCCCTGAACATATCCCATTTTCCAACTTACACTTAACAACAATGTCCATCTAAGAGCGCGCATCCATTACAATTTCCCTAATTACTTCTAATCCGTTCCTCAATCAAGTGGCTCGTATCAGCCGCTTACCTTTCGCTAGCTTCCTTTGCAGGCTAATCGATTCGCATCCCTTCAACGACAGCGTCACTTTGTCACCCCCGAAAGATAAGGCGGACTCTCACCAGTTTCGTGCCCAGACGGAATTAAGAACCTCCCGAGATCCCATATTCCGAGCCGTACGACCGTCGGACACGGAAAGGGACAATAAAGAAATCAATCAGGCGACATCGGTCGCTTTAATTGGCCGAAAATCTTCCGATCGCGAAACGTCGAGCTCACTCCGATGACTCGGCTTATCGGACTCGAATTAAAGTGAAGTCGCCGGGAATGGCCGTTACTCTTCCGGCACGCTCGCGCATTCGGAACGACAGAGTTTCGCCGCGCGGAAACATTAATATCACTTTATCGTACAATTGGAGGAAGAGCGACGCGGACGGCGCTGACGACGGCAGACTGGGTGAGAAAAGGGGAAAGAAAGGGGACAGGAGGAGATAGGCGGGTCAGGGAAGCGAACGACAGAGATGGAGATGGGAATAGAGACAGGGATGTGTGCGTCCGTCTCTCGGCGTCCAATTTTTTAGAGTATGAGTGGCTGTGTCATATGCATGTTAAGTATCTCGCTCTCTGGCACTTAGAGACGGACGTTGTAAATGCGAAACGTATGGAGGTTTTTGTATGGTGTTTATTTATATTTATCACGTGTTCTGGGTGTATTATATACGACTTTACAGACATACATTAGAGACGAATGCTGATACGAAAATTGTTAATTTAAAGAGAGAGACAGAGTGAAACGTAGGGATAGAATAGATATTGATATATATATATATATATATGAATATATATGTTACAGTAAATATGAATAATTCGGTGATTATCTATAATTACCGATTCGTTTGATAAATAATCACCACTAAAGTTGAATGTGATGAATTCTGGATTGTTTATCAAATTAACCCATAATTATACATAATCACCAGATTAATCACATTTATCATAACATATATGGACTTAATAAAATAATTTATATAGGTATTACAGATGTATGTATACTGACATTCCGAAAAATTCTGCATTTGAAGCAAAGAGAGACTAGCGTACTCAGGATGAAAATCGGAGAGCAGAAGAAGGAAAGATGTAGAAATAAATATATACGTTCGTAGGCTAGTTTTGCACACTATTTAATACAAATTACATAAACCGCGCGTTATTAGTGTCCCTATGTTCGAAAATCGGACAGTGCTGAAACATTCGGCACTCGTATAGAGAAACACACCGTAGACGATGGGAGAAAATGAAAGAGTGGGGGAGGGAAGGACGTGGAAATAGGTATTCGCGGCATTGTGCGACTCGGATCGTTAAGCTCAATTAAAAAAGAGCAAATATGCTTGGGAGACGTGGGCATGGCGTGGCAGGCAGGAGCGGGAATTGACGAAACGCACGCTTCTCACGCGCTTTTCGTCTTTCGCCTGGAACGGGCCGGCTCGATTGCTCGAAAGAAACGGAACGGGGGAAAAAATTAATTAAGGTCGGCTAGAGGATGTCGTAATAGCGGGCGATAACGGGTACTCCTCCGCCGATGATGTGTCGTTTAAAGGACGACAGGTGGATGGTAACGGTGGCCCCTCTCGAATATTAATATCGAACTGAATCAAAATTTGCGCGAATACGCGTGAAATATGCCGCGCGACGCTGAGCGGAAATGAAAAATTATAAGCCGCATGCTTTTATGCCGGTTTAAAGTAGCGAAGGAAATTGCGAGAACGAAGTGCAGCGAAGTGTCCGGAATGAGAATGAAAAAGTGCCTTGTCGAGAAATGGCTAAGTACTCTACGG
This sequence comes from Anoplius nigerrimus, assembly GCA_914767735.1. Lineage (NCBI taxonomy): Eukaryota > Metazoa > Arthropoda > Insecta > Hymenoptera > Pompilidae > Anoplius > Anoplius nigerrimus. The sequence goes on from OU612090.1 coordinate 11,426,702, forward strand.
TAGTTGCCCGGGTATGATAATAGAAAACTTTCTGCTCAATGTAGGTATTTAGTATTCAGTTGACAATGTGCTGAAACGAATTACGTAATCTTTAGTTCAATGTGGAAGTGACACGTCTGCTGTGTCTTTTAATGAATAGACATAAATGATTAGAGCTAAAGAAATGCAAAGGAATAAGATACAAATTCTTGCTGCTGTTGTAGCACAAAATTTGCCAGGCATAAATACTTTCATTTTTTTCCCGATACTATATAGATATTGTCAAGTACCGGATAGTACATTTGCATTTACCATTATCCAGATATCAAGTCCGCTGGCACAGTTAACCATACAAAACTGTCTTAAACAGCTAAATGAGCCGTTTATTTTGAAACGGACCTTACTTAAGCCAATTTCAAAATAAACGGCTCAAATATTAATCGATCCAGGAACTACCGATCTAAATTCTACCAACAGATCGTAACTAGTGTTAACGTTGCCTGTACTCACGGAATGTCGAACGATCCGTTTCATTAACGACACTTAATTGCCGATCAGCGAACGGAATTAAACGAAGTTTTAATCTTTTCGGAGCAGATTATAAAGGATCTTCTTCCGTCCTCGGTAACGCGGCATTTCGGGAGTGAAACTTCTGTAACCTGTTGCTCGATCGCGAAGGCAATATCTTTCAAACGTTAAAGTATACGTGAAAATAGTCCTGCGATCGCTGGCTGTTCGCTGCCGTTTACGAACGAGCGTCGAACATTTTCGTAACGACGATACACTTTTTCGTTTCGCACTTCGCAGCCGTTGATTATAACGCGCCTGCTTCCCGGCTTGATATAAATTCAAATTTTTCGACGCGTGCAAATTTGATTATCCGACAAATTCGAATCATACAGTTTTAAATCCGCCCACTGGACATGTTGGGCAATATATTTACATCTCTCGCTTTCGTGTGCGAACAGCGGCCAATTGCCTATTGAGGCATGAATCGTTTTAAATACATCAAAAAGCAATGCAAACAAACTTTTTGCGTATACGTCAGTTATGTCAACGTCGGAAGGCTGAATGCAATTCACTCAACTTAAACCCAGGACATTTTAACGTAACAATTATAAGTGGTCGGTTTTCGTACCTTTCCCCTGAAATAAGTCATATTTCACTTTACCGCAATGTTCGAGTATTAGGCAAACAGTTACGAGGACTGTCGAAGTAAGCCGTTTCGTAGCGTATTTAAAGTATCCGTCGTACCGAAACAATTCCGTCGACGACACTGATTCCACGAAGGAAGATTCGAGAAGCCAGCCGGTGGAATTCGATTAAGGGCATTCATTTGTCAACGGCGCGCATACTTCGTCCGTTGAGGCCAAAAAACGTGCGAACTTTTGGAAGGACGCGGTCTTATCGTCCTTGGGGGGACAAAGGATGCGGCGCCAGAAGTTTGTTACACAAAAGGGGTGACGCCTTATCGCGCCAAGAATGAGACTGATTGTCGTTCGGGACAAAAGGATGTGCGCCGTTTAAATTTTGCCAAACATCAGCCGATCGTTAGGATAGTCGCCCACCGCCTTCTCCTTCGACTGTGTATGCGACGCCTGTAGTTTCTAACTTGTAAGCGAGCTTCCTTTTACGAGTTGAATGTGTTCTGCGTTAAGAGCCGCGAAACAATTCGTTCGTTATGAGTTATGGTACTTGCGTTAAATGAAAGCAAACGGCCGACAACTTAAAGCAATGTGTTAAGTGAAATGAAAAATATTTACGTTGAAAACTTTTCGTGCAAAAAGAGGCCCACGTGTTGAGTATTGTCTCCTTAATGCAGAAACTTTTTAGGTAATAACTGCCTTAGAAATGTACTACGATACTGAAAACAATTTCTCGTTTTTCTAACATAACGAATTAAGTGATTGGTTTCTTTGTCTTTTTTTGGTTGATTACATGACGCTGGATGAAGATCTATGTTTTCTCGTTTGCCGTGTAATTCAACATGCCCATTGATATAAGAATAATCTCTTTCAGCATTCAGTCATTTTATGCATTACGAGCTACGTTAATTGTAATAATGATGTATTGGGAGATGTGGTAGATTTACGTGCTCCGATTAAGTAGTATTACAGCAGTATGCGGTATACTGTTGTATTACAGCGTAGTCCCATGTATGACATTCTGTGGCGCAGGATGAAACATTCGTTTTCTTGGGAAGCGATTATAGCGTAGGCATTTGCGATAACTATCTTTGAGCAATCTATAGAGAGGATTTCTTATTGCGCAAGAAGTGCCTACTGTTGCAATTAATCTGGCTGTTGAGAAAAACAAAAAAGGTTTACGTAAACATGTATGTCCTATATGATTTTCGTTATATCAGGTTTGCAGGTGTACTCAACCTATCAAATGTAAGATGTCTTTATCGAATGTAATCTATATTTTTTTCTTGTTGTTTGGACTTCTACCTTTGATTTAGTACAATAATTATATCAAATAGTTCTTTAGCTTTGTATTTATCTCAATTTAAAAATGAAAGACAACACGTGCATTTCAGACATATTTTATTGTATTATTCCGATAAGGCAAAAACGCATCGCAAGCGCAAAAAAAGTTATGTGCCGTATATGGGAATGAAGCCTTGAAAGAAAGGCAGTGTCAAACTTGGTTTGCCAGATGTCGTTCTGCTTTTTTCACTTAAAAATGCTTAGCGATCTGACCATCCAGTTGAACTCGATGAGACCCATATCAAGGCCATTATCGATTCAGATCGTCATAGCTCAACATGTGATATTGCAGAGAAGCTCAATGTACCGCATACATGCATTGACAACAAAATAAAAAAATGTTGAGTCTTCCTTCTTATTTAAAAACCGCAATCACTTAGTTTGCCAACCCAATATTATCCGTCTTACACCTTCCTCACTTATCGATCTCCTCGACCCTTACATCCTCGCACATCTACACCGTTACAAAACGCAGCAAATCGAACTGATCAGCAAAGGCACACAGAGCGAGATCTTTGATCTGCGCGCCGTCAATCGAAGCCGAAGATTCGCCCACGAGTTCAGACCGCGAGTCCCGAGCAAAGCGTAACACTTGCCACGTATTGCGAGGCACCCTGTATATACTGAGGCGGCAATATCGGCCGAAAAGTGGCAGAGGTGGGGCAGGGGGATCGGTGTAACGCGGCGAAACGTTATAATATCATTATATTAGCGGAATAAATAATTGCGGCACTCACGATCGATGCCAGGCTTGCCCCCCTCCCCACCTTTCTTCTCCCCGACGATGGGTCTCACCCCCCACCCAATTAGGGCGGCGCAACCGATATTATTTCTTGGCCAAAGCTCTCGCTCTCACTCCGGCGCGCGATCCTTCTTATCGAAATTACTAATATCCGGCTACATACAAGGCAGGGATTACGCCGATCGCAGCAATCAATTTGCTCTCCTCCGACTTGCCCCGCTCGCCGCCTTCCACCTTCCTCGCTTCCCTTTATTTAAATTGGAATATGTACACACGCCTCGACCTACGTGTCCAATAGTTTAGGCCGGTGAGGGGGGGTGGGGGGCTTTGGATTTCTCTCGTTACGAGCAGTCGGCACCCGACGGTATTGAGTCTGACTCGTTTTGCGCATTGGCGGATAATCAGGGTAACCTAATTAACACAATATTGTAAATACCGGAAAGTAGAGAAAATATTTTCGTGCCAAGCTGAAGTAAATAATATTAACCACATTCTCTTCATGACACTTGACAGACGAAGCAACAAACCTTTATATTCTTCAACAATAACATGAAACTGTATCACAAATGACAGACCAATATTTCATAACAGTCAACCGTTGCGAACACAATATCTGAAAACTGTCTACATTCACCCCAAACTTTGCCAGTCAAAGGAAAACTACCGACACAAAAAACTGAAAATATTGTACGTAATTCCCTGATAATAATACCTTATCAATGCGACCCTCTAAGGGCCGTATCTCGGACGTTCGACAGACTCGATATCCACAGGCTTGCCTCTCCCGTCCTCGGCACTTCTTCGCCCGCTCGGTTCAGCAAAACAAGGTAACGCGTTCCTTTTAGTTGAAAGAAGCTTCTTGCAGGGGGCGAATTAAGTCGTAATGAAGTACGGAGTAAAAGCCTTTCCCGTCTTTCTCACTTTTTCCTCGCTTCTTCCCCACCCTTCTTACCTCCTCGCCTCCTCCACTCCCCTCCCCCCTCTCTCTAGCGAACTCTAGACTCTTCAGCCCCTTTCGCTATTGCTCACATCTTCGCCATTGTGAAAAGCCGACGGGGAGACGCGGTCGTGTACGGGAAAAAGAAATGCGCTCGGCGCTGATGGGAAAATAAGAGCAGAGAGGAGGGCATCCGATCGAAACTCGGCGTCGGAAGTGAAAGAAACGTAAGGTGGATGCCGGCGGTGCGGTCCGTGCAGCTCGATTCATCTGCGGACGATACGTCGATACGTCCATTTTTTGTCGCGCGCGCTCGTCTCTCAAATGAGCGATGCGCGCGGCGCTCGAGATATATAATTGGGGTGAAAGGAAATTGTGGGGAAAAGTGAAGGGGAGACTTCTGTGACGTTCGATTCTTTCAGGAGTGATCGCACGGCTTCGATGATTGCTTCGGAGCGGCGCGTTTCGGTGGAATGTTTTTAAAGCGTTGTTTCGCTTTTACGAGGCCTGTTTTTTCGTGCGGAGACCGGACATTAGGATGCATGCGGCAATTTTCATTTCTTTTTGGCGGAAACAGGGGTTGGGCGAATGGAGGTCAATTTTAAACTGTGAGATGCGGTATCAAATGATCCAATATGTAATATATCTTATATCAAATAATAATATATATATATATTAAAATATAATAATCACCTAATGACGTATTGCTTCTTACGAGTAACGGTCCATTCGATTCTAAATGCTGGTCATAACCCGCATTCGCGGGAAATCATTATAATTGGCGGCAATTGATTTGTGATAATTAGACTTAGGCCACTTTCATAATCAATCCCTACGCGCTATCTTTTATCGACTACTTTTAGGTATATAGAACAAAGCATTTTCAATTTTTAACATCTTACACTAAATTACTCACACATTACGTGATAACTAATTTTGTTCAAATTGAACTTTCAAAATAAACGGTCCATTCGATTCTAAACGTTAGTCATAACCCGCATTCGCGGCGAATCATTACAATTGGCGGCAATTGCGTTTCCCGCCCTTTTTTGCCTCGCAGACCCTCCGGCGGGCCGAGGAGCCGTTCTGGCCAAAAAAAAACAAAAAAAAAGGGTATCGTCAGTCAATTAACGCTTTTTGCCCCGGCAGGCCTCATTTGTATCGCACCGACAGAAATTCTGCCTACCGTTCCGGGACCTGAACCGATCGATCAGTTCGTTTGTACCGAAATTGTCCTTCGTAATAATCGTCAAAGGGGACGTGTAACGAGCGGGGCACGAACGGCTAATTAGCCGATAATTACGAGAACGTATCTAATTATCCCACGATTTATGAATAATATATTATGGGAGTAATTATCGAAGTAATTAGAGAAGTGGCACGAAATCGTCGGAATGGTGAAGAATGTTCGCGAAATAGAGAGACGGAAATAACGATGAGGAGAGGTGAGCATCGAGGGGGTGGCCAGGGAGAGGGGGAGCAAGAAAGATTGGAGTCTCCGGCTAGAGACTCTTTTAACCCCTTAACGTACGGTCTCTTTGACATAAACCGACAAAAAAAAAACAATTTTTGTTTTATGTAAAACACACTTTAGAACATTGTCTTGGCAAAAAAAAAATGCAAAATTAATACAATTTTTATTTTAATTTTAGCAGCATCGAATACAACGCCGCTCGAGTATATTCGAATATACTCGAGCGTGCAGATTTAAGGGGTTAACATAACTTACGTTTGACCAAAAGAAATTCATATCAATTCATCATTTCATCCGCAACATTTCCATTGTAATCGATGTTAAATTCAGTGGAGAATCTGCTCGCCATAAGCGATTCGATCAATGGCGAGTTATGCGAAACGTGGATGGTACATCGTTACAGTCTGGCCAACCGAGAGAGTGCATTTCAGCGTCGAGCGTCGGCGGGAGTAGTCCGGCGTCGGCGAGCGTCGACGAGCGTCGGAAAGCGTCGGGCGAGGCTCGTAGCCGAATTAATAATCGAATTGTAAAGCCATTTACCGACACACGCGCGTAATCCGCCGTTCTCCGGGAAACGTGAAAGATGCGAACGTGGATCGCGGTCGCTCGAGGGTCCGCCATGTTCCGCCGTAATTCACTTTGACTTACGACGATGCAAAGTGCGCGTCGGCCGCGGCTGTAATTGGAGAGTTTCGCGAATTTCCCTGATAACGCGACGTCGACAATTTCCCGAGGATGAGGATAGGGGGGGGCGGGGGCGGGGGGTTGGCGAGCAAAAAATCAGCCCTCGGTCCCTGATACGGAATGAGATTTTTTCCCTACGCTGTGCATTTTTAGCGCCAGCCTCGCGCGCCCGCGGCCGCGGCAACGGAGAGAAATCGGACGGGTTTCAAGTTTCGTACTGGGAATTTAATGTCTGGAGCCGCTGCGCTTGTTTTCCGGCGGAGATAATGACAGAGATATTCGGATATCGGGGGGATGGTTGAAAAACAATTTTTAGGGGAGGTTCGACGGATTAAATTTTTGCGGGAGATGGCTCGATGATGCGGTTGTTCCAATGTCTGAAAAAGGTTCTATATAGAACTATGTAATATAAATAGAACCTTTCGAAGCGAATCAATCCTTTTCAGAAAAATCCACATCAAGACTCACCTACGTGAAGATTACTACCCTTACCCAAGTCCATATACTGCAAAACACAATAACGCATGACTCTCTCTAGTTCTCACGTTCCTCAGCTCCCCTTACGACACATTTAAGCAACCAGCGAAGAAAACTAAAATGTCAACCAAGCAACTGACCCATTCGTACTCATTAAACTGTCTCAGCCGTATGTCTATTAAGCGGAGTCCGCAGCAAATAACGGCCTGCAAAATAATGCGTAAGTAAGCGAGCATGCTCGAGGCAGTAAATATAAAATATATTCGAACTTCGGTCAGCCTCGACGCGGCAATATCGAGTGAATAGGAGAGTTGGGCAGCGCGGCAACAAAAAAAAGGGGGGCAAAAGGATGCACACAGTGGAAACTGTGAGAGGATAGAGATGGTGATGGAGCGAAACGTAAAGGTCGGCAGGAACCAAAGCGGGCGGTCGAAATTTAATTTTCCCGATCCTGGAAGAGGCCGAGGCCACTCTCGGTTGGCCGACGGGCACGATTTACGAGATTACGGTAACGAGAACGCGGTAATAATACTGACGACGACGTCGGGGCTACCGAGCTTTTCCGCACAGAGCAGACTCGAAATTTCGTCCGGCCGGCAGCGAGACGCCGAGGTTTTTAGGTTAGGCGAACTAACAATAAGCAGGGCGCCAGCGAAGGGTCAATAGAGCTGCGAATGAACAAAGTCAAGGCCGCCAGCTTCAAATTCGTAATTGCTAAATTAAAAAAAGGTCAATGAAGGTAATGAAGCGACAAGTTGCCTTTAAAATTTGAGGTGTGCGGTTCACTTTTGGCCATTGTTGTCAGTATCTGCATGAACCTGACTGGAGAGCGAAATTTGTTTGTTAAAGTAGAAATACGGATCTTTTCTGCTTTTCCGTTAAAGTATGGGGAATTTGACTGTATATCATGTTATTGGTACTGAGTTGTATTGCTGTGGACATGTGTACTACAAAATGACTGTCTATGTATACTGATAAAGTGCCTTGTTTCAAGGAAAATCTTTAGGCGATGTTTCAACAAATATGTAAATAGAGAAATCCACTTTTTTTTTTTAAATTATTCCAGTTAATGACATGACTAACGACGATCTGTAAACGAAGCCTTTTTCCCGCTCTTAACAATTTCTATTTGAAATATATAGTTTTCAGAACATCAAATATTACAGCCAAAGTATAAAATTGACAAAAAAGAAATATCATTAATTTTTGGTTGAAGATTTCAATTTATGAATGTACGAATCATCAAATGCTGATTTATTTAAATTCGACTTTCCTCGTATATTTTCCGTGCTGTCTACGGAGGTCACGAAACATGCGAGAAAAATTGATGTACCAGATGTATGTATATGTATGAATAAGTAAAAATCTAGAAATCAATTGATATGGGCGCTGCAGGAAGGACGAATGTCAGCCATGAATCCATAGAATACGGATTTAAGGGTTCAAATTCCTTCGTCTCATGTTGAATCGTTTTCCATATCGATTTTATCTATCGGCTACAGTCGAATAAACTTGCAGATATATCGTTTGGGTCAGAAAGCTTGCAAATGCCCCGTCTACACTGGCGAAAGCTTGCGGAGCTATCATCCATATCGTGCTGCTATATACATATTGTTTAAGCCTGTAGACTTGCAAATGTTTCGTCTGGAATTACATAAACTTTCGAATACATTATCCACTTCCATACGAATCGATAGTTTATATTTAGAAGGTACATATCTGTTAATCTCTAAATGACTGCGTCATACCACTAACAGTGATTGTAAATAAGTGTGCCATGCATTTTGCAGACACATATAATGAGCCAGAATTTAATTACTATATTCAAAGCGGCGAAAGAATATCGCTTAAGTTTGACGTAATTTGTCAAATGCAGTAAATCTGTATCGATTATTTGGACTAAGTTTTTAATTAATAGATTTACACTTGTTGATATCACTTTTATAGTTATGAACACTTTCACATACACTATAATATCTAGTTCCACATATGTATTTATAAACGCTGAAACTAGCAAATAGTTAATATGATATCAGCCAACTTAATAACGACTTTTCGTTCATGAAATATTTTATTTTTGAAATATACTTTGGGACTCTCTGAAATAGGTAAATAATGAATTGGTTTCTTACGGCAAGTTAGCATTAGTTGTAAATTAAATGAAAATATGAATAGAAATTATAGGTACTTCTATTATTAAAAATGTCCAAATGCACCTACAGCAACGTTTCTTTCGAAACTATAAAGCAGAAATCTAAATTGGAATAAAAAAGATAAAATTAAATCACTAAAAAAATTAAATCGTATCTCTGACTTGATTGAATTCCTCAAGCGCGACGAGTCGACAGTGACCAAGAATAAACGAATAAAATTAAATAAACAAGTCGCATGACATTTGAAGCGATCACATTTGATCGGTCGCATGACATTTGAACTATAGCCTGCTCGTTACTACCTTCAACGACGTTCCTCTAACGTTACAATTTATCGATCTGCCTGCTTTTTCGCCAACTTCAACCCTTCTTCGCGGTCGTAACGATATCGTCGTCTCTCGGATATTCGCTGGAGTTTCTCAAACGCGACGGGTTCGCACAATCGGCAATTTAGCGCAGGCCGATCGACAAGGCGAGCCGAGCGGATCCCGTTTCGTCGGGGAATCAATTAAAAATTGCCGGCAAAGGTCGGCGCAGAATGCTCGCGCCAAAAGCTCGAAGGGAGAAAGGAGTTCGATATCGGCCGATCGGCTCGAAAGATGTTTGCGCGCCCGCGCGCGCGCGCACGCGCGCCCGGAATATTGTTTCCCGCTGCGTAAATATTCCCATATATTCGGCGGAAGCGGTTGAAGCGGGAGAGTCTCGTTAGATGGGTATTTTTAATTTCCGTAATTACACTAGCAATTCCGCGAGCTCCCGCGGGACGGCGAACGTTGTCGCCCGACTGCTTTGATGAAATTTCTCTCGCAACGCGGGCTTTTGCAAATAACGCAATATCTCCCAATGGACGCGGTTACCGAGAAAAATTACATCGCCCAAGCTACTCTCCGCCGATGCTCAAACACGATCGATTTCCGTACGTACACTCTTTCCCCACCCCACCCCCCTTTTTTTTTTTGCAAGATGCCGCCGCTCCTTTTTTCATCCAGCGCTCCCGCTATGCCGTGATTTGCCTGAACAGCTGGGTCATGAGCGTAAATTTCGAATTTTTTATCCCACGTTAATAAACGTTGTCTACTGTTATACCTCGCTGCGAATGTATAATATCAAGTTGATATGTTTGCGTGGATAACTTAACAGTTTGTCGCGGAGCGTGTTAAAAGTCGATATGCACTGTAATTTAATGGACCTGTTAAAATTTGAGTCGAACTTCAACCTCGTTGCGAGTCATACACATTTCGAGAAATGACAATGTGGTATTTTTAATCAGTTTTTCAAGCCTGGTTTTTTTTCTGTTCAGTTATATTTTCTTGTAATTTAAATCGTAACCTCTTACTTTCCCAGCGTCTCACGCGCATTTTAAACTTATAATACACATCAATTATTTCTTGTACGATATATTCGCATTGCATACATTTAAGTATTTAAAATGTTGTCAGTGTTTCTTTACTTTGTCTTGTAGAAATTGGCTTGATTACAAATATCCAATGATCTATAAATCACTGTTCTGCAATTCGTATTTATGTATATTAATCATAACCCTCGCATTATACTCATTCAACTGTTATTATTATTATTCAGTTGAACTCCTTACACACTTTCTAGCATTTTCAGATTATCTTTGTTGACTTTCATGTAATCTGTTGCCATGAGCCGTTATTAAATCTCAATCGCAAACTAAAGAAACCTATAAATACCGTACAGAATCTGTGTTACATCAGACCTGTTGTCCTTCTTATGAAGCTTCTTAAACAGTATCCAGTTTTTCGGAACTGTTTTGCGGAAATGGACACTGCCAGAGATGTCCGATGTACCATGATTCACTGTCCTGTAATCCACTGCCGTAGGATCAAGTGTACCAGTGCTCAGTCATTTACGAGCCGGTGTCTTGTAATCCAATGTCCTATAGTTCAATCCTCTACAATGCACTATGATCCAGTACCCCATAATTTAATGACTTTTCCCTCAACATTCTGATAGCCCACCCTTGCGTAGAGCTTCACCCCTTCCGAGCTTCCTGTCCATTTATGCTCCATAATACAGAACGGTATAATATCTTTGAAATTTAAATACTTCAATATTATTTATACCGTTCGACGCTTGATCGCTGAGAATGTTAGATTTCAATGTACTGCGATGTAACGTGGGTCGTTATCTTTGCATTTGCATTTTATGCTTCCGCCTATTGCCAGCCAGACATTCTAGGCATCGTAGACATTCTGTAGGTCCTTTCGTTTTCAATATGAATGTACAGTGCGCGTAGTGAGCGAGTTACCGTGATGTTGGAATCTACATATCTCCATTGGCATTGTTGGCAATGGAACAAGAGCATCGACGAAGGGAATGTCCATTTTGAAGGTTAACCAAAGGTATGTAGGAAGCGTTGAAGTTGTCTGCTTCACATTTGGCGTGTGCCAATGTCAGAAACATGTAATTACGTTTGAGAATTTATCAATATAAGCAGCACTATTAACTTTCCATTACTCTCGTTGCTGCGAAAAATTTATAAAGAAATATGCTTTTAAATACAATGTCAGCGTTTTACAGTATTGAGTAACAGTGATACTCAATACTTTTACACTTCGCACTATTACATAATTCCATAATTAAAGAGGATATAAAACTATAATTCTAATTCGTAGCTAATAAATCTTACCTCCGAGAATAAACCATTTATTAATTGACAGTCTGACATTTCTCTCTAGTGTATGCCTTTAGAAAGAAATACATCAACGCATCGCTAATATCGATAAAAGCATTTCGAATCTAGCTCAAATTAACTCTCTCCGTACGTTTTCAGACCCCATCGCCTATAATCACACGAACTCACTATTTCATGAAACTGTATATGCGCACCGTCGGAATAAGAAGAGTCCTTATCGATCCGCAAATAAAACATTCGCTCGCATCGCAGAAAGACACGCTCACCCTCCTGCTCCAAGTTTTTTTTCCCTCTCTAATTGCATCGACAGTTATGAAAACGTCTTGTTATTATCGGCCTGCTCCTCTGCAGGTCGTCGGTGTCGGCGAGAGGCGAACGAAACGGTCGGACGAGCGGTCGAACGAGCGGTCGAACGGGACGGACCTTGCTATCTTATGCACGGGAAAACTGTTTTCTTTGTCAGCGGTAAACAAAAGCGGCGGGGAATCGATCGGAGCCGAAGAATAACATTGTCCTTCCTCGACAAATACGCGTGTCTTCTAATTGAAAACGAGAGACGGCTCTTATTACCGACGACGTAACGGTTTCGCTGCATTGGCGCACGTTTAAATATACAGTCGGCCGGAGGGAAGTCGTTAAAAGGAGGACATTAAATATTTGGCGTACATAATCGGATAATCTTTCGATTACGCTGTTGATAAATATAGAATTTTTTACCGACAGTGAAGAAGTAGGATTGTGTTATGGAAATTAGATGCAACATGTATGGAGACTGTTGGTTAAATATTTACGTTTTCGATGCTGGTAAACATTTGGTTTACTGCGGCTGAAGGAATCGTATTTTGTTTCGTTGGGAGTTAAAGTCGAAAATTGAATAATATCATAGAACTGTTCGGGAGTGAACTGGCTCCGCGACATTTCTTTATGACAATAATTCGGAAGTAAGACTTGACAGAGTTAGAATTTCCGATTTAACGGACCGGTGAATCGTAACTGGCCATGTAAAATGACAGCCAATACTTAAACGTGGCAGCAGATGACTCCGAACCCTAAAACATAAACATATATACCCCTGAACAATTCCTTTAATTCGACAGTTATTAAAACATGCCAATATACTCCGAAACTACACACAGCTCCACAGTCAACATCCTCAATTGTCACAAATTGCCCACAAACATTTACCACATGCCAAAGTTGGAAAAAGCCCAATTAACCCTTAAGACACGATGACAGTTGAAAACATTTCACCTGACAGAATCAAAAGCCATCGCCACAGACGTGCTTATTGTTAGCAGAAAAGCACTCGGACAAGCTGTGTGTGTCTGCGAGAGCAAGCCGATATAATTAATGTCAAAAGGACGTCTTCCGAAGAGGTTAGGTTCGAATCGATGACGGCCGCTTCGCCGTCATTGGCCAAATTAGCAGCCGGCATCGCACCCGCTATCCTTAAGGGTGACGAGGCGGGCGGAAGTGCGGGCGGAAGTGCGGGCGGAAGTGCCGGCACAAATTGGGGAACGGAACGAAATCAACGTCAAGGTGGAAGTTGAGTCGGGTGAACCGGAAGGATTAGCGGGGATTCGAAACTGAGCTAATCCCTCATTAAGCGCGGATTACGATCCCGCGACATGTGAGAACTCGCTCATTCGCTCGTGCGTGCCACGGATAAGTACGTCTAATTGGCCAATTGCAAGCGCTTCTTACCGCGCACTCGATAAATATTCCCCGCTGATTGGACTCTTCCTTGGCCTCCGCTGACCGAACGTCATCCGCCGCCAATCACTTTTCAACAATAATATTATCAGTTTTACCGAACAATTACGAAAAGTAAGGGATCGTCAGAAATTTAGGTAAACACTCCGTTATCATTACTTTAAGTTATAGATTAATACATTTTTAAGAAAACACATGCAATATTTTCAATGTTAGTATATATTTTGTAGACTCCTGAAGAGGGTGTCGTAAGACACTCAAACATGTAGAGGAAAATATGTAATTTGAAAACTCACATATAAAAAAATATATGGAATCGCATATAAAAAAAGTCAATTAATTGTATTTAGTATATTTAATCACTTTTGTCTTACTCCATAGCTGAATTGTTAATGCATATAGGCATTTCAAATTACTGTAAAAATGTTATCTGGTTTATTATTATTTCATATGTAGTCTGTTTTAACCGCGAAAAAGCAGGTTAATTGTATTTATTATATTTAATACTATTAGTGTGCTTTCGCTTACAGCTGTGGAGGAAGATGATATATTCGTGTAAAATAAATGGGGCCGTTATTTTTGTCACTATCTTTAAATGCTGAAGGACAAATTACATTACAGCGATAAAAGTGTAATTGCTTTATTCCTCCCTTGACTTGATAACATTGCTATATAGAAGTTGACCCAGTTATGTCTGGACCCATGAAATGTTTCAAGCATAGTTAAAAAATACATTAGTTAGCGTACGCATTTTGTTCTTACTCCAGTAAATGCTCCCGTAAAATAAATTTTTAATATAAATAAATTTCTTCAAACAACGTTGAAGAGCTTATATACATTTTTAATAATTAAGAAATCGTAGTATTGATGCAAGCCAGACTTAATGTGGGTCATTCTATATACTGGGTGCCTTACGAGGAGAATTATACTGTATACGGTCAACCAATTAATACGCGGAAGTTCTTATCATGACACATCCAGGCGATACACGCAAAATTGAACGTTCTTAAAGTGGAAATAATCACGCGGGCCGTTGTAACTGTAAATTCATCCGTTATACCCTGTAACTTACAAATTATTTTAATACCGTCTTCCAACATTTGCCGGCAATCACCTGCTGCATACCTAATATCGAGCAACAATCACCCGTGTAATGAAGTTAACAAAACGATGCGATCATTTCTATACCATGCATGCAAACAGATAGTGTACGAAGGAACATGCAATCAATTAAAACTTATTACGTAGGTTGAATACTATTCTCAAGTACCGATTCTATACGACAACCTGAACACGCAGCACTAACTTTTCAGCTGACTTAGGACAGGAAGCACACAACCAAATCGCAAACCGATCTTCGCCATCCACCCTATGCAAGTAAAGTTCTAATGTCAGCGAAAAAAGATTTATGGCCCGCCTTACACCCGATTTTCATAATTTTAATCGCATCCTCAAGTATCTATATGACGCAATAGACAGTTCACACATCCAAAATTCCGTAAATATGTTAACTTTCATCAGAACATCCAATTAACCCATCTTACCTGAATTCGAGCATTACAGAATGAAAAGCACACGCTAATCGATTACAAACAATTGCTTACTAAAGTTTTTTGCTTACTACGCGAAGTGCAAACGATCGGACCCAATTTTCTTGGAACGTCGAGCTTTATTAAGCGCATAATCGGCCGATCTCGCTGAGCTTGCACGTGCGCAGGATACATGCGAAATTGAACGTCGTCGTCGGAGGTCGGGGAGACACGCGACGAGCTGGTGTAAGTTCCGCCGGAAGGGTTGCTACGACGATGTCCGCGAGACGAGAGTGTCTCTCTCGACCCACAGGTGGTTGAGAAACGAGATAGGGATTTGTCACGGACGAGATTCGGGAATACAGGCCTGCCTCCCGTTGCCAGGAAACGTCGTTACTGCCGTTCGGGTCTTACGGTACGATTGCCATTAACGTCTTGGCACGCTGCGATTCGCGCTGCAAAATGAACGAGGGATCGAGGAAAAGGAGGGGGGGTAATTAATGTAGGTGTGAAAGGAAAAGAGCCTGAAACAGGTGCGATTCGCTCGTTGAGGTTCATACTTAAGTCTAAGGAGTGAAGAAAGATGTGCAACAATTGCAATGTATCGAATAGATGTAATAAATAGATTATAAACTGGTGAAACAAAAGTTTAATTGTTGTGGTTTTGCAAATAATGTATGTATGTCATGATATGCGATCAGATCTGCAGAATTAAAACACGTTGTAATGCCCTTGTTATGATATTGTGGCCGGCCTTATGATCCAATTACAGTTAATATGCAATCGATGTTAAACGTACATACTTCGTGCCTATATAAAATCAATTTTATACCATTTACAGAAATCATGACTACCCAAGTTCACGTATACCTATCCATCTTATATTCTCAGACCTACCGATCCGACACACTGCACCATCCCATCCAGAACACTACGAACTCTCACACTCACTCACACAATGGAACACGGATGTGAACCGAAATCCGCAAGACATATTCGTCCTCTAATTCACATTCTACACGAAATTTATCAGATACTGCACTGTCACTTCGCCGCGTCTACGACGTTATATAATTACGGATCTACATATTCATAGGTTACGTCTGCGCGGAGTCTGGCCATTTGCATAGACACGTCCGTGGGGCGAAGCGGGCTAAAATAAAAAGGAGAGTGTGACGAGAAACGAAAAGGACGACAGGGTAGTAGTGTGGACGGTGTACGGTTTACACCTTACGGGAAACTCGAGATTCCATCTTCTAACGACGCCCCTCTCGATGCGTGACCGGGGTCAGAATTGCACCGTTAGGCACTGTCCGTAAGAGCGTTTAGCCGCTCGCAAGGGAACACGTAGCGTCGCAGAAAGGAAATTCTTAAGTTGCACGCTCGCGGGAGAAACATGTGCGCGCCATTTGTTACTGTCCGCTTACCGTCTCACATCGATATCATCTGATATGGGGGGTCAGAGATGTAGTTAGCCGCATGTATTACTTCCGACACATCTTACACGCGCGCGCGTCTCACGTAATCTGATTAACCGTTTAACGTGCACGCTCGAGTATATTCGAGCGCGCTAAACGTGCAAAACTGTCCACACTCGAGAGAATTCGAGCGGCATTGTATTTGATGTTGCTACAATTTTTCACACTCGAATATAATCGTAATAGCCTTTCGCTGGCCCTACCTACTTATAATTAACACATCACACTATTCAGAGAAAGTATGCTACCTGCCTACCTAACAACCTATATTTCAAAAGAGCAAAGCAAGCACACCAACACAATCACTCGACGGTTCTCAATCAACCGCCCGGGTGCATAATAAGCTTAACCCTAGGGAGTACGTCCCGGGACGTACTCCGACACCCGAGCTCAAAATCACATCATACACTTACAAACTAGGTACGTACCAATGCTGAAATCGACATTGTAACTAGCAAAATTTTTTAAAAGCAAAATTACGACTTGTAATATATTGGGCATGCAAGAAAACCTCGAGCAATCCTATCATACGACCGAGTACTCTACATCACAAACTTATGACACTTACCTATATCTCACTGTATGATAGGACCTACTCGTCGCGAAATGCCATCTTGCTCATTGAAATCTAATATACGATCGCAAACGGAACGTTCATAAATACGAACGTATTGACTCTACTTCGACTGTAACGTTGATTTAATGATCGCAGTTAAACGATTATTAAAGCAACATTTGACTCTAATTCATGAAAGTATTCCAACCATGCGAAATTTTATCAAATAGAATATTTAAAAGGCGAACACGACCGCGAGCAAATATTTTCTACATAAATTGAGCAAGTGAGGCCTATCCTGAGCCAATACATACACATGACAATGTCCCCTAACAAAAATTGACGAGTAGACTTTTCGCTAAACTTAGCGAAAAATCTACTCGCAGTCACTATGCTCGTCATTTATTCAAGAAGAATAACTACAACGAGCCACCCGTGTCGCTTCGGACCAATCATCCTACGACATGATGGGTGGCTCGAGGGACTTAAAATTTGACTCACCGACTGGTCAAGCATACCACAGGAACACGCTGCATCGACGGATCCTTGACCCTCAGTTCCATAGACCCTCAAGTTGATTCTGGAGTTCTGAACTGTGGGATGTTGCTCGTGAGTCCTGCTCGTCGATCCTTGTGGATTGTGGATGGCAGACTCTGGACCCAAACCCATCACATCGCAAGGCCACATCTGGGACATCATGGACTTCTGGGCAGCATCAGGCAGGCAGGACCAGCATCTTCTTGAAGCACTGATTCTACTACGCGATACGCCCGACCTGTGCTTCGAATATCGCGACCGAATATAATATTAGCGGCGTACAAAACTCTATTCGCGATCGAAAAAGTTATATATGAAATTCGCGACCGAATTAGGTACTTCATGCCGGCGCAGCAACACTGACTCTACTATAATATTTTGCGATGGCGGTATATGCGTTTCGGTACCCGATTTCGCGGTCGAATTATATATTACTTATAATAATGCAAAGGAAAAAAAGTATTGCGGCGAGCAAACACTGACTCTAACGCGACCCGATAATAATAATACGACCGTGGGCACTTGTAACGGCGAACAAGCACTGACTCTACTTCGCGTGACTCTACTTTTCATTGCAAGGGGATGAAGCTAATAAAGCCTGTGCGGCTTGAGGGAAATTTCGGACTTGTGATCAAGTTGACTCTGAGACTGCATTGCTCGCAGTCGCAAAAAAGAACATTCTAAGACATACCCCATACTTTAAATAGCAATTCAAATAAAAGAGTTTAATATCAAATACGCCAAGTTTTAAATGTAAACGTGACATCGAATATAAATGTAACCAAATTTCATAGAGAAGTTAATTCTATAATAAATTGAATTTAAAGCAACTCGACTCTAACAAAATTTAAAAGAAATGAAATGTAAAGAAGAATAAACAAATGGGGTATATCTTTGAATGTTCTTTGGCACTGACTCGAATTCGCGAGTCTCAACACACGCGGGTGGAGACTGTCGACGCGAACGCGCGAGACTTCAACAGGTGCGCTGGAAGTCAAACGATTTTCGCGGATCTCAACATTCGCGGATGGAGATCGCCGAACCGCGCGCGTGCCTCGACATTCGCGGATGGAGGCTTACGTTCGAAATCGAATCATTTATTTGCAACACAGACTCTACTTCGCGGCGAACTATTCGTTAAAAACGCAACACTAGTCCGCGCGCGTCTGTCTCAACACTCGCGAGTGGAGACTTTCCATTTTAAACGAACAAACGCGTGACTCTAAAGACCGACGAGGGGTCGCAAAGTTACTGAAAGAAAAGATTGTTTGTTATCGTTACTGCGAATGCTGACGTGACTATGGAAACTAATATGAAAATGACTCTACGATTGATCAATAAGGTGGATTGAAAATGACTGTAAGAACATATCATTAGGTAATACAAAAAGGAAAGAAGGAAAACGCGAGTCGCAGCCTTTCGTCACTGTAATCCTACATTCGGATAAAAATAACAAAAAAAAAAAAATCTGATTGAAGGATAACAGTGTCCGCTGCACACCACGTGGAGGTAACTGCGAGCGGTGCCCTTTTATTCGTTTTCATTTAAATCGAGCAATATATTATGAACCACTTGTTTTTGCAGTGTCAGTAAAGAAAAGGAAACAGGGAAGAAGGTTTAAAATGAGTTGGAAAAGATTAATTTGCATTATAAATAACTATAACTTACCAATATACTGCAGTTATACGGCTTATGTATTGTAGTAGTATATCTCTGGCAAAGCAAGAACCCGCCTCTATCGAAAAAGCATGCATATAACAACAGCATGTATGCATCCCCACATCACAATGTCAATGTCATGATCCATACCTAAAATAAAAAATAATTGTTACATTCACTAGTAACACATAATGTAAAAACACATCGTAAATCATTTAATTTAATAAAATTATTTAAATAAGGAACTACATCTAAGTGTTTTAAATAACTGTCACAACATTCGTTTTCGCACAATGTCAAAGTTAATTCCATGTCACTGTTAATTTCCACGCGTAATATAATAATGGATGTGAAATATTAGTATTTACTATTAGTATTCACTTCACATTAATCCTGTGCGAAATCAAGAAATGCAACGTTTTGTTGACATGTGATGCTCGATCGTTCAAACAAGACCGAACGTGCTTGACCTTGACTTGCTTGGGACAGCTTGCGCAAGGAGAGGCGCAAGCATGAGTCTAATGAACCGAGCATGTCAGTACCTGCGCAATTACACGGATCGTCATGCTTGAGATCACACGTTCCGAACACCTCACGTGGGCTACTTCACACCGCCAATTATTTCCTGATTAATATAATTTATTTGTTTCAATCGTCTAATCCAATGCTAATACGAATTCTCGTGATACAAACTTAAATAAATGTTAACTCTCTATGTTTGGATGCTTTACGAAAATGAATCACGTAGTAGATTTACATTGTGTATTTAAATTTTCTTTTCGTACAACGTATTTTTGCAACTAACTTACACACGTTTGCTAATCCTATTAAACATAATTTTGTTTTAGTTTATTTCTATTTCCCTTTTATAAACTACTTCAGCAAGGGAACATTAATGCAAAAAGCATTATTTCTAAGTTAATATTCATGCTTTGTAATATTAATAACATCTTATTTGTAGCTCAAATAATTATCGCTATAAATATATGAAACCAATCAAAAAGTATCTTTTCATTTTTCACCGTTCTTAACCTTGTTCTATAATTCTCATAATTATTTTCAGAAAATAATTTTTGCGTATGTGCAATATTCTTATTGATTCTTAGATCACAAACTAAACGATAAACACGTATTTAATACATTCGATAACGAATATCGTGCTACAAATTTGTAGACAATAATATTTTTTAATGAACAATTTATACGTAACATTCACTAGCGCCATATTCGAAGGGGAAATGCCGCGCAAACGAATCACTTCGGATTCTGAGACTCAAATATAGGTTAACACAATCATGTCTTTTCTTGCATCAATTATGGTAATTCAAGGCATAAAAGAGAATAACTACACGCTAATTGGATGCATGCATTGAATTAGAGTACTGGATAAGCGGAAACTTACCGAAAATTACGTGAAACTGCGAAAAATCTTCATTGAATTTCACGGCGTCCTTCGATTTCTGGAATGACCCGATGCATCTACAATCAAAGTCAAATATTTTGTTGAATTCATAATATCCAGCTAAACCATATACCCCGTTATGTGCCCCATTGTTAAAATGACAAAGTTAATGCAAATTTAACGTTCGGCAATCAAATATTTATTAATAAATTGTACAAAATATAAGAGCTCACCGCTTTTCTCGTGAATCGTGACACCGTCTTGTCGAAACTGCCTCGACCAATCACAGCCTTCTTCTCCAGTGTGGTCCACGGTACCCATCATGACGTCAGTGCTTAAATTTTACAGTGAAGCAAACTTACAAAAAATTACGAAAATACTGTCAAATACGACTGTTTACGACCTGA
This sequence comes from Anoplius nigerrimus, assembly GCA_914767735.1. NCBI lineage: Eukaryota > Metazoa > Arthropoda > Insecta > Hymenoptera > Pompilidae > Anoplius > Anoplius nigerrimus. The sequence goes on from OU612090.1 coordinate 11,447,580, forward strand.
CCGTGAGTAGATTTCTGTTCCAATACGTATTTATTCATCATGTATTAATTTTTCATGAAACACAATACGCTTACATTTCATTGCACACATTTAATTTGATCGTGAGAGTTAATCCATAGTTTCATAATAGGTTTAGTTTTCACAGTTTAAAATGTAAAATTCTTCTAAGCAATGCTTGCTGCGATCCAAGCCGGCTTTTCAGTTCACGGAACATACAACACTAGATTTGATAGCAACACGGTTATGTATTAACTGACTAAACCAAAGAATAGTTGACGAACAGTAAGGGTATAGAAAGGGGTACTCATCACCGATTTGCATAAATCAGTGCGCATCCGCAGATGTCGTTCGTCCTGTCGGTATGACAGGTTTTATAACTAAACTTTGACGCTTAATGAAACTTCGCGTAATGCTAAATTCTTGCATAAAAATAAGATCTGTAAAAGCCAAAAAGCGCGGACTCTTCTAATTAAAAAGTTATTAAGCGTTAAAGATTAATTATAAGACCTGTCATACCGACAGCACGAACGACATCTGCGCATGCGCACTGATTCATTCAAATCGGTAATGAGTACCCCTTTCTATACCTTTACCGTTCGTCAACTGTTCTTTGGTTTAGTCAGTTAATACATAACCGTGTTGCTATCAAATCTAGCGTTGTATATTCCGTGAACTGAAAAGCCGGCTTGGATCGCAGCAAGCATTGCTTAGAAGCATTTTACATTTTAAACTGTGAAAACTAAACCTATTATGAAACTGTGGATTTACTCTCACGATCAAATTAAATGTGTGCAATGAAATGTAAGCGTATTGTGTTTCATGAAAAATTAATACATGATGAATAAATACGTATTGGAACAGAAATCTACTCACGGTCAGGTCGTAAACAGTCGTATTTGACAGTGTTTTCGTAATTTTTTGTAAGTTTGCTTCACTGTAAAATTTAAGCACTGACGTCATGATGGGTACCGTGGACCACACTGGAGAAGAAGGCTGTGATTGGTCGAGGCAGTTTCGACAAGACGGTGTCACGATTCACGAGAAAAGCGGTGAGCTCTTATATTTTGTACAATTTATTAATAAATATTTGATTGCCGAACGTTAAATTTGCATTAACTTTGTCATTTTAACAATGGGGCACATAACGGGGTATATGGTTTAGCTGGATATTATGAATTCAACAAAATATTTGACTTTGATTGTAGATGCATCGGGTCATTCCAGAAATCGAAGGACGCCGTGAAATTCAATGAAGATTTTTCGCAGTTTCACGTAATTTTCGGTAAGTTTCCGCTTATCCAGTACTCTAATTCAATGCATGCATCCAATTAGCGTGTAGTTATTCTCTTTTATGCCTTGAATTACCATAATTGATGCAAGAAAAGACATGATTGTGTTAACCTATATTTGAGTCTCAGAATCCGAAGTGATTCGTTTGCGCGGCATTTCCCCTTCGAATATGGCGCTAGTGAATGTTACGTATAAATTGTTCATTAAAAAATATTATTGTCTATAAATTTGTAGCACGATATTCGTTATCGAATGTATTAAATACGTGTTTATCGTTTAGTTTGTGATCTAAGAATCAATAAGAATATTGCACATACGCAAAAATTATTTTCTGAAAATAATTATGAGAATTATAGAACAAGGTTAAGAACGGTGAAAAATGAAAAGATACTTTTTGATTGGTTTCATATATTTATAGCGATAATTATTTGAGCTACAAATAAGATGTTATTAATATTACAAAGCATGAATATTAACTTAGAAATAATGCTTTTTGCATTAATGTTCCCTTGCTGAAGTAGTTTATAAAAGGGAAATAGAAATAAACTAAAACAAAATTATGTTTAATAGGATTAGCAAACGTGTGTAAGTTAGTTGCAAAAATACGTTGTACGAAAAGAAAATTTAAATACACAATGTAAATCTACTACGTGATTCATTTTCGTAAAGCATCCAAACATAGAGAGTTAACATTTATTTAAGTTTGTATCACGAGAATTCGTATTAGCATTGGATTAGACGATTGAAACAAATAAATTATATTAATCAGGAAATAATTGGCGGTGTGAAGTAGCCCACGTGAGGTGTTCGGAACGTGTGATCTCAAGCATGACGATCCGTGTAATTGCGCAGGTACTGACATGCTCGGTTCATTAGACTCATGCTTGCGCCTCTCCTTGCGCAAGCTGTCCCAAGCAAGTCAAGGTCAAGCACGTTCGGTCTTATTTGAACGATCGAGCATCACATGTCAACAAAACGTTGCATTTCTTGATTTCGCACAGGATTAATGTGAAGTGAATACTAATAGTAAATACTAATATTTCACATCCATTATTATATTACGCGTGGAAATTAACAGTGACATGGAATTAACTTTGACATTGTGCGAAAACGAATGTTGTGACAGTTATTTAAAACACTGAGATGTAGTTCCTTATTTAAACAATTTTATTAAATTAAATGATTTACGATGTGTTTTTACATTATGTGTTACTAGTGAATGTAACAATTATTTTTTATTTTAGGTATGGATCATGACATTGACATTGTGATGTGGGGATGCATACATGCTGTTGTTATATGCATGCTTTTGCGATAGAGGCGGGTTCTTGCTTTGCCAGAGATATACTACTACAATACATAAGCCGTATAACTGCAGTATATTGGTAAGTTATAGTTATTCATAATGCAAATTAATCTTTTCCAACTCATTTTAAACCTTCTTCCCTGTTTCCTTTTCATTACTGACACTGCAAAAACAAGTGGTTCATAATATATTGCTCGATTTAAATGAAAACGAATAAAAGGGCACCGCTCGCAGTTACCTCCACGTGGTGTGCACCGGACACTGTTATCCTTCAATCAGATTTTTTTTTTTTTTGTTATTTTTATCCGAATGGAGGATCACAGTGACGAAAGGCTGCGACTCGCGTTTTCCTTCTTTCCTTTTTGTATTACCTAATGATATGTTCTTACAGTCATTTTCAATCCACCTTATTGATCAATCGTAGAGTCATTTTCATATTAGTTTCCATAGTCACGTCAGCATTCGCAGTAACGATAACAAACAATCTTTTCTTTCAGCAACTTTGCGACCCCTCGTCGGTCTTTAGAGTCACGCGTTTGTTCGTTTAAAATGGAAAGTCTCCACCCGCGAGTGTTGAGACAGACGCGCGCGGACTAGTGTTGCGTTTTTAACGAATAGTTCGCCGCGAAGTAGAGTCTGTGTTGCAAATAAATGATTCGATTTCGAACGTAAGCCTCCATCCGCGAATGTCGAGGCACGCGCGCGGTTCGGCGATCTCCATCCGCGAATGTTGAGATCCGCGAAAATCGTTTGACTTCCAGCGCACCTGTTGAAGTCTCGCGCGCTCGCGTCGACAGTCTCCACCCGCGTGTGTTGAGACTCGCGAATTCGAGTCAGTGCCAAAGAACATTCAAAGACATACCCCATTTGTTTATTCTTCTTTACGTTTTATTTCTTTTAAATTTTGTTAGAGTCGAGTTGCTTTACATTCAATTTATTATAGAATTAACTTCTCTATGAAATTTGGTTACATTTATATTCGATGTCACGTTTACATTTAAAACTTGGCGTATTTGGTATTAAACTCTTTTATTTGAATTGCTATTTAAAGTATGGGGTATGTCTTAGAATGTTCTTTTTTGCGACTGCGAGCAATGCAGTCTTAGAGTCAACTTGATCATAAGTCCGAAATTTCCCTCAAGCCGCACAGGCTTTATTAGCTTCATCCCCTTGCAATGAAAAGTAGAGTCACGCGAAGTAGAGTCAGTGCTTGCTCGTCGTTACAAGTGCCCACGGTCGTATTATTATTATCGGGTCGCGTTAGAGTCAGTGTTTGCTCGCCGCATTACTTTTTTTCCTTTACATTATTATAATATATAATTCGGTCGCGAAATCGGGTACCGAAACGCATATACCGCGATCACAAAATATTATAGTAGAGTCAGTGTTGCTGCGCCGGCATGAAGTAGTTCAGTCGCGAATTGCATACCTATATAACTTTTTCGATCGCGAATAGAGTCTTGTACGCCGCTAATATTATATTCGGTCGCGATATTCGAAGCACAGGTCGGGCGTATCGCGTAGTAGAATCAGTGCTTCAAGAAGATGCTGGTCCTGCCTGCCTGATGCTGCCCAGAAGTCCATGATGTCCCAGATGTGGCCTTGCGATGTGATGGGTTTGGGTCCAGAGTCTGCCATCCACAATCCACAAGGATCGACGAGCAGGACTCACGAGCAACATCCCACAGTTCAGAACTCCAGAATCAACTTGAGGGTCTATGGAACTGAGGGTCAAGGATCCGTCGATGCAGCGTGTTCCTGTGGTATGCTTGACCAGTCGGTGAGTCAAATTTTAAGTCCCTCGAGCCACCCATCATGTCGTAGGATGATTGGTCCGAAGCGACACGGATGGCTCGTTGTAATTATTCTTCTTGAATAAATGACGAGCATAGTGACCGCGAGTAGATTTTTCGCTAAGCTTAGCGAAAGCAAAAGCGTCAAGTTTTGTACCTCGCCGAAACTTTTACTGTCCGCGAACATGTTAAATCCCTATGATAATTTTTGCACAAGTTGAAGCGGCTACGAGCGCGAAGAAATTTCTTGAGGAACAAATTGATTGATATTCATAGCTACGTGTTATGCCTCGATCCCATTAACTACTTGACAGCGTGAAGACGGCAGACAAAGCGGGGGGAAAAACGGGTAGCTGCATTGACAGGCGACGGAGGAGAAGGATTCTGATCGTGTGCGATCAATGCATTACATCGTTGCCCCGGTAACGATTTCTGCGATCTACATACTCATTGTCTACCGTGCATCCAATCTGAAAGTGCCCTTTTGAGCGAGATCCGCTATTAAGGCGCGAGAATCCTGATACACCGCGTTATGCAAATTCGCGCATGCGCGCCGCACAACACACGGTGCATGCTCAAACGAAGTTTGCCGCGACGCGTTACGGGGACACGTAAATTACATGACTTACATGATTCGCAAGATCTGGTCGTGACTCTCAACGTGGCCAATCGATTACCGACATCTTTCTGACGCTTCGTTCAATGACGTTGTGCATACACGATTGTCTACGGGGACCGATTTGAAGGGTTCCGGGATGTAATCTTCTGAAGCACCATTTTTTTCAAGGCTTCCAATGAAGCAAGTAATATCTTACGAGGACTTGCATATAAGTTTTGAGCATAATATTAATTTTTTTAAACCGTGTATTTCATTTTGATGCGGTGCATAAACGAATGAAGGGATAAGTAGAGAAGGACGATATTATGTAATATACTTTGTTGCAAACTACTTAATTTGATGTAAACAATCCAAGTATCAGTTTTCATATTATTAACATAGTGTAGAATAACAGACAGAATGGTCAATTCGTAAACAAATCACATTATTGTTCTTATTGTATTCGATGTTTACATATCAATCAGCAAGGCACTCAAATGACACTGAAAGACAAACAGAGACAGAAATATAAAGAGAAGATGCATTCACCACAGAACGTTTTGCATATTTACCTAAGCGCAGATATAGAATACAATTTAAAAATACAAAGGTTACCTTCAACTTGTTTTACATCCAGTGAGATGTGATATGTGACCGTCGGAAGATATGCCCATCAAAACAGAGAGAACTTTATTTGCAACATTTCTTTAAATAACTGATACTTCAAAAAAAACCTCAAATGTCTCATTTTCAATGTCACCCTGTAACGTAGTGTAGTGATGACACCCAAATGCACTCGTTTATATTTTACAGTGTACATCTTGTTAAACGAATAAGCTCAAATCTTTTATTCGTCCTTGACATTTCTGTTTGTTTTTGTAGCGATTATTAACTGTCAAATGACTTCCACGTACTTGAATGCTGTTTATTTTATGTCAGATAATTTTAAGAAATATTTTTAAACGGTTTTGGAGACGAAACAATACGTTAGAGTAGATATAATATTAAATGTGTTATTTAAACGCGTAATTTGAGATAAGCAATTCATGAGTTTTTCTACGCTATTTCTTGCCCTCGGTGTTACAAGCACTTGTTACATTTGTTGGTCACGGGAATGACCGTCGCACAGTTCGCAAGACGTCGCGGAAAGCCAGACGACAAGATTCGTCTTCGGCCTCGAAGTCGAAGCGTCGAGAGGTCAGTTATTTCGCGTGTCCGACCACGAAAGGTGAGTGGCATCATGAGCGAAACTCTCGACGCTTTTTAAAGCGAGCCCCGTAGGACGGAATTCCAAGACTTCCGGGCGGCGCGACTGACAGAGGAGGCCGTCGTTACCCGCGGACAATTCCACTCGCGACGTCAAAGACGAGCGACGACGAGCGACGACGAGCTGCCGCAGGAAATTGCATTTGCCATTGCCGCACGCTCCCGGTTCTTTCGCGCACGCGCACCTCCGCCCAGCTCTGACTCTCATTTAACATCCGGCCAAAGGTTGCCGCGGACGCGTCCACGGTGAGACAAATTTGATTTTCCCAAGGAAGAACTCTGTTTCGGCTTACGCTATTCCATATATTACGCCCAATTTCTGGCGCCGGCAGCACGTTCCGTGTTGTGCATTTCGACGTAAAGCGATTTTTTCCACTCGCGCCTCCGAGTTCCAGTTGACAATGGAACGGGAGGTATGCTTTCGTTATGACGCGGAAACGCACGGTTTGGGAAGATCGACGGTGTACGAAGGAGTACCGTTTCTATGCTTTGGAGATACGAATTATGATTTGAAATTGATGTATACCCACTCTCACTTTCACTGAAAGTTATGAGTTTTGTTTAGGATTCTGTAGTGATATTGCGAGTAAGAGTAATTTGACACAAATAGGATTCTTTGGCGCAAGCAGTGTGGGTTAAATTATATGCTGGTATAAGGATTGAAACACATACGTTCTGAATAAATAAATCTAGTTTAAGGACTGTGACACTGACAACACGATCGATGCATAACACTTTATTTTATTCACGATGTCGAAAGATGCACTCTCAAGAATACAACACATCATTGCTAGTTGCGCAACTTTCGTGCAGAATACAAAACTGTGATCTACTTCGGTCTGCGTTTCTCTGCGAACTCGAAGAAGGCGTTCAAAGCTGCACATGCCGCAGAAAAGTTTCTCGTTCGAAACTATCGTAAACATCATATAACCCTCTGCGAAAAAGACAACTTTGTTATAACTGACGGTTCTTAAAATGAATTTCCATTCAAATTCGACAGGAGTTAGACATATCCACAGTTATTCGTTACCTACCTCTGTGCACCATAATTCGTAATATAACATGCGAATGCCACTTGAAAACGTTCTGCAAATATTATGTTAGATTTATGGGTACGCATATTCAATTTTACCGTGTTTGATCACCGTAATATATTTTTATGATGATTGCCTTTATTGCCACTGCCTTTTCATGCATGTGATGTAATGAACAAAAATTGCAAAGGGGTATTGAAAAAGTTAGATATTCTTATCCCACAAGTAATGATCCTTAACATAGATTATTGATATACTTTTCTAGCAGACTTATCATCTTAGAAATCTCGTTATGTTTTTCTCGCCTACGATAATTATTTTATATCTCTATAGAACGGGAGAACATTTGCTCGACTCTACGTCAAGTCTATCCCTTATTCTCACCCAGCCTTACACCTTCTTCCATGAAATACTACCGATCCGATTTGACTAGCACGTCTTCATGCCTATTCAGCGGCGACTCAATCAACATTAACTTATAACCGTTAATTAATCTGCGGCTAACCAGCGAGCGGTTGAGCTACAGCACTCCGTTTCGTTCCCAACAATAGATACACACATAGACAAGTGCACAGGCTCACACATATATTCCGTAACACGCGAGTAGGGGTACGTGTACACAGGAGAGTATAGTTTCGTGGTCCATTGCCGAGGGATCCGTGCTGTAAAATTACAATTACCACTTGTAAACGAATTAGCTCCCCCACGGGCTTTAGTCGAACTCGTAGCTCGACAAAGTCGATGATAGGAACTCCGCTGATCTCTTCAGTGGTTCTCCAATTCCCGTATCTCTAATTCGTCTCGCACGGCGTCACATTAGTTTCGACTCCGGACGCGCGATCAGTTATGGAAACGAAAAAACATTGAAGTTCCGAAACTCAATGGGATATTAGCACAGTTTTCGCTTCATTAATAACGGAGAGAAGTTAAGGTCGAAATTTTCGGATCGTGCGGTTTGAACGTTAGCGAATATCAAATTAGTTCGTAGTAAGTACAGAAAACATTTCGTACAGGATAATGATTTATATTCTATGTACCTTTGATAAATTAAACCTTGTAATTTAAACAATAGTACATGCAGATGTTTCGATTCTATCAGTTTCTTTGTCTCCACCTAACATACCGCAAACTTCATCCTTATCGATATATCCAAAATCGTAAAACGTCAACCCCCACATCCGTGAGCTCGTGAATATACAGCACTTTACAACAAATCCAAATACATCGAGCCCAAGCAACGTACACAAACTACCCTCCACCCACCCTCATCGGCGCAACTTGCGGAACCCCATAAAAACGTATTATCACGTACCTTCCGCCAAGGGTAATATCCGTCATCCGCAAGGAACAGTTCCTCGCGCGATGTCAACAGAGTCCTTCGGACGAGCATTCCGGAACCGTGCGAGAAGGTCGTGTCTCTCGGTGGCAGGAGACTTGAAATCGGTTGGCAACACACCGTGCAGCCATTATCGCGCGAACGTAGCAAATCCAAACCGACGAGTCAGCCCATCGTAAACACGGCTACAGCTCGGAGAGTTTAATTCGATTAGGGCGCGATCATCGGATTGCTCGATCGTCCGACACTAAATTCCCTCGGCACGTTCGTCCGCTCCCTACTCCCCTTCACCTCCTCCCGCCCCTCCCGCCCCTCCCGACGCGCTCATCGTCCGCATAGTGCCTAGCGCCTCCCCCCACTCCATCGCACCGACTCCCAACACCGCGCTGCCCCCCAGCTAACCACCTAACCCTCTCTTGCACTCACGCACTCTATCGCTCGCGCCTGCCACTCTTACCTACTGTTTGCATATCTATTCCTCTCGATTGCCGCTCGCTTCATCGGCGCCCGGTGGCGGAGAGAGCGGCGTCCCTTTTACGCGGCTGACTGGATCAAGGTGGTAGTGTGCGTATATAAGAGAGCGCTTTATGGCGAATTCGGGATGGAAAAGCTGTTTATGACCGAGGAGTTGGGCGATTAACCGTTTTAACGGCGGCGTTCGGTTCTCGGAGAGTGTCGTTGCTCGGCTAACGTCGCGGTATTGGCGGACTTGTTGAGAGTAGGGTGGATGGAGGCTGGTGCAGATTCGAAATGTTTGGGAGGGGATGTTGCGGTAATATTCTGCTCAGGTTTATAGAGTTTTTAAGGTGTGGGTGATATTGATATACTTTGGAGATCTTATCTGTATAAAGTTTTGGTAACAGTACGAGTCGTTCGATTTTTGAGCGATTTTTTTTTGACGGGGAGAAGTACATTTTCATCTTTTTGCATTTTTTCAAATTTGAAAACGAAGAGGATCTAATTTTTTTAATTTATGTGCACGATAGCGAATTTCTCATTTAGCGAGTATAGATAAGAAAAATATATGATAAAAGTTGGGCTGAGTGTTCGTATATCACTTTGGAATCACTAGATTTGTCCTTGGGTAAGCAAATAGAACTATTGTGTATTTTATAAACATTGGGCATGTGACTGTGAACACATGACCATAGAACAAATTCTAGGGGCTAGTATATGGGATAATAGACACGGAAGCCATTACATTGCCATAAAATCACATACGCAATTGCACATTTATTGCAACGATAGCAGAATAATTATAACCGAACATATTCCAAGGTACATAACTGAAACACCAAACGTAAATTCAGACCATGGAGATTCTAATCAAATATAAAATTTTTCAAATTCTGTTACATGCAATAATTTTCTGCAACCTTAATTCTTATTTCGATACACACTTGTTTATAACACCGACTACTCGGCTCCTAGAAACGTACCAAAATTTCCGTAAACCACGTATCAAATTCTGTATCGTAACTAACCCTACATTACCATCTTCCAACTTCCAACGCTAATTACCCACAAATCACATACGATCATCACCCACCCCACTTTGACAAGGCACACCAACCCAAACCTTTCAACATTCCGAACTCCCCAGAGCATGAATCACCGCGCCCAGTCTCCGAAAAATCAGCATAAATCGAATCCGGCTCCCATCCGGCGAGCGCGCGTAAATACAAAAATCGCAGCCAGAAGCTCTCTCTCTCTCTCTCTCTCTCTCTCTCTCTCTCGAGAACGGCGGCAAACGCTAAACAAACTAAACTGCTCGTACGATCTCCACTTACGGGATTTGTCTCGGCGATTATGGTCCCATCTCCCGGAAGCCCTCTGTCCCCCTTTTACTTTCCTCCTACCCCCTCCCACCCCCTTCATCGCCCACTCTTCCTCCCCCGTCCACCCCAATATCAGCGATGGCCGTGTTTCCCAGTGGCGTACACGCGTACGCGCTGAGTGAATTTTCCGTAGCAATGTTGGCAGGAACCGGCCCGATTCTATTCGATTTCGCATTCGAACGTACCGAACGAGCCGGAAACCGACGTTTGCCGCGCGCACACGAATTTACCTCTATGGCGCTGGCCTCGGCCTAATGGCACGGATTTCATTATGCCGGGTTTACACGAACGCGCACGGTTATGTAACGAGTCGACTCACGATCGATTCCGCACGGCGAGCGGCGGGAAGAGCGGCGGGAAGAGCGGAGAGATGAGCGGAGGTAGGGAAGCGGGAGGGAAAGTTAACGCTTGCGGAGGAAGGAATGGAAAATCGCGCCCGCGCACCGTATCAGTTTGCCATTAGCAAATTTACGGGGTAGGGCTGACCGACGCTTGCAGGTATCCCGCTGTTTTCTGATAGGAATTCGATCCCGCTCCCGGAAGAAGGGTACGCGTCGAAAGTCGGGCTGTTTCGGATTTTAAAGTTTCGCTGGATTTTGACCCCTTTTTTTTTACCGCAAATTTTTATTTTATCTTTAGCAGGATCAAATACAACGCCGCTCGAATATACTCGAGCGTGCACTGTTTGGTTTGTTTGAAATCCTGAATTATTTTTGGATTTAGAACGTGTTGCTCTTCGCAGAAAGCGCCGGTGTAACATGTTTCCAATTATGGCACAGTCATTTGTCTTTTAAATGACAATAAGCAAAATTACAGCCTATTAATACGGTAAAATGTGAAGTCTATGAAATAAAGAGCATGAATAATGAATTCTGTGTCAAGGGATAATATTCTGTGTAAAAGCATTGCCTTATATTGCAAAACGCACAGTCAGAATTTGATGTATAATGCAACTCATACACATTTATCAAATTGACAGAAGCATTGTTTTATGATAATTGCAGAACGTTGTTTTGCAACATAAAGGTCTCATCTCTTCAGTATGAAAATCAGAATGCAATGTAGAATTTGGGAGAGAAATATTAAAATATAATATAGTTATAGACTTCACTGATTTCACCGGTTTATTCCTATTTGTTCCATACAATATAATCATACCTACTTTTATCATATATTTGAAGCATTGTTTCAAAATTCAAAACTATTCTTAAATTCTTTTTATTGAAGAGTAAAATGTTCAACCACAGAATTGAAGACGACTTCTGCACTGGTCAAATTAATACATGTTAATTGTATGTTCATTCATCTTTGCTCAATTGTCGTAGTTGAGGAATTATCGTAATAAAAAATATAGTTACCCGCCTTTCAAACTGGAACGTCTCGTACACTAGATTCGCTTTCTTTACGGCATAACCTATTTTCTATTTTTCAATTCAAACAAAAGAACATTTAACATCTTCAGCTTAATTAACTTGTAACCAAGGTGCGTCGTTTGATCTTGCTTCGGAATGACGTATCGATGCACAACACTGCAAAATATCGCCAGAACAGGCGACCTAGAAAGTCTCGAAGGTCGAGCAAGCACATAAGCCAGTGATTCAAACACGTGTCTAGTCTACCAGTGGCCTAAGCCGCGGCCGGAGGGAAAATTAAATTTTCCCACTTCGAATTCCTCGTCGTCGAATGCCATGCCCTTTCCAGGCTCATTCTCGGCTCACTATGGGAGAGCCAGGCTTTGTTCCCTTCGGACTGTGCCGCCATTTCCAGCAATCGGACACGAAGAAGAATCGACCTAATGTTGATACGAACCCTAATCGAAAATCCGCATCGACCGAAACATTCTTTCTGACTTCCATTCTCTTCGAATTCGCCTACAAACGAACTTATGCTCAATGATAGGCTAATATGGGCATATATAATATCTGATTTTGGAAAAAAGTTATGAAAACTTCATGATGCGGAACATCAAGGATCACTATACATATATGAACGTTGGTGATAAAATGTACTAATCCTAATAAAATTGTAATTTCAACTGATGAAGGAAGACAACTGTTTAACTTAAACAAACTTGTGTTCACTAAAGAGCTGACGTGGACAAATATAATATCGGCTTTTGGAGAAAGCCATGAATGCTTGTATATCATATATAATATTCTTTTATTTGTGATCCTATAATAAGGCCTATAGCCCCAATAATCTATATGATCATATATAATATATCATATATATATAATCATACTTGATTAACCACACAATGAAGCATTGATGATTTTCTTCGAAAGCGAATATTGTATTTGTTCACTTTGACCTGTCATTCACATATCATTACGGGTTTGTTTTAGTTAAACAGATGTCACCCAACATTAGTTACAAAAATAAAAATGTATAATTCTGCCTTGGGGCTTTTATTGAAATCAGTTTTTAAATGATTTAGGTTTCTAGGTATCTATCTACTTTCCATAAATCAGGCTGAAGTTATTAAATGAAGTCCATAAAAGTTATCAAATCTACTCTATCAGCCATTTTGAAAGTGGGACAACTCCATTGTTTAAAATGATAATTCTTCAAATACGATAAACAAGCTAAGATAAATAAACACACATTTGATTTATGTAAAATAAACGGTTAATATCTTTATATCTTGACGTAGCATCGCCAATTTTTTGGATTTCGATGAACGACGACCAAAATCAAATAACAGGGTGGAAAAGGGTTGTTCTCGACGCGAGCGTTGGCAAAATATTAATCGGGAATTTTCGGGAGCGACCGTTCGCAAAATATTAACGTCAGTAGCCGCAAGTGGGTGGAAAACTGTCGGAATGGAAAATCTGATCGCGAACACCGAATGTCGCTGCCTTTTTATCGTGAGTGAGGATATTTCGGAAAAATGCGGGTTTAATCGGTTAATGCATCACGTTGGCCTTTTTTCTGATTTTACGGTTATCGGGTGGAGAATACGAGCAAAAATTTCTACGTGAAGCATATTGTAAATAATATTATTTCGTTTAATCAACGATTAATTTACAAAAGAATTTGAACGTATGCGACCCAAACATTTTATAAATGTACGGGTAATTCGTTGAAGTTAAATGTCATTAGTGTGTTAAGCGACTACAATTCAATGAAATTAAAAAATCAAATTTGAAATCATGTTGATGTCAAATGCCGTTGTAAATTCATTATGGTCAATATTGATCTAATTTTCAATTTTAAACGAAGTGAGGCGAGCAGTGCGTTTAATATATAGATAGTGAGTAGAAATATCCAATTACGAATGCAATGTAGCATTTCTGTTGATTTAGAAGAATGTGACTGTAACTAGGTCGAGTCTTTCTCGCAGTTTGATATTATCAAGTACGCTTCAGCTAGAACATAATGTAAAAAAAAATGTGACGCGTCGGATTCATTACAACTCATAGAAAGTGTTTGTTTTTATATACAAAATAAATCATGTTTATAGTTTGAATAGAACAAAACTTTTAACGCGCATGAAAACAATTTAAGTAATGCACATTTCAAAAAAGTCTATAACTTTGCTTGTTTGTTAAAAACAGACAAGTTTCAACTGTAAAAGGAATTAACATTCCCGAGTACTTCAACCATACCACAATCTTATCAAAATATTGCACATCACTTCATGCATTATTTCAAATTCTTAACCGTCTGCCATTCGTTATCGGGAAGTCGGAATCTTTCCCCGCTTCCAATTTATGTCGTTGACACTCTCCTAACAGGGCAGCGGGTAATTAAATGCCAATTGCCCCAAAAGTCCGTGCTAAAGTTGCCCCATTGTCAACATATTTATCCCCCGGTGCACTCTGTGGCAAACTCTAGGCGTAAAGCGAAGGTCGGCTTACACTTAAGGTCCAAATATGTATGCACCTGCTGTAAGCAAGTACAGCTGGGCCAAGGAAGAGTAACAGTCAAAAGTCGTAGACTGCTTCTATCTGCGCGATTACGTTTAGAGCGAATCTCATAGGCACCTTTCCTTGCATGCACTTTCATACCTACGTGCGTTGTACGCACATAACCTACAAGAGGCTTCTAAGTTTTCTGCTTACACTTGCCCACCTATGTTAACGGACTCCTACATACCAGCTATTCTCTTCCGAAGTCGGTGCTTTACTGTAATACTTGTACCGATAAACAAGATGTTTCTATTCTTTACATGGGATTTGAAAGAATATACAGACATATTTAAATATATATTTGTGTGACGGATTGTAGAGAAATAAGGAATAAGCTTTGATAGTAGATGTAGTACACCATATATTTTTTACACTGCGATGCTTACCGAAACCACTTGACGCAATAGCCCAGAATTACAATAATTTCTCTCCTGATAAGCATAGAAACCCTTCACCGAACCCGATCTCAACCTGACACACACAAAGTTACTCGTCCAACTTCATTTTCGAGAAACATAACGAAACGATAGGAGCAGCCATGTTGAACTCTCGTTTGTTTATTTCCAGTAAAACGTACGTCTGTTTATACCTTTTCACGTGCATATGAGTTAACAAACGTTTACCGACGGAATAATTCTGCGATGAGCGGTCAGCTGTTCTACGCATTTCGAAGGACTGGAAAAGAGTTTAATATAATTTAACGGTTTCATTCCAGATGAGCGGCAAACGGACACGGAGCTTCAAATGCGCGGTCCACCATCGAGACCGTGAGGTTTGCTCCGAGAACGATTTCCACCTGCTCATACACGAGCCACCACTATTTCGAAGGTATGTCCGCACAATTTTACGACCGGTCGAATTTTCAGACTGTCTTACGACCGACGATAACGGACGGAAAATTTGTCGAATGAATCGAGGTCGAATGGGTATCTTCAACCTGTGTGTCTAGGTACACATATGTAACATATATGTATGCGGTGAATGATAGGACCACTTGGATTAATATAGTAACATTAAAGTGTCAAAGGTTTTTTTTCTAATAGGTACGTAGGAAATGTCAACGAAATAGTATGATTCTGTACCTTGAGAGCAAGTATAACAGTCTCATTATAGGATTGAATTAAAATTAAATATACCGCATACTTTATAATCGTAAATACGTTGATATGAGCATCGATAGACATTTCATTACTTTTCCAACCAACGAAAGATAAGATGTACCGTGACCGTTAAACAATTGCAACTGCCGCACACATAGTCATCGATTCGCAGAGTATGCACGGACAAAAGTATAAATTCCTTTAATTACGCGCAATGTCATTTGAACCTTACGAGAACTCAATACCATAAATACGCAACGCGGAGGGAGAAAAAATCAGGAGCATCCGAAAGTCCCATCAATTTTGTGTGCGGCACCTAAAATGTCGTACTCGGAGAAGCGTAAAAAAAGAAGTGAGGAGGAGCAATATTATTTCGCATATTCGCCGATATTCCTTCTTGTACGCCATTCGTGTTCCACCTGCGCATTTTATGCGCCGTCGTCGTTACCGAATGCCTAGAAAGTAGTTCGCCCGTAGGTGCCGAACGTATCTTACATCCTGTACTCCGGCCTGCACAGAAATATCTGCCTCCTCGAAGGCGAACAAAAAGTCGTTTCTCTTTTGCCGCAGTCATTTCTTCTTCCTTCCGCGCGCAGAAAAGCTTTCCATCGGTCCCGTCGATTTTCGATCAATACGGCCGCCGATGCGCATTTTCGCATTTCGGTATTACAAGACCTTTGTTTTTTTTTTTCGTAATTTGGCGTTGCGCATGCGGCGGTAGGCGAATGGTGGGCAAAAAAATTTCATACGGCAACAGAAACGTATGGACCGTTTATTTTGGAAGTGGTGCAAGTTCATTTAAAAAAAAAATGATATATTGTATAAGCTGTGATTGAGTTACTGTAAACTTTTCATTTGGAACCAGTATAATATTTAATATCTTTAAAAATGCCAAATGCTTTGTTGAACGTTAAACCGGTCAATAATATAAATTGCGTAGCGATTGATTATCGTGCATGACTGCAACACGTTAATGACACACGCCTACAGGCCGACTTGAAAATAGGCACTCGACGAAAATCCGACCGCACATTTCGATCGATCCAAAATGTCCTCCGACTTAAGCTCGAGCTTCGGCTCGCGAATTAGTTGCCGAGTCTTAGAGGCGAGAAAAATACGGCCGGCCCGAAAGCGGCGGAAATAAGGTAAGGAGACGGACGAACAGACGGGGGGTGGAGAGTAGAGGGGTTCGAGGGGGTGACGCGCGAAGACTTAAGGGTTGTACTCATGCCGAATTCCGAGCATGCGCGAATGTACCTGCCCGGAATATCGCCTCGTCATATTTCTGTCGTAAGTCCACCGACGTCCCTCTCTCTCTCTCTCTCTCGCGCTCATCCAAACACACACACACACCCGCGTATCCACACAGGGCTCAGACTCTCCTGCTCGCACTCGCCGACTTTCGCGCCCCTGCTACACACCCCCTTCTCTCGGCACTCGGGTTGACACGAGACGATATTTTATTTGCAAAGCGCCCCGTGTGCGCCCGCGTAGGTTGGCACTCCTCTTATCTTGTGTGCACAGGAATTTCCCCGGCAACGGCGAGATTTCATGGCGCCGGGAAAGAGACTGGCGGAGAGAGTACGATCTCAGACCGCCGTTCGTGTCGTCTTTTGTCATTCTCCTTATTCCAGCCTCGCGCCGGCCACCCCTACTCTGTCTCCCATTCTCTTCTATTCTCTCTTATCCCCATCCCCCCCTCCTCCATTCGCCCCCTCTCGCTCACTCCTTATCTCTTCCTCGTACCATCCTCCGACTTCGTCAACTTCTTCCGCTTCTCCCCACTCTTCCTATTTTCCTTTTCTCTCCCCGATTCTCTTCTGTTCTCCCTTATCCCCCCCCCCCCCCCGCTCCATTCGCCCTCCTCTCGCTCACTCCTTATCTCTTCCTCGTACCATCCTCCGACTTCGTCAACCTCTTCCGCCTCTCTCCACTCTTCCTATTTTCCGCTGCCATCTTCTTCGTAGACCGTCTTTAGTCGGCTGCTTTTTTCTCTCCGCAGCACCCCTTTCAGTTTTCCGAGGCCTGTCCGTGAGCGGACACGTTCTACATTTTCCCCTTGCCCCCTCCAACCCTCTCGCGGGGACGATAGGATGAATTATTTATGAACAGCAGCGGTGAACAAGTCAAATGGACCACGCTCGATAGAAGCCGGCACTTCCCGATGCTCGATACATATCCATAACTGGTAGGCAGAAGTGTGTTGGCTGGTAGGGAGGAGTGAATTTTTATTTCGGGCCGCCCTACGCTTTACGCTGATATTGCGCTTTAGGGATAATTTTGTGGCGCGTAGGGGGATCGTTTGGGAAGTTTGTGAGGTTATGTAGTCTCTCCCCTGGCTTGGGACGAATCGATCAGTATTTTTTCGGCCCGGGTGTTCAATTTTTAACGGGATATGTCAATGGCAATGTGAAATTACGGGGAGAGAATATGACCTTACATTACTTAGGTCAATATTGATTAAGCAAAGCCTTAACATTTTATTTTTCAGAAATCTGTCATGTTTAGTTTCGACACCTTCCACTCGAATAACAGTTAGGGAACAAAAAGTATTCACATTCATAAGTTCTGTCTTTAAAGCGAGTACGAATGGAAATATGCTAGCAGCACCGTTCGTCAATAATTTTCTTCTAATAAAAATCCTAAATCCTTCTAAAAAAAAATAATTACTCAAGACTGTACTCACCGAAACGTAAGTCATCCTTTTTGACAATCATCATCTTCCGTCACAATAAGAAATGTCGGTATGCATATAAGCTGTAATAAGAATGCAACGAAGATATAACGGGTGTACAAATAATCGTAGCGACACGAAGCCGCGATAACTTGACAGAAGACGCGGAGGTTTTCCTCGCCGACACGATGGGAGGTGAAAAAAGATGTCTACTCCCAAGGGCCGCCAAAGACTTGACAGCCGGAAGACTAAGCGCTTGAATGGTCCCTAGCTTATTGCGGACGATTCGTCTAGTCCGAAACGTCGTCGCGAACATCCGACTTCGCCGCTTCCCGCGCTCGCAATTTCATGCATTGTAAATCAGGGAAAAACTTTCGCGATATTTCATCATAAATAAATAATTTTCCTGTTGGCGCATAACCGTCTCCCGGACTCGACGAAATATTTGCGCACTCGCCGAAATGAGAATTGTACTATGCCCGGCGTAAATCAGTCAGGCCGGGAAGAATCGATTTGTTTAATATGATTAAGTCTACGCTTTAATATTGGCGCCTTAGATGATGTATTAGGTGAGCGAGCTCGTGACTTTCATATTTTCTTTAAGCAGGAATTAAATAGAGTTGTTTATTAGAATTTGTAGCAAATTAAAGATTGTTAAGGAAAGTGTGCCAGGTTTGAAGTCATCATTTTTTTTACTCAGAATATTTGAACTTGATAATATTTAACGTAGACATATTTTTGTCTACTTCGATAAATGAGCAAATCGCTTAAAACCTTAACACTGGAATTACCGACACATTTTTCTACTCATTCGTTTCATTTACATTTTCTCACATTTTCATTGAACTTGTCGGATTGATACGAGTAAATCGATTTTATCTTGTAAAATGAAAAACAATGAATCATTTGCGTACGCTTACGAGCGCTAAAGAATATTTTAACAAATTAAATGTTTCATGAGAGAAAAGTCATGATTAAATTAGAATCGGACGAGTCATTTTGACTGGTCGGTAATTCTAACGTTAAAGATTCGACCGAAACGAATGAGAAATATCTGTTTGATAAGTCGTTGAAAAAGTCAGTTGAAACAATGCTCGGGAATTGTCTTCGCAGTTACGTCTACTCGCGTACTACCGTTCGAAGGAGGACCCGTTCCACATATTACATTTCCACTTTCCGCACACGTTCCACATGTGCGTACCGCAGAATAGCTTGCCTACTTTAAAAAAAAAAAAGGAATCCTGACTTCGACGAAATCCGTGCGAGCCGGGCAGTTTCCGTTGGCCGTAAGCTTCGCGGCGTGTTCATCGATTATGAGCACAATAAATTCATGAGATGTCCCCATAAAAACAATCCAGTGGACCGAAATCGATGGACCGGGGGGAATCATGTAAATGGCGCAGTCCGTCTTGCTCACCTATGGTCGGCAATTTAAATATCGCTTACGTCGAGAACTCCCGGAGATGAACCTTCGCTCTTCCCGATATCTTCCATTATTTCACATTTCGGTACATCTTCCAGTTCCAACGACTCCTCTCAGAAAAAGTTGGCGTGGCACTAATGAGGACTCGTAGTAAACTCTCTATAGGCCGAACTTTTTTCATGAAAACAAAAATTTGAATAGAAGAACCAAGACGTTCGGTTCTTGTAAATCGGTTTCCGTAATGGGAAACTTACGGTGTAGAAGATTGGAAACTGTTAAACTATTCGGCAATGTCGGAAATTGACGAATTTTGATACAGCGTACAGGCGCTGATGCGAACTGGAGATCTATGAACAAACGGTTCAAAGCAAAGTGAGGCGAGTGAATGCATAGAGCTATGTTTCTGAGGATGTATGGTGCTTTGAGGATCTCCTCTGTAAAGCTGTACATTACCAGCCGAATTCAATGACGACGGAATGGGAGATTTCGGTTGAGAGTGTCCGATTATTGCTGAGGAACGCAGAAGCAAACGACGAGTGTGTCAAGACTGAACGCGGATTTGGAACTATGGTGATGAAGAAGGCACTGATGAAGCGAGAGTTGATGATGTGAGCATGCTCGACTTTTGCAACGTTTTCTGGAGCTTAGTATGAAGAGCAGACGACCAGATACGTAGAGACGGTCACAGATTTTAACTTGAAAATTATGCATTCGAGATGAAGGCACAGGTGTCAGAGATTCAGAAACTTTAAAATTAATGAAAAACGAAGAAGAAACAAAACAGAATGTACTGAGAAATTGTAAGGAACAGAATACTGAACTTGGCCAGGGTGCCTCAACTTACGTCGTCTTCTAACATCAGTGAAAATTTGTTTCTCCGCGCTGTTCGAATATAATTTTTCTCAATTGAGTGACTTCTTTATGTCCGCTCCCGGAGCTTTAAATTCTGAATTCCTTCGTTGGAGCACCTTTTACGTGTCATAATGAAATCCGCCTCTAGCCTCGATTTTTCGTTATTTACATGAAATATGCGTCTCCCGCGCGCGCCCGCCCAGAGTTTCATTATTTTCTTAAGAATGAAATACTTGGCGACGTCCGGCGTGGAACAGGCTAAGACTTTACATTAATACTCAGTATTCCTCGCGATTTACGTCGCTGAAAGGGGAGAGGGCGGGAAGAGGCGATTTCATTATTTCGAAATATAAATTACGCTATGACCGAACCCCGCGTTATGGAATTTTATATCTGACGGATAATAGTTAACCGCGTTTACGGCCGCGTAAAGCGTGCCGCGTAAAGCCGGATTTAAATTGACAAAATAAACTCGAGCGGCGAATTGTTAGGCGCGCACATCAAATAATTTATGTAGTTCGTACGGTTTATTGCCGAATTACATTTTATCAGCGTTGCCCGACATAAAATCGCACTGACGTTCTACGGCACGATGCTAATAATTAATACTTTATAATAGAAGCGACATACGATTACACGTTACGTCCACTTTATAGCTTACATGAATATATTTCGTTCAATTGTAGAACGTGGAACGTGCGAAATTACATGACGAGTGCTTTTAAAGAAATAATCTTTTTTTTTCACATCGTCACTCTATTTGTTGGACGTAAATTTATAAATTATAGAATCGGTGAAAGTTTCTAGAAATAAGTAGCGCTTCTCAAGCTCTACTTTTCGACATGTTTAGGTTATGTACGTGTACTCTATGTAATCACGAAAACTTAAAACAGAATCTAAAATATTTGAATGGACATATAAGCGCAACATTTTTCCATAATTTTCAATTTTACATCAACGGTTCCCGTTGAAATTATCAACATGAACTTACACCTCGTGAAATGGCATTCAAAGTACGTCTCTAGTGAGGCGCGAAGATTCCCAAATTCCGCTTTTCGACGTAAGGGGGCAACATTATACAGTCCGTGCGTACTCTTGAGCGCCTCTCACAGCACTTTGTAAGACAAAGATCACTGTCGGGAGAATCCATGTTAGACTCGACTCGTCGCCAGCTCACCGATTCCTTCTTCCTCCACTTACTCTTTTCCCAAACGAGTGGTACTCAGCTTCCTTGCAAGACTCTTTGCGCTCCGCTTACTTCTTTTCCAGTGTACGTCTGTATTTTGCGCATCTACGCTCGCACTCGCTCCTCACTTTCTCAACGACACTCCACCTTCTTCCTCTCATTTCGAAATTGCAATTTATTTATTTCTTACATTTATTGAGAGAGCAAATAAATATCGCGGATGCTCGAGTGACTCCTATATTACATTATAAAGAGGAAGATTGCCGATACAATGATGCTGAATACATTTCATTGTAACAGTTGCACCAATAATATTCCAAGTAAATATTTACAGCATGAATGTCAGTATTCTAATTTCGTCAATAGTTATTTCGACACATATAGTATATCGTTATAAAAATGTATCTATATAATATATTGCCTGTTTCACTGCAACGACTGCAGTACTCGTTATGGCATTCTGCAAGCAAATGTTTTCGTACATATCACATTTTCATTTTGACCGTACCTCACACACGAAAATTAGACGCGGAAAGTTAGCCAACTCCATCCAGGAACAAACATAAAATTTTGAAACGCAGCCTTCCCATTTGTTTACATTGTACCAACGCTAGAAAACAACTGCCTCAAACATGCGGACCTCCACATTCTACGATTTTACGCTGACCCACCCGAATAATGTACGTTGCAACAAAAACCAGAAGGGAGAACGACAAAAGACACTGAAAGAACGAAAAAGTAAAGCGGGCAAGGGCGGAAAAGGTGAACTAAGTACATATCCACACGTATATATATATATATATATATACGTACATATTATGTATAGCCTTATGTATGCATCTTGGGTTGTATGTATATGTATACATCCCGTCCCGCAATAAAGTCAAGCGACCGACGTATCTTTCCGGACATCAATTTTTTCCGCGAGAAACGTTTGTCCAAACTTTCCTGAATCTTTCATCAGGTCACCGATAGCTGAACCCAATTTTGCCCTTACCTTTCGCCGACTTCTGTTTCTATTCCGCTCGGCGCACCAATTTTTCCCGTCTCTCCCACTGCGCGATTCAAAGGCGTCTGGTGCAAAGAAGTCAGTGTCGGCGGAGTGGGGGTAAAAGACTGTCTGCAACGTCGACGACGTTATACAGGGTGAGCCAGAATTCGAGGGAGAAAATTTAGGGGGTGGTAGAACACACGGATACAAGCACTCTTTGTCAAATAATATATGGGGCGCAACTCAACGGTTAAAAAGTTACAGGGTATTTTTGCACTGTCACATTTAACGCGCCGAATGCCGCGCGTATCATCGACGCCTGACCTGGCGGCGAACGCGTTAAAGAACAAGAATTATCGCAAGAATGAGAGCAGATATTTCACAAAACACTTTATTAACACTAATATCATTGATTTATATGCTCAAAAATAAGAACGTTTGAGGGTAACACGCTAACTGCTATACGAATTTATGAGAACACAATGGTCAGCAAGTTAAATGTGACGGTACAAAAATACCCTGCAACTTTTTATCCGTCGAGTTGCGCCCCATATATTATTTGACAAAAAGTGCCTGTATTCATGCGATCTACCACCCCCTAAATTTTCGCCCTCGAATTCTGGCTCACCCTGTATATGTATATCGTACTTTCTCGAACCTATGTATACATACATAGTGTGACGCGCCACCGACGCTTATTGTCGGGCCTCAAAGGGTCCGCGCGTAACGTCGAAGATCGCGGCGAGCAGAAAGAGTAGTTGGCAAATTGGAAGACGGCGAAGCGAGAAGCTCACCTCCTTTCATCCGTCCTTCTCCTTTTTTTCCTTCATCGTCTACGCTCTCTACCCTTTTCTACCTTCTGGCCTATGTCTACCCGCCGGTGTCCGCCGATTCAGTCCTGTCTTTCTTCGTTCGCGTTCGTGACGATAATAAGACGTCGATTTTGAGGAGAGTTTGAATAGGCGGAGCGAGAAGGGGTGAGCGGAGGGGGGGGGGGGGCGATACGATTTTCGCAAGCTTTGACGCCGTCGGGAGACTTCTTAGAAAAATTTGAATTCCTCTGGGAGGACGCTACTTGAGAGAGCACTGCAGAATTGCGATAATGGTCACGAAGGTATACAGGGTGTCGGGGACGCGGTACAGTGGGATCAAGGTAATTCTGTGTACAATGATAAGTCGGAGGGGATGTATAGCGTTTTTTTTTGCGAGCAGGTTCGTTTTGAAAGAAAACTCGGGCTCGACGGACCGTTGAATAGGTGAAAACTTGATTTTGTATTGGCGCTGATTAGTCGGCGATTTACATTCGTTCGGTGTCGGGTTTCGGGAATGGGAATCGACGCGTTTGAATTCTATGGGATTAATTCGCGAGACGTGTCAATGGGGTCTCGATGGGCGACTTGAAAGGTGGAAGTTATCAAAGCGATAATCGACATCTGTATTACCAGTTTGAAATTATTTCGTTTCCGTTATTCAACTGACGGATTCGCATATAAACTGGCTTGCTGTCCGATTGCATCAGCTGTCTTAAAATGCTGATAAGTTGACGCTGACGTATTATATATTAGCAGAAAATATTTGAAGAGCTCTCCATTCGTGATATACAGAATGCCACTGCTTATTCGTCCTACTTTAAAAGACGTCAGCGAGGGAATTATAATTATTACGCTAAATTAACTCTTGAAATATTTTATTTCTTGAGCTAAAATGGCAAGTGTTCCGATGCATACATAATTAAAGAAGTAATAAAGACGTGTAAGGAATAAAAGGTTTATTGTCAATCAATCTGCCCAGTTAAAGAACAATGCTCTGATCTGTTCGTAAAATATTTAATATCTTCTCAATTCTTCCATTAATATGGCACGTGACAAAAATAATATTACATTGTAAGTTTGTATTTTCCATTTTTTGTATAAACAATGTATTTATTCGCATCGTCTAAGACCGTCAAGTATTTATCTTTTTTATGTATCAGGAAAAAAACAAGTTCCCCGTTTGCACCACTTTATACGACTTGTACTGATAAGTAAATGTAGTAGTCAGTTAGTCAGTATTGTTCACCAAAATATACTCATCCATAATCATACGAATTGCAATAAAGTGTTCTCGCGTCTACCATTGAACACTATAACACAGTTACATACTCGCACGCCTTACAAATTCCCCGCTAAATGACCAAAGATCTTTCCTATCTATGACCAATCTAGCAATTACACTCACAAACTTTGTCTCTTACGAGAAGAAAATATTATTCCAGCAAACAAGCTCTCCAAAAACTTACCCCTCCGCTAAATTACCGAACATCTGTTCATGCCTATAATCGGATTTACAAATACATTCACATGACCCCTGTTCCTTACGTGAAATAGAGATTCTTCTACCTGCAACCCAACCCTCCAAAAACTTACAAATTCCCCTTTAAATTACCCCAAACCTGTTCATGCCTGTAATCGAACTTAAAATTACGTTCACACTACCTCTATGTCTTACAACAAGATACTAGAGGTTCTCCCACCTGACTCTCCAAAACCTTACCACTTTCCCGTTAAACTACCAAAAACTTACAACTATACCTATAATACCTATAATCAAATCTACAATTAGTTTCATACGACCTTTGCTTCCTACGAAGAGTAAAAATGATTACATCCGCAACCCGTCTCCCCAATATCTTACAACTACCCCTCTAAATTACCAAAAATCTTTCACACTTACACTCGTACTTCCATTTATATTCGCAACCTCTATTTCTCATAAGAAATAAAGATTATTCTCCCCGCAGCCCGACTCTCCGAAAAACACACCACCTTATCTTCAAATGACCAAAAACCTGTACATACCTCTAATCGAACCTACAATTCCATTCACACGACCCCCTCAACCCGACCCTCGAAAAACAACCATCCCCGTGGGCCCCCGCGGTCCCGCCCAAGGTCACCGCCACCTCCCGGAAGCCCTAAATAACGAGCGCCACCAGCCATCCGTCCCGCCGATCGTAATTTCTCGCGAGATAGAATCGTCCGACGCACGCTGTTCGGTGGCCGAAGGTGAAAATCCTTGGGGTCGGCTCGCAGGCACGTTCATACACTCTTCTCGTTCGAGGGCGTTGAATGGCGGGATATAAAACGGGAGCGGTGAGCCGGGCACGTATTCCGAAGACGCTGTACAACGCCTAGGCGAACAACGCTGGCATGGCAGGAAGGAAGGAAGAAGAGGTTAGGTCGGCCCGGGTGCCGTTCGTGGCACCTGGCGGGTGCCGAAATCGTCGAGGAAAATTGGGAAAGGGGCTAGCAGGTCGGCTGTCGGCTGTCGGCCGTCGGCCGTCGGCCACAATTTCGCGTCCAGATGTGCGCTCGCAATTCTATCCCTGACGGCCGCCCAGGCCTTTGACGACCTGCCGGTACCTGTGACCTCCTCGGCTTCGGATTATGCGAGCTGCGGCTTTCGCTTGTTTCCGGACGATTGTTCGGAAAACGGTCCGCAGGCACGTTCCTGCCGTGAAATTCGCCGATGATTGGGATTGATGTAAAGGCGGCATGAGCTGATAAGGTGTGAGTGTCCACTTGTTCGGATACTTAAGGACTTGATAGGCGCGAGTGTCGGAAGTGGCTGGGAGGCGTGCTGAGACGTGGGGAAGTGTAAAGGGCTCGGTGATTAATTGGAGATTATGAGTCGAGTGGACGTCGTTTTATTGTTGAGGTGGTCGAGATGTGTAGGTAATAGGCGATGATCGGTGATTGTTAGCGCTGACTTTTTATATGGGTGCTCTGTATGATATATGAATGAGTGTGACGAGTTCTGGAGTACCGAAGCACTTGTGGGATTTAAACGGCTTCCCGTAGATGTGGTATTTGTTTCGACATGAATAGGAATGAGGATATTTTAGATGCGCATGGATTGGTACAAGTTTGAGTTTGAATAAATTGGGATTCAATAAATTACATTTTTTCGTAGTAAAAAACTTATTTATTGTTCATTATGCAAGATGCAATGTAAAAAATGAAAAGTGCATAAGCACCGTTATAACATTGTACATAATTCTCTTACTGCGTTCTATACGTGTATCTTAAATCAGGTACGATTATATATTAATTACGTTATTAACCTCATATCGATTTTCATGCATTAGTTAAGAGTTAAGTTTAAGTTTCGCTTAACAAGTCAAGATAGACTAATCACGCAAATTTAAATAAACTCAACACATTAATCTTTAATTCGCGAATAAAACGAGAAAATCTGTTCGCATTATAATATATCGTAATATTACACATTATATAAAGCTCTCTAAACCGATCCACAGCTTTAAAGCGGCTACTACATACAATTTACTAAAAACAGCTATCGAAAATAATCACGCTTTCCGTTTCATTCATTTCTCTATTTATGCAACCCATTTTCTTCAATCGTATCCCAATTATATATGATATTTAAGAAGTTCAGATATAGTAATTAAATCCGAAATTTTTACGCTTTTGTACAGTTTCACGCTATTTCTCACTTACTAACCTGTGTATGACGCAATTCTCAACTGGCATTTTATCACATTACGTAGTATAAATTATTATGTAGACTTAAAACACTTCTTTTTTCAAAAGTTCCCAGTGACGATGTACCTACTAATTAACGCAATTATACATCTCTGCGTACCAAAATATGGCTATAATCACTTTATTCACAGCTGTGCAACATTTTTCTCTCTACCTTAATTGTGGGTTCAACCATAATCTGTAAATACTATTCGCATGTACACGGTGGGCCGTATCTAGATTGTAGTTGCGCTTGAGAAAATAAAACTCTTTCACGAAAACTTAGTAAGTTAAACGAAAATTAAAATGCATGAGCTTCTTCTTCGAGAAGTGAATATAATTGGCGGATGAAGTTATGCATCTTCATTACAGTTACACACCGCAAAAAATATCCTTTCGCATTTCCTTGACATGAAATGCATTTACAGGAAGAATTACGATTGGATTGATGAAAAAATGTCTCTGAGCACTCAACCCTAAAAATGAAAGTAGAAACTAAACTGCCTTTATCTTTGCTGTATTACTACACAAAATGTACGAGGAAACACAGCTTTTACTCATCCGTTCACTGTATACATTTTCACAACAATCGAATCTGTCAATTCACGATCATTTTCGTGTCCTCGATGTACACTTTTCTTTGGCGATTATTATAATCCGCATTTCAAACATGTAATTATTCCGATTTACACTTTTGCATATCGTCGTACTTGTTATCTGTCAATTTTCATTCTAACAACGAACAAGAACTTTTCTGACTTATAGTTTACGTACGAATACCAATTCTCCACGAAAAAATCGAAATATTACAAAAGATTTTTCGGGCTAAGGGGAAAACGAAATTTAGTCGACTTTTATAATTTTTCAGAAAAACTCTAAAAAATGCCGATGTCGAAGCGATCAAGTACGAAAAATCAGAAGGGATTCGTTAATCAATTTTCGGTGTAGATCACAATCATTCGTCGGCACCACATTCGAAAAGTGAAAGTCGCACAAAACATTTTATCCGTGTTTTCACTCACTTTTTCACAGTGAACTACCGATATTATTTTCCTCGAGAAGAACGTGAAAAATGCAAAGAATTTCCTCTACGTATGCGACTTATTCTCCGGAAAATCACTGGCTGTACGCTTCAATCACGACATACGGTACACCTTGTACATACTACTGTTCGTTGAACTCTGCAATGCGCGAGCTACGCTTCTTAAATCGATTCTACATCAGCTTCGATCCGTCATAACTGCCATTTTAGGGTAAAATAAGCTAGCTGCGAAAGATGTTTCGAGGCGTAAAATAACGTACATTTTCACTGGTATCGCACCGTAGTCAAAAGAGTTAAAGTGAATCGTATCGATAAGGTGTGTCGGCCGAACGATTTCGCTTCACAATGGCTAATACCTTGCCAGAATCGACAGAGGCGAGCTTTGTCGGCTTTATACGAAATACTGTAATACATTTCTATCGACCTCCTTGCCAAGCTGGATGGAATCTTGAAACTTCCATGAATAACTTCACGCCCGAACGAAATCTTGCGAAATGATTCGTACCAGAAGCATTTGCCGTTTTCAAGAGACTGAACGCGAAATATGTCGTTTCTACGTAATAACGGTATATCCGGATGAAAAATTGAAATTTATCGATTTCGGTGAAAAAGCGACTGAAGTATGAAAATCGCGAGAAAATCATATTTCCGGCATATTTGATCCGAAACCGAAAGTAACCATGTTCCTTGACGTCAACTTTTGAAATATTTCACGAATAGTACGAAAAAGTAATAATTTTCAGAAGGACCTGTCACATTCGTATGTGTTCGAAATTCGGAATATCGGGTGACAATCGATAATTACTCCAAGAAAATATAACGGAAAATTTACTAATCGTCTTCGACACGCAGGAAAAGCCACAGATCGTCGGGACGTCGCGGTTCTAGTCCAAAGAAAAGTTGTGAACGAAACTTATTTTCGGAACCGCTCAAAATAACTGACACTCCCTGACAGCTACTTTTCACACTCGACTTGTTGATACTCCCCGAACATTGATCTTGCACAAATCATCTCACGGGCATCGTGACAAATAATAATAGAACTGAACCACACTTTCCGCCCGACGGCGGAACGCTCACGGGATCACTGGCGCATAACTCATAGTAAGCTCCGCAGATTAAATGAAACGCACTAAAAACACGGTCGATCCCAAGTCCCATCCGCAGGCGTGGCCTTCGACGAACGCTGGAGGACATCGGAAAACAGCGCACGCTCCATGCTATCCTGCAACTGTTCTGGCTCCAGCCGTCCGAACTTCTTCCCGACAGGCCTATACAGCCCATACCCTCCTGTTCACTCACTGCGATGCACCGAATTCTCGAGCAGTGGAGACCGCTGCTGCCGAACCGAGCCCGAGGCCGAGGCACACTCGCGTAAAACGGCAAAGAAACGAAACGCACCGCTCGACAGCTCGCGACGGAGTGCCGCAGGTTCCTCGTTCCGGCTCCCGTTGGCGACGCCACAGAGGCCGGCGAGCGGCTATTGGCCAGTTTGCCTCCCCACGGGGACCCGCCTGCCGCGGCAGCCAATCGGCGCGCTCCCTTCCCCTCCAGCCGACTCGGACCGCGTGTGCACCCACGCAGGGAGGCTCGTGGCTCGAGGCTCGCACTAGTCACTCAGTCAGTCAGTCACTCAGTAGGCCCGCGGCGCGCCACGAGGTGGGATCTGTGCAAGAGTATCACGGCCGCGCACGCACTGACGCGAAATTTTCGGCCCTCGAGCCAGACGGTCCGTCGCCGCATAAAATTTCGGCAAACAATAAGGGCAACGATCCGACGCGGCGCGGACGTACGTCGGACGAATGTGCGTGTCGATGGTCGGTCGCATCTGACGCGGCGGGCAAAAGGTATACGCTTAAGTGGGCCTCGGATTAATTAGTCGGATCGCGGAGCGAAGGTGTCTGACCCTCTCGCCGGGCGGGTAATCGTGCGGTGATTGTTAGCGCTCTGCCAGTGAGTTCCTCGGGAAAAAGAGCGAGGGGGGCCCGGGGGAAGGGAGGAAAAAGTGTGGTGCCGGCGTTGGTGACCGTTGATAGCGTCGCGCAGGACAATGTGCGTGACGGCCACGCCGCTCAGCGCGACGAAAATACTTAAGGATAATGCGCGACAACCGGCGAGGACTACCATCGCGACCAGTGCACAGGTGCAAGGGTTGACCGGTGGCGCTAACAATGTCGGGGATGCGGACAGGCCGCAGCACACGTCGATCATGTAAATAGAACATTTTCCAATTTCCACCGCGTACGATGGCTTTCCGCCGATGCTCGAGGCCGGATTGTCGTTAGCGATGTGCCCCCACGTGTCACGTGCTTTTTCGGATTACGGGAAAGGCAATCTCGGCCGAAACTGGCCTGTTGACGGCTCCACGTGGATCATTTTTGCAGAGCCGATATCGGCCAGTCTCGCCGTTTTCACCAGAAATTCTTTCCCCGCTGTCGGAGGGGCAACGATGTTGCGTTCGACATCCTTCGGCTTGGCTCACGATAATTAAGCCTCGAGCGGGGCGAAAGTGTGGGTATCGCGCGAAATAAGTCGCGTGACAGAAAGTTACATTGTTGGGCTTGGCCGGCGATAGAAGTAATTTTCTTCCTGCTGCAAAGTGTTTTGCGGATAGTTGGTAGGTTGATCCTGTTAAGGTCTCGTGCATCGTGCGGGCGACAGTCGTTTGTTTTACGTTCACGTGCACTGCGGATTGCTACGGTAATCCTCGACGCTATTTAGAGGTGCCGATACTTCGTTGACGCTTGACATAACTATTACGTTCGAAATGACCAAAAGGATCTGTCTATATCGATTGAAGAAGTTACGATATCGGTTACAACTATATGCATAATCGTTCAGAAAAGATTTGATATTTGCTGAGAAAATCTGACAAAGTCTTAAAGCGCGATGGGTTACTGACGTGTACGTATTCTGCTGTTTTTTCAGCACTTTTCACATGTTAGATCTCTAACAAGTATAATTGCTAAATCGTTCTAGTACATTTCTGGTAGACATAATTAAAAGCAACTACATTATGTACGTAGTAGGGTTACTAATGTCTTTCGAGACTTGATTTGACTTACATTGTAAACGGATACTTCAATCGCCTATTCCACTACTAACTCATGGTCCGAATACGAGCGCTAAGCATTAAAGATGTATTACGGGCACGTACACCTACCATTAAAGGCAAAACTTAAAGCATTCTCTTGATCGTGTAATCCGGAAAAAAGTCTAACACCTAATACATCCACTTCATAATGAACATTCCTGATGATGTGATAGATAATATGCGCGTTGACCGTTACAAACTACACATACACGCTCAGTTCAAGGAACCTTGCAGGATTTTACAACGGATTCAAACAATACAGCTTTCAGCACATTATACCGTTCCATATACATTTCTTCGTACTATGCCGTACGTTTAATTATTATCTTTGTCTCATTCACTACATTCATTTTATATCCTTACGTTTCACTCAGTACGTTCAGTCACATTTTACCAGTCCATTCGAAATAACGTGTCAAATACATTCATTTTTATACTTCGCATATTGACATTAATTCATAGACTAGATCTATCGGCATCGGCAGCTCACTTTTCCCATCATTACCGAAAAAACAACGAGAAAGACCATCCCCGACGCATTTCCTGCCGCAAGACACGTCAGACACACCTTCCGACGTCCAGACGCCCGAAACAGGAAAGTGCGACCTTACAAAAATGCTTCTCTCCACCCTTTCGCTGTCCGCGCTGTGGTGCGCGCGCGCGCGCGTGCTCATTATTCATACTTCGCCCGAAATCGAATCATTAGTTCCGCATCGCGGCCATCCTCGGGTAGCGAATCGACGTTCGGCCGCACGGATCGAAAATTTCTACTCGTTAACGTTCCTTTCGAAATCTGCATCCGAGATGCGAGAAGATACGCTGCCGGCAGCGATCGTAACGAAGTTTACTCGCAGAAACGATCGCGAATCCGTACGACGGGTTCTCTTTGTGCATTCTTCCCCTTTTTTTCTTCTTCTCCTCCTCCTCCCTCCAACCCCCTAGCCCACCTTACGATATCTAGCCTCTTACACCGTCTACCCTATCCTCGTCCCACTCCCAATTGATCTTCCTTTTGCGGCTGGGCAAAGTAGTCCTGTTCATCTGTGCGATCATAACGAGTCCCATTATCCTCGTTTGTCGAGGGAAAATAAATAAGGACAGGGATTCGTCCCCGCGGTCGCCGAAGTTATCCGGTAGGAAGAAGGAGCCGAAGGACGTGGCATCTTCCTCTTCGGCGGGCCTATTTACCTTTTAGCGGGCCGAAACGAAAACACGCGATGGAAAAAAGTCAGTCTCGTTAACCTGAGCGGAGAGGTCACCGACGGGAGTCCGTGTCCTACGTTGTGTACGTTCGATCGGGCGAATTCCGTGGCTCGGTTGGGAAAAAATTCGATTCGGGCGCCGTCGTCGGTCGCCGTCGTCGGTCGCGACGAATTTTTACTCGGTCTCCGAGCTTCGGGAAATGTTTAAACGTCGATGGGACAATGTCATTAATCGGAGTCTGAGGAGAATGTGGGATGTATGTTTACACTCGTTTGTCGCGAGCGGTTACGTTTAAGCGAGAGCGTGGTTGAGTATTTTTTCAGCGATTGTAAGTTCCGATGGGTGGAGTCGTAAAGTTTAGTTCGGAGGTATAGAATTGGGTAGTCGACGGTTTCGGAAGGAAGACTGCAGGCTTCGTTCGAGTTCGTAAAACTGGTGTAAAGTGTGCTGGCATTGAGGAAAGATAGTGGAAAGTATTAATTTCCTTTGGTCTGATTAAGAAATGCGGGATGGCCATTGAAAGGGTCAGTTTGTGTAATTGATCTTTCGCTGGAATTGAAAAAGTTAATCAATTTTAAAATTCAAAATATTAGAAACGAGCAACTTATAATAATAGCTCACTTTAAGCGTCAAATCGTCATACAAAATGTGTGTTTTTAACAGATTTATTTTCAAACGAACAGACTTATGTTTCTTCTCAGTGTCTTTTTTGCTTCAACCCAGCATTCGATAGTAATTCAAATGCCAAATAAAATGTGTAGTCGCTCTTTATCATAATCTTTTGACAAAGTAACAATACAGTAAAACCTACAGTACTTAACGTCTTGTCACGGGAAACAATTATTCCCAATTAACACTGATACAGTATTTATGATCGGCAACAACGTAGGACGATAAAATTCCGCAGAGATTATTCAACGAATTTACGATTTCACTTTTCAATTCTCATTTTCATAATGCTCGTATAACTTGCAAATGGCGATAAATTGCCGTGAAAAACAGGTCGATCAGCTTGAAATCTGCCTGGCGCGGACCAACTACAGCATTCATCGTTTAAACTTTATTCAATACCTCAACTTTGCCGCACGTGCTATCTTGCCCGTTTGCCAATCGACCGTTTTTCCGCTTTTTCCCTTTTTCCAATTTTCCATCGATATCTCGCAATGGCGCGTCTCAATTTGAAGTCGAGGACCGGAATGAAAAATTTCTATATTAATAAGTTGTTTACCGCGTGCGAAATATCGCGAATGTTGTTTGGAAGCGGCAAACTGCGTGATCTACGGGCAAAACGTGCGCGGGGCACGAACGAATTTGAATTTTCACGCGTACGTTCGACGGATATCGGAAATTTGATCGGTATGCTTTGATGCTCCGTAATTTTCCCATCGCTTCCCATTCAGTACAGGAAACGGGTTACAACTGACGATTTTTATCCGCGTTTCGCGGCCGCAATAAACATCGAATGTTTAGGCGTAAATAGCGAGTACTTGGCGGTGTACTGGAAAAAATGGCAAATCATAGTCATTTAACGTTAATTTCGTATGTAGCGTAAAATTGTACCATAGACCTTCCTATAACACGATAGGTGCGCGATAGATATATGAACCCGTGTTGTAGAAGTCACTTACATTATACAACTACATGAGTCGTTCACGGCCCGAAGCGATTCACTTACTTGTTACATTTGAAATATCTTTCTTTAATAATCAAACTTAAAACTGAATAATAAATGTTTTTTTCTCAATAAATGTAAAAATTCATCAATATGTATTTTCTACCGTTTCTTTTATGGACTCAATCGATTTGTCTATGACAGTCGATTAATATATTTACCGTTTACTTGTGCATAAACATACACTCATACATATACATAGAAACAAACTGAGATGATCTCTTGTAAAAATGAGATTTCCCTGAAAGAGAAGCATAATGACGTTTAGTGTTACTAGCCAAAAGTTATATTAATTATTGGAGCTGAAGCATAAGAAAATCGCAACACAAGTGTAACACAAGCAGCTCTTAGCATATTATACGAATCCGTCTTATGTGAACCGGTGTTACATGGAGGCGTATCGTACAGCCTTATTCGCGCTGCAACATTTTTAAACTGACCAAATTGAGTTTTGCGCGCTGCCGTGAAAAAGTTCTGCAGGCGATTTTTTATCATTACTCAAAGAGAGCCCGCGACAAGCTTCGTCCGAATTGGACGTAAGTGTCGCGCAGGGGCAAGTAAAAAGTCTAATGATCGTTGCCCGTGTTCATGAATGCGTTCATCAATTTTTTTCGCCCCCTCGCTAAAATAGAGCGAAAAAGATTGAATGGTCGGAAAGTTTAGCACGCTACCGCTCGTTCCAGTTCGGCTCGCAAGTGTACTCGCAAAGTTGGATAAATCAGCGTCGACAAATGGTGAAAAAGTGAGCCGGGCCCTCCTTTCTTCATTTTTTGCCGCACGCTTGACATTTGCCTAATTCCGATGCTTACGGTCAAGCTTTCTCGAAATGCCGCGCGAGCCGCTCGCGGTGCATTATTTTTCCGCCGCCCTATAAATCTCCGGCACGCGACGAAATATGTCGCGTGCGATTAGGAAGTAAAGCCCGCGGAAAAGTTGCCCGATAAATTTCTGATATCTGCGGCAAATATCGTTCAACGTCCATTTCGTATCGGGCTGTGTACGCAGAGAGCGTTGCATGTTTCATATGGAAACTGGCACCTTCGCGCTCGTGTCAACGACTTTTGAAATTTTAATCGATACGTCATAATGCTCTTCAGCCTCGAACGTTTCGTTCCGTTTCGGAACACTTTCGAAACGGCTAATGACATTTTTTATTTATCCGCTCGACACGGCGTATCCTTTTTTTTCCTCACCCTCCCGTTTGACGGACGGCCGATAGAAAATCGAAGCGGAATTCGTTGTTGCTTTTTTTTAAATCATTCCGCTGTGATACGAACGTTCTTCAATGAAACGCATCCACTCTTAATACGTCATAATTCTACCGCTGTGTCATAGTTCTATTATCGTTTATTATCGATCGTTTGTAAAAAAAGAAGTGAATTTTGCAATTGCACGTGAATTAATTTTATTCTTCTTTCATTGTACGATACTATCATCTTTTAAAGCCAACGAGGCGAGACTTAATTGCGCCTCGGTTACAGCGTTAATTTTAGCAAATAACTTTACGCAAGATCATCATAATTTCCAGTCTTCCTGAAACTGTTCATCAACGGAAAGCTTCATTGTACGTCAGTCACTTTTTGTTCGAGCCTTTAAGCCCAGAGATTTTATGCTTCATTAGAATCTACCCACAGGCACATTAATCTACCATAACACACAACATCATTAAAACGATACTTAAAACCTCACCTAAGCACATTAAGAACACCGATAACTCTTTAATCACCCTCGCATATAATCAAATTTTCCAAAAGCAATCGTAGTCTAACTTAGATCGTTCGACTTCGGTTCAACCTCTTTTAACCGAGCCTCGACAAAAAGGACATCTTAGGACTCACAAACTCTCACAGGACTTACGCTTTCGAAAAAATTGTATCCTCTCCGTCGAGCGGCCGTTTACATTCGACGAAATAGCCGAACCAAAAAGGTCGCTTGGAGGTAGTCAGCTCGCAAAATTTGAAAGCTCGCCGGCCGCATCATTCTTCGTCGAACAATTCGGCGCGCGCGGTACTAAAAAGGGGAGTGCGACGTCGGTCGGAGTGGGGGGGTGAGCGGTGGAACGCGAGAGTGGTGAGGAGGGGTAGGGGGTGGGGTGGGGGGTGGCAATCGTAAATGCAGGAGCGCTGAAATTGACAAATCGGGGCGAACAGGCGGCGGGCCCGGCGATTTATCGGCAACCTAGGTAGTCGACGATAGAGTCGTCGACAATTGGCTGGCACTAATGATCAATTACGTTTGTATAGGTCGATTTGTCGTTCTGGCCCGATCTGTTTTGCGGTCGGGGCCATATGTGCCAGCCGCCGCCGGTACGTAGGACGTCAGAAATTATTGCTCGCTGCCCGCACGGGCCGGCCGACTTTGCCTATAAACATCGGCGCGTTTCATTCGGCACCGTTCTCGGCACTCGAATTCATCCCAGCCTTTCCTTTCGCCGATCTGGGCGAGCTTCCGAGCAGGCCGGGGACGGATTAGGATTGGTTGTCAACGGTTTATGACGCGTGTGCGTTGCCGGATGCGTTGAGGATATGTGCGCGGAGAATGGCAGGCGGCTTGGGAATATTTTGCGACGAATTGTGGGAGTGTCGATGTGTGGAGGTAGTTTGACGCTTAATTGTCATGTCAAATATTGAGGTGGGGAGGGGTGCAGTCGGTTTACAAGATCAGATACAATTGTAGAAGAATTATTTTAGTGCAATAAGTTTTTAGTGTAATAGTTCTAGTGTCTAAAGAATCGGGTACAAATTAGAGTAATGTATTCACTCGATCAAATGATATGTAAAACATATCCGATTAATCACCGTTTAGTCCGTGCAGTCAAACTATCAACGTGCTCCGGATAAAATTGAACATATCCGATAATTATTTCCCTCACTTCCGTCAGCTCACAAAATGTTTCAGTAACCGAAAAAATGTTCCGTAAGATCAACTATGACTCATAATTAAACGTTTCGGAATTCGAGTAATCCGAGCTCAGCTCGCGGCCGAATGTCTAAAGGCTGTGTCGAAGCTCGACGTAATACCGTGGCCTGCCTCTCCTATAAAATTATCCCGACGAACTATTACACGGGATATCAGAAGTTTGCGGCACTAAAGAACTGAGTGCCACCCGCGGCGGGCGCGCGCGAGTCCGTAAAGCCGCGACAAAACACGGCGGCGAATCGTTAAATTAACGATACGTAAAGTCTTCGTTTCAGTCGAGTGTCCGACAACAGTAATTCCGCGAACCTTCGACGCCGCACGTCTTCACTTTTATGCCTGTGCGGCGAACCTATTTAATATCCTATTTAATGTCAACCGGTCGCGCCGCGCTCGCATTACAGTTTCTCGAGGATCGCAGGCGAGCATGCTTGTAAATTAATTGCCGACGAGCCACGATGAGGATCGGGAGTGCGAAAACGTCCGATGTCGCTTTTAACAGTCGACTCTGACGATCGCCGGGCCGAACTTCGGCTAAAACGTGCGAACGCTCCCGACGGACACCGTTCTATACACGTACGGCTGCTTTCACTTCAGATGCGTAATGTCCACGCTTTCGTACGTCTGCGTGCCACGTAATTATTTATACGGGCTTCTGGAATCTGGTTTCACCTTTTCACTCAGCTGTCAGACAGTTTTCCAACCTATTCTCTGGAAATGGTGGAGCAAAAACGCGTCAAGACGTCGCGAGCGTAGAGTCGGGATCCTTCGGCTGTTCATTACTGTTGAGGATGAGTGGGATAAGCGTTAGTCAGGATTTAAAATAGATATAAACGATTCGCTTAACGATCAACCGTTCATAGTATTAGGTCAATATGTTATCATGTGTGATAGGATTGTTACTTAAATCTGTATTCGCTCATTATGCAGCTAACATATCATAGTCAACGATAACTCTTTACTCACCTTCGCATATTACCATCTATTTAACGTAGAAGTAATCTCTTAACGCGTGTTATAATTATTATAACGCGTTAAATCCGGATGAACACGATTAAAAAATAACTTTATCTCCAAACTATTTTGCAACCCCTGTTCCACATATATTCGGATGCATGCACTACAATTCTGAAACGGAGCAACAATAATTCTACGCCATTTAACATTGTCAATTATCGATCCTCAAATTATTCAAACCTCGACTCAAATTCTGACCACGTTTTATCGTCAAGCGTATCGCTAACTTTTCCGGAGAACAATCTGTCACGCGATACGCGATACGCCGATAGAAAGTGAAGCGGCGGGGTGGTTGCGGGAGGGGGGATGAGTAAGGTTGGCGGGGTGCATACATTTTGGCGCTTATTTTGGCGCCGACGTGAGAACGAATCGAAAGGGCGAGGTAACAGTGAGGCGTAGAGTAGCCAGTTTTCCGGCATCTAGCAGAACGCGGACGTAGCTTCGACAGTTGAACGGTCAACGGCGGACAATACACTTCGGCCGAACTGTATTTCCGGGAGTTTCGCTCTAAGCGCGGAGATTAAAACCGTGCGGAAATGTCTGTATATATCCGGGCATAACTAATGAGTTCGAATATTGTCACTAAAACGCGAACATTCATCGCGCCCGTACGGGAATAATCACGAATTACGGAGCGGCCGGGGCCAAGTTGTGAAAACCTCTATATACGGGGTGTGCCGTGCCAAATATACGCTTACGGAGAGGCACCCCTCGAAACAGTGCATGGCCGCGCACTCTGTCGGCTCGTTTCTCAAACGTCGATCGGATATGATAAATAGCCGCGCTAACTCCCATTGAGAGATCAATTCTTCGCGGAGTACCGATAATCCTTTAACCGTCGCCAGACGACGGCATAATCTTATTTGCCAGAGAGAGCGCTCCCCCCCCCCCCCACCCCCCCAATCGAATTAACGAGTCGCTAAGTACACTCCCTCTCGACGCTCGTGTAACGCGCGCCCCCCGCGTTCGAACAAACACACGGCGAATCGATGGAGGGGGGGGGGGGGGGGGACGATAGGTTAAGTAAATTTTGGTCCGAAATTCGTAGAGCGTCGAAAATAAATCGACGATTTCGTCCGCTCTCGGCACTTTGTTTGCCCTTCCCCCGCCCCCAGCACAGCTCTCTCGATCATCCTCGTCTGGCTAATCGGTCCGATAATTTGCCTCGTTACTCCCCTCCCACCCCAAACTCTGTCCGCGCGGGTGTTAAGCCTCCCGTATTTAATTATCCTGCACCCGGCGTACGA
The DNA here is from genome assembly GCA_914767735.1 of Anoplius nigerrimus. NCBI lineage: Eukaryota > Metazoa > Arthropoda > Insecta > Hymenoptera > Pompilidae > Anoplius > Anoplius nigerrimus. The sequence goes on from OU612090.1 coordinate 11,486,892, forward strand.
TATGCGCGCACCGCTCTCCGCCGGTAAAACAACCGATGCAGTCGGCGCGGTAAGCAGCTTCCGATGAAATCGCCCGCCAGGCTCTTCCCCCCTCCTCTCCTGCGCACAGTTTACTTCCCCTTCCCCCCACCGTCGCCAGTGGCAAGTTCCCATCCTTACTGCGTTTTCGTTTCCCCCTCCTCCGACGCCAAACTTCTCTCTCTCTCTCTCTCTACTGCGCGCTCGACATCCTTCAACATCCCGTGGGACGCGACGACTCGTAATCCTGACGGTGTAATGCGGCGCATCCGATATTGATAAGGTACGGCGAACTTCTGCGCGCGGTTTATCGGGTGGGATGATATTCGGTGCTTATTGGAAAGAAGTAATTTGCGGGGTAGGTCAGTCGGCGCTGGTTCCTACATCTGGATCGAAGCGGGTGGTTATGCAAGAGAATTGGATTGATGCATCTTGTTGGGTGAGGGGGTGGGGGATATTTTTATAGGTTTCAGAATTTTGTTTAGAGTTCTTATGCTGCTCTGTAAATAGGTTTATATGGAGAATGTCATCGATACTGTCTACGACGCGGTATTAATACTAATTTGTTCCGATTGTTTTACATTCTTTGAATGCATTTTCACAAATGTATTTTTCTCTAATTTGTGCAAAGAGTTCACATTTTAAATAGATTTTAATAATTTTATGTAATCTAATAATGAATTGTTATCAATTCATTATTGGTTTTCGTAGAATAGGGAACGGGGGTATATAATTAAGGATACATATAGAATTCGACAAAAACATCGCTCCTTTCTGCTAATGCAAATTTAAGGATTCCTACCGATGCGAGTGATACATTACGCGCAAAGCGCATTCGCACATAAAATATCAATTATCCGTCGCACTTGCCAAACAGCCCACTCGCCGTCGTCGTAAAATTTTAAAAGTCCCCGAAACCGCACCGTTGCGAGAGACTCGCACTCTGAAATCTAATAAAACCGAACCCACATCGTGCACGCACGTTCGCACTTCTCACGACGACTACGCAAGCAAAACTTGCCGTATCTACGGTATATATTGTAACGCCCACGATAAACAAGTTCAAGTCATAAATTACACTATTATTGTTAGAAGAAAAAAAACAGCTTTAGCAGACGGTGCTGCTGTTGGATGCCTCGTCATTAAGTTTCCATTTTTATTTCTACCTATTATTTAGTAATATTGAATTGTATTAGAAATTTTAGAGTTGCCACAGTTGCTGAATCTTTACCGATATCATACAATTTTACTAACAAATTATCCCAGACGGGGTGCATACACATACAAAGTGTACCAAAATGATTCGAATACGTGGCCATTTGCACAGAAATGGGAAATCGTTCAGCTCGCTTCGATTTGAAATCGAGGTCTTCCCTCTGACGTCGGTGCGTCGATGGACCGGCAACATTTTCACGACATCGACCGGTAATTTCCGCCCTGCCGTGTCGACCATGCACGCCCGGCAGATTCGCTGTCGAAAATCATGCACGGTCGCGGAACGTGCCACTGTTTTACGAGCCCTACGCTTCAGTTCTGAGAGCCGAGAGTGCACCACTGCGCATGCGCGGGAGCGAGCTTGCGCCCGACTTCCGGTTCGGCTTCAGGCCGATAGCGTTCGCTTGTTTTCTCCGGTCGACGGTGGATAATTGAATTTTCTCATATCCGTCGCGTGAAGGGCGACTTGCGGTGTCGAACCTGCGAAGTGAAAATTTTAATCATTGGTAGGTTGGCTAGGTGTATAAGTGATCGTAGAACGTGTTACATGAGTACATTTGTTAAGGGCGGTGGTAATGACGAAGTTCACCGAAGTAGACTCATTTGGAATTAATGACGAAATGATGTTTGGAAACGTTAAAGTGTACTGAGATGAAACTGATTTGATAATGTGGTGAGGCGATTGAAACCTTCACAATGGCTTCGTAAAGAGCGGATGCTTGTCACACTATAAATATTGAAGTTTGTTGAAGGATTATTTGCAGTCGTTGAAACAGTGTCACGAGTGAAGTTATTGACAATGAACGTTTGAAGAAGATTAAGCTGCCAAGTGTATTCATGTTATTACATTTAGTTCTCATTTAGCAATTAGTTGATTATTTATTACAATTGCTCTCTATTTCTAAAACGTTTTGTTCAACAACCATTGAGATGCATAACGGTTGAAGTACATGTATAAATGTCGAATTGAAGCTATGCGCAATCCGGTCAGTGAATAATACATCAACAGTAGTTCTAACTTTAAAAATCTGTTAGGAATTATCGTATATGTCATACAATGCAGTCGGTATCTCTGTGTTCTTAAACTCAGTTTAATTAACCGTTTAGCGTACAAGTACCGAGCAAAGCAATTTCAACCTAACTAATGCTACTGCTTATACGTTAAATGCAGTTTAAAAAAAAGACTGTAAAACTACTTAACAATAATCAAAAACTATTCAACTATTACGTCCCTCCAGTTCAATTCTAATTTAATTCCCTTAACTGTTCGTAAAAGTGCCAAATTAACAAAACTCAACATTAGTCCTCCAACATTGCTAAAAAAGTATCGGTAAAAACGTCACAGCAATTTACCGACAACTCGACGTTCGACAGTGGCGTGACCAAAATTTTCTGCACCGCAGACTGAATCCGCCCAATTTCGCTCATTCTTTACCCCCCCCCCCCCCCTCCCCCCATGCGATCCACCATCCACCCCACCCACCGCCTCCATTTTTTGCGAGTTCACCCGGTCGCATTTTGGAAATAAGCCAGCGTAGATGCGCTACCCCCTTTTGTTTAACCGCGAATTCGCCCGGCAAGGGTCATGATTCCAATTGAGAACGCTTAGCGCCGGAAGTTTCGTCCGCGTCGATGCGCGCGCGATGCCGCCGTTTATGCGCTCGGCGAAATTGTGCGTAAATAATCCGGGCTCGCTTTTAACGCGCGAGCGCCGCCTATGCTGCGCGGCCCTTAAACTTTTCACGGTTATGTCAGAGGGCGCCATTTTCATGGCAGTGATGGGGCGGGGGGGGGGGGGGTTTCCCTGTCTTACCTTTAATTGTTCGTTACGCCGCCACTTTTACGCCGGCGCCCCCGGCACTCAAATTTTAAATGTCCCGCCTTATCGGCCAAAGGTCGCAAACAACCTTTCGGCGAACGTACACGCGCCTTTCCAGCCAGAGTTTTGAGGCTACATTTAGCGAGTTAAGTTAGGCAACTTTCAATGGAGCTGTTTTGAACTCGTTTAACAGTTTTTGGGGAGCTTTTTCAAAAATTTGCTCGGAATATCAACTCGTTAGATGGTATCTTACTGTGGACGATTTCTATGGGGTTTAGATTTAATTTAATTTAGTTTTGATGTGTTTCAGCAGTTTTGAGTGTAAGGATGAATTTGTAGGGACTCTGTACTTGGACCGTTATTATTTAGTTTGCTTTGAGCTGTAGTAAAGGGCTTTAGTCTTATAGATGTTTCGAATACCTACTCTGAACTTAGTTTCCTTCATAACATTTCAGTTATATGTCCCATAAACGTTGATTACGTGTTTCCTGCTGTTACTACATTAGCCATAATAACAAATGTGAAAATGCTGGAGACCGCTTAACATATTTCAAGTGTGCAATTTTTGTTACGGGAATTGTAGCGCATGATTGTGTTAATAGCTACATATAATATATTTAATATTCTTCCGAAAATACTCGCAATCAGTAATGCACATTTAGCACCGCGCTCATAGTTACCTGAGAATAAATTGTTCGAAATAAGCTATATAACTGATGCTTCGTGAACATTTTGTTGAAAAATTTATTTATTATTATACATTTTACGTAAATTTCTTATTCACTTCCAACACCGCCATGCATTACAAATACCTCTCACTTATTAAGAATAAAATGGCAACCATTGTCCATGTTTCAATTTTTCAGTCAATTCTCATCCCCGCTCAAAGAAGGTAAAATCTTAAACCTAATCCCCACGACATACCCGCCTACATCTCAATTGTCGAAACCTTACACTATTCACGATTTGCCATAAAAAAAAAATTATATAACACAAATTTCCATTGGTCGTCATTTAAATCGTCCAATTAATCGTACGAGCCAATCGTCGAATATTTTCATCTGCGACAGTTTCCGCCTACGCTCGAAGAACGAAACGCCCCTGGGTTTAATCTCAGATTAATCACCCCCCACCCCCCGGCCAAATTACGATCGCAACGTACTCGTTTGCGACAGGAGGCACTGCGGTCCTGGCCAAACATTATCAACGCGCTCGGAACATGCCGTCATGAATCTTGCGTGGGCGTCAGGTGCGGACGAGGAGTGTCATATCTGCCTTAAGTACGTGCATATGTACCTAGCGGCGTGTATGCGGTAATAAGGTCGCATTATCTTGCCAGGGGGGTTGTTGCGAATAAAGTGCGATCGATATGCGGCCGGGCAGAATTCATCGGCCGCGCAGTGATTTTTTCCATTTTACGGACTTTCGGAAGCTGCCGACTGTCGGAGCAAATTGACAATTTGGCAACTGAAAGATTTTGTTCAGGCTTTTTTTAATACTCTTTCAGGTTTTTTAACGCTTTTTTGGGCGGAGATGTGCACGTTGTTGATAGAGAATGACGTAAGGTGTTTGATTTGGGGACTATTTTAGGACTAAAATGGGATATGAGTCCTTTGAAACGGCAGTCGATAAACGTCCGATTGGATGAACTGTGCATCTTTCGGGTTTTTCACTGGATCGAAATCATGTCGGAGATTAAAAAATAGTGCTATGAATTAAAGCGTTTCGCAGTTGCGAAATTGTTTTACAATCCGCGTTATGTATGTTCAGCTTCGGCTAGTGAACCATAAATGCTCGGTTTTGATTGAATGATCAAATATTTCGATTTCTACCGGATAAAAATCTTGAGAGGGATTAAATAATACAGTCTTTCAATTTGGCAAATAGCAGCTCCGGACGACATCTTTTAATCTGTCGCGTGACTGACGAATATCGACAGTTTACAGATAAATCCTTGGAACAGTTTTTAAATGAAAATTGACAAGTTTTACGGTACTCGCGTTTGCCGTTTTATAGACTATTACAAACATTCGTTCGTATATAACTAGATGCAGAACAAGAATATAGTTAATTATTATTAGACAGGGTTCAGAAAATAATATTAACGTCAGTTTTCCTTATATTCAATAAATAACAACGAAGCAACGCTCGTGAGCGTTCGTCATGCGAGAATGAGTTATTCCGTACTCGAATAACGAACTTAATATTTAATTAAAGCGGAATAACGAGACTGCCTTGCTCTAATGACTGAACTAAAGTAACGAAACATCTCCAACCACGGCAGCCCTTCTAATTACCGCTTGTTTCCACGCTAACCACAGAATCGTCTCACCTCACATTCTCGTGTACACCTTTCGAAATGATCACCCTGTAACCTAAGTCTTCAGCACTTTCGACAAAGGAAATTAACAAACTAGACGCCAACGTATTTTCAACCTTCATCAATTAGAATTCAAAAGTTGATATTATAAAAGTAACGTTGGCGTTTAGAATTGGACTCTCTGCGTTTGAATATTAATGTCAGCTTTAACAATGTTCATTCTTTTAAATCAAATACTTTTTCACGCACTACTCTGTAATAAAATTATGGCAAATCATAACGCAATTTGATATTACATAAGTAACGTGATTTTTCGAACAGAAATCGTTCTATTTGAATAATCACGCCAGTTCTAACAATCTTCATTCATCCCTCTCGAATACTGTTTAACCATACTGATACTAAATTTATTATATATTTATTTATTATTTATAAAATTATAACCGTGCACACTCGAGTATATTCGAGCAGCGTTGTATTCGACGGCCGATTTATTTTAATAGAAATCGTACGTTAAGGGGTTAAACTCTATGTCAAAACGATCCCATCCCAGACAAACCGCCCCAATTCACCCCAGAACAACGTCCACAACACCTTCCAATCATGACCTCGACCTCCTCAACCTGACGATCGAAAACCGAAAACACACTCATCCCCGCCACAAGAACCACCCCCACCTTCTGGCCGACTCTCCCCATGAACTTTTAACTCGACAAGGACACCCCGAGAGGTTCGCATTCGTTCGAGTGCGGCTCGGAGAATCGTAAACGGAGAAGAATTCGTCGAGAGAGTCGGCCGGTTGAGCTTTTGAGGCTGAAGTGCTTTCGAAAAAGCCCCTCGCCGTCAGCTTCGCGGAGCAAGAGGGGGCGAGAGGGGGGGGGGGACAAAAGTGGGATTGGGAGGGGTGAGAGGTGGGGATGAGGTTGGCGGAGGACAAGCTGGCACCTAACAAGTGACAATTACCGGCGCTAACGAGCGTCGGGCATCGTGGTATAACCGGGTTCGCCAACGTTCCGGGCCCGTTCCGCACTTCCGTTCAACGTCCGGGCCATTGAGATATCTGCCTGGCAGGTAGCCATCGGAGGTCGAACGTCTACGCTCGTGGAACACGGGGGCTCCGAATGGGCTGTCGAATATTTTGTCCGTACACCGCGCGACCATCGCTTCTTCGCACTCGTGCTCTCGATCGCCGCTAAGTGATTAGGTTTTGGTAGAGCACGTTGTCCGAGGGTTGTTAAGAGTTTCGGGTAGGACGATGGGGACTGTGCTGAGAAAGTGGGCTGAGGGTTTTGTAGGATTTCAGGTGGTAAACAAGTACTGTTTCGTCGGATGAGCAGTGGAGGGTACTGAGTTTATTGTTGAAATATGAAGGGATTGAAACTTGACTTTTAGAGAAACGCGAAATATGCTTTGAAACGGTAATAATATTCCAATCTCGAGGATGGGGAAGGGGGATTATCGTTGAAATGCGAAGTAAATTATGTTTGATTTGTGGTATCTTGACTGATGAAGAAGTGTGGTAGGATCGAGAAGAATTTTAAGATGTCTTATTAAATGTTTTTGATGGGTGGATAATTCTATTCTCATGAAATAACCATTTATCCTTAATTTAACCTGTTCAAATATAGAACAACGTATTTATAATCTTTGCTCTTTGTCCCGTTCTCCCATATATGTAACTCACGCAATACGCAATTCAAGAAAACAACTGTACTTTTCTTCGGTCACTCTTCAACTAATATAATTAGTACCAAATTATCCCGGTAGGCTCCTTAATGTTTGTTATTATATACATCAAGATCCAACACTCTACATATTAGATCAAACGTTTCCCCGAAAGCGGACAAATCTCGCCCCACAAATATTCGAAGGAAATAACTTCCTTCATACTTCCTTACCGACGTACTAAACAACAACCTCGGTCGAACATTTGTTCTTGAAGTTCCGAGATTCGTCCTCAAGCATCAAAACAGAAAACAAAATCGCCCGTTTTCGGTCCGCGAGAAAAGAACATTTTTCCGGAACAAACAACCGTTTCTGCCCCTCCCCATCAAAGACTTGTTTACGCGGCGCAGAGTTGGCGCGAAACATCGTCGTTCAAAATTGACGATATTAATTCTCATCAGGTCGCGTCCAGGGCGAGAACGTCCGGCTGTAATTTAATCTCTGATAGGTCGTCGAGAGAACAAAGTCTCCAACGTCGAGGATTTCCATTGGTTCGCAAACGAACGAGCTCGGACTCGGTCGAGAAATACGAGAGTGTGTGTGTGTGTGTGTGTGTGTGCAAAAAATATCTCCTTTCTTTTTAAGTCGTTCGTGCTTGCCAGCGCAGTAGACTAATTCGCACCGACGTTTGAAGTTATATTTTTCTCCTTGCCGTCCTGCCGTTAACGTCCTTGTTAATCGTTGCGGAGTACCTTGTACCTGAAAAGAGATAGAAACGTATTCGTACATTTTGTCAGACCTACATTGTTGTCGACGGAGACATACGTTTCATAAGCTTCAGAATTCTTCACTTCGGTGACTCTTTTTCAAAATTATGTATATCTTAAGGGCAGGTGGTATTATTAAAACTTTCCTTTTAATCGCAGAATACCGGATAGACTCCTTTACAGTTCCCTTCAAATCTGATTGTCGTAAGAGCATACTCTCCACCCATTTACGTTTCGGATGAGAAATACTTGCAAACGGACGCAGTTCATTGTACTGACAAGACATATCCATGCTGGAAATATATAATTCTTCATTTTTCGTACACACCTAAGCAATTTAGCGATTGCGACCGTGTTCGCCGGATGTAAACAAGCCTTTTTTGTTACGAGAGGCGTCTATCTAAACGCTGGATGATAACAAGCGACCGACAGACACCGAGCTCGCCGACTCGCAGAGGGCGCAAAATAGGCCGCCATTTCGGTTTTGGGCAACGTTAACGCGCCAATGAGATTACCTTCTAAAATTCGCCCGTAGCGCGCGCGCGCGAACTCGGATGAGCTTACCTTCGCTCCTCGTTAACGCGATTCATGCAAATTTCCGCCAGCAGCACCTCTTCTCCCCCCCTCCCCTCCGCTCCACTCTACTTTTCCTTCCCTCCTTCTCTGTATCATTTACTTTTTCACTCATTAACTTCGTCCGACCCTTTGCGTCCCGCAGCTCTCCCTGCTTAGTTTCGACGGCCTTCACCTTTTTCTTCTTCCTTTCGTCTTCCTCCTTCTTCTTTTTTTCCAAGCTCACCCGCCCCCCTTCTGCTCGGGTCATTTTGCTTACTTGTGCATATTCAAATGGAGACACGTCGCCGGGGTAGTTCCTTCGTCGGCCGCTTGGCGCTAGTGAGGCGCTTGTTCGACAACCGAAAGAACGCGCGCGGAAAATTGCTCGCTTGTGCCGAGCGCTTCATCTCGGGAGATGATGCGACCGAAAAGCTGCGCGAACGGAGAAGAATGAGCCGCTTTCGAATTCTCAGGCACAATCGTGATCTCAGGGTACGCGGCCACGATCGGCGAATCTCCTTTTGTCCGCCAGTCGACGCGCGCGGGAAGATTCGAATTTGAATCTGAGCCGGTTGATATAAGATATGAATCGGTTAAAGCGACAGTCTTTTGCAATAGCCATAACTGTTTTGACTCGACACAGATAAAGCATGAAAATTGATTAACCGGAAAATCATGCAATTCATCTGCCATTTGTTTTCCGCTCTCGTTCTACGACCGTAAGTATCGCCTTGCGGCGAAATGCAACAGATCGGTGACGAACGATGAACCGATCCTTTCACTGTTAGCGCGTGTGTAGATCCTTCCCGGATAATTGATTTATCTTCGACCGCCGGGGATAAGGTACGAGCGCAAATGGCGACCGGGCATTAATCGTCCCACGGGGGACAATCGGGTGAAGATTCCCGAAATTATTGGACGTCGCCGGGCAAAATAGTGTCTCTTCTGGCGAGCGGTACTCCGAATACTCCTGGCCGCCTGGAACGGGGCACTTGACGTCGGAGGTGCCGGGGGTGGCTAGATGCACTTCGTCGCGAGGAACAATAGCTCGTTTGGGGTCGCGTAGCTATGCAACCTATGACGTATAGCCCAATATCCTTGGTACACGGCAGGCAAGCCGCATGGTTCCTCTACCCCTATCTCCCTTACTCATCCTCTCCCCTTTTTCTCCTCCTCCTCCTCCTTCCACCTCCTCCTCTCTTGCTTTCTCTATCCAACCCTCATTCCGTTTCTCATCCTCTCCCTCTGCCGCACGCACTCGCCCTTATGATCCCACCCTCACCTTGACAAGGGCACACGCACACACATACGCAGCGCACAGAGGTTGTGCCCTCCCTCCCCTCTTCCCACCCCTCCCACCATCTTCTTCTCCCCAGACGCAAGGGACGTCTGCAGCTCAGTTCCGCGCACAGATTCCGGCCGTCGTGCGTGTAAATGTCTGGTGGACGTATGGGATTACGTACTGGGTGGTTAATTAATTCGGTGAAAGCGTTTAATAAGGGTGGTTACGCCGTTGCGCACGCGGAGGGTAACGAGAGCGACGTAGATGCATGAACATCGATGAATTTCGCGAAGATCGCCGTCCGTCGCGTGCGAGAGTGTAAACGTTGCGATTTTACGAGAGGATAGGAGTGGGCGTGTCTTCGACGTTATCGTAGAAATTGTAATGCCTATTCGAAGCTTATTGCCGTTATGATTGTTGACGCTGGCGCGTCAGGCTTGTCGGAATTGCTGAAAGGATTTTGGCGGAGATCTAGATCGTATCGTCCTTGTTGCCATTTGCTGATCTGGCCCGATACTTAACGTCACTGTCAGTGCGAGTATAGTTATTTTCGTTAATGGAGTTGGCAATGTAAGAGATGAGTCGTGGATAACGATGACATTGACGTTTTTACGAGTTAATGCGTATTGATTGTCAATTGTCAGGCAGTAAATTCTCGGGAAATGTTCTAGCCAACATGACAATTTCAAGCAAACAATTTGGTTAGTTAAACAAATTACCCGGTATTGTCGTAAAATGATATTCTATACGCGAGGGATTAGAGTTTAATCCGTCTTGTAAGTACAGTAGACTCCCTCATAATAATGCATAAATAATCCCTGATAAAGAGTAAGATTTTTGAGGTTTCAACGTTAGCTTACCCGCTTTAGGCCCTCTTCCCGTACGCCTCGCGTGCCGATCGTGTTCATTCCGCTTAAATTGCGCCGAGGTTAGGTGAGACGACGGGGAAGCGCGGAAGGTGACCGATACCCGAGTAGACAATCAGGAACGATGCGGTGGAAGTAGGAGGAGCTCTCTCGCGGCGAAGGACGAGGCGGGCGGAGGAACGGGTGGAGAACGGGTGGAGAACGGGTGGCTAGTCATATGTACGGTTCATGCACGCGTGGTTTGCCGTGGGCTCGTAGATCATCGGCTGGTTTGTGCAGGTTTAACCACCCCGGCCGCCGCACCGCGCCGGTTATCCGAGCCTAACTAGCGAATCGGGATGATTCAAGAGCTCCGGCGACCGCACATACGAATTCCGTCCGCCCGGACAGAGAGGGCCGACCGAGCTTTATGCCTCGGGGCGCCCCCTTTGTGATCGCGGGCTTGCGTAAAGTCGTTGTCCGCAAGACTCGCCAATATTGCGCAAGAGACGCGGGATTGCGATTAAATGCTCGGCCACTTCGGATCGCGCGAAACGTTTATGGCTTGCCGGGGTGGCCATCCTGCATCTCTCTCTCTCTCTCTCTCTCTCTCTCTCTATCTCACTCTCTATGCATTGGCCTCTGTGCGGCTTGATTGGGAATTTCGAGGTGTTGCTTCACGCGTCGATGGCTGCGGTGATGTTTTCGGCGCTCAGCTAGAAAGCATCTGCAAATTGTTTCACGTCTGCTGCGGTGCTCCATCGCACTCTCGCGCGATAAATATCCTCGATCGATGTCTCATAAATGGGATTGTGCTGGGACAATACTTATGTTGTTTTAATGGAGAATACATTTTTGTAGTGTGGGGTATACGTAAATAATAGGGTAGGTGCAAGGTCAAAAGTGGGTCCGCTTCCTGTTTGAGAATTTTTTAAAATAATTTACTCTTTTCCATTAAAATGTGATAAATATTCTATGTGTTACGACGAATGGAAGGTTACTATAGATGTTTCTTAAAAAGTTTCCAACTTAATTCTTCATGCGATCTTATAGAAGCAGTTTATAATATAGTCGTAGTATATATCAGTAGAAAAAGGATTTCGAATAAGACTTGGAACTATTTTCATCCCATACACACAGACCGATGCAAATACATGCCTACACATAATATCCTTACATGTCCACCTTATAAATATTTCTTACCAAAGAATTCATAAAAAAAAACGAAATACATAATATTGCACCTGCAGACAAATCATTTAAACAACAAGACCGTCACTCTTTCTCACAATTCTATAGCATGCAGGAACCTACGCAAAAAAAAAGCTGTATTCGCAATGCATTTAACCCATAAATATACCGTACTTCATCTCCATATCCACTTCTATCGGAAAGTTAAGCTCAAACGCGATAGAACAGTATCTTTATACAGCGCCGAGTCGACTGTGCGCACACATGTACCAGAATTTCACTCCATTCGCAGTTTTTCGGCAGAATTCGTCAAACGGCAGGGATAGACAGGATAGCTGATCGATCGTCGGCATGTTCCGCCGATAAAACGAATTTTTGTTAGACCCTGCCGTGGGCCGCGGCCGAGTTAGAGGAGGATGAGAAATAGGAGATGAGAAGAGATCGGATGAGTGAAACTATTCCTCAAAGGCGCATCCTTTGGGATTTCGTCCTTCCTTACGAGGCAGTTTCGCACGGTTGGCTGACTGTGCCGCCTGTGTCCAGGAAAGCGTCTGAATATTCCGATATTTCGGTGATGGGGACGCCTGGGAAAGAAAGAGATACGAAAATGTGAGGAGCCGGAAGAAACAGACATCTGACAATAAGCAAAGTCAATAGGATTCGAATACCCGGAAAAGGAATATAATGTAAATTTAAAGGATGAATTGTCTAAGGATATAATCTAAAGGAATTGTTAATAGTTAGACCGGTGTAGACAGCTTTAGTGGCACAAGGTCTACTTCCCAATGGTGCAGTTTTGGTTGCTTTTTGTAATAGCGGCAAAAGTTATGTCTTGCAAATCGAATAAGGTATATATTACTTATGTACCGTCTAAGTCGAATCGAATGCTATGGGAAATTAAGAATCCTGAAACAAATGTATGTGTGGTTCGTCCAAAAAGTTTGCATACACTTTTACGTTTATTCATATTGTGTCAATTTCTGTCTTAGTTTCATTTTTCAGCGTTCTTTGTTCGATTTTAATAACAATAAATGGGTCTTATTAAACGTTACGTTTATAGCATAATGTACGTATTATTTAACTATTCTCTCTTTTGAAATTGGACAATAATAAATAAACATTGAGCTTATGACAAATTGGAAGTCGGGATCGAATGTCACGTATAATTTATTTAGAGAGTGATAATAATTAATATTATAATGAAAATAAGTGACGTGTTTCTACGTCATAGGTATCATTTGCTATTTATTAGCAGCGTGAGTAGTATAGAACGCTAAATAAGTTTGAATGTGATGCACAACTACGTACACGTATTCAGATTGAATGAATGAAAGGAGCAAAAAATAACCTGTAAGGGCCAATATACATGCGACGCACGAGAAAAGAAGGGCTGCGAAGTAAAATTAAGAGACAGTGGAAAAAGATGTTAGACCTACAACGCAAGCGAGAACCCATATATACGGCGGGATGGGTGAAATGTGATGAAAGCGAGCAGGGCGAAAAACTTGCAACAAGAAGAGGCAACAGACACGCGACGAACAAAAAGGAGAACGCAAAATCAAGATATACCTCGTATCTCTCACATATCTTTCGGGCTCAAAATAAGGTACACTAAATCCAATCAGGCGACACATGATATCCATCGACAGAAACGTGCGCAGAAAAGATCATGCAAAATATATCGCCTAGAATGAGATACGCGATAAGCGAGATGTTACAAAATGGAAAATTTCACTGTATAGTCCGTCAGTTATTTACTCTCGAAAAAGATGGAAAAAATACCTACCACCGAGTGAAATCAAGAGACAAGAGGAGGTGCAGGTAGAGAATAAGAGTGGACTTCTTTGAACGTGTTTTCCCACCAGTTACATTGGCAGCCTCTTCGAATGGAGAAACGGTTCGCAAAAAGTGGGCAGAATTTTAGTTCTCCGTATCTTTCGCATTTTCCCTCCAGCTCGGTCGCTCCGGTCAGAGCTTCGATGACCTTCTCTCGACCCTGACGCCGATCTTCGCCTCTCCTTCCGCTTTCCGTTTCGGAGTCAGCCTCGCTGCGTATCCTTTTTTTTCTCTCTTCGCCGAACTCTGCGGGCTGTTTCTTTCTTTCGTTCGCGGGCCGAAAGCGCAAACGCGCAATTTTCCGTTGGCTTCCGCTTATTTTCCAAGGCCGTACCAAGCAGCGAGCGTGCCACTCGCTTTCTTTCAATGAAGCGACCTGTATGCAGGCTTGCGACTTTTTTCGCACCGTCGAATTGAGCGTTCGCGAATATAGTGAAACTATTTGTTTCGGGCAAAGTATGAAACGCCCCATTAACACTAGAACTACGAACGATTCCTATTGGTGCTTTTACTTTGGCTTGCCGGCATTATACAAGTCATGGTATTTGCACTCTCAAAATGGAAGGGAATTAATTATTTGCCTATTTCAGTGAGCGCTATCGAATATTTGAATAGTCAAATGTTCCAGAATTAAAAATTATTACCAAGATAGGGTCAAACCTTTATTATCTAAAGTAGACATTTTAGTGTTATAGTACAGCGAATGAGAGTAAAATGCGGGCACAATTTTACCCATAAAGAAAAACGTTACTTTTAGACATTATGGTTACTGGTTGCTCTCTTACGGTCCAAATGAAAAACTTGAAGCCGCTCAAAGCAATTTATGAAACTATGTATGCCCAATTTACAAACGAACTTTGTGTTTTCATTGGCTACACATAAAAAAATCGAATAGCCTAACACCGATCCAGACTTCGTGCGTAATTCGTTTTTGTCGTAGCAACCATTCTTAGTACAGCTTTATAGTTACACCCGCTTTTTCGAAGTATTCAAACTTATCGAATTCCGAACCATTCTGTCAAACAAACAGATCCATGTTACAACGCGCCCCCGCGAAAAACGGTCCAAATGCCCATTACTACATAATTAATTCATCAAAACCTAAAAACAGATCAGAGTTTAACGTAACACCTAATCAACATATCCTCGTAACAACCACCCTCAAAACAATATTAAAATTCGATTATTCCTGTGAGAACTCGGAACTTCGATTGTAATCTCATCCGAAATCCTATTGAAACGCCATTTACATTTGCGTCAATATCTCACTCATGGACAGCTCAGCTCAATATTCGCCCTGTGAATGAATTTCCCGCGCACCAAAAGTGTACACACAGATACGCTCGCGGAACAAAGACGCTTGTTTCGTACATGCAACCCAGCGGAGAATGACGCTGACGAGATTAGGCACGCAGATATCGAGAATTTTCTTGCCGCATTCGTTGAGCGAGCACGGGGGTGGAGGTGTGTGCAGGGCGGGGGGGAGGGGGTGGGTCGAGAAGAAAATGAGGAGAGGGGCGAAGGGTGGTTAAGGGAGTAAAAGTGAGAGCGGGGCTGAAGGAAAAAGGTAGAGTGAGAGAGAGAGAGAGAGAGAGAGAGAGAGAGAGAGAGAGAGAGAGAGAGAGAGAGAGGTTGGGCGTAGCTTTTTTACGAGCGACTCCGAAGGGAAGTACGTTTACGAGCTTATGGCACGACGTGCAGCAGTAGAAGCGGCACTACGTGTAGTCCAAGCACGTGTCCTTACCTGCCAGAAGTCAATTTCCTCCTTCGAGAAACTTCTTTCTCCGCTGCTTTTTCACCCGTTCCCCGTCCCGTTCTTCCACGCGAGGGAGAAAGAGAGAGAGAGGGAGGGAGAGAGGAGGAGAGAGAATATGTACTCTTGATGCTCTCTGCGAGGCTTAATACTATCCAAGCGAGCGAGGATGACGAGCAGCGTGTGGATTAGTTGTCATGCGTGATTTGCTCTTGCCAACGGATTAACACGCTGTTACGCGTCGACTTGTGTACCTCTCTCTCTCTCTCTCTCTCTCTCTCTCTCTCTCTCTCTCTCTCATCCTCTATCGCGCTTTATGTAGCTTCGTCTCTGTTTCTCTGGATGTTGATCTCAGACTGGCCGCGTGGACGATGTGGGAACTGCGTGTTAAGCGGAGCTTTATTTACGTTTAACGTAATTGACCGACTGTGTACGGTGGCTGGGAATACTTATTTTAGGTGGTTTGTGGTACGTAATCCGACAGTGCTGAGATACAGGACGGATTCGGTTGACAATGGCTGTTGAATTTTTGTAAGAGAATAAGCTTTGTTTAAAGTAACAATTTGCTCAAACATTGTGATATTACTGTATCTGTAGAAAAAGGGTTATGTTATTAACTTTGTTTTGTAGTTGCTGAGTAAGATTTTACGTTTTGTCCGATATATGACAGTTTTGTTAGCATATTATTATTGTACTTCATCCTACAGGATAATATTATATGAGCCGTTTATTTTGAAAGTGGCCTAACTCCATTTATCTTCAAATCGAGATATTTAAGGGTTTGCGTTTCAATGAATTTAAAAATATACGTATACGATACTAATGAGTTATACTGCTTAAGTGTATCTAAGGATGTTAAATTTATACTTCCGATTAAAATAGTCGCAATTATTAGGTGAATAATATGCGTTTTCTTATCAAGAATGGAGTTAGGCCACTTTCAAAATTAACAACCAGATTCGTTATAGATTTGAAGGTACCCAAGTCCATTCAACATAATTTAAGATGCTTCAAATTGAAAAAAAAACTCAATTTATTTGATATATAAGCCGTTTATTTTGAAAGTAACATAAGTGTATTTATGTTCGAATCGAGATATTAAAGGGTTTACGTTGGATTAAATTTAACCCATTATCCGCCAATATCCCATTTTTGGGGCACATGTTTAAATTGTTTTCTTTTAATAACTGCAACTTTTAAATGTACAGTTAAATACAGTTAAATTCATTTTTTATTTTTGTATTGCGGCGGGTAATGGGTTAATAACATGGGTAACAGATAACATAGTATAATAATGTTTTTGGGTTTCTAAGGGCACCAAATGTATCACCCCAAATAGAATAACTAACATTATTTAGGAAATAATATGTTTTTGATGGCTATGAATGGACTTACGCAATTTTTCAAATGAATGACCTTTTCAATTCTTCAGGAAACATGAGTTTATAGGAGAAGTAAATTTTCATTGATATCAAAATAAATATATACCTAAATTTTATGTTATAAAATCAAAAAAATATTAATTTTTATTCTTTGTCAAAATAATGTTTACATTAAAATTAATATGGTTTTATTAATGATTATTCAATCTACTCCCGTTTGTGTATGCAGGAGGGATATAAAATAATTATGGTGTGCAGATGGTGTATAATGTCCCTTATCCCATCCCTTCGCATCCCATCCCTTATTTTAGTATATTCAATATTCTTATACAATTCTTTTGCAATTTAATTGGTGATAAACAAACTATTAACAAATCGTTGAAAATTACAAGGATACGCCGGAACACCCGTATGAATCCCTTAGCGGATCGAAAGTGAGGTTGAAATCATATTGTTTATAATAAATTCATTACACACTGATAATTCAACTGCTGTCTTGATAATTAAACATAAACATAAACTGTGAGCTAGTACAATTTTAGTGCATAATATTTGCCATACTCATTTGAAACTCTCACAATAGGAGTTAGGCCACTTTCAAAATGAACTTTTTTATCACTTCATTAATCAGCAAACTTTCGTGTTGCAAGATCTTAATGATTTTAAACATATTGGTAAAAATTTGTTTCACAATCAAAAGATCATGTAAGAATGTAACAATCAAAGTAGCTAACTCAATTTTTTTGGAAAATGGAGTTAGGCCACTTTCAAAATAAACGGCTCATATGTTCACTGGGTATCAATATGGTTTTTAGTTCAATTAGTAAGGGGTACAGAAGCATATTTTAAACTAAATTGAATGCAGTTATCGTTTAAACGATATAGATATCGGAATAAATTAGCGAGCTCGTTGTCGCGATGAAATATGTTTCTAAACGACGCAATAGATTTGGCGAAATGAGGATACCCGCGAGTGTACCGAATCGCACATGCCCGTTCAAATTCGATATAACATATATGCGTTTGAGTTTCCGCGAATCAAAACTGCGCATTCGGAGCAAGTCCAGCGCGTGTATAAAAGAAGGAACGCGTAAGTGTATAAGAAGCACATAAATATGCTAACATAACATAATACCGAAGTATGCCTTCAGACGCTGCGGATACATGTTGCACGAACTTATTTCCGTAAACCCGAATGTATATAGGTTAATATACATTTTCAGGTTTCAGTTTAGAAATTTATACACGCCAGGATAAATCCTATGTACACACACGTACGGGAGCACGCCAATGCTTGTACATAAAACCGTGTCAACATAACGTATCCATTCGTACATAGCCGAAACTATGTCCCGAAGTATCCCGCACACTTCGCTACACATGCACATCGTATGTACGTCCTACCAAACTAGGATATTCCCACAAGCCATCTATACACAATCAGTTCCGCACATTTAGAACAAGCCCTACGGACGCTTGGGAGCTGAGAAGAAGATACCTAACAGGACCAGCTGGCCTGATTGGCAGAAATTTCGGCCGCCGTGGTATGATTGGTGAAAGCGGTCACATGGTACAACTCCGGAGCGTCAAAGATTGGGTCAGTCAAACTAGTAGAAACAGCCCCCTCTTACATCTCTGCCATTCCGAATCTCATCTTCCGAGCGCCCGCCAGCACAACGGACCCAGATATAAACGCACACTGTCCATCTAATCCTACACAAAACTGGCAAACCAAATATGCGCACTTGACAGCCCTGTGCACCTAATCTAACCTCCGGGGGCTTTAAAAAATATACGGCCATCTCTGAAGACGGAATAACATATTTAAAGCGCGATAGAGTGACGTGCATTCTTCTGGAAGTTAGAAGCATTAGTTTATGAGGGAACGCATAAACAACTTAACGAATAAAATAATTATTTGTTGTTTTAAAACACAAATGATAATAACTGTAATTTACGACATTTTCTGTTTATCGGTTTACTTTTATTATATACATCGTGAACATTTGCCCATATTCAGCTAATGTTGGTATGAGCTTATACCGGTATCGGGAACATTAAAACCAGAGCTTTCCTCAACATTTTTAGCCTGCAACTCTATTATAGCTGCAGATTTGTTCATCCCTCGACATCTATCGCTTGCCACAACATCAATCAATTTCCGTGACATTTTCAATACATCCGTAATTATCAACCTACAAAACATACTTTACAATCACCTTAAACCTAACGTTACTCTCTTACACCCCTTCAACAACTTTCCCAACTCCGCACGCGTCACACCCACTTAACCTCAGGAAAAACCGTCGTCCGATCCAATTAAACGAGAAGAAGCCTATTGCCTCTAAAAGCGTCCGAATATCTCTACCACACTCACCGAAACGCAAACACAGAATGCTCACCGCTTGTCGCCCATCTACTGGACCGCATCCACCGCCCGCTTACAGTATCCTCACATCCGAACACGATTGCCCAGCGACACACGAGCGAAATGGAATAAAAGCCGTCCGAAAGAGCAAGAAGCGGCACGGAGGCAAAGGACAGTGACGGATCGTGCGCAAGTGGTGGGAGGAAAGGGCGGGAAGGGGGGAAGGGAATGATCGCAGATAGAGGGTGAGTAGCACGTGCCCGAGAAGGCATGAAATTGCGCTCAGGTCGCGGCATATTAGATTATTAGGACTCCGCGCGCGCGCGCATATCCGCCTCTCGTCCTCTCCTGCATTCCCCACGAGGGATATACACGGCGAGGCAGCGTGCGAGTCCACGAACTGTCCGGCGGGGTGGGGGACGCGAGGAGGAGGCAGTCGGCGAGTAGTGGGGGGGGAGTGGAGAGAACTGGAGGAGCGTCGCGATAAATCAAACGCGTCTACCTCCGATGGGGAAACAAGATTTTCGCCCGAGCGACCGTAAAGTCGTTTAGGGCCACGAGGCTGTGCGCGTGGATCGCGCGTGCAGAAACCTACGCTCTGGCTCGATGGCTGGGGGGAGGTGGAGTAGAGTGGAGGGGATTGCAGTGTCGCAGGAACTGCCCTTTACGAGGAAATTTTTTTTTTAACGTCCCGCGAAAAAAAAGGGAGTCAATGATTTACGAATTCGATACGGCACAGGCGCGCGCGGAGTTTTCGTTGGCCTGCTTTTATGGCTTTCGGGAGTGTGTGTGTGTGTCACTGTGTTGCAGCGGGGAGAGTAATTAAGTTTATGGAGAAGCGGTTTCTAAGGTTAGGGGTGATAGTTTGTTGATGCGCGCTCGGCCGTTAGCGGCGAAATACGTAAATTGGCGAGGTTTGTACGGCATGTCTGATGTTTTGTGTTTTTTCCGGTTTGGCTATCGATATATTTGTGATAGGACGAAGTTTTCGGAAATGTTTCATTGGCCAATGGATACGGTTTCGGTGAATAATATCATTTTTGCGCATAAGATTCAATCATACCACGCTTCACTTGCAAACCGATCAATTTTAATCACAAATCCAATTCCTTCTATACCTTCACCAAGAATCTCTAAAAGCGTATTTAATCACTCACAACTCGGTGCATGCTCCAGAAATAATCTTCCATACTCAGACAAATTCCAATAAAATACTAACTTCCTCAGAAAAAAACTAAAACATTTTACCTGCAGCCTACACCGTACTCTTGACAAGAAAGATTTATAAAAAACAATTCTTCACTTATTTTCTTCCTTTCCTAAATATATAATGCTTCACTTCGCCCTTCTGTCAACATCAAGAATGGTACGACTATGCATTCTTCGAACTATGGCTCGGGTCAGAAATGACCCCGGCACAGTCTGCGATGACATCGACAGTCGACGATGATTATCGATTTCCATGGTTGTCGCGACTCGGAGAATTTGGGCACACGTCCCTCTAATAAGAGTCGTGCTCGTTGAGCGGCGCCTCGCGATATATTCCTCGCTCGAGTCGATACCCAATCTGCACGCGAGGCCAGACGATCCTCGAGAAAGATTCGATTCCATGGGCAGGCCTTTGATCGCGGATGGGCGAAATCGGGTTTAAGGAGTTCTTATCTGCGGAAATTCTCGTGCTGGCACGGACGAGAATGGGGCTACTCTTACTATCTAGTTCTGACGGTTCGGAAGGGGGATGAGGGGAGGGGGGTGGGGAAGAGTAAAGAAAATGAGAGGGGCGGCGATTGTAGCGGTGGTAGTGGCGGCGCAGATAGAGGAAAAAAAAGAGGGGGGGGGGGGAGGTGGGCCAAACCTTCGCGGTCAAAAGTTGCGAGATTCCGTTTGGTCGGACTTTACGGTCTTCCGGAAATCTGCGAACTTTTTGAATTCGAACCGGGCACGGATTGCCAGATAGCGCCGGCGAGCTTCCTTGAATTTCCCGCCAGGCTATATAGCGTGAACATTTTAAATTTCGACCGGGGTCGGGGGCCGGCTTCGTTCTCGGCCAGGAAGTTCACTCTTAACCGGTCCGATCTCGGCCCGTTCGCAAAAATATTATTCCATCCTCAGATCGTCGACGTCGGTTACCGTTAAACATTCAGCGCAGGGAGTCGCTCGACGCTTAATCTTTCCGGGATACGTTCGGCGGGGGTCCTAAATATTACAAGTTTGTAATCTGGACTCTTGGCACGGGTTGCGTCTGACACGATCGGAAAAAAATTCATGATCTCTAGAGTAGATAGTATCCAACAAAGAATGAAAATATCCGAATGCACACGCATGGAAGACTTCATTTTCTCTTAATGATAATAACAATTCTTCGTTTGCCATAGAAGAAAGATGAATAATGGCTTCAGAAATAAAAATTAGTTACCTATACCAATGCGATAAATTGTAAAGATATTTGTGTAATGCGGACTCGAGAAAGTGCCTATTAAAAATTTCGCGCAAAGCTGTTCGCATAATCCTACACTGACATTCTCCTGCATTATTAATTCAATGACACCTCGAGTTCAGCGTGCTCCGCACTTAGGTTCGCTAAAGTTCGGGGTCGCGCGATCGACTGGAGGGCAAAATTGTCGGGGAAAAAA
This sequence comes from Anoplius nigerrimus, assembly GCA_914767735.1. NCBI lineage: Eukaryota > Metazoa > Arthropoda > Insecta > Hymenoptera > Pompilidae > Anoplius > Anoplius nigerrimus. The sequence continues at coordinate 11,508,541 of OU612090.1, forward strand.
CGAAGGGCAGCGATTGGGAGTGAGGCGGAAGGAGAGGTGGGACGGGGTGAGAAGAGGAAGAAGGAAGAGGTAGAGTGGCGACGCCCTCGTCTTCGAGTAATTAGACGCGATAGGTCGACGAGGTAGCTAAAGTCGTTAAGGGGCTTACTTACCTGTGCTCCCAGGTCAATTCCTTACTTTCCACTTGGTGGCCACGATCTCGGTAGCTTGCATCGCTTTGTCCTTTTCTCGCTACCCTTCTATTAGTCTGCAACCTCTCTCTCTCTCTCTATCTCTCTCTCTCTCTCTCTCTCTCTCTCTCTCTCTCTCTCTCTCTCTCTTTCTTTCTCTCTCTCTCTCTCTCTCTCTCTCTCTTCAATTCACTCTCTCGTTTCAGCACTCACCTTTTCTTTCCCTTTAAACGTCTCGTGCATTGCGCTTGAAAGATATCAAACGTGTAGACAAAGAGTCTGCGAGTCTTACTTTCATTGCAGAGAGCCAAGGAATGCATTGGAAACAAAATAACGAATGTAGCTTAATTATTTGCCAATTACGGATAAGTGGAATTTCCATGTAATAGAGCGGATAATTTCTTCATTTTCAAGCTTTTTTTCTGTTTTCTTCGCTTCGTTAATGCTCCCACCTTCTGCTTCGTGTTACATAACACATATATTGCGTTAAAAGGTATCAAATACATAGATATCTATTTTTATTTGATTTTACAAGAATAAATTAGTATTCGATTATTCGCACCGTAGAAGAACACTTTCTTTTTCGCTCATGATGCGCGGAATATCTTACGCAATTGAGATGACTGCTTGTCAGGTACAAATGTCCTTGAGACACTGTCACGTTACGCTCTATATAACCGATGTAGATCCGCAAACTATCTCAACATCGTGCGCGGTTATTCTTACAACCCTTCCGACCCGTACACTCGCCCCTTCAAATATTTGTCAGAGACCGCGACAGGCTAAATAAACTGTGCCGGTGTCGGGTGATACTTCAACAAGGATCACAGGATGCTCTCACCTTCCTGATGTTATGAGTACCTACGCCGGTGGCGTTTTTCCTGATCGCACTCTTCGGCGTCATACGCACGTGCCGTCATACTGCGGCATGTAACACGGACATATCTATGTACACGTACGCCTGGATTACCTACACGACGCAGACAGTATGCACACCGTACACTGCCCTCGGAGAGTGTCCGTAGATGGAGAAATCGAAATAAATTCGAGATCGAAGGACGTACGAGTCGGGAAGGCGTGAAAAAATATAGGCAAGGTCGGATGACGCGAAAAAGGCAGAAAGCGGAATAGGGGATGCGAGAGGATGATAGTTTATCTCCGCAACCATAAACGCAGTAGATAGTATGGATAATGGACTGAATTACGGGCCAATATTTCTCCGTAATCATTGTTACGTTTCGTCCTGATATCGTTTACGAGAATGGATCCTCACCCATATATATTCCGACGCTATATATTCCTACGATTTTCTGCTGCCGGCGTGTACGCGAGGATAGTCGATTTTCTGGCCTCCCTTACGAGCGTAAACTTTTCTACCCCCATTACCCCACTCGACAACGACACTCGCCTCAACCTTCGATCCTGATTTTTCACTTTACCAACGTCAACTTCCATTCGCCTTCGATGCGCGCAGACACGACGGCCAAGTAATAAATGTAATAAATGCCTCCTAGACATGCAACCGTATCCTCTAACTGTCGATATTTCGCTTCCCACTTTCATTACAGGGTTATCCTCGCCAAACCGTATAGAGCCTACCGATCAATCGAACGAGTCTCTTACAACAATCCGATACATTGTTAACCCGCGCAATCCGCAGAAAAAGGAAGATCGTCCGGCGTCCATCGACTGATCGTCGATAAATCGCTTTCCGCTAATTGAATTCGCACACTCGCGCGTCCGCGTATGTAAAATCGCCCGAGGCGCAAACGGGGCGAAGCGAGTCGACGCGCAAGAAGTTCACGAGCCATTTGCGCGAAAGGACTCGCGCTACACGTTGTTTTTTCCTTTTTTTTTCTCTCTTTTTTTTTTGCCCGGGCCACCTCAATCCGACGCTGATCTATTAGAAACGTGTCCGGAACAGTGTGCCTTCCGTTTCTCAGAGGCTATATATCTGCCTCGTACACATGCCCGCCTCGCTGTTTTCTCATTATCCGATCGAGCCACTCCCTCCCCCTTTCCACCCCTCTCCCCACAGCTTTTCCCTTCGCTTCACGCTCAACCGTGCCCGCTGTTTTTTCACTTATTGAGTCCACTACCCTGTGCCGGGCGACTAGACTCATCACAACGTTGGGTAACAAGCACCGATTCCAGCGACGCAGGAGTGGGAGAGGGACTGGAGGGGGGTGGGGGGGTGGTAAGAGAGGCCAGTCGATAAGCGGGGGGAAGTCGCTGCGCGATTTTGATTAATGTCGCCCTGATTTGCACGCCTGGCGGACTCGGCGGAAGATGCCGGATCCTCCTCGTATTTTATGCCCCACCCCTCAACCTTTTTCACCCCCTCCGCTCTCCTGTTCTTCCACCTCTTTCTTTTTTTTTCTTTTTTCTTCTTTCTTTTTTTAAATGGAACGCGAAGAAAAAGGCTGACGCGCGCGACAGTCGATAGTTAAATTATGCACGGTGGGCGGGGGAGGGTTACGCTTTAATTGATTTCCACGTTCGGATGTATGAGAGGCTCTCTTTGCGTTCCTGCTGTGGGTCGGTTGTGTGTTAGGTAATGAGAGGTCGCTGTGTCTATTATTTCGCTCGCGTCGCCGTACGCTTGGCAACGACGTTTTTGTGCGAGGTAAAGGGTGTCATAGACGATAATTAAATTATGCAGACGGCTGCCGGCGAAAATTGCTCAGACTTTGGCTGATTTTTACGTAGACGCGGGAGAGGCCATCATTTTTTTTTCATTTTTGTTGAATTGGGTAAATGGGGGGGGGGGGGGGTTAGGTTAAGGTTGCGTTCTGTGAACAAATAATATGTACACGTGTTTTGTTTCATACAACGCTTTCAGAATTCTCTAATAGTCTGATAAAAGTATGCATTAAATATTCTTTATTATTTTAAATATTATTTATTATTCTCTATTGTTATAAATATATTATATCTATAATGCTTATTCGTGTTTCGTTGAAAGCAATTAATTTGCAAAATCTATAATATCGACAGAAAAGTCTCGGTACACTTACATGCATCGTCCACAACCACCGAAAATCGGCGTGCCGACTTTTTTGCCCACACCTCAAAAATCTACTGACTCAACCGTTCGGAAGCGCTCGTAACATGATTTACCAATTACGCGCTAACCCCATCCCCTTCCCCGATCATCTTTATCATAATCAGCACTGCAGCCCGACCGGCGCCAAGAAGCACATTCCCTTAGACGAAATCGTCGGTCTGGCCGAAAAAAATATACGAGTCCCAAGATGAATCCGTCGATTCCGCTCTCCCTTTCATTTTCGGCCTCGCAGACGGTTAGGGGCGGAAGGGTCGAAGAACTGGTGGGGGCGGGGGGGTGGCGAGGGATGATTCTCCGAACTAATCGCTGCCCTCTAGCAATTTTTGCGCGAAGATACTTCTCCTCGTTAATCATCGCCCCCGGGGCCACGGAGAAATAACGAGGAATTAACTTTCGCGATCCAGACACTCCCCCTCTCCTCGCCCTGCCCCTCTCACCCTCCTGCCCGTCCTTCCTCCGAAAATTCTCTCAGACGGACAATAATACGCGAACAATTACGCGCAACTTTTATCGTCCCGTCCGGTTATTATATCGGCAGCGAAACCTTTTGTTCCAGCCAACGACGAGTCATCCCTGACACGGGCACCGGCGGGCACTGAATATTGCATTATGTAGGCAAAGACGAAGATGTACAATGGGCGGTGGGAAATCGACGAATTGCTCGGATCGTAACATTTAAATTTTCCGAGCAGCGCCGCCATATTGTCCCTGTCTCTCTTTTTCTTCTAATGATATTTTATGACGTAATTGCTCAGTGCCAAGAATTACGGGGGCGGAGAAGGAATGTATTTTGCGAGGGGATGGATGAAATAATGATTACGATCGACGGAGAGTTCGCTCGAGTCCGAAAGTCTTTTAAGCTTCGCTTTTTGACTCTCAGTTGACTAAAGCTTCCCGATCGTCGGCTTTGAAAGGTTTAAAAAATGTAATCCCTTCAATCGTCTCTGCAGAGCATTAGCGACACTGATACGTTAATTATGAGCCGGAGATGTTTGATAGGTGGTTGTGATATCACTTTTATGCTATGCTTCCGAACCTTTTTAATACGTGACATGATTTTTGTTATAGTTCATTTAAGTACCGGAAATATATAATCGCTTTATTTATTTCATTATAGGATATGCTTTCTTCATCCTCTCTCTCTCCTGATGCAGTTTACAGAAACATATTGCTACAGGAACCATGAGTAGAATTATCGTTAAAGATTTTTCTATTATTCTACCATTCGGCAAATTAATGACGATGGAACTAAAGTGATCCTATAGATTTTCATTATTGGTCACTTTTCCAGTTTTGAAGACGAATCACTTGTTTAGCCCTCATTCCTCGTGCGTTTAACAAATCATATTGCGAATCGAAAAGTCGGTAGAATGAAGTATTTGGCCAAAAGTCACCGGAATAACAACCTGTTTTTTTTCTCTCTTTCGCAGGATGGTCCGCATGATCGGCGACGAATTCCTCACAGAGGAACGGGACCGAAAATACTACGCGGATCATTACACGTGCTGCCCGCCGCCCCTCTTCATCATCCTCATCACCCTCGTGGAGGTGAGTACAAGAATTGCAATATTATTCGTCCGGCTCCGAAACGTGGAAACGATCGCGCCGAAAGAAAGAGTGGGAAGAAAAAGTGAAACAGCAGAAATGCTCGCCTGCTTTCGCCGACTTTTTCTGCGGAGTGCGTATAATCGTATCGTTTGCCAACTTTTTCATCCACTCCACCCTTTACCCCCGCCCTACAGTTCCTCAATACCTCCCCTCGCCCCCTCCTCTTCACCAATTCCTTTGCGATCCGTTTTACGTTAAGCTTTGATGTCGGTGATTGATAAATTTTTAATGAGACCAATTTATACGCGCGAGGGAGAAAAAAGAGAGAAGTTACGGGCCGAACAGAGGCAGGAAACAAGAGAAAATCGCGAAGGATCGAGTCAGGCAGGATTACGGTGAAGATTTATTGGGGATGGATAAAATAAAATTTTTTCCGCGCTTCACGGGATTTTTAAATACGCCGCCGAACCGGCCGGCTTCGAACGTTTCCTTTAATAACATCCTGTCCCGGGACCTTCTCTCCTTTTCGGCAGGGAGAGTCCGGCAACCGGAAATGCCCTCCTCGGGGACCCCACTCGACGCTTTATGTGTCCTACCGCTCGCTTACGGTCAGGATTAATTAGTGCCCTACCCTTTTTTTTGGGGGGGGGGGGGGGATTTTTTATGGAAAAGGAAAAAGTTGCCGCTCGCTCGCCGGTCATTAACATCGGCGACGTACGTTAAACGTCAGGTTAGGTTGAGCTATGCTCCGGGGGAAAGGTGGTGGCGGACGATAACGTTGACAATTGCGATTCGATGGGAGCGGAAGAGTGTATCGCTGAGTGTCGTTTGAAGCGGGCAGCGATTGAGTCCTTAATCCGCGCGGAACGATGAAAATCGCGCTGCATTCGGGGTCGCGATCTGCTAAATGAAAATATAGAGCGATGAACATAAATATTGTATAATCCGGCTCTGAACGCGTTCTGATGGTTGGGAAATTATGCGGGCCTGCGTCGAAGAGCGGGATTGATTTGGAAGTCGGCGTGGCAAATTGTGGATAACCGACCCGATATTGTAATAATTAGGTGCACGAGGTATACTGCGCTGTTATCGAAGTGTTCTCTCAATTTTTGGTATTTCGAGACAGTGCTGTGTACCGCTCGTATAACTGACATGAAATCGGGATTAAAGATTTTAGGAGCGATGGCTGTTATTTGTGAGACACTGTATATCGTCCACTGATTATTGGACAAATAACTTTCCTTGTAGGCACCTTTGAGACAATGCTTTACGATAATTAGGTAGATTAGAAATTCATTGTGAGAGCGGAAGGGAAGTAAATGCGATTGAGCGAACGTTGATACGATAGAATTGATTAATTATACACGGTTTATGCGCCGCACTGATTACGAGCATGCTCTAACAAAGTTTTGGCCGCGGTGGGTCTTATATTTCCCCAGAGCGTCCTGAAATATTAAAAATTACTTTGAAACATATATGCAAATTACTCGCTGAAGTAGTCAGGCGCACGGAGTGCCTAATTTGATGCAAACTTGCTCGCAAATGACAGAAACCTCCATTAATTTAATCCACGAGTACCCTGCGGTGTAAACGTCAATTCAGGAAGTGACACACGCGGATATTGAGCAGGTTGTGTGCGTACCATATGCGCCGTACAACGCTCTGCCTATTAAATACGTGCGTGTATGCACCTGCACACGTGCGCACATGTGGACACGTACGCGCACTTTTTTTCATTACCGCCCAATCAACGTTGTATAATAGAGCAGGATTAACAATGTCGTGTACTCGAGTTAATGAGCTTCATTAAAGATCAATGGTTAGAACAGTGAAATAAAATGAGGAGAATAATTTCACTGCCTTGTACTTCGACAAATACCAGGATTCAAACATTGAAATGATAAGAAATGGGGTCTTTATTTATTAAACTGCGTGAATGCCTTGATTCTATTGCGCAGGTGCGCTGGAAACGGAATACTGGAAATTATTGTAATGAAGATAGCCTAAGATCGATCTTAAGCAGAATTTGGTGTTTAATAGTGAAAGCAGTTCTGATGACTCTTATTCCCGCGGGCTAGATAGAATTTGGTTAATGAGATGGACGTAATTAAAGAAATTACCCACAATTGTCAATAAAGGTCACGTTCTCACAGTAATCAAAGTATTTCACCTCGTCTCCTCTACCACTACGAAATTAACAATCATCAAAAAATATCAGCTCAACATCTGACGGAAAATGAAAGCTACCATTACCAAAAGCGACCAATCCTTTCCGCGCTCCGCTATACTCACTCTTCGCACAAACCAAAAATCTCTTCTCTACCGAATACCTTTCATTTTCTCAACTCAGTCATTCATCACGAATGACCTTCACAACGAATTATCATCAGTCCCTCTTACGCAACAGTCGAGCAATCCTCACGCAATTACTCCTCCCGATCCCGCATAGCTGCCTCTTATCGGCACACTTTTTGCCCAAGCTCCGCCCTTCGAGCCTGGCCATTGTCCACGGCGACACCCTGTATAAAATACAAGCGCGTGCCCTCTCTTGTCGGCGACATAAAGGTTCGCGGCGCATGCGGGAAGGCTCGCAGGTTGCCTGCCTGCTCGCAGGCGGACGATATATTGTTTATGCGATAACTACCGCTGTCCGTTTCTCGCCGTACGCTCGCCACCATATTTCGCAGCAATGAGCGGCAAACTTTTATCTCACCTCCGGTGATGCATCGCCCCCTCGTTCCTCGCGCCTTCGTCTGTCCCACTCCGAGACACTCCGAGAGCAGTACGGCGTCGAGGAAGGCGTCGAAGAAGGCGCCGGCCTCCGGCATCGCCACCCGTGAATGTATAATGAGCGGAGCACCGCGAATGCGTTACTACTCCTGTCCCTCTCCACTACTCTCCACTTACAACCCAATCGGTACGTGTTTCCTTCGCCAGGGAGGCCGCACTGCGACGCGCACGGGTTATATACGCAGTTATATGCGCCTCGAGCCCGAGGAAGGCGTAATTCTTCGGGACGCGGCCACTCTTCCTTTTTTCATCGGCCAACGCTTCCTATAACCTTTCCCACTCCCGTTCTTCCGGCTTCCTGTTCTCTCACACCGACGTACCCCACCTAGCGGCCCACACACACCGTGAAGTACCTTTACGCACACGCTCGCGGACTGTCGGCTTAACACTTCCAGCGCAGAGGCCAGGCTTGATTTTATGATCTTGCGCCCAAGGTACACTGCAAATCTCTATTTGCGCACGGTTAAAACGTTGTAGGGGCGAAAGGAGTGTCCGCGGATTTGATCGTGTGCGTGCACGCCAGGCGTCGCAACGAAAATTGGCGGGTAGCTGTGTGGGAGCGTGATTTTTCTCTGGCTATAAACTTTTACGGTTGCGACTGATTGGAATCTCGGACGGGACGACTGACATTAGGAAGGCTAAAGGAGGATGATAAATTGATGACCTTTTTTGGCTCACAATTAATACGGATCAAAGTCACGATCCGTGAAGGGCGATCGCTACAAAATTCGACGAACAAACGGAATCGCAAATTCGCAATTGTAGCTCCTTCGCACGCGAGAATCATCCTAAATGTCAGCCTCTCCGGCCGGTTGGCTCATGCGCTCTTTGTGTGCCGGAAATCTGATGGCGATTGTAAAGTTCCTAACCTCGAAACGCATAATGATATTCGTCCCGAGCCGGCAGAATGGTCCTGTCACGGCATTCTCCCGATACTTTTGGTGCCACTTATGTCACATATCAGACCCTCTCGGCTCCCCCTCTTGACTCTTCCTCGCAGAGTTTCGTACGCCCTTCGCCGGCACTATATTTCCCCCCCCCCCCCTCTCTCTCTTTCTCTCTCTCGCCCCCATGGCCGATGTCGTGAAGATACACGGTTATCTAAATAACCGTGAGGGTTTATCGACCGATACATTTTACTCCGCCAGCACGCTCAGCTGTACTTTACGCCGCCGACGCCGACGCCGACGCCGACGCCGACCCCGCCGCCTCGCTGAACGAACGTGGCTACGGACTGTGTTCGTAAAAGCGAAATACACCGGGAAACACCGGACGGGAGGTGTATTTCATGTATGAGCGAGAGTACGAGGATATAGTGTCGCTTTTTCGGATGATATAAGTCGGTGCGCCGTTTATTCCCCCCCCCCCCCCCTCGCAGCCTCCCCAGTCAAATTCGCAAGGTCAGCGACATATCTCTCTTACCTTTTTTTTCCTCGGCCGCCCTATCCGAACGCGCGAATCGAGCGTTTCAGTTCAAAACCGTCGCCGACTCTCTTTCGCTCTTCCTCTCGCTCTTCCTCTCGCTCTTCCTCTCGCTCTCGCCCCATATGGCTTCCTAAGTAGACAGCAATTAAATCCCGGGAAGAGAAGCGTTCGTCCCGTAATCGCTGAAACGTTCTTTCGAGCGGTGTAACCGCGCGAGAAATATATTTGATCGGTTTTAATCGGCGCCTCCCGAGAGCGTCGCGAGAGTAGAAAAACTGCGGAGATTCGAGAGGATTTACGCGTGAGTGCACCGAGGCCTGTACTCTTCCCGCCCAGAAGATCTAGAGAATGTAACGCGAAAAGTACTTCCTCACAGTCTCTCCTTGTGGAAAATCACCTTCCATCCTTCCTTCGCCTCTCCCCCCCCCCCCCCCCCCCCGACTCCCTCATCCTCCTTCACCCCTCGACTGGCCGCACTAGCAATTCGCGTAACGTCTTATTTATATAACCACTAGATCAGCCCTGGCAGACATTCGTTGCGGGGCGAGATTCCGCGAGCCGCTGAAAAATTAAATGTACCGCGAAGGTGGAAAGCGGCGGCGGCGGCGGTGGCGGCGGCCGGCCGGCCGGCAAGCGAGGCAGACACAATCGTAACCTTTAATAAATTCCCCGTCGTCATTCTCGCGGCCGGCCTTTTTCTCTCTCTCTCTCTCTCTCTCTCTCTCTCTCTCTCTGCCGTAGCATCGTCTCTCGCGGCACACATGGGCAGCGTGCGCGGTGGCAAAGCTAGGGAAAAAAGAAGAAGCGGTAACCATCGATCGATAACCGTACTCGGCGACAGTAAAATATCCGACTTTATTTTCGGTCCCCGAAGGATACATGAGTACCTTTCGAAATTACGGTTTCCGAAGGGAAGTCGGCCGATTCGGAGCCGGAGGATGGAGTCGATCGAAAGATCAGACGTTGTTTCGCTATCCCTTTTTTTCTTTATCTCCCCCACCGTCGGATGCCTTTCCCTTTTCGAGTGCGTGTATAGGGTGGCACGATGCTTACGAATTGACCGGGCGTGTAAATGTAAAAAGGGTTTGAAAAAAGGGCACGCGTTCGCTTTGTTACTTTTTTTGTAACTTTTTCCCTGCTTTTTGCTACTTTTCGACGAGTCAACCTCCCCCGGGGGAGGGGAGGGGGAGGGAGGCAACGCGTCTATCTACCGTTTTTGAAACTCTCGCGCCAGTTTCGACGCTTATCGCGGAACAATGGGACGCGGGCGTCAAGGATAACGAGCGTCTGGCTTTTCGGCGGTGTTTATTAATTGAAATGTACAGGGTGACCGATGTGCTTCGACATCTGTTCTTCCGGATAGTGGACCCTGAAGTCTTAGTTCCGAATTGACTGAGAATTGTTCCGGTTGAGGGGTGAACAATTAGAGAGAACTTTTGCGCCTTTTTTTATTATGCGCGCAGCTATGTCACACGACGAGCATAATAATGCATGTTTAGATGTTTAGGCACTTCTCGGTTTAGAGTCACACTGTTTGATTTTGTTGCTTTCGAAGTTGTATTTTGAATTAGAATGACTTCGACGGGTAAAAGTGCAGTATGCTATATAGTACAGTGCACTTCAACATTAACGCTCTTGACCGTTCATTACTTAGACAGGTATGGTTAATGTCGGTTAATGAAATTGAGCAAAAAAAATCGTGTATGAAGAACTCCAATAAGCGGAAAATTCGCAAAGCACGATGAAAGAGCGTATTATATCGAAAGAATGAAGCGGCGAAGGGCGAACAAGCGTTTCGCAACAACAACATAAAAATGAAGTATAGGCAGAATTTATGCAGTATTAATTCGGCGACGTACACTGTGAATACGTTATAAAGTTTCGCGCCAACGCAAAATTTAACCACTGTCTCCCCTTCTGTATATTTCCGAGCGTTTGTTTCCGCACTCTCTCGCTCTCTCTCTGTCTCCTTCCTTTTTTTACCGCTCATGCGCGCGCGTGGGCACGCGCACGCCACGTTACAGGCCCGTTAAGTAAAATGAAACGGCGATTATCATTTCCGCGATGCTTCCGTATTCCGCCACCCGCATTCTACTTTCCTCGTTTCACTTGTCTCTTCTACCCCTCCTCCTCCCCCCTTCCCCTGCATCCCCTCCTTCTTTCTCGAATTGTCACCGAGCATTGTCCCGCGGACGCTTGACGTTTCTGTCAATGGCATACGTCTGCGGAAGACGCGGAAAGAGAATCGAGACTATTCTTGGAAAGGGGCAAGAACGATAACGAGGGTTGGACTATTTGCAAGTCAGATCGAAATTTTGTCAGATTTTCAGCTTACCGCGAACCGAGGACTCTTTCGACCCAAATCCGAGCAATACGCCGGAACGCGATGTCTCAGTCTTTCCTCAATAGACGTTCAAATATTAGAACATTGTTGCGAGTGTGCGAACGATGGGAGTGTGACGATTGGTCATCTCTTTAGTTAACAATGGTCTAGCTTTATAATGACTCTTCCTTCATCACAGTATTAAGGATGTACGTAGATTAGAAACTCAGACGTATCATAACCTCAGAATCCTGTTAACTGTCCCCCACGCGGACAGCAGGTTTATCGCATTGACGATCATAACTTATTTCCTCGAAACCAACGTTTAATTAATTGTCGAAAATCAACATCATTCAAATGCCAATTGCATTCTGCATCTTCAGCCAGCAGCAATGATTCTAACTCCTGCAGCGCAAAAACGTTCATACTAATCAAGCGTCGTTGAACATCCAGAGGCACTAGGCGCCATCGATATTGCTTCGTTCTTCCTCGAACTCATCATCAGCCCCGATCTTGTGCTTCTCCCAGACTCCTATCTGACAATCTCTCTCTCTCTCTCTCTCCTGGCGACCCCTCGCCATCCTCATTCGAGCGAGCTCCCGTCTTCAGTATTCCTTGCCTCCCCACTTTCCCTGCCTAACTACTCGCCAGAGTAAACTAACCTCGTTATGCAGAAACGATATTACGACAACGAGCGTCATGCCGTGGTCCGCACTTGCGAACTACGAAGGGAGAGACGGATATTAAGGGGTCGCTTAATAACGTCGTGAGAATATGTTGCATCGATGTGAATCGAGGGAGACTGCAAGAGCTTCCAGTGGCGATCGAATGATTGTTGCTTCCAGGACTTCCGTCGAACTAGACGTGGACGGGACCGGTTGATCACGGCCATTGTTCTTGCCCAAATCTTGCGTCGGAACGGAATTTTTACGGTACTCTCTTACGGAGGCGAAAAGAGTATGATTAAACACGCCAAATATAAGCTATACAGTAGACTCTTCTGTGACACGATGAAAGAATGAGACAGATGTTGCGATCTTATTATATTTTAGCTGCAATAATTAATTTGAATTTCGGTTGGTTACACTCAACGTCATTGTGCTTCTCAAACGGGGAAGCCCCATCTTTAGAGGAGAGTCTCAGAGTGTTTCTAGTTCTGACGCACTTGGACAAAAAGGTTTTGAGAAAAGAAATCTTTGCGAAATCGAACCCGATTTCGTTTAAAGAAAGTACATATTTGTTACCTCCGATACATACATATTTGTATAATCTAAGTGACTCGTCTAACACGAATTCATATAACACGGAACGGTGTCAAACGTGTTATAGGGAGAGTATATAATAAGAGTTCACACAGTGGCGAAAGAATTGATTCTATTCAAAGGGAGGTCTCTTACACTCCAAATATCGCGTTGATGATAATCTTCAATACTATTCGTTGCATTTCAAGAGACGGTCGGCCAAATTTGGGCACTGATTCCCTGTATTTCCAAACTGTGTTGATGCCATGTTAGGGCATGCGGGCATTCTAAATATTTTGATAGGGAAAATTCTCTGAGAAATGTGAAGAAAATCGGAGAAGGGGGGGGGGGTGGCACAAAGTTGTTCCTCCCCTCGTGAGCGAAAATTGCCTCTCACATTCTTTTTCGTCCTTCCTACCTTGGACGTCCCAATTTGCGCGCTGGCGAACTGTTGCGCGAACAGGCGAAGGACCTTGGGTTCGCGGCTAATGAGTGAGAGATTGAGAGGGGACGCCTGCCAAATGAATGGAACGATAAATTGGAAAAATGAGAGGGCGAGGGGCGACGGGGTCGTTATTAAGCTTTTACGGTAAGCGGAGTACGAAATTGACGTTGATAAAAGAAATTTGTAACCCCCCTCGGCGATAATGCGACCCGTTTTTGGGGAATCGATTGCCCGTATGACCCATCTTTCCTCGTTCTGCTTACGAGCTTATTATTTATAAATGGGGCCTGTGCGACTAGTCGTTTCGCGTGCCGTTTTTAAATCGGAACTCATTGTACGAGAAAAGCTTTCTGATAGACGAAACGCAATTTGTCGAAGTTTATATGTGCCAGTGATTATGAAAGTGGTCTCTGAGAATAATAAAAAAAATGAATGTTTTAATCCTTCGCTTCATTACAGTAAGTGACAAATATTTTCATGCTGCTCTTGTTTCTTGCCTGGATCACTCTCGTAATTATTAGCAAGTAAGCTGGGACATGATGCACATTTGTCTGTGTTCTCGTCATGTCTTATTTTTTTTTTTTATTAAATGCAATGAGAATTGCGCTCTGAATTTTCCGTTGAACGGGAAGTGTATTTTCCGTCTATGTAAATGTGTGCGCGCGCGCGCGCTTTTTGAAACGTATAAAATGCGAAATACGGTTGAGCGGCTGACACGGGTTGTAAGTCTGATGCGCAGTAAGGGAAGTTAATCCTGGGCGAATGTTCTACGCATATTCGTCTATAGGTAAACACACGCGGCTGTCTGGAACAATCCTATGTCCGTCTGCGCAAGGATGTCCTAAATCCTCGACAATCCTTCACGACACGTCCGTTCCATTGTCTGCTCTATGGTGTTTCATGGGATTCGGGATTTGCCTGATCTCTTGATTGCACTAACAAAAGCCCGTTTCTTTTTCACTTTTTTCCGCTGCATCCTTCGGCTCTCTGTTCCGGACTGTCATAATAATCCATTGAAGCATGTCTGCAACATTTTTCGAGCTGCACAATTAAGATAACTGGTAAAAGTGAAGTTAATACCAATTACGTATATAAAAGGAAATATATGGAGAATTTTGTTCGGTTCAGCAATTTGATTATTAAAAGAAACATTTGGCAATTATAAATTCTTGCAGTTCCATAATTGGAGGTTTTGCTCAGATCCAATCACTGAATTACGTTGCTTCAGAATGCACATATAATTTACTTTAACATCAAATTCATAATTTACTCTCTTATGCATACTACCGTTATGAAATTTTTTATCCTGCATTGACATCACTGTTTTAATTCGAGCATGAAGCTCTGCGAATCTTTATGGTTAAAAAATGACATTTTCCGTTTAATTAAGTACATCAGTGAAACTTCAACGTCCATTCGGCATATTCAACATTATTCATAAATGGATTTCGCCGTTTTAAAATACCTTCCCTACGTCCAACATTACTTATCGAATATCCATCACTGCTCGTATGATTTTTCACTTGCCGTGGCGCAGTCAAAATTATTATTATCTTCCTGACTTTTCCAATCGGCGCACTCGAATCCTGTCCAATTTCATTGTGTCGCTCTCCTACGCTAACGATTCCCACGATAGCCTATCTCCTATTCGTCCGCGTGCACATCATGCAAATTCAATATTTTTTCAGCCCATCCGCGTCCCTTCGAATCGACTCGCCTGTATCGATAACAAAACGCTGTCAGTTCGCGTCGCAAATTTTCCTCTCGCGGGCGACGTTACATTTATAATGACCGTAAAGTTTTCCACGAAATTCGAGCGCATTGGGAGTCCGACCCGGAAGCACGTATTTCCCCGAAGACCTTCGTCACTGTGGAACTGACACATCTTCGCGGAAGGTAGACACTGCCTTCGGAACGGGGAATACGTAGGTGGAAACTGATAACAAGTGGCGGAGCACAGTTATGTCGTCCGCTATAAGAAAAAGTACGACGCCGTAATTCTATGATCTTAGGCTGTACAGGTGCGTGGACGTATGTACTTATGTGCGTGGACGGAGCATCACTATTATGATGTCGACGGCCGAACGTTATTCCCGAGCAGCGAAATGCTCAAAACGTAAGATTTATACCGAAGCGAACACGCCTAGCGGAAGTACAGCTATAAATTCGTATTTGATGAATTAGTTTGATGAATACGTTTCGGTTCGAACCTGCAACATTATAGGATGACGACACTGTGAACTCTGTTTTGCGACAGTTCACCGACGCAGACAAAATGTTACTACACAACTGAGGATTACTAAGCTGTAAAAATTATCATTAATAGACTATCCTGACAAGTGCAATGTTAATTCGCATAGCATTTCATGATAATAATCGTGCGAGCGCCACTATCTACAATGCTAAGAATGCAACATTTATTCGCAAGTAAACACTGCTACATGTAATATAGTGATAAATTCCTAATTGTTAAATTAACTCGACAGGCGCAGCTAGTAGTTGCAACGGAAAATACCAAAGAGATGAGCAAACTTATTGTCGTAACTGGCTGTGCAGGCAGAGTACGGTATGTGTGACGTGCAGGAGAGTAACAAGTGCATTGTACCAGCGCACTCTTATCCTCTGGATGTGCAATGTAACCGCGCCGCTTTATTTACTGTATGTACTCCGTAAAATCCTCAGCCGAAACAAGCGAAATGCGGCGAGAGGCGCCTAGAGAACATTCAACGTTAATCCTAACCTTGCAAATAATCAAAATAACTTCGTACATCTCTTTCGGAACTTCCAACTAATTTCGCTACAATACTGTCTGGACATTTTAATAGAATTAGCTAATTGCTGTCACTCGTAAATCACGTATAAGCTATTATACTTCTCACAACTTATCGTAGAGACCTATTTCACTCCTCTGCTAACCTCTCCTAATTTATTAATTTTCCGCATTCCGCCTATAAACATGAACCACCTCGAACGATCAGCAGCAGATATTCCGCAACAGATAGATCAGCGTCCCATCATCCATTTATGATCTGATACTCCTATACCGGGTAAGAAACACGTACCCGATCGTTCCGCGTCTTACATTGTTATCCCACCGTACGGCCGTATAACAGAGAAATGCGCGCCAAAGTCACGCAGCACACATTCACATTCCTCCCCACCGACGCACATATCTGAGAACCCACATCGGCCGCTATCATTTCATACTTTCCGGCGTAAGAAAATCATTCTGGGTCAATGCTGGCACTGCCGTCATGCATACATCGGGCAGTGGGGGAGTCAGAATGTTTCGAAGCGTTAGAAAACTGACTGCGCGAACCGTCGAGACAGAGGAACAAGAACAAAAAAAAAAGAGCGGAGGTGGAAAGAGGGCACGTCAATGCGTGCAGGGCGCGAGGGGAGGGGGCAGGTGGAGGTGGGCGGTAGAGAAGGAGAGTGGGAGACAGAGAGATGCGGATAGACGGACGGAGAATGAGAGTCGAGTGCAAAGTACGTGCCGTAAACGGCGGGAGAGATGTAGGGAAACAGAGAGTCACCCTCATCGTTTATGTCGCATTCACTTGAATAAACATCAATTTGATATCGCTGGATATTGTGTCATCCTATGGATTCGCCTCTGGCGCGGCATATAACGCGCGCATAAATACAACGGGGTGTAGACGTGTCTGCACCTGTGCGCGCGCGCTCGCTCGCTCGCTCATCCATTTACCGGAGCTTTCTATAGGATACCACACGCGTGCGGATGCGCACGCACATCTCTATGGGCGAAGGGACGAGCGTGCGCGCGCGCGCGCGTGCTCGCACTCACACGCTTCGGTCACCATTCGTCTGCTATGCACGTGATATGGGCGCACCGGTGTGCAGGGCCGTACAAACACGGTCGCACAAATAGATTTTGGTCGATGGGACTCGGGCAAATAGATTCTGGTTAATCGGGTTGAACGAGTTGGTTTTGACAGAATCTTGGTTCGGGAACGCTATTCGAAAATAGTGTCGCGGATGATGGGAATTAAATGGATGGGATAAGGAGGACTGGAGGTCTCAGAGAGGGGTTTCGACCGACTCGAAATTCGATCGGCATGAATTTCGCATAGGTGTTATGGAAAGCGTGTGTACCTTGATAACAGTGAACGATAGTTTTCATGTTATTCCCTTGTCGGCCTTTATCCGGTTATACTCCTCAAGTTGGTAGATGCGCGCACGGGAATTAAATGAAATGCATTAATAATTTTATGTTGATAATAACGCTTACCTAGTAATGAGGGAATACTTGTCAGGTATGTAACGTTTAAACGTGTGCAGAGGAGCGAGTAAGAGTCGATGTTTCGACCCGTTTCTCCATCCATTTTACATGATTATACGTGTTTCAGAAGGTTTAATTATACGTTTATAAATTAAACTAAATGTTCCGTTAAAAGAAGGTATACGCGATGACAAGGGTGAATCCATATTCTCCAATTTGTCCCAGTTTTTCGATTATTTTTGATATGCTCATATTTTTACAGTTATAATTGCAAATGCCCGAATTTAAAAATGCTGTTCAATAATATGACAGGTACAATATCTATATGTATTTGTTAGGAGAAGGTAACGTGAGAAGAAAGGACTCTTGAAATTATTTCCCAACCGGCATTAATAAAATCATATTTTTAGTTATAATTGCACGTTCACAAATCAGGTTAAATGGGTTAATTATAACAGTGGAAAAAATGAATCTTGATGAAAATATTACGGAAACAATGAAGACGCTTGTACGTCAAGTGCATGCGCATATGCATGTGGATCGGCAACAGTCTACCTACCGTAGCGTCGTAATCAAGATAGTGGCGCTGATATACTTAAGTTCTCATGCATGTAAAATTACGCGTATGCACCGCTCTATAAAGAGTAAAGAATGCTGTTGCCTTGTTTGACACGAATGTTTCTAGTCCATTGTAGAAATTTTCGGACCGGCAACCTCGCCAACGTAAATGTCAACTTATCTTTCAAATTACGTTGTTGTCATTAAGCTAAAAGGTAATGCGCACGGTTACTCAGTGCTCTGAATATAATAAGTTTGCCAAGTTGGCGGTATTGTCACCGGGAAGACAATTGTTCCCGTCATAATTGGGTTGAAACATACTTCGAAGCGGACGAAAACGAATAGTCAACTGCGACAAAATAGAACAGTGGTCGATTACGTTACTCGAAGGAGAGCAGTACACGTTTTTGGTGAATTAGCAATGAAATGAATGCGTCGGTACTTGGATTCGGCACTGAGAAGTTATGCGCATTAACGAGAGTACGCAAACCATGAAATTCGTATCAGCAATTTACGCAAATTCCGCCCTAATACGAACACGCGATTTGGACTGATCGCGCATTCACCGATATGGACAATTTATAAGCGCAAAGCAACTGGCCGAAGTCAAGACAGAGCCCCGGTACATGAATATTTAAATGACCCAACTCTTAAATGTCTGAAACTTGCAGATCGCATGCAGATTTATACGCGAATATCCAAATACGTGAACGGTTTAAGTGCATAAATCTATTATTCCGTTGACGCATAAATATGCTTTTACAGTGGCCGCGCAAAAATTTTCGTTTACGTCCGCGAAAATATTACATCCAATCAGCGTTATCTGTTCACCGTTTCGTTAACGTGCGCGAGCCAGGGATTGAGAATGAGTGCTGCACTTTTTCGGAACGATACGCACTTCCTTCCTGAAATATGGCGAGCTTCCCTATATAGACAAGATGCGGAACATGAAGATAGCGGTCGTATATACACGGACACGGTGTGAAGGGGGGCATAGAATGAGTCGCGAGCCTCTTGGCATTATTCCAATTTCGATAATCTCATCGCGATGATCATTATTATGCCCATTATTGGGCTCGTTATTTAGTGTTCCGTAAATCCCAGGGAACCGCATCTGGGAGCTTTAAAGGAAAGTGGGACTAGGGGGCGGGGGGAGGGGGGGGGGGGGTGGTTGGCAGGGTGGGCAGAGAAGGGTCGAGGGGGCTTGTGAGGGACGAGGAGGAGAGTATAAACCAAAACATTTTTCACGGCGACGTAACTTCGTTAACGAGCGAACGGGAATAGACGAAACTATTCGAAGCGGGGGTGGGGCGATAACTCTGCAAAACCGGAACGGCTCCGGCCAGGAAAATACCAAGTATTTTTGCGAAAGACGCTTTTTGTTGCTCCGGACGTAAATTTTGCGTAGCCTGCGCGCATTAGGCGCCGAAGTTAGAAAGGACAACGGTGTGGTGCCAAAGTTTGTCAGATCACTCTTGCCGCGTTGACGGCCGATCGCGGAAGTTTACTTTCGCGGAATTCGTTATACGGTGTGCGTCAAACGGTTTCGGTTAAGGTAATGACGCGTACAGGAAAAATATGATTCCATTGACATGTCAAACCCTTGCCACATACGCGCCATGAAACGCGGATGTTAACCACAAATTTTCCTCCTCGGATTTTCGCTCATCGCGCGTAATCCTCAGTCGAGAACTGGCCGCAGTTTATTCTTTAACTTGCACAATTAAATCGGGGACAGAGGTGGGGGTGGGTGGAGGAGGTCGAGTACGGGTTTAAAGGCAGTATACCGCGATGCAGTCACAATTGTCCGGTACCGGAAGGCTTTTGCGCCCGAATACCTCGGAAGAAAGCGGGCGAGACGGGCGAATTTGTTTTTTCATCCGCGAAACGAGAGTGGCTTTTGAAGTTCTACTTCTGCCGCCCCGTTATTTATTCGACGCCCCGCGGCGTTACACGTCGGTTGAGCCGATTAATTCTCGAATTAACCGGCCGCTCATTAACCGCGTCGGACAGAGCTTTTAAAGCGTCGGGGGTGGAGAATGAGTGCGAGACAGAGAGAGAGAGAAAGAGAGCGAGAGAGAGAGGGAGGGAGGCAGTGAGGTGGCTTTATAGAAATCACAAATGGTAGAATAAAGCGGAATTACGACGCGCATTGCAATTACGCGCCGCAAACGCTCGAAACATTTTGCAAAGCCCCCGCTTCTCCTTCCTTTTTCCAATCTCAGCTTCTCTGTCTCTCTTCCCTCTGTCTCTCTCTCTCTCTCTCTTCCCTCTCTGTCTCCTCTCTCTCTCTCTCCCGCCTGCTTCTCCTCTCGCTTTCACCGACTCGACCTTAATGTATATTAATGCGGGATTTCGTTTCGGCCGCAAAGTCATCCCCCTCGGCCGCATAATTTAATATGGGATCACTATCGTAATGCGGGCGCCGGGCAGACGTGTTTGCGCTGTTAAATAGCTTTCAGGGTGTAAAGTGTAAACCACCCCCCCCCCCCCTTTTTCGCGAGAAGGACGTGTACTTTCGTACAAATATGACGGTGCGTTTTTCGCCCCCTCCCCGCGAGCGTGAGTGGAAACGCGTGACTTTGAAAGAAGCGTAAAGCTGCGTCGTTAATTCGTCGTTTGCGCCAGGTTAGAGATTTTTTCCAACGCGCTTACGTCAGCGCGATCTTACCCATCGGATTCCGTCACTCGATGCGACGAAAGCTTTTTTCCCGCATTTCTTCATTTTTAAATTGTGGTTGCGTTCGTATAACACGCTAAAAGAATGTGACAGATCTGATTTTCTTATGTTTTAGTTCCAATGATTGATATAACTTTTATAGTAGCGTTAAACGCTGGTAGCGCTAAACGCTCATTGTGCAAAGATATAATAATATGTAGTGTCTTAAGATTAATTATTACAGAAAGTTATTCTAAATATTACAAGTGAAGTTAATCGTTTTGGTCTAGAATCGAGTTAGGTCTGGGTTAGGTATTTTTTTTCCCGTCTGATGAATCTTCGGAAGACTCCAGGTCTGGGTTAGGTCTGGATTAGGTCGTGTATTTGTATAATCCAAGTGAGTCCGTACAACGCGGATTCATATAACACGGAACATGTCTACCGTGTCATAGGGGAGTCTACTCTATCTTTGATCGCATCGCAAATGCAAACCTTTCTCAGCCATTCCCCCCCTGACGCGAATCTTAATTCTCAACTCTTTCAGCTACCGTAAGCTTCTGCAAGATCAATCTATACCACCCGTCCGTTTCCTACGTGTTGTCCTAATTTAATGAGAGAGCTACGCCTTCGACGACGTTGAACAGCTCGGAACATCCAACGTCGGGGTATCAGTTATACGAACTGCCAAGAGTGTGGACGATGCGATAGAAAGTTTTTCTGATACCGATACGCTCGCTAATCAGCGCTCGTTGCCTGTCAGGGAAGCGTAAGGGAACCCTGTACAGGTATCACGTCATCATTAGCTTGGGGCGCGGCACCGTGATCTTAACACCGATTAAACTTATCGGCCGACGTATATCTTGGCGCGGTGAAAAGGAGAACTGCCTTACCGACGTACCGCCGAACGCTTTTGATCCCGGACGAAGGCAATAATTACTCCCGACATCGCTAAGGATCTTCGGGTAATATAATTGCAGTTTCTTGACTGCCCCCTCCCCTCCCCTCCCGCCTCCTTCCTCCCTCCTCCTTTTACAGGACGGCGAAAAGTGTCGCTTGGGAAGCCGTTCTCTCATCGTAATTCGAGAGTGTACAGTAATCTTTATCCTCTACTGTTTAATACCGGCGTATTGATCCGCATAGAGTTCCGTTTTCCTTTGTCCTCTTTTTTTTTTCATCAGCAAAGGGTACGCAGTTCTTTTTTCGATCGATCGGGGCAGTCTTTTTCCGAAAGCTTTTCCTCGCTAATCGGAAGCATGTTATTTTGGGAAAAATGTGTCCGCCGCTGCTTTACGGGCGGGCAATGTACCGTTTCGAGCTTTGCTTACTTAATGTTTCTAAATGAGGAATCGCGCTTAATGGTAGATGAATAATGAGTGGCGCGGATACCTGGGAAGAGCCATGGCTGGAAGCTTTGGCACTGAGTAGATAAATACTCGGTGTGCAGTGCAAATTGTATATCGGTGAGATAACGTTTTATTTTCGGTGTTATGTGAGGCCTTTAATATTTTTTACTACTATTTATTGTTTCGCCACAATAATTTTCACGCAAATTGCAAAATTATTCGTTCTTGAAGCGTCAGAGGAAAGTCAAAGCACTTGTTCATCCCAGTTTAGACATCTTAAGTGAACACTGATCAGTTCTACTTTTAAAAAATGTATTTACAATTGTCAAGGTTTGGTGTCGTGCCGAATGTATACTTCGGTGTATAAATGAAATATAAAGATGTACCGTGGCAGTGGAGAAGATTGGCGTTGTTGATAAATGAGGCACTTCCCGAAAGGCGAATGAGACCACAGGGTGCACTAAACTGATTCCCTTGTTCGTCATGTCGAGCATCGCTCGAATCCTTTTTCAGAAACTTGTGCATACAACGCCCTGTATAAACAATACACTACGCGCAAAATTGCGTATCCGGACATGTTTAAATAGACTTGCCGAAATTAACAGAAAGTTAGGTGAAGACCTATGTTCGAGTCTTTAGTTTTAAAAATATGTCTGAAATGCACGTGTTGTCTTCCATTTTTAAATTGAGATAAAAACAAAGCTAAAGAACTAATCGATATAATTTTTGTACTAAAATAAAGGCAGAAGTCCGAACAACAAGAAAAAAATATAGATCAGGTGCTTTGAACGCGTTAACGAACCAAAAGAAGTGTAAAGACCGTCTATCGACAAAGTCCGCAATCACTTAGTTGCCAACCCAACGGAAACATAATTAGATCCCGTAACATAATCGGGACGTCCATGCGGGGCAGAAGTTCAGCAAGTTCGATCCGTATCATCGAACGGCAAGAGAAATTGGCCGAAATTACGGGCTGCGGATTATTTTGCGCGTCGGAGCTCTCGAGGAGCGAATAAAAGCTAAACAAAAGGACATGGGAAAACGGGGAGTGACGCCGGGATAATGTCGTTGCAATCAAGGGGTGACGTGTCACTGTCGGACAATGTCGGCCGGCTATTAAAATCGGCATAATTAGAATTATGCCAGTCACGTTGCATCGAGCTGGCGCGCGAGTCTCGTAATTAACGCTTGCCGTTTCGCCTCTCGCAGCTTCCCCCCCCACCCCTTTTATCAACCCCCGCTGCGATGGCGAAACAAAAGAATCGGACTCGATGAGCGCCGCTCTTCGGTTATTGCCGGGAAATTTTCGTTTTTTCAGCCTCGGCCTACCGTGTGTGCGCCAATTGAAACTGGTTACCTCGCGCTCCCGAATTGTTTCCGATACTTAGCTATTATACTATATACTATATACTATACAACTAGCTCCGTTGCCATCGCGTTTCCGTAGATGTAAGTTTCGCGCGGAATGACGTAAATGTGCGACGTTATTAAATCTTCGAATGTTGACTGAAGCCTCGACGCGAAAGTCTGCGAGCTGGAAAACAGTGGTGTCTGTCCTATTCAGATTGCAATTAGTATAGAAAAATTGATTCTGAATCCGTTCGGAGCAGTCGAGGGAAAGTCAAGTTAAAACTGTTTTCGCATCGTAGACTTTTCTATCTTGACAGAATCTATACGTAGACACTTGAAGATGCAAGCGGAGAAAAACGAAAGCAACGAGACAACGTTGATTCTGTTTATTCTGTCTCGAAAATAAATGACCGAGTGTCGTTCCCATTTTCATTATTATCGTCCCAAGCACGGAAACCATTTTCGCACAAAAATCACGATACCGGCCTCATTGTACGGTCGGCAGAGAATTCCTTGCTAATCGGGAAAGAAAATTAATATACATTCCCTGACTGGCGGCGTGTATGTATGCATATGTGTGTGTGTGTGTGTGTCTGGCAAAGTAGTTGTGGCAGAAGATGCTGTCGGGATCTCGCCGTTCCCACGGGAAATTGAGGCAGCATGACAGGACCGCGATTATATCGTACCTGACCATCCGATACATACCCCACATGTATGCACTAGTGTATGTACGACAATGTTTACGGACACGCACTAATGCGCGAAGGTATCCTCCAAACAAGCAGAGACATCTTTTGCGCGCCCAGTTTGTAGGTTGGTAGTGATAAGCGCGGTTGACCAATATATGTCTATTCGATAAACTCTTCTATCGACACTATCGTCATACAGATATAATGCATTATTACACTATACAAATATTGTCCAAAGTTTATAGATTAGGGATGTTTCGATACTTGCAAAAAGTATCCCATCATTAACGCTTCGAAGGATTAAAAAGAAATGTATAAAGTATGTTGATAGGCCAGGACTTCCGAATCTTTTTATAGAGAGAAATATTTTCATCGTAAGACGCTGATAGGCTCTCTTTCGCGATATTTCCTCCTCATTACAGAATTCACATTCTTGCATTTTTTTTTAAGTCAAAGCTAACACGTTCAAGGCGCCAAAGCGAAGCTCGAATCAATTTGCGCGCAGATCGTGTCGTCGATACGGTACACGAAATACGGATCGCGATATTCAGTTTCAATAATTGACAACATCTATAAACTGTGAAACAGCGAGTGAAATATCGGACTGGTTCACTGTCGGCGAAACTTTGTTTGCGCGCTGCATTCGTCAAAGTAAACGAAGTGGCGCCGGCAAATACGCGCCCTAAACCGATCATTCTCGAGGCCTTAACCCTTTCGGTCACGAATTATTATCCATTGATCTAAAAATCCCATTTCTTGTTTATTAAATATTTAGCCCTTTTTTGACCATGTGGCATCATCGGAATAATTCTAAACCCCACCCGGGACCAGGACTGTAATGCAAAACGTCACAAGCATCCGAGACTCATCGGATCCAACCGAAACGAGACTGTTCGGCAGTATCGCCGAAACAAATGACGATTTAATACTGAAATTACCATCGTCGTCGCGAGCGCGCCGCGCATGTACACGGTGGCGATAAGTACGAAGAGTATTGCCGGGTTAACCGTTTATTGTGCGCGCCGGCAGTTTCTTCTTACAATTTGGCAGGACTGTTTTGCTCTAGGTCATTAGCGGCGTGTGCGTGCACGTGCGTGCGAGCCACCGCCAGCTCAGTGTGCGTGTGCACGCGCGCGCGTGTGTGGGCACGCCCGGGACACGATTGGCCGACATGTTACGCCTTGTGACAGAAGCAGACGTGTGATAGTGGTCGTGTACACGGCATGACGGGGTCTTCACACGCGAGCATGCACGTGAGAACATAAATGCGGCCAGTACATGTGCTGCTAATCGATGAATATTTGGGGAGCTGCGCTCCTAATAAAATTCAATTTCAGACGAGGACCTCTCGAATTAATTCCGTTATTCATGCAAAGTACGCTAATCAAGGATTATTACTTAGAGCATAAACGCTAGAAATAGTATATTCCAAGAGACTTTTCACACAATTAAACGAAACACCCACAATTAAATTTGAAGAGGGTTCATCTTATCAGAGAGAATACGTTTGACTTTAACTGTCGCATAATTACTTGGCAATGTATACTGCAAAGGCGATCGTGCAATTAGTATTACTGCTTTTGATGACTGACGAGAGAAATAGTATTAGAACTCTGTATCAGAGTGTGTACTCGTGCTGGGTAAAAGACTGCGCTGGGCGAAAAGTTTCTCAATCGACGATGTAGAGAATTAAAAACTGTTCCTTCGTTACCTTGACTGATACGAGTTTCATACTCGCGCCGGGAGACATAATATCACATCTGGCGCCACCGCTTCGCGGAGTGTCTTGATATTCTTCAGACACTCCGATCTTTTCCCCATGGTCCTCTCGCTGACAGACGGAGAAATGGCGAGGCTGGGAATGAGGGTAAATGGTCGTTGCCAACTTGGCAAGCGCGGTCTGTATTTGGTAATTAGGAGGAATGTCCCGGTAATGACGCGGTCCCCAAACTTTTTGGTTTTGAGATACTGCAACTTTTTAGCACACCCTCATTCATAATTGAGCGAAACGTTTTGCCTATTAACAGAATGGCAGCGGCTAAGTGTAGTTATTTTCTTGTTCCTTTTGTAACATGACGTAAATAGAAATAGTGGTTCTTACGACCTTGAATGAACGTTGGTCTGAGTAAAGTTTTTGAAAAGACGTCGCTCCAAATGAGAAATACATCATACGGCGAGGATCTTTCTTTATATCAATACACCTTTGTCTTTTATTTTTCAAGCTGAAAGCTTTTAGTTTCATAGCTATTTAGTACACTTACGAGAATTTCAATTTCTTAAAGCTTCATTATAACATGTTAATGGCAGGTTATTAATTTGGTACGTGTTCGAAATTATTTAATTTTTACTTTGAAGCGGCGGGACTGAAATTTTTACCGTCCACGTTCAATTCTAGAATATTCTTGCTGTAACAGACGGGACTCCAATATTGCAAGCATCTATGTCAGTGTTTCGTCTCGCAAGAGAAATCGATGTTGCTTTTTATCGAACGACATCTCATGTATGCCACGAATAGCATGGAAAATTCAAAGGAGCACATCCCTTTCGACATCCTTTTACAGGACGTTCGTCAATTAGTGTAGTTAAACTTACAAATATATCTGTATCGTGTGAGGATTAAAGTCTTTGATATTTTCAAATAACTCTTCTTCTTCGTCAATGAAACGTTACGATGCGTTGAGTAAAGATACATTTTCCTTTACATTTCGTATACATTTAACGCGTTCGTACAGAACCTCATTTAATACGAGCGACATTCTTCAAAATTCTATTTCCACTTTTCATTCAAAACATTATAAAAGTCAAGTCTTGTACCTTCAAACGAATTATTTATCACTCCGATTTAACAAATATTTACTGTTTCATTAGGCAATTCCGCTTTGTACCAGAGACCTTCGACTCAGCCAAATGTGCAGTCGAAAAATCACTCCAGCAAGAGGTTAATTCGCCAATTCTCTGCTTAATGCACAATCGAATCATCCGAATTGCTTGGCTAAGAGTCGTAATTCGTTCGGGTGGGTTGAAGAATCGTCGTCGTCCATTATTCGTCATCCGGGCTAATCCGGCGATACTTCGCCGGCATTTAAGTCCATTTTCTTTGATCGGCCGCTCGCGTAAATTATATCCAGCCCGCATTTAATTACCCCCCGGGCAAATGAATGGGAAAACGTATGCTCAATGGCGCTGAAACTATGCGGGAATTAGTGTTTTCCCACTGATTGTTCGTTCCGGCGTCGGAAACAGCGCTCATCGATTAAAACGGCGAGCCGGTTGCGTTTAATTCTACCTTTACCGCATTCCGCCCGATGCAATTGATTGTTTTGTAAAAGGTGGGTAGATCGCCAGTGTGCGCCCAACCGACAAATAATATGATTACGTCCGTTCGTAATATCGAGAACGTGACGCGGCGAGACGTCGGAAAACATCTTGACGTTTGAGGTACAATCTTGTCAATTTGGAACGGAAAAATGTCGTTAACACGTTCGCGGACAGTAAATGTTTCGGCGAGGTACAGAACTTGACAGTCGTTTTATTCTTAAATTGGCTGTGATATCCGAAATTTGATTAAGCACAGTTTATAAGGGTTGTCAGATTATCGTATTTTAATTGTTATATACAGTGAATGCTATACCATCTTAACTATAGCAAAACTTAAGGTTATATAACATTAAATTCAAAATAATTGACTTTATGAGTTGAATGCTATAGGCATTCATGTCATTCTGCATCATCGTGAAAATGAATGCTATAGCATTCACGTCCGCGAACGTGTTAAACGGTAGCTGTTCGAGACTTCATTGTTTACATGATTTGCGTATGCTCCGTTGTTCGAAAAGGATACCTTCACATCCGATTATTTAACGAAGGACATAAAAATGCCTGCTTCACTGTTGTACAGTCTGTTCGCTGAGATTCTTTGAACATCCCGGTTAAATTGTTTAATCAAGGTTAGTGAGTTGCAGGCAGTATTAAAACGCAATGCAAAACTTTTGTTAATGCAAACACGTGTAGAAAGTTTCAAACATACCTACTGATATCTGGATAAGTTATAAAGTAGTTAATGTAAGTTTATACTTTACAGAAACTGTGAAAGTATTTGAAGTCTTACTTAGGTATATGTGTGCTATCCATTTTTTTTTTATACTTGGGCGACCTTACACAATACTTATACTTTTGCCGTACAGCCGTTTTTAAACTTTTTGCAAGCAAAATTTTAAATTTGCAGTAATTATTTGATGCCGTCTACAAATATTTTTGAATATTACACAAAACTTACTTTTTTCGTCCTGGTAGTCATATTTACTTCCGGCTTTATATCTTTACGCTGATAATGCTCATAAAAACGTATAATTTTAAGTGTACAAATAATTTCTCACGTTATTGCGTAAAAAGCACTGTCACTTAGAGTAATCGAACTTTCACTCTCACGGCAGTCAGCCATTTTTGTATCAACCCGCATTGCTACGTGGAACTCACTTCGTTCATACTGCTTCGTACTTCCCTCGTACCCG
The DNA here is from genome assembly GCA_914767735.1 of Anoplius nigerrimus. Lineage (NCBI taxonomy): Eukaryota > Metazoa > Arthropoda > Insecta > Hymenoptera > Pompilidae > Anoplius > Anoplius nigerrimus. The sequence goes on from OU612090.1 coordinate 11,536,903, forward strand.
TTTTATCTTCCGCATCTCACTACATTTTTTTCCACCTCTCGGAACGTAAACTCATAGCGAGTCCAACAAACTTGGAGAAATCGGTAAGCGGCAAACCACTGTAACACAGGAGTGTGGTTGTGCGCGCAAGCTATACGGGGTGTGTTGCCAGAAATTGAACCAGGCGGATATATCGACAAAACGGAAAATTATGGAAATTCTTTTCAACTCAATATCACGCCGTTTTATGCAAGATGTAGGTTGAAAAAATCTACATTAGGACAATTTTAACTTTACCGACTAAATTTGCGGAACAAAAGTCATATTTGTTATGAATACAAAAATGTTCTCTTACGCGAAATACACAATGACGATACACTCATTATATAGCTTTGTACCGGAATTAAACGGCTAAAATCATTCTGACAATATTTCCTTGAAAGTTCGTTTCCCTATCAAGAATCCTTCAAAGCCCGACAAGAAAATTACTCTCAGCGCCTTTGGCCCGGAATCTGTGCAATCCTGTCCGAGGCGTATACTTAACTGTTTCTGGGAGCTCACCCTGTGTTAGTGTACACAGACGGATACATAGGACTTGTGCGAAGGTGCATACGTAAATAGGTGTGTAAGTATGCATGTAGCGACGCACCTCGTTTGATCCTGTGATACCTAGCACAGATTTTGAGATCATGGTCCGACCACAGAGAGAATATCGGATCGCAGGATGTATAATGTGCGTACAGTCCTCTGTTCTGTACGTTTGCTCGCTTTGTGCCACCCGACGCGATGGATAGAAGTACAAGGATCTGCGAATGTTACTCGCATTGGATAACAACTATCGAATTCTCATGACTTGCAGATTAACATAGCATTGACCACACGGAATAATTACTCATAATTTGTCGGCGCAGTTATTCTATGGCACACAAAGATATGGATAAGAAAGTGATAGCCGAATGATCGAGTCCTTATTAGATACGTATAGCAGCGAACACAGATCATTTAAGTGATACAAATAAATACAAGAATACATAGTCAGAGAATGTAAAGGTTTAGATTTGATACCGATGATATTAATGATTATACGCTTACGCTTTATATTGTTGAAATATTTACAGAGTGCAATTTGTAAGAATATATTTCGCTTTCAGACTGGTGAAACAACTCAATTTGAGAAATAGTAGCATTTTTTGTTACGTGATAATTCAGTTAATCGATCTTAACCTATTATTTCGTCGCTCCGTATGAACTTTGAAAAACAGAACTTCAAAAATATTGCCCGAAAATCCGAAAATTGACTGTCACTTTACGTTCCCGCTGTTGAACCCGAAAAACATCTATGTTCGTTCAGCGCATCTCAACCAGCTGTCTCGTTCGACGATTCTCGAATATTTCCGAACAGTCGGACAACGAGTCGGTCGAATCTCCTGGTCACAGTAGAGTGAGCTTGCTTACTCAGAGGTTCTAGAAGAGAAAAGTGTGTACAAGTTCACAACCTAAATACAATATTTAAAAGATGGAAAAAAAAACCGTTGTTAGTTTATTAACATTAAGTGCTCTTTCTCATAGTGATGTAAAATTATGCTTCACTGTTTGAAGTCTGAATGTATCCAAACAGAACAATATCACTCTGCACATGTAGAATGCAATTGCGAGAAGCGTGTCATGAAATATTTGCATCAGTTACATTGTAAACACTCGTACATTCATCAATAAATTCATTTGCAGTATTCTCTTTTTTACCTGATGCCACGGATAAATCATTTTCTTCGATGTGAGACATACTGAGAAATATGAGACTCTTTCTCGCCGTAAAATAGAAAACCCTGGTGTGAAGTAGATATATGATAAATTCATCTGTTAATGTATTATCAATGAAAACATTTAACTGTTATAAAAGCATTACACGAGGTTACTCAGTAAACGTTTCCCACTTTTTGTCACCCTCCAAATTTTCTCGCCCTCAACACCGAAATGTGTATCTTATTTTCATGGTGGAAAACTATCATAATATTTATAATAGAAAATGTGTTGCCTTAAGGTTATCGATTGCCATCGGCCGTTAATCTCAATTCAAAGTAATGTACACTTCCGTGGAAAAACAGCAGTCGATTGAAACTTATACCTGAACTGCATGGTATCTCGTGTTACGTACCCTTGCTATGAGATACATATCTCGCAGTTGGTAGAGAATGAGTTGAAAGGTTAATCAATAGTGTGGTTATAACCTTATAAGGCTTTAGCCCTGTCGAAAAGTACTTCTTACCGAACATAGTACGGAACATATCGGCTTGCCACGTCTAGGAGGAAATTTCTACTCACACTCTTGACAGTGTTAGTGCACATGTGTTTACATGTATTCGCACACTGTAACGTTTACGTGTACAACGGCAGTTATGTAAGCACATGCGCGCGTGCACAACAAATTGCGGGTAATTCATAAGTGAATTTAATTAATACTGATAGCTGAGTTATGATGATGTACTGTTTGGCTCGGTAGAAATGTCCGGATTTTACATTCTTCGTGCTGTTACGTTTGCAAGACTCGTTGGAAAAAGAATATGGGTTTGTGTCGCACTTGAGATTTGCTTTAAAGCTCTCTTATTGTTTAAGTACAAATACATGTTTCGACTATAACGCAATGCATTCTGTTCTTTCACGCTAGAACGTGTAATTTGATTGAAAAAGTAAAAAATTATCAATACATGTTCCACGGATATATATTGAGATTACTTTACCTATATGTATGAAGTAAAATCATGTTTTATCTCGGTGGCAGAAAATTATATATTTTCTTCATAAAATTCAAGTATCAGTCTTCACTTATTAAATATATACATTTTCAGCTGACTACTTCATGTTTTTGTGTGCAGCACTACAGTTTTTCTTTTAAAATATTTGTCTATTAACGCTGCATGATAAAGGTAAATCATACTGTGCGGTAATGTATGATCCCCGATGAACATTATAAACACGTAGTGTATAAATATGTCACGGGACTGGCGGAACGCGCACGAATGCGTCGAGAAATGCAAACCTCGCGTTGTTTATTTGCGAAAGATTTCGCGCGCAAAAGTTAATTTTCAAGAGAATTTGCGTATCGCATGTTACAATAAATCCATCGCGACCGGAACCAATCTAAATTTGCAAACGATAAAATCAATATCCATTTGATGGCATGCAAGTGTTTGTCTCGCTTAAATAGAGGTATTAGTGTCCAGCTGTTATGACACAGTGGCGCGTATTTGTAATAAATTTAATATTTTTGGCCTTTTACCGAAGCTGTAATGGCCATATAAACTCTTTATCTTTTACGCTCCGTCGAATCAGAATACATGGAATATCAAAATAGAATCAACAGTTAATCATTTTTCTAGAAAAGTTCGTCTGCATATTCCTGTTGCTTTTTTTAAAATAATAGTATGCGAAACTTTACTCGCTTTGAGACTTACGAAATTATTTCCCTCATTACCTATACACGTGCATATCATATAAGACCAGCGAAATAATATATATTATATATAAACAAGTCAACTTATTAGCGACAATGGACATCGAGATGAATATTATTCGATTGGTCATTGAGATTGTTCCGTAATCTTGTCGTCGAGCTCGTCCTTTCCCAGGCACTTGAAACATTTTTCCGACAGCCAAGTAATCTGGGAGGGTGGTCTTCCTTGGCTTAACAGTCCGCCGCCTATCGCCACCGCATCCGCGTGAGAAATTTTAATAACAAATACCCGGCAAAGGCACGAACAACCTCCGAGGAATAAATTTACTTCACATCCCGTCGCGCGGCAGTTTATTTTTAAGAACCGCACCCCTCCTTGAGATGCAAATGTTTCCGTGCACGCGGCACACGAGCCTTCCCCCTCCCCCTCCCCAATTACCCCATCTCATTTAATTTGCTCGCCTCCTCAATATCTTTCCCTCTCTCATAGACATACTTGCAGGCATCGGCGCGTGGACTTACTCCGTCGTCGTCTCTTCACTTTGACACGGGAGGAGGGAGATGGGTAGAGGGGGGGGGGGGGGGGCGCGTTTCTTTCGCAGCTTCCTTTATCGCATTCTCCGACATTTATCCACCTAGACGCCTAACCCTAACTTGGGATGCTTCCTATCCCACTGTCCTCCAGCCCCTCTCAACGTCTTCCTCATTCTCTTCCAGCCTCATCCTCCTTAGTCCCGGCAGAGCTTCCTAAATTTACTGGCCCGCGTTTTCACTAAAGCAGGAAATACTAAGAGAGCGTCCTTCGCTAAGCTTCGAGACACGCCGGACTACCCGAAAGTCTCTTTAGGTTTCTACGCGTTCCCCCCACCACCCCTCGCCAGTTCACCACACCCCACCCCACCATTGGCCTTCCAGTCGGCCACGGACGAGTCAAATATAGACGGCCGATGTTGCAGCCGATGTTGCGCTGCAAGTGACTGTCGTGTCCGCGGATTTCGAGAGGGCTTCGGCTCGCTTGTCTCTTTTGACGCAACGCTAGACTCTTCCGTTCGCGTTTTTCTCGTCGAGCTCGGGTCGAACAAGGACGGCGGAGGATTGTTTTGGAGGACAGAACGCGCACGGTGTTCCGGTGAGAACGCTCGATGGACGGCCGGATTATTTTTGGGATGTGGCTGTGCGCTGCCGAGCGGCTTTCAAATGTGCGTTCGTTGGAGAGACGGTATGGGCAAGCAATTATGAGAGTGATACGGACGCGAAGCGGTCAAGGAAGCTGAATTAGTTGCTTCAATTTAGCCCGCGTCGTTTACTGTAATGAGATAAGGGATGAAGGCAGTTTACCTTTTTTATTGTATTGTTTTTCTTCGTGCTATCGCGTTTACGGGAAGTGTATTGAGATCACCGAAAGACTGTATATAATTTGGATCGCATTTCTATTTTATTTTAAAATGAGTACTTTTCGTTAGCGTTACTAGTGAAGGACTGTTTCGTTGATAGAGTAACGAAAAGATGCGTGTGATAAAATAAAATGCTTCGATAAAATTTGCAATGAGTTGTTTTCTCATTTTAAATATTTGGTCGAAATTTGGCTTTAATGAACTATAAGTGTGAGCGAAGCATTACGCTTTCTCCATTTGTTTGAAGTTTATATTATACTGCTATATTATAGTTTCTCATATTAAAATCGTATATACCAAGATATAATAATTTTTGCAAACTGAAGTTGCAATCCAACAATAATGTAATAAACGAGGCCAAAATATACACGTTCGAGTAGAACAATTTGTGTCTGTATTTCATAAATTTGACTTATTAGAAATATTTGACTTACTTGGTCAAATGTAAATGCTTAGTAGTGAGCCGTACATATGTGCATACGTAAACACGCCTCCGTGATTTCATGTATGCATTCAGAACGTCGGTCCTCTAAGGATACTTTTCTCATCACAGTTTGTTTCGTAATTTGCATAATTTATGAAAAATGCAGGAAAGAGAGATGAGCTCCATCCAGCATTGGTTCTATTTTCCTATTCTTTGTTACATCTACTTTATGCCAGATACCGTTCCCCGTAAAAATCACCGGAAAAACAGGTAGCAGTCCGAAGACAATTGCTTACGCCATTTTCGAAGATGCAGAAAATAGGATAGGGACTACAAAGATAAAGAGAAAATCGTAACGTACGTTTGTCATTTTCTTCTGTTTATCTAGAGACTGTGCATCATGCGATGTTACCAATTTGCTATTGTAATTCAACAGGTTTGTCATAAGGCGGAATATTTATTATCTATCTTATTTACCATAGAAATTTGTTTATCTCATCTGGAGCAACCTTATATTTGACTATTCGGATATTATTATATATTTAGTAGACAGTGTATTAATAAACAGTTCAAAAGGGTATATCTTGAGACAGACGTCGAACTCACGCGTCAAATAAGGAAGCGGAAACGGGAACGAGTTGTGAAAAACGAGAAAAACGATAGAGTTGCGGTGAAGATTGAAGATTTCGAGACTATCCGGATATCGTAAATTGACTCTTTCTCCCCTCCACAATTTTTGGGCACGTGTCGCCCGAGTTTACGCTCAAATTAGACAGAGGGAACGAAGCTCGTGGACGCTGACTTAGAAAAGCCTGCATCGGTTGCACTTTCCTGCCTCAAACTTGACGCTAAACACGTGTTATTCCGAGTTGAAGCATTCATTGAGCGAGCATGTTTTTCCCCGAGCTTGACGTAAAGTGTGAAGGTTGAGGTCTGCGAAATAACTTTTCACACCTCCATCCTTGTCTCTGCCAGATCAAAAATATGCTAGTCCGGTACTTATGAATGTTTACGAGCAAAGGGTCGAGTTTTATCGTGCTTGAAACTTTACTTGTGCAGATATCAGCCTGAATTGTACACGCAAATATTTGAATCCGCATTCATTGGGCCAAGTCATTGGCCTCCTTTACCATTCCAATGAGCATTGCTCAAAACTTTATCGTCCTATGTCATCTTTCGCAATTAAAGAAACACAGATTGATCCTACTCAACCCACTAAATCTAACTTAATCGTCAATTAAGTATATGTAACAAGATAAGTGTTCGACACAATAACTCCCCATCGTCCAAACACACGCACCCTCACCCACACTCCGCTCAATAACTCAGGGTCTGTTCCCAGAGCAATACCTAAACATAACCTACAAATCACCGAATCTCCTCCAAAAATCTCCGCACCTTAATCTCACGGCAATGCTCCATCTCCGGGGCAAAATAGTGTTTTATTTACCTATCAAGATCGCTGCAGAGCCGGCGCCTATAAATAAGTGCGTTAACTGGAGAAAAGCACGACAGACGTAACGCGCGACACAGGTACAAATTGGCTCCCTTAGAATTATATTAAATCTCTCCAAAGACACCCATATCCCAGACCTGCACAAAGCCGCACACATCCCCGCAATCATGGAATACATTGACTCCTCAGTACAAAAGCTATACCAAAGTGATCACCCCAACAAATACCGTACAAGCTAAAAATTCCAACCCCATTAACCCTGCTACAACCACCGCACCCACATGACCCCTAATACATGACCCTGATGTTTTTTTTTTTTGAAATTTTTCCTCATAACCCAATATCACGGGGCTAAAAGCCATTTCCCTCATCCATCACGAACCTCCTAAATTTTTCCTCTCTAAACAGGTAATAGGAAGAAGATTCCCAGGCACTGTAGACCAAATCTCAAGAAAGAAGATCCAAAAAAAAAAAAAAAATTGGCTGACATAGGCCAACCGGCATCCGAGTAGGCTAGCGCTATTTTCCTCGCTCGTCCAATTTCCCTCGAAATGCTCTCCGCTCTCGTTCGGCCCCCACCCCACTCCTGTCGGGCTCTATTTTTCTGTCAAATTAAAAGTACAATGCCTCGGGTCAAATCCTCGGGTGCCATTCCGCTTACGCCGTCTCTGGTTCGACGACGATCGACAAGTCCCGCTTCGAGGCACAGAATTGGCGAACTTCGTCACGTAGCGCGTTAATGTAACTACGCCGAGGGATCGCCTTGCGCAATCACGACTCGCAAACTAGAAAGATAGAGGGGCGGACGGCAGGGGCGGCAGGGCAGGCGGGAGGGGGGTGGGGTGGAGTAGAGTGGGGGGATGAGACTGGGAGGGGTCCCGGGGCCGAGAGAGTGGAATGGGAAAAGTGAGTGGTGAGAATCGCATACCGAGTCTTTCCCGGCGATTTCGACCTTTCTGCCTCACAGATGGCCCTACGGTTTCGCAGGAGAGATTTCGGGCTGCGAGGCGAAAATTCTTTGACTGACGAAGAAACGATCTCGAGGAATTGTCCTCTCGGAGTTTGCTTCGGCTCGCTTCGAGGCGCTTTTCGGCTGCTCGGGGAGCAAATGTTCTTTGTTTAGTTTCGATGGCTGGCTGGCCTGGGATTGAATGCTTTTTCACGCGGGGTGGTATGCGTCAGGTGTGAAGTGGAGGGGATAGTCAAACGGTGTGAGGCTGTGTTAAGTGTAAAAACTGTCCCTGAGGTCGTTACAGGCGTAGACAGGAGGTTTTGGAAGGTTTGGTGACAATTTTGAAATTCATGAAGCGATCCCGTAAAAATTTTCTGACACAAATTGTTTCGATTCGAGACAATGTGGAATCGTTAAGCGATATTTTCATGATGTACGGGAACGTGCTTATATTATAGTTAATATACGTAAATAATTAAAATTTCTAACGGGAAGGGTATGTATCGTACATCAGTTCTCTCTGTTTGAAAAACGGCTTCGCAATAATTGGAAAGAGCACGTTTAACATTTGACTACTGTATGATACGAAATCCGTTGGCAATAACGCACGCATTTCTGTGACACAGAGCATCGGTGAGCTGTTCGGACAAAAATGTTCAATTATCGATACCTCCGAACGACGGCATACAAAATTGCAACATGTCCCAATGAAACATTCGACCAGCCATCGATACATTACATTCGACTCAATCACTTTAAACGCATCCCCCGGGGGAACATTTCAGCGGTATGAGCGACAAACGCGAAAGCCGTTATTAGCGACTAATACCGTGAGTCGAAAAAAAAGGGGAGCTACAAACGGTCAGAGTCCGCGGCCATTTTGTCCGCAGCCAGAATCAAACGGCTCGCCCATGAATGGAGCACCGGATTTCATCGGCAAAAGTTTCGCCCCCATCGGAAACTGTTCCCGATCGCGTAAGTCGCAGTTTGTCTCCCGACCGAAAAATAATGGAAGCGTTTCATTTCGTCGATCCAATAAGCGAGCGGACGGGAGTCCGGCGAAAAATTTGTGGCCGCGAATTCCGCGACTGGGCTCGCCTCGGGCCCCGGATTATAATGAAATATTTACATTTGGGAGCGCAGTTGTAATTTAATTCCGGTGAAAAGCAGCCAGCAGGCAGAGTGGAATGGGGGTGGTGGGGGGAACGTTAAGAAAGTTCGTTAGAGTTTGATGCAGAAAACGCCGGGAACAGGATCAGAGAGTGGACAGTTCCTGGGGGTTACGGGCTGCTCCCTGACGTTTGTTATGAAGGAAGCCAGGCAAAGGGTGGGTGAGCCGTGAGGGAGGAAACTGCCGGAACGAATTAAAAGAAGTGGCTGGGCCAAGGCAGACGTAACGGGAGACATTTTTCATCGGACGCCGCCGACGAAAATAGTCTTGTTGTCGTATCGGATACGCGAAATGTCTCTTTGCGAAAGACACACTGACGTCCCGATTGTGCAAATGGGCCCACCGAAATATCGTATGGGCGAATATTAATAAGGGCATTAATTAAATTACTTTAGTTAAAAATTAATAAGCCCTTTTTTGGTTGAAAATGATCAAGACATAGATATATACAAATCAATTAAATTAGAAGTTTAATTTTTACGAGCACTGTTTAGGAAATGGCTACATCGGCATGTCACTTTTGTGACTCTTAAATCATAATAATAGAATTACTTGGGAAGCAACTGCAAGTACGTATGTACTTGTATTTCAATACATATACGTGTCCCAACAATCATAACTCGTTCTTCATATTTTTTGGTGTTATGCTCAGTTTCTCCATTTTGAACTGATAAGAAAGTATCAAATTTCAGATATCGCGGACAAATCCACTGATTCGGATTACAATTGGCTATCTCCATGCGGGCACAAAAACTGCCGAATCGTCAAAGGCGTTAGCATTTCCATGGGCACGTTTGGAACTGAGATTCATTGAAATGATAGTCCTTTTAAGCGAACAACGCTTCATAAAAGTCCTGGGGAAATTTAACGAGCAAACGCGTAGAATAGTCGAAAAGGAAGAGACTGGATCGAACAAATGAGTTCTATGCTCTCGGCTTTTCTGTTCCGGAATCGTCGAAAAGATAGCACGCGCATTTGCATTTTCCATTCGATTAATTTCATTCATCACTCTGTAGTGGTACGAGTACTGTACCTTTGTTACTTTCAAACACTAATTAACGTTAAATATTTACCACCCACATTAACAGAAGATGTACGATCATCATACGTCGCTTAGAACGCAACAATCAGAATTTCTTTTCGAGAATATAGAAATGATTGGTATTCTGTTTTGCACTGAAATCCTTTAATTAAATTCTTCTCCACATGTTCTCTCACATGGGGTTTGAAAAAAAATCTCTCACGTTAAGTAAAGCTTGCTGTTGCTTTGTTACTTTAATTAACACAGAGGTTGATATTGAATATTTATTAATTAATATTTAGTGTATTCTGGTGATAAATGCGATACGTTTCAATAAGTACATTAAAAATATCTTTGCAATTAAAATATGCTTTAACGCATGAAAATATCGAACTACGTTAGTCAGTAACGACAGGCATAATTACAAAAATCTTTTTATGCTCCGCTATGATACAACGGTATACTATTTCGACTGTATAACGTCAAAACCCTTCATTAAACCCTTTTATAATAACGCAGAACGTGTTCAAATACATAGTGTGATACTTCTACAATGTAATTTAAATCCCATTACGAACGATGCGCAAAGCAAAATTATTCTAAATATCGTTACGAACAAAACCGTATCAATTTTCTCGCTCTACTGGATAACACATTGTCATCGATGTCAAACTCCAACGGACCCCTCCGAAAACAGAATGCGTTATCGGTTTTACTGACACTCGCAGTTTTGATTGCCATTTTCAATTACAAGCATCGAATTAAACATAACCCGAGTAGCAACGATGAAGGTATGCGTTTATGCAAGTCATGTATATGTAATTATGAACCGAGGAATAAGTATGCTTATGCTATCCGTATAAAACTTATTTGTTTATCATTTCGGCGCATTTTTTACATACGATACAATGAGACACGTTTATTTAAAAATTGTCGACTATCGTTATGCGAAAAATTTCCTCTGTTCTGTTTGTTGCATCAGACTACATGTAGTTCCTCCAAGAAAACGATTGCAACGCCTTGCTCGCAGTCGATAAATTCAGTCTCCGCGAGGAACTGTACAATTTTCTAATAAGTTCTTTTTACGGCAGGTAGGAGTAACGAAGGTTTCGGTGACGTATTTTTTTACGTGAATATGCAAAACGGTTGTAAAATTACGTATGCGCGGAGCCTCATATTTTTGAGAATTTTTATTACGCCGAGTCAGGGCATAACAGAAAAAAAATGTAACCCCGAAACGTTGTACTTCCGCTTCAATTTCCTTGACGCAGCAATAATGCGTCTCACCGAATCAATGATCGCAACTGTCATTGTGCAGCGGTATTTATTCGAAAATTCAAAATCGACGGTGACGATCACGTTACTTACTCGAGTACCTTTACAAATGTAAACTCAGCCGACGTAAAGGTTTTTACTGTTCTCCTTGTTGATATTAGCCTCTAAAAATGTTTGAAACGCCAACCGCCGTGAAAGCTTGAAATCGTTAATAGAACCGCAAACTATGTCGGGTCTACGTACTCGTTACAACAGCAACGAAACCCTGTACTTACGTTTTTATGCTTTCAACATCCCCCTCCCCCCTCCCGGCACCCCTTTGTTCCTTTTCCCTCTTCCTTTCGGAGCGGGCGCGCGCGCGCGCACGCGCCCGCGCGCAGTGGCACGTATACGAGATTTCTCCTTTTTATTTTCCGGGAGTGTAAACTCGGCGGTTTGATTTCTCTCTTTTTCCGCGCCGCGTCTGTTTCCTTCCTTCCGCGTCCCGCTTTGCCAGTTTTCTGTAAGGCGAGGGCGCGCTTGTTTCGTCGCCTTTGTGCCGCGCCACCATATTCAGGCGCGAAGCAGATAAATATAGAGACACAAGGGACGAAGATGACGGGACAAGGAGGCAGGCGGATGAAAACAAAGAGACCGCCAACGCAGAGATAACAAACGACTCGCGCAGAAGGTTGATTCGTAGCGGAATCCGGTATTGTTCGACCTTCGCGTCGACCTTCAGACCCGATAGTTGTAGAACCGTTTGATTAGACGGGGACCACGCGCGCCTTTGACAGTCTGAGCTTACCACATCTGTCGTCTTTCACCTAACGTGTTCATAGCTCGCAGACTCATTTTCCGCTGCAGATAGTTCACAGTCGGAAAATTAATAGGTCTCCGAAGAATTTGCTGTCAAACCTGGCCGAACGTTCGCACCCTTCCCGCCAAATCGAAGCTGACTCTCGTTCGACGGATTCTCCCCCCGTCTCTTCCGGCTTTGTCACTCTCCCGCACAATTGTGTGCGCGCGCGCGCGCGCCCACGCGCATTCGCTCGCACATTCATTTCACTCATTTACTCTCCCGCCTTCCTTTCGCCGCGGAGCTTCCAGCCTCTCGCCGGGACGACACAAACAGTTTGGTTTTCTCCGCAAACTTTTCCTCCGCTCTGCTTTTCCGCGTCACGAAAGCTATCCACTTCTTTTTTGTACATTTCGTTCCCCCGCGCTCTGCGGGGCCGAAGCGTTTCTTGCTTCACTACGCCATTTGTTTCCGCTTCGCGCGGCATGGATCTTCCTGCAGGTGAGGGTGAGTAGGGGGAGGGGGAGGGGAGCGATTATGTCCGTTTGGATGGAAATCTTTCAATTTGGGAGTGCGCTTCTTTAGATTTTCGGTGGCTGCGTTTTAGAGTGCGAGGTACGCCGATATAAATAATATTTAGAGATGTTCGCTAAAGACTTTTATCGATTGTAAGGGGTGGAATCTGCATTTAGCAAATTGGGGGGATGGAGGGTCAGATCATCAGGTTGGACTTATCTCGATTCGGTAAGAATTGTCAGGAGGGCCATAGACATTTTTGCCAACAAGAGAGAATGGCACTTTTCAATGTTTGTGTTTTGTAATCTTGTGTAAAGTTGTCGCTGGTTTCGTAAGGTTTTGCGAAAGTTGCCCTGGTTGATTACAAAATTTATACTTTTATGACGTTGACGTCGTGAAGTGAGTCAATTATTTTTCATATCGCAAGTTCACACACATTGACTTGCATTATCCCAGCAAGTTGAATTGAAAATATGAGGCGAATCGTCGGCAGTTCTACCGTTAAACTACAAACCTATACAGTGAAATAAATATCCTATTACACAAATATTCACCAGACAACTTCGACAATTCACGCCTTGAACGAACTTCCGGAAAGCTGACACGTGATTAATAAGAAGATGAAACGACAACATTCTCTGATCCCTTATTCCGTTAATTTTTGCCCCGCGTCATCTTTCCAACCCTTTGATATCTTGCCTCGCGTCATACAATACATCGCTTCCTTCTTATCTCTTTCGCCGTTTTCCCGCTTTCTTTCCGCTTCGCGCGAAACTCCTGTCGCTTCTTTTTCCTCGTCCCGCCCCCACCTTTCATCCTTTGTTCCGTTCAATTCATCTACTGCCGCTCACTTTCCGAGAAGTTAACGCATTCTACCTTCATTTTTCCGCGAACTCGGATAGTTCGCGACGCCGTCACATATATCGTCTTTGACGCGCACACGTATTCCCAAATGCATACAGCCAAAGGGTGGCAAACAATAACGTAACCGATATACGTGCACACGAAATCAATGTAGATTCCGCAGACGTTCAATGAGCGCACTCGTAGATTCCGGAAAAGATAGGCCGCCAAGCGCCGCTTAATACTCTTTTCTCTTCGGTAAAGGGGGTGTTACGAGATCGGCTCGTGTGTCGAATAAAGGTCAAGAAGCTGTGTTGCGAAGGCTGCCAGACAAAGACTGCCCACGTAAGACCCAGAACTGTCTGTACAGTTAATAGAACGTCAAAAGCCAACGTCAGTCATCACCTTGCATTAGGCACGTTATACGAGACTGTGTCAAAAGCGCACTCTACGGCCGTGGAATTTTAGTAGAACTTAAAACACTACAGTTACGAGTACGTTTGCTCATCCTTTGACGAGCATTTAAATGCGTTAATACTGGAATAAGTGGATAATTTTCATCGAGACTCGTAACAATGACGTTGCAAGGCTACTTTAAATATGAGGCCATTTCCAGTCGCCTTACCACATGCTTACGTTCAATTCATTCTTCCCCAGTCCGTCCTCCCCCATTTCTCTAGTTACACGGTATCCATTTCCACATCCCCTGACCAGGCCTTCCGTTCCAGATAATACAAATGTCGGACTTTTTACTCCTAGCCGTCCGGTTCACTTCCCCGGTTCCTTCTGAGAGAGAATGGAAGGGAGAGATGCCTTCTTTGTCCAGGAGAGAGGGCAAAAAAAAGCAAACACCGTCAGATAATCATCTTCCACTCGTCCGCTCCTGCTCGATTTTGTTTTCACAAGATCTTTCCTCTACCCCCTCCTTCCTCCCTCTCTCTCTCTCCCTCTCTTACTCCCACCACTCCTATTTCCAGTCCTCCGCATTTTATCCGGCTAATTCCGACCTCCGAATCCGAAGATCCTATCTTACGCGTTCGTTACGGACCTTTTTCTACCCGTGGCAGATCCTTGCGATATCGCCCGGCATCCTGTGTCTCAAGAATCGAAGGATTTTCCGGTTCTTTACGGCGAGACCGAGCAAACCTATGATTTCGGCGTAATCTCGCCATTTGCTGGACTTTGACCTCTCTCTCTCTCTCTCTCTCACGCACACAGTATCATTCTACGTCTGCCTAGCGTATGTTCGTTCGTACAGACGTGCACATTTCCGTCGTTTCTTTCGATCCTCTCCTTTTAAGCAGCCGCCGTAGTTAAAAGAAGTGTTCACCTAAGCACCCGTGGAATTATTCGGTATTTATAGCGCAGGCGTTGCTGCACTGCGCTAGAAGAGTTTAAGGTATGACTTCTTCCTGTGTTTTCTCCCGCCGCCACCGTGTGGGGTTAAGTTAGAGGTAGCGAAGAGTGCGACACGGTAATGTGCCGTAATGTAGGGCCGGCGGCGGATCGGTTGAAATATGATTTCTATACGTCTGGTAGAGGCTCGTAAACGTTATAGTAGTATTCTAATAGAGCGGGACGAAGTACTGTGTCATGAGATCGCAGTTAAAATCATTTGTGTGCCAAGAAAGAGTGCTTGTTATCGCGCCACCGTATATTCCGGTTGTATGTGAGAGTCGATTGGATTCAAAAAAATTGCGGCATATTGCGGATGAGAGTAAGGAGTATGTTATGATGATTAGCTGAGTATTGGAATAGTGAGATTTGGAATAGAGTTCTTTCAGTAAGTACTGCGTAACATTCCGTTATATTGCAGGATAATATACCAGTAGAGGACTGGAATTCCTAGCATAGCTTTATGCTTTCCTATGATGACAATTCATTGGGTATTGCGATAATACGATGCTATAAATATAGTGTCGCTCAATCTTTTTCCAGTCAGTACTACATAAAATTCCATTATTCCTTATTACCTGCCAGGAGAATATAGGTACTAGAAGAGTATACGAAATTCTATCGCAATGTCAGTCATTTAACAGTTCCAGCATACTATGACGTCGCAGAACGATTACGACTATCCACTTACCGCATATACCGGGTGAGTCATGTAACAGGAACGCTTATAACAATTTGGCGTTAACGCAGCGGACGCGACATTAGCAATTTTGCCGACAATCGGAATACAGAGCGTAATTCCGAGCCCTCGGATACACCGTTACACCGGTCACAATGGCCACCCGCAATACAGACTTCTGATCCGATTCCCGTAACTGACCCGCCCCCACGGAACTTTGCATATATGCGCCCGCGTAAGCGCGCTCGGGCACGCAAAAATACGTGTACACACGTCGCGCGAGCTAATTATCGCAATTTTCCTCGATCCGCGTCGATCTTATCAGCGACGGTGTTATCGGGCCATACTTGCGGGGGCCCCGCCGCTCTTTATTACACGCCGTGAATCCGCGCGACGAACTTCGACGGCGTGGAGAGAGAGAGAGTAATTTCATGCACGAAAAGGCTGCATCTGCGTTCGGCGTTGCGTAGAGAGAGAGAGAAAAGGGTCGCGTGCGCAGGGGCAATCTTCGGGGTTTCCTTTCTTACGTCTTCGGCGATGGCGCCAGGTCGATCGTCAGGCAGAGAAAGAACTTTCCTTCAGCTTCGCGTATATATTAATGGCAGCAAGAGAGTTTATGCGTTCGACGCCCGCGGAAAGAAGTTGGAGATGCACAGCGAAATTTTCTCTTCGGGTCTTACGAGTTTAATATAATACAATTAATGTGTGTTATGAATAATTTTATCTTACGGAATCGATACGCGAAATATCATAAGTTTCGAGTTTTCAGAAATATCATATTTATGTTCATTTAACTTGCCGCAATGATGCAAGCCACGTTTAAACTTACAATCCACAAAATAGCGAATAAATTATTTATCTTCAGTGGTAAAGAATATTTGAAAAAGTAAAATGTTATATTCGAATGATCTGTAGTTCTAGTCTCAAATGTTGGGATAACGGGGAAAAGTTTGATACGTCAATGTGGGGCGATAAGGATGTAACGCGATGTAAATGGATTATATAGGATGAGAAATTCGTGGCTTCGATGCCGAAAAGCTCAACGTCAATGATACGAGGATGCCGGCGATCGGTATATAAACGACTTTACGTCTCGCCGCCATTTTTATGCCACCCTCCCGCGCGCGCGCGCGCGCGAGGCGGAATATCACTCTTTAGTTGCCGCCCTGGCGGCGCGATAAAGTAAACATTCCTTTCCATCCCCATTCCGCTGGCACGCCGACGACTCTTTTTCTCAGCCCGGCGTCAGTTTTTCACGGAGTTATAAAAGGAAGCTCGTAAGGACAGAGAGAGAGAGAGAGAGAGAGAGAGAGAGAGAGCCCGCCGCGAAGGAGGGAAAGCTTTCATGCATCTTTTGCCTTCCTCGTCGCGCGTTACGACTTTCAGATTCTCGGAAAACGACAGCCCGACAACGCTACCGACAATCACTCTCTCGCGCCTTTCCCTATAACTATCCGGAATAATTGAAATGCGGAGATGCGCGCGTCTGACTTCAAGAAGATCTTTTGCTAACGATCTTGTCGGAAATCCTAACATCAGTTCTTTTTTAATTGTCCTGATTTCTTTTTTAATTTAAAAATTATTGTTTTGTAGTAAAGGATGAAGTAAAGGATGTAGGGAAGGTTTTTGGTGGAGAGAATCAGCTGCTTCAATTGCCTTGTTAGCGGGAAGCAAGTGATATGTTGTACGTTGGGCGCGACACTATCATTGACTCGTACTACTTAAGTTGCTGCGAAGCGAGACTTAGAAGTGTGAACGGAATTAAATAAACGTTTTCGAATTAATATTTTGAAGGAACGCAATGAAGTCTTATTTTCAGCCTTGCTCGCCTGAATTTGTACATGTTATTAACATACATAATCTTTTAATTTAATAAACAAAATTATATTTTATTCCTAATCTTTTGCAAAAGTTAAAGAACTTATTGGGTACATTTTATTGGAAGAAGTCATAATTGTGTTAAAACACAAAAATTAGGATTGTAGCATATTCGATCGGATATTATTGTTGACTCATACTACTTGACGCGGAGAGGAACAAAAGTTAGCGTCTCTCGCCGAACAAAAACGTAGTTTCTCATGCGTTATATAATTCCACTCCTTAACTCGCGAACGAAACAAGATCCGATACGACATCCATTAAGGTAGTACCTCCACATGTGCAACATTGGCAGAAGTTTTCAAAACTTGGAGTGTACGTAGTTAAATGCATAACACACACAAGATGTTTAAATTTGGAGACGGTTGACCACACCAATCGTGAGATAATTGTAATTAAAAATGACATGCTTTGTACATACAGCATACGAGAAACGTGGGAAAATGACATATTTCTTATTTTTTTTTTTGCATTGAAGGACTTGGGCCACCTTGATAAAAAACTAATATTTGTTAGAGTAATATAATTGGAATATTTTGCGAACAAAATGGAAATTGTTTACCGCGTAGTTTTAATGAAACATTAGAAAGAATAACACAGTTTGACGATTCTTTTTTGTGGAGGGGATATTAGAGTAGTCCAATATTTCATAGTATGTGCGTATTCGTATATAGAATATAAAAGTGTAAGAGGTACAATCTCGTAAAAAAAAAACACAGGCTATAGACTGAATCTGCTAATATGTATATATGTGGGTACTGAGTCAAAACTTTTTACCTCGATTGTCGCGGAGGTACTACCTTAAACAAGCAAATGAATGAACCGTACACCGGATGCGATATTTTTGATCTGCACTACTTAACACTAAAGTGACAAAGGCATTGAAACCAAATCTTATTCATACCTACCGTACAGTTTCATATACTACGCCAACGTACCACTATTTATTTTGGAAAAAATCGAAACCAATTCCATTCCTCACAAAAAAAATTCGATCCCTCCAACTTCGTCTCTCCGAGCAAGAATATTATGCCGCTCGGCTAGGAAACGCAGCGAACGAAAAAAGGGCTGAACAAATTCTCCCTTTACGTCTCATCCCCCCACCCCATCTACGCACGTACACCTCGACCTTCTCCATACTTTCTCGTTTCGTCTTAACGCGGGGAACTACCCTCGCGACGCGACAGACAAACAATCCGCCCCCCTCCAACCCCTTCCCCCTTCCTGGCCTTCGCCCTCTCCTATGGCTCTCTTCTTTTGCATCAGACTTTTACGACTGCGAAATCGCGTCCGCAACGGTCCGTCTTCAGTGCCGGAGGGGGAGGGGGGGGGATGAAAATGGGCCGCAATAAAACGTGGCTCCCTCCATCTTTCTTCATCCCGACGCTCGTAATTTTGAGAACGGCGCCCAACTTCGCCCGTCGAAGGCGTCGCTCTCTCGAGTTCGCTTCGTTTCGTTATACGCACCCGGTAGAATGCAGGGTGTATCGTTGCTCTAATGCTTATGACGCGAAACTTTCGTGCGTGCGGTGTACGCGCGTTGTGAAATTTGGAAAGACCGCATATGGAAATCGTGATGTTTTCGTAAATGTACGTAATAACTGGCGGGAGATTTTTAATAGTTTTAAGAACGATCCTTCTGTCAATATTATATTACGCGAATTTGAACAGAGGAGTAGATGTGACGAGAGATTGGGACTGTACTGAATACGATCAATGGAATAAATGAGGATTTCTTAAATATTCGGAAATATTTCGAAAGTATGCGTACTATAAATACACGTAAACATTTGAACTATTTAGAAACAGTCGTAAAACGTTAAAACGTTATAGTCGCGACGAAATGTTTAAATATCTGTCTGCCCTTGCCAATATAAAATGAGCGTACAGTACCTTCATGAATATTGTTTGACCTTCCTTGACCTTCGTTTACATATTTACGGTAGTCAGGTCTACTCATAGCATATAGCGGCATAAAATTTCCATATCGATTCGTCGAATATTTTCGTAAGGCACTGCATGCACTCTTTCTGTCTCTATTCGTCTCCCTTTTAGAGGCTATCGGTCGACTGGGGTTCTTTGCGAATCATACTTTTGCGCCCGATTTGCCGTGCATTCGCTCTCGCCTCCTTCCCATTCTCGCATTTCCCCCGTCGATCCTTATCTTGATAATGTGTTCTTCGGCCGGCAACCTATGTTTCTTCAGGCTCTGTCGATCTTTTTCCATTCTTGCCTGAAATTGCCTATTCGCGGCAGAACAAACATTGCATCGGTTCGGTCGGAAACAGTCAGGATTTTCAGTGGAAAGTTTTCTGCTATTCATTTCGATAAGAAAGCCGAACGAGAATATAAAATTGCACCGGCAGGACTCGACTTCGTAGACGGCCACGTCTTACATTATACTTCCATACTTAGAAAAGGGCCGGTAAAATGTATCAAAATAACGAAGGATGTCGCGGGGTATGAGGATTTATTGATTCGAAGGATTTATCTTGTTTTAATTCTGCGCGTGAATAATGGATGTATCGAAGAAAGTACGTGTACGCCGAACAAAGTAAGTACACTGCGTTCCAAAATGGAGGAGCGGGAATGTTTCGGTGGAAGTTCGGTAGATAATGGCGTCAAAGACATATCACTTATACTTTCTTATGCGGCACTTACCATATTCTTCACCTCGAGGCTCCATAATACAGCGAGATGACTTCGGACCGTATCGTACGTCATTCCAAGCAAGCCTTACACGGCCATTAAGCGTGAAACAATATCTTACATTTCCATACCTTGCTCGTGTAATAAATTCAGATTTTACCCTTTTCGAGAAAAATGTGCCGATTACTTTTGCTGCTCGGAATAATTTAACCAGTTATGCAAGCTGTCCGATCCAAAATACTGTAGAGGTTCTCTTTCACACAATTCATTATTATTTATGATTAGCGTGCTTCTATTATTTACTTTAATTTACTGACTCTTTGACTGTTACGGAACCCATTACTATTGGCAAAAATTAAATTCCTCTCGACAATTGTATACTAAAAATAGAAAATAAATTCTGCGGAATTGAACTCCATATTGTTACACGAACAACAAATATCCAAGCACATACAAGAAAGTAACCGTACCGCAAAATGTCAGTTTCTAGTCGGTGGCAGTAAAATATTCCCACTCAAAATCGGAACGGACAATTTTTACATCCCGAATTGAATTCTGTAACAGAGATCAGCTGCGTTTTACGACGATCCTAGTCCAATGATATTCTCAGTTACAGACCGACCATCGGGCCGCACACACACACACTGGCGCACACGTACAAGCGCATTGACATTCGTCAGCGTACATGAGGTGCAAAATTACACTGCTGTCGCTGTAATGCATTAGCGTCATTGGCCGTTTCCCGGTGTCGGTGAATTATCCAATCACGACGCGCTCGACACAATAACGTTATTACTATCCCCGGCCGATATTGTTTGTCAACGCCATTTTGTCGGGACTGCGACGAGTAAATGCGCACCGATTCTCAGCCAAATCCGATACTCGATTTTATCCAGTGTAGGGTGTTCGATAATTGAACCGAAGCGACTGTGACAATTTGATCTTTTCTGGAAATTGATATTATTAATATTATATTTCATATAATATTATATATTATATAAATATTATTAATATGTTTGACCTTAAAGTTGAAATTGACTCAGGAAACTGAAAGACGATCGTGCGATCTCGTGACATTGAAATAACTTTGAAAATTGTATCACGTGGATGTGTTCACTTGAAAGTGTTCACTTGAAAAAGCCGACAGTTAAATTTTTGTTCGACGAAGGAAGTATTGGACCGATCATTGAACAGGTACATTTTCCGGTTCGGACCTTACGAGTGGCAGATTTTTTTTCGTCAACAGTGTCAATAAAATATGAAAAAGGAAGAATCAGAAATATGTTCGTTCATTTCCGATGTTTGCCGTTACTTTTATTTTTAATGGTTTTGGGCGACGGGCGCGAATTGGATGCGCGAGAAAATCGAGTTTGTTACGTATGACGGGATTTGAACCGGTGAAAGT
Organism: Anoplius nigerrimus; assembly: GCA_914767735.1. Taxonomy (NCBI): domain Eukaryota; kingdom Metazoa; phylum Arthropoda; class Insecta; order Hymenoptera; family Pompilidae; genus Anoplius; species Anoplius nigerrimus. Next base: position 11,558,169 of record OU612090.1, read on the forward strand.
TCGAACGTGAAAGTATGAAAATGCCTTATAAGCGATGGGATGAAGCGAATTGTGGACAAATGCACTTTTTAACGCTCGCAGCTCGAAGCGATGCCCGTTTCGGTAAAATCGAATTACGTCACGCGTCCATTGCGCGAAAAAGAATGTTATGAACACGCGCTTATTTGATTATTTTCACATTTTCAATTTATGACTCGCGTACCTGCTACCAGTGTTAGGGTCCATATCGAAAATACTATCGGACTTCAGCCACATTTTTTTTTGACAGCCATTAAACCAACCGACGAAGCAAAAGAAATATCGATTTCTCATTATCTGAATACATTATTTTCTATGTATCCCCTGAAACCAAAATCAAGAGATTAAAGTCACGCACGCCTTTCTATCAAACCAGAACTATTTCAGGCACCGGAAACCTTTCGTTTCCCTCATTCAAAACAGACTCGTCCCGACATTGCTACGTGACCTTGAACTCCAACGAAAACCACTTTTTCAACACACTCCCCCAGAGTAACATATTCCCAAATCTCCGCCCCCTCTACCAAACCCAAATTTTGCAACCGATAAAGTTCACGGATGCACTCCCTTAACATTACGACACTTACATTTACACCGATTTACATCTTTACGGCTAACCGAATCACCCTTTCTCGCGTAAAGCTCACCGCCCGTAACCGTAGGGTCGGAAACGTATCACGGATGCAGGCACGCAAACGAAAAAGGGGGGGTGGGAGGCAGAGAAGTTCGGTAATGATATGTGACAGGAGTGAATATAAAGGGTGGCCCCGCAGTTGCGGTTGAGAGGCTCCCGACCGGCGAAGGAGACGGAAAGGAGAGGCCTCAGGTGCGTTGTACGTCCTGTACGGCCCGGACACAGAAAATGGCTTCGCTGCCCCTCCGGGGATACGACGATACCCAACCAACTTCGGCTATATGAGGATGGAGGGCATAAAGAGTGGCCGCCTCGTACTTTCGCGAGCCGTGCGAATTTCGAATAAGGCGGACACGTCGCTCGAATGTTGTCGGCCTGAAGCGAGATGAGAGCGTCCGAGAATGTATGGGGGAAACTTGTTGTCTTCTTCTAACACCCTCCCCCACCCCCTGCCCAAGCCCACGCTGACGTACGACAATTGACGGCCGCGGCAGGTAACATGGACAGCGGTCGGATGGGATTCCTGGTTGGAATTTAGGGTCTACTTCTTTTTCGGGGAAGTGTCATGGCGCGCTGATCTGAGCACGGAGTCAAAAGGCTTACTTCGGGATTTCGATGTTCGTCCTTCGGGCCTCGTGATTCGCTGCGGATGTTAAGCAATGCTCCAACGGAGCTTGTGCAGAGACTAATTTTTTAGAGATACGGTGTAGGAATAGTTGTGAAAGCGTATCGATCTTTTGTGCTGCGAGAGAATGTAAGAATTGATTCAATTATTTTTATTCCAAAGGACTTGATGCAATATGACGTCTATTAAACGGATGATGGTTACGATAATTGAGTTGAGTTTAAAGACCTAGGATAGTACAGGTATTCCATGAATCTCCATTCTCATAAAAGTGGAAATTACGCGTCACCGAATGACATGAAATCAGACGCGGTTCAAGTTTCGCATAAACTTTGCGGCCCGCAATTTTCAATAGACTGCATTAAAAAGCCAGTATAGTAGTTAAGTGTGTCGCGAGCATAAGAGGCACATTTTCTTCATCTCGGCCCATTCTTCGCTCTACCCTGAGAACATTTTTCTTCCCTACGGCGATGTCTACCATGACACATGCTCACGGCAATTTGCGACCAATTTGTACACTCGACAGAAAAGCGTTTCTCTCCTGCTCTTACGCCATCTCCATTTTTTCGTCATTTATAATTCCTCCGCTTTTCCATGTCTTCCAGGTTTAGTCAGTTCTGATAACGCAGATTATTAGCATCGTTCGCATAATAAAAAGTCGCATGAACATTACTTATTGAAACACATTTAAAACCAAGCACATTCGCCACTTTTACTATTTTGCACATGAAAGATGTCAAAATAATCCTACGTTGCGGTATTTTGGTAGGTCCCTATATATCTGCGCGTTGGTGTATTCCAAAATGCGTTTATGTTTTTACGTCTCAATTTCGCTGCTAACACGCGATATCCGTCCGGAATAGAATTTCTATGCCAGCCGCGCTGTACAGTTAAATATATATTATATATGCACATTGATGCACGCACTGCGACCCTCTCTTTCAACTCTATTTTGCTATGAACGCACTCAGCAACGTGTTAATGCTCGTTTACCGGATCCACCAGCGAACATACAGTCAGATGCAAAATTATGTCAACGCGACGCAAACAAATTTTTAATATTACGTCGTACCTAACTTGGACAAATATTCTTAAAGCCAATCTAGAGTCTAAAAGAGTTTGGAAATTACCCTTGACAAATTATTAGCTTCAAATGTATAATTTGCAAATACTGTACCGTCGCGTAGCTCGCGACTTCCCGCAGTCCGATTTCTCGGAGTGAAGGTATTTTAATTGTGTTGAAGGTTTTTGATAAATGGTATATTTACACTATGTTACACAGAATTTACAGAGGTTATAAAGATTTGATGGAAGTGTACACTTGTGACGGTTGTTCTAACTGACTAGACGAGTATTGATAATTGTAGTGGACTGTAGTGTAGTAGAGTGATTGAAGGTGACTGTAAGTGTCTGTAAGTAAGTGACGCTCGCTCTGGGAGTATGCGGTATAAATAAACATTATGGGTGGAGCTTAACGATTTGGTGGTGGTTTTGCGATATTCTTATTGGTAGAGGTCCGCGTTTGTGGGCGGTAGGAAAATTAAAGAAAACTCCTCAAGTACCGAGGGAGAGAGTAAGGAGAGGGGTGAAGGTACGAGGTTGACCCTCGGTAGGGTTGGGTGGCTCAAGTAACATGTGCATTCCAGAAGGATGAGAATAGATGAGTTTTTAGTGTATCTGGGATATGTCAGGTAATGACTGCCGAGTATGGGACTGGTCAAGGAAGGGCTGTTTTATTGAAGGGGGTCTTAGCGTATTCGTTGTACGTGTTTTGAACAATGAGACCGATCCATACATAGAAGTTTTTGTAAGGAATGCCTTGAGCCACGTTTCTTTTGAGACAGTAAATTTACGGTTAGTTAACCTTTATAGAAAAAAGCGTGTGGTACGCAACATACTCCCCCGGTTGAGAATGTGTGTTCTCAAAATTCGAATGAACAGAATAGGGCAATTGATACAAATCGATATTCATGTAATTAATTAAGGGTCACTGGTAATGGTGCTAGTTTTTTAACGCTTCTGTCGAATAAGCCTGATGCGGTTTGCACTTGTACGGTGCGAATGATGTCATCTTTTCCGGGGTAGACCCTTGTGACTCGTCCGAGGCGCCATTGTAGTGGTGGAAGATTGTCATCTCGCAGGATGACAATTGAATCTTCCTTGATTGGGTGCGTCCCTGCAGTCCATTTTCGACGGATGTTTAATTCGTTTATGTATTCCTTCTGCCATCGTGTCCAAAAGTCGCGTTTGACCTTTTGGACATGTTCCCACGAGCTGAGACGGTTGGATGGTGTTTCTGAAAAATCTGCTTCCGGCACGCTTGCAAGAATATCGCCAATAAGGAAATGTGAAGGAGTTAGGGCAGCCAGGTCTTCAGGATGTGGTGATAATGGAGTGAGGGGTCTAGAGTTTAGGACTGCTTCTATTTCGGTGCAAAGAGTATTTAATTCTTCAAATGTGAATAATTCATTGCCAGCTACTCTACGCAAATGATACTTAAATGATTTTACCGCGGCCTCCCAGATTCCACCGAAATGCGGTGATTGTGGAGGAATGAATTTCCACTCAATATTGCATGCCGATAAATGTTTTTGCACCGTTTCGTTATGTTGGGTGGAAGTAAGCAGTGTTTGTAGATCCTTTAGCTCATTGTTTGCCCCGACAAAATTAGTTGCGTTGTCTGAGTAAATTGTTGAACACATGCCTCTTCGTGACGTAAATCTTTTTAGTGCAGCCAAGAATGCTTCAGTCGTTAGATCGCTAACAACTTCAATGTGAACAGCCTTGACCGCAAGGCAGATGAAAATTGCAACATAGGATTTGATGCGATTTCGGTTCCTGTATCGCTTCTCCTTTATGTAAAAAGGACCGCAATAATCAATTCCCACATTTGTAAAAGGTCTTGCTTCAGAGACTCGGGCTTGGGGTAGTGTACCCATTTGATAGTTTACAGGTGGTGGATTGACCTTTGCGCACCGAACACAAGATCTTATGATGTGCCGTATCTGATTACGGCCATCGATGGGCCAATATTTTTGTCTCATGGCGTACAATGTGGCATGGATTCCTCCATGCAGTTGCGTGATATGATATTGGTGGATTATCAATTTTGTGATGTGATGCGACTTTGGAAGGATAATTGGGTGCCTTTGTTGATAGGACTGATTAGAATTGTGTAATCTGCCACCGACGCGTAGAATTTGATTGTCGTCAAGAAATGGGTTCAATGGCAGCAGTTTGCTTTTCGATGCGATAGGTTTTCCTTCCTTCAATTGTTGTATCTCTGCGTAAAATATCGAGTGTTGGGTCAGCCTAAGGATAGTATTTGTTGCGCGGGATAATTCTTCGATCGAGATCCATCTCGTCCGACACTTAGTTTTGAAACGTAGGCAGAGTGCAACTATACGTTGTAGTTTTAGAAATGAGGAGAAGCGTGACAGAATTGAATTGTCAGTTACGTTCGTGACGAAACATTTTGGTTTTCGTACTTCGGACGAATCGCTCATTTGATGAAGTTGTTGTTCGGGCCAGGTATGTTCTCCCCCGGAAAGCCACGACGGTCCGCTTCGCCAGATAGTAGAGTCTATTAATGCCGAAGGTGAAAGACCTCTTGATACGCAATCAGCTGGGTTATCGCAGGATCGGACATGTGACCAATTTTGTGGATCACAGTGTTTTTGTATGTAGGAAACGCGATTTGCGACGAACGTCTTGAGTTGATGTGGTGGAGTTCTGATCCAGTGGAGAGCAATCATTGAGTCGGTCCAGAATATTGTTTTCGAAAAGTTTATGTTTATAGCACGTTTCAGTGCTTCGTAAAGTTGAGCGAGAAGATTTGCCGCACATAGTTCTAGTCTTGGGATTGTTTGAACCGTCTTGATTGGCGCGACCCTTGATTTTGCGCAATATAAGACTACCTGAATTCGATTGTCGCGGTCAACTGTACGTATGTAAAAGCATGCACCGTATGCCTTTTCACTGGCGTCGGAAAATCCGTGTAATTGAACATCGGTGAAATGATCGAGTAGAATTCTACGTGGAAATGCTAAATCGTTCAATACCGATAACTCGCTCTTGTATGAGTTCCATTCAGTGGCTATATCAACTGGTAAAGATTCGTCCCAATTTAATTTTAACTTCCACAGTTCTTGTATTAGTAGCTTTATCTTTACTATGGTGGGATTCAAAAGACCCAAAGGGTCAAATATTCTGGAAATTATAGAAAAAATAGAGCGTTTTGTAGGTTTAATGTCTGTTGCGATATTGTTCACTGTGTATATAATGGCGTCTTGTGTTGAGTTCCAATGAATTCCAAGCGTCTTCAATGTTGGGTTGTGATTGACGTTGTCTTGAATCTTGAGATTGATGGCGCTGTTTGGGAGGCCGGCCAATACCTTGGTTGAATTTGATGCGCATTGGCGTAGATTGAGACCTCCGGTTTTGAGTAGACTGATGATTTCGTCTCTGCGATGTATGAGTTCGGGGATAGTGTTTGCGCCAGTCAAAAGATCGTCTACGTATAGGTCGTTGGTTATGATTGCTGAAGCTATAGGATGGGTGGATCCTTGGTCTTCCGCTAATTGATGTAAGCATCGGATGGCGAGATATGGTGACGAACTAAGCCCGAAAGTGACTCTTGTTAATTGGTATGTTGAAATGGAGTTGTCGAGTTCTCTCCATAATATCTTTTGATATTTTTGATCTGCTGGACGGACTATGAATTGCCGATACATTTTCTCAATGTCAGCAGTAAGGACATACTTAAATGTCCGAAATCTCAAGAGAATCGTAAACAGATCGTCTTGAATTGTTGGACCTACCATCAGGGTATCGTTTAAAGATATTCCCGACGTGCTCAATGCAGAACCGTCAAACACGACGCGGATTTTTGTTGTTAAGCTGTCTTCTTTGGTTACAGCATGGTGAGGAAGATAGAAGCCATCGCCTGGATCGTTATTTAATTTGATCATGTGACCGAGTTCGATATATTCCTTAATAATGTCGGAATATTGTTGTTTGAACAGTGGATTTTTATTGAAACGTCTTGTTAGATAGTCGAGTCGTTTCATAGCTGTTGTACGCGATTCGCCGAGGCGATTGATATTTTCGTTGAATGGAAGAGCTATGACGTATCTTCCTTCTTGATTTCGATGTGTGTGGTTGCGAAAATGTGATTCGCAATTAGATTCCTCAGATGAGAGGTGTTTAGCGTTGTTGCAATCTTCAAGTTCCCAGAAGCGATTTATGTCTGGTTGGATATTGAGTAGATTGCATATTGTTTTCGCTTCATTGGTTTGAAGCTTTGATTGTCCAGCCAAAACCCACCCTAACAGGGTTTTTTGAAAGATTAGATCTTGGTGTATTGAAGATCGTTGTATTTGACCAACCGACAATAAGGAAAGTGTAGTTCTGGCACCCAGAAGTAAATGAATTGGTGCGGGTTTTTGGAACTCCGGATCAGCCAGAACAATATTTTTAGGAATGTCGATTAGATGCCTATCAATTGGTTGGTCAGGAATAGAATTGTTAATACATGGGAGTGTTAGAAAATTTGCTGTTTTTTCCCACGAGTTTAACCGAGATTGGATTTTGGTCGTCACAGAGTGTGTTGACTCCGTTGACAGTTCGCTGATAACTTCGATGGGAAGGGTGCAAGTAGTTTTTGAAAGTTGTAATTTTGATGCTAATTCGTCGGTGATAAAGTTGGTTGTTGAAGCCGTGTCTAGAATAGCGCGGCATGATGTGGGTTGATTTTCTTTGTCGAAGATCTTTAACACCGCCGTAGGTAGAATGTCATCGACTGAAATGTTTGCCGTAAGCACCTTTGATTTATGAGCGGTCAGTCATGTGGTCTTTTCTGACCCGTTGTCGTTGGAGAGTACGTTCTTGTGGAGGTAAGTGTGGTGTTTTTTATTACATTCCCTGCAAGTGCTACCCCTGCATTCCTTTAGAGAATGGCCTTTTCCGAGACAATTCGGGCATAGCATTGCCTGTTCTACGGCGTGGTGTCGTTCATCTACTGTACGCGCGAGGAACCTTTGACATTGGTAAATTCGATGTTGTTCCTTACATATAGGACATGGATATTTAATTGGTTTGTTATTGAGATTGCCTGTACGACCGGTGTTTGTCATAAATGTTTTAGCACGAGATAAGTTGTGCTGTACTGGTTTCTTGTAGTCCTTGTGGATTGCTTCGGTGGGGGTATTGTCAGAGCAGTTGCCACGTTTTTCTAAGAAGTCTATCAATGCGGTGTATGGCGGCATTTTACTATCTGGCAATGTGGTTTCCCATTGAAATCTCGTACTGTTATTAATTTTACTAAGTATTAAAAATATCAGGTTGCTGTTCCAAGACTCTACCGGTTCTCCTAAGCTTTTCATCGCACGGATGTGTTGTCGAATCTTATCTATCAGCTCGTCAATAGCGTCGGGTGAGTCTCGTTGTAATTTGGGAATTGAATGTAGAACCTGCCAATGTTGCAGAATAGCCTTACGCGAATTATCGTATTTGGCGATTAGAATGTCCCATGCCTCCTTGTAATTAGCGGCTGTATTCTCAATAGACTCGATTGCGCGTGCTGCCTTCCCGGTCAGTGAGGCTTGGAGGTATTGCAACTTGTCGACTGTGGGAATGCTATCATTTTCGCCTATTCTTGCCATAAACTGATCGCGGAAGGAATGCCATTTTTCGAAGCTGCCGTCGAATCGTGGTAGGGATATTTCTGGCAATTTAATCCGCGGTGCTATGGTTGTTACTGTTGGGGATTCTGTTCGACAATGATTTGATATGATGGTTGAAGCCTCCATTGAAGCCTTGCGGATTAGTTTTTTGGATAATATTAAGACTGCTTGATAGTCGTCTTCCAGAGCATGTAGCTCGTTGGAAAGAGTTTCGTGTTGTTCAGGCTCTAGTTGTACCAATTCTTCATGAATTGCGTAAATGTTTTTAAAATGTTCTGTTAATGCTTCTACCTTGACTTGAATGGAATCGCTGTCTGGCGCAGAACTAGCCGACGAAAGATAATTTGTACAGCGGGTAATTCTTGCTTTTATATCTCCACGTCGGCGTTTGAGTGCGGTGATGGTAGGAAGAGACATGGTTAGGCAGAGTGAGAAAGGGAAGTGGCCCGGAAAGAATTGGCGATTGTCTTACAGAGCTTACCGAAACGCAGTCCTTCGGTGTTGTTTGATTGGCTCGCTCGTCTCACCGCTCGTTTGGTAGTTGCCTTGATCGTTGTTGTTGTTGATGGAATGTAGATGACACGACACTGTCACTTGATTTGAATCTACTCGTTCTTGATAAATGTCAGTTGATACTTTTGAGTATCCGGCTCGAAGGACCAAATGTACCGTCGCGTAGCTCGCGACTTCCCGCAGTCCGATTTCTCGGAGTGAAGGTATTTTAATTGTGTTGAAGGTTTTTGATAAATGGTATATTTACACTATGTTACACAGAATTTACAGAGGTTATAAAGATTTGATGGAAGTGTACACTTGTGACGGTTGTTCTAACTGACTAGACGAGTATTGATAATTGTAGTGGACTGTAGTGTAGTAGAGTGATTGAAGGTGACTGTAAGTGTCTGTAAGTAAGTGACGCTCGCTCTGGGAGTATGCGGTATAAATAAACATTATGGGTGGAGCTTAACGATTTGGTGGTGGTTTTGCGATATTCTTATTGGTAGAGGTCCGCGTTTGTGGGCGGTAGGAAAATTAAAGAAAACTCCTCAAGTACCGAGGGAGAGAGTAAGGAGAGGGGTGAAGGTACGAGGTTGACCCTCGGTAGGGTTGGGTGGCTCAAGTAACATGTGCATTCCAGAAGGATGAGAATAGATGAGTTTTTAGTGTATCTGGGATATGTCAGGTAATGACTGCCGAGTATGGGACTGGTCAAGGAAGGGCTGTTTTATTGAAGGGGGTCTTAGCGTATTCGTTGTACGTGTTTTGAACAATGAGACCGATCCATACATAGAAGTTTTTGTAAGGAATGCCTTGAGCCACGTTTCTTTTGAGACAGTAAATTTACGGTTAGTTAACCTTTATAGAAAAAAGCGTGTGGTACGCAACAAATACCACTGAATTGTCTATCATTATCTGTTACTATAATTGCTTAGAACGAGTCTCGAAAATACCCTCGGCAAATTATTTACTCGAAATTAACAATTCGTAAAGACCACTGAGGAAACATTGGTTAGAACCGTCTCTATTTACCGCTCACAGTAATAATGACACAGAGCTCCTCGCTACTATTTTTTGCCAGATTAGTACAACGGTCATACGATATTCATAAAAGTGTCGTATAGTCGGCGCTCGCACACCGTCGCGGGTCACCGTAGACCCGGGTCGGTTAACGAACACACACGAGCGGCGCGGGGACACGACTCGTTAAAGTCATGCATTAATGAGCGCTTTAAGATTATATTTCATCGCGAATCGGGTCGCGGACTCAGTCTGGCGTCATTAATTATTCATAAATCCGGGCACGGGATTGGAACACTTTTGCGTACGAAACGGCATCGAAATTGTGCCAGTCGCGAGAGGCCTGTCCGGTCGACTGTCGTCGTCGTCGACATCGTCGTCGTATGCAATGTACACCGCGTCTGACTAAACGTTGACTCGAACCACTGTCGCCGTCCAGTCGCGAACTATGATCGATCACTTTGTCGAAGACGTGCAAACAGTTTGAACGTTCGACGCTCTACTCACGGAACACGGGAAGAATCGATCTGTAATGACAGGCCGCATTGACCGATGTCGCAAGTATTCGTCATGAATTCCAAAATTTTGTCTTCCCGCGATCGATGGCAGAGCGGAATGTTTTTCGTGTATTGGATAGTGTTACTTTCTATTTTGCGCTAGTAAATCATCAGTACTTCGATGGTTCGCTTGTTTCAAAAAGCAATGATTGAATGAAAAATTAGATTAAATTAACTTCAACTTACATAATACACGTAAACTGATTAATTAAGCTGATTAACTTCGGCAAAATTGAAGTGTTTTCCACCGAGTCGGTCCCGTCGTTGACCTATACTACTACAGTTCGTCAAACGATTCGAAATTTATGACTGCAATGTAAAAACTTCGTAGCATGACGCCAATAAACTCAACCGTAGCTTATTCATCGATTAAATTTCAAAATTCATTAAATTAATTTAATTTTGGTAGCAGATTTTTATTTTTAATATACGTACAATTTGACACAACACGGATTAAATATTCGAAGAAACAAAATAACATCGCTCGAGAGATGATCGTCTTTGTCATAAGATAGTCATATGACTGTTGGCAACACGAACAGACTACTTGTCTGACCATCGGTCGACTCATACTACTGCGGAACTTTATCGTCTGACGGTCGACTACGCTCAGACTCCGTGGAAATATTCGTACGTCATTACGACATATGCAGATGTGAACACTAACAGAATCGTGTATAATTCATTTTTTTAATATTAACTGTTAATTGAGCTTTAGTTAATAAAAATGTAGGTTTCTAAAATACCGATACATAAACTCGTCGTCGTGGAAGGATAGTCGTGGGTTAATAAAAATATTAAAACAAATAAAATAAGGTTAACCGCATACTAAATGTTAACATATTATTTTATATAACAATTCGCTAATAATATTTTCAGGCTGAAACTGAACAAAATTACTTCTCATCACAGGAACACACTATCAGACCGATCGAAAGCAAATTCGGCGCTATCAGCATTAAATGACAGAAAGCAACAATATCGAGCCTGGTCTTCTCCAACAAAAGAACGTGGAATGTTCGTGCTCTTAACCCCGAAATTATCCAAATATTTTCATTCGGCGAAAAAAGTACTCGGTACTCGAATCTGCGCAAAGGCAATGAAAATTATACCCGAGCGCGACGAGGTGCACGCCTGCACCTGTACGAACAAAAAAGAATATGGGTTGGAGAGGAGGAGGAGGAGGGGGGGGTGAAGAGGGGTGGGAAACAAAGGGAAAGAAAACTTTGCCCGGTCTCCGTTCGAAGATGGATAAAAGTTAGTTTCACGCCTTTGCTCAGTCCTCCCTCTCCAGCTTTCTTTTCAACCCCTCACTGCAACATGCCTCTCCCCCTCTCTCACTCCGCCATCTTTTTCCACGGCTCACCCGCTTTTTTCGAGCTCGCACGGAACTTCCGGAAGTTCATCAGGACCTTTGAATGGTTTAATTTGCATACCTAACAATATTACACCGCGCACTTGGCGATAGCTTTGCCCACTTCCTACTGCGGACCTGACGAAGGCGAGACGAAGGTAGGGGTGAAGGTGGAGACACGGGAGGGGTGACTCTGGGGGGAAAAAGGAAGGGCAAAATTGCGCGAGGCGAGTCCTTTTTTCCCCGTCCGAACAAAAGAGATTTGAGAAAAACAGGATCGCGGGAAGTACGCTTTATTTTTTTCAGAAGTCGCCCGGCTCTTTCATGACAATTCTGCGCTGTCAGAGAATGGCGCGCGTGTGAGTTTGATTCTAATACACAACAGAACGCATACTCATTTACTCCCCAAAACTGTCAATCGTCCGACAAACAATACATCCGAAGAAGTTCGAAAATCTAGTATCAGATTAACGAGAAACTAATTTCGGTTTTGAAGTGTGAAATAAAACTCATATTCTTATACAAGCAATAAATTCGCATGAACAATATATTATTTCCCATTTGGCTCGTTACCTCTTCGCATTCTTTCTGCCAACATCGTTCCGCGCTCATGCAACTTCCAGTCCTGGTCAGCAAAAGAATTAAACACCCTCCAAACACCAAAAATACATTCTCGCTCAATGCATATCGCTAAATCTTCCGAAACGTATATTCCAAGTGTTAAAACACATTCGCCAGACTGTGTACGTACCGTGGTCTTGTATATAGGTGTACCCTACGATAATGGGAATGAAAAGGGTAAGGGACGTAGGGACCGTGCGGAGAGCTAATGTTCGGTCCAGATTTGCATAAGATGCCCGGACGAGATGCGCCGAAGATTTGTGGCTGTGTGCGCGTCTGCGGAATCTACTCGATAATCGTCGGCTGCGTAATCGCGCGCCGCAATTCAATATGGGATTTATGACCGGTCACGACACTACGGATGTTACGCGCGTGGCGCCAATCCGTTTGATTAATGCAGGAAGGAAGTGGGGGAGGGAGGGGGGGGGGGGTAGTGGTGTCTAGTGCGCTCACAGTAATACGTCCTTCTACCGCACTTAACCTTGTCTGGTTATCTAGTCGTATACTTCTCTAACGAGGCCGTCCTCTGGTCTTCCTTCGGTTTACGGACTGTGATAATTACTGTCGAAATTCGTTTCGGGAGAAATAAATTCCAAGAAGAAAGGGAATTATAACTGTATTAGATACCCACCGCGTGCACATCCGACACGGATTATTTCGCATTCAGTTCCGGTGCGTTACTTTTGATTCACATCGAGCTTACGTCTTCGAGACTCTCTTGTATCGCTACGGAAAGATGTTCTTTCAACGATAATCGGTGAAAATCAAGTTTATCAGGATGGATCATCCACTTTCCGTTTTATCTTACACCACCCGCGAACGATGAAATATTGACGATCGGGAAAATTCGCAATCAGCAGCTTACTTAAAGTCCCGCCGGCCGGCCGGCGTTTGGCGATTAAACGTGTGATGAACGAGCGACGCCCTGAAAACAAAATTGAAGTAGACACCCAGCGATCGTAAGCATAATTTATAACGCTTCGCAATCCTCTTTAACGCTCCGTATTGATTAACATTTCTATGGACGGTTGCCTATACCTTCCAACGTCCTAAGGTTAGCGTACCTCTCGCGTCGTAAATTAGAATGAAAAATCGAACGTCCGCGAACATTCGCACGCGACTACTACCGGTCTCGCCAAAAGCTCCCATCCGCGAACGGTCCCGATCGAGAAAGCTCCGCCGAGCTTGGCCAGGCATATAATTTATCAATAAGCCACCTAAGAATCCTTTCAACGAAAAATTTTGCCCTCCCGCTCGCTCGCCCCACCCATTCTCGTCGGAAGTCATTTTTCAGAGCGCTCTCTCCATTCGCGGGCCTCTATTTCATATTCGGCACACAGTAGTGGGCACAGAGCGACTCGTAGCCGGTTGTAATTAATTAATACTCCCTTTAATCTCACTCCCGCCCGCCATTATACCGCCTCTTTTTCCCCGCCGATGACCCCTGCGCCTTCCTTCTCTGCGTCGTTTTGTTTCACTCGTAGCCCGCGAGGTGCGCTAATAAATTAGTTCTACCTTCTTCTCTTTCTGCTCCCAGCTACCGAGCCTCTCCTCCCTCTCCCCCTCTGCTTCCCCTTCCTCAACTGGGCAGGCGCTCGTCTTCTGTTTCCGAGCTCAACGCGCGACGTAATTTTCGACACGCACGTCTCGCAGTCGGACTCTGACGAGCGGTAATGGAGGAAGAGGGGGGAGGTGGAGGGGTGGGGGTGAACGCGGAAGCTTCAGTTACTCGCGATAACGGGCTAATTACTCGAACGATGCTTTTAACACGTTCGGTAGCAGACTAGTATGCGTGAATGCGACGAATATTATTGAGAGGGGGTCGTCAAGGAAGATAGGCTGTTTTATGATTCTCAAGTCTGTAACGGAGCTGTTTTCTTATTTTATCGATTACGAACATTTAGTTGTGTGTTCTAAGTGTTAGGAAGGTTGAGTGCAGTTCGATGGTAGCTGTATCGCGTCCGTTCGCAGATTGTAGTTGCAAAGGTCTATTCATTAATGATAAGAACGGAAGAGTGCGTAGAACTGAGTAAGCTCTCTTTCTATTGTCGAAATGTTCTCCATCTTGGCACTTTGGATACTTGACATGTTACGTGAAATACTAAGTCAATGTAAAAAACAATACATTGATGATTTCTTGAAATTGTTCTGGTCGTATTAGCTGTTGGCACATAAAGTTTCTTGAATTATGTGAGGGCAGGGAGTCCCTCGTGAAACATTTTTATTTAAACACAGTTTGTTCTACAAACCGTCTGCAAGTATTGGATCTTTTATCGACTGCTGGCCATATCAAATTCGCGTGTTTCGGAGTTCAGTTCCTCAACAAAAACATCGAAGCCGAATATCGAAAACGTTCAGGCAATAATGAATGGACGGTACAGTTAGAAAAGTGTTCGCTCCAGGAATTAGTTCGTTGAGAGAGAGTTAAAACGGAAATTTCACATCAAGATTTTTCTCCGGCAGAAGGCGGAATATGACGGACAGAGGAAGCGTCGAGCGTAAAAGAAACGATGGAAAATCGGAAGAAGGGACGGATATGCGCGGGTACGGAGAAAAATGCGCGGGAACGGGCAGGCGGTCGACATTTTACGGCTGGAAATAACTCATTTCAAATTTCTTCCATTTTCTTCTGCGCTTTGACTTTTTAGTACGACTCTGCGGTGCGCAGAAGAAATTGGAACGTACGAGTTATTATGTTACATATATACCGAACCGTACTTCGCTTTAAACGACGATTATTTCCTTCAAAAGGCGAATTAAAGTTCAAGTCTATTATTATTGTTCAGTTTAATTTGAAGTCTGTCATTAAAACAGCATTTCGAATGATAAATGATAAATTCCAAGGCGTTGGATGCAAAAACATGTACACTGATACTGATATTTCATTTACTTCCGAAAAAGCCAGTCGTTCGATCACAAGCCAAAAACTAATATGTGTATTCTTTACGCATAACCCAAGGACATGATCACCCACTGAATACGCAGCATAACGTTTACAGTTGCAATACTGAAATAACATCGATCCATCCGAACGCCTCAATCACAATAACCTGTCGCAAAATGCACAACGACACACAAACGTGTGGACAGATATACGACAATGGGCCACATCACAACGGCCGGAGCAGCACAACATTTTTCACTTCGCGACACTTACGTCGCCGCCGAAAAACCTGGACGCGTCCGACACAGCGCGAGCTGTAAAAACGAAAAAAAGAGGGAAAAAGAAAAACCGAACGTAACAACTACCGACAATGGGACTGATACTAGTCACCCCACTGTTATTTAGGATCCGACCGATACCATTGAAGCAGAACAGTGTATCGTTCGCGGCGCGGGGCCGTAACACGTGCATCGCGTGACAACAAAGCTCTGTCACCGGAGCTCTCGCGCGCGCAATGTTCATCGCCCGTTAAGGCACGCAACATACTTTTTCTCCGACTCTGTTCTGCCGCCCATAGCCATTGCCGCCTTCCGACCCTTCGTCCTACCTTTCGTCCTACCTTTCATCCTACCTCTCGTCCTACCTCTCGTCCTACCTCTCGTCCTACCTCTCGTCCTACCTCTCGTCCTACCTCTCGTCCTACCTCTCGTCCTACCTCTCGTCCTACCTCGCGTCCTATCCGCGATCCCACGAAACGTTCACTTCGTATCTTCCGGCGAGTTCGCGGGAATTCCCGCGAATGCCGGCCGTGAGTTATGCGGACGGCACGGTAATTGCTCCATTATCTTTGCCGAGCGTCTTACAGGATCATACGTGACCGTCTAACAGGCCCTTTAACGAGACCCGCTAATGTCGTCTACCTATTCTCCCACTACTCTTCTGCAAAGATTAAAGGTTTTAATTTGGTATGGGCGGTGAATGCCGGTGCCTGGGTCAATTTTGACCCATGCGCAATATCATTTACTGAATCTTCTAAACGTGATTTGGCAATTTAATCTTCCCTTTTATAACGATTAAAGTACGATTCTGCATTGTTCAGGTGCATGAGTGCAGATGCATAAAACAGTTAAAGAGAGATTAGACTTAATAATTAATAATTTATGTCGCCACTCGTGTCGCTGATGCAACGACTGCCTCGCGCAAGTCATGATAAAAACTGCATTCTTCGATGTCAGGGTGAGAACGATTAAGTCAGCCGAAAATCGGGGGGGAAACATTCTTGTCCGCGATTCCTTCCTCGACACCGCGGGCAAAAAGCGGGAGACTGCAAGTACGAAAGTGGTAACGGCCTCGAATATGTTAAGCGGGAGAAGTCGGGAGCTTTCCGTAACAATGCTCCGGGAATTGTCAAGTCCCGCGATTCAGCAGAAGGCCGACCCCAACCCTTTTCTGCCCTTTCGCGATATGACACGGAGATTACTGACTTCTCTTTAACTTGTCTGGCGCCCGAGCACGACGGCTCCCCTAACCCGAGTCGACCGTGTGCTTTTTGAGCATGAGCTTTTGTCATGCTAACTTGTTCGCCCCGGCTAACCTGCAAAAAGCTTCCCATTGCTCGACGTTCGACATTTTTTGCATGTTTCCTAGCTGCCAGCTTAAACGTACTTTGCCAGGATGACGATCAACGTCGTTCGAACTTACATCCCGAGCTCTCACTGTGTATGCAAAAGATAACGTCACTGTGCCATTTACAAGCATTTAATTTCGTTCTACTGAAAAGTAGAATTTTTCGTCTTAACCCTTACATATTTACCCTGTCGGTATGTCGCATAATTACAATAATCACTTTCGCACGGTCGTGATGGTAGGTTACCGTCAAAATTTCACGTAATACCCTTCGGAATAAACCGAAGCGGAGTGAATGGGTAAAAAGAAGCGGTGATAAAACTTTTAATTAAATAAGAGCTCCGCGAAGAAACATTCCGCAGCAGAAGCTGCTTACTCGAATCCTTTTATGCATCCTGTAACTTACTCCTAGTCGATCGCCCGGCAAATTTCGCCAATAGCCAAAGGGGAGGATAAGCCAGGGCAATTGGTGCGATCCGTTGCTCTTCAATTATCGTGTATTTAAAGGCTCGCGAGTCTAATCGCGAAAGTGTTTGTTCGCCGAATTACGGGCTGATTTCATCGCGTTAAAGCGGTGCGGGGGCGAAACGATTCGAAATGACTGTTTCATAAGCGATCGGATTATCCGTTCGCGAGCTTCCCTCCGCAATGATATCCGACCGGGCTCGCATAAGCAGCCAACCAGCCCACTGTTCCATTTCCGGCATAATGCGCGGTTAATTGCGAATTTCGGAATAGCTGACGCGCGCGCGCGCGCACCGCCTCCGGGAACTTATCGAATTCACGGTGCCGCCTTCGAGACCTTGATGGAAGGATTCATAGCGCTAATATTGTCCGGCAGCAAATTTACGCCTTCGCGGATCTCGATGGAAGCCTTTGTCATTGTTTCATGACGCGTGTAAATGGAAGGAATGTGAATTTAATGAGTGTTGAAACTCGGACGTTTGCTTTGCTGGTTTGTTACGTTTCACACTGAAAAGGAATGAAAGAAGAAAGAGAGCAGGGAAAGTTTGTTGCAATCGAGTTTCACTTTTTTCGTTTCTTTCAAGGTCACTCGAGTGTTTTTATTACTCTTCGCGTTAAACGAAAGTCTTATTACCGTAATGGGGATGAATCTCATGAAAATTGGTTTGATATCGAGAAGATTCGCTAATTCGTCAAATCGTTGAACATCGATTGACCTTGAAATTTTCATTTAGCCGCTTTATGGCCCACTTTTCGCAATCTGGCCGCATGTGTCGTCGGGCGTGCAGTGTTTACTCCGATTTCCCGCACTGACCGAGGTCTCTGAACTTGCGACAAAAGACATTCCATGCACGGAATGCGTTTGCATTCATCCGAGGCCGGCGGGAAGCAAAGCAGTGTACCTGTCGTATTTACAGCAAGATACCCTATGACGTGGAAAATGCGGTCCGTGCTTGAAATTTTCTTCCATTCACGTTACACAACGCGAGCAATCAAGGTAAATTTGTTATATGAATATGCCTGTCCATGTTAGAGAATTTCTACTTTCGACAAATTAAACAATTATGAAGTAACATGAGAAAAAATTGTTTTCTCAAGCTGAAAATATTTACGTACATTGACAGTTATCGGTAACTTTACGATTCTTATTCTGCATAAGAAATTGTTAAAGCAATGTAATTGCTAATCTAATTACATAGGTGGAAGAATAGAAATATAGAAAACGGTATATCAGGTATTTAGCTGAAGTTTGAAATCGTCGATTGTGAATTGCGTGAGCGAGCGATATGCAGCGACAACGTGCAGTAGAATATCTCCGATGTGAGTCCGGCATTATTGCGTTACAGTACAATTCGCGAACACGTTACGAGCATGCTCGAGCAAACACGGCAGACTCGGCTGTTTCATCTGGGAAAAAATAGTACGACGATGATAAATCAATGCGAGTCCGGATAATAGCGGATTTTCCACATATAAATTTCATTAAATGTTGCGACGTGTGTACAAAATGGACAATTACAAACCGACGTTTATTCCCAAATTTTTATGTTGATTTCCAGAGGTTGTTACATATTATTCTGAATGTCTCATTTGAATCTTGCCAATATGAGAATCTAAATTTCTAAGTAATTGCTTATATTTTCGACTTCAATGAACATATGACAAAATCACTCCTTCGCTTTATATTCGCTTTGTCGATATTTCGACTTCAAAGAAAGAAAGAAAATTTCTGCCAGCGCTTTCTGAGACTCGGTACAATCTCCTGGAAAAATCCTGAAATTTTTTTGAAAACAAAACCCTTTACGGCAATATTAACCTAACGTTCGCACACATTTTCACCTCCTAAGCGCAAACGATTGTCAATTCGCAAATCAGCAGGGCACAAATTGCACATCCCTTTGCGAGCCCAGCAATTTTTTGTTGCCGACAATTTACTCCAGCGCGCCGATTTTGAATTACCGCGCCGACCGCGCGTATTTCCGACGAGGCGGAAAAAAGGATCGACGCTCGCGGCGGTAATGGCGAAAGGACGAAGTAGACGGTATCCTTGACTTACGAGTCACTCGTAATCCGAAAAGGCGGGTCGGACTGCTCCGGGGTTACAGGTAACTTCGGAGAAAATGAAAAACTGCGCCACGGAGTGGGATTTATCGCGAACGTCGATAAATCGTCACCTCGTGTGATTCACGTACGGACAGGGTCCTCGTAAATTTATGATGGGGAGGGAAATGATAATCGAACGATTCCAATGTTCTTTTGCGAGGACATTTTTTTTAGTCGAAAATACGTAATCGCAGACATTCTGCTTTCGTTCCTTTATGTGAGATGTTTATGTCGATATCTCTGCATTTTCTTTATTGATATATCTACGCAATGGGTTTAAGGACATCAACGATAAAAAGTCTTCGAAAATATTTTCATTAATTTCATTTAATTGAAGATGACAGTAACGATGAGTATGTTTCTGTCCCTTTATCGTATATCGCAGACACTTTATTCGCAGACACGTAATACGAATCCATCCTGCATAAATCCATACTTTACAGAACATATACCTACACAGTGTATTAGATCCACGCACTGCAATCGAAAGAAGCACTCCATTTCATTTTAGTCCACACCATACTCTCGACATGTCTCCGCAAAGTTCATAGTCGCACAGCAATCTCGGCGCAAGTCCACATTCTCAGCCGCGCGCATAACTCCGCGCCACCCGAAAGGAACGAGCATGGCGGATCCGCTTATTAATTTCCACCCCTGATAGCCGCAGCCCAAAACAGTTTCTAAAAACTCGCCAAGCGCCGGGCGTATAATTCGGCGCTGCGGAGCCCAGTCAACCGTAACGCTCCCTGCCGAAACATTTTTTCGAAAGCCGCATCGTCTAATCCCTCGCCGTCTCCCTCCCCACGACATACTAACACAGCCAACCGCATTGTCCAGCTAGCCAAAGCGAGCCCATAAGAAGCCCGCCGTGCCTTGGCGCGTATCTTGCGGCGTGCACGCTTAAACGTGAGCTTCGCAAAAAAAGACCGATAAAGCGCCCAACCCGAATAGCAGAAAACGAAAACGCGCGCGCCGAGCCGAATGGCCGAAATGGCACAAAGGGAAGAAGAGGGTAGAAGGGGCCGGGGGGAGGGGGGCGAGGGACTGATGAGAAAATTAAAAAGGAAGAAAAAGCGGCGGAAAGTGGAACGACGCCGGAAGAATGCAAATGGTTCCCGGTGGCACTCGATAACGCGCGAAATGTTGAAATAATATAGCAACCGTGATCGCTATCGGACGTTGTCTACACGATCGTCATATTTTTTATGTATGTGAGCAGACGACCACGAAAATGAACTGTATCCTAAACAAAAAAACTGAAACGGTTTTTGAATTGACCAGCTGATCAATTAAGACATCTGATTGCAGCTGATCCCAAACGCAGCGACCGTCCGAAAGCTTATCTCAGACTTTCAATAATAATGGCCGCGAACGCCTTAAATCTCGAATAAACAAAAGACTATACGCGGTATACAGATACTTTCCTATCTATCCAAATTCAAGTACTCAACATGAAAGAGAAGAAATGTACCGCGCGTCGCGGAAGAAAGTGTGTCTGCGAGAGTCGGCGGCAGAGGACTTCGGGCTGCGGTGCGTCAAGGTGGGAGGGCTGGGGACGCAGAGAGGGTCGCAGGGAGGAGAGTGGAAGGAAAATAAGGCGCCTCGTCGATCTCGTACGAGCTTCCCGAAGCGAAACGGCGTGTACGGCGCGTACGACGCCGAGTTCTGCGTCGCGTTCATCGTAAACACGAGAGTTCGCGTTCGCGTGGGCAAACGTGGGCTTTCGTGTGTGCGCACTTATTCATACGCATCGGCGGCGTGTGCACGGGACGGCGGCGGCGGAGAGACGCAGTCAATTGAATGTTTTCGTCCGGAAGCGCGGCGAATTGCCAATACTCCTTCCTGTCGCTCGAATTCCTTCTCGCCAGGCACTTGCGCGTATGATTTTTGCCCGATGATGAACTGAGACCGTTCGCAGTGTCATGCTTCCTTCGAGTGGCGTTCGTTGAGAAGACGAGGAACGAGGCTCGTAGGATTGTGTGTGCGTAACAGGCTTTTATGGCAACGTTTCTTTGTTTGTTAGAGATTTTTAGTTGAACGTACCGAAAGTTTGCGTACGCTTCATATGTATTATCTTTGATGCAGTATAAGCGTGGCCCTATTGTTCACTGGCTCGGATGTGGGGAAAAGTTTTATTGTGGCATTTCTTTTGATATGTGCAGTTATTTTGCAACTAAATTAATATATATACTATGCGTCAATATTAATTACTACTTAACATTCGTCAGAGAATCTCGTTCACTTCGAGTACGAAGATTGCTCGCAATCGAAACAAACGCACAATGAACTCCATACCTCATAGCGTACCTATATATCATCCCAACCAAAAATTGCAGCAGCTATCGAAATCACGAGCATCGAACCAACGATTTCGCTCTACACTCTCCGTAGACAAAACTTATGCGCGTCGACTTTCGCCTTTCTACCTAAATTACACGCGTGACGTCGCACAATGCATAAATTACGAGCGCTAGGCTTCCATATTAATCAGGCTGCTCCCCCTGTACCCTCCCCCTGCCCACCTACCTTGGCCACAGTGCGAGACGTACGCGGTGAAAGGAACTTTTTCGCCTGCCCTTTCCCCAATCGAATTCATTGTTATCCGCCCCTTTTTTCGCCCGTCCGTACGCGAGAATTATCGACTCGGTCATTTGCGTGCGCCCGGTTTGTGCGCCCGGTTTGTGCGTCCGCGAAAACAATGCTGCGCCGTACTAGAATATATGTAGAGTTGCGTGCGAATGACTCTTCGCTCGCGCGAGCAGACAGCGCCTGCGCGCGCAGCTTTCAGCGGACGAACTTTTACGCGCGGCGGCCTCTACGTTGTTCGCAAATTGTGTCCGCAAATTGTGTCCGCCTCACTCTCTTGCGGCCCCATCGCTCCAGCGTGAAAGCACGCACGGCAGAGATTATTATGACGTAATGATCGACAACGCACGCACTGTGACGTGAGGCTTGATGGGAAGTTCGACGGGATCTCGTGGCTCGATATACGTTGAGTGGCATGTTTCGAGGGAGGCTTTGAGTTGACGCAGCGAACGAAAGGTGGTTCGGTTTTCAAGAGAATATTGGGGATTTTCCGAAGTTTTCGCTCGAAGTTGACTGATTTAGGTAGTTTGCGCTTCGATGTGATTTTGTAGGCGATGTTGATGGAAGCGAGAAATTCCGACTCTGTAGAACGAGGCGATGTTTAATGGCAAGAGAGTGTCTTCGGATTTTAAGTATCGTTCAGGTATTTAGTGATAAGGATCCGAAGTTTTATCAACGCGGAATTATGGAGTTGAAAAAATGGAAAATACATTGTTGGTTAAAGATTATTTGTAGAAAAAGATGAGTTTTATATCACATTACGAAGGCGAAATAAATTGATTGTCCACTTGCTACATTATAATAGTAAGTTTGCACGGGTTTGTAGAATATTGCTTCATGTTAAAACAAATGTTAAATAAATTCTAAGTAACCTGCCGGCAAATAAATTGGATACTCTATACCATGTATTGTCTGTCCATCATTATTTTCCAGTTCGATACGTACGATATTTGTCGTTTTGGTTAGTTTTTAGCCACAATTCCGACTGTTTTCAAACACCGTTACGAAATAGTAGCATATCAATCGAAGTTCGGTCTATACACATAGTTCTTATTGTCAGTATATTTGGCTTTGCTACCTGTTCTAGCAATGGAGCTAGCAACATATTCACGGTTGAAAACTGAAATTGTACACTATGTGGCAGTACGTCAGCCGAATAAACAAATTGTATGTCGCATCTCCCATTCGTACGCCGTTTTCCACCCCCTTTCATTCATGTAATGTACGCCAGAGAAATGTCCATTTCAATAATGCAAAAGTTATTAAATTGCAAGAACACACCGGACGATCGCAAATGTTCCGAGCGACTCTAAGAGACACGGAATGACAAATAATCATCTGTCTGCGTACATAAACGTGAATACTATTTACCATCTTCCCAACACTAAACAACATAAACAGCATTCGCACAAGGAGCATCCGAACCAACCGCAATACTTTCAGAACTGAAAACGTGAACGAAATCATCCTATTGACATCATTACTCCCATTTCGAAGCCACGAGCTTCAAACAAAATTCTAATGAACACCGCCTCGTTCAGCCATTAATCGTGTCGCGAGCAAAGTACTCCTAACCGAATCAATCCCACCCCCTGTCGCGGACACCCCATTCTCACCCCCAGCCCGCAGTTCAAAGCATTTGACACATCGCACTCACGGCTTATTACCCGACGTGCACATCGTCGCCGACGACACGCCACCCTTCGTCGCAACCCGACAACACCCCCAACACCCCCACCCCCCTATCGCCGGACTAGCCGCCCTTCTTCATCCGCGGAAGAATATCGGCAGCCCCTCGACGCACGAGCACGCAGCCGATCGTCCGCATTATATAAATTACGCCCGCGGCCTTACAAATGACACCCGCCGGGGGTGCATACGGAATTGCCTGCCACGACGAAGTGCGCCGCGAGCGAAACGAGTTCGCGGAAAGAGGTGTGGGTCGCCGCTAAGGCGCACCGTGGCACGAGCGACGTAGGGTGGGGAGGGGGGAGCTCAGGCGCCGAGAGTTGGAGCGCGGCGCGGCGCGGCTCTGGTGGGGGGGGGGGGGGGGGGGAGCGATATTAGAATGAGGCACGCAACCGGAGGCACGATGCGTACACATGCAGATGTGCCTGACGCGATTATTTCAGCGGCCGCTGAGGACTATCCGCGATGGGCGGAACCGATCGATGTCACTTTTTTTGTTTTTTATGCTCTCCCTAACCTCCAAAACTCTGCCTCTCTCGACCTCCCTCCGTCTCCCTCCGTCTCCCTCCCTCTATTCGCGGCGGGTCGGCGTCTTTTTGTCGATGAACTTTATTCGCCGCGGGCACGGCACCCGTGCATTGTTTACGTTGCGGCATTTTGCGCGGTGTCGAGGACGGCTGAATGGCCGTGAGATTGTTTTCGGGACTCGAGTGCGCCGCAGGACGGATTTGTAAAAGAAACATCGGCGAGTGGCGGTTCTATTAGGCGTAATTGGGGAGGGGGGCGGATTTAATGGGGTTTCGCGTGTGCATAGATAAGCGGCGGTTGTGTTCCGACGGTGGCTTGTCCTTGGACTGGATGGGGTAGGTGGATGGTGGGCGATGTGGTTGGTAGTCGAGTATCGTGGACCAGGTCATTTTTTGTCGGAATATTGTTGCGAATAAGGCCACTTAAATATTGTGATTCACTATTTTAACTGAATTATACCAAGCAAATATATTTTCTTTTTTTTTCAAAACAGAGTGTTACTCCTTCGGACCTATATCGGTTTACACCGGACAACAATGTTTTCAAAACCATTTCTTAAATTAATCCAACGTTACGATCCTTGGTTTGGATCCTCTTCAAAGGAAATTTTTAAACTCGTCCGAAAAAACATGATTACAACATTATTAATTATAATTAATCAACCATTAATGAAATAAACCAGAAATTCTAATCGAAAATTGTGTAAAACAGCCGGTCTAAACTGTATAATTATGCATTAATTTTATTAGAAGAGAAGTAAAATACTTTGTCTGGAAGTGCCCTGTCAGAAGGGAGCATACTTCATGAACTGCGAAAAAGTATTTTCCGTCAATGCTGACAATGTTTTCTCCTTTCTGTTGCAGCTGGGTTTCTTCACATATTACACCGTGGTGATGGGGGAGGTGAATCCTTCGGGGCCAGTACCTATCGACAGTGTCTTCATCTACAGACCCGATAAGCGCCTCGAGCTTTGGAGGTTCGCGTTTTACATGTTCCTTCACGCCGGGTAAGTTTCCCCAATTTCTTTCAAATACATTTTATATATATGCATTCCGATATGTGTTGGGCGGATATACGACAAGGAAATAAGTTGAATTATGTCAACACTAGCTTTATAACTTAAACGGGAAAATTATTAATCTTTGTACTACTCATGTTCGAATGCGTACAACCTTATATTTAACGCATACTTTACAATATTGCTAAATGTTTCACGAAACTAAAAAGTGTAATTTGTCTTCGTGAACTTAATTCAATGCAGAGCACTGTTTCATAAAAAGTTTAAACAGCTATCATTAATCTCCCTAAAAACATTACAGTAAGAACTAAAAAATCGATACATCAAATAGCAAAATGTACAACGGTTCAATTATCCTCTCTCATGTTTCCGATTTTTCTATGCCGCCTTCTCTATGTCCATGCCTCGTCATTCGCAGAAAAAAAAGGCACATTCCGGCCATAAAGTATCGTTTCTTTTCACATTTTAACCTATCCGGCACACAACGTAATTTTGCCGTAATCACTGTTACACAATTTACCAGCCGGTATGTACATACTTTACCGTCCGCCTCCGTAGCCCGCGTCTCCTTAAAATAAGTGAAATATTCGAGACTGCAAAGCTTTCCGTTGTGTAACCCAACGGCATGAACGCAGTTATTAAGGGCGGGCTTCCTTCATTTATGCGACATTAGAGACTTCGGTATAATGGTCCCGCTTGTCGCGCATGCATAATATCGCATCGGCAGCGAAGGACGACATTGAGGGACGTTAGAGACAAGAGGAAGCGAGTGAGAGAAAAAGATGGGAAGCGAGTGGGTGAGAGGGGGGAGGGGGGTGGGGTAGAGGGAGAGACGTGGATGAACGATGGATGTCGTTATTCAAATTTTGAATCTGACAGTCGACTCTCGATTTCGCTACCGTAGTTACGAAGTCTTAGGCACACTTTTGCGGGGGTGGGTGGCTGGAGGGGGGGGGGGGGCTGAATTTTTCCAACGGTGATTTATTACGGCCGCATCGTATCCACTTAATGATTTCCAGGCGCCGTGTGATACGCGCGAGAACGTGGAATTAATATTCTGTCATGGACGATCGCGGCGCGAAACGTAATATAGCGCTTCGATTTGTGAGTGAAAATTCAATCGCGATACGCTAGTCTATCACTGTTCAATTTTGTTGCCGCGTAACACTCAAAGCGCTATTAAAGTTTTTAATCGAATTTTTTTCGTCGTTATAGAACTTTGGCTCTTGAATATTATGTGTTTTAAACACAAATATATATATATATATACGGCATAGAACAGTTAATATGGGGGACGCTGTGTATTGCGAAAAAAGTTAATGTGCATGTCATGATATGCACTGCAGTATTTCGACATGCCAATCGTGTCGTTAATGAGTGAGAGTATTCAAATCACAGAAAACGTTCCGTCGCCATAACAACGCTAATCGTACGCAAATAGCTGCTATGCAAATATTAACATCAAATACCAACAGCATAATTTACCGCACTACTCTGCGTTAATCCGGCCAGGGTTCATCTAAAAACACCGGAAACACTATCGATCTTTATCTATTGGACTGATAGAGCATATAATATAATATTTAATTATTGAGCTGATTGTCTCATTGATAGTTATAACAAAATAAAAAATGTGTTTTTCTAATGTCAATAACATAATTCCACATCAAAAATACTATTTAGTCATTAGAAACGATAGACGAACAAAAATCGTAAAGCGGAGTAAGCAGCGTTGTGGGTATGTCATGCTGCTAAACTTGAAAGAAAAATTTTGATTAATATTGTATTTTTTTGCCAAGACAATGTTCTAAAGTGTGTTTTACATAATAAAAAAATTGTTTTTCTTTGGCCGGTTTATTTGAAAGAAACCGTACGTTAAGGGGTTAAAACGGTTTTGGCACAGTACACTACAGTGGCTGGGTTACCGGGGAATGATCGGAGGCAAATTCTCGATGGCGGAGGTTTGGGGGCAAAAGCGTTATCGGGGTTGAGGCTGTTGCAAAATCGACTTGGGGCGGGTTGTTAACGCGACCGTTCAAAGTCGTTCGTTAAAAACCGCTAGCGGAGCGGTTAGACGTTACTCTTCCCGCATGGCCGTGAGAAAGCGGCGGAAGCGGAGGGAAAAATTGAGACAATCGTCCCGTAATTGCGGGAAGTCAACGCAGCACCGTTGGATCAGACAATGGTATTGCCGAGTTCGCAACGGTCAGGAATACATCCTCGAAAGGATATTCCGCCCGCCGTCGCCACAAAGGGTGATTTAGAATCCTTTATCGCGGATCGCCGATTTACGGGCAGCCTTCCAAACTGGCGCGAGTGGACGTCCGATGGCCGAACGGAGAATATCGCGGGTCTCGCGGACACTGATTTCACCCTGGCGACTCGTACTGCTTTTTTCGTCATCCTCTTTGTGCGACACCGGAACTTCGTGCCGAATTAACTGCGCTTCGCATTGCGTCGGGTTAGATGCAGTGGATCGGAATGAGGACGGTATGGATCTGAGATTAGCAAAATTTTACGAAATGGCTTGGAAAGGATCCGCCGATACGCTGACTACTGAGAAGGATGAGAAATGTGAATTTGTAAATGGTTTGCGTATATCATTTTTTGCAAGCTGCGTACGGTTGGATTGCGTTTATGCAACAATAACAGTCGGTTAAATTTTACAAATTTTGTTCGCGTTATGTGCATATCAATGATGTCTGGTGTTTACACACATTGCGATATTTCAATACGAAGCGAAGATGAAAGATATGTTTTTCGTACAATTATCTAAATTTCGCCTAAGATTATCTTAGTGTTATGAAATGAACGCGATAGCAGGATAATAATTAAATGATTTCTGGCGCATTACAGAGTTTCATTAGTGAAGCGCATGGAGCTGCTAAAAATAGAGAGGTGAAGTGTGACAGCTAAGGCTGTTCCTTATTAGGCTAATGTCTGCTTTAATGAATATGGAATGTGTAATGAAATTTGCATTGGAATGGGACGGGAAGGGAAAAATACGTTACTAGCACAGATTGATTGACCTTGTCCCTTGATACACTTCTTTCCCGCTCGACTGAACAATTAGCGCGAAACTAATTAACATATCCCTCATTAAAGTATCGGAAGACTCTATTTCAGATAACCTTCAACTGACACCAATTCTCTTCTCGCGTTAAAAGGAGACTTTCAATTGAAATCAACGCCTACAAAAACAAAATTCTTCCAATCGCTCAAATATTGTTTCAAACTTTATGTCCGTGTTCATACATTCCTCAATTACATATTACCTTACAATTAAAGAAACCATACCTTCGCAGTTCCAATTGCTCGGAACCAAGCCCCCAACTTCCTTATACCCATACGTTCGACCAAAAATATGAATTCAATTATCACATTCCCCAAACTGAATCTGTAAACCAATCTACCACTCCTCCGCCTCTCCGACACCGAACTTTACCATGACCACTCGAACGAGCGCCCATTCCAATCACCTGCTCCTAGAATCCAGAAAATTAACCGAGTTTCACCCATCTTAAAGTTCCCCATCTATCCCATCAGCCCCACGCCCATCGCATACTCGCCACTAAAAACGAAGCTGAAATACAGTGTCTGGCAACTGACGTCTCTCGATCCCGAACGACTCAATCCGTCATCAAATCCTTCTTGCCCACAATTAACCCCTTAACGTGCACACCCGAGTATATTCGGGCGCGCCAAACCGGCCAAACCGTGCACACCCGAGTATATTCGGGCGGCGTTGTATTTGATGCTGCTAAAATTAAAATAAAAATTTTGATTAATTCTGTATTTTTTTATGTCTTTGCCAAGACAACGTTCTACCGCGTGTTTTACATGAAAAAAAAATTGTCGGCCGGTTATTTCAAAGAAATCGTACGTTAAGGAGTTTAAAGAATGTCCACGAATCCGTATCTCCCACAACAGAGAGTCCCGTCCTCGCCCATAAATCACCGGTTCGGCCAATCGGGCCGCGCGAGCGAAACACACCTTTTCGGCCAGGCAGACCGAAACTTTTAATGAATTAATTCATTACCGGCCACCGCGTCGGCAGCGTCCTGCTGGCCGCCGGAAAAATCTTCAACTCCCGTCCGCGGAAGGAATGACTTCCTCGCGCCCAGACACTTTTCGCATTAATAACCGGCAGAGGGAGCGACGCTCGATAACGTTTTCGGCGATGCAAGAAGGAAGAAGTGACTGGCGGCGGCAGTGGATGGGGGAAGCAGAGTCACAAAGAGCGGAACGAAGGAGGGGAGTGGATGAGAAGGATGAGGTGGGGGGGGGATGAGTTAGCAGGGAGGAGAGGACACACGCTCTCTGCGGGGAAAACGTTGGGTCACTCTTATCGCCGTTGCCATACGCACGTAGGGAAAATGGCCGTTCTTATCTGGCTGTTTCCATGAATAATTTAGAAAGCTTCGCGTTGAAAACTTCGTCCCGCCTAGGCTCGTTCATTCCGTCCTCCCCGCCCCCCCTCCCCCCTCCTTCTCCTCCTGCTCTTCCTCCTTCGCGTTCTCGCCTGTCTTTGACCCCTTCCGCCATTTTTATACTCTCACTTTTTGAGAGAGCCGACGGTTCGGGAGGAGAAGGGATGGAATGGAAGTGGGGGGGGGGGGGGGGGAGAAATATTTGCACGCGGGAAGCGGGCATTTTTCATTGGACGAAATCGAGAGCGTGTTGGAACTTCTGTATTATAATTTCATTTCCCGCTAGGAGGTATTTCAATTGTGCAACGAATGGTTGAGGGATGGAGAAATGTTTGTAAGCTGACGACGTGCAGGTTGGTTTCTTCGGTGCGGACTAAATTTTCCTCCTTCTTTGCATTGGTTTTAATGGAATCGAGGTTCAAGTTATAAATTCGAGTAAAGCATTTGTTAATTGTAGACACAAATTATTAGAGTTATTTAGTGTCAGTGAGAGAAATAACTGATTCTTTGTTCTAACGTATTTGGAAAACATTCTCTTTCGGTATAATTGTTTATACCAGAACAGTTAATGATCCTCAAACAATAGCAAAATACACACATGTGTACACCTTTACAGTGTACATGAAAGGACAAACCGTTCTTAAAACTGACAAAAACTACTTAGCACTCAACAATGCAAACTCAAACATTCCAACAACCCATCCCCGATTATACCAAAGTGGACTAACTCCCGGTAGAAAAAGCACAGAATTAATTTCTCGCACTTCTCGAATGAGCCATTGTCCCGAAGATCCGCAAATAATCGACCGATCGGAAACGTTTTCGCCGAGGAACTCGACTAGCCCCGACGCTTATTAGAATCAGCGTCTTCCCTGCTGAGGCATCACTCCGCGTAAAGTCCGTCCACGCCTGACTGGTAAGTAAGAAGTTTCGGGACGTAATTAGCCGCAGCAGGTAGTTGAATCCCGTGCGCGCGCGCGCGCGCGCACGTGCGACAGCGTTATATGGCGAAACCACTTGCGACCTGGGAGCATTAGAGTCAACTTGGTCGGAACTTTATCTCTCATTTCGTCTTCCGGGCTTTGCGAAAATATTACTTGTCCTTCGATAATGCCGTCGATGCTGAAAGGATGCACTCCGGGTTCGCTGACGAAATCTCGCCTTTGCTCCCGTCTTCGCCCTAATCACAGACCTGTGCCTACATCGGTATTGTTGTACTTTTATCAGGTTGACAAGAAAGTAATTTCGGTCAACAATGTACATTCCATTTTGTTCCGTAACTGAAATGTCACTATTATTGAATTCTGAGAGTAAAATATTTTCACACCGTCAGAGGTCCTTTGAAAAATTTAGAATACTATCTATGTTTCGAAAATCGAAAATAGTTTCTTGCCAACCCGAGACATTACGTTGTTGAGAGTTACTGTTCTTTAGATCAGTTTCAAATGAAGCATGCTTCATTCGTAATATTGTAATCAGAATTATTGTTGATGAATTGGAGATTTTCCTTTTTTGAACCTACTTTTGAGTTGACGTCTCTTCTAAATAAGGAAAATCTTGTTTCTTATATAGTCTTCCGAGACTTGCGAAAAGATTTATTCCTCCAGCGTTCAAAGGATGCAGTGTAATTCGGTAGAGAAAAGCTTACCTTTGCCCGCAACTTCATTTCATCTTAATCTGACGTTAAAGTGCGCATTATGACAACTGTATGTACGACATTGCCTTAACCAAACTCACTTATCGTCGCTTTTATTGTTAGACAGTTCTAGCATAAACTGACAGGGAAATCTTTTTAACACCGGTAACGTTAATTAATTTACGTCTTCAGCCTGATGATCAGGAAAAAACGTAGCTCTGAATTACAGGATATTCTACAGTGAACGCTATAGGACCCTTTGATGTCCCGTAATTGCGAAGTTACTTTTAATTATTACCGAACAAGGTCGTTAACAGAGAAGCTTTTAATATAAATTACGAATCCTGTTACTTGCGAGGTCGCTCGTTTGCCCCATATTAATTTGAAGATACCTTTTTCCCTCAAATCTTAACACCGAACATTATATTTAATTTCAAAAAAAATCGTCGAAAACTGGTTTCGCTTAATTACATCGGTAACTAGTGCGGGAAATAGCTGGCCAGAAAAATTAAGCTCTGCGAAGCTGCGACGCTCTGAGGGAAAACTGAAAAACTAAAATTGAAGAATGAACGCGCTTAATTGGCGACTAATGATACGCAGTTTGTTGAGATAATTTTGTCACGCTTTATTTAGCACGAGACTTTCTTGCTAATATTATCGATACAGATAGAATCACTCGACGGCAAACATTGCTAATAAGAGACGTTGACTCATTTATTGGACAATGAGAAGCAACGCTTGTTAGCGTTTGAACAACAGTCTCCCTCCGACTGTCACGTTCTTCTTCAACGCGAATTTGTTAAAGGGAATCGGACGACGGAACAGGTCGATCACTTGCAACGCTGTTAGTTAATTGAATACTAATTAGATGAGGTAATCAGCAATGCTCCTGACATTGTGCACGATCGATTAACGCGCTGTTGGCTTCAGACAAATGTATTTGCTCATTTTTAATGAACAACCATACCAAATTGAATGGAATTTGAGCGGCGCTCCGTCAGAAATTTCAGCCTCATTCAAGTCTAAATGACGGTTAATTCAATAATAATTGCTGCGCGCGATAACGGATTAATGAGAAATTTGCTTGAAACATTACGATATGCTTTAACCGTCCGACTACTGTGACTGGGTCACGGTACCGGGATGTCTTGGCTGCGGAAACGCACACATTCTAACAAGACGTTCGCTACTTGGGCCGGTGTCACCGGCGCGGCGTTCGTCAATTGTTCTCAAAGCGATAACGCATAAAAGATCTTTTGAAGTGGCCCGACGGCATCCGGCGAGCAGCTCGCTCGAGCCGTTACGGATTGGTATTAGTGAACTGTCTGTGAGGGGCCGAAAGAGACCCAGGCGCCAACGGAGAGTTCGGTCGTCCGAGGGTTAACGGCACGTCGATTAACTGCATCAATTATTTCCGGAACCCTCCTCTCTATCGTTTACCTGACACACTCCGCATCCGTTACAAATCGCTCGTAACGACCGAAATGAACCGAATCGAAATCCACCTTTCGCAAATGTCAATCCTTCGAGCTCACAATGGTCCAGTCATACACTGTCAACCTACCTAAACGTGACAAGAGACCTTACGAGCGCACAATACAGAGCTGTCAAACTTCCGACCATACACAGCTTACATAGGCACCGCTCCTTAATCCAGAACACACCTTCGCCTCAATTCCTTTCATTCCCGGACAATCGCACAAAATTCGAAGATTCCTCGACGACGCATTCCTTACGCACACGCGCGCAACGTGATTGGCCCTGATAACGGGTTGAATGGTAACGTGTAACGTGCGAATATCTGCATACATGGCGAGATGGTGCTGGGCCCTTTGAAATTCCCGTACAAAATCGGCGGCAACAATCGACGAACGGTGCGGCCGTCGAAACGGATTGCGCAACTGGCGCGTCTTTATCGTCAGTCTCGGCCGG
This sequence comes from Anoplius nigerrimus, assembly GCA_914767735.1. Classification (NCBI taxonomy): domain Eukaryota; kingdom Metazoa; phylum Arthropoda; class Insecta; order Hymenoptera; family Pompilidae; genus Anoplius; species Anoplius nigerrimus. The sequence continues at coordinate 11,591,076 of OU612090.1, forward strand.
CCTTGACAAAAGGGCCATTGTAGTCGGAAGATGAATCGGGCGGAAATCCAGAATACGATCGCGCGTGCCTCGCGGAAACTCGGCATATCCCGTTGTAAACTCGCGAAGCGACAACGGCTGTCGATAGAGGAGCGCCGTCTAATTGGTATCCAATTAACTGTGATTGACGCATCAAAATCCGCTGGTGCGAATTTTACTCCGCGCGACGATCGCTTCCTCGGAATGCCTCTTGTAACAATTAGCGCTTCGAAAGGACTCGTATTTTCTTACGGATGACTGTATCCAGCGACAATGTTCGAAGAATGGTCGAAGGTTCTCGCGGTGGTGGCCGATAGAGTGTATATGTAGTAGTAATGAATTCTTGAGTATTCTATGTGAGCGCAGTAATGTTGGACACAAAATTCTTCTTTCACGGTGGCATAAATAGTAGTGTTCATACTTGATTTATCTTTACATCTACTACATTTGAAAATCCATTGGGTATGGGTTTTAGAGAGCATTTTCTGGATGTATCGATGGTATGAATTATATATTTAATTTAAGCTTCTGAAATAAAGTTTTTATGTTGCATTATTAGACAAATGAAAATAATCGTTAATAATGTCGATTTTAATATTTTGTCTTTAATGTATCGGTAAAATATTGAGGTTTTGAGTAAAAATATATGATATACGTAGTACTGTCCATCGTTGGAAATGCATTAAGTTAAAATGTACACAGAAAGGTACATTAAAAATAACTTTTCGATCCTTCACCGTACAGCAGTCAGCATTAGTTCCTTTTAAAAACACTACTTTTCTCAGGTTCTGTCTAGTATTTTGGTTGTTATTCAAAGCAATCGTGTCCCTGTTACTAATAATCTCTCCAACAAGTTAGTCTCGCATTTCCGATTCCGCGCGCGAAACGACATGCGAAACATTTATTCCATATTTTCGCTAATTAGTTGATTCGTTCCAAGTAATTCCCAAAGTGGCTACACGTTGCAGTTAATCTCGTTAATTGCGCATATCATACAGAAAAGACCTTTCATTGCTTCGAGTCCGATATAGGTACGTTCCGTCCATCGAACAAGCGTTCTCCATTTTTCACATTGCCGTATGACCTTTTTCGGAGAAATTCGAATACAGTATTCTCTGATTACCCGTTTCATCGCTCCGGCTCTCATCACCTTTCTTACTCGACATTTTACCTTATTCGAAGCACATTGGCGACACGAGAGTTTTTGTTTGCGAACGCATCCTGGCTTTTAACGCGCGCGCATCCTCACAGTTGAAAAACTTTCAGGTCAGGCCGTAGTCCGCAGACTGCAAACACGAGAACTGGGCATGTTGCAGCGCGTTAACGACAGTTAGACTTGTACTCAGATGCAGATTGGCCATTTCCTAACGTCTCACGTCAACTTCGACTCGTGCCGACGAGCTTCAACGATCCGAGTTCGATCGAAAAACTCGGTCAGCTTCATTCCTTCGGCCAGGTCAAATCTTTCGTCGGTCATATGAATTTTCATTTTCCGTCGGCGGCGGATAGCCAAATTTTTTGCCCGCGCGAATTAATTTCGTTAACTGGCAATTTGAGCGTTTAATTAAAAATGCTCGGAGGCGCTCTATCGAGAAGGCATCGGGCGGGTTTTGAAATTGAAACCGATTACCGTCGCTCGAAAATTGGCAAGTGAATCCGTAGGCGCTGCGTACGGTCGCGTCATTGTCAGGAGCACAATGCGAACGGGAAGAAAAATATGAATGAAATACTAGGTGTGGAACTTCAACGATTAAATAGATTTTTTACTGCACGTCATTTTCACTCGTGACGCGTGTTTGGCTGCAATGCGTGCGCTGATCGAACTTTGCTCATCCGACGTCCTGTAATATGAACGTTCCAGGCTAATTTGCACTTTAAATGAAGGCGATTTAAAAGTTTCGCCGATAGAGTAACAAGCGGCCCTTCCATTAAACACGATGTCAATTTACGACATTAGATTTTGCCGAATAAAGTCAGGTGAAATTATCAATTGAAAATCTGTTTAACGGAGAATTTAAATATGGATTCGTGTCGCGAATCGAAAGCAAAACGCATACTCGTGATCGCTTAACAATATCAGCGATCTTCGAAAACGCTGCAAAAATTTCCATTAGCCTTATCTTACCGCACGGTGGCATACTCAGTTTTTCCACCGGCTAATAGTTGCTATCAGTATTAGATTGGCGAGCAACAGGTTCATTCTTCCACTTTCCTCTTTCCTCACCTCTATTAATCACAGCCTTTTAACCGGCGGATTCATTTTACGTCGTAAACTTTCGCGCGGCGTTTATTCCCACTGTTTATTTTTAAATTTACCCTGGCTTAATCTTCCTCGCGCAATTAAAGAACGCTCGTACATTACGTCTGTTTACCTGTTATTCAATTAACCCAACTGGCCGTAATGGCTAACTTCTGACCTTATTACTCGGAAGATTTAAATATTCGTAACCTTGTTTTAATCCTGACACCTACTCTTTCAATATTAGTAAAAATTGTTTACCGCGTCGATCTTTGAAAGAGAACTAGTTTTGAATTTCTCGGCGCGGGACACACAGTCCCAGTTTACGCTGACACACAGGACCTTTGTCGAGAAGAGGATAATTGCTTAAAAAATATTTCCTTCACGTTGCAGATGGCTTCACTTATTGTTTAACCTGGGAGTACAAGTAGTCGTGGGACTTCCCCTAGAGATGGTTCATGGAAGCCTCAGAATTGCTGCTGTATATATGGCAGGTGTCCTTGCAGGTAAGAGTTTTTTTTTTGCAAATTTAATGCACTTTTTGTCAATATTGCACATCAGTCATCGGATAAAACGATTTTTGACTCGTCCAGCAACATTTATCTAAGAGCTGTCAGAAATGTACGTCTACACATCTATAATATTGCCGATATCACAAGCACTTAACACTTCACATATCAGAATTCTAACACCGAGAAATCCTTTGTATTGTTGCAATTTGAAATCTGTATATGCTGTATTTATAATCGCTAATCCTTTCGAATCAATATTCATATGCAGGATCACTGTGTCTCATCCCGACTGACATACGTTAATAACACGTACGATACATATTATGATCGAATTATTTTTCCCATTTGCCAACAATGTTCACCAGAGTCAGCAACACATCCAATTCATCAATTATGTGTACCATGAAATTGTAATGCAATATGCATTATGGCACCATTGTTTGCCCACTTGATAGTAATTTCGAAAAAACATCGCAGCGCCCAAAAGCTTTTACGATAATGAAAGGGTTAAAAAAACCGAAAGATCCTTTTTTACATCAAATTACATGAAAAGCGTGTGCCCCGCAAGCCTGTACACTGGCACATTTACGCTAATCCGCACTGAAGATGAAACCACGGCCCTATCAATGTATCTCTTAGTTTTCTCACTTCACGTTTACGTTTCTGCCACTTTCTTAGTCATCAGCCTACTTTTGCAAAACACTTTTAATAACAGCAACTGTTGCGCGTGAAAAATCATACGAGATACCTATCGAATTCCATGATTTTTGTAATTACATAACTAACAGATTTTTTGTGAATATGCAAATGTATGAGCATAACACACTTCGATGAGATTCAAAAGATATTGTCTTTAAGAAGTCTTCTGTCTTTAAGTGCTTATCAGCGTAGTTCATTAGAGACCATACGAAAAATGTAATAAACTGAAGGTTAACATCCACTTCCGGTTTTGCGCCCGTAACTGCCCCATATTCCATTTTCCCTCATGTACGTTTCCAGATATAACAAAAAAATTGTGTCTTGCCACAATTTGTAAGCTCCCACTTTCGATGAATAGGAATCCCACAAAACAAGAGACGGTACAGTCTAGGAAAAGAGATAGTCTTTCAGAGGCACGTACAGATTAAAAAATAAGCTCAAAAATACATGTGTTCAAAAGCAACGCCATGCAGTTGCGACAAGTAGTTCTACAGAGGTCCGGAGAAAAATCTTGAGTGACGAAGAGGTTAATGCTCGTTTCTGCTTTCGTACCTCTGTCTTCGTGGGTTCCTCTTGCCGTTTCCGGATTTTCTTTCGGCAGCACGCGTTTTCGCCATTCCTGAGTGGGAAGACGTACGACGAAGCTATTCGCCATTGGCACGGTATGAGTGTGCACATGCACGTATGGCACACATACCCATACACGCCCGTGCCACCGACCGCGCTCGCGTTTACACACATTTGTCTTTCGGCACGTACGTTTTGGCGTACGCGAGAACGTGTGCGCGGTTCGAGTTCGTGTGCGAGCACGTCGCGAGCGTGTGCAGGACTCTGTACACCTAATTGCTATTTGCATAAATTCGATTAGACGCAGATCCCGGGTTATTAATAATCATGAAAGTAAAACGTTGCAAAATAGGGCGCATGAATAATAAAGCGGAGAATTTCGGCCGCGGTGTGTGGCATGAGAGAATTGGAGATGTGGGGAAAAGAGAGAAAAAAAATGAGCAGTGGACGTAGTGGGCAACACGGGAGGAGGAAACGTGGAAGGTACAGTGAGAGGGTAGGATACGAAAAGCGGATGTCAGTGGGCTGGAAATCGATTTTATATTTTGCTCGTGGGATATTGTCCGGGAAAGCTGCCTTATCCGATATGATTAATCATAAGTAATTTTCATGTACCTTTATACACATATTTGAAGCATTGATTGGGTAGGACATACTTTTTCCTCAAATATTTTCAATCGAGTACCTATTCGGCTCGCAATAGAATCAAAACGGATGAATCGAATCTAAAACACGCTACTCGACGGTCTATTGGCTCTTACACGTTATGACAAAAAAATCACTCCGAAAGATTGTTATCAATCAATTCAATAAAGCTGACCTCCTCGAAAGAAAAGTATGACAATTGTTTCGCGGCTTAACTCAATTGCATTTGGATGAAAGATAGTCGCTTAACAAAAAAAAAAAAAAAAAAAAATCTAACGTCACGTTCATACTATTCGTCTAGCGCCTCCGCTCTCGCACACAGACTCTCCGTCTCATTGTCGGCGCACCGTACTAGAAACTTAGTCGACGTCATGTCGAGCCCTGGAAAGCGGCTATTAGTACTCAATAATTAACGTTCGTAACGACGGAAGCGTCTGCCTCCACATTCTTCTCCGTCCGCTATTTTCTTACTTTCCCACACTTCCTTTCTTTTCTGTCCGACTCCTCCTACCCCCCCCCCCCTCCCCCCACCCGTCCTCTCCCACCCAAGTGTTCAAGTTTAGCGATTTGCATCGTAATTTCTGCATTCCCGCTTTACACCCGCTTATTCCATTGTACGACACAACATTGTTATCATGCAAGCACTTTCTTGCCCACTGCAAATCTGCGTCGGGGTGTAATTCCTTGCGAATGCCATAATCGTTTTCATTGTGGGCTGCGTTGCAGTAATTACGTGGGGGGTCGCGTTTCGGTGCGTTTAAATACTTCAGTTTGTTGCGAGCGGACAAATATTGAACGGCGCACGTGAGAGGGTGTACACGCATGTTCGTTCGTGCAGACATACTTTCCAAAAAGGAACGGGGCCAAAGTGATAGCATGCTTTTGCGATTGAGAACATCGGTGACAAGATTGACATTCCGAATTAATTAATATAGAGGTTAGTTGTTCGAAACGGAAGCGAATTTTATGCACAGCGGGACCTCTTGTTAAGGCAGCGGCTTGTGATTCGCTTGCTGAGGAACGTTACTTTGTAAAACGCCGGAGACTTCTTCTATCGGGTCGAAAGTCAAATGTTAACGATGTTAATTGTTTTAGATTTATGAGATGGAAGAAGGATCGGCATACTAATTACTGTTTAATTTTATTAATGTTTTCGGCACAAATTTATCTGACAACTTTATTTGTACTTTTACTTCTGATGTTAAATCTACTCTAACTTGTAATTCTACTAAGTGGCGGAAAAGGCAAGGCATTGAGGTTTAGTACTTTGTCATTTAACATACAGTTACGTGAACTTAAAACTTAGCCACCCATTACGACGCGGTTCAAGAAAGAAACAATGAACGCACTTAGCGCAAACTCTTGGCATTGCGGAATAAAATAATTCCTCGTTCGCAACTACATCTGTTCAGAAAATTTCGTGTCATCAGTACCGCCTTCTTATCGAAAAATCGAATTAAAAGCACCGTACTCGTCTTCCTTTCTCACGATCAAGAAAATGTATAAATCCCAATCTTATCTTTGCTGTATAAAATATCTCAATTTACTCCTTCAAACGTGCACATATCTGACGCAAAAGTTTTAATTCCATTTAAAACTGCTGAGAGGCGAGTGTAAAAAATCTTTCATACAAACCCCTCCTCCTCTCCTTCACCCTTCCCTCCCTCCCCCCTACATCGAAAGAAACGCCATATATTGCAGTCGCGAAGAGACGGGACATAAAAGAGACACGCTCTATACTTCAATTACGAGAAAATTCAAATACGCCGGCATCGATACGCCCCGTCCGCGCATTCTGTTGCACACGACAATAGGATACGCACAGTCACACATACATACACGCGCATACGCGCGCGCGCGCACACACACACTAACCAGCGGAGACGCGTAGCGGCGGGCAAAACGTGCATACTCGGTCACCGACTGAGCCCACTCCCTCGTGTTCTCGTTGGTTTAATATTTTCAGCGTAAAAACGACGCCGCCAGCATTTGCCCGGCCGAAAAGATATTAAAACGACGGAACGGAATGCGCGACGTGCGCGCGCGCGCGCGCGCTCTCTCAGCCGCGCACCCTTTACCGTGACGAGCGTGTACTACGCGCGCACGTGCGCACGCGTGTGGGTGTTCGAATGCGTGTACACGCGCACGTGCACGTGCACACGCGTGTGAGTGTACGAACGCGCGTACACGCACGTAAAGCACGGCCGATTATACATTTTCGCATGTGCCAGCCCGTCGTCCGCGCACGAGATTAGCGATACTGTAGACGGTATCACAGTCGAAGAGGGGGAGAAGGCGTAAACTGTAGGGAGAAACGTAAAAGGTTACGCGGGATTTGGCTTTGGCGTAGAATTTTTAAATTGCGCCGCTCGGAGTTTAATAACGCGACCTTTTGCTCCTCTCGGTCCGCAGAGAAATTCTTTGGAAACGGATGTCTTCGATTGGATTGATAAAATGGACGAGGCTGAAGCCTAGCAAAGGGGGGAGGAATGGGGGAAGGGGGTGGAATGTGTATTATTCGGAGTGGCCGAGAATGGTCAGTTGCCGGCAGGCTTGCATGATATTACGGTCGGAGTATTATGATGTAAGGAATCTGTTTATGGACTCGGAGATTATACACTGTGCCTTTTGCTTGAGTAATAAGATAGCCGACGTATTACATGTTTCTGAAAAAAATGTCGTGTCATAGTCGCAAGTAGGTATAAACTATCGCTGTGAGATGTTTTTGTATAATTTTTCATCAACTGCATTTGATGATAATCGGTAGCTGAGAATTAGGTACCTACATACTGCGTAGTTGGTTTAGTATTTAAATTCGCTGATTATTCATTTCGACGCAACATTCACATATGTATATACGCCAAAGTATTTTAAATCATTTAATTTCATTCAAATAATTTAAAATCATTCTTTAATTTTTCTTATCCATTATGCTGCCTAACGCGTATACGATGACGATCCAAAAACGGTGCATCACTGACCGAATTCGCAACATATAGCCATGACAAAATACGTCGGACGAAGAGCGAACGTATTCACGGCACATTGCGCAGAAGTCGCCGACGCGCCGGTAAAAACTTAACGGTAGAGTCCCCGTCGTCGGCTTCCTTTAAATTGACCACCCCCGTTGTACTTTACGTGTCTCATTTGCACGAGGACACGGCGCTCTTCGAATTTCACTGCGCGTCGCGACTGGACGAGCACGTAATGGCGCTCGATGCACGAGAATAGGAAATAGAGGCCCTCCTCGCCTTGGCCAGACCTAACCCAGACTCCATCCCTTGCTCTCAAACTCTCCCCTCTCGCTCACTCCTCACCTTTGCTTCTGTCCGCACTACGTTTTCGAGCATTATTTCCAATGCGAGGAGTGTGCCGTAACACGATGCCCCTCGATTGTTCATAAAAATTCGTCTAAGATTTGACTCGCAACATTTTTCCCTTCCGGTCATGTGTTCACTGTTTTTCTTAACTTGACTTAAATCGGCAATTTTGATTGTGTAATTTCTATTTAATGGGCTTTACATGTTATTCTCATTTTTATCTGGCAACTATGGTAATAGAGAGCAGCGGTTGATATTTCATCTATCAATTTGATCTCTTATGGTATATTCTTGGTAATCTAGAAAAATTCTCTTTCGTTACAGATAAAAAGCCTATTTTTCTTAACATAATTTGTACCAAAACTTTGAGTGCCACATCATGATGTAAATCTAATCATTCAAACGCCAAGAATCGTAGTTGCAAATTGTTTACGTCTCTAATAAGTATTGAGACACATTAGTTTAGTTTTTCTTTACACCGTATGGAAAAAACTTGAGGGCAAGAATGAGAGAACAAGTGTACAGATTGAGAAAACAAATTTACGTGCTGTTCTTAGCAATTACTGCCAGGTAAATAAGAAAACGGATACGTGAGATACAGCTGATCTCAGATCAAACGTCGGTGACATTCGAAGTTGAAGACAAGGAAGGTTTCCGAGAGACAAACACGAGCAAACGCTGTTTGCACTTTCCACTTGCGGATTCCCTAAACTCTCCTGCTCTTCCTTCGGTCTAAATGTTTCACTGACGACTGCTTCGCGTCGATAACCACTACTCATTTATTCATTGAGTAACTCTTTACTCCGCCTCCACTCTCGTTACGTGCTTTCGACTCTTTCAAGCAAGAGAGGAAGGAAGTACATATTATACTTATCACGCGGCAAGTATGTAATGTTTTGTCCAACCAACGTGCGACATGTAATTTATTCGATACAATTTACAAGTACAATTGGTGACAATGAACAGTTGAAAGAAAAAAAAACTAAAATCGACATCGACCAATTCTCAGCGGTGCTTTATAACTTAACGTTAATGATTTTGCTTAATAACATTTTGCAACACTGTGCGACTACCAAATCACAATACCAGTATTTTTTATTCAGATTAATTGTTACCAGGGGATAGCATACATGCACACTTTGATTCATAAATTTTCTCTGCTTCTTTTACCATTTTTGGTACAGATTTTCAACTTCAGTCTGGCATATAAAACTAAATGGTCCCTCGAAATGAAATGTGTGTTATCCATTCAATTTAGAGGCTTTTATACATATCCAAACTGTCGGTATAACCGATCCCTCTAATCACGCTATAGAAGCATTTCGCCTGACGCTGCATCCGATCTCATTACAAATGGATTCTTCGAACAATGATTATCCACGGCGCCGAGCCAATCGGAAACCGCGACTCTGCAGCCGCCTTTCACCCCCACCGTTTTTATCCCCATTCGCCATCTTCTCATCTCCGATTCACTTCACTTCCGAACCATCCCTCGGCTCCCTCTTCATCCGGTGTCCCAACACTGCCACTCACATCGTCATTCCCCCTGCCTTCCGCAATGGCACAGTGACTCGTCCGAACAGCTCGGCGGAACAAGCGTCTTAGATCGCATTCAAATCATACCTCTCGCTCGATCAATTCAAATGATTCCGAAAGAAAAGCATATGGTATTCATATTCCACTCGTGCACCCTTTGCGTTCGACGAGCGTCGAGCGTGAATCGAGACGCGCGCGACGGACGCTCGTAAGGAAGCTCATCTGCGGCCAGAGTCCGAGCCTTTTGGCACGGTGTGCGTCGGCAAGAGCAGCGGGCGACGAGCACGTACAGACGGCTCTCATTCCGCTAAAACCCATCCCGTTTCGCGGATCCGAGCAGAAGCGGACAGTGTGACGCCTAGCCTTACACACGCTCGTGTCTCTCTTTACGAATGCATCGCGATGCGCAACTTGTCTCGGCGCCTAACTGTACGCTCAATTTTCCCCGTCGTCCGCCACTGCGACGTAGAACGCATCGTGCCTCCTACTACTTCTACTACTACTACTACTACTACTACTACTACTACTACTACTACTACTAGTACTACTACTACTACTACTACTACTCCTACTACTACTAACCCCCTCCCCCTCCGACCCCACCCCCGGCGCTTCCTACGTCGCGCACGCCGAACCCTCGCGTTCGGCACTTTCCGCCGCTACGTCTCTCTGTCCTCCCGTACTGCGTACGTGTCCGCGCTCACCTTCATTCGACATTGGCCTTTGTTCTATCCGTCCTTCTGCTAGCCGGCGGTGTCCGAGAGCAGCTTCGCACGCTTCTCCGTCCCGCAACGGAAGAAGCCCATTCGCGGAAGGACCCCTTCGCGATCGATTCCTCTTGTGGGTCTTCGCATGTGCGTAGGATATGTTGTTCCCCATGGTCGGCGTCTCTTATCCCGCTAGTTACGGAGTGCGGGGAAAGAGGTCAGAATTTTTGCAATTTTCGGATCGAATCCCACTTTTCTTTGACGGCGTACCGTTGAAGGGATGTCTCGAACTCTTTCACTCTTGTGGCTACGTAGACGTTTACAATACATTCTTGTGGAAGTTAGTATGGTGATCATGCTATTTGTATGACTTAACTGTTTATTATGCTTTTGTACTTTGAATGGATTACGTGTCATTCAATGTGTTCGTCTTTCTAAGGTGCGAAAGTACTTGCTTCGGTTATAGTTGTCAAAGATTAGATTCTCCGTATACTTTTCCTGTGAGGGGTTAATGAAGATCGTATTCTTCAGCTTACTTTAATGAAGTTCTTAAGCAATTTGTGTCAAGTGTTTGTTTTATTAAGTTATTGAGCGTGAGCCGTAAAAGTACACGAATGTCGAGCGCGCGCTTATCGCGTTGTTCTTCGAGATTGTTACTCCGAAGTGCTTTGAGCAAGGTCAAAACATATCTAGACCTCGTGCCAATGATCATATCGCTGCTGCTTGATCTCGCTGCACCTGTTGCTGCGACACGCCAGTGATTAAATGCACAGAAGTCTGTAACACTCATAACTGACGCGTGCTATTAGAAAACCATATACGTCCGCGTTAGAAAGCCATAAAACCTTTTATGTTTCGAATACTTTTGCAGTACTCGACACAGTACGAATGCCTAATGTGCGACAGACATTCGACTGATACATTGTATTTGATAAAGTATACCATAACCGGTTCGCAGTGTTACTTTGAACCGGCTATCTTTGCATAATTTAACAACCATAACATTCTCCATTATCAATTAAAAATACTTAATTTCGGCCTTCCTTTATATATTTTGTTTTTAAAAGAGTTGTGCTTAATTATTAGCATTTCAATTTTCGCGCTTTGGCATAATGGTACTGGATAGTAGATAGTTCGCAGATTGGCTGTGCAATATCGTTGGATATAATTATATGTTACGCAACGACGTTTATTTCGTCAACTTAAAAAAAAAAAAACTTTTGACTCGTATTACACATTTCAAACCGCGTTACACACTATCCATCTATAAATCTGGAACGGAAGGAGCTGCAATAACTGAACTCCAATTCGCTTTGCTCGCGCATTTACGTAAATTCATTGGCAGCCCGTACTTTTTGGCATGCTTTCAAGGGCCGGAACGTATCAATCTAAAATGCGGACTCGCTTAGCGTGGCTTTCGCTTTTAACGGGAGCTTCCGCCTAAGAGACTGTTTCTCCGACAGCCAACCACGACGTATCACATACTCCTAGGGGCATGCAACTGCATAACCGCACACACCTGCATATATCAGGAGATCGCGAAAAAAAACCTGCGAACGAAACGTGCACGTATCTTGTTAGAAACAGGCCTCAATGCAAACGGTACTTTGTTCTTCTTTGTTCGGCATTCGACTCGGCCGTATATAAATGTGTACACGCGACGGTATCGATTCTCCATTATTCGGGATTAAATATCCTGTCCTTAACGAGGTTTAAACGTGGAGGTCCTCGAAGTTTTCTTTAAATATTATCCTATAACACTCAACTCACAGAATAATCATAGCGACTTCTAGATAATAGGACCTGTTCAGAATTACATTGTGTAACCTGAATTCGTTAAGAAACTGAATGTATTAATTTATTAGTTGATATACCTACATCAGTTGGGAATGATTATAATTGTTTGGGATCAGAAGCGAGAATGGCGAAATTATAGTTTTAAAATGTCAATCGTTTTTGTATTTTACGCGTATCAACTGGTAAATCCAATAGCAAATATTGCTTACTATATTTTGTAACGGTACTGAACTAGGATTTACATGTTTGCAGGTTCCCTCGGCACATCAGTATTCGACACGGACGTCTATCTGGTGGGAGCCAGCGGTGGTGTTTATGCTCTTTTAGCTGCCCACCTAGCAAATGTCCTCCTCAACTACAACAACATGGAATTCGGGATAGTCCGGCTCATCGGTATCTTCGTAATCGGTAAGCAAAACATCCGTTAACAGGTTCAACCCTCTTAGAAGTGTTTCGTTAAGCTCTGTTTATAAACATTGAATGGCTACAAACGTTTCGGAGCGTAGATAGGAAGATGTATGCGACACACTTCCTATAGCACGGTCCATAAATTAATTAATGCGGAGTAAAGATGACGAATACGCTTGTTTACGGATAATGTAACAAGGAAATATACTTATTACAAACTTGTACTAGCCAGCGGTACTCTTCGAATGAACTTTGCCGCACTGTAATGAGTAGATAGCTTTTCTCTTACTTTAAAGAATATATCAGAAAACACGAACGAACCCTAAGAATTAACTTAGAAACAGTTTTGTATATGAGCCATTCAGTGCACAAATCGATTAATTCCATAAAGCAAAATCTTGAGAAATGCGATGAAATAATGTGCATTGTTTTTAAAATTCCCTTTATAATATAAATTCAAATGTATATTGTAAAATGCATTAATGCAGATATATAATTTTTATGTAACTGGCGGAGTTAATGGATTTGCGCACTGAACGGCTCATATAACTCATATTGCTTCTTTCACCCCTATATAAACTATAAGCCCATGAAAAGGATAAGCGAAATGATGTGGCAAAATTGCCGACAATTGAGAATTCGACATCGAATACTTGACTCGCGCGCCACTTCCGCACAGTATCGGGAACATTATCCACTTTGACAGTGACACAAATCTCTTAGACGGGAATTCGCTAAGCTCGATCCAGCTTCCGCTCTAACCTCCGTTAATGGGTAAACAACCGAGAGAAACATCGCAGATATGTCCTTCTGTTCTCGGGGTCAATGATTATATCGCGAATACGACAGAGCAGTAACTTATACGATCTTGGAATCCTTTGACAATTTCGGAGACGCTTCGCAAACTGAACTACTTGGTACCGGAAGCGCATATGCTACTGTTGTTTCCTGTCGCCCTGTCGCTGCTGGCTCTGTTACTACTGTGGCGAAGTTATCAACACATTGACGCGGAAACGGTCGTTCCCAGTACGAAGTATGAAGTTCGCGATAAAATTATAGAAATTATATGCTCTACCGATCCTGATCGCGAAATGTATCGACAAATAGGGTCTTGCAAGACTTACACCTTTACAATTGAGAGCAAAGTATAAATTTTGTATAAGCAAAAACAGATATAAATTAATTACTTCTGTACGTTGGTAGTATGAACGTATAGGGACAGTTAATTATTATCAATATGTTTCAAGTTAGCAACAACTGTCTCCAAACATTCCGCAGTTAAAAAATAAATTTCTAACAATCACATTCGTACATAAAGTAACTTTAACGAGAAAAGTTTATCCGACATCACAATATTTCGTGATTGAAATCTGTAAAGCGTACAAATCTTCCGTGCACGTTGTCTCGTTATTAACCGTGCTCCCAAGAGGCGCGCGTACGAAAAAATTGCATCTAAATTCGCACGTAAACGAAAGCACATTGCCAGAACAGAGTTCGTTACGAATCTGCATTGGTCCCCATTTTTCTTTTCTCCCTTTGCCGACCGTTTTGTCCATCCATTTCGCCCCTTTTACCCTCTCAGTTACTCGAAAGGGGGCAAAAAAAAACAGAAACCTCGTGATCCAGGGGTTTCAATTAAAAGATAACTGACTTTGCGGACGTCGACGTTATAAACTACGCTAATATTTTGTAGGAATGTCAGTGACTCCCCGTCTAATCGATTTCAATTACGACGTTCGCGAACTCTTATCGTCCGCACCTAAATGCTATTGGCACGCGGACCGAACTGCACGAGGCGTACAACACTGTAATACAGACCAATTTTCAACGGTCTACATAAATTGTAAATATACATTACGTAGCGTAGAAAGTGCCTGCTTCAAATCGAACTTGCCGATATAATTTATGTAGCGTAAATGCACGGACGCTTGTCGATGAGAAATTAATAAGTTAAAATTTTCAAATAGAGACTCAGAGTCGAAGAAGATATTCGTACATTAAGCATATTCAATAGCAGCAAAATAATTATGGGGTAACATTATTGAAATATAAATGTTTTGCTAACTTTCAGTGCTCAATTCGTGCCCAATTCTTAATACATCGATGCAGTCTAAAGCTATTCTAAAGGATTCTACGAAACAGAGCGCAATATCGAATCGAGGCTCATATCGATTAACCGTACAGATCCGCCAAATCCGAAAGGAACTTTTATCAATCAATGGCAATTTTTTCGTCCTCGATTCAAACGTCCCGAAGAAATAAAATGAACGACAGAGAATGGTGTTGAGAACGCGATGCGGATAGAGGAAAACAAAGAGTGCCGGTGGAACCAAATAAACAAAAGCCGGAAGGGGGTTGAAGGGTAGTAGGAGGGCGGGGGGGGGGGGGGATACCTGCTCAATGAAAGCGGAGGGACAAAGTGAAATGTCGCGCGGAAAGTTTTAATTAAAAGATAAGTGATCCGCTGGAAATTCCGAATCGGCGAAAAAATGAAAGTCCGCCAATGAGAATTGGCGTCCCGAACGTGGCGATCGGCGCGCGTTAACAGTTTCGCGAACGGCGAAGGCAATCGAAGATTTTTCCCTCTCGCCATTCTCGCATCCGAGGCCGACTTCAATTCTGAAGCACAGGCTACAATGCCAGGGAAGCTCTTTAGCGAAACACGCAGGTGTTGCACGAGGTCATTCGACTCTGTGCCAGTGTTACGCATTTATGGTTTTGCGGTTGGCAGCTATAAAGTGCAGTCGCATCTCATTTGCGAGGGCTGAACTGTCAAAACGTGCATTCGGTTATTTAAATTGCGCGCCACTTTCTCTTCGTTACGTGTTACTACGGAATACGCTACGCCCTGTCATTAGTATGCTTTTACGCGGATGAGTTTACATCTTGATTCGTTTATTAATTTATTCTACGCGAGTTTAGTTCTGATGGGACGATCGGTTACGATCGATTTGAATAATTCCTGGCTTTGAAGGGGGATGAGATTTTTTGGTTTTGATGCGCGTTTGCAACTTTGTCGAATAATATTGGATTTAATTTTGAATCGGGACCCTGATGGCATAAAATATGCAGAGCGTAATAGAATGCACCGAAATGAACCGCTTTCAAATTCTACTGGGTCACGAAAGTTTCAGGACAACCCCGTGTCTACCGTTAACATCGCTTTATTACTTTTTACTGATGTCTTAGGGCGAACGAGCGATATACCTACAGTTAATTTTTGCACATACAACACTTACATCGGGTTTTCCTTCGTTGAGTCGTATTTATTGCATTTACTCAAGTGAAAACGATAAACATTAAATAATTGTTCCTGTACTGGCAATACATACGATATTTTTACAATCTGGCACATTACTTACGAGAAATATTGTACAACCGGTGTTCGTACAACATTAAATATATATTTTACCACATATATTACGAAGTAATTAGGCATCATATGCAAATCATTTTCGTTCGAATTATTTCATTGCCTCGCCACCACCCATAGTAAACGTTTCTTCAATACGCGACACTGTATAGTCAAATAAGTGTTTGTTCGCATCCCCACTAATTATTCAAATACTTTCAACCCCTTGTCCACTCAACAACCCCCGCAAGAATAATAGTTACGGCGTAGAGAGCACCGTGTGCCGTCCGCACGTTTGTCGATCACCGGGCACCGTTACCTCAGACAAGACTCGAGCTGTAAACAGAAACTTGAGAAAAGCCCCACTGCACGTCCATGAACCCGCGGTACGCCCAGCCAACCCCAATCCAAACCCACGTCCAGAAGCAAACTAACAACAAAAACCCCATTTCTGTTTCAGCGAGCGCGGACGTGGGATTCGCGATCTACGACAGATACGCCGCCGAACAAATGGGCCTCCCGGTATCGTACGTCGCCCACCTGACAGGCGCGTTGGCAGGCCTGACGATCGGCCTGCTGGTGCTGAAGAACTTCGAGCAGCGTCTCCACGAGCAGCTCCTCTGGTGGGTGGCACTCGGCGTCTACGCGGCCTGCACGATATTCGCCATCATGTACAACCTGATGCACCCCGACTATCCCTGACGCGAGGTCAGCTTCGCGTACGGCCAGCCAAGGAACACGTAACGCGAAGCTGAACATCATCCCTGGAAGCACAAGGGCGCGCGCAAGGGCCAGCAGCGCTGGGATATTACCTTCGACGAAGTCTGGCCGGAGGTCAGGAGTGACGTCAGTGACGACTTGTGATAGGTACGACGCGCGCGATCAGCGGGAGAGGGCGCAAAGCCTGCCGGGAGCGGACGATCTCTCTCGCTCGGCAACGTTCGGCTCGGCAACGTTCGGCTCGGCAACGTTTGGTCGGCTCGACCGCTCGGAGAGCGAGAGCGAGTGGAAGACACCCTTCGAGGCCGGACGATGCTCGAGCGAACGGAGTTGCGGCCGATACGATATTTCGAGGGGCTTGGATCGATTCTTGGAGAAATGAGCCGAGCGAGGCTGTGTAAAAATTGTAACATAACGACGGTCAGGTGAGAGATTCGACGGGACGCCATTGAAGGAGCGGAAGGTCGGGTTAATGGTTGTTCATGGTCGACGATGAAGAGACATGCTTAACGGACAATAAACGTGCGGAGGCAGATGCGAGTAAAGATTTGTGTTCTTTTTTTGGAAGAGGGCGTCGATCGAGGACGATGCTCGGCACCGGAAAACCCACTTTTTGACGAGATCGGTGAGAAGCGCTCAAGAGAGGGTCATGAATAATATGAGAGAATGTTAAGAGAAAACAGTGCGTGTCAGCGAGTCTTTTGAACGTATGCACTCGAATGTACAATTAAAGTTTTGTTTCTGTCAATAGTAATTTATTCTAAATGCGAACGGAAGATCTGATTATTTATTTTATTGAAATGGAAGATGTGTTTCTGAAAGAAGAACGTTACTGAAAATGCGTACGCCAATTAGGCACGAATAAAAATTGTCGAAGTCAACCTCTCTTCTATAGACAAAGGGATTATTATAAAGAATTTAAATGAAGAGTCCGGAAGATGTCTGACGTAATAGAAAACAGACATAAAATTCATGGCGTCTGTCATCTAAAAAAAAACTTCTGTTTTAAGCATAATTTGTCAACACGAAACAGAGAGGTACCTGGAAGAAGAGAAAAGTATGATATCCAGGATACGAAATATTTTACATACAAAGTTTCGCTAACAATAATTTCAAGCTGCGGAAATATCAGGAACTATAGCCAAACCACCCTTTCACAAGCCGAAAGGAAAAATGATCCTACAAAAGAACTGTGAATCGTGTGAAACAGGAGAAGAGAAACCAAAGAAACGTCATTTATCATACTTATCATCTTCGGAACGTTGCATCGTAATATCTCATTGCGATCGCTACCGATTCACAGACGAGAGAAGAAGTTTGCAAGGAGAAGAGCGTTCTTTCAATACACGATAAATACACACGCCAGTGTATACAATGATTAGCACGCTTGTGTACGTGAATGTGTACGAAGAGAGTATGGGGTGAAGAATTGCTATACGAGCCGGCCAGCCTGCCGAGCCCACATCTTTGTATGAAAGAAGAACGAAGAACGGAGAACAACAAGAAGACAACTTGCCAAAACGTTCAGCTGTCGTCTTCGTTGTTTCGCGTGAAAAAGGAATCGCGCCTCGGACAACATCGACTGTTGTCCGTTTCACCTGCGAAACGGTGAACTTCCATCCGAAAATACTGCGAGGATATAACCTTCGCATACGATAATTGGGCGCCAGGATTGGCATTATACGCGCGTTGAGCGTAAAAGTAAGAAAAGACCTTGCGTACATCGATGTCAGGCAACGGAAAAGTAAAGTAAATGACGCCGTTCGGTACACGTTATATGCTAATGCATACCTTCTCAAGGTGGCCCTATTTTTCATTATTATCGTAGCTGTCGTTGCCGAAACTTGCCGCTGTTAACCGAACTGTCCACAAGCACCGGCGAGCAGAGATCGGAAGGGCGAGAAAGTCGCGAGTGGAAACTCACAGAGTCTCCACTGGGAAACAAAAGCTGCGAGAGCGTACATCTTGTTCGATTCACGGTCCTCTTCCGACACTTTCGGTCATCTTCGCGCACGCAGCGACTCGGCTAACGAACAATTACATTTTTCACTGCCAATCAATGACTCGCCATGCCCGGCCAAAGTAACCGAAACAGGAAACAGTATCCCAATTACCGTACGGCACAATTTATTCCACTTTTCCGAACCAATTACGAGCGGAAATGATGTCGAGCATTCCGCATCGAGATCGCAGCGCATAATATTTGACCGATCGTCAGCGTTCGAGAAGATTTTGAACTGTCATCCGGTCGCCTCGATCAGTTGAACTTCCCGCCTGATGCGTGCGAAGAGCGAGGGTAATAAAAACCAACCCTTTGTAACGCGACCTCTCTGTACACAGCGTGTTTATTTAAGTGCGTCGAATCTTTGCGTTCCGCACGTCGCCTATTGGTCTCGACACACATGCCAGCCAGGCATGTACGCCCAATGGCGTCGTCGGACACACAGTTTCCTTCACAGACGGTCTTTTCTTTCAAGCACAATCGTTAAAACGCACTAACTGTATAACATTGTAAATAACTCATTGTACATAATAGCGAGCGTTCTCGTACAATCCACTATATCCAATGTGTGCGCTTACGTGTATATGAAATCTGTGCGCGTCCGTATGCGTGTATGAGTGCGTCCTAAGTGTGCTAGTGTGTGTGTGTGTGTGTGAGCCCGATGAGAACGGAGACGGCTAGAAATGCGAAGAAAGTGGAAAGGTGTTCGATTCCGTAAAGGACGACGAGAATGGAGGGTGGAGGAACGATTGAAGGTGGAGCGAAGGTAGCGAGGTAGAGAGGCATGAAGATGGCGTAGGAGGACGAGGAGAGATGCCCGTTTCTTGGCAATTGTGCGAGGGGGGACGTGATTAAGTCATATCGAGTCTAGTCGATCAGATTCGCGCGATTATCGCAAACGGTATCGATACGCGAACCGCGAATGAGTTGATTTTTCTTCTTCTTCTACTACTTTCCTTTTCTTTTCTTTTTTTACCTCCCTTCGATTTTATAACGCTTCGCGCGCATAATAATAACGATAACCTCGCAGAGTACGTTTCGTTGCGCTTTCGTTTCCATCGTTCGCGCAGCGGCTCTCTTCTTCAAACACGGGAGCAGCCCGCTCGCGCATATCTATATACACAATTTTTCGCGCACAGCCTCGTTCCCATGTTTTTTTCTATGTTAACCGCAAAACGAAAATTTCGCACGGCCGCGCGCAGTCTACGGGCGAATGTTTATTTTTGCAAGGTGCACGCTATACAGAGAAGCGGCAATTTTTTTTTTCCCCCTGTAAAATTTTTATATTTATAGGATGTGAGGTTTATTTAAAATGTACATTCTGCAATATGCAGATTCCATGGGGGTGGGGGGGGGGGGGGGGGGGGGGGGGAGTGCGAAAAATTACGAGCCGTTGGCAGATGTACGCCTTATAAATGCGGAACCGCTCGTGAATTTTGCAAAGATGCGGCTATTACAAAATTCTGCAAAGTGCGCGGACGAAAAAACGAACAGGTAACGAGGCACGGTCTTCGTCGATGAGTATATGGACTCTATAAAAGAAAAGAGAAAGTTTTTGTAGAACATGGTTTACAAAGTTTACTCTCCGTTTACGTAGCAACTTGTAAGCGCGCGCGCACCCGCAGAAGCACACAAAGATACGATTACGACACGGAATCGAAAACGTTATCGAAAAATGCCCTAACCGGCGATAATATAGGTTTCGCGGTAGAAGTAGGTTTAATTGAGGGAAAGTGACGGATGTAACAGATTTTCGTTATCTTATTATCACTCTCACCGGCATTCCGTATCGACGCTCTTCTCGGCTAACTGCGTGTGTTCTTAATTTATTTCTCATTGTTAGCCACGTATCGGCGCTTACGTACGATTAAGTTCGTTACGGCCGTATTCCTATGAAAATGCATATCAAAATAGTTAATTTCGCGGATTCGCATAACTCTCCGCATGTGTTCGCAACTATCTCTGGATGAGGAACGGTGTCACTTTAGTTTATCTTACAGGAACATGTACATACGTATACGCGTGTCTAGCCGCAACTCGCATCCAATGTTTTCCACATTCGACATTATGACCGGTGAACTGTTGTCAGCGATAAACCCTTTCTTCCTTTTAAGTTACGTTAACTACGTTTTAGAACGAAGTTAACCCGATTTCCGTTCAGATTTGCATTCGAGACTTTTAACGTCCGTTTTAGTCGGTCGAATCATCTTTTCTTCATGTCGTTCCGTAGTAGCTTCAAATCTGCGAGCGCCCGTAATTAGTTTCACCGCTTATTCGCCGTAAAGATAGAAGCTAATAACGTATGAACGTCCATAGGAAACGATTAATAATTTATTCTTCACGCTCATCAATTCTGCACAATAGCGAAAGATCGACACGCCTATCGAAAAGAGTGACTTACTTTCAATGTGACATCAGTAACGCTTATGTACAGTGTTTTTATTTATGTGTGGCACGCCGTGTCGCTATTTTCAACCGTCGTACATTCCTTTCGGCTCCACCGGAAGTGCAGAATCACTCGCGACACTGTTTCAGAATATGCCAGAGACTCTAACTGAATTCTTCTGCCACGCTAAGCGCGGTTAACTAGAATAGTATTTATAACATAAATCTTCGCTATTTCCAGTCCCAACTGCCCGTTGAAAACCCACAGTCCTCCCGTTACCTATGTTATTATCATACACCACCTCTATCACTATTATTATTATCATTAATATTATTATTATCATCATTATTAACGTTACCATTTTTATCGCTGCGGAACCACAAGAGAATACTTCCGTTTTAGTAAATATTGAGAGAGCGCACCTTGCTTCTTTACACGCCCGTACTTTAGCACCAATATAATTGTTGGCAGTGCTTGTGAACTGTCGTAGAGTAAAGGAAAGATGCAGGGACTCGTGAAAGTGTTTGAACACTTGCTGCACAAAACGTATATGAATGTTATCTGTGTGTTATAAGGTAGTAAAAGAGTGTCATTAGTACTGTAAGTAGATATGGCTATTCAAAACATAGAAAGTTTGAGAAAAAGCCGACAGTATCTATAACAGTTTATTGTCAATATTTTATGAAGCTATATTTTTTAGCGCTAATATATATTTCAAAAGGCTATTTCTGCAATTAAAATCCTTTAGCCACGCTAAGTTGGAAAATACTTGTAACGGAAAGGTAGTACGGCTAATCCCGACATTGCTAGCAGTATTACTACAATTATTATATTTTTCATCATTTCGGCGTGTACGCAATTAAAAGAGTGCACCGACGTTTTAGGATATCTATTATCATATCCCTTAAAGACGTACATTTGCCCTAAAAATATTTCAAAAACTTTTTCAATTATCTTCGAGCACGTTTCAAACTTCACCCGCTCATTCTTAAAAGCTGCATTCATTCATAGCGCTACCTTAAGTCAAACACCTTCAGCACCCCAGCCCTTCGAAAAACAGATCCATTCTGCAATATACACCGCTGTCCCATACTTGGTACACGGCCAGAATCGAAACAAACGGAATATTCTTTCCAATCTGACACTCGTCCACGACTGCCAATAGCCAACCTAACACACACGTAACGTTCATAGCACGATTGGGGGTGCCAATCGTGTTCTCAAACGCTTTTTCGCGAGCCACTGCGAACCGACCGGGAGAGTAATGTAAATACGGGATAGCGTGCGGAACCGAGTAGAGGAGCGACCTTGCGCAAGATCAAAAACGAGAGTGATGAACGATACTAGTCATTTCGTACCGGCGGAGAGGCGAAACTGCGTTTTAAGGGTTAAAGGTGCCCCCGACGAGAGAATCATTTGTAATCCTCGAGTGGCATTCTCCTGGCGGACAGACAAAGTCGCGAAACGCTTGGGGGAAAGAGGCCAAAGAGTGGGGGTGGCGGAAGACAGTAGGTGGAAAGAGGGGGGGGGGGTGAGGGTTGACGGCGGTTCGGTGGATAGACAAGTGCACTTTAAAGCGGCCACCTCTTGCGCGCCGAGTGAGAGGGTTATCAGACGGTAAGCGACGCTGGAGGGGTGGAGGCCGAGAAGTGGGCGGCGGGTGGGGAGGGGGCGCGGAGAGCAATTAAGGGGAACAATAAAACCGTGCGTCGCTCGAAACGGAATGCGCGTCGCGCTCTGTCAAGGTCGCTGAACCGGAAAAGCGCTGGAAATACTTTCTTTTCGCTCCGTGTTCCGCGGCGGGACACACACCGTGTAAAGCGTGCGCGAGGAAGGGGTGTACCGATTGACTGACCCTTTGACCTCCGGTCCGCGATTCGGTCGAAGTGACCCCACGCTCTCTGAAAGAACGAGTCCGGGACAGTTCGAGAGAGAGAGAGAGAGTACTGCCCACTGCCTAAGTGTGAGCATGCGAGAGTAATTTATATTTATCGTCAGACGAACGGGAGCGTTTGAGGGGGAATGGGGAGTGTCGCGTCTCGTCAAGGTCACTGAGCCGTAAACGCTTCGAAATACTTCTTTTCTTCGCCCCTCCCCCCCCCCCCCCGAAAAAGCCTCCTCCCCGTTGTGTCGCGAATTGAACTGTTTTGCTTGAAGAACGCTGTCGCCGATCGGTTTGACACTTCGAGGTCTGATCCGCGATTCTAGCCTGCCTAATTGGCTTTCCGAAAGTTGGCAAGAAGCGTGTCCCCCGCGAACGTTAGGTTCTTCGAACGGGTCCGACATTCTTTTCGGGAACTGAGAAACACGGAAACTGCCTATGCGGTAAGCGCGAGGCAAGCATTTATATAGAATTAAAAAATGGTTCTACGTGTGAGACTAGATGTTTTTATTAATGCTCTTACCCACTTTGTTTCTGAGGTTTGTCCACTGAGATCCTCGTCTTAATGCATCCCCCGCACGCTGTGTTTTTCGTACTGAAGAGATATAGAACGTAGTAATTATTTCCGACGATAGTGGACATTCAGAATGGAGTAAGTCGAGTCATAGGAATGATTCTTTGCAGGAATCAGGACGCGTTACTCTGAAACTTGTGCTTTCGTCGTAACCGCTTGCATTTCTCACTTGTAAATACAGTCCGCAGTGGAAACCCACGAGTCTCAGTATCGTTATTGACATTATCAGTATCATTAGTACTACTGCCGTATTATTATTATTATTTTTTTATGATTTTTATTTCTATTCCTGCTACCACAACCGCGACTTCTATCACCATTATTACTGTTGTTGTTGTTGTTATTGTTATTGTTGTTATTGTTGGCGAAGATAGATGTAAAATTTATGCTTGTACGTGTAAAATTGGGTTGAAAGAAATATTTAATTAACATTTCTTAGCGCATAATATGTACTTTCAATCAGTCCACTTTCCTCATAGAGTGTCAATGACCAGTAATATTTATTAACAATGTCGTTATCGTGAAGTTTCTTTTATCGATACGACAGAAGCTCTGAACAATAGAAAAAGTTATTTCCGTTTCTCAGCTGTTGTTGTTAATATTGATCGGACAAGTGTTTCCACTCTTAGCGTCACGGTGTGCCACACATGAGACTGTCTCAATAATTATCTAGAGCTTTCAGAATTCCCATTCCTACAGGGAAATAAATATATCTTTTTTCAATAAACCAACAAAACTGTTTTCACTCTTGTACGGTATTAATAACGAATTAATTCGTCGGCTATTTTGGAAATACAAGCAAGATTCGAAGCAGCAGTTTGGATTTGATTTTCTCATTCGACATCCAAATATCGTTAAGAAACCAATTTTTATTGCCAGGCACAGAATTCTCTCATCATATTGTTCCTACGAGAACCGAAACATTGAAACGCCATTATTCCTTTCTCATGTAAGAAATTAAATTGCAGAATACGACAGATTACAGATATATAGATCCACTTCGTACGTTTCAGTTCCGTGTGTGACGAACGAGTAAGGAAATATGACATCTCGATCAACGTTTCTAATAATCAGCCACAGAAACAATATATATTATTTAACTATTTACCATTTCACTATCTCTTTTTTCACTTTAATGTCGATTATTTATTCTTCACGCCCCCCCCCCCCCCCCCCCCCCCCCCGCTCCCCCACAATTCTTTACTGATTATCGCTCAGTCATTTACCACCGATATTAGCGCTACCTCTCGACGCGTCTGCAAATAGGAAATTTGTGCAGCATCGTGCGAACATAGTTCTTTCATTCATTTTTTTTTCTTTTTTTTTTTGAGTTGTACATTTCAACTCGGCCGCTCCTATCCTAGTGTACATACATACGTTTAGTAAAGTTTAAATCTGTAGCGAGGTAAGGCGAAGCGACGCAGCTATTAATTCGTACAAGCACCGTAAACAAACGTTATATAGGGTCCATATACTGCAGAATGTACACTTGTCATAAACGTCGCATTGTTATGAAAATTGACAGAACGCATAACGTGCCGCCGCGACGTACGAATTCGGCGTCTCGCGCGCGCGCGCGCGCGCGCGCTGTCCATGATGTTATATAATAATAGCCGTTAAAACGGGGTTATCAAGATAATCGTGAGGAACGTCATTGCACGCCACCACTCAATTTATCAGTAATAGAGAACGATAATTGTCGCTCGAAGCGTGCGCGTTAAACTTCTAACGATAAAAATTGCACTACTCCCGTATGTAAACATACGTAACGTATGATGCATACGGTCGAAGGATGAAAAGGATCATTCGTACACCATAGACAACCGCTGCTAATATATATATACATATATATATATACTAATAGTTTTAAATAAACGAGAATACAAATTTTATATGCATCTTAATGAACATAATATAATGGCTACGAGACGTGCAAATGTATATTATTTTACCGCGACGTCGGTAAAGCTTAGGTATAGAGTAATGTTTATGGCGTACGAATGCTTTCTTCCTCACTCTCACCTTGTGTACCTTTAATCGCTAATCGCAAGCATATTGAGACAGTGAGCGAGCGAGAGTGAGAGAGAGAAAGAGAGAGAGAGAGAGAGGGAAAGAATGTTAGAGTGCAACTATAAATTCGACGCTTTGTTTAATTGTATTTAATTCCGCGTCAGAGGCTCGAGACTTGAAATTACCGGTGGCGAAGTATTTTAATTAGTCCTTAATTTATAAAGCTTGCTCGGAGACGTATAAGGGAAAGTAATCGAAAATCTTGCGAGGCTAATTAGTATTGCATGCAATGTTGCAGATCGTGCGGCGATAATCGAATGACACATAAGTATGTGCGTGCGTGTGCGTTTGTATGGTGGACAGTAAAAAAGGAGATATTAAATGAAGGCAGAGTAAAAATGTATATAGAGCAAAAATGTACACATAAATACATAATTAATAATAATTTATACTGTAATATCTAGGTCAGTCACAAATGTCCACAAGCCAAAGAAGCGGAGCTAGTAAACAAAGAATTCTAAAGCATTACGATTATTATTAAAATATTAATATTATTATTATTATCGTCATCATCGTCATCGTCATCATTGTCACCGCCTATCATTACCACTATTAATTCATTATTATTACTATTATCATCACCACTATTATTAATGTTATTATTATTAAACGATTCCATTTCAACATAATCTTGGCTTTTGTGAAACATTAGCTGATACCCAGCGCTCACCTTCCCAACCTTCAACCTTCGCTAGTTTTCGATAAGGATTTTTTTTACTGCGCCATGTTGAGCATCACTGCTTTCTATGTCTCGATGAATCGTTTCTCCGACTACTTTAAACGGTTCAGGTTGTCCTGAATAAATCGTACAATGACCATTATCGCCAGGAGTACATTTCAATTTTAAAATTCCAGACCTACATCAATTTTCAGTAAGGATTTTTTACATACCACAAAGTTGGGAATCAAAGTTTTTCTGGATCACTCTGCCTCCCTCGATCAGTCCAGATTGTCGTGAGTAAATTATAAAAAGACTTTTGTCGCAAAAAGTACAACCCAGTTTTTGATCAGTGATTGCCATTTGTTGTCAATCATTTTGCTTACACCTTGACAATATGAAAATCACTATTTTCTATATCCTATGTTGTCTAACTCACGTTTTATAGCGGTTAATTTAGTAAATTTTAGTTACACTCAGTCTAAATGTAGAGTTTTAATTTTTCATGAACGATTCACACTCGTTATAAGTTAATGATTGAGCAAATGTTGCAAGCCTAAAAATGTCGTGAGACAGATTCTAGATCGCATACCGAAATTGTATCAATACAGTAACGTGAAATCAATCTTCTTACGTTTAAAATAATTGTGAAAATGGGGCAATGGCTATTGGCGTTACAAATTCATTAAGAACAGCGATTTAAAAAAGTACGTTGGAGATGTAATAGAAAACCAAGGACAGTTGAGAATATTAAATACTTCGAAACTGTTAAAATGATCTGCTCACCATGCTGTTACTTTGAAGTAAAGAAGAAATGAAAATATACCCTGCTATCAGGTAAGTACTGTTTATGTATACATTATAAGCATTGGTTTCGTAAGATAATTGAAAGAGCACGTCATTATTACAAATATGATGTTCATTGGAAAAGTCGCTCATAGTTTGCCGTTTACAATATTTGGAACTGTTTTGGAAATATATTTTACGATTATTGCCTTTATTGAATGATACCTTATGAAGAAAATAAAACCTATTGGAACAAAACGAAATTGTGAAATGTGTAGCACATTTATATTTACATTACATTTGAATTATATTTAATTCTAAAATATGTTTTCAAACTGTAAGCAAAAATTTAATCTGGTAAGTGAAAACATTATGATAAATATTGCTCATATAGAGCAACATCACAAGTGGTGGAAGCATTTACTTGGTTCTGATGAATGTAAAAAAAATCAATAAACGAGGATTGTAAAATTGTATCACACTCGTGCCTATAAGAAATAAGTTTCCACCAATTATATTGACAACAGTACTTCTTAAAACATTATATTGGGTTGGGTGATAAGTTCGTAGCGTTTTTATATTTGCTTTGTTTTATACCGATTTTGTTTGCTGCTTGACAAAGTGTATAATATTCATTCGATAGAGCTATGGGATGTATTAATGATCCGTGAGTGAGTGATTATGAAAGTGTGAATGTGCACTTTCCAAGAGGCCTGGAAATCCTTAACAGTTTCCCTACCCTTAACAGAGTCTGGTTATTTAGGTTCATTAATGTAAAGATACCCCCCAAACGATTTTGATTTCAAACTGCCATCAATGAACTTTGGCATCGCATTGGGTAAAGGTAAAGAATCCCGTCCTCCGCACCGATTTGCATGAAACTTCGTGTAATGGTAAATTTTTGCATAAAAATAAGATCTGTGAAAGCCAAAGGGCCCGCTCGCGTCTAATTAAAAAGTTATTAAGCGTTAAAGTTTAGGTATAAAACCTGCCTTACCGGCAGCGTGAACGACATCTTCGTGAACTTCCAGCCAAATCTTATTTTTCGTATTATTTAAAGGCTGAGTGTGGACAAGGATTCCCTTTCATAATGTTTAAAAGTTTTCAATCAAACAATGGTTTGAGAGTAGGTTCGGGTTAGATCTTTGTTTCCTCCGAAGGGAAAACTTCCAGCCAAATCTTACTTTTTCTATTATTCAAGGGCTGGGTATAGGCGAGACTTCCCTTTCATAATGTTGCATTTTGGGCAGTTAAAACCTAACCCAAACCTACTCTCGAACCATTGTTTGATTGAAAACTCTTAAACATTATAAAAGGGAAGCCTTGCCCACACCTAGCCTTCGCCAATTCAATATTATTTCATTTCAAATACGCGCACTTTACCTGCAAACTTGTCTGTGCGCATGCGCAGATGTCGTTCGCGCTGCCGGGAAGGCAGGTTTTAGAACTATACTTTAACGCTTAATAACTTTTGAATTAGACGAGAGCGCGCTTTTTGGCTTTTGCAGATCTTATTTTTATGGAGAAATGTACCATTACACGAAGTTTCATGCAAATCGGTGAGGAAGCCGCGATTCTTTACCTTTACCACTTTAACGCTTAATAACTTTTTAATTAGACGCGAGCGGGCCCTTTGGCTTTTACAGATCTTATTTTTATGCAAAAATTTACCGTTACACGAAGTTTCATGTAAATCGGTGCGGAGGACGAGATTCTTTACCTTTACCAATATTTTCTTTTGGTACTATGGAAATATGGAAATTTCGTACAATGAATGTATATTACTGTTAGCTTTCTTGATTAGGTCCGGTACGTTAACATTATATTTGCTCATGCATAATTTTTTTCATTACACGCAAAACAATAATGCGGTAAAGTAAAAATTATGTCGTGTTCGAACGTAAATCATACTCACGCCAGTTCTTTAAAATATATGTGAAAGGTACCATTAATTTACTCCTCCCTCCATAAACTTGAAAACAAACTAACTCAATCAATCTAAAACAGCACAAACAATCGCATATGTAAGACTCACATAAATAAATTGGAGAACATAACATATACTTATGTGACTCTTTAACATGCCATTCAACAGATAATATAACTCTCTATAATCAGTAAAATCCATTTTGTGCTTAATTAAGATAATCAAGTTGGTTGAAGAAATATACCTTTGTACAATGAGGTAGATATTTTGGACGAATAGCACAATAGGAAACAATTACAATTTGCCCTTTAATAAATACTTATCATTAAGGATCCATCAGATGTATTTCATTGAGTAAAATAGTGAAGTCAGTTGATGCGTTCAATGTTTATATTTATTTTCGGTAAGAAATAACCGTATACACGGCTGCCAGAAAAATAGTAATTATTAACATTAATTGATACATTGAATAAAATTTCAAGGAAGAACGTAGCGAGTGTAACGACACAGGCTACTTTCAGCGAGTGATGTACAAGTAAATCAGGTTCTACTGTACACACTTTAAATATGACAATTCTCGTCAAATATTTATATCACGGTTTGTGTACATAGACGAAGTTGTAAATAAAAAAAAGAGTAATTTTCTCTGAATCACAGAAACGAATGATACAAGTAAGCGCGATTTGTCTCGTCCTATATTCTCAGCTTCTACATAACTATACATGACAATGTGGTTTCTCTCGCAACACAATTATCACGTCGATGATTATCAGCGAGCTGTGACAATTCATTGTTGAAGAAGAGCAACAAAAATAAATAACACTCTTCGTTCGCAAATATCACGATACCAAATGTTAGATCTGTACAAAAAAATCAATATCGCTAGTTAAGGCAGCGACCGTCAACGGCACACAAGCCTAATATTTTTTTTGTGCCTCATTGTCCGCTCAGGCAACGACACTTATTTCTGCTTCACGATTCGAAGCTTTCACGGTCAATATCGTTGGAAGGACCATTTCCAGTTTTTAAATATAAGCCACATTCTTGAATGGTATATTGCCAACGTTTCTTCAATATCGTAACTAGACTCACTGAGGCCTGGTGACAATTTATTTATAGCTTAATTCTTTTCGGCTTTGTACATTGACTCATTAGATTCGCACCAGTAACGGAATCAGTAATTGCGAATTGACGAATTTCTAAAGTATAAATCGAGAAGCATATATAAAAACCGTAGTTACGATTAACATTTATTTTGCTTTCAAATATCCCTTACAATTATTTGCAGGTTTAGGGATTGGTACCGGGTTCAAGAAAGTGCTGTTGAAAACTGTAAATAATCTCTTCGCACCATTTTACGTCAAATAAGGCTAGATCACTTTTGATACGTAAATATGATCAGTTTTTACGTCCCCTTTTTGCTACTTTGTTATTTGTCACTTGATTAGCTATCGCGCAAGTTAGTCACTACAGCGATACAATAATATAAAAGCGGAAATAAGACTGAAAGTCAGGAAAAACTGGCACATCTCGGATGTAACCGGCACACTGTATGAAAATATGGCCTAATCGGTCTTCTTACAGAATACCAGAATCTAAATTGAAGTTCTAAAAGGTAAACGCTCTTCAGTATCATGGTATATAGTATAATGTAAGAATGTACTGTAATACTTCGTACGGAATATTGCAATACGGTATTGTATAATACATATAGCACATTGTATATTACAATTCATATATTATAATTCGTTTTAATGTATATTATAATACATTCGAGAGACACAAAAACTCTTGTTAATTCGTTCTCTATTCGGGACAATCCGGAGGTCGGATCTGACGCATTTTAAAATATGAGGAATTGTGTGAATCTTCTGTAAGTATAATCTACAATCCTACGCATGAAAGCTCAGTTAAGAAAATTGCTGCGAGGCCAAAGTCCAGAGTTTTCTGTGATGATCACTGCTGACGTTTCACACGACTTTGCTACAGATGCGCTAAAACCTCAACCGCAGTAACTGGAGGAGTTTGATCACCACTTAAAATCACTGGTTCCGATTCCGTCTGAACAATCCTGACGAGATTCGCATCCTTCTTCGACGGAACAATAGTTGCGTTCGACGCGACATTCGTTCTTGTACAATAACTAGGCGGTCTGCTTTCTCTCGTTACCGTTGTCGGTGACACTATGCTTCCTGCATTTGATCTATAAGTTGGGGGTGGAGAAGAAGTTGGCTGAAGACGGTCCAGCAGCAATAATCGGAGCCTGTACTCCTGCATACTGGCCTGGAAAATAATATTTACTCAAATTAGATTTGAAAATATTTAACAAAACCGGATTTGTCAGAAAAAATATATAGCACACAACAAATGTACAGTTTAGTGTACTAATTTGATATAATGACTTCAATGCATTTTGATTCAAATCATATGTATGACCATGCTTCAAACATGTTTGTTCACTTTTTGAAATATATTAACAACAAAGTCTTCAGTTGTATTATATGTACATAATACTAAAATTTGGAAAATGCCTTGAAAGCACAAGGTGGGTGAAACAGAGAAGGGTAGACAAAAACATCAACAGTAGTATAAAGGTAAATTAATTTACATATTGTAAAAGAACAATTTTTAACTCTGAAAAATGTATATACAGAATTGAGCTATGAAGAATATTAGATGAGTTAGAATTATTACAGAAACATTACCTGGTAACTCGGTGGAGGTGTTCTAAATTGGAATTCGGGATAAATCATAGCAGCATATGGATGTATTGGCCTTGCTGGGGGAATTCTGCCAGAAATGCCCGTGAAGCCAAAAAAGCTACCACAATTTTCCCGTCTTGTTACTCTCCAAACAATTGCACTTAGTGTCACCAGTACTACGCCTACTCCTACAATCAAATAGAATATGACAGTGGGATTTATAATACATATCTGCTAAAGAAAACCTTTAATTAGCCAATGTTGCCATATGACAATTACAGTAATTGTGCTTTTGTATAATATACAGTAGCAGGCACAGAATTATAATAAGAATTGAACATTCCTATATAAAAGAGAGTGGCCTACTAGCCTTCTATACTTGGAGCATGCTTCAAAACTTCTTGTGTGTAACCTACCCACAAATTAATCTACAAAATACCTCATGAAGTAAATCAGTGATTCATTTAATAATGCTATAACAAATAGCTGCAGAGATTCAACATTTGGAATATTATATTCAATAACGAGTACAGTAACATAATAAAGTGGGATTTAATTCATTAGAAAGTAGACCATGTGGTACAGTATCATATAATCCCCTGAATACGGTATCACAGTCACAGAGTACAGAATTTTAGATTACATCAAATAGTAAAACCATCAATTCAATCCAAATCCATAAATGACACAAAATCATATCATTTTAATGTTCAAGAATTATACACATATACAATACATTCCATACCTTTCACATAAAAGTCACGGTAAGCACACTTTTAAGTAATCAAAAAACGTACTTAAAAAAAATGTCACAAAGAATCAAAAGCTTGCAAATATAAAATACCAAAGACATGATTAATCTTGAATAATTTTTAATCAATATTCTTCAAAATTCATGAACTTTTTTCTCTCAGCTATTACAGAGAAGCCACATGCGATTGTTGTGCCTTAACAGACACTTTCTTTTTCCCATCTAATTAGCGGTGCGTTAATATCCAGACACCGTATGCGCTTGCCTCAGAATCTAGTCGTATCCACAGGTGCCCCAACCATCTCTTTCAGACTAGAAGAATCGGTAAAATTTCATCATTTCCTAGTTTCTAGTTCGCTTGTCCAATTCTCTGTGCATTCCCCCCTTTGTGTTAATCTCACATCTCTCATCCTTTTTATTCTTTAGCCGTTCTACTCTTCAGGTCCCCCCATCTCTCTCTCTCCCCCACTAGCCGTATCGCGCACCTTTCTCTTCGTCGTCTGTCTCTGTCCAACTCGCGGCTCTTGCACACGAAGGTGCACGACGTCGATTTCTGAACTACTGGCAAGTTACATGGCTGCATGTAGACAATAACTGCTGTTAGTATTCGCTCGGTCGCTCGTTTCTCAGCCTCCGTTTCTTTCCGTTTCCTTCTCATTGTCTTTTTTTTCACCTTCTCCTTTCTTAGGCCTCGTTACGGCAAACTCGTGCTTCGCGGCGTCGAAGATTCATATATGCAACGTCTGCTCGCGAATAATATAAAAGGTCATGAATCTTTCGACCCAAATTGATACGACGTAACGTACTGCGTACGCAATTTAAAGACCGTTTTCCCAACATCGAACAATGTCGGTATATCTCCAAGTTAACACGTGTTACCAGGTTCAAACAGGAGCCGTCACTCCGAGTAATAATACAAATTTCACGTACTAAGATTAGAAATTTCGACTTCGTCCGAACGCGAGAGTTTATTATGCGACCGCACTCTCCGTGCAAGAAGCTCTGTTTTTCGCATCTAATCAATGAGGCGATAACATCGTATACTTTTCTAAATTGTGTAACGACTATTCCTTTCGAAGCTCATTACGCCGCGCTCATAGTACTCTCAGTGAGAATAACGTAAAAACCGTACGTGCACTCGAGCGCTTAACGTTTCTGAAGTACGATAGAACCGAAGCAGCGCCTTCCAGCACAGCCACGGCAACTGTCTGCCTCTACAGTTATGTCCTGCCCTTAGTGCGTCTCTTCTCAATGTCCCGATGACGGTGCATAGACCTACTCCGATATACCATCACGCTCCGCTTTCTCCCAAACTAGAATCGGCCGCTTCACCCCGATGCCTTTCCCTGAACTTTAACCTGTTAACCGGGGACCATCCACCACTCCCAATAGCGATACGATACTGATTCCCTCCGTATCTTGAATTCATGTCGAGAAATGTACGGATGACTAATACCTTTGCGGTTCGAAAATATACGTCCCGACTGTTTCAGGGCGCAACACATATTTCGAAGACGTACTCGTGTGTTCTGACCGTACCCGATATCGTTTTCGTTTGACGTATTTATAAGTCCCGCACGGTTAACAGGTTAACCCTTTCGGTCACAAATTATTATCCTTTGATCTAAAAATCCCATTTCTTGTTTATTAAATATTTAGCCCTTTTTTAACCATTTGGCATCATCGGCATAATTCTACTCTCCCCCGCATCACTTGTAATCACATGTCGGAAAATGGCGACACGTGATTTCGTAAAATCCTCAGAGCGTCGCTATTGAAAAAATCGATAATTTTACATGTTGAGCGTATACAGCGGACCCTTATTTATAACTGTGATGAGTTACAGCATATGGGTACGGATTATTTATTCACATATTGAAAATCGGAAAATCGATCAACTTTGCCGTGATTTTCTCACGTTACTGAAACTGCCGAGAACGGTCAACTAATTAAGGATATATTTTTTTTTTACGTGCGTCAAATAACAGTGTTGCCAATGAAAATTCCCCTTTAAATGTTCGATAATTAGAGCCGGACAATTTAATTGCTGGTTTCTTTCAAAACTTAGGAACGCCAGGGGGTAGAAAGTCATGTCGTCAATTGACGACACTATGACCGAAAGGGTTAACACAGTATCCAGTGCCTTCCCGAATTTGCACTCTCGTCCCGACCCCTTCCTTTCTCTTTGTTCGCCACGGCGTTTGCAGGAATGTCGTCACGGATCGCTTGTGTCCGAATGTGTCGCAGTCATGCATGTGACCGAGTCGCATTGTCAAGAGTTTCTGCTCCGTACCTGTATGGCAACGTTCTTTCGGGCAGGTATCGCTGAATAAGACCAAATTATCGTTAGTCCGAGGCCGGCGGATCGAGCTGCGGGACATTTTAAGAGAATGAATAGAGGTTTCTCGCTCACGGCATAACAGTACCATCGTAACGGGCCGAAGCAATTTATCTTTCTCGATGGAATACCGACGCGTCGCTGCCTGCGTAGCCGTTTCGTGTAAAAAGTCTTGCACGTATGTAAAGAATGAATGTTAGTTTGACGGACCAACGCGTACGATGCTTTCGACAGCGAGGAGGTTGACATGACTCATCGAACGACCAACGCACAATTGTGTACGTTTCAATGGACGTGGTCGGTGGCAGAGAACGATCTCTTCACCCGTGATCAAACTGTATTCAAGTTTAGGACCCTCCGAGTATTGAGAATCGCTTCATATAAAATATGAAGAGTGGGAAAAATGTACACCTACAATATAGCCTGATTGATAAGTAGTTAAAATGTGAAAGGCGCGGCTCGACACCGGCGATAGGAACCTTGGAACAAAATCCATTTGACAGATAGTACCGAATATCGTCGCAGGACCAGCAACATACTACTGAGACCAACGTAATTACCCTTTTGTCAGCCGAAGGGTCGTTATTTCCGCCGAAAGTACGGATAAAGAGCACGAAACAACAGGTAGGAAGGCTGTGTCGGAACTGTAGCGCGTCGTGTGACAAAGACATTGTTGTCCAACAGGTGCGGACAGATTCGTTTGGAGATTCGGGGGAGGATGAACAAAAAAATTGGCTCACACGAAATGCTACGGTCGACCGTTTACAAGCAAGAGAGCAATCCCGCTGCTAACTGCAACTCAAGATCTCGGCTTCTTTAATAGAATCTTGTCCGCAGTCTAGCTTCGACGCTTGCCGAGAAACCCGTTCACACATTCCTATCAAAAAAGCGAACACCGTAGGTACCCATCAGTAAAACAGGTTCTTTCTCAGAATCTTTCATCCTGCTCTGTACTCTTGTTCACTAGAGTGGCCGTTTCCTCGTTCACGGTTCATCAGATCTATATTCCATACGGGCAGAGATTCAACAAGAGGATCCAAAAGATACACATTTGCCGCAGTGGATTTTCGTTTCTTTCAGCGAACGTCGAATACTGAATATTCATCTTGGTTTAATCGTTCTCTTGGAAGTTCGAAAAGAAGGAATAGTGTTTAGTGGTAAGTTGTGCAAATTGGTGGCACCGGTTGTGTAATAATTGGTTCAAATTTGCATACTGGTCTATAGGCTTGGATTCGTTTTTGTGTCGCCTTTTGTACACACGGACAATTCGTAATAAGTATCCTTTTATGATTTCCGCGACAAAAAGAATTTCTTATTGATTGCTAACTTTTTGCATATATATGATGCGTATGTAGAAATGATTAATTATGTATGAATACATATAACTAAAGCATATGTCTTCATAAAAATATTTATTTGAAAATCTAATTAAACTGCGATTTTTTAATAATGTTTACAAACTGACATATTTTGTAAATCTTTAAAGTTGATCGTATATTTAATTGCAAAAGTCAGTATTAGTTCTGTTTAAAAGAATAATATTAATACACAAAAATTAGTATACCGTTGGGCATAAAAAAAGCAGTGAATGTTTCTTGCACTTCTTCAAGCCTATATCACAGTGCTACATAATTTCTGGCATAAAGAACTTAAGCGAATCTTAGGATTCCAAGAAAAGGACTTTGTTGCTTTCCGTAATAGCTTCTGAGAAAACACCTTGTGACACTTTACGACGCCCACCCTGTGCACCGCGATCTACCAGCTCGCTTAGTTTCAGCAAACTCTAAGGTTGTTACAATTCTACGATGCAGAAGCACTTACAGCATCACATACACATCTTAATTTCAATGTACGATACAAAATGTATAGAATGTTATAGGATTTGCGATGTTCTCTTTCGCTAACATGAAGCGCATAGCATATTGTCATAAAGTTGTATTTAAAATAATTCATAAAACGTGTTTAATGGAATATTAATCGATTACTATGCATATATGCGATATATGCATAGTGTGTATATTTGTACGTATGTTTATATATTGTATATATGTTTTGAAGAGGATAATTAGTGACTGTAGGACATTGGCTTCTCATTAGAATATAACAACTTTTTTCTTTGCACATTCAGTGCACGTGGTAATGTGTATTAGCGAAATAATTAAAATCAATAACTGCCTCTAGATATAACGTTCGCGAAGGAATAAAAAATACAAATCCGTATTGTAGTACATTCAGAAATACAACATTTTGCAACAGACAGCATTGGACAAATACGAAATCCACAATTATACTGTTCTATTACATTTCTTAATATAATACAGAATATGTTTGAACAATTATATAGCAGGGTAAAGTTGCACTTTCACCAACAAATAACGTGCTAACAGGAAATTATCTGCAATACTATAAAAATCCACTTAAGAGGTCACCAACAATAAAACTGTAAACAGGTTACAACTCGTTGGTCCAAGGATCTCGATGAATGGTATCCACATGCTCTGCTCTATGGAGAATAAAAGTCACAAATCCACACTACAGAAGAACAACAAAATCCGCACTTTCACTATATTCTCTTCATATTCACACACACTCGTCATATTGTCTCAATCAAAAGCTTAATTTCCTAAGCTGTGAGTTTCCCAAAGTAAATCAACACAGTGAAATTCTCTGCAACACCTTAAAAGTCAAATGGGGCAAGGGTCTTTGGTGCTCGAAGAACTCGATGTATGAACGTATGCGTTAGTTTGGATGACTATGAGAATGAAATGTGCCTCACCGATCATTGACAATGCGACGGCAATGTGATCACGACCGGCCGCCCTGAGTGCACCTAACAATGCACCTGCACCAGCGCAGACGAGGCCCACGACGCAAACGCCCAAAAGAGACCAGCGAACGGACGGGGAGCCTAGACCGCAACATTGCTTTGGCACGGCGTCCCTGAAAAACAAGAGGAAGTTCACTGACCCACTGACACACATGCTGGCCCATTTCTGCGTTTACTTCGCACGCATTTCGCGGCGTTCTTGATTTTGCGGCTATTTTGAGATCGCCGCAGATACGACGGCATGTCGTTTGACCTTGCCTAGAAACATCATTTTGCCTCGCGTCCCGCGCACAGATGCGCTATAGGAGGACTGTCGTCGATAGCTCGGCTTGCGGTTTGCTTTTTCTAATGTCTTACTGTTTCCTCGACTCTTAACAGCGTAAGCGTATATGCGATCTTTTGCGTAACGTCTCGTGTGTAATGTTACATGCAATGTTATCAGTGTTGGTGATTACTTTTTTTTGCTGCCAGGAGTAACGCATTTGAGCTCTTTATAATTTATGCATTCTTGTTTCTAGTTACGATAAGGAAAAAGAGGTACGACTACCGATATTTATCCGCTCTTAATATTGATTATTGTTTATTTCCGTAAATTTTATGGAATTCATTCCATAAAATTGGAGTGGGTGGATTGGAACATCATTGGATGTGAAATGAGTATTTATTTTCCTTCCAAGTTTCACACCATCGTATTTTCTGACCAGCTGAACCTCGCTTATTTATAAGATCAAAGGCAATACAGTACTTGCAATACCCAATAACCTTATCTCTGCTTTATTTTTATTATTTATCAACCTTACCTTCATATAAACTTTCTATTGCAATGCTAGAAAGTTATACTACAGCATTGCACAATAAATATGCGTCACTAGTAAACTATGGAATAAGATTAATTGTAATCACAAAGTCCATTAGAAAAATTATTATAGCATGTGCTTTATCCCCCATAAATAAAACAAAATAAGGCATATATTTCTACGTACTGCATTGAAAAATTACGTAACTCCAGTTCACCCATAAAGCCATTTAAATATTATTATGAGAAAATCCCGCATATTCCTCATTATAGGTACCTTGCACTCACATGAATATTAATATTTACACTTTACGATGTGAAAACTTAAGACGATACACGTACAATATGATTAAGCAAACAATGTTCCCCCTCTAAAACGTAAAGCATTGAAAAAAAAACTGGGTACAACGTAATCGCATGATGGAATTAATGACGGAAAAAGTAAAGTATGATGAGGTATTGATCAAAGAAAAACTGCAATCGCCGCGTCCTCCATATAACACTAAATGCTACGCTCCGGGGAAGCCAATACAACAAAAGAAAAAGTCCGCACAGTTTAAAAAAACTAAATAACGGAAGCTGCAACAGTGCACAATATCTACGAGCCAGCTCAGCAGGTGACACTGTTCTTAAGCGCAACATGTTTTCTTTCACGGAAACTGGAAGCTGCTAGAGAATGATAAAATGTCACGCGTAATATTTTCCCATAAATGTCTCACTGCAATGAAAACATTTCTTCTTCTTCTTCTTCTTCTTCTTCTTCTTTTTGGTTTTACGTCGCATCGACTGCAGGGTCATTAGCGACGGTGGGACTGGATAGTTTTTAATTTTGTTACGTTGCATATTTCTTCTTTAAATTGAGATTTTAACGTCTTTAATTATATGATATTAAATTTACTAAATACATCAAAAAGTGTATGCTTTAAAGTAATTGATTAAATGGAGAAGTGATAATTTTGACAATATAGTGCAGGTTTTCGGTACTAAGAAAGTATGCTTGTCGTGGCTGTAAATACAGTAATTTTCTTGCACTGTTCATGAAAAATGAGTAGGTGCAGAAATTATATGCCCAAATGAAGAACCAACCATGATATTACGTAAAAATATGGCCATACATTTACGCAGTATTCTAAAAGCCTCTAAGTTTGACTTTACTTGAATAATTACCGCGGTCAAATAGGTATACGATATTTTTATATTATACCACATTAAAAATTATATGGTAACTGCAAAAACATATATGTTTCTAAACATTACTGATGAGAACATGCTTTATGGTATATAATATCGACATAAAACATTAAACTGATGCCAAGTAAATTATTCAAAGAGTCAGTAAAAAATCAATCTCCCCCAATGTTTACGTTGCAAGCATATTGGTACAAAAAACATTGCACGAGTACCAACAAATAATGTCAGTTGACGTATCTGACAGAAAAATCAATATTGATCGATTACGATAAGCGTAAATGAAATTTCACTAAACCGTAGTCTGATTAGTGTGCTATACAAGTTGATCCAGAAAAAGAATGGGAACCGGCCTATAATATTACGTGGCAAGTTTGCATAGTTTACGTGATAGGAACGTAGTATACGATCTTATGCAATGTACGAGGCGTAACTTTCACAGATCATTCAAAGCTCATCGAAGCCTTCATTTACATTCATTTTAATCCCAAATAAGCTAAGCTCAGCGTGCAACAACGATCGCAGTGGACAAAACAGTGATAACAGAAGACTTACATTTCCAACATGAAAGTGCATAACAGCTGGCAAGAAAGTTCAAATACCGCAAGATAATCGCGAACTTTCACCGACACAATAAAAATCTATTTTCAGCGCAACGTGTCAATGACACACTTCGGGGGGAATTTCTATTTCGACGAATAATTTCAACTGATGACGAAAATTGTCTCGCTTGCGGATATTGGACGTCCGTAGGAAGCTCATAAAGCGTAGCAAAAAAATGGTGCACACCTTCCAAAGGCAGATACGCTCGCTGGTACAGGAAACGGCAGTCCGAAGCTGAGGCCCCTGAGGCCGAGATGAGGAGGGGGAGGATGAAGAAATCCTCTGGCGGGAGGTACGAGTGGCACGCCGGGTGCATTGGAGTTTGCCTGACAAGCAGGTCCTATGCCTCTCGAATAGTTCGGGGGCACCGAGCACGATCTCAAGGCTCGATGATGCTGCCGGCGAATCCGACGCTCGCGACGCCTGGCGTCTCGGACGTCGTCGCCCTCTTCCTGAGGGTGATCGACTCCGTTCGTTAACGCCAACTCCGTCTGGGCTTCCGTCGAGGTGTATGACCGTACATTGTTCCGGGACTCCTAAAATCAGGCCACACAACAGCCTTATGACAGGATCAAAATATTCACTTTTCGTCGAATGCTGTATATTACGTGTGCGTGTTACGAAAAGAAAAGTCTGCTTCTGGTTTGCTTATGATGCATGTAAGTGGTAATAAATGGTTTTACTTGAATTGTGTTAGATTAGTAGCAGTGAATTTACGGGTATGATTCTAGTAAGTGATGTTAAGCGACTAGTATTAACTGAAGGAGAGACCACTTATGTAGTCGGCAGAATTGGAGTGCTATAACTAGCTCACGCTAAATGGTGTTGCTTAAGCATCGTTCAATGTACGTGGATGCATACAGAATCCGTAATGTTTGTGTTTTCAAAAATAATATCTCGGATTATTATCTCGGTGTCACGTAAGGGAATAGACTGTTTACCTGTGTTCAATGAAATCTATTCGATAACTAGGGGTAATGAGTTATTGTTCGAGACACGTAAATGCAAATATGACTGACCATACCGTAATTTACATCGATTTATGGTTATTTTAATCAGAATTCTTCCAACGTAAAGAATTTATGTAATTTTACATGCGACTGTAACTACAGAAATTTCGGTTACATCAACATAGGAAACTAACATAACACAATATATAGCAACTTTTATACATACATTCCCAAATGTCTTATTATTTAACAATTGCAATCAGTAAAAACTGATTTCAATTCCAGATGGCAAACATCATTCCTTCTACAGTTTCATCTACCCAGCAAGGTCCACAGTCACTATTAATCTGATATTATACAGTAAAACAGTATGTACGTACATACTTACATCTGTGCAATTTTTAAGTTTAATAACACTTAGAATATTATATGTTTAAAAACGATTAAAATATTTTTTATCCTGAATCGGAACCAATTAACTTTCCATGTACGCCAGAAAAGTTGTATACAAGTATTTCTCTAACATTGCTTACATTGTGAATATCAGGCGGCTTAATCATTTAACAACCTTTAAAGACATCCATTTAAAAGTACAACTTTGTACTAATCTAAATATACTTTATGATACATCGTCATTGCTTCAACACTAATAAAATAAGGGTAAAAAGAATTAAGAAAAAATATGTATATGCTAAATCTGAGATAAGTTTTCACCAGATGTTTGTACGAACAAGATGTATATTAGTTTCAATTTTAAAAAGGTTTTAGAACGTTGATTGGGAATTTATAATATATTTATATACAAAGTATGTAAAAACGCGTAGTAACATTTGAATTGTTAATTTTAGTATGACATGGGAAGAAATATTTTCACCTTACTGTATGCATTAAATGTAATGTAATAACAATCTCTTCAGTCATTCCACATTTTCAACCAGGGCAGAAGATAGAATCAATTTTATATATAATCGTAACAAAACTTATTAAAAACTTGAAAACAGGATTAAGTTGTTCTACATTTTCGCGTAACACTTAAAAATATATTCTGTAGTTCCCTTATCAGATAATTACAACCCATGAAGAAAAATTGTGGAAATATGAAAACCATGAAACAAAATGTCACGGATAAAATAAATAAAATAAAATTTTGGTGTAAATGCAAAAGTATGAAACACCACTCCTAAGAGTGATCAATGATAATGACAATTCCATGTGTTACTAGATTTAACAGCCAACTCTATGTAGATGCTATTTCTGAATATAATCTTGAGAAAAATGTAAAACAAGGTATGCTTCTGTCACCATTTGCATTACTAATTTTCTCTTCCAGTCCTCTAATCATACATAATTATGTGTATTTTACAGGAACACAATGAATGTTCCTACTATGTTGAATACTACATGCATCTTGCTAGAAAAAGAAGGTGTGCAGAAATATGGGCTTATCTGCATGAAATGCATACCTAACAGTACTAATTACAAAAAGGTTTAGATTGAAAATAAAAATACAAATGCTTGGATCTCCTGTAGGAAAAAAAATGTATGCAGCATTCCTTAAGAATGCACCTCAGCAAAATGCATGATTTCCAAATAATACTTATCTTCACAGATGAAGAATAAAGACACATCAATGGCCAGTAACATGAAACAAGTCAGTAATCAAAAGAACTATATCATTATCATGTGTACAGTTACAAGTATTACTGTAAAAACCTGGTATGTCTGTGTGTTAATGTGACCATAAATATTGCAGTGATTACATGCAACTATAGAAATTGAAATGTAGATTATAAGTTACACTTATATTCTCCCATCATGTGTCAAGGGCATGTGTCTTAACATACAAATGTTGTTCTTCACATACTTCTCCTCTGATAATTATTGCTAATATATTTATCACAATATTAAGACAATCATGCACATTATTGACAATAGCATTATGGTATTGAGTACATGTATTAAATTTATAATAATTGGAAAGTATATTATATAAAGCAAAAATTGTTGCTTAGCTATAATTTTACGATATATGCAGTAAGTTAAACCGTTTAAAAATACAGTTAAATGTGAAATCTAAATGGAACCTTACAGTTAAATACAACTAACATCTTCTGTGTGCAAATAAAGATTTGCAAATCAATGTATAAATTATTTTTGGATTGTATCGCTAAACTATGCATAATAGGAGAAACGTTTCACATCAATATTCCGAAATTTTTCATTATTTTTCATGTACAATAGGTTGCCGTATAACGCAACCTCTTGAAACGTGAATTCCTCTAACACGTGAAAGATAACGCGTCTACTGTTTCCATATAACGCAATTCTTCGCAGGACATGACATGTAATAAAATAGCAGAAAGCCTGCGTTTAAAAATGAAATTTATTTCACTTGAGCGGGATATTGTTGCCTTCGTCCCTATTACGTTGCCTGTCTCGTAATTCTTTACGTGGATCAATAATAGTATTTGTTTCATAAACCGATAAACTGTCGACATTCGTAAAAATAGGAAACAACAGTGAACACAAAAATGATCGTTATTTAAACACGTTACTTTATATTATTTGCACTATACCAGGAATATTTTTGTACAACGCCATTTGCTGTAACGCGTAATGTATGAGATACTGTTCAGAAATCAATCGTACACAAAAAATGTGCAGTTAAAATCATTAACTTGGAAAATAAGTCATAAACTCTACCTCGTTATTAACATCAAACTTAATTTCTCAGTTTCCGTAATTCGTGATTTAATATGCTATTTAAATAATTCACGTTTTTACGCCTAACTGTGCATATTTAAATATTCATGTAACGCGTTAGACATTGTGTTCGACACAATCGTACACAAAAATCTGCAGTTCCAAATTATTAACTTGGAAAGCGGTGAATAAACTCGATGTCGTTATTAACATCGAGCAACGCAATTTTATTCCTATATCACTTTCCATTACCCTTGATTCAATATGGTGTTTCAGTATTCACATTCCGACGTCTAACTCAGCGAAAAACGGAGCACAAAGAGAAAGAGAGAAACTTACTTGAATCCCGCCGAGGGTGTTCCTGGCGTTGTTGACTGTACCGCCATCGACGGCGACGACACTTACAGGCCGCGGGGCATTCTCGGATAAGGCCCCGGCCATAGTACGGCCCTGAACATCAGTTTCCACGGTAACCCCACCTGCCGCCGCTTCTCCTGTTTCCTGCCTGCCACGCTCCGCACTAGCTCGCAGCGAATATTTTCACGTCCTGTCGCGTGCTGATTCCTTCGCTTATCCTTTGCTTGTCCTTTGCACGTCTCTCACGTTTCCCTCACTTGTCCCTTCCCTGCCCCATCCTTTCCCTTCGTCTCCACTTTTTTATCACTTTTTCCCCCGCCACTGCCCCCCCTTTTCGCGGAGCTTTTCAACTTTTGTCCCGAGATCTATCGTCGACAAAATTCTCGTCTAACGGAACACTTTCGAGCATTTCACTGTTCGTACATTTTTGTCCACGTTTTTTTTACGATGTCTGTGCCGTATTACCTTTTCCTGCCGTTCCCTGTGTAAGTCCGATACTTCCTT
Organism: Anoplius nigerrimus; assembly: GCA_914767735.1. Lineage (NCBI taxonomy): Eukaryota > Metazoa > Arthropoda > Insecta > Hymenoptera > Pompilidae > Anoplius > Anoplius nigerrimus. Next base: position 11,635,600 of record OU612090.1, read on the forward strand.
TGTGCGTGCTCCAATGGACCGTTTCTCTTTCGCTCACGTGCTACCCAGTGTCAGGCCTTTGTTCGACGAATGAGTACAATGTGTCACTTCAATGCTCTGGTGAATGCGTTTTAACAACGAGAAAGCCAGTTTAGTGAGGATCGCGACTACCATTAGCTCGTCGTTAATTTTAGTTACGTTCATCTATAGTCCTTTGACACGACTGATGTTAATAAACACTGTCCCATAGGCCAGCTTACAATTACTAATTAAATTTGGACATCGTTTTAACTTAATCAATGAAGGTACATTATATACGATTCAATTCAGTAGAGTGCTACGCATTAGATTTAATGTAATAATTCGAAGTGCTGCGACGTAATTTAAATATTTTGCAAAAGCAAACAAAGGAGACGAAACGTATTGATCTTTGATTATTGACATCTTTCCCTTTCCGTCTGTCAATTAATATTGTCGACGGAGATTTATTGACTTTGCATAAAATTTCTCGGCCGTCAATATTTAAAATTAATTGATTGAATCACGCGTTGCGGGATGTGCAAACTAACTTTGACATTGATATTTGAATTTTCCCGAGGCAAGCCAATGGTAGAAGGACAAAAAAAGGAAGAAAGAAACCTGAATCTATTTTATTCGGTACTGATCGTTAGTTTTATTTCCCGTTCGTATATACTAAATCACTGCACTCTCGTCGATAAAACATGGCAGCACCTGTCCGCAGTGTTTTTATAGAAATTTCTTTCATCCTAACATTCTGTGCTCCGTTTTCAGACAAATCATAACTACCTGCTTTCTGTTTGAAAACAACGAGCGCACTGCAACGCAAACTGGACATATCACATTTCTAACGCACTGTCCTGTATTCTTAGTACTATTGTTCGTTGCAATCCCAACAATGGTATTCTAAAGTACCGGGAATAATTTCTTTCTCGCGAAAGGCATTGATTAAAACTTCTTCAACTCCAGGATTGTGTTCGTAGCACCGCAAACTTCATTTAAGAATGTTCGATAAACTCAGAGCGCAGTTACAAAGCGGACAGTTTCCGTCCGTTCGAGCTCGACCCGAAAGAAAAATTTTAATTCTTCTTCTCGCGCGACCAATTAAGAAATTTGTCAGATCTTTCGGTAAGCACCATTGCATCTAAACTATATGAAGTCAATTTGCCCGAAAGGTCAGTCGCGGGGAAAGTAGGCACGCGGCGCACAGCTAAGAATTGGTATTTAAGCGTCGACTTCGGACAATCCCATCTTGTGTGGGTAACAATCTCTCCTGACGCGGGACATAGTTAAAGAAAGGCGTGCGAGCGTGGGAAACGTGAATGCCGAAGGCGAGCGAGCGAGCGAGCGAGCCAAAACGGTGACTGAGCCATTTATCGGACAGAAAACAAACTACTCGCGGCAAGTTAATGGAACGCGATGCTCCGATCTGAATCATTTGCTTTCACAGCTCCGTTTGCACAATTTCACGGCTAAATCCTCTCGAGCCTCATATCAGCCCATTTACCATACCACACTTTTTATCCCGTCACTGCCATTGATAATATAGGTACCCGAACGAGCAAAAAATAAAAAAAAAATAAAAGAACTGATCAAAGTAACATGACAAGTATGAATTAGCGGAACAACGTGCAGGGTACAATGTTCTTCCCTATTGATATGCGCGCACGTTCGAGTACAGGCGTACGATACGTAAATCCTGTATCGGCAAAGTCTCGCTACAGCATTCATACAGGTGGCAATATGGTGTACATATCGGAAACGTTACGAATATGTGTAACGAGCGGGCGAGAGATTCGCGAAACGCGAAGGTAGAAAAAGGACGAGAGAAGGTACGACTGTGCGCCCGTGTGCCATATCCGACTATCGGACAATCGAAACGGTAGAGCGATTTAATACTTTCTTTGTTCATCCAACGTGTCTCCGACTCGTAACAGGCTCGAAATAACTGTATGGCAACGTTTACGTTGCAAATTACCGTCGCGCTCGCGGTCGACCGTTTTGAGAAACGGTACTTCTTGTGCTTACGATTCTACTTTTCTGCCCCCCCCCCCAACCCCCCTAACCCCCCCACACACACTCTCGGCACTCTTCAATTCGTGTCTTTCCGTTCGCCGAATGACAGACGATTCGACAAACATACGTCCGAAATGTGAATATCGGAAAATGAACTCTTCTCAGCGAGTTCAAATGTTTTTGTGCACGAAGTTACGGACACTTTCGTTTCAGATGCAATTTAATCGCGCCTGTATCTATCTAGGTTTCGGAGCACGTGAAACCTGTATGCTTAATTATGAACAATGTGCGATGCACCATTCATCGACATTTATTACATTTATGGGTTGATCCGATCGAGATCCAATCATTATTATGTTCATCCCAATGATCTTTTTGAAACGAATTGATAATATACTTTCCAGAAGCATGGAAGTGAATTTCATGGATTTAATGCATTAAGTTCACCGATTAGCGTACGAATATTGTCGACAGCCTGAACCCTGAGTACAGGAGAGCATCGAAGATACATTCATAAAGCGCCGTGTACACAGTGGAAGTACCTACCGATACCATCGTAATACGCCAGCTATCCCAATCTTATATTGACAGACGCACTCCGAAGGCACACTCAATTCGAACAGCGCGACACAGCACACTCAGGAGCATTTCGAACTTTCACAACGGGCTGACTTCTTCTGTCGGCACCGTAAACGAATTACTCGCGGTGCACAGAGCCTCAAAACACAACCTCCTCGCCTCCTGGCCTCGCGCGCACAAAGGACTCCGGGGACACTGAAATTTTCACTTTGACCACATTAAAGTCAATCCCATCCCGCCGAGAGAGCCGAGCGCTCTCGAGCGATTCCGCTTAATCCGAGATGCACTTTTTGTTGCCCCTCTTCCCTCCCTCCCTCCCTCCACCCGCGACCCTACGAAGCGCGCACAGGGCGCTATTTTAATTCCACTTCAAACGACGTGAACACGCGAAAACCCCTCGTCGCTCTCCGACGCACACTTAGGCACGCGCACGCACGACGGCGACGCACAGGAGTAGAAACGTGCGCGCGACCGAACGCGAGTACACACCGAGGATATTGATTCCATATGAACAGTTACACGCTGCTCGCTCGTACGGGGGGTTACCGATCGCGCATTATTCGCCTTCGGAACGTGAGAAACTCGGATTTTTTCGCCTGCCCCCGAGCGGCGCCGAGCGAGGTTGCCCACGTCGAGATGGTAGCTCTACTGGACTGGGCACGGAGCACACAGTGGCGCACAGTGCCGAGCGGTGCCGAGCGCGGTGCCGAGCGCGGTGCCGAGCGCGGCGGGATCAGGCGGGATGCACGACGCTCGCCGAGCGCACCCACACAGCGGCACACAGCGGAGAGCGGAGGCTGGCGGAGGCCAATGACGAAGGACCAATCGCGAGGCTGGCCAGCCTTCTACGCCGCGCTCAGGGATAAGTTTCTATAGGGGGTTCGAGCGGGCACCTTCGTTTTCCCGTAAAATTTGAACGCCGCCAAAATGCACCTTTTTTTTTTTCCTTCTTAACGATGGGGAATCTTGAAAAAGACAGCGACCCGAGGGTGAATCGCCGATAGTGTCAGGTTTCACTGGCTAAACCCACATTGGTACTCTCTACTGGGTGGCAGTAGATACCCCGGAATTGCGAACAAGCAATCGCCGCGGCATCTCCCAGCCGCGGCGCGAGCAAATATTAATTTTGTCAAGTAGATGAATGCAAGTAATCAGACTACATCGAAAGATATAAATCGCGCCCTTCCTCGCTAGTGAACTAGAAGGTGAAAAGTGGTGCAAGTAAATTGGTATCGAGTGACAGGCGGTACTTACTCGTGTGTCGTTAGATATTAAACGGAAGTTTAGAATTTGAAATGTTTCAAATGTGAGCGTTCTTTGATGACGTATATTTTTTGATCAAAATAATTTTTGTACTTCATATAGTAGTTGGAGAAGTTGTGTAAGTTTGAGTTATTAGATTTGAAACGATTTCTCTAATAAGAATTGTAATGAAAGGAAAGTTAATGAGTATTATAGTAACAATAACAAGATGCTTTGAGAAGTTGAAAGAAAAGTCAATGCATTTTCATTCGGTTGCGTAAAACTGTCGAGCGTAATGCAGTAACGCGCTTACAAATGTAGACTGCAGAATGGAGGATATGGTAAATAAGTAATTGTGTATGCATTGTACGCAGAAGAAGGCAATGTGTATGTAAATGTTTCATAGACACGAACACAAAAACACGGCGGCACGTAATCTGAATGCAGGAGCAAGTATAAAGGCAGACGGGGAAAATAATTATGAGGCATAATAATCGGCACAGCCGGAAAACAGGATCGAGCGAAAATGAAAAATAAACAAGGATGAATGTTTAAATGCGGAGAAAACGTAACTGATTAGAGTTATTACAGTTAAGACCAATAATTTTCTTAATATTAATTGATAAATAAATAAATGATGTTTACTTATTTTTATGCTAAAAAGCAATATTTTTTATTATAATCCCTAATATAATTGATTTGTCAATGTAAAACCTACTGTACCGTACATGCCAGACAAAAAATATTTTTTCGCTGCATTATACAGAGCAACGTGATGTAACGACAATAACGTTTTGTCTGTATTTTGGATGCGCAACTAATGGAGTTAAAATAGCAAAAAATTACGTATACATTTATTATATAATATTATATTTAAAGAACAAAATGCAGTGATTTTCAAGAAAAATATGGAAGCCCGTACACGATTCGTCAGTTTGTTACTAACCGAGAAATATTTATGCGTAAGTATAAAACTGAGTGACAGAAGGAGGCCTATTCATCGGTAATACTATGCAAAATTAACTGATCGTCACAAGAAAAAACGTGTTCATATGTTTTTATCTAAAATAATTAATGTATAGATTATTTACTCTTCTTATTACGCTCACATGGAACGTTCAATGATGCACATGGCAAATTTTGCGCAAAACTATAAAAAAAGAAAAAGTTGACGTAAGAAACTTTGAGAAGTATTTCACTTGACTTTACTCAAAAATTATTTAGCGGTCGGAGTAGTCCACAATGATAATAGATTCGGCATGCTTTTAAAGAAATTGAAACGGGTAGATTGGAGAAGTACAGTGTAACTTAGGTGGTTATCTGCTGTTTGAACGGAAAGAGTAACAGTGCACACATTTGTACAAATACTTCAAATTAACTTAATATATATGTGTATATATATGTGTATACAGCGCTTAGAAGCAATGCCTTCAGGAAATATATTTGGTAGTTGTCAACAAATTAATGCATGAGTAGCAGTGGTAAGCTTGCGAATAAGCGTATTTATGTTTACGAAAAATGTCTGGAACGTAAGACATTAATTCACGATCCGCCCAGAGGATGCAAAACAGGTGTTGCAGTTAAAGTAATGGAAGACCATCTGCTCGGTAAAACACTGTACAATTTATTTTCTTAACCGTAGAATCGAGGAAAGACAATAACAAAAAGGAGCGATTAGGAAGGTAACTGAATTAAAGAGCGTCGCACAGGTGAAGTTTATTTGTGTAGTAATTTTCATAATTCCTTACGTTACAACCGCTTACGTTCGTTTGTGAGTTTTGTTTATGCGTTTGTTGCTAGATTTGCTCGAATCTATGATTCCTGTAACTCCGAAATTATCTGTATAAAGGTAATAGCACTACGAAACATGCATCTCCCAAAAATCACTGCTTATGACGGCGTACATACATACATACATACATAGATACATCGGCACATACATACATATGTATATACGTATATAAATACATACCTACAATAGTTAACAAGACAAGTTTGCGGTCTGCCATAGAGCAGCATCAATGTTTTTTTTTCTCATTTTCTTTTATGAATGAAGTCTATGTTTAAATGTATATCAAGTACTCTGTATGATTCTCACCAAGCCTCTTTACGCCTTTCCGTATTCCGTCTTCCTCAGTATCATCATCTACTCTCTCTTTCTCTTTCTTTCTCTCAGGATTAACTGTCTTCTCGTATCTTCGCCGCGCGTGAAATGTATAAGTGAATCTTAACATTGGATAACAAACTTCAACAAAGAGGCAAAACTGATATGCAGAAACAATTTCTCACGTCATCAACAGGGACCTGACGTTTTTGCGGTAATAAGATTATTACATCCCAATCCTTCCTTCGTCGATACATGATTTAATCAATTAAAATCTTAATTAATTAATTAAAACGTCTGAGATACACAATTTAATATGATACCGAAGCCTCGATAGGAAATAAGAATTTGGGGGGGGGGGGGGGGGGGGGAGAGTATCCTGGACGTTGCGTTTTAATAAGGTTTCGTCGCTACATTTTATTTTGATTCAATACGCACCGTATGAATGCTCCAATTGCCCCCCAATAATAATCTGGGATGTACAATACGGCAACATTGACTTGCCCATATCACTACGTGTTTAATTAGTACAAGAAATAAATATACAATGTTAATTGGCATACAGTACTTACGTTTTTTCTGGCATTAATAACAATGTTGCCCATACGATATTCGGTTGGTAGTAGGTTCTCGCCTAGTATTTTTTTTTCTATTTTTTTTTCTTTCTATTTCACGATCTTTCTAGTCCACTTTGTCGTAATGCACATATTTATTATACTCTCTCTGTCTCTTTCACTCTCTGTCTCTCGCACACACTCGCACACGCACATACTAATTCACACATTATTACCGCAAATTTTTTAATGATGCAAAAAGAATGAGAGTATGTCGTCACACGCAAAAAACAAACCCATTGATTTTCCATCTCATCGCTGTAAATATTTTTTTTTTCTAGTAACGGAATATAGAATTTTCGTTCTTCCCCGTACAGATATTGATAGCCCAGAAATCAGTGAGAATTCAGATATATCACGCTATCGTTCTATCGAAGGACGGACGTGAAAAAGGAAAAACGCTAGCTGGAATGTATGTACTTTATATATTTTGTTTGCTATGAAATTTCCAGAAAAAGTATGTCAGTCTTCATGTCGAATGAATAGGAAATACGTGTACGCTGAAAAACGTCCACCGTTCTCTTTAACTCGTCTTTCCACGCGTACCCTTAATTGACATGAAATAGAATATTTGGAAACGTGTGTGATTTACTTCAGCAGAAGTCAAAACAAAGTTGCCGTTATATGGAATATTTAACATTGGAAGTGCTTCAAGAGAAGCTTCAGATAACATTAATAAGAAAAGTGCTACAGAATGTATCTGACGTACTGTAGAACATGTTCAGACATGTCTAAATATCGAAAAGTAACAGAGACACGTTAGTTAACAAGAGTCTATAAACCCTTTATTCGTGAAGTATGGCCACTTCGTATTTTCGTGGTGAATCATACGTTACGTAATTCGCATTGTAGAGAAAAACATACTATTTCCTCTCTCCCGCGTAGAAAATTGTAAACCGCCAAAGTATTACGATTACAGTGGATTTTATTGGCTCTCAAAACTTTCTGTGCGTAATGATACCGAATAAGTGCTTCCATAATTTCAGTCTTTCACATTTCATGCAAACGTAGAGCTGCTACTGTGTTCCTGGACACATAGTATGCGTATCTTTTGTGTTATTTAAGAAGAAATATCACTATAACCCTAACAAGAAGACGTATTGACGGTTCTACACAAATGGCCTATCCGCTCGATAAAGTTATATATCCCTATTGCTTAATGCTCTCACGCTAAAATAATAAAAATGATTTCCGATTTACGTAAACTAGAGACATAAAAGTGCGAATGCCGTCAACTAAAAATCACGTGCTTAACGGTAATAGAAATACTTCAAACGAGCATGCAAGACGATTTGACCAAGAATATCAGTTGTGCCCATACCACTTCGAATGTGTAGAATTTCTACAACTGAATCATCGTGCTGATAAAATTGAAAATTAAGATTCTGCCATTGGCGCGCGCATGCATACGGACTTTTGTGCTCATAATTTTTTGCTACTTACGCGTTAAGTAGCTTTTACATAACATAAACCTAACAATTTCGTAATCGTAGTTCAGCTAAGGAAAACTTGCATGCAGGCACGCTTTCTTCTTAGTTTTTTAAACCACCGATACGCAATGACAAACGGTCCGCTGACATGCAAGTCTCGCAGAGTTTTAGAAAATCTAATAACAAAAAATTGTTCCAAGTTTACTGCCATATCTCAGTCTTTTGCTTGAATCTATCTTAGCTGCAAGTTGTACGTAATTGTTGCTTAAGTTATACCTTAAATGCGAGTATGACAATCTCAATATTCCATTTACTTCAGCAAAAGGTACTGAAGAATTGTAGGCACGTATTGACAGTTGACGCGAATTTGATAGGAGTAGGATGTTTATGAGTCATTCAAACACACCGACGCAACCATGCCATTTGAATTTTGTTGAACGATACGAGCGATAATTTCTTTACGTTCCACTTTCCAAATCGTTTTTTGCTTCTGAACTTGAACAATTTGATGACCATAAAAGCTAATGACCTGATCCCTTACGTATTAAGTTCTATTTAGCAGTAAAATAGCTGACATAAACGTTTCGTATTAAAAGTTTCTCAAAAACTTTTATCAAATTTTTTGTTAATTTTTGTCAATACCACACTGTTTTGTTACTTTATATTTTAAACTAGCAGCGATGGGAACCGAGTAAGAGGTTTTCTTCATAACTTCAATACTAATCTTTATACTAGTGTACATATAATAAGGCAGTAACGTTAAGATTGAAAGTGGCCATACTTCAGCAGTAAGAATCTTGTAATACCTCATCTAAGATATATGAAAATTCTTGCCAGTTTTGACCTTTAGCACATGTCCACACACCTTCTGGCAAACTTTTAAATACACTCTCTGTAATACATTTGCGAGCGTACGAAAATATTATTATAACTGGAACTTCTGGAAACTTCATGAGAAGTTCGTAATATGCATGTTCATAGAAAAGTAAAAAACGTTCCCCGCCCCAATAAAAAAAAAAAAAGGAAAAGATTGACAAAAGAGACTGCATTAGAAGCAGGCGTTTCAGTAGCATAAACTTAGAACATCTCATGATAGAACCATGTTATCGTTATCATCGTAATCTGCATCATCATCATCATCGTCATCGTCGTCATCGCCGCTATTTAAAAAAGATGTGGTATATAACTTAGCATAAGTTGATGCAATACAACATGGCTTACCGTCCGTTTAATCGGAAAATATTTCATGCCTAGTATCTCTCTATCATCCCTTGTCGTGCTCGACGCTCACTTTACTTTTTCCTCCCCCGTTACATCCTTCCTTTCCTTCACTCTCGCACATTCCGTCAGTTCCTTCGTCCATCCGACATACGCAACACTGGTATACCGCCCGCTAGTAAAATTCGAAGCGCAGGCAGAAAAAATCTCTCAACCTAACGCATTGTATAACCACGGCTGCCGTTCCCTTATGGCATCTTTAAGTAATTATTGAAAAAAGTGTAAAGGCAGTGACGATTATGAATTCAGGCCTTGACGCTTTTCCTCCTCCAGCATCGCGTCCAGCTCGTCGGTGAGGTTGGCAAGCATGTTGCCAATGTCGTTCAGGACATCGGCGGGCTCGCCACCGGAATGATGAGAAACCGATCCGATATTTCCCGGTGAAACACCGCTGGGACCGAACTCTTGAACTCTGCCCGACCTCTGCTTTATTGTGCCAGCGTTCTCGTTGGCGAAAGGCAGCGAGTCTGACTCTGTGCTCGAGCTTGACTATAAATGAAAAATTACAGTTTTAAACTTCCTGGACAACTACACGCTATATTTGACATGACGCTTTTCATCGAAATACGTTTGCATAACGTATACTTTGGTGTCTCGACAGTAATTTAAACCGAGCATTGTTGAGCGTAAGAAGGTTACTGGCAGCGAGAGATCCTTTCGTATTCACAGTAGACCTTGTTCATTTATATTTTACATATTTGTGACATGAACTTTTACGCACACCGCTTCTGCGGCATTTATATTGGAATATTTGTATTGTTTCAGTTAATGCAAAGATATGCCGCCGGATACAGTACGTGCATTTTGAATGCTGAATATGTACTGTTATTTGTGACTTTCTCACACAGATCTATTAGATCATCTCACACAGATTTCTATTAGAGTTTTTAACGTGAAAATTATTTTTTAAAGGATAATACAATAAATTCTTCGGAAGATATTTTTAGAACGAACATTATTTTTAATTGCTGACGTACTTTTGTGTGGGCAAAAAAAAAACTAATAGGTGAGAATGAGCAAGATGAAACAAATATGCCCTATAAAGACACATTATGAAATACGAATATCTGAAGGTACAGCTGTTCAACAATTCGTGTCACATTATAACGAAAACTAATACTTAATCTTACAATGTTCATTCAACTTGCTTTATTTAATCCGGTACTTTAGGAGTATCATTCGCAATATGAAACTGTCCTCGCCGATATCTTAGCACATCGGGTTGAAAGGCCTCATAAAAATATACTTATTACAGCAAAATATACTCCGATTCGGAATTTACTATATCCTTCATTTCTTTAGTATATCTCAGTAAGAAGATATCGCATTTCGCAATACGACAGTTCTCACATCAGCGAGATCACACTCTTTTCTCGACCAAAATGAGAAACAAGCATCGAATTACCTTGAAGCTGGCATCGGATCCGTTACGATGCTGCAGAGCGAGAGAAGCGATCAATTCGTGTTCCTCATTGACATTGACACTGACGCTTCCCCAGGAACGGGACATAGAGCAGGCGGGTCGGCCAATTTGCTGCGGCGTCGAGGAAGCAGGCGCCGGCGCCGGCGGAGGCGGCGGCGGATGATGAAGATGATGATGATGCTGGTGAAGATGATGATGCTGATGAATATGATGCTCGTCGCAGGATGCAGTAGGCACTGGTCCGCTGCAGTCTATTACAACGTCACCGACATTCTGCCCGACGACGCTGGAGCCGGTCGTGTCTCTGGAACTCTGACGTCGCGGTGGAGAGGGAGGACAACGCTTCGGAAGATGCGGACTACTCTCGAGTCCGTATGTTAATTGATACTTGTTATCGAAATCGCGCGGTAGGGACTTGTACTGGCCCGGAGTTGCAGTTACCTGCAATTTTAGGTGCATTTCATTTGAGTGACAATGATCATTGCACTTGTTGACTGATTATTTCACTGATTACATGCAGAACTGCTATTATAGACTTCGAAAGCGGTTTTACTCGAAACTAACTTGATAGATTATAGTGAAAAACGATTAACAGAATAAAAAAAAAAAAAGTGGAGTATCGAAGGTGGTTTGTTCAGAAATCATGTGTGAGATAATGGTAATACGTAGACGGAGGGTGAAGCAAGCTTAGAATCAGTTTTCAATAAAACCAATTGTGAACATATTGTAGTATTGTATTGAAAACATCTTTCCATAGAATGTTCTACTCCTCTGTATTGCTGTGCTGTTCAATATGTAAACATGTACTATAAATGTCATCCGAAGCAAATATATAAGGATTGTTTACGTAATCAGTTAATCCGTCAATTTTACGGGTTTCGTAGAGATAGGTATACCACATACAAATTTCAAAAATTAGAAATCTTAAGGAAATAATAATTGTGTGTATAAACTCTTTTAATGAAATTATAAATTTACGATGCAAAGTAGTTAAGATTAATGCTATAGTTTTTTGCGCGCTTCATTTCAAAGTTTGAAATCCGTCAAATTGACGGGTACCGTAAACCTAGTGTTAACGGCCGGCGCACAGCAAGTGTGCGATGGGAGCGCCGACTGTCACTGACAGTTAAAGTTAAAAAACAGGCAATAAAACAAATAATTATCGAAAATCAAAGACATAGCGATGAAATAGGAAGCCAATAGAAATATCCCACACTTGTTTGCGTTTATCAATCACCGCACAGAAAGTGTACTGCCGGCCGACAACCTTCGGCGCTCGCATCGCACACATGTTGTGCGCCGGCCGTCAAAGTGTAAAGATACTGGAGCGTAATGCAGAAGGTGATCATTAACGTTGAACAGAGCGTACCTTCGCAATAGGTCGCGGACGGACTAGACAGTGTCTAGGCCGCGGAAGTGTGCCACCTCCGGTGTCCACGGCGGAAGTATCATTCGTTGGCGTGAGATCGCCATCCTCGAAACTTCTCGGTCGCCATTCCAACGGCGACGGATGTGACGCAGGAGCTGGCGATGGCGGATAGCCGAGGGGAGCGTCCTCTAAACTCTCCAAGGACTTGCCGCGTGAGCCGGCGCGACCGATCGTGTTGTAATCAGTTGGCAAGGCTGCGTACATACTCCTCCATGCACCTCCGGAAGCCGCCTCGTTCCCTCCCCTTTGGAAGGAACGCAGTATCGGTGAAGAGCAATCTTCGTCGGGAGACGGTAAGTCTGGGCCACCACGTTGTATGACAACGTCCTAAAAATGTGCAAATTATGTAGGGTTTAATGCCTACTCTTTATGGACATTGAAGTATCAATATACCCTCCACGCCGACACAGTGTATAACAGGATTAAATGGAACATGTTACAGAATATATCAGAATGTTTCTGGCATAACAAGAATACAATAGCAGCGTACTAGTACATTTTTATTTAAACTATTGGTTTATTATATATATGTTTCTGGTTTAGAAAAAACACGCGTTACTAATATGTGTGAACAATTGCAAAACAGAGAAAATTCGTAGTGATATGAAATCTTGCTCACCTGCGTATGTCCAGGATGTGGTGGAAGTCGTGCCAAATCAAGGGGCTGAATACGTTTTCCCGCACGAATATCTTTAACTCTTTTAATGGCTAGAAGAAGTTTCTTCTGGTGTCCCAAGCGCACAATACCGATGTCCTCGAGATCCTCCCATGTGAGAGTCGTCACGTCTTCGACTGAACGCATGCCTTGCTGATGAAGAGCACCCAAATATTCCTCTAATCTAAGAAGCCTGAGCCATTCCTCCAAAGAACCAGGAACATGGTCAGGTAAGCCATCTCCTATATTCAAATTATCTATTTCCGCCTTTAGTCGTTTCCTATGATTCGGTTTCTTGATACCTGCCAATAAAGTAATAATCCATATATATAATTATCTGACTTAAAACAAAATTAGTATGTCATACATGTTATTAAGCGAATAAATGAATCATCACATTACAATAAAATATCAATTGCTGTAAGGGACTGAAAATTACTTACAGTCGCAAAAATACATTGACGTTAATGGTATGCTAATCAAGCAATGCAATATCAGTAATGCATTATTGAATTAGTATGCACTTATACTAGTAGTTCCCTAAAAGGTATTTCATTAATTTATGTTATAAAGTAGGATGCGTGTTTGCTGAACTGTTTTTTTTTTTTATAAGTATCTAAGCAGGCAAATGTCCAAACTTCACTTTAAAGTGATTTGTACCCTTTATGCAATAAAGAATACTTATCACATATTAATGCGATATAATAATGCAATTTAAATATGAAATAAGTAACATAACCGTATATGTTACGATATTATAACTTACTAAATTAGCACTTTAGAAAAATTTAGCACTTTAGAAAAATTATGCAGTAGAAATTCATCAATTCTTCTGGCTTTATGTTTGGGGTCATTATCTTGATAATATTTAACGGTGTTTTTAACGTCCATATGAGTTTGCATTTTTTTCAGATTTTGGTATAAAATAACAAGAGACTTATTTTTAGCCTAAATTTCGTCGATAAAAACCAAGCCTGCTAGTCTCTTTGACGAAGTACAGACCCAAACTATGATGGTTCCATCACCGTGCTTTATCGTGGGGGTTTAAATTTAAACTAGGCTCTTCATTCAGCTTACGCTAGACTATTTTTCGTCCATCACGTTTGAATATATCCGATTTTTTCTCGCGGCGGAAAAATGTCAGTGTATGTGGCTTTTTCTTTTTGACCAAATTCTCTAACGGAAAATAATATTTTCTTGCAATTTCACTTATTTGCGTATAGTGACTTGTTATGTACTGCCCTGCCATTCTACCCATGTTTTTTTAATGCCCGAAGTATCCAAACGAACTTTTTTCCGAATACTAGATATAATTCAGGTGCTCAACTTGGAAGCACTTAAACTAGGACTTTTTTCTATTTTTGCTACAATGTTACATTTTCTCCGATTGTGAAGTATCTGTGATCTTTTTTTGTTTAGGAATAAATTAAATCCAATTCTCGCAGTAGCGTCAGAATATAACGCCCGGCACGGCATTTCTTATTTAAATGTAAGTCTGCCGGTTTTCCGGTAAAATTTTCCTTATTTACGATGACAAAGGATCAATTGTCCCACATCAAATGAGGTTGTTACCTTTTGCTCCCGTACGCAGAATGCTTTGTTAGTAACGACGATTTTTAAACAGTAATTGATAGAAATGATCATCGACACTATTAACAGACTAAGGCTGTAGCTAAGTGTTTAAATATTTGTACGGCGTAAAAGTATCACAATACAGATATTATACGAATCACGTGCAAAGTATAATATACATTTTCTTATAGTACTACCGAAACTGTTTAAATAAATGCAACTTACGTTTTATCAAGCGTAAAATATTCTTTAACGTGTTAAAAATGACAAAACATGTTAACTAAATTATGGTAGGGGGTGCAGAGCAATAATGGACGAAATACTATAGTGTCGAATATTAATACAAGACACTGTAGATAAAAATTCTCGCGTCCGTGCAATGTCTAACAAGATCACGCTGCTCATCGCATAAAGCGCCCGCAACAAACTCTGACTCAGGCCTTGCTTCTTTCTTATCATAAGAACTGCTTCGCTGTAGCCGCAGTGGTTCATTATTCATAGAATATTATTCATGGAATCCTGCGTCAACATTGTTACAGGACATGGCAGAATATAAGATTCGTTTATTTGTCAAGTGTTCCACTCGCGGCGTGTTTCGTCCACAACAATTCCTAACGCGTTACGTAACGGATTTACTGCCGCTCTACCCGCTCCTTAAAAAACCAATGTCCAGGTCGTACCTATGGCTGTGAGATCTTCCGGTGTCATGCGCGTTATAGTAGCAAGATCATAACCAGCTAAGGCAAATTGTGGAAAGTATTCCTCGAACTGCAGCTCGGTAAGCCAAGCATGAACAACATCCAGATCCGCCGGTCTATCTGGATGACTTCCTAAGGAACTGATGGAGCACCTAGGCGAAGAGGCTAATGCACCTGGCCCTCGTGGACCCAAATGATAGCCAGAGGCCCTGCCGGAATCCAAGGAAGCGGTGGAATGTCGTGAGCCTGATCCGGAGCCTGAACTTCCAGGACTGTCCCTTCCTGGGCTTTGTGTCATATCAATGCCTGAAGAAAATACATTGACATCATTATACTTTCTCCGAACATATTTACGTTAGCTTCAGAGGCGTGTATCAAAATAGTATAGCGCCGTTGTTTGTCCATTGTGACAGAGTAGTGCATGTCAGTAGATTCTGGGTGTTCAGGTATATATTTTGTGAACACAGGTTCAGTTTAAGGGGGTCTTGTTTTAAGACAAACTTGATTTTAGCAGCCTGTTGGGCCTGAACAAGATACATTGGCATGATTATACTTGGACCGAACACATTTCTGTTAGCTTTAGGGACTTGTATTGAGAACATAGCCTCGGTTC
Source organism: Anoplius nigerrimus (assembly GCA_914767735.1). NCBI lineage: Eukaryota > Metazoa > Arthropoda > Insecta > Hymenoptera > Pompilidae > Anoplius > Anoplius nigerrimus. Next base: position 11,651,250 of record OU612090.1, read on the forward strand.
GAGGTGGTCTTTGGTCGAGACAAACTTGATTCGGTACCACAAACTAAATGGATTGTACAGATAAGAGTCATCAGACGTTTTAACTCAAAGTTTGCACAATCCAGAAAATGAGTTCAAAGTTTTTAAAATTAAAAGAGACGGTATAGGATACAAATTATGAATCCGACATCCATTTATATTAATAAACGTAAGTGAGAAAATACAAAGGTCCACCTACGTCCGATGGAAAAAGTTTACACAGTTCTAGTTAAAGTAGAGGATGTGGAAAGAAAGAATGGGGTTAAAGCCAGGTAGAAAGAATCATAGGTACTGTGTGCTTCGAGGTCCACTTCTCGTTTCAAAATTCTATTGCCATTGTGCTCCCTTTCTCAACACAGCCCACGAAACGTTACAGGTACAACGGGCGACGGAGAGGAGAGTTGTAAAATATGTACCTGACGCCCTTCGGTCAAAGCAAATATTCGAGGTCAGAAGGGGCGGCCTAGTCGCAAGATGAACCTCAGGAAGAGAACTCACCTTGATCCTCGGTATGCGCGTACTTGCCGACAACGGGCGGAAAGGCGAAACCTGGATGGGTAAAAATAGGTCCCGGACTTTTTCCAGATGGCATCCCGTAGGAGCCGTCGTCGTTCGTGCCGCCTCCATTTCCACCGCCGCCGCCACTTCCGGGCAAAAAACAGCTGTCCTCGCTACTGGCGTAACCTGCCGAGCCGAAGGACGACCCGGAATGTCGAAAGACATCAGGTACTGCCGGCGGTGCCACTTTCTTTGCTTGGGTCACGGCTTTCGATGGCCGGCTCATACCGCCAACTGCAAACAAATGGTAATGGTACAGATTAGGACTTCGGTTAACACGTTCGCGGACAGTAAAAGTTTCGGCGAGGTACAAAACTTGACAGTCGCTTTACTCTTAAATTGGTTGCGATATCCGAAATTTGATTAAACACAGTTTATAAGGGTAGTCAGATTATCGTATTTTAATTGTTATATACAGTGAATGCTATAGCATCTTGACTATAGCAAAACTTGAGGTTATATAAAATTAAATTCAAAATAATTGACTTTATGATTTGAATGCTATAGCATTCATGTCATTCTGCATCATCGTGAAAATGAATGCTATAGCATTCACGTCCGCGAACGTGTTAACTAAGCACAGCGACGTGGTCTGGTACAGTGATTGTACTAGGATGACCTTCGAAGGTGCTAATGGGATCGGAGCGAAGCTATGGCAGATTTGAATTTGGTACTATTTCCTAGATAGGATGACAATAAGGGTACACTCGTGGCACGAGGAAGCTGAGAGACGTTCGCAAAATGTTTGAAGAACCTCTCCCTGGGACGCTTTCGAGTTACGGAACGCGAAACTTTTAGATTAGCGGAAAGAGCACTAAATATATAAGGTTCTTCATGTTTTCCGAGCCGACGGGGAGCGGATGGAAATTTGAAGCGTAGGGGGTTAATCTGAACATATTTTTCTCAGTGGTTGGATGAGAGGCGCGCAGAGCTTTCATATATAAAGACATTCCTGTGAAACCATTTAAAAGAGTCTAATAGAATTTAACAAAGATCAGTTACTTATCGCAGTTCTATTAATTAAAACGTCCTCCTGTTTTTCTTCAAGACTGATAATGATATAAGTCATATATGGTATCCTTCGAAAGAAGTTATCGCAAAAGAGCCAAACTTTTCATCATAACAATTTCAGAGTTCTGCAAGTTTATATTCCTTCCATTTTCAATAAAGTCTTATGTTCCATAATATTACGTTCCATTAGCGGTGCGCTTGGATTAGACATTGATGGCGAAGTTCGGAAGGTGTACAAGATTGCAACACTATAAAATCTCTGCATACTTATATGTTACTACGGGGTTACAAAAAAACAGGAGAGTAACTTATAGTAGAGCAGATGCACATTGAGAATGAACCGCGCAAATGTGCAGTAATTTAGGTACAGAGGACAGTAAGTGGCAAGAACCTGCATAATCCAACGTAATGCCCCAATAAAAGATATACAAACCGGGGCAAAATGTACTCTCCGCAGACTACTATCTTACACCAGATCTTTACAAATTGCCTTGCGGTTGAGAAAAAGGGTAGATATATATCAGCAAGAGGCTTCGAAACATTAAGGTGTAACCGATGACAGTAAGATATAGAAAAGGTAACACATCGAACATGAAATTGCCCAGACAAGACGTTACTAAAACAAATGTTAATAAAAAAAAATTCTTTTATACTTTCAAGCTAGGCATTGTAATTGATTTCAGTTACAAGGCACATTCAGTTATGTACGTGAAATACGAATAAAAGAATAGGAGTATAGAAATAGACAATGAAACAAAATTAGTACTTGATTGTATACAAAATCGCTTTTTGATTTGAATACTTTTAAGTAGCTTGGATTAAAAGCTGCCCCAAGAAATTTAAAATCGAAAGTATAGTGTCTCACATATGGCACATTTCTTCCGCACTGCTTATGTATCTAAGGAATCTTCAAACGGATACCTATAAATAAGACTTTCGTTGCTATTTCGAAGATTCGTAACAGTTTGAGTTTACAGTTTTTCATATTCTGACAAAACAATTAAACGACGCTATTTTGAATCGCCTCGCGAGCAAGAGGCAAACATACAATTCTTTGCAGTCAGAGTACGACGACATTCAAACCATTCCACATACCATATCTGTCTTGTTGTATGCATACATACTTTGTCATATCGGCCCACATATAAACAGTGTATCATTTTTAGACACTTCTTTCATTTGAGAAGGTTTTGTTTAAAATTGCGCTGTGCCTAAAAATTACATAGAAAACTTTACAAAGTCATACCGACGATTATTATGAATGCAATTTGAGACAGTGCTGTCCAATTAATATTTATTGGAACAATATTTACCGATGCTTCCGAATACCGTAATTAATATGGTATCAAACTGTACCGATAATAACCGAGGCAGGCGACCAGTTCAACAATCCTCGCAAAAGGGGGGAGAACAGCAGATAACAATGAACTTGATTAAAAAGAAGCACTACAAACGGTTCCCTTTTCCTGACAGTAAACTGACCATAATATTCTCGCGCGAAGAATTCAATGGCAATGGGAGACGCAGAGTTCGCAATTCCGTGGCAAATATGAAATCATTATTTTGTTACTCTTACGGCGTTAATTCGCGCTTTTAAGCGCTGCACTCGAATCAGATACATCCAGTTAGCGCATATGCATTTTGGTGAATTCATAATTGAGCGCCTTCCCTAATGGAACGTATTGATTTATAAATGGTAACGGAAGTGGGCAAAATGAGTCCGCGGCGAAATGGGGAAATATGAGGTGACGCGAAGATTTGAGTAACGATTTCTCGAAGATATATCGGTTGGCTCTCGAGTGCACCGGAAGTATGCAAGGCAGCTTTTGCCGACAAGTTTGTTAGATAAAGCTGGGTGGAGTAGCGTCGGATACGCATCGAACGGCACGAGCAAATCGGTCCCTATTAAAAAAGTCCGATAACGGCCGATAATAAGGTATTACGAAGAGACAAAATATTTTATACATATACATATGTACTGTAATACATGTTACAGTACCTAATTATACCGGCAGGAAAAATAATGAAGTCGTGGAAATGATTAACATCCTAACAGCATGGAGCGAAACAAAAAAGTTAACCTCGGGCCAACTCAACGCACTTCTGGTTCTTAATTGATCGGCTAACCAATTAAAAATAATTGACCGGTTCATCGATGCGCAACAATGAGCCAAAGATAGAAATACGGGAACATTAGAGGACCGCAGCTCATTGTCGAGGAGTATTGTATTGTTAGAAGTTGCGGAAACAGTTATTGCGTTGGGATGAAAGGAACTATCAGCGAAAATTTAGAAAAGAGTAATTAGAAGAGACTGACGCGAAGAAAGTTCGAATGAACGAATAGAGAAATATGAGCATCATGTTCGGTTTCAACTGTATTTGCAATCATATTCATGCATAAATAATAAATTTTAGATTGTTACATTGTTAAATAACAACTAGATATTCGTTCGATAATGACACATTTTTATTATTACTTTCCGATGCTTATATTCTGTTTGTCAAGCGAATGTAAGGACAATTCGTTGTAGTTAGATATAAAACGTAAACTGAGTTTGTTATTTATGTGAGTAAAGTCATTTCTGTCAATTATCTTGAAAATTCTGTAATATTTATCCGGCATCACGTTTACCAATTAAACTAACCGATTTGATACATATTGAATCGGGTCATATATTTCAAACAGATTTAAGAGCACATTGGCATTTTAATGAAAAGTCGACCGTGCTTTACCGTCACGCTTCCAGCAGCAGTAAAAAAAGTACACATGCCCTAAACATTATAACAATCTTCAGTGTTATGTCATAAATCACCAGGTGGCGTACGGTAGTAAAAGCACACAACGAATTAAGCATCGTCAACGTTAGCTCCAATGTATTATTCGTGCGAGTACCAAAGATCACATTTCGACCTTTTCATTTTACATCCCGCAGCGTTGCTCTATATTCCATTTTTTTTTTACCACATCTTCTATTGTACTCTCTACAAGGATGTAGAAAAACACCGATAAAGCCATTTAAGGAAACACGATTGCCTCGGTTTGTCAGAGATGAAAATAACCTTGCGGAAAGCGTCTTTCCCATCATTATATTTGCCATTTCGAACAATGCAACATTAAGTTATGTGCATCCTCGTTGCTATCGCAAGGATACAGCACCGAACGCGATGAATTCTTTCGCGAAGAAAAATTCTTCGACGCTTCAAAGTATCCGTGATATTTCCGTGCAGAGAAGAAACGCGTACTTTGTACTGCGTTCGCAGTAAGAGATAACTTTTGCACAGGATTATTCCCTTTGCGCTTAAAAAGTGGATGAAGTTCGGTGGAGCTCCTTGTGTAAATGCAGGTTCCATTGCTCGTACTTTCACTTAAGCTACGCCCCCTGCTGGAGGAACAAGCCTCATTAGGTTCGAAATCATTTTCTCCGTTCGTTTTAACAGCTGTTTCTGATTCGACCGAGGAAAAGAGCAACAACGAAGTTGTTTTGCCAATTTGACAAATGTTACCGTAACTGTAAGTAAGCTCCCGACTGACGCGTGTATTAATGTGCAGGTTGCCGCTTGAGAAGTTTCGGATGCACTTCATTTATTTTAATGAGTCGTAGGCCATTCTGTAGAAATGAACGTCGACGAACAAATTTTCGAAGCAATGCCGATATTAATGAGCATTAAAAGAAAGGCGTGGAAAATGCTTCACTTTCGTACGGCATGCAAAGTCTTGCTAATTATCGAGAATAGTAAGCAGTCAAACATTATCGGTATACGCTGAGCATATAATTAGGCAGAGAAGTATTATTTAAATACAGCAAATACTGCAAATACTTTCGCATACATCTTCTTCAAATGCATAGAGGCTTGAATTTCGTTATCATTTCAAAAGTGCCATTGACTGTTTCACAGGCAGGCTTAGATCGTTAAAAATTTGAGTTTGTCAATCTTCGAAAGTCACGTTTCTCCTCCCTTTGTAAGTTCAGTGAATGCATCGTTTCTGATTTCTCAGATACGATCAGAAAGTGGAGGTAAGCATTATTGTTCTTGCTATGTATGTTATTATCGTTGAGGAAGATATTTTTACCCATACTTTTTGCAAGGTCCATATTCATTTATTGATACGATGTTGCATTTTCATGTACTGCTACAATGTACAAAGTTTTCGAATAAATTCGAAAAAAATCGAATTCGGTAGTATCATTGCAAGAGATAAGTCGTTGAAATTATACGTATTGCTAATTTCTACTATTATAATTTTGCGAAATTGCATGACTTGAAGAAAACATTAGAAACCCAATTTTCAATTAATTTAATGCTCAATTAACCGAAAAGTATTGGCACGTTTATGATTCAATTTTTAATACACGCCAATAAATGTTCAATATTTCACGTGTACACCATTTATACCGTTCATCATCCACAACTTGTTCACTATTAATTCATACATGTATCTTCATTCAACAGCATCCGAGACTCTACTAAGCATGCCAAATTCCATTATCCCAAATGCCAATTGCCCATTGCCAAATTCAATATCCACACGTGCACAAGCAATCCGTCGCGATAATGGTCAATTTTTATGCGCTTCAGGTGCAATTGCAATTACACTTTCATTGCACTTTTTCTTGGCCGTAAAACAAAATCCGATTGCCACTCTTTGTTCATTACTCGAATTCGTGACGAAGTTATTTTAGTGTGTCGACTTAAATGCGATTATTCAGCGAAATCGTTTTATGTGCACTATTGCAACTTGGTACCGAGCCAGTTCGTGGCTGGTAATGAATTTGTTCCAGCGGTGACGAATAGAAGTCACCCGCAGTATCGCTCGGACGAAATTAGCCGGAACATTTTTTCAGCGACACTCGCACAGCACGCTCTCTCAACTGACTATTATACTTCGAAATTACTTGCCCCGTCAAGTTCATTTATTGCTGTGTTAAATTTTTTAATTAAATTGCAAATAAAGTAATGTACAATTTAAACGTTTAACGGCACTTCCTTGAAGGAACAGTTTATTACTCTTTCAAAATGATCTGCCGACTCACGTTATTTTACGGCAAACCTTGGCTTTGCCTTATGAACAGCTTTGGCTGATTAGGGTAATAAAGATAAAGATGAATGTCGTCTGCGGAGGCAATGTATTTCTTTTCCAATCGCCGTAATTATTTGAGGATAGTTGTTTTCACGAATTAAGTATGCACAGACTTATTGTTACGTAATATGTAAAGTAATATAATAATATGTACATAAATCTTCAATTACTTTGTCGGGATGAGGCTAGCACAGCAAAACTGTCAATTCGCATAAACAGGATATTAAGACATGTTGTAAAAAAAATTATCTCAAAAACACAATTCTTCTTATAAACGATTTTATCTGAATGTAAATATTTGAGTGTTTCAAGTTTATTTAATCACATAAAACATCATTATTGCCAATAACATCATAACGACAATAACAACAACATGTCATACTTCGGGTGCCTTTAAGTTGTTTCTACCCAATATTTAAAAGGACTGTTCGAATTTCTCATATGGATATTTCGTTGTCGGTCACCATTAATATTTTGATACTAGAGAGATGCAAGCAAAGTGTGACAAATGAATAAATCCAATTCATTAGAGATGCATTTCTAAACAGGCAAAGAAAAATGAATTGGCATTCTTCTTCGTGCGCCATTGCTGTTTTTGAAAGGGACGACTTTTGCCATTTACATTTTCCCATCCAAGAATTGTAACTCGGCGAAAGAAATAAATAGTGATACAGCCGGCAGCTACGTGGCAGTGAGCCTAACTAGTAGCCTTGCGGTCGCTGAATTGTGCCTGTATTTATCATGCTTTTCATTTCTCGCCGGTATTACTTTCAGTTTTTCTTCTGCTACAAGAATACCTTGCAAAATTGGCACGAAAATTGCAACCACGGACATCTCCATTTTTCTACCTCACGTGATCCATCATGCTACAACGTATATTTTTTTTTTTTGCATTTCTTTAAATTCTCAACGTCAGCACTGTTATTGTACTCAATGAGGGTCGTACTATAATACTACAATGTATATAACTCTGATTTAGTGGAGTATTTTAGTAGTTACTCCATCCAAATTTATAGATTCTATATAGATTTTGATGCATCTAATCGTAATCAAATTTCTTCAATACCGCATGTTTAAGAAGCTGCAAATTATTAACTGATTAAGATTTGTTCCGCATGTTAGGCGGTTACACTGTCAATTTTTGACAACAGCAAACAATGTGATGTTTCCAATAATGCATTACATTTATTATTAATCACCATTATTCGTTAAGAATTAAACAAACAATTCTATTCAGTACATTATGTTACGAGGCAAATATATTTATTTTAACAGATACGGGAGTGAAATGACCCCATTTACTTGTCGGATTAAGCTGGACAGTAACCTGAATAATTAACCGCTTAATCATTCAAAATGAGTATACGCTTAATCGTCGAAACGCTGTAGCATTCAGGCACCACCCACAGATCTATACGCTCACGCATCTGTCTATCTCGAAACTTGTACATCTGCAAATCTAACAACTCCGACGAACGTTGGGCAACACATTACTGAAACAGCTTGGCACCCCATCATCCGAACAACTTATAAGCAATTCATTTGTGTTTTATTCATCTTGATCAGTGTTCCGTTACGCAAGCACCGTTCAGCAATGAATTTGTCCGCGTCTATATGTCCAAATTAGGCAATCTACTTTATTTAAATGACATTTAACGAATCGACTGTAAACACAGTACATGTATGTTTTAGTATCATTTGTCATTTGTGTGAGTTATACTCCGGTGAGAAAAATATAAAAGTGCATTGATATGAAGAATACACGAAATTTCTGTCCGCGCTACTAGGACTAACTTTACGAACGTGTATGGAGAATAAGATTCTTACAATACTTTCAGTATGAACATAATTTTTCTTTTACGCCGCTTGTGGATTTTTCTTGAAGCTATCTAAATATCCAAAAGTTTGCTTTGTCTATTACTATAATTTTGAGAAATTTCTAATTTCATTTTGTCTGCGTTTAAACCATTAATTAACCCCTTAACGTGCACACACGAGTATATTCGGGCGCGCTAAACCGGCCAAACCGTACACACTCGAGTATATTCGAGCGGCGCTGTATTTGACGCTGCTAAAATTAAAATAAAAATTCTGATGAATTCTGTATTTTTCTATGTCTTCGCCGAGACAATATTCCAACGTGTGTTTTACATAAAAAAAAAACTGTTTCTTCTTTTGGCCGGTTTATTTAAAAGAAATTGTACGTTAAGGGGTTTAATGGGGACGCTAACGACAGGGTCTGAGCAGCGTTCGCCATCAGAATCCGATCGGGCAGGCTCGCACTTACGGTGCATGAGATTTCTCCAGCTGCCATAAATAGCCTTGATGCATTTGTCGAGAGGTGCCGCGACCAGCAGGGCAGTCTTCGATTCGCGGGCCACGCTCAGGTTCCCTTCCGAGCAGCTTCGGAACAGATTGCCACCCGATCGAACGACGCTCGGCTCGCGCGAGCTCAGCTTCCTCTTCGACAGCGTCGATAGCGTCGACGTGAACGAAGAAGAATTTGAATTTCCGCTGAGGATCCACGTCTCTATGGCAGGGTCGCGAAAGCTCCGATAGGTCGGCGACAATTTCTTCGACTGCTTCTGCTGAAACCTCTTGCCGGGCGGCAACGGTGGCGGTCCTAAGCAGCTGGTCACTGCTGTGATAGCCATTTTTTTTATATATTTTTTCTCCTGTTCTTTGCTTCTATCGTCGGCTCGCAGATCAAAGCGGGCGTTGAGTCTCGCGGACTCGCGTGATCTCACGATTTTTCCAGCGGCCGATCCGTGCGCGCGTCGATGAGGCAAGAATGTGCCGAGTAACGGTTATGAATGGCGAGATGCTTGCGGTCGAACATGATTTTCTCACTTTGACCGGCTCAATGGGCGTCGAACGTTCCACGTTGCACCGAGTTCCACTTGCCGCCGGGCATCCGAATACTTTCCGTGCCTGTACACGTACGGTTTTTACTGGCCAAAGTGTGGCCAGTGATCTTCAACTTTGTACATAAGGTATTGAAGTGAAACCACGGCGGAGAGACGCGAGTATCAACATTTAAAGAAGCTTATAATGTAATTGCCTGTTTAACGACTGACCAACTGTAGCGTAGAGAACGGCAAGAATTTTGCAAATTAATGGTTAACGTTGAGAATTTTAAGAAACTTGTATTTAACGATGTTTTGTCCAAATTGGGAAAAAATAATAAGTTGTGCTTAATTTCGGAACTTCATTCGACGTATTATATAATTTAATTCACTTGAAAAGGAGGTTGTAAAGTTCTTTATGACTCGATAAATTGTCGAATTTGCCAAGAATTCAGCGTTTGACACAGTTCTGATAATTGGACACGAATATTGGACACGAACATTGAACACTGTTACGCCCTGTTTCGTTGAGGAACGTAATCATCAAATGTACCGATCCGAATATCTCGATGTCAGAAGCATATTTGAAAGGTACGCCAGCTCATAAACCAAATTAACTGGACAAATTCATTCTGCAATAGGATCGACAGTAGCAAACGAATTCCGATTTTACTCAGATGGAAATCACACAATCACGTATGGACGAACAATAATTGCCCCACCTCCCGATAACACATATATCCCAAAATCGGATAAGAACCAAACCCAACTCTCTCACCGATATTCTACATATTCAAATCGATCGAAGATCAAAAATCAAGTACGATCGTACCGCCGTCTCCAGCACATTACATAACCGAATTCACTCCACAAGTCAGTCCTTCGCTCGACGAATTACGGCGCACGCAAAATCCGCCGAGAAACTTTCCTGCACAGGTCCGACCGTTGAAGCACGATTATCACCAAAAAGCACCAGCCTGCGAATCCCAGGATCGATCAAATGCGTACACGTCGATGCCACGTTTCGCGCCGAGTTCATAAAGTCGATCAATTAGTCGAATTTGTCCTCGTTCACGCGCGCGCGCGCGGACGCGATACTTCCTTAAGCGAAGCAGACGCGAGCGAGGCCGAAGGAGATTTTGCTCAGATGGAACTGTCACGAGGTGCTCTCTCGTAGCTCGTTAGCCGAGGATGTGGGCACCGGTGGTCGGCAAACCATAGTCGGCGAGCATAGTCGGCAAACCATAGTCGGCAGCCGCGGTCGTCGTCGCCGTCGCCGTCGCCGTCAGCCGCCGCCGCCGAGAGCACGTTGGCGACGGCGAATGCAAGGAGGCGAGGTCGAAGGTGGGTGAACGGGTTTCTGCGGCAGGTTTTACACGGCGTGGGCCGCCCCTGGCAGCCCCAGCGCGTGTAGGCCCCTTTCGTGGAAAAATTCACGTACGAGACTTTATCCACAGAAATGCCCGATAATAGGCCCTTCGAGTCCGCGCGCGCGCGCGCGCCTTTTCGGCCTCTCCGGCGAAAGTTCCGCCGCGAAGGTTGCCGATAGTTGCCGGAGCAATTATTTTTCGTCAGGTATACGCCACGGAATTTCCATGGCATCGATGCTGCCTGCGTACGATTTGTGAAAGAGCAGCGGGGGATGACGGAAGTCTGATAACGTAATAGTGTGCATTTTAAGGATTCCGAAGATGAAGCTTTTTTTTTTTGGACGATTTTTTGAGTACCATTGAGTGTATGTTTATCGTTTGTTGCGTCAATGTCGACAATGTTCCCTTTGTTTGAATGATGACGAAAAAGGTGGCTAACGTGTAGGACATGTAATCATTTAATAAGCAAGTTTATAATTCTTTTGAAGTAATTCAGAGATATCCTAAAATGGAAGAAAATTCAAGCTAACCGTCTATAGACATGCTGTGTGACTAGTCGTGACAAGAATCGTAGCGATATAACAACCTCATTCCAATGATGTTAGCCATCATAGCGTTTAACTTCCTGATTCAGTTTTCCGCAATGATCTAAGATGATACACCGCCTGCATCTATGGATTTACGTTCCGACAGTGTTCAAGTTAAACAAAAGTCTTACATCGTAAAGACTGTTATGTCAAGAGCATTATTAATTTCAGAACGTTTCTTATAAAGCAGCGGCAGATAATTCCGTGTCTGTTAAAAATTAAGTAGGATCTGCTGCACTGCGCAATAAACGCTGGAAACAAAGCGAGCTGGAATCCAAAGTGTGCATCGAACAGAAAAGACATGAACGAGAAGATAAGAAGCAGGAAATATGCAAAGTAGCCTCGCTTTGTAGTCAGAAGTGATGCAAGAGGGGCACTATCATAAATAATGTAGCGAAGTGAAAGAGAAGCCACAATGAGCTGAATGATGACGAACTGGTATGAAGTGAGATCAGAAGGTAAACAATGACAAGAGCAAAATACTGCCATCCGAACGGGAGACAGATGGAGTTAAATAATTGCACAGCCGGAATGGACATCGAATAAGACATCACACTAAAGGCAGAACTATCTGCAATAAGAACAGCGCACAAACAGAATTATTAATATTTAGCCAATGGAAGAGTTAAGTTTCAATAGATCGGAAAACGGTCATTAAGAATAACAAAGCACCCGAGTAGGAAAAGAATGAACAACCCACGCCAAACTACCGTGCAAAGACGGCACGAAAAAGAAATTGATTGCGGCGGAGAACAAGGCCGCCACATGAAAAGTGAATGTCTGATAACGCGTGAAGCGACGCGAAGAGCGCAAAAGGTGTGTTGAAGGTGGTTGAAGGAGCGTAAATACGACGCCGGAAGAATATGAACCGGGGGGAAGAAGCGGAAGAAGCGGAAGAGGCGTAGAGGAAGCGGAGGAAGCAGCAGCAGCGCAGGACGGAGCTCAGGAATGAGCTGAGGAATGAGAGAGACGTGACAAAGGGGGAAAAAAGGAAAAACGTTGATGAGGGTTACGAGGATGAGTGGCAAAACAGAAGAAGCCCAGGCCGCACTCACGAGAGGGTGTTCCCGCTCAATTTGCATTGGCTGCTATGTTTCCCTCTTCTGCTCCACTTCTGCCCCCCCCCCCCCCCCCCCATCAACCTCTTTCAGCCAACTATTCTGTCTTTCCGCTTCTTCTGCGCGCATATCTCTCTCGCCTACTTGTCTTTACCCGCAACCTTTTGCAACGTCTGCCGCCTCTGCGCAGAGAACTTCGAGCGCTGAAGTTCTTTTCTTTCTTTTTTTTTCACGGGGTAGTGACGAGTCGATATATATCGCGACACATCGCGTGTACCACACGGGGTGTGTGTACTTACAGATAAGAAGCCTCGAGGCGCTTTCCGCATTACCGCGAGCCACAAATCAGCCGACTTTCGCAAACAGCGAACCTGGATGCGACAAAATATTTTCGTCCGCTTTCGGGCGCGCACACCGTAATTGGGTCTGAATTGAGGTTTCTTGGCGAGTATTTTTTTTTTTTTTTTTCTTGTAACGGGCATGTTCCGCGGCCGATACAATCTCGCGTGGGGTTTGAGGAGGATTTTGATGAGAGGTAAGAAATGCGGTTCCGGTGATTTTGTATTGATAATGATCTTGACAAAGGTACGCATTGCACTGTTGTGAAGACGGAAGGTCTTGAAGTCGGAGAGCGCATTATGTCCATGGATTGTAAAGCGGCGAGGATGTTTGGATCGGAAGAAAGTATGGTAACAATTATGGCTGGTTTATTCAAAAAGATTAGCAAATTTGGGGATCGATAAAAAGTAAAATACTGTCTGCAAGCTGAATGCATGCTTTAAATAAACGGAGAGCAGCAGGGAACTTGAAATTGACGGTTATATTTATAGCAAAACCATAGATGATGAAAAGAAATTTGATGGTTCTTGCGGTCATTAATGTCTATCGTCTGTTGTAAAACGCAGATATTATTATGCGACGAACAGCTGGAAATACCTACACTGTTATCCCGCGGAAACAATTTCAATTGTCTTGCATTTGGCAAAGTGAAAAGAGTCTCCGGACTCCGTTCCCATTTCAGGAAACTTTTTGTACGCGAAATAACGGAATACCTTTTTCCCACGTGCTGATGTTTCAAGGAAATCGTTACGAAAATTGAATTAGAACCCCAGCGAACGTACGTAATTACGTATTTTAGCCGCTTCAATTTGAAAGCATCTCTCTACATTTCGCTGAAATTCGTTTCGATGAATCGGACCCCTGTCTCGCGAACGAAAAATTGGATTATAACAAATAGGATTCTCTGTAATAGAACACTGAGAGTTATATTTGCAGTCGGAGATCTCGTGAAAGGAATATACTAGTTATATGTCCGACAGAAACGTTTGACGAACGTTTGACTAAAGCAAAATACAACAATAGAATATACGGCAACATACCATATAGAGAAATAATACCAGAAATTCTTAGTATTTTGCTAGTACTTGAATGCGTAACAGACATAGCAAATCAATAAAGAACTAGAAACTTGTAACATTTTTATCATAATACGTAAGATTTTTACGCAAAACCAACTTTTAGCCAATACAAAGACCTTCATTTGATGTTTCTTTGACAATTTAAATAGAGCGACGAAAATCTGTGCGGAAGAAAGATTCCACAAGACTCTTTTACATATTAACCTACACAAATGTGAAAGTGAGTACAGCGGTATCGATCAAATAGAGGCGTGGTATCCAGTAAATTAATACCACACCCTCAATGTGCCCACAGCTTCGGCGAATATTTCATTGAATACGCATGACGTTGCTAATTATGCATAATACGATGCAAGCATCTTAGATTCCCGGATATCGCATTATTTATTTGCATAGCATGGGCAAGTATTCAATGTAATATAAAATTGTATAACATTGTTGCGCGATTTTTCGGCATATTGTTATTTCCTGTAAAGAATCGCTCAAACTATAAAAGCGGACTTTATTTTGGAATATGTCCTTTCAGAAGTATGACCATGCGTAGACTCTGTTTAATTAGAACAGGTCTGCAACTATGAACAACAACATTTAATGCGCTCTATAGAAAAGAAAAATTTTATTTCATACTATCAAATTGAAATTACTTTCTTGCCAACCTGATAGTATATATTATGGAAGATATCCATATGTCGTTCTTTATGATTTAACTTCTAGATGCCAATTAGTGAAAACACTATACTTGCAGTGAAGTGATAACCAAATAACATTCGGGACGAAACGTGATAAATCTATCGGCATTTCGTACCGCAGTATCAAACGAGATCAAGGCAGCCAGCCACATTATACGATATCTTGAGAAAAATTTAACGGTATCAGTTGCTTGACGTAGTATTTCAATGAAATCCGACTGAATGTTTCCAATTCTCCGTGAATTCGTTTTCTAGACATCCACATTGCGTTGCTAAAATTTACTTTTAGAAATAGATTTGAAGAATGTCAAGGAGCACCCTATTATACCTAATTTCTGTAGCGTCCTGAACGGATAAATATTAATTTTTGTAGTGACTGTGGTTTACGGAGGCGTAACAAATAATCCCACTGGCGGTGCCATTCACAGAGCGCATACCACATGCGCGATAACAATTAGTAATGAATCATCGGATAAGAACCGATTATATAGAAGTGGTTTTCGAATGCATATAGACAAGGTGCTTTTACAGTTTGTTTCCTTCTCAAAATTATGATCACTTCCTATTATCAATCAAACTTTGCTAATGTAGTAGTCGGAAAATAGCTTTAATCATGACTTTTTCATATACAATCTCGAAAGTTTGAAAAATCTTGATGCAAAGCTCAGTTTTTATACTAACTATTTGCACCTAATAAATGAAAATAATTAAGTTACTTTTTCCATTGCTGTACACACATATACAAAGTATTAGCATTAAACAATTCAATTTGTGCATCGCACCGTCTGCTAACGAATAGTATTCAATATTCGATTGCAAACTCGTAGATTGATTCCGGTACAAGTGAGCTAATCCGATAAAAAAAGTACTGTTATTATTTAACTGTGGCGCAGAAACCAATCGTAACAGTCTCTGCACCTCTAGACGTGACAGGAATTCTTGTAAAACTCTATCAAGAAACAAAAAGTGGTTATAGCTCTAAAAGGATGAGTCCTCATATGTGTAGGACCTTATTTTCACTCTCAAGGTGAGTAGGACACGCTCAAAGCATTTACGACCTACTTCAGAGACATCCTGTAAATACCAAATTCCGAACAGGACGAGAATCAATTTATCGAACGTGATAAATATGTTAATGCAATTTGGCACAAATATTCGCAAATTGTGAGCTTGTCATCGAACGATTCATGTATATAGTTATCAAACCAGCATAGCCTTACATATATGCTGGTAGCAAAGCCTACGACTTACTATTAAACGTTTTTTTGTAACGAATTATCAGATAAGCAATTCCTATTGGAGAGCGTGGCGAGGGTGATAAAGAAACGATAAGAGAGTGAATGATTTTTGACGTAGAAAAAGGACAGATGTTTCAAAGCTGCGTCATATCAATGTTATCAAAGAGGCAGAGCGTAGTTTCAGATTTCAAACACTGCAATAGCTCCTTTCTGTCCTGCTATTCGAGTACAGTTCAAATGGTATTGTATTTGTTTGCAAATAGTTTTTGAATAAACGACAGAAGCGATCTTTATTTTATGTAGAAATTTTGTTTTGACTGATTCAAATTCAAATTGCATTAAACAAAATTGTATCAATTTGTACTATGCAAGCTGAAAATTGTAGCCTCTTTACGTACTAGAAAGTTAACAATACGTGTACGAAAAGCCATTTCATATTGCATCTGCTACAGTAAATATTACTTATAAAATTTCAGCATTTCATAAAACCATTATATTTTATCAAAAGGATTGCAGCTTTAAAATTGTACAGCTGAGGCAGTCACGTAAAGCGAAAGTTAAAATTGCAAAGAGTATGAGACCTAATATTCGTTCCTCTGCATGGAAGAATTAGAAACACGGTGATCGAGAGAAAAGAGGACTGCAGACATCGGTCGTTTCATAGGACGCAGTCGCTGTCGACGTCAAATTGACGGAGCGGATGAAGAGACACAATACTGGAATTGGCAAAAGCACAAAAACCTAATTCCATGCCACCGACAACCTGGCCTAAAATGTCAGTGCGGGTCTTGAACATCAGATGTATACACCGACAAAGCAGAGCACACATATGGGGCCAATTGGAATAAACAAGGCTTAATCCTAAGAAGAAGAGGAAGAAAGTGGAGGAGGAGATGACTCTTACGATTGTTATATAAGCGATACGAAGACAGCGAACTTCTTAAAGACCTCGTCTAAAGTAGAAGCAATTAAAGATGCTACGGAATGGCGGCACAAACTTCTAGTTAACTAACCGCCGACAAACACGCATATGTCGCACGGACATAGCAGTACAATCTACAGATGAATTGCCGTTCCTTTTTAATGCCTTTCTAATCTAATTTTAAACGTGAAATTCTGAGATGAATAAAAACTGATGTGTATCTATTACTCGAGCAATTAGTTCAAATTTCGATGGCCTTATTTTGGATATGCTCTTCTACACAACGTTACAGTGCAATAATTCTG
Organism: Anoplius nigerrimus; assembly: GCA_914767735.1. Classification (NCBI taxonomy): domain Eukaryota; kingdom Metazoa; phylum Arthropoda; class Insecta; order Hymenoptera; family Pompilidae; genus Anoplius; species Anoplius nigerrimus. Next base: position 11,668,350 of record OU612090.1, read on the forward strand.
TGAACTCTAGAATAAAATGTAAGAATTGTCCTTATACCACCCATAATTTTTATCTTTTTGCAAATAGGCGTTGCATTTTATTGCGGATAGTAAGATGTAACCGCTATTACTGCGCTATATGCCTAGCAAGGTCAAGGTTAAGTCAAGGAATACGCATCAGTAACCCATATTACGATTATACGTCCTTTGTGCAATATCCCACTGCTATCTCCCACCCTCTCTCTGGCTGGAAATTCTAAGAAATATTTCTCACATCTTTGTTTAGATCCGTTACATAAAATACGCTACTGCTTGATCAAGTAGTATTGTTAACTAGCAATCATGCAAATATCAGAATGGTTACCAGCGTAAGTTCACTCTATTCATTACTTTAAAAACAGTAAGCTCAAGAAGGAACAATTTACTGCAATAAATGAAACTGTTATGAAACTAAATATCAGAGCCCAGGCCGAAAACATTTTCACGAAGCCACCCGAAGGAAAACGTGAAGAAGTGGAGGATTATCGAGGGAAAAGTCAATGTTTTTAAGGTAGTTTGTATATACTGGCCGCAAGTCAGAGAACATGGACATCGGTACGGATGAGGGCGAGGACGAGGTCGAAAGAAGAAACACGGCGACGTTGCCACTTATTCAAACCGGTTCTCATGTAAACAAGGGCCACACCGACAACGCCGTACACGTTTCGACTAACGCAGCACGCTCTGGATTTACCTGAACCTTATATATTCCTTGCCTTGCAATCCTTGAGACCCTAGTCTGTTAGAAAGAGAATTACAAGAGAACCAATTACAATGTAGAACGCAATCCTATTTTAGCAGCGATTGACTAAGAAACGGCTAAAAGTATTGGCTTCACGATTGCCTGATAATTCGACACGGCATATTGGTACTTCATGTTTGATGCTCGGAACGGTGAATATATTAACATTGACCTTCGTAAGGTTACTCTTCTCAGATTGTGTTACGCTTAATGCTCGAATGATTCTATCAAAACATGCACTTGCATCAATTTTATACGAGTGTCAAAAGAAACTTTAGCTCATAGGCATAGCTGGTTAGATACTAGCATTAGGCATAGTTTTTAAATCTAATTTTCAATCGTTCAGAATAACGCGTACAGGCTACTATATATCCAATATTCTCAGATATCCCCATAATATTCTAATACAGATTAGTAGAGTGTGGTTTTGATACTCATTTACACCTTGATCAAAAAATGCAATTACATCAATCACCAAGGCGCATGCTGCCATTGCAACAACACCGTTTTAATAGGAGATATATTATCTACCCTACCAATAAAGATACGAAGTGATCACTCGCAGCGTAGTCTGATATTACATAAATTCCTCGCAATATGTGAATAATGTTGCAGGGCTCATGTCAATGACACTCAAATACGTTGGAGAATATACGCATGGCTGTCAATGTACTTTAACTGCAGATAGCTGTAAATAGGAGAAAACGGGTGAAACATATCACATCCACGTTGGTTACGATACCACAAAATCTCCATGCCATCAAATCGAGAGCCACTGACCGTGAAAGTCAATGACCAAAGTGATATAGGGAGACGACAACGGAATAGCACACATCTTGCTGCAAGAGTTTGATCGTAGCAGGTCGCGTTGTGCATCCTAAACTGCTAAATAACGCGCAAATCGCTCAATTATATATAACTATTCGTTTCCTTTTAAGCTCAGTAATGCGCTACATCCTATGCTAGAAAAAAAAACAGCTTTTAATCCCAACTTTACGTTACAAACTTGTTTATTCAGCCTAAATTGTACTTGATACTCTGTATACGATTCCTCTGCAGCAGCACTTTTCCAACTATCGTGTTACAACATTGTTATAATTTACATACTTTAGCTTCTGTGCGAAAAGAACTTTTACAGGCAACTATTTTGCTAATTATATGTAATCTAGGATTATATAATCGACACTTTCGTTACCACGTTTCTATAAATATCTGCTAAACCAGTAGTAATAAGTGCAATGAAACACGTGACCGATAAAATTCTAGTTTTTGATTGATTATTTTTGTCGTATATCATAGCAAATAGATGCTACCTATCAGCTTCTCTTGCTACATGTGAAGGACTGTAAGCAAAAACGGCCTAAATTATCCAAGGCCGAGTTTACGCGTTTATTAACACACTTTTATATGACATAAGACAGAGTTTCAGCAAATTGTTACTTTAAGAGTTATAAGTTTAAGTTCGAGCCGAGGGAAAAATAAGCGATAAAATATTTTGGGCTTGAAGAAGACCCGGGATAGCACGAAAGTCAAATAATACCAAATACATCGTTAATTCAAACGTAAAAAAAGTGAATTACCTTAATTGTTATTCCCCGAATCCGTTAAAACTCATCCGTAGTCAATGTCATCATCTGTATCTTCCTTTGTCTGCCTCACATATGCGAAATATTCGGGCAAAAATTCGGCAGGTGTCAAGTAATTGTCTATATATCTGCCAAATTCAAAATATCATTTTACGGCTAAAGTATAAAGAAAAAACCCTACAGTTCTAACTCCGCTTAAGCAGCTGACAATAGTGTCAAACGACACACTTAGTTTTACTAATTTTCTTAACATTTGCGTGTTCAATAAATTCATTAATAATGTCTACAATCACAATTCTCCCATCTTGTGTGAAACAGCATGCAACTGATCTGTGTTGCATTCAGAAAGACAAAGAACAATTTTAAGATGAACTCAAGCGATTAAATAGCCTCGTAGTATCTTATCTACCATACTAATCACGTTAAGATGCAACAATAAGTAAGAAATTCGTAACAGCCTAAACTTCCCGCTTAAAAAAAATCGTCTAAACTACATTCAATATTCAAAGCAAAAGTGCCAAATACATTTTGTTTGTGCACCGGAACAGAAGGAACAATTGCAACAATGCTTTGATTCTCAAAGATAGCAAACAAATAGTACTGTCACCGCCTTGTGTTTTGTAATAGTTTATTTAATTTCTATCTAAATACTGTGTAGACAAAAGTTGCCTTCGTGTGCGTGTATTATTGTCAGTGCCGAAACCTAGTAAGAACTGAAGAATGTTTTGCTTATGTCTTAAGAACCTCGCGGTGTTTGGAAAAATATAGATAATTACTTAACACTAGCAGTATTTGTAAACAATTGAGCAATGTAATTTTCAATTTAAAAAACACGCTCCTTCCTCGGCTATAAATTGTTGTTATAAATTTTGAAATAACAATTTTCCCGGGTTCTATCTTAGACCACTTCAAACAGCGTAGAACAGAGACCGAATGAGGAGTCGTCGAAGAAAATCAGGAGTCACAATTTCCATGTTGTGTATATAAACTGTATCGTATAGCGTGTCAAAGGGAAGGCCCATTTTGTTAAAATTTTTTAACGCAAGAATCATCTCAATATTCTAATATGTTAAAAAGTTCTCTCAGTCGAAATGTTTTGCAAACTTTGATCTTTCACCCCCAGCTCTCTAAAGTCCGGCGAGCATGGCTGCGACATGTAGTACAAAAAAGGGTGCTCTTTACATACATCTACAAATGTGCAATGTGATCAAAATCGATCTTGGGTAATCTTTCGTGACTTTGCTTATAGTTTGTTCAGCACCCGAAAGTCACAGCATTCTAGTTGCAAAGGATTTCACCAAGTTTTCATATGATATATCTAATCGTAATAAAGCCGTTACGTATTATAATAAATAATATAAATATAATTCAGACAATAATGTAACGTCTGAAATGTATTAAACATTTGCGCGTAACCGACCCTCGAATATATCTACATCTAAAAAGTTGAACTTAGAAGTGAACGCGCACATGACACACGATTATGTATCAAGCGCGTAGTAATCTATTGGATGATTGTTAAGACTCACGTTATCTATTTGACAAACGGAATTACGAAAAGTCCCATGATGGTTTGATCATTACGCCGCCATAGATGTTATCTTTTTATTACGTCTGCAAGGAACGGACGAATGTTTACAGATAAAAAAGTAGCTGTGTTATGCTTACTCCTTCAATGGCCATAAAATTGTCAAGAGCGGTAATTTAACACCTTGAGTGCTGAGTAAGTTACACGTATCCTGTCCACGTCGTTACATTAAAATGCTTGCCTACTTCGTGTCGACAACAAAAATGTATCAAGCTGTGTGAATAATTATACGTGCTAAAGTTGATAATTAGTGCTATAGATAAATGTCGAATTAAGTGTTACTGCATAAATAATGACTGATCACCTTATAAATGAAAGTATTCTAATGTAAGGTACAAAATTATACAGAGAAAAAAGTTCTGATAATGTCACATTACATTACATTACAATAAGTGCTAATATCTTGCATAAATAAAATTGATACTTTTGACATTACTTGGAAGCAGTCATCTGTTTCAACGGACGTTAAATTTAATAAAAAGTACAAAACGGAACGAGTTATTTCTGCAATTATAATGGTTGGTTTAAATAAAAGCTTGAACTAAAGCTTCTTTCAATATTTTAAAAAGCTAAAATTAATAAGAGCGATAAATTAAACAGGCAATATTAATTGAGTTTAGGAATCACAATTTTAGAAAGATCCTAGAGGAAAAGAACCTTCAAGAAGTATAGATGGACGAACGCGCGTTACAATTCATAATTTTCCATTGTATATGAGTTTTCAGTATCTTCTTGGAATGCTACCCGGAATTACACAGCAAATCGATTGCCCCGATCATTAACCGCTCATTTACTCTCCACATAAGTTGGATGTAATGGTTTGACGTGCGGTTGCTGCATACAGCACGGAACATCCGGATTCTTGCAACACACGTCACCAAAATCCGTTCATCTTATTACGTGCCCGAATTCCACCCAATCCATTATTGCTTAATGATACGACTCTATATAGTAAACAGATTGAAATTATATCGGAAGAAAGGTGAAATTTGCGATGCGAAAAATGGCACCCCCTTGAAAGTAAATTGTTTGAAAATACCAAGTACTTATTATTTTCATCCTAGCTGGCTTTTAGTTGGAAACTTCAATATGAGTAAACTGAACAAACATGTACCATATACATGGCTCACATCTTTTCAATTAGATTATAATAAACTACAAGAGAGTGTAAATTGATATGTATTGTAAGTATGTGCAATAGTCTTACGCGATGACCAAATCCTCTTAAAGAAAATATTTTTCGGAATCGCTGTAGTTGCGCTTACACCGTCCCTTTAAGTTTCCCCTCGTCACTATATTTCCGTGTTGTTAATACCCTGATAATTCGGGCACCCGTATAGCTGGGAAATGCGCGGGAGAACGATAAATATCCGGGTACGCTATACCCCTAGTACTCCGACTATATTAATAGCCTAGTATTAAATCCCATGTAATCAATAAACGTCGCAAGTATGAACTTTGTTATAAAAATAAGAATAAGTTAACATCTTCGGCTACTTAGCTTTTTTACCCACATTTGCATTTATAACTACGAATTATCCTATTATTTTCCGATATGCCCTGGTAACCACTCGGACAATATGTGAACTCTAAAACCAATGATCTACATTCTTACGTAGGGAATTGAAATGAGAAACGCAGCTTACTGAATGTGTATTTAAATTTTTTAATTGTATCGTTAGAATAGAAAAGTTCGACTTTTAATGGATTCAATGTTAGTTACTCATGAGTAAATCTGGGCATTCAAATACTTAAATGGATGTTATCATTTTCGCTACATTTCATTATATCATTTCGTTCATTCCATGCACTCTCCTGTCCGAAAATGCTAAATACACTAGACACAGGAATGCAGATTCCTATAAAAACCAATAAATAATGAAATAGGTGGCGTCGGAACAGAAAAAGTACAATTATATTCCGGAGGTGTACATTAAGTTTTAATTTCAAATTTGGCTATGAATGACCTCGAATGACATTGAATCGCAAGTCATTGAACTCTTCTGCTAAGGTGTGTGTACAGGGAAGAACATAGCAATCCGCTCAACAGAACAATGGCTGAATCAAGGTTACTTCATTATGTAGCTTATATTTTCACCGAAAACGGGAATCCAACCATATGCAGCGTTTATTAAGTCACCGTATAGTTGACCTACAGCAGAATCTTTTACAGTTTTATATTTGAAAGGTATCAAAGATGATAATGTTGAGTGAACTAGTTTGCGTATGTTCTATGAAGCTGTAATAACCTTGAGAACTTGTTCCAGTCTGATAATTTCGCTGTGGACGTTGTTTCAACAGCCCAGCGATAATGCCCAGTACCTTCTTTCTCAATTCGAGACAATTAACTTTGGTGTACCGTCCTACCTACGTCGGTTTTTATTGGGTCAACACGTTAAAGACCTTTGTTAACGGTGTTTTGCCAACAACTCGCAGTTGCAGCATCGTCAGCACAACGACTGTTACCGTCAATACTTTTATTGCGTACTCGACCTGTTAAGTAGTCTCAAATTATGCGGTCATCGCATATGTAATATATGTAGTTGTTATAGCTTATGCATAAACGTGGTAAGACAAAAAAATATAAACTTCAGTTAATAGTATAAAACCCAATTGTATAAATATCACTAAACTCCCAGCTTTCGATTAGAACCAACTTTTAATAGACCACAAAGATGTGGAGCATTGTATATAACGCGCTCATCTACAATACAATTCTTCCCTCATAGTTTCCTGACAACGCAAAACACTGATCTTACATAATGTTAATGTAAGATTATGTTTTTGTGACAATGAACTGTACACGTTATAATGCTATTCATCGCTGAGCAAATTGAAAGTAATATTTGAAATGAATTTGGTAGGACAACAAAATTTGTTATCAGTAAAAGAAATACTCTCCAACAATTTGTTTATTCGTTGTAGCTGCCGCCCATATATAACGGCAAACTCAGGGGCGAGTGACTGTATAGTGAAACGTAATCTATTAAAACAGATGCCCCAATGATGCGTGCAGTTAGTCCCAGTCTTTCCGCAACGAACAAGAGACATTACCGTATAGCACGACTTGATTATTATATGCAACCAGCGTCGCACTTTTTCATGTTCATTCTCGTTAGGCACGCAATACATTTTCTTCCACGACTAAAGTTGCGTTTTCATTTTCAAAATATCGCTAATCGTATTATTAATAAGGGTAACTTAATTTAAAGAACAATTTGCTTACGTAAGTAACCATTTAAGTATGTCTTATGAACGTACCCATTAAATGTTCTAGTTTTCTATGTGCTCACGATTACTTCAGTAGCAAAATCATTGTATTCTTTGTAAATCATTCCGTCTTAGTATAAATAATGCAACTGTTAGAACATCAATATTTCGAAGAACGGATTCAAGTTTATCAATCATTTTTGTACAAAATAACAGTGTTGCGTTATCAATGTCGTGACACATTCAACAACATCAAAGCCAATGTAATATAAATGTCACGTACGAACGTGATTTACGGATCAGCTTCTACGCGATGATGTGTTCAAAGCATTTCTAACTTGTCCTTAAGCACAATGAAATTTTAAGAGGGGTTGTAGTATGATTATGGTTAAGTGGAAGATTAGACATTTGATTCAAGAAAATTGATTTACCCTGGAAAACTCGATTATATACATATTTTGATTTGAATTTCGTATCGCTAAAACTACACAACAGCATTATTAAATTTTCTAAATGTTCCAAATAGTATAGATGCATTAGTAAACATTTTTTTCATTTCTTGTTTTAATTTACATGTAAAAACTATTGTGTTCATTACATTGAGTTTGACTTGAATGCCTATGTAAAACAAACATACATTTCAATGTAAATTTATCATTTATATATATTTTTATAAATTTGGCTCATATTGACATATAATAGTCCATTAATTTTGTAGAACACCAGCATTCTCCAGACAATTAATTGTATTTTCCCAATCAGGATTTTTTATGTATCACTATAAAAATAGATTCTAACATATATTCATTTAAGCTTACACTGTTCTGTATTTATCAAAACTTCATATATGTCAGTTCTAAAACAGTAATTTTAGTAGAGATATAGATACAAATAATCACATATAGATCTCTATTAAAGCATGCTGAGAAATTACGGACATTGTCATGTATCTACCAATCAGCGAATCAGTCTACGGGATGCTCTACATAGATATGTTCTTTTTGCTCTAACCAAATCATATTAAATTGTTTCTGTTGTCATTTTTGCATTTTAATGTACATATATCACAGAACTGATTATATGCATTATAAGCATATGGTGCACCATTCAATATTACAGGATATACCACTGAATGAAAAATCAACACTAAAGACGCTTAAAACATAAAATGTAAAATTTTAGGCAAATAATAACAAAAGATGAATAACTGGCAACCATGTATAACATCAGATTTTGTTAAAAATTATGCCAAATTAATCTACTGTCAGTTCTTACATTCAAAATAAAGCTGACAAAATACTTAATAAGACAAACAAATAAAGGCAATCATGATCAGCAGCCATAGTTTTTTTACAGTCCATAATTTGTATTTTATGTTCCTTTTGGAATTTCACTTTTCTAATAATGTTGTATACTAGATATTGTTGACATTAAACAACACAGACGGAAAATGATATCATTCCTAAATGCTTCATGTGAAACATAATATGATAAAGCACCAACTTAATTACACTTAACCATTAACTAATATGCACATATGAGTTGCTTATCTGATTTTACACTGCATCACTTATGTCATGCACATTTTGAACAACCGTTATGGAATTTTTCCATTGATGTTTTGATAATTTCATTGATCTGGACATATAATAAACATTCTGTATTCATGTAGCTATCTTTTCATATTTTAACAATCTACATATGTACTTACAATCTTACACTATGCCCACTAAACCAAAATGTAATTTTGCTAGGCAAGTGATAAATGTGCATACATATTTATCTATGTAGCATAATTAAATTGGAGTCAAAAGCTTTATAATTTATATTTTACAATTCCCCTAAATATTGCAATAGCATACTTTAAAATTAATTATGTTTACTTCAGAAAAGATTTCTTTCACCTAACGCATCCAATTTTTGAAACATAACATAATTTAATAAAATGTGTTCTTAATTAAAATATCACTTAAGTAGAATCAGCATACCATAAAAACAATAATGAATACAATGATCACAACAATGTTTATTTTTAGTGATTACCTAGAAAATACAGAATTTTCCGTATTTAAGCAAAAACAACAAATAACAGATACATTTTTTATATCGTAAATGTACATAAACAAGAGATTATTGTACGAAAATATGAGAAAAAAGGAATGTTAGTTAGTCAAATGTTAGTACGATCTTTAGTGCTCCAAATTGAAGCTTTAGTGCTCCAAATTCAAGTTTCTTATCTCAAGAAAATGAAAACGCACAAACATTCATTAATCTGTAGATAATTTTTTCCGGCACAAAAAAAAACCCTGAACCTGATGACATCGCAATAAAAACGATGGAAAAAAACAGCAAAACCTCGTAAGATGGAAATCTCGCCGGAAACCTGACTACAAAATGTATGCAGGAACACTGTACACAAACTATAGAATCATCTAAAACGTAGGATATTTGAAATATTTATGTCATGTTATTACACCATTAAACAGAAAAAAAATGGGAGAACGAGTTTGTCACATCCTAAACTCATTCTATTGCAAGCTAAACGATTATGGGGGGTGGAAAAAAACCGCATTTAAGCGACGCATTAACGAGATCGTATAAATGCCATCGAAAGAAACGAAAAAAAAAACGGTGAAACGGATTAAACACAATAAGTGGGGAAAGGAGTAAAGAAAAAAAAGATTGAATTAGCTCACCGCTTATACGTCTCATGGCAACGCACGGCCAACGGTCGAGTATCCAAAATTCGTCGAGAATCTATGAATTCGGAAGGGAACAGGTGAAGTTTTCTTGTCACACAGTAGGAAAACACCATACCAAACGTAGGAGCACCGACATCACCTACGCCGCGACGAACACGTCGACTTCTGAGTACGAATTGTGCCCCGCGCCATTGCCCGCCGAAGACAGAAAGTGCCTTCGAAATGTGCGGCAAAACTGATATTAGCGCGGACACCAGCGAGTTTTTAAGCAGCGCACCTCTTCCCTTTTATTATACGCGCAATGACCAACGAAACGTCGCTTTACACGGCCGTAGCATGCTGGCAACCATTTCGTCACGGATTTACGAACTTCTCTAGTAGCATCGCCAGAGCCCTAACAAATACCCACGAAAGTCTGCCAACAATTCGCCACGAACGACCGTATAGAAGAGTGGAGTCTGCCGACTGATCGTAGTACGAGACTTTGCCGCTCAAGTGCGCCACTAGTGCCGCTCTCTGGTAACGTTCATATGAATATTTTGCCGCGCTTGCTTACGATGGTTGCTTGTCGAACTTCGTGAATCGTGAATTTGGAAAATGGGGAAAGACGTGCCTTGTGATGTGATGGAAAATTTTTTATTTATACTTTTGCAAGATTTGATTCTTTCGCTAACGTACGGAGTGGGTTTACAGGAAAGAGTGCGTGATGTACTGAAATTTAAAGGATTGCGCCGATACGAGTACGTTATTTTAATTTGTCAAAACCTATTATTTTTACTTATTTAATGCTACCATAGATATTCCTTGTACCAACTACCCGTTCTTTCTAGTGACCTCTTGATGCTACGATGTATATATTATTCAAATCAAACAAATCTTTTTCCATTATTTAAAAATTGTCGGAGAAAATTTTATATTACCTGCAACATAAGATTAAATAAAAACGAACGGATGAATCGCCGCGCTATTGTTTTTTTACGAGATGGCATTGTAAGTGCTTACATGCAAAGGAGTATATAATGTCATTCACAGATTCATTTTTTTTACTGACAATGAGCAGTCAATAATACGCATACGATGTTACAATTCAACTATCACAAAAAACAAATGGTGGGGTGTGAATCTATTTTAAGTACCTCAAATACTGAACCTTCGAATCTTTTCAGAAGTATTTGTTGCAGTCGTAATTATTAAAAAAGCCATGGGTATCTGACTTCAGAACAGGACTGTCTGATAAGCAGATATTCAACTGCCCTATTTGAGACATGTTCCGGCACAGTGTTTAATGGTAAAAGACGGTAATTGTTTCAATTATGCAGTTCCTCAACAGCACGAAGAGGTTTCGATATTAAATATCATGTTACAGTGATACATACAATGCACATAGCAGGGAAAATCAATATATAACGTATCATATTTATTGTATTTTACTCGATAAATTCTATAACGCTTATCGTGATACATCATTTTGCGATGGTCTGATTATCGGTAGGTAAATGTGACCTGGTCCTTATGACGGACAAAGTAACACCACAACAAAATACTTATAACCATAGCCGGATTAAATTAGAACCGTGCATCACCATAATGAGTAGCGTACGGCCATCGATAACCTAAAAATCCGGAAGACAAAATTGCAGGCACACGATCGCGCTGTAAAGACTCATTGTGCGCTTTTTCTCCTCGACTGGACAGATAAGAAATTCCTTAATAAAGAACCAAAAAATTGATTTTATATACTCTGCACATACGACTACTCCGATGCAATGTCGTTTCCCAGATACCAAGTAGCCACCGAGTCGTCAGTGCGTAACATAGTATTACGTCTTGCAAATGTATTTCTACGATAAGCAATGAGTGTCGCGCATCAAAGAAAGGATCTCTTATTCTTTGTACGCGCAGTTGATAACCGTATTTCTCTATTCCTCTTTCGCTGCCACGATGAACAGGTAAAGTTAGGTAGGGTCATACTGCAGAGGGTCACCATGGTAACAGACCGTAGGCTTTTCCAATCTCTCCCTCTTTGGTTGCATTAGTCTTACCAGCCCTCTCCCTTTCTGTCCCGCTTTCATTCGTCGAGTTGTTCCCCTTCCCTGCCTCTCTCTCTCTCTCTCTCTCTCTCACTCTCTCTCCCCATCCCTCCCTCTCTTTCTCACTCGATTCTCATTCTCCGCTCTCTCACGCTAAAGTGATACGTCCACTCACCACTATTTATAAATTTCGATGTTTGCTGCCAGATGTCCGTCTTCTATTTGAAGCACTTATTGGATGATAGCTTTCACATGAATCGAGAGTAATTTTCACGATGGTAACCCTGCGTATACTTCTCCTCCTCCACATCCACCCCCACCTCCCCCTTCTACTCTACCTCTGCCTCTTCCTCCTCCCCCACCTCCGCGGTCTCTTCCACTTCCTCCACCCCCTTTTCTTACACCTCCACCTTTTTTTTCTCACTTGGCTCTATCTTTAAAGCCGGATTTACAATCCCCGTTAGTGTTCCTGTTGACGAGAGCCATTTAGTGCCGGAAGTGGTTGCATAGAAAAAACGAGTAGAATTGAAATTAGCCGCTCGATGACATAAATCCCGCATTTTACGATTTTGTTGTATTCTTTATTTTCGTTCAGCCACGCTCATTTCTTTGTCGTTCGTACATGCAGATACAGTGGTGATATATCGATTAAGGATCTGAAGCGTGTGCCCCGACGAAATTTCGTTACGGTTCGCTTGTAATATTTGCTCCCCCCGATTGCCTCCTGCATTTTCATCCTATCGGGAATTATTGATTATCCTTTGATTAGAACGCGACATGGCGGCAGGGCCGCCATATCCAGCCCGCAAACCGAATATATTCCTATGAGGTTTTAATTCTTCTATTTTTCGCAACAGCTAATCGTTCCTCGATACCTAGTATAGATAAGTTTGCGTAGAAGTTAATTGTAAGTTATGTAATAAAACCTCAAATGTATATACACGTACAATTATGATTTATAAGATAGTACGCTGATGATCAGATCTAGTCCGAAAATGTTTCTATAAACGTTTGCGTTACAGAGTACTTTAGAAATAGAACGATCAGCAACTCGTTACTCGCACTGGTACGTTAAATAATGTCCAGAGTAATGTCTGATTTATCCTGCGCCAAGGATTTGCACACGATATTTTGTCTGAATGTAAATCTGTATGTTATTACAAAGTTAGCTGAAAACCTACAAAAGTGAGGTCAGAGATATCCGCGCGCGATTTCATCGGCAAAAATATGGGTTTGGCATGTCATTTGTTTGATCCTACTCTATATACCAGCAAGCAATTATTGACGATCATCGTTTAAATGTCTTAATATACAGTATTTAGTACCACAGTCGAGATATTGCTATACAATACATCATCATTGGTACACTCATTCTACAGGTAGAATTGTCGATACAGATGAATATAAATTCGTTATATAAATATTAATCGTATATAAGGGTATTGTGGATGCCTACGAGATACAGAATTCTCGGAATATAAGCAGAAGCATGTTTGCAAAAGATAAAAATCCTATATACTCGTGTAAACATAGTGGTACAATGAATGATGATTAATTTTATATGCAATAATAATTCAGGAAAATTTTAAGAAACTGACATTCAAAAATGGCGAAGCAAAATTATGCATAAATATTTTTTGCGGAAAATCTGAAAAACTGTACGTTACTATTATAAGTTTTACATAGAATCATACTAAGTTTACAGAAGTAAAATGTCATACATATATGGATTAAGATATTACGGTCATGCGAATACTATTTTACACACAAGTAAGTAAATAAACGCATTACGGGAGCTGCAGCGTTGTTCTGCATAAAAGATATACAATTTAAACGCGTTAAATAAATGGGATGCAAAATGTAAAAGTAACTTGCGCAAAAACCTATGTGGCTCAATATGAATAGATAGGGAGACATACTGTTTTTGTTGAAAATATAAAACGCTTATTACAAAGTTTCAGTACTCTGTTTCATAAATGTTTTGCCTTTCAATGATTTAACTATCTTTAGCGACTGAACGCTTACCACGGCTCTGATAAAATTTACATTTCAAGTGTTATTGCTAAAGAACACACTATCTTTACCTTTTTGTCTCTTCGTTTAAGAAAGTGAATACTTTTGATGAACGTGACTATAAATTACAGCGCTCAATTAACTATACTGAATACCAACTGCGAACATGTAATAATTAAATGAACACACCGGCGGCAAAAAAAAATCAGCCTTTCTTAAATACTCGTCAACGTGTTAAAATTTCGCTATATACAGGAAAATGAAAATTTTCAAAGAAGTACAGGGCAGTATAACTTCGCAAAGACCGTCTTGTTTGCATTACTCTTCGACGAAGCGTCTCGAACCACTGATACGTAACAGCAAACTCCTCTACAGTATTCTCTACGTTGCTATCGCTTTATAGATTGTGATTTGTTTTACGATATGGACTTAACGCAAAATATTCGCAGAGAATGTTTGCTCATCATTCGGACAGGAGTAAACGATTAAAGATGCACGAAAGCGCAGATAGCAGATGCTACCGCTTCCTCCGCATTCCTTTCCGATATCCTTTACCGAACCATCCCGGATTTTTTGCAGAGACAACCGGCGTCGCTGCATGAAGTACAAGATCTTTTGTGTCCTGCATCTCTGTATTTTCAGTTTCCACTGATGCCGTGTCATCGCCGCTTCGTTGATAATACAAGCAAGTTAGCGAGCCCTCGTTTTCCATACAAAATAAACAGGATGGCTTAGGTTTGGGATTTTCGATTGTTTCTCCCGTTATTTGTATAAAAGGGCAATAGAATAGTGGCGTTAAATTAGGATACATATACATAGGAGGAAATGGCAAGCCCATGGATAAGAATGGTAAAGCAGCAAAAAATGGAGCTGCTGTTGTCTCATTCACCGCTATGAGAGTATCACACTCTCCCTTCTCTTTAGTTTGTGTAATAGAGTCAGTCAACATGGATTCGTTAATTTCACACAGCGATTCCTTTTGTTCCTCTTTCAGGGGCTCGTCTAAACAAGGTTGAGTCGTAGTTGATTGTTCACTAAATTGCAATCTTGTGGCATGGTGGAAAATCGGATCCTTCGCCCGATCGTATTGGGGGATATCAAAACCAAGGTGAAGCATAATTTTTCTCATGACATCGTCGCATCTACCATTGATTTTCAAAACTGCGTTCTCATCCTTTGGAGTCCATTGTAAGTTTACAATGTACAACGACGGCCGCTTGGCAATTGGCCGGTCCATTTGCCATAACCAGGGGTATTTCTTCAAAACTTTTAAACTGGAACCTAAGCAGAGAATCACGTCTGCTTGTTTTGCAGCCCTTGTGGCGCCACTCCAATTGATTGGCCATGGTAAATTTCCCCGTTCACCAAAATGTACAATAGAGTCTTGTAACGTTGAGTTACACTTGTGGCATGTTCTGCCAGTACCGTGTTGATACCTAGCTGTTTTTTCAGTAACATCAAACATTCTCCAGTACTCTCTGTAGGGTTTACACACTCTACAAACTTCAACATACATGTTCCCATGAACTTCTGATAACAGTGCACGTGGAATGCCACTACGTAAATGAAGACCGTCACAATTTTGCGATACAACGTGCTTCAAAATTCGTGCTTTATATAGTGCATATAAAGCCATATGCGTCACTGTTGGTTCTGCTTGACTTAAATCATGATTGCTGGAAAGATATGTCCTTTATTTATTAACCACTTTTAACATAATATTACATTTTCCTTACCCAATATCTTTTCCTTGTTGCATTCTTGTCCATACACCATTTGTGCCTCGGTAATCTGGAATCGATGCAGCTGTACTAATGCCAGCACCAGTATATACTGCAAGCGATGTTGCTCTGCTAATTGCAGCAGCCAAGCGAATACATTTTTCTTCTAAAATTTCTGGAGCATCTTCAACTTCGTCCAATCTGGCTTTCACTCTGTTCCTCTTCTCCTGTCTGCAAAATGTTATAATTCAATAGATAAATTGTGTGTGAATATACACTGTCATGAAACATGTAGACACTGACACAGAAAAATGTTTATTAATAACCATCTAGTATCTGTCAAGGTCCTGTACCATTAAATAACTATTGCAGGATATCTCAATTACAAAGGTGGCAAGCAAATATGATATTATGTCTCACCGTAAGTTAACCTCCTTGACCACGTCACTGCAAGATAAAAGAACTTGAATTTCTTCTGGCGTTCTGTTGGTTTCTGGCTTCTGTAGAATCGCCGCAACCTGAAACGAAGTTCTGTCAAGTTCACTAACATTTGTTTACAATGCTCATGACGGAGCCGTATCATAGAGAGTACGAAGCCACTTAGTACGTAATTTGTATAAATCTTGAAAATTCTAACAATGCACCTTTTTATACGTCGCAAGTCGTTCATCTTTAACTTTAAACGGTTTAACAGCTGTGGAACGTTTCCGTAACAGAAATTTCTCATTGCCCGTCTTCTCCATCTTTAATCAAACCGTGGTTCTTGATGCGCAGGATCGTATTAAGAGCGATTTCATAGCATTATTTTTCAAATAGCTATCGTCAATGTTATGCGCCTAATCTTTTCAGAAAAAATTCGATCTCTTGTATGTGCATTTTACATAAAACTGTTTAGCCATGTGCGTTTATTAATAATAATAGTGAAATGTAAAGTGTTTGAATTCAATTTATTATATTTCTGCCTGAAATACATCGGTACATGTATCTAAATTAGAATGAAATTTATAGCACATTTTGTTTTCACCGAAATATGATATTGAAAGTAGTTTGATTACATATTATATGAATTTTTGTCTATGAAATGCAGATTACGTAAAATTATCAACACTTATTTCATTAAACCCCAGAATTAGCAAAAATAGCAAAATACTTGGTTTTGAGCGCCAAATTTTACAAGTGACATATAAACAGTCGAGTTATAGTCTTAATAATCAATGGATTTGAAAACATTTTAACCATTTTTTTGTTTATTACACATCTATTTAATTCGCGGTGTTTAATTTATCTACCCTTTATGTTTAGTTCCTTATATACAAATAAAATACAGATTAACACACTTTTTAATATTCTGGTAAAAATTATTTTCTAATGAATATGATTTCATCATACACTTGTTTTATACTATATCTAGTGTGTTCAAATTTCCGAATTACTTTGCAGTAATGCTTGTCTCTTAATCAAGGACAACTCTCGACAAGAGAGACTCTATTTTTTCCATCCCTGTTTTATATTTTCATACTCACTGTTTGTCGAATTCTTTCAGCAATAGCAGCATGATTATTATCATGAATATGCGAAACAATTAGTACGGGTAATTCGGACGTCAGTGATGCCAGGTTTAGAAGAGAGTATTTCTTTCGATACAAGTCTACCTACGCACGGCCTAATGTCCGATGGAGTCGTCTCCGAACAGGTGAAAAAATTTTTGTTCACGTCTCGTAAAAGGCATGAAAGTGTACAGCACGAAGAGAGATTAGAAATATACATTCCTGAGGTAAGAAGTATCTTCAGAATATTTATTATCACTATATTAATTGTAATCTATTACAATGCTAGTGCTACCAGTATTACGTATTTTTTTTGGTTAGGTCTACACCTTGAATTTTTTAATAAACAGGTATAATACTTAATGATATATGAAAATAATATTTGCGACAATATATTTATTTTCGGCAATCCCATATTTTGTTCATAAACTCTCAGGCCTCATGATTAATGGAATGAAAGTATGTTTATTGTTAACACTACTTTTGTTTCAGTTACTACAGGCCAATTACAGTTTTTATACTTGGCCCTCCGCTCCGGTTCTGGCATGGTTTTTATGGGAACACAAAGAAGAACTTATTGGGAAAAGAGTTCTAGAGCTTGGCTCTGGTACAGCTCTTCCAGGAATACTTGCCAGTAAATGTGGAGCCATAGTAACCTTAAGTGATTCTGCTAGTCTTCCAAAAAGTTTGCAGCACATTAGAAGAAGTTGTGAACTGAATGGTATTTTATCTCAGGTCCAGATTGTTGGAATTACGTGGGGCCTCTTCTTATCTAATTTATTTTCTATTGGTCCATTGGATCTGATTCTTGGATCAGATTGCTTTTATGAACCATCAGTTTTTGAAGACATTGTTGTGACAGTGGCATTTTTGCTAGAAAGAAATCCAAATGCTAAATTTCTCTGTACTTATCAAGAGCGAAGTGCAGACTGGTCCATAGAACATTTATTAAACAAATGGGGCTTAATTTGCACCCATATATCATTGAACAGTCTCGGAGCAGATGCTGATATTAGTGTTCACGAGTTGATGCAAGATCATACTATCCATTTGTTAGATATACAACGTGCATCTTAAATTTTTCCAATTGTCATGGCAACAAAACGTACATGTGAACTTTTAGTTCGTGATTTACCATGGACACTATGTAAGAAAGATTTGGAACAATATTTTTCACAATATGGTAAATTAAACAGTGTGAAAGTAATCTTTGATTTTAGTACGGGTCTCAGTAAAGGCTTTGGATATGTATCCTTTAAGGAGAATGACAATGTAGAAAAAGTTCTAAGTGTAAATTCTCATGAAATAGAGGGTCACTCTATCCAGGTTTGTATCTGTAGGGACACTTAATTGTCTGGTGATCTTTTATATTATAAAATCAAACACACCATGCCTGCAAGTGACGACAGTGTCCAAACTGAGTTGGAGGAGACATTTTCTAAGGCAGCCAAATATCTTGCAACTGTAACAGATGGTTTAAGCCCAGAACAACTTCTTCAATTTTATGGCCTCTACAAGCAAGCAATAGTTGGACAATGTAACATTTCTCGACCTAACTGGTATCAGGTGCAAGCAAAACGCAAATGGGAAGCCTGGAATATTTTAGGAGATATGGGCAAGGATGTGGCAATGAGTAATTATATAGAGGCTGTAACCAAATTAAATGCCAATTGGAATGAGGAATTTAATAATCAGTCTCAATCTTGGATTGCTGTTAGTTGTTTGCCAAATAAAGATGCAGAATTATGTGATGCTGACAAAACATTCTTAGATTGGGTGAAAGAAGGTAATGCAGAAAAGGCGCAGGAAGTTTTAGGAAATGAACCTACCTTGGTAAATGTATCGGATGAGCATGGGATGCTACCTATACATTGGGCTGCAGACAGAGGGCATGTCTCTGTAATGAAAGTCCTCCTTGAAAGAGGCGCGGATGTTGATTCGCGAGATGAACAAGGTCAAACGCCACTGCATTATGCAGCCTTCTGTGGACATGTCGATGCCGTAAAATATCTTCTCTCCGACGGAGCTCAATCAGTGGAAGACAACGACGGCTTGCAACCTAAAGACATTGCAGATGAACAACTAGCAGCCATCCTTTGATGGATTACTCTTCAAATTATTGTAGAAATAAGTGTTATTATGTTTAGCTATATATACATAAATGTAATTGATCAGTAACTTCAGAAGTGTTATCACTGCATTTCCAAGCATACACTTGATTAATGTAAAGAAATTCTTTATTTATATACAAACAAATTGTCTATAATCCATTACATTCACAGCCTAAGCATCCTTAGGTAAATGCGTAATTTGTCATTAACTCGATTCTCCTGATTTCACTGTTTAACAATTTATAACAATCTACTATATAGTTTGCAAAAAAGAAAATTAAAAAATGCCTTTTATACAGTATCTTAACTATGCAAAGAATACAAGGTTTGCTAAATATAGATATCTTAGAAATTACAAAAGAATCTTTGTTGACAGTAAGATCAATTCAGAGGTACAGAAACATGTTTGCTGACAATTTTATAAACGCAGAACGAATAGCAGATGAGAGCAATAAGACGCGGAAATTAAAATTAAATAAAAGAAACTACTTTAAATTATCACAACCTCATTACAAACATATCGTTGCGATACATTGCAGTATTCTTTTACAGAGTACATAGCATTTTTTACATACAATGGTTTATAAAATCACCGACTGCCTACTTCCAGTACTAAAATTGCAGTGTATGTATTACATTTTCAATTAAACAAGTACTTAAGAAAATTTCGATTATATCTGTTAACAAAATAAGTCGTGTTACGAATAAAATGTTTGCTACATGTCACGCACTCAATCGTACATCAGTTTCGAGACAATATTTGTTCGTGTGTGTACAAAAAATTATAAGGGCAAAGTACTCGGAATTATCCATATATAATACAGCAAATAAATATAGGATATTAAAAGTCTCACATACAATTTTCGACCCCTTTTCGCATTATGCAATACGTTGTCGGTGAAAAACAATGATAGTAATAAAGGTAGTAATAACAATGATAATATTAATCAGGATAATAATAATAATAATATTAATAATAATATAATAATAATAATATGCAAAACAATGAAATATTACTACACGTATGAATATAGAATTTTTTTCGCACATGTGGTATATAATACGTTTTAATAATTTTCAATATTGCAACGGTTTTTTGTTTCCAATTTTCAAAATCAATAACACAGGTAGCGTTTCTTGTGTATACATTTTTTTCCATAAAACTGTTGACACACTGCATGTTGGCATACTACTTGGTTTATTACTCATTTGTCAATAAATATTGTCTATAAAACTAATGCCAATTAAAACTTGACAGAATATTTAACGTTGTTACGAATAAAACAGAATCTGCAGTAAAAGTATCATATATTGATTCAACAGTAAGCAAGAAAGATCGTGTATATGACAATGATAGGCACATTGAAACTTGTTGCGCTTAGTGATTTATCAGACTATGATCGTGGTTTTGACATTATTTTGTTTTTACCTTGAGAAGCAAAGGCTAACGAGTTTTCAAAATATACCCGAACATGAAAATAGGATATGAAATTTTTAAGACATTTGTAAATACGAGGTTGTGTAGACATTACACAATGCAACTCGGAAAATGCACAATTGGAAGGCAATCGTTCCGTACTTTCAGTTACTGCTTCTTCATCAGTCATTATTCTTCAGTTGCAAAATATGTCGAAAGCTGCCCCAACGCATTGTGTTTTAACACATTCTCTTAACATGTCGATGATTATAAAGCTGGTCGATTACTATGTAACGAACATTCCCATTTTATAACTACACGTATAAAAACGTAAGAATTCGCATCGATACCTCGGCGTTGTGGGTGATCAATATAAATGTCCACAACAAAATCGTATTGTCATACAAGAAACATTTCGGCTCTTCCACTAATGCACCATACACTTAGAATCCGACTAATCATTGCAAAAATTAGCACTTAAAAATAAACGTATCTCTCTTTGGACTTAGATCCGATAGTAGGGTGGTCTTCAGCAAAGTTGAAGAGAATATATCGCAGAGTGTTTCAAAAATAAAAAGAAAGAACTCGTAGCAACATCTCCGCACCGTTATCTCATGACAAATAATGGTTCCGTGTGAAATGAAGGATAATTCGACGGCGAGCTGATGAGGATGAAATATCGATTTGTGTCCAATATACCGGTAACGATCATTTCGGGGCGGTCTCCTTCGGAAGTGATCCCTCAATTACAAGTTGGTGCTCTCATGGTCGGACTTTGGACGATTCACTGGCGGCGGCGGAGGCGGTGGCTGCGGCCTCGGTGGTCGCTTTTGAAATCGGGGAGAGGGCGGTACGGGCTGCTGAGGAGACTTTAGGACCACTACCGTTTCAGTCTGCGTCTGGACGTCGATGATATTTCCTTCGGATCTCGTTCGAGCGTGAGCTTTCGCTTGCTCCGACGTGTCCGATCGCATCGGCTTCTCCGGACGTTCGCCGTACAACGATATCGACGAGGGCCGACTGCCCACGCTCGGGCTTCTCTGTAAGTTCGAAGCCGTGTTGCCATTGCTCTCGGCCGCGACGTTCATTGTATTTCCGTTTCCACGCACTTGTATTATACTGACCTGTTGCTTCTCCACCGAATACATGTGCGCCCTTTCCAACGTTAAGCTCTGCAGGTCGATCAAAGGAAATGATTAATGCTACGCATTCTAAACGAGCCCTCCGCTTAATGCACCGCAGAAAGTGCAAGTTAGTTTATTTCTTTCTCTATCGGTCATACGCTATGTGACTATGGAGTAGTAACGTTGTCATGTAACAATCTGTTAGTGCGTGTAATGTTCGCTGTCAATATGCGAACATGAAATGCTGACGAGTATGCGACTGTGCTAAATTACGCGAGAGTGTTACTCGTATGAATTGTACTTTGTTAGGTAACTGCTTACGTATCCTTATCACGTAAAGCAATCTTTGCCCAGCAATACTTTCGAGTCCGCTACCAGCGACTGTATCCGACTTAAATGATTATTATACGTGGTAAAAAGAAGGGCTAGAATTGGAGTGAGTGTTATGATCACTTACCCCTGCCTCAGCATCTAAATTTTCATTGCTATTGCGCGGCTGTTGTCTGATGAGACTTGATGGGCGAAGCAAACCTGCTGGTCGTTCTGGAATAGCTGGTTTACATTTCTCGGTTGCTGAGTTGGTGCTTGCGTTTGGTTCTGATTTCTTCCGAAGTTCAACTATATCATCCACTTCGTAAAAGAATTTAAAAAAAAATATTAACATAATGAATATACTTTGAACCATTAATGCATCGTGAAGAGAAAAAGAATGTTACTAACCTATGTTATGAGCGCTGTTTGTTATATTTCGCGGTGTTGCTACGGGTCTTCTTCTCTCTAACGTTGAAGGAAGTATCTTCTCGAGTGGCGGTGGTCTTGGCTTTGGCAATGAAGTTTCTGAATTACCGCACTCAGCAGGAGGCTTGTTATATAAATTGCTGGTATTCATTTTCTCAATTGCCGCATTCTTATGAATTTTCTGTAGCTCTTGATTGTTCCTTTCAGTTTCTTCTCTCGTCACATCTTGTTGGTGATTCTGAACTTCAATTGACTGTTCAGTGTATTCTAACGAATGTCGGTTAGTTCTCGGTGCTGGTTCCAGCTCGGAATTTTTGGTGGTCTCTGCTTCTAAAGTTTTATCCGCTTTCTCTACGTTATTTTCCTGTCTAGCTACTAGTTCTGTATTTACTTCGTGTTTTTGAGCCTTGTACGTCGCTCGATTGAGTGTAGCCGATGTCAAAGGTCTCGGGGCTTTGTCTGGCGCAAGGGGTGGTTTATCATCATACTTTTTGTCATGTTTGTCAGGTGTAGTGCCACTTGGAGGAGTCGGTGCCGGCTTATTTTTTCTTCGTGCAGCTGGTTTCGGACTTCCCTGAGGTGGACTTTCAGCGTGATCGCTTAGGCTGCTATTCGAAACACATCTACGCATTCCTACTATTTGTGGCTCCGCACCGTTTACAATGCCAACCTCGAGGTCGCGATCGAAGTCAATTTCGCCAGGGAAGAACCAATCAGCATACGTCACCAATTGATCAACAATGAGACTTGAGTTGTTGGCTGTGCTCATATTCATTCTGGAAATATTCGATAAATATGTAATAATATAGAGAACTGCTAACTGTTTCTCTTGTACACAGTTACATTACTTGTTCTTATATTACTTACACAATTGTATTTACATCCTCCTGAGGGCTCCAAATTAAATTAGGAGCAATAACAATGGCAATGTTTTGTGGCGACATTTTGTTTATATCCTGATTTTTCGTTAGGACCGCTAGAAATTTAATTAGGAATCGCAGATTTTCTAAATTTGCCTGCGGCAATTTGTGTAATACTTCCCAAAGGGCGCGCAACCTTGTATCATTATGCATTATTTTCGCAGCAGCCATCCATTCTGGATATAGCCTAGCAATAATTGTCGTATTAAGAACTCAATGTGTGTTGTCAGTTTTATGTTGTACTTATGGACAGTTTTTTGCATGAGTCATATAAATACGTACTTATAGGTTAACAATGGTTCAGGAAGTTCTCGCAGATACGACTTCAATGCCCCAGCAATAACATGAGGATCTTTGTATTCTAGTGCTGTTGGTAAAGTTAAACAGCAAGCGTCTAAGCTTAACTTAATTCTCCGGGACTTTGAAGCAGCGCCCGCTATTCTAAATAAGCCTTCTTCCTCCATGCCTAGACGTAATAACACAGAAACACACAACTGTATGGGGAGTGCAATTTTTCTGTTTGTCACCCTAAGATGTTCCTCCAAGGGATAACCATACACTGGCTTCATTTCATTGTCATCTATTCACAACAAAAGTTATGATTCTATGTTAATATTTCTTAAAAAATAGGTAATATCATGTACAATATTTATGTAACAATACTCACTGATATAGCTTTCTAATCCAGGTATCAAATCTTCAAGGCAATGAAGAGCGCTTTCATGATATGCTCTTTGAAGCTTAACATATTGGATAATAGTTTGTGCTAACTCTGTTTCTCTAGACAGAAGTTGGAACATTTCAGCAGCCAATTGATCCCTACATTGCTCAACTTTAGATTCTGCTTCTTCTAATTCTTCTCGTAAACTGTCTATTTTTGTAGCACCAGTGTCTGTTCAAACATAGATCATGCAGTAGATAAAATTAAAAACATGTTGCTAAAAGAAAAATAGTAATAGTTACTGGTACTATGTTTGTTGGCTTGCTGGTATCTTGTTCTCGCACTATCCATGTCCAAAGTTAGGCGGGCCAAATTTCTTTTGTGTTTTAATATATTGGGCACATCTGTATCTAGGATATGTTGAAGAGGGGCAGTTACATATTGTTCAACTTTTGCTTCATGCTCCACAATTTCATTTGCCAATGATAACTGCGCTTTGCCGCATTCTAATAATGCAAAGGCCATAAGACCATCTTCTCCCGCATTCTCTAGCATGGTTTGGCTAAGGATATATTCTGGACATTTTTTCTAAGACATAAGTTCTCCTTATTATTTGAATTAAAATTACATTTGTCTCATGTTACTTTGAAAATAATTGTTAAACTTCTTTACCAAACGTTTTTCCTTAGATGCTGGATCCTGAGTTAAAACTTGGTTTGGCGCATTACCAAGTCGTTTGCTTAGACCTATTAAGGCAGCTCTGATTTGTTCGACATGTTTATCCGCAGCTTGTAGATCATCAGTAAGCACCTCTGTCTTTCCGGCCCTGACAGAATAACATCGTTTAATTAACATTCATTAACAATGTCTATATATAAACTGATTACAAATTAGGTTAATCAATTTTAGTGACAAAAAGTATTGTAATACTATATTAATAATTTCATGTACTAATGACATTTATGTGTTGTTTACATATGAATACATTGAATCTAACGGTGTAAATAAACTTGATAAAAATCAGTTATAGAATGAATGAGTCATAGTTTATTTTAGCGTCAGATGTTAACCCTCATTTTCTGTAACCTGTCAATAACCTTTGAATAGACAACATTAAAGACAAACATTTATTACACATATAAGAAACTAGCTACTTTCTGATAAACAATGACAAGTCACTTCAAATTTAGATATTTCTTTATTTGCAGCAATAATTCTCCCCAAAAATGGTTCTGTAATGACTAAGAAATGCCATTACTTGACTAGAGACAAAGCAACATCACACTTGCATTGGGGATGTGTAGCAATTCGTAATGCAAGTAATTAACTATGTTCAGTGGATTTACAAATAAACAATAAATTGAGGAACGCTGTGATTACCTGGAAAACGTCTGATCAGCAAGTTGTTTCACTCTGAAAAATTGTTTCTTCATGATTGTTTTCGAGTGCTTGACACTTTAGAGAAATTTTTGCCACTAACTTCCGTGCCTTGAATAGACACTGTTTGTATTACACTTCCTTCCTTAAGTTCCAATACTCATTTGTTTCAACCTTGTTGATGCACATTTTTTCACGCAAACGCTTAATATGCACAAACCACGATTTCCACCAAAAGGAAGAGAGCCTCCTTCGTATCGCACCAAGGATACGTCATAATGTTTGTACTGTGATTTCATAAACCCTGTACATACATCGCCGATAAACCTTTTTCTTGTCCACTGGCGATTGGAATCTCCTGTGTCCTCAACTTTTGATCAAGCTATTGACGGCCTGCAGCTTCCGAACACAATGTCAAACCTTCGTAAACTTCAGCCGAGACATCGTGACTCGGCCGTCGTAATTTTATGCAGCGTATGCGACGAGCGAAATGAATATTGTTACAGTATGCGCGCCTTTTCATGGTTGCCATCCAGTAATGACAACATTCTTTCAATGTCGATAACAACCTTCAGGCTTTTACCGAATAGATTGATGATCGAAAATTTTACCCATTTCAACAGGGTTAAAAACATATACATTTTCTAATTAGCTGACATATACGACCCAAGCATGAATTAATTTATAGGCAGGAATAAAGTTTTTAGATATATTTCTTTCTAACGTAAAGACAAGTCTGAATCATCGTTTTGATATAAAAATAGGCGGATAAAAGATAAACTTATATCTCGCTCTTTGCTACATATGTTTTTTAAATTGCATTTATGACGATGAAAGTGGCGTAACTAAAGGCTGAATTGGAAGATGGTGGTTTATATTTATCGGCCCATTATGTCATTTTACCATATCAATGGCGGTAAACAGTCCTTGGAACGAAAAAGATGAATCAACAGTAATCTATTTTTATATGTACAGAATACGTATGCCAATAGCAAAATTTTTACTGTGTCCATTTCACACAAACGTGAAGTTGTAGACATGATTTTCAAAATATGAATTGTACGTATCGTAATGGCAAAAATATACCGTAGAAAGAAAAAAATATAGCGTTTGTATTTTTATACTGGCGTAAACAATATATTATGTTTTGTTCTTTAATTTTACCAAAAAAATGCAGAGTGCATTTTATCGTAAACAAATTATTATTATCGATAATGTAGCTAGTGTTTTCAAACGATTACTAAACATGTATTCCTTCAACGTGTACAATACGCGGTAATTATTATGAAATTGCCGGTATCATAAAATACCATCAATGTTTCACAGGTCTAATAACAAAAAACGTCATTATAGAAGATTAGAACCTTTGATGTTATTATATACATATACAGTGTTAACACACCAATTGGTCTTTAACCTTTGATTATACAAATTACAGATATTCAACCCTGCATGTAGACACAGTACGTTTTATTAGTTGTATTTCAAACAATTTCATACAAGTTTATTCATTGTTATATCTCATTATATTAAATATGTGCTTTTTCGTTACATAAAAGTCTTCCACATTATATTTGATAAATACATTTATATTTGTTTACCCACAATCATTAGAGTCGAAGATACGTTTACATTTGAAATAATACATATTTATTATTACCACCATTACACATGATATGACTTAAAATTAATCTGATATCTTTTGTTAAGCATTATTTCCACTAATTTCATTGTATATGCCACTAATATTGCTAAGGGGAATGGTGTAGTGACACTTACTTAGATCGCGTAATAAACGAAATAAATGCATCGTTGACCTTCGATTAAAATATTCTTTGATTTTCGATAAAGATTATAAAAAATTGCATATGAATAGCATGGAAGCATAAAGAAGACATTTTTTAAGTCCAGAGAACAATGCTGAATAGGCTTGTATCTAATACTATATTTTATATCTTAAATTGATTCGGTTGCGTTATACATACTAAATTTAACAGAAGTCTAACATAAAAGTCTTTTCCACTTTGCTTATGAATGTATAATTCTAAAACTTTACCACGGAAAAAATGTTGTGTCCCAGAAACTTTATCAGAGGTAAATAGAATCATTGTACAGTAAAGTTATCAATAAGCTTAGAAATAAACTATTGCAACAGACTATTAATGAAACATGCAGTATAATGCGAAATTGCTTAATGTTTACTTTTTCTTACTACCGCATAGCGACGCTTGTGTCGCTCGTGATTTACAATAAAGCATAGTTGAATGCAAACATAACCGACATGTACCGTATACGAGAAATGGCAGTACAATATTTAACTACCAAGAAGAATTCATGTTATTAGCATATTCTAATTAGTTATGTAATGCGCTGGACGCTAACGTTAATTTTCGGTACGAGTTTTGTTGCTTCTACTATGACTTGCTGACCTGCTTTGGTATTCTTGACTGAAATCTCGATGGTACGTAGAAACGGGGCTTTAATATAGAATCCCGCTGCAGTTCAAAAATAACTTCGTTCAGGTCAATAGTATGACTCTAATTGTCTGCCACGACATAGTTAAGAGATCCTATTTTAGGAATTATGTCTAAAAGCATTGTAATTGAGGATAATATCTCTTTCCGCAGCCTGTAATTATACTGTTAGACGGTTTGCAAAGAATACATTATTCACCTAAATGTAGAAACAATTTTCACTCTTGTAAAACTCGTGGACTCTCCGTTTGTAAGTTCTTCGTGTTATATATGTTAATATACATTCTCCTTATTGGTCATAAAATGGTTTCATTCTAATGACAATTCTGATTAGTCATTGTTGGAGGGTAGGCAGAATGTTGTATATCGATGTATTTGCGACGAAGATGTATTTATTTATCACAAATTAGAATAGTTATTTCGGGATGTACGCAAGTTTGAAAACGCTGTATCATATACAAGTTATTAAAAATCTTGTGCTAAAATGTAAATGGAAAGTGTATTATTATCTCAGGTATCGAATAAATAATATATTTAGTGTTTCTTAAGAGGAAAAACTTCTATTTAATTACAATGCGAACCCATATATTCGTAACTTTATCCAGTTGCATATTACGAAATTCAATGGTCGTGAAAATGTTACCAAAAGTTTGTTCAAACCCATAACAACTCTTTACATTTTCCGCACAGAGTAAAAGGATTTTCTTCGTAAGCAAACAAGCTTCGCCATCATGTACAGAAGTTGTATACTTCGATGGTGAACGGCTGTGTAGATATTGCATTTTACATTATTTTTATCAGTGATTTTTAAAAGTGTTTGAGTAATACTTTTGCAATTTAACTATTTATAATCCAGATATAGTACATTTTTTGTGAGTATGAAAAGTGTTTTTCTTCCGGGACTTGTCTCTCTTTATACAGTCGTTCAAGTGATTGAGCACAGCCATACGATTTTTGGTAGAGGGTAGCGGCCTGTATGGTGGTACGCGTGAAGAGGAGCAATCACTAGACACTTACTAGGCGATATTAATCATACTTCCTGTCTACAGAAGAAAGAAATTATAGTTGACGTAATACATTACCTGACACTCTGTTAAGTAATAAGTTAGCAGAATAAATATAAAATTAGTATAAATATTTTTTATTTTAGATGATTCATTTCGTTATTCTGTTTCGTCCTGCTATTCAAGACAGTATTCTTTGTAATTAACTATAAAAGTTTTTTTTTGTAGGGCAGCTTTCCTTGTAAACAATTATTTTTACGATCTGGAATTGTTGAATCTATAAATTACACTTTTACTTTAACATTACAATCACAAAATTGTGATCCTAACAGAAGTTCTTTTGTTTAATAATGTTACCAATGTTCTGAATTAAAAGTTCTAAAATTTACGTTGGGCACATAACTGCTGCGCACTTGTGCAATACTTTCTTCCTCGTACAAATAATTGCAAAGATTTACTTGAAATAAATAAAATGTAACTTTGCAGTGACAAAGCCATTGAATTCACAATTATTTAGTTTTTATCCTGCAGACATCATGCAACTTCCACTTTGTCTTGCTGGAATGATCGCATGGTGGCGCTAGATATAAGCCAAGCGGAATTCGTACGCCACAAAAAGTTCCATAGCTTATTTTTATCCTTCCAAGGGAGACTTTTAAGTCACGCGCTTTTTAGAACTGATATTATTGTTATTATTATCACCATTATTACTTTATTATAAAAAACTTAAAAATGAAATTGTAGAATCTAAATACAATGGTGCAATTATAGTAGATCAGGGAAATATTTGCACAACAGTTTTGTATTGAAAGATTTTATTCTAACTTCATTGAAACTTTTGTTTTCTAATAGTGTACTTTGTACAGAGATATGTAGTGTGTATGTCGAGAATTGTTAATAATGGGGACACAAAAAAATGAAGTACACCTTTCCCTCCTATAACACGGCATCTCATAACACGGTTTCGCTATAACACGATTCATAAATTGCGGGAACCCTCCTACAACACGACATCCTATAACAGGGTTTCGCTATAAGAGGATAAGAAAACTGCAAAAATCTTAGTACAACATTGTATTTCTACAGCCCCGGCGAGGTTTGCTATCCTAAAGATACAATATTGCGGAAATATTTATTTTTATATCAAAAAAAGAAAAAGCTGCACCCGGATTTAAGGTGTCTAAAGATCGTTTAACGCTCCTTTTGTGCAGTAATAATGCATCGGGGGACTTCATGGCAAAACCCATGCTAGTTTATAAATCATTAAATCCTCGTGCACTTAAAGACGTAAATAAAAACACCTTGCCGGTATATTGGAAAGCAAATCCAGAAGCTTGGGTAACTAGAAAATTTAAAGATTGGTTTTCAAATTGCTTTATGCCAAGCGTTAAACGTTATTTAAGGCAGAAAAATTTAAACTTCAAGGCGCTATTACTATTATTAGATAATGCTCCATGTCACCCACAAGATTTGAATCATTTATTCATGAAAAAATTATTCTTTTTTTTTGTTTTTTTTTTGTTTTGTGTTATACATACATTTATATTTTTAATAAAAATTAAGTTGTTCATCTAGAATTAAAAAAAAACAATTTGTTTTCAATCAGTTTTTGGAACGTAACCCCCCTTTTTGTACTAGCTCTGGGTCTCATATAACACGGTTTCACACAACACGGCATTTTCTAGGAACCTAACTACCGTGTTATAGGAGGGAAAGGTGTATACAAAAAAGGTTTAAACATCAGCATAGTAGTCTTATAATTGTAGCGGTAAGTTTATAATTATGTATCATATAGCAATTTTTTTTATGAAATCTAGTTTTTTATTAATGTCAATAGGCTTTTCATTTGGTTTTTAGTGTACTATATCATCTGTAGCCATTATTGACCATAAAAGTCATCATTAATTTTCTTACTTGTAGTCAGATTTGAATTATTTTTAAACAAATAGCTATTCAACGTGCATTATATTGATGTGATCCAGTTATCAGAGAGGACAATGTTTTTTCAAATATTACGTATTAGAATGATAGCGTTTAGTCATTCTACTTGTATGTCATTCAAATATGTTTCATGTTATAGCAGTTGTCCACAGATTACTTACAATGTTTATAACCTGTTTGCTTCTTATAGCTGTTCCACTTGGTTAAGGAAATTCTAAAAGATTTTGTTTAATTAAAATGCAAAAATTTCTACAATTTTATTAGATCTTTTTGTTAGAGCAATTATTTTATAGAAGTCGTGGTTAAATTTTTTATAATGAGAGCTTATTGTGTTTAACATGATATAAGAAAAGTTTTATCTTTATCTCAAACTTTACTGCATTTGCGCATACTTAAGTTTTAGATGTAGAGTTGGAATCAAAAGCAAATGTTTATGTGCGCTCTCTTAACAAAATATTGGAAAATATATAAGTTTTTGTTAATGTGCAATAGATTGTTAATGAACATAACTTGCTGTAATCTATGATAAATGCCTGTGTAACCAAACTTTGTTTGATATAGTTTATGAAAATTCAACTGCTTTTACTTTGCTGTTATGTGAATCCTTTTACTTTACTATAAAATAAAACCTATAAAGAAATACTGCTGTAAGAAAATATTGATTCTTCAATCTACCATCAATATATTACAAAACTCTTAAAGCACTGTCAGCTAATTATTGTGTATTTAATGTGGTGTTTGTGTTGTTTACATTTGTGATATCTATGTAAGTTCAAATTTAACTCCATCTGTTGTAACATCGGAGCATTAAATTTGATTCATGTCATTACCATCGGTGATATACGATTACATCAACATTGGCAGAGAAGTTTATTTTCGCTTTCCCATTGACAAAATTTACGGTAGATCTCGTCAACTGTACATTTTTGGTGCCAACCAAAATACAAATATCAAATAAAGGGAATGCCTAAATATCGTCTCAAACGATTCTTCGCAGAAACATCGCAACAATTTGAATTCCTCAACAAACTCTATCATGCCAGTTATTACTTTGAAACGTTAAGAACACGTCAGTCAGGCACAAAAGTCTCTTATCTCAGGGTCAACCGGAAAACAGACCAATCATCGAGTAAGAACGTCAACGTAATTGCAATATTCTAACGTCTCGGTTCCCGGGCACGTTTGTTGTCACGTGTCACCAAACGATATCGATACGAGCATGTGTCGAACACCGCGGACTTCAGGTTGGTCAAGAATTTTTATAACGGGCAAGTAACTATGCGGCGCTGTCAATTGTGACGGTGGCTTTTCTCTTTTCCACATGCCGTAACCATCTGTCCGCGAGAGAGGAGACTTTCGCTCGCCAAGTCAGTCTCGAGCCGAGCGGATTTTCGTCTAATTATTAACGTTAATATCGATCATTCGAACGAACGGAACGAGTACACAGGCCAATCATGGCACTCGACAGGGGTTTTATTAATGTGCTTGTACTGAGCTGGGGATTCATGCTGGTGTTTACCGCGTTCCAAACTATGGGAAACATCGAGGTGAGTAGTGACACGTGACACATGGTACCCGTTATGTTTTATGTCTCGACTGGTCTCGACCGATCCATCGATCGCTTTTTCACACAGTGACTCGAAAACATTAACATCGCGCACTATCCTTAATGACACCTGTCGTTTGCGCTTGAGAATATTTTACGATCCAATAAAAGTCAACCGCGTTCACCTTATCGGCGATTGTGATTTGTTACAATGTTGAATGTGACAGTCTGTGCTAAAGGATTTTAAACGCATTCCGTCCTGCCGCCTTCGGATTGGATGCATTTTTTTTATGCGCGTGTTCAGTTTTCACGCGGACACTAAGAATGTCGAGTGGCATGGACTTCGAGTTGACGTGCGTGTACTGTGCGAATGTATTTGAAAGTGTAGTAAAAAACATCGGATTCGTCTATTGTTTTGTAGAGTTCAAAGATGTTAAAGTGCGGACCATTTGAAATTGTTTGATCGTAAGTCATTGTAATGAACGGGAAGCGTACGTTGTAAGGATGTTTAATATGTTCGTCTTTAACGAATTCACACGTGTCGACAACAATATAGCAAGCCTCCTTTTCTCGCGAAGGTTGTATACATTTCGATAATTCGGAAGATTAGTTGTATCTTTGAAATTGATCCAGTTAACAATATGAAACTACGATAACACATCGAATGATAAATGTAATGTTACGTGTTCATTACGCACTACGCAATCGTAATAGACTATTTGACATTTAGATTGTTGACTTGTTTCAATTGGCGCTCCTACGCTCCAGATCGTGAAATGCATAATGATAAACATACGGAAAGAATATTAAAATCATAAATTCAATCCAATACATTGTCATTTATTCCTACATCGTATATCTCATTTTTAAGTTTTTATCATTGTACACCATTTCATGCTTGTTTTGAGAATAATAAATCAGATTATCAAAAGTGTAGGCATTTTAATCGGATCCTCTTCATTCGCCACTGCGCCGTAACGGAATTTCTTAAAACGAAAGCGGTAATTCAGATTACTAAAAGTTACATATTATATGTTATATCTATTTGTAAATATTTGGTGTAAATA
Source organism: Anoplius nigerrimus (assembly GCA_914767735.1). Classification (NCBI taxonomy): domain Eukaryota; kingdom Metazoa; phylum Arthropoda; class Insecta; order Hymenoptera; family Pompilidae; genus Anoplius; species Anoplius nigerrimus. The sequence goes on from OU612090.1 coordinate 11,701,887, forward strand.
GGAACAAATAATAAAGTGGAAGTATGAAAGAAAAAAGAGATTACTAAACGTCGAACGGCGACGTGTTATGATGAAACATAATTTGCGTTCCCGATGATTGCGCGGCTTCTTTTGAAAGCGCGGAAAGTGGGCGCAAACATTCAGAGCCCAACTATCGATACGGATTTCACCGGATCGAAGCGTTTATCTTTCCCAGTTTTTCTTTAATTCCTAGATTAGTTGACACAATTAGAGGCCACTGGATTCGTAACCGCGATACGGTTCAAGTAGATTATCGTGTCAAGTATCAACTCTCGTGGGACGTATGCGAATTAATGATAATCTAAATTTCGCGCTTGCCGTGGCAATGTATTTACTTCGAGTTATGTAACTTTTGTTCCTCCAAGTGTTAACATCGCCTCGAGCATTCCCGTATCGAGCATCTGTGTACGAAAGTGAATCATCAATGAGCCTTTCTCTGGCGATTTATTTTGCGTACAACGGGTGTCGGAGCGGCAAATTAATTAATGTAATCCTTATCGATAAGAGAGCGTGCCGTTATTGTCCAGATTTGACAAGAGGATATACACCTACGGGTCCTTGGACTTTAACGTCAAGCACATTCCAAGCGTTTAGGTGAATGTCTTTTATGCATCCAAGGCCGCGTGCCTTTGCACGGATATCGGGTTCGTTTCCGCTGATCTACTAAATGAGATTGTGGGCATTTTCGTTGGAGCCTTTTTTCGGGTTCTTTTCATGTTCCATTCCTGCATGTGTTAACGTTTCATACACACTTATTATCTACGAAACGTGATTATTGAGGTTTGTAAGAAGTATGTGGCAATCGATTTATTTTCTGTTCTGCACCTAACTTCATGTACAGTAATGTGCAAGAATTCGAAACAGTCAGTTGTCTTTGTTGATAAATATCAGGGGAGAAGACGACACAATTACCGATTGTTTCATGACTTCTAGTCTGGGATAAATATTATATTTATTCCTGTATATTGAAGTTTCTTTTGGCTACCTTCTATGAAATGTAATTGAATCAGTTAATTAAACGAAATTTATTCTTCACAAAAACGAATGAAATGTTAAAGAATAGAACAAAAAATCGTATATAAACTATATAAATATAACGTATATAAATTACGTATAAAAACGTTTCTAGTCACATATACGAGTTTCCCAGAAAAGGTATTGCCAGGAGGAACGTGTACAAAATAAAGGATTGTCGCATACCTTATTTGCATCAGTGGTGGAACAATAAAGAATGCTTCGGCCAAAATTCTTTTTATTTAGCTTCCAAACATTCTTGAAAACATAGGACCTCCAAGCGCAAATGTTTTCAAGTATGAAATATTCTGAAGCAAACATTACTGAAAAGTTCCGAACATTCCCAGGGCAAAAGATAACGCGTAATTTACTGTAACAGGAGTAATGTGGCCCGGCATAATTTGCGTGCTTACGTCGTTCCTTTAGTTCGGACACATTATTCGGCGACAAACAAGTTCGCTAATAACATATAGCTACGTACTAAGATAAACTAACACGTTGTTTACTAATTCAGAATTATTAAGTGCAATGTCTTATATGTCGCACGCCTTTGAGTTTATCAATCTCTCACCGCTACGAAGCTTATAACACTCTCTCTTTATCTCACATACTCTAGTCTTCTGGCCTGTCAACTTTATATTGCGTCTACTCGATACTGTTTGCTCTTCTCTATTTTTACAACGACATTTCGCAAAAATTGTATTATACTCACGCGAATCATTCTTATCGGCTCATCGAAGGCGGTGAAAAATATTAAGGATGACGGTATGTTTGAGTGTGCGAAATAATCTATCGAATGTTGTTTCTGTCAATGGTTGGACATATCGTGACGTTTATCAAAATTAAATAGAGATTATTTGCAATACCTTGTAACAAGTTCAATACTCGATATACGCTTTAGCTTGCCGTGCGAATTCTTATATATAATCTTTCGTCGTCAATCTCTCGTTCTACATAACTTCGTAAGACGCTCTACATGATAGGGATAAAGGAAAGTTACGAGAAGATATATATATGATTTAAACGCAGATGATTTTGTATTTATCATTCGTTATCAAATTTTAGTGCATGTTTGAGATAATTTGTAATCTTTCCAAACTCAAAGTAAGATTTGCATTGTATTACGATTTCGAAATTATTATATCACACTCTGATTAATTAGACAATTGGCCTTGGCGTCGTCGAAATAATTTACCACGAGATACAGGAAGACAGATTCTATTTTACGGAAGCAACGTCGCGAATAATTGCTCTTCTGTACTTGATCTTCTCAATGACATACGCTTGACATTGGAAAACATGTTAAGTAAATGTACGTAAGTTATTGTTAAATCGCACACTGTAAAAAGTAATTGAACTTAGTGACTCCAATTTTATGCTTTATGCAGTGTTGCACCGTTTGAATAAAATCCAATATGTAGATGAAAAAAAAAGGGGCCTGTCAAACATGTCACAAGAGTAGTTAAATATTTCGAACATACAGTATTTCACATTAATCTGTTGTTACTTATTATTTACTTACTATTTTTTTTGTTGATACTTTGTGGACTTTAGAATAAGAATTTATAAAATAAGTGTCATACAGTTTAAGATATACATTTATCGAAAAGTATTACGATAATACGTAATCTTAAACGGATTACCATCTCTTATGCGAATTCAATATTTTCAATTTCTTCAAACAGCATTAATTTTCCTTTACTATACACGGAATTTAAGAACGTAATTAATTTGATTAATTATCTTTCAATGCAATTGTGAGAGCACAGGGTAATTGTATATTTGTGTCAATATAAGCGATTTTCTCTTAATCTGCCACAGCATGTCGGCATCATTACCTTGCGTCATTTTGTTTGATTTAAATGAAAGCAGGTGTCATTATTGGTTAGGCATGGCCAATAAAATGGTTTCGCAGTGGCGATACACGTTTAGTAAAAAGACTATCTTCTACCTATAAACTAAAAGCCGGCACGGCTTAAACGTACTTGACGCTGGCGAAAGTTATAAATGTGTTGTATTAATATAGAACCGAATAGACATATACAGGTCGATTATAAGATAGTGTCAGAAAGTTGTCTGAGACATGCACGGTGCTCGAATTGAAAGTGCAGGTATTAATAAACATAGATTTACCGGGATTGTTTTGAAAATAGCCCTCCAAAGTTCTGACATGAACATTATACGTAATGTGGAAATTAACAATTGCATGACAATAATTTCAGCTAGCTTTATTCGTAGGACCGGGGAAAGATTTGGCAGAGGGACGGAAATGGTGTGATTAGAAAAAAAAAATTTTAACTTTATTATAGAATAAAGTCTGTGTACAGAGCTACGAATTACACAATTGTTTATTATTTTCTATGATAACAATATGTTACGTGTCCTTCTGTGCAACATTTGGCACGCCTTTCCCATGAATACCCGATAACGAAAATTTTCTTTTAAGATGCGTATTGTTGCATTACACAATTACACTCCTTTCACTGTCGTTATCATATTGCATATGGCGATCTATATACTTTGTCTCTATATTATAGCCTATAGTATTTCAAAGTCCACCGTTTGTCATTCTGACAGACGCAATTTATAATTCGTTTACCGAATATTGAAACTTGATGTACGAATTGAAATTATTGTCTCTGAATCTTATCGGTAATCTTATCCGACCTTCTGCTACGTATTATAAATATATAATATCGCATTATGTACGTGAAGGTCATGTGGTTTATTTCCAGAATAAAAATTAATGGCAGGGTAAAATATAATTGTTATCTGTTGAAATTGTATATTACATTCTTACTATTAATTTGGTGTACAATTAATATTAATAATACTACAGAAGCAATATTTTACTGCCGCACTTAAATTCTACATATTTTTTTTTCAACTAAGTCTCTTAACACTGTTTATAGTTTCTTAATATGTAATTCCTTCATTTTTATTGAATTCATCTCTTTTCTTACGTCAAATACGTATTCTACTGCGACAATTGTTTTAACCTCTATTCTCATAATTACTTTACAAGTTTTCGCAGGTGTTTTTCATAAAATTATCTTTATTAAATATTCTTCCCACATTGTTTTGGTTTTTCGAAGTGATACGTGTATAGACTTTCATACAGATCGTAGGTCAACGGGTTATCTAATTGAAGATTTTGTACATAGGACTTTTATTCTCAGAAGTTGTACTACTTCCGGTTGTTTCATTCTTATCGTCATGTAAGTTTTTTCGGTTCTTTTCTTTTTACGAGACTCTTCCTTCTAGAAAGTAATACACGTTGTTTTTCTACTCACCTAGTATATATTTCTATGCCCTACGCGTCAATCCGCTTTCAGCGTGGGAGCACGTCTGTACGTGTACGTAAATGTCGGTGATAAAACGACATTGCACAGCACCGGACGTGGATAGCGAACCGATTATTCTCTGTTTAGACAATATAACGATACTAGACGCTAGTTGATAGAATAATAGCCAAAGTTGTGTCTGTAGTGAAAGCAACGCAATTTTCTGGTGCAACGATTTACGAGTTAATTCGAAATGTGTTGTCATTTAGTTTGGCTCGTGTACGAAATCAATATAAGAACCAAAATAAGAACAAATTACTTCGCCAATCTTATTGAAAAAGACAACAGATGTTTAGATAAGAAATGGTGCATGACCAACCGGAACTAATGGTATCACACTTATCATAGTAAAGGTAAAGTAATCAACACAGTTTGATTAATAAGCAACCGTCATATTTTCTTATGATTTTGAATATGTTATCTAATGCTTTGATTATATCGAAAAATGATTAACAACGTTACATCTTCTCTAGTGTTATTACGAAAAAGATTGATGTTTTGCATTGAATATCGTTCAGCGAAGAATAGATAAGAGTTTTAGTACTTTGATAGAGAAGGTGTAGTAATGTAGCAATTTAGCACTTGCGGCGGTAATTATAAATGAAGAATCTAAACATGAATAGCCCGAATGTTTCGAAATTGGTGAAATCGCACCCAAAGTTGCAGCCGATTATATAATCGCTAAATTCAACGACCTGTGATATGAAAAATATGCGAAATTATGGACTGTGTTGAAATATCGGCATGTAGCCGCATTGCTAAAAGAAGAAAGGTTACTGGATTCTTATGTAATAAACTGTTCGATTATACCGAAAAGTCGATTATGCGGTCATCGTGTCCTCCAATTAGTTTGAATAATCGGAACTCCGCTGTATTTCATTTATTCGTTGTACAGGGTGTCCAAAATTGCAGTGATCTAGTCTTGAATTACGACGAATTATAAAAACAATTTTTAATGCAAATCAATAGATACAATTATATTATATTTGATGTATAGTAATATATCATATATACGATACAATTCATAAGAGGCTCATAGCGAATTTATGCAGGCGAACTGGTAATTTTATTTATTATTTCCAAGAGTAAAAATAATTAATTAAAATCAAAGGCTGGGTATTGTTCTTTATTCCTAATACAATTGATATATGATGATAGGATTCTATTAAAATCATGTATGATGATAGTAACATATACTCTGGATTTAAAAGAAAATAAAGGGTTGCTGTAAATGTATTACTGAACTAACATGTGCCTTTAGCCAATTGTCAATAATATGTGTTGTACACATAGCTAATAATTAATTATTTTTACGTAAGAAAATCCTACAAAAGGACACTGTAGATGTGCTTAAGAGTACTTAACAAATGTCATTGTACCCTTTGGGTATACCTGTGCGCCATAAACATAAAAGTGGTTAATCAAAAACGTGTACTGTCGTATATTCCGTATACATACACTTTCCAAACTTCTTCACAAGAAAAGATCATCTGGACATAAACTTGATATTTCTGTTCGCAGTAGTACTTACTTTCGTAATAAGGCGCGCATTGATGACATTTACAGATCACGTTGTACGAAGTTCAACATTATCCTATGTAACAGAGTTGTATGTTGTATTGCGAAAATTGATTAGCACTCTGATATCATTTCGAAACATATCATGTGCTTTCACGCTGACTAAGATAAATTCTCACCGAAATATCGTTATTCGCATCTGTCACAATGAGGCACTTCGATGAAAGAGGTTCTTATTCACCGGAATAGACTTCAACCGGTTAATAGACTGCCTGCACAATGTGACGTAAGATTTCTACTTTCACTGTAGAACTTACGCTAGTTGCGAAGGAGTCACACAAATCAGGTGTATAGAAAGTGCAGGTACGCGTACGTCCGATTTTATTTAGTTTCTTGTATCTGGAGCGTTCTTGTATTCAACTAAAATTCTCAATTAAAACGAAAACACACTTTCATACCACATCTCCACAATAATTCTTCGATGCTCTCTCAACACCGGACTAAACATCAACAGAATTTTTCTGCACCATCTGACACGTATTATACATTCGACTTGCCATGTAACAACCTGTCAGATGCTATCATCAAATATATGATATCTGTTATACGTTACGGAACTCACACTTCGGCTACTAATGGATACATAATGATAAATTATAATCACATGAAAACGTATTATCACTAAAATTGCATGAAAGTATTCGCTTGTGCCAACAATACACCTTATTACGATCCAGAGAAGGACACAGTTATTGTAAGAAATTGTAATAAAGACCAAATTCACAATTGTTTTTTAAACGTTTGGAGGATGTTACTTGCACGCAACTGCTTGTTCCCAATTTTCCATATTAAATATAAGGCTGTCAAATTGACGATTGATCGTTTAAACTCGGAACACTCTGTACGCATCTTGCGTATGTACACCTCTATCGAAGATCTGTACTTACCTTGAAAGTCGCTTTTATGCATTGAGTAGAGCATGTTGGCAATCTTCCAATTCAGGCGGAAGTATAGGAACGAATAACGAATTGGTCGAAACGATGTCTTGATTCTTATTTGAATTACAAGAAAGTACGTAAAAGCAGTGTAAAATCGGAATAAGTTTTGCCGATATTGTATAATACCGATTTACTCTTTCACAAAATCTAAGTGAACTGATCGATAAAATATTTCATGTTTCATGTTTGTACATTAAAAGTGACGTCTTTATTACGATCGGTGAATAAAGACATGATTAAGAACGTCGGGGAATGGTATCGCAAACATGTGCTTGAACTCCGCTGTTCAATGGAGGGGCAAATGTGGGTGTATTACAGTGTTTAAACAAATGCTGTACTATCAGACTGTTGTCATGTGACGGATAGAAGGAATGTACTGTAGTGCGTAACTGGCATTAATCTACGCAGGAAATAGAAATATATATTTGCGATCAAAAACTTGGGACACCAATGGCCCGAAGAACGAATTACAGATTGTTACAAGCTTACAATTAGACATCGTAAAGTACATTTTTTATATCAACAGTTTTTCGATTTTTCACGAGAAAAGAATTATTTCTCAAATTAAGCGTTTTTAAACATTTGCTGAAAATTAAACGTATAAAATAGAAGGAGATGTGCAAGACAAATTTTTTGTTTTACATTAATACACTGGGCTCTTCTAACGAAGTTTTAACTTGATTGCTTATTATAAAAGTGTCATAAATCCTTTTTTTGGTGAGATACTTAATGGTTTTAACGTTATCGAAGAGTTGGAACTCCTACGAATGTTACCTCGATAAATACTCTAAAACCCAGCTAAATTATTAAATTAATACATTAAATCTATGCGCGGTTGCATTTAAATGTAATACACATCATATATTACAGTTTGTAAAGTGTACAGATGGATTAACTCAGTTCATTCCACCAAGGTTCTGTTGAACGTATGTCGCTATTATCAAAACTAATAATGCAACGAAGGAGGGAGGAGCTTGTCAGACTTTGTTATCGAAATCGTACGATTGTCGGAATTGTCGTTTTCTCCACATGTTCGGATAAATGTCTTCTTACTGTAAGCGTACGTAGCGTAACAATACAGAGAATTAATAATATTATCAGCTCTCCAATAATGCCATTAAATCTTACCGTATGAGAAACTTAGGAACGTTACAAGTAACATTAACAAACTATTTTAATTGTACTATATATAGATTTTTATGTAATCGCGGGCATTGAAGGATGTTACAGTTATCACTTCCTATTACACGAAAATCCTATAATCATGAAAAAGGTTATAGCATTGAATTCCTAAACGTGAACTCTAATGAAGAAGTGATTTGTAACGATTGACAAAGGCTGCAATGTATTTACCGATTCAAGCATGCGTAAATCTGTTTGTAATACTTCAAAACGTACGGATGACAACTTTTTTTCTTTGAACAGATAAAATAATCAGTGTATTCAGTTGTCGATTACGCTACTCTTTTGTAATACGCGTTTGAAACTAAATTAAAGGCTTCAATTTAATATATTAGTTCTTCTACAATACATACATGTGATGTACGAAAAAGGAAACAGAATTTTTTTACATTAACTATTGAATAAAACTATATGATTACTGAATAGAAAATCAATTATTGCTTTGCCCCACCCATCTTATAGTCCAAAGTCGTCTTCATGCTACTTTTTCCCTTTCCTTATATTGAAAACAAGATTGGAAAGTTAAACATTTTAGAATCCCTGACATCCTTCAAAAATGGTCAGGAGCGGTTTGTATGTTTGTAGTTATCACACTTTAAAGGGAATAATATTCATTTGCAAAGTTTTTCAATACACCTTTCCCTTCTATAGCACGGCATCTCATAACACGGTTTCGCTATAACACGATTCGTAAATTGCGGGAACCTTCCTACAACACGACATCCTATAACACGGTTTCGCTATAAGACGATAAGAAAACTGCAAAAATCTTGGTACAACATTGTACTTCTACGGTCGCGGCGAGGTTTGCTGTCCTAAAGATACAACGTTGCGGAAATATTTATTTTTATATCAAAAAAAGGAAAAGCTGCACCCTTTTGTGCAGTAATGCATCGGGGGACTTCATGGCAAAACCCATGCCAGTTTATAGATCTTTAAATCCTCGTGAACTTAAAGACGTAAATAAAAACACCTTGCCGGTATATTGGAAAGCAAATCCAAAAGCTTGGGTAACTAGAAATTTATTTAAAGATAGGTTTTCAAATTGTTTTGGGCCAAGCGTTCAACGTTATTTAAGGCAGAAAAATTTGAACTTCAAGGCGCTATTACTATTAGATAATGCTCCATGTCATCCACAGGATTTGAATAATTTATTCATGAAAATATTATTTTTTTGGGTTTTTTTTTTGCTCTGTGCTATAAGTGCATTTATATTTTTAATAAAAATTAAGTTGTTCATCTAGAAATAAAAAAAACAATTTGTTTTTAATAAGTTTTTGGAACGTAACCCCCCTTTCTGTACTAACACTGGGTCTCATACAACACGGTTTCACACAACACGGCATTTTCTACGAACCTAACTACCGTGTTATAGGAGGGAAAGGTGTATACGATTTGAAGAAATCCGTTTTCATTATTTGCCCGGCATATCGTCCATAATGTCTGCTTAATAAATTCTTCCCGGAATGTTAACATAAAAAAATATCGGACATACAAAGCACATATTGTCTAATAAGAAAAATGCAAATAAACGGCAGTACAATATCCGCTTAAATTTTGGATTAACATTTTTATATAATAAACACCGTAAGTGACGATCTTATTCGCATAGACGTATCTTTGACACCGGATCGTGAAGAAAAAATGATAAAAGAAACTTGCATCGGCCGGGAATCGAACCCGGGCCGCCCGCGTGGCAGGCGAGCATTCTACCACTGAACCACCGATGCTGATGTAAGAGACCGTAAACTTACACCTATTGAAAGTCGAAATAGTGCAATGTTCGACTGGGCCATTCGAAATTGCTAAATTAAAAATTCAGCGAGTAATAAAATTGTGTAATCAATAGTCCTTATTGACCACACATTATTATAATTTAAGAAATAAAATCAGGAAGTTGCTTGCTACTATTTACGTGATCCAAACGATTCAAAATTCAACTCGAACAGAAGTGTTACTCGTATTAACTAACGGTATTATTATTTAAGAATGAAGGTTAACATATAGACTGAGAAAATGTTGTTAACTAAGTGGAACTCGAAAGTAATTCGATTTAAAAATTTGACACCTGTACTGTAATCTCGAAATCGAAAGCTTTAATACCAAAGTTACAATACTTCTTGTTACTCTGAAGTTTAAGAACGTCTATAAAAATCTGTAATACTAACGACGAAAATTAAAAATGTTCTGCCAAAGGACAGAGATGAAAATGACATACGTTTACCCAAGAACTGGTATAAATTAATTTCTCCCATCTGCACAGCACGTATTACCTTTCCTCTTCCGTTTCACTTCAGCGACAGGCACTGCTCAACCTATTGTACTTACACAGATCTATCCTAGTGCTTCCTCTCACCTACATAAGATATGAATTTCCTCTCTTCATGCCGCTCGTTGATAACTAACACTGTCCAAGCAACTAACACTATATTCCCCATCATTTAAAAATATTACTCTACATCCATCTGCGCGCATTTCAAGCCACACTCTCACTGTGCATTCCTTTTCTGTCGTAGCAAACGGTCCTGCAGAGCATCTCGGAAGCGGATTCAAATTTCAAGGGTGACGGTTACACGAGTCTGGCAATAATCTACGCTGTATTCGCCACCTGCAATTGGCTAACGCCATCGTACATCTCCGTGACCGGTCCGAGGACGGCCATATTGACCGGCTGCTGTTGCTACATATTCTTCATAGCCACCTTCCTCGCGCCTAACACGATACTCCTCTATGTGGCGTCGGCCTGCTTGGGCGTCGGCGCCGCTCTCATGTGGACGGGCCATGGCCAATATCTCACCGAGAACAGCGACAGCGAGACAATGTCGAGGAACGCCGGACTCTTCTGGGCCATCTTCCAATCCTCGCTCTTCGTCGGCAACCTCTTCGTCTACTTCATGTTCACCGGCGAGAAGATACAACCTTCGACGAGACAGATCGTCTTCAGCGTACTCTGCGCCCTGGCCGTGGTCGGAACGGTCGTCCTGGCCACGCTGAGGAGGCCGCCGACGAAACTGCTTCTGGCCGAAGCCGAAGGAGTGTCGGGCATCGATAAAGAACTTCGTATGCCGGAACAGCCGAGAGACAGACCTCTCGTAGCGGCCTGGCGTGCATTTACAGACGCTCTTCGCCTCTTCGTCACGCCGCACATGCTTCTGCTCGCTCTGACCTTCGCGTACACCGGTCTGGAGCTGACCTTCTTCTCCGGCGTCTATTCGAACAGTGTCGGCTTCACGAAGAGCATGGGCGACAGTAGGAAGAGGCTCGTCGGTCTTTCCGGTATCTTCATTGGCATCGGCGAGGTCGTCGGTGGAGCTCTCTTCGGGATTTTTGCGACAAAAGTGGCGGCTTCCTGCGGCGGTTGGACAGTTGTCATTACGGGATTCGTCATGCACCTCTTCTCCTTCGTGGCCACGTACATTAATCTGCCAAATGACTCGCCGTTCAAGGACACTGATAATCAGAGTATTATAACGCCCTCGCCTATTCTCGCCATGGCGTGCAGTTTAGCGCTCGGATTCGGCGATGCTTGTTACAACACCCAAGTTTACTCGCTTATAGGATTGCTGTATGCCAAGGAAAGTGCTCCAGCCTTTGCGCTTTTCAAGTTTTGCCAATCGGTCGCTGCCGCAGTCAGCTTCGCGTACAGTAGCAAAGTCGGTCTACATATACAGTTGTTGATACTTTTAATATTTATGATTTTCGGTACGATATCGTTTTGTATAGTTGAGCAGAGAGGCAAGAGAGCGCGCGAAGAAGATAGGCCGGAAGCTAATCCTGCACTAGTGGATGCTGGTAGTATTGACGGCTGATCTACGATCGATCAGTACTTTATTTTCACAAAAAACTTGCAGGACTTCCATAATTGTAATATAATCTTAAGCTGATTGTTGGTCAAGATAGGTTTGCGATTCACTTTGAACATTGCCGTTCAATATTCGAGATAATGAGAAAATATGATGCCACGATGGTCAAATAATTTTTGATTATCTGAAATTAAACGAAATTTCAGGAATATTTGAAACAGTAGAAATTAATTCACGCGAACAGGAATACAACAAAAGGTGCGATGAAAGTTACATGAATACCGAAATGTGAGTCACAAGTGAATTGTATCAAACTGAAACGTTCCTATCTTAATTTTATAGTTCATCTTGAATCATGCCATCAGGTGCACAGTACTGAAATAAGCATAATATGCGAAAGTAGAAGAATGCTATATATGTATATATGTTATAACTGCAAGAGATATATTTTTAATTATCTACCAGATACGGCAAATATATTTGTATATAATGGTCATCGACTGTTTGTAAATTTGAAGCATCATTCTACGCATTAGTTATGAAATTTGTCTGTTTAGATAATACTTGTTATAATATTTAAAGTTGTACCTAAGCCGAGCATTGTTAAGAATTAAATCGAAAATCGTGATATACCGACAAGCGTACACATTTAATCATCTAATTGGCAGAGAGCAGCCACGCCTCTGTTGATCCAATGAGATTCCTCCAATAACGTTCGAAGCAATATGTACATGACGAAGTTCGATGAATGACCGGTTGTCGTTAGTACGCCACGTCTGGCACTGGTTTTGTATACAGGACAGTGGTACACCGGTTCCTCATGAAACTCCGCTTTAACTCCAGGCTTCAGCCATATTATAGGCAACATGTCGAATAGAACTTTTGGCAGAGACTCGTCGACCTCGCGAATCCTTCTGTTCCACCGTGCACCTTCCAAAAACAAACCCTGAAAACAAATGAAATTATATCGCGTTCAACTTTCTTAAACTTCCTCTCATTTCATTATCCTACCCTAACGTAAACCCCAACCGGAGGTGCCGCATCCACTTCGGTAGGACGTTCCTTAGCGGTAATCTCAAATTCGAAGTCAATGAGATCGATAGGAATTTTATCCTTGCGCGCAAAGTTTTGAAGCACGCCCGTAAGGAATGATTGCGTAAAGAAAAATCCGGACAACCAAAAGACCGTCGGTGCTCCGTGATCGATCCATTGTTGCAGAAATGCGATCCTGACCAAGTAATCCTTGATATACGCGCCTAATGACTTTAACGATGGATAAGATTTTTTCATCCAAAAATCCGGTATCTTTCCTATACTCATGCTTATAAAAAGATCTTCCAATTCCGTAGACATTATTATTTCACCCTTGATGGCCTTTCGAACGTTTGCCAATGTGCGCGCGATTACGCGTGTGAGCGCATTGAATCTAATCAATTCCTGACGAAGAACGGTATTCATGCTGTTTATATATAGATTCGGATACTTGGCGGACACTTTGAGAACATCGAACGGTGAAGGGATGTTCTGTAAAATTTCGCCGGCCAGGTTATAGACTATTGTGTCAATATCAGTTTCTGTTCCATCGTCACTTGTATAAGGCTGAGTTAAGAGCACCCCGTCCAATAGTTGCATAGATTCTTGATTGTCCTTGGTTATATTGGCGTTTTCATGGAGACCATAGACTTCTGGTAACTGATTGATTGGCAGACTGCGAATGTATGCCAAACACCCGTCGTAACTGGTGTCGCGTGGCAAATGATAAATGCCACTCGGAGAGAAGGAGTACCTGATTTTGGAGATAAGGTAAGGATCGATTACCTGATGCTGATGATTTAATAAATGTAAGTATATTTTCAAATATGTCCTTCGCGTCCGATCGAAATTAAAAGTCATAATAAATATGCCTGCACAGACAAAATTGTTTGCAAGATTTGTTGTAAATAGTAACGTTATCTTATTAGAAACGGATGGTGATGAAATACTAGTTCAAACGATTGTAAAATGACTGTCTCATAAAACGATGACTACATCCCTAATGTTAAAAGTTTGTAATGTTGCGAATGCCAATAGCAACATGAATTGCCAACATGAGATATTGAAAATATTTATGTATCGTAGCAATAATTAAGACTTTTTTAGCTGAGAAATTTATGCAGCCACGTTTACGTATGACAAATTTTCATAACATAAGGGTAATGACATACGTTTTGTTTGTAATTACTTCCTTGTTATAGAAGTTCTTCAGCAAAGAATTTAATAATCGTCTGTCTTTATCGTCTGTTACTCTACCGCCATAATTACACTCGCCGGTCAAATAGAGTAACGCTTCGAACGGTATCTCATCGTAATCATTCAAGAACACTTGCAATTGTAACAGACAAATGTAAAGATCCGAATCATTGAACTCATACGGAATGTTCCAGCCCAACGGTCCGAAATTTCGTCTCTCCTGAATCACAGCATGAAAGAAGCATAAACTGAACAGGAGACTTCTCCATTCGGCGGGTTTCATACAGTTCTGAAAGAACGTCTTATTGGATACGGGATCGTTTATATAGCTTCTTAGCAAGTTGTTCCTTAAGCCCTTAGGCGGCTCATTAGTCATCTTAACAGCATTCTGTAGAACAGAAACTGGAAATAGTTTGAACGGATAGCTGGTAAGCCACATCCGAAATCTTGGATGAGTACTGTCAGGTACAACCACTTCGCTGCATATTCTGTCCAATTCCTGCATCCAAGAAACAGCCAAATGACAGTTTTGCAAAACTACCCACTCTCCACTCTTGATGGCTCTGTCAATCATTCCCGACGCTATGGGACCTTGACCTGATACATTGACAAGCAGACGCACTGTGCATTATACAGACCGTTTCAGAGTAATTAAAGGGCATTATTCTTTTCTAATTTATACGTACCTTGGCCTAACGATATTGTCATTAAGTCTTTCTTTGAAATACCCTGGTCCTCTGCAAACTTAATTAAAGCTGCCATCGGATCGGATCCGGAAGAAAGGATAAAAATCAATGGCGTCACATTATTAGAATCATTATAAGATTCGAGGAGATCAAAGTACGGTGACTCGACGAAAGATTGTCCCATATTCTTAATTATGTACATCTGGATGGCAGAGACTAGTTTGTCAGGTCTGATGCATCGGAGGATCACTAGTCTCTTCAAGGTTCCAAGTTCCGTTTCAAATGGATACGGGAACGGTTTATCTTGTGGATTAGAAAGATCATAGTATTCTTTCCACTTAGATATGTTCTGCACAAAGGTCACCCGAAATTGACCCAATCCGTGTAAGTCGGATGCTCTCACGATTTCAGACCAACATTTGTCCGATAACCACGAAGGATCTGGATTCGGGTAATCATTTTGGACAGCGATTCCACCTGTCAGAAGGAACATCCACAAATCTTCCTGCAACTTGCCAGCGGCTCGTAACAGGCCAACGCAAAGGACCAAGGAAAAGATCAATTTATCCTTTTCGAATAAGGATCGACAAACGTTTCTATAAATACTCTTCGTAAAGTAAGAGTTGAGACTTTCCATGCGACGCTTCAAATCTTTCGACTTTTCACTCTGCGTAATGGACATTATGTACAAATGTATGAACCACGGTAGAGAGTACTGATACATGGGGTCAATGTTGGCCAATTCGGAAATAGAGAAAAATAGAACCGAACCGTGCTTAGACACTGGTTCGTAATCATATCGAGCACTGTCAATTTCGGTAGCCGTGATCACAGCTGCTTTTTGCTTAGCTACAATATCTTCCGATAACATTTTCGAAGTGGAAAGTATTTTGATAGCAGTTTCATCCTCGAGTATATTACCCTTTGAAGTGGATAACACTTCGAGAATTTTGTCTTCCAATTCTTTGAGAATTCGACGATTATTCGCGCCCTCAACAATCAGCTGGTTCTTCTTTTCTTCGAGAAGCGGAAGTTCCTTGGCTACAACTATGCCCAACAACTGATCCTGAAGACCCTGTGGCGTAATCATGAAATTCAACAAGGTCACTCGTACGACAATGTCGGGCAGATAATGCGGATTTCGTAGTCTGGATGTCATGTAAAAGCGAAAACTCGTATTGTACTCGATTACGTTATCGCCAAATTTCATATAAAACATTCCACGCTGCTTATATATATTTTTCAACAGTACAGGCTCCAAAACAGCATCAATCTCTTCAGACAAATTTTCCAATAGGACAGGTATGCCCAATTGTATGGAAACTTCTATAACCTTTATGTAATTTGGGTCAGTTAACTTAACAACGGCCAGCTTATTCTGTTTCTCCATATTTTTTACCCATTTATTTGCCTGATTTTGAGGGTCAATCATTAAAGGCCAACGATCCGCATTCTTTACTATTATACCGTTTTCCACCGAAAAATTATCGGCCGGCAAACCTTGAATATTCCATGCTCTGATCTCAACGGGCTCGCCCAAAATATCGATCAGACTAAATCGTTTCCCACACGGAAGTTTAGCTTTCTGACACGAAGCGTGCCAGCTAGATATAAGATTGTTTCTATACTCAACGGTGAACGCTCCGAGATAAGCTACGATCCCGGAAGATAAAAGGACATCGCCGATAACGTTGCCCAAGCTGGCCCCTAAATTAGCAGCCGTTTCGCTCCATCGTTTTCTCTCGCCGCTTAACCCGCCAAGTAATTTCTCAGCTCTTTGCAATTTCTGAGTACAATAATCTATCTGATCCTCCAATTTCTTCTTCTCGCGCATGCACTCCGCAAACTCATCGTTCAGCGACTGCAATTTCTGCGTAACTTCCTGCAGAAGGGCTCGCTTTGCGTTCAAGGTCTCCATTTGAGCGGCCAGAACAGCTTCGGCTTCCGCCAGCATAGCCTTCTTCGGTGCCACGACCTTGATAACGCGATCGTACACCTCCATAGCGCGAACCCACCTACAAAGACCCTCGCAAGCCGTCGACACCCTCTTCACGGCTTCCGGCTGAAAGCTGCGGTCGTTCATGAATTTCTCGCGAATCCTCTTCATGTACGCTGGCGGTATGTTGTCCTTGTCGAAGTTCTTGAGACTTTCGAGAAACTTTATGTCGCCCAACATCTTCACGGAAGCCGGCCAGTAATCCTCGACCGTCTGACCTGTTCCTGGGTCCAGAACCTTCTCCGGCTTCACACCCTTCAGGACGCAAACCGCTTCCATGACGAGTCTGACACCTGCCGGTGGATTCTTCATAGAGCGGACAATGGTGATGTCGGCGGCCTTCAATGTGTCCAAGGCTGCCAAGGCAGCTTCTAAGGCTGGCGTTGCCTCAGCTAGATCACTCTCGCAATCATCTTTGATGGCCTGTGCAGCCGCGGCCGCTTCATTCGCCAAAGCCTCGTCGGCCGCAACTATTTCCTTTCGTGCCTCTACATTGATCGTATCCTGCTCTATTCTGATCATCAGCTTGTCACTGAGATCCGACTGTGCGATCAGCTTCGGCTGCAACGTTTGCAACTCCTCTTGCATAACGGCTACCTGGCCAGCAGCGGAATCCAGCTTCTCAAGGCCGGTTTCGTAACGGTTTTGCTGGAGCGTAATGCTCTCAATCTTTTGGCCATAGAGTCGGCACAAAGATTTTAATAATTGCAAGAAACTCGTTGGTGTTACATAGTACCTAAGATTGGAAGTATAATTCTTGATTAATACATAGTTTGAAATAACTCCTCCTTTTTTAATGCTTCAACAAAATCAAAGGATAGCACCGTTTTTCATTCTGTAGGCGCTAATTATCTTTCCCTCATTGTTAGTAGTGGTGTAAAGTAACGCACTTAAAAGTAAAATGAGATATACTGGGAAAGTCCGCTTATTCAATACCTACGCAGCTATTTAATTTTAATCTTCACGGTTCATACAGTATGATAAACAATATTGGTACATACCTTCTACCCTGAGTTTTATAATAATCTTCACTGACCACGGAGACACTGACATGAAATTCTTTGCAAATTTGAACACACTTGTCGCGCAACTTGGACCCAAGATTTATATCTCTCAATGACATTGTAGCAACTTTCGCTAGGGCGTCTTCCGGCCATTTTGTATACCAGTCAATGGTGCAGCAATTTATCAGCGACGGAAACATTCTAATTCGATTACGAAAGCCGTCGCCGATGGGTGACATAGTCAGGATCATGTGCAGATTACTTCTGACTCTTTCGATGAACAAGGCGTAAAGAGCCATCGGTGTAGTTTCGGTTCTTTTACTGCCAACGTCGCGCGACACGGACATCATTTTATCCATAATTTCAGCTTTCTCGTCGGTGCCATACAAGTTCGGTATATCGCCCGTGTTAAGAATTATGTTCAGATCCTCGACAAAGGACTCGTCCTTTATCTGATTGTCGCCGAACAGAAAGGCCGTTGGCTTTCCGTCGCAGCCGATGCGAAGTAAAAGTTGCTTTATGTCCTCTCGCCAATCGGCGTGCCCGTAAGTTCGCGTCACTTCAATTTGATACGTCAAGTACTCGCACATGCTCGCTGCAAGTTTGGCATAAGACTTCCTTCCCGATCCATCGACGCCCACTAACAAAGCGTGACCTTTGTCCTGCAGAAGGACGCGAGATACGCGTGAAATATGCTCAATGGCGTATCTGAAGAAAACGAGGGACATCGGAGCCTTGGAGAGTGCGTTGTAGTCGGCCAGGTAATATTCCATCTTTTCCTCAAGATTCTTCAGATCTAACACCTACGAGTCAAATGAAATATCTTATTGTAAAGACAAACAATATAAAACTTATGCATCAATAATATACTTAAAACAATATAAAACTTATGCGTCAATAATTTACTTGAAACAATATAAAACTTATGCATCAATAATATACTTAAAACAATATAAAACTTATGCATCAATAATATACTTGAAACAATATAAAACTTATGCGTCAATAATTTACATAAAACAATATAAAACTTATGCATCAATAATATACTTAAAACAATATAAAAATAATGCATCAACCTGTAAATGATTCACTGCAAACTATATTCAATTCTTCAGTAAATGAATAATTATAAATTAAACTCAAAAATGATGTAGTAGCCAAAAAAGCCAATTATGATTATGATGTTTCTGATCTATATGGAACCCAATTTGCAAATTTTTCCCAAATAAATGAAAAATGTACTAGAAATGTGTCGTACCTCGTCGTAAATTTTTGGTTCAGCGTCTGGTTCAATGTAATTTCCGAAGAAAAGACTGTGAATATGATATTTGGTGATTGTCTTCTCACCTTCTGCTAGGAAACTACTTAAGACAGCCTCCAGCGGTTGTCTCAACTCGCTGTAACAAGCGCGCTGTACCATCTCAAAGAGAGTATCTCTGTCCGATTCGTCAATTAACCTGTCGTGGAATACCCTGTACACCTCGTGTATCCATAATCTGATAAGTTTTTCAGGATCTTTCATTCTGTCAGCGGGAATCAGCAGAATGCCACCGATCACCTTGCTGAAGTCTCGCAGATTAAATATGTAATGGCTTTTGGCAGGCGTAGGTAGAAAGTTCTTCACGGCATTCGTAAAAATGTCCATGGTTGCACTCACTGCCATTTTAGCCAATCTCGACACTTCGGGCACAAAACCTTTGGCAAAGTGCCATTCTAATATAGATGTAAAAATCTTGCTCATTGTGGCTTCCTCGAAGGAATCTATGCCGATCACGTGCATGTGACGAAGAAGTCTGGATGACACGGTTGAACCACCTGCTGCTGGTACCATGGCAGCGATAAGTAGCATGTCTACCAAATATAACATCGACGTGTCTTTAGGATCGAACCAGTATCCATGATCGATCCACTGCCGAAGTAATTCTATCGGAGGCTGTGCACCGTATATTTCCTTCTGTGGCATGCCAAGGTCATCAACGAAGAGGACACACTCTTTGCCCATCGCTGGACCATAAACGCCTTTCCGTCTTCTGTCCAACTTTGACATGACAATCTCTTGCGTTTGGGGCGCGCTCGTACGCGCGCTGAACGTTATTACATTCTGAATGAATTTGTCGCGCGGAAGAGACTGAAGATAATCCGACACTATGGCAGACTTCCCGGTGCCTGTTGGGCCCACGAAGAGAATCGGAATCGCTCGGTGCAAGAGATTGGTAATGAAGAAATGCTGAATTGCAACCTCGGATGTTTGAATTATTAGTTCGCTAGCTTTGGCGGTGGCTGGCAAGGATGTCTAAAAATATTCGTAATTCATGTAACTTCACCATCTTTTCTCAAGTTACTTTTCAAGTATAATTATATATATAATAAATTATAATTAATATATATAAATAAATAATAAATAAAAAAATAAAATTAATATTATCATTCATATATAAGTGCTAATAATTAATGACTTTGTAATATATCTTTCTTTAAGTAATTAATATTAACATTTAATTAATGCTTACTTGTTGAATTGTATCTAACCAAGAGATCCAGCACCCATTGTTCTTTTTATCATACACCCAATCGAATACAGTTCCACGATCCGGAAACAGTTGTTGCTTCGTCAACTTGAACGTTTTCGGTCGCGGATAATCATCGTCGGCGCCGAGCAATAATTTCCGCAAATAAACATCGAATGCCTTTCTACTGTCGCTGGTCAAAGCGGGACACATGCCCCAAATCATACTGAACAGAAGAATGCATTGTAGCCATACGGTGCTGTACTGACTTTCACCTTCCAACAACGTAGTGAGTATTCTCGTAAAGGACTGTTTGAAAACATATGTCGCATTTATGTATTTTGACTTTCAACAATTTCAGTATACGTATACCAATTTCTGTCACAACCTGCTTTTCGTATACTTACGAGAAACATATGCAGTTCGGATACTTCGATGAATGACCTGCAGTGCAACTTTACGAACAAAAAAATGGGATCCGTGAGCCATTCCACCAATTCCACAACCAGCTCGAACTGTTCCACTAACAACTTTTCCTTGAGGTTCTTTTTGTAGGAGTCGAAAAATGCCATCCATCCCAGCTGTACGGGTTCCACGTAAATCATGCCGCATCTGCTAACGGTAGCTGGCGACGCATGCTCCAGATCAGCAGGTTCGAAGAGCATGTTCATTTTGTTCGACATCTGTATAATCTCACCGGACATCAAGCATAGCTTCTTATTGTCATCCAGCACGGTATTCATGCTTTCGATCCAAACTGCGTCGACCGGTCCGTCAAAGACGATCCACTTCCTTTCGACGGACAGGCTCTGAGCGTATTCTCGAAAAGTATTGGCCAAGACACCGTCGCTCCATTCATGGGAAACAGGATCGAAACTCCCATACAGCTGATCCAAAGTAATAGCCTTTGGGTTGATGACTCTGTACACCGTGCGAAATTCTCTCAACGTCGCCTTCCTTATTCCGCTGAGTTCCCCCAGAGCTTCTGCCAAGCACTGATAAGCCTGCGTCTTGCCACCGAGCGGTTCTCCGACGATCATCAAGCCATGACGCACCAGTATCATTTCGTAGATCTGAATGATCTTTTCCACGTACCAGGGTGTAGCCTGCAAATTTCGCTTCTCCAAGCTCGTAATGAGCAACTCAATGAGTTCCCCACGATCGGGCTGCGGAAGGCTTATGCCGGGAAACAGGTCTGTATAGATGCCGATAAAGAGCGATACGTCCTGAGCTAAGAATTTCGGAAGATTTACATCGACGATCGCTCGCAGCACCAAAACTGCCTCATTGCGCGTCGGATATTTCAGCTTTAGGTTCCCGGCTAAAGTCAAAACTGTCTTCACCGCTCGCATACCGTAATCATAATGATTCTGAGAGCTCAGCTGCTCCGAGCACAGCTTGTACGTATGCACGATCTTCCGAGCAAGGTTCTTGGCATCGAAGAAGCCGAACGAATAAAGAGTGATCTCTCCTATCATAGCGTAATCCGGCACCATCATGGCCACCGTACGGAACAGAGCTTTCAGATTATCCGGCAGTTCCTGTCTACCGGCGTAGCCCGGATTCATTGTGATTATGATGTTGCACGTGGGATTGAGCTTGATCTCTGTGCCCTCGAACAAGAACTTCTCCATCTTCATGCTGATGGCCATCTGAATCGATAGTATTTGCTGAGCGATGACGGACAGTACCTCGAGCTCGATACGATTGAACTCGTCGAAGCATGCCCACGCTCCTGACTGAGCCAGGCCCTTGAAGAACTTGCCCATGGCCTTGTAATCGAGGCCTTCGGAACAGTTGAACACCACGCACTGCTTTGCCACAGCTTTCGCCATGTCCTTGGCAGTTTCGGTTTTTCCTGTGCCCGCAGGACCTTCCGGAGATCCTCCCAAGTTCAGCTTCAGTGCACCCATCAAGGTTCTGTAACATCTGTCTGTCAACGGTGTGATCACCAGACGCGAACTGTTACCCAGGTACTCGTACGCGTAGGACACCATGGTAGTCACCATTGCCACTTGCACGTTGTTCTCTATCCAATAATATCTCAGCTGAGAGATCCAGTTGAAGTCCATCACGTCTTGGACTTTTGTGTCGACTAAGAGCTGAACTACGTCCCTGGCGTGAACGTCGATTACGATCAAGGCGTTCAACGTTATTCTTGCACCGGGCTCGAGTTTACTGCGTACGAGTATGACTGTGGCGTCGATTTGAGCTGAGCACTTTGTCAAATAGTCGGATGTGCCGCCGTAGTCGAAGGACTCGCAAACCTCGCTGGTCCAATGAATTTGACTGGCGCAAAGGACCACCTGACCGGGCCAAGACAGAATCCATTCCTCGCGAACGGAGTCGAAGTACGCGATGAGACCTTTCTCAATGATGTCTCGCATCGTTATCATCATTAAGCTCTCGACTTGAGACAGCCATTTCTCGACCATTCCTTTCGCATCGGCCGGATAGATTTTGCTACTCAGAGCCACGTATTCGTCCTCGCTGGATAACATTCCGATTATTTCCTCTTCCGATGTAAAACGAAGGCTGCTTATGCCTGGCGGACAAACGTTACGATATGAGAAGATACGATGACTTTTTTGAAAATTTTATTCCGCTTGAGAAAATGAGAAGTCCTTGAAGCTTGAGTTATGAGAAGAGAAGCAGGTTGCATACGGACGATAGAAGTAAAGAATTGAAAATATAAGACGCTGATAAAGTTTGTCCGTTATAACGTCGATTTACTGTGCAATTAAAATTGTTCAAATATATTAAAAGTCATGAAACGAAATATGGAAAAATTATAGGAAACGTCAATTTACGACTCTGTTATATTAGAGCGTAAGGAGAGGGCGCGCTACAGGCGACCTTGATATCTTCATTAATGTTTTTCTTTACTGCAAAGTCTGAATGTGCGACGGTATAAAAACCAATTACATTCTATATGACTGTCGCATAAACTATCACAGTGTCATTCAAAAGAGATGTAAAATATTTCATTGTAACTACCGTACCGCAAACACGCATACTATTTCCTTCCGGTATTTTTAGCTCTGATACGTTAACTCAAAGAAGCAAGTAGAAAATATTAATTTCATAGTTCGAAGAACTACTGTTAGGCTTCAAATGGATGTTAATCAACATACCTTCAAAACATTTTTTCAAATGGGGTTGCACTCTCTGCGGATCCTTCGTCTCTGACAAGATTTCTAATAGCTCGTCATTCGACAAGAAAAAGAATCTCGGAAAGAACAATCGCTTCTTCTCCAAATAATCATTCAACCCTTTCTGAATCTCTTCCAGTAACGAGTTACATAGCTTAAATTCCTGCAACATGTTCGGCATGGATGTGGCATCGAGCACTCGTCTATTGTCCGCAACGTACGCCATGATGCCGCGCCAAATTTTGTCGATCCGTCGAAAATTTCTGGCTTCCGTCGGCATCTGACGCATTATGTCTTCGCTACTGAAAATCGGCTCCAGGTACATCCACGTAGACTGACACAATAGCCACTGATCGATTATGTCTTGCATTAAGATTAGCTTCTCTTCCCATGCCTGCATATCGGCTTCAAATGCTTTTACAAATGGCGAACCTCTCATAGTTTGTGCCCGTAGAATATGATCGTCCAGCAGTACCTTTATACGTCAATCGAATATAAGAAAAAGTTATGAATGAAATTAAACTGTTATACATGAACAGCGCAAACTGGTTTCTTAAGGAAACAATAACTAAATTGAAGTAATATATATGTTTCGTATATCTAATGGCAGCTGAGCTGACAAAACTTTAACAATGCCGAACGTGATTATACGTCAATCAAATATAAGAAAAAGTTATGAATGAAATTAAACTGTTATACATGAACAGCGCAAACTGGTTTCTTAAGGGAACAATAACTAAAATGAAGTAATATATATGTTTCGTATATCTAATGGCAGCTGAGCTGACAAAACTTTAACAATGCAGAACGTGATTATACGTCAATCAAATATAAGAAAAAGTTATGAATGAAATTAAACTGTTATACATGAACAGCGCAAACTGGTTTCTTAAGGGAACAATAACTAAAATGAAGTAATATATATGTTTCGTATATCTAATGGCACCTGAGCCGGCAAAACTTTAACAATGCCGAACGGGGCTGAAAAACATTTAATTAATAAGTACAAGTGCATTTGTACCTGAATATCGTCGACCGCCGTTAAAATTGGTACGCCAGTTTCGCGATACGGTGCCAGCTCAAAGAAGACTTCAGACCATTCCTCTTGCATCTTATGCAGATTTTTCAAAAGTGCATGCTCTTTAGTAGCCGCGAACGAAATCTCTTCTAACTTAGCTATATGACCGGGTAAGCCGTATTCTATCATGTCGGACAGACAGCTCGACTCCGTCAGTTCAATCGGTGTATTGACCACTTTGCTTATCAACTGCCAATGTCTATCCTGTAGACCTGGCGTGCAGATGATTTGTAGGACCGGAATGAATTGCTTAAACTTTTCGACTTTGCCGCGAACCATCTCCGCAATGCGTCTCGCGCCAGGATAATCGGATAGCATTCGGGAAACTTTGTACAAGACCCTCGCAATGGCATCGGTTTCATCTCGAACAGCGTCCGCGTCGAGTCCTACGAACGGACCGTAGAACCAGCGATCGTAATTCTTATGAAAATCCAACACCGTATGCCAAAGTTTGTCGAAAGTGTCTACGATTCCGCTCATAACCGAAATAGTCATGTAAGGACTGAGTTCCATGTCTAAAAGGGACTCCTCGTTGTTGATCTCTTCCGCTTCGTTCCTGATGTTCTGCATGCCCTCGGACAGATGTTCAACCTCTTCCGTCGCCTGCTCCATCTCGTCCATCGTTAGGACTGGCGGATCTTTTTTCTTAAATTGATCAATCGCCGCTTGCATAGCGACGATTCTCTGCTCGAACGCGTCCTTTCTAATCCGTAACAATCCCTCGAGAAACTCTTTCCTCATATTCAGTCTGGCCATAGATAGCTCCATCACAGTTTCCATCTCCTTCGGCCAGGTGATGGCGCGGGAATTTAATTGAATATCATCGTCCGAGAGTGGCTGGTGATCGAATAAGAATAACGTTAGCTCTATGGAGCGAGCCAAGCGGCGTTTAAGATTGAACATTGTAGAGTCACGACTTTCGATCAGATAATTGTAAAGCTCGACCACTTCCAGGGTCGTCTCCGGCATTTTTGATATACGCTCAGCTATCTCATCGAACGATGCGCATAGGTCGCGATTGTTCGTTCGAAGCTCGTCCGCAAAATGATCGCAGATCCTAGTGCGTAACTCGTGCAGAACGTGTCTCATTGCATCGTTGACAGTCGTACAGTCGAGTTCGATCATATTCAACGGTATCTAAATTAAAGTATTACACAAAGATTAAGGATGATTATTTGAAAGAATATTACACGCGTCGCTTATTACTGACAGTAGAAAGTAATCAAGTAATAAAGTGATCTTTTTGTTATTAACTTTACATTATTAAATTACAAAAAAATGGATATCGCGATATTATACTTAAACAATAAAGTACAAGATTCGGGTGCATAGATATTAATTTCAATATATTTGAGAGCCTAGGCAAAGAATGAGAAGAACAACTTATTTAACGTTTGGGAACATACAAACTCACCTTACGTCGAAACATGGAAATCTCTGCACTCAGTGCATCGTAACTCAGTATTCTTTGCTCAAATTCTCGAAGGAGAGGTGTGGGTTCGATCGTGAAAAAAGCATCAAGATTTTTTTCTGCAGTACCGTCTATAATGTATAATAAGCTATCGTAACGTGTTAGATATTTTGCCGGCCCATCGGTATGTGCACTAATTACGTTTAATACGTCATTAACCAACATCATTACCTTTAAAGTAAAGATTGTATATTACACTACGTATTTCCTTCTTACATTATAATAGAGTATGTTAGAATAGTAACCTGGCTCTCAAATCGAGATACGTGAAAGAGGTACTTCTTTTCTTTTAGCTCGGGAAATAAGATGGAATCAATGGTAGGTACGGAGGAAACTACTCTGACGATCATGTCAAAACAATGGGGTAGTAATTCTTGCATCTCCGATATATTCGGCTTACAGAGCAATTCCTTCGAATCAGATGATGGTTCCACGCAAACCGTTATCAAAGGAGTCCTACGTTAGAATGGTCTTAGGAAGAACAAATACAATGAATTGGCAATCTTACCCCGTAAATGAATTGGTATATCTAAGAAAACACGTACTTAACAAACATTAGATCGCTATATTCGTCTTCGAACGAATTTCCGGAAATGTATTGCAAAAAAAAGTCTCTAATATGTTGAAGAGTTCTTATCACAGTTGTTCGCAACTGTTTCGACAGAAGTGCATTTACTGTACGGAAATATCTTTCGATCAGGGACGTTGAAGCGTGGATTCCCTTTTCGAAGAACTTCGACCAAGCGTGCTTTTTTTCTAAAAAGATCTCAGCCACATCCGCAAGCCACTGTTTTTCGATCCAGTCTTTCGCAACACTACATAAACTCGCTACACTGCTCATAAGTTCTGGAGCTGGAATAGGTAAGTCACCGAGATCATCGATACGAACAATAAGCATATCGTCATACCTGTAACAAAAACAGTCAACAGACTAATGAAAATGTACTTATTCGCGGTGAAAATCTATCATTAGTAATATAGAATAAAAAGATAGAATAAAAAGTTTCTGCTTTATTTATCTGCATTTCATCAGCAGACTGAACTGAGCATACCATAATAAAAATAATTTGCAAATATTTTCTTCATGCTATGTATGTATATTCTACATTCGTATATAATCTGTATATGTATAATGATTTACCTCAATATTTTTTGTTAACGTTTAATATTATTATAATAAAATTTTATATATAATAATAATATAATTATAAAATATATGTATAATAATATAATAAAAATTTTCCAAAGAATCATTGTTCCTTTGATCGTGACACGAACAGAATACGGTGTTACAAATATATTCGCAAGTATATAGAATGTTTTTCTAACAATTTCCGTCACATTTTTTTAAACTCGCCCCGAATAAATTTCAAAATTTTGTGCTAGATAAAAGTCTTAAAATGACCACGTGTATGAATGTACATGCATTTTCAGTACAAATACTATCCAACGGCGCTAATAGTCTTACTTGGTGAACCACAAGTTCCTTATGTCCCGTAATAATTCATTACCGATGACTAGATTATGTTGGAGAAAATGCTCAGCTATTACTTTCGGTTGATGCCAAGGAACTGGTGCACGCAAATTTTGAGTGCGACTTTCGAAGTAACTTCTCTCAATTAAGATACGATTTTTTTCGTTGAAGTCCATAATATTATCACAAAATATTTCTTCATAGTCCTGGACAATCTTCACAATTATTTCCTCTACAAGTTTATTATAACTAAAATAAAATTTTGTTATTATTGTTAAGTTTAAAGACGGACTAACACAGTAATCTTAACAAACAGCATCAGGATAATTCTATAACAGGGTAATACTAAATTGGCAAGCTACAAGATGCAATATGCAACCATGTATGTAAGCAATACTAGTATTGAGGCAATGAAAAATAACCAACATAATATCACATAAACATTATGTACAAAAATTTGAACGGGTAGTGTTTTATGTAATCACGTACTCGTGACGCGCTCGTAGTGTTTTGGAGATCAATTTCTGCGCTTTTTGAATATGTGAGTAATCGTATAGTGGCACATAATCATAACATGAATGGTCGCCTAAATCTACAATATCAGGAGTGTCAAGTAAAATGATTAATGTCTCATTTGCTTGATCTGTGCTTTTAAATTCATCCAATTGTTCTTCGATTGACTTTGG
This sequence comes from Anoplius nigerrimus, assembly GCA_914767735.1. Taxonomy (NCBI): domain Eukaryota; kingdom Metazoa; phylum Arthropoda; class Insecta; order Hymenoptera; family Pompilidae; genus Anoplius; species Anoplius nigerrimus. Next base: position 11,730,053 of record OU612090.1, read on the forward strand.
CAGTTCAGCTTGTTTTTGTTGCAAAATCTGTCAGAGCAATTTACAGTTAAATACATAACAATTCTTTGATAAATTGCTCTTAAGCACAGAGTGAATGTCATATCAGTGTATATAACTATGTTCACTAGAAAATAGTTTATGAAAAAAATAACATACATGATCTTCGTTGGAAGGTATGAGTTGTACTTGAGTATAATATTTCAACTTTGAAGTGCTTTCGAAAAGTTTTTTTTTCTTTATCAATCTTTGGCAATAAGATTCTGGAACTAAATCCTTAAGACTTATAATAGTATTATCTGCTGTGTTATTAACTGCATAACTTGTCATTTTTTGTTCTTTTTGTTCATTGTGCTGAATTATATATTCAGCAGAGGGATATTTAAGTTTCTCAGCAGTATCAAATAAATACTCTTGATGATCTTTATGCGGTTTAGGCAACATTGATTGATATATCATTCTCACAGGTGGACAAACGTTTTCCACCGTTTTATTTTTTCTTATGTACCCTGGAAAGTTTGTTGTTATTTTTTTTCTTACTCGCTGGCACTTTTTCAAATTCTTTGATTCCTTTCTAATTCCTTCAGATTGTTGTACAGTCTCTGTTACCGGATCTTCTGTTGTGGATATTCTTGACATCCACCAAGGTTCAGGTATATCATCCTTATAATCAAAATTTGTAGAATCTTCGCTCATTGTAATACGTTGTAATATTTATTTAAGAGTAAATCTTTATTAAATTATAACACCTTACAGTATAACTAAATAAGTAGTTACTATTCTTTATCTGTTTATATTACCCTACCGCTGCACCTTTGAATGATACTATGTTTGCTCCAAAAATGAAGGGAAGTCATATGAGATCATGTTACCATGACAACAGTCACACGAATGCATTGATAATTGATCTAATACTAAACCATGGTTATCCATGTCTGTTTAATATGAGCCTGTAGTTATGATATTGAGTGAAATAAACACATTCTTTTTATTATTACAGTTTATTTATAGGCACAATATATTATGACACACAAATTGTTGATACAAATGTCTATAGTGTAAATATTAATGTCTAAAATTTGAGAATACTTTGTCAAGATTTATATTATTTCAATGCAGGTATATTTATCTTCCAATCGTATCATAATTTTTTTATTGTGGTAAAAAAAATGGATAAAACACGTTTTCATGGCATTTACAATCTGTTGTCCCAATTTCCTTCTCAGTTTTAAGATTATCATTTGCACAATTCTTTAGTGAACAAGAGAAAGATATGAATAAGACAACATTTATAAAAAGTAAAATTATTATAAAATTCAATATTCTCTACGCATTATAAGAAAGTAGTATTATTTAAGCTAGTGTCACTGTCTTATTACATTAATTTTAAAACTTACTATTATGCCATACTCTTGCTCCATATAAAAAGTTAAGTTGTTGACTGTGGATATTCTAATGAAATGTGAATGTTATTATACGAATAGTAAACTTTAAGAGTAATCTAGCGTAATAATACTTTCTATTTTTGTACTTCTAATCCTATTTCAGTAACAAATATTATATCTTACATAATAATTGGAACAGATGTCAAACAAGTGGTTATAGTTTAAGTACTTGAGCTTAAGATATATAAATCTTGCTGAATAAATTTCTGCATGCTATTAAAGGAAAATCTATTGCTTTGCAACAGAAAAACAATAATCTATAAGAAAATAATAGTACTTAGTCACTTTAAATACTGCAAAGAAAAATTATACATTTATATTAATAACATGTAAAAAATAAAAAAACTCAGTTACCATCAAAAAACTATTTGTTATAATTCGCATATTAACAAAATAAGTTTATTCTGTGCAATAGATATAGCAGAATAAAAAAACTTCTAATTTGTTGAGATTTTCATTATATTTACATACATTATCTGTAATTTCTGTTGTATTGAACTTCAAATTTATACACATGTATATACATATTACATTTCCTCATATATTTTCTTAAGATTTTATAAGAACACGACAGTTAAAACTTAAAAGCTATGGAATAATATACACTGAAAATAATTACGTGATTAAGTTATACTGTAATTCAGGAAACATAATAGCTAATTTGAACTAAATTTGCTACATATTTCAACATTGTATATTATAAATATAATACAGATACAAACATAAAATATTTATTGCATGTAAGTTTGTAGATGTTACAAATATTATGAACAAAAAAAATTAAAATAAAACAAAAATTTCTTTGGTGGAAAATAGTTGTACTATACACTAAAACTTTAAAATATGATGAGTATTTCAACAAAATTTGATATGTCAATTGGAAAATATAATGTAATTTTCTAAGTTCTTACAAATTGTAAATAATACAAACCCAAATACAATAAGATATAAGAATACTTCAGTCGTTTCCATAAAACTATATACAATTATATGTATATATATGTATATATGTATATATACATATAATATATACATATTCAAAGTGACATTTTATATCATTAGACAATTTGATTGAATAATGAGACACTTCCTTGTCTTCTACAAGTTCTGGGCAAGACCGCCCGTGCATCATGTTTATTCCTTCCTTTTTTATACCGGCATTTTTTGCATGTGTAATGAACACTTGTTACATATATACATGCCACTGGGTAATTCTAACCTCAATATGTATACTTCAAAAAGTACGACATATCACGACATAGTATATGTCATAATCATTTGTAGAAAAACTACATAAAATTAAAAAAATTACAACTTTATAATGTATCAAATCTTCAATTATCCAATATTTTTAGTTGATGTCAGTCTGTTAATATTCACGGTTTTTATAATTGAACCAATGACAGTAGAATACTTTGTATAGTGGCCAATGTATAAATGTAAAATGATTAATTGATTTTGATAAGTAAATTATAAATATATGTACTGACTAGCCACTGGCAAAAAAAAATTAATGATTCACTTAAACTGTGCAAAGTTAAATTTCAATAAGGACTGCGTGTATAATGTCTCAGATAATAAATCTGGTTTAGATACACATTAATAATATGAAATAAATATGTTATGACCATGGCAATAGTATTGTCTGTACACTGTTCAGATTGTGGAAGTTTATGATAAAAAAATGGAAAATATAAAACAATGTATTAAAGTGTAGCTTTATTAATATTGCTTTCAGTGTGATGTTATCGTTATGAAAAGCTTATATTAAATAAAAAATAAATATGTCTCAACTTGATACATCCGTGCATTTTTACACCTAATATTCGATGCAGTCTCTGAATTGCCATTGCACTCATCTTTTACTTTACTCGTTTTGATAATGCCAATGGATCCATTATTTCAAAACTTTATGGACTATTACAATATCAGTATTGCAGTATTTATGTGAATTATATTGTAGAAGATCCATAATGAGGCTATATTCTGAAAACAGCGTATAACAAATTTATAAGTATTTCAAAATTAACACATAGCTGTCAGCCTGTGCATTGCCTCATGGTTTTCCTCTTGTTAATCTCTTAAAAGATCTGAAAGTGCACATGAATTGTTAAGAAAATACACGGTGTATGAAATTTGAAGAAAAATGTAGTGGGTAAATATGATCATAAATGAAATAAGAAAATGGAATATCTTACTGTAGTAAATAAGTACAATAACAAAGCACTTCACCACATGTTGTATTCAAGATCATCTTGATCAAATGTCATAAAAAATCCGACTAGAGTTAGGTAGACCACAAAGTTACCTGCTAATGTTAAATAACAAGCACCCGTTTGTATCTGTAAATAAAATTTGATGTTGGAACATTGTCAAAAATGAAATACAACACATAGAATAAAACATTTTCCAAGAATAATTGTCATTACCACAGGATCATGAGCAGGAGATCTTGCTAAAACAATAGGAAGAGCAAAAGATGAGACAACAAAGCCCATTGTAATAAATATTGCCAACTCCAAGCATGGATTGTTGTTATTTCCAGTATCCTCCGTATAACGTCGAGCGATTATTGTTGGAATAGGTGCTAGCACATAAAACAATACCACGAAGAATGGCCACCATACTCTGAAATACGATACATTATCAAAATGTTAACAATTTGAAAGAGAAAAAAGTACTCACTTATATGTTGGTAATGCACAGCCGAGAATGACAAGGGTCATTCCAATTGAACCAGCAAATGCCAGAATAACTAGACTGTAATAATAGGATTAACTTGAAAACCATATTTGTTAACTAAAGAAAATATTGTAATCTTTTCATTATATAAGAGGAACACTCACGCTATATGTTGTCAAACAGCCGATAGATAACAATAGGAACAAAAAAAGATGGTAAATGCAACATTCTGATTGTATGAAAAAAATGTAATACAAATATTTAATAAGAAAGTTATAATATTTATATCTATAGAACACATTGTTACGTTGTTTCACAAGATAATTTATGCTGTGTATTTAAAAGCTAGTCTATAAAATTTATATCTTTATATTAAAAATCTTGTTAATCATTACTATTTTTTGCAATTTCAACTTTTTGGTCGTATTTTGTAGTCACAATAAAAACGAGGTTCTAGTGTGAGTTGACATTTAGTGCTTATCATACTTCGCATCATATTCATTGAGCTGTTCAATGTCTTTCTGAATTGATCGACCACAACCGCGACGAATAATCAACTTGAGTATAGTATTAAATTACGATCAAATTAAATTAGAAAATTTACGTCGAAGGTCGTTTCTATGCAACGCGCATAACAAAAGTTAAATACTGCATAAAGGTTATGTTTTAATATATTATTATTTCGTCCATTTTTCCATCCTAACGCATTATGTTTTTATCAGCATATTTTGTAAAGATTTTGGGGAATGCACAATTGCATAAATTCTGATGAGGAACGAGCCGAATAACCTTTTATCCCGGCCATTGCAGATTGATTTGACAAGTGTGTATATTTATCAAACTCTCACTCTATGGCTGCCGTGACGCAAACTGACATACAGGTTTACATGCACTTTTGCAACACACGAAAATGGTAGTTTTATATCGTTTTCGTACAAAATGTTGACTTGTGTTATTAGTAAAACATATTTTTGTTTCTTTCTAAATCTTCTTTGCCGTTCGTCTATAATTTTATTGCAAATCGGGCTTGCAGGTAGTTATGCTTTTATTCGCAACTTTATTATTATTTTATGGATAATAATACCCGCTATTTTTCTGTCTTATTGTCTACATATTAACTTATTCTATTTTGCAGAATTATGATAAAATCAAGTCTTAACATTTATGACTCATGATATCGATTTGATCAAATCGCAATGTGAAGCAGTGACAAACAACAATATCAATAACATGCTTATAAACCCTAAAAATTAAAAAAATTTGTTATAAAATAAACGTAATAGAGAAAATTTGTTCATCCTATTTGTTCCAATTCACGAACAAACAACTGACTGGACGAAATAATTTGCCCAATCCAATAAAATATTGACTATATAATTCTTCTGCCCAATCAGCGACGCGCCGGTAAGAACGCACGCTACATATACAAATTTTACCACTGAGTTAACCACCATAAGCGACTACATACTATGTTAGTTTCAAATGTAGAATGTTCATTGCATTGGCCGTGACTGTTGCTGGCTCGTGCGTAATCTGATACCGATTCGTGACTGCTACGTATACATTTTTTGTGTCAAATCCAAGTGAACAATGAGTGATTCGAAGAGGTAAACCATTATTAATAAGATTCTAATGATAAAATAAGATCTGTAATCTATTTACCGTACATCCAAACTCGTTATTTGTTTGAGCAAAAAAGCGAAACGTAGTACTTAAAATGCGAGAGAGACCGATTCTCAATTTCACGTTGTCATCATGTCGACGCAGCGTGTTACTTTCCTACATTTCTTCTCAGATTTTAATCGCCGACATGTAATTGAACGTAGATATCAAATTGTATCGTTTTTTGTAAGGTTTATTCGCAAAAATGGTAGAAGTACAATGACGCTAGTCGCGCTTATCATTTTTATGTGTCGGTCGATCATGGCCGTGGGATAGATTAAACATGACAAAGATGTTTTAGCAGAACATGAAATAAGCAACTTGCTGAAAGGAAATAATAATGGATGCATCATAACTTTTTCGACTATAGGAAATTAATCTTTATAGTAGAAATATAAACGTATTACATACATATAAGGCTATACGGCTTTTCTTTCTCTAATATCAATTCTGAATGTGTAAAATCATATCCATTTTTCCGACCTTTTAACATTCGCAATTTTTATTGGAATCAAATACGAAATTATCAATTTTACTAACAAAGCATTGATCACTTACAATTTACTAGATACAATACATACCTGTTTTACACCTAGCAATTAATTTGTTTATTATTTTCCTTGTCAGTAGCGTTTTAGCTACTTTCTAGTTTATAATCAAAAATATTAATATAAAATATGTAGCTTATAATTCAACTCTATAAATTGTAATTGTTCTCATCAAAATTACAGTGGTGAAGATTTAGCAACTGCCATCCTTCGCAAGAAGGATAGGCCAAACAGACTTTTGGTGGAAGAAGCCAATGCCGATGATAACTCAGTAGTAGCTCTTTCTCAAGCCAAAATGGATGAATTACAATTGTTTCGTGGTGACACTGTTTTATTGAAAGGAAAACGTCGCAAAGAGACTGTTTGTATTGTTCTCTCTGATGAATCATGTCCAGATGAAAAAATCCTTATGAATCGTGTAGTTAGAAACAACTTGCGCGTGCGCCTGAGTGATGTTGTTTCTGTACAAGCTTGTCCAGATGTCAAATATGGAAAACGCATTCATGTACTTCCAATGGATGACACAGTGGAAGGCTTAGCAGGGTAAACAAAAGATTCTGTGATTTATTTGCACACTCATAACAATACTGGGAAACTTATTACATATTGTCTACAGAAATTTATTTGAGGTTTATTTGAAACCGTATTTTCTGGAAGCATATCGCCCTATTCACAAAGATGATAACTTCACTGTTCGTGGTGGAATGCGTGCTGTTGAATTTAAAGTAGTGGAAACTGATCCTGGACCATTTTGCATCGTTGCCCCTGATACAATAATCCATTTTGAGGGTGATCCAATTAAAAGAGAGGTTGTAGACTAAATCTGTCATGTGATTATTTCTCTTAACTGTTACGTTAACATATTTATTTTTGTAGGAAGAAGAAGAAGCATTAAATGCTGTAGGTTATGATGATATTGGTGGGGTACGAAAGCAATTGGCACAAATTAAAGAAATGGTTGAATTGCCATTGCGACATCCATCTTTGTTCAAAGCTATTGGTGTGAAACCACCACGTGGTATATTGTTGTATGGCCCTCCTGGTACAGGAAAAACTCTTATTGCACGTGCAGTTGCTAATGAGACTGGTGCATTCTTCTTCCTCATTAATGGTAAGTCATCTTCCAATTTTGCCCCTCATTTCCCAGCTGGGATCTACTTAAGAGTAAAAAAAAAATTACTTTTAACAAGAACTATTTAATCTCTGTGTAGTTTAAATATTTAAATTGGTAGAATAAAGTGGTAATGCCATAGAATTTGTAACACATTTTATACTATCTGATAATAACAAACCATTACAGTGAGAAAACTTTGTTATTGTTATCATCATCATTACATGATACTGTGAAACACAAAGTAATTAACTTATCTTAAATGAAAGAAAAATTTGAAAAGTTTTGTTGCATGAAATTTTCATAATAACACTGCACCATAAAATAACATAGATAATTTATATTGTGTAATTTATATTAGTACCTTATTCTTGTAGGACCCGAAATCATGAGTAAATTGGCTGGAGAATCTGAAAGTAATTTGCGTAAAGCTTTTGAAGAAGCTGACAAGAATTCACCAGCAATTATCTTCATCGATGAACTGGATGCAATTGCTCCAAAGAGGGAAAAAGTGTGCAATTTTATGATTTTAACAAACTATTTTAAAGTTTTTTCTAAATCAAGGTCAGTGACTTATCAATGTTATTTATACAGACCCAAGGTGAAGTGGAACGCCGTATTGTGTCCCAGTTGTTAACTCTGATGGACGGCATGAAACAAAGTTCTCACGTAATTGTCATGGCAGCTACAAATCGACCAAACAGCATTGACGGTGCGCTACGTCGATTTGGTCGTTTTGATAGGGAAATTGACATTGGAATACCAGACGCGACTGGTCGCTTGGAAATTTTACAGATTCACACTAAAAACATGAAACTTGCTGATGACGTCGAATTAGAAGAGGTAGTCACAGTTATTAGAAGATATTATGGTTTCACATTGGAGAGTATTAATCTTGCTAAATGGTGTAATGTTTAGATTGCAGCTGAGACTCACGGTCACGTTGGCGCTGACCTTGCGTCATTGTGCTCTGAAGCTGCTTTGCAACAAATTCGTGAGAAGATGGATCTCATCGATTTGGAAGATGACCACATTGATGCTGAAGTCTTGTCGTCCTTGGCCGTAACAATGGAGAACTTCAAGGTACAAAGTGGTTAATGCTTAGGTGTGGCAGTATATTAAATGGAGTTTTGTTAGATCATGAAAATGTTGTTTTTCAGTATGCAATGACCAAGAGTAGTCCAAGCGCCCTTCGCGAAACAATCGTGGAAGTCCCAACGGTTACTTGGAACGATATCGGTGGTCTACAAAACGTCAAGATGGAATTACAAGAACTAATTCAGGTAACCATCTACAAGTGTAATTTGGACTCAATACGTCATGGTGTAGTACGTCAGATATGTATTATTAACATAAATAATTATATGCTTTGTAAATATAGTATCCTGTCGAACATCCGGATAAGTTCTTGAAGTTTGGCATGCAGCCGTCAAGAGGTGTATTATTCTACGGTCCTCCCGGTTGCGGTAAAACATTATTGGCAAAGGCTATTGCCAACGAATGTCAAGCAAACTTTATTTCCGTGAAAGGTCCAGAGTTATTGACGATGTGGTTCGGTGAATCAGAAGCAAATGTGCGCGACGTTTTTGATAAGGTGAGTTTTGTCTCTACAAATTTATGAATCTTTATGACGTTTGCACTGGTAATTATGTTTGTATATATAAAACAATTATGTGGGCTGTCAGATTTTCAGTAAACCTAGTATTATCCTTTCGCTGAGGCAAATGCTTCAACAGTTCGAATATAGGCAAAAAACAATTAGCTTTTGAAAAAAGTAAATACTAACAAAGATTTAAAACGTTGATTATACGGTCCTCAATACCATGAAGATGCTTGAATGATCTTAAATATGTACTTTTTATGTGAAACTGTAGATCTAGCAATTATGTATTTATCATATCTATGATGATTATGAAAGTTTTGAAAAAGGAAGCAAAAATGTAGAAAGCATGTAAGTGTTTTAAAGTATTTTCAAAATTATTATGTCAGAGAACATAAGTTAAAGTAATAATTATTAGTAGATTTAGACGCGTTTCAAAATTGGTTTCGCTTGAAATTCGGAAAACTGCACATGCTCAAAAATAAATTACAAAGCATCTTCAAGCACGCATCTGAAAGAGTAAGTCATGGGATGAAAATAGAATAAAGATTTGTTATTATATCCAAACTCCAAGGTGACTGGAACATACGCATCTAAATGTTCGGTGAATATCACTCACAACAAAAGCTTGATGGCGGGTAATATTTAACCGGAACTTTGATAAACTATATTATTCAGTGGTACTTTTCAATATTCTTTGCAAAAAGATACCATGAATTGTCCAGTAGTTTTCATCAAATAATGTTGCAAAATAATGCTTCGACTTCGTTTATCGTTTTGTGTCAAGTACACGAATGCTAAAAATATTTTCATAAACACGAGCCAATTCTTTATAAATCGTGTGTTTAGGCCCGTTCAGCAGCACCTTGCGTGCTATTTTTCGACGAACTGGATTCCATCGCCAAATCTCGAGGTGGAACTGTTGGCGATGCCGGTGGAGCCACCGACCGCGTCATAAATCAAATTCTAACAGAGATGGACGGCATGGGTGCAAAGAAGAATGTATTCATCATAGGGGCTACAAATCGTCCTGACATCATTGACCCGGCCATTTTACGTCCAGGCAGATTAGATCAATTGATTTACATACCTTTGCCGGATGAAAAGTCTCGTGAAGCAATCTTCAGAGCGAATTTACGCAAATCGCCAGTTGCTAAGGTCAGTATGTTATTTTTATCATAACATAAACATTTTAGGGATAAACAGTTTATACATTTTGATACTATATTTCGATACATGTATAGGTCAATTATTTAACGTAGAATCGCATTTAGTAAGAAAGCCTCGCAGCGCCACAAGCATCACTCAAATTTTAGTCGTATATTAATTTTTTAAATTTAATATTTGCAATTCCCAGAAAAAATAGCTTTGATAATGCTTAGAAATTGAGATCAAATTTTCTAAGAGGGAAAGCAAACATCTTAAAACTCTAATAATTTACATTTTTACTATTTGGATCTATGGACGACCATTAGCGTGCAATCACTAATACAGGTTAACAACCAATATAGTGGAACATATTATATTTTAGCATAGAATGTAAACCTACTAATACTTATAAAATCTAACATCACGTTCAGCCTCTTCGGTGCTAATATGTGCTTTATACAAATTACTTCTAGCAGAAAAAATAGAACGGAATTGCTTTAAATGTGATATTTACTAAACCGATATGATATTGTCTTGCACAGAGTATTGTGTATTGACAGTTCTTACGGATTTAATAATCCGTTTGTGTTATGTATCATGGAAGATTTGTATATTGTTTGGATAATATTGTAAGCAGTGTATTCTATTAACGTGATAAGCTATAGTGGATTCCGTAATCCACAAATTCTAAACTTTGAAACATCTATCTTATTGTCACAACCTTATAATGTGTATAATCGAAACATTTTGTGTCTCGCGTGCGTAGTAAAGTCGTGCACTCTTTAATCGCGAAGAGAATATTCCGGCTTTACATATCTTTTTCATGATTTGCATTTTTCGAATTTTGTTGTTTTTATTATTCTTAGTGATATAAAGTATACATACACTGTAAGTTTTCGACGAACACAATATTTATCATGCTGAAATTTCGTATAACTTTACTTTTTATAAACCTAGGTCTTATCTACGCGTAAGTTTGCTACAATATTTTACCGATGCACAAATTTGAAGTTCAATACATAAATCTGTGTGTATTTTTCGCTTATAATGCCTGCGTTGGTAGGCGGCGGTGTCATTACTCAGATGTATGATATTTATACCCGTTTCTTCTTGAGGCAAATAGTATCACGATTACTTAAAATTGACCGAATATTATTTAAAAAATTGAAGTGAATATCAAATTTGAAGTCAATCTTCATATACATCCTCTATTCATTTATATTGAGTGTATTACGATATTATGATATTTTTGTATTAAATTACAATGTTGCAGCAAACTTTATCTGAAAGATGTCAAGAGAAACATTAACTTGTTATACCTATATCTTCTATTACTTCAAATTGTATTAACATCCTTCTATTTCAGGACGTAGATCTAAGCTACATAGCTAAAGTGACACACGGTTTCTCCGGTGCTGACTTGACTGAAGTTTGTCAACGTGCTTGTAAACTAGCTATTAGGCAATGCATTGAGGCTGAAATTCGCAGAGAAAAGGACCGAGTAGCAAATCCATCAGTTTCCATGGATGTAAGTTGAACTTCTTAGGTTCGATACGGACCTTTTTACAGTAGAGTCCCGTACAACGCGAAGATACGCCCCGTTGCAGGAAATTGCGTTATACGAGACATTACATTACCGGATCGATTTTTGCAATTTCAAACTGAACAGTTTTATGACAAAATTTCATCAACTTATCCGTCCCATAATCCTTTCTTTGTACCTGTTATGTCTTTAAATCTGTAGGTACATGTATCATTATTATTTTCTAAACCGCTACTTTCTTTTTAAACTGTCAACTTCACTGTTCATATATAAACAATAGGTAAGTGTATACATTTGGTTTCCTAAACAGAGAATAAAAAATTGTGTCAAGATATTAAATTTATTTTACGGCTAGTACGAGTACTAGTACGCATTTTTCTGGCCGTGTTGCACGAAATGGCGTTATTAGTTTCCGTTATACTGGACTTCCGTTATCCGTTTCCGCGTTACACTGAACTTTACTGTAGTATAGATTGCAAGTAACGTTTCAATCATTGTAGATGGATGAGGATGACCCGGTACCGGAAATAACAAGGGCTCATTTCGAAGAAGCAATGAGGTATGCCCGACGATCGGTATCGGACAATGACATTCGAAAATACGAAATGTTCGCTCAAACCCTTCAGCAATCGCGAGGATTTGGCACGAATTTCAGGTAATATATATAAGGATGAAAATAATACAGGACCCTAGATTACGCATCGATATTTTGTAAACTCACTTACTGATCTTAGGCTTAATTGATTAACTTTTGCTGAGTTATCAATGTGTTTATATACAACTCTTTGTTTGTCTCACATTTTGCCCCATTTGACCACTTTGAAAAAAAAAACGTATTCTGTAAATATGAACGCATTGGAAAGCACTTATGATGAACCTGACAGCTTAACAAAATGAATTTAATATACATATGACATTAGTATCATAGTTGTAACATTAACAATTTCTACGAGTTTGTTTAAGTATAACAATTCGTAATTATCACATTGATTGCTTGACAGATTTCCACAAAGTGGGACAGTCGGAACTCAAGACGCCACGCAAGGTGATCAGACCTTTCAAGATGATGGAGATGATGATCTCTACAGCTAAGTCGCCGTTTCTTCTCCATTGCAGTGAGCATATGACAAAAGGGCCTGTTCTGTTACTGTATACATTTTTCACAGAGATGATTTTTAAATAATTCAATGATGCAAAAAATACATAAATAAACTACTTAAATAATTGATATTTTATATGAAGTATGTATAATTATGCGTGTGTAGGTACGATAGACGATCACACTCTAACTGGATTATTGTAAGGTGGATTATGACATTTCGAAAATACAACCATTTTCTCACATAAGTGATTTGCATGTCAAAAATATTTGTAGCGCTAAACGAAAGAGATACAAATTCAAATCGTCGTCTGTACTTCTGCAAAACATGAATATGATTATATTTCTTAAGTATGTGATGAGCATTAAAAATTTCCGTAATACACTTATTCTTTCATCAGCTATTTTTTGTAAATGCTTACGATTATGAAGTATTTGTTTCTACAATCTTGTATTCGCTTACATTCCTTAAATTATTTTGTATGAATCATTGTCGTCAGAGACGGTAGTAGACACTTTATTTTTATTTTGACTCCCGATTACTTGCTTATGGTTAATGGTATATGCACGATTGTTCGAGTTCTCTGTCCAGTTGATTGAAGCTTTCACGGTACGACAAAATGCAACGAACTAAATGGGAAAAAATGTTGAAGTTAAATAGTTACAAGCATTTACGTTGCATGTGTGTACGTACAAACTGCCCTAACAAATACTTCATTTAAGTTTCGATTGTGTACGCATTTTTGCTAGGCGATTTTCTACGTCATAATTAGTTTGGAATAAATAAAGGATGTGATAATATTATACACTGTACGATATAGTGCATATTATACATTGTACGATATTATTGTGTAAATTATACAGCCGGCCGTGGCACAGATGGGACCCTTTTGGCGCATTGTCACTGTACCCCATTGTTCAACGTTCAGAAATTAACAATGTAGTTGGATGTTTGTGCTATATTAGTCGAATTATTGCATCTAGCGATATGTGGTATTCGTAAAATTTTCGTCACTCTATCCTTGAACAGGATGTTTCGCATATAAATTGCCAAAGAACAAATCGTTCTTGAGTCATCATGCTTTTTTTTTTCAAACCGATACAACCACGATGACTTAGTCTTTTAGTCCACATCCTTATTTTGCATAGGACCGCTCGAGAGTTTTTGAAACTGGTAGTAAAATTAGGTAAGGTTATAAGTTAAAATTATACAGATAATAACAATAAACGTCTATTTATATTGTAATTTGCACAATAACCTGTATGCATTCATGCCTAACACGTCGCTATTCGATAAATCTAATTGCTGTATTATTTCATGTTGCGATCACAGTGTATCAGGCATTTATAAAAGAAAGTTTCACTGCCAAAACTACACGGTTGCAGCGATCTGATCAATAACCGATTTTCTATTATATGTAATATTCTCATAACCCGCGAAATATTCTTATGTAATTGGAACGAAAGACATGAAAATTAAATAAATTTTGACTCCCGATCTATGCAAGATTAAATGTTTCCATTATGTAATAATGCTATTATTATTATAGTAATTAATATTTTTATTTTCCTTGTGATTGTTCATAGTAGTTCTTAATTTTTAGTAAATTTACGGTATAGTGTCAGTTTATGTTCTACAATGTTGAATTGGATTGCAACAAAATACGTGAACATTGCGAGAAATACACATATTTCACCAGCAATTTAAACTACCACTAATTTGTAATCGTAGATTTTTTAACGATGCAAGTGTTATAGATTTAAGACTCAAGAAGAAGAAAATTGCTAAAGCGTAAAATAACTTTTGAAGTAATAAAGAAATATGAAAATTGCAACAAAGTTTTCTTGGAATCTATTTTGACATACAAGGGCGCTCTGCGTGGGCACACTTAAATCCTAAATCGGAACATGTACGTGGCTACTTTACTAAGAACAAAAAGAAAATGTCAGGTCGTTACGGACGAAAAGAATCAACAGAATTGGAGTTAAAGGTAAGACAGGCAATGTCAATACTCAAATATTGACGTTCTTGGTTATTTGCTAAATAAATTTATTAGTATAAAATATTTCAAATTGTAGTCACATTTTCACAATATTGTTTAGATGTATCTATACGTATTTTTATCATTGTATCTGGTTTTTTTTTATGAAAAGATGAAGTCCCTACGCTGATTTACGATAATTACAAAGGTACGCTTTTGCAATGCGAAATTTTAGCTTGTAAACATCGCTCAATTGGAAAATATGAAAAAAAAAAGAATCGATCGGATTATCCATCATTACTGTGTGAACAAATTAAAGATCTGTTTAAGAAATTACGAGTTATGTAGTACAGATTGGTACCGCATACAGTTATCTTTTTATAATCACTGAATAAGAATCAAGATATAAATTGACAAGACTGGAATTGAGAAACCTATAAATATTTTCTTGTCAGCTGAGAGAATGTCAAGAGAAGGTATTAAAAAAACAATGAGATCTCAATTATTTAACATCTAACAATCGAAAAGTAATTCTAGCAGCATATGATTTGTACATTGTAAAATTCGCAAACACGCAATTTTTTATTCACCGACTCGTTTTCTACGAACGGCCTACAGACTCGTTTATAATTAAGGATGATACAATATAGGCTAAAAAAGGATTGAAAGTAAATAAACTACGCGTTACAGATGTTTAAAACAAAAAGTTGTCATCGTAGCCGTAAAAATCGTACTTTAATACACACTTCATCATAGATAAGGCTGGAAGTATAACGCATTAATAAATTATAAGAATAAAAAGAAAACAATCAATTTACTTTTAAAGGCTAGATTGCATGTATCATGTCCGCAATATATCTACATGTACATTGCACAATGTACTCATTTTTTCTATTCACATCTTGCCCCTTCAATGAAGTTGAAATGGACGCTTCAAAAATGCGTCAATGGCTGCAACGGATGTCAATTTATACTTTAGTTGTGCAGTTTGTATAACATCAACCTATACATACAAATATAACATTTTTTTTTTGTAACGTTAAATTATTAAAATAAATGCTACAGTTCGTGACCAAATATTGACAGTTTAGTTGTCGCTGTATTATATTCATAACTATCGTACGAATAATGAAGTATATCTTTTTGGGAAATGTCAGAAAATCTTTACAATAAAGTTGCTGTTGTCTGGATGTTCATTTTGCACATATTTTTCGTTGTTATTCCAACTTCAATTCGATTACAAAAGAAACGTAACTGGTTGATATTTGGTAAGAATTAATAAAGATCCTTAGAGAAGGAAGCGAGCACGGTAGAAATAAAACTATGATATGGCAGCTTTTGACACTGATAAAATTTGACGCTTCCCATTACGCTACGCCCGCTTACAAAAAACGCTGTTGAGACAGTTTATTTCATAGAAACAATTCGTCCGAATGGGTATGATTTCTCAATATACGTGTATTATGAAAACATTCTTACCAAATACATGTAATTCACATCTCCGCTCATTGGGCTCTTTACAGTGAGCAATCTTAAATATCTGTTAGACTACAATAATTTCTATTAGCTAATTACATATTCGCTACAAAGACGTCGACGAAGTTCTCATACGTGTTGTTATTCCCAAGAAGAAAGCGGCAATTGGAACCGAGAGCGTTACACAAAGGCAGTCTTTCGAAATTACCAATCGACCATATGTATTTATCACTTGAAGTCCGATTATTTAAACGTGTCAGATGACGCATTACCAAAAACATTCTCTCTCTCTCTCTCTCTCGCTCGCTCATTCTCGCTCACTCTCTCTTCTAATTTCTCTCAACTCTCTCTCTTAATCGACTAATTTATTAATTTATAACTCTCTTCCTTGCAGTTATCACCTAACGTTTAGTTTTATTGGACATGATTTGAAGCGATAGGTACGACCAGATTAAGTTCAATCACCCTTTCCAAACATTCCTCTACCCTTATGTAGCACTTCCTCTTCTCTGTCTTCGTCATCCTGGTTCATTCATACCATCCTCCTTCCGCGCTGCCCTTCTTTCTCTCCTCATCGTTCTTTGCCCCCTTTCGTTATTTTTTTTACATCATTTTTACTCATTTTTTTTTGTTCTTTTCTGTCTTTCGTGTACCTTGATTATAATGCTCAATCTGTCCTTTGCGTAACTGGCGGGAATTCGGCGTCGTCGTCCAAACGGAATGGCGCACCGCCTTTCGGCGGACTTTCAGTCGCTGCTATCATTTCGTGATATTTCTCCGACTCTAGAAGTACCATTCACGGGGTTATAAATGTCTGTCGTCGCTTGGGATGAAGAAGCGGATGTAACGATTGTGATGTATATGGATAATGGTCAATGAGAAATTACGCATTTCCATATTCATGTTCGTGAGTAAGTTATATATAGATTTACTGATACACGAATAAAAAGATAATTTTCTTTTATACATTTAAAAAAAAAATAATGATGCGTTAAAACTAAACCTATGTTGCGGTAAGTTTTATTGAAACCCTTTCTACCTCTTCACTGTCCTCGGTGAATTTTGACACCATTTTATTAGGGATACCCATAAGTAATGTTATTAAACGTTCGGGATGTGATCTTAGTACTTTTCTCAAATACGGGGGCATTAATTGAGTTTATTTCTCATCTGTTTATCACCTTCTCGACGCCGAGATTGGCAATTTGGATATTTTGGAGTAAAATACATTTAGCCAGTCAAAGCTGTTATTCCCTTTATGATTATTGAATGTTTTGCCAGCAATAGAGATGCTGCAAAGATCTGAAAAAGGTGATAGTCAGATGGAACAAGATCAGGTGAGTACGGAATATACAAGGAGAACTAGAATTCCGAATTCTCTACTTTTTACTTATGAAATTCTCACGGCATATACTGTTACGTTATCACGCAAAGGGATAACACCGTCTCCGTTAGTCAAGGTACTGACCGCAAAGAAAATTTACATTAATAATTTCTTCGACATTAAGCAGCTTAAAGTGAACCACGCAACACATATTCCACCAGAACAAATAAGGAACTCTTGCTTCGATGAATCTCAGGCTCAGGATATTTTTTAGCAATTATCTATTTGAATCCCATTACTCTCTCGTTCCGTGTGTCATTATAAACAAATCCCAAAAACATTTTACTTTGCAGAAATTAATAAACATAGTGGACCTTTGCAATTTGCTACTTCTATGTTTGTCGTTTTCTATCATGTAAATGATATTTAATACTCTTCAGATCTCTGAGAAACGTAGAATCTCCTCCTTAATGTTTTGAATAACAGCGGATATTTCCCGTTATCACCCATATTAACCAAATAAATAAATATAAACCCTCCCAATATTAACCGAAATGCGAATGTATAATATAAGTATCTGGTTGAATGTATATGACCGAGTAGGATCGACATTTATGAGTACCCCTAATACACTGTAGGTAAGATCAAATTATTGTATGTGTAAAGAATAGACGCAACAACAATGTAAACGTATTGTTTTGAATAGTTTGGAAAATGTCGAGACCGAATGCACTTGAAATGAATTGAAATGAATTTTAAAGCGATTTATCGGGCAATTATATTTAATTTGACGACAACATATTTTCAGATTCATTTCAAAACATTACATGTCTTTTTGTAACGCGACTCCTGATAAAATTATTAACATAACGTCATAATAGAAGGAGAAATGTAATAATACTATTTGTAATATTGTTGTGCTAGAATGATGTATAGCTATATAAGGACATTAACAAAAAGCATTTTTCATACTCACTCTAATCTTATACATATCTTCATACAGAGTGAGCCATGTAACATGTTTACCTTGATAATATCCGTTCCTAGTTGACCGA
The DNA here is from genome assembly GCA_914767735.1 of Anoplius nigerrimus. Taxonomy (NCBI): domain Eukaryota; kingdom Metazoa; phylum Arthropoda; class Insecta; order Hymenoptera; family Pompilidae; genus Anoplius; species Anoplius nigerrimus. The sequence continues at coordinate 11,748,726 of OU612090.1, forward strand.
TCCAAATGCTTTTTTTTAATAATTTACTACGAAACAGTTTACAAACTCATAGCATGTATAATTGAGCATATTCTTTATAAACTTTTCAATGTCGTGAAAATTTGTTATCGCAAAGTTTTTCATAGCAAGTTAAATCAATTTAATATGTATACAGGAATATATTTTTGACTGCGAAAACTATAAACATATTACTAAGTTTTCAGTCTACAAAGATGTTTTTATTCTACTGTATACTCCATTTAATGTTAGTTGCTATTTCAATGTCCGCATTTTTCATGTGAAGTGCACAAATAATTGCTTGTTGAATTAATTTGGCATGTGTGATACAAATGTTCAAATGATGCAAACTATTAGTAATTGAGTTTATTAAACACGCTAGAGCGACTGACTTGAAAAATCTTAAAGAACATTTTGCAAAGCATTTACACAAACCAACATAAGTATTCCACTATATGAAATAATTGCAAAATATATAACGAAATGGGAACAAAGCCAAAAATAAACACTATCAAACCTGAAACTCGAAATAATTTGGACAAAAGGTGCCAGAGAAAACGCTGCATGTTGACATATTGACATTTGAAAAAATATACTTGATATAGCAGTAATAAGCTACATGAGAAAAATAATTAGTTATTTTACCATGTGTTTTTACTCATAACAAGTTCTAATGAATTTTATATTACTGTCTGTTTTGCAGAAATTGTTATGTACTTTATATACATTTTCCGCATATTAAAGACAAATTTATGTGATATTTTCTCTAACACGCTCAATGGTTGTGCGGGGAAAAAAATGGGATACTTATGATAAAATTGTTTTTGCCTGATAACAATTTTCAAATCGTAACCATAAAGTTAAAAATTTATATTTATTGCAGCTGTAATCAAGTCAGAATAGGGGTCCGTCAATTATTATTGCAAAAAGGTCAAAATATATTTAGTCGTTAATTAATTTTGATATCGTGTTACGAATTCATATTATTTTCTTTAAGAAAATTTAAGAAAGAAAAGTAAAATTCTGTGCAATAAATAAAAATCGTCAGACTCTTATGGTCACGATGTAAATATTATTCATGGTATAAAAATTGTAGATGGTGGCGAATGATAATTTGCAGATTCGCTTTACTCATCAATTGTTTATAAAAATTAGTCAACTGATGTTGCTGAACAAAATACGCGTTGAACAATTTAATACAAGCGTAAGTGTCAGAACCAGTTCAAGAGCGTACATTATTGATGACCTTTTTTGGATGCAATTTCTTATTTGGCAGTAGACTATAAACACGGTACCAATCAGCCCACTCTTTTAATAGTATTTGCGTTTTACTTGTTTTACTCATTTCTTTCAGTTCATTTTATTCTACTCTCGAGGAAATTTAAATAAAAAATATCCCTTAACTATCAAATTAATAAACTGTAATAGTATCAAAAAACAATATTCTGTTTCGCGTGCACACTGTGATGTACTAATTTATTTCGAATATATTGCGTGCGTATTATATTGGACAATTCATAATCTCAAAATGCTTTTCATTATTAATTACTTTATATTGATAGTTATTATTTCAATTAAGAATAACTTTATAGTACTTTCAAAACAAAAAATGTAGTATTATTACCAAACAAAAGTTATACTCGCTTACGTATTCGTTAGAATTATCGTAAAGTTTAAACGTTATTTTTCTTTTTATTACCACGTATTACGTTCTCTGATTTTCAAATAGAATTTCGTACACGAACGTTTAGAAATTTTCTTTCTGCAGCTACAATATTATCGTTGTATACGACATAATAAAACAAAACAAACGAAAAATGCGTTAATAGGAAATAATTGATATAAAACGTGCTTTTGCTGCACAGTTGAAGTCTTTGTCAAACTACCTGCATATAGTACAATACTTCAAAGTTAACATTACATCTACAGTTTCTTCTACAACTCTGACATAGTTTATTTATATTTGTTATACTGAATAGTTTCCTTATCTGTGTTCGTCCCTGTAGATTCTTTGAACGTAAAGTAAGTTATAGTTTCTACGAGTAATTACTGAAAACAATTACCTTTGAAATATTACTCGGAATCACAGTTACCGACATTAAATTGTTTATTGTTTCAAATAGTAAATGAAAATCTGATTCGCTTAACAGAAATCTTATTAAGTTTATCAAATTTCTAATGACTAATATATTTACACACTTTTGGAAACTTAATACGGCAAACGAAAAAATTTTAATTTATTTTCCCGATCAAATAAAATAAGAAGAGGTGATACTACCGCATTAAAATATTACAAAAGTAATAGATAAACACTGCTAACCCAGAAGTTCCCATGGCTTAGTAGCTAATCAGTGAGCTCCGATTTGTTTCTGAGTTAAATAACGACACATAATGATCAAAGAAATAATAATAGTTTAAGAAATCGCCATAAAAGTTTTGCGTTCGTTTAGGCACGGAATATTTAACATAATTGCAACAATATGACTTCTGACAGCTATGAATTATGATCCTGTTATTGATAATATTATCAATGACTTGTCATAAAACGTAACATTTCTATTATATCTGTCACATTAATGTATCAATTCTGACCGTTTTCAGATGGTCTGGTATATCACTTTGTTAATATAATTTCACATCATTAAATTGTGAAAAGCAAATGCCTCTGACAGTGTATGACTTTATTCAGACGTAAAAGGCTGACGCGTACTCTTATAAAGAACGATGAACGATTGCATTAACAAGTAATTCAAGAAAAACGTGGCACAAGATATGACTCTTGGCAATGAGTGTAGTGGTACTAGCATAACAGTGGAAAAAGCAAACTCATCTTTATGTGTTATGAATCAGCGGAGACGCTACACAAGTAACTGAGTAAATATGAACTTGCAGACCCCCTGATTATGAAATGTGGTTGTCCTTAGGTGCAGAATACTTGGAGCACTAATTAGTAACTCGGTGCAATAGGTGTAGTATGAATGGGCTATTTGAACATAATACTATAGAATCTGCGATAAACTGTAAAGTCATACTTGTAATTTTTTCTGGTGCTGTCATATTCATTATCCATCTATGTAAATAGATAGTGAACGTGCATTCTCCGTTCTCTATATTGCTGTTTCCTTGATACACATTTTAGAGATAGTCTCTATATCAGTTGATAAACTATACACTATTTCGTTTTTTAACGCAAACCCCCAAAATGAGTCCCAAACAAATGTTTTGCCATTTAAATATACAAAATGTACCCACACTCTCATTACATTCATTTCGATTAATAGTATATAACAGATATAATGAACCAGTTGCAGATTGTCAGAAGCATTTTAAACAACGTAATAAAATAATTTAAAAAATTGCCCAAAGCCACTAACACAAACATTTATTATAACATTTAAATCTAATTGAAATATGTAGTAGTTTTGACTGAAAATTTATATATAGAATAGCTCCCCATAACGCTGTAACTCTAAGATCCAAGAAAAGGATTCGTAATATATTATCTATAAATTTCATAACGCTAATAAGACTACATCACGTATACAACGCGCGTCTCAAATCAATTTAAATTGAATTTGATAACTTTTTTTACACGTTTAAAAACTGTTACTCGTATAGAATCCAAATCTTTACGACTACATGGGCCTGAAAATGCTATTAAAGCAGCGCGTGTTGGACAGATTACAAAACCCATAGTCGCTTGATATAGATTGTAATAATATTTTACTTTTATATACACACAAAAAAATAGAACAATGTAAAATTTGACAACGTGCATAACTTATCCCAAATATTAATTGGCGTTTAGTGATTACATGCATGGCCTTGTGCAGGTAGAAGCTTTTTCCTCTAATGAATGCATCTATTTATAATAAAATATCTGTAATTTGACGAAGCGTATACAAGTTAGTTTAACTATTTCTTCTAAAATCTTTATCTCGTCGAGGAGTGTACAACGGCGCTTTGTATCACTTAGTACCCATGCCGCATATGAGCGAATTGTTATTTTGATATTTATTACGTCCGTTTCCTGTTCTTTGCGTTGTGTACATGGAAAGTTGAATCCAGACCGAAGCGAATATTATCACACTCGTTCCATTTGGGAAAATGGGTGAGGAAGGAAGGGAGAAGTATCACTTTTTTTTTTAAATTTTAAGCATTTTTGCTATTGTCAGCTTGTAATGATTATTTTCCAACAACATTCACTTTGGTCTGGGTTACATATCCCCCCTCGTACATTAATATTTACAAAGTATTAATATTTTGTATTGAAATGAACACCAAGATCAATTTACACGAAATAATTATACATTTCAAACAATATTTTAGATACATCTATGGATATAAAAGAACTGGGTGTTTTTCTGTTAGTATTTAAACACGATTGTCTGAATTAATCTTGATAAAAATAAAGGAATTTCTTGCAAAAAAAATGCCACGTTTACAGAGAAAAAAGTCGGTTTTGAACATAAACTTCTGATGGGTCTAACATGAATTGTATCTATCTTTTAACCAATAAGTACATTATTCTATGCAAACATACATACGTGTCTAAATCATCATAAAAAATGTCTATCTGACATGTAAGCAAAAGAAGTTGGTATGTACGAGAGGGTTTCCATGTAAAAACATTGATGATGCTGCGAATGGGTGGATGAAATTGGCAGTAATTATATATATGTATGTATATATATAAATATATAAAAAAAAAATGTATAAAATCATGGTAATAGAAAAATCGAGGGGCTGAATAGAGGACATACCAGTACCTGACATGGAGTCTGGTGAACGGCCACGCAACGCACCCGCGTAGCTATTTATGCAGGCTTCGGTGGATAATAAAAAGAAAAAAAATTACATCAAGTAAAGTCAAATCTTGGGGCCCCCCCTTAGCCCCTGAGGAAAATATCTGATAAATCTTGTTAAGGGGTACAAAGCGCGAAAGAACCGAAATATAAAGCAAATAATAACGTAAAGGCTTCCCAATTTTTTTTTACAGATACACACACGCGCACGCTTATAGGAAAACAAATTCTACTGCCGAGCGATATTTTCATATTAAAAGCTGTAGTGTCACAATCTTTCAAATAATCTAGGCAATAAAGTTTCCATCGCTACTTCTACTTGTAATATGATCTATTATTATAACTAACGCAAGATTTGATCCAATTTATGGATTCAATGTTGGCTGCTCTTGACATATATACACATTGAACCAACTGATAAATTAATTACATTTACTTACAATTCTATGTAAAGAACCATTTTCCGTTATTTGTACTAATCCAATACCGTTATAATATTCAACTGTGTGCTCACACTTCACTCGCAAGTTGTTTAAATTTTTATTGTATCCGTCATGCATTTTTTAAATGTATTATAATATATTTACGTATTCAAAGCAAACATAATAATAATATTAAGTGTTACTATTTTGTAACTCACGGGCTTTGTGTAATTAAATGCTATTTTTTTTAATGTCACGTCTTCACATTTTTTACCTATTTACGATGTCATAAATATATGACAGAAATGTGCGTTTTTTTTTGTCCATTATTTTAGTATGCATACATGACTGCTGTAAATGATTTAAACCCGACCTGTTGTGTAGTTGTACTACATAGAGAATTTTTTCGAACAACAGCCGGTTTACTGAGTTTTGTACAAGGCTTAAGCAATGTCTTACACTTTCCTCCCTTACATTTCCTAAGTTTGTATTCAATAGTAAAATTGTTATTACAATTTCGTTTATTTACATTAAAGTTTGTTTGCGATATCCTACATATAACGAATTAAACTCAGTATCATACCTGCATTTTGTACTATTTGTGGAGATCCAGCTGCTGTCACAGAAACATCTCCAGAACCTGATCCACCCGTTGAAACACTGGCACAATCAACTTCATCTTGTTTACCATCTAGTCTAAAAAGATAATGGAATGTTAAAATCGGTATATTCTGATAATACATTCTCATCATGTGACAATATGACAAACCTGTGTTGCTTTAAAAGTGTACAATCTCCTCCCTCCGTTATGTCCAAATTATAAACATATAAATAACCATCAACACTTGCCACTAGCAGCCTTAGTACTTTTTGTATTCTAAAGAGAAAAACAAATGAATGACAAAGATACTGCATACATTCAACGAAACCACCTTACTTACATAGTGATGGCACAAACATTCTTTAGCCCTTGAAATGGCAAGTGGACACTGGCAAAGGCACGTCCTTGATTAAAAACATCTGTTACTTGAGAGGGTAAATAATTAGCTGACGCTGATACTGCTTTTGTCAAATATCCCATCCAACTCTGCACTTCTTCCGCTGCTTGCTTTGGTCTGAACAAAAAGCAATAGTGAATAATGATATAAACATTAAAAAAAATGTATAAATCCACACAAACACAAATATATATCTAAACATCTATTAAACAAAAACGAAAGTTTAAGTATTACTAGTGTAATGAAAACAATAGTTTTTTGTTAATACAAATCTTGATGTATCTAGCCATTCGTTCGTACGAGGTTGACAGTTGGAAGTAGAATACATGCACCATCATGTATTAATAATACTTGAATTTTGTTTCATAATAATTATGTGGTTACCAATTCTCTTAAATTAATGACAAAATTTGTGGAAATACATTTACATGAATTGAACATATTACTTTTGTTCTGGTTTGGGTTAATTGATTGACTGTTATAAGGGAATAGTCAATATGTAAATATACCTGCCAAAATAAACAAGTAACAAAGCTTAATTACGAAGACCTTTCTATTTCTAGCATAGTTAATTGCAGATGAAAACTAACTAACCTTTTCGTAAATATTTAAGATGCAAATTTGAAAAAACATACGTTCAAATGATTGATAACATTTACAAAATGTATGAAATCGTATACAACAAAGACATACGCTTCTTTTGGTTCCTCCAGCTTAAAAATATGCACTGTTTCTGTATTACTTGAACAGCAGAGAAACATAGAATCCATACTAAAAGCCAAGCTGCTTATCGATACACATCTTTTGACTCCTCGGCGAAATTCAAATAGTTTTGTACCGTCATTTACCTTTTAAGAAAAAATAGTTAAAAAATATTTCAACATATTTTAAAAGTTTCAATTTGTATACATAACTATTAAGAAGCATGCTCACATGAAAGACTCGTATCACTGTTCCTTTCTCTGAGGCAGTTGCTACTTTAGTGCCATTAGGACTGAATGCCAGTGCTGCTAATGGACTATCATGTGCAGGAATCATTGTTTTGGCTTGCTACAACACACAAAGATAGTTCGAATAAAATTTATTTTATGATAAATATTTCAAAACACTTACCAAATTAATAGCATCAAATATTTGGACTTCACCAATTGTATTTGATCCTGGGTAGGCTAGATAACAATTATCACTGTTTATAGACAATGTACAAAGACCCGCAAGGTTGGGTGGAGTATCACGTATTGTGTGCAGCACTTTCATGTCCCTTATATTGTGAATGTATAATGATTCCTCCAAACATACCACTAACCTCTGCAAAAATAACATACAACAAAATTAATTATTGCTCATGCACATATCAAGAAAATTATACAACTTACTGCTCTGTTTAGTTTGACAGCCAAAATTGTGTTGGAATAACTGTAGTTACAAATTTCCGTCCCTTTTCGAAAGTGACAAACTTTGAGCTTACGGGGAGATGATAAACTAACAACTGCCACCAAGCTGCTACTGAATAAGCGTTCAATGATGCATATATCCTCAGTATCTAAGAATATTGTCAATATTTATTTATACATATTGTCACACTATTCATAAATATGTTTAAGTCATTACCATTTTCATATATTTTCTCAAGTATATCAACGGAATTAAGAGAGAAAAGCTTATAACCAGCCTTTGATCCAACTGCCAGAGATCTGAAATTTAATTTGAAGCAATGACATTTATTTATGTTCAAAAGGACAACTTATGATTAATATACAGGCATTAAAATGATTTATTGGTTTTTCTGAATTTATTGCAATGACATTCTTTAGAAGAAATACAAACATTTAGAAATTTTCCTATTTCAGGTGTTAAGTAGATTAAAGTAGATAATAGGAAAGATTAAAAACAGCTGCTGTCTTTTTGCACAGTCCATTGTGAAAACATTAAAAAACATATACGACAAATGAACAAACAAGCGAAAAAGTAAACAACGTCTGCGTAAATAATTCATTTTTATCTGTGCGTAATGACGATTTTAAACTGTGCAGCGGCTGTGGTTACTGGAACGAAACAAAATAAATTGCTAGACGAAGGAATACGTAAGAGAAATATGAAAAACGACGCCATTCGTGTTTGGTAGAGGGGAGACGGGTACAAGCTCGCATCTAAAAATCCTTTCTACGGAGACAACTTGCCGTTTCGTAATCGAAAGGAGAGCAAGGTTAGAGAACAAAGAAACTGTCTTGACGGACACTCAAAATGCCACCATGGGCTGCGACACTTACGTGCAATCTTGATTAAAATTAACGAAGAATACTCCACTCTGAGGATCGGCAGTCTGATTTGCGAGGTTCATTAGTCCTGATATTCCGTATTTGAGCCCTTGCGTCAATACATCCACGTTGCGTGCAAGATTTTGCATAAATCGCACGGACGATGTGCGCACAAACGCTTTTATCCGTCTATTTTCCCTTTTAGTATTTCTTTTCTTTCCACTCCCTCTTTTGTGCCTCCCGACACTTCCTATTTATCTATCTCTTTCTATTTCGCACGCTCGCGCGCTTATACGGAGTAATCACAAACCTATACCTGACGTCGAATGATTCCTACAAGTGACTATACCGCTACTATTCCATATTGAACAGCTGATATTCATAGTTAGACGATTGGAACAATGGAACGTGAAACATCAATTCGAGTTTCGCATGTTCCGTCGTCATGACAACAGAAATCTCCCAAGAAAGACGCAATCTGTTACTACTCAGTTGTCACGTCGCAGTATTATTGCGTAGTATGCAACGTAATATTATCAACTTTATCAGAGAATTGTTGTGCTTGTAATCAGTACTTCCAGCTATGATCGTGCTAACTTTTATTACGCAATGAAAAGGTGAAGTGCGTTGCGCATGATGCAAATCTGCTTTTACGAAACTGCTTTATCGAACTACGACAAAAGAGTGATTGTTGGTAATAACAATGGACTGTCATCTAATATGTGTAATGATCTCTAATATCAATGAAGTTAGCGGTAAACATAAAAACAAAAACAAATGGAGAATAAAGGGGGTAAAGGTAAGATAACCGGTCCTCCGCACCGATTTGCACGAAACTTTGCAGAAACATCAATTTTTGCATAAAAATAAGATCTGTAAAAGCAAAAACGGCCGACCGCGTCTAATTAAAAAGTTATTAAGCGTTAAAGTTTAGTTATAAAATCTGCCCTACCGACAGCACGAACGACATCTGCGCATGCGCACAGTACGTATACCAAAAGAACGAAAATTCCGTTCACTGTTGGCTTCCTTACTTAAAATGCGACACGTAATAATGGTCTTACTTAGCCGCTTCCACAGCAAAAGTGTTGATCGTTTCAAGACAGTTTTTAGTGTGTTACTTATTTACCTTTGCGACTATATTAATATTAAATTATTAAAGATAATTATTATGTAGAAATTGTACGTATGCATGTATGTAGTCTGAGTATGATGTATGTAGCGTGGATGCGAAAAATAAAAGAATTGTATGGGAATTAGATTATAACTACATATGTAAGAAACATTTTTACTGTATACTATTTTTCCTTACAATATATGTATTAAACGAAATTCTGTGTTCTCTAATTACTTAGTTATAAGATTCCATATATCCAATATCCCTCGCCGAAACCATGCCTTTTTCCGTCGTGACCAAATTCACCAACTTTGATGAAATCTCATGGGAACACATAGAAATGCTATGGGAGAAGAAGGCAAGCGACTCTTCTATTCATTTCGTATCGTAGAGAGTTCAATTTTGATGAAAAATACCATGGGAATAGCGAGAAATCGTCAAATATACGAAGGGACGAAATCTCGGTTAGGACTGGATCAGTCAAGCGTGAAAAAGCATATTTTTCAAAAATGTCGAAAATCTGACGAAGTAACAGGAACATAGAAGTACCGAAGAGGTGGCACAGCGAAACTTGGCGTGTTCAGTCAAGCGTGACGACTAAGAATTTCAGAATTTTGCCCAAAATCAGACGAGTTAATAGGAACATAGAAGTACTGAAGAGGTGGCACAGCGAAACTTGGCGTGTTCAGTCAAGCGTGACGACTAAGAATTTCACAATTTTGTCCAAAATCAGACGAGTTAATAGGAACATAGGAGTACCGAAGAGGTGGCACTGCGAAACTCTGCGTGTTCAGTCAAGCGTGACGATTAACGTTTTCAGAATCTTGCCCAAATCTCTGTACTTCTCTGCGTTCCAATTTTCCTTTTCCGTTCGCTTTACATATTCTATGGACTTCCCATAGGATATTTGTAATTCTGATTGCTTTTACTGACACTGTGCGTGTTGTTTATGGTTTCCTTATGGTTTCCTTATGGTTTCCTTATGGTTTTTGCTAGTATTCTTATTTATCTAACTTAAAATGATTTCCTATCATTTTCAATGGGTTTCCTATGGCGTTTCTGCGCTTATAGTATTCTTTAACAATACTTACCATATATTTTATGGAGTTTCTGGCTTCCCTTGAGTTCTGATGGTGTCTAATAATTATCTTGAAGTATTGTTTTATGGATCTTGAACTTCCCGAAATGAACAACGATGGACTTATATCTATTGTAAACGGCGATGGGGAATAGGTGGGTGAGGAAAGTAATTGTTGAACGCTAATTTTGGTTTAATTTCTGGTATATTGTAAAACCATTGAATAATATACATTTCATTTCCCTTAACAAAAGATACTTAAACTAAATATAATATTCCTACGTTTTTTACGAAGACTTGTATGTCTAAACCGTTTATTGGCTGTAGAAGGTGACGTGAAAGCGTAGAGGTATTTTAAAAGTCCCTTCAAAATCGAATGATAACGCGGGAACATCAATAGAAATGGCAGTTTTAAAATTCATCGTTTTTGGCAGCACCTCCCGAGCAGTACGCGTCGCGCCATCTCTACGTTACAGTCGGAACCCACTCAGTTCTCGACAGTGTTCACGAGTTTGCCGCCGAGGGCAGCATCTCCCGGGCAATACATGCCGCGCCATCTCTACGTTACAGTCGGAACCCACTCAGTTCTCGACCGTGTTCACGAGTTTGCCGCTGGGGGCAGCACCTCCCGGGCAATACATGCCGCGCCATCTGTGCGTAGCAGCTTGAACTAACGAAAGGCGGCAAATCAATTCACTACACATCTTACATTGGCGCATATGGGACGTAATAGGCTCTCAGGGGTACTTCAAAACTGTTTCTGATGTTAGCTAAGTCGCAGACATAGTGACTACCAAGTGATTTGCTACTAGAATAGGTTTATATTTTATAACTTTTTTTCTCATAATCAAATAACATGATTTTAATGTATTATTATTAGTAGATTACAATCACTTTGAGTCATGAGAATGTTTCGCAAATGTAATCAGGGGCCCTGCACTATTCATTCAGCAATGAGTATTTTAAGGAAGATTAATGCACCATATTCGAAACGCCTAAGATTAGATGTAAGGGCACTTATCACGACTTGTAGAAATGATTATAAATATTAGGATACACTTTTGCTGCCATCCACACCATATGTACCTTATATGTCACATAAAAAACGGTTGTACCGTGATGAAGAATTGATGAAAGTATGTTGTTCCTTCTCTTCATGAAATCTTAAGTAATATTCGCATAACTTCTATTAATGAGTAATACACAACAGGAATGTGAATTTGATCATCTATATGATCAAGGTATTTTTTTTTTATCTTGCCATATCGTTGTCAAAAAAATATATGATGTTCTGTATGTACGCATGTATAAATGTGAAACAATGTATATCATTTGTGATCTTATAAAGTAAATAATTTTATTTAGTAATTAAGTGATTATATTGTTTTAAATTGTGATCGGTATGTGATGTGATACGCGTGGTATTACGTCGTCCCAGACGTAATATAAATCGAAGTTTGTGGCGGCTGCGGTCGTTATTTTTTTTCCGAACGATATCTTTTCGCTGACATTTGCTTACATCGTTTCGTTTACATTATTGATAGATACAGTATTGTTATCATATATGTAATAAAATTTTAACATTTGTATATACAATTATAGCATGTTGCCACGGAGTAATTGAATTTTTTTTAAGGCACAGTGTAACAAATATATACATTTTTTGTAACTTTATAAAATTTATGTAATATAATTTTATTGAAAAATTGTTTGCAATAATTATTGGATATAATCCCCCATAAAATAAAATTAAATATTGGCCAAACTCATTGAAATTTGCATTGGTAATAAGTTGATAAGTAAATTTTTCCAATTTCTCTTTTACATTGTACAAGTATCTGAACTGATGAAAATGTCTATTTTTTTCTACACAAGTTTTTACACAATTAAAACATTATCACATATATGTTTAATTTTACTCCAAGTGTTCTACATGATACTACATGATATAATATAATTTAATAGAAATAATGTTACAAGTTTGGGAAACAAAGTGTAACTTTACACAAACCTTGTATAAAGGCTGCTTTATGCAAACATAGTATGAAGGTAAAGTATGTATAACTATTCATATGCCAAGGCTCCACATCTTTGCTCCATTGCTCAATTGCACATTTATCCTCATTGATAGACAGTATTAAACTGTACAATACAGCACAAGTGGCAGCATGTTCTGTCTCTGTGACATTTATATAAGCTTGCTAGTTTTGTTTTAATACAAAAATCAGCTGAATTTTTCTATACTCTGCAGAACAAAAATACTGAAATACTTAACACAGTTCTTTGGGATTATATTTTGATAGATAAGATGATTTATAAATCACATTATTTTGTGATGATTTATTTCCTTTAATATAATTATTAAAAGTAAATATAAATATATTTGGAATTTGTAATCAGTATTAGTTTGGAAACATTAATATGCAGATTTGGAAAACTTCTGAGTTTTGAAGTTTTAAATATTATTTGCCATTACATGAGCTGTACTAGAGAGTAAACTATATTTTACATATGAGTTTAAAGCAGAAATATATCTTAAATTTCAGAACAACTTTTTATGTGAAACTATGCGCTTTAATGATATAATATACCATACAAAAATAATATTATGCTCCAGGGAAAAGAGTAAGTGTGCTGCACTATAATAAATTGAGAAATTTGTATTAGTCTCCTGGTATACATATATTTAATATTTTATAGTTTTTTACTTGTCATGTAGCAACATCATAAAGGTAAGTTAAAGAAAAATGCAAGAGTATTTAAGAAATCCACTTTTATAGTACCACTAAAGCACACGTACCCAAAATCAAACTATATACTTAAAAATGATAAAAATAGAAAATAATATATTGCTAAGGATGCACATAAATGTGTGTATTTAGTTGGTGTTCCACCTGTACATTGCACTTTTCTTACTATTTAAGTAATTTGGGTAAAGAAAGTAGCCATAGATACGTGCTGATTGAAGTTGTTCGTGTCTAGAGATCAAATGAGTTAAAGACCGCATTTGCATCATCAATTGGACCTTTATCATATGTTGATGTTAAGTAATCGCGAGAGGCACAAGCGCACAGAAAATAGGTTACGATTTGAAAACAAGATACATTTTTATTGGATTTATGAAACTTAATCCGCTATCAAAAAAATATCAAACTTATATGCACAAAAAATAAGTGAATAATTGACATTTGATCCGAAATTAAATGGAACTTAAATGAAATTACAAATGGCACACGAATGTCTCATTCTGCCAATATTATCCATATAAATTTACAAGTAAAATTGTGTTTTCTATTTAAATGCGTTCATGTATACGTATAAAAAGAATACGTATACAAGTTTATATTAATTTATGGTACAAAAATGATAACTATATCAACAGACACAGTTCAGTTTAGTTTACATCACAACCACGCGGCGCGCTAAGTAACGTAATCCTGAGTATTCCCAATCCAATATGCCCGACTCCTCCGCTCGTTTTTTCCTGCCCCACCATTGACTTAAATTAATGTTGCAATACAGTGTGCCTGCTGGCCAGACGTTTCCAATATGCTCAGTGTAAGTCTGTCAATGATTACCACTAGTTGACTGTCCGTAAATAAGTTTTCTGTTCGGAGCATATAAACTGAAGCGTTCCTCCTCACGAACAAACAGATCGTACGGTACGGTTCAAGATGAAGTGGAAGATACTTGTTCATTGAACTCCTGAGTTTCTCAAACATCAAGTTTGCACCTGATAAAGCAAACAAATCAGGCACTTTGTTCGGTATCCATCATACTTTTTCATTATGGATGGATTTTGTCTTCATCAATTAATCGCGACACCAATTAAAAATCTGCTTCAATTACAGCGCATCAAAGAGTAAGATATCTTATCAGGCATTGATCGTTTACCCTTTAGACTTTCACTTGTGACATTGATAAGTTTTCCCCCTTTTGGTACATGTCTGTCCCATTAAGATTTACATGAAGTGATTTAGACATATTCTACTTGCTACGTGATCAACATCAATTATTTTGTAAAATACTGTACATTACTTCGTTATTCAGCTATAATTTACATTAGCATGTGTATATCCAAGAATACACATCAGTCCCTGCATGTGTACATTACAAGTTGCCTAACAATTAGCATTTGTTACAGGTATTGACTTAGATAAGATTTCTTCTTTTCCGTGTCTTTGTGAAGTACTAAATCGTAAATTTATGGGTGTAGCATGTGAAATGATACTTGTGCTTTAATGATTTCATTGTGCAGGAATTTTTGTGTAATAATGTCATTCAGTGTATTTTAAAAAAGACTGATTCTTCATAATAAGTGTTTCAACAAGTAATATAAATTACATAGCATTTAGAGTGATTTTAATCAATTTGAGCTATAATTGAGCTGTTTGTGACATGATTGTACATTGTATCATTAAATCATTTGTATTGTTAATTTTTTATTATATGATGTAGTTACTCATTTTTTTTATCTTTGCTTTGTGTAGTTCATACGATGATTTATTAGAGACAGTCTTGTTGTGTTCATATTCCTCATTGCTAATGCATCTAAGGTACGCATGCATCAAAATACCTTGAAATATTTGAATGGAATGCGCAGCTGCACTGCTTGTAGATGAGTAAAAGTTTCATGCCACAAAATGACGTTCTGTGGGAATAGTCCAAAATATTTGGAAATGCTGCAATGTGATCCTCGCAACATGATGGAACCGTTGGAACAATTTGCTCTACAAGGTAGTTTACCAAATCCATAATGGTTGATTCTAGTATTTAATGCATAAATAGTGAATGATTTTTTCCTATACCATGCTTGTTTAGTACACCATACTGAGATGTTACTCTAGTTGATATGATATATAATGACACATCATTGTGCACATATATGATATTTGCCTGCTTGACCTTTATTCAAGGCAACATATAATTGCATTACATGTCTTCTGTACACTCCAGCAGATTTTTGTGACATAACAAATATTGATTTTGTACTGGATTATATAAGAGAACTTGAGGAATTTTTCACTTCAAGATTTACAAGCCATAGAACTATTCTTGTGTAACTGTGCAAACTTTTTCTAGGTAATCTTCCCTTTAAAGAGATTTAAAGCTATGCATATATGTATATTGTGGAATAATACTTTCTCCAATCTGCAAGTTATGTCACTGCAATTCTGCACATTGCACAGTAGAAGCACAAAAGAAAGTTGCTTTAAATATACTGATTATTGCAAATAACAGATGGTGCTAAATGCATGACCTCAGGAATAAGGATATTAATTGAATACTTATAATGAGCTTACAAAAACCTATTTATAATTAAATTGATCAGTTATCAGGCCTTTATACATGTAAAAATTAGCGGTATGGGATAACTAATTATAATTGAAGTGGATTCAATGTTAACAGTTCATTTTTAAACAAGAATTTGGACCACAAGTCAGAATGTTGTATACATAATTGAATTGGATAACAATTTTCACTTATTTTGGATCTGACAATTGTATTTATATTCATTGACATAAAGAATATTTGCATGTCGCAAATAATTTGTTGTCACTTCATAAGTATACTGATATTTACTACAAAACTAGCATAGAAATGTTTAAATTTACTTTTACAGAGTCAAATGGATGAACTCACGTGCGTGTACAAATGAAGCATACATACCAACCTCCATAGAGCATATTGCAAATGTAGCTACACATGGAATATGGGTTGTACCATCAATCATAGGAAGTCTTGAATTGATACGACGTTCTATTACATGGACACAACTTATTTCTGCTTGCGTATATGGTACTTCCTTGATTCTCGTTTTCGCAGTATCGACGTTTTTTCACAGCGTCCATTATAGCAATCGGAATAGGTAATATCTTATAGTAACTATATGGCACGTTAAATAGGCAATGTAATTACTTCATACTTAATATTTCAATGTAATTACAGGCAGTTGAAAGATGCATTGCACCGTTGTGATCGTGCTATGATTTACATTTTTATCGCTGCCAGTTACTTTCCCTGGTTAAACGTTGAACACTTCCCTGATGATGAATTACTATTTCTAATGCGCTATGTTGTCTGGATCATGGCAATATTGGGAATCATTTACCAACAAATCTTCCATGAACGTTACAAGATGCTTGAAACAGTTTTCTATTTAGTAATGGGAATTGGACCAAGTGTTGCAATTATTAACGTTGTGAGTCCAACATATGTTTTACTTGAACAGATTGATTAATTTAGATGTAGGTTAAAAACTTTGTCAACAATATCTCTATGGCATGCACAGATAAATCTACTATAATATCTGCTACAGTGCAACAATGCACTTGAGAAGTCACAGAAATTTAGGGTTGGAGACATATTTTAGCATTTTTAGTTTCATCAACATATTCTTATAAAATTGTAGGCAAATTCTATATCACGGGTAATATATGCATGCTGTCTTTAATTCGTGATGCCAAATGCACTCTAATATAGTGTTTATTCCACAGTATAACTACTACAACATTGCCGAACTGAAGATGGGAGGATTAATATATGTCATTGGACTGTTGTTTTTTAAATCAGATGGTCGGATACCGTGTGCGCATGCAATTTGGCACCTATTTGTAGCAGCTGCCGCTGGATTTCATTACTATGCCATTTTGAGCCACGTATTTCCTCCCAGCTCGTCAGACGATTTTATACCACCTGCGGTCCCACCGCTGTCGGACATATTAAAATCACATATAGAATTATAAGATAATGCCAATAGCCATCACTCTCTTATCGTGCCGATTATCTCATAATCAATGAATCTTCCTAGGAGACTCTTAAAATTGGATGCTAAAAGTGAAGTTTTCCTATAGAGAGACTCGTTTAAACCAACAGATATTGTACTGTACAACTGTCTTCGTTCAGATGACTTTATTATTTGAAACAGTTTTATTACCTCCAATCTCTATAAAATTCCAAAAATTGTGAAGTTATGAGTTTGTACATAGTTTGTACATACAAAATACTTCTTAATGCTATGTTTAAGTACCTGATAATTATATAGCAATCAATATGTACTTGATTATCCTAATAACAAAGAAAACTTTAGGGTCGCGTACAACTTTAGTACAGCGAAATTACGTTATCAATTTGGACAATTGTATACTGTAGAATCCGACTTTCATATATTTGGTATACGTAGTCCTTGATATACTGATACTGAAATAATACATCTATATCCATACACAAACAATGCCAAATAATTATAAGTAATACAGCAGGTGTTATCAAGTGTAAGTTAATCCAGTAAACTTATTTTTGAGACGGTACATTATCTTTTCCGTTGTACAGAAAATTTTGGAAATCGTATAGCCTACTACGGAACAAGAGTAAAAAAATAAAGATAATTAAAAAAGTAATTTTTAAACTGATTGATACCAAAATCACCAATTATAGTTATGTTCTACGGATAATAACTATAAATAGGGCAAGGCAGACAGTAATCTACCAGTTTTGTCAATTGCTTGTATGGGCAAAATATATAATGTTTGTTTGAATTTTGTCTGTGACTTTGCCTATGTATTTCTAATAGTATTGTCCGAGTAATGTTAATTGTGAAATAGTTATTACATGGAATATGTTATCTTACACTAATCACCGTTATTCAAGACGATATTCGTTTCCCGTATACAATGCTGAAGTCGTCTGATTAAAGTACAATAACCAATAATACCCCGACTTTTATGCGTTCAAAGGTTGACCCCATTAATCTACTTCTCACTGTGTTTCCAACTGATTGGGAAGTCAAGTTGTTATTGTAAAAGCTCACGGAATCTCAGAGCGATATTACTTTCAAATCATTTCACTCTAAGTGAGATATTGATACATTCCATTTATTGTAATAGTAAGCGATTGATTACGTACATTAAAATAGTTAAGAGTATAATTTCCATAATACCTCTTCCTTTTTCTTAGTCGAAAATATTACAATAACAATGTGACGTTTTATTCTTTAATGAACTTTCCTAGAATTTTCACATTGTCAATGTGAGGAGACTGTTGTTATATTAATTTAAACAGTTTGTAAACATATAAAATTAGTACAGGTATTGATATTGTTTATGCATATATCACGTAACTAGATCAACACAGTATAGTGTGTTGCAGTAAAGACTAACTTTATAAGATACTTTGGACTTCTTTATTTTTTGTACACCTTAACCAATCTTAGCATAAGGTAATATACAAATGTCTCCATACCAAGTGACTACCTGCGTCGACCGTAGATTAATTAATTACCTCTAATTGACGCTTCTCTTAATTACAATGTACCGCTTGTATACATCTCCAGGGAACGGAAGACTGACCACTATCATTCCAAGTGACTAAATTATTGATATAATAGGAAACTATTTATAGGAAAAAGTGCATTGTCTCGAAAGAGGTACTTTAATTACGAAACAGAACTTCAATTACGTAAGATTGCCGGGTAACGGTGAACTACTTTAAAATTCACTGTTCTGTGTTTAGATGTATTGAAAGTATGCACTTGGGTTCCGTTAAATCTTTGTAGGTAGAGAGTAAAAGATTATGCTATAAATTTTTAAAATGTTCTTGTTAATCTCAAGTGTACATTTAAATTGAAAGAATTTAATTATTGAATCTTGAATGCAGAAATATACGATTGATTCGATGTCATTGTGCTCAGATATGTAACGCATGCGATGTATTCTGACTCATTGACGTTAACGACTCGATAAATAATGAAAGCTTTCAGTATCACGTTTCGCTCCTGTGTTGATGCATGGCCTCGAAGACATTCTGTGTATCCAAACCACTTTTGTAAGTAGCAAAGCCTATAGAGTAGATATAGTATGAAGGAGAAGTTAACTTAATTCGGGCATAATATGTGTTCTACTGAAAAGAAGTCTGATAGGAGACATATTAAAACCTCATCGGGTCTCAACCTACCAGACAGTCTTATCGCTGGAATAATATAGTTACGTTGCAAAACTTTAGAAAACTATGTTTTCCTCTTTATTGAATTATCAAGAACTGCAATGGACTCACAGGATGTTTACACAGTATCATTTAAAACAGTCTATAGATAAATGCAGACCAGAACTGTGAGTTGACTTTTATGATTATTTTTCGCCTTCTTACTAGATACTATATGCTCAGAAAGTTAAACAAACTTTCTTAATCATTCTATCCAACTTTAATGTCTTTAAGTATTTGTGTATCATTAACATATTTTTCTCTTTCGGCACTTTAATTTGCACGCATTATTTTCGACCGTGCGACGTAAGCTTTGTCGTAACAATCGCTAACCAGAATAATACATATTATAATATTTTTTTAAATTTATTTAACACCATTCACTTTAAACAGAACTTAGTTGGTAGTGTGTGTGTACCACAGATACCCAATATGTAATTTCCGTAAATGAAATCGAGTTTAATTTTTTGCAACGATTTATTTTCCTCAAACTTTGTTTTCCTCTTTGAGTTGAATAAAGCAACTGGAAGTAAATTAAGATGATTTCCTCTAAAAAGGTGGTTTTCTCGTTTGTGAAACACAATGACGTTTAGTGTTACCAGCCAACAGTTATATTAATTATTGGAGCAAAAACGTAATAAAAACGCAACATCTGTCTCATTCTTTCATCGTGTTACCTGTCATTCCGCAGAGTCATAGACAGTATACACTGAAATAATATGAAGGTGGAGTGGGGTAAAAGCGACCCAGAAATTTTAAAGATTACTTTAAACTGATGTATTATCTATCTATTCCACTAAAACCTAACAATCTTAGTGTTTTTATTTAGCTCATGGTTTATTCTTTAAGTTGCATTACTTTGTATTAAAAATATGTTCCGAAACTTATGATTTTTTTAAGAAATTAAAAACAGTGGGGCAAAACCGCCCAACCCGTTTAAAAATAATTGAATCCTATATCCTTATATTATGGGGCAAAACCGAATTTCCTATTATTAGTACGAACTTTGTCGGACGAGTTAAACGGGGGAGTCACAGAATATAATGCATGGCGGCTAACTATGTTGAATACTATCCAAACCATTGAATACTAACCAAAGGAGGATTCTACCTTACAGTTGGAACAATACAACGAATATTCGAATAAATTCAGATTTGCCCCGTGTACGGATTTGCCCCACTACAACTTACATATGAGATATCAAAATTACTCAATTACATCAATAAATTGGTATGTCATTGTGCACTCAAAAGTTGTGTTCCTTATGGGACACTGTATATGTTAAGACATTTGCTTTAATCGTATCATGAAAAAATGAATATAACGTACATTTTGTGGCAATAACAAAAGATGTAGTTCCGGACAAAACAAAGTAATTAATATAAAATAAAACATTTTCTAATGAAATTAGATGTCGTAAGTAAGTTTTGCGGCGATGCATCTCGCTTTTTACATGATAGGAATGCAGCTACGGATAGGTGAATTAAAAAGTAAAAAATCGATTGACATTCAAATCATCCAGCAAGAATAGTGATAGACATTCAAGCTGACATTTTTTAACCTTTGATGCAATTGCACAATTGTAACAAATGGTTTATAACTGTCTTGGTCATTGGCGAACATGTCTTAAACTTCCTGTTTACATTATACTTATGATGACATGATTGTCACATCTAATTATATAACAGTTGTGATGACATGTTCTTAAATTTGATATAACATATGAGCAGAACTTGTAATCCTCTAATCGTCCTTAAGTACATTTTTCTCGAACGGAACTCAATAAGCATTGTTTCAAAAAGCGCAGAAGAAATAATTCAAGGTATGAGCAAAGCCACTACTCTGTACATTTTGATATTAAAATCAAGCGACTACGATATTTACATGGGAAATATGTGCAAACTATAGTAGTAGTCGGTGATTGACGCAAGACGTATTAACAAGTCTAATCGTTACATAGTTATTATGAGCCTAGTTGCGGTGATCGAAGAGACTATGAAAAGTGCAGCAAGGTTGAAGCCTGGATAAAAAGAGTTCACGAGACCATTACTTGACGCAAGCTCGCGGCGGATGCAAAACGTTCGAGACTAAAGGTCAGGTTAAAAATGCTGAAAAAGTAAGATGGCATGCGAACGATTGATGTATACCAAGCTAGAATAGTTGTGCTTTTTCCTTTGTGATGTATTTTCGTTAAATTTAACTGTCTGTTATATGAATCACATAAGAATTGGTTTTTTTTTGCGGTTCTTTTCTTATTAATTATTTTTATTTATTTTTGAAGTGGTTCAACATGGTTTTTTGTTTCCTTGATTAGTCTAAAAATCAGACAGTGTTTGCTTTATTCAGATTGTTACTCGGTTCTTGAAATATGGTTTTTTTTTTACACCTTAATTAAGCTCCCGAGGACGGCACGGATTACCGGCCGAAATACGTGGAGCAGCGCAAGGTTGACTTTCAATAAATTTGACCGTAAAACGAGCTCACCATCAATACGATCAAGCTAGAATAGTATGGTGTTAATGATGGCAATTACTGTATTGTTCCAAATCATCTTTGCCGTTTTCTTATTCAGTTGGTCAGATAGGAAAATCGATAGAAAAATGTTGCAGTCTGAAGAGCTGTCCCGAAAAAATGCAGAGCCAGATTTTATCGTCGCTTCTCATTATAAAATGAAGCTATAATAATGAGTGCGCCGAAAATATCGTGTCAAGTGAATTCAATTGTTGGCTCGCTGCCTGGTCGAACCCGAAAGTCGTGGCGCGCGTTAAATAGCAACGACGTAGAATTCTAACATAAGACGTAGACGTTTTGAATGCCGTACCAACCGAAGCAATCAAAGAATGCATACTTTGGGAGAGAAGCGTCGTACAATTATAACGTAGCGTGTATAATTATGTGACAGTGGCCGTGTTCAATTATTATTTCATTTAGCTTCATATCTTATGCAACGGGACTGGTTCGAGATTTTGCGTAACATTCGAAACGCAGAGCAGCCAATGTCACGGCAGCGATGCATATTGCACGCTGAATTAAAAATCACGATTAGAATGACGCTGGGAAAAGACATCCTAGGTGGCACAGAAACGTGCGACATTACTCCTACAGTTCTGTCTGCCACAATCTGCGAAGTTCTTGACTCACTCGGTGACCGCGTCTGAAAATAATACACGGAAATAAAGTTTCGCCAACCGGCAGCGCGCATTCGCTTCAACTTTAATCTTTTCGGTTCTTACGTGCTTCCTCTACATGTTACGAAACAAACGTACGCATCTATGCACATTTGGGTTTCATTAACACGTTCGCGGACGGTAAAAGTTTCGGCGAGGTACAAAACTTGACAGTCGTTTTACTCTCAAATTGGTTCTGATATCCGAAATTTGATTAAACACAGTTTATAAGGATAGTTAGATTATCGTATTTTAATTGTTATATACAATGAATGCTATAGCATCTTAACTATAGCAAAACTTAAGGTTATATAAAATTAAATTCAAAATAATTCACCTTATCATTTGAATGCTATAGCATTCATGTCATTCTGCATCATCGTGAAAATGAATGCTATACCATTCACGTCCGCGAACGTGTGAAGGACTGGGACAATTTTAAGGATTTTATAAATCAGTAGAAAGAAATTTTTTCCTTGTATTAGATATCATTCAATCGTTGTCCGCAACAACAGAAAGACGATTGGCGTATTTAATATAAAGACAAAGAGCGTATTGGCGTTATTGGTATTGATCAGAGAGGTGAAGGTTAATCTTAGATTTTAGAGCACGCGTGTAGGCAACACTCACTGGAAATGGCACACTTCTAAGTGCATAGGTGTTATGCGATTAAAAGCGCCATGCCATTGCATATTGTCAGCAATGTGAAATTGTTGTGAGAGTGCCAAATTAATATTCTAACCCAAAGAATCTTTCCGCAAAAGTTAAGGCAGGGTATACATTCCATGAGTGGGAAGTTGCACAGAATTTTTATGAAATTTTACTGTCGAGCAGCAGACAGAAGTATAATAGTCGCTTTGAAAGATGATATAATCAGTTTTTATTGGAATTATCCATACGCAATGGCAGTGTTTATATAGTGTAAGAACAACAATAAAAAATTTGCGAAATTTAAATCATGATTAGTATAAACGAAGTAACTGGTAATATTACACTATTTGTATAGTATGTTTACAAATATAATGTTAAGAAATACGTATGTTTTATCCGTATAATACATTATTATTAACTGGCAGCTTACAAGCTTCTAATACTTGTTCACATAGATTTTTGTAAACAAAATGTTCATGGCATTGATTGCACTATTGGATTGATATCATGTTAAAATTTATCCCAATGTTTCAAAATTAATTGTCGAACCTTAAATGGAAAACATTAAATTTTGTATAACAGACATCTTTTTTTAGGTACAATTTCTGAATGAAGCTGAAACGCTTTTATGAGGCGTATTATAATCAAGGCCAAAGAAAAATATACTTAACAAACATATGCGCGTGCCACTTCGCGCCATGAACAGTTCGCACTACTTATCCATGTCGGAAAGTACTGTTTGTCCCCAGGAGTATGTTTATTCATTCCACCTATGACACTTGTTGCTATACACCTTCTTTCCTTCTTTCTTGATTTGTGTACGCAATTAACATAACTGAACTGTAAATGATCATGAAATGCATATTTCCTTCGGAGAACGCTGTTTCTAAATTGTTCTCGAAAAGTCATATTAAAGCGAACAAATAATAGCTTATTAACTCCCTAAACAATTTGACATTTTCTTTATGCAGCCCAAAACCTTCACGCTTACGTCGGACTAACATTGATAATTACTGGGCTAATTTGCGACGAAATATTCGGGATATCGCTCCTTCGGTTGCAATTTGCTTCGATGCACGGTGACCTCGATTCTAATCTCTTGAAGTTGTTCATCTTGTACTGAGAAATGATGCACGGCTTCCGTGCCTTTCTTCTCTTCTTAGGAATCAGCCAAGATGTGAACGAGGATACAATTAATTCCTTCTTCAAGGTCGAACTACTACATCCGTACAACAATGGATTTATGGCAGCGTTAACTAATACCAGGTATCTGCTAATATACCTGAAATCGATACAACGATCAGTTCATGTCATTCGCTTTACTGTAATTAGTCTGTCGTCACTTACCTTACCTAGAGTCACTTACCATAAATGATACAACGACTCGGCCTGTCCAGCCTTGGGCGGTTGCTGCAGAAGTTGTCCTCTGCGTATTATCAACGCGGTGAACGGCACGCGGCACATTATGAAAGCCAGAACTATCAGAGCCAGTATGCGGGCAACCCTTCCCTTGTACTTGACTATTACAGGGTGTTTCGTCGTTACAGCTTGCCTCTGGTACCGGTCTAACTATCACGTAATTCATAAAGATGGACATGCTCATGGTGGTTCGCACTTGTGCCGGAATAAAAAAACTGAGCGCCGTATACCTTGATAAGAATGGAGATGTAACAGACGGCCATGATGGCCAGAGGTGACCACATACTGAGTCCAGCGAAGATGTGCCAATAGGGGTAAACTAAGATCGTGTCTTCCGTACAATACGTTTCAAGATAATCCTTCCACTTGCGCTCGTAATACTTGCGGAATATGGACAATGGAGTGGCGACAAGTCCTCCGACTAACCATGTCGTGCATATCAACGCGTACGTAGTTCTGTTGAACAGGAAAGCTTTCGAATGTACTGTACGTGCAATGTAAATGGTGGCTTTCAGAAATCTTTGAAATCCTCTTAAATTAGAACAATTTTTTTTTTGGATCAGGTAAGAACATTCAGTTAACATTGCTTTGGGCTACAATTATTTAAGGGTAATGAACATGATAAGTTCAGCTAATAGTTTTGATGCCGGCCGTCTGCATTGACATTGATTGAAACGAGTTCGATGTCTTGTTCAGCGTGTACAGAAGTAACGTTTTACGAAAGGAATGATCGAAATTTTCTGTCGAACCGTTAGGTAAGTTAAGAAGTAAGTTATTTGATTGTATATTAATTGAAATATATTAATTGAACCGTTAGGTAAGGTAAGAACGGTTATTCTACTTTGAAAGGTGTCCAAATATCTTCGCATTTCCCATATAAGTAAATACATACTATATAGTAAGTAAATACATACTTCTCCGTCAGTTTTCCAGTACAGTTTAAAGCGATCGCTGACAGACGATCGTAACTTATTGCGCTCAGATTGAATACGGCAACCAAAGTGAGGGAATGGACTAAGAGTCCGTCCATACGACAACCGACGGGTCCCATAATGTAATTCTGATACAGGTCGACGCAGAGAAACATCCATGGGCAAACCGTGCACGTAATCAGATCTGCGATCGACATGTTTACCGTCAGGAGATTCGTCGTGGTGTGCAATGATTTTGTTCTCAGTATGATATGAATCAGAGCGCCGTTTGCCAAGCCTCCAATTATGACGATGGGCAACATGCTGACGACCTTGAGTGCAACCTCCCAACCGGGCTTCGTTATCCATATTTCGGAGGGAAAGTGATGCTTCGTGGTGTCCACGCTACCCCACTGAAAAACGTTTACTTTTCATCAATTGCACTTCAGATACTTTTGACGCTCTAGATGTGTACCATGTGAGAAGCGGTGTCAAGAAGCTCTGAAGTAATTTATTTGCAAATAATAATTGAAGTTTTTTGAATTATATTACGCGAAGGGACAAGAAACTTGAAGTATAAAACTACTTTCGATAACGAACGTTTTATTCAAATAAAAACATGAGAAAAAGGGTAAAGTCAGAAAAAATAAGAAAATCGATATCTGGACAAAAATCTATATAGTATTCGTAACCCTTCTGTATCAAACTGATTCGTATTATGCCCATAGAAATAGTGTATAAATGTGACTGACATGATTTATCATAATTCGAGTAAAGAGAAAAGCTACCGTTTAAACAGAGTCCTGAACGATTTTATTTCATGCTAACAATAAACGACGCATCAGATAACTCAACAACATGTTTTTAACAATACTTAAAATTCCAATAGTAGTATTCCAATAGAAATCTTGACAATTTAACCGAAGAAAATAATTACACAATTTAACTACCATTATGCACCACTTCTCATTAGCAATATAAGAAGAGGTTACTCCATTTATCTTATTTAACGTAAATAAAAAGAAAAACTATCTCAAACCATTATAGGAAAGTGAACTTTTGTTCTTATTGATCAATTGGTGACATTGAACCATTTACAGTGATATTTTTTTCATTTTCTGGAGTCATTTAAATTACGACAACATTATTTTCAAATTGTTTGTTTTTGGCCGCTAAGCGACGAATGCTTGAAACATTAATACGAAAAACTGATCGTTAAATCTACCTCAAAATTGGGACACGTATATCCATTTTCTTGTTTCTCTAATTCGTGGTTCCAATGTATATGTATAATGAACGTAGACGAATTTTGGGCACTATGAAACACCATTTCTATCAATATTTCACACGCGGATATACTGTCGATGAAATTTCATGGGACACTGAGACTCACGGTGTACTCCTATATTTTGAAGTCGATTATACAATCTTATCAGGACAGATGGTGCATTAACTGCCAGAAACAAATTTGTTTACATTACTCTCTATTCGTGAATTTTTTGATTCTGTACTTAATTCACGGTAATGATAAAATGTACCCTTATTTTAATTCTGTCACTACATCATAATGACAACGTTGCAATATGATAAAAGAGATGGTCATATGTAAACCATTCTCAGTCAATAATACTTGTCAATAACAATGGTTACAGGCGATTGGGAGAGATTTGAACACAAACGGCACGTGTACACATCGCGTGCAAAAAGGGAATAAGACAGATGTCTTATAAAATGGAGGTTGAAATTAATCACTTAATATTATTCCTCAGAAATAGACCGTCAGAAATGCACAGTCGACTTCTAACAACTGTTCCCATTTGTTGCGACATCGAGTAGAGTAATTTCCCGTCAACTTACAAGAACGTCAACCATAACTTTCTGATTGTTCTCAAAAGCCTGAATGCTCAAAATGTTTTCCTTTCTAATAAGATTTCAGCGTCGAAAAGGAGAAAAACGTAAGGTGGATTGGGAAGAACGATAATCAATTTTCCATTCAGATATTCTCTTATTGTTAGAAGGAAAAATCTGTGCCTCCAATGTTATCGTGACGTCATGGCACTAAGAGACAACTGAAAATTAGTGCGTTTACTGCTGCAGTAAACAAAGACTCCATGGAACCGATGGGTGAGCGTTGAAAAGCTATCTTATATTAATGGTGACAGAAAGTGTAACACATGTGAGAAAGAATGTATTCACACAAAATGCGAAGTACATCGTGTGTTAGGAGAGTGAATAATACACGAAGCATTTGGCAATGAAACGTGGCTTGATGGCAGCGTCGCCCTCTTTTATACGGTTGGCAACAAAGTATTTTTGATTTTCAAACATAGATAGCGTTTAATTTTTTTTGCTGCTGAAGAAATTTTCCGAGCGTTAAATTATGAAGTTACCAGGAAAATTGCAAAAGGTCATGGGCCAATGTTGAAAATACGTTGTCGATTGAAGTTTATTTGTTGGATAAAAATACGAGTTTTACTTCGCACAATTAATTCAAAAGTTTCTCCCATTTCCTCTTAAGCAGTTGATTGCTGAGAGCTTTGCGCGTACAGTGGTTACGAGAATAAAAATATAATTCTACTTTGGTTACACTTGTTCATAATCACACGTACTGATTTGCAAAATATCGACCCAGAAGCGTAACAGAGTAAATTGAAAAAGACCAGTGTGGATGTTAATGTTCAATTTGGCACAAGCACCTGAAGTGGGTGATACACGTTATTTCTGCTCAAAAGGTGAGAAGTTCACTAACTCTGGCAAGACCTTGACACGTTTACTCTGGTTAGATCCTCTGGATGAGTGTTGTCCGAAGGTTGAGCCCTTTTAACGCTTTATATGCTCAGCACTTTGCACCGCCGACAGCAGTTGCGTGCTACTTTTAGATTATGAAGTGTATCAGAGACGTCACTAAATGTCATTTTTCGTGGCTCTGGTATTTAATAATCTTTTCTATTTCTATTCTAATTGATATTATTATCGATTTCGATTGGCGGGTAAAGAAGATGTTTTACTTTCAGAAAAAGTAATTTTATAGGCGGGTGTAACGGTTAATTTGATGTAGAATGTATTTACAAATGTTGAATGAAGTAGCAATAAAAGAAACAAACTGATATGAATGCTGAAAATATAATAACCTAATACAATTTTAACACTGAATTGTAAGGGAATGATTTAGGAAGATTTACATCTGTGAGAACAGACAAAACCGCGAATAAGTAAACGTGTCAGTCGTATTTGAAATACAGTCATATGTAGTCATACTACACGAAAACGGAATGTTTCGCAAAATGTTAAGATTTTTACCATTAATGTAGTCTGATCGTTTAAGAAAGTTGCTAAGTAGTTAGAGATTTATACATTATGAGTTTATAAGGAAGTTTAAACTAGCCGAACAAATACATACATAAAGAGTGTCACATAGAAAAAACTGTTGAATAATAAATTCGATGGGACAAAATTACCAAAGTTACGTTGTTTATGATATATAATATGAATATGGTTATGGTACAACAAACCAGATTGCCTTACATTAATTTAACAATGGAAAATATGCTGCATTATTTGATTGCTCAGCATCTTCCGATTTAATCCGCCAAGTCGGGTATATTCGAATATAGAGTAATGGGACTGATTAAAAAAAACCTGCATTGAAATGGAAAAATGTCAGTTGTTTAAAAATATTATATTTGTAAATATTCATAAGAAAATACAAAACAGGATAAATGCATACAATATTTAAGACCACCACTTGCAAGCGGGTTCCGTGGTGTAGCGGTTATCACGTCTGCTTTACACGCAGAAGGTCGCCAGTTCGATCCCGGCCGGAACCAGCGTTCTTTATTTTTTATATCGGTTAATAATGAAACATGCATGAGTCATGTCATTGCAACTACAAAATGATAAATTCAGTTAATGTGACATTTTACACCAGCCGCTAAAAAAGTATTATATACGTAAAAAAGCTTCTTTGAGTCCTGCACATTTATGTATGCAGATAGATTAGCATGATGAAAGTTATTTTAATAAGCAAAGAGTAATGTCAGACTATCGTTTTTTCATAGCTGAAAAATATAACGTACGGGAAAAAGATCAGTTATCGTAAAGAAAATGTAAAGAAAACAATAAATGCATCAAAGACAATAGTTAAGTTGGAAAGAATGATCGATATTAACTGTATTATATAAGGCACAGGAAAAAACACTATGAGAAAGTTGGATTCTTCTATATTAAAAGCACAAGAATATGTATAAATTTATGTAATTATGTACACATATATACATATTTGTTAGTTGCTCGCTTCCAGGGTGTGAAGACTACCAGTTACATTGCAATATTTTCTGCTGATAAAAAAAAATATCTATTTTTATATCATATTATTCTTATATTATACATTTTTATTTTATTAAACACAAATTGATTACCCCACTTATTTTACATTAGTAAAGAAAAGCAAGTTAATTTTGTTGATGATAACATTCAAAATAAAAATAAAAGGTTGGCTTAAGCTTTATGAAAAAAAGGATAAGACTAATTGTAAGATGAGTTTATCGAGAGAATAGAATAATACACAGAAACAAGAAATAATTTTTGATTACGTATCCTACATCTTGTTAGGAGAGCACATTTTAAAATTAATTAAACAGTAGTAAAAAAAAAGACTAAACCGTTTACTCTTTACCTACATTGCTCTGACTTTCAGACAAATGTATAAATATACAAACATGCTGAACACATGATTGAATATGACTTAACAAATGACAATATATAGAAATAGGTGGTACATTACTATATGTACTATGGAACATAAAAATATGTGACATCCGAATAAAACTTTATTCAGATTGACAAGACAACAAACATAAAAGCATTATAGAACCAGGAAAACAGATTATACTTGAAGCAATGTTAAATAACTACGTTCTACATAAACTTACACTTAATTCTTTATTGAAGTTATGATGTATAATTTGAAAGATGTGCTCTGCATTATCATTTTCATTGTTATAAATCTGTCCGAAAACAGTATATATACCAGAATTTTATTAGCTATAGGAAACAAATTCTTTATTATCATGTAAAAATTTATTATCGTGTACAATGTTCTATAGATAATATGGTGTGGATCAATAAGATTGTTCCAAACCACCGATGCTGCCAGTTACATTTTGTCATCATGAGTCCTGCCCATGTATTGTACATTATAGCTTGTTCCCTAAATACTGTGACATCGCATATGCATTTATTTTGCCTACATTTTAAGCAAGCATCTAAAGTACGGAGCAATATACATATAAGTTTTAATAACAAAAATCATAAAACTTTCCGTTTGTGACATACATTGTTTAAGAGTCTGCAGAAATAAAAAAATAAATTCCCATCAATATTTGTATTTGCTCTTCAACTGTTTTATATTCCCTCTAATATATTACAACATTTTCTTTACTTCATTCTGTTTATCACCCCTCACCCTTTTCCTAGGTCTTCCCTCTATCTTTCATATAATCTCATTGATGGTCAGTTTTTCAACATAAACTGCATTTTCTCACAGCCTCTTATAATTTTTTTTAGATTTGTCTATTTGACCACTCCTGTCCTGGATAACGATATACAAAGTCTCTAAGATTATAACCTTACCATTATGCCAGTTACTTCTACTTTTTTGCTTATCCTTATTTCTCAATATTAGCCTTTATGTATTTGTTTCCCTATTGTTTACTTTGCCGTAGTCTATCTCCTATTCACTTCTTGTATCTAAACGCTCCTATTTTCCACCAGTATCCTTTTATTCTGACTTCAATCTTACTTAAAGTACAAATTTCAAAAATGACACTAAGCCGGTATTTGAATATTTTTCTGCTTGGCTGTACGTCACGTGTACCATTCGTTGAACATTACTCTCTCACAATACTGTGCCAGAGTCACTGATGGCCCGCCATCTTGAGAGCGATAACGCACACGTTCACAGATTTTTACATCGCTACAAAGTGACGATTTCCTTAGCAACACCACCATAAGTCGACAACGGAAAGTGAAATACACACGACACAAATTAGTTCTTCATAGCGCTTTAAGAAAGAAAGCAATTTTTATCTAATTGAAATATGTATTCTCCTTAGAAGTTTCTTTTTTTGTAGTTCTGTCACATGGCAGTCGATTATTTTCCTCACTTTGGTTAACCAGCGTTAACCGGTACACTATATTTTCTTGAGTTTGTTACGTTTGACGTTGTATGGTCTGTTGTTTGTTTACATAATGACTGCCCTACATACAAGTGTGGAATCCCTTTTTGCTCAATTTGTGGAAGATGAAATTCACAACGGCGACCAATCATCTTTTGGTGGAAGTGTGTCAAATAGTGACGCTGAACCCGAGCTGCAGGATTCTGATTTTGAGGATGTTGATTTGCCCGATACCACGGATGGTACGCTTCAAGAGGGTCAAACTCTATGTGGCCGCAACTGGCAGCGCGTTGCACCAAAAAACAATAATGTAGCAGTTCGTGCCCTGTCGCACAAACAGTTACTAACAACAAAAAGTGAAAATATAGAAACAATGGAAGACTGCTTCAATTTATTTATCAGCGAAAAGATTATTGATATTGTTATATTTTATACCAACAAGAAGGCAACGGCCAGTATGCCAGCAGGTAGGACATGGAAGCCAATTGACCGAGTAGAAATAAACGCGTTTTTTGGCCTTTTGTTACTCACCGGAAGGTTTAGAGAAGCAGACGAGTGCAGGGGTTATTTATGGAGACAGGACGAAGCATATTGTCGACGAATTTATGCAGCAACAATGTCACGCGATCGATTCGGTGATATATTGCGGTATATTCGTTTCGATGATCCCGCCACGCGTCGGGAAAGAGAATCTTGTGACAAATTAGCATCTTTACGTGAGATAACTAATATTTTTATACAAAATTGTATAGACTCTTATAATGCAACGGATATGGGATGCATTGATGAACAATTGGTAACATTTCACGGTCGTTGCTCTTTTAAAGTATCCATGCCAAGAAAATTTGGAAAATATGGTATCAAAGCATTTACACTGTGTGATTCCAATACTTTCTACTGTTGTAATATGGATGTGTACTTGGGAAAACATAGGACTATTTCTCAAAGAAGACAAAGACAATGTGTAATTAAGCAACTTACTGATCATTGGAAAAATTCTGGTAAATGTGTAACTACCAATGAGCTTTTTACGGACCTCAGTCTAGCTGAAGAATTATTAGAAAATAACATATTTCTTGTTGGATCTGTACATAAAAATAAACGGGACATACCTAAAATACTCACAGAGACACAAAATCGATATCAATATTCCTCTGAATTTTTATTTACCCAACAACTGACATTAGTTTCCTATATTCCACAACAATACAAATGTGACATACTGCTTTCAACATTACACCATAAAGATTATATATCAACAGCGACAGAAAAATACAGACCAGAAATTCTAAATTATTACAATTCTACAAAACATGGAGTGGCTGCTTTGACTGAAATACTAAAAAAATATTCTTGTAGACGTCGGACCAGGCGTTGGCCATTATCACTGTTTTTGCATTATATAGATATTGCTGCATATAATGCATTTGTCATATGGATGACTAAGTACCCCACATGGAAAAATAGCTGTTCTGTACAAGGGAGGAGAAGGCAATTTTTGGAAGACCTGCCAAAGACATTAGTCGCTAAAAACATAGATAGGCGAGCAACCAAATTTGAAAACCAAGAAATTAGTTTACACAGAAGTATCATTAGTGCTATAGAGGCAACAGGAAGAGTAGTTATGAAGAACCCGAGGGCAGGGGGTCAAAAACGTGCTAGATGTTGTTATTGTATAGGAAGCAATAATAAACATTCATCCGTTTGCGATTATTGTAGAAGACATGTATGTTATACCCATTGTACACAAACTCGTTCAGTTATATGTTATGTATGTAATAATGTAAATGCAAGTGAATATGTATCAGTCAAGTATCAGTCTGAGCCAGAAATTACTTCAGCGGAGAATTCTGAGTTACAGCAATCAGGTGATTGAGTAGACTGATGTTTGTCGCATTTATTAATTTATGTAAAATTAAACAGAGTTTGCATTATTGGCTGACTTCAGCATTTGCAGTGACAACTTATTCCAGCGTCCCTGTGTATATTGTTTTCACACTTCATTGAATAATAGCAAAATTGTAAGTACAATTAATGTCAGAAAACATTAGGTGCTTTATAATTCAAACAGCCATAATTAATTCAAGAGAGTTAACATTTTCCTTTTTTTACTTATTCTAATATTGGTTGCAAGATGCATGTAGATATTGTTTCAATTCGTATTGTTGTTGTGTCGTTTGTAATAGGTTCTGCTCATATAAATTGTGCAAGCAGTGTTGCTTATTCTATTTATTTATTTACATATTTTCTCTTGTTTGTGTAGAGACTACTATTTTTTAAGAGTATGCAATGTGTAGTAAAATCATGATAATAAGATATATATAATGAGAGGTTTTATTAAAAGTCCTCTTATTTACATACGCGAAGTTTTTATTAATGCAAGTAAATGTCTATACTACGGACAAATGCCTATTTTTTTTAAGTGTATACATTTCAATAATTTAATACTACAAGGAAATAAGAATCAGAGTAAAACTTATAGTGAGTCTGAAGTTCGGACCGATAAATAAGAAATTACGAAAATATTGTGAAAATGTACCAGAAATGTATGCAAGTACACATTAAATAGTTTCATATGAAATTCGAATAAATAATTTAATCAATTGGCCAATCCTGGCGAAGAAAAATATACCAACCAACGAAACAATCAAAATATGCAGAAAATTATACGAAGAGAATACACATCACACTAGATTCAAATTGTTGAATGAATGATAATGCAACAATAGGAGGCACTATGTGCAACACTAAATACAATAGTTTGCACAAATATTTAAAAATCTAAGGTAATTATTGGTGTACCGGAATGTTATGTCCGCTTATACGATAAAGCAAAAGAATATATTTTTCATACCTTGAATAATATAATTGCCACGTTTATTTATGACTTTTTGCCAGCGTGATGGCAATTTGTGTATTCCATTTTTTTTAAATTATGCGCACGGACGTCTGCGCATGCGCACATCCAAGTTTACAGGAAATGTGCGCGTATTTGAAATGAAATAATATTGAATTGGCCAAAGCTTCCCTTTTAAAATGTTTAAGAGTTTTCAATCGAACAATTGTTTGAGTGGAGGTTTACTTATATTTTAAATGCGAAAAGTGCAACAACATTACTTCTATTGCTAGGTGTGGGCAAGGCTTCCCTTTTATAATATTTAAGAGTGAAAATTGGTTTGGGCTAGGTGCTCCTGTCGATAGAAATGATGTTGTTGCACTTTTGGCAATTAAAATATAATCCAAACCCCCTCTGAAACCATTGTCTGACGTCCTCTTCAAGCTACACACTCTTGCCCGATCGGGACGGATTTCACATATTACAAACAATTGCATCTGCTTTAGTTATTTATTCGTTCGCATAATAATCTTGGCTGACTAGATTTTAAGCTATTATAATATAATAATGTACAATCGTCTGGCAATACGTAACATGTCCGACGTATCTCTCAACGGTAGGACGATGCCACCGTTTCGATGTCCATTGGCAAGTCCTGAAATCCGTGGATCACTTGGATCATAGTGAAAGAGAATTATAATGTAAGCAAATCCACGCTCCACTTCTTTCGCGCATGAGATGAAAAGGTAAACGATAAAGAAGAAAATTTATAGAAGAGTAGAAAATCAGCCGTAAATGCTTTCGCCGTTCGAAACGCTTTGTATCAATCCATGGCGTTGGCCGATAACATAGTATGTACATAAAATTAAATAAAATAGTTGTCAAGGTGTAAAATGAAAATACAAGGTCATCGAGTAAAACCGGACTTGCCGCAGGTCCGAAAATAAAATATCAGCGCGATAACGGAAACAGAATAGCGTTGTAACATAGAAGGTAATGTACTCTGATTGCGGTTTCACTTCGCAAGACTACTGCATTAGGCCCAAATAAAGAAGCTTTGCTTTCTGAATTAATCTGTCGGCTATTCTGTCGTACTTGCTTCGGCGGTATTTTTTGTATACAACTTCTGTTCCGCCATGACGATTACCAGAACGTACAACGCTTAGAATTATGGCCACTCTCAATAGTTGCATTTCAGTATTATCGTACCTAAGAATAAATAATGTCCACTTTATTACACTGAAACACACGAAGACTCGACAATGTTCGAAACAATTTCATTACAAGAATGCAATGTATTAGTCGATTCAATCGAACATTATCTGCAAATATGTTCGCAACGTTAGCGTAAATGATAATCTCTAAGAGAACACTTACCAATTTGGTTCATCCAATTCGCTGAATATCATTTCTTTCCAAAATGCCCAAAATGGCTGTGACAGATTTTGTTCCAGTTCCAAAATGAGGCAGAGAGCCAGCTCTGCCGCTGCGGTGGCCAAAATCGTCGGTGAAATTCGGCAATATTTAAATTCCACTAACGTGACGTCGATCTGCGGCAAAAAAATATTCACCTCTTCACATCAAACTTCCGGTCATCATCTACGTGTACTCGTCCGATGCACGAAGGAATCCGTAACCTACGATGTAGCTGCCGTAGTAGTATATCGTTCTCATCGAACTCTCGGGAAAGTTAATTCTTCGTCTGCAGTTTTGGACGAAGTAGACAAATATCGACGTCGGATCAGCGAATGAAATATTGAAATCTAAGGCCATCAGAATTTTTCGTTCCCAATTCACTAATAAATCCAGTCGTCCCTCATATAATCCAGCTGCCAGTGCGAGAACACTGGTTCCCTGAAAGATCATTAATTTTCAAGATTCGTAATGCGTTCAAAAGGTTAACCCTTTCGGTCACGAATTATTATGCTTTGATCTAAAAATCCCATTTCTTGTTTATTAAATATTCAGCCCTTTTTTAACCATTTGGCATCATCGGCATAATTCTACTCCCCCCCCATCACGTTGAACGTATACAGCGGACCCTTATTTATAATTGTGATAAGTTACAGCATTTGGTACGGATTATTTAATTCACCTATTGAAAATCGAAAAATCGATCGACTTGGCCGTGTTTCGCACGTTACTGAAACTGCCGATAACGATCAACTATTTGAGGATATATTTTTGTTTACATGCGTCAAATAACAATGTTGTCAATGAAAATACCCTTATAAACGTTCAATAATTAGAGCCAGGCAATTTAATTGCTGTTTTTTTTCAAAACTTAGTCATGTCGTCGATTGACGACACTGTGACCGAAAGGGTTAATGCGTGTTTTGTACTTTTCAAGTGGCCGTCGTCTCATTACCGATGGAATCTTCGAATGATGCTCCTCTCTCTTGAGCGTGATCCACAAAACTGCCAGAGCAACCAACTGCAAATTTAACGTGTCCACGGGGATCCTGTCTATCACGACATCCAAAAGTCTTACAGCTTGATAAATTACGGACGTAGGATAATCGCAGTGTGACTATCGAGTAAAAGAAAGGATGCAGTTTTCAAGATCAATCATTTCCGACTCGATCAAAGATACGAGCATAAAGGCAAAGGCAAGTTAGCCCTTACAAAAATAGTCTTAACCGTTTCTACTGCTACAGGCGCAAATGTGCGTCCAACGAAAGCTAATCACTGTGGCCTATGGACGCACATGTGCGCTCGGCAATGGCTTCGATCGTTTATCGCTGTCTGCACTGTATTTCACGGATCACTCGCGGATCATTCAATACATCCCATAGCTCTATCGAATGAATATTATACACTTTGTCAAACAGCAAAAAAAAAGATCGGTGTAGAACAAAGCAAATATAAAAACGCTACGAACTTATTCCCCAACCCAATAGTTGAATGAAACGAAAGGGATAGACTTACGCTGACGTGTATAAGAAAAACAGCTAATATCCTCCTCTGATTGGCATTAACAGTTCGGCGAAGGAAGTTCTCCGACAATTTATGCGACCGTCTCTCCCTCTCAGCTTCCATTTCCAACAGATCGTCATCGTAATGACCGAGAAAATCGAACTCCGTAGGTATATCTTGCGTCACCCTTGCAGCATTCTTACGACGGAGATACACCTTCATTCGCAAAAAATATTATTAAACGAACATGGAGTACTTTAGATAGTTGACCCCTTAACGTGCACACCCGAGTATATTCGGGCGCGCTAACCCGGCCAAACCGTGCACACCCGAGTATATTCGGGCGGCGTTGTATTTGATGCTGCTAAAATTAAAATAAAAATCTTGATTAATTTTGTATTTTTTTTTGTCTTTGCCAAGACAATGTCCTATGGTGTAAATTTTACATAAAAAAAAAATTGATTTTTTTTAGCCGGTTGATTTAAAAGAAATCGTACGTTAAGGGGGTTAATCGTTAATCGAAAGAATTGAAAGGATAATCAACGTTGAAACATATAAGAGTCGGGCAATCTCGGCGTTCGGATGTCTTACAACATTTTTGCCGGACTCTTATGTTTCATCTAGATACGGATCGATAACAACTTTTTGGTTGGATAATCAACGTTTTGCGCGAAAATGATTACTTTGGTCGGAATCGGCGGTTCAGGCAAACCATCCACTGGCGTCTTCACGGTATTCACGGCCTCCTCGCGTTTCAAACGCTCAATCGGATGCTTCATTGCCGAAACTCGAGTCTGACTATTCGCCGGAAGTAGCCTCTTAGGCAGTTCTTGCTCCGAACAGCATTGCCCAGCGACACTATGTTCCTTGGTACTACTGAATACGTTGCGGAAAAAATGTCATATAATTAGACGAACTGTTCTCAATGTAAGTTCCGTATGACGGAGTCAAAATGGTGTGTTTTCGATTGTCAATACATACTCGTCGGCAACATTACGCGCAGCGCACGCTGCCTTTGTCTTTAGAAGATAACTGTACCATATTCTGTCCACTGTCGGCTTGTAACAATTAGTGAATCTTTCCTCCACGGATTTGGATCTGCGAAATAAGTTGGACATAAGGAAGACATGACGTATGCATTAACACGTTCGCGGACATGAATGCTATAGCATTCATTTTCACGATGATGCAGAATGACATGAATGCCTATAGCATTCAAATCATAAAGTGAATTACTTTGAATTCAATTTTATATAACCTTAAGTTTCGCTATAGTTAAGATGCTACAGCATTCATTGTATATAACAATTAAAATGCGATAATCTGACTACCCTTATAAACTGTGTTTTATCAAATTTCGGATATCAGAACCAATTTAAGAGTAAAACGACTGTCAAGTTTTGTACCTCGCCGAAAATTTTACTGTCCGCGAACGTGTTAATAGAGTAGGTTACGAAAAAGTGTACCTTCGCTTCGATGCAGTGCGAATTGTAACATTTTGACTCTCTCGTGCCAACGAAAATGTCGAAGTCCATCTGGAAAAATGACGAATCAGAGGTAGGGAACACTTCGTAATCGTGTAACGTTATAGTAACACACTTTTGCTTTAGCCTCGGTATGTTTGACGACCGATGCTCAGAATCTTTCTTCACAACCAATGACGACCGATCTAATCTCTGATGCGAACTGCCGCAAATAGTGCCGCTCATTAATTTCTTCTTCAAGGAAGTCATCGACATAGATCTAACAATACTGTAACTAACATTTATATAAGCAACACCGGATGACATACAAATATTTATAGTTTAGTGATCATTAAGATGCGAACGGGTTCATCGGCAATCTTCACTAATTTTTATTGAAAGGGATAATATAATCCCCGAAAAATTTTCGTTTCGTCCCGGATCGAATTTGAGGAACGATTTTGCTCGTGCTTACGTCCCTCATAAGGAGGTAACGCTTCGTCTAGGGCAGGATCCACTGGCAAAAGCCCTACTGATGAGTCCGCCAGTGGATCCGGGACGAAACGAAAATTTTTCGGGGATTATATTATCCCTTTCAATAAAAATTAGTGAAGATTGCCGATGAACCCGTTCGCAACCGGATGACATACCTTTGTGTCGGTGCTTCGAATGGTGGAACTTTGTCTTTGTCTTTTTTAACTGAAGATACCGAAACTGATCTGAAATTAAAACGATTAACGAACAAGTATCATTTTGATAATCATGAGGCAGCCGGATGTGTTCGTCAAATACCTTTGTTTAGGAACGCCCATCGTGCGACCAGTAACAATCTGCTTAATAGGAGACACGGAAAACGACCTGAAATTAATATTGGAGTATGTCCAAGTTCTCATTGATCAGGATCTATTTTGCAAATGTGAGTGCCAATCTGATAACTTACCTTTGCTTCGGGGCAGCAAGGGTCGCCACATTATTAGTTTCCTGTTTAACAGGACTTGCAGGCTTTGTTCTAAGGTATGACAGATTCATATTTCATGAAATGAAAAAACAGCACAAAATTCATTGTAATACCTAAAACATGAATACTGACCTTATCTTCGGTGCGACGGATGATACCTTAACTCTGACGTCTTTAGCCGTTGAAGGTGTAGGAAGAGGTCTGTAACTGCACGAAATGGTTTTAAAGATTCACGTATAAACAGATTTTTGGGTAATTATTTGCAAACCTTTGTCGTGGACGTACGGTGGACAACCTTTCGCCGAAAGACTTTTTCGACGGTGCGGAGGGAACGAGCCTTGACGAAACAGAATATTTCAAAACAAAACAGTCATCCTCATAGTTTACATAACGCTATTCAACAATAAATTTGCTACTGGTTGAAATTAATGTCACTTATGTAATAGGGTGCGCTGATTTCGATTTTGATATGACTTTATGTAAAATCAAAAGTTTTTGACCGCATTGAAATGTAAAATCCACCTTTTCGGCGCTTTCGGTCACAGTGATACGATAAGAATTATAAAAGATTCGTTTCGTCCTGGATCTACTGCCAAACATCGTTCGTCTGGGGCAGGATCTACTGGCAAAGCCCCACTGATGAGTCCGCCAGTAGATCCAGGACGAAACGAATTACATACGATTATACATACACATATACAAACGATTTTACATGCATACATACATACATAATTGATTTCATATAAGAAGATTCGGTAATTCGGTATAATGGTGATTCAGTAAACGAAAGATGAATAGGCGCACTTTTGAATCAAGGTATTGCCAATGTCGGTGTAACTAATTATTTTCTTAATTATAATTATTTGCGTTTTCATCCCAAAGTACGCGCATTTATTTCCCCGAAATTTCTCACATTCGCGATTCAACGTAGCTAATAGCATTATCCTCGGAAAAGATTTATACGTAGATAACTTCTTCTCCTGACGTGCCAGAACAAATCCGATTGCAGTTCTCTATTCAGCGCATATGAATTACTATAAGGAACCTACTTTCAACCCAGTAGCAGAGAAACAAATTTTTATTGTTGTGTGGTGCAATTTACCTTCTGTTAGAAATTGCAGACGCCGCCGAACTGATAGTTGTCGAAATCGGAGGTGTCACACCTTTGGTAACTGGCTTCCTTTCGCTAACAGGATACCTGGCCACCCAAAAATATGATTAACAAACAGTGCCTTTTCGGAGTGATATTTCTGTCTGCCTCCCTGGTAGACTCTCTCTACAATTCTTTGCGAGGCTATCCTATTCTAACTCTCCTCGAATGCAATTCTCACGCACTTTTCGAAACTAATCACGTTCAATATTGTGTCACATTACCTGCGCAAAAGTGTGGTCGAAGTTGGCGTGGGTAAAACACGATTTTGCTCGTTCTTAAGACTCGCATGTCTGCTTCCCGCTCGGATTGTCGATTCTGCCAAAGGTTTTCTTCGGACACCCGTATCTTTATCCTGGACCTTTGTGTTCGGCTTCGTTGAGCCGGCGAACGGACGAATGTTCTCCTTTTCGTTGGACGCCTCCATTCTGCCGACTTTCTTCTGCGAGCTGGATGACATCGTCGGTGATAAAATTTCTTAACCGCTAATCAGATACAATTCGCGAAACGGACGGAGGATAACTGGCAGCGGCTTCTGAGGATGTCTGTTCCCTGTTTCCCATTTTTTTTTTTCCCCGACCTTCTTCGAAATCGGTAGGTAAACACACAACCGAGTGGGAAACCATAACGATCATTGATCCGTTAAATTTCAAATCGCGCTAAGAACGCCGAATATTATCTAAAATTCAAGGTAAACTCAAATCAAACACAGGGTATAAGAGAAAGTATATTTGGATTGTCATACAATTAAGACAGATTGTTTAACGTCCGGACAACACATTGATGTTGTTGTTTCCGGTGCCCCGACTCGCCACTCCACTTCGATCTCTTCTTTCCTTTGTTCAGTTTCTTGCATTATTACGACTGTGCAATGTAGTCAATAACATTAACCCTTTTAGTGCCAGGCGAAAAAGAGGTGTCTATGCGAGAGTAACCGGCCGAATTTCACGGTTTTACTAGAGTTTGAGAAAATGTTCATAAAAACCAAACGAGAAACAATATTTGCATGATTCAAAAAGCAGTATATTAAGTTAGAGGGTGAATTGATGGGACGCTCACGCCCTTCGCTCCTAACTTAACTTTATTTAAATATTGAGATAATGGCGGGACACCAGGGTAAAAGTATAGAATGAGAAAAAGTACGAAACGTCTGTATGTGTGTCGTCGAACGTTAACGAAGGTCGACAAAGGATTCGTCAGTTTGGCACGCAGGCCCACATTGCCACCCGAGGCATACTTGAGCCCAGGTCAGATAAAGTCATAGACCTAAACATCGCTTGCTTCGAGCATATCTTTAAGCCAAGCATCGCGTTACAATTACCAATTGTTTGAAAATAATACATTCCTGCCTTCATCAATGTGTAATTATGATAGGATTTAACATCAGCATCGGTGGTTCAGTGGTAGAATGCTC
This sequence comes from Anoplius nigerrimus, assembly GCA_914767735.1. Classification (NCBI taxonomy): domain Eukaryota; kingdom Metazoa; phylum Arthropoda; class Insecta; order Hymenoptera; family Pompilidae; genus Anoplius; species Anoplius nigerrimus. The sequence goes on from OU612090.1 coordinate 11,791,441, forward strand.
GCCTGCCACGCGGGCGGCCCGGGTTCGATTCCCGGCCGATGCAATTCTTTTTTCAATTTTCAAAACAGATGAAACCTATTTTTTCCTTGACGGTACATATCAACACTTCATTCAGAATTACTATGCCATTTACACTCTTTTTCCTTCTTTGCCATTGTCACTTTCATTAGGTTTTCATAATTTGTACACCATTTTTTTGTAACCGTGCGTAATTGAGCATGTGAAACTAATCCACACTCAAAAAGCATTGTAACTATGAGCACAAAATTCTCTTAAAATGATAAGACAGAATAGACATTTTATGGCAAATTTAGTTAATAAAGTGTTTTGTGAAATATCTGCTCTCATTGTTGTGATAATTCTTTAACACGTTCGCCGCCAGGTCAGTCAGCGCGTTAAATGTGACGGTACAAAAATGCTCTGTAACTTTTTATCCGTTGATTTGCGACCCATATTATATTTGACAAAAAGTGCTTGTATTCATGTGTTCTACCACCCCCCAATTTTTCTCCCTCGAATTCTGGCTCACCCTGTATACGTTACGCAAACCAATATTAAAACTCATATTAAAACTCATATTAAACTAATTCAGCGCACAAAGTCACAAATTCGCCTCATTTATCAAAGCTATTCATGTAAAGTGTATCAATGCCTTTCAACTTTTTTTCCCAGGGGAGAATTTGTGTAACATTTAATCGCCAAGGAACAGGTGTGCTAATTCTTGCCTGAAACGGTATGATAACATAAAAGTAGTGATGGATGGTATCTATTGATAGAATCGTTAAGTAAATTTCAGACATTCTGCTATAATATATTCTATGGTTTGTTCATATTATATCCTATATGTTTTCCAGTATAAACGTACTTTCAATATCAGCATTTTCGTACGACAGTTAAACCTCAATCATCATCTCTCCGGTATGGTCTAGTGGCTAGGATACCTGGCTTTCACCCAGGAGGCTCGGGTTCGATTCCCGGTACCGGAAAATTTTTTTTTTATGAGCAAATTCAAGATATTTATTTTGTAATAGTCAAAGTATGCTGTAACGAGTAGTACTGAGCAAATATATTTTGACAGTGAATAAAAAGAACATTTTTATCGTCGTTTTCCACTACTTCTTGATAAATAAGAACGTTAAGAGGTATAACAGAGAAAGCACAAGTTCTCGAAGCTTGAATTTTATTTGTAATACGTGATATAACTTTTTTTTGCATGTAGCATAGTCTATATCAATATGATGACGGGGGGCGGGGAGGGGGGGGGGGGGGGCGTTCATAAAAATTACTGAAATACCAACATAATTGTTTACAGATACATATAAAAATCAAAACGTTCGCTTTTATTCTGATTATAAATTTTCGGTAATTTTCTAAACTGTAACAAAATTTACGTTGTATTATTAGCAGCAGTTTGACACACTTTTAAAGCGTTGTAACAAATGAGTGAATAACTTTCGTTGAACAAAAAGAAATTTCCGGTACCGGGAATCGAACCCGAGCCTCCTGGGTGAGAGCCAGGTATCCTAGCCACTAGACCATACCGGAGATGTATTAACACGAATATTAAAATAAGTATAAATGTATTGAGTTGTTTATGAGTAAAATTATCTTGTGCTATATAATATATATATTATCGTGACATCTAGTGTTTACATTATTTTTATTTTTCCTGCATATTAACATTAAATTTATGCATCGTGTATAAATGGAAACATGAAATAATTTTAGGCAGAAACAATTCAATATAATAGTTTACTATAATATTATTAAATTACTTATTTTTATTATTTATATTATTATATATATTTATATTTATATTATTATTACTTATAATATTATAAAATAGTTTACTTCTTATACGATGCAGGCAAACACGTCTCCGGTATGGTCTAGTGGCTAGGATACCTGGCTCTCACCCAGGAGGCTCGGGTTCGATTCCCGGTACCGGAAATTTCTTTTTGCTCTACGGAAGTCATTCATTCATTTGTTACAACTGTTTAAAAATATTGTCGAGCTATTACTAATGTAATGTCAATTTTTTTAACGGTACTGAAAACAACGGGGAATCTAAAACTGAAATATCAAAAAAAAATTTTCATTTTCATATGTATCGTGTAAAAAATGATGTTGGCGTTTTATTAATTTTTATGAACAAGCAGAAATTACTGTTCGTGTACCTGGCGTTGTAGAATTTTATTGATAGTACGCTTAAGTTCATCCTTGTTATGAAAATCCCAATGTTACGCGCAAAGTTTCCAGTCGTCTTTTCCCTCCCAAACTTCTCATTGGTGATTTTGGAAAGGAAAGCGTGGAGAATTGAGGAAAAAGTCTTGATGGTGGAAAGTATGGAGAAGTGTAAGATAGTGCCTGGCCCTGGCCTGGGACTTGGCAGGATTAACGAACAATAGATGTAAAAAGGCATAGAAAAAGAATGATGAACTTGAAGTTTCACTTAAGCTGTTTCGGAATGCATGCGTGACACGCACCAGTTATAACCTACCCTTGCTTTTATGACTGGCACGCTATATAGCGGGTGGTTTGTTGAGTAGAGGACAGATGCAAGGACAATTTAGGGATGCCTGCACATGGGGTACATGTTCCGTCGTAAGCGGAACGTCGTACAAGTTTTTACGCTTGCATGACTAATTTGTTTTGGGTTAGGGGGTTGTGGTTGAAAGAATGAATAAACCTTGAATAAGAATATATATACTAATAACAAGATGTAAAATATGTAAAATGACGGATGATGCGATGTGGGGTTTTATGTGGATGATGTAATGTGTGGCGGAGTGAAGTGTGTTTTGGGATGATAACAGTGAATTGTATGCACACTCTCTAGGCGAGATATCTGAGGTAACTGTGTAACTCGTGCGACTTGTAACGTGTAACTCGTAACTTGTAACGTGTAATTGTGGCGCATGACTGACTGAACGTGTTGGGAGTGTAGGGATGGTTTTATAGGAGCGTGAGTGATGAGGAGAAGGGAGATTGGTAGGTGGAAAATTTTGGACGAAAGATGTTGCATATGGTCGAATGCGTTGAAGGATAATTACTTGTTGGGAATGAGGAAAAGGATTAGGACGGGTTGCGGTGCGATATGGGTTGTAAAGTGGGGTCGATGAAGAAGAATAGCAGCGTGGGGTGTGGATAAGACATTGTTGGGAGTCTTGAGGACGTTGTTTGGGGTAATGGGGTGGTGAGGAGTGATTAGGAAAGGATTAAAGATAAAATGATGTGAGTAGTATTGTGTATGGTATGCCTTTGTTGGGTTTCGGTCGCAACAGTAGGTATGCGTCAGAGTGCGAACACGCGTTGGTAAAGTTTCCTGCTCTTTGGCCCGCTCGAAATGTAAAGAATGATCGTGACCGGTAACAAGCCTACGGATTTCGGGCCCGACAACGCAAAAGTCAATAAAACCGAAACATAATCAATATAATATTACTATTGTTATCCACGTCGCAAGCCGTTGTTAGCGCACACGTATATGTGGCACAAGCCCGCATCGCGCGCGAGAAAGAAAGAGAGAGAGTTTTTACTACGGCGTAACTGATGAACGAGTTAATCATTAGTAATTAACATTAGTAATTGTCCAAAAAACGATAATACGTCAGTGTGTTACATGCGCTAAAAGCAATTTTCGAAAGGAAATAATGTGTATTATATATATATTTATTTCCTTGATTCCTTTCGGATTACAAGCTCCATCACCACTCCGAAATAATGTGTATTATACATCTACATTAAAATTGAAAGTCATTTTGTTGACTGACAAAATATATTTGCACAGTACTACCCATTACAGCATACTTTGACTTTTAAAAATAAAAATCTTGAATTTGCTCATAAAAAAAAAAATTTCCGGTACCGGGAATCGAACCCGAGCCTCCTGGGTGAAAGCCAGGTATCCTAGCCACTAGACCATACCGGAGAGATGATGATTGAGGTTTAACTGTCGTACGAAAAAGCTGATATTGAAAGTACGTTTATACTGGAAAACATATAGGATATAATATGAACAAAGCATAGAATATATTATAGCAGAATGTCTGAAATTTACTTAACGATTCTATCAATAGATACCATCCATCACTACTTTTATGTTATCATACCGTTTCAGGCAAGAATTAGCACACCTGTTCCTTGGCGATTAAATGTTACACAAATTCTCCCCTGGGAAAAAAAGTTGAAAGGCATTGATACACTTTACATGAATAGCTTTGATAAATGAGGCGAATTTGTGACTTTGTGCGCTGAATTAGTTTAATATGAGTTTTAATATGAGTTTTAATATTGGTTTGCGTAACGTATACAGGGTGAGCCAGAATTCGAGGGAGAAAAATTGGGGGGTGGTAGAACACATGAATACAAGCACTTTTTGTCAAATATAATATGGGTCGCAAATCAACGGATAAAAAGTTACAGAGCATTTTTGTACCGTCACATTTAACGCGCTGACTGACCTGGCGGCGAACGTGTTAAAGAATTATCACAACAATGAGAGCAGATTTTTCACAAAACACTTTATTAACTAAATTTGCCATAAAATGTCTATTCTGTCTTATCATTTTAAGAGAATTTTGTGCTCATAGTTACAATGCTTTTTGAGTGTGGATTAGTTTCACATGCTCAATTACGCACGGTTACAAAAAAATTGTGTACAAATTATGAAAACCTAATGAAAGTGACAATGGCCAAGAAGGAAAAAGAGTGTAAATGGCATAGTAATTCTGAATGAAGTGTTGATATGTACCGTCAAGGAAAAAATAGGTTTCATCTGTTTTGAAAATTGAAAAAAGAATTGCATCGGCCGGGAATCGAACCCGGGCCGCCCGCGTGGCAGGCGAGCATTCTACCACTGAACCACCGATGCTGATGTTAAATCCTATCATAATTACACATTGATGAAGGCAGGAATGCATTATTTTCAAACAATTGGTAATATTTATATGTTTAATGGTGATTCCTGCGGCATTTCGAACAAGGATTGCTTTCCGGGTAAAGGTAAAGAAAGACGTGTTCCTCACCGATTTGCATGAAACTTTGCAGAAACATCAATTTTTGCATAAAAATAAGATCTGTAAAAGCCATCATCAAAAGCGCAGACATCAGTGCGCATGCGCAGATGTCGTTCGTGCTGCCGGTAAGGCAGGTCTTATAACTAAACTTTAACGCTTAATAACTTTTTAATTAGACGCGAGCGGCCCTTTTTGCTTTTACAGATCTTATTTTTATGCAAATATTGATATTTCTGCTAAGTTTTATGCAAATCGGTGAGGAGTACCCCTTTCTATACCTTTACCGCCATCTTCAGAAATAATTTCGAACAACTTTGTTTTCGCACATGTCATACGTCGATTTCTAAACTTTGCCGAACGTAAATACTCAACACGACAAATGCCGGCTAAATTTCGGTTTGGCGCGTTTATGTTACTTTGCTTTGCTAGAAGTCTGAGTGCTCAAACTGTTAGAGCAATGAGTAATAACGCCGGTCTCTATTCAGTAGCATACGTCACTGTCCCAAACGTGGATGTTGCTAAAAACATATCTCGGTAAATATAAGTAATACATACTTTGTGTTATTCTTCTGTAACGATTTTACTACATGTTCAGAATGTTCGTTGCAGCGGCCTAGTGAAGGATAAATTAGCAGCTTGTGTTAATATCATCCCTCAAGTCACTTCTATGTGAGTATGAAACTATTGACAGATTATTTTCATTTGTATATATCTATGTCTAGTTTTTTGTGAATGTCTTGTTTGATTATTTTTATTATAATACATTGTTCTGCTTTTGTATAGATACGAGTGGAAAAATGAAATTAATGAAGACAATGAGCTGCTAATGGTAAGAATCTTACAGTCCAATATGTTATATGTAGTATGCTCAATGTTAACTTACCGTTTTGTTTATTCAGATGATAAAAACAAGAACAGATGCTGTTGACGCTTTAACAGATTATGTCAAGCAAGTAGTTGCATATAAAACTTATCTTGATAATTAATATCGATCATGTATAATAAAACAATTTTTGGTTTTCAGGAAGAATCATCCCTACGAAGTATGTGAAGTTATAGCATTGCCAGTAAGTATTTTCTTATTTATAGAACTATATTGTATTTTACACATCCACCCATAATGTTAATGTTTTAGATTCAAAATGGTAATGAGCAATACCTGAACTGGATCGGTGAAATAGTACCATCTGCTGACAAGAGACAGCCGTCGGATGGTTGAAACCCCATATGTAACTATTTCTGTTTTTAAAAAGTAACTTTAATAGTCTTAAACCTTCCAACTTTCATTTCATCCAAACCATTTTCAATAGATCAAATACAAGTAATGAATAAAAAAAGAAGTTTATTCCTTAGATATAAGTAAATATATGAATACAGCAAATTTGATTCAAAATTAATTCCTTTACCATGTAATTGAGAAATTATGAAATGGGCATAGGCGAGCCGTCGTACCAAGTGCAGTGTTAATAAATAATAGTTAAGAAACCTGTGTCAACAGAAGACCAGCCTCTATCAACAATTTCCAGGTCATGAAGAGGGAAAGAGCGATGAATATCCTTCGAGATATACAATAAATATAAATAGATGCATGAATAAATCAACATATACATATACGTATGCGATACTAAACAGTATTTCGATATACCGATGATAGTTTGGGAATGTGTGTTTCTTGTATATCAAACAGTGCACTTGCCGCGCCTCACAAACACTCACTCTATGCACATTTCCATAATCCCTTTCGTCAGTTCGCACTTTACCCAGAGTTTGCGTTTGCCAACATCTCACAAACCTCGTTATTCGTGGGCCTCAACGATATCAGAATTAATTTTGCCTTCCGTATCCTTTCTTGATTAACGTTAACAAGAAACTAACAAGAGCACTGAATTACATTTAATTATGATAAGGTTTGTACTCTAGTAAAGTAATGTCGTCAGACCGATTGTAAATTAAAAAATACATTACTTTACTCAACTCGTAGAATTAAAAAGTTAACATCCTAACGAAGAAATCTTATTGTTTTTTTTTTTTTAATACGTACTAGTCTCTTATGATCAACGAAATTTGATCTACAGACATCGATGCTTGAGCAGCATTGTCTTACAGTCTCAAGAGTTAATTCATTATAAATGCCACACCTCGATGCCATATATATTCCGATAAAGTGTTAGAAGAGTCTCTGTTATCTGCCGCCATTGTAGCCTGGGTAAAGTAATAGAAGGACGGAAGACAACGACTCGTTGACTTCCATCTTGTAATCTTTGTCTAATTTGTGACGGCACGATGGGCAATGATGCATTCCAGATGAGAAACTTCGCTTTAGGCAGGTGAAGCAAATGTTGTGTGCGCACGGCGTTGTGACCGGATTGTAAACGACTTCCAAGCAGCAAACACACGTAAACCTGAAATTTAAAGAAACTATGTAGTCAGAATGAATACGTCGTCAATTATATCTTACAATACTATAAACCTCATGTTTATAGAAAATTGAAATGTGACATTGTATACAATATATGACTCCGTTATTCTGAAAGTGGTGTAAGCCCTTCTTTTTCAAGTATTTCGTAAATAAAAAGGTTACACTGAATTAACCACAAATAATGTAATATCCTATTAAAGAAAAAATGGACACGCTACTTTCAAAATAAACGAACCATATAACAGTGTACGTAGTACATATCATACTTCATTATTGCTTTTAAGTATCATTACCCGCTCATAGAAAGCATCTTACAATTTTTATTGAATATTATTGAAATGTAAATGATGTGTGCCAAGGCAGCTCTTATATTTTCACGTTAACTATCTCAAATGATTTTATTCAATGTACCTTTCGGAAACACGTTGCAAAAATGCTGCTTTTCCGTCCGGCAGCGTCACAAAACATTCTTGCCACACTTTTGCGTTCGCCTCGTCGTCCTTGATCCTATCAGATACTTCATCGTCCAGCTTATATCCCTCCCGTTTCTGCTTCTTCCTCGGTGGACCAGCCTTCTCGACCGGCGCCGCATCCTCTTCTTCGTCGGAGCCTGTACTTCGTTTCTTACCCTCCTTCACTTTGTTCTTCTTCATCGCTTCCAAGTAACCGTCGGGGTACAGTGGCTTCAGACCGAGTGCCGCTATCCTCTCTTTACCTTGCTTCGTCCAGGGCGCTGGAGCAGGATCATCCCTTCGCAGCAAATATCTCCACACGCGAAATCCACTTTTGCCGGTGTGAGGATAATACTTGACCACTTTGTATATTCCATCGTATCTGTAATTTTGACAAAAGAAATGAAATCATTAAACGATTGATTGACATTGAATCAAATTAGGGGTAAACAAAGTGATGCAAAATAATTTTTAAAAAGTATGTACAATGTTAGACGTCGAACTCACTACATGCTAAGTAAATATTTAAAATACTCTATTGCTCATTATATTATATGTGAGATGGAAAATATTCCACGAACCTGTTACCCTCCTTCGGCGCGTATTTACTATGTTTCGCCAGTTTGAAGTTGCGCACGACTCTCACTGGAATTCCGCCTCTCCAATCTTCAGCTGTAGCGCCATTAGAAGCGTTGAGTTTCGAATTGCAGTTCAATGCGAGCGCTTTGTTCATTCTTGTCAAGGTCTGATCACAACTCTGCTCTGCTGTTCTCTTATTACCTGTCAATTTTTACTTCATCGGTAAACAAATCGTGTAATACATTACCGTATCGTTATTCCATCTTATACGGAAGGATGTCACGGACAAGTGTTAGTTCTTGAAAATATTTATAGATAAAAAGAACTAGCTTTAAAACCGCACAAGGACGAATGAACCGTAAATTTATTTTCATGACAAAGTTAACTTTTGCATGCAAATACATTCTATGTTCCATTCTGTTTGAACCAGGATTTTTCCATTAAGGTTTATACCTTTTCGTTTGCTATCTATAAATATTCCACAATATTTTACCAAAGTCCCTTTTTATATGATAATTCTTTGTCGGAAAAGATATCTACCAGATAGATCCCTGCCACCCGATCCTGTGTACACAAATTCGTCTCCATTGTCAATATCGTCTTCATATCCTCCTGATAAAACCAGCGAATAGGCACAATCTGTTTCTCGTCCGTGGATGCCAGCTATGTGAGGCCTATGTACGCCAACTTCAGACACCTGTTTCAATATTTAGCATAAATTTCAAATAGAAGCACAGTTAATCATGCAATTTTACCGAATATGATACCAATACTATGTATAGTATTAGTATATAAACATATAATAGTATATAGTATTAGTATATAAACATATAGTAGTATATAGTATTAGTATATGAACATATAATACTATACATGATTATACAACTTTTTACTATTTGGCATGATTATTATTCATATGTCTCTATATGGACTTTTTACTATATTATGTTTAGTGTCAGAACTTTTGCTTCAATCAATGGTTTACACAATGTGAATCTGTTTATATACCTGAACTCTGTATATCCAACAAGTTCCAACTTCCACGCCAGGAATAGGTCCTCTATGATTAGGGGGTACAATGCTACATTCCTTTGTTCTGCCAACGCATGCCATTCCCTTACCCCAATCCCTTTTGGTATTACTGTCGCTCGTACTTGTTTTCTTCTTCGACTGTTTCAATTTGTCGCCTGCCTTTACGATCTCGTTCTCGTCGTTCTTACAATCGGGGCAATACCAATAATCCTCCTCCGGAATTGATGTGAGCGGTGGGTCCAAACAGCGCAGATGGTACGCAAGATTACACTCGTCGCAAAGTAAAAGATTATGTTCGTCCTCTTTGCCGGCGCAAACTCTGCAGCCACATTCGCGACACTTCTTGCGCGGATTGTCCATGCAGGTGCTGCAAGTAGCTGCGACCCGCCTTCTTTTACCGTTGCTGACCATCTTCTCATCATCTTCCGGCGTTCTTTCAGACAGTAATTTTGCAACTTCTATGGCAAACACTTCGCCTCTAGGGTTGACTTTCCGATTCTCCAGTCGATGATCTCTAAGCAGAATGAAATATTCTTTGTTAATCACACATTAAGTAAAGGTTTTAATTCCAGAGCAATTTTAAATGTAAAATTATTATATTCTACTTAATTACAATATTTTATATACAAAAAGGTAAAAAAAAACTGAAAATATTTCAGCAACCAATTCTATAAATATGTCTATTGATAACTAGCTTTCATAAAAATGAATAAATATTTGCCCATTATTATACAACTACAAAATAGCTTATGGTATATGTAGAATAAAATGTATATGACGTACTTTCCAATGTGTAATGTTCCAGTCAATTCTTGAGCTTTCCTCTTTTTGTCAATTTTTGATATAGTGAAATCATACCATATCCCAACTTCCTTTGGTTCATCCACATTGTGATTGATCATAACTCTTTGACCAATTTTTAATTCATCAAATGGTATAAGTTTTGTTGCACGCGGCCTTACCGAGGTTTCAGGTACATCAAAAGGTGGAGCTTTATCATCAAATTCCCATTGTACTCTATAATTGAGTTTATCATCCTTCTTAAATATTTTTAATATAGTACCCTCAAACCAAGCACCATATTGTTGATCTAAGCAGTCTATAGCATCTCCCACTTTATAATATTGACTTTCTGCATCAATTTCATCCTCTTCCGATGATTCATTTGAATCATTTTCTTTTTCAGAAGAAGAACTGTTACTGGATGTTGCTTTAGTCTCTATTTCATCCACTTTTACACGAACCATGAGTTGAATAACATCATTTAAATTTATATTATAATCATATAATTTATAACCATTCTCTAATTGCTTTCCACGGAAAAACAGTCTCTGTAGGTCTACATCTATGGACAATTCCTTTTGAATTTCACTCTGAAAAAATATTGAACATTATTCTTTTTCTGCACGATATGCAAAATAAATTGCTTGTACAAGCAGCGATAATTCCATTATATAGAACATGTTATGCTTAAGCCCATCGCCATCTTTACTCAAATTCTCCAAATGACTTTCTCCAATCGTCAAAGAGGAGATTACGTATCGCCAACATTTACATAACGCAGACTACCTTGCAAATACAAAAAGTCACAGAAACCGATAAACAGTGACCAAACAAGAGTCAAGGCATCGTACCGTCCTTGTAATGAAACAAACAAAGCGAATGAATTCTGAGAAGAGCAAAGATTACGTTGGAATGCCATCTGCCCCATATACATTTCCTTCGCTCAGCCACACATCATTAAGTACAGGGCAAGGTACCTTGAAATCTTCGACCTGAGTCAACTTTGATATGGTCAATATTGCCTCCTGCTTGCCGTCCATTGTTCTCACTTTAACGTACATCTTGAACGATTACTGTGACTCGACGATGAGCGCAGAGGACGAAATCTGCCCTATTATACCCGGGGCCGGTTTAACACGTGAAATCCCACGACGTTGCCAAAAGACACGTGTTGGACAGCAAACGTGCCTCTCGCTGCGACAGTTAGAGCAACCCACGAACTACGGGTGGAATCCCTACTGTCACCCTACGGTCACCACTTGTTGGCGTCTGGCGGACAAGTTTGGCGGGAAAACTTTTCTGCAGATGCATAACAGAAAAGACGACGGGGGGAAGTCACATGGTATGCGTGTGTGTGCCCGCGTCCATGTGTAGTACGTGTGTCGCTGCACCGCCGGCCAAGAGAGCCTTGTAATTGGACGGTTTCCATGGCCACTGAAGCCGCGACGAATGACAGGCATCCGTTTTTCAAATACGCCGGCGACCGCAGGAACCTGCGCACATAAGCGCTGAAATACGTGTGAAACGTACGGATCCTTGATTGGTATGCCTAACACACAAATGCGATACGTGTCACGGCTCCAATTAAGTGTACTGTCAAGCCCTAATTGATTATGTTGATTGTAACGTCATACGCTATGTCGTTCGATAATTTCGGACAGACGATGCTCAATGAAGGTTTCGTAATAGCTCTTTGCGTCGGCACAGTTTCTAGTATATGTGCATGAATATGTGTAAGATAGCTCCCACCGAATGGTCATCAACCTCTTGCTCATTATGTCAAAGTATGGCGGTAACATATACAACTCGGAGCTTGAAGTGGATGACGCTTACTAACGATGCTAGAATAATTCCTCGGATCTGTACAATTTTCTGTGTGGAAGTACAAAATATGTTTTATTTCTGTCAAAGAACGGTACAATCATTGGATATGTTTTTATAAACTGAGAAAAATAAGTAATGACTTTTTTATTAACATACTTTGAAGGTATTGATTATTGAAGCTATATGACAAGACGGCAGAAGCTTGTAACAATGTACTGAAACAGTTTTTATATTGTGTTATGACAAATTTAGTCAAATAAAGCGTGATAAACAATCAGTGCCGGCACATCGTGAAGAACTTATATTCCTACGTGTTCCAATAAATAGAATAGTTTCTCCTAACAATAATCATCACCTTCTGATTCGACCAAAAAATAGTTCAACCATCAACATTTTTTATTTTACAATATGCATTAAATGTATTGATCGGCAATGTTTGCGAACATCCCCCGCCGCTCACGCGAAACCACCGAACCAAAGATTATGCAACAATTGACGTCTCCCGTTACCTAAGATATTTTATTGTGACGAAAGATACGTATTTCATCCGTTCCGTCCGATCCTATGAATTAATTTGCATGGACTCCGAATATGTAATACCGCTGGCAAGGCGAGCGGCGGCACAGATCCTTTTACAAGATGGCTGTAACTCTATCACGTGGTCAAGATTAATGTCCGCATCCGTACATAGGTGTCCTCGCGGTAACCGGAAAGCTCCGAAAAGTTCATAGTCAAAACACGCGAAAATCGCTGTGCCGCCGATTATTGAACCGTTCGACAAAGCGTGCCGACATAAATCCAACGATACCGGCCCAAAACGCGACGACGCCTCCCGTCGGCACGGCCAGCCCGCCGACGTCGCCCACTTGACTCCGGAGTATTTTCGAGCGACGCCGCGGCCATGTTTGTTTTAGTTTCGGGGGGATGAAAAGCGAACGCAAGCCGAGCGATTTGAATGGGGTCCGTGTGAGCGTGATACAGAGTGTTTGGCGGCGTTTGACAGCGGTGGCACGTGAATTTTCAAGACATGGTAAGGCCTCGCGCGCATCGACCGGCGAGCTGACGTTCGTAACCGCCGTCGCGTACGATTTTCGCGCGGATTTTCAGGTGTCACGGTCGCTGGGTACCGCCGACCGCCGCGGCGCAACATTGCACTTTCAAAACTTTCGATCGATCCCCGGCTAATGCTGGCCGCCCCCGAGTGTCGTCCGCATCCTGCGCGGGACCTGCCCCGGAAGACGGCCAGACAGAAGCTGGGACCGATTGCCTTTACGGCCCGCCGAAAATCGTTTCAGCTGAAATACCGTGGCGGAACCCGGGCATCGGCACCGCATACAAATCGATATACGTCGTCCGTCGCGGCCCTGTGTGCGTGCTACGTCGGTGTACGCGGCGGCGGTCGTGTGTCGCTCGGTAGCGTTCGTGTGCGTTCGGTCGCGCTCGCATACGTTCGTGTGCCGCTCTCGCTGGACGCCGCTCTACGTGCAGACTGTCGGCGTACCCTCCGCGACTGTGTGCGCGTCCGTGTGCGTGGGTGTGTGTATGTACGTGACTGCGTGTACGGCGGCTCGGTACATAGACGACGGGTACGTCGCGGGAGGTTTCTGTGTTTGCGTGCAGGACGACGGGAGCCCCGTGAAGAATAGGAACGCCCCTTTTTACAAAACGATCGAACTTCTTTCCCGCGCGATTTTACTGCCGATGCTCGAAGGTGCCGATCGGCGGCGGATCGGTATCACGTTGGGATCTGAGCTCAGGGAATCCTTCGGCGTCGGCGGTCGTTCGTTGCGAAACGGTACAGCGTCGTTTCAACTGACGTTCGGACCTTTCACGCTACCCGTGATACGTTTGATTGTCGGATACTGATGATTTTATGGAATTTTACTTTTATAGTTATATGCTTGTATGAGATGTACGTTAGAGGCTCCTTGATAGAATGAGCTATGCGCGATAGCGGAATGAAATTTTGGAAGGATGAGTAAATGATGAAGGCTTAGGATTGAAAGGATTTGTTTGGGTTTTCTGTGATGTTTTTGGATTGGAAGGTTTCAGTTTGAATGGGCTGAGTGTCGGTTAACGAATAGTGTTTGTGATTGTTTACCTTTGGTAGGGCAAATAGGTACTTTCATAGTAAATTATTTGAATGTCAACAGTTCTTAAGAATGATTTAATAATAAATAAATTTTTGCATACTCTTGTAATGAGTATAGAGTTGAGATAGGAAGATTATGTAATTTAAGTAATAGAATTATTGCAAAAAAACAGTACTATTGTGTTTTATTGTCATATATTTTTTTAGGATATTTAGATTGTCCTTTGAGATGTGGTTAAGAAGCGAACATGTGAGTCGAAGACTGCGCGGCCGTTTGTGCATAAGCGGTGTATCAAGGTGTAAAACAACCAATAGCCGTGCACAGGCTGGTGTTGGCCGGAGGGTACCAGCTATCAGCAACAATAGTCACCGTATTAACACATCGAATAGATGCGGTAGATTGACACGCTGGCGACCTGGGTCCTCAAGCTTTCTAAAAGAGGTAACGTTGCACGTGGATGGCACGCAAACCTAAATGTCTACTTCTTAGCATACATAACATCAAGTTTCCTTAAGTAAATGATCTTTGCAGGTCATTTATACTTCGATATTTATTAAAACAATATTAGTAACTAACCAAAAGTTTATGGTTAATGAGTGACTGACTGACAGACAAGAATGTTGAATAATTGAAACATTCTATTGCTAAAAGCAATATAGTGATCAACAGATTAATTAAGACTACGACTGAGGCCGTTCGGTTAGCCCGCTGGCTGCACTACAATATTGTTAAAAAGATTATTATCTTCGTAGGCATATAAAGAAAATGTTTTACATTTTGCCAAGTCTCCGCCTATTAGACGAGAGAGAGGTCCTCGCAGAAGAAAATGCATAAAACGATCAATGGTCACATCTACACCCTTACATCGCTCTACACCTAAAGAAACAGTTATAGTAAGAACTCAAAAGTAATTCTGCTTGTACAACAATTACAGAGACAACATGTAACAAACACACTATGCTTATGTTTAGGCGGGAAAAAGTGCAACAGCATCTAGTGTATCTGAGGAAACTAAGGAAAACTGGCATGTAACTACTGTATCTTTGTATCCATCCATATTAAGTACAGATACAAAGAGTTCACCTATACCACCCCTATATGATTATAAGCATTCTACAACCAGTGTGTCAGCTTTGACAGATCTAATGCCTTCGGCATCCATAGGTCACTCGGTCTTCTCATGCTTACTAGATGATGAAGGAAACAGAAATACTGGTATGTTCCATTTTTGCATTCGGCTCCCTGCAATGTATCTCCAAAACTCTCTGCAGAACAATGCTTACGATTGCAGATATACTTTCTCTGCACTACTCCACACTCTGTATGTCCAGCGAGTTATCTGAAGAATACTACAGTTTAATGCACTCCAGTCCAATGTACGGCACTCGTACAACATACTCCTCCTCCGAGAAATATTTTCCAACCGGAAAGTACAGCTTCATTAACAATAATGAGAACAGCACCTTGGCGAAGAACCAATGTTCACTCGAATGCAACTCATCCAAGTTCGAGTCATCCGTCAACTTTTCCGGCACGAAGTACACCACCGCGGTCAGTGTTTACGACATAAATTCCAGCCACCCTCCAGACACAAATGGCAACGTCAGCGAGAAGTATGATACCGAGAATCTCAGCCATGACTATCACGATGGCGAGTACATGGAGGTTGGCAATGAGGAAATAGTCGAAAGCTGTGATGTGGAGAACATGGTTAGCCAGGTGCAGGAGGACTGGGAACCATTTGATCCTTATGTCTTCATCAAGCATCTACCGCCCCTGACACCTGCTATGAGAGCAAGATGTCCGGCCTTGCCTCTCAAAACCAGAAGCAGTCCGGAATTCAGTCTAGTTTTGGATTTGGTACGTTCGAATCATAGATCAGAATTTCTAAGTTACAATAAATTCGATTCAGTGTCAGCTTCGGACACTGAAAATTATATACACCCCCATAACACGCAAATTGGTAAAATCAGTTAACTAAATTCAACTTGAGAAAAGCAGTAAGAGAGTTGAGAATTGTAGAAATTGTTTTGTGTATTTATCATTCTTGGATATATAGTTTTGACGGTTTCCATCGACCATTTTTTTTAATACTCATCCTCTGTTTTGTAGGACGAGACGTTAGTCCATTGCAGTTTGCAAGAGCTCTCAGACGCTGCATTTCGTTTTCCAGTCGTTTTTCAAGATGTAACGTACACAGTGTTCGTCAGAACACGTCCATACTTCCGTGAATTTTTAGAACACGTGTCTTCGTTATATGAAGTAATCCTATTCACAGCGAGTAAACGAGTCTATGCAAACAAGTTAATGAATCTGCTAGATCCAACGAGGAAGCTAATAAAGTACCGTCTATTCAGAGAGCATTGTGTGTGCGTCAACGGGAATTACATCAAAGATCTGTCTATACTCGGTAGAGATTTATCTAAAACTGTGATTATCGATAACAGTCCGCAAGCGTTTGGATATCAGGTAAGCTTGAGGCACTAAGTTATGCCCAGAGATAATAAATACGATGATTAGCAGTACTTCTAAATCCTGATTTCCTTTACAACAGTTGGAGAACGGTATTCCAATTGAGAGCTGGTTTGCTGATCGTTCGGATAACGAACTAATGAAGCTACTACCGTTTCTAGAAAACTTAGTAAATTGGGTATGCAAGCTTTGAAGAAATCAATAATAACCTCGTTCGGTTGTTTGGCTCCCTTGTGTGAACTGTATCTCTTTCTCTGTTTCAGGGAGGTGACGTTAGGCCGCACATCAGAGAACAATTTCGGTTATTTAGTTTTTTACCACCGGATTAATTTAAGTAGCGAAGGCGAAGTTTCGAGACTCTACGTTTAGCCCTCATAGATATATTATATACCTTAAAGATAGACGAAATACAAAATACTATTCCACGGATGCGCGCTGCGCTTAAGCGCGCTTTAATAATATTATATATCCTTTGCAATAATGTTTTAACCCGCGAGAACTCGCTATGAGATTTTGTGCCGCACCGAGAACGAATTTAAGATATCTAAATAATTAGAAAAGATTGAAAACTGGAGTTCCTGGTGGAGATGTAAAACTCAGCCAGCCGGAACACCAATCTTCAATATTTTCTATTTATTTAGATATCTTTAATTCGTTCTCGGCGCGGCACAAAATCTCATGGCGCGAGTTCTCACGGGTTAAAAGTGGGGTGTGTCCGGTTCACTGCAGAGATGAGGAAGATCAATCCCACAATAGATCCTCCTAGACATACGTTGTTGCTAAGTTATAAAAGTCTCAAAGGCGGAAAGAAGGTTTTTTCTGTTGCGCTACTTTACGGAGTAGTCTCGAACTTTTAAACGAAAGTTTACCGAAAGCTCCGTTGAAGTCCCACGAAAATCGATATCAAACGTTTTCGCTCATTTCCTCATTGTACCAATTCTATCATTCTTCCAATCGCTCACGAAGTCTCCCGACCTGGCAGTGTATGCGTTACTGCTTCGTACGCCGATGAGTTCCTCTTTATTTCTATTATAAACTTCTATTATAAATCGGCGCATCGTACGTTTCACTCCTCGCGAGTTCTCGACATTTTCCAAACATGCGAACGGAAAATATCGACGCTATCGAATCTCCATGTTTTTTGTTCCACGAAATGTACGCTCGCGGCACCCAATACGTTTAGTTAGCCCTGTCATTGAACGTTTGCGCAAAACGCGTAGGAGACTTAGATGCCGACACGTTACTTCGCACGCACCCGAATCATCATCGAATATGCGTAATTCCGAATCGGTTCGCCTTCTTAGCGCGATGTTCAGACGAGTAGTCACGTAAAATAGGCAGTGCAATGGTTCATTATAGTTCGCAATACTGAAGATCAAAAGAAGAGCTTTATTTGACCTGTGTAACGGCGAGATCGTTTAATTAAAAGAGAAATCATCCTATTCGTATTACGTTATTTAACAGCGATGTGCTCACTTTGCCACGTCAGGTACATTGCAGAAATCAAATCTGTTCGTAACGCGTAGTGCAGTGTTCCACATGCAAACCTTACCTTTCATACGCAAATGGTATACGGTCAGCTTGAGCCTTGTCAAATCAGGTTCCTTTTTAATGGCCGAGTAAAGCGTCCTACGTCTCAAGTTCGAAAAATCTGTTCGTGACGCTTATTTTGAGCCTCGTGACGTTTTCTTCACCGAATTCATTGTCCTTTTTCTGAATTGCAGTATGCATATAAAGTTTGCATGCGTATGAACGTAATAAAGCACATAATAAAAAGACGATGGGATAAAGAAACAAAAAATGAGAAGACGTAAATAAATAAATATATATATATAAATATATATATACATACAGATGTACCTTCAGTACAAATGCACTGTTGTCTTTAAAGAGATTAGTCGCTGTCGGAATAATTCCTACGACGGAGGAAACGAAAATTTCTGCACAATTAATCAGTATTCCTACGGATTTTTAAGGGATCGCTACAATAAAGGTCACAAAACGTCATTGTACTATCCCACTGTGTCGTACATGTTCATTATTTCTTTCCCCTTAGTTCGCAGGAAACGTGATCACGGTATATGTGTAACGCGATCTGACGATACTCGACACTGCGTGCAAATATTTCGCCCAGTGGTACAGAATCCGTTAAAGATATACCTTAGAAATTACATAATTATATATTATTACATGTACACAGACATAGGGAATGATTATTTATAGCTGAAGAACATGTATCAAAATAAAAGCAACCAAAACGATGTAAGAAAACCACTACGGAGTCGCTGAGAATGTATACGTAAATATTATTCGCAGTTCGGTTACACCGAGGAAAGAAATTAAGAATCTGTTGTGCGTACGATGAGGTATGCAACTAGGTATTTGCCAAACGCTAGCGTAATGTTTCTATCATTTTTATCAGTGACTTACACGATATCTTTGAATAATACGTATAGCCTTCGGCATGCAAAATGTTACTTCCGTTCATCGTATCTTCACGTATTGCGCAGATTGTAGGAAAAGCACTGTTTACTTTCAGCGTCACGTTAGTTTTCAATGAAAATGCTTCAAAGTTTCTGCATATCACGTGGTAATATGAGCCGAATGAATATTAACTTACGATCTGTTACTTTTAACAGTGGAAGAGAAAAGAAACAGTGGAACCCGTGTGCTTCTTTGACATAAGTTCCATCGTAGAGATAAGAAGTTATCAACTTCCATAAAGAAACCATAAATGTACGAAATCGTGTAGATACTTAGATAAGACCTAAATTGTTACAGTTTGAATAGTCAAACGAGAAAAAAAAAGTTATAATGTTACCTTACACGAATGGTTGTAAATGCAAAGACAATTATTATTCGTTATTTATGAAGTGTAAACGGAAGCCGAATCAGTTGTAAAAGACCTCACAATCTCGCCGATTAATCGAAAAATTACTTGTTGCATTGTCATCATTTTAGGTACATTTATATCCTCAGGTAAGGAATTTTCAAAGGCATAAAATAAAATACAGTTATACCGGCAACAAATGCATATTATTTATGGTACAAGTCATTTCTCATAATGCCCTCCCATTTATTTGGAACATTTACATATATTTTCGCATGTATATGCATTATTAGGTACTATGTTTTGCATAAAAATACTTCGTAAAAACAGGAACAGCGTTTTATTCAGGTTGAAGTTACTCAGGTTGCAGATGAATATTTATTGTGTAAGCCATAATTTGCGGACTGACGCTATATATATTTTTACTATATATAAATACTGTCTCATAAATTATTGAACACATTCTTTACACGCTAAGCTACTGTGTCGATAAATTTATCACATTTATCATATAAATCTAACGTCAATCATAATTTAGTACCGTGATTGTACATTTTCATAGTACTTGTTTATGAAATCTTAATATCATACGATTGACAACGAGTAATTATTTGAAAGGACGAGCACGGTAAACACGTCAACTGAAGACACAAAATGCTGGAGACAAGAAGAACATAACTAACGATAGGAAAGTTGAAGATTAAACTTCTTAAGTATTGATTTAGAAATACACATGTTTATAATACTACCGTGTCACTGTACAACAAAAATTGCGTCCCATTGTGAGCCAAAATTTGAACAAAAAATTCTGTATTTAAAATTCTAAGTTAGATCGTTAATTTGACAAAACAGAAAAGTACAAAAGTATAAAAGCGTATCATACCAAAATGTATTACTTTGTAGTCATTATCTTCAAAGAAAATAAGCTTCTGTGTTAGCTATTCGTGCTATACTTAGGAAAAAATCCAGAGGTGAGCTGATTGAAAACGATTTACGCTTACAAAGGGAGACAAGTTGATTAGGATAAGTCGATTAATGATGAGTTGACTAATCGATAACGATTTATCGAAGTCGTTGTGTAATTTAGATCTAATTTATCAATGGAGTTGGTCATGCATTAAGCGCAAACAATAATGTGTTAAAAATAATAGTACTTTCTAGATATAAATTAATGTAACATGATAAGTATATTTATAAAAGAAAGATCTATGTACGAAATTAATGTCTAAGGTGCTTGAATCGTCCATTCACTTGCAATCTCGTGTAACTATTGCAACGATCGTACGGCTGAGCTGTACATACGTTAATAAGAATTTAGAAACGTACAAAAAAATACAGGTACTTTGACGAACATAAAATTGTCAGTTGTACGTACGAGCGTCAGTGTTTAGATTGTACGTCGGTAGTTTTGATTTTGCCACTTGCACAGATATTTGTTGCCTGATCGAGTGAGTGATTCAAACCGACAAAACGATCAGTTTATTTGTGCTTTTTTTGGTCAGGACATCCAAGAACAATTATTTTGAAATAGTCCAATTGTCTTGTGTTAAGCAAATTCTCGCCTCCAACATTTTGTTTAGCCTATTTCACTTCTATCGTTTGCAGAGAAAACATGCTGAAAAATGCCACGTTCATAGTTACGTACTTAAACACAATTTATCCGAAGCGATATTTATATGTTAATAGCTTTGTTTCTTTACACATCTTCCTCTTTGTGTATAGCATAAATACAATCTCTAGCTAATTCTCACAGTCATATAGAATGGTAATATACTTTCTATTCAATTTACTACACTTTTCTTAATCATGCTCGGACCTTAGGTAGACAATTTGTCTACACACATGGAACAATAAAGTAGAATCATCAAATTTATTTTTAGAAACAACTGGCTTTTATTGTATACTACAAAAAGAATAACCGTCAAATCTCTTTTTATTGGTGGCATAACAGAGGAACTTTATTTCATCACGTTCTGCGCACCAAAGTTCAATGTATCTAAAGTCCGAACATAGTGCTTTCTAATCGTCCAAATGCAGGAAATACCTATGCTCGATACTTCTGCAATGATTCACAAGTGTTGGGTAGCTGTTAACAATATTCGCCAGTCCATTGCCAGGTAATGGTGTTGTAACAATAGTGAAAATATGGCCAAAGACCAAGGCATCCAATTCATTAGGTTCTCTAAACATAATATTAAATAAATGTCAAATGATTCAGATGCCTTTAAATAATATGATTTAAAATATTGTAAACACACCAATATGTACCAAATGATTATTGCAATAAAAGGAATACAAGTACACTGTTTGCATGCATAATGTTCTGACATACAGGTTTCCACATAAGCACATCATATGACTCTTAAGCGGAATTGTCGAGCATATACTGTTATCACAGACAGAATAGTCTACTGTAAATTTCCATTCACAAAAAGGAAAAATCATCTGACAGTGAAGGGAGGGATTCAGGGGGTTGTGAAATGCTCCACAAAGAATCATTTGATGGACTACTAAGTATCTCAAAATCTTCATCATAGGGTCTTGATTTCTTGATGTCAGTACAGAAGGAAGTGAGGATGTTGCAAGTGTGTTCAGTTAACTGCGGAAATTTGCGTATTATGGTGGTTAAGCCCTCATGCATAGTTTGATATTCAGGATCCAGAATTGCGGAAATATGACCAAACACAAAGGCATCCAATTCTGTGGGTCTTTCAAAACAAAACAAAAGTTGCAAGGTCGTAAAATAAAAAACATTAATGCAAACACACAATTTCAGGCAAAGCAAATCTATAGAGTGAGAAAGTTTGGGATAAAATAATAACTTACTTATCTCCAAAGAAGTATTTATGTCCTTCTAGCCTCTCTGACAATGCTATGCAACAGTTTCTAACTTCCGTAAAAACTTCATCTAAAGTTTTATGATACCAACCAAGAACTTTTAGCTTTTTTATTACTTGTCGCTGCTTAACTGCGTTCAACAAGTAATTCAAAGGCCAAGGGTAACAACATCCATGTCTTGGTTTTGTAACTTCATTCAACGTTGTCTCATGTACCCAGCAGATATACAACTCTGCGTTTAAGAGTACATTGTTGACCAACGAAATATAGGCTCTCATATCGGCTTTGTCAGAGGAATCCAAAGAACTCGACAAACTTGTGCCTTTATTCTCTACAAAGGTTACTATATTCTCAAATTCGGAAATATAGAAAGCTCCACATTTTATAAAAGGAACTTTGCCGGATGGAGACATGTATTCCGCATTATTCCTAAATTCCACTTGAAAGTCAAGACCACACATTTTCAGAAAAGCCTGAACTGCCAGGCAATTTGCATTGTCAGGCAACAATATTTGTTCCACTTCATGTTGTTGGTATAAAGATATTTTTTGAGGCCATGGCTCCTGATCTGTGCAGAGATGAAATTAAATGAATGTCAGTCTGTGCAGAATTACATTTGTTCTTTCTTTATTACTCAATGATTTGCCATGTGTGTACGTAGCAATACGTATTTTCACAATAAAAAGAATACAAACGATGCCTTTGCCGAAAAAGGTTATCTTTCCTTCATGAAGGTAGCATAAATCAAGACAACCGTAAAGAGAAGATTGAATTCACCTCTTAATTCCATCGCAATCGTTTCTGAGAGTAAAACATTAGGCATTGTGTCGGCAAATGTGACAGCAAACTAAAATCTTATACTCTTTAAACGTTCATCCAAATCGGCGATTTACGCATAGGCGAAGTCAGCAGAAAACGGGTCACCGGATAGATAGCGCGTATTTTAAATAATCACGAGATGTTAGAACTAATTATTTCTTTCGCAGAGAACACTATTATGTAATTTCAACATTCACACTGCCTCTGTATTATTTCCGTTCGAGCAGTGTCACTTGTCTAGTTCCGAGAATGTTAAAAGCGATACAGTGTATCATTTCCGTTCGGTAACACTATCAAAACGAAATCGCGTACCCTCTTTCATACTGATAGACCAATACGCGGTATACTATAA
Organism: Anoplius nigerrimus; assembly: GCA_914767735.1. Lineage (NCBI taxonomy): Eukaryota > Metazoa > Arthropoda > Insecta > Hymenoptera > Pompilidae > Anoplius > Anoplius nigerrimus. The sequence continues at coordinate 11,814,949 of OU612090.1, forward strand.
ATTATCTGGTATACTTTATCCAATATATCGACGTTTCCAGACAAACGAGCATAATTATAAAACTTTCGTCTTTGCCCCTTCCTTCATTTTTTTTTTAACATGTTTTGCATTTCCCTTTTGCGGTATATTTTTTAATGAGGTTCATGCACTTGTATTGAATAATGCAACAATTTAACCTAATCGAAATATTTAGTGTAGGACGAAAAAAGAACTGAAAGCAGCTTTTACTTGTAGTACCCTGTATATTTTTACGTAAATTCGAATAATATTTGTATTCTTATTTACCGTCTGTATCAGAATATCTTCCTTTGGAGAAAGAATTGCGCTCACTTTCGATTCGATCTGCCTTCTCCTGCATTAAAAAGAATTTTGTTTAAGTTAGTCCTTGATTTGTAGTCGCTGCACTGCATTTCAGGTCGCTTTGTTGACATTTATGATTTAGTCATGTAATTCAATTTTATTTCTCAGTTGGAAATGGTTACAGTAAAAATGTCAGAATTAGTTAAGAAAGAGAATAACCTTCATCGATTGAACACTTGAAAAAATTGCATGCAGAATACGCAATTGCAGAGGTAAATCTCTTGTCCTTGAATCGTTGCTTTTAAACATTTTTAAATAAGTCGTTTCTAACGTACAAATGATTTCAACGACGTTATCAATCTAAAAAGGATAGAAAAAAAGAATTTGTCGGTGTTTACTGCGGCACTGAAATTGTTAGCGACAATCAAATTCGTAAAACGTCGTTGACTACGTGTACCATATCATGTTTGTAAAATCGAGAAGATTAGTAAATTAGTTTATTTTCAGCATGATATATGACATTATTAATGTAAAAGATGTATAAATAAATCAACATTGGAATATTTATTTTTAATATTTGTACATTTAATAATGTAATAATTAAAAGACTCATTACAACCTACAAATTACACCAATGTTACATTGCGTGATACGCTAACAGAATAAACGTATAAACAATAGTTTTATTAAATTAATATCATGTAGAATCTACGGCTCATAATTGTATAACAAACAATTTCCAATAAACTTAGTGTTTGCGGCCTTATAGTTAACAACTTAATATTTGTAAAGCATGCTGCGCAGATGCAAAAATATAACGAGTTTAATAAATTAATATCACATAGATTAATAATTGCAATTCTACGATCTATTGTCTTAACAATGGAAATCTCAATAATTTCAAATGTGAAATACGTATTGTACGTAAAAGAGTAGTTCGTTCATAAAAAAAAAACCCGATTGATTTCTAAATTTTAATAGAAGGTTGTTAATTGTTAAAAAGTATGGTAAAAAAAATGGTTATCTCGTATACAATAAAAAATAATCTACAGTACAATAAAATAATTTACAGTGACCGTTTGCGTTCGCGCATTGAATTCCGATCGCTTGCCCAGCTTTATCTGACAACTTTGAAGCGATACACCATTTTCCGCGGCCGGAAGTGAGCTCACGCAGCTTGCGCGAACTCAGCTGCGCACCGGGCACCGTTGTCTTTCTCTTTTACCAGCGAGCCAAGATGTCGAAGAGAGGTAAGTTTTCTTCGAGCAGAAGGAAATCCATAAAGATCCCCGTGATTGCGACTCATCGTCATCGAACAATGCCAATTACGAACTGTTGCGATATTCGGCCGTGTAGTGCAGTGAACCGTTTTCGCTTTAACGAGAATTGTACGAGCGAAAACCGATCGGCAAACGGGATCATAGCCGTCAGCATACCTGTGTTTACCATTGACGATGTCTAATTCGCAATTTGTCTGTTCCCTAAGGACGTGGTGGTTCCGCGGGAGCGAAGTTTAGGATATCACTGGGTCTGCCAGTTGGTGCCGTCATCAATTGTGCCGATAATACCGGTAAGTAATTCAACATTTTCTCATTTAACACGGTACTAACCTCAAACGCTTGCCCTGGGCATAATAGAGTATTAACACATGGCCGACAATGGTCTGTCAGAGTTCAATGATTTCGGTTGACTTGTTCTTGGAGAAATACACGATAAATTTAAAGTTAATATTATGATATTGGATTGGTACTTTAATTGGAAAAATGTGTCTGCGTAGTCTATGATGACAGTGATTGGTTTTGATATGTTGTACAATAGTGGTATGTTCACACCGTACTTTAATCTTAAAAGTAAATTTTGTAATATTGCAACCTACATGGTGTGTTTTAATAGAATAGCTGTTAATCGTTAATGAATAGCTTATCTTGCTGTTACGCGAGGGGACTGAAGAACTTAAGAACGTTTTGTGTTTAGGTGCCAAAAATCTCTATGTAATCGCAGTGCAAGGTATTAAAGGCAGATTGAACCGTTTGCCAGCTGCCGGTTCAGGTGACATGATAGTAGCGACTGTAAAGAAAGGCAAACCAGAACTCAGAAAAAAGGGTAAGACTTCATACTCTGAATTGTAGAACTTGATGATATTTTTGTGTTTCCATTTGATATCAAATTAATCGAATTCAATTATTTACAGTTATGCCTGCAGTGGTTATTCGGCAACGGAAACCATTTCGGAGGAAGGACGGGGTGTTTATATACTTTGAAGACAATGCAGGGGTTATCGTCAATAATAAAGGTGAAATGAAAGGATCAGCTATAACGGGACCTGTTGCGAAGGAATGTGCGGATTTATGGCCAAGGATTGCTTCCAACGCTAGCAGTATCGCATAAAACATTCTGTATAAATCTATTGTCCTAAAAAAAATAAATCAGAACATTTGTTCAACATTCATTTCGAACCGTTATTCCCCCTCTCAATCTTGATATCAGTTTCCTGCAATTCGTTTCAATCCTAGCATTCATCAATTCCTCTTTAAACAGTAATTGCCGTTAATCTTTCATAACTCTACAACTATCGCCATGTACAAACACAGATATCCCGAGGAAAAAAAAACCTAACACATCAAATTCCTGAAAACCCGTGCAATCCCAATCTAATCTCCTTCCTATCATCGGCAAACAACTGCATCAACCTCCTTCGACTCCGCAACCACGCAAATCCCACGAGACGCGATAAAAATTTCGCGCCACCCAAATCCCGCCCACCCATTGGCCAAGCCACTCCTCGATCCCCTTACCAACCGTAGCTAACCGTCGCCACCCGAAAAACCCTCAAAATAGTCGACGAAAACCTCCAATCCACTCTCATCGAAAAACATTCTCTGCAACCGGCATACCTCACTTTTTTCCACCCTCCCCCACCGAACAGTCCACATCCCACCTAACCCGCCAGTCAGGCAAGCTCTATCCCCACCGCTACCCGTCCCACGTTATCTGCCCGCCTAAGCTAAGTTACGCGCGCTCGTCTGTGTGCGATCGTGTGTGTGTGTAGTGCGCGTCGGCGGTCGGGAGTAGGGCTCGACGCTAAACAAATTCAGGGTCCACGGCGTCAGAGTGGCCCAGAGTGGCCCCGGTCGGAATCCGCAGCGATCGGCTACGTTCAGAGTGTACTTGTTGCTCGCACGCGGCGGTGGAAGCGGCTCGGTTTCGTGTTTCGGCGCTGCCGCTGCGGACGAGGGGCGAAGAAAGGTGGCAGAGTGTGCGGCGTACAGCGGCGTATCTGGCGGCCAGCGGCGCGAGAAGGAGACGCGAGGATAGAGGGAGAGAACGTGAGCGCGCGTGAGAGAAGGAGTGAGGGAGAGATAGAGAGAGAAAGCGACACAGAGTGGCGGCCAGTCTGACGAGACAGAAGAGTCAGAGGCAGGCAGAGGCAGGAGTGGGCAGGAGGAACACGGGCTGGAATAAGCGGCCGCCCGGATCGCTCCGCGGACCTTCCCGCTCTTGATTCCCGTGCGATATTAGCATATGCCAATTTTCCTAGCGGGACCGCGTCTCGCCAAAGGCCGAGTGGAAAGAGGTAACTAATCCGACACGGCGTGCGCGCAAAAGTTGCCCACCGAGCGATCGTGGCACGAGATCGGAGTGAATCCTCCGCACCTCGTGTCCGTCCGAAGCCGGCTGGCTCGTTTCGAGGACGAACTCTCTTCCGCGGACGACGCTGACTGGATTCTAACCTAGCGAGACGTCGGGGGGTGGTTGGCGGAGATGGTCGGTGGTTACTGGGTGGTGAATCTTTTGGTGGGCGATGATCGAGGTGTCCGTGTCCGGGCTCCCGAGCTTTGACAGCTGAGAATCGTACGAGCTTCGATCCGTTCGAGGGTGGTTCTAGGGGAGGTCGTATGGAATTTTTGGGAATAGCATCGGTCCGTTCTGCGCATATCGTTGCGAACGCATCGGTAATTCGTTCTCGTGCCTGCGGAAGGTTCAGTGTACTGTGCGTTGACCAGAGGAGAGTCGGGGCACGAACGGTCGTAGATCAGGTTCGTTCGAGGCCCGAGCAAATAGGCTTCAGAGTTTTTCTAACCTACATTCTAAATTCTGTCGCGGTGCCTACGAGCGTGGCTGGAGGAGCGTCAAGTTGAAGAGAGATCGTCGCCGCGTGCGACTTCAGCAACGCAGGCGCACACGTTGCTTCTGCATACATACATGTATATATATATGAATGTTGTGTATCTCCCGAGAGCATGCACGCATCCGCACGCAAAGGTGCATGTATGTACGTTTGCGCGGCGCAAGTGTACGGGCAGATGATACGATACGGTCTGTATGGGCGCGCACGAGCGCGCGTGCGTGCACTTGCGATAGGCATACGATAAACGCACGCCATATACGTATACGGGTACGCGTAAATATATGCACGCACGGTATCGATACCTAGGACGCGTATTGAACCACCGTACATGAGATCCCGCGTTTCCCCGGAGCTATTCGCATTCGCCACGCCAGTATATGCAGCCACGTTTATATACGTCCTCGCGTGCATCATAACTATGTCGCACGATCATCGACGGCCTCCGCCTTCCGAATCTTTGACAGCTAAAAATACAGTTTTTGACGAAGTCGATCTGGCCCCGCGTGTGAAGCCGGCCGCGACTATTTCGGATGCGAACGGAACTCGGCATATCTCGGTCCGTCGCATACGACTACCAACGAATTTCCGATCGGCCGGTACGGGGCAAAAAAAGAGAAGAGACCGTCCGCGTTCCAATCGTATAACTTGCCTGCCATCAGCGTGTAGGACCCGTCGGGGGACCTTGAGATCCGTCGAAAATATCTCCTCTCGCGCGTCTGAGACTCTGTCTCAATATTTGTCGATGGAAATAATGTTCCCCCGTTCCTCTTTCTACCCCGCGGATTGCGGAACTAATTAGCCGAACGGGAATGAGACTTCCGCGCCGAAGGTGTACGCTCGTAAGAGTTCCATTCCTTGATTAATGGCCCATAATCGGCCGCCGGTTTATTCTGAGGAACTCGAGAGACGGGAACGAGACTCGTCCGGTGCTCGTCGACGGCTGAAAATTTTCCACCGGAAAGGCCTCGGACCAATTTCGCCGGTCGTAACGTTATTGCGGCTCTCTTTACCGTTTCTTCGATTTTTCCGCCTTCCGACCAGCGAGAATCTTCTCTATCGCGCGCGCGTCACGCGTCCATCGCGAGTAAATGAACCCTTTTAACACCGGTCAAGTCTCGTCAGTCGCTTATTACGCCGGGGCGCCGGTAATAAGGAATGGAAGAGGGAAAGAAAAGCGGCGAAGAAAATAAGTCTCGAGTTCCACAATTAGCTCGGTTATGAATCACGCGGCTATTTCATACCGACTGTTAACGACTCTTCGTCTCTTCGAATCTTCGCTTCGCGGCGGTTTGCCTTTAAACGCGTAATGCGGTTGCACTTACGCCGGCGGGCAATTTGCGAGCATCGATAATTGATGGATAGGTTGCATAATTATTTTAAAAAGTCTACCGTGCGCCGCGTTCGCTACGTTGCGCAAGCGCGCGCGGCGAAGAAGCTTTTACGAGCCGTACGCGCTATGGTGACACGTACAACATTTTGCGCACGTATGCGTGCGTGTTTATATTTACCTTTGAATGATTTAATGAGGAATTACCTCTATCCTAATTATTTTTGGACCGCGCCAGCTCATATTCGGCCGTACTTGGAGAACTCTCGGCTGAATTAAGATTTTATAATTAAGAACGTTAGTCAGTATTTAATTATAGACGAATGCAGGGGGGCTATTTTATAATCGTTATAAATATACCGAACTATTCTGCAAGGTATCATTCATGCTCAGATACCTGCGTAAGCCTTTCATTTTATGGGATGGATTACTAACTTATCAGTAAAGCGCTGGCTTGTAACTTCATACTGCTAACTATCATACATCTGCTGTTATCGTCTAACTTGAATTTGGAACATAATCCGTGGGTAGTTTTTTTTATGGCATCATGTTTGTCAGCACTATTTATTCCTTGGGTTTCATGTTCTTAACTTACAGTATGCTCCAGATTTTTCAGTCGTGTTTTTCAGTCAGTAGTTTACTGTCACAAGGTTCATAACTTGCCCTCGTTGAACATTCAGGTATGACACAATCTTGAAACGCGCATTTTTGATTTTAGCTTCATCATTGCATTACTGCTGCTGTTTAGTAATATTTTTTTTGAACAATACAATAAAGGAATAATTGTTTAAATTGCTATCAAGTCAGTCAATTCAGACTGAATTAGATGATAGAGATAGATGATAGAGATAGATGTTCTTTTAACTTTATCCTTTCTTCCAAGAGTTGGAAACATATTTTCAGGAGACAAGCTTATTTATCTATGTTATATACTGTATCAAAGCTTGATAAATATAAGTATCTCTATGTACCTACTATGTTTCTCTAGCTTTTTGATACAATAAATGGTAAAAATTGTTTAAATTCAAGTGTGCGTCTTAGTGTGAGTCATGTTGGTTCACTAGTCTCGCCTTGTGATGATGACATTTATTTGATTTACTATGTGGTCTTATCTTATACTTATGCAATTGCACAAGCCTTTATATACCTGAATGGAACAATCTTTCAATGAGTCTTCCTGAAATGAGCATAGGATTTTTGCCTGTTAATATTTGTGACATCAGATAAATCCTTTTGTTTTCTTAGTAAATTTATGGGTCAAAGAAGCAGTGAAATACTACAATTATGTAAGTGTGGAATGGCACACTGATGAAATTATTATCATTGGAGTTGTCATACAGATAAACAGTGCGCATCAGAGACAATGGCATAACAATAGGATATATTTGTATTTACAGAGTTAAAAGCATGAGATATCTCTGATTCAATTTTTAATGTTTGATATTTTTTAATACTTAACTGTGTTACCCCCTAACATACCCTTTTTGTATTACAGGTGGTTCAATATGTCGCACCACTTTGTCACAGTATGCGTAGTGTGTGTGTTATGCGCTGCACATACACCTTGTTCAGCGCACACTGATTTCTCCATGACAGAAAAGGTATCTCAGGATTCTGGGAATTCAGAGAACCTTCCTGATCCTAGTAAACAACTACAGCCATCCTGGGTGCTAAGCAAATCAAAAGGTTTACTGAGTTCTGATTTGCAAAGGATAAATACTAATTTATATAGTAACACAAAGCGTGGTGCCGATAAGTTTCCTAATATTCAAAAAGTTAATAATAGCAAAAAGACAGTGGCCACAGTGATACAGACACCCGGAGATAAGTTTCTATCTAATGTAAAAGATGCGGAGAGTAGTGAAAGTCACAGGGATGTCAGAGAGATTCATCCTGCTAATTTAGATGGGGACAGCATGGATTTAATGGACATTGAAATTTTAAGTAGACTCGGTCAACTCGAGTTGAACTTAAGAGATAAAGTGCGTACAAGGCGGTCCGTTGAAAAACAAAGTCATGTTAATAGACTGAGAACGAGAAGAGAAGTTGGTATGGACGATAAGTACTTTATGAGAAAAATATTTGAGGCCTATGGAGACGGTACAAGTGTTACTATGGAAGGTTTCGAAAAACTTCTAAGGAAACTTGGATTGTTGAGACTTCTGACTGATATTGCTAAGCTAGAAGAGGACAATCCAGAAAGCAGTCAAAATCCGAGTCGTTTAGGTATGTAATGTGGAAATTATTTCTGTTGCAATGTAACATTGTTATATATGTACATTTATCATATATTTCACTTGATATTTGGAACTTTTGCTTTTAAAAGTAATTTATCTCTGTGTATGTTTAGAGTAAAGTTTATTCAGAAGAGTCTTTATAGAACCACAACCTTTTAATTTGTTCCTTACAGTAGTAATTAATAAGGCCATGCTTTAGTAATATAAATTAATTTCGGCAGTGTTCACTCCACTAAACTTAAAAAGTATTGAGAGACTTAATTAAGATGGCAAACATTTGATTCACATCGGTTGGCTTTATACATTTGAACTCGTATTCAATTGATCCAATAAGTTACTTATTGATTTAATTGAACACTGTGTTAGGAGTCTACTGGAAGACGTGACGAGAAACAGTGACACTCAAATCTGCGTATGGGAAGAATTTCTCTCATTGAAATATTCAATCAAGCCACTTTTTTCAACATTAATAAACAAGAAATGCTATACATGAATATCTTAAAATGATGTACATTATTTGTTAAAACCAGCACTATTTAGACATTTCTGTTCTGGGAGTATCTTATGTGATAACTATTGAAGATAAGACTCAATTAAAGTGATTGTGTGATACACTTTTTTTATTGCTGAATAATGTAATAAAATGTTCTTAAACTTTGTATAAAAGTATATATTTTCTGTATCTCCTTACAGCATATATTACATATTGTGTGCACATGTTTCAGATAATATCAGAAATTTACAAAGTAATGGCCTACACGACTCTAATGGTGTTAAAGAAAGGGTAAATATAAAAATCTATTTGTACTTACTTCAGATCTCTCAGAATTAATTTAAAAGATCTTTAAATTATTCCTTGAAGTTTGAAGATAATATAATTAATTACATGTACTTCTAATGGTGCAACATTCTTCAAATGTTAAACAGTATACAACAACAACGCATACTGATTAGAAAGTACATAATTATTTCTGTGAAAATGTTTATCACGGACGTAATATAATGGTATAATGTAATGACTTGCTATAATGTAAAATGTAACATTCATGTCTTCCGGTGTAATAGCTCATTGTTATGAGTAACGCAGCGTTATTAAAAATATTTTCTTTTCTTTTTCAGTGCTTAAGCGGCAAAGAATTATTAACTACAGTATCACAAGATGTTCCCTACAGCGTGGCGACAAATAACAGTACAATATTACCAAGTTGGCTCTTCGAGCGCGTGTGTCCGGCACTCGTTTACCAGTTAGCAGGAGAGTCTAGTTCCGAAAGAAACGGCTGCATCCGAGTTCCGGAGAGCTTTAGGCCGACAATAGTCAATACTTACGAACCCGAGGAAGTCACGCGTAACATGGTGCAAGGTAAAATGCCAGAGGCACACCCATCTCGTGATTGTTACCATCGACTATGTTTTATACTGATGGATTGCTTTATTTATTTTTTTCTTTAGTATGGGTATACTCTACGATTAGTATAGTAATTATCAGTCTCTGCGGTTTACTCGGTGTAGCGGTAATTCCGGTAATGGGGAAAAGTTACTATCATCAGCTTTTGCAGTTTCTGGTTGCTCTTGCCGTAGGAACTTTGTGCGGGGACGCTCTCATACACTTGTTGCCTCATGTAAGGTTTCTTCTGCCGCAAAATGAAAGCAGTCACGGTCCCTGGCGTCCGAGCTTGTTGCAAATGAATCTTTTGACCTTTTTTTTAGGCCATGATGCCGCATCATGATCACAGTCATGAGCATGAGCACGAACATGAGCACGATCATGATCACGAGGCCGGTCATGAGGATCTGCATAATTTGAATATGTGGAAGGGTTTTGTTGCCATGATAGGAATCGTGTTATTTTTCTTTACCGAGAAAGCGTTAACGATGCTGGCCGAGTGGCGAAAGCTTCGCCAACGACGCAATAAGGTACGTTGTGGACTATCAATTATCCGTTCAGATTCACTTTATTCTCACGCAGACACTCCCCGTCCCTGTGCTTAACATTTAATACGCAAGTGTTTGTCATTGTAATGTCTAACAAGCGAAGAGCATTAATCTGTAATAATGTGTAATGTAAGTTCACTTTCTGAGGGTTGTGGCAAATTTGCAGTTACCCTCGCGCGTAAGAGTAATGAGAGAGACTGATGGACCAAATAGCAACGTTGTCGGTGAGAAATTGTGCAAGCATAAGTATTCGTCGTATCCATATTGTTACGGTGAAATTACCACGGAAACTCAAGGTAAGCTCTATGTTTTTATTATGCTGTTCCATCGATGGTTGTCGAAACTGATTACCATCAAAATTTAAGTCTTTGTAGTATTAACTGATATGTATTTATAGTAAGATTAAGAAGTTCGAAACTTTCAAGCCCTTCGGCTAATAAAACTTTCCCTCTGTCTATGTACATGTAATAACAGATGAAAACATTCGGTAACTCAATGACAGTATGATCAGTGTAAAGATAACGGTACACTTTAAGTATTTACGTATACAAACCTTAAAGCTTTACTGTTATGACTAATAAGTACCCTAATGAATAACTTTATCACATAAACCTGCGTTCCAATACAATTTTCAACTCAGTTACAACCCAATCAAATAGATTTGATAATCATGAAGGTAATATATTGGGTCTATTAGTTGCTTGACATTCTTCGAAAACTCGTTAATCTAGTCGTGCCCTTTCAACAGCGCAATGACAAGTTTATGAGCCGATCATTGAGACATGCGATTCCTTTGTTAGATAACCATCACAACCGTCAACCGAATCATCATGATCGTCCACCGATCATCGAAGAGGAAAAGCCGTTAACGTCGAACTGCAACTCCGTTGCGAAAATAATGCCCAACGACGTGGAGAAGAAGGCTAGCGAGGAATGGCGATTAGACGATTCCATTGTAAATAATACGAAGAAGAACAGCAACGACGGCGCTGACGTTCCGTTGAACGAGTCGGAAAGTTACACCGTCATTATTCGCGAGCACGAAACGAAGCATCACGGTCACACGCACTCTCACGGTAAGAAGCAAAGATGCGGGCAGAAAGTAAATTTCGAATGGTCAGTCCGCTCTATAAGATTACGAGTCCAAACTGCTTCGAACAACATTTTAATTGCCGCAGACATCGGACCTCCATAGGCCAAACAGATTAGCTCCACTTACAATTTTTTGTAGCTCCATCGCCCAACTACTTAATTGAGTCTTACTGTTATTAATTGATCCATTCCGCCTGCCTCCTCTTTCATGGAAATAATTAGCTCGACAAATAAGTGGCTTGCATAACGCGAATACCCTGTTACGCAAAGCACCCACATTGTAGTGCCCTTGTTATTATTATTCATGTTCGATTTTCAATGAAGCGGATGCTGCAATATTTATGAATGCGTTATGGTATGGGAGGTTAATCTTTATCGCATCGCTATCTGCGGACGCCATATTCTGTTCTCGGCACTTGATTATGTGCCGCCCGAATAAAGTATGACGAATTGCATCATGAAATTCCGCTTGCAGGACACGTGCATTCTGCGCCGGAATCAATGTCAAGCGTGGCGTGGATGGTGGTGATGGGCGACGGTTTGCACAACTTTACCGATGGCATGGCCATTGGCGCAGCTTTCTCAGCGAATATCGCCGGTGGCTTCTCGACGGCCATCGCCGTCTTCTGCCATGAGTTGCCACACGAATTAGGTAATTTACTTGGCTCGTTCGCCCGAGTAACACGCATAACGCGCGTTTTCGTATACGCAGCAAATTTGCTTATACGCATACTCCCAGACGTAAGCTATATTATTGGCCGAAAAGCTCCACTTTACATGTAACAAAGTATTTGTCAACTTTCACATTGTTGAGTCTAAATTAGCCTGCTGAAACTGTTTTTTTTTACGGTTGAAACGATACTGCGTGGACATTGAGATATTTTTGCCAAATATGCGCAAACATTTGTTCACACTTGCAGCAAATTTGTTTGTACGCGTACTCCCAAATGAAGATGTGTAACAAAGTGTTTGTCGACTCCGATATTGTCGATTCTAAATGAGTCTGCTAAAACTGCTTTTTTTTGTCGGATGAAATTGTACTGTTAGAGTATCGAGATATTTCTGCTACAGATCCGCAAGTATGCGCTCGCGTACGCACAAATTTGTTTATACACATGTTTCCAAACGTAAGGCACATAAGAAAGTATTTGTCAACTTTCACATTGTCGATTCTAAATTAGTCTGCTAAAACTGCTTTTTCGTCGGTTGAAAGGAAACTGCTACAATATCCAGATATATTTGTTGCAGATGCGTACTAAAACAGTCATCATATACATTGTTTCAATATTCAACATTAACTTGATAACTTAAGCAGAGTTGTCTGACTTTTCTCAGTCATAACCTTTCGTTCCACAAAAATACAGTTACGCACACTTTACATGAGAGTGACAACTGTCAAACTACAGAAATCTGTAGGGCTGAGCTACAATGATCTACGACTTTTCACGTTGAATATCCTTTAATTGCGCAGGTGACTTTGCCGTGTTGCTGAAGGCGGGCATGAGTGCCAAGCAGGCAGTTTTTTATAATCTCCTATCTTCCGTGTTATGCTTCTTCGGTATGATATTTGGCGTCTTGCTGGGAAGCACGCCTGCGGCCAGCAGTTGGATGTTCGCCGCTGCCGCTGGAATGTTTATATATATAGCGCTGGTGGACATGGTGAGAATGCGTTCGTTGTTCCCCCCTCCCCTCACGAAAACAGATCAGCAATTCAAATTTATGTCAACGTATATTTCTTTTCTCATTAGATACCGGAATTGTCGTCGAGTCACTCTGACGAGCGTGGATCGCAATGGCAATGCATATTACAGGCCCTGGGCCTGTCTACCGGTGTTGGCATAATGCTGATTATAGCCATGTACGAGCATGATCTTAAGACCATATTCAGCGATTAGACTTAAAAAGTCTCAGCGAAACGTATTAAAACAGTAGGTTCCCTTCAATCTGCATTTATTTATTTGCTTTGCGCGAGTTATCTCTTAATGACGATATGTCATTGACTGATGACTCAGCGAATTATATATAGCAGAGATAAAGGGTGAGTCAATATAAATGTTCGCCGGAAATAAAGGCTTTGAATAGCGGACTATTTTTCTAGATCTGCATCCTGTCAGATTGTTGGTTGAAGCTAGATGAAAAATTGTAAAATGTAATCGTGTAACTTTACGCTTGCTTTCGCTACTTTGATTGAAAGTGTGCGTTTCAAGTTCTGGTTGTTTATGCCATGAACATTTTGTTGAACAGTGACGTTGTTATTTGCGATTAGCTAATTGCGACTAACTGCGTTTCCGGTGACATTTCTTCACAATCTCTTTTATCTGTCCTACGTAATCGCGTGTTTTCTGAAGTAGTCGATGTATGTTGACAATCAGTGCGTCTTAATGTGCTGAGCAAGGAAATGACAGAATGATTTCTGCCAAAGATTCACGTCAAGGTCACGTAATTATAGACCTTTAGATCAGGCCATCTAAAAGTTCTGACGTAATAAAAAAAAAACGCACTACCATATAACAAACTCATCGTCACTTGATACTTTAGGAAATGTAGAGCGTGAAACACTCGAGTGCAATCTGTTCACGAGTTTCGTCGAACGTACGAGTTTGACGCGACACATTTTTTCATAAAACCTGTTGATATGTCGTTTTCAGTAATTGCTGACTCTACCTCTATGTCGAACGAGAGCAGAGTGTGGCAACTGTTTCTGTTTCACAAGCCATTCGCACGAAGCGTGAAACATTTGAACTGTAATATTTCGTTTTAACCCATTATCCGCCAATGTCCCATTTTCGGGACACATTTTCAAATTGTTTCCTTTTAATAACTGCAACCTCTAAATATACAGCTAATTTTTATACTCGTGACATTGGTCCGTCTTTGTCTTATTTATACAATGTGGTATGCTGATTTAATTTTTATTTTAACAGACATAAAATATGTTTTATTTTATTTTATTTCTGTTAAAATAAAAATTGAATTAGCGTACCACATTGTATAAATAGAATAATATAATATAAATGGTAGTATTATAACAAATGTTAATCTGTAGTGTAAAAAACTCTTGAGGAGGACATAAAATAAATGTCGAAGCGTCGAGCAAACACGCGAACTCCCTTTGTCTTACGCACGCCGAAAATTCTTACATACATACAGCTAATTTTATTTATTTTCCGTATTGTGGCGGGTAACGGGTTAAGCATTGCGATGCTACATGAGAATATTCCCATCGCTTCGACTGTTCCTACGAATTCATAATTTCTTCGATGCACCATCGTTTGGCACGCGTTACCCTTCCATATAAATAGATGCAACAATGCGTGGAAAGATAATTTCATATGTAACGTTGGCCGACGTATATTTATAAACCATGCTCTTCTCGCCAGTGGAACGTCACATGATCCGCATTATGTTTCTTCCAGCTCATCTGCCGACGAACTTCGCAACTTCTACAGTAACGATATACAGCTGTTCCAAAAGAGAAGAAGTCGTAATGGAAATACTTTGGGCACCGGGTGAGCATCGTGTGACGTCGTGGGACGAGTTTTTAAGCGAACTCGAACCGGAAACGGGGAAGCAAAGGCTGACCGACGGCTTAGACAATTTAAATACAACGACAATATTCAACGTATACTTGCGGATGGCCATATCCACCGCAAAAGCGCGAGTTCTCCAAAACGAGCGACCGAGTCCGGGAGATGAGATTCTCGCTCTTAACGACTTCTTAGGCAATCTTCGTTTGACATAAATGTGTACGGAAGTGTGTGTCGACGGTTCGGCGTAATTCTTCCCGTTTGCGCGTGATTTCAGAATGCTCGTCAATGAGCTTACGTAAGTCTCCGTGGCAACGACCGCGAGTCTCTCGAGTGACGGTTCCGTCAACGGCAAAGATGCGATTCGAAATCTCAATCGGAAAGATGGCCGGTCAGTGTCTTAATCGTCGGAGTCCCAAGCGGCGCGGTAGCGCTGTCTCGATTTTACTTCGAACAGAACATTTGTCTGTGGGACAATTTATTCATTCACAGCCTGACGAAGCAAACTCAATTTTATTCACGGATATATACTCACATAGATGCTTTTTTTCCATGTAAATAATGCAACTAACACATTTTGTATTTCATCGCTAACTTTTCAGTCATTTCTGTTGAGCGAAAATTTGAAGTATACACTGATAGTGCGAATATGTAGGAATGTGGAAGTAAGAAGTTAGATATTAAAGATATTTTTGATCTTGCGAACAATTGAACTGAAAGTAACGGATGAAATGACATTTTTAGACAGCGTCTTTCCGAGCATCCTTGGGACTCAAACGGTTAAGTTCGAAACAGTCTTCAGTCGCTGATTTAAGAGTGAGAGGTGCCACCGACAAGCCTTACATCTTCTTCATCCTAGCATTCATGAAAGAGATTGAACCTTGAAAGTGACGCTGCAGCGTCGTCATTTCTTTATTTTCTCTACGGAGGCTTGTTTCAAATATGGCGACCGGATACTTAAAATTGTCAAGTGTGCATTGCTCGTCACGTGTTCCACTCGAGGCGGGTGTAGCAGTTAGCAGGGTAACGAAGGAATTTAAGTTTGCACGTACGTGGAAGATCCACCCGTGGGTGCATCTGTAAATAATTTGAACTCGTTTGATCTGACGTTTATTAGAAAATTCGATTTTTACGAAAGTAGGCTCTACTTTAATTCGGTCGAGACAAACAATTTTTGGCGATCCTCGCCGCGCGATGCGACGAAGATCTTTGATCCTTTTCTCTCGCAATTTCTTTCGGGAATCCGTTTTGCGAGACGTGCGATTTATCATGAGCGTATATTTTTTTGGCGGATGCATACTTAAACCGAGTGGTAGGTTCGCGCATTTATTTATACTTCCCGCCCATTATCTTCGGAAGACTCCTTTTCGAAAGCTTTGGCAGGACCGTTCTTTGCCGACTCGCTGAATCCTGAGGCCGACTTGAACATCCCTGTCGAACCGGACGCTTCCAAACGTGTCACCGTGTATATTCCTATAAAGCGCTATGTCGGTGCTCGATGTCGAATACAATATTTTATACGGAACGTTGCTTTTAAGCTACTCGCTAAATCAAAATATTGGGTACTACACATACACACAAACACACACATACTGATAAACTCATCCGTGGCACCTATGAATCGCAGAACATTAATGAAAATTAGATTGAAAAAACTTCATTCCGTACAATGTTCTTCAGACCGGGTAGATTTCTTCGCCGGACGTTGAAGACGGTTAAGCACAAAAATGGAAAGAGACCGAATAAAAGCTAGCTAATGTACTGAAAGATTAGTCGGCATAAGTGTTACGGTAAATGCGATTGATCCGGTGATTATTTAGAATTACCGGTTAACTCGATAAATTTTATTATTGAGGTTGATCATTAGAATCCTTCCAGTGCTCAAGAAGAACTCTATCACACTTTGATAGGAAGACCCTACAACACCCTTTCAGTGCGTATTCTTCGCAAGAAGCATGGCTAATATAATTTTTAGAAAACAGTCCTTTATTTAAATCTTCCTCATCACTCATCTCTTTAAAAAAAAATAAACTGTGCTAAAGAAATATTGGCACAATTATACGCAATAACCATTAAAGGTAAATGTGATGAATTCCCGAATATTTGTCAAATTAACAGATAATTATACATAATCACCGGATTAATAACATTCACCCGTAACATTTGTAATATATTCCGAACTTATCCGACAGTCTTCTATCGTACGTCGCCACTTCCTCGTCTCTGGGAAAAAGGGAGGAAAATTCTCTGCACAAAAGTCTTTCTTCTCCAGGCAACTAAAAGCGTGCCATGGATCCGTCTGCGTACAATTTAATTTGGAAATTACCGTATATGGCAGCCGATGTACGATTTCAATAATGGGAGAGAAAAAACTCAAAAATTCAACAGCCGAGCGTTGCACGTTCGCGTCCGACATTTTGCTTTCTGAACTCTCATTTTCTTCGCGAGGCATCGAACGAGATCCGATTTCTTCGACGTTCGGCCACCATATCTTCACTTCAGCTACTACGTACGCGTGCGCTCGCGAGAAAGTACCTTTCAGTCGGTTCGAGATGCATTTAGAGCATGCGACCGGATATGCTCGTCGATTGTTCGGTGGAGGAGAGAACCGATGAACGAACGGAAGTGGAAGGAAGAGAATGACCGGGCGTCATTCGCCACAAATTGAGCCGTCAGTGCACAAAAATCAATTAGCTCCATAAAACAAAATTTGAGAAATGCAATGAAATAACGTATGACTGTTTTTTAAAATTCCCTTCATAATATAAATTCAAATATATATATAATGGAATGCATAAATGCAGATATAGCTTCCATCTGACGGTATATAAAATTAGTAAGAAAGAGGCGCAAAAAAATAGTCGCCCGTAATATTATAATTTTTACGTTAACTGGTGTGGAGTTAACCGATTTGTGCACTGAACGGCTCAATTAAGGAATCCGGCGAGCTTGATCATTCACCGAATTATGAATTATATCGTTAATACTTACCCCATAAGTTACCTAAATCTACTTACTTTCTCTGTTTTTATATTTAGCATTAAAGTCTGCAATCGATAATATATCTTTTTTATAGAAAATGCGAAAATACGAGGTAAAAAAAGAAATGGTGTAGCGGAAGAGGTTTGGAAGGGAGAGGGGGGTGGTGTATATATACATACAGACAAATCTAAGCTATGAGTTCTAATCCCGTTCCCGAAATTATTGCCATTATATCGCCGACTCGCTAATTTGCCATATGTTCGTCGTTTCCCTTTTTCCTTTTTACATCCTGTAAGGCCATTCGTGCGAACGATTTATTTTTGTTCATTGAATCGTTTAGACGACTTTCTTCGTCGGAATCGGAGTAATATGTTTACGCGAATGGATGACGGCACTAGACGCAAATCTATTTTCCTTCTGCGGATTATAAAACACATACACATATAGTTACTAGACATCCCACCAAATAGAGCTAGAGAAGTACTCCGTTTTATTTGTAATGAAAGATGTACGGCGCCGTTTTTCCTTGAGTTGTCCGCTACAAAATTGTCCTAGGCTTAAGAGATATCGTTTTGGTCAATTTTAAGGTACGGTGATTCGAGGCTCGTAACTTTTTATTTTGCGCTCCCCGTTGGAAAACATGGTAAACGGAAGGCGTACCACTGTTAATCTTCCAGGCGCTAAGGAGAGGTAACATCTAATTTATAGGCGCGAAGAAAAACGATAATTGTATAACTTAGACGTATATATAAATTAATTGCCATCAGCAGATCTATGAAGATAGAACTTTAATGAGAATACAACAGAGAGGGATAGAGAAAGAGAGAGGGGGGAGAAGAATGAGTAGACAATGTTCAATTTCATGGTGCACAAAGTGCAGAGTTTTTATGTGTCGAACGAAAATGGACGAGTTATTCCTTCGTGCGAAATTTTCGAAAACGCGCAGCAGCTTGAAGGGGATGAAATTAATGTGAGTGACAAAATGAGGATCGTGCGACGATAACAATTTGATATACAGCATTCTAACTTTTTAAGGGACTAGACTTAAAAGTAAATATTAGGTACACCATAGACGCTTGCGATTATAATTACTGTGATAATAATTTTTAAACAGTACGACAGTAATATCGATGTACATAAAAAATGCATGTGGAAAATAATGATCAACATGTTGTATCACTTTCAACGGTTCCCCTACCCCGTTCGATTCCTTTCTCGCCTTCCACAGAGAGAGACACTAACCAACATTCAAGCACAGAATTCGTACGCGTTCACCATTTATGCAATTCGCATTCGCCACATGACTCGTTCGGTAATAGCAAATAAGAGCTCGCGCGCGCTGAATTTGATCACAGCAGTTTCGTGCGACGAGAACGAAGGTACAAGAGCCGGAGATATTTACATGAGACAACAATGAAAATTATTGTACTCGTCCTTTATTTCCCATCTGACACTCTCGTCCCGACGGCTCTCTATTTACAACGAACAGAAGAGAAGGTTTTTTGCCAGCGAACGTAACGTAGAGTAGGAGCAAAGGTCTGACCTTGCGGAACGGACGATAAAGTCATCCGCGTCTCGTTCGTTAATTTTCGCCTTTTTACGAGTTAAGCAGTCTGAGGCGGTCTACCGTGTGCTCCGCGAATTAAAGGACACTCTGTCATACGGAGACAAGGTCATCCTTGTCGCTCATTTGCGCGGACAGACTGAAAGCGGTGTCGGTACTGGCCTCGCTGTTCAGACTCTCGTTGAATGGCGGCTTTATGTGAGCGGCGTCGCTCATCTCTCTCATCAATCCGGCCATGTCGTCGTCCGGATCGATTTCCTGAGCTTCGCCGACAACGTCGATCTCCATCGACTGACTGTCGCCCATCGACATCTCTTGCAACGACGGCTTCTGCTCCTCGAACTGAAATTATTTGTTTATGTAATGCCAGCTTTTAATGGCAACGAGCGAATTATGATTAATGAGACCAACTGATGAATGGAATACAATAATGCTACTCAAATGGTAATATAGAGTAACACTGACCAAATTACAAGATTATTTTCTTGCTATACTGTAAGGAAGTTATTGTTAAAGTGATTGCAAAATTAATTGGTTATTGGCCATCAGTTTAATGTATAATAATAAGTTCTCGGCGATTTCGAGAGATATACAGGGAGATCCCGACTAGGTGAGTCAGATGTATTACAATTTTTTTAACCTTTGTTATCTTATTTTATATCTATTTTCATTAAATGTATTGTTAATTATTTTTGCTCTTTCAAATTTAATTTCATTTATTATATTCAATTTGTTTCTAACTGACTGATTAATTGCAATGTTTTTTTGTTAAAATCCATTGAAAATTAATTAGTTTATTTAAAATAGTACAAAGTGACCGAAATCGCCGAGAACTTATTATTATAAAGTGATTGTGTTGGAAGTAGCACAATCGTTGAATAACTTACAAAGTTATGTTGAAGATAAAATATATATATGGATAGAATCTTTGCAAAGATGAAAAAGAACTTGAAGTATGAAATACTGAAAATCACACAAAATAAGTCAAATCAGTGATACCTTTAAAGATTCCAGTTTACATTGCGGTGGTAAATTCATATGGAACACACAATTGGTATCAAATATAGCAGGTACGGGTTCATGACATTCTATGTCAGCTCTCACAGCACCACACGCTTTGAATAAAACTTGATGTTGGTCCTGTTGAGCAAACGTATAAGAGGTACATGTGAAACAATAATTGATGTTAAGATAAATTAAGGAACACGTACTTTGAGAATATGTTTGCGGCAGTGTTTTGCTGAGGGTAACGTTCGTTCTCCACATTTTACACCGCCTTCCGTGAAAATACACTTTGACACGTTTGGAGGCTTTTGTATGGGTCCCTCGCTTGCCTACAAGGTTTACATTTATAAATACATACAAGCACATCAGGAACTCAATGTATTCAATCCAAGCCTCTTATGTCAAAATACTTAAAAACGTATATTGACTTAATAATCACAATAATTACTTTACGGAGTTGAATCTAATCTATTAATTCTAGTTGTAAAAATTATTCACTCAATATATGAGTCGTCTATCACTGTGCATCTACACTGCATTTAGTTTTATTACGCATTACCTGTGCACGGCGTTCTAAGGATTTTCTGTACAAAATGGCTTCAACTCCGCTTCTTCGATGATAACGATTCAAAGCCTTCAACTTTTCATAAATTTTCTTTTCCCTGGCACTGTCCTTCGGTTGATCGTGTATACTACCTGTGAACAACAAATGTAAAACATTTTCGTTTTGACTACCATCCGTCTGTGACGCACGACGGTTTCGATTTACGACTATGTACATACATAATGTTTCCTTCTCCTTCTTAAGCAAATGCAAATACTTCCGCCTTTTCTCTCGCAATGTGTACTGCAACTTCCTGAACTGATCGATGTACAGGGACTGTAGTCTAATTAGCTTTTCCCTCGCGATGTAAATCACTTCCTCCGCAGTGAAAATTCCCGCGTGCCTTAAAAAATTAATACTAATGATTCAATAGATAGACAGTGTCTTATTCATGCATGAAGCAACTACAATGGAACAGTGGAAGTAAACCAGGTGGCTGCACAGTTTTCGAAGATCAACGCTGTCACACAGTTTTCAATTGTACTTATGTACAGACAGTCCCTCATGACAAGGCTTCAATTGAACAATGTTCTCTGTTAGACTAACTCTACAAATTGTTAGGTTCATGCAGCAGAATATACCATTTCAAATTACACGAACTGCAAATAAGTTTGAAACAAAAGACAAAAATAACAAATTTTTCGAGAAATACAATGCGCAACAAACAGGATTCTGCAAAAAAAAAAGAGCTAAAAACAAATCATATGTTGTCAGAAGGAGATTATATGACATTTGCAACATTTTATTGTGTTAGGTAAGAGCTATCTCGACAACTTGTTTGTTTATAATTAATGTATTGGGAATGAAAAATTTTCTGTAGTTAAAAATAATTTTGGAATGTAAGGGTAGTTAAATTGTATCATAATGTTGTGAATACTAAAACAAAATATACAAAACAAATTCGAAACGCTCAATACTTCGAGAAAAAATGCCTATAGATTTTAAATCAATATGTTGTATTTGCAATATTTATAACATAGATCAAAACTCATAGTTTAACTACAAAGCCATTGAAAGAACACAGAAAATGAACATATCTGCTTTTGCTGTACTTATTTTTTTATAGACTTAAATTGCCAAAAACAAAGTGCTGGGGACAAAATCTCCACTTATGCAATACTCAGACTTTTGATCCATCGTGTATGTTTTCTATAATATATACATTTGCACAAGCCAAAGCATGCTAGCATGTAATCTACTAGGGTATCCATCACAGTGGAAAAGTAGCAAGACACTGTTTCTAATTCATAAACTTACTTTAAAGGATCCTCCTGTGGACTGTGAGAACTTTCATTATCACTGTCATCGAGGAAAGTTCCTCGCAATGTATCATTAACAGTTGCTGGCTCAACATCGCTATCTGAAGAGCTTGCATAATCTAAGATGTCACATCCACTTGCATTCACTCTGTAAGCATCAACTTCGGCTGAAAACAATAACTTGTACATATTCTCAATAATGCTTGTTTAAAGCATAAATTACTGATTTTGAATCATGAAATTAACATCTACACTAGAATATGAATTGTTTTACTACATGATATTATATATAGATCTAAGTAAGTGGTGGCATTTATCATTGAAAACTTAGTAATATTAAGGCAATAGTAAACAGTCCTCACTGAATGGATCTAGAGCTTTAGCTTTTCCTTCGTCTTCTTCTGTGTCCTCCGCACTTGAGTCTGTTGGCTTAACGTAATGACCTAAATTGAGCAACAACATCTCCGGCGTTTGGGGTAGACTGTGGCGTGATGTGGACTTAATACGTGCAATTTGTGCTTTCCTAGTATGTTCTGTGCAATACCTGATTAATGACATACAACGAATCATGTTGAATGAGCATCTGACTACTTAAACTTTATTCTTCCTTAGCTTAATACTTACGAGACATCTCTTCTGTCAACTTTGGGGGCAGGATTCGGACATTTCCTACCATTGGTATTATAAACGAACCCACACTGTTTGTAAGGCGCATGGGGGTCCTCAAGTATATGCCTCATACAATATGAATATCCTTCGAAACATGGCTGTGAACATTCATACGCAGTATACATACATCCATGTGTCTGCTTTGTTCGCTTTGTAATGACTGATGGGGCAGCTGCAGGCATTGTTGTCTTTGGGACACGGAACATTACTTGTCTGAAATCCGAAACCAAGCGTCACTCCATCCACCAAATTACACACGAGCACGTCCTCATTCCTTTCACACGTTATGCACACATTTAATCTCGACTCAAGCCACCGCTTCATTCCACATGTCATCCGCGACCTTAATTCAGAAATCGGCGGGAAAGATGGCGATTTACCACCGGAACCAAAAGCGCGACGAAACAACAAAATATTCTCAAAATTACCACCCATCCAAATCAAATAACGCGCACCAGAAAATTCCGCGAAGCGGACAGCCACCTCCGAAAGCATCGATATTCCCACGATCACGACATGACATCCGTCAACGGGAGCGTCTGTTCACCAATGCGGTAGTCGGTCGCCATTTTTGTACGTAACATGTTGAATGAAGTTTCCTCGATGTACGTACGAATTTCGAGAAAAATGCGACGTATCAGTGGGTGCCTTTGATCGGCGAACGAACCGAGCCGTCGGGACCTTAACACCAGGGTGCGTGAGACATTTATTTTATCGACACTTACCGTGTGCAATCGTCCCTGAACTTCCCCGACACGGGAGAGAGGACAGTGCCCAGCGAGCCCCTCGCACGTCCGACGTGTTGCCCCGGAAGTTTCAAGAGGACAAAAGGATCACGCCGCTCGTACGTGGTAACCGGGGGTGCCAAATGAATTATTCCGCCTCCGCCTGGCTCGGCTCGCGCTCGTCGTCCAAACACGACATTCACGATTCACCGCGTAAACAAACGTCCCGGCCGTGATAACGGGATCGCCGTGGCGCACATCGTTCGCCCTCACTCACACACACAGACTAAAATTCGGACTATAGCACGCCAGGCCACAGATATACATATATATATATATATATATAACAACGTCACTTCCGGGGGCATTTAAAGTTCCGCAACAGCACGGTCGCCCCGATTGATAAACTACGTGATTCATGTGCCGCGCACGGCGATAGTATGAGGCGAGCGTTTCAGGTAGGTTATGAAGTTGGTCTCTCTTCCTCTTTCCAACTGCGCTGCTTGAGCCGCCTTGACGCATCCGTCCGACGCATTGACGCACATGTACCGAGGCGGCCTGCGAGCGGGGAAAAGTGCCTGACCTGACGGCGTGACGGATTTCGTCCGGGAAACGTCGCGTGAAAAATTAAAACTTCGGTCGAGCGGGGACGCGAAGAGTAGCGGCGGGTCGTGCTTTCCGAGGTTTTACTGCGTTTTTTTTTTTTTTGCTTTTCTTTCATTTCTTCCTACCCCTATTTCGTCGCCCGCAGTGCCGAGCATTCGGTTCTCGTACGGTGCGCAGCGAATTTGCAGGTTATAAAGGCTTGGAATCCAGGCAAACCCCCTGACTCGGTTCGCGCTTGGGAGTTGCGGAGGCGTGGGTAAATGGCTGTTTAATGTTTTTGTAGAAAATGCGCGCTAGACGATTACGCCGCGAGCCGAGTGGGCACGGATGGTGGAAATATTTTCTCGCTGGCCAGATAGCGTGGGTTGGTTTGTGCGGTGGTTGGACCGTATTAGGGAGACGGTTTTATGCCCTTGCTTTGAGGCAGCCTCATGGTCCATTGTGAATGATGCGAGGGCTGCCTCTTTAGTTCACTGATCTGGGTTCATTCGTTTGAGAAACTACTGAGGATAGATTGTACGGAGTATTCACTTTTGGATGGGTAACGTTTCAAGATCATTCTTCTAAAGAACTCTACTGCCGTTGAACGGAATCTCTTAGCTTCAGGGCAAACAAAGAGCGTTCCCATTGTTATTCATCATGCTTCCTTCATAACGTTCAATGTACAGTTATCAAAACCTGACTCATGTTAAAATATGAACTAACGCAAAGATACAAAACATAGATCTTAAGACGTTACGTACTACCATGTACAGAAGTCGAATGTCTCTGGTACAGTTTACCAACGTCAGTCGAAAAGCTTCATTCCACTTGACATTTATCTCACTCCCATCTGCCTACTCTACTGAGCTGGGACTACCGTTGCAAAAAAGCTTGGTCAGAAGTAAAGCCTCTGAGCAAGGGACCAACCTCGAGGCGCGTGAATCATAGTGTTAAAGCCGTGAACGTGTTGTCGAGGCTGGCCGTAACGAGTGCGTGACCGCCTGTCTCATATTTCTAGAAAGATTCACCGTGGAGAAGAGTGCCCGCCGTGCTCGATCGAAGCCGAAGCGTGCCGGATCTATCGTCCCTGCCTCGCCGTGGGACCACGTCCTCTCCTGGCGGCAATTCAAAATGACGCGCCACTCGCCGGCGGTGTCGCACTAAAGGGCAAACACGAGTGCCGTATCAAAGAAAATTTTATGGAAGACGAGGGCGGAAGCGCGCGGACAGCCAGTGTCCAGAGTCTGGAAGCGAGAGGCCAGCGTGCGCCAGCTGCGGGCTTGTGCGTAAAATCGGCGCGACAACGGTCAATTAAGGACGCGTCGTCGATTATGCGCTCGATAACGCGCTCGCTTCCGGTCCGCGTAGTGACGTGAAGTTTCGCGCGAGTCGCCTTCGCCACTCTCGACAGAGAGAGAGAGAGAGAGAGAGAGAGAGAGTTCGCCGCCGCCTTCCCTCCGACTCTCTCCTCCCCCAAAAACGGCGACCGATGTGAAGTGCGCGTCGTTTAGTGCCCGGAGCTGTGTACATATAAATGGCGGCTGACGAAAAATGGTACTTTACGAAGGAACAGCTCATAAACACGCCGAGCAGAAGATGCGGCATCGACGCGGATAAGGAGCTGAGCTATCGGCAGCAGGCGGCGAATTTTATCCAGGACATGGGACAGCGGCTCTCCGTGTATCCTTTTTCTGATGATGCTCTGGTGCGTGTACGGTTTCCTCCTGTGTCCCCTCAGCATCCCCCTCTCGCTACCTTGTGCGCTTTCGCGTGAGCGTACGCCGTTTTCCGTACGTTCGGCGATGCTCGCGGTCATCGTCGGTGGGCAGATTTTTGTCGCGCGCAAAGCCTCGGGGTCGATCGCCGACGAGCACGAGGCCGGATGAGTTTTGCGCGTCGCGAGTGGTATAACATGGAGATCTTGCGGGGCGGACTGCATGTCGGTGGGTGCCCCCCCCCGCGTAAACATGCGTGTGACGTGCGAAAACGTAGGTCATGCGTTTGCCACTGGGACGCTTCACGTTGGATGTCAGAAGCGTGGACGGCGGGATTATGTTTGAGCAGCGTCCGCGGGGGCAAGCTCCGTGCGGCCACGTGAGGAGAGATACGATCCTGTGCTCGGTTGCGGGCATGCCAGTTGAGAATGAGGACAGGGAATAGGGTCATGTTGGGACTGCGTTGTTTGCCAAGTCAAGTTTTTGACAGTAGTACCAACCTGAAACGAATTGGGGTATACCGCTTCTGACGCAAGTATGGCTTTCCATTTGTTTGTAACACGGATGAGAAGCATCGTTGCGAGCCTTAAGCCTTGTTGGCAGGACGTTGGCTTTGTTGGGTAAAGGTAAACTGTTGCCATTAACGTCCCTCCAGGATGTGTTCTTGGTGTTCAGTAACGTCGTGGTTTAAGTGCTCTATGTCCTTATCGATAATTCAGTGGCTATAGATCAATATATAACTCTTGACGAATTTGCATGAATCTCACACAGTGTCGGAACGCTTGAAAGGGTTTAGTAGTAAGTGTCCTCGTACCTATTTCATGATGAGTGAGTGATAGAGGCGATGAGACAAGTTGTAGTTCGCTGCCTTTAGTAACATATCAAATTGCCATAACCCTACTATAGTTACTGTTAAGTTTAGCTTTTTTCCTTGGCTAAAGTATTATATTCTCCTTCAGACAATATCGTTTCTAGATTTATCGTCCTGTTTCATGTTACACGTTGATTTTTATATTTTCAGGCATGTCGTTATATGTTTTCAGTCATCAATA
Source organism: Anoplius nigerrimus (assembly GCA_914767735.1). Classification (NCBI taxonomy): domain Eukaryota; kingdom Metazoa; phylum Arthropoda; class Insecta; order Hymenoptera; family Pompilidae; genus Anoplius; species Anoplius nigerrimus. The sequence goes on from OU612090.1 coordinate 11,841,656, forward strand.
AATTTTCTATTGAGCTTGGGAAGAAGCTATTAAATGTTTCTATTGTTATGAGTATAAAAGTTATAAGGTGCGATGTCTTAGCTGACTTAATCGAACCTGAATTATTGTTTATGAAGTTATTAGGCATCTAGGATGACAGAACATGTGATTATGGGAGTATGCAGATGCATACGGATATGCCAGTATCATTTTGACTCTGAGAAGTTCACGTTAACTTTTTCAATATATGTACACTGCTCACTGAATAAATTGTTTTGAGTATAAACATTGTCTATTTTCTAATCTTACCATGTAATGTAATGTATGTAAAAACAGAAACACAAGAATAATGATTTTCATGAATCCTTTTACTTTTTTTTTTTAAGAGTATATCGATTGCATTTGTTCTTTTACGTTAAACCACCATGAAAATACAAGACTATGTACCAGTGGAACAATTATTTATAATTAATTGTACAATAGCATATATTTGATATCATAATTACATACTATAAATCAGGGCAAGTGTTGTTAGCTTTATGGATATTTGTTTTTCAAGTATATAGTTTTTGTTTTATCGCCTACTATAACTCTTATAAGTACTTTTGTATACATAATATCCACTCCTAGTATATTTTTTTGCATAATCTAAATGCTAATGACAAAGTTTCGTACGCTGTGGTGGATATTATTACAAAAAGAGCGACCGTGTGTGAGATTTATGGTCCACTCGAATAAAATAAGAATATAGGCAAGACTGAATCACACTGAATTACGTAGATACTAGAGCATTTTCTTATTCTGAGGGATACAAATAGAGTAAATTGATAGTGCTGCTAATATCGAAAGATCTATAAGCCATACTTGCTATCAGAACGTATACATATATAATATGAATGTCCTTGCCGATCCCTGTTATTGTATTTTCTATTATGTACTTTGTCCGATATATTCCTTAATGGACGTACACAGATCACAATTATGTATCAATACAGCGATAGTGTACATGCACAGATTTTATGTGTTTCACTCGCTGACGCAGTTCCACAGGAACGCTATTGCGGCAGCAGCACTTTTTTTAGCAGCAAAGGTTGAAGAGCAACCGAGGAAGTTGGAACATGTTATTAAAGTGGCACATATGTGTCTTCACAGGGATCAACAGCCGCCTGACGCTAGGTCTGAGGTATGTGTTGAAGGAATAAAATTTATTCCTTGCAAACACTATGTTCTCTACGAAGACATCTTTTTTTAGCAATACCTTGAGCAGGCTCAAGACTTGGTATTTAATGAAAATGTCTTACTACAAACATTGGGGTTTGACGTTGCCATTGATCATCCCCACACGCACGTTGTCCGGTGTTGTCAACTGGTTAAAGGTATGTAGACACAGAATACGCCATCTAGGGAAAACTTGAGTATAGGTCTCCTACTTGGATGTTTCATTCCTAGAAATAACTAATTAGAACACCTGTAAGCTTCTAACATATCCTTCACTCAGTACTGATGAAATCTCGCCTGTACGTTTTAGTTTGCCAATTCTAAAAATATTGTGTATACAAGCTTGGAGTTGGTATAACTTCAGGACATAAGTCTGTCAGAAATAAATCAGAGAAGAGAACATGGTAAATGTACTCAAGTTTTCCCTGTGTCCCGATGCTTCACTGCACCGCTCTAACCAGCGCTCGACCACGGTACTATACACGTTAAAGAGTCTTGGCATTTATTTTCAGCGAGCAAGGACTTAGCCCAGACTTCATACTTCATGGCGTCAAACAGGTGGCTACACATTATTTCCTAGTATCTCTTACTCTTAGCAGTCTTCTGGTCATAGATGCCAGCTGGAGCATATTTCCATGCTAAGACTGTCAGGCAAATAGCCACTGGCGCAACATTCTGACCGTTCAGTATTTCCTTTGAAAGCAAAGTAAACAGTAATCACCATGGTTTCACGCGCGTTCGGCCAGAGGAACGAACGAAATTAGTTGGACGTCGAACAGAACGCACGTTAGCAGACTGCACTAAAAGACGTGCCATTGCACATTAGAAAAGATAATGTCCAGCAATAGCTGCGGCACTGCTACGTCGACTTAGTCCCTTTCGTTACCCATTTCATATACTTATCTCGCTTTATGTTTACTTTGACTTCACACAGGTCAGCCTTTTATTTTCTAACGATCACGTTTAAATGTCAACAGTAACTTTTGGGGGAGGAATGTTGCGTTGCAGTCGCGGTAATGTCTGATTCTAAAGAGAGCATATGCCAAAGCGAAACGAAGTTTATTTCGTAAACTAAGTTCACGATGAGGATTACTTAATCGAAAGGTAAATGGAATATTCTTAAAAGACTGATCGTTTATTCCCTTACGTTACCACGGTATACTGCCCAACTTTTTCATTTTTATTTTTACAATTACTCATTATTGTTGACGTTTAAGTTCGCACAATACTTTTATAATCCGATGGATGTGACATGATGCATGAACGTTTAGAGAAAGATATTCATTTACGAAAAGAAAATGTGACAGTATCATGCACCAAAAAGATGGATGTGCAGCGACGATAAAGACCAGTCGACGATGCATAAGTTACTAACGGCTATTGCGAGCGCAAAAAAACTAATTGGTACTATTCGCTTCTCTGCGTATCGTATGGAATGATCCTCATGGGATTGATTGGAATAAATTTTGGGTAAAACTTGGTATGTCCGATTGAGATATCAGACGGCCGCGTCGCGACTGTTGATTCCTCGCGCTATCAAACGAATTTCCTCCGTCATAAAAACGGAGGAAACTCGTTCCTTCCAAACACTTGTCCTAACACGAAGTCGGAAACTACGGAAAGAATGTAGTACTTACCGTTTTCTTTTAGGCGAAAAAAATATCGGTGTGACACTCGCGGTAGCATTTCCGCTGAGAAATGAACCGTCGGGTGAACCCCAATGCGATCGATTAATTTCATGAAGGCAATCTCTTTTTTCAGTTTGCACTTGACAACGATGTGCCTGCAGTACAAGCCAACGGTGGTGGCCTGTTTCTGCATCCACCTCGCTTGCAAATGGTCGAATTGGGAGGTATGGACGTTCTTCTTCTTTCGGTTGAAGCATAAATTTGTTTTTTTTTTTTGTACATTCTCGGTACGTCGGACCTGATAAGGTGTACGCTTACTCTGTTTTGCTAATATTGCGTTTAACTTGTGAGCGTAGATACCACAGAGTACAGAGGGAAAGCACTGGTTCTGGTACGTCGACAGAAGTGTGACTTCTGAGAGACTGCAACAGCTCACCGCCGAATTCCTTCATATATTCGACAAATGTCCATCGAGGTTAAAACGAAAAATTATGAGCATATCGGAGAACCAAAGTCCAAGTATCAATCATCCGAGCTTACCGAATTCACCTTTCGTAAGTAGAAATTTTATTAACTGTCGAATATGTACAATTTCTTTACAATTTAATTTTACGTCATTTTTTTCTGGAACGCTGAAATGCTTATTGACGTTCTTGTTGATATCTTTAATTTCCTTAACCCGTTATCTACCAATGTCCCATTTTTGCGTCACACTTTCAAATTGTTTTCTTTTAATGACTTCAACTTCTAAATATGCAGTTAATTTGATTTTTTATTTTGTGTTCTTTAACTGCGGCGGGTAATGAGTTAAGAAGATATATTTGTCTATCAGTATTATCAAAATTAGCGTGATTATGTCAAGATATGACTCTATATTGTAATGTTACCTTTATCTTATATCTATGTATAAGATACCAATATATTATATCTATATTATATTATTGTGATATTACTACATATAAAAGATAATGCTTGTGTACATTGTAAATATTGCAGTAGCTTTCACAGGCACATTGGATATTCTATTAATACTTGCATTAACCTACTGTGTTTATTTTTGTGTATTGGGTTGTATGTAGTAACACTGAAACGTCACAGGTGACTTGAGCAGGGTTTTCTTCTCAGGTCTCCATTTTTTATTCAAAACTCTACCACTTCCTAGTAACTCGATCAAAGCAAAAGGATCTTGCCAGCCCTATAGTAGTCATATTTGATTGAAAATTAGCACCACACCTAATCGTGACTCAGCTCCCAACGAAAACAATGGAACTAAAATTCTTGCAAGTTTAGTAAAAATCTGCATTATTCCGCATTAGCATTGGAAATAATGAACACATTATGAACACGTAAAAATCAAAATTTCAGCCTGAAGAAGAGTTAGTTTTTATTACTCCTGCATCGTATCTACTGTATTCAGCTTCTAAAAGCAACGTTACTAAACGTTCATCCGAACAATGACTGAACGAAAACGTTCCGACAAAGAAATCCCCATCATCGTGGCCTTCATGTTCGCAGGACGCAGAGCCGCGCAAAGTACAGTCCCCTGCGACGTCGATGGATGGCAGTGGTCCGTCGTCGTCGCAGGGGATCGTGTTCCACTCCAACCGAGCGCACCACATGGACAAGCAGGACGACAAGAAGGCAGGGCCATCGGCTTCCGGTCGGCTGTCGGTCGAGTACAGAGACTATCGCGACAAGAAGGAACGCGAGCGTCTCGAGCGCGAGAAAGCGGCAGCCGGCACACAGTCGACGAGCTCCACCACCACGGCGACGACCACCACCACCCAGGTCCAAGGTCACATGCCCGAGGTGGTCAGCAAGCACCACTCGCACCACCACAAGCCAGTAAACGTCAACGTGCCCGGCAAGCATCCACTCCAGCCCGGTCAGAAGACAAGCATGCATCACAATCATCATCACAGGCCGGAGCTCAAGGTCGGCCAGCCAGTTCCTCAGCGACACTCGACCGGCCAGCAGCGGGAGCCCAGCCGAGATCCTAACAGGCAAAGGATGCAGCGTGAATACTCCAACAGTGGCTCCGCAGTGCCAGTTCACTCCTCTCACGGCCACGGGGTCCATCAGTCGAAGGACGCCAGCCTGGACGGTAGTCTGTTGGATTCGTCGCATCGCGAGGCTCTTCAGGAGCCCGCCGGCCACGGAGCTCAGCAGGAGAAGCTCAGCAACAACAATCACAGCGTGCACAGGGTCAGCTCGTCGGACGCCAAGCACATGCCGCACGACAAGAGAGCCTACGACCCCAGGCACTCGAAGGTCGTCGAGCATCGAAAGGAAGCTGGCGAGCAGAAGGCTAAGTACCCCGATCGCCAGCGGAAGCCGGACTCGCTCGAGCAGCGATGCGAAGAGGTCAGGAAGCTCATCGAGAAGCCGATCGCCGTGCCGAAGCCGACCATGGAGAGCACCGGGTACGTGGGCAACGCCCAGAAGGCTCACCACAAGTTCGGCCAGCCGGAGAAGGTGACCGCCGCTGGTGGCGTCCTGCCCGATGCCAAGCTGCAGAACACCTTCGCCCAGGAGAAGTCGCCGTCGGTACAGCTGCCGAAGGCTGCCTCGAAGTCGGCACCTGGAGGACAACAGCCGCAGCAGCAGCAACCGCAGCAGCAGCAGCATGTCCACGGCGTGTCGCAGATCCTCAAGGACACCATCAAGAACGGGAACTCGCAGAGCTCGTGTCTCAGTCTGAACAACATCGACGACCCGAAGGCGGAGAAGCGTCCTCGGCACGAGGACACGGAGAAGTCCGGCGAGCTGCCCGCGGGACTGCTCCAGACGCCGCCGGTAAAGCACAAGTCGCTGTTCAGCCCCGAGAAGGTGCCGACGAGTCGGGAGCACTCGCAGAGGCCTAAGTCGAAGCAGAAGACGCCGCCGTCGGCCGTCAAAGTTCCTAAGCAAGAGCGGACCACCGAGAGTCTTAGCATCGTCTCGCCGTTCGCCAGTCCGCCTGGCGTCCAGGAATCGGTGTCCTTGAAGAGGTCCGCCAGCGAGGTCGCCGCAACGACGATGGCCACGGCGACGACGACCACCTCGCACAAGAGGCATCGCACGTCCAGCTCGAGCGAGAACGATCAGGCCAAGGTCAAGATCGAGGACCCGAGCTTCGAGGCCATGAAGCTGTTGGGCAGCACGCGAGTGCCGGAGCTCATTCAGCCGATCAGGGACAATCCTACGAACGGCAGGGGGACCTCGGTGGCGAACGACCTCAAGCCGCCGGAGCTGATCAAGCCGTTCGAGCCGGAACCGTCGAGGTTCAGCGTCATGACCCAGCTGCAGGCGAGTCAGCAGGGCATGACGAATGGCCTCGACGCCGGCGTCAAGCAGGAGTTCCACCCGAAGAAGGAGAAGCTGGAAGCGCCCGCCGTCAAGACGGAACAGGTCAAGGTCGAGTACCTGTCGCCGATCAAGTCCGCGCAGAGCATCAGCGCTCTCCTCCAAGAGCCGCTGGCACCCATGCCGTCGCTTTTGCAAGGGATACAGCAACTTAGTCAAATTACCCCGCAACAGGCTCATCAGGAGCAGTTGCAACAGCAACAGCAACAGCAGCAGCAGCATCAGCATCAGTCGCATCATCAGTCGCATCAGCATCATCATCATCATCACCATCCGCATCAGCATCAGCACCAGAATCAGCACCAGAATCAGCACCAGAATCAACACCAGAATCAACACCAGAATCAGCACCAGAATCAACACCAGAATCAGCATCAACATCAGCATCAACATCCGCATCAGCACCAGCATCATCAGCATCAACAGCATCAACATCCTCAACCGGTCCAACCGTCAGCACCTCAGTCCCAACCGCAGCAGGCACAGGCCATGTCCCATGCCATCCTGATATCGGACCACCAGATGCCGGTGCACTGCGTGCAAGCCGGTAACGAGACGACGGTGGCGTCGACGGTCGACATCAGCATCCTCTCCGCACCACCTGTTCACACCACGCCGGAGACCATAGTGCCAGTTTCCACCTCGACGGTGACCACCACCGTCGTCGTCCCGCCCCCCGAGGAGAAGAAGTCCGAGAGTAGCCACCACAAGAGCGAGAAGAAGAAGAAGAAGGAGAAGCACAAGCACAAGGACAAGGACAAGGAGAAGTCGAAGCATAAGAGCAAGCACAAGGAGAAGAACAAGGAGAGGCATCGCGAGAAGGACAAGGACAAGGGCGACGAGTCCCTGCTCGCCGTTCCCATCAAGATCACCATACCCAAGGACAAGCTCAACCTCAGCGCCGACGCCTCGTCCGGCGCGGCCGCCGTTCTACCGGACAAGAACAAGTCGCCGCAGAGCACCGGCCTGAAGATCAAGATCCCGAAGGAGCGTCTCAAGGGCACCGACGGCGTCTCCAGCTCGCCCGCCCCGCCGATCCAGGCGCCGCTCAAGATAAAGATCCGCACCGACGGCATCTCCAGGAGCTCCTCCTCCGGCCTCCCGGTGACCACCACCACCGCCACCGCCGGCTCCGACTACGTCGGCGAGAGTCGCAAGCGCGAGCGAACCGACGTCAACGAGAGTCCCACCAGCACCGCGGCCCCACCTACGAAGAAGCAACAGCAGCAGCAACAGCAGCAGCAGCATCATCATCACCATCATCAGCAGTCGGCTCAACAGATGTCCTCCGCAGCCTACGGCCAGCAGCAGGCTCAGCATCAGGGCCAGCATCAGGGCCAGCATCAGGGCCAGCATCAGGGCCAGCATCATCGGCCAGGCGAGCGGCAGAACGGCAGGCACTATAGCTCGAGCAGCAATAATAAGGTACGTGGAGGCGGTAGAGGCGGCCGCCAATATGTCGGCCGGGGTCCACCAGCAGCTATCGGATCCTCGTCCGGCGGGCACTACTCCGGCGTCGCCGGCAGCGCGCAGCGCGACGGCTACTACGGGCAGGACGCCACTGGCTGCGCGCGCACCCCCCACCACGCGCACCCAGGCCGCGCAGACAGCGGTGGCGGCGGCGGCGGTGGCGGCGGCTACGCGAGGGGCCAATCGCAGGACTACTTCTTCGCCGGCTACCCGCCGCCGCCGTCCATGTACGGGCCCGGGTACATGTACGATGCACTTTATTACCAGCAGCAGTACCAGCAGCAGCAGCAGTCGCAGCAGCAGCAGTTCTCCATGTACCCGGCGGGCAATGTCATTATGACGCCAGACGGCGCGATCGACACGTCCGTACCGCCGCCTAGCCTGCCGCCGAACATGCGACCCGGCCAGATGATGATCAGGCCCGGCATCGGGCCCGCCAGGCAGCAACGATCGAAAACCCCCCCGCCCCCCTTGCCTAGCGGCCCGCCCCCCGGATCCCCGCCACCCCCGCCGCCGCCACCGGAGTAGCGCCAGTTACGGAGCGCGTAGTGTCTTGCTCTGGCTAGTAGATACTTTTCACCTGCAACCGTAGCTTTTGGTCGCTCCGTAGTGAGAGATATTAGTGTCTTGTTCCTCTGGAAACCGAAACCGACATCCTGACTAGTATACCTACCCTACCTACCCTATCTACCCTATCTACCCCATCTACCCTATCTACCCCATCTACCCCATCTACCCCATCTACCCCATCTACTCGACCTACTTTACCTACTCTACCTTCTACTATAATCCCGGATCCTGTACCGGATGCGTACGACGAGAATCGGACGCCTCTCTCGGAGCGAGACGTTGGTCGTCGGGCTCAAGGACGAGCTCTGGTCGGGCGGCGGAGTGAACGATTTACAGTTCTCACCGCTGATCGTTTTGCCGCTTAACCCAGTGTACCGCAATCCGATCGTCACCCGTGAATCCTCCCCCCCCCCTGTTCCCTGACTAGAGTTTGTGAATGGTAGATCGTAGAGCAGCATGGCATCGTACATCTCTTTTTTACCTGTTTGTCACGTATCACCACTTCTCGATTCTTCTCCGCTTCCCCGTTTCGTTCGTTTCGCTCTTTGCGAACGTCTGTTCCGACTAGAGCCCAGCCTTAACCTACACCCCCCCACCCCACCCCCTCACCCTCTTACGTAGAGTATCGTAGAACGGACCTTCCGTGCGAGTAGAGTAGACTTGTTCGTGTCCGCGAGGAGCGTAGGGTACTTAGGGAGTGATATGCGAAGGGCGTGACCTTGGCGTGACCAAGGACGATAGCGACGATTGATGCGATGCGACGAAGAGAGAGAGAACTTTTCCGGGCAGGTATCGACGAACGCGCGCAGGGTAGACGTTAGAGGACGATTTGATCGTACGATCCGAAGGTCATCCGATCCTTCAAGGTCGCGCCTCTCTTTGAAGGGTCGACCGAGGCCGCCGACGACGACTCCTCTCTCCGATGCCGAAGTCGAACGATTCGATCGTCGAGGCGCAACGATACCTTCTCAACGCACGTCGCGATGTACATAAGCATGTATATATATATAGTTGTTCGTCTTAGCACGGGTACGAAACACCAATTAAAAAATACGGGATGTGCGAGAGAGGATACGAGAGCGAACCTTTTACCGAAGACGACGCGGCGAGAAGAGGCGAGAAAATCGGGGGAGAAAAGTATGAAGGAAAGCGATCCCGCTTCGGACAAAAAGAAACTCAAGCACGAAACACTGCCAGATATAAGTAGCGAGAGAGTGGGAGAGAGAGAGGATATATTATTATTTTTTTTCCCGCTTCATAGTTTGCGAGCAGATAGTGTCTATATTTTAACGAATGCTCAACTTCTCGATAGCCGGTTGCGGAATCATTACGAGTGAGCGGCCATCGTATACTATGACAGAGTGTGTCGGAAGAAAATAGAGAGAGAGAGTGTGTGAGAGAGAGAGAGAGCCAGTTCGTCAAGCCGCTAGATACCCTTAGATTAATTGTTGGACAAAGAGAGGGAAGCATCGAATTTTCGTTCCGACGAGAGCATTCTCCTTTGCGGGCAAAGGTTTATTAAACGAACAGACGAAAAAAAAAAGATAGAGAAATTGGGAAGAGAATGAGGTGCGCAAAGTGATAGCAAATTACGTCGATGACGGACGGGAAGATGGAACACTAGTTAATTTTATTTCATAAATCGATTTAATCCTGAAACGATAAGTAAACAAAAAAAAAGATATATTACATATATATATATATATATATATGCGTATGATAATTATAGATGTTCGGTGGGGTGTTAAATCGTAATCTGTGTAATCGATGTCGACTCGAGCATTGTTTTATTAGGCATTCATATTAGGACGTATGCGATTTTTCACGATAATATTCTCGTATATCGTCGTCTGCGACGAAGAATCATTAATCGCACGATGGAGGGGGAAAACATATTTTTTTGTTGGGAGGTGGAATCCGAACCTCGCGAGTCGCAGGATTATGCAGTAAGGCGCGATTAATCGCCAGTTTTTAATGTTGACTCCGTTCGAATGTACGAACGTTTAACGCGCATGCGCGATGCGATTCTTTTTGCTACTTTTTAAACTTTTGATCGAATACCTTTCTTGACGCGCCGCTTAATGATTTTTCCTTCGGCAAGGGGACGAAGAAGGTGTGAGAATTTCTTTCGGGATGATCGGCGCTCGATTGGTGCGAAGAGTGAAAAGAAATTGATCGTTGTCATGTCAGATGATGGTGAATCGGACATTGGAGGGTCTAATTTGAATGTTCTCACTTATGATTTTCGTGCTGTTTCACTCTTCGTTCATCAATCGTAAACGTTCGCCCCGCCGGCGAGTACTTCTTCTTTATCTTCTTCTTCTAGTTCTTCTTCTTCTTCTTCTACTACTACTACTACTACTACTATTAGTACTATTACTACAACTATTACTACTACTACTATTACTACTACTACTTCTACTACTCCTACTACTACTGCTATTACTACTATTACTACTATTACTATTACTTCTACTACTTCTTTCCTTTCTTGCGAAACTTAAACGATACACGGACTGACAGCCTTGCCTTCGTTGCAACAGAGGACGAAGCGTCTATAAATATTGTTTATAATTGCCGACAAACCGTTTTCATAGGACACCTTTCCTTCGAGAGTGTTAGAAGTGATACGCGTAGAGTTTAGCTGAGGCCGAGTGCGCGAAATAGATGGAATTTTCAAATACTGGGAGGTTGAAGATAGGAAGAGAGTAAGAGTGTGCGAGAGAGAGAGAGAAAGAGTAAGTGAGTGAGTGAATGAGTGAGCGTTGAGTGCGTGAACATGAGATGAGGGCGTGAAATCGAACGAGTACGCTTCGATTCGGCGCGAGAAATCATATATTTATACAAATATACGTATTTGTAAGGATAAAACACACACTTACGCGACTACTTTAGCCTTAAGTTTCGTCGCCTTAAGTCGCGAGGAGAGATTTTTTATCGTGCGCGGCCACCGCGCCAAAAAATAATCTATTTGCCAATGTAGTTAGACAGACTATTAAGAGACAGAGAGAAAGAGAGAGTAATAGAGAGACAGAGAGAGAAGAAAAATGAAAACAAAAAATATTGAAAGAGCGTAGCGTGACGCCATCGAGCGAATCTACTACGATTAGCTTTTTCGGAAGAAAGGCGCGACACGGGGTATTGAAAATCGTGACAGATATATTCGAGGGGGTGACAAAAAGAGATAATCATGATAGCTTAGACCGTTAAGGGACGAGAGTTGAACTGCTCCTTTTTTTTTTCGAAGTGCCGCGAAGACTCGACCGCCGAATGCCGCCCTAATTCACGGGTCGTAAATAAGATTTTATTTTTTATTTTTTACGTTCCTCTCCCGCTCCCCCCTTCCGCCCGCCCCTATCTCCTACCTACCTCCCTTCCGCCAATCAGTCGTTCATTCAGAATTGAGCCGCGTTCAGTGCACAAATCGATTAACTCCACAAAACGAAAGGTTGAGAGATGTAATGAAATTGACGTACACTGTTTTTAAGGATTCTTTTGTAATATAAATTCAAATATATATTTTAGAATCCCTAAATGCGGACATAGCTTCCATCCGACAGTATATAAAATTAATAAAAAATACGCGCCAAAAAATAATCGTCAGTAATGTTACAATTTTTATGTAACCAATGGGAGTTAATCGATTTGTTCGCTGAACGCCTCGAATTATGTTCGCCGATATTTATTTTTATTGGGTTTAAATTTTCCCATTCGCGTCGTTACCCCTCCCCTCCCCTCCACGTGAGTCCCTCCTGTAGTGAGCGAGCAGTTATCTTCTTTTTCTTTTTTTGGCGGGACGACCGATTATCTAGACAATATTATCCATGTTTGCGTGGAACGAGGAACATTGACAGAACAAATATGAACTCAGGAATGTATCGAGAGTCGAAAGAGAGAGAGAAAAAAAGAAGTACGATTCGTTAGCGGGTGACATAGTGCGATATAATAATATATTTGAATAGAGAGACGTTTTTGGTTGTACACTGAAAGTGCGTTTATATATATACATATATACATATTGCCAGGGTTGCAGGATGCGATCGGCATTCGAGGTGTGATAGTAAGAGCGTGTTAAGGGGGCGAGGAGCTGACGAATTCCAAACTGTGAAATTTTTCGCGTTTCACACGTAATCGGTCCATAACATGTATAGAAGTAAATTCTATCCTCTTTCTTCTTTTTATATTTATCTTCTTTCCGCTCTTCGTTTCCTTCCGTTCTTCTTCTCTTCTTCTTCGTGTAGAGTAATCTGTCGGTCAACCCCAGCACGTATGGTAGACTCACGCACGTTAAACGAGCGTTGGTGTGTGTGTGAGTGTGTGTGTGCGAGTCTGTGTGCAGTATATGTGTATGCATATGTATATTATATATATATATGTCTCGAAGGTGTGACGACGATTGTCGGAATGAAGAACATTTCGGATTTCGTTCACCGTGCCATAGAACAAGCTAGAACAGACTCTGAACACATAATAGTCGCGAATTCAGTCGATTCAGTTGATTCAGTCAAATCAGTGTATTCAGTTGATTCAGTCAAATCAGTCTATTCAGTCAGATTCAGTCAGATTCAGTCAGATTCAGTCAGATTCAGTCAGATTCAGTCACATTCAGTCAGATTCAGTCAGATTCAGTCAGATTCAGTCAGATTCAGTCAGATTCAGTCAGATTCAGTCAGATTCAATCATATTCAATCAGATTCAGTCAGACTCAGTCAGATTCAGTCAGATTCAGTCAGATTCAGTCAGATTCAGTCAGATTCAGTCAGATTCAGTCAGATTCAGTCAGATTCAGTCAGATTCAGTCGATTCAGTTGATTCAGCGGATTTGACCTTGAAGTATGATCGTCGGTAGACTGATACGTATTTCGTAGTTAACCGACGTAGGCAAAGTTGGGCCTGACAGATTCCGAAGTGGTCGTCACACCTTCGCGACAGCCTTCGGGATCGCTGTAACTTTTGATTTAACTTGCTGAAGACGCAATGCGCTCGCTTCGTCTTCATTCCGAACTGTAGAACTGCGATCGGCCTTGACTCGAGCAGTCACCATGTTCGGAGGCATATGTACTTTAAGTTGTGATGCGCAGTCTGTTCGCGGGCTGGCAGCAGATGAAAACTGATGGAAAAAAAATGATGGATACCGATCCTTCGGCAAGTGATCGTACTGAGAACGAAGCGATTGTAGTCTTAATTCTAAGGATAGGCAACCTGCGGCTGTAAAGTGTGCGAGAAGGCATTATAAACAGGTTAAGATAACGAGTTACGGGACACTATACAATGTTAACACGCCGGAAAGTTAAGCGGACAACCATGAAACATAAGGAGTGTTCCTTCTTTTCTTAGACAAAAGAAAAAGCAAAAACAAAAGAAAAAAAGAAAAAGGAATGTGCAATCGCGTTCTGAGCGCTGGGAAGACAAAATAATTGCTAAGGTAAAACAAATCTCTGTAGACCGAACAATATTGCTGTATTATTATTTCGGACTGCGGGAAGGAAAGATTTTTTTTTACGGAGGGAAGAGATAAACGTATATCTTATGTATATATACAAACGCATATGAACACACTTACACGCGCACACACGTACACACATAGGCAAGATCACGGTTCGATAGGACACAAGCCAGATGGACAACGTTCAATTATTATTATACATTCGTCGTTCGTCCATACACACTCTTGACACTTTACACACACACACATACACGTACATACACAGAAACATAAGGCTACAAAGCAAATGTGCCCAAATAATGTGAGCAGCGATCGATATGAGTGATAATGAGATATATGAACGTGTTAAGTGGAGGAGAGAAGGTCAAATTTGTTTAACGATGAATATATACATATATTACAAAACATACATACGGACCATATGTATGACGCGCAGCTAATCGCATTGATTCTGTAACAATGTATATTCAGCCATCACTTGTCGCGTACGTTACCTGTTCCTCTTCGCATAATATGATATATATGAAATTTTATCGACACGCGTATATATATCCTACCTTGACGTCCGACTCGTGGCCAAGAATGAGAGAGAGAGAGAGAGAGAGAGAGAAAGAGAGGGAAAGAATGAGAGCGGGGGGGGGGGGGCAAAAAATGAACATAAGTTTTTTTTAGGAAGTCCTGACCGCGCAGGGCAAGCGGTTACTTATTTTTTTTTTGCCGTAATTTTATCTTTTATAACTGGGCACACTTTTACCCGACGATGAGAGAGAGAGTAAAGGGAAACGCGGGAAAAATACGAGTTTGGGACAGAAGCGTGGGAAATGGCAGAGCCAGGAAATGCCGATCGACCGGGTTTCGCGATTGTTCGTCGAGAAAGAGTTCAACGCGGTGGCCGAGAGATTGAGAGAGGGGGAGAGAGAGAGAGGGAGTGAATGAGAGAGAGAGAGAGAGAGAGAGTCAAGTCAAGTCAAGTCGGTAGGTGTGAACAAAAAAAGTTTGAGCCGAAGACGAAGAAGTCAAAGATCCTAGCAGGAACCGTACGCGCCACGTGTTCGACCAAGAAACGATTAAAAAAAAAAGATAATAATAATAAATCCTATATATTAAAAAAAAAAGAAAAAATAAAAACGACGCAAATAAACGTTCTGTGGAAACGAAATATACCTTAGTGATTATTTTGTCTCTCTTTTTAACACACATTACCATAATTTATATCTATATGCATATACATATACATATGTAAGTGTAAAATATATATATATATACATACATACATACATATATATATATATATAGCACACCGTATTGTCGCATCTCTTTTGTATACTAACATATATCACCGCCAAGCTCTCAGTGCCATCATACGATTTTTACTGTTCACGCAAATGATCATACTGCTCTCCACATACTTATATACACATGTATATATATACGTAACATATGCATTCGTATATATCTATGCCGAACAGAACACGCTCTCGCACAGTTGGAAAAAAGCAAGTAATTAAGTCGCTCGCTGTTTCATTTGCTCGCCTTCTCTTCTTCTTCTTCTTCTTCTTCTTCTTTTCCGTTGGTGATGGGTATCATCCGTACTTGAGCTCTCGCAAGACAAAACTGATCGGATAAAGTGCTTAGAATATATTGTCCTCAGTCTTCCGACGTTCGTTCGATCGAATGTGTCTTCCGCTTGCCTAAGGAGGCTGATCAGTTTGTCTTGGCATGGGTTTCAGCTGTCAGTACTTAAGTCAGTCGTTGCTATCGTTCGCCATCGCCGTGTTTGTCCATTAGCAAGTTGGCATGTCCGGCATGTGTGCGCGCGCGAATGTTGCCTGCATGAGCATGAGTGTTCCGCAGAAAGTTCATCATCTTTAGTCGTATTGTCCGCGTTGCATGTTGTTCGAGGTCGTCGCGTTCGATGCTTTCACATCCTTTCATTCATCGGACTCATCCATCGTTCAGTCAGCCCTACTCTCTTCCTCCTCCAACTCCCCCAAACGTCGGCCTTAAGGGTCCGTGCACAACGGGCGCGTAGGATTAGGCGTAAGAGCTCGAGACATTCTAAGGCGGAGAGAACGAACGTTGACCTTCGATCTCTCGATCGGCCGGAGGCGAACGGATGCTGTCCATTGTTGACCGTTGCGGATGTCATTTTGGGACTCGTCCGCCGATTAGAGGATAAGGTTGCTTCGTCGAGTCGGTCAAATTTCAAGTTCGATGGACGAAAAGGTCTATCTTGCCACAGTCTCGACCTTCGGATCCTCACCATGCGTTATTCCGTGTTCGAGTGATCTTACGATGTCTGTTCTCATCGCTGTCACGTTTCGAGCAACTTTAGACGTCAGAGAGCCGACGAACGCAACGGACGAATCGAGTCTGATCCGTTGTCTCTTATTGTGTGCGAACTTTGACCTCGCGAATCCGATGCGCGGAAGAGTCTTCTCGAGCCGGCCGTTGGCTTCCTCGTACATGAAGTTCAGGATGTGTGAATGTACCTTCAGTTCGTGCGGCCTCGTTACCGGCTCCGGTCGACGCTTGAAGAACTCCGCTCTCAGACGTTTCTCGACTCACTTTTATGGCATTGGTTCATCCTCGATTTTCTAATCCGTTAACTATGTTAATGGCACGCGCGGGTACGGTACGGTTCTTCAAGCGCTGACAGAGTGGATTGAGATAGTGACGAATATTTATGCCGGTGGTCAGACTGACGATTAAGCCAGAATCGTAAAGGAAGATCCAATGTCAATATTTATTTTTATCACGTTTCCTATAAGAATGTTTTATACTGAGTTATTAGAGATGTTCTATTATCGCGTTAAGTACAAAGATCGTAAATGATGCAAAGGAGCGACTATTGAAAATTGAAAAAGATTTTTATAAAATCGTGCTCACGACCACCGGCATTTTAATTGGAGTCTGATCATGATTTTCCAACTCTGGAACCACAAAGAGATTATTTAAATCCAATTCAGACCGGAAGTAGACGAAATTTACTAGTAAGGTACGACATGTTCTGAACCTTTTTTGTTCTCTTGCACAGATTATGGTACAATGTTTAAAAGCAATGTTAATGCATGTACGAGGAATTAATGGAATATCGCAAATAATCAGCTAACAGGGAAAGAACACGGTGGAAGAATAAAATGAGTCCTGTTTAAAAATTTGAGAGGCTTTTGTCGAAGAATTCGAGAAAAGAATGCGCGTATTTGTCTGTCGTCTGGTAGACATTCACTTTTCACGAAGGTTGGCTTGAGATCCTACGAAGATGAGCGAACTGGTAAACATATCAACCCGTATACTTCTTTTCATTTTATGCTAATCTTTCGCCACAGTTTGTCCCCCATTTTCTTTGCATTAATTTTCTCTCAAACACCATATAAAATTAGAACAGTGCAGAAAATAATCTAATATTCCATCAACAATGAAACGTTCATTTCATAGAAGATAATTGAACTGTCGGCAAGCATGTTCAATGTTTCAGTCAAAATTAACTCAAATCTTACTCCACTTTCAAATCTACCTTTTATCGTTCAAACTATAGAACATAACTGCACTATGAACAAGCACTGTTGAAAGTATTAGTCCGTATTAACTAAAATCTCACTTCACTCTCAAATCTACCTTGAATTATTCCACTTATAGAAGATAACTGAACCACCGATGAACATGTTCAAAATTTCAGTCCGAATTGACTGAAATCTCACTTCACTTTCAAATCCGTCTTCTATCATCCCAACTATAGAAGATAACTGAACTACGAACGAGCATGATCAAAGTTTCAATCCAAAATTATCTCAAGTCTCACCTCACTTTCTACCCTGAAAGAGTCCAATCTGTCGAACTCGGGAAAAGGTTACTTACCAGCCGAACGCCTCTCGCGAGCCAAACAAAAATCTCAAGGACAAACGATTCGACGACCGTCCGCCTACACTGAGAAGATCTTTATACCTCCGTCTATATAGTCTCTCAAAAGTTTCGAGCTGTCGGCCATTTTCCATCCACCGTGATCCGTCCTCGAGTACGATCCTCTCGCCGGATAATCGATCGAATCCTGTGCGGGCGGTGCAATTAAACGAACTTTGTCTTTCCAGGAAAAGCATACGTCCAGTCATCACAAGAGTTCCAGCAAGCTATCGCAGCAGTCCCACGCGACGTAGTATCAAGAAACGTGGACGAAACGATGCCAGTAGTTAAAAGCGGGGATAACGGCCGTAGCGGGATGGATAAAGAAACAAAGGAGAAAGAGGGGATGTAGGGGGGATGGGAGGAGGTGGGGGGGAGGTCGTGGGAAAGTACGGAAAGTGTTTCTCCCGTTCTCGTGGAAGAAGGGCGTTATCTTTAGTCCGTTCGTTTTTTCGGGTGGCCGTTGCGAAACAATTCTCGCTCACCTCGCCAAGGAGGGGGGGCGCAGGAGGAGAAGAAGAAGAGGAAGGGGAGAAAGAAGCGAGACACGTGGTTTCCGAGGCTTGCCAACGGTGTGCGGACGAGCGAGTTCCGGGTGGAGCGGAATCTTCGTGGGCCAGGATTCGTTTCGGACTCGTCGAGGGAAAGTCTTCAATTGCAAGATTCTGCTTCGTCTAGTCGAAACGACACGAGAGATACATAGAGAAGAGAGAGAGAGAGAAAGAAGGGGAGAGGGAGAGAGAGAAGTCTGTACAGTCTCTGGAACACGTCGAGGGACTCGTTCGATGATGCGGATATCGGCTTGGATGGAGAAAATCTGCAGGGCGAACGATGTCGAGGACGAGAACGATGAAGAATATTCTTACTCAGGTCGAATTAGAATTTTGCGCTAGTTTAATTAAGGAAGATGCGTCTCCCTTTTCGTCGCTCGCAAGTCGTTCGCGCGACCTGGTTCTCTGCGGATTTTACTAGTATTCCTTTTTGTCAACTATATACACACTACTCGTACGACACAAAATGCAGAAAATAGAGGGGGAGAGAGAGAGAGAGAGAGAGATGGAGTGTAAAACAAGTACACGGGGTTACGCGGAAGTATACACAAGACGTACGCATCGTTAATCCCTCGGGTCTTTTCCTCGGTCTTTTTCTCTCTCTCACACACAAGTCACTGAATCACACATACACGACATATGACACTCATAGGACGTCCCTACGTACGGGAAACGTCGTACGAGGGACGTAAGCTCGTGTGCAGGACCGTACGGCGAACGTATAAGACGTACGAAGAGTACAGGGCATACAAAACCGGTAAATAGAACGTATTGAAAGTACACGCACGGCATGCGGAACATGCGAAAAAACAGGCCTTCTCGTTCTGTCTTTCGGCCTCCTCGTTTCGCTCTGTCAATTGACGATGACAGTCGCTGTCGAAGAGTATCGCCGTGCAAGTCCGCGGGCTGAATCGCCGATCGGCTCTCGCTCGCTCGCGACCTTCAGCCGACCTCTGAGCGCCGAGCGGCGAGCGCCGCCGCCGCTCGCCGCGTGACGTCATCGCGGCCCACCGCGCGCTCTCACTTGTTTCTAGCGACCGCCGCTTCTCGCGTGACGTCATCGCGGCCGCCTCGCGCGCTCACTTGTCACTCTCTAGCGACCGTAGGGACGGACGCGCGCGCGAACTATCGAGAATTCGAACGATCCCATTCTCAACCCGTGTTGAGACAGCAGTCCCACGACGTCACTCTCACGTTCTCGCTTTCCGTTCTTCTCTCCTCTCCGACTTCATTCGACTCGCTCGCCGTCGGATCATCGTTTAACCTCGGAGTCTCAACCGTTCTTCTCCCTCTCGTAACGAAAGGACGCGCTGTGGAGGTTCCTGCCGAGATTCGCGACGGGCGATGTTTGTTGATCTCAAATTTCGCACGCGTAACGCAAACCCAACGTTAACGTCGCTCCCGATGAATTTACCGGCTGATCGATCGCGGCACTTTACGGTCGCTGTCACATTCGCGGATCAGTGTCATTTAGCCCCATTTGTCGTCGGTATAAAACAATTTTTATATGATATTTCGTCGCGCTCAAGGACTCATTGAAATTTGTTCACGATTTAATGTTAAGCTCGTTTCTCTCTGTACTTCGTTAACGATTCATATCTCAATTTGCCTTAACGTGTATGCGCGCGCGATTTAAATGACTGCGTGGGTGGGTGGGTGGGCCGGGGGAGGGGGGGGGGGCGGTGAAAAATGTGGAATACGAAAACTAGTTCTTCTCCGATCGCGCGGCTCATTGATGGCAAAATAAAGGGCGAGTCGGGGAAAAACTGAACGGGAGTGGGCAAAAAAGGTTACTCTTACAACTTTTCTTCTTGTCGTACGTAAAACAATTATGTATTATCGAGGTCGGTATACATTCCCGTTGTATACGTTCGATTTTAGTGACTTAATCGTGGGAATTGGGGAGAACAAAAATTACAAAAAAAAAAATAAAGAAAAGAAAAGAATATAAAGCATGAAAGATGGAAATGCGGGCGAAAAATGGGAGAGGAACCGGAACTACTCTCGAAGTGCAATCTTAATTCCTCCTTTCGACGATGATAAAAAGATGGAAACGGAATGAGAGGAACAACCCTTAATGTTGGATGTGTAAATGTTTCTGTGAAGAGAGTAAAAGGCTTCTTTTTGCACTGTCGTGCGGGAATTTTACTGGGAGGGAGAGAATAGATGGAAAGGGGGAGGGGTGGGGGGGGGGGGCGAAAAAGGGGGGGGAGGGGGACGAGTCGTGTAAACTACGGCGGTTGTACAAAAGTAATAATGATAATGTTAATGATAACACTACTAGGTAATAATGCTAACGATAATGATTACGATACTAATAATGATAATAACAATAATAGTAACAATAATAACGATAATAATATTAACGACGATCATCAATTTGTGCACATACACTTTAAAAGAGAGAGAGAGGGAGAGAGAGAGAGAGAGAGAGAGAGAGAGAAAATAAGGAAGAGAGTGAAAATAAAAAAAACGAGCGGCGGTTCATTTTTCTCGAGAAATTGCAATTTTTTCTTTCCGATACGACACACCGGAAACGGGTGTCCATTTAACAGCGAAACGATTGTTCGTCGTCTTTGACAGTGAAAAACGGCTCACATCACAGAGAAGAGTTTAACGAGTGAGAGTGAGAGAGAAAGAGAGAGAGAGTCACAGACGGATAAAAGTAAATCGAAATGTTTGGCTCTTCTTTTTTGTCCGATTCTCGCCCAAGCGTTATTTATTCACGTCATTCTGTTGTTGTAAATAGTCCCGATACCACTCACTCCAAATACCGAACCCTCCCCCACCACCCCCCACCTCCCCCTCTCCGACACCCCTTCACCCTTTTTCCTCCCTCCATTGCATAATATAGGAAATAATTCGATTATACTATACGCCATTTAGTATAAAGGACTATTGATAAATAATATTAATATTATTGTCAGACTGTAAATAAAATTATTTTGTATGCCAAAATAAACCAAATGGATGACTCTAACGCGTTAATGAGTTAACGGCGCGTCGTAAACGAGAAAAAAAACACATTAACACACGAATATACATATATATATATATACGTGCGAATATAAATATTATTATATGCGTATTGAGCGAAAATGAAAGAAGGAACTGAGGACACTCGTACACGCAGGACACCTAAACATACACAGACACACATATATACATGCACAGTAACCGATACGTCTCTGCTGGCGAACATTTCGTCGGAGAGCGAACGCGAAACAGAAGCGACGTATTAATTAATCAATCAAGCTCTCTTCATTACTCCTTCGTGACCCGCGCGGGCCCGGAAGTCGAGGCGCCACCAATGGGCTGTGACCTTGACGACCGGAAGCGAGCGAATCCGACAAGGTTGTACCCTCGATGAAGCGAAGACATGTGTTCTGCCAATTCTCGCGGTAGATTTATTGTTAGGCGACGTTCCACCATCCATTTGTCCAATTCTCACAGAACCGGAAGACACTACACTCTTTTTCTAAGGCTCATAAGTACACACACACACACATATACCTAGACACACACTGACACGCACACTACTCACAAGCGGGAGTCCGTGAACTGTCTATGAAGCGATCTTTTATATAATATGTCCGAGAATCTGAGGCGGACGGCGAGAGTTCGGAGTGACCTTTAGCAATAACCTTGAAGCGTGGAAAGGGCACAAAGTGCGTCGAATCCTGGCCGCCAACGGCGAGAGTGTCCGACTACGTCGGATTTTGCGAGCCGAGTGAACAACGATCGTTCCTAGTACTTGACGATTGCGGCTCGTTGCCACCCCCGGTTGACCTTGAGAGACACGCTCGCCGTTGGCCGCGGCGGAAGAAACGTTGAGCGGGGTCGAGACGAATTCGAACGGAGGGCGCGCGCAATTTTGGTACCATGGGGCCTCACCTCGTTGTTGTTTGTTGTTCTTTGCGTCAAGGTCGCGTACTGGCGCTCCCTTCCCTCCGTCGATTCTTCCTTCGGCGCGCATCCGTTCATTCGCCAGCGAAGGGGTCGTTGGTTCAAATCGTGCGCAAAACCGGTCGATCCTGCCACTCCGTTCGCGGAATCAGGATCGTCCCATCGATCTGCAGGGCCGTTAATTCGAGCGTGTCGAACGTCGGCGGGATGCCAACGCTGTTCTCCAAGAATGACCTTGGACCTTGACATTTGGCGATCCTATGGAGGGGGTGGGGTGCGAGTGTCAGCGTGCGACGAGTTCGGCGATCTTTAGTCATTGCAGAGTGCGTGCCGATCGATCGAGAGTAAGAGACGTGTAAGCTCTTCGTCTCTTCAAGAATGGACGTCAGGGATCTCGATCGGTCGGTCGGAAGCTCGTCGCCGGAAGGACGGCGATAATTTGACTCGCGCACGATCCTCGGCACGCATACACACACGCCCACACTCGCCTTTCCGTTCGTCGACACGATCGAATGCGTCGCAGATCCGTAGCAAATAAATAATTATTTTATCGAATCGGTGTTAAGGTATCGCGCCCATCGCGCGTACGACAAATTTTTAGAGCGAGATCGAAGGGCAATTTTTCCGATTGATCATAGAAATGGTCAGCGTGAGAAGCAGAGAGAGAGAGAGAGAGAGAGATAGAGTTAGTGTGAGAGAAAGAAGGGAGAAGATGGACAGAGGCACATATATACTCATCGGGTCGAACTCGGTCGGGCTAGATTTTTATTTTTACCTCCCGGGGTTCTCTCGACGACGGTGCCGCGAACAATATTTTTCCGCAAAAATTTCTAGTTCCGTTCGGACAATTGCCGACACGAACGGAACGAGCCAAGGAATCCGTTTCGCGTTGGCGACCTTCGACGAGAGAACTGTGTGGCCCGACCGCGAGCTCGGCGAGAAAAAAATCTCCACAAATCGATTCAGGAGCGACATAGACGATGGAGGGAAGAGGGGCGAAGGGAGAAAATGAGGAAAAAAAAAGAAATAAAGAGATACCGGGCGAGACAGTATTTGTGAAGCCCGTCTCGAAAAAAACCGCGTCCACAATGTATATAACGTTTAATCGTAAGGACTTAGAATGGACCGATCTCGATCCGAGAGGAACACGGATGGAAAAAAAACTCACATACACACATACACACACACACACACACGAATGTAAACACGCTATTACAGTTCGCAAATCGTGCATTTGTATTTCCCGCGCGCTTGCGCCTGCGCGATAGATCTGCGCGCGAACGAGTCTGTACCCGCGCTCGGTTTTAGTTTCTCAGCCGTAGGAACGATCGGCGTGCAGAAAGAGGTATAATTCGTTCGGAACGGTTCAGTTTTTCGCGCTCGGGGAACTTAGATGGAATTTTTACTCTCCTCGCGCGTACACGTCGTTCGCCTTTTTTTTTTTTTTTATCGGCGAACGTCAATCGAATTTAGGGCCACGTTGATGATTATTGGATTATGAACAGAGAGCTCGTTTGTTTCTGTCGTTCGTCATTCTCTTACGTCTTGCAAGAAATGAAAGAAATGAGCAATGCCTAATTGGAGTCGTGCAGATTTTTTAGCAATTTTGGTCTTCGATATCTTCATTTTTTCTTTTCCTTCTTTGCGGGTACAGGGAACTGGGACATTCGGCGTGTGTCTCCCTGCGTTCTTTTTTGAAAACTGTTCGTATGGCTGAGGATCGTAGAAACGTGGTTCGGCTTCGCCTAGTTTAAGGCGGCGTTTAAAGAAGTTATCCTCAATAAAGAGAGAAACGAAAGAATGATTAAAACAGAACATCGGACGAGACTTGTTATTTCTCCCTCCTGTCGGATGTTTGACTACTTCGTTACCGTCGATTTTCGTTCACTCTATGGTTGACGTACTAATGTTTGCGGATATGACGCTGTAAGCACAATTGTGTGACAGAATTCTGAGAGAAACCAGGTAAGATGACGTCCGGAAACTGTGTAGGTGCATCTCACTTTTGTATTGTCACATCTTTACAATTTATTTGTGAACTTTATTTATTTAAAAGTTTTGTTGTACAAGATTATGTAGCGAGCTGTAAACAGATAAGGCTGTCTTCGACTGTAAATAAATAAGACTGTTGCTTTTACCATGAATTTGTACAAATATTGGTGCCGAAGTCTTCGTTCTTGAAATACATGCACACGTAGTCAAAAGACCTGGACAGTTTAACTATACAGTGTATACTGAAATTATACTTGTCTCTTTGTAAAACGCAATATTGCACCGAGTCTACTTTAAACGCTTGTTAAATTGCTAACTTATTACATTCGGTATTATATTCGTGACATTGGTCCGTCTTTGCTTTAAACGTAACAATTTTCGGCGTAAGGAATTCCGTGTGATTGCTCGACGTTTCGACATTTATTTTATGTCCTTTTCAAGGGTTTTCTACACTACAAATTATCATCTGTTATAATACTACTATTTATATTATATTATTCTATTTATACAATGTGGTACGCTGAATTAATTTTTATTCAAATTTAAAATTGATTATATTCGGTATTAGCGGGAAAAGAGTTAGGAACTCATGCCCACCGAGCATGCGCGGAATCGATGACGTAACGCGAATTTGAGCAAGTACGACCATTGTTGCCCGGCAATAACCTGCAGAATTTTTGCAGAATAATAAACGACACGGCACGTTGTCGACAAGACATGAATGAAACAGTAGGCGGAAAATTCCTGGGACATTTCGAATCTGAGACTGACGTGTTTTATTGATTTGAAATGTCATGATATTTCATGATTGCAGAATTGGCGTGATAAGACGGGGTGGGGAGTGTGCCCAATTAAAGGTCCGATTTTGCAATCTCTCGTTTCACTGATGCCGAAGAACGGACGAAGAGCGGTAGACTGAAAATTGTAAATCTTCCATCGATGTTGTGAGCGTCTACTCGCTCGGTAACGTTGTTTTCGTTCGGGGAACAAGTCATACGGGTCTTCCCAAGATCGAGGACACGGTGATTTTTGGCCGTACGTAATCATTAACTTTAGCCGGTTGACGGACATTCCTTGATAATAAGATTCAGCGAAATCTGTGATCGGTATCAAACGTTTACCTATACGACGATGATAACGTTTATAACGGATTGAGATAGAAAGTCGCGCTGTTCGCAAAGAGATTTGTTTTGATTCCTGTGTTGCAGCACTGGGAGTCTGATTCTTTATGACAATATTGTGTGGGGGACATCAAAGTTTCCGCTGTGCAATTAAAGATGATTGGAACTAAAGGAGGCAGGGTGGCACTTCTGCTGACAAATAAGTGTTTTAGTGGCGGAGAATACAGATTATACCATCATGCGTAAGTATTTGTCATGTACCGTGCGCAATGCCTTAATGCACAAGTGATATGTTAGTTATGCCATACTCTCTGATTATGATTTCCTATTAAGGTGTAAAGTACTTGTTGTGGGCGGTGGTACCGGTGGTTGTGCAATGGCGGCGAGATTTGCTAAACAGTATAAAAAGGCATTTCAAGTCATATTGATAGAGGCAAAACCGGTAATGCGTTTATAGCTTTGCAGTATTTATTTATTTTCCATCAATAGGCTTACTTAATATTACTTTATTCAAGTATCACCTTTATCAACCACTGTTTACTTTAATTGGAGTGAATTTGGCCAATATGAAATCAGCTTACAAACCAATGGAGAAGATAGTACCACGAAACGTAAGGTTGTTAGAAGATGTAGTGACAAGCATTGATGCTAAGAACAACCAAGTAGAGACAAAAAGTGGTCTTACTATACAATATGACACAATGATAGTCGCTACTGGTATAGGGCCACATTGGGACAAGGTTGTCACATGTAACTTATTTATATATTATCCCATAATTGCTTTTTAATATATCTGATTATTTGCGTTCTTTTTATTGACAGATACCAGGTTTACTAGAATCTATTGAGGATCCATCGACCGGGGTGTGCTCTATCTACACAGAATACACACTTCAAATGTCACAAATGAAAATAATGAGACACACAAACGGACCTGCTATATTCACATACCCACAGTCACCAGTGAAATGTCCTGGCGCTCCACAAAAAATTATGTATTTAGCAGATGATCTATACAGGAGGGTATGTTTTACAAAATAATGGATTTAATGGAGCAATATAGATCATAGTGGAACTTTGTTTCAAACATTAATTGCAATTTTTCGAAATTACATTAGGCTGGTTCTCGGTACTATGTTAGTATTACGTATAACACAGCTTTACCCGTCATTTTCGGTGTAAAGAAATACGCTGACGCTCTGTGGAAGGTATGTGAAGATCGAGGTATCACGGTGAACACTAGTACGAACCTGATAAAAATCGATAAGGACAGGCAAGTGGCGACATTTCAAAAATTAACTGGCGACAAAGAAACATTTGAGCAAGAGGTACATGCATACATAAATCTGTGTACATTGTTTCATATTTCTGTGTGATGGTCAATTGTTATTTACCGTTAATTTTAATTTTTCTTATTTTAGTTCAAACTTCTTCACGTTTGTCCCCCAATGGGACCGCCAAAACTTTTATTTAAGCATCCTGAGTTAATAGATTCAACTGGATTTTTAGATGTTGATCCTAAGACGTTACAACACAAGAGATTTTCGAACATATTTGGAATAGGTGACATTATGAATACACCGAATTCAAAAACGATGGCTGCAGTGGCTGCTCAATCGAAGGTTGTGTTTAATAATCTTATGAGTACCATGAACGGTCAACCGCTGACAAGTGAATACAACGGTTATGCCTCTTGTCCATTGGTCACCTCATCCAATAAGTGCATTCTGGCCGAGTTCGATTACAACTTGCAGCCAAGAGAAACGTTTCCGTTTAACCAGGCGCAAGAGTTGCGCTCCATGTATTTCCTGAAAGCCTACATATTTCCATTTTTGTATTGGCGCTACATGGTTACGTAAGTGGATTATCTAAGCAGACCATAAGAACACTATCAGTTTATTGATTAATTGATTTGATCTAATGTTTTTTTTTTGTCACAATAGTCTGTATTCGTAGCTTATTTGAAAATATGATTTATCTGATTCCAAGAAAAACGGTATGATGGGAAAATTTTATTTAAGACATATAAGTGGGAATTTATTATGTCACTGTAGAAGGAATTTATTGTTAACAATGCGACTTAGTACAGTGTCAGTAAAAATTGTGTAGAAATAGTATACCGAATATATTTATGTAATATTAGGCAAAGAATGATAAACATGTAGAGTATTATTTTTATTAAACATCATTTTTTCAGCGGGAAATGGAACGGTCCAGAACCATTCAGAAAACTCTTCAGCATCTTTAAAAGAAAAGAAAGAAATGAAACTTCCCAACAAACTGTAGCGTGACAACTTGGCGAAAAAACGGAATTAAATTGAACATGTTACAAGCATAAATGTAACTTGAGTATACAATGAAGTGGAGGAAGGTGCAATCATAATTTACAAATTGTGTATACAAAGACTAACTCTATGTGTTTTATAGCTTACTCTGGTTATATATGCTTCATTACTTGTAAAAACCTTTGATGTAAATAAAGAAAAGTCATAATTTTATCTTAGTACGTTTCTTTACTCTATAAATTACTACGTTTAACAATCATATATCGTTATTTGAAGAAATTCAAAACTGAAAAATAGTTGAATCACAAATTGATTATTGCCGCTCTTTCTATAACCTAAATATGACTCGCGTAGTTGCAATATGGCACCTATGCTATGTTGACACGTCGGGCGTTTGACGTATAAACATGGACGGCAAGCTATTGGTAAGTTTCTTTTTTGACGAATAATCAGTCTTTTTTGCATACGTCTCGTAGCAAAGGTCAGAAAACAAAAATATGCACTCTTGGTAAACCATTTGTCTTGTATGGTCGAGGTTATGAATCGCGGGGGATCATCCAAACTTGCTCAGCATAACCTCAGTCCAATGCTGCACTGTGATCCAGAACACGATTTTCGGCAGCGCGTATGAGTTTTAGTTGCCATTTGTAGTTTATTTGATTTCTTTGTAGCTTGCTCCTTACCATGTTTGCTATATGTCATTTAACGACATGTCGTTTCTCTCTGCCATTGTAATGCCTCCTTATTAACCAATGCATGCATCCTGGTTGACATTTCTCTTGTGCAACTTTAACAAAGATGTACAATTTTATCGGTTCAACAGGAGTTTTAATGATTTTGAGTCAATAGATAGTCTCAATATATGAATTATGTGCTTTTAGGAACCAACGCTGTATACCGTCAAGGGTATGGCAATCCTTGACAACGATGGCCACAGAATATTAGCAAAGTATTATGACAAGAATGTATTTCCCACGTCAAAGGAACAGAAGACCTTTGAGAAGAACTTGTTTAACAAAACACACAGAACTAATGCAGAAGTTATTATGTTGGACGGCCTCACATGTGTTTACAGGAGTAACGTAGATTTATTCTTCTATGTGATGGGAAGCTCACATGAGAATGAGGTTTGAGATTTTGTTCAATGATGGCTATATCATAAAAATTTTCCTAATAACTCTGTGGATTTTTCTTCTAGTTAATTTTAATGAGTGTATTAAATTGTCTATATGACTCTGTTAGTCAAATTTTGAGGAAAAATGTGGAGAAGAGGGCTGTATTGGACAGTTTGGATATTGTAATGTTGGCCATGGATGAAATCTGTGATGGAGGGTGAGTGTTTATTTTAAGTTATAATAGAATTTCATTGCTGCTTATATGTTTTATATGCACGTGAGTGTTGATCAATGGGTAGTTTTATGAAAAACATATCCAAGCATTATTAGAATAGTTAAATTATTGTTTGTTTTTTTAGTATTATCTTGGATGCTGATGCCACCAGTGTTGTACAGAGAGTAGCACTCCGAACTGATGACATTCCACTTGGTGAACAAACAGTTGCTCAGGTAATACGCAATAATCTGCCACACGCGTTTCAGTGAATAAGATAAATATTATTAAGTACCTCACACACGTACATACATGTCGATACAGAATATTTCCGATTTTATTATTTTGTGTTCATGCATCATCCTCCATTCTTCGCACAGTCTCTGATTGTAAGTTTTTTTTTGCCATATATGGGGATGAATTTGTTGTTTATTTCTTTAGTCGTAAGCAACGCTCACAACATTTTATATGTCTTTTTGTTATAGGTGTTACAATCGGCGAAGGAGCAACTTAAATGGTCATTATTAAAGTAAATTTCATTATGTCATAATTTTAGATTTATGTACGTACATATATATTCGAATTTACAATATACGCAAACACTTCCTAATGTTTCTGTAATACATTAATTATAAGACTTACGCTTAGTAGCGTGTGTTAATTTAGCATCGTTCAATTTTAATGCTAAGTTACACCTCTGCATTTTTCGTAATCAATTGTGGTTCGGGTAAAGGTAAAGAAAGACGTGCTCATCACAGATTTGCATGAAACTTTGCAGAAACATCAATTTTTGCATAAAAATAAGATCTGTAAAAGCCAAAAAGCGCGCTCTCGTCTAATTAAAAAGTTATTAAGCGTTAAAGTATAGTTATAAAACCTGCTTTTACCCTCGTCGGTGCAATAAGTATAGGAATAATGCTCGACGCAGTTTACGAGTTGAGCACCGAGGGCAGCAGCTCCCGGGCAGTACATGTCGCGCCATCTCTACGACATAGTCACAACTCATTCGCCTATCGACGCAGTTCACCGACTTCGCTACCGGGGGCAGCACCTCCTGGGCAGTACACGTCGTGCCATCTGTACGGTACAGTCGGAACCCACTCAGTTTTCGACAGTGTTCACGAGTTTGCCACCGGGGGCAGCACCTCCCGGGCAGTACATGTCGCGCCATCTCTACGACATAGTCGCAACTCATTCGCCTATCGACGCAGTTCACCGACTTCGCTACCGGGGGCAGCACCTGCTGGGCAGTACACGTCGTGCCATCTGTACGGTACAGTCGGAACCCACTCAGTTTTCGACAGTGTTCACGAGTTTGCCACCGCGGGCAGCACCTCCCGGGCAGTACATGTCGCGCCATCTCTGTGTTTTTAGTGTATTACTTATTTAAATTTGCGACTATATTAATATTAAATTATTCAAGATAATTATTATGTAAGAAATTGTATGTATGTATATATGTGGTCTGAGTATTATGTATGTAGCGCGTATGCGAAAAGTACAGCAATTGTATGGAAATTAGATTATAAGTACATATGTAGGAAACATTTTTTTACTGTATACTATTTTTCCTTACAATATATGTATTAAACGAAATTCTGTGTTCTCTAATTACTTAGTTATAAGATCCCATATATCCAATATCCCTCGCCGAAACCATACCTCTTTTTGCCGTAACAAAATTCACCAACTTCGCTAAAATCACATGGGACCACATAGAAATGCCATGGTAGAAGAAGGCAAGCGACTGTTCTATTCATTTCGTATCGTACAGAATCCCATTTTGATGGGAAACACCGTGGGAATAGCGAGAAATCATAAAATATACGAAAGGGCGAAATTTCAGTAAAAATTTTAAAGTCTCGGTTAGGACTGGAATCAGTCAAGCGTGAAAATGTCAAAAATCTGACTAAGTAACAGGAACATAGAAGTAGCGAAGAGGTGGCACAGCGAAACTCGGCGTGTTCAGTCAAGCGTGACGAACGAACTTTACAAATTTTTCCCAAAATCTGACAAGTTAATAGGAACATAGGAGTACCGAAGAGGTGGCACAGCGAAACTCGGCGTGTTCAGTCAAGCGTGACGAACGAACTTTATAAATTTTTCCCAAAATCTGACAAGTTAATAGGAACATAGGAGTACCGAAGAGGTGGCACAGCGAAACTCGGCGCGTTCAGTCAAGCGTGACGATCAACGTTTTCAGAATCTTGCCCAATTTTCTGCACTTCTCTATGTTCCAACTTTCTTTTCTCGTTCGTTTTACATATTCTATATACTTCCCATAAGCTATTTGTAATTCTGATTGCTTTTACTGATACTGAGAGTGTAGCTCATGATTTCCTTATGGTTTTCTTATGGTTTTTTTATGGTTTTTGCTAGTATTCTTATTAATCTAACTTAAAATTAATTCCTATCGTTTGTAATGGGTTTCCTATGGCGTTTCTTCGCTTGTAGTATTTTTTAACAATACTTACCGTATATTTTATGGACTTTATGGCTTCCCCTAAGTTCTGATGGTGTCTAGTTATCTTGTCATTCTCGAGGTATTGTTTTATGGATCTTGAACTTCCCGAAATGAACAACGATGGACTTATAACTATTGTAAACGACGATGGGGAATAGGTGGGTAAGGGAAGTAATTGTTGAACGCTAATTTTGCTTTAATTTCTGATGTATTGTAATACCATTGAATAATATACATTGCTTTTTGACTTTTGCAGATCTTATTTTTATGCAAAAATTGATGTTCCTGCAAAATTTCATGCAAATCGGTGATGAGCACGTCTTTCTTTACCTTTAGTCAACTTAATGCAATGTGTTCATCATTGTTCATTAATCAAACTCGAACACATTCGGCAGGCAGCTTATCTTTAACTCAGATCGCAGTTGAGTGGGAGTTTCAGCGGTCGCATTGTTTGACTTCATTCTCGACTGCGCAGTCGCAAACGTGCCGGAAGAAGACTAAGGTCCTTACATCTGCGGAAGGTCATATTCGGCGGTGATGGCCGAAGGTTGGAGGTCCTGAGGTTCGTTGACGGCGCGAACGACGGAAAGATAAAAGCATGCGTCCATGGAACGCAGATATTAAACTGCGGGTCTGCGGGGACCCCTCAGTCCGAATAATGCAACGTTATTTCGACCAATGAAAGCGCCTGTGCGACCCTGACTTCGTCGATGAATCTGCACGGGGTGGTCGAGAAATCAGGGTGCCATCAGAGGGAGGATGCTAAATTTTTGCTCAGGATGGTTTCAATGTCCTGGGTAGGAAGTGTTTTGGGTCATAATTGGTTTTTGGGAAAGGTGGCAGTCGGAAGGATTTTGTTAAGATTTTTGTGCTATCGATTAGAATTTCTTGGAATTTTTTTTATATGAAGGTTACATCGAGGAGGGAGATAAATTTTTTGCAGGGCAGGATCGAATGTTTTGTCCCGAATGAAACAGCAAGTCGCTGAAGACACGATACCATTGTCTTTAGATTATTATGAATAACGGAACGCAGTGATTATGAGTTTCGAACTGAAGCTTTGTCGGAACACGAAAAAGTTTGTCGAAATTGATGCGGGATTTGTGAATGGCGCTGTACCGTTTCGCCGATGGAAATGTGCCGACCGACGAGGGTAAATATTTAAAATATGATTTGTCTGTCGGCGAACGAGTTTCCAGCTGGCTGGAGAATCGTGGCGGAATAAAACTTGAAAATCGTAGCGGACGGAGGAAATTTCGGGCGTTCAACAGTTATGACGATTTCGCGAATTGAGCTTGCGGCAAAGATCGATGGATTTCGAAGCTGGCTCAGATTTACTGTATTTGATCAGTATTTTGGGTCACTTACGTTCTCTTCTAGCACACGATGCACGATCAAAAATAACGTAGGATTAACATTTTCGCTATGAAACAACTGCATCATCTTGTAAACAGGCTCTGTATATTCCCACCTACTATCTTTCATACAAAATTAGATACAAAAGTAACTTTTCTCTATACGCAAATTCTTATAAACATACATTAGCAGACTAATAGTAGAAAATCGTAGATTCACCGTTTCGGGAAAACGTTTACATTGAAGCGTAGAGTCGGTCGGAGCGACCTTCGTTTCCTCGACGGCGTCTCGCGCGGAAACATTTGACAAAAGTTTCCTCTCATTTGACCTCTAGCTTGACCTTCGGAAGTCACTGTCCTCGCGTACATTTTCGTTATGAAACAACTGCATCATCTTATGAATGGGCTCCGTATATTTCCACCTAAATTTCTCTATCTTTCGTACAAAATTAAATTCACCCCTACACGCAAATTCTTATAAATATACGTTACCCGTCTAATAGTAGAAAATCGTAGATTCACCGTTTCGGGAAAACGTTTACATTGAAGCGTAGAGTCGGTCGGAGCGACCTTCGTTTCCTCGACGGCGTCTCGCGCGGAAACAGTTGACAGAACGTTCCTCCGATTTGCCCGGTAGCTTGTTCCGGGTATGTCCCGGGTGCGTGTCTAATCGGCGCGGGGGGTATGCCCCGGGTGCAGGACAATGCCGAGTGACGGTTCTCCTGCCAACATTGAGACGTTCGCTCCGTAATTTACGAGGCCCTGTTTGCCGACAGAGATTGCGGGTGGCTTTTACGAGCTCGGCGGCAAGAGAGAGTAAAAGAGAGAGAGAGAGAGAGAGAGAGGGAGAAAGAGAGAGCGAGCAAGAGAGAGAGAGAGAGGCTGCTCGAAAAGCTTCGTTGCCCTTCGAATTCTCCTTTCAGACAGTCGCCTTAGCCGTTCGGCATTATGGCCGATCATATTTCCGTGACGACGAATGAAGAGGCTATGAGAGGGATCGAGTTTGGGAAAGTCGCGATTATGTCCGCCAATACGTGAAAACCTTCGGTGAACTACTGTTCAACTACTGGCGGCTCTGTAATGAGCGGGGTGGGGGAGGGGAATGTTTGTTAGAGGCTGCGTTGAGGGTGGGAGAGGATTTGATTAGAGGAGAGATGATTCTGGTAGCTTTGAGGCGGTTGCTTTGTTAGATGTTTGTATGCGGAGTGTTGGGTATTGCGTATTGGGTATTGTTGGCTTGAAATTTGTATCTCAATGATTCCAGTATTGAGAACGCGATTCGTTTCAACATTCTTTTAAATACAATGATGGGAAATTTGTTGTCGTTATTGAAAGTTGTTGTTTTTAATGTAGGTGTGAGAGTGTGGGATTTCCCTATCATAGGAATTATAATATCCATAATGAAATAGGAACATTTTTGAATGATCACCGTTAAAATGCTCCTTTGTTAGAACGGAAACTGATGCCCATCATTAGAGTAACATATACTCAAACAGAAATCACCTACTTTCGAACCTTGTAAATTGTGAGTATTATATTGGAACCATATGCTCATCTACCCGCATTACAATTGAAAGACGTCAAGACTGCCATCACTATCTGACCCCATTGTGTGTCGACAAGTTCAACTTTTGCGATAATTCAATTTTTGTGAAACGGAATCGATCGCAACATTTGCTACAAAATCGCCGACCGAATCAGACCGCCAACGATAAAATCATAAAATTGCAGCTGACATTCTTTCAGAACAAAATATAAATTATTCCATTCTGAACCTTCGGAACGCAAACTTCTCAATTAAAACGTTCAAATATCCAACTTAAAAAGGAAAAATTGGAAATCTTTAAAATCCCAAAATTCAATGATCCCAACGTCCCGATTTTCGTGAAACCGGGATCGACCGCAACATTTGCTAGAAAATCGCCGTCCGAAATCAGACCGCCAACGACTCCGCCATTACCGTCGACGGTGTCCGATTGACAAGGGAAGGCCCACGGTCAGCGGTGGGTGGCACGTGCTGACATATGGGTCTCGGGGCTTTGCCGGTGCACAGTGGCATCTTTTGCGGGGGTGGTAAATGGGGTGTCATCGTGTTAAATGGCCCTGACGGCCGCGTATCCATTCAGCATTCTCTCTCCCTCTTTCTCTCTCTCTCTTCCTCTATCTGCCAACCTCCCTCTCTCTCTCTCTCTCTCTCTCCCTCGCTCAGCTGCACACGGAGATACAGTCGGGGCCAATTCTTGCGGCTAATTTCCGTCGTTTATACGTTTAATTGCCTCCGGCAGCCACCTGGACGCCACTGGCACGTTAGAAACGATCCGGTTTTAGTGGATCGCGACCGTATTCTGGTTCATTGATTTACGGACGCGTTGGCGGGGGCGATCGTTGAGTCTCCTCTCGTTTACGGACATCTTGTTTGCTAGAGGGAAGAGGGGGTGGCTTGATGAGATAGGTGATAGTTGTGATTCGGACGGTTTTGCGGTGAAATTGTTTTCGGACGATTGTTCGACCGGATTAGGGAGGGGTTAGAGCTCGGGCGGTGGACATTTCTGATGACATAATTGCGAAGCTATTCGGATTCAGAGATTGGAAAGAATTATGGAAGCTTAGAGAGCGTCTGTTGTGGGAGGATGGTGAGTAATTTCGATTGGGTGTTGGCTGTAATCGTTTTAGATGCGATTGCTGATTTGAAAATGTTGTCGGAGCTTGCGAACAGTTTGCGGATTGTAGATCGTAAGGGTGGGAAGTTGATTATGCTTATGTAATTGCAGTTGGATAGTTATTGGACGTAGTTATAATGTGCCGAATGTGGCCGTTACACTTCTAATGTTATTATCATTCGGAATATAATATAAATTCCTTTGTCGATCATTTTTGTTCGAATTTCTATAACCGCCATCTAGCATGACACACATAGAATAATGATGCTTTTTAAACACATGCTGTTTTTTTTAATAATGTTATCTCTAAACATTATCATATTTCAACATTAATTACCAACAAGTTGTAATAATTCTACAGTAAACATTTTCTGCAGACATTAACGCTGCACACTGCAAGCACATTTCTACAACCGGACGAAGAGGAATAATTATAATTTAACAATAATTACTTGTAATGAAAATTTATTTTTAAACAATAGATTTAGCATCAATAATAGTCTTCCACTTTCAAATTGTGATAGAAACAAAACTAAAGAACAAATCGATATAATTTTTGTACTAAATTAAACATAAAAGTCCAAACAACAACAAAAAAGTATAGATTAGGTGCTTCGAACACGTTAACGCAAAAAGAAAAGGTGTAAAGACCATCTATCGACAAAATCCGCAATCAATTCGAGCCCAATATATCCAAGTATCATCCTCCCCTATCACCACCCTCAGGTGTCACTCAATGAACCTGGATCGAACGCGCCGATTATTGGCAACGAGCAGCCGTTGCAACTTCAGCTAACGGCCTTCAAGCGCAAGAACACCCTGAAGCTCATCGCGTCGGCATCCCTCGTGAACCGTTCGAACGCCAAATTATTCAAACCAGCCCCCGCCCACCCCTTCGGCTGCGCGCGCATCTCCGCAGCGACCCTTCGCGGAAAGGGAGCTCGCGCGAGAGATGCACGAACAAACATTTCTCCAACTCCGACCGAGACTTTTATGGTGGCGCTCAATGGGATTCGCTTACGTCCGTCGTGCGCTGAGATTATTTTCCGTTTTCGGGCGAGCGAGACGCTCGGAGCTCGAAAGAAGGCGAGCGGGAGGAGAAGGAGGGCGAGGGGTGGGGCGGGGCTGGGCGAGAAACGATAAATTTCGGTCGGGAATATCGCGGGATCGTTCTCTTTCCAGAGAGGGGTTGGCCGACTCTGTCTCGAGTTCTTCAGCTTCCGTCTTATCGACCGACCGGCGTCATGCGTCTTCTGTCGCTTTCCGGTCGGCGGAAGCGGAGGCGATGGCCGAAGAGGTTTAGTTGGAGCGTGCTTCGATTGGGAATTTCGCTAATTTTGCTTCGCTGCTTAGGTGCGGTAGAAGGTGGATATGAGGAAGGGATTCTTCGTACGCTTTAATTGCTAGAATTTAATTGAGAGGAGAGCCAGAACGTAATAGAAAGTAGGTACACGATGTTCAAGTATTACGAGGATCTGTGTGGTTTCGAAAATATTTTTTATTTTTTAATTTTATTTTTAGGGCGCAGAAGGAAGTGCTTATAGTAATGTTAAGAGAATAAAAGGAGCTTATGTAGCTTGGAAAATATTTTTTAATTTCTTTAGTTTAAAATTAATAAGCCCTTTTCTTGGTTGAAATTTTCTTTCTTTATTCCGTTTCCTCTACGTGTTTCGACATATTCTCAGTTAATCTACCGAACTCGTCTTGCGTGCGTAAAAGTTTCTCCGGTGCCGATTCACCGAACAATTCGAACCTTTGCGTCTCGATTCGTCCTGCGCCATAAAATCTTTGATATTCATGTCGGGCTTCCGGTTCGCTGCTCCGATTTTCCTCGGTCGCTTATCTATCGGCGGATCCTCGAATACGGGACTCGGCCGCGCTCGTCGAGCGCGATAATAGACAAGATGGCGGCGCTCGTTCTTATCACTCGTTCAGGGGCGAACGAGCCAACCGAATTGCATTGGGTGGCAGCCAATACGGCGGCTCTCGTCAGCGATATCATCGCTCTCCCGACTCTTCCGCAATACGCCCTTAACTTCGTGACTTTCTTCGCGGCTCGAGGGGACCATCCTCAGGAGGAGGGCTGGGGTGGAGACAGGATGGGAGGGGGTGGGGGCATGGACTTATATTATACCTATAGGTACTTAACAGGGTGGAAGGGAATCGGTGGATACAGTAGCGAAAGTGACGAAGGAAGGAAAGAAAAGTGATAAAAAGCAGGAAAGAGAGAAGTGAGAAGGAGGAAAAGTGTGAGTGGGACGGACGAAAGTGCGGGTGAGACGTGGGAGTGTGGGTGGAGTGTGGAGAGCAGGGAGAGGAAAGCAGAGAGAGAAAGAAGTAAGCTGGAAGAAGAGAGAGGTTAAGAAGGCAAGTAAGCAGCGTGGAGTAGCAGGGCGGAGAGAGCGACACCTAGGGGAAGAGTGGAAAGGCGGTGAAAGACAGAGGTGGGTCGGTAAAGAAGAGGAGAGGAGAAAGGAAAGTGGAAGATAAAGGAAGAGAGAAGATGGAGGCAGGAGCAAGGAAGAAGGGGGAAGGAAATTTGGTGGAAATATGGAAGAGGAAGAGAGAGTCAGAGGCAGAGGAAGGGAATGGAAAAGCAGGTGAGGCGACTGGAAAGGGAGAAAAGAAAAGCAAAGCGGAACAGGAAGAGGAAAAGGAAGAAATAGAAGGGAAGGAAGGTGACAGGGGGGAGAAGGATAGGGAACAAGTGAAAAGGATAGCAGAGCAAGTGAAGAGAGAGCTCCAGGAGACGTGGACGAGGGTGATGAAGGAGGCAGCGGAGAGGATGGCAGAAGGTATGGAACAGGTGGTGAGGAGAGAGACGGAGAGAATGTGGAATGAAGTGAAAAGAGGAGAGAAGGAAAGGGAAGAGATGAAGAGGAGAATAAAGGGGATAGAAGAGACATTGGGGAAGGTAAAGTTAGGAGGAGGGGCGGAGGGAGAGACAAAGGAGCAGGTGGAGAACTGGCAAAAAAGAATTGAGGAGAAGATAGAGAGGGAGATGGAGAAGCAAAGTGAGAAAAGAGAGAGACAAGAAAGGAGGAGGAACATAGTGATAAAAGGAGTGAAGAAGGAAAGAAAGGGGACGAGGGAGGAAGTGGGAGAAGTCCTGAGGATGATGGGAGTGGAGGGAGAGGTAGAGGAGGTGAGGGAGATAGGAGGAGGAGAGGAGGGAGAGAGAGGGGGGAGAGGCAGGATGATATGGGCAAAATTGAGGACGATGGAACAGAAGAGGGAGGTGATGAGGAACAAACATAAACTGAGAGAGACAGGGATAAGGGTGGAGGACGATTTGACGTGGCAAGAAAGAAGAATGAAATGGGCCATAGAGAAGAGAGCATGGGAGGAGAGAAGGAGAGGAAAGAGGGTATGGGTGGGATACGGGAGAGTAAGGATAGAAGGAGTGGAATGGAGATGGAACGAGGAAGAGAAGGAACTGAAGGAAGAAGGGAGAAGAGAGGAAGAGGAAAGGGGGGAAGGGGTAGGGAGAAGAGAGGAGGGGAGGGGATAGAGGGTAGGGGAGGAGAAGGGAGAGAGGAAGAAGGGAGGAAAAGGGGAGAGAGAGGGAGGGGAGAGGGGGTGTGGAAGGTAGCATTTTGGAATGTGGCGGGGGTGGAAAGAAAAGACAAAGAATTCTGGGAAGGAATAAGGGAATGGGACATCATAATAATGACGGAGACGTGGATGGAGGAGAAGGGGTGGAGGAGGATGAGGGAGAGATTGCCGGGGGGATATGAGTGGAAGGCACAGCTGGCAACGAGGAGAAACAGAAAGGGGAGGGCATGTGGGGGGATGTTGAGAGGAGTAAGAAGGGGAATAAGGATGGAAGAGGAGGAGAGCGGAGAGGAGGTAGAGGGAATAATGGGGTGTGAGGTGAGGATAGGGGCAGAGAGGTGGAAGGTAGTGGGGGTGTACGTCAATGGAGACATGGAGAGGAAGTTGGGGGAGTTGGAGAGATGGGCAGAAGGGCAGGAGGAAGGACGCAGAGTGCTCATAGGAGGAGATTTCAACGCGAGAACGGGGTGCGAGGGGGGGGGCGTGGGGGGGAGAGAGGGAGGGAGAAAGGACAAGAAGGTCAAAGGATGAGAAGATGAATGGGCAGGGAAGAAGACTGGTGGAATATGTAGAGAAAAGGGGGTGGGCAATTCTGAATGGAGGAACGGAGGGAGACAGACACGGAGAGTGGACGTACACAGGAGGAGGAAGAGGAACGGTGATTGATTATGTGCTGGGAGATAGGGGGGTGTGGGAGGAATTGGAGAGACTGGTAGTGGAGGAAAGAGTGGACTCGGATCATCAGCCGATAGTAGCATGGATAAAAGGGGAAATAAAGAGGGAGACAAGAAGAAGGGGGGGGAGAGCAACGAGGGAGAGAGGCACGTGGGACGAGGAGGGAGCGGAAGGGTTCAGGAGGAGGATGGAGGAGGGGCAAGAAGAGACGAGCGTGGGGAGGAGAGGAGTGGAGGAACTGGAAGAGAGAATAAGGACGGTACTGAAGGAGGAGGGGAGGAAGAGGGAGGGAGGGAAGGGGAAGGGAGGAAGGAGGGGGTGGTGGGACGAGGAGTGTAGGGTGGAAAAGGGAGAGGTAAAGAGAGAGCTGAGGAGGTGGAGGAAAGAGGGAGGAGAGGGGAGGGAATACAAAGAAGGGAAGAAAAGGTACAAGGAAATGTGCGAGAGAAAGAAAGAGAGAGAGAGAGAAAGGATGATTGAGGAGGCAGGAAGCGCAAAGACGGAGGGAGAAGTGTGGAGAATACTGAAGGGTCAGAGAAAGAGAAGGAAGAGGATAAACGAAGAGATAAAAAAAGAAGAATGGGAAGAATATTTTAAGAGGCTACTGGGGGGAGTGGAGTGGAGGGTGAGGATGGGGGAGGAGGAGGCAGGAAGGGAACAGGATCAGGAAGAAGAAATAGGGTGGGAAGAGTGGGAAAGGGTGGTGGGAAAGATGAAGGAAAGGAAGGCGATAGGAAGAGATGGGGTACCAAACGAGGTGTGGAGGTATGGGGGAGAGAGGGTGAGGAGAGAAGGGTGGAACGCGTGTAGGAGAGTATGGAGGGGAGAGGGTTGGCCGGAGGGATGGAGAGAGGGGGAGATAGTCCCAATAGTGAAAAAGGGGGAGGGAAAGAGGGTAGAGGAGTACAGAGGGGTGACTATAATGCCCTCTCTGTACAGGGTATACACGGCGATCCTGGCGAGGAGGATAGAGGAGGAGGTGGAGGGGAAGGGGATGCTGGGGGAAACGCAGGGGGGCTTCAGAAGAGGCAGGGGGACGGTGGACCAGATCTATGCCTTGAACTACATCGCGAACAGGCAGCTGGGGAGAAAGGGGGGTAGGATGGTGGCGGTGTTCGTGGATTTGAAAGCGGCATTCGACTCCGTGGATAGGGGAAGGGTGATAGAGGCGATGAGGAAGAGGGGAGTGAGGGAGGGACTGGTGGTGAGGACGAGGGAGGTATTAAGAGAGCTGAAGTGCCGAGTAAGGGGGGAGGGGGAGGAAAGTGGGGGGACGTTCTGGCTGGGGAGAGGATTGAGACAGGGGTGTCCGATGAGCCCGCTACTGTTCAACATCCTAATAGCGGACATGGAGGAGGAGCTGAGGAGGGGTAAATGGGGGGGAGTGAGAGTGGGGGGAGGGAAGGTGTACTCGTTGGCGTACGCGGACGATGTTGTGCTGATGGCGGAGGAGGAGGACGGGATGAGGATGATGTTGAAGGGATTGGAGAGGTATTTGGAACGGAAAGGATTGGAAGTGAACACGGGGAAGACGAAGGTGATGAGGTTTAGGAGGGGGGGAGGAAGGGAGAAGAAGATGGACTGGAGATGGAGAGGGGAAAAGCTGGAGGAGGTAAAGAAGTACAAATACCTGGGATACGTGGTGCAGAGGAACGGGGGTCAGGAGGAGCATGTGAGGGAGAGAAGGAGGATTGCGGCGGCGGCGATGAGGGAGGCGTGGGGACTGGGGAGAAGGCTATGGGAAAGGAACTGGGAGAGGAGAGTGTGGCTCTTTGACTCGTTGGTGTGGACGGTGATGGCGTATGGGGTGGAGGTGTGGGGATGGAGGGAGAGGGCGGAGATGGAGGGGCTACAGGAGAGATACCTGAGGTGGGCGCTGGGAGTGGAGTGGACAACACCGGGATATATGATCAGAGAGGAGACGAAGAGGGAGAAAATGAGAGTGAGAGCGGGAAGAAGGGCGTGGAAGTTTGAGGAGAGATTGAGGGAGGGGAGGGGGGGCGAGATAGCAAGAAGATGCTGGGAGGAGATGATGGAGAGGGGCGGAGGGGGGGGGATGGGGAGGTGGGAGCAGGAAAGAGAGAAGTTCAGAGAGGAAAGGGGGATGGGGTGGAGGGAGGAGGGAGAGTACGAGGAGTTGGAGAGAAGGGACAGGCAGATGCAAGAGAGAGAGAGAGAGGAGAAGATAAAGGAGGGGAGGTACAATGAGTGGTACGGGGAGATAAGAGGGAAGGAGAGACCAGAGTACATAGGGAATGGAAAATGGTCGGGAGAAAGGAAGAGGAGACTGGCGAGGTTCAGGATGGGAAACGAACAGAGGAGAGGACAATATTGGAGGGGAGAAGAGGAGAGAAGGTGCAGAGTGTGTGGGACGGAAGAGGAGACGTGGGAGCACGTATGGGAAAGGTGCGAGGGATGGGGGGAGAGGGAAGAGAGGGAGGGGAGCTGGAGGGAGAGGATAGCGGAGATACTGGGGGCGAGGGGCGAGGGGGAGGAATGGCTGAGGAGGTTGGAGGGAGAAAGGAGAAGGAGGGAGAGAGAGGCGACGGGGGGAGAGGGGGAGGGGAGGGAGGAAGAAGGGTAGAATAAGAAAATAGAGTTAAGATAAAAGTGTATATATAGAGGATGAAGTGGGAGGAAAATAGATAATAAGGTTAGGTTAAGATAGTGTGTAAGAGAGTTATGTAGAAGGAGAAAGCTGGAAACCCGGAAGGGAACCAGAAATAAAGATATACATACATACATACTTAACAGGGTGGGTTACGTGAGATGTGGAGTGGGCACTGGTGGAATGGCTTTTTGGAAATGTGCTGTATGTGCTTTTGGAGGATGACGTCATGAGGGATATTTACTGTTATGGCTAATTATTGTTGAGTTGATGTCTCGTAGTTGTTAAGTTTGTTGATTGACTGAGGGACTGTTTCGGAGTTGGAACTGTTAGAATAGGTTTTTAATATGTGTGTTACATGTGTCTTTGGAGCATGATGACAGGAGGGTGGATGATGATTGTACTTATCAGAGAAGTGAGTTTGATATTTAAGACTCGTTTATGGTTAATTATTATAGAGTTGACGTTTGCAGTTGTCAAGTTTGTTGATTTATTAACGAAGATTCGAGCGAGATAAACTTACTATCCCAAAATTCGCCCATAAACCCATCAAAAATTGTCTTCTCAAATCCTCTACTTGCCCATTCCGAAAGCCGCAAAGCTAATTTCAATAACACCACCATCAAGGTTCATAATTTTCTCATTCGAACGAACCTTATCCTCCGCAATTCTAACGCAAGGTCACAATTCCAAAAACATCCTCACCG
Organism: Anoplius nigerrimus; assembly: GCA_914767735.1. Taxonomy (NCBI): domain Eukaryota; kingdom Metazoa; phylum Arthropoda; class Insecta; order Hymenoptera; family Pompilidae; genus Anoplius; species Anoplius nigerrimus. The sequence goes on from OU612090.1 coordinate 11,884,420, forward strand.
ATTCCAGCCACCAGTAGGTACGTCAGCCGATATCAAAAAGCTTCGAAATTGCAAATGAAACTTCGCCGCGAAGATATTCTTCCAACCGCGCCGATATCTTGTCGCGCGGCAGGATGAAGGCAAAGAAGAGTGAGAGAGGGCTTGGAAGGGGGGTAGGAGAAGGTAGGAGAAGGTAGAAGGAGGCAGAAAGGGGGAAGAGGGAAGGGAGGAGGTCCTTATTTATGGCGAAGCACGATAATAGCGCGGATGATGGGACTCGGTGGCCGCACGCGAGAGAGTATATATCGCATAGTATATTCTCGAGTATATCGCGCGTGTATGTCGAGACGTAACCATGGCGACCGCGCCGTGGCCATATTGGCCCTCGCCAGCTATCGATAATAGGAAAGATAAGAGGCAACCCCCGGGCATCCGGGATACTTTATCGCCTCGAAAATGGCGACCGAGAGTCTCTACGTCTGTCTCCCTCTTTCCTCTGCCACTCTCTCGTAGCTCTGCACTCTACGAATTTCTTCTTCCTATCACGGTTCTGTCTTTAGTCGCTTCGGGAACGTGGATTGTACGGTGGAGAATGAAGGTTGTATCGGGTTCGCAACTAAGTGATTGCGGATTTTGTCGATAGATGGTCTTTACACTTCTTTTGGTTCGTTAACGCGTTCAAAGCACCTAATCTATATTTTCTTCTTGTTGTTTGGATTTCTACCTTTAATTTAGTACAAAAATTATGTCGATTAGTTCTTTAGGTTTGTTTTGAACTCAATTTAAAAATGGAAGACAACACGTGCATTTCAGACATATTTTTTGTATTATTTCCGAAAAGGCAAGAACGCATCGCAAGCGCAAAACAAGTTATGTGCCGTATATGGGAATGAAGCCTTGAAGGAAAGGCAGTGTCAAAATTGGTTTGCCAGATTTCGTTCTGGTGATTTTTCACAAAAAATGCTCAACGATCTGGCCGTTTAGTTGATCTCTATGAAACCCATATCAAGGCCATTATCGATTCAGAGAGTCATAGCACAGTATGTGACACTCCAGTGAAGCTGAATGTACCGCATACATGCATTTAAAGAAAAACAAAAAATATTGGGTCTTCCTCCTTATTTAAAAACCGCAACCACCAATAAATTGGCATTATTTCAATTAAAACTATCATTATATCTCTCCTCATAACTTTCCGTAATATATTCCTTAGGTAAACCCATTGGCGTCGACGCACAAAAAAATTCCTTCTTACAACCTATTCATTACCAAATAATCCAGCGATCAACAAAAACGAGTGACAGCCATTTCGAATTAGTAAATAACCTACCCCAGAGCCCGTCCTACAACCTAACCTACACAACTCGCGCGTAGGTAGATCTTCGGAGCGAAATCGAAGCAGAAAGATCGATTCTCCTCGTTCGCCTTCGTGGCACATTGTTTTTCCGAGGAGTACGGCCGACAATGGCCGGGCGTCAGGTGTCCTTGACACAATATTTTGACGTGCCGGGCAAAAGGGCAGGAGCGTAAGCGTTTCCGCGCAGGAGGTGGGCGTACCTCCCGCGTTCAACCTTCAACGAGTTCTCGAGACGTGAAAATCTTCCGTCGCGACGTGACACCGAGCCGGACGAGCGTCCCGACGTCGGCAGAGAAAGGTCCTCGGCCTTTCCCAGGCAATTCGCACCGGACCCACCTACTTCCACTGCACCCCTCCTTTCAAGACTTTCGGAACGCACGGCGCGCGTATCCCGGCGCGTATCCCGGCGCGTTTGTTGTGACTCCTCTCGACACTGTTTTGTCAACGGACTCGACGACTCCGTTCCCGTCAACGAATTAGTACGCCCAACGTCCCGTGAGTGGCGAGGGGAATGGGGGAAGTTCATTCTTGAAAGCGTGAGGATGGAATTTTAATAAATTAGGATAAATGAGCTTTTGTCGATACGCTCGTAATTTTGTAATAAGGCGGAGTGCGGTAAAACTCACCTAGAAATTGTAGAGTTTACTTTGAACCGATGTATTTCCTATCTACTCCACTGAAATCTAATAATCTTGGTATTTACGTATAATCAAAAGGTTTTTGACCGTCAGTGAAATGTATAATCCTGCCTTCTCGGCTATTTCGGTCACTATGATACCTACGATAAGAAATAGAAAAAGATTTTGTTTCGTCCTGGACCTACTGGGGGACTCATCAGTGGGGCTATGCCAGTAGATTCTGCCCCAGACAGTGGTATCTTGGTGTTTATCTAATAATTTTGTTGACTGAGAAGCTGCAGAGATGGATTTCTAGTAATTCTTAAACTTACATTTCAATATTAATGTTCGTTTCGCTTCACGCTACAAAACCGAAAATACTTTCTCGCCGACTCGACACGCGAGTCAGAATCGTCCGACACGAAATGTCTCGACTCGAAAAATCCTACTCCTCCCGGCCGACTGCGTCCTCGAAGCCGGCCAGGCTCCGGGCACGCTGAAATCGATCGATGGAGGTCGATGATTGGGAGTGTCATGTTGAATTGAATGTGATTCTTATAATTCTTAAATTTATTTTGAATGTGCTTCTAGTAATTCTGAAATTTACATTTCAATATTAATGTTCGTTTCGCTTCACGCTACAAAACCGAAAATACTTTCTCCCCGACTCGACACGCGAGTCAGCATCGTCCGACACCAAATGTCTCGACTCGAAAAATCCTACTCCTCCCGGCCGACTGCGTCCTTGAGAAGCCGGTCAGGCTCCGGGCACGGTGAAAACTGCGGAAAAGTGAAACTGGGTTGCCGGTGTCAGGCCTAATAAATCTTCTTTTCGTTGCCGCGGATTCGGGGGGGGACTCGGTCAATATTTCCAAAATATTTAACGGACGCCCCGCGGCGTGGCACGCGACCGACACTCTCTATCTTCAGCATCCTGCACTCCATCCCGCTGCCCACCTCCGATCCTACTCTCGCCTCATCCTTTCTCGTCGCACGCCGTATCCCCCGGAATGGGACGAAGATGTTTCCCGGCCGAAAGACTGCCGGCGACCTTGACCGAAAGTCGGCGGAAGAAGAAAGTTTTATTGGGACATAAATACGTCCGGCGCGCGAACCTTTATGACCCTTTTCTCCCGTGCCTTTGTGCGAGCTGGTTGCTTCCACGAGCTTCCGAATTTTTATTGCGAGCTTCGATCTTCCGCACTCTCCGGCGTCAGCTGATTTCGGAAGAGTGCTCTCTTCAGCTCTCTTCGACTTCGGCAGTCCGCGCGCGGTCGGCAATGCAGGCGTCCTGCGAAGGGGGATGCGGTTGAATCGATGTTGAATTGTTAGACTTTTAGTTTGCTGGATGAGAATGGAAGGTTTGAGGTGGAGAGCGAAGGTTGTCCGATAATGAAGAAGCGGTAGTAGCATGTATAATAGTTGAATTCTAAGGTGTGAGGTATGATTGGGGAATGGTGGATTTGAGACTGTTTGTGAGTTTCGGATTGTGCTTGCAGTGAGTTAGGGTGCTTGAATGGTTTGTAGGGGCTAAACGGAACTTTGGTGTTTTGGAGTTGCAGTATGATTAAACTAAGGCTTCGTTGTGATCGTTGTGTACGTCATAATGTAGAATAATAGGCGATACTGTAGTCGTACAGAGGCAGAAAGCAGTAAAAGTAGACTTTCGTAGATGATAAGTTTAAAAATCTTAGGAATTTAATAACTTTTCAAGAACAGTTTGGAAAGTGAAGAAATTAGTTATTTACAAGTAAGTTTGTGAATGTAATAAGATGGATTATTTACAAAATTTGTTACGTATTTCCAAATATTATTGAAATTATTATATTACATGGACATAAGAAATTGGATATAATATATTGGGATATAATAAATTGGATTACATTATTGACAAATTCGAAGATACAACGAAATATTCGAAGTAATCGAACAGAACTCTACACAAATTGCTACCGAAGCGAAGATATTGAGAAACGCAAGAAGTCGCAAGCCTGAAAGTGTGTAAATTGGGAAATGCTCGAAAGTGACTTAGTAACTCGGAAAGTATTAGCTTGTAAATCTTCGCCAGTAGCACTTTCGATTTTAGTGCCGCCTCTTTAGGTCAGTGGTACCAGAACTTTCGATGCTGGTCTATGCACAGGTAGATTCTATTGCGCAAACCTTCGAGGCTTCAAAAAATCCATACATCACGTCACGTTATGTACAACCCTCGTTCATGAACAAATAACTTTCTATAAATATAAATTCCAATTTACTCACTTCACAGTTTCGAATCGTGTTCGCACTTAAAGCAGGCAAAATAAGAGTAGGCAATAAAGAATTTCACATTCTTTATATCAGTATTATTTGAACAATGTGCATGAGGCTTGTCCCATTCTGAATACTTAACAAACTTTATCAAAATCAAAGGTTAAAGATTAGGGTAAGGTAGGATAGGAGAGATATCGTACGATTAGGTTAAGAATGAAACGTAAGAATTGTAACAGATTGTAACTCGTAGGAGAAAAATAAATATATCCATATATACATAAACCTTGTCAATACTCAATCCTGTACCACATTTTAATGCTCTTCAATACTCACCTACATCCACTTATACAATTTCAACCCAAAGTCACAAAGCACATATAATAGTAATGCAACCTGATCGAAGTTCCGCAGATCGCCCGTAACCAAAAACTCAGATCCTTCCCACTCCAGCAGATTTCTCCACCGCCTTACATTAATCCCTTATTACCTCGTACTTTTTTGGCCGGCAAATTGCCGACCTACCCAGAATCGTCGGTGGCCAAAGCTTATCGAGGCAGATGCGGTCGTCCTCCGCCGCCGATCGTAACTCGCTCGCTGACAGGGCTGCCCATTATTACGGTGAAATATTGTTCACGAAGGACGCATTGATCGACGCCGGAGTGACCGTTATCGAATTGTCGCGGGTGAACTTCGATGACTGTAATTACCTTGCCGACCGACTCGCACCTACACGCTTTCCACGGATCCTCCAGCTGAGCGCTCGTTCCTCGAATGGGCCGTTGAACCCCATCCGAAATAATGGCAGTGGGTCATCCATGGGTACACTAAATCACCGACGGCTACAAACTTTTGTCTAACGCGCACTCCGCCGCCCCCGTCGATTCCGGGCCAATTGTGCGCAGTGCGCTTGCGCATCTGCATACGTTATGTATTCTCAGGCATGAGGCCGTTTTGAAAGGATTCGATCGATGGAGGTCGATCATTGGGAGCGTGATCTTGTATTGAATGGGGTTGCTTGTCAGAGGGGTTGAAGGGGTGGTTTTGTTGGTGTCTTGATGTTTATTGGATTAATGTGAGAGAGTGAGAGGTTGGGATGGTTTTGTTTATAGGGTTCTGTTGAGTAAAGAGAATCGAATCGAATGGGATTGCTTGTAAGAGGGGTTGAAGCGGTGGTTTTTTGGTGTTCTGATGTTTATTGGATCAATGTAGGAGAGTGAGAGGTTGGGATGGTTTTGTTTATATGGTTCTGTTGAGTAAAGGGGGTTGGATGGGAAATTTTTGATTGCGTGCGGTACAGCGGTTTCGAGAAATTGGAATGTTGTTTTTGACAGCTTTTCGGTAGATGATTGAGAATTTGTTCATTTTGTTACGTGAGAGGCTGTAGAGATGGATTTCTAATAATTCTTATATTAAAAGTAATTTTCAAATTTACATGTCAATATTAATGTCGTTGTAAGTTAAAACGGGTTTAACTGAAAGCAAAGGTGTGTCAAAAAATTCGTGTCCTTTTTAACAGTTTCTTTGCCAAGTATGGACCACTTAGTTTATGCTTAAATATTGATTTTATACTTAAAATTCTTCTTTTCCTGACTTCTTGAATCGTACATTTTCTGATTCATCGAAAATGAAGAAATGAAAGTACTTACCTAAATACTGTCCAAATTCCATTTCACCTCCAGTTTCTTTGTTGCACGCCAAAGCCGTTTTACTTCCACAATACCCTCACCTAATCCAATATTTGCTGTCTGAGGAAGTTATTGTTGTATTTTAAAGCGTTTCTCTAATTAACTCAACGTAAAATAGGTAACATTAATCTGAAACAAACTGGAATTCTTGTTTTCCTGATTCTTAAAGCGTCCAATTTCATTTTCTAAAAATGAAAAAATGAAAGTACCCAAACACTCTCCAAATTCCATTTCACCCCCAGCTTCCTCATTGAACGCTAAACCCGAAATTTGACTTCCACAGCCATCCCCACCTAATCCAACATTTATTGCCCGAGGAAAGTATTGACAATCGACACAGCGGCCAGTTTCTGAAAGCCTCGATCTAAATGAAGCCTTCGTCACTTTCCTTCCGTTTTCCCTGGCTAATCAACGCTCCCTCATCGGTCGTCAGCCAGCTCGTCACAGCAATTTCTCCCGCTCAAGGTTAGCGCCTAACAGCCACGAGGAAGTCGAAGGTTCGAGGAAGGAGTCGGACGGAGACGGCCTGCCGAAGGTACTCGGCCGGAAGGGAGACAGGAGTAGGTCGAACCTTGAGGATTGGTTTGCATCGGAGCTACCGTACGTTCATATTCTGGCGATGATTTACGGATCCTCGACAATGACGAGCGTACCTACAACTTATATACACAAAGCATAAGGTAGCCCCATAAAATAATAAACCCTCTATTAGGGCCTCTCGCCGGGCTGGGAGCCCTTCGGAGGCACCGCAGAAATAGGAAGCTGCGCACGGCTTCACGTTATTTATAACGGGTGGAACTAATTCTCGCTGCCGTGCCGAATGCTAACTGCTTTTTTATCGAACTTCGCCCTCTCACGCGTGGGCGTGCTTACGAAGCAGGATGGACGAATAAGATTTTTGACACTAAGACATATGCATTTCCGCGATGATTCTACAATAGGATTTGGAATAGGGAGGTGAAGAGGTTAATTCTGGAATTTAGGTATTATAGAAGTGGGATGAGCGAAATTGTTATGACGGTAAAGATGTTGTATGCGGTAGGGTTTGGGAGGAGGTTTAGGTGTGTGTCCCAAAAAGGTTCGGAGGGGCAGGTATTTTTGGTGGTAACGTTACCGTTTGCGGTGGATTTTTGACCGTTATTAGTTAGTACGCGAGGAGTTGAGTCATTTTGATTGCTTGGGATGACGTTGTTCGGGATGTTTCGATGTTTTGCATTTGTCGGTGTATGGAATCGATACGTGATATAACGTGACTGTCCTCGAGGATCTTGGTTGATTTGACAAATTAATTCTCTATATGGTATCATAGGAAGTAGTCAACGAACATTTAGTACTTAATGTATATAATTCTTTTTCTGTGCAATTAAGGCAATAAAATAGAAGAATTAAAATATTTTTGTGTAAATACCTATAATTTTAGCAGTGAAACAATATTCTCTTTGAGCGTTTCACTATCTATGTGAAATTATTCCTCCACAATTTTCAAAGTTACGTCGCACGTCAGATTCGAACGAAATATATCAATCGTTTATTTAAACGTAAAGCTGTAGCTATCAAATTAATAATTAAATTACCTTTACCGCGCTTATAACACTTCCATATTCATAGTTCAGCTTGCGCTTTCCCGATTCGAGTCATGACTGAAATATTACAAAGCTGTATGGACATTATAAAGTACATTTTTATTTTACATAAATAACCTCACTTACCAATTCGTCAAATTCAAGAACCACGCAATAATTTAATTAAATTCATAATTTAAATCTAATCATTTATAAGAATATTTAAAAATTCATTAGTTTCGCTCAGATTCATAAAGCTCTCCATCAGGGTATCAACACAGAAAAGACAATACAGTAATCGAATGAACAGTTAAAGCGTATTTATCCCTCCAGCTTGGACTTTCCTGATGGCCGCCACGAACGGGCCGAGTTCGGCAGGAACATCTCTTGGCACACGCCTTCTTCAGGAGCGCGATGTGTCGCGGGTCGCAGTTGGCAGGAATTTCTCGCGCAGAATCCCGAGGAGAATCCTCTCGAGTGTGAGCGAGGTCAGCGCGGCCAGGGTGGTTTCGCAGGGCGATAATTTATTTGGCCTGGCCCGAGATTTACGAGGGCCGATATTGGATAATGAATCAGGTCTCCCCTGATGGAATTAGCTCGCCTATAGGACGTCGTGCGACGTGCGAGACCGCTCCTCTAACCTTTATTAGCCCGCGAGGCTACGGCCGGCGAAAAAGCCCCGGACGACGAAGGAGTCGCTTTTACGGTCGGGTTACGTCAAGTTATACGCCCGACGTCCGTTGTCTCGCACGGAATTTACCTCTTTATGCGTGACTAAAGTCCCCCGGCTTCATCGCGGCCGAGCTAACGGGCACCGAGAATTTTGCACGGACGAGGGACACTGTAAATTAGGGCCCGTTGATGAAATCGACCTCGGCGATTCCTTCAGTTGCTTCAGCGTTCGTCATTTGAGGCTTATTGTGTAGGTGAAGAAATAATTTTAGCTTATTTTCAATATATATAGGAAGTTGTAGGTATATTTCATGGCACGAATGAAAATAATGTAAAGTATCATTGGACAATTTTTCATTACGTTAGATTACTAGATGATTTGATTTCAAAGTTTGTAGCACGTAAGAATTTACCTCTTTGTGCGTGACTAAAGTCCCCCGGCTTCATCGCGGCCGAGCTAACGGGCACCGAGAATTTTGCACGGACGAGGGACACTGTAAATTAGGGCCCGTTGATGAAATCGACCTCGGTGATTCCTTCAGTTGCTTCAACGTTCGTCATTTGAGGCTTATTGTATAGCTGAAGGAATAATTTTAGCTTATTTTTGTAAATGTAATGTATACATAAGAACCTATAGCAAATTGAATAGGTAGGTATGTCATGGCACTAATGAAAATAATGTAAAGTATCGTTGGAAAATGTTTCACTACGTCAGATCACTAGGGGATTCGATTCCAAAGTTTATAGTACGTAAGAATATATCTTTTTGTGAATGTCTAAAAGTCCTGGCTTTATCGTGGCCGGCTAACAGGCACCGAGAATTTTGCACGGACGAGGGACACTGTAAATTAGAACCCGTTGATGAAATCGACCTCGGTGATTCCTTCGGTTGCTTCAGCGTTCGTCATTCGAGGCTTATTGTATAGGCTGAGAAATAATTTCCGGTTATATTTAAAAAAAACACATTTACGCTTTGCGGAACATAACTTCACTTACGAACCTATCAGATTCACAAAACCAAACAATTAAAATTATGCATCAAAAGACATCCTCGACCAAAAGACATTAAGTACCGTATGCAGAATTATGGAACGGAAAGCTGTCGAAGGACATCAGTCGTGCAGAATTGGCGAAGGATAAATATGGCGAAATCCACGGGAGTTTTGAGATATGGCGAGGTCGGTCTACCGCATTGGCCAGGCTGGTAGACCTCCATTCGTCCTTGCATCGTTGCGCCTCTAAAATGCAACCGCGTCCGGAAATTAAGAGAAAATGTGGCGGTACCCACCCCCAACCCCCCCCCCTCCCGCCCCCGCGTTTAGCCCGTCTTCTTCCCTGTTATGCCGTCCCACTTTACGGGACGGCGATCAGCGCAGAAGTTGCGGAACGTTTAGCGGCGAGGGTCGTAAATTTTTTCGAAAAATCCTACCGCTACGATGGGTTTATGCGTTTATGCATTTACGCGCTCGACCTTTATGGGCCGTGGCGGCAACCAGGTCCTGGTTCGAGTCTCGTACAATCTGTTTGCCACCTAATCGACGCTCAGGGACGTATCGCGCTCGATCACATTTCATTTCCTTCAGATTTCTACTTAATTATCCGGTGATCGAATATTTGCAAGGTTAGTCCGTTACTTTCTCTCGCATTCGTATTGCGCCTGGTCTTACTCGGACAGAGAATAAATGAGAATTTTTTGGAAAGACAAGCAGCATAGTGCATTTGCGTTAAGATCGTTGTATTAGAGATATTACTTAAAACAATCGGTATTCGAACATAACCTTTCCTACGGAGACTCTTCGTTCTTCGTAGAGACTCGCAAATAAATTCTCACGCTTGAAGGAATTAAATCGAACGCGAACGAGCAGATTGAGGCCCACGAAGGGCCCCTGCCGAAAAAACCACCCTCAACTCCGCCCCTGGAAGACTTACAACCCAATACGACAATGGACTTTGAGGGTGGACTTTAGTGCAGAAGTTACCGAGATCCGTTCGAGCGAGCTTCTACGACGGTTCCTCTCTGGTGGGGGCTTGCGGGATGCTTTTGTCGAGGGGGGGTAGGTGGAGGACGGAAAAGGGGCAGTGAAGAAAGGGAGGGATGGGTGACGAAAAGACTGGCGAGCGTTGTAAATCTTGAAATGGTTTTATTTTGGTTTATTATCTATCCCGCGCCTCCTTCTCGCTCCTTGAAAATGTTTCGCTGAGCGTCGTCATTCGACCGTGACGATCGGGACACCGGCTATACCGTAATATTGACAGCGAACCGTAAGCGAAGTATCTGCCATTCCGGTGCGAGAGACTCTCCCGCTTAGCGACGTTTCGGTACAATGTTATGCATTTACGACGCGAGAGATCTTGAGCTTCCTCGATTCTCTCCGCTGACGAATGTTTACGGACAGATTTTTTGAGACGAAGATGCGGCCAATGCGTTAGATTCGGAATCTGAGTAATATATGAGCCGTTCAGTGTACAAATCGATTAACTCCATAAAGCAAAATCTTGAGAAATGCGATGAAATAATGTACATTGTTTTTAAAATTCCCTTTATAATATAAATTCAAATATATATTGCAAAATGCATAAATGCAGATATAGCTTCCATCTATCGGTACATAAAATCAATAAGAAAGAGGCGCAGAAAAATAGTCGTCAGTAATGTTACAATTTTTATGTAACTGGTGGAATTAATCGATTTGTGCACTGAACGGCTTATATGTTTCTCTAATATATAAGCGGAATACTATAATTATATGTAGGTATATGTTGCGGTAAATGTTAGTCGTACGGTGATTATAGCTTACCGAGAATTTCATAAAATCATCACTAAATGTCGTAAATGTGATGAATATTTATCAAATTAATTGGTAATTATACACAATCATCTGATTTATCACAGTTATCATGGAATAATATTATTCACTTAAGTTATATTTAATACTAATCTTAATTACTATAAATATAATTGTATCATTATCAATACATTAACCCTAGTGATGTACAATATTAAACATAAAGTATTAGGTACTTATATATTTTTGCAACTCAGCAAAAGATACCCAGGTATCGTCAGTTTTTGGCGATTGATAATATGCGAATAAATACAAACCTTTTCACTAAACTATTTGTATCGATCACGATTGTTAAATATAAAATATTTATATATATACTGCATGTAACAATTTAGCTCCAAGTCCACGAATCTAAAATAGACATATCTGAGTATCGAATACAAAAATTATTAATCAATCCTTAAATCGAACAATAATATCACTTAATATCCGCGAATCATTGATGGCCCAGTTCCCACAGGATCCGGTACCTTATCCCATAGCCACCGTCGACTCCACTCAATTTCCCACAGCCGGCAACAAACGTCGATGATCGGCTCGCGAGACGACACAATGCCTGTCGCAGAGTCGCGGGAGGGCAGTCATCGAAGATATCGGGAATCGCTTGCCGATTGGTCACGGGCTCCCGATGCCGAGAATTATTTATTGCCCGCCCATCGCCCTTTTCATTGCCGACCTCGCCCTTCCGACGACCATCGATTTGCCATGCTTGCCGTTTATGAGCGAAATATTGTCGCGCCGCGCCTAGCTCAGTCGAATAAGAGTAGTTTGCGGAGTGGGGTTATGTAGTGGGGTGTCTGGTGGGGTGTCTAGGGGGAGGGGGAGGGGGGGGGGGGTAGAAAGAGCCAGAACGAAAGAGAGGGGAGAAACGTAAGATTCGGCGGACCGAATAGGGGTTGAATTGTTGCGGATGGTCGCTGGTGATAGGAATGAAGGGAGGGGGAGGGTAGGGGAGGGGGGAGTAATCGAATATGGGGATCTCGGCCGTGAAATTGAGATTCACTAAACGGTGCAGGTTCGATGTGACGATTGTGATTCATCGTGTTCTCGGTTGTCCGATGGACCGGTACTGCTTACGTGGGAGTAGTTAACCTTTGGCTCGCGTGGGGGTGGTTATGGGGTGGAGGGTGTGCTCGCGACGAGAGTAGGGGTGAATTTGTTGCAGAGATTTGTATGCTCGAGGTTGGTGGTTATGCGTACATGTTACATCGGGCGGTAAGGGTATTATGCGCATTTGTATGCAAACGGTTAACGTTACATGTAACTGTACGTATATTGCATATATGTAAGCAGTATGTGTATTACATTACAGTATCTGTATACAGATTTGTATGCACGAGGCTGACTTCGTATGTACGCGATGCATGTACAGGCATTATTATGTACCTATTATACCTACGTATTTGTACGTGCAACGACAATCTATTCTATTTTAAATACAAATGAGTGTAAGTAATACATATAATGTCATATAATATCTACGAGAAAAAAAGCTGTTATTACGTGGACATGTTACATGTAACCTAATACCTATACTTCTGTACCTTCAAGCCACTGAAAATCGACTTTTCCTCTCTCCATCTTCCACCTCGAAAAACTTTCTCCAAAGAAAGAGGAAGACGAAAACACCTAATCACCAAGCTGAAGGATCAATCGCGCGCATGCGTACGACCCTTATTTACGCTCATGGTCCCACAGAGCTATGACAAAAAATGGCGTCCCACCCAGTGTCCGAACACTTTTTCGCTCGCACGACGCGTAAAAAGAAACCTTTCGCCTTCAAAATGTTTATGTCCTTCAACTCGCGCCCTTCTCCGACATCATCCCCCATAATGCTGTTTACCCAAAAGAAGTCGCAAGTCTCAGGAAAAATCTGGCAAAAAGAGGGAAAAATTGACGAAAAACGTCGCTAAAAAGAGCGTAAACGCTGATTTTCGAGCTCGCACTCGCCCCGACACGGTTTATTCCACCCCTAAAAAAGAAAGGGGAGACCCAACGAGAGGTAAGGATTCTCGGGAACGTCTTACCTTACGCCATCTTGAACAGATCCCGCAGCGGTACTTCTTGTTTTTTCTGGGTCAAAAAACTGTTCGGCCGTAGGGTGCGCAATGTAAAGGTGGCAGAAAAAGTGGGGCAAAAAATGTCGGCCGGGCTGACGAGGGGATGAAAAAAATTTGGTCGGCTGCCCAAAGGGTTGCCAATGGTCAGAGGATTTTGACTCCTTTCAGCGAACGTTAACTGCCGCCGTTCGGTTCGTAAAGTTTGGCAGCAGCTTTTTTTTTTTCACCCTTTCGCTGGCTGCGACGATTATGGAGGGAGGTAGGGGAAAAAAAACGGGGTTTCGGCAATATTTGAGGAGGTTTACGACTGGTCGGCATGGTCCGTGCCGGACGATTGTTTGATGCGCAAGCAGTGAGCACGTACTTGCTTCCGGACTTAATTTTTTTCTTTGGGGGGAATGGGGGTGCTTTTGATGGGGGGTTAATTGGTTTTTAGGCGGGGAGACGCGTGCTGATTTTGAAGATTACGTTGATAGGGTTCGCAGCTGAAATGATGGCCGATGATGATTTTGTAGATGCGACAATGGATGGAGAGAACATTAAATAGATATTTCATTTATTATTTGTTTATTATAAGTTGTTAAGATTATTAGGTATATATGAAGGTCATAGAATATTTGTAACTTTTGGTCATAAGATTGTATTATTACGTCAATATAAGCCGAAACCGTATATTCGAAAATATTACATTTCGTATAATTTCTTTTCGTGTATCCACTATCGTTTATGACATCGCCATTTTTTAATCTTTGCATTCTTCCTGTTAATCTAAATCAGTAGTACTACAGTACACTGTACACAGTACAGACACTGTCTACAGTACAGTGCTTTTCTTGTTTATCTTATAGACATTTCGCATCTTTCAACATTGTCATCAACTCAACACGTCATAAATATTCATTACTGTTATATTAACAATTACAAACAAATAATTAGGACCAACCGATGAAAGTATAGCCTCTTACCGAAGAACTTTAAAATTGTCACATCTTCTTAACTCAATGATACCATCATTCTGCTAATCGTAGGATCTGGCCATTACATACCTAATATCATTGTTAGACTGATCTAATTTTACAAATATAATCCTACAACAGTCGACGGCAACAAACAAATGATCAGAACGCGCTGATGAAACTGTAGCCTCTCTCAAGAATTTGACCATAGCCCATACCATCTCTATCTCGACGGTACCGTAATTCCGATGATCTCAGAACTTGAACACGACATAAATATAATATCATAACTTAAAATGATCTAATTTTACAAATATAATCCTACAAAATTCGACAATAACAAAGAAATGATCAGAACGCGCTGATGAAACTGTAGCCACTCTCAAGAATTTGACCATAGCCCATACCATCTCTATCTCGACGGTACCGTAATTCCGATGATCGGCACAGCTCAGCACCGATTTCTGCTCAGCTCAGTAGCTCTGAGCGGGCCTCTGAGCGGGGCCTCTGAGCGGGGCCTCTGAAAGGAGAGAAGTTGCCGCCTGTTCTCGGCCAGGTCCCTCTTCCGCGCTCGCCATAGGGGGTCCGTTCGTCTGCACGCTTTCACGTTTAACAGGGAGCGGCTTTCGGCAGTTTTGACTTTTCAATTAGCCACAGGCTCGCCTTCACCCAAATATTGTGCCCCTCTTCGTTTCACCACGCTCCCCGAGAATCTGCGACAAAAAGCTCACCCCTCCTTTCTTCCCCATCCTTCCCCATCCCTCTCCATCCTTCTCTTCGCTTCTCTTACCTTCTCTTACCTTCTCCTTCTTAACTCCGTTCACTCTTCCTCGACTCAGCTTCCACGTTGACCTCTTCGTCGGCTTCGTTACGGTTCCGAGGCGAACGAATTTTGCGACGGATCGATTCGGCCGGAAGTTTTGCGGATCGAAGAAGGCCTCGGGGGGAGGCTGAACTCGAAATTCTTCCCAGACAAGCATCTTGCGGGGATGGCACGTCTTTATTTACGTTCGGTGAGGTTCTGCCGCCTTTTTTTCCCGACGGCTTTGTTGGGTCAATATGACCTTTTGTGCGACGCTGGAGTTTCACATGCGTGGGTGGGCAAATGTGTCGCTGCCTCGAGTCATGTCAATTTACACGGAATTCATAACGTAATTGGCGAATATATGGTAGTCTTGGTTTTTTCCTTTTTTTCGTTGCGTTAGGTATATTTCTTATGTAATGTCTTATGATATCCAAATTAAGACTCTTTTCTGTAATGACTTATTTTGGATGTCGGTAAAAGATTACGCTAATTTTAATTTTGCATCTTTTTTTTTCGAAGAACCGCTATAAACGCATGTCAATTCTTATACGTGTTATGTTAATGTGTATTTCAGCCAGAAATCGTTCCATGTTACTTTATACTTTTACACTAAACTTTCTACGTTATCTTAGGAATGCAACATCCGAATCAGTCAAAACAGATCAATGAATAAGCGTCATGGCTGATTGAACGTATCAAAGTAGACAAATCTACTATCTAAGTATACAAATTACTGTAATATAAGAATGACTTGAAACGATGTAACGGCACAGTCAAACAAGCTTCTTAACACTCATAATGCCTGGACTGACCGTATCTTAATAGTGACATTTCTTTCTAGAAACATTTTTCAAAGTATTCTTTAGCACTCATCGAAGATGTTAAACGATTAATTCCATTTTATAAGTTTACATTCACCCGTATCGTTCCGGCAATGTTAAATGGCAGTATGAGTAGAATTGGTCTGTGGTTGCGACGCTGGAAGAAAGAACGTACACTTGACAGAACCGCTTGGAGGGAACGGAAATTGTCGAAACGGCCGGAATCTGGACGGCCGTAGATTTCGAGCGAGGCAAACTTTTTTTCCGCCCCGGGCGCGTGAAATCGACGATTCGACTCCTCGGGAGGCAAAGATCTGCGGGGGTCGCCCAAAATTCCGGACACCCTGGGACGTGTGTTTAGAGCTGCCTGCCAATGGGCGGTCCATGGAGACGTGACCAAAAGCTGTCAACATTTCTTTCAGCCCCGCGAGACAAACTCGATCACGCTTTAACCTTCCGACCCGCCGAATGAGACGAAAACTTTTTGGGTTCCGGGCGAAATTCCGGGACTCGAGCGGTTTTCGGAACAATAGAGATCTCTTCGGATCTTGTGTTCGGTTGCGCGCTGGGATGCGCGAGAAGTGCGCGTCGAGTTTGGAAGGGGTTCAACTTGCGGGGAGATGCAAATTAATGTTTTGGAGAAAATGAGATATCGAGTATGGAATGGTATGAAGTTGATGAACGGTATTAGGATTGAATTCGTTATGAAATTGTATGTTGTTGAAGTTTGAAATTTCATGATGAAATTAATATTTGGCTTCGATCAGTCGTGCGTTGTATTGAGAGTGACACCCCGCATTTATACATTCTTATCTGAACTCTAAGTGTTCGCTATCCATACTTATTTGTCGCTTTATGCTGAATTTGATACTGTATATAATTTATTAAGGAAAAGTCAGATGTTTAGTCGCCTGTTATCAACCGCTTTGCACCTAACACATTCGGAATGTAATGAGAGTAATTTTTGGTTATACCTACTTTTATTCAAGCATACAGATTAATTTCATCGAATTACGTTACAGTGTTACCTGTATTTCTTAATGTCTAATAAAATGATGTACACTACCAACAATTAAATTCGTTCTAAAACAATCGGATTCCATAAACATTACTTTTCAACCTTTACCGAAATAAAGAATGTTCTATGTGCTATCTTCATTACAAGTCAAACTATTATTACTTGTGTCTGCGTTTATATGTCAATATTCCCTTCCTATCTTAAAAACAAAAATTACCACCTACGTTCACCATCACTGCCGCGTCTCATTTACCACAGAAATGACTAATTGTAAGTATTCAATTCTTACTAAAGTAAAAAATGTTCTATATATAATCTTCCCTACAATTCGAACTATACTACTTCCATCTGCATCTATATATCGATACATCCTCCCCCTTTCCAAGACGAAAGAATTATCTTCGTTCCCACATTAACATCCGCCATTACTGTCACGCCTCACCGACTCCATGCCCATGTCGAGAAGCGGAATCAATCATAAGACTCTCTGCTCGCCATTCGTTCGCGTCGACTCTTACCAATCGCTTCCCATCGACGCCGGGCCAATAAATCGCCCCAACCTAACCTCACAAATCGCCCGTCCCTCGCGCGTTCATTACAGCGACGGCTAACTGGAACGATTCCGTTGCGGCAGCCGAATCGAAGCAATATGGCCGATAGATTGCGACTCTCTTAATGTCTCGTCAGATAAGATACCGTTTTTACGATTCCAAGCTCCGATCTTCGCTTTCGGCACGAGGGGTGAATTTCTCCACGGAGAAATGCACCGCGCATGCGCTCCGTACGATTCTCGGATCGAGGGGCCAGGAGGTGGAATGGGGGGAGGTGGAGGGGGTAGGGGGTAAATTGGATATTAATATTTCATAAAGGCACCCGGTACAGGATTCTCGAGGGTGGATTTCGAGGGAGTCGAACGGATGGGAGGCACGCGCCTCTGACATAATCATTTTATGCGACGGTAAATGGGGGTGTAATAGAGGGGGGTGGATATTCCGGAAGTCGAAGGGGAGGATGAGATTTTATTTCGATCACGGTTCAATCGTTGCGATCGGTACGGGTGTCGGTAGGGTGGCGAATAGGAGTTACTGTTATTAGCTAATAATGTAGTGGAGGATGTAGTGCGTAACTAGCTGACTTACTGGTAAATAGGTTATGGCAGTTTAATATTGGGTTGGCAACCAATTGATTGCGGATTTGGTCGATAGACGGTCTTTACACTTTCTTTTGTTTCGTTAACGTGTCCAAAGCACCTAATCTATATTTTTTTCTTGTTGTTCGGACCTCTACCTTTAATTTAGTACAAAAATTATATCGATTAGCTCTTTAGTTTCGTTTTTATCTCAATTTAAAAATGGAAGACAACACGTGCATTTCAGACATATTTTACTGTATTATCTCCGAACTGGCGACAATGCATCGCAAGCGCGAAAGATGTGCCGTAGGTATATGGGAAAGAAGTCTTGAGAGAAAGTCAGTGTCAAAATTGTTTCTGCCAGATTTCGTTCTGGTGATTTTTCATTGAAAAATCCTCCACGATCTGGCCGCCCAGTTGAACCCGATGAGACCCGTATCAAGGCCATTATCGACTCAGATCATCATGGCACATCCGATAATACAGAGAAGCTCAATGCACCGCATACATGCATTGAAAAAAAAATTAAGAAATGGTATATCTTTCTTCTCATTTAAAAACCGCAATCACTTAGGTAGTTGCCAGCCCAACTACCGAAGCACCGATTCAATCCCCCGAATAAAAATTCACCCCCTCTCTACCTCGATCCTTAACGAAGCACGATCATAGACTCGAATTCCGAAAGTTCACTACCTCCCCCCCACAATTTCCAATTCGACTTGCAGGCTCAACTTTTTTCTCCCGCCCTCGGCATCCAATAATAAACCCTGCAGTCCCGTCAAAACATTGGCTCGCCTAACGTAGGGGGATGAGAGAGCGGCTTGATGGGGCTGAGTGGGAGGTTGGAGGGGTTGGAGGGGTTGAAGGGGGAGAGCAGGGGGAGGAGAAACGTTTCGGCCATTTCCCTGCGTTAATCTGGCAGCCACCGCTCGACTCGCCACTCACAAAACGTTAGTCCATGACTACTTGCCCTTTTCAGGCAGCTAAACGCTTTACGATCGGGACCCCCGGTATCGTAATATAACGCTTACACGTTTTATATCGGCTGCCAGCAACGTCGTTCCGCGGGACTTTTGTCTCTTTTTTTGGCCCCCTAAGCCTCCCCCTCCTCCCCCTCCTCCTCCTCCTCCGCTTCCCCTCGCCGCTCCGTCGCTGCTCCGGCAACTTCCTTTCTCGGGCGAAGATTTTTTCGATGATTTTTTTACACCGCCCTGACAAAATGCCTCGTTCATATTTATGGCCGGCATATTAGCGTCGCGCTTTTTACGAGAAGTTAGGATTCGACGGTCGTTGGGTTAGCTTTTCGTACGGGGAGGGAGGATTTCGACGGTCGCAATTTTTCGAAGGTTGGGCAAAGGGTGATGTTTATGGTAATTGATTGTAGATTGTCGACGGTTGGGTAGGATTATTGGATTTGATGCGGGGTGGTAATATGTTAGGTTTAGAGGTGGCTGATTGATTGTGTGGAGGTTAATTGTTTGTTTCGTATAATCGGGCGCGGGCCAGTTATGTGCGTAAATTTTTAGTTTCCGGACTTCGATTTTGGTATCCGGGGCGTTTTTGAGGTTATATATGGGGTCAACTTTTTCGTATCTTTTCCCTCTGACAGTGTCATGAACTCGACACTTCTCGATTAAATCCTTTCGAATGTGTCAATATCTTTTGCTTCATTTTCTTTATACTTAATCTGTCTACTCATTCCACTCATACTCTGTATTTTATGACTTTGCCGATTTTTCGTCTTATCAGACATTAGCTACTTTAGTCATCTCGAACCAGAGTTACAGATCCTTATTTTCAGAATGTATGATTTAATATAGTCCACGTTGCAGTGGGTCAAGTTTGACACTGCGATTCGAGCGACACGTCATTTAGGACATTGTCGGGTGATGTAAAAGGAAAGCTATTGGCCGATCGATGGAAGATTGATCCGTAATTAACCGCGAACGTCAATCCCACTGGCCAATAAACTCTCGACACACGATGCATCCGATGCGAAACAGATGGTAAGCCACAGTGCACTACTTCGTTGTCGTTGTATGGTGCAATCCGTGTTGCACATTGCCTCACTTTGGCTCCATCTTAGAATTAGAATGCACTTCCTTCAATTTTCTTATTATTTTTGTGACAAACGTAGAATGTCGAATCTATAAATTCAGTTTAATATTTATTAATGAAATTGGGTTAAACATTTAAATAGAGAAAATTATTACAATACAACCCACGAACCCCACCCAAAACCCTGCCAAACCTCCCCAATCATATAATTCAAATATCTCGATGATGAAAATCGTTCCCTGTTTTGAAATCTACAAGTTGAACACACTTACATTCCGATATGTACCTACATACCCTTATTCAACACCATAGGGCTACTACAGAATTCTACGCTCTATCACCATCGATTACTCCACCACCCAAGTTCACCCCCCCCCCCCCCCACCCCCTAAAAAAAACCCCATCAAACCTCCCCGATCATGAAATTCGAATGTGCCGCCGCTCGTAAAAGTTCCGTCCACAGTTCGGCGCCTCTTCGTCGGCCGATGCACGTTGACGAAATATTTACGCCTGCGGGTGCAGGCACGCAGGGCGTCCGTCGAGATTCGCGAGGGTGGTTGCTCGTCGGCGAGATAAGGGGTGGTCGGCTTCATAGTTAAACCTCAATGGGTTGTTAAGCCGGTGGCGTTCATACGGAATTATCTCGTTTCCCCGGGTCGGCTTGCTCGAGGAGTTAATTGCCCTAACCCACCCCTCCCCTCTCTCCTGCGTCCAACCCTGCCTTCAGCGAAACTCACCCCACCTTGCCTAAGCACCCTCCTTTAACACTTCCGCTTCGAAAGCTGGCGCGAAATGCGCAGCGAGCGATTCGAGCTATTTATTTCCGCCCAATGACGCCCCCATGTGCTCCGAGCATCCCTTGTGAAAGCTACCCCCCGCTCCGAAGCGGCATTCTACCGCAGGGAGGGTGTAAGGGAGGTGACGAGGCTCGATTTAATGACTCGGCCCGAGATTGAGCGAGTTAGGTGATTAGAAAAGTGGTGGAGGTCGTGAAAGTATTGAATTCAGTGTTTTATACACGGGGAGGCAGGGGGGGGGTGGATAAATAATTTGTACGGAGAGTGAGGAAAGTATTAAAAGAAATTAGGAGAATTTTGCAATTAAAGTAACATGGATGTTGATATTTTTTTTAAATTAATCTGTTTGGTTTCAGGATGGAAGTGATGCAATGGATGTTTTTTATGTAGATTTCTGCTTGTTCGGGCAACTTTTGAGGGTGTGACCATTTGGGTGAAGATGAAATTTTGACTGATTAGTTTAAGATGTTGGTCATTACTATGAATATAAGTATTATTTATCGATGGTAACCTTCACTTACTGCGAATGCATTGTTCTATCTAAGTACCTATACATTTGCAGTCTTGCGTATTGATCCGCATCTTTTGTAAAAAGAATCTTTTTATCACATGTTTTATGCCATTGCTTGGTTACTTCATGTGATTTTGTAAATCGTGAGCAAAACTTGAACCTGATAATATTGCTGTTTAATAGTGTTGTAAGTATCATAAATTCTCATAAAGGCAACCCTCTTCGCCAGGTTTTATTGCAGTTCCGTATGAAGGGGTGCCTAATTGACGAGGAGAAATTGATTTCAAATGCAACCAATCGATTTTATGAGCACTACCCACCCTATACCTACATTCACTTCAAATTAAATTAATTATCCTCGCATATTCTATTGTTGCCCCATAGCTGATAATAATGCCGGTGGAAATCGATAATAATTTCAGCTAACTCACCTAATCATAACTAGATGATTACTAGATCACATTGTAATACACATTGTCGTGATGGCGAGTTGAAAATTTTATTTATCCCAATTTATAACCCAATGATCATAAATACTGTGATTATGACACATAGTTACGACAATGATGAAAATGCTGTCTTATCGATCATTTCCCTGTTACACGCAGGTAGATCATATGCATAATAATAATAATTCCAAAACAACATCTCCGGACACAACGATGAAAGGAAACGGAACACAGAAATTGATTATGGTTCGTATATAATATTTATTCTTTCTCTTCGCTTATAATAACATCTCTTTATACAGACACGAATAGTATAAGCACAATGGGTCTATTAAAACCAAACGATCATCGATCATCTCACGACAATAATAATAATAATAATACTCCCCGGAAGCATGAGACATACCTCATCCCCGGGCTCGATAATAAATTACTTATAAGACCTGATCCTGTACAGCGCTATCTCATTTAAAAAGCCGTCTTAACGTCACTATCTAGTCGACAGTTAAAGCGGTCATCTCTTATATACAAAAAAACATTCGACTCCCGCGAGGGTCGCACAGCGATTCGACGAAACTAACGATAACTCCACCTATTTACATAATCGGAACACGGTACTCATTGGCAGTAAGACTCGACTCCCCTTTACTGTACAACACCGACCCACCCACCCCCCCCTGCCCATATATACATCTCAACCTGTACACCCCGTATGTACACTGACGCCCGTCGATCCTTAAGCTCTCTCCGGGATGTCGCTCTTGTACGGCTGAAACAGTTTCGGCGGCTCGATCTTCGTCGTTTGAACGACAGTGGGTGCCGGCGAGACTCCTCCGTAGCCGGTCTTGCTCTCGAAAGCGCTTTGTATCGTCTGAATCTGCGCCGGGAGTCCCGAGAGCGTAATGCCGGCCGGCAGCTTCAGCGACGAGAGTTGACCTTGACTCGGCGGCGGACTGCTTTTCTCCCGCTGAACTCCGTTCGCGTGATGATGATGATGATGCTGATGCTGATGCTGCTGCTGCTGCTGCTGCTGCTGCTGAGCGGACTGTACCGCGCAGTCGCAGTCGCTGGAGGCGTCGGAGTGTACGGGGCTGAGTTCCGGGAGGAGAGTGGGCCGATAAGTGGCCGCGGCGCTGGTCGGCGGACTGTTGACTTGGAAGGCGGTGTTGCCGACGCTCGGCACGCCCAGCGCGGGCAGGTGGAGCGGCGGCAGGGAGGGGTGCGGCTGCAGGAGGTGGGGGTGAGCGGGGTAGGCGGCGGCGGTGCGCGGATGCGGTCTGTGCAGGGCAGAGGCGCTGGTCGTCGGCACCGCGGTGGGGTAGGGGGTGTAGCGGGCGGCGTAGTAGGCGGCAGCCGCCGCCGCCGGGTAGCTTGGCGCCAGGTGAGTAGGTGGCAACCCCGGCGCGCCGTGATACGGCGGTGGGGGGAGAGTGGCGGTCGCCGCCGCGAGCAGAGTCGCCGCGAGGGTCGGATCCGTGTACATGGCGTACGGCCAGGCCATGGCCATACGCTGACGCTTGTCCTTCATGCGACGGTTTTGGAACCACACCTGGAATCAGAATGGAGAAAACAATTAAACGACGTGGACTAAATGAATGAGTTGGGTCATTGGTATCGGGCTTTTTGACTTGGATTTAGAACTCGGGGTAAAAATTAAGGATTTCGACTGAATATGAGTAGAGGTATGGAAATCTCGTTTAGATTTAGAATTCGAGAGAAGATTAAAGATTTCGACTAATTAAGGGAATTGAGATATCGCTATTGGAATTTCACTTGGAAATTAGAACGCGGAAAACAATTAAAGGATTGGACTGACTGAAAGAGTTGGCGGGGTGGTGAGGGGTGGGAGGAATAAAATGAGGAACTTTTCACTGGACACTTAGCACCTCGATCATATTCCCAGTCGCGGCTCTCGGGTTTATAACGTTCGCAGGCAATTAAGAGGAGTATTAAAGCTCAAAGGTAGCGCGAGCGGGCCGTCGCTAATCAAGGTGCTTAACACCTTCGGCCGCCGCGAGTCGCGGCTAATTCGGGGAAGCCGAGGGAGGAAGTGATCGAGGCGAGAAGACAAAGGATGAAAGGGTTTCTTGTCGGGTGGAAGGTGAAGTTCGTGCCTCGCTGATTGATTGTTTGCCTCTGCTGAGCTGGCCAGGAAAGGCAAACATTCTCTGTCTCAGCCGGCCACGTTCTTCAGGGACCCCTTCAGGCTATAATCGCCGATCAAACATGGCGTATGAGACGGGAAGAAACGTCTGCGGACCCGGCGGAAGATGAAGAACGTCTAATTGCCTTTGATCGCGCTGAGAATCTCGCCTCCTCGACTATTCGACCATTCGACCATTAGAACCTCGACGAAATTTACATGCAGAAGCTCCTCGACTATTTAATGCATATAATTAATGAAATATTGAACACATATACGGATTTAATCAATTTAATTATTTTGTTACGTATAGTACCGTGATAAAAGTAGTTTTCTTTTCCTTCTAATTTGAGTAGCAACAAATCGCGAAGTTGATAATTGTCTAACGGAACTGCGATGGTGAGCAATAAAGTTCCCGACTACCGGATTCCCACATTTCGAGCATTACGAGCGTTCAATTAGCGAGAGGTGCTAAAGCGTCGGAATCCTTCGCGGAGACCGATCGGATGATGAGCTCATTGTTTAACGAATTTCGCGGCGAGATCGTGTTTGCGCGTCCTCGATGAATATTCCGACATCGGCAGAAATTATGAAGACGACCGTCATTTTCCATACCGGGAACGTTTCGTCGGGTCAAGTCGAATTGCTTCGTGATCGTGAGGACAAAGTCGAAAAATTGTCGAAAAATTCTCGAATATCGAAACTTCGGTGACTGCAATCGTAGTTTATTGTTCAAAGATCAAGGAGTGTCTTATATAGAAGTATGTCGCAGAAGAAGGCGGAGGAAGGATGAGAGAAGATTGGCAAGGTTCGATGTTTCGGATATTGAAACATACCTTGATCGTGGACTCCGGCAAATGTAATTGCGCCGCCAATTCGCATCTTCTCGGTCGGCTGACGTAATTCTCCCTATGGAACTCCTTCTCCAGCCTGGACAATTGCTCTCTGGTAAAGGCAGTCCTGTATCGCCTGATGTTGGGATCCATCGAGGAGAGAGGTTGCTGCTGTTGCTGCTGATGCGACGGCGAGGATTCTGAAACGGACAAGAGAGCGAACCTTAGCACTAACCTCCTTGACCTCCCTCAACCTCCCTGACCTCATTAACCTCTGCAAAAGTCATCGTTGCCGATCATTTCGAGTGAGCGACGGATCCGAAAGGATCGCTACCGAAAGTGGAATTCGAGGACGAATTCCGGCTCGGCAAGGGACAAAGATTAGGGGACGCGTGTTTTCGGCCGCAAATTCCGCCCGCAAAAGCGGTCACGCTCGACAGGCTGCGCCTTCGGAGGCTGCATTCTGTTTCGGACACGTGCCTTTCGTCGAAGAGGCGAAAAAGGAACAGCGGGTGCCACCCGGGCGCTTTCGAGGGAGACAAATGGGAAGACACGCGCTTGGGACCCGACCTCCTCACGGGATGGGTCCACTTTGACCCACGACGGCGGCGCGAAAGAGTCAAAGGGACCGCCGGATGTCCGCTATTCTCATCTCACGCCATTACGCGAATTCGAGTCGGACTCTTAAAATGTAACAATTTTTACAGGAAGCGAACATTCGATTGTTCATCGCAAATGATTATGATGTAAGTAACTGAAAGCAGACAATTTTACATCTCTGACTGGACTGTACGCGATTGTTGACTCGGACTTCGGACAATCTATCATTGGCTATCAGGAGTCGAATATTCAATTCTTTATTGCAAGCTACGTATCGCAATGTACGCATCCGACAATTTCATATCTTTCACATTAACGACTGACTTTGCTCAAAACGATTATTTTCTTTACCTGCAGCCCTTCGCTCGCTGACTTCAGGGTCGCAACCTTCCTCGCTTTTTACCGACCCGGCATTAATCCCCTCGCTATCAAAACTAATCCGAATGGGACCCGAGGCCCATTATTTTCCCACTTGACCACCCCACCCCCCCTGCAACCCCCATTGTTTTGACTCGGCGTCGAAATTGGCGGATTACAAGATTGCGGTAACGACGCGAGAGGCGCAAAACGTTTTGCAAAAGGGTGCGGCGTCGGGGCCGTTCAATTTCAATGCATTCGCGGACCGTTAATTTCTATTGAGCCGAACGGGACAAAGGGGCAAGGGGTGACTTCGGAGTGGCAAACTTTTCGTTCGTCGTCCAAGACGGCGAGCGCGAAGCTTTTGCTGCCCACCCCTCGAGAGAGAGAGTGAGGAGTCCTAGGCGCAAATCCGTTTTTGCCCCAGGGCAATAAAGCTATCTCCGTCGAAATTGAGCTTCCAGGAATCAGGGAGCCACCATAAAATAATTACCGCAATAAACTGCGGGGCCAGGCTTTTCCGGGAAGGGATTGGTCGATTTCATCGGGAACCAAGCCCACACACCTCTCTCTCTCTCTATGTACATGTACATGTACGAGTACACGTCAAGTATATGTAAATGCACAAGTACATGTAAATTTTGCTATGTAAGTATATGTACGAGCACCCTTGAAGCCCGGTTTTTATATGCAAAGTGCGGCGAAGTTAGAATGTTCCGCGAAAGGTGTTAATATTCCTAATGTACTTGTAGGCGGAGGGAGGTGTATGTACGGGTGTATTGTGCAGTATATATTTCGCTAGCGGGCTCATTCTCTTATTCGGCAATTAGTCCTTGTCGTTCGCCCGCTCCGGGAATTAAGCGAAGTCCGTCGCACTTTACGGCCGATCCATTGTTGTCGCGGAGGGTCGTTTGTGACTGTCCCTAATGTGCAATTGCCCAGCGCACACAACGGGCAATCAATTGGATTAACCGTTCGACTAATTATCACCGCGCGAGCAGGTACGGGGCCGCCGGATTTCGGATATTGCACGGGGCCGGCCAACGGTCGTTTCTGGGTTCGAATTCGTTGTGCAAGCTTACCTCGGGATCCTATGCTCGACATCAATTTTAACCGATTAACTTTTTGACCGCGAAAAGATGAGATTTATGAAGATTTTTCCGGAAACACTGTAGGTACGTTCGGAGTCACGGAACTTTTGCGATAGAGAGGCAAGTAAGAACCCCGGGGACGAAAATGAAATCCTTATCAGTGACCGGCACGAAGCGCTCGCAGGGGTCAAAATTGAAATCCGGAACTCGAACCGACGAAGCAGGATCTGAATCTGAACCAACCTTTCTCCGGCGTCTTAGGCATGTTGCCCGGCGGCGGACTGTGCGGCGGGCTGAGCTGATACTGCGGCGGCACCAGGTCGACAACGATCGTCTCCTCCTCCCTCTGATCCCGCTGCTGATCGTCGAAGTTTCTCTGATAGCCCTGCATCGTGCTCCAAGCCGAAGAGATCGGTCTCTCCAATCACAGAAAATAACCGGAACCCAAACAAATCTGGCACTCTTTATTCACAGGCACATCCGACGGCCTCACGATCGGACTCGAGCAACGAGTAAACACGTCTTGTCGTCTCTTCTCTTTGTCTCTCTCTCTCGCTCTCTCTATGTCTGTCTATGGCTCTGTGCGTCTCTCCCTGCGCAAGACTCTTGTATTCCTGATACACCGCCGTGACTCGTCGAACGGAACGTGACACGGGCGACTGGCTAAGCGTGCAACTGAGGCTGCGTACGCTGCCTCGAGGCATTTATACGAGGTTGCCGGCCGCTCGGCCGCTCGGCCGGCCGTCCTTGACTGGGCCGCGCCGATTGGCCCGCGCCTGGCCCGCTCGCCGCTCATTCGTTCGCCTTGCCGCCTGACTCGGCCCACTGGACGGCCACCCCCCACTCCTGGCCGCCTCTCGCCGGCCGAGATCGAGGACTGCCTTACGCGCGGCGGCCTCGCAGGCGCATGCGACCTGCGTGCCTTTTGCTACCCCCCGAGAGAAATTATCTGTCGTAATGCCGTTGTAGAAATTCGTTATAATTTCGTTGCTCAGCGGTGAGCGCCGGGCCTTCGCTTGCGGATGATGCACGGATTTCGGGATTTCGGCAGTTCGAGGGCTTGCCCGTGTGGCTTCCGGCCCCCGCTACCTGTCTTGGGTGGATTCTTCCGGGAGGGGATTGGGTGGATTTTGGAGTAATGGGAATTGGGTTAATGATGTCGGTAATTTTTGGCCGTTCGCGAAGGGTGGAAATCGTATTTAGGATTGTGGTTCGGATGATGCAGGACTGTGAGATGTTTGGGGATTCGGACTGTGCGGGTTTTGGCCTTGGATACCTGTCGTGGATGCTCGTTTTCAGGGTGCGGGATGGGCTGGATTTTGTGAGCGATGATAATTGAATTAATTATGTTGGTAATTTTTGTCATTTTGGAAGAATAGAAGGCATTTCAGACTCGGCTTTGGATGATGCAGGGTTGTGAGATTTGAATTGTGTGCGTTTGGCTTTGGCTACCTGTCTTGAAGGGCGTTCGCTGGCATGGGTGTATTAGCCTTCGTGCCTCAGATTATCTCGAAGCCATTACAGACTGTAGGCATATACCTACAACATACCTAATCGCATTGATTAGATATTTCAAGTCATTCAATTTTTACTTTTACTTTCCCTAGTTTAAAAAACTGACTTATAATTATACTTGTATAAGTATTTTGTTTTAACCGCTTACGCTTGAGTACAACATGAACTTATTAGAATTAAATTGCGAAAAATAATGTAATTTATTTTTGTTTCGGGTTTTCGCAGCTCTTTTATTCTTTCATGATTTGAAACTATAGTTTTAACGAGACTCTATCTATGCAATTTACTTTCCACTTTGTACACTAATTTTATATTAACCCCATAATACCTATATTGATTGTCCCCACACGTTTTACTCGGTTGCAAATAAATTCGCCGAGACCGGACAATCTTATGTAACAAAATGTGTAATTCATTTCTTATCTGCTCACTCGTACCAGCTACGTACTTAACACTTGAGCCGTGAACGCAGTCAGATGACAGTTTGAAGATGTTGTGACTGAGGCCGTCGTCTTACAATACGGCACACTGATCAAGAGCGTAAACACGACATTAGAGAAGGGTAGATTATCCGGGATTAGTGTTTGCGAAACTCTGTTACTTCCGTCTCAAATGTTTCGCATCATATTGACCGAACGGCAAGGCCAGGCATGACAACAGATTATCGTCTATAGAATTAGTTCCGCTATTTCTACTTATGACAGCTTCGAAGGCGTTTGTACAGTATGATCTCGCTTGATACGGATTACTGTTAAACAAATCTTATCGATCACATCACCATAGTCCGATGCAAATGTTTCAAATGCCAACGTTGTCAGAAAAATTGACACTTTGACATTCATCCATTCGTAGCCTGTTAACTTGCGTCAAATGCATTTCTCGAATGCGGTTGTCAACATATTTTTATGTAGACTCCTAAATTCTATACTACCACCATCACAGATAATATGGCGTCTACACTTAATATGCGATGTGTTAACACAATATAAAATCGAATAAATTTCAACAACTACCATTACAAGCGAATAATTAATTATTATTTTATTAAGGGTCAAAATTGATTAAGATCGGTTTGTATATTTAACTCACGCTCAACCTTACCTACGCTTCCTTTTATTACCATAGGAAATAGACCTCTGTCAAAACGAACCAACGTTCGCCGTAGACAAACTTCAATGAACAAATGTCAAGACATACCTATTAAATATTGCCAACCAAAATTGAATTACGTCGTATTATCTTTTAATTGATGCGCCATTGCGGTAAAAGTAACTTTTTCAAGGACAGCCTTGAAGGTGCGTCAGGATGGACGAGATCAGGTAGTAGCCGGTTAGATTTTGCGTTGAAATCTTCTTCGGCATTAACTGGTGACCGATCGGCCTTGAGCCGCGTTCGGGAAAATCCTCTTAACTCGGATTAAGCGCCATTATTCCCGCCGATCCTTCGATCGACAATCGTGTCACAATATTAACCCTCGTCCGCGGCCCGGGTCAAATCGACCCGGGGATTAATCTGATAATTGAATGCGATTTAATTATTTTCAAGTCGCAAGCTCGCGCTCGACAGATTTATGGCCGCGGTCGAAAATCTTGTAACGAGTGTTTAAATGTAAATAATTTAATGTAAAATCGACTTTACTTGATTGATATTCGTACGGAAGACACTTGTATCGATTAACTAAATTGTTGTCAGAGTTTTGTGATTTTTCATTCTATTAGACTGGCATAAAAGTATTTTCAATTTTCAAACATACAGCGCTGTAATTGTTATGAAGAATTTCTGTGACTTTTATAGTATATCCTTTACTTATATTATTATTATGATATACCTACTTATATAATCATATACTATATTCTAAGTTCATTCCCTGTATAAAAATGTGAGTTTCATGTCACACCGCAAGTGAAATTACTTTCGTGCCAACCTGACACCTATACTTCTCGTTTCCAGAAAAAATTATTAATTTATATCCGGTTTCACCGAGTCGGCCTGCGGATCCACTAGTTTCTTCTTAAAAAGGAGCGCAGAGAGAGAGAGGTAGAAGACGCAAGGAGAAAGATATTTTGCGGCCCGAATAGTAACGTAGTCGCGGAAATTCTTTTCTGCGAAGGAAGCGGCGAAGAGTCGTCGTAAAAAAATAAGGAACTCGCAATCCTCCACTCAACGGACGCCGGCAGCTTCCGTCGTAAAAAGTTGTTCGGGGCTTAAACGACTCTGCGATTGCAAAATTCCACGGTCTGCCCTGTCATTATTCCCGCCCTTCGCCCCCTTGCCCGCCCTTTACACTTCTGAAACTGCCCGCGGCCCGGAGACACTTTCCTCGCATCATTTCGAACTCGCCTCCAAGACAACGAGATCTCTCAATGCACCCATTTTTATTTTTTGAATATTCGCAGCTTCATTTGCCCGCCATCAACCGTTTTTTTTTTTTGTCAGGCAGTCTCCGGCAATAGAAGCGTAAGTCAGATTTGGTTCGGCGCTTGGCACGGATAATGGGAGCCATCGATGCTTTGCATCTTATGAACAAACTTTTCAAGTTGGATATTTGAGTTGCACCTGTTTGTTCGATTCTAATATTTGGAGCTGAATCAACGAAGAACGTACGAGCTCCGCCCTCTTCGATCGTGAACTTCAAATTAGTCTCACTTGCACCCCCCACACCCACCACGCTGAAAGAAGAGAATTGGGCGTGTAATAGTGGATCCAGGTAAAAATATCGTGGGCAGGTTTAATTCCCATTGTTGCGCACAAATTCAATTAACCCTCAAACGTCTCCCTTTCCCTTTCCATCTCCCCCCTCCCTTCGTTTCTTCCTGTTTTTCGTCATTCTCTTTTCACTTGCCGTTTCGAACCTAATCGATTGTTGCGTCACGTTAAATGAAGAAGTATTGTGTCTTTCACTCTAACTTTCTGTATCTCTTACTCCTTTTTGTTTCGTACGCTTCTTTTTTCCCATATCACTGGATGATTAAAACTTAATGGATTGTCTGGACTACGTCCAGGTCATCAACATTGTCCCTTACGCTCTATCTTTCCGTATGTATAGCCTTCCATTCTGGCAAACACCTATTCTAACACTTTAACGGCCGGCGCACAGCGTGTGTGCGATGCGAGCGCCGAAGGTTGTCGACTGGCAGCACACTCTCTGTGCGGTTGATTGCTAAACGTAAACAAGTGTGAATATTTCTATTGGCTTCCCATTTCATCGCTATGTCTCTGATTTTCGATAATTACCGTTTTTATTGCCTGTTTTTAGCTCTAACTCTCAGTAACAGTCGGCGCTCCCGTCGCACACACGCCGTGCGCCGGCCGTTAAAGTTGTGTCAATAAACATATTTTTCATAACTCGCTAACTGTGCCACCTTAAATTTTGCCAAGACACCTTCCTCCATCGCAGCCGTACGAAACTCTTTTTTTCTCCCGACCGCCGCTCTCAGCCTCCTCCCCCCTCGCCCGGCTTCCACACCACCCCTCGCCATCTGCCCGACGTTCACCCCACCCCCACCCCCCCCTCCCGTTCGCACTTGCCGCACCGTCGGCGCGGGAGCGGCAGCGAATTGCCACTGCCAATAAATCACCCGGACGAAAATTCCGGCGAATCCAGGTATCGGGTGTCAATTTCCGCGAAGCAAACACGCCCGCGCTCAAAATTGGATCAGAGATTGCTAATAATTTTTGCACGACACGGCCACGGCTCGACGTTTACGACGACAGCGCCCTGTAGCCAGGAGGTGGGGGCGGTGGAGGAGGGGAAAGGGTGGAATGTAGGGGAGGGGGGAGGTGGACACTCGTACTTGGAGTGAATCTTTTAAGCGAGTCCCTTGTTTTTACGAACCGCCCGGTGTAATCTGTCTTCGGAGCCGGAGGCCGCGTTTGTCTGCGCTCGACATTCGTCCACCTTCATCCCCATCGCTCCACCTTCATCCCCTTCGTTCGCGTCGGTCCTCCTCGCGCTTCCTGCCCTTCCCCGTCCATCCCGTCCTTCTCCAACTAGCGCGCGAGCGGCACAACGCACGGAACCCTCTTCGTCTTGCTTCGTCCTTCGGTCAATCTCGCGACCCTTTGAAGCCCCGGGGCGAATTTTACGGTCTGCGAGGGCTGTACGTTTCACTGTTCAACCCTTTTTGGCAACGGAAGGACCTCCCTGCGAGCGGGCGGAAGTGGTCGGAGGTATTCTCGACGACTCGCGCGATACGAGCTGCAGGATTGGCAACTAAGTGATTGCGATTTTTAAATACCTAAGAAGGAAGACCCAACATTTTCTGGTTTCTTTTTTCAATGCATGTATGCGGTGCATTCAGCTTCTCTGGAATGTCACACGATGATGGCCTTGATATGGGTCTCATCGAATTCAACGGGACGGCCAGATCGTTGAGCATTTGTTAGTGAAAAATCACTAGAACGAAATCTGGCAAATCAATGTTGACACTGCCTTTCCTTCAAGGCTTCATTCCCATATACGGCACATAACTTCTTTCGTGCTTGCGATGCGTTCATGCCTTTTGGGAAATAATCAATAAAATATGTCTGAAATGCACGTGTTGTCTTCCATTTTTAAACTGCGATAAGAACAAAACTAAAGAACTAATCGATATAATTTTTGTAGTGAATTAAAGGTAGAAGTCCAAACAAGAAAAAAATTTGGATTAGGTGCTTTGAACGCGTTAACGAACCCAAAAAAAAGTGTGAAAACCATCTATCGACAAAATCCGCAATCACTTAGTTGCCAACCCAATAGAAGGGTGATTTTTTAGGGTGTTGAGCGGTGAGGAAGGAGAGGGGAGGGGTGGGTGGTTGGATTGGGATTGATTTCGGCCGCGTTCGGGTGGTTGCGTCGTGTGGGCTGGCCAGGGGGGTGGGGGGTGGGTATTATTGCGGCTGTTAATGATGTGAGGTGCGTCGGGGTAGTTATGCGAGAATTAGTGCTGGCCATTGTGCGGTTTATAATTTCATTAGTGGGTGGAACGTCTCTGAGGACAAGTTGCGCGCGACGTTACGGATATTGGACTGTTGGCTTTTAGGTCTGAGTGGTGGGAGAGGGGGGGGTTGATGACGGATAGCGTTTCGATACGGTACGTTTGTAAGGAAGACTATTTTTACGGTCACCCCCCAACCCAATGTTTTAAGTATCGAAAGGATTCGCTTGTTACATTTTGTACTTATGAGAATCTTTTATGAGAAAAATTTTGTGTAATTTATGCAGTTACATGCAATAACATTTGGGATCGAATACATTGTTTTGGCTATTCAACTATCAAGGTTTGCTTCATATTGAGATTATGACATTAATTTTCTTCGTTTTAGACAGTTACTTTATGTTCCGTGCACAATATTCGAACCTCAGATTGTGATGAGCAAAAAAGTATTTTAATTAATTCTGGGCCAACCCAAGCCGAATTTTTTCCTGTAATAATTATTATTAACATACGTATTGTCAAACATGTAAAACCAAAAACATCCCCACCCCCTTAAAAAACAAAAGTCTCCCACAAAGTTTCGCATCAAAGCTCACCATCCTGTTTGACTTCAAACATATGCGCAACTCCATCCCAGTCACTGCATACGGGAAAAAACAAAAACATCCCCATCCCTTAAGAAGCAACAGCCTCCCGCAAAGTTTCGCATCAAAGCTCGTCATCCGCCAAAAATTGCCGTATATTCACAGCAGTCCCGCTCGCCGATTAATACGTTAACATCTCCATTCCCAGTGGCCAAAGGAAGAACAGTGACGGAACGTGGAGTGCGCGGGTGGGGATGTGGGGGTGGGGGAGGGGGGGGGATAGGAGACACGCCAGGGTACCTGACGGGCCCCGGTGGTGGTGCAACGAGGTGTAAAACTTTATTTCCCGTAATACCGTGGCCGAAAGAGCCGAAACTGGAGCAACGGTACCGCCGACGAAACTGCTTAGTCGTAACTCAAGGCCACCATGGAACAAAACTGTCAAAACTTATCGGTCTTTATTGGAGGCACAGGGCCGACCATCGCGCGAAACGGGATCGATCTTTTTCTCTCTGCCCCCCCCCCCCCCCCCCTCAGCCCCCCACTCAGGGATCCGATCTTTTTGAGCCACTTTACGGCACCTACCTTGATATACGACTGGCACTTAAAATCTGGAGCATTTTTTATTTGCCCTTTTTATGCTAAAGCCTAAATAGGTCGGGCTCTCGTTGTCAGTCTGCAGGGCGAGGATGAGTACCAGGGGGTGGGAGGGGGTGCGGGGGGGATGGAAAGAACGGTGTTCAATTATTGGCGCGCAATTTAAAGTGGAGCGAGACTTTTTCGGGAAATGGCCGATAAATCAAGGGAGGATCGAACCGTTTTTCGGACGAATGACTTTTTCGACGAATTCCGGACTGACCGCCGCCGCCGTTGCGACTGCGAGAAGTTGCAGATGGCGGGTCTCGAGGGTGCGAGGTCGGTATGAGGTTGAGGTTGTTGATCGCGCTAGGGGCGGGGATGGGATAGACGCAATGCGTTTTTGTTTTCTTCGCGGGGTCGGTTAGGCATTTTTTGGAACTTTCCGTGCAGTCGGGTACGCCGGTTGGAGGGTGTGATGTAGGTAGGTAATTGACGCATGCGGATGGTACTTTTTGAGGCATTTTTGGTCGTATTTTATACGGTAATTTATTCGTTTTAAGGACTGTCAATTGTTTATTTACGGTAAATCTTGGGTACTGATCAATATACTGGTAGGTATAAGTGGCTGACTTGTTTATATGATTTTATATAAATATTTATAAAGAATATTCTTACTAATTTTATAATATATATTTTTTAACATAATTTCTTTATAAATAAATTATTTTTTATGTACAGTTTATTTAAGCTTATTCAATATATTTTTAATAAAAACTCTGCAATCAAGAATTAAAGCATCGCTAACGTAAAGCAACGAAACGATATCGTATTTGAAAAAAGAAAATTCATCGAAGCCGCAGCTAAAAATAGCTAAACAACACAGTTCGTACACTTTCCGCGTCATGAGCAAAAACCGTCCGCCATACCCCGCCATATTCACTGGCAGACAACTTACAAAAATTCCACCGCCGCACATTCGACCCACAGCGAAAAAACAGTCTCAGCGTCGACTACCGGGCTCGGATCAATAAAACTTAATACAGCAATTGGCGAAGGAGGCACGAACCGTTCATCGTTCCGCGGAGTGAAGGTCGTTAATGAAGGTCAGCCGCTCGGCGTAGAGTCTAATCCGCGCCGATCTCTCGCACGGCAGTTAAGTAAAGAGTTAAGGCACCTGCCCCGTTAACGAATCCTTTCGCGCCATTCGACGGGGTCATTATCTCAGCAGTCGGAAAGCCGGCTAATTGGAAAATCTGAAAGGCCAATACCTGCGCACGAGACGACTTCGTGCCTTCCTTTCCACGAGCCTCTCCGCCTGCATGAGCGGGCCCGGATTTGTGCGCGCATAAAAATCGATTAGGTCGTAAACTCGCACCCGCGGCTCAACCCTTCCTCGACTGTCAGGACCCTGGGAGACAATTTTTTCACCCCGTCGGGCCGATCTTCGGTAATCCGGCTTAAGCCCGAAAATCCGACGGAATTACCGTTCGCTGATCGTTTATGCTCGCCGCCGATGAAAAAAGAGTACGCGCAAACTTTCACCTTTCTCCCAAACGGCGAAAAGTAACTGTACTCCGGAACTGCTCGCTTCGCGAGGTACTTAACGAGGATGTACGGTTCACGAAAAGCGTTCGAATTTCCTTACGTGCGCTGCAATTTCGATAGCGAGCACATTCTGCTTTCACTTAAAACGTTAAGCGAAACCTGCTACATAATACCGAACAGTTTCTAGAATAAATATAGAATAAAAATGTACAGTGCGTATGATTAGTTTATTTTGAAAGTGGTATAAGCCCATTTTTTTTTAATACAAATATCACGTAAACATAAAGTTTTCACTAAATTAATGACAAATTAGGTACCTATGTGATATAATTTTTCATAATTTAATGGAAATAATATAGAAAGAATGTGACACTACATACAAACAGTTTGTATTGAAAATGGTATAATATAAGTAAATTTATTTTTTAAATGAAGGTATCACATAATTTGTGCTTAAAACATGGAATTACACCACTTTCAAAATAAACCAGTTTACATATAAGCATGTGTCAATAAAATGACAGTCCCCAACAATTGGATATAACTCCAAAAACATTTTCTCGTCAATCTAATTCGTTAATATCGTCGAGACCTAGCGGACGATAATCCGCCGGAATTGGAGGAAACACCCGGTATATGCGGCGAGCATTGACGCGAGCTTCGCGTCCGCTTAACGTCCGGTAATCAGGCCGGCAAGGCGCGAAAGATGAAAGTTCTTTCGATTTTGGCCGGACTGTACGCTGACGCGCCGGACGAAGAGATAATTGGCGCGAACAGGCTGTGCAGATGCGGTCGCAATCATGCCGCTGATTAAACGGTTTGATTAAGCGCCTAATTTACCTGCGTGTACGATGTAACGGCGCTTTATGCGAAATCTATACTCCGGCCTACCGGTTTGCACGCCTTGTCTGTTTCACTCCCTCTTCCATTCTCTCTCTCTCTCTCTCTCTCTCTCTCTCTCTCTCTCTCTCCCTCTCTCTCTCTCTCTCACTCACTCTCACTCACTCACTCTCTCTGTCTCTCTCACACCCTCTCTCTCACTATCTCTCGAGTGTCCACCTTCCCTCTCTGTTCATTCACACGTGTGTACCTTCGCACGTAAATGTGCGTTATACTCTGTCGCGCCACCTATCTTCATCTAGTGCCATGATTCCGAAATGCTGTTTCCCCGTTTCATTGCAGCTGGCTTCGTCAGGTTCGTTCTGTCCTTCTCTCTCCGTATCCTGTCCGCTGATCGGTCGGGCGACGTGCTTCTCTCTTCATCCGTGCGAGGTGTTTCGCTCGTGTGATTCTGTCATTCAGGCATTAAGTACGCTTCGTTCGGCTGCGAATCGATCCCTTCTCTCTCAAATACCGTATCGGTGTTCCGTTTCCATTCTTCGGCTACTGTCATTTTCCGTAGCGTTGTCCATAATACTGGACTGTGTCGTCTGTTTGTCCTTATTTGACTACCATTTTCCGAATTTAGCAGTTCGTTCTCCGTTTCTCTTTCGACTCTTTCTCTCGGTGTCTTTCTTAGACTTCGTTTAACATAATGTAGATTGGGTTAAAGTACGCGCACGCATGGTACATGTACTTACACAAGACTTCAAGACTAGACACTAGACACAAGAGTTACAAGACTTCCTTAATTGCAAATCGGAAAACATTCAAAAATTCGACAACCATCTACAACCTTACCTCAACAACAAAAAAGTACTTAGAGCATATTATATAAGTAATCAAGACCTCCACTGACATTCATCTATACCAATTTACATACAACATACATATGACAAAAACCGTTATAAGTAACAGTCAACAATACCAAAACAATTGAATCTTCGACCCAACGACCGCCGCCACCTAACCTAAAAATGAATCCACAGACTTCCGGGACAACATCCTCGCCATCCCGACTTACGCCACACCGCTCAGAGAGACATCACAAAATCTTAATCCAACCTCCGCCCACAAAATCCGCCCACCCCTTCCCATCCCCTAACTAACCTAAAAATCCAGCCAAGCCTCGCCGCCCCCCGAAGGAAAATACCGTTTCGGGCGACTTGCGAAAATCGTCGCGTGGGTCGTAAAAGTCTGTATCGCACCAAAATCGTCAGGCAGAAACAATGGGCCGAACGTTGTGTGTCGCTGACTGTTCTCATTTTTCGCGGGAGGTCCCACGATCGAACCCGATCTCGGTCGGTTCGACTTCGGGGCCAATGATCATTAGGGTGTTAATCCTGTTAAGGTTTCAAAGGCAGGCCGTTGCCACCCCCCCCCCCCCCCTCCTCCCTTCGGCAACCCCGTAGGAGACGAATGCGAAGGGGTCTGAGAGTGGAAGAGGGTGGAGGGGTGGAGGGGGGGGGGGGGTAGAGGGTTGACCGTCTTCACGGTGTTTGGAAACCGGACACTGGTTAATCCGATTTGTCGGACAATGGGCCCGGGCCCCGTTAAAGGTGCCTCGCCCAGTTTTATTGGCACGCTCGGCCTTATTATTATTATTATTACCGCTTCCCTTTCGACGTCGCCTCGACAATTTCTCATCCCCGGGGCTTGTGCCGCGCGGCATGTGCAAAGTGTGCGATTGTCGTGGGGTATATGCGTGCGCACGGCAGGTGGGCTGCGATTTTTGCAATCGCTTTCGACGAGTCGGTTCAGCGGATTTTAATCTGACGGTGGCGAAGAGAATGACATTTTTCATGATTGTAGTGCGGTAGATAAGTTTGAGAACTACCGACCAGTCAAAAGTGGAGTCTGACTCTAAGTAATCGTGACTTTTGCCGCATGAAACATTTAACTTCTTAATACGCTCTTTGGCGCTCATAGATGTAGGTAAATGATTGATTGTTTTTTTATTTTGCAAGTTCGAACACATTCACTCGTATCGTTCCGACAAATTGAATTGACATGAGACCGTCAGTAATTACAGTGTGGATGCATGTTTAATGAATGGGATGGATGATGCGTGAACTAGGGTGAGAAAGTTTGTTTTTCTAAGTCTATTGTTTATACGGTGTTGCTGTGATATAACGTTATATGCTGAGTGAAGTTGGGTGGTGATGAAAAGGGTTAAAGGCGTGAGCAATGTCTTATTGGATGAGCGTTATGTAATCCTGGATAAGCTGGTATTAGATGGAGCCGTGTCCGCTTGTACAGAATATTATGTAAGTATGTCATATTATTTACCTATGCCATGTATTGGTATCAGCTTAAGTGATCACATTAATTTGACAGACAGATTTTATAATATTTTGCTCTTTGGACAGTTCATGTTTAAAAAAAATATTCAGGTTGCCGAGTATGTATTATATTATAGTTTTTTAAATAAAACGGCCAAAAAAATCTTTTTTTTTTTATGTAAAACACACGTTAGAACATTGTCATGGCAAAGCCATAAAAAAATACAAAATTAATAAAATTTTAATTTTAATTTTAGCAGCATCAAATACAACACCGCTCGAATATACTCGAGTGTGCACGGTTTGGCCGGTTTAGCGCGCCCGAATATACTCGAGTGTGCACGTTAAGGGGTTAACGCTGACTAAGCCCCCCCCCCCCCCCCCCCCACGCATCCCCTACGAACCAACGCGCATATTGCACCGAATTGGCGCGTAATACGACTCGATTCGACAAAGGCCGACGGCGCACGATTAATTCGCTCGCGCTTGATACGTCACCGCGATCGTCTCTTGTTACTACGCTGATCGCTGGAACACACTGGGACACACAGGCCATTGGCCGGCCAGTATGTATAGGTCAGTATTGGTGCTCGCGATCACGAGCGAAATTGACGTCGCTTATGCCGATGCCGGAACGTATTGCGCGCCGATCGGAAATACGGTCGGCCGATTGTTTTCGCATAATTGTCGGGCGCGCGCGGCGTACGGGGTGCGAATTAAGCCAATTATCGGCGAATATCCGGAAATTAGCGTATCGCGCGCTCCAGAAAGGGTTTATTGGGCCAACAAAGTGTGCGGCCTTTATGGGCGTCCTAATGGGCTCGCTGTCGGCGGAATATGGGCGGACTGCGAGCAGCGACGAGAGCACGTTACTCGCGCTCGATCTAGCCGCGCGCGTACAGGGTGGCGCGAAAGTAGCTGTCCTGGAGTTTGGACGAGGTTGTCAGAGGCTGTGAGGATCGACGGTGGGGCGGTGGGTCGCGTCGGTTGGTTCTGGGGTTGGGTCTTGTATAATTTGGCAGATAAGTGTTTCCATTGTATGTAGAGTGATATGAAGCTGGTATATATATTTTTATGCCTTTTATTATAAAATATTTGCCTGGGAAAGATTGCAAAGATTACGATGTGCATATCAACAGCGGCAGTGTGCGTAGGGTGTTTCAAAAGCACGCTGAGTTATTACGCTAATTGTAGCGTTGTTACAAAGTCGAACAAAAAACACTCAAATATACTGTCATAATACCTACATACAATCGCATTACCTAATCCTTAAACAAATTAATTTCATTATAATATTTCACCCAACTCGATTGCAAAACGAATAGCAGCCTACAGAACATATCTTCCCAATCGAACACACCCCATACAACCTCCCCCACCCCACGAACCACCTCTCCATCTACCGATCTAACCGAACGAACGCGTTCGCCTCACAATACTCTCCCCGCATCCTCTTTGCCAAAATTACCCCCCGCGCCCCCTCGGAACATCAACCCAATTTTCGAAAACAGGCCGCAACAATGGCGCCCCGAACATTGACTCCGTTCCGCGTAAGAGCTACAAATTTTGCGCTTGCTCGTCCCGCAATGTCTTCAGATTACCGTCCGCGAAGCGGGGGCCCTCCTGGGGTTCGTTCTTGCGCGCGCGCGCGCGCGCGGGCGTCCTTGCACAAACTCGACTTCTTCGTCGAATTTCGGCCGACATTCGCGTACCTGGCGACGCGTGCACCCCTTCCGGGAAGTAAAGTCTGTCGGGACCGACGCATACCGTGGACAATGGATCGTCGATGAGCTCCGAAACAATAAGCCTCGCCTCTCCTATTCATCGGCCGACTCTCTCGCAGCCACGTAGCACAATTTTTGGGCCCGTGCGCCTCATTTTTCTCTCCACCACCCCCTCCCTCCCCCCGCACCCCGCCGCACACACCCCTCCAGTTTTAATTAACATTGACGGCGAGCGCGCCGGCGATAATCCAATTTATATTAATGGCGGTTGCGATATGGAACGCCTGGTCGTAATGCCCCGGAATAACCTGGAAGTTGACTTTTCGCCCAGGTATAGGAGACGGTTATTGGCCGCTTATGGGCATCGTTAATGCGTTAATTGCGTTTGGGCGCTGTTCGGAGTAACTGAAGATTCGGCGAGATATTTATGCGCCTGTGCGCAGCCCGCAACGGCGAGGACTTTTTTCTTTTGTGTCGCGTCACGAGGAAAAGGAAAGTCATGCGATGACAGTGTGTGATTTTCCGATCGCTGTGTGCATGAAATTCCCTCAAGGTCGCTGGATGAACTGAACGATTTGAATTAAGTGTTAAAATGTACCATTTCGGAACTACAATTTTTTAGAGGCCACTCGTTTAACCCTTATGTCAATAACCGAGTATCCGGGTAGCCACCTTAACACATTTTGTAAGCAATATTTTCTTTTAAATTAAAATTTGTTGCAAGCCATCTTGAAACTGCATACAATTTTTATTTCGCACTTTCTTCCGCGTTTTTGAGGTTCGCACAGAAGGGGAACCTGTAATATTGACAAATCGCTTTGGATTTTTGATTTGAGACAGAAATTACAAGCTGCATCCTGTCGGCCAATTGACAGCCACGAGGACGAGACGCTCTCTTCGGTGGCCCATAAATCCGCCATTTCGTAATATTTTGTCACGAAACAATTTTGGCGGGGTCTTCGATAGTACCTTAAAACTTACCTACAATTGCTCGAAGATTGCTCATTTCTTTCCTTCCAAAAAAAATAAAAATCGTGAGAAACAGCTCGATTTCGAGCGTTTTCTCGTACTGCCCCCCTTACGAACACACCCCCGCAACTCTAAGCATCCCTCGCGCAAATAATCTCGCAGCCCCCGCTCTGCCGAAGCGCTCATATGATTTACGGCCCCCTCCCCCCACACCTTTATATTATCGACCTCCCGTTAACAATATCGCGTCAACTCGTTTGTCGATAATGATCTCGCACGTTTACGACGCCAGGAAGCGAAAAGCCGAATCCTCCGGCGACCGACGGAGAGAAAGAGAGAGAGAGAGAGACAAAGAGAGGTTATGTTCAGCCCGGCAAAGCGAGACGGACTCTTCACGGCTCCTCCATTCCCTCAGTTCACCTCAGCAAGACCCTGCCATTGGCCGCGACCGTCGTCCTCGGGGTACCGTACGCAATAAAACTGGCCCCGACTGTATAACGGAGAGGGCATCCGAGGTACCGCATCCGAGGTACCGCATCCGGGGATCCGCCGATGGGACATTAGGAATTGCCCAAATTCTGGAGGAGTCGCATTGTGACACTGGCCAGGGTGCTTAACGATGCGACGGCACTGTTAATGGCTTTATGCCTATATTGCACGTTTCGCAGCGACTATTTCGCACTCGCCTATTGCACCCGAGACTTCTCCTGCATCGCGAGAAGCGTCGTAAAGTATCGCCGATGTTCGTAACGTTTCGAGAGGGTGGCCGAAGCGGGGGGTTGAGGGAGGCCGAGGACGAAAATATGATCTTCGGCCACTTCCGTTCGCCCGGGATAGAGCAGCAGCTTGCTTTGAGACTGGCTGGGGTGGAGAGTCGTAAAAAAAAATGGTTCTCAGGTGCCTCGGTGATGTTGGGCGAGATGTGTAAGTTTTGAATTTTTGTGGGGAGGACGCTCGGTCGAGCGCT
Source organism: Anoplius nigerrimus (assembly GCA_914767735.1). Lineage (NCBI taxonomy): Eukaryota > Metazoa > Arthropoda > Insecta > Hymenoptera > Pompilidae > Anoplius > Anoplius nigerrimus. The sequence goes on from OU612090.1 coordinate 11,926,979, forward strand.
TTGAGGGACTCGGTTAAAGTAGTGTGGTTGGAAGAAGTTAGGGAGTTGGATGTTAAGGTGGAGGAGGATGGGGTGTGAGGGGGGGTGAGGCTGGATGGGGTTGTTGACTGAGGACGTTGATGATTGAGTGAAATTTAGGAAGTAATTTTGTTGGAGCAGAGGAAGATGTGTTTCAGGTAAATTGGTTGAAAGCTGTGATTCGATAGGGATATTGCGTTAAGAGGGGTAAGAAAGGGAAAACATAAGTTGGAACTGAAGTGTTCAGCGGTAGATGTTTTGAGAATCAGGTTAAGAATTGGAAGTAGTCATATTCGACGTTGAGTATTTGTCATTGTCAAGTAACGAAGTACGTAGAAGATAATAGATGTACATAGAACAAACATAGACCAAAGTTAAAGGCACGAAACAGCGATTAAAACTGTTGCGCGTTGACCAAGAAATGCTGATTTGAATTTTCGTAAATACAAAGCATGATGGTGTGAGTATTTTTGAAGACTCGAGTGAAAACTGTAATTGGAAAAAGGTATAAAATTTTATAATGAGAGCAATTTCCTAGAAAGTACGAACCGCAGAGAAGCAGAATATTGAATAAAACTAGCAAGAAAAAATCCCATCTGAATAAATCCTTATTACGAATCAATAAATGATTCTATGAAAATAACAAACTGCAATGAATGTCCAAACGAAAAAGCCACATTTTAATAACGGTTTATTATGAACCAGTAAACGATTAAACAAAAATACCAAGTAATACCTCACTCGCCCAGACAAAATGTTATCACCGTACGCTATAAAAAAAAAATAAATTAAAACAGCGAACGACCGAAAAACGCATTAAATAGGGCAATGAGGGAGACCTGTCATTTTAATTGCATGCAGAGTTCAGCGACGGCGATGGCACTTTGATAGTTTCGGTTGGGAAGCCGCAAGGTCGGGAAAAAATGATGAGACCATGCGGCCTCGAATCAGCCGTTATCGTCGGGATGAGTGGAAGAAACGAAGGAAACGGCATGCGAGGAGCATATGGATATACTTGAAAAGAGTTCGAAAGATTCTATATCGTTTCGCTCTCTCACGGTTCGCAGCTACTCGAAACTCTCAATGTTATCGCTCCTCGTTGGCCTTTCTCTTGTTCTTGCACGGATCCGAAAAAAACGCCAGCTTTAGTGTCAAGGTTTCATCAATGTGTACACACTCGCGTGTATCCTCGAAGCTTGCGCTCGCTTTGTTCGACACTTCGAACGATGATTGTACGTAGAAACATTAACATTTACAGTTTGACATTTACCATGAAAATAATATTGTTTATCAACATGTACGTGAAGAAAATCTTATTTCAGCGTGAAGTTTTTTTTTAACGACGAAGCGGCCAAGGCTGTAACCTGTGAATTTGTTATTAGTGATAGCGATGTTGTTTTATAGTTTTTCTATTTACCAATAGTAATCTAATACTGATCAGATGTTGGTAATAAATTACACTTGTCACATGATTGGTCTTTTTTTATTCGTAGCGCTGATCAGCTGTCGAATCTTAAAACTTTCAGTTACCAATCCAGAATTATACGGCCAATGATAGCGAGGAAGGCATTCTTTATTTAATTTTTCCACCAAGCATTAGTATATAGATAGGAATATTTTACTAATTCCCTGTGACAGCTACATAAATTTATTATCACCGGATAACCTTTCAACTTCTTGCAATTTACTGACGAAATCCAGAGCAGAAAGTTGCAAACTAACCAATGCTAAACAATACAATATTTGCAGAAGAAAATAAGTGCTCTCATTAAAATTATAGCACGCTCGGTTTTTTGATAAATACACTTACTTCGTTAAAGATATGTAAGCATTTCATTCGCCTTACATATTACGCTAAATTCAATTCTAAAATCAGGTCAACAGACCAAACAATACTAACCCTACAACGCAAACAGTACTAACGCACACTACACTCTTACAAACCACCTTTACCTTCGCGCAAATATGTAACATCCGGCTAAATGTCCGCCGAGCAACTTAGGTACACAAGCATCAAAAAAGCAAATAGAGGCACACACGCCGTGAGTCCGACTCTACGGCGTAGATCCTTTCACATTTCCGCTTGCCTCCGACGTAGGACGCCATTGTTCGGCCGACATCTTTAGGGCCGCATTAATGGTCTTGCCACCGTGCGAGCATCGAGTGCTGTCGCGGCTAGATGAAAGACTCCTTTTCCCCCCGACTGACTTTTTCGTGGGCACGCTTACGAGATTTCGCCCGCGCGCCCGCGCGCACGCACACGCACGCACGCGCGCGCGCGAGACCTCTACACGGGAAGTGCGTTTAGTGAGGCAGCGCTAATTGACACGGTCTACGATGCGTACCGTCTACGTGGATGTTCCGAAAGATGGAACACCCGGTAGCGAGGATCGCTCTTCGTCCATTCGCGTGACTGCTCGAACGTTCTCCGACAATTACGATGTGTCAAGCCCGACTGTCCGATGTTTAGACACGACCTTAGCGAGGAAATGATGGATTTTTAATAATTTTTGAGGTTTGGACGGACGCGGCGTTCCTTTGTCGTTTTATTAGGTTGGCAAGAAAGTAATTTCGGTTTTACAATCTGAAGGAGAACTCACATTTTCATACGAAGAATAAACATTAATCAGCAATGCTGAAAACCGAAGATACACTCTTGCCAACCCAATAGATCGATGCTGGATTTGAGATTGGGTTTAACGTTTGAGAATGGATTGGAGGATTGATGTGAAGCCGAAACATATATGCACTTCGCTAAAAACATGTATAATAACCTATTTTTAAATTTACACAACGAAGGAATGTACATTAGGTATAATATACGACAAAATGTCTATCCAATTCTTACACCTATGTCATACTTTAATCATACAATGTAACAATGTTGTTTTCCTGTGAACTGTAAACATCGAGAGTCCTTAATTGTAATTTTTATTATTTCAACGCTCACGTATCAGAACACAGTGATTAAATCGCAGTTCGATGCAAAGGAGTTCCGACAAGCAGGTTGCAAGTAAGATTTCATGTCCAACGAGGTCGGATGCACTCCTCTGATGCATCTGCCTGTCGCGATAAGTGAGGCAAGCATTTTTTAGGCGTCAGTCCGTAAGCCAAACAAGTCCCATGAGATGTTTCGAAGAGATCACTCTTACTTCTCTCTCTCTCTCTCTCTCTCTCTCTCTCTCTCTCTCTCTCATACACACGTACTCTCTCACTCTCGTTTTTCGTCGAAAAACGGAAAAAAAACGCGGCAAAGGAGCAGGAAGTAGGAAGACAGGATATATCCGATCCTTGAAACGAATTTTGTGAGGATGAAACACTTGAAGTGCTCACCAATTACTGTCCCGTATACGCGCGCGATTTAAGTGGCTTGCCTAATTTCGTTCTAATTCCGGCACTTATGATTTACCTTCCCTCGTGGTTCTCATGAGGGAAAAAAGAAGATTTAAAAACGCCGACCTACCCTCCTCTCGCAAGGCAGGCAACTGCCGGAAAATGAGACGGAAGTGTAGCACGGGGAATGTAGTCACGTGATGGAATGAGAGGGTGGATAATTTTTCATGAAAGAAAATAAACGGAGTACGTGAGATGTGTTAATTGTCGGCGTTATTAATTATCAGCGTCCGATTGCAGGCGAAGTATTAAGTTACAGTTAAGTGCTTTTTTTGCGTTTAAGTAACGATTATAATATGATAAATAATATTGTATGTATACTTGATAGGCAACATATAGCCGAGAAAGCTCAAAACTTGAATGAATTGAACTTTGATGTTCTGATGCTTATACCATTATATTTATCAATTGCGAATTAACGTTCTGATAAATGTTGTAATTTATCTTTGTCGGATGCTTATGGTATATTGAGAAAATAGTAGTGATAGCGGAAAGTAATAGGGCATAATGTACGAAGTCTAAATGTGGCAGTTCTAATTCTTTGCATTCGGATTCAGAATTCTATACATTCTGCACTAAAGATCAAAATTAATCCCAATTAAAATACTAACAAATGTATATTAATTTTCTAGCTTATTACCATAAACAACAAATTCAACTCCCCTGAACCTTTTGCTCAAATTGCTTTTTTAAATACACTTACTTCTACCCAAACAAATTCTTCTAACATTACATAATTCTGGTTCTCCGATTATTAACATTCAACATGCTGAACTTCTTCACTTGAACTTAACTTAAACATTTGAAATAAAATTCCTTTCTATGAAATCTAATACCGGTACTAAAGAAACATTTGTCGTAAATATTGACTTTTTCGCCACCGACCCATTAGAAAGTGATACCATAACCGAGGAAGTAACACTTAAAGCGTCCCTAAATCCACCCAAAACCTACAGTCTAACAGACAGAAAAACTTTTTTACGTCAATATACCACACCCCTTCACATTTCACTTCCTTTTCTTCGAGTTAAACGATCTGTTCAATCGTTCTACTATTCTACTGACTAGGTATTCACCCTACCTAATACCCTATATTCAAAACCGATCTTACCCAAAAATCTGACATATCAGACAGATGTACAAGTACCAAAATGTCCGGAAAGTTCGTCAAGTTAAGCCCTGAAAGCGTTGAGCAAAAGATACCGGTACAGAGTAGTGCGAAATTGACATGACGTTGCGGCTAACGAGCCTCTCTTACGGTTGTTAGTACCGTTTTCGTTCGGTCTCACAGTGGTACGACTGTCCGACGATCGTCGTCTGTTCTCTCTGTCGGCGAGTCGTAAAGCTCTCACGACTTAAGTAGCCTATCGCCAGCCTCTTCATCGACCGCCGCTCGCGCGACACTCGAAGATGCGCTTACACGCATCGGGATCAGAAGAGAAATTGAAGATGTCCGAGAGTGAGAGAGAGAGAGAGAGAGAGAGAGAGAGTGAGAGAGAGAGTGAAGAAGGGAGAGGGGAGGATGGCCAAAGAAAGAGCATCATCTCCTGCCAGAACAGATGTGGCGTTACATTTGCGGCAGGCGAAAAACATGTTTCGGTTAATGGCGAGCTGTAAGCTTCCATGTTCATTGTTCGATGCAGATTTAGGTTATGTTTGGTGAAGATTGTTTCTGTTTCCCGATAAACCCGGAAGATGATCAAAGAGTAATTTTCCAGCATTTCTTTCTGGAAAGCTAACCGAAGCCATCGATTGAGTTATTTGATTTATAGCGGTTCACCCTGTAATTTGTACAACGATGTCCCATTCGCAAAATCGGCATCGTCTATGCTATAGGCAAGAGATCGTTAAGGCAGAAGATCAAGGAGGTCTGGCGGTGAAATTACATTTTTTAATTATGGCCGGAGCGAGTTCATAATTGGTGCTCACTACGCGGGGGATGAAACTTATTAGTCGGCAAGGCTTTACCGTCCTCGGGGATGTAACATGGCCGCCCTGTGGAAGGATATCGTCGGGAATCAGCCAGGGACGCATTCGCATTCCAACCCTTGGCATTTCATCGAACGGAAGTGAATCTGTCGAACTCTGTCTCCATCTTTGCTAAGGAAACCCGTCCCAATAGCATAATATATTGACTACATACCTATGTAGGTACCTAATGTTAACAGGACATTGAATCTTATTTATATATATCAAATATTTTTTTTGTAGTCGAAAATTAATTTTTTTCTTACATATCAATCAAACATTTACTTCATATTGCGGAGAAATATATTTTTCAATTATGAAGAAAAGATATAAAATATTCTTGTTGTATTGATAATAATAAAATTATCTTTTCATTGTAAAATATTACTTAATTCACAGTTACACGTTTATATCACCATCAACAGGTAAATGTTCACAATTATCCATTAGACATTACTTCGATTACATTATCGTTTCCCGTTTCCAAAATATAGCCAAAGAGATAGAAACCGTTACAATACCAATCATTACAAAAATCAGTACTAGCATAAAGTACAATAATAGTTTTTAATGTAAGTATAACACTCTAATCAATTAAAAACTAAAATGAGTATGGAGCAAACAAACGTACATTACCTATCATGTTCCAGCCGAATGTAAAGGTAAAGTAAAATCTTGATGACGGGCACCTTGTAATGCACGGGAAGGAGATACGGACTTCGATGATCAGACATGCGCAGTAGAAAGAATACAGATTGAAATCTGGCCAAAAGTAAATAGGAGCGGCCCTGACGCTAATCTCGAGTTAGGTGGCAACATTTTCTTGTAGACACCGAATATACGAACCCGTAGCCAGTGTGCGATATGCTCAAACTTGTACCGGTGTATATAGAGCACGTACATACGAGTGTACCGGGTGTTTCGACAGAAACTCTCCGGCGGGAGATCATCGACTTTATTTTCTGTCCTTACCGTAAACAGATAATGCTTAGAAGCAAAAATCAGATTTTCTTCATTTGTTTATTTCTTGCTCGATGAATTAACCAACTTTGTACTATAGAGTGTTTCAAAATCTTTAGGATACGTATTAAATTGCAATAGGCAGTTAAAATTATATCCTCTTACGTCGCATAAACTGAAAACAACAAAAATCGTATCATAAATCTTGCCATAGCACAAGCTCTACCTTCTACACATATTACATAAAGAAACAGCCAAACAAATCTGTATCACTTATCAAACGAAGTCAACAGAAACAGGTCCGCAAATCATAAACCAATTAACAAAACAGAAAATAATCCCACCGATAAAGACATAAACAATTTCATCAATCGATTCGTTCACGCACCAAAACAATTAACTAAAGCATTCAGACTTGCTAATCAATTAACGTGCTCCTACTATACCCTAAAAATTCGGTTTGGAGGGTGACTGCCATTTGACCGTGTCAAAGGAAACACCCGGTAGACACACTCGCCAATGTAGGATGAGTCTGTGTGTAACAGCACACGGACGCAGGAAAGTGCACGACCGTAGTCGATGTAGATAGGATTTCAGCAGCTTCGTACTTTCGCACGCACACACGCGTGGCCCGCCTTCTCGTATGTGAGCGCACACATTCGCACCTCGGATTACACGGATTGGGAAGAGAATGAAGTCTCGGGCTCGGTCGGGATACGAAACTTTTGCGAGACGGCTGCAGTCAGTTTCCCTTCGCGTTTCGCTCGCAGTGCGTAAAGAGAGACTTTTGCCGAATTCGACGCATCAACGGAACGCAACGTCGACATGATGAACGATGAGAGGAGAGAGAGAGAGAGAATTTTGACAGAATCGTGCGAGGGTTGAACAGAAGACACGCTTCGCAGACTCTCAGGTCAATATGCTGTTTGATGGGAAGTAACATGGCAAAAAATAGACAGAAGAAACGTTAACCAAATGGGTTTTGATATATTTTTCATTAGACATATAAAATTTATTTTATAGAGTGATCCTAAAATAACGCCTATATCCCCAAAATGTATATGTTTAATTAAAGAAGGGTCACTAAAATTAAACTCATATTGATTTGTGTATTTTTCATTAGGTTAGTGTGGTTGTTTGATAGAGGCGTTTGTAATGAAAAATGGCGGATTTCTGCACGGTAAAGTTTAGTTTGTTTGTTACTGAGAAAAATGATATTAAATAGGTAGTTTGTGTAGTGCGTAAAGAGAAATCTAAGGCAGAGTAAAGAAGGATTTAATTGATACGAAGAGTGTGCTTGCGATGGTTGGCTGGAATAGAGACTTTTTGAGAGTGTCGTTGATATTGGAATATGCCGTCAGTCATTATTTGAACGAAGCGTACTCTCAAGTTAAACCTTATCCAAACTATTTTATGAGATCGTATCTCTCAGATTCTGAAAAACGATCGGTAATTCTGTATCTCGAATGATCACGCATAAGCATTTAAACGAAACAAATGCTTGTAAAATGTGTATTTACGTTATTAATATTTATGTTATCAAAATTAACAGCGTATGCAAACGCACACTTCAGGTCAGAAAAACAGTTCAGCGCCTTTTATTCTACTACCTATAACTACCGCGTTCCAAAGCATGCAACGAAAAACTCAATCAATATACGAACAAAAGTAATAACACAAAACTGCTCCATCCTCCGTACGATACGAAAAGGAACAAATTCCGTTCCAAGCAAAATACACGGAAAACCACCCAAGAGTCGCATAAACGAGACAAACCCTAAACAAACACTCTCTATCCGACTACTGTTACACTCCGAATTCGCCGAAAGTCAACGCTCATCCCCGACCTCCTTAGTTTCCAAGGCGCAATTACGCACGCACCCTGATAAAATGATTACCGTACACCGATGTGGAATCCTATTCCGAGTCTGCGCGTGCGCGAGCACGAAGCTTAATAAGGCATATAATGATCTGGCTTGCGCGAGTCAGTTAATTAGCAAGCGCTTTAGCAGCTTGGACGAGGCCAGCAGCGATATTGCTACTCGCCAGTACCGCGCGCGCGCACCGCCCCCTCCATTCGCCTAGCACCACCTAGCACCCACTTCAGGCCGTTCAGCTCGGCGAACGCCGGAAAAACTTTGCCGGCCGAGAATTATGCATTCCGGACGAAATTGGATAAGGCGCGCGATGCATAAAAGCACGGAATCTTTAACGGGCGGGATTTATGAGGAGGGTTACCCAGTTCTTCATGATCCTCATGATGTGCAGGGTCTTCATGGTGTTTGTGTACTGGGTTAGTTTCTTTGGCGGTCGTTGATGCTGGTAGTTGTGACGTGCTTGGGCAGTGAATGAAACCGGACATGGGGACAGTGGACAGTGGACTGAAATAAAGTTTCTTGTTAGGAATATACGGTGTACGTGCGGATCATGCATTATTTTTTGATAAAATGGTGATGTAGTGATTGCGGGATAGCGCTTATGTATATCTGCGATGGTAGAGATATGGACCTACGGACATATTGATGTTGTTTTTGGAGATTGCTTATTAGAGAGATTAAAATTATTTTCGTACGTAGCTTACTTACCGAAAATTGACATACTTATTGTTAGAATCTGACTATGCCAGACCCCACGGAGAGTTTCTTCTAAACCTACATATACAATGATCCAGCAAAATTAGCTTATTACCTCCTAAACTGAAAAAACATTCTCCGCAAAATCATTACATTTATTCTGACCTTTATCTGCACCAATATTTATTCAACAATTTCACCCCAAAAAACGTTTTTATTAAAGCGCCAAGTTTTACTAACACTACATATATAGTAACCCAGCGCAATTCCCTTATTAGCCTCCCAGCGCTGAAAGAAGATTCTCGAGAAAATCGTAACATTTATCCCGACGCCGCTCAGTCCATTCGCATCGGCGATGCTTTACTGCGCGCTGTAACTTTCGCAATCTGTAAAAGCGCGCTTATGAGCGCGTCGCTACGTTAATCGCAATTTTCCCCGATTACCGTTTTACTGCCCGGATCGGAAGGGTGGTTGGGCTCGCTCCCGGCCAATGGGAAGGCCCGAACGAGTTCGCGCGCACCAGCAACGGGCTCGTACGCGATTTTGTCAGATCAGGAGTCGTAACTGCGCGGTGCCCAGTACCTTATTGCCACCCACCATTTAATACGCCGGTATACACCCGAACCCGAGGCTTGAGCACATCCCTAATATGCTTCCCGGCATCTACAGGGTGTTCAAAAACAAACTAATTGGACAGTTGCATTCTTCCTCGGGAAAATTAATTCTGTGAAAATTGGCACATTACTTATCGTCTCGAGTCGGAGCTTGAACATATGCTCAATATGCTATTCAACGTATACAGGGTGTCCGAAAACAAACTAATCAGACAGTTGCATTCTTCCTCGAGAAAATTTATTCTGTGAAAATTGGCACGTCACTTATCATCTCCGGTCGGAGCTTGAACATATCCTCAATATGCTATTCAACGTATACAGGGTGTCCGAAAACAAACTAATTAGACAGTTGCATTCTTTCTCGAGAAAATTAATTCTGTGAAAATTGGCATAAGTATTACTTATTGTCTCGAGTCGGAGCTTCCTCAATGTGGTTTTTAGCATATACGTGTTGTTGTAAAACAAACTGTTCAAGCGCCAAATTTTTGCCGACAAAAATTAATTGAGTGGAAGTGAACATATTATTTGTTACCCTGAGTCGAAACTTGAACCTATCCTTATTATATTTCTAGGCATATATTGGGTGTTCCAAAACAAAGTGTTCAGCCAACAAAGTCTATGAGAAAATTAATCGTTAGGAAGTATACATGAAAACCAAACTGCTGAATGACTAAATTATTTATCACAAAAATAAATTGTGAAAGAGGAAACAAACCTCGCCGAATCTGTTCAATAAGTCTGCATGACAAAAGGATGCTTGACTTGCTTTAGTACTAATTTCCTAGGCGCCGAACATATTATCACCAAATAGAACTTCCACATATTATGTAGTAACGGTCAAACCGCATTGGTCATCACCGGTTCTCGTCCGATCACCGCAGTTAAGCAATGCTGGGCATAGTTAGTACCTCGATGGGTGACCACTTGGGAACACTATGTACTGTTGCTAATATCCACTACTTTTTTTTTACATTAAACTTTACATTTAAGTTTTGGTTCTCAAGTGATCTTAATAAAGTTAATTATGTGCGAGAAGTCGACCTGTCAACCAATGGTAATCGCAGACTATTTCTTCTGCTAAACAGAATATGCATGAGACGCAGTTAATTTTGGTAGTTGCTGTATTCAGCAGTAGGAACGGAGATTTGAAGCGCGACATTCTAAAATTCGTCCAGTCATTTAAATGTTAATTGCGCGCGCGGAGGATAATCCGTGCATGAATTGCATTCGGGTCCGTACTGAGAACACAGCATGCCGCAATGTCAGTCTCTACTAATACGAGAAGCATACGGTATACGGCCAATCCACCTACGAAATTATATGCGACACACTGCGCATGCGCCTGACGCTAAAAATGATATTTAACCATTTTATAAGTCTTTAGAAACTCGACTCGTCATTTAAATGCTTATTTACTAAAGCGCGAGGCATGATTGTTATGATACGGATAGTTAAGTGCTCTTGTCAACTGTTTTATTTGTTGCGCTGTTAATGCTTTTCACGTTATTCGAAGAGCACTAATTTTCTGAAGTCATTGTTGTTATTGAACACATGAACATCTAGCATATCATAAACCTCGGTTCTTAATTTTACGTTCACAAAATATATTAAACCTACAATGCTTCATTCCTGTATTTGCTCATGAATTACAAAATTTCAGCGTTCAATGATCTGAGTCTCTATTACGTACAAATTCTGTGCAAAAGTATGATGTTTTGCAAATCTATAATACAACTTTCAATTCTTGTCGCTTCGTCTGCCTATCAATTATTTCAACAACAGATTCGTTCATCCTGCAGATAATCGTTTCTCGAAACAGTTTCCAATGAGCCTACAGTATACACGCAATGTACAAAAATCGTATTTTTGCGAACCTGCATGATTCAGCTATCAAGCGATGTTCACTCATCTACATGTTAACTACTTTAAAGATAGAGGCCCATGTTCCATCACCGCTTAACCGTCGCTCCACACAGTATCCAGTATCGTCCTGACAAAACATTCGATTTTTCAAATACCTTTCACATACTACTACTATGACTGTTTTCAAACAATGACCGAATGATCAATCGTTCATCTACCCATTAACTACTCCGCAGACAAACCCGAGTTCTTCTACGCACCTAACCGTCGCTCGAAACAATCTCCAGTATCATCCTGACAAAACGTTCAATTTTTCAATTACCTTTCAGGTACTACTACCTATTAGAATTTTGTCTAAACAATGACCGAATGATCAATCGTTCATCTACCCATTAAATGCGCTGCAAACATAGTCCGCGTTCTACCCGCACCTAACCGTCGCTCGAAACAGTCTCCGGCATGGTCCTGATGAAACGTTCGATGATCCTACTCCCCCCCCCCCCCCCCGCCCATCCCACCCCCACCACAACCCCCCACTCGGCGTTCTCTCGATCGTTCTCGGGCTCCGCCGACATCTCGTCGACCCCACCTTCGGCAACCGCCAATCGTCGACGAGCTCCCTCTCAGCGTAGAGCGCCTCTCGCTTCGACTCCAAAGTATTGACCGAGTCCTCTCTCTCTCCCTCTGTCTCTCTCGGTCGCGCGAACGCCCGCGCGCTCTACTCGCTCCGTCTCACTCTCGCGCCGGCCGCTCGCACGCCTCCTCCTGGCCTCCTCCTGGCCTCCTCCTGGCCTCCTCCTAGCCGCCGCTGATAAGCGAGGGAGGCCTCCGCCATGATGGCCGCTGCCGCCGCCTTCGGATATTCTCCTAACCGGCGTTATCGCCCCGGGGATCCGGCATTATTTAACTCCGTCGCCGAACACGCGGCGCGAGCCTGCAGAACGGGCTAACCGTGAATTGTTTATCGCCGCCCGACCTGGATATTGATTATCTCGGATGCCGGGACGTTGTCGGATAACGTCGAGCGAACTTTACGCGGGCCTGATTCTATTCGCGCGGATTTGATGATTGGGACAGGGCTGGGTGGGGAGATTTGATTTTGAAGGACTCTGATTTTTTTACGTTGACGTTTGGTGGGTGGGACGATGCTAACTTTGTGAAGTAGGTATGTGCGAGTGAAGTATGGGCTTTGTTATTGTAATTTGTAGTTAATGAATGTGATAAGCTACTCTCGAAATGTCTAGTGTCATCCGAACTCAATATTGATTATCTCGGATGCCGGGACGTTATCAGATAACGTCCATCGGCGTCATTCGAATCCTCAACTCACCCTCGCTTCTGTTAAATATATATTTAGCATTAGTTGAATTTGGCGCTCGGTAACAGCTGAGGAACGCATCAGTCTGCTGGCGAGTGCCTATGTACGCATTCTGTCGTTTTTTCCGATCTGTGAATCGTACAAGAGAGTTAGTTACGTATAGGTAGCCCTCCATTCTGGCAACACCTATTTTTAATAAACACACTTTTCATATTTGCTAACTCTGCCCCCTTAGCTTTTCCAAGAGCTTCTTCCCACCGCGCAAATCCCCACCCTCCCCCCTCACCCCTGCAAGCATCTCCGATCCAACCCGCGTCCACCCTCGAAGACCCAACAATCTCGTCTCTCTCCTCAAACGTCTCAATCCACGTCCTCCCCCACCCCCTCGTCCCTCTCTCTCCGTCTTTGCACACTCGGCGGGTCCATCTTTTAAAGTAACGCAGGGCGGAAATTATTTTTCTACCCCGCGCATATAAGCGCGTGCACGGATTCCATCCGCTCTCCTCCCTGCCACCCTCCAGCAGCCCTCCAGCCACCACCCCTTCTCCGAAAGCTTGATGCCCTGGCGGCAGTCGTTTCGTACGGCATAGCCTAGAGCTCGTCGACGATTGGCGGTGGCAGGAGGAAGGTTGGAACGAGGGGAACGATGGAATGGGTGGCGCGCAAGGAACTACGGTGGTAAGACGAGAGTTGGATTTTGAGTGTGAGAAGGAGAGGGTTGGAGGGAGAAGGGGGGGGGGGGAGGAAGAGAGGAGAAAGTAGAAAGGGGATGCGGTCTCTGGAGGTGAGAAGGTAGAAGAGAGATGGTGGCGATATGTTCGGGGGGTACATGGGGAAGGGGAAAGTATGAGTGAGTGAGAGAGGAAGAGAGAGGGAGAAGTATGTGTGTAAAGGATGTAAGGTATATATAGTTGGAAACTGGGGGAGAGAGAGAGAGAGAGAGGAGCGTGTACGAGAAGAGAACCTATATACTTACAGTAAGAAGAAAGCGGATAGAGAAGTACATTATATGTACAGAGGGAGAGAGAGCGAGAGGTAGACGATCAAGAAGAGTAAATGACGTATAGTAAGAAAGAGACAGAGAGAAGAACATTTATGTTACGGAGTGAGAAGCGTGTGCGAGAAGGGAAAAGTGTATAAGTATAGTGAGAAAGAGAGAGCGAAAGAGAGAGAAGGGTGAGAAGGTACGAGCGCGGGAAGAAAAAAGTAAATACAGTAAGAGAGAGAGAGAGAGAAAAGGAGGGAGAGTCTTCAGAGGGAGACTGTGAGAAAGGGAGTATATAGAGTAAGGAAGCGAGAGGGAGGGGGGGTGCGGATGTATAGGTGAAGAGAGAGAAGGGAAGATCTTCTCGGATGCGGCTGGGGAAAATGAGAGCCTCGTGAAGCGCCATCATCCAGCATTCATAAGATATACTGGCGCATTTATCAGAGGTACTCTTCTTCCGGGAAATTCACGGCGGGATGCCGTCATGTCGGTGGAACATGTCCTGCGGATTGGGAGAGATTAAAACGTGCGATCGAAGTGTTGAATGCGGTTATTCGGACAGTACTGCCAATTAGAAGAAGCTGGGCATTCATTTGGATACGTAATTGCATGGATAATTGTTGAGAGCTCTGAACTTTGCCACTTTTTCGGGCGATGTAAATAGGTATGATCTTTGTGGGAGATTCATAGATTGTGAGCTTATATGTCAACAGATTATGAGCTTCTTAGTCGCTTGAAGAATTATAATAAGTGTTAGCGAACAATGAAATTTATTTGAATATGTTTAATTATTTACTGACAATTCTTTCGTTTTACTAAGTCAGACGTAAGAATCATGAATTATATTAAGCATACCTGACCATGACCCGCCCAAAAACATTTACTGACCGAAAATCCAGATTCTTACCAAATTTCAAGCGCGTATCACCGTGCTACAAGCCCACTCGACCCCAACACTCTCACAACCAGTGTAAACCAAACCCAGCACCAGCCCGCTCACCGTCAGCAAACACACGGAGACAACTCTCTCCGAACCCCGCAAGCTTCGATTGCAAACCCAGACCCCCCAATCTCTCGACTACCAACCCCCCCAATCGAACTTCGTAACAGTCTCCATCCCTCACCATTTACACCTAATGACATAGGCCGTATAGACGTCAGTGAAAACACACTCAAAAACTTCATTCGCCGCCTCCGCCATCCATCAATCTCAGATTCTTCTCACTTCACCCCCCCCCCCACCCCCACCCACCCTTACCCATCTCCATGCCTTCCGCTCCAGCCCTGCAAGGCGACATAATCCGGGAGCGATCCGTGCAAAAAAGTGCGGACATATGCGCGACCGTGTTTATGGGGAGGGGGAGCCTTTTTCGAGGTGAGGGGGCTGAAGGTGGAAAATTACCACCCGCGGCTAGCTCAATGACGTACGGCACCGTTCTGTCATTGGAATTTGATGATGCCAAGCCAACCCCATGGGACATAAATATTTACCGTGCTAGCCCTTCGACGCTTTCGGGATCGTCGGCGTAAAATCACTTTGCACCCTTTCGTTCGCCGACTGCGTATGGGGTGGGTATTGGTGCGTTGTCAGTGGGGACATAGCTCGTTGGGCCCAGTGATCGTTGTAATAAGCCGTGCGCGGAGTTGGTTTTGTATTTTGGCGGTCACTGGAAATGTAGGTAAAAGGTTTACAGAGTCGTAACTTGATGGGTTTCAATTTCTTTATGTTTTTGTTTCATTGGTTATGGAACATTTCGTTGCAGACTTTGTTCCAGTGAACGTTCAATTATCCAAATTCAATATTTCGGTTGGCTGCCCCGTAGATTTTATACTTAATAAAGATTATGAGTCGGCCGCTGCAATTTCGAAAGCTACGAAGATGACTAACCTAACATTACTTAAAATACTTAGTGGTAGTACTAGTATTAGTAGTAGTAGTAGTAGTAGTAGTACGCTAACAATACTTGAAACCATGTTACTGACATTTATATACTTAAAAATAAATACGTTATTAAAACGTAATATCAACTAATAAATACATATCTTATAGACAGGCACAATACGGATGTCATAGAACAAACGCGAGCAAGAATAACACTACTGAGCACAGTATCGCAGGTGTCAAACGTACTGCAAAGCCAGCATAAATAACGAAATCTAGTAATGAGTCTGCGCGTTCCTAACCTATATTCTTAACAGTAAACGTTTGCACGCAGCCGGGTGAGATTACGGCAGAATAAGCCGTGTAAGTCTACAAGGTCGTTTTGCATAAGGGGACTGGCCGGTGTAAGCGTTGTTCGCCGACACTCGAAATCAAGCTTCGAATTAGCTCGATGAGAGTCGCCGTTTCACGCTCGATTAATATTCCATGCCGACCCCCTCCTTTTACAGCCTCCACTTATGCTCGGCATCCCGACAGCAGGTACGGATTACCACCCTTTCGACAAGTGCGCCGGCCTGGAACCGCGGCAAGTTCACCCTGCAAAATAATAAACACGACCCTAACTCTTCTCCCCCCTCCCCCCCTTGGTTCATTCGACCTTCTCATCCTCACTTGACTCCGTACGAATCATCCGATTTAATCGGCCATCTCCCCACGCTTCAATTCACGGACGTGATACTCGACGTTATGAAACAATAATCTTGGATAATTAGATCGGTTCAGTATATATTATTAACACGCATGAACGTCTTGTATTTATTAATTGTTTTTATAGCTACTGGCACCTGATCGGTTAAATGGTGAAATAAGTAAAGAATGGTCTCAACGAAACGTTCAGATTAAAATATTTGAATTTATTTTAGTTACTTTGGGGGTCTATTTTTTGACAATGGGGTGGTAAGAGGTATATTTTTCTGTAGATTAGTAATGGGATGCGATTATTTTTTGTAAGTATTGTTGTATAAATGTGATTACGTTGTTAAAGGAATTACGATGTAATGATTACGAAATCCGCACCAAAGCCATTGGCAGTACAATCTATAGGTACTCGAATATATTCTTAAAATCGGTATAAATGACATACAATTTCTACTACTTTTCCAGTAGATACAAACTTAACATACCTAAACTACATACGTTCGATTAATAAAATTATTCCACAGGCAAGCTCAACAAAACCAGTTATTGATCAAGCCAAACCGACGGTACAATTCTCAAACACCTAATGCGAACATCTTCCGCAATCCTAACCTCACTTCCGCAACTCGACCATTCCCAAAATTCCTCTGCTCATCGAAAGCAGCCGACTGTGACTGACGCTTTAAGCGTCGGGCACGAAACTCAAAATCATGAACCTCCCGACCGGCGATGATCTACGATCGAGGCACAGTCGTTTCGCGAATTACACCGCGAATCGTGAAGCGTCGGGAACGATCGTTTCGAAACAGTTTCCGGCCAGCGCTAAATATCCGGCCGGGGCGAGCGTAAAGAATGACCGGAGCGTTCTGCGTTCGGCAAAAAAGCGGGCGGGCGATCGTCGAATTGGCTGCCGATTAATCGCTCCAAAATCGCTAACACCGCGACTGTCATGGCGGCTATCATGGACGTTCGTCATGGCTCGCAGACTCGATCGGCGTCCAACACGGTCGACCGTCACGTTTTTCATCGGCGCATTACATGCGGGGGGGATGTAAAATCTGCTCCGAGGGTTGGTTGGACGCTGCAGGCCGATAAAGTTGGCCGAAGTTTGCGTTCCGCTGTTTTATGGTTGGGGTGCAATGGGGGTGGTACGCTCGGCTGGATTTTTGGGAGTCCGTGAAAACGCGGTGAAATCTGTTTGGCATTGATATTTAGGGGTTAGTGCGCAAAAATTTGATTAGATATTATACGCTGGGCTGGATTTTCGGGAGTCCGTGAAAACGCGGTGAAATCTGTTTGGCATTGATATTTAGGGGTTAGTGCGCAAAAATTTGATTAGATATTATACGCTGGGCTGGATTTTTGGAGTCTGCGAAAACGCGGTGAAATCTTATTGGGATTGATATTTAGGGGTTGGTGCGCAAAAATTTGATATAACAGATAGCGTCTTACCCTTAATTTTTTAATTTTTAGCATATAAATCAATAATATTAGCGTTAATAAAGTGTTTTGTGAAATATCTGCTCTCATTCTTGTGATAATTCTTTAACACGTGCGCCGCCAGGTTAGTCAGGGCGTTAAATGTGACGGTGCAAAATTGCTCTGTAACTTTTTATCCGTTGAGTTGCGACCCATATATTATTTGACAAAAAGTGCTTGTATTCATGTGTTCTACCACACCCCAATTTTTCACCCTTGAATTCTGGCTCACCCTGTATAAATGATAATAGTATATAAATATAAATAAATAAGGAAATCAAAAACAAGTAAGGAACAGTAAGCGAAGTTAACGGTACTGAGATTGCCGAAATAATCGATGTGCATGCATATGGATGACGAACATTTTTTTGTCTCAATTGGTCTCGTTCCCTGACATATGCCGGTTAAGCAGGTTAAATCTCTTCAATATGATACTGACACGATTAATAATGCAACAAGCACATCCCTCGTAATTCGGGGTCAGTGGAAGATGATTAATCGCTGTCGCATCGCAGCTAAACACTGTAATCTCCCGTTACATCGGCACAATGAAATATAAAGGAGAGAAAACAAGAGTGAATAAGGGACTCAATATGTTGCCGACCGTCACTCCGTCTACTGTCATCGATCATCCTTCATAGTTATCAATAGTCATAGGCAATCATGCACCTATTACTATTAAAGCCTGATTTCAAGTAATTCATGTCTGCCGCTGAAATTTTTGTAAATGTCAAATTGCACTTATATTGACACATCTCAAGTAATACAAGATCGGAAAAAGGTTTGAATTTTCCCAATTTGATTGTACCAGCAAATCTTTCAAAGTAACAAGCAACCTATTGAAAATTACCTACATAATTTCAAATTCCTCGATATACCTATCTCAATACAATGAAAACATAAAAATCCCACAATATTCTCTTACACTATTCCTCACACCAGCATGCCATCACACTTACATAAGCACACAACACACAAAACTTTAGTCAATTAAAAAAAATTCAAGAACATATTTCACCCTCTCAGCTTACTCGCTTTCTTCCCATCATTCGATGCTCGTCAAACAATCCGAAAACTAAAAATTCCATCTTTCCACCCGTGCATTACAAAAAAATCACATCCCCCGCTATTCCACACCAAAAAGCATCGAATCACACTTATAATACATAAGAGCAACACTTCGGCCATCGAGGAGCGGGAACGAAAAACGAATCAGGCATTTCCTGTTCCACCCTCCGAACATATTCCCGCCCAGCCAATCATTCCCTCCGGCGATCGTATCAGCGTGACCCAGAAGAAGATCCTCGGCGGGGTGAAACGATCTCACCCCCCACCCCCACCCTGCCCGCCCTCCTCGAATATATTCCTTCTCGCCGAAGCCGAGAGCTGCGAAATCGGGCGGACTCGCGAATTCTTTCTTATTCCGTCCTAATTCGGCGGAACGACCGTAGTAAAACGAATCAGAGGGGGATCATGCCTCGAAATTCCTTCGCCCGATTACCCTCTGGACGCTCGTTTCTCCACCCCCCCCCCTCCCCCTCCCCTCCCCTACTTCTCTCGCCGCTCTGCCGTCCGCCGAATCGGTCCTCGGTCCTTTCCACTCGCCCGATGAAAAGTCGTAGGGACCTAGAGGGGAGAGGGGTAAGATGGGCATGGAGGGGGGGAGGAGAGGAGGAGGACATGTATTGCGCAGTGAGAATCCGATTGCTCGCGAGCGTTTTTCCAATTTCTATCGAGTTATCGAAAGTCCGCGCTTCCTTCGATGGCGAGAATTCTTTGATACGTTCGGTAGAAATCTGAGAGAGGTCGGAGGATTTCTGTCGGTCAGACGTTTTGATTTTTATCAGGTTTACACGCTTGAGTCAGAAATTAGAGATTAGGATGGTCGTTTGAATACGGGAGTGTGGAGGTTTTGTTTTGTGACTTTTGGGTAAAGTGGCAGTGAGCGTTTTGCAGAGGGTGGAGAGTGGGTGGGGGTGATTTGATGTAAATTTTTGGATAGAACATAACATTTTTTGGGGTGAAATACAAAAATTTTTTCTGAACTTTAAAATAGTCTATTTTATAATTCGAATAATATCACATATTGTGATTGTTAATTGTACGCTTACATTTCCAACAATGTCTACATTTTTTACGATTTTACTTTCAACCAACACTTTTCATTGAAATACAATACGTACTTATAAGAATTTACGCGTGGAGCCAAATAGTGTGTGAAATTGATTCTGTATGTAAGCTAATGAAATTGGGGTCGACGAATGCTAAATCTATCCATATGACGATGCTGTAGTTTCATAAACAAAATATGTGTTAACAGCAGTAATTTATGAAGGTCAAGCTAAAGTGCACCCGAGTCAAAAGTTACGTTGATCGATTCTTGATTTATTGACCCCAGAATTTTGTATTTTAACTCTTCCGATGTATATCGAAGTGAAAATATTTGCTGAAATTGTTTATGCATGCCCGATAGCGAAAAAAATGTATGTGTGGCAAGTGAATGAGCCTTTTTTACCGTAATGTAGCTTCGTAAAGAATATGTAGGTACGGAAGGGAAGGTAATTTATGAAGGATGAGCTACCGGGCAAACCGGAGGAACGTTTTGTCAACGGTTTCCGCTCAAGATGCGAAAGATGCCAAGGTCACTTTGGCCCATTACCGTTCAACTCCGTAAATGTGGAGATTCTGTAATCTGCAGATTTTGGGAACGATAAATGTAGATACCTGTACCATTAGTCCGGTAATATCTGCTCATACGATCTTGTAGTTTGGAAACGAAAGTGGAAACATTTGTTGAAACTCTTTTTAGATGTGGCACAGAAGAATGTGGATAGTTGGCATACGTATTGAGATACTATTTTTTTTTATGCTAAAGTAAACGTTTGTAATCTATTTGCACGCAAAACAATTAGAAGTAAGCCAAAATCATTTGTCAATGTCATTGTGCCGTTAGTGAATCAATTACAAAATATTAAATTATTATTAATCCACTAGTAAATATTGAACGTTGCCAAGAATGCATGTCAATTTTATGTTCTATATATTCATGAAACAACGCATATAACATACTATCGCCAGAATAGACAATACTATACTACCCTTTGCCTGTAAAGCTCACACTTGTCAAGTCTGATCATTTGATATTTCAACTCCGATTTCACACACTATCGATCATCACAATTTACTCTGTACTAATAAAAACACCATAAAAAGAATAAACATCAAAGTACTCATAGCATTTGCAGTATTCCTGCATCCTTCTTTTCTCAACCCTAATCACTCCCTCCCACCCTTTCGACCCTCAAATATTTCGACTGATCTCCAGCCCAGATTTTAAACCCGATTTTGTTCTGCGAACAATTCATTTTGTCCCTTATCTGCCGCGCGCCGACTCTCGCTGAGATTTCGACCAACACATTTGAACTCAGACTCACACACTGACACATGCCTCCCTTTACACCCCCTGCAACGATCGCGAAGCTCCCCGACAACAAACAACCCCCTTTCCATCCCTCGCGCTCGTTTTGGCGCGCGCGCGAACTTTCACACACTCACACTTATACATTCTCACGCGTAAACGCGCTCGTGAAGTCTCAGTTAAACGTGGAACGTACTATCTCTCGGATACGGACACGTATACGCATACAGTGTGAAACAAAAGTAAGCGAAGCGACGATCCTCGCGAGGTAAAAAAAAAAAGTGCTCAGAATAACTTCGGATCCGATACGGATCGTGAACTTTGCGTTAAAGTCTACCGATTTCGATGTATTTATCGGAGAGGTACTTGTCAACGTCTGTTTTCCAAGGGTGGCGAGCTGACCTGTTATGAGCGTACTTTGACATTACCAAAATTGCTCCAAGTTCCTTCTATCAATGAGTGCACTGACGGAATCTATAAAGATTGCACATCCATTGAGTATATATAATAAACACCCAATTAAATCAACCGTCAACCAAGGAAAACTTATGCATCCATTGACAAGAAACTGAGTTCGTAAATTTCGTAATATACCGTGACAGAATAAAAAAAGCAACTCGACAGAAGACGCTTCCCCACTATTCCTACAATTCGAGCTCCGTTCAGTTGAAACGTCAGAAATGAATATGGTCAGCCGAAGTGAAAATTCCCTAAATTCTGATCAGACGACTCTGACAACGTTCGTTCGATTAATCCATAATCATACGTAAGGCTGATCCGAGCAGAGAGTGTAGCCTGTGAATGCGTTCGCTGTGCGCGTGGGCGTGGGGGCTTTTACTAATTTTTGCCCGACACTGTACGCTGCCAGGCTGGAAGCACGCCGTAAGGCTGCGGCTTCGGGGGTCGCAGGTGGCGACGCTCAAAGCCAATTATGCGAACGCGCCCCGTCGTCGGGCGTCGTTCTCGCAAATCCCTATCCTTCGCACCTTCCTCCGTAGCGAGAATGATAGAGAGAGTGAGAGAGTGAGAGAGAGAGAGAGAGAGAGACGGAGAGGTAAAAGAAGAGAGAGAGGGACAGAGACAAAAAGAGAGAGATGCGGACAGAGTGTGAGTCAGAGAGACAATGTGGGAAACAGAGAGGGACAATGTGAGAAACGGAGTGAGAGAGAGAGAGAGAGAGAGAGAGAGAGAGAGAGAGAGAGAGAGAGAGAGAGAGCGCGAGAGAGAGAGAGAGCGAGAGAGAGAGCGCGAAAGAGAGCGATACACCCTCCGAGGGAAGAGAAGTTTAACTTGTCTGCGCTATAACGGATTAACGGCCGCGATTTATTCGCAAGTAATTGCTTCCGCCCTTTAATTAACTCGCATTTATTTCACGTAATGGCGACCGCCTGCCACCCGCAACAGAGAGTTTTCGCCGCTCCGCTCGCCAGCGAGGACGTGTACCTATTGCCCGATCGAGAGAGGAGGGTTGGCATTTTCTTCCGACGGGCTGCCGAGATTGACATCTTCGGAATTTCAGGGAGAGGGGGGGTAGTTAACAGAATTTTATGACGCTTCGCGAACGCGGATTGCTGAGGGAAGGTTGAGAGTTCGCTTTGGGGAGGATCAAAATTTTTCTGAGGAGATCAGCGGTCAATAAGCGAATTTATCTGTGGGGGATAGTTGCGAATTGACTGTAAGGGATGAATTGTTGATTTTGAAAGTGGAATAAGATGTTTTATTTTTGCGTTGGATTTTATAGCTGTTAGAAACGATTTCTCTTTTGGAATGAAAGCAAGGCGATGTATTTTCTTGAAATAATTTTAGACCGGTTTCGAAATAAGATGCTCAGATGTCGACTGGTCGGGAGTATAATTTTCTGCGGACGAAATTTTTAGTTTCAACATTTGACGATAGAACGCACGGGATTGATGATCGGGATTTATTATTCAAATTATTTGATAATGCGACAAAACTTGGAGACATACTTTGCTATGATAAACAATTTTATAAGCATTTCAATAAGAAATACACAACAGAAAAATCGACACTGACCATATAGGTATACTATTGAAAAGTACTGAGATTCATCCTACAAATTGCTACCACTTTAGCATATAACTGATTCGCAACCCGACAATGAAATTTATTTACAAAATACCGATTTAATTCGATTCTTTAATTAGCGACCAGAAACACTGCTGATAAAATAATAATCGCAATTACTCGCACGCGCCATCGTAGAATGCGACATTCTACAAAATGGCATCCAATCAGAAGTGCAGCACGCTTCCTTAAACGCGCCCCATTTTTCTAATCTGCGAGCACCTCCGGCGTCATAAATCAAAACTGGCGTCCATGCTCATAAATTAAGCAGGTCGAGCGGCAATAAAAAATTTTAATCAAACTGCATATCACAACGTGCGACGACTGTAACGCGAACGCTCCCGAACAGTTCCATTCGAATGAAGTCTAATTGAGGAACAAATTCATTCTAGCCAATGGCCGGCGTATCGGCGGGCAAGGAGGGGGGGGGGGGGGGGGGGGGGAGACAAATAAGCGCACAAGAATCGACTTCAATCCTATCGGAGCTTGCGAAAAACGTATCTCATATCTCGACTTTCGCTCCGGATCGTCCGACTTCGCTTCCAGAGAGTCTGTCGTTATAGATCTACCTAATTTCTGTATATACTTTCATCTGTAGGTATTATGAATATGATATAAATAGGTACGACTAAGCACGTAAAATGGAAAATAGTTGTAACAGAAATTTTCGAAAAAATGGCTTAATCATAATTGTTCCATTATTAAAGATTCTACTTCTCGCAATTTTATTCAGAAACCAACGAAAAGGGAAATGAGTTATTCATGCTTAAGAAAATGTAGGAAAATAATTAACCCCTTAACGTAGGATTTCTCTTAAATAAACCGGCCAAAACAGATCAATTTTTCTTAATGTAAAACACACACTTTAGACCATTGCCTTGGCAAAGAAAAAGAAAAAAATACAGAATTAATCAAAATTTTTATTTTAATTTTAGCAGCGCATCAAATACAACGCCGCTCGAATATACTCGAGCGTGCACGTTAAACGCATTACAATATAAGCTCCCGTCTCCTCCCTAAAAATTAGATTATTCTCGACTCAACCTTCGTTCACCTCCCCCCACCCCCTTCTCCTCACACGAAATAAAAACAATGCATCGCACCCGACTCCTTCTCAACTTCCGGCCTCCCTCGAATCCTCTCCCCCACCTCCCCCAGAAGACGTAGAACATCCCAGGCACCCTGCAGAAAAGCCACTGCCGACCGTATAGAGGCGATCGGTAGATGGCGGTCGCTTATTCGGGAGTCATGTGACAAGCGCCGGCCATCGATTCGATCGCGCTCCTCCCGCCCGCTTACTCTTTCATCGGGTCTCCTCCGCTCGGGGAATTTTCGATTTGATTACAAAAAGCGCGCGGCGTCCTCCACCCCCGAATCTCATCCTCGCCCCCTTTCCACCCCCTCTCTCTTTCTTCGCCGCGCCGCCGCCGCCACCCTTGCAAAAATCCGCAGCCGATGGCCACCCTTTCTGCGATGAAAAACTCTTGTTGCTCCGATCGGGACGGAATTATTGGCCGGCCGGGCTTATTTATGGCGTTCATTTTCCTGGAGATTGCGATACGCCCCCCTCTCTCTCTTTCTCTCTCTCTCTCTCTCTCTCTCTCTGTCCGATTCCTCGAACGTTCGTTTCGCCCACCTTCTCTCCCACCGGCGAACGGTGACTCGTCCTCTTTTTGCAGGCCTGCCAACCCACCCCCGTTCGCCTCCGATCAGCCCCGGCAGCCTCTCCCGCTCCCTCTTCCTCCACCTCCCCCCCGCCCCCCGCCCGCATCCAGCCACCTACCCTCCCTGTCGACGCTCACTCCTTCGCTCGGGGCGAATTTTTTTCCCGCACACGTCGATAACAGATTTACGACCCGTCAGCTGAGAGACGAACAGGACGTTGATAACGACGACACTTTGACGAGAGGCGAGAGAATGAAAGCCCAGGTTCAAGCCCCTCCCCCGCGTCGGTCGCCCCAGGTTCAACCCTGGACAGTCTCTCCCGGTGTAGTCTACGGGTCGTCTCTTTCGACGAGGATTGGAATGGCGGACGGTTTTTGTCGGAAATCGGTGAGGCATGATGAGGATTGGATTTGGATTTTTGGCGGTTGGTAGTTAACCCCTTAAGATAATTTTCGCGGTTCTCGGTACTCAAACGGATTTGCGATAGCCGGTGGAATGGATACGGGTAGAGATACGGTATCGGATGGGAAAGGATTACGGAGAGTGAAGGGTTGACACATTTGTTAGGAAAAAAGCTTGAGTTATAGTATGTAATTTTGGCAAGGTGAAATCATAGGACAGGAAAGTCAAGGTTTTAACTTATTACGTAGAAATCGCAGATAAGTACAAATAATAAAATTCGAATCTTCTGAACGAACATCCCTAAAATGTCTTAAAAGGCGCCCTGAGACTCTCCACCCTAAGGGTTGACACATTTGTTAGGGAAAGAGCTTGAGTTATAGTATGTAATTTTGGCAAGGTGAAATCATAGGAAAAGAAAGTCAAGGTTTTAATCTATTACGTAGGAATCGCAGATAAGTACAAATAATAAAATTCGAATCTTCTGAACGAACATCCCCAAAGTGTCTCAAAAGGCGCCCTAAGACTTTCACCCTGAGACTGCTTACGATTCAGGCACACATTCCTTTGTCATCCCACTGACCCAAGCCAAACACGTCAACGTCATTCAGGTCATAAAAATGTATCAAATGTATAGACCGTATATTTTGAAAGTGGTTCAAGTCCATTTAAAAAACGAAATTAAATATCACGTAAATAAACCGTTTACATCGCGTTAATCATAAATGATATGATATCCCATTTTTTTTTAAATATGGACTTACACCACTTGCAAAATAAACGGTCCATATATCTGTTATACAACAATCCATTAATAAGACTGAAAGCAGCAATTTTGGCCGTAAATTACTGAATTCGTTAAGTCCAGCGTTATCTTAGCACGCTTTAGAATCAGACCCACTGACGACTGAGAGAGGAAAACTGGCGAGAGGACGCGGAAAGGTGGAGTGAGTCCGTAGGTGGCACCTAATCGAATAGAAAATTCCCAGGCGCGAAGTGGCCCGAATGAAAGAATAAAGCAACGGACCGACGATCGAATCGAGTCCCGAACGTGTCACATGACTCCAAATAAGCGAACCGCTGCCCTCCCTGTTCCTCGATTTTCCTCCCAGAATCCGCAATGTCCTCTCCTCTCTCTAACGTGCCCGGACCAATCCCAGATTTCCCCGGAGACGACCTGCAAAAAAGTGCAGACACCCGCCAAACTTTGCGCAGCCCTTTCATCGAGCTCATCGAATCTTCGACAGTGAAAGTCAGCCGAACGACTTTCATCCCTTCATTATCATGCCTACGATCAGAGTTTCTCCAGACATCACAGTTCACTAAATCTGCGAGAACGAAAGATGTTACATAAGGTATCAATACTGATGTCAGTTTCTTGTAAGATATGTGCTGGTATTTGTAGGGTTCGTTCTGTGAGTTGTGAGACGATGAAGATGTATTTTTGTCAGAAATACATTTACGACTTTGTATTTGATGCGAGTGTGTGTCAGAATTATTTATTTTTTCACCTGAATTACGTTCAAGATGTACTGATTTGAGCTTTGCGTTGTTGGCCTTATGGGGTGTAAGGTATGTAAAGGGAGAATAATTATTTTGTCTTATCATTCCATTTAAATACAGTACTTTTAAATTGTTTCTTAGTAGTTGAATTATATTCGTAAGTTAATTGTTAATGTTTGCATTTCTTTCCCAATATGTTTCTCCACTTACGTTTACGTAGCAATATAAATATATATACATACATGGAGAAAAAAATAGATGCACATATATATTATTGTGATATAAATGTAGCAAGAGACATTATTTAAAAATTGTGCAACAATTTTAAATGAAGAGTCGCATGTGTTAAGATAGTATCCTATAGAGTCTAGGAAACGGGAGAGTCCAGAAACTATCGGTATGCTATAAGCATCTGCAAATTAATACAACTCTCGCCATCTTATGGTAGCCGAAGTTACTAATTGATACCTACTAAACACTTCAAAACATAGTCGATAAATTATACAATCCTATCTGGTAAGGGTATAGAAAGGGGTACTCATCACCGATTTGCATGAAACTTCGCGTAATGGTAAATTTTTGCATAAAAATAAGATCTGTAAAAGCCAAAAAGCGCGGACTCGTCTAATTAAAAAGTTATTAAGCGTTAAAGTTTAATTATAAAACCTGCCATACCGACAGCACGAACGACATCTGCGCATGCGCACTGATGTCTGCACTTTTGATGATGGCTTTTACAGATCTTATTTTTATGCAAAAATTGATGTTTCTGCAAAGTTTCATGCAAATCGTTGATGAGTACCCCTTTCTATACCTTTACCAAATGAGATGATTGTAAATGCTTGGACAAATAAAAATATTCCATGGATTTTTCGCTAAGCTTAGCGAAAAATCTACTCGCGGTCACTATGCTCGTCATTTATTCAAGAAGAATAATTACAACGAGCTACCCGTGCCGCTTCGGACCAATCATCCTACGACATGATGGGTAGCTCGAGGGACTTAAAATTTGACTCACCAACTGGTCAAGCATACCACAGGAACACGCTGCATCGACGGATCCTTGACCCTCAGTTCCATAGACCCTCAAGTTGATTCTGGAGTTCTGAACTGTGGGATGTTGGTTGTGGGTCCTGGTCGTCGATCCTGGTCGTCGATCCTGGTCGTCGATCCTGGTCGTCAATCCTGGTCGTCAATCCTGGTCGTCAATCCTGGTCATCGATCCTGGCCGTGGTCTTGTGGATTGTGGATGGTAGACTCTGGACCCAAAACCCATCACATCGCAAGGCCACATCTGGGACATCATGGACTTCTGGGCAGCATCAGGCAGGCAGGACCAGCGTCTTCTTGAAGCACTGACTCTACTACGCGATACGCCCGACCTATGGTTCAAATATCGCGGCCGAATATAATATTAGCGGGGTACAAGACTCTATTCGCGATCGAAAAAGATATATCTGCAATTCGCGACCGAATTACTCCATGCCGGCGCAACAACACTGAGTCTACTATAATATTTCGCGATCGCGGTATATGCGTTTCGGTACCCGATTTCGCGGCCGAATTATATATTATAATAATGTAAAGGAAAGAGAAGTATTACGGCGAGCAAACACTGACTCTAATGCGTCCCGATTATAATTATACGACCGTGGGGGCTTTTAACGGCCAGCAAGCACTGACTACTTCGCGTGACTCTACTTTTCATTGCAAGGGGATGAAGCTAACGAAGCCTGTGCGGCTTGGGGTAAAGTGCGGACTTGAGATCAAATTGACTCTAAGATTGCATTGCTCGCAATCGCAAATAAAAAAAAAGAATTATTCTATTTCGCGAGTCTCAACGCACGCGGGCGGAAACTGTCGACGCGAACGCGCGGGACTTCAACAGGTGCGCTGGAAGTCAAACGATTTTCGCGGATCTCAACATTCGCGGATGGAGATCGCCGAACCGCGCGCGTGCCTCGACATTCGCGGATGGAGGCTTACGTTCGAAATCGAATCATTTATTTGCAACACAGACTCTACTTCGCGGCGAACTATTCGTTAAAAACGCAACACTAGTCCGCGCGCGTCTGTTTCAACACTCGCGGGTGGAGACTTGCGAATTTCAACGAGCTACACTCGCGTGACTCTAAAGACCGACGAGGGGTCGCAAAGTTGCTGAAAGAAAAGACTTTTTGTTATCGTTACTGCGAATGCTGACGTGACTATGGAAACAAATATGAAAATGACTACGATTGACTAAGTTGAATTGAAAATTACTAAGAGAACATATCATTGGGTAATACAAAAAGGAAAAAAAGAAAACGCGAGTCGCAGCCTTTCGTCACTGTGATCCTCCATTCGGATAAAAATAATAATAAAAAAAAAAATCCGATTGAAGGATAACAGTGTCCGGTACACACCGCGTGGAGGTAACTGCGAGCGGTGCCCTTTTATTCGTTTTTATTTAAATCGTGCAATTCATTATGAACCACTTGTTTTTGCAGTGTCAGTTAAGAAAAGGAAACAGGGAAGAAGGTTTAAAATGAGTTGAAAAAGATTAATTTGCATTATAAATAACTGTAACTCACCAATATACTGCAGTTATACGGCTTATGTATTGTACTAGTATATTGCTGGCAAAGCAGGAACCCGCCTCTATCGCAAAAGCATGCATGTAGCAACAGCATGTATGCTTCCCCACATCACAATGTAAATGTCATGATCCATACCTAAAATAAAAAATAATTGTTATATTCACTAGTAACACAAAATGTAAAAACACACTATTAATCATTTAATTTAATAACATCTTATTTGTAGCTCAAATAATTATCGCTATAGATATATGAATCCAATCAAAAAGTATCTTTTCATTTTTCACCGTTCATAACCTTGTACCATAATTATATAATTATTTTCAGAAAATAATTTTTGCTTATGTGCAATATTCTTATTGATTCTTAGATCACAAATTAAACGATAAACACGTATGTAATACATTCGATAAGGAATATCGTGCTACAAATTTCTAGACAATAATATTTTTTAATGAACAATCTATACGTAACATTCACTAGCGCCATATTCGAAGGGGAAATGCCGCGCGAACGAATCACTTCGGATTCTGACACTCAAATATAGGATAACACAATCATGTCTTTTCTTGCATCAATTATGGTAATTCAATGCATACAAGAGAATAACTACACGCTAATTGGATGCATGCATCGAATTAGAGTACTGGATAAGCGGAAACTTACCGAAAATTACGTGAAACTGCGAAAAATCTTCATTGAATTTCACGGCGTCCTTCGATTTCTGGAATGACCCGATCCATCTACAATCAAAATCAAATATTTTGTTGAATTCATAATATCCAGCTAAACCTTATACCCCGTTATGTGCCCCATTGTTAAAATAACAAAGTTCATGCAAATTTAACGTTTGGCAATCAAATATTTATTAATAAACTGTACAAAATATAAGAGCTCACCGCTTTTGTCGTGAATCGTGACACCGTCTTGTCGAAACTGCCTCGACCAATCACAGCCTTCTTCTCCAGTGTGGTCCAATCACAGCCTTCTTCTCCAGTGTGGTCCAATCACAGTACCGTACATATGTATCATATTCAAATTGTTCAGTTAACAACGTTAGATGCCCAATCGTTCAACGTCGCGACGTTGTAAATGTGCTGTGATACGTTATACTAATTAGTTGTCATCATGACGTCAGTGCTTAAATTTTGCATTGAAGCAAACTTACCAACAATTACGAAAATACTGTCAAATACGACTGTTTGAGAGAGTTAATCCATAGTTTCATAATAGGTTTAGTTTTCACAGTTTAAAATATAAAATGCTTCTAAGCAATGCTTGCTGCGATCCAAGCCGGCATTTCAGTTCATGGAATATTCAACGCTAGATTTGATAGCAACACGGTTATGTATTAACTGACTAAACCAAAGAAAAGTTAACGAACGGTAAAGGTATAGAAAGGGGTACTCATCACCGATTTGCATGAAACTTTTCAGAAACATCAATTTTTCAGTCACGTCATCAGATGTCGTTCGTGCTGTCGGTATGGCAGGTTTTATAACTAAACTTTAACGCTGACTAACTTTTTAATTAGACGCGTCCGCGCTTTTTGGCTTTTACAAATCTTATTTTTATGCAAAAATTTACCATTACGCGAAGTTTCATGCAAATCGGTGATGAGTACGCCTTTCTATACCTTTACCAAATGATCAATTTTAAACAGTCAAAGAACATTACATTTTGACACCACCTTTCTTCACAAAATTGCCCGACAACATTTGTTTTTCTGTCAAGTAACTCCGTAGGGTAACATTTACCCTGCAATTTCGAACTTGCAATTTTACCGCGAAACATTTTAAACGCCGTTTGAAAAGGATCGATTCCTTCGAGTTACCTCGATAAACGATCTTGCTGTCGAGGTTAAATCCGCTTCCGGTCTGTCTCTTTTTAGTGCCCGACAAGCCAGCAAGATGGTGAGTTTCTGTAATTTTCTTGTTTGGATCCGAATATTTACGTGCAATCCAACGTATATTGTGTAAAGTGTGATAAAAATATCAAAGACAGGCTAACAGAGACTGTTCCTATTCCTATATATCAGTATTTTATGACAAAATGGTACAAATTCTCTATCAACTGTCAGACCAGTAAATCCTCTCATACCTTGGTTCTATGTTTACAAATGGATCACTTATGAAATGCATAATGATCCCAGCGCATTTAATTTTTCTAAATCAGTTACTATTTCATACATTTTTTTGATCGGAGAATGTTAATTTTATTCAAATGCATGACTCTAAGTGTGTTCGAAAATTGTATAGGTTATCTAACAACGTCATTTTTCGTTTGCAGTCGCTCGTAATTCCAGAGAAGTTTCAGCACATTCTTCGTCTTATGAGCACGAATATTGATGGTAATAGAAAAGTCATGTTTGCCATGACTGCCATCAAGGGTGTTGGTAGGCGATATGCCAACATTGTTCTTAAGAAAGCTGACATTGATCTGGACAAGCGTGCCGGTGAATGCTCCGAGGAGGAAGTAAGTACGATCAAATATTATTTTCTGACAAGTAAAATCTACATTAATGCATTTACTATTAAATTTTTGTTCTATACAATTGTTTGTGCACAGTAAAATTGATTTAAATCTCTGTCAATCGTGTAAATAACATTTATATTATTGAAAGCTTTTCACTCGTTAGAATTTACTCCAAGTATTCTATATCATATTGTATATTATATACTCTACGATGTATGCTTTTTCAGGTTGACAAAATTGTTACGATTATGGGAAATCCTAGGCAATACAAAATCCCAGACTGGTTCCTTAACAGACAGAAGGATATTGTTGATGGCAAATATACCCAGGTACGTATCATGAATATTTATAAAGCATTTAGGCACATCACACGACTGATTATATTAAACATTTGTTCTAATCAGCTGGTAGATTGTGCCAGAGTAACTGCATAATGGGTTACGCTTTAAAAATTCATTTATTGGGTATCCTATAATAGCATTTTGCTTATGTGCAACACTGTAATAAATACTTTTATTAGGGTATCATAGAATAGAATCAAACAGTTGATATTAAGCACCTAGATTTAAAAAATTTATTATATTGGTACAATACATTTTTACGCCTTTTTGAACAATCGTAACTAGTGAATACAATATCTAATATTACACAAATTTTTCCAAACAATACTGATAAATGGTAACTTTGTTTCAATATATATCAACAGACGCCACTAAAGACTAAATGATTAAAGTACTGTAGTATTTAATACGATAAAGACAAAGTGTGACTGGAGTCTTGAAAAATAATTATTTGTTGGTCATTACAGCTCACGAGTACCAACTTGGACTCGAAACTCCGTGATGACCTTGAGCGTATGAAGAAGATTCGTGCTCACAGAGGTCTGCGTCACTACTGGGGCCTCCGTGTCCGTGGTCAACACACCAAAACCACTGGTCGTCGTGGACGTACCGTGGGTGTATCCAAGAAGAAGTAATTTTATATCTCCGTGGTTAATAATAAATTCTTAAAAGAACGCGATCATAGAATTTTTATTTCTCTGTCACATCCCATCCCAACGTCGGATATATTGAACTGTAAGTATATTGCAAAAAGTGTCGGTTGGTAATGTGTACATAACATATATATATGCTTATTACATTTATTTTGTACATATGGAATAAAAGTGCCCGTAACTTGATAATCGTCTTAAAGCTCTCCGCAACATTATTAGTTTTATAATCTCTTTTGTTTTGTCGATATTTATGGCAGTCTTGTGAAAATAATTGCTATGAATTGACATCTGGCGATTGAGTCCAAATTCCGTAAATATCTTCGAGTCGTGGAATCTAGCGAATCACATGGTTGTTAATGAATTAGACTTTATACATTAGTAAATACGAATTTCCGAAAGTTACAACTTTTTAACCGCGCTACGCTAAAAAAGCTATCAATTTGTCAAATATAATTTTTTTGTTATTGCACGTTATAAGACACTTAACAAAGAGCAATAAGTTTAAGCGATTACGAGAAGGAACTATCAAATCTATTCTAAGCGATATTAATATGCGAGAGAACTCTTTATAAAAGATATACAATTTCAATATGTGTTCATTGACAAACGATGAGCGTTTCGAGATAAACTCTTGGTACTTTTCCACGTTCGTTGCCTCTTATCCCCATGAAATAATCTTCGTCGCCGGGAATTTCGTACACACAAATTACCTGTCAAAAAAGCAAGCATTAAAATACATTCGGCCATGGCGAGGATACTATAATTTGCATCAATGTACTTACGAACACAGTTCAAACAATTGATGACACAACTCATAAACAAGTGACTAATATACATCTCAGTGGACAACAAAAAGGAACAAACAAATTGATCTGTGAAGGCATAGAAATAAAAGGTATACAAGATAAAACAACGTTTATTCGGTACATGCAATGATCAAATAGATGTACATGTGTATCAACGCATGCGCTATACATTTTACGCCATATATGTATAATTCGGTAGTGTACATCGAAGAAAATGTACAGGTTGATTAATGTGTGTGTGGGTCTGTGTATATAAGTTTTGTGTAACGTTAAAAAAAAACAGTTTAACAGACGATAGAAAGACTAATATACACCGATATATGAATTAAAACTTAATATACATGTAATAGGCATGCACTATGTATAAAAAAAAAAAGAGAATGAAATGTAAGTATATTACGCCAACTATACAAATTTATTGGTTGATGTTTTGAGTATTATTCGTAATGCTCAAGCATTACATCACGCTTTTGTGAATTCGCTTGAGATATGATATTAATTTAAAATGCAAAAGGATATGTAAAACAGCTTTCTTGTTTGTGTATATAAATCCTATTGAGAGTCGACTAAATTTATTGCTTTTATGTCCTGCTGCTCCGTTAATTCACGACCGTACACATTGAAATTTGCTTTTAAATGTTTCCTACACTCAGGATATACAATTTTCCAGTTAAATGCTTACGACTACGCTTGCTACGTTACGCTTCTGTATCATGTATTATTGTGTTTTTGTGTACGTACTAAGCACACTAAGTGTCTACAAATTTCTACTGTCTGAAATACTTGCCAAATCATAATAAAAAGAATATATGTACATGTAAATCTCGCAGATATTTTCATGCTTTATCAACAGTGCATATGACCAATGGCAAATAGACAAAAGATCAGCTGACCTTCACATACCCTTAAAAAGAAAGAGGTCAAATATTTTAACTTTTATGTAGTTAATTATTCTTTAGCAGATACCACAAACTTGTAGACACTTAGTATACGGGTGTGGGTGCGAGTAAGAGTAGGGGAGAACTCAAAATTGAAACTGGTGGGCAAATTCTGCTAAACTAAATAATTGATACATTGCGAATGATAAAGTCGACTTAGCTGTGTGTCAGAAACTTAAATAACTTACAAATAAAACTTATCATTTGGAACACATGCCTCTCCATACGGTATCAGCCCCAGCATGCTCCTGCCTGACTACCTAAATCACAAATTTCATTACCTCGTCCTGCATAACGCTTAGTTCGCTAGGATCCCTCGCGTCGTATTCGCAGAGAACTCTCGCACGTACTTGTCCGTTTTCCGTTGGTACAGTAGGGGTTGGGGTGGTCGGGTGAAAAGAACCCCCAGATAAGCTGGGAGGGATAAATTATAAATTGGATGATTTCGGTGATTGTGCTTCTGAAATTGATAGGACTCACGAAGTTTGGTCATTAGAATTGGCTTGAGCTATTTGTTGTGAAGTCACTGTGACGGAGTGAAAATAAAAGAAAAATTGCAACATAAAGTGAGATAAAGGTCACATTGTACGAGTCCTTGTCAATTACAGAATCCCGCAGGTTGTACATGGATACAGTGCATGCTAACAAAAAACATGGGGAACTAAGAGGAAACAGAAACACAACACGTAAGAAAGCACCATAACTGAGTGTAGAGGAATATCATGTATGACTGTATGGAAAATAGTGACACAAGTAAAAGAAGATAGCTTTGCGGTAAACAAATATGCAAGGAAACACCAAACATATATACGTCATAAAATACAGTCAAAACAACATTGCTTTCCTTCATTTAATAACATTCTGTCAACAGATCATTATACTCGTCACAGATACAATTGCTATAAATAACACATTCAGATATTGAACTGCGACTGAACATAATCAACGATACATGCAACTCAAGAGGAATATCGCTTTAGCTACACTGGTGAACCTTTATACAAACTGATTCAAGTGAATGTTTAATGGACGATATGTATTACAGAGTCAACGAACGCGACGCCTAACGGAAACTGACCGTCGTTTACAATTGACCTATAAACTATCTACAGGAACGAATTTCGGTAGGCAACAATTTCTGTATCACCCCACGACTGACACGTCATCTTCATAAATATATATTTATATATATATAATATATCTATATGCTTTATTCGCTGGCGATAAACAGTTACAGCTTTAACAGTGAGAATTTCGCTATTCAAGGAATATAACGTGAGCATCAAGGATGCCATAACGAGAACCATCGGCATTCGTTGGAGAGTAAAATTCGTTAGGCCTATTTGTTATTGTTCAGAGATTGCTTTTTAAAATCGCCCTCGCCATCGTCTCTCGGTTATTGCGACGTAGCTGGGGCTGCTGACGGAATACGGGATTAGATTTTACTGATACCGGTATCAAAGGTTGCCGTGACATAGGAGGAACCGGCTAGGGGTTGATGCGTGGGCGAATTTTGGGATAATGGGGGCGAGGGGGTTAGCTCGATCACATCCTCGCTGTTGACTCTCAGCAAGGGACTCGGCTGACGCGCCCTGCAATCCCAATCATGCAAGCATAGATAAAGAATGACGTGGTCGGCATAGAGCGTGTTAAGAGCGACGGGGAATGAAAACGTTAGACTCGGGGGTATCGTAAGAGCAGCTAAGGACAGAATATATCTACTGCCTGAGAAGAGCGCGCAGAAGCTAGAGGATGATCAGCGAACGTGGATTGGACCAAGTTGCATGGTCGGCGCGATCGAATGATTGCGAAAAAGGGAAACTTTCAATTTTCCGTCGTTTGCAGTATGTCGAGCAAGTGCAAAAGAATTTTAGTGTAACGGTTACAAATTATGAGCAGAGGCTCAGTATACAGGGTGTTCATTCTTCCGAGCGAAAGGATTAATGTTGCAAATAATATTATTAGCGATTTACACTTTATAACTTGATTCAACCGAGCAAATATCTTGCATCACAAAGTTAACTATGCTTGTAATGAAAGATGGCAGTTTAGACAGATTTCCATAAACTTCTCTTATTTTTAAGAGTTAAATGCATGTCTTTGACATTGACTTACACCCTACATTTACACTTACACTAGGACATACTGCAAAGAAAACTATTGTTCGCAAGGATGCCAGTTACGTAGCGTCTCTGAACACTGTATCGAATCGCGTCCAACTCAGATGCAACTTGATCCGTTACCTTCTGGCTAGAACGCGTTAAGTCTACAGTGCGCGACGAGTCTACCTCGGCGAGCGCAAAACAGGGTAAAATGAAGTTCTACTGAAAGAAAGAGCCCCGACCAAAATAAGCGAAGCTCTACGACTATCAGCATAGAGACCGTGATTCGACACGCAAAGGCACAAGTAATCATTACGAATGAGTAATGGCTCAGAGCTTCGTCTAAGACAGGCTTTCGCCAGGACGCGACTTAGCATTCAGTATTCAATTAAGCATTACTCACTCGCATCACCAGAGAGTGGGATAGCTGTACAAAAAGTAATAGCAGTAGTACCGCTAGGATAGTGCAGGACGTAGAGAGAAGAATGTGTCATGTGCGATAGGAGGATGGGCCAGTTGTTACTTACCCAGCTAGCTCGCGCTGCAGATCTTGCATGGTGGCGTGACATTGTGCATAATGGCGCGCCTGCGCCTCGACGAACTCGTGGAGACATCGTAGATGGCCGGCCTGAGAGCTGGAGACACCCTCGAGGAGCAATTTTACGATCTCGGCTTGCCGATCGAACTCCGACTGCGCCACCCTCAACTCCCTCTCTGCCTGAGATGAGCAAACGTTGCACATTTCTTTAATCTCGCCACATACGGCTAAGCGAACGGACATTGCGACGGAGGCGTTCATCATTGATTTTCCACGAGTCTTAAGACGTTCTTCGAGGGCAGAAACGAATGAATATTGTGTATAACGCTTTTTCTTGCAAGGGTTCTAGAGAAGAATGGAATTGAATATTTGTTTCACTTCTTACGCTTTTTGATCTTGCGTGAATCCTTTCTGACAGTTGTGTCTGAGTAGAGTCTGTTCTATTCTAGTAAGAAACATGAGTGTTGTTACGGTAAATACGTAGAACTTTCGATGATTGCCATAATTAAAGAACAATTATGTTTTTTTAATTTTGTTGACCTTTTAAATAATTATTTGTTATTCAATTCTTCTCAAGAGCGAAATATGGAAAGAAGCGTAGTAGAAGATTCTTGATTTTTGCCCTGGAAAATCTTCTTAAAACACGAACAAAACTAGTAGCCCAGCATCGTCGGTGCCTCCTTGCGAACACTTTACAAATAGATTTTATTGAAGCATTAGTTTCATGGACGATAAAAATGATGATTCAGCGTAACGCGACGAAGAACGACAAAGGCTTAACGAACAGTTTAACTACACGTTTTAAACGATTTCACATCACACGGACAATATTCAGGGTTAGAAGTTTATCAGTAAGGACTTTTCAGTAACGACGAACAGGCTAAACACCGAACGACTGATATGTACGTCGTCAATACCTGATCGAGCAACACTTCGGGTGACACGCCAGTCTCCTATGAAATGCAGCAGTGTACAGGACAGAACACATAGTAAAACGCAACAGAGCACAGTTAACAGAATTGTAGTAAACGACAAAGAAACTTACGCTTTGCTGCCCCAGCATGCTCCTCGCTTTTCTTACTCTGTTTTTACATGCATCCAAATCCAAACTAAAACGTTAATAATTGAGTTAAGTGTTATGCTTTTTGAACATGGCAGAGTCTTTAGTAGAAGAAGTTGACATGACTGTCAATAATGTCACACCGTTTGTTTTCTAATATCGCCATCTCCTTGCTAACTGTCTTCATCTCACCCTCCAGAAATTTCCTTAGAGGTTGTATGTAACAATTTGCTGCCGTGCTGATAAAGTCTCTTTCTATTTGTCCCAGTTTCTGCTGGCACTGGCCTACCTTTATTAATGCACTACCTGGAATAAATGTACACTCCTGTCAAACTCAGTTTTTTTACCTTAGCACTTACAATGTACTTACCGTAAGCTACCCCAGGGCCAAAGTCGTTACCGGCATCAATCATGTCAACACCCACATACTCTAAGTTGGTCAGCCTGTTTGGTTTCTTCTTATCGATTTTCTCATAGAAGAAATCTTCAATTCTGTTGCCTAACGCAAAATATAATACAACGTTAAAGGAAAATAATCACAGAATATTACGTGACAGTTTATTGTAATATAAAACTATTACCCTATTACTTCTCTCAAGTTTTATATATCGTACCAGGGTTAGGAGTGAGCACCGCCTCCATGTTCCTGAGTATTTTTTCCGTCCAGGTTTTTGTTGCATTTGCTCTCTCCGAAAGGTGTTCCAAGTGCGCATCGAGCTCCGTCTTCTCAGAGGTCCCAAGCGTCTCTTCTGTAAGCTGTGCACAGTGATCAAAACTCATCAACAACGTTCAAACCTCAATAAACCACTACCCAGGAACGGCCACCTAACCAAATAAGAAATCGGCCAGTACTTTATCAATACGTTCGTACGAAAGGCGGCAAGAGAACGTCAAGCTCAAGGCAACGAACGGGACCTGCCTTAGTCACAATTATTTATTTAGCCCATCCTGACTCATCGCGCGATGTCAATCACGGTCGTCTCAGAGCAACAACGTCAGCCCCGTAAACAGAACGGAAATCTCGCCAGAGAACGTTACGCTCCCAAATTTCGCAAAAGCGCACCCGACTCCCAGCAGAGTGTCAAGCAAAAAAAATCGAATTCCAGGCGCATAAACAAGGATTAGACAACACGAACGAAGCCGATTCGTCCACGGTCCGTTCGGCTGGACGGACAGACATCCCAACGTGTACTCCGAATGTCACGTAATTCGTCGAGGAAACATGCTCGCGCCCATTGACAGCGTCGAGATGTCAGCCAGAAATCGGCAGGCTTTTGCGTAATAAAATCTTCGCGATCGCGAGCGTAGGCGCAAGATGTCAGAAGTGACAGAGTTTACGAAACGATTACCGTTCGCATTAGCTGCGCGCCCTTTCTGCGAATGGAACGATTTTATCCTGACCGATTTGTGTGTTCGAATATATTTACCTGCACGACGCGGCTGAGAACGGCGCCAGCGTCCTTCACCAATTTCTTCACGTTAAAATCCATCGTTGAGCTGACTTTCCTCGCGACTACTCAGCGATCAACCCCCTGCCACACACTTGATTTTTCTATCGATCACTGACTCCCACTTCCGCCGCTTGGCGGCGACACCGACCGCTCGCTGCGCGCGCAATCGCAATCCGAAAGCAACAATTTGAGTTTGCCAGGTGACGCGATTACGAATATCGACGTAGTTGCACGCGTGTCGTTGACGCCGGTAAACAATGTTGATCCGTTCATTATACGTTAGGGCTACCCTCTTCTGTTGTCAGATCTTTATCTCCTTTTGCTTTCGGTGAAAATTGCGGGAAGCGCGAAAATCACGATGTCGCGGGAATCATCGTTTTGAAAATGTTTTGGTCACGAGTAACGGAAACTGTACTCTACTTTCAGTTGTGTACACGACAATTTATGTGACGTTATTCCGTTAAGTTAGATTTGATGTAAAATTAATTGGTTATTGTCTGTCTGTGTACGATGTGCAATAATAAGTTTTCGGCGCATCGGTCACTGTTGCACTTTTTTAGAAACTAATTGAAATTCAATGAATTTTAGTTTGAGTTAGATGTAATATATGCTTAAACAGTTTACTGTTTTCATGGTTACCTTAGAATTATATGAACCCTGTTTTGTATAAAAAAGATAATATAGAAACATTCTAATTACCCGAATTAAATAGCATAGCAATAGCAAGTTGATCGTATATAATGAATATAAAACTGGTGTTTAACATAGGAATGTGTGAAACAGAAATGCTCTGTTTTATTTCGCAACGATTGCTAAGTAATATATTTACATTGAAAAAAAAAGTTATGTTTACATGTAAACATGGTGGAGAAACTGATCACATGATTCTAACGAGTAAGCAGTAGTTATTCGGTAATGTCAACAGTAACCTACTCTAATACATCACAATAACATAGCTTACTCTATACTTTTAAAGGATGAAGATGATTACATTAAAAAAATAGGACAAATATCTTACCTTTGAACATTAAATGTCAGCATATTAAGTAAGCCAAAGTATTTGTTCTGTTCTTACATTTCCTGTTTCGTTGATCTGATATGTATTACTTTTTCTTGGCTGAGGATAATTTTTAATAATTATATTTTACAGCCTTGAATCACAGATTACCACTAAAGAGACGGAGAATGGTCCCATATATCGGAGCATTAATCAATCAACGTTCCAAAGACGCACGCGAGCGACTTCACAAATAGAATAAGTATTCTACGGTGCGTAACATTCAGGAATATAAATATTTCAATTCTTATTTTTGTCATACACTTTAGTACTGCTTGACTATCAACGAGAAATAGTAACCAGACTTTCTATATATCACTAAAATATTGGCATTAAATCAGCAGCGTCCAATCTTTATGCTACTACGCTTCCCTCAAAGAAAAAATTGTCACGCCTCTCTATCTTTTAATTGCCCAAGTTAAAAACCGGTGCATCAAACAACTTCATCTTTATGTTTCTACGCATATCAATAACTGAACAGGCAAAAAGTATAATTAAAACCATTCGACCGCATCTTTTTCCCAGAAAAAGTGCCCTTAACTTCCGGAGCGTAGCATTTCAAAGTACTCCAACGTAATATCAAAACCGTACATTTAAGATTTATATCATACACGCTATTTCCTCTCCACCGAAAACGACGAATATTAATCCCTTAACGTGCACGCTCGAATATATTCGAGCGCGCCAAACAGGCCAAACTGTGCACCCTCGAGTATGTTCGAGCGGCGTTGTATCTGATGCTGCTAAAATGAAAATTAAAATTTCGATTAATTTCGTATTCTTTTTATTTATTTGCCAAGACAATATTCTAGTGTCTTTTAAATAAATAAAAAAAATTGATTATTTTTGGGCGGTCTATTTCAAAGAACCCGTACGTTAAGGATGTTAATCTCCAGCTGCGAGTCAAACATTGTCATTAACTGCTCTCGCGAGTCCGTCGACCCGATAGCGACTCAATTAAATTTTTCGCGTCAACAATGACTCAAGAGCTCGAAAATCCATTGTAGGCCAACAGTCTTCCGACTCGATTTCTCAAGCACGCCAAGAGCCGTCGGGTCGACCGTCGAGATATCCGCCCGAGCCACCCCTGAAGAAGCGACGTAATCGAACTTGTTGATCAACAAACAAACCCTTTGAACGTACGCGTCAACGGATGAACAATCGCACGTGATTCATAACGATGCCGACTAGGTGCGACCCGGGCAAAAGGAAGGAGGGAGAGAGAGAAAGAGTCAGTGGCCCAGAGTGTAAGCGGGCAGAAGTAAGAGCCGGCATGTAGTGACGATCGTTCACCATGACACCGCCTGCATGATCCTGCCGGCGACATGAGTCACTCGTTAAGAGCATAAAGTCCTCGTCAATTCTCGCTCTTCTTTCAGTTCGCGTCGAGCCGCTTAATGATCTTGACTTCATCGGCCGGAGAGTGGAGAAGACCGAACGTTTTCTGCTCTTCCTCTCATTCCATCTCCAGGCTGCCTCCCTCTCGCTCTCATAGACTCTCATCTCACTCTCTCGTCCTCTCTCTCTCATTCTCTCGTCCTCCCTCTCTCTCTCCCTCTCCGATCGACGCTCTTCTGCCCGACGGGGGACCAAAGCGACGTCGTTTTTCTTGCCTCGACGATGCGTTTGTGTGAATGTCGCGTGGAAGCTCTACGTTACGCGCCGATTGTCCTCAGTGAAAACTTCCTATCCGCCCCTGCGCGCCGCGGCCAGTTTAAGTGACGTTTAGCTTCAATTCCCGACGATCGCCGGACCCGCAACGCTTTTTCGACAAAGTCGGAGGAAGTCCGGATAATGCTGTGCGTTCTCAAGCAGTGGGTAAGTTTCGTATATGTATACGGTGAGCTTTCGAAGCCTGACTCCTTCGTGCGTGTATGCGCGCCGTATGTGTGTATGCCTGTGCCGCGCGGTAGCTGTGCATTTTGGAACTTTGCACCTATGTGCGATGCAGATTGAGTGGCGGCGTGTCACGTGGTTTATCGGTATTGTAAATAAACGGTGGGCGAGCGGATGGTTGTTGACACGCGACGCTTCGCGCGGCAGAAGTTGCGGTATCGAGTGCAATTCGATTTTAACGTATTTTCAGTCGTAATGACGAATTATGCGGTTGGTATTCACTGATGAGGGATTGTGGTAGCGGATATGACTGCGGTGATGGGTAGTAGTAGGTTGTAGACGGTTGCAGATGTTGTCGATAATAATTCTTTACAACTATTTATTTTGCGAACGGACCAATCATGCGGTTGGTATTATATTTACTGATGAGGGATCGCGGTAGCGGATATGATAGTGGTGATGGGTGGTAGTAGGTTGTAGTAGGCTGTAGGAGGTTGTAGATGGTTGTAGATGTTGTCGATAATAATTCTTTACAACAATTTATTTTGCGAACGGACCAATTATGCGGTTGGTATTATATATACTGATGAGGGATCGTGGTAGCGGATATGATAGCGGTGATGGGTGGTAGTAGGTTGTAGTAGGCTGTAGGAGGTTGTAGATGGTTGTAGATGTTGTCGATAATACTTCTTTACAACAATTTATTTTGCGAACGGACTCGGTTCCTGTTTTATACGCAGCATTTTATGAAATCGGTATGAGAATTATTGCTTGCAATGGGATAATAACGTCTTTTAATGATACCTATTCTTTGGAACGTTGAACGGTGGTTGGTCGCTATTTATAGACGGACGTGGGTGCGATTAATATAATATTTCTCGTGCACGGTGGAGCGAAGACGTTTGTTTAATTATCGTCCATCGGAAGAAAAGTGGCGGATTGTTATGATTTGCATTCAATTTTTCGTACGATTCGAATGTTGGTACGTTCAGCGAAGTACGATTTTTACTACTTTTGGCAAAAACGTTTGATCGACAGTTGTGGGCTATTTATACAGGATATTTAATGCGTTCAATCTGACAGTGATCAGAACCAGTACAGCTTTCAAGTTGCACATACTGTTTAAACTGGTGTATAACGGTGAGAAATTGATGTTTGTCAAGACACTAACACACTCGATTCTACTTATTCTTGGCAACAATGTACGATAGCCAGTCGTCGCTATTTATACGCCA
The DNA here is from genome assembly GCA_914767735.1 of Anoplius nigerrimus. Lineage (NCBI taxonomy): Eukaryota > Metazoa > Arthropoda > Insecta > Hymenoptera > Pompilidae > Anoplius > Anoplius nigerrimus. Next base: position 11,970,872 of record OU612090.1, read on the forward strand.
TATTTAATGCGATTAACTTGATAATGACCGGATCCAATGGAGCGATGCCTTTTTTGAGTTGCACGTCTATTTGCAATGATGTATGATCGTCGGTAATTGATGTGCGCTATCGGCCAATGCATTTACTCTTCTTCCATTCTCGACGATTCCTCTCTTCCCTGCGGCATCGGGATAAGTATGTAAGTAGGCAATGCTCGATAGTGTTAATCGACGAGTGGAAAAACATCGGGCGCGACGTGTCACGCAGCCGATCAGTAATTGTCTTTATCGCCATATAATTTTTCAATTCGAGTCTTTATCCGCTCTGCGGAACATTTGCAATGTAATTTCATCTTTGAGTCGGGCGCGGCTGAGAAAAGAAGAAATGCTCACATCTGAACCGTTACAATTCAGTCTTGTACGTCTGAGAAGTTAGTTGATTATAACAAATATCGAGCTCAGTCTCAGATACAGACGTTCGTGTATAAACGTATTGGCTCTGCAGAACATTTGCAATGTAATTTCGTCTTTGAGACGGCGAGACCGAAAAAAGAAGAAATGCTGATATTCTTGAACAAACTCAATCCAATCTTGTAGCAGTCACAAATTGACTGTTATAACGAATATCGAGTTCAGCTTCATGCATAAATGACAAGTTTATAGATTTATTCATACAATCTTTTATATGTTGAACACCCGTTTAGAAAGCATATAATCAAGTTTGGATACGTCATATTTATATAACAGTAATTAGTAAACATAATGACTTCCTGGTAACTCAATACTACTTACTCATCAGTCTGATTGTGAGTAAAAAAAATCGGATTACAGCATGTTTCGAGCCCTTCGTAGAAAATTAATTTTGCTAATTTTGCGAACGCTAGACCGCCATTCAGTCACAGTTCAAACAAACGAAACTAATTCAATAAGAATCGATCCAACGACTCACTAATTTTTCCAAACAAACGGCAATCTAATTCAGATCTTCTTCTTCTTCTTCTTCCCTTCGTTTATGGACACACAGCAGCACTGCTGTATCGACCATGTGGATGTCTTCTTATGGTGATGCACAATTATTATTCACTATTCACCATATTATTCATTAAGGAATTCAAGTAGTTTCTTAACTAGTTTCTTGTTTCAATTATATTGTTAATATTTAGGTTATTTCTTTCATTGTCCATGTGTTCTATTATCTTTATTACTAAATATCTTCTATCGTCCTTAAAGGGCCATTCCCATAATGTGTGTTATACTTTGTATTTGTTATGTGTTGCATGTGAAATTTGGGGTTTACTTTTTTCCAATTCTAAATAGGTACTCATTATTGGGGTACCGGTTACATATGATTTTTATTTATTGCGACTATTATAATTCGGATCTTACTACTATTTCTGTGCAAACCCATGCGGTCGGCGCGTCATTGGCAAAGTCTCAACATAAGAGCCGAGCTGGCTTCTTCCCGTTAAACAATGCGCCTCTTTCTAAGCGGCCGCAATCATTCTCATGCCGCCACACTTCAATCATGGATATTCATAGCAAAATTATGAGTCGGCGTGCCACGCTTCCGGCAATGGTCGCCCGCGTGCATCAACCCTGGGATTTCAGACATTCGCGTTCGCGCGAGCCACAACCAATTGACGCGGTCGCTTACTTTTTCGGAGAAACATATTGCATCAGACTACATCGGACGATAGCAATTTCGTTAGTCGGAAATCCCGTTCACGGAAGTGGACAGCGTTACCGTGTTGCGCCGTGTCGCTGGTCCGCTGGCCACAGTTTGAAATCGGTCGTTTTCGCATGCAGAGTCAACGGCTTTTCGAGAGGAGGCAGCTTAACAACGAGAGGAGAGGACGTACACAGAATGTGGCCTCGAACGAGACGCCGATCGCCGATTTCTGTCAGGATCCGCGCGAACTTCCCAGGCCGGCCAGATCCTTTCAATCGGGGAAGCATCTACTCGGATGCTACACGAACAACGCTTGCGAAGGTAACAAAAATTCTACGTTAACACGTTCGCGGACAGTCAAAGTTTCGGCGAGGTACAAAACTTGACCGTCGTTTTATTCTTAAATTGGTCGTGATATCCGAAATTTGATTGAACACAGTTTATAAGGGTAGTCAGATTGTCGTATTTTAATTGTTATATACAATGAATGCTATAGCATCTTAACTTAGCAAAACTTAAGGTTATATAAAATTAAATTCGGAATAATTGACTTTATGATTTGAATGCTATAGCAATCATGTCATTCTGCATTATCGTGAAAATGAATGCTATAGCATTCACGTCCGCGTGTTAACCCATTAGCTGTCACCATCCCCCATTTGGGGATTTAGAAATTTATACAATAATACCTGTTACACAACCTTTTGTGCATATATTGTACATAACTTCTCCGGCAAAAAAAATAAAAAAATAACGTAAAATTTGCCATAATCATCCTGTTCTACGCATTTACAACACAATTTTTAATTATTTGTAGTTTCCTTAAGAAATAACAGTAAAAATAAAAATTATATGATTTGGTAACGATATATGAAATTACAAATCAAATAATCGATGATTTTTATTTGACATATTTAGTATGCTAAGCACGGGCGTGATCATAATTACATTAGAGCGAAAGTCTGACTGGCTGTCTGCTTTCCACGAATCCGTATTTGCTTACCGCGTATGTATCACTGGGTTTTACGTCATTAGTCGCCAAATCATTTCGCGTATCACTTTAATTCCTTTGTTCCGTTCCCGTTTCAAAACTCTTATGAATGAAGCCGCACGCGCTAATTTAGAATACGACTCTCTTCTCTCGAAATTAATAATACCGCAATTAGATCTCAGGAACGACGCTATTTATGTAACATTCGCACCGATCATTTTCAATTAAAAAAATATTTCATGAAAATATCTTAAATAACAATGAAGCAAGTGTCATAAGTAAATACTCTACAAGCGTAGTACTATGTACTTAGTACTATACTACATAGTACTACACTACATAGTACTATACTACTTAAGTACTTATATTCACGCGCTTACTATTATTGTCAATATCGGTATATCCTAATTTTCCATTTTCTAACTACTTTATTACCGTTTCAGACGAGGATGCGGCTAACACGCCTGCCCTGAGCAACAAATGTTCGGCAGAATCGGCGCAATGCTCCTGCTCGAATTGCAAGACGCTGCCGGAATTGGCGGAATGCACGATCTGCTTGGAGCCTCTGCAGTCCCAGGAAATCGAGTCCTGCGTCATTTGTGCGAATCTCACGTGTCGCGACTGTGCCACCAGATTGTCGTCGTGCGCATTCTGTCGATCGAAAATGCCGTTGCAGAGGAATCGAGCGGTGGAAAGACTCTTAGATAAATTGGCATTGCCGTGCAGAAATTCAAGGTACAGAATTGACCCGAGACTTGTGGATCGTTTATTTTGAAACTGGTGTGTCTATTTTAAAAAAAAAAGAAAATGAGATACATAACTTATGATTAACGTGGTGTAAACGTTTTATCCGTATATTTAATGTTTTTTAATTGGACTTGCACTCCTTTCAAAATAAACGCTCCATATATTCAATTCAACGCAATAATAAATTTATGTACAATAATCTTTTAAATATAGACTTACGCCACTGGTCGAAATAAACGGTCCTTAGGTATAGTGAATTATGGAGAAATAACTTGAATAGAAATGATTTTTCTAATTTTGATCTCCCTTCCTAAAACGATTTTAGAACGAACGAAAAAAAATCGAAAAGAGTTAATAAATTATTTACTTTTGTGCCTGCTCAATGCTCGCAAGAGGCAGGGACAAGTGGGAGCCAGATATTTAATTTTGATCAGTTTGCGAAATAATTATATTAATATAAGTGAAAAATCCACCATCTTTTTTTTTAGATTCGGTTGCACAGCGTTAGTGAACGGCGACGAAAGATTTAGCCATGAGAATGCCTGCAGTTACTCGACCGTCGTCTGTCCTGTCGGTCGGCGGCCTTGCAATTGGCGAGGATCCGTGTTGGACATTGGCGATCACTTCAGGAAGGATCACAAACTTTTGCCCATCACCGACCACGCAGTCACCGTCAACATTTACAACTTCCGCGACAAGGCGATAGCAAAAGAAGGCCGCCAGTACACGGTTCGTAATATTCTTACACTTAATAATATATCCACGGCTTCCATGTGTTACAGTAAATTTTATTAATCCAGTGATTATGTATGATCATCGTTAAATTGATAAATATTCAAGAATTTATCGCATTTATCAAATTTGACCGCATTTTACTGCATTAGATTACGTATAAATGGGACAATATTTCCTTAACACACTTGTTTGTTTGTGATGGGTTGATAAGAAAGGTTTAAATAAAGCATTCTGTTTTGAAAATAATGTTAGTCGTATCAAAAGTATGGACAAAAGGGAATTATGGGGCTTCCTACTAAGATATGATAGAATTTTTCTTGAAAAGTCCGAGAATTCTATCGAGTAACTTCGATAACTGTCAATTATACGCGATCACAGGATTAATCACATTTACCAAATTTAACGGTGATTATTTACGAAGTTAACCGGCATTTATACCTAACAATCACTGAATCAGTCACATTTGCCATAATAAGTCCACTACATTCGCAGACGCGATGAAGCCCGTTACCCGAGGTATCTTTCAAAACTAGTTTTTCGTCCCGGCCCGATATCGCCCTTTGGCCCACTTTAAAAACCATAAAGAACAGTGGCTCGCATAAAGTTTAAGAGCCCTCTAAATCTGGTCTCCTTTTCAGCGCGCTTCTCTAAATCATTCTCAATTGCTCCCCCCACGTTTCTTTTCACAGGCTTGCTTGTGCTGTCACGACCAACTGTTCGTCGTGAAGGTGGTCCTCTATCAAGGGAAGCTGAAGCTTATTTTTACTCAGCTCGGCTACACACGCCCCGTCAGCGACAAGATCCAATCGATGCGCTACGGCGTCTGGGTCAACGTCGGCTCGAACGGAATCCACCTGAGAGGAGTCTTCCTCTTCGGCAAGGCTGATCGCGGCCCGCGCGAGGTGGAGATGGCCAGCGAGACATTTTACACGAGAAAATTGCCCCTCGGCGCCGAGGACTTGGTGAAGATAGAGATCATCATCAAGCAGTTCGGCCCAATCTGAACTCACCCTCGTCACACTTGACGCAGAAGACAGCTAATTGTATTAGGTTGGCAAAGAAAGTTCTTTCGGTTTCGAAGCACAGTACCGTTCAGCTTTTCCCTGCTACGGATTAGAAGTTTTACGAACGCGGAATAATGAACTCGTCAGAAATATAGGAAAAGGTCATCGCACAAAATAGGAAATATATTGTTCAACGGAGTACATTGGTTGTATGAAGATATGACTTTTCTTTCACACTATGAAACCGAAAGAACTTCCTTGCCAACCAAATACTTACACGCGTAGCGCACGGTACACATTTGACAGAACTGTCTGTACATTGTGATATTTTTGTATGCCACCGGCTCCTATCTCCTTGTTTTCAATCATTGTGTACGCTTGTCAAGTTTGAAACGCGCGCTACGAGTAACACTTACATTCGCTGCAAACGCTGTGACAGGTTCTGAACGGTTCGATGAACGATCATTGCCAAGAAGTTCCTTGTTCCTTTTTCTCGCGCAATCGAAACGACGAAAGGGACACTCTCGATTGTACTTTGTCCGGCAAATTGTCGCCCAGGGGAGGGGAATATTTTGGGACAAATGTTTTAGACTCTTATTTCCGTTCGGCAACGGGCCTAAAACTTAAAAATAGTTAAAACCCAAAATAGCACTTAATTGCAGTCCCGTTAGAGCGTGGGACTGTTATGTATAGCCGTAAGAAACTTAAGACTGAAGACTCGCTTCCGTGAAATGAGAATGACAGGAGAATATTGCTACTTTGTTCTTCGATGGCCATTGTTTCGCACGAAACCACCGGATACTCGAGCGTCAAAAGAAATCTGTTCCAAAGTTCGTATTGTATTTATTGTTTCGTCGTCGCGTCCGTTATTCGCGCAGTTTACCGTCGCGGTTAACAAACGTTTTGTACAAATAACCAATTATTTGTCTATTTATTACAAAGTAAGTTTAGAAATGTTCGGTGTATTCCGCACAGGTGCATGTTTCTAATTTTCGATTCCGTCGGAAACGTATCGTTCAACGTCTCTACTTTTCACTCAAGATAAAGAATTCGTTTTACCAATTTATTGTATTAACTTTACATATATACATTTATTACCGTTGTACATAATAATTATTATATACATTAATAAATGTATATATAAACTAACATGTGTATAAAATATATATATATATTTATATGTATATGTGTATCTGGCAGTAAAAGTTCATGTACATAAGAACGTATTATAATAAAAAGAAAGTTTGTTACCTTTAATACGGTACATCTCACTAGGTTTTACCCGCTTAGTGCTACGTAAAAATTGACATAAAGCTCACACTGTTCAGTTCATCTATCGTGTCCCCCTTCCGCTCCGTTCCTTCGCTAAAATGAATCTAGGCAGTTTAATTGACTGCGCATATACTTTATTTTCAATATCACTTATAAAACGTTATCATCGGATAATATATATACATTTTCCTTCCTCTTTACTCCTCGCAGAACTATTACGCTCAATGCTTCCGTCTCAATCTCCGTACGCCCAACTCTTGTCGACAATAAATATTATTGTTGCGTAACAAGCCTTGCGCATGTCATGCGCATTGAGAATGTCGATTAACTAATTGCTAGTTACCTAATAAAAAGTAAAAACGGCGAAAGGAACTAGTGCGTGTATGTACATGGATTTCTTCCGTTCAATTTCTCTGCGTAGTGTCTAAGATAGGACTACGTTTAAGTAATAAATACTAACACGTCTGGCGAAGATGGTGCTATGATGAAACATAAATTCATGACGAGTGGAAGAGAGCGACAGCACCGATGGACATACGATGAAAATGAACGAGTAATTTGTTCGCTCGAAGCTCTATAAATCGCTAAACTCTGCGAAGCTGTCTGCAGCAGTTGGAAAAATGCGGTAGAAACGATTTTGTACAGAATCGACGCCTCCGCTCTGTACGTAAATGCGATTAATCTTCATATTAAGTTTCAATATTGCTATCTGATTGTATTCACCACTTCCTTTCGTGACACGGACGCTTCCCTTTCCGTAAGTTTCAATTATTCGCCGGCCGTTGTCGAATGATCTGGCCAATTCGTTACGGATAGTCTCTCATTGTCGCTGCACGTAACGCGAGCACAAACGTAAAGTCAACAACAAATATCCGTGAATCAATTATGTAAACAAATTGATCTCTCGTATAATACATCTCGGAAGCCAATCGTTTGACTGATAATTAAACGTAAGGCTCGAACTTTTCTCACAAGTTGGTCAAATAAGTCGAAATATTATCTTCCTTTCAATGATCAACAACGCAATTATTTAATAGAAAAGAATGTCACCCCGTTTTGGAGTCCGTGAAAGCACGTGTGCAAAGATTTCTGTATGTATTAGAAACGTCATTGCGCAAGATCAATGGTTCGCAGTGTGACCTGCAAACAGAATTAATGGTTTAGTCACATTGCGTGTGTCGTACGCGTACCTGGATTCAATGTAATCTAGTAGAAGAGATGATGACGCACTTCTTGCCTGCTTACCGTCAACCCATTGACCGGCCATTAGGCGTCATTGTGATTTCATTGACACTAATTTCCGCGAGCGTGCACGTGCTTCTGTGCGACTATTCGTGTATTCGAACCAAAGTACGTTCGGAATCAATGTAGTGTCACGCAGAAGTAAGTACTCCGAAGTTCGCCTGCAAAGAGGTTGACAAGATAAAGACGCACTTAGCAGACATTGTTGCTTTGCTTAAACTATAAGTAATCGACATAACTTGCATTATTATCCCTGACATTGTCTAACAACGTTTAAGATAGGCCGAACATTGAATCAAATTGAGTATTTACTCATGTAGGATAAAATTAACGATTACCACTTACCATGAAACAATTAAAGGAAAAAAGGGAGTCAAGACCACATGTGTGATTATAAACCACAATACTCCCAATGCGATTCCTACGAATGCACCGCAGAGAACCTGAGAATTTGAATGGTACTGTAGGTAAACCCTGCTATAAGATACCAGAGCAGCTATGGTAATACAAGCAGCTATTATGGTTATTCGCCAAAATTTTTCTGACACTGAGCTATTATTATTGTGATGTAATCTGCACATATAATAATAAACTAATGTATTACATTGGCATTAATAAAGAACAATTTTAGAACTACAGAAGCAATATAATGATTCATTTACCTAATGCACACGAAAAGTGTTACGTATGCAGCAAAGAACCACACAAATTGCGCATGTGTCGATGGCATACCATACTCAACAAAAATACCATCTCTTTTCATTGGCCTTGCCTCTCGTATCGTATGCTTCAATAGAAAATTAATAAATTCATTGATTGTGACTCCACCGAAAAATGCAATCTGAAATCAAAACATCACAAATTACGCCCCGTTGTCATCTGCAAACTGCACAGATATAACATGGTCAACTCACGGTGTGCAAATCTCTTCTGAACAGTATCAGAGTTATAAAACCTGCGATAATAGCAAAAGGTACTAAACTAATTAAGGCTAAAAACTTTCCAAAGCTGTCTCCTGGAACAAAAAAAAAAAAACAGTATAATTACAACCTATTCATGGTACAAATTCGTCTTTAACACTCTACATCGTGCAGAACTCTGTCAATTGTGATGAACTAGCGATAACCGGTATTGTCAAGTGCAACGTTTACAAGTGAGATGTGACATAGTCGAGGAACGGGACGCCAGTTAAGATGAGGATACTGACCTTGCGGGTATTCGACCAGAGTTAAGGTCAACGGTACCCATTCCGGACTCTCAGTCGCGTGAACGAAGTGCGACTTGATCTCGTGCAGTGTCTCGTCGTTAAACGATGCCATGTTACCGATATTTTCGAACTTTCATGACTCAGATACGCACGCACGACTGGCCGCGTAGCAACAGACACGAAACAATAGCGAAACGCCGGCCCAACAGCGTCGCATTTCCGATCTCGCGAGCCGAGCAGGGTTGCCACGTCCTTTATTATTGTGAATCGACCAATGAGTACGCTGGACTTCGTTCCGCTTCTACGAAACTGCCTGAATGAGAGAAGGACACCGAATAAAATGGCGACGACTGTCGCGGGGTCTCCGCTAACGTTTCCGTAAGAATCAAATGTGCTCGAAACGGTATTTAGAGAAAAAAGCTGGCTTTCATTCATATGATTCAATGTCACACATTGAAGAGTACATATCCTCATTAGAGAAGTTCTTACACGTTCGATGTATGATTATGGGTATAAGCCGATGATACAAATATTTTTCACAGGCGAATGTTCTTTGGCATATCTAACTGATCGGAGGATTTTGTATTTATTGGTAGAATAAAAAATATTCTCTGCGTCATGACAAATGTCTATCACACTTAAAAATTAGTAATAATCGTTACACTTCTATTTTATCGCGTAATCGCGCTAAAACATCACATTTTTCTCGCTTATCTTTCGGAAACGCATCTTGTACATGCGTTACACGTGCAGTCTATGCTGTAGTTAACGAGGTTAACGGCAGCAGATGTAAATATTGTCATGTGATATAGAGTATAAACTTACGTACCGTACTTAATTACAATTTTCATTTATGTACAAAGCCGGGTGGCGGTATATACACTCTGTTATAAAAATGGTAGAAAACCAGAATTCTCTAAAATCTCCTTTAACATACAATGTATTACATGAATGTCAAACGACCAAAGCGAGGGTCGGTAAAATGACATTAATACATCATCCTGTTGACACACCAGTGTTTATGCCCGTTGGAACAAAGGTTTGCAACATTTATTTCTTATTTGTTAAAACTTGCACTGTTACCTATTTCTAAAAAAAAAGGCGTGTCTATACAAATAATGCTTGATAGGGAAAAGGATTATCACCTTTTTCAATTGTAAGAATATAAGCCTGTTAAGGATTACATAAGTATGCTCTGACGTTGCAGGGTACAATGAAAGGGTTGCTGCCAGAACAAATGGAAGAATTAGATTGTCAAATAATTCTCGGCAATACTTATCACTTAGGCACTTTGCCAGTAAGTATAGGAATATGAGAACTTCAGGTTTGTTCTGCTTGAAATTAGCAATATCACATGTAGGAAACATATTTCTTAGGGTCCAGATACTTTAAAGAAAGCAGGTGGATTACATAAGTTTATGAATTGGAAAAGGGCACTTCTTACTGATTCAGGAGGCTTTCAGATGGTGTCATTATTACATCTTGCTGAAATTACAGAGGAGGGTGTTAAGTTTAAGTCTCCATATGATGGTACTACATGCAACATTTACTATGAAGTATACATATACACCATATTTCTTATAAAGTATTTTGGTCATAGTCATAGAAAATTTTCTTCATTTACAGACTCTGAATGCATGTTGACACCTGAACATTCTATGCAAATACAAAATTCAATTGGTGCTGATATTATGATGCAATTAGACGATGTTGTCAAAACTACTACAACAGGACCTAGAGTTGAAGAAGCTATGTATAGGTAGAATGATCAGAGAACTAATGACTACCAAGTATACATTTGTGCCTATATTTACAAATTAGACTTAATTTTATATATTTGCAGAACCATAAGATGGTTAGATAGATGTTTAGCTGCTCATGAGAGGCCAAATGAACAAAGCATATTTCCAATCGTTCAAGGTGGTCTTAATACAGAACTAAGGAAGAAGTGTGCAGAAGAATTAACAAAGAGGAATGTTAACGGTTTCGCCGTCGGCGGTTTAAGGTAGATCTGATTTAGACAATTGTTTCTGTTAAAAAATGTGCTTGCGCTAATAATGTATTAATCATTTTAGCGGTGGTGAGAGTAAACAAGATTTTTGGCAAATGGTTCACGTTTCTACTGATATTTTACCCAAAGAAAAGCCACGTTATTTAATGGGCGTTGGATTTGCTGGGGACATTGTTATATGTGTTGCCTTAGGCATCGATATGTTTGACTGCGTGTTTCCGACTAGAACAGCGGTAAGTAATTGTAACGACTTAACTGTTACGCAAGCGATTATCGTAAAATAATTTTTTTCAGAGGTTCGGTTGCGCATTAGTTAGGACGGGACAACTTCAATTAAAAAATGGTAAATATAGCACCGATATGAGACCGATAGATGAAACATGTACCTGCAGTACCTGCAAAACCTACACTCGAGCTTATCTGCATCAAGTAGCAGGTGTCGAAACGGTCGGCTGCCATTTATTGTCCGTTCACAACATCGCATTTCAAATGAGACTAATGAAGGACATTCGACAAAGCATAAAAGAACAGCGATTTCCTCAATTTATACAAGAGTATTTTCTAACCGTGTATCCGGATAAGGATTATCCATCATGGATAGTAAACGCTTTGAAAGCTGTTAACGTCACGCTCCTATGAAAATAATGTTAACTTTCAAATTGGCGGAACATGTGAAGTAAGTGTGTAATGTGACACATTTATGAAAACTTATTTATTGACAACGTCATCGATCACGCGTTAAGCCACAACAACGGGTTAACTAATGCATTCAGTGAACGTTAAAACAGATTATTTGATATAATAAATACTTTGTATATATTCTTCTCCTCGCTCGTATTCTCGTCCTTATCGTCATCGTCATCGTCGTTGTCATTTTCGTCGTCGTGGTCGTCGTGAAATAAAACAGAAGTACTTATAATTAGGCACGACCTATGAGTGCAAAAGTTTGATCAGCTTCATCACATGAAGTCATCCGAATCATATCCACTGTTTTCTGTATTTGACGTCATGTTGTTACTGGTGAACAATGCATTATAGCTTCTCATTTCAGCCTGTTCCTGTCGCCTCTTCTCTTCGGCCTTCTCCTTCTCCTTTTGCTCTCTCAGAATCTTCTTCTTATCCTCCCGCTCTCTTCTATCTCTTTCCTCTCTTTCTTCTCGGAAGTTCACCTCCTTCGATGTTTTGGTCTTGATCAATCGGTTGACAATGGCATTTATGCGCTTCGTCACGTGAATCTTTCGGATGTCTTTGTCTTTATGAAATCCTACTTGGCCCACTCCCATGCCCTGTGTCTTTCTCAAATTCGACCACATGGTGTACACAACATCGATGTCATTCGTTTTAGCTCCTTCGCAACTATTCGCCTTCACCAACTGTGCTGCATCTTCCAGCACAGCAGTGGGAATATCATCAATGGTCTGCCCCTAAAAATGTACTGATTTAGAATACAAACTTATACTTAAGAGCTACTTCATTTTGATCAAATTTTGATATTGCATAAACTAAATTATTTTTTACTTAGGAAAGAGTTTTGAAAGGCAATGGAGTACGAGTCTTTTATGTCAAACTGATTCTTTCATTCCTCAGAGTGCAAGTTTGTAAAAGGAAATAAACAAATGTATCATTAAATCATACAAAAAACTTGTTTGTAAGATTTGATCAAAATGTCTTTGCATTCCTTAAGTGTTTTGACGTATAACATGGAGAGTAATAGGTAATAAGTAGGATAATAACTGGTCTTAATCGAAGATAGACATGGGCAGATGAGAATTTGTCTACGTGAAACCAAACATCTTCCGGCCAACCCCACCTGATAAGGGTTTCATCTAAAAGCAGAATTATTTTGTTTAATTCGACCATATGCATGTAAATCCTTATCAGAGAGTAAACTTATCATTATGAAAATTAAATCTTAATATACACTATGTATACAATGTATACAGTTTTTATTACTATCTTGTTAAATAAAAGAGTATCAAGTAAAAATATTAATTGTCTTGATTCTTCCACCTTTCAGTATATTGTATTTCAAGTTCAATACAACTGACATGAAAAATAATAACATCAGTACAAAGAATTTTCCTAGATAACATTACATAATAATGTTTGAACAGCAATCATAATATAGTTATTAAATCGTTGTCATGTGACGTTTGCCTAAAAACTTACTTTCATACTTGTCGATACCCATAAACAGTGTCACCGGCGGTTGGACAACTGTAGCATACAATTACAAATATGTTATTCTAACCTCAATACAGACGTATAGCATAACAGTTCATGTATGAGACGTATTTCTTATAGACACAATTGCAAGGTAGACTGCGTAAGGAACATGACACGATACTTACCATCGCTCGTAAAGTAAAAGACCATTATTGTCAAACTAATTTGATTAAACACACGTGCTGAAAACGTATCTGTCAAAAACAAAGTTCGACGATGCTGCCAGCTATCGAACGTGTCTTTAATTATATTTAAAAATGCGCGAAGGTCGCATGCGCTTTGCGAATCCAATATTAGTATTTACTATACAATTCATACAAGGCAGTCTAAGAAAATGTCATAGCGCAGAAAGGAAGTTATCTTCATTATTCTGACACTCATAGTAAAAGGTGAATAACAGTTTATAGGATCTTCTCAACTCATCATTATGACTTTAAATTAGGTGCATTGTTTATTTTCTTTCCCATTCCTCATTTTCACAATGTATAAAGTTGTGAAAGGAAAAATATATTTTTACAATAGCATTCGCAGGGAATAAAATATAATTGTATCACTTTCAAGTACATCGTCCGGCTTAGTAAAATAACAATCTGTATCATTGAGATGGACAGAGAGCTAATCTCGTTTCACCCCTGCATATCTATCATGAGAAAGCGTTACCTTTGTACATTCGGTATAAAAACAATTTTCAACTTTCATCTTTTACCCGTGCAGCCGCCGCTAATAAATAATAACTTCTGGTACTCGCTATAGGCATACGCATCAATGGCACTTCGAATCTTGACTAGCGTCGAATCATTTTTACAAGCAGATAGGCGATTATCAGTGAATAGTGACTATATTTCGATAGTAGACGTTCCCTGCGCGGAAGGGAAAGTTCTCGCAATTTTCGTGGCAGAACATATGTACAGATCCGCAGCTCAATAAGGGGAACACGCTGGGGCTAGCACTATTTTGTATAGTAGCGGCTCATGTGGATGGCATGTTTTTCAGAGTGATACGTGGTGTATATCTGACTGAGGACAGGTGATACTTCCGGATCATTGATCCATATATTAGCGGATGCAGGTGTTTCTAGCATAGCTAGGTACGCTGGAAATGGTTTCCTCATATTATACTGAACGGTGTGTAACAGTTAATAAATTAATATCCTTACCGAGCAGCATTTTTGGATTTGTCAGACTAAGTTGTATGTGAGGATTGTTCATGATCGCTTTGTAGATTGGTCCATCAGGATCGAGACCTTCGTCTAGGTCTTGCAAACTTCGTCTTCGTTCGCCAAGCAACCATTCGCACTAAAAGTATTTATTTCACTCAGAACGATTTTTTAATTCCTGTTTTGATCTTCAATTCCAATTTTTTAATTCTCGAAGAGTGTAATTGATGTATAAAAATTCGATTGATACGTTTTCACGAATATATCAAACTATTATCAGTCAATCTTATTTAGAATATTATGTTACAATTACCGCATTCGAGTGATCGTTTCCCGTAGTTTTTAACGCTGTAACGATGTTCTTTTCCTCAAATCCCATTTCTAAGAGGTTTTCCAACATCTTTTGATTAGGTTTAAATTCTAATTTTTTATACTGACGAAAACTTTGCAAAAGTAAATCAACGATGGTAATGAGATTTTCTTCCTTCTTTGGACTTTCTTTGCCTAATGATCATTTATAATAATACTTAATACATACATGTCGGCAAAATCCAATTAATTCTAGTAATCTGAAGCATATCAGATAAGCAAAGCAATGACGGATATTTAAAATTTAGGAATGTGTTACCTTCACCAAAGAGTTCAGCACAAGCTTCCTTCAACGTTTTCTTTTTTGAATCTACTGAACTAGGACCTGCTTCTGAATCAATATTTGCTGTTGTCAACTCCACATCATCATCCGAATTATCGGAATCATCATTCTGATGATCTATTAACCATTCTAAAGCTTCTGTTATATTTGACCTACATTCAAATTTCTCCATGCAATCACTGTCACAAGTACTGACGGTATCGAAAAATGCTTGTCATACATACTTCCTAAGACGAACCGCTTTTTGTACTCTGCTTTGAGAATAGCCCATTTCTGTAAGTGTTTTGACAACCTTAGGATCGGTCGTTGGTTTACATCTAGCTTCTAGTCTGTCTTTAACAATTTCGTAAAACTTTTCCGCATTTGGACTGTGAAATAAAAGTCGTGCCGACGATTGCACGAGGGATATCAAAATTTTTCTAATCTCACTCTGAAACTAAATGTACAGTTAAGATTATTAACTTTCAATTTATAGGAGTATAGAATATTTTCAGTTTATAGGAGTTAGAAGAAAGTATTTACATCAGTTGTACAATCCGCTGTTGGTATTGGTGGCGGTGAATCTAATACAGGTAAATGACTAGTAACACGTTCAATTGCTTCTTCATTTGGGCCTCTCAAAGCTTCTTCCGATATATTCTCTTTTGGAGGTGCTTGGCGAATTTCGACTAACATCAATTCATCTAAAGAAGATAATGAACAAGTCAAATGCTGATTTTATAAAAATAAATATAATATCAAGTCTACGTACCTGACTCACTGATACCTTCTTCATCTATATTATGGTCATCTGCTAGGTGCTTACATTTGGAAACATGTATTAAGCGAAAACGGGACGTTATCTTAGCAGTATCACTTCCATAAAAATGTTTTACAGCCAATGTTTTGATCCCATCTACTGTCAAATCTGGTTTCACATTCACACGCATTGTATTACCTTCCAAGCTGATAACATTAACTGAAAAGCTTTCTGGTGAAAGGTTTAATGGCATAAGCATGGTGTTATTGCTATTAGGAGTGCCCGAGCTAAGAGAAGAAAGTGTCAAGGACGGCCTTTCGGCTGCCCTTGAACTCTTTCTGTTTTGCCAGGCTTCTGCAATTTGATCACGCACCCATGGCAACATCAAATTAGCCTGGAACACCAAAATCAAGTGCTACACAACATAAAAGTGAAACAACACTTCATAAACACAATTTGTTGATAAATTGGTTATAAGCTAAAGCATTTCTACGTCATCACATTTGTATTTTTAAACTACATACCTTATATATATAAACCTTAATTTCGGTAATACCTAATCCCTTCCTAACATCGAGAGGGTTTACATCTATCATGCGAAGAGGTTAAACGTAAGGTATACGAAAATTTTTGAGTGACAGCATGTACCATAGATTGTCAAATGTCAGGCAGTACGAATTGACTGTCAATATTGGATTTACCTCATGAAACAAGATTGCCATATAAAACAATTTTCCTTCTTCTTCGACGGCGAAAGTTTCTATGACAGGAATCATATGCAAGTGATATTCACCCTATATGTACCTATACATATACATATATGTACATATATAGAGAATACATGTCTATATACACGTTCTACGTCATGAACTAAATGATCACAGTATTGTATTCTTATCAGAACGTTCTGTATAATGTCTACTTAACACTGCTAAATAACAAGCAAGCAATAAATAAAATTAGTAGCAGCTTTATTAACCATTCCATTGTGGAATAATGACAAAATTGTGCTTGGTTTTATCATGATATGTCAATGTGGTACATAACCAAATATTACAAAAAAGGAAAACACAGTTGACAGGAAATTGACAGCAGTTATACACACAATTGATTACATCATTATAAGTAAGTATTGATTTTTCAATGCATATATGAGTTGATTTCATAATGCTTTATTGTTGATAGATTATTGTGATGACGGAGCGGTCTGGCTGTGGTGAGTTACAACAATTGGTGCAAGAAGAAGAATGTGAAGAACCATTAAGCCGTGGTGGAGAGGCAACCCCACCATCCACTCCAGCACGGTCACAACGTCCTAGTAAAAATGATACTCATAGCTCCCATGTATCGGTATTATATACTGTTTCTTTCGTAACTTTGTTAACTTTCCCTTAGTGTACTTTATTCTGCAAAGTGTATTTTAAATTGCTTGCAGCAACAAGTGTTATGGGAAAGTAACACTCAGACATCGCCCATTGTCAGCAAAGGTAGTTCAGGTCAGGGAACAAGTCAAGGTTCAATGGTATCTGGACGTGCAGTCAATCTTTCTAGCCATGTTGGAAACCAATCACGTTTGGTGTACCTAAATGAAAAGGACAAGCCAAGACCCAACCGTCCAGAACCACCAAAGACAAATAGGCAACACAGAGGTATGTTTAATAATTGGCACAAAAAAGGTAACAATCTTGTATGATCAAACAAAAGATAATTCTAAAAGATAGAAATCTTAGAAATTATTCAAGTTAAAAGTGAATCATACAGGTACTGCTAGCATGAGTAAATAAATTAATATCACTGTATTCTCTTTATTTGCAAACAATTTATTTCATATAAGTTAATATTATTTTCAATTTTATCTATTTACTTTCCGATTTACACAGTTTAAACTTCACATGTTTATATTTTATTTTTGTATACAAGGAAATATTTAAAATTTCTTTTTAAGTTTTTTCCATTAAGTGCACCTTTGGTTTTGTTTTGGTGTCTTAACATAAAGCAACGGCACCATGCAAACACCATTGCTTTTTGTCAGAGGTTCCTGATGTAAGGCGTATGGAACAGGCTTTGCTACAATTATTAGAAGATTTTCACAGTGGGAACTTGCGAGCTTTTGGTACGTAATTTTGTGAAATCATACTAAGTTCAGTTCCGTTTGCAAGAAATGGACTTAAAAGAAAATATTTGTAACACAGGAAAGGATTGCAGTATGGAACAGATGACTGAAATTAGGGAGCAACAAGAGCGTTTGGCCAGATTACATTTTGAACTAGGCCAGCGACAGGAAGTTGGTGGTGACCAATCTGGTTTAAGGCAATCCAGTGCCAATATGCGCCACTTACTTTATCGTCTTCAACAGCTTAGTGTATGCATTGAAAAATTACACAGCAAATAACTTTAAGAACAATGAATGGTGTGTATAAAATGTAAGTCTTTTCTTATGGTGCTAAAGATTAAGTTAGATAATCATAAGAAATAAAATTGTTTTAAAAGAAAGGGGCTGTGTTATCCGCTTTTAGTACTATATATATATGTGTATATACAATTTAAACAAGAAAAAATTGAACACACTATTTATTCCCTTGAATTTGCGTCAATTGACCTTTGCTGAATTTTATTTGATTGTTTTTTAACCATATGTATTTAACTGCAGCAATTGAACCCTTGGTACATTTGAGAAAGGTGTAAGTAGACTTTTCTATCATAATTGTCATGCGCCGGACATATACAGGTTTATACGAGGAACCAACAACATACAGATATGAATATATTAAATATTCTGAGAAACCACAAAAGGTAGTACGCTGTATTTGTGCTACGAATTCCGCATTGAGATATTGGAACGTTTTAGCAAAGCCAAGCAGAAAAAGAAATTCTGAGTTTGTCTCAAGAAGATGAATGTTCCGTTCCAGTTATCAATACGATCACTGCAAACGATACTTTCCAAAAACTTAGTTACGAGAAACGTTTACCATTCAATGCATTATGGGAACCGAAAGATAGTATTAATACACGTACTAAGCCAGCGTTAAGGAAACAAATTTTAGGCGATCCGCATTTGGATGAAGCGATAAAGTAATGTACAGAAAGCGATTTGAATTGTACGCGACCGAAAATATTTTACAACAATATATGTTTTCAATGAGTAACGTAGAACCAGACCAAGAGTGTATATGACACCGGCAATCTGTGTAGATAACGTGACTGAGAAACGTACGAGACAGAAAATGGTAAACTATACATATCAAACACCGTGGCATATTGCTTGTAAAGAGGCTTGGATGGACTTTGAACCTCGTCATCCTTGTACAGCTTACACGGCTATGGAGAAGTGTGCTGAAATGGTACAGACTAACATGCAAAATATTATTGACAGTTAGCCTATTTTTTATTGATTATTATCAAATAAACAGAAATACTTATCGCCTATGTATAGAGTTTCTTCAACTGGTAGAAGATAATTATAATCAATATATTATAGGATAAACTAAATATTTGGAACAAGTTATAGTAATTATCAAATAAGTATAAAATAACAATTTCTCGTATGAACTACCAAGGAAGATTTTAATTTATGATTTAATGATATTCGACAGCTCTCCAAAAAGAAGGTGAAGACGAATTTACCTCTTGGTTTTCCATCAGTTGCAAGAGAGTGGGATAGGGTAAACGTACGAGTTTTTACTCCTGCCATATCTGAGCATGATGATAGTGAACAGAGGAAGACTAAGTGTGTGGAATGCGTGAAGTAGTTATTGTTCTATTAAGATGACAATTATCATATGGTACGAACTTATTTTTAGGTGCAATTGCGATATTTTACTAACGTTAGATGAGGAGCAGGAGATACGCAAATTGATAGAAAAAAACGAAATATCCCGTCCTTATGACAAATTTCCATTGTCATATGGTGGTTTCCGACCGAAAGTTGCATTGGGCGTTGCTTTAAAAAAGAGAGATGCGTTTACGTTTTAATTGAACGCTTACGTTAATTTTACCATTTTGTGTTCATCAATCGAACAATAAACTTCTTCTTGCCAGAAATATGAACAACTCAAATTTCTGTTAACAAATAACACGCAGAAATGTCTGTTTTATATAAGAATGTTTTTTTTTTTATACAAGATGCAGTGAAGTTATACAACTTATATTTATATAATCAATAAAAATCTGATACATCAACACAAAGGGTAACTTAAACTTCTCCGTTTGTACAAATAACAAATTGCTCTATCCATGATCACATTTTTCATAATTGCACGTAATTCGAAATACATTTTCAGAAAAAACGTATATTGCGAAAAACTAAACAGAACTGCCACCTGCAAGTGTCGATAAATGATGCTATAAATAATTCACGATACTGAGAAATATATGAAAATTTGACTGGTTACCATTAAACATTGGTACTAATTGTTGTTGACAATTGTAGTCAGTCTACGCAGCCTTTTTTGTTATACCGATGCTGACCGTTTTTAGCTATGTTATTCACTTCAACTGATATCACTTATAAAGTAAGTAATAAATGTCGAGCACTTGTGGATTACAGTTCACAATTTAATTTCATGACCTTTGACCTGTTCATATTGTGTACACTTTACATCTCATTGTTTACCATGTAACAAAAAATGTGTAATCATACTGAAAGCTGTTCAACAACAAAATATAATAACCTTGGTTGTAATCTATAACTACAATCCAAGAGATTGCATTATATCATATAATTGATTTCTACATATGATCTCTATTACATGAAATCAATAATGTTCCATCAGACCAGCAAACTTCAAGTCTCTATCAACCAACAACTGAGTTTTAGAAATTACAAAATACACACACAACTTGGTATACATATTGGCTTCGATGAACAGTATTGCATTAGTATCCTAGGGCCTCAAAAATTTGGTTTTAGTCTAATCGGCATAATTCATTGTGTACCAATGTCACCAAGTATGGAGTGTGTTGCGCTCTAAGACAAATCAAGTCACACGACATGCATTTGCATAGTGAGATCCGTGCACAAATTGCTGGCCCACAAACTGTCCCATAAATGAACTACAGGGCCTATAGAAAACTGAGAGTTTTTTAAAAAAGGAATTGATTAAAAAAATATACCTATCTTATATAAAAACAATAGATCGGTAATGTCTTAATATTACTTAAATAAGCGTGCCGTCAAAGGTGTTTAAGTGGTATTTCATATCAAATGTAGAACTTTTACCATTTTTCCCCAAGCATATGCAGTTATATATTGTCGGCCGCAACTTTGCAATGTTATCATAGTATGCGTTTCGGTTGAGTACTGTTCAATACGCGAGAAATGCAACTTTTTACCGTAAAGTCGGCGCGAATAATAATGATAGTTTTCGGATGTTTCGAGAAATTTGCCCGTCAACGGATAAAGCATAGTGATAACGCGTGCGCTGAACGACTTCTCACAATGCTGTCTTTATCCTTCAATAGTTGTAATAGTCTTTGAATGTCCTCCGATCTCGGTGCACCGAATAATCCTAAAATTAATGCGGATGTCGCTCTGGTGCTGCCATTCTCGGATCTTGAGTATCCTCGCACTACAGCGTTTCTATAAACAGTAACACGTAAACACTATAAGGCGACTGTAAGTTATGTGAATTTGACAGAAAAAATAATTATAGTAATAATATTTAAATAAAATCAAACTAATCAATTATGTTGGAGAAACTTCAATTCACAGACCATGTGCTTACGTTTTCTTTTTAATTGAAACATTTTTTTAATACGTACCTAAGTTCATTTGCTCTCTGTGGCAGTTCCTCAAGAAGACAATTTACCAGTCCACACAGAAAGTTCTCAATATTAAAATCAATGTCAGATCCCAGTCTTGTGTGTATAATCTGTGCCAGGTTGGGACATTGCAACAGGTCTGCAGTCTTGCACAAAGTTTCCCTCGCTGTCTTTGCCACGGTGACATTTGAATCCTCCAATCTTATTACCAAACATGGTAAACAGCTGCGAAGATGGTCAGTGATATCATCATCTGGATTTGTACTGAATCTTAGCCAGTAGCTTGATACTGCGCCGAGAGCATTTATAGCTGCCAGTCTCATCTCCCAATTTTCCTTTTCAACAAACGGTTTTAAAGCCAGCACCACTCTTGGACTAATTGGTTGTTTACACTGCACTGAAAGTAACACAGAAAGGCCACGTAGCGATTCGATCACAACTTCATTCCCACCATCATTGCTCGCTGGTTCTTCTAGGCCATCCAGCAATGCTTCCATACAATTATCAAAATATTCCTCTATCTGCTTAGGTTCTAAATACGCTATTCTGGCTAATCCAATGGTTGCAAGTTTTCGAACCAATGATGAGGAATCTGCTTTAGCCTCGTGCAATGTGCTTATAATGGCGTCTAGCCATACAACGCCACAGTTAACTTTGCCGATCAACTCGGCGTAAAACGTAGCAGCCACTGCTCTTTGAACTGGAAGTGTGCTGGTCATTAACTTTCCCAAGGATTGCGCTAAACTGGACAAAACATCGTTTCTGGATGATATGCATCTCATCATGGTGCGTACGGTAGATACGACACTTTCCTCAGCCTGTGTTTCAGAGGAAAATACATTCTCATTTAACAGGCTTGAGGCCACGTTGGAGTCAAGATTCGTAAGAATGTTAACTAGAACTGAGTAAACTTCGCCGTGCGGATTGATCTTGCAGCCTTCGCGATTGGGGATGTAGCCAAACTTTGTACTGATTACCGAAACTGGAGCGTCTACGTGCAGCCAGCCTGCAAGGTACTTGAGCAAGGCTGAAAGTAAGCCTGCCAAGTGCGTGTTGATCAAAATGTCCGAGTTCCCTGTCTGAAGTAAATGTCTCAGTGCAACTATAGCTGCCAACGAAGAGAACAGAGCCGTGTTATTTTTTCCTGGATGCGACGATGGTATGATTTCAGCCAAAAGATTGTTGTTGTCCAGCCTTTTGAGAATCAATTCTAAGGCGTGTGTACCTAAATCTTCACTGGCACCGATTTCCTTCCAGCATTCCTCTGTGCCTCTATCTAACGGTAGGGGCTGTGCTAGTAAATGTTCAACTACTTCTTCAGGATGATGCGACATTAATGATTTTACAGCAACTGCAGCACCCCTGCGACAACTTGAATTTTCCATTTGTCTCATCTGCGCGATTATGTTGTCCACGAGACAAACATTTGATCTTGATATCTCTGACCCTTTGACCCTAAAGTGTTCTGCGAGTGCTATACCGGCTGCGACGCCTGCTTCTCCTCTGAACAATAAGCCTTCTATCAGACCTTCTGCTAAGCTAACTATTTCTCCGTTAGGAACTCGTTCGCAAACGAGTGTTGATAAGTTTTTGATGCCCTCGTAAAATATTTTTGGATCCTCGTTCACAATGTCTCGTTTCGAACTGTTTAAGTCATTGTCTAAGTTGCTGTCTGGCGACATTGAACGATGTCTTGCCCCAATATTTAAAGAAAGCGCAACGCAATCGACAACTAACGGTCGCAATGCATATTCTGGATCAGCGCACCATGACAGTACTCGGCCTATTAATCTGCCCGGTTCCAACTTTCCACCTGGGTATGTGTATTTCAAGGAGTTATAGTAGGACTTGAGCGTAGTTCGAAGGACTAACAACGTGGTTTTTCGCTCGGTGCTGGATTTAGCCTGCATCCAAGGTAGCAGAATGTCTATGAGTTCACTTAATGCATCAGCTGAATTCGAAACTATTTCGCTGCAAAGTACTCCAAGTTCGTCAACAACCTGCTGCATAATGTCTGGCTTGAGTAATAGCACAATGTCTGAACTGACGCATAGGACTTTGTCCAGAACTGTACCAAGGAAGTACTCTCTTTCTTCTGCAGTCAAAACTGGTGGCACGCGAATTAATGCTACAGCAGCTTTCAGAATTGCTGGATATAGTTGGAGTGGTCTGTATCCTGAGGAAGATTGCAGGATTCCAAGTAAAGTTGCGAGCGCAGTGGCTTTTAACTTTAGGCCTGTAGAATCTGGCAGTCTATCGGGATGAACAGCATGTGCAACTTGTTCCAAAGCCAACAAGCCTGCTTCTTTCGTTGTTAACTCTTTGCACTCTGTCAATTGTCTGATGATCCAAGGCAATATGTGTTTGTCAAAGAATGGACATAGTTTCTCAACGTTTGCACGTTGTGATATTTCTGCGTAAGATCTCAGGAGACCAGCTTTTGCAGCTTCAGCAGTGGCGGCTGCTTTGGTGTCCTTAACGAGCCCCAGCAACCGAACTGGAGCTTTCCTTGTATCTTCTGCCGAGCAAAATTCTTCCATCAGTTTCAGTATAGTCTGCAAGTGTCGTTTGGAGCATATTCCAACTGCTCTGGCAAATTCCTCAGTTATTCCATGAGCTCTGGCCAGTTCAACAAGAAGAGTTATATGTGCATTACTGCTGCATGTAGACGCTAAAAGCGGTGCTACGTGCGGTGCACTAGCTTTCACCACCAGTTCATCAGCCAGTTTCAAACCCCAGGCTTCACCCTCTAAAGCCACACTCTCTTCGAGGAATTCTACAATCTTTTCTTCCCAAGTTAAGTTTCTCTGAACTGTCAGCGTCGCACTGTTGTTATGTTCATCCTGTAAGAATTGTGTCAGCTCAAGTAATTTTTCGTTCCAGTACACCTGTAATTGATGACCCAGCAAAGCAGCAGCTGACTTCAGGAAAGACAGTATTTCTAAACGATTTGCTGGAGTTCCCAAGAGTTCTAGGCACCTTGCCATCACTTTCGCACCCGGAAAATTTCGTTCATGTGTCGAAATATTGTCATTGCGTATGATTTTTGTGGCCAGTGGCGTCAATGCTCTTAAAATAGACACTGCGGACGCTGTGCAAGCTGGATCTAAAAGAGCCCGAAGTAAACATGGCCAAAGCCAAGATTCAGCGCCTTCGACAGTCGTCGCTAGCAAATGTAACGCTTCTGTACATGCCTCAGCTTCGTCATTTTTTGCTCCGCACTGGGTTACCATGTAACGAACAAATGTAGCTCGTTGGGATGGTAACAATGGAAGCATTGGCCTTGCTGCCAAAGCAACAATCGCTCCCACCATTTGCAATGCAGTACTTTCATTCAGTGATTCTTGAAGACTGAGTGCAATAATTTGTAAAGTTGCATCATCTTCAGGGGGAAGTGTGTTTATTAGATGTCGAAGAACTACCAAGGCACGAGCACGATGACCTGAGAGCGGAGATTTCAGAAGTTGTAGAATACGGTCCAAGCCTTCTTCTGGATAGAGTATAACCAAGGAACGAGAACACTGTAACACTTCATAATGTGTTAGAAGTGCATCACGAGAAGCTTCAAATGGACACACACTGACTAATTCAGATAAGATCTGCTGTAGTTGTTCCAAAAATGGTCGAATTGCTTCTTTGTCATTTTTTGTAGAGCACTGAAGGAGAACGGCCAGTACTCGTATAGCGGGTAAACGTGTAGCTGGTTTTCGGCAGAAGGTCAATAACTGTGGAGTTAACTTCAGTATTCTGTCCCCATCTACTTCTTCAGGCAGAAGAGGCACCATTGGGGCTAAGGCAGTTAATACAGCCTCTGCAATCTTTACATCTCGATAATTCTTTAGCCAGTTGCAAGTTAGTATATCAAAGGCAGAGCAAATTTCTTCTCTATATGTCTCTTTGGTAATTTCCGGACTAGATACTTCTGCATTTATTATGTAATCATTTATTGCCTCAGAAAATTTGCCAAGTGTAAAGCAGAAGGCCAATTTGAGTGTGTCTTCCTTTGTTGTTGTCAACATAGGCAATATTATTGTCAGTGTGATCTTGAAAAAAGACAGCATACCAAATGGATTATTGGTAGCAATCATTCCTATAGTACGCACAATGATAGGCTGTGGAAGTATGCCAGGTTCCAATTTTGACAGCAGGCTACCCATTGCCTGTGTACAGTGAGCTTTACTCAGGGAAATTAATAATTGCGCAGCTTCGTCTCCTGTTTCACCTATTAGTTCATTTACAGCCAATTCTGCGGTGGATGAGGCTAGATCTCCTGATAAACATGCAGACTGATGGTTGCATGTATCAGACATAACTTTCAGTATAGATGCCATGTGCGTAGATGATATTTTTCTATGCAGCTCCCAAAAATATACTGCTGTATGAATTACAATGTCTGTATTTTGTTTGGCTATCCTCTGAATGGAATCGATAACCGTTTGTTTGACATCTTGGTCTTTATCGTCTAAAGTGTCCAACAGAGCTGCAATGACAGCTGCAAACAGACGATACATATGTATTTCCAACATTATACTATATATAATTAGATGAAAAACCGTATGATTGTTGTTTTACATATGATTTCTAAGAAAATGAAAATCCTACATATTGAATTGTAATATAATTTACCAGACAGCTCAGACACAGTGCTGTTTTCAAGTTCCTCCTTCATATTGCACAACTGCAGGCCACCATAGAATTAAACTAATGGACTCCTTCCTCGTATTGCACTTTAATCAAATGTTGCCATGGACGAACACGCATCTATTTGCTAAACAGTGCGTCTAACGTTACCTGTCAAAAATCTTTGCATAAGTAAGTACTAAATAGAGACTTGTGTGTGATATCATTCAATATATATATCTTCATGCTAATTATCTTAATTGTTTATGTAAAGCATGGGCTATTGGAATGCGTGTGCAGCTGCGTCATTAACCGGGTATTAAAAAATAGACGTCATTTCTGCAAATTTATCCTACGCAAGTGAGGTTACATGCACTTGTAGAAGCCATAGCAGACGACAACTGTCACGTAACTGCATATACCCTTTTATACTGGTCCGGAAGTGCAAAGGAATAACAATACGTACATCTGAGCAGGTTTTCCTCGTTGTCAAACCGCGCATGTGCTCGGTTTCAAATTTTTTACGTGTTTTGAAGTTAGCACGTACATATTACCCATATCGTTATCGCAATGTCAATACGATTAAGAATTATCCCAGTGTATTTAATTGAACTCTGATACATTGAAGTTATAACTAGTTTTTGTAGATATTAATATATTATTATATTAATTGTCTTTTATTAACAGAGTAAGTCTAACGAAAATTTTAGCAGGTAATTAATATCGATACAAGCACATTTTAAACGTCAAGCCTCAAATGTTTAGTTTTTACGAAATCACGTTATTGGAATAATATTTATTATTTATTACATTTGTTTATGTAAATATTAATCTATGTACATTGGATGAACATGTCATTTATTACAAAAAGATTAACATTCTAATGAAGAATAAAATATAATTTTCCCATGAAAGAAAATTCATAAATTATGGTGCTAATTACAAAATATACAATTAAGCATTAGCAGTGTGGTAGTCTTTTTTCCTCATTCAAGATCACGATTGTAATGACTGTATTTTTGTGATAGTTTGTTCTTTCATAACTGTAATTAGTCTACGACGGGTTACATTATCTCGAATCCTTTACAGTCAATTGCTATTTTGACTCCAACAGCAAATATTCCAAGGCTTTTTACTACACCCCTGCAACAAAAAGAATAAATGTTATGGCATCTCTTTGGATATCGGTTAAATACAACATTAATTCACATTAACATTGGAAAAAATTTTAATAATATGCAAATATCAGGTCTGGTTTATATCAGTTTATTTATAGTTTATGTATTAGAAAATCAGGGAAAGACTGTGTCAATATTACATCAATACAAAATATTAACACAGCAAAATAACAAGTATCATATCAATATGTAGAATAGCTATACTCATTGTTGTTTCTTGAATTGAGCTTTGAGTCATATCATTTTATCTACTGTGACGTCGTTCGCAAAGGGAACTAAAACGCAGGAAGTATTACTCTCCAAGTTCGATAACAGAATAAGAAAAAATATAGTCAATATCAGAACGATAAGAAAACTATCATTGGAAATACCAGGAGTCAATGCTAGGTTAGGTGCGTGTATAAGCAGGTATGACTTATACGGAAGGGTATTAAAAATATGTAGAGTGCGTTACCATTTGTATGGGTCATTGTAGAGGTCCTTTATAAAATTCACGATACGTGCCATTTTACTTATTTAGTCGTCAATTACTGCGACAAGTGCTAGGACGTTGCGGTTAAGGTGATCGTGCAGACGAAGTATTGCACGCTAAAAGTTGTACTTCCGGAACAGGGCCATCCTCATCGAACGATCGAACGCACGTGTATGGTATTTCAGTTTTTTGTCGGAGAAACATGCATACGCAATGAGAACCGCTTTTATCTTCTGCTGACAGATAAAACTGGTGCTACGTCATCGGACGTGTGCATATTTTGACAGCTTTGTGCGAATTCGTGGCGGCAACAATTCGTTTGTTATTAATGCGACACAATCCTGAGTTGATAGACAAAACACGTGAATACGCCTCGCTCTGTGATCTACGTCGACGGTGAATGAAGTAAAAGGAGACGTATGTGAAAAATGGGTGCTGGTAAAAGTCAATTTAGTGAGGAAGAATTGCAAGACTACCAGGTAACTGATACATTCGCATATCAGTAGTTTAAAAAAAATGTAATATTTTTCTGTAACACTTCAGCAGAGAATTTAATGTGTGGTAACATTTTTGTTTTTTTTTACAGGATTTAACATATTTCACAAAAAAGGAAGTGCTGCAGTGCGTATATTTGAAACTACTATTGACATTCTTTGTGTATTGTCAAATAAATTTTTCTTCTATATTATTAACCTTTTTTAATGACTCGTAGTGCTCATCAGAAGTTTAAGGCTCTTGCTCCAGAGAAAGTTGGACACAACAGGAATGCAAAACTTCCTATGTCAAAAATCTTACAATATCCTGAACTAAGGGTAAATCCATTTGGCGATAGAATCTGTAAAGTTTTTAGCTCCAGTCAAGATGGAGATTGTACATTCGAAGACTTTTTGGACATGATGTCAGTTTTCAGTGACGCAGCACCTAAAGCTGTAAAGGCTGAACATGCATTCAGAATATTTGGTAATTATATATAATGATGACAATTAGTTCATAAACGCAGGTATTAAAAGATACTTATAAATATTATAATGTTATGTTTTATTAGATTTTGATGGCGATGACATGTTGGGTGTTGGGGATTTGAGACAAGTGGTTGACAGATTGACAACGCCTCAGCGCTTAAGTGAAACAGATATGCAACAACTTCTTCAATTCATACTGGATGAAGCAGACCTAGATGATGATGGAGCACTTAGTTTTGCAGAGTTTGAACACATCATTGAGAAGAGCAGCGATTTTTCGAAGTAAGACGTTCTTTTTGTATACAATGCATTATTATACACATTCATAGTTCTTGTAGTTATGATAAACAAATTATGCAATTTTATTTGTTGCAGGAGTTTTCGCATAAGGTTATAGAGTAATGGACGAAGAAATCACGAATTTAAGACTGAAGTAGTTGTAGTCATACTATGTATAACAATCCGTTTATGACAGACATTTACCACTTCTTTTTCTACTTAATTATGATAAG
Organism: Anoplius nigerrimus; assembly: GCA_914767735.1. Taxonomy (NCBI): domain Eukaryota; kingdom Metazoa; phylum Arthropoda; class Insecta; order Hymenoptera; family Pompilidae; genus Anoplius; species Anoplius nigerrimus. The sequence continues at coordinate 12,000,006 of OU612090.1, forward strand.
TGGCCTAAATTGTGTCTGCCAACGATGAAGACCTAAGAAATTTTCTGAACAATGAACAAACATAGAAGTGAAGATTTGGGAGACATGTGCCAAGACGCAATAATCAGGCCTAAAAGTGATACTAACTAGAATTTTTTTTAATCACACAAAGAATATAATCACGTAATCGTAATTTTACACATTTAGCGCATACATCACGAGTATTTTATATCGACAGATGAAAGTATTTAATTAGTTGTAGATTGGGATGATGCACTTAAACAAATTCATAAAGGGAAGAATGTTTGTTATAATTATTTATCTATAAAACAATCAATAGCTTACAGTATTATATAAAGATCTATGAATTAAATTTTAAGAAACTTGCTGGTTTAGAGAACATTTATTTAAAATTATGTTTTTAGCATACCTTAGGAAGTACATGTAAACTTTTACCAAAATTGTAGGCTATGTTTACTCCGTTATGACATTGAGCATTATATAAAAATACGTATTTAAATGTAGTGTTCCATGTTGCGTTGGCCATAGTACATAGATTACCCTTTGTTTTACAGAAATAAATTTGAAGCTGAAAATGAGTTTATGTCTGATATGTTTTGCTTTATTATAAAAATCTTAGTTCATTGCTGAGCAAGCAAACAAAATAGTAAGAATGACATTTCAATATTTCACATAGGATGACCATTTACGATTGGAGATATCCTCTGCAAAATGAAAGCATTATTTATAAATATATATACGAAAGTTTAAATTGTAAGAAATATTTAATTTAAACCATTAAGCTTACGGTAACTTCATGCGCATGAATATCCAACATGTGATGAAGGACACAATCACACTAATAAATCCTACGCATATTAAAAGAATTCTAGTAAGTTTTGGTGTTGAAGGTGTATGGGTTTGGTCCAGGACAATGAAACCTAAGCCACCCAATGTAAATAGGAAACTAGACGCTAAACCTTCCATGATATATTGACCATTCACCCGATACGGCATAAATGCAACCTGCAAAAATACTTAGCTGAAAATGGTCCAACATCAAGATTGACATTTGTGATAACTTACAGGCCTGGAGTGACCATGCTCATCGGTCGTAGATCCTACACTAGGCGGTTCGACAATCACATCGTATATTATACCTGCGAAAAAGTATCACATTCAGCATCTTCTCTCTTCCAAACCTTATAAACGAAGTAGAATATGAGATTCTACAAAACACCCTCGTTCTAACCTCCCGTAACCAAGAAGTACGATAACAGAATGAAGGAAAAAACGATCATAGCACTTGGCTTGACGAACCAGGACGGTCTCTTTAACTTTAAGTTAGGTACTTCTAGCACTAAAAACGGTACCCGATAAACGTACTCCATTTTTGCGTAAAACAATTCTAAGCAATACGGGTTATGGCCTATTTGTTTGAGCACCGAGTACCGGCACTGTTGACGTCGTCAATTCATAATCGGGGGTTATCACCGAGAGAAGAAACTCGCTGACAAAGCAAGTAACCATTTAAGAAAGCTGATAGCGCCATTCGCGCGAAAATTGAAATTACCACAGGGCATCAACTGTGAAAACTAAACCTATTATGAAACCGGGTATTAACTCTACCGAACGAATCAAATGTGTGCAATGAAATATCAGTGTACTGTGTTACATGAAAAATTAATATATGATGAATAAATACGTATTAGAACAGAAATCTACTCACGGGCAGGTCGTAAACAGTCGTATTTGACACTATTTTTGTAATTGTTGGTAAGTTTGCTTCACTGTAGAATTTAAGCACTGACGTCAGGATGACAAACTAATTAGTATAACGTATCACAGCACATTTGCAACGTCGCGATGTTGAACGATTGGGCATCCAATGTTGTTAACTGAACAATTTAAATATGATACATATGTACGGTACTGTGATTGGACCACACTGGAGAAGAAGGCTGTGATTGGTCGAGGCAGTTTCGACAAGACGGTGTCAAGATTCACGACAAAAGCGGTGAGCTCTTATATTTTGTACAATTTATTAATAAACATTTGATTGCCGAACGTTAAATTTGCATGAACTTTATCATTTTAACAATGGGACACATAATGGGGTATATGGTTTAGCTGGATATTATGAATTCAACGAAATATTTAACTTTGATTGTAGATGCATCAGGTCATTCCAGAAATCGAAGGACGCCGTGAAATTCAATGAAGATTTTTCGCAGTTTCACGTAATTTTCGGTAAGTTTCAGCTTATCCAGTACTCTAATTCGATGCATGCATCCAATTAGCGTGTAGTTATTGTCTTTTATGCCTTGAATTAGCATAATTGATGCAAGAAAAGACATGATTGTGTTTTCCTATACTTGAGTGTCAGAATCCGAAGTGATTCGTTTGCGCGGCATTTCCCCTTCAAATATGGCGCTAGTGAATGTTACGTATAAATTGTTCATTCAAAAATATTATTGTCTGCAAAGTGGTAGCTCGATATTCCTTATCGAATGTAATAAATACGTGTTTATCCTTTAATTTGTGATTTGGAAATCAATGAGGATATTGCATCTATGCAAAAATTATTTTCTGAAAATAATTATGAAAATAATGGTGCAACGTTAAGAACGGTGAAAAATGAAAATATACTTTTTGATTGTATTCATATTACTACAGCGATAATTATTTGAGCTACAAATAAGATATTATTAATAGTACAAAGTATGAATATTAACTTAGACATAATACTTTTTGCATTAATGTTCCCTTGCTGAAGTAGTTTATAAGAAGAAACTAGAAGTAAACGAAAACAAAGTTATGTCTAACAGAATTAGCAAAAGTGTGTAAGTTAGTTGCAAAATACGTTGTACGAAAAGAATATTTAAATACAGATCTTATTTCTATGCAAAAATTGATGTTCCTGCAAAGTTTTATGCAAATCGGTGAGGAGGCCGCGATTCTTTACCTTTACCGCAGCCTTTAGTTCGAAATCGTGAAGCGCGACCAAAGATGGCGACGTTGTCAACGATCGTCGTCAGAGAATCGCACTACTCTATCGCTTCTGACGTCTCATGTCAGTGTTCGCCGTCACGTTAGTACGTTCGTTCCACGATAGGTTATGGTTGCCGCCCGGCGATGCGCATGCGCTAGCTCAGTCAGCTGTTCACATATCGAAGGGTCCGAATTCTATGCGTGCCACCGTCTGTGAATTTCGCGTAAAAATGCGCCGTTTTCGCGCGCGAAACCCTAGCAGGCCAAACGAAGAAACGTTTCGCGGCCGTATCCTGCTGCCGCGATGAATAAATTAGTCGTAAATCCGACGAGCAGTGCGAGCCGTTCGTTTCACCGGAAGTTTTTTACGATAGCACCACGTCAGGTTTAGGCGGCCTTATCTGTGGTGGTCGGTGGTCCGTCGTTGTGTGTCGCACGTGCGATATACCCCGCGCGTGCCAGTGTGTGTGCGTGAGTGTTGCTGCCCGTCCGTTGCGCGTGTGTGTCGGTGAGACGGGTGATCGGTCTGGTCTCTCTCTCTCTTCGTGCGTGGATAAAAACGTCGAGGCTTCCCACCCCAAATTGCAAGAGAGAAGAATTTCTGCCGGCCCCGGTTAACATGAGATTTTCGTCGGAAAAATGAAGCTCTGCGTGACGTGCGTGTATTGGGCGCTGCTGTTGATATCGGTCGTGTCCAGGTTAGTATTAGCAGGACGGTATTGACAGTTCGGCAGCGCACCGTGCACATGTGTGCCAAGCGGTATACCAATATTTACCGCCGTCGCGTCGACCGATACTATTTTCGTCCGTAGTGTATAGAAGGCGAACTGTTGAAATTTGGCGCGAATTAGGTCCTTTTTGCCGCGGCAAATTGCAGCGTAGTTGGTATTGGACGTGCGACGGGATTGCTGAAAATACATCGATATGTCGATTCCGCGGGCGATTTTTGTTGTTAGTGTGGTTTTTCGGAAATTAAAACTTGCCAGGGTGATAACACCGCCATTTTGCTAAAATAGGAGGGTTTGTTTGTGTGGTCGGCTGCTGTTTATAAAACCTGTAGCTGTCAAGTGAGGTGTGATTAAATTTATTTGATGATTGACAATAGGATGTTTATTCGTGATTATGTTAGAGTTTGAATGTATGATTATTTGGTGCGAGATGTTTTTTAAAGAAGAATGCTATTTTTTGTTGAAAGTGTGACTCATGTAGCTGTGATATGTATGTTACAGTGGGGTCTTGTTTCTGATAGTAGCATCTGAGAGCACTCATTCGAGGCATTCTCCCTCTATCGCAAATGAGGATGACAGTGCGGATGCCTATGATAACATCACCCTGGATGGTGATGGTAATGAGAATTTGGACTTGTCACATATACTGCTAGCAGAATCACAAAACCTGATATCGCTGAAGAAAAATCAGAAGAAACAATATTTGCAGGTAAAGTATTACAACAGTTCGTCATTATTTAATAAAACACAGTTTAAAATCATCTATGTGGCACTAACAATATATTTTATATTTTATAGGATGAGAGTCTTGTGTCAGCTAGCTTTGAAACGTTTGCCAGTGAGGAGGCAAGAAAGGAGAAGGAACTGGAAATCTTGGCAGAGAGTCTTACGCAACAGCCTAATCTCTCGCAGGGGTGAGTCTGATACTCCTTAAATAAATACTGAGAAGATTACATAATGTCTCAAAATTTTATCTGTGCTGCCATTATGCACAGATATCGAGACATAACATATTCTCAAAGCACTCTGCATTCTAAATGACAAGACACTCAATCCCTCTCATTTAAACTTGAAACATCTTATATTACCAATTACATTAAGCGAATGTACAAAAATTAAAAGAAATGCTATCCTCTGTGACATCCGTTCCCAAAATCTTGTGGGAATTCAGGGATGGTCCAAGAAGTAAGATTCCAAAAAAAAAGAGAATAGGCCATTTGCCAGAAATAAGAACGAATGTCAGTGGCAAGTAGAGACACGTACTTTCCAGGTTTTATTATCGCGCAGTCATGACGTTCGAGTTCGTCACACTCTGATGCCGATGACTCAGACTTGGCGGAATTTTCAAGTTTGCAAACCTCGGCGAGTCGAAATCGTTAGCGACCGCGATCACTGATAACGCTCTTGACAGATATCTCGGATATTTCGTGATATCAGTTGCTCGTGAATGGCGCCAGTGAGCGTCACAGAGAGGTCAAACAGTAGCATACGTGGCCGATGTACGAAATCGTATGTGTGCCAAGTTCGTGAGAATGACGTAAATCTGGCTTCGGAGATCGTAATCGGACGTCACGAAAGGTTCTCGACCTTAGTCACTTTTCTTCAGCCTAGACTCTGCCGGAATCAGTAATTGTAGTGATGATAGTAATGGATGCGAAGTTCAGGTTTTTTGTTGCACGCGTATAATTATTGGATAAGAGTAAGTGCGAACAACATGTCAGCTGAGCGGTATTTACATCGTACAAATAGAATTATATCTCAGTAACGTGTAAAGGATGGGAATATACTGTGTTAGCCGTGAGAATGTATTAATAAATCAATGGGCTTCGATAAAGTGTTGCAAGATGTAAGAATGTGGATCAGCGAAAGTCTTGAATGAATTAAGGTGTTGACGTCTTGCGTTGTGTCAACAAAGGATTTAAAACAATATAAGACATTTGACGGACATGAATCACGTTCAGCGGTAAAAGTTTTGACTGAATTCGCAAATTAATGGTTTCCGGTACTGTGTCAATAAGACATCGCGAGAAATACGAAACCTGCGATCGTCTACGGAACAGTTGGATTGACAAAGCTACGACTGAATTAGCAAACCGTCGGATTTTAAATGCTGCGAATAATGTATTGCAATGCATATGAAACGTACAATGAGTACGAAACGGTCAAATGTACTGTAGCAATGAATGAACAGTAAATCACTAGTCTTCACCACGTTTCCATAAGACATTGCGAAGTACAGGAAGTATGGGAAGAACACGCGGAATATGATTAATTAGAAAGCCAAGCGCATTAGTACATATATAATTGGCGCGTTTGAACTCTTTTCCCAATCCGTCGAAAGAGAAATTCTTTCAACGAATGTATTGAGGACAAAGAATTACATTAAATATATAACTAATGCAAACATATATTCACATATTCTTATTCCTATATAATTTGATATTATAATGTCCATTTTAATTTTATTTTTCATGTATTCTATTCATATATCAATCACACGGACCGTTTATTCTGAAAGTGCTGTAAGTCAATTAAAAAAAAAATGGGATATCACATAAATAAAAAGTTTACACTAAATTAATCACAAATTATCTGATATCTCATTTATAAAGAACGGACTTAGCCCACTTTCAAAATAAACAGTGCATGTATCAATTTTCTTACATACTATACAGTACATTCCCGGTGTAACTTTTTGCATTTGTATCCGAAGTCATTGTAAGCGCGTTTCCGCCCAGCATCTGCATTTTTAAATACGAACTCAAAGTAGAGCATCGGAGTGCGTCGCATATTTTTAGTCCAGCCGGTGAGGCTTGTCAACAGAATGCTCCGTGGCAGAAAAATACGTCAGGCCAAAGAATCGAACTGAAAAATATTCGGCGTGCCGTACATCTGCGTACAAACGAAAATTCGAATGTTTAAACCGTTTGCCAACCCTGAAGTTCCACTCTCGTTTGCCGCTTCTGCGAACATTTCGCTTCGTTCGATCGAACGACGCGATAAGCGGAATATGTCTGTCTGCGACTATTTCAGTAAATCGATGCCATCGGTGATAGTTAAGACGCTCCATAGTCAGTTACACATCCCTGCCGTACATTATGTACGTCGATATACCGAATCGCGCGCAATTACTCGACATATCCATCCGTGTGCGATTGTATCGCGCGACCGTTTTTCTCTCTCTCTTTTTTTCCGCAGACTGGCGCCGCTTCGCGAGATCACAATTCTATTTAAATCGCGAGAACGGCGAGCTATCGTCGTGGCTATTGTCGAGTCAATGCATCATTTCTTGCACGCGATTACGAAAGTGATCTGTGTCTGAAATATGAAGTATTGAGTCAGCAGTTTCAGTCGTCCCGCATCTGCAGATTGCAATTGGCCACGATTTAATTGGAGCTCGGATGGCGAGATTGTGCTTTTGGGTACGCACAGTACGCATTAGACGTCAGTCTCGTACAGATGATACGAATCGCTACTCCGAATCCGCTACTCGTTCTATCGTAACATTCTTTTCAATGCTCGTGGTTCGACGCGATTAAAAACTGATTTTCACTACAATCCAATAGCCGAGTCCAGTCCAGTATCAATTATTTGACAAAATTCATTATATTTACTTTATCTTCTTAGACGTCAGTCTCGCGATGATACGATTTGATTCGGTCCTAACTTACACACATCGCTCGACCTTCGCAGCGCCAATTTGAAAAGTGTCTCGCTAACGCCTAGCTGATTATCCGCTACTCGTTCTACGTTCGACGAGCGTACTCGCGAATGGAAACGGCACAAGGCCAGTTTCCTCGGCGTATCGTTCTGTTCGGCCAATTTCATTCGCGTAGGTGTAAGTGGCATCGCCGACAAGTGACACGATCCGCGAGTGAGAGACTCTACGAACTCGCGGACGTGCAATATCATTCGCGACTACTCCCCGGACAATGTAGTCTTATTGACCCCGTAAAACATTTGATCCGATGCAAATCGGTTCGCGTCGGATCCCAACGCAGTTTCAGCCTGACGCGGGACTCTTCTGCGATTTGAATTGTAAAGGAATGCGCGCCGCTCCGTCAAAGAGGGGGGGGATTGAGAATTTAGCGTTCGCCGAGTTAAGTTTCAGTTACGACTCGCAAATGTGTGGATGTTCGGTTGGTAACGTGTGGCTGTGAAATTTTTTATTATCCGTCTGCGGTCGCCGCTGAAATGAAGAGAGCTCGTTGAAGCTTGACAGGCTTTGATCCGGGGGCGCTTTTCAAAGGGAAATTTAATGGCTGGAATGTTTTCCATGCTGATTCATAGAATTTACATGCATACGATCAAATGTGACGAGCGAAAGGTGGGAAGAGGGAAGAGGAGTGCGGTCGTATTTGTGTTACGTAACTCTGAATACATTTGAGAGTCGTTGAACTGCGACTTATTTTTGTCTGTTGGAGAATTTGTTGTTACGGCTTCTGTTGACGATGTTGTCGGTGTATATTTTCGAAAGAAATTTGTTGTACGGGCTAATGAGTTTTCGGACTTCTTGTAGTTAAGAGGTGTATGTTAATTTCTACTTTGTTACTGTTCGTCATGCAAGACAAATTGCACAGAATTGCTTCGGGTAATAAATAAACAAATAAAAGAAACTATTATCGTGGTTGATATAGAGTTGAACTGAACGTTTACCGAGATTTGTCTTATTGTTTAATATTTATCTTGCACTGATTTACAAGTACACTGTTTCTCTTTCCCCGACAAGGAACTCTTCTATGATTTGAATTGCATTCAAATGCTTGGCGATAAGAAAATGTCTGAATGGAAATCTAACTATTCTAATAATAAAGTCTGTGTACATTATTTGTGCTGAATTAATCGTGTGTTTGCATCCGTTCAGTTTTTACCTAGCATAGATTTGAAACTATTACGCTTTCTTGACGTAGCATAATACGTAATCAGTAATTATAGATAAGAGTTTCATATGCACAGTGTTGCATTATTCTCTTCCACGCGGTTAGATCGAATCCAATGAAAATAGTCTCAATCGAAAATGCAAAGGCAACTAAACGGAAGAACAAATACTTGTGACGAACTGATTTCCTTTTTTCTTCATTTCGTGAAAATCGTGGTATATATTTGCTTGGCCCTGTCATACTGGGCGAAGTGATAAACTCGACAGGCAGGAAGCCGTTGCTTCGCGCAATACTAATTGCCTTATACCTTCTATTGGGTTGGCAAGAAAGTTCTATCGGTTTCGTAGTGTGAAAGAACAGTCATATCTTTATGCGACCAATATACTTCGTTCAACAATATATTTCCTATTTTGTCCGATGACCTTTTCCTATATTTCTGACGAGCTCATTATTCCGCGTTCATAAAACTTCTGATCCGTAGCAGCAGAAAACTGACCGGTACCTGTGCTTCAAAACCGAACAAAAACTTTCTTGCCAACCTAATAGATAATTACTCTTTCCATCCACAAAACATTCGTTTAGCATCCCGTAACATGGCCAGCGTGTCACACAGGGTGGACAAAGTGCCGCGAATCGTTCTGTACGTCGCGAACGAGAACGGTGTGCAGGCTGCAGAGTTACACGCTTGGCGGTTTCCGTCGGCTTATACTTTTCGTGCCCGACAAGCAGATTGCGAAAAGTGCAATATTGATTCGCAATCGCGGATTTCCCTCGGCCGCATTAGCGGATTCGCGGAAAAATAACGATACCCTCCGTTGGGCGCCGCCCACCGGATTCATTTTTATTCTCGCCTATTGCGCAGAATTCGTGCACTCGGCTCTTGGACTCCTTCCTCTCCTTTCATTTTTCTTCTTCTTTTTTTTTTTTTTTTGTCGACGGCCATTCGCGTCGAACGGGTCCGCATTGTCTCCGAGATTCTCACCGGCGGCCTTTTCACGTCCGCCTTTGATTTTTCCCTCATTGTTCTTCGCACGGCTCGTTATCTTCGGCTGAATGCGAGAGAGATTTATCTCGACGTTAGAATTGCAGATCTCGCTGGCGATTACTGTTTGACTCGCAGTGCAGTTGACGAAATTAATGTTTCGTAATGGGAGCAAAAAGGACTGCCATTGTTTTCAGGATTGTTCTTCGCCTATCTTCGATGCGCGTTCCAAAAGTTTCTGATAATGTGGACCATGATTGCTCGGTGAGACGTTGCCGTCGAGTTAATGGTAAAACATAAGCTGTGCTCACGATAATAAAAAGTTCCTTTATTAGACTAAGATACTATACTAGGTTTTGAAATCATAGACTTTTTTATTTATTAAGGGTTTTAGTTCGCATCGACTGTACAAGAGTATTGACGACGATGTTCTATGTGTGTTACATTAAATTTCGCGGAATGGGTCTGTGCCTATCGTAAATTTTATCGTGAGTCGTTCCGACAAATATTTCTTCTTTTTTTTTTATATATTATTGATGATAATATAGTGAAGGAATTGACTGTACTAAGTCGGTTTTAGTCCGATCAGCCCTAAAACGTCTCTGAGATATTTCGGTTTCATTTGGTTCGGCCGACTTATGAAGTCCCTGAGACGATATTGTAGACTGCGGGGTGAAAAAAACAAAGGTTTTTGAAACTTTAACTTACGATTTATTGACCTTTACGCAAAATGAATTCCTCGTCTCCAATGTCGCAGTTATAAAAATAAAAGTAAAGCAAAATTTCTTTCTTAGTATTTGGCTCGAACGCGTTAAATCAAAATAAGTGGTCAATTTTTTTGTAAATCGTGTTAAATCAAAACCGTGTAAAGGAAGTTCGCGTAAAGGCAGAATTGGGTGTATCGACGATGGCATATGTTTGTAACTTAGCTTGAATATGACAAAGGGGAGAGTTCCGAAAAGAATTTCTAGCTCAACTAGTTACTTTGAGCCGAGTCAGTTATAGTTCCACTTTGTAGCTCGATACGGCTAGGTTTTCAGGCATACGGCTATATGAGCTTCCTTGCGGTAACAAGATACCGGAGCAGAAGGTTTAAAAGCGTGCCTGCATCTAACGCCTGCATAACTGCCGAGCTACATTTCAACTTTCGAACTCGCCCGATACGCGAAAGTTCGGAATTTATTCGCAATCCCGATGCATTATGAGACCCACGCTTCTTCGTAGTCCCGACGCCAATTTATTGGCCGGCTATGAGGTCTCATTGCGCAACTTGTTACGCGCACGATGACACGTATCACACTTGTAGCAATTTCGAATTTGTATCAAATTTGGGTGGGCAAAAATAAACGATTTTTTTTAGATCAATAGGCTCCATGCAACAAAGGTCAATGCAACTGAGTGCGGGTGATTAATTTTTAAATAGGTATAGGTTCGGTAGAGGCAAATTAAGGTCGACTCATTTTATTTTATAATTTGACTAAGTACTCTATATTTTGGGAAGATGTAACGAGCTTAGAATGATACGTTTTCAGTGTACGCGAATGACGATGATATTACCAAATTAATTAATTTGGACTGTACCACAGGGTTTATGGAAATCGACAGATTTTGTGAAATGTAACACGTAACTTATTATTACATAACTATTGTATATTAAATCTACCATCGTGCTTCTATAACGATGTCTGCACTAATTGGACTGGATATTCCAAGCGGTGCCGATCAAACAGGCACCTTCCATTAATTACATTGTTTAGAAGCGTGCATTGTTACAATGTCTAAATCATCACGATGTTCAAACATTAACGCAAGCCAAGTACAATGTACAATCTGTACATTGTATATTGGATTACTGATTGGTAGTGACGACCTCAATTGGTTAGTAATCCTTGTTAACTGACAAATTGAGTCAGTACTCTTTTAATAAGTCTTGACAATAACTTCTTAATAAATTTAATTAAACTGGTGAGGATTGATTCGATTAGGATGATTGATCGATAGTTGTATGAATGACTGTGATAAAAAGAGAGATCTGCGACTGAGAAATGTTAGAACAGTAAACGAGAGTAGTGAGAGTGAGAGGCATGGAGTGTGACGAAGAAAGAGAATAGTCAAAGAAAAGGTGAGCGACGAGGACTGAAATAGCTGCGCAGTAGAAAGAGTGAGATGACAATACTGAAGGTATCAGATGATGTATTACCATGTGCTCAACACTAGAACTATCAATCAGTAAAGATGATGAATTTTTCAAAATATGCTTTCGCGGTTAATGCTTCTACAATGTATATCTTGATGATATAGACCGTTGTATTTTCAAAATGATATAAGTCTATTTTTTGTAAATGAGATAACATAAATGTTTACACCAAGTTAATCACAAGTTATGTGGTCTCATTTAAAAAAAAAAATTGACTTGCACCACTTTCAAGATAAACGATCCATATAACCAAGATATTCATTGCAGAAGCATGAACTTGGAAAAGAATATTTAAAAAAAATAGACACCACTTTAGAAATAAACTGTCCATATGTTTGGCGCAAAAAAAACGTAAGAGAACAATCGATCGTGTTCCGTCAATAATTGGAGAGTTTGCAAAAACGTGTAACGTGAGAACCATTGTGCCGTCCGAATATTAGAGTCATTCAAGTACTATGCGTGTAGTATTCTGAATAATGCGCATTTTCCACATGTTTGTGCGATGTGCGCTCTGACGTCGTGATAGTCAAATGAGCACTATCGTCACTGACACTGCTTACAAGCACGTGTACGAACAGCGTTTCACACGTCATGCCAGTCAAACGAATTTTTAAACAATATATGTAACGATTCTAAAACCGCGTCAGGTTTAAATTCATTCAAATATTCTATTTGTCATCTATTGTCATACATCTCGCAGAGTAATATTATTTACAAACGTACGCGGTCAGGATAACTCGATAATTGCTTTGTTCCACAATTAACTCTTCCCAAATCGAGTGTGTCCAACAAATGAAAGAGGTTTGCGGTTGTATATTGATTCGATTACTCCGCTACGAACATACTTAAATCGGTGATTATGTACGGTTGCCGATCGTTATCAAAGTCAATCGACAGAATCTTCCCACTGCTCAAGAAGAATTCTATGACACTTTAGTAAAAAGACTCCATAACTCTCGTCGTTACATACTTTTTATAAGAAGTATGACTAACATAAGTTCTGAAAGAAAATCTTTGACTTGAATCTTTTTCACCACCCATCCGTGGTAAGCAAATATTAGGTATTTTGTATTATAAATATTAGGTACAGGTAGCATAATATTAGGTATATAATCACCATTAAAGGTAAATGAGATGAATTCTTGAATGTTTATCAAATTAACCGGTAATTACATAGGGTGTTCAGTAACAAACGCAACTTTAGTGCGCATAATAACGTACAAATTTATTGATGAAATTGAGTAATTTATATATTTACATATATTTACAGTGTATGCTACCTCTGACTATGTATGAAATATGACGTTTATGCAAATCTCCTCAACGACTCTGCAGGCACGCTCTCGTTCTTCCAATAAAATTCTTTATAACGTTCCATCATTCGCATAACATCAAACACTAATCAGCGCGTCAACGATTACTAACCACAAAAAGAGAACAAATGAAAATCGTATAACATTTGGTGCTGTCTAACTTAGTAAAATAAAAATAGCAAGCGTTTGAACAACAGTATCATTCAATATGTATCTCCGCGCGGAACATTCGGACGCGGCAATGATACGTCAATAATTACGCTATCCGCGCATTGATGCGTTTCGATGCATCATAAATGCATGATTCGCCGAAGACGACGTTATCTTACACCCACGCGTACGATAATACTCATCGTCGGCGTTCATCGTGCGACAGGCATGGTATTATTATTTTCCAAGAATGTCGGATGGGTTCGGAATAATGCCCGCGCGCGCGCGCGCGGTGGGGGGGGGGGGGGGGGGGTCGTTCACGAAAGTGTCGGAAAGTTTTCCAATTTTCGCCAAGACTGGCAAGCGCCGTCTCAAGTCCACGATTTGCCACAAATTGGAAAAACTGTGAGTAGGTACTCGGCGGATGTTGGGAGGACGGGATGTCTCGTTCATTAACGGAACCGCTTCCGGTTCTTCGTTCGAAAACGTTTTACCGATGTACTGAGATGGGCGCAGCGCAGCTTAGGTCGAAGAAATTTTCTTCCGATTTTCGGGTGGGTGAACAGTTTCTGAACGAACGAACCGTCTGTGGTCTGTCGGCATCTTTCGACGATGGGTAGTTTTTGTGTGAGATATTTATCGTTTTGAAAGAGAGAAGTAGGTGGACTTGACTCGTTCGTTTAGAGAGTTCTTGTGAAAGGAATGGTTTTCGCGCGATGTCCTTTAGTTCGTTAGCTCATTACTTGATTCTGCGTTTTGTTATTTGCCTGACGTGTGAAAGCGAATTCTATGGTGATAGCAATGATCTTCGTGTGAGCTGTTCAAATTCCAGTACAGATGAGGTTGTTCTCTTCATGTATGTTCTATTCGTTTAAGGCAGTGATCTCCGAAGTGTGACTTCTATCTATTACATGATATTATCCTTTATTTAATATGTATTTATTTACCGCGTAAGGACTGGCAAGCGCTGGCATTATCCAAAGATATTGTCAGTTAAATTCCATACATTGGCAGCGGAAGGATGTCTTCGTTCAAATTTTCATACATTCCCCATCCGTTCAATAGAATTTTTATCATCCCTACTTGGCCAGTTACGCGCGCATGAAAATTCAACGCCGATAGGGAAGCACTCCGATCGGAGTCGAAAGACATTTCGATTGTCAGATATGCCGGGCAAAAGGGAAGTCTAAATATAACTTATTCATAATTTCGAATAGGTCTTAGGACGCAGGTGTGAGCCAGCCGAGAATCACGTAGGCAGATATCGGAGGTGTACAGGAATTCTCGACTGCGCCCAGATAACATTCCCGAACGTGATATCCTCTACCTACGGAAAGGAGTTTCAGCGGAGTTATGTCGAGCGCGGCGATGCAGTTCGCCAAATTTAATTACGACGTCGAAATTAATGTACCCCGCGCGTGGCTACGTAAAGCATATGAGCCGGTTTGATTTTCTATCCTCGTTTCATTCTGTTTACCTAACTCTCTCTCTCTCTCTCTCTCTCTCTCTCTCAATCTCAATCACAATCACAATCACAATCTTTGGCCGTCCATTCGTACTCTCGCGTTTACCTATCTGTGTACACGCCGTTCTGATGCAGCCATCTATTGATCTAGTTGTCTATTTCTACATTTGCGTAGCTATCGCATATCCACTTAATTTTGTCTATATGCATGGCCCTGCGCACTTGTCCTGTTTGTCTGTAGCTATTTGCGTAGATGTATATTGGGTCGTTTGAGAAGTTCCTTCGAATTCTGACAGAGGTCCGTCGGATCCGTTCGTTTGGGCCGGATTGATTATGTTTGTGAACGCTCGCGGAGCAACAAAAAGCTGAAGTACAAGGGTCCAAAGTACGATTTTGTGTCAATAGGAATTAGCGTTGACAGGAATAGTGTTCGCAAAACGGTAAAATATTGTCGATCTGAAGGGAATCAAAGTATGATTCAGAAACGACTTTTTAAGGAAATGTAAAATCGTTACTATCGATTATCAGTCTACGAAAGCGTTTTTGAAGTCGATTCGAAAACTTACAAACGTTTCAACGACATCAATATTTTTATTCTTATCCGCCGACTGTGCTATCCATTGATATCGGCACGTCCATTTACTTTTCCATCTATCCGGCTTCTTACCAATCCATCTACCCCCCCCCCCCACCCGCGCGCCCCTTCTCTCCCCCAACACCACTTTAGCATACGTTATCGCTCCTACAATCGCACTCCAATTTTATAAGCTCACTCCACTTCGCCGATTTCACTCCCATTCTCTGTTTCCTCTCTGCTTTTATGCCGCGTCTGACATTGGCCTTCGCGACCCGAAATAAATTTCTCTGCCGGTCTATAACTCGCCGTGCCTCGAAGAGGGGAGATGTTTGCTGATCATATTTAGAGTCTAATCGCGGCAGCCGTCGCGTACGTTGACAGTCAGTGACAGTGGCTTGTAAGTAGGAAGTACGTTGATAGTGACAGTGGATACGGAAAAGATGAATTTCTTCATTTTATGACGCCTCGCGCATCCAAAGGTCAGCGTCAGCTTGCAAAATCTACAGGGTGTGGTCATATTGGAGTTTAACTGTAGCATGCTCTGCGGACGTTGACAGTCTGTGACAGTGACTTTTAAATAAGAAGTTTGTTGATAGTGATGTTGGACACGAGTAAGATTAAATTATTAATTTTATGACGCCTTTCTTATCCAGAGGTCAGCGTTAGTTCACAAAATCTACAGAGTGTTATTACATTTGGGGTCTAACGGTGGCCGACTTTGCAAACGTTAATAGTGTGTGACAGTGACCTCTGAACAGCGAGCTTATTGGCAATCATAACGGACGTGAAACCAATTAAATCCTTCATTCTCTGACGTGCTTCTTATTCAGGTGTCATTTGTAGATCATATCTGCAGGATGTTGATCATATTACGAAACTAATTGGGGGAGGCGTTCCAGACGTTGACAGCGCTTGACAGCGGCTTCTAAGCGGGATGGTTATTGATAATGACATCGGACACGAAAGTAATGAAACTCAATTCTCCGACGCTTTTCTCATCCACCCGCCATTGTTAGTACACAGAATCTTCAAAGTGTTAATTTTAAGATTATATAGAATTTTGGGGTCCGCAAAGTTTACTCAAATGTGTTAGTGGAGAATGGACGATAGTATACAAAAGTGTTAATTTTAAGAATGGACAAGATTTTTGAATATTTTATCCGTGCAGAGTGGATGATGTAACTGTTACGAACATTTTGGACATTAAAGTTTTTTTGACGAACTAAAGGTTAACTTTTACTTTTGTTTAGTCAAGCCACTTAAATTGCGTTTTTATCGTTTTTTTTAGAAGATATAATGGATTGAACAAATACCTGTCATTTTATTGCAGTTTTTTGTGATATATAGACGCGTGAGGAATAAATTATTTTACATAAAAACACGTTCAGAATTTTCAGTAGTTTTTTGTCGATATTACGTCGAGAATTCAGCATTTTATTGAAATCGTCGGATTGTAAGCAGATTACTATGCGGAAGAAGATTTCGGATTGAACAAAAATGCAAAATGATCCCGGGTGTCACGGGTTATATCGCATATTAATTCCTCAAATAAACGAAAGAACTCAATATCCGCTTCATTTTAAGCTTTTTAAAAATTATAACGTAGGACATAACTAAAATAACCTTTCACTTGCAATTGACTAATTCAACGGAATGAGTTTATTACTCATTGTTTGTAATATTCCTACTTCCTATTAATTCAAATGACTGTATACAATTATTGTGTGCATGTTTCTGAACTCAGTGCAGCTAAAAAATCCGATCTGCCCGCAATAATTGTTGAACTTGCCTTATATTTTAACCAACCGCTTTCATGATCATATCGACATATAGGTATATCAAGAGCTGCAATCATACCAACTCTTAACATCCTCACAATACAATCTAATTACTATTAGGTCATTAAGTATGAAATGTCCGATTACCTAAAGCCTCAAGTTCGATACCAGATGTCTCCGATATTTCACTTCGACCGACCTTTATTTCTTTTTTTTTTTTGCATTGAGAAGGTACGCCATCTGGCTTTCAGATACACTATTTGTATAATAAACGAAACTTTCGGTCTCAAATCGAACGTTTCATACTTAATGACCTAATATATGCTCCATATACACCCCCTTAAATATAAAAGTACGTAACTAAACAGTTCCGTCTTAAATCCATTACTCACTTCAGTTCACGTCCTTCAACGTGACGTAACAGAGGATTAAAACAATTCTTTCACCTTCGCCGCCAGCTGTTGTAATCAGCGCTACGCGTACATTCGCGGCTGCAAGGTTTTAACACCCGCACAATGTGATCGAAATCGATGCGACAAACTGTTGTGCGGGCGCTGACAGTTGGGTTGTAATACGCAGAATAATAGGAAGCACATTGGCGCGATGGCCGCCGTATGACAGACGAGCTGCTTTCATTCGTACATGTTGGGCCTATAACAAATCACGTGGCGACGTTAAGGCTTCCGTATTCGAGGTCAAACGTGACCCTGCCAGTCCGGGAAAAGCCCTGCACCCAAACATTCGCGGATGGCTTCCCGCTGGCATTTCCGTGACTGGCGGACGATAATGCAAATCGTGCATGTCTGGTGCCGCTTCAGCGTATTAGAACTGATGTGATTTAGATCATGCGATAATGTCGTGCGATGGGCGTTTCCTCTTGCCTCTCATTTCCTGTTACGCCTCGTTAGAGGTGTCAGGTAGATGATGGTCTTTAGCGGACTGATCATTGCGCGCCTTCGCGATTTTTCACCGTTTTCTGGAAGCTTTGCTGTCTCGATGGTGGCCTGATGGAAGTATCAGAGTTGGGAGTAGCATGATGCAACTAATGACATGTGTCTAAAAATAGAGAATGTTAACCCAGTAGCTGCCACGATCCCCATTTGGGGATTTCGGAATTTGTATAATTATAGTTACACAACCTTTTGGGCACGTATATAACTCAGCCAGCCGAACATTTAAGAAAAGAAATGTGGCAGTTCGTAGATTAAGGTTTATGTGTAATAATAGGTTTTCGGCGAATTCGGTCAGTGTCAAATATATCAACGAACGACCAAAATTCATGCTTAGATTCATTAAGATTTATGCAATAAACAATTACTCTGTCTGACAATACCACTTCATTGTTTCTATGTTTTGTCTTTATGTCATTTTGTAAGCGTATCAGGATTTTTGTGATTACGTCCTTGAAATAGCCGCGAGGAAACAATTGATGCGCAGCTTTTGTGTTGTCAGCTGTCAATTTTTCGTCGGTTCGATAATTGCTTTATTAATTATCGAAGTATCGCATTGACGTAAGAGTTCAGTGGGATGGTGCGATAATGGGAAGATAATTGAACGCGTGCGTGTTCTGCTTGTTCCTTCCCTCGGATAATGACATTCACTGATACGATCGATTCCGATCGGATTATAAAATACGTCAATGTTGATACACTATACAATCTATACCCGAACATATGCCGCGCTATCTTAGCGACTAACGGCTCGGACCAACAAACGATCCCACTTTCCAAAATACGTACTCTCAAAACAACCTTAGTTGTCACAATGTTATTCTCTTCAATGGAGAACTAACCTCAGTCTTCCATTTCGCTCCAACGAACCTACTGTCTTACCCACTGCACTAAAATGGAACAATTAACAGTTGACACTTCCAACGCGTATAACCGAAAACTTTGGTGCCCGAAGCTACCGTATTCAACTTTGCTGCCACAAGAGTGACTCTTTCACTTAAAGCGTCTGAACAAAGGGCTCTAAGTTCGTTCGTAACCTAAGAATTGAATGCCTTAGTCAGAATAGAATCAGTGGCTCGTCCGCGAACGTCATATTCGGCGTAATCGGAATGACAATACTTGTCTGCCGGATCGTCAGCTGTCGTGCACATAACCTCTCTTCGCGCGCGAAGCGAAGCGTAAAGGTGGGTCAACGCGACTCGTTTCGGCTGAAATCTGCGAAAGTCTTAATTGACGCCGCGCGTTCCGTCGTCGAACATGCCGAGAGATAAGCCTCGGGTGCTGGATCTCTCGCATGTTTCTTCAATCAGGGGCAGGAGGGCTGACATCCTCTCTCCCCGTTCGTCCCGTTTCTCTCTCGGGCTCATTTTCTGCATCCGTTCTCCTCTCTCTCTCTCTCTCTCTCTCTCTCTCTCTCTCTCTCTCCATCTCCCGGCCGTGGCAAGCTTCGCGCGCCATTAACCGCGAAATCGAATTAAGTCCGCTCAATCGCGGACCTCAAACGACGTCAGGCCACGCCGACGCCCGACGTCGTCGTCGTCGTCGAGGGATCCTCGTGTTTTCATCCGACGCTTTTTCCTGCGGTTATCAGGGGCGAAGCTCGCTGATCATTATGTCTGTCGACCTCTTTTTCCCCAGCTCGGGCAGAGGAGTGTCTCTCCGTTGTCGGAGTTGAGAAATTTTAGGTTTTGTAAAGTTAACCGTTTAATTTTATACATTGCTTCGTTCTTCTCGCTGTCGAAGCAGAAACATTTTTATCAATTTTAGGTTCAGTAGATTTCACAGTTCGATGCTATACATTGTTTTGTTGATATCAGATGAATTTTCCTGCGATTATAAGGAATTGAGTCTTACTGATGATTCTGTTTCGGTCTCTTTTCGTAGAGGGAGGAGTGTTTTTTTGTTGTCAAAATACAGAGGATCCGAAATATTTTTGGTAGTGTAAATGTTCTGAAATTTAATCTTGTGCCTTATTTCATCCACATGATTCTCTTGAGTTTAACAGACGATTATTAATATTTCTCTTTTGCGAAGTCTAAAACAGTACACATTTGCATTGTTGCCGTGAAAGAAGAAACATTTTGAAGTATTTGAGTTGGTCGTTCTTTTCATGAAATTTAATATTGCATGTTGTCGTTATCGGCGGATCATCCGTGTTTTCATCGATGGTTTCCTCCTACGGTTATTAGGCACGAAGCTTGGGGATGATTATGTTTCCCGGCTTCTCTATGCGCTATATGTAGGTGCTGGGACGTGATGTTCGAGGAGAATTAGGTTTCGCACTATTCATCGAAGCATAAAACTTGATATTTAGTTGCGTGAAACATTTGAAAAATTCGAATTTAAATAATCCATCATTTTATTCCGGCATTTATTTAAAAAGAAATATTCTGTATAATAATTGATCCAAACCTTTTCACTTCCCCTATATGGATATCATAATACGTACGAAAAATATATGTGTAGATAACAGTGTAACGATGACTCTTTTGTGTTATTTTTAAAATTCATAATTTTTAATACTTTTTCTTATTCTAAGTTTCATACAAACTCTGCCAAAATATCAAAGAGAGTATAAAGCAGCAAAGGTAAAAATTTTCTCCGATTCTCTTTATGAAGTTTCGTGTTCTTTTGTTAGTGGTCTTTGGTAGGTCTGTTACTGTACTTTTTCTTTATAGCCATTAACAACCTCCTGTCTTGGAACAAATATTAGAACACACGGCTTTCGTCATGGGATTAGTATTGTTTTCGCGCAACATTTCTCCATACCGTTATCAGACACGGAGCTCTCAGACGATTATGTTCCCCGGCTTTTTGACGCTGGGCGCACAAGAGTACGGGAACGTATCTTGGCTTCTCTTTATGAAGCTCGGCGCCGAGCAGAATTATGTCTCGCGCTTCCCGTTTTACCTAGGAACAAAGTTCCCGGGACCTTTCCCTATTCATTTCCCCGTTGATAAAGCGTAAACTTGTAAAATTGCGGCCCCGCGCGCAGTCTCATCATTAAAGCACAAAGCTCCCGACTGATTGTGTCCCTCGACTCTTCGCTCGGCAAATTCAAAGAAATTCCGTAACATTAACTTTCTTGACTCGCTGCGAGCTGCGACTGTTGCCGGCAAAATTATTTTGCCCTTCCCGCTCATTAAAGGGTTGAGGAAACTTGCGCGAGTGTGCGTCTTTCCTCGCGGATTTGTCGCTCGAAAGTTCGGTGTTTATCGTAGTGCAAAGTTTTTCGAAAAAGATCCCCTCTACCTTCGACTTCGACTCGCCACGAGTCAAGATTCTGGAACGTTTGTCTTCCAGCTTCTGTCTCCTTTTTTTTTGGGAAGCTGCAATACTTTCTGCTAATTAGGGGACTTTTGGCATTTATTCGATTTTGAGTAGGGTATGTACTGAGGGATGCACAGTTCGAATGGTTGTAATGAAAGTTAGACATTATTGGATTGTACAGGAAGGGACAGTTAACGATAATCTTCAGCTATAATTATATGCGTGGAAAACATTACGTTTTTTTTTTGTTTTTTCTTCAGTTTCGAGTAGCGTAGAGCCTGAAGTGTGCATGGTTCAGATCGTAATAATGGAAATTGGAAATTACTGGTTGTACAGGAAAAATGTTACGAAGATGATCTTCAAGGATAATTATATGCGTAGAAATTTAGATTACGTTAATTGCAGTAGTTTTGGTACTTGCTCGAATTTGAGTACCGTATGCCTTAAGGTATGCATAGCTTAAACTGCAGTGAAAATTTCTATTTCTCGGATGTACAGAAATAATTGAAGATAATCTTCAATGCTACATACATTCATAGACATATGTACTTTTTATACGTTAAGAGGCTTCAGGGTTGCCAACCTAATAGATGCGAAACTGTTCCTCGCTTTCTCTTTATCAAGGTGCAACGTCCCTCGGCAGATTGTGTTTCCGGTCTTCCGTCTTCATTCACTGCGAGACTCTCGTAGGATTACGCTTCTCGACTTCTCTTTTGTGCCCAGCGAAGTTCCACCTTGCGCTGCCTTCTCTTTTCATGAAACTTAATGTTCTCGGACGACTCCACTTGACTCTCCTTATCCGAAAAGCGTTTGCCAAAAAATTATCTTTCTTTCATGCCTTTCGTACCCGGCGCACGTTCTACGCTTTTCCTCCGCGAATGGCAATGCTTTCGGGAAATTATGGCTCTGTGTCCCATTATCGAACGTACGGTTTTGAGCATGGTGTCTTCTTGTTACGTTCAGAATTCCAAACTTTGAATATAATGTCTGCTGTCCTTCGTTGGATAAAGAGGGACAATTTTTAAAAGATGATTTTGTTTAACGTTTTAGAGATGTCTATTCAACGCCATCTACTTATCGAAAGTAAATTTTGCCAATAATTAGCTTCTTATTTGTGTCCCATCATAAAGCCACGTCCCTTGCAAGATCAAGGTCTTACGCTTTTTCTTTGCGAATTTTAAGCGTTTCTGAAAATCCATTATCGAACAATTCTTAACGTTTTATCTTTTTGGGGAGTTTGTTATTACATACTGAATGGAAAATATTTAATATGATGTCGTTCATTTTTTGTTCAATAAGAATGTAACATTTTTGAAATCTGAGTATTGTCAAATAATCTTTTTAATGGTTTCGATAGAACTACTTAATGTCCTCTGCTTATCGAAAATGCATTTGTCAATAATAATCTGCCTGCTTTTCTCTTGTTGCAAAGCCGTTTCCTGCAGATCAGAGTCTCATGCTTTTCCTTTGCGAATTTTAATGGTTTCGAGAACTTATGGTCCTTAGTGTCTCATTATCGAACAATTCGTAACATTCTATTTTTTTTTTTCTATTCTTTGAAAACTTTGAACACAATGTCTCTTGTCCTTCGCTTGATAAGATAGAACCGTTTTTTGAATCTGCTCTTTGTAGAATAGTTTTTGTAATGTTTTAGACAGAGCCACTTACTGTCCTCTGCTTATAAAAAATGCATTTGCAATAATTGTCTTCCTGCTTTTCCCTTCTAACAAAGCCACGTCTCTTGCAGATCAAGATCTTATGCTTTTCCTTTGTGAATTTTAATAGCCTCAGCAATGTCATGATCTTCAGTGTTCCATTATCGAACAACTCTTATCACTCCATCTTTCTCCTTTTCTTTTTATAACATACAAATCAGAAATTTTGTAACGTAATATCTTTTGTTCTCCGTCTAATACGAAGGTACAATTTTTGTAAGACGATTCTTGAGAAATAACGCCTTCAATGTCTTACTTAGGCAGATAGACTAACATCCTCTTCTCATAAGAAAAATTACATTTCTGCCTCTCCCTCCTTACGAAGCACACGTCTTTTTGTCAGATCAACGTCCTACACCTTCTCTTTCGGAATCGCAATACTTGCAAAAAAGATCTTTTACCGTCGTTTCCTTGCTGAGACCGCAAATAACAGAACCTTTCTCGCTATCTTCCGCCACACGTACAAAGGGAGGCAACTTTGAGAATAATGTACCTGGTCGTCCCTCGATAAAAGAGTACAATTTTTTGAAACACCGTACTTCCCCAAGTCGAGAGGGACGTACGCGGAGGATTGTATTTCTTGTCCTGCCTTTATCAAGCATAGGTCCCTTGGAAAATAACGTCTCTTGCGCGCGTTATCCGGACGACTCTGTCATTTTTCCTCTCTTGACGTGACAAGCATTGCGATTCTGCGTTCTCTCGTAACAAAATGTGATACGAACGACGCTAAGAAACCGCGGACACCTGTTTCCCATTGACAAATTGACGTTTGGAACATGTCTGACTATCATTGATTCGCTTCATACACGTTTCGCAATGTCGAGTATTTGTAATGCCATTATTTTGTAACGTTATGCTATCAAGTAGTCAGTCTCTTAAATATAACATTAGAAACTTGAGAATCTTATCCAAAATTGACATATTTTTAAAAGTTTAGATATGATTGTCATTAGATTGGATATATGATTTTATCATTTGTATACTTGTTATTTTATTAGCTTAAAACGTTTTCAGTGGCATGTAAAATTACGTCTTCAAATTCTGAAGAAATGCAGGAATTCATATCGGTAAAATTCATACGTATAAATTATTTAAGACCTCTGCGCACAGGGTAGAGCACAGGGTGGTTTCGAGTAATGTTAGTGTAAAATGCGATGTTTACAGTTTGTCGTAGCTAGGATTATATAAAACATACAAAATCGTAGTGGCTAGCGCGCAAATATGAAATGTTACGGCTCTGCGTAAGAACGTCTATTCCGACTTTTGTTTTGCGGAATTACTAGCAGCCGGCTGTACCGTCTATTCCGAGGCACAATGTGCAATACGCAAGTCACGTATAACAACACGTGACAATGTAGGCACGTAAACCGACCGTAATTTTCTGCGTCTCCCTCTATCTATCAATTTATCTGCCCGCGGTTTTGCGCGTACATTTATTGATCTAGTTATTCAGTTCTTCATGTACGCAGCTATCGACCTGTCCATTTACCTCTCTATCTACTCGACCATCAACCCATTTACATCCCCCGCGCATCCAACCATGCGTGCGGAGGTGAAAAACGTCTACAGCGCGTTCCTAAATATATTGCCCTTCGAAACGCTTCGCGTACAAATAATTGCGCTTATCGAATTCACAGACACCTGTGTATATTTCATAAAATTTATCGCAGGCCAACAAACTAGTTTTCCGGCAGTAGGTTGCAAATTTTGAACCAACACTGACGGACGACAATCGAAACTGCGGCGTGTCAGGTTGGCAAGAAAGTAATTTCAGTTTTGTGCCGCGAAACAAAACTCATACTTTTCTATACAGAATGAACTTTTATCGACAATGTATTTTCCGTATTGTTCCGCAATTTAAATATGACTAATGCCAAATTTCGAAAGGGAAATACTTTGATACTGTCGGCTCTTGAAAATAATTACAACGTTATTTGAAATCGAAAGTACTTTGTTGCCAAGCGAGTATGTGCTTTCAGCTTGTTTTGCCTCGATGCAGTAATCCTTTTCACGGTGAAGTTCGATGTCGACAGGTATCGATTGTCGAATTAGTGTCAGGTGGGCGACAAAACACTTTTCGGGGCATAATCCATCGCCTAGAGGGAAAGTAAGCTACTTTGTTAAGTAGTTCGATGTAGGTTCTACGTCGATTAATCGGGTTCCCGAATTTTGGCGAGGATTTGCTCCTTTGGCTTCTGAATATTATCGTTAGCAGCGTTTATCGAAAAATGACTGAGTGTATTGGTGCTGCTATTCGAATCGCGCGCCAAAATTCATTCAAGAAAGTCAAAGGTCGATGAAACTTTACCGTACCTTCTTCACAAGGAACTAAATACGAATTATGCAACTTAGTTGCTTCTAAATTATGAACACGTTTAATCAGCATAGTTCATGATTTAGTCGAACTTTTCCACAAAGTCAATTTTTAATGCTCAGTACATTTATTTGTGGATTTGTAGACATGAGAAATAGGTATATTAGTTATCATAATTTTTGTATTATTCTAATTCAGCTTTTACAGTCACTAGCAGGCATATTAAATGGATTTTTGCTTAGGTGAGAATTATATACACGAATGTTAAGTTGCTTATTTAGATACGGTTAGTGTATAATGTGGGCGGGGGTCAAAATGACCCGAATAGTCCTTCCAGCAGAAGCTTCCATCCTACCGATATTAAATTCATCGCTAACGGGTGACAAGGTATGCCTTTATTGTGGACGCCATTTTAGTCGCGGTGAAATCAACAGACAGCGATGCAAATTTGGTAGGAAAATGCGCCATTGTTGTAACTTCATTAGGTATTTCATGCATGCTTCCGTTACACCACGCGCGTATGCACGTTAATATCCAAGTTATGAAATGTATTCTCAAAATTACGGAATTTAGCGTGCGGCCATTGAAACATATACCACGAGTTTCTGACATTTCTAGCTAGACTGTATAATATTACATCTGACATATAATTATTTAACGTTAACATCCATTTTCGGTAACAAAAAAAAACACATATTATTCACTTACTAAATTGCTATTATTTTAATAAGAATAGTTTTAGCTGTCTCAGATATTTAAGGAGTGTGATATATTGGTGTCCTACACGTATATATTTTTTAATTTATTGCAACGCACATTTTTGAATATCTCAATCTAAACTTAAACGGGCTTAGGTCACTTTCAAAATAAACAGCTCATATCTTCAATTCTGAAAAATGATCCAGTTGCGAAGTTCTATATTCTACGTTCTATTTCACGAACTGTGCGCATATATGGGATGTACGTGCTTACAAGTGCATATTCATGAATCTGTGACTAATATGTCAGGCACGGTGCGAAGTCATATAATTAACCGACACACTCGCACGTTCAAATTGAAATCTGCCGACATTCTTAATTCCCCGCCATTACAGCGTGATTGACATACGAGATCTAATGACATCTCACGCGGGATATCATCATGTATATAGAGCAAGAGTGACAGACGCAAAATTGTACACCTATGAATGAGCTATTAAGGTGGACCCGATTAAAAAAAAACGTAAAAAATCAGCTTTCGCACCTTGTTGAAAACTAAGTTGACAGTTTGAAATTCTTGTAATTCACTGCGAATCAAACGTAAGATCTGTCAATAAGATGTTCGCAATATTTATGCGCAAAATAAGGATTGTACAGATATGAAGTACATCTACCGTGTGACCGACAGAGGAAGTATGATAAAATCTGCGCAACAGTCTGAATTTTCACACGATTGCACGCTTTGAAATCGGTGAAGGTTTCGAATTCTCGTTATTCTATCCGCGTATTGACCTGTCAAGTACCGTGAAACAACAGATATCATTTTCACACACGTATAGACTTGCATTTGTTACTGATTTCAGTTTTTTTTATTGCTAAATCAGTGCAACGAAAAGTTTATGCATTAAGCTTTTTAATCTTGTCTATCACTTTAAATCTTCTTGACACTTTCAGATCTTTTCGGACCCAGGCAAATTCTCAGACATAACAAACATAATGATAACTTACATATGGAAAACATAGATTACGCAAATACTAAACCGTACCAATTGCAAATAAGTACGCTAGAATTCGTGCACGTAGCCTTTGCATACGCTTATTTGAAACCTGATCATCTAAAATCCTCGTCATCTGATTACTTATCAGCGAGTCACTTACATGTCTACACATCCGAAACGAAAACTACACCGACACTACACCTCCGACTCTATGATTTACAAGCGCGACAAAAACGTTAATACAGTACGACTGTCAATCTACTCATTCGAATCATTGTTATCCAATACAAACCTTCAGATGCGAGACACTTAGCATCGCATACAAGCAACATTTATACTAACATCGAGCTGTACGGTTTTGAACTCACAGCTTGCAAACGTGACACAACTTTCATACAATCAATTATCGTATGTCGCTCAGTTTAAAAGCTGTCGGCCATTTCGAATCCCCGTCATCCGATTTGCAAATCTTCGGCTAACACGTCATTTCACTCTCGATGACAAGCTGCAAACGATCGTCATTCTTCGAACACGCCATTTTCATCGGACCCGTCCGACGGATTAAGCGAAAAACAGCCGCCATTATCGTTCGAGTAAATAACGAATGATTAATAATGGCTGCGGAATGTCGTGTCGCCCGATTGGCAGGCCTGCTTCGGTATGAGGTTCGAACTCGTCTGGTTTCAGGATGAAATTGGTCGGTCATTTTCACACGATAATTAAATGCAGGCTTAACCTGTTGTCCGAGAGTGATGAAGCGTCGTGACGAGTGTGTAAGGTATCGTTTGCTTTGCTTAGATTGAATGGGGCAGGTTTCTTTTCAGTTGAGTATATGTGGTGGTAATTATGTAATACTTTCGATATTCAGCATTTTGTACGATGACTTCACTTTTCTTCCATTTTCAATGTTTAGTACAGTTAATGGCGTCAGCGGGTTGATTTAGGTTAGTTCAGATTTTGCCCTAGGCTGCTATTATAATTAGCAGCATATGTTAATGCAGCGGTATTGTTTGCTTCGCGTATACTCAATGGGGTAAGTTTCTTTGCACTTGAGTATCTGTGATGGTAATTATGTAATACTTTCGATATTCAGCATTTTGTACGATGACTTCACTTTTCTTCCATTTTCAATGTTTAGTACAGTCAATGGCGTCAGCGGGTTGATTTAGGTTAGTTCAGATTTTGCCCTAGGCTGCTATTATAATTAGCAGCATATGTTAATGCAGCGGTATTGTTTGCTTCGCGTATACTCAATGGGGTAAGTTTCTTTGCACTTGAGTATCTGTGATGGTATTTATGTAATACTTTCGATATTCAGCATTTTGTACGATGACTTCACTTTTCTTCCATTTTCAATGTTTAGTACAGTCAATGGCGTCAGCGGGTTGATTTAGGTTAGTTCAGATTTTGCCCTAGGCTGCTTTTATAATTAGCAGCATATGTTAATGCAGCGGTATTGTTTGCTTCGCGTATACTCAATGGGGTAAGTTTCTTTTCAGTTGAGTATATGTGGTGGTAATTATGTAATACTTTCGATATTCAGCATTTTGTACGATGACTTCACTTTTCTTCCATTTTTAATGTTTAGTACAGTCAATGGCGTCAGCGGGTTGATTTAGGTTAGTTCAGATTTTGCCTCAGGCTGCTATTATAATTAGCGGCATATGTTAAATTCATGTTGTTTACTGTTGAATATTCATTCATACCTACGGACTGTTCGAATCGGTAATACCAAAAAATATATTTCTAGCGATATGATTTGCAATTAAATCCTTCCGGGATAGTAATAATGTTATACTTCGTTATTCCTTTCATTGACGATTCGTCATCATTTTGCACATACGCAATTGTATATAACATTGTTCCTACGGCAGCGACACGTATTGACACGATTGGCAGGCTTGTTTATGTGAATGAAGCACGATGAAGCGCGAGATTCAAATTCGATGACTGGCTTTCGCGGCCCAATTGGCCGTGCTTCGCGTAATTTTTGATTTTCGCACACATCTACGCGGTCGTCATTTTCGTTTGTCCACGCGCGTCTCATGATAATTAAACGCACGCTTCCGTTTTTATCGAAGCTTCGACGCGATTGGTTCCATTTCTGTTCCCTTTTCGACTTTATTCCGCATAAAGCCGTCGGTGATGAAAAGAGTTTTGGTCGGCATAATTAATACAGTCATTAAGAGGATATATGATGTAGTGTGAGGTTTTTATTTTGGATGCCGATTTTGTTCGGTCGCGTGTTAATATCGTTAATTAACGACGCGCAGTTTTGAATCGGTTGTGATAGTATCAAATGTTACGCTTCGATGAACTTTGATAGGCTATATTCGCCGCTGTCGAGTAATAATGCGTTGAATAAATTGGCGAGTGTAATGAGCTGTAGCTGTCGATGTAATTTATAGTTGAGGCTAGCGATTTAAGTTAATTACGTTGGTATAGGTTGTTACCTGTAATAATGATATAATGTTGCCCGTTTAAAGTATTCTGAAATTTGTCATACTTATATTGTTGCAATACAGCAACCTTACGTTATCTTTGTGGCAATTTTCAAAACGAAAAAAATTTCGCGGTGATTATTATACATAATTATCAGATTAATCGCATTTACTGTTACGTATAACGTACAATTCCCGATAATCAAAGAGTCCGTTAAGCGACAAATGCACGCCTTTTGTCAAACCCCTTTTAACCTTAACATATTGACCTTTCGGTTCATTTACACTGTGGCCGGCCGAAAGTGCATCAACGTTCGCAGATGCGCGAGCGGTTGCGCGGAACGTCATTAAATCGTTCGTTGGCCCAAAATTCCAACTACGTTTCACGGCCGGCAGGACGGGCCGCCCTTTTATTTAATATATCGTTGATAGGAGACGAGATTTGCCGCCAGCTCGGTTCCGGAAACCGACGATGACGACCGGGAGTAGCAGTTGTCCGGCTAATTATACACTCCGTGCGCTCGGCACGATATCGATTTTCTTCCAAACCTGGCAAAATGACCGTGTCGGCGATTAATTTGTTGCGTGACGTGTGCGGTCGTCCATTCGTAATTTCCACCCCCCTCCCTCCCCCCTCCCACCTCCTCTCCCCTCCCCTCTTTGTTGCCACGAACCGTCGTTCATTGCACCAGATTCCGCAATCTGCTTTCCGCAGGTTTGAATCTCGCGCCATTTATCGGAGTGATTGGCGTTACGTGTAGAACGATGACCGGTTCATATTTGACCCTTCATCGATCTTGGCTCTGGAGATTGATCGATTTTCGTTTGGATATGACAGGCTTATATTTAGTATGCAATTTGTAGGTTGGCGGACATTTGATATTTGTGTGCGTGGGTTAGGGTTTAGAAGTTGGATAATTATGTCCAATTTTTCGGTTGTAATTGGGTTCGAGCATTCTATTGGGTTGGCAAGAAAGTAGTTTCGGTAGTGTAGGGTGAAATATTACTCATATTTTTGTGCGAACAATGAACTGTAATAAATTGTGACTAATTAAATGTGAGTAATGTCAGATGCTTGAAGAAAAATATTTTAACACTGACAGAAGTTGCGCTATCCATGTTTGAAAACCGAAAATACTTTCTTGCCAACGCAATATCTTGTTTTATCAGCTAGTCTGTAAATTGTCGGTTTTTCAGTATCGAGTTGATGGGTCGCCGCTTAAAGTTTGACTTTTAACACTTAAGCCTTAACTCATGCGCTCCCGCAATGCTTATAACAAAGTATGACTTATCTTGCTTTCACACGCGACGGTTAAGTATCGCGGAAGATTACGAAGTCACGTTCTATTCAAATATCTCAAGACTACTCACGTGATCGTTGTTCGCCAAGTTCTTAACAATTCGTGGCTCGCTACGAAATTTCATTCCCATACATTAAGTCTGCTGATCCTTTACCCTAAATTCGTATAACTTACTTCATGACGTAGAAACTGATTTCCATACGACCATTACTTCTACTAAGCCAGTCGGGCTCGGTAATTTGAAGTCGCGTCGTGACAGGCGGGAAAGTAACAGAATTTGAATACCGTTATCAAAGACAATCTACAGGCTTATCATTGTTCGTAAATTTCTAACCACCTCTTGTATTGCCTGTTCTATTTTAAAACCATCATTACCGTGTGTTTCAGTTTGAGTCAATAGAACGTACATTCCTAGACTTCGAACAAAATTATGTGACGCCTACTCAATGTGCGAAGTCAGATAATTAAGTATCCCAAATAGTGTGAATCCTATTACCAAAGACAATCTACCAAAGACACAATATACATACCTAGCATCTTCCCACCTTTTATATTGCCTACTTTACTACAAACCACTAACCTTACATATATTTCGGCTAAAGTAAATACAACGTCCATTCTTAGACATAAAAAAATTCCACGTAATTCCTACTTCTTACGACTCGGATGAACTTTGACATTGACGTGCGAAGTCGGCAAAATAAGGGCCCCAAAAAAATCTGAATCCCATTTACCCGAAGACAATCGACACTGGCACCGGGCGTTTCTCACGAAGTCAAACTGTCGGGACTTGAGTTCCCAACTTCCTTCCTCTCGGAACGTCACAATTCCACATCCGCGGAGAAATGTACGCTCTGCGGATATACTTTCTGGCCGCGTTCCAGTCCTTTCGATTGAAGGGCGAGCTCTTCCTTCGTCAGGGACGCATCGAAGTGAATATAGGGGATGCGGAATGGAGGGTTCGGGAAGGGTGGCTCGGGGTCTGTAACATCGATACAAGGAATTGTGCTCGACTATCGGAGGATAGGGTCTCGCTTTGCAAGCCGGATGCCGACAGTTTCTCTCGCCAGACAAAACGGAAAAGCTTCCCTTTTCCCGACGAAGTCGCTGCGGATGATACGCTCGGCCCGATCTGGCACACTTCCAGTTCCCTCCAATTAAAAGAAAGAAAGGGGGAGTGTCGGTTTTAGACTGATGGCAGAATCGAACTGTGCGAGGAGCAGGTCCGGGATCGTTTGTTTTAAGCGGATGGCAAGCTAGGTGAATTTGGCACGGTGGTACGAGTGACGGGGTAGTAATGGGTTGAGAAGGGAGAATTTTGGTGTAAATGCGTAATTTAGTATGTTTATAATTCCGACAGTTTCGGTGTAATCGTATTAACCCATACTTGTTGGGTCACGGTTGTATTTGTGCATGTACGAAATTTGGATTCTATTTTTGAACGTTATAATGATATCATTTCTTTATTCTACATACGTCTATATTTAGGTGAAATATTTAATATATTTTGTTGCGTTGCTTATGTTACTTCATACTCATCTAGAATAGATATAAATTATTACCAGCCTGAACACATATCTGGATGAGTATTTATTCTGTGACATTACTTTCATCCACATAAAACTTTGATAAGGTTGCTCTTTACTTTCGAAAATTATAATAAGAGCACCCTCCTCTAGTCCCGCCAAACATGTATTTACCGTCAAGCTAATAAAGTATAATCTCAACATAACAAAAATGTCTTACCAATAAGTACATTCAATTTTCTTCAATGTTTAGAATTACCCCTACTCAAATTAAATTATTACAACCCGAAAACCATAAACTCAACAATACTCTCTGCAATTACTCCCTCAAAACTAAAAAAAAAAACATCCCCCAAAGCACGAAGCGCACAATTCATCCCTATTTCGGCTACAAAAACCGCCGCCCGGTCCGCTCTAAAACCATCCGACCCCATTGTCACCCCGAAATCGTTCGCAGCCCCTCCAGCTTTTCTTCGTCAAACGGCGCCGGGCGATCGAGCCAAAAATTCGATTCTCGCCAAAAAGCGCCGGGCGCTTCGCGTCGCCGGTCCAAACAGCTTTTGCCGAGCGAACGAGATCCCGCCGTGGGACACTTTTTGGCCGGCATCCAATTCTGCCGATCACGATCGGGCGGAGTCCGATGCAAATCCTCTCCCACTCGTCGTTCGACTTCCGCCTACACGTTCCGCGCGGTCTCGGAATTCGCATTCGTTACTCTCGCGACACTGTAGCTCCGTCCGACGTATCGGCCCTTCCTCGTGCACTTCCGTCCGTTTCCGACTCTGCCCGCCGCTCGGCTGCTCGGCGGCTCTGCTGCTTGGCGGCTCGGCCGCTCGGCCGGCTCGGTGTACCGCGCGGGCCGCGCATGCGCGCCGCGCGCGCAGTCGATACAGTCGGCGTCAGGCACTGGGCGGAGTATGGATTCTCCGGCGCGTGTTGCCGGAATTTCGAGATTAACTCGGCACTCGCGAGAATGCGGGAAGGGCCCGTGCTTGTTTGGAGGATTCTGACTGCGGAGGGGCTGGCTGAGGCTTTTGAGAGGCGGTTGAGAACGATCGCGAGATGGGAAGGGCCTGGGAAAGAGGCTTTCGTCGACAAGGGAGGTGGAAGGTTTTCGGCTGAAGCGAGACGCGTTGATACTCCGCTGCGGGTCGGGTGGATGTTGATCAGTCGGAAGGATGGTGGTACTGGCCTTATCGATTTGAGTTACTCAATTGGAGCTGAGTCTTCACTTCTCTCGGCATGGCTGAATAGTGCGGTGCCATTTGTTACTTTCTGTCTTGGGGATATTCGGAAGGTTGATTTAAAGGTCTCAATGACGATTCGGATAATAGAATTCTTTACTCTTTGTAACGTCTGATTAGCTTGTCAATGTCTTGCCAATGTCTTGCCAATTACTTACCTTCTCTCCTGAATTTGTTTTTCGTGTACTTTTATGTAACGATATAAATGTGTTTCGAATGGCGGGAAAGTGGAGAGGGAGAAAGTTTGCCACTTAGCGGGAAGATTTGTTGACACTCACTAATACTTGTATCACCGCATAAGTTATGTTAATCGATCCCTGTAATTACCGCTAGACAACTTCATTTTCAACAACATCCATTTATATTAACTTAAAATACTTAACATGTTTCATAATATCATATCATTGTATAATTATATTTAAGACCAAATTTTTCTATTAGCCTGTTCCGCTTCTCTTTCGAATTCCTTTCTCAAAATCGCTTACGTACATATCTTTCATCTTCCAACTCTTGTTCGCTT
The DNA here is from genome assembly GCA_914767735.1 of Anoplius nigerrimus. Taxonomy (NCBI): domain Eukaryota; kingdom Metazoa; phylum Arthropoda; class Insecta; order Hymenoptera; family Pompilidae; genus Anoplius; species Anoplius nigerrimus. Next base: position 12,034,024 of record OU612090.1, read on the forward strand.
CCTTTCTCCTGGCGACGCCAGCAGCGACACAGAGTTCAGTCGTATACACGCTTTGTAAGAAATGTACGTTCTGCCCGTCGTTAAAGCGTTGGCCGGATCAATGCGGGTAAATTATTGTCGTGCCTCGGCCTGTTCGTTGGTGACAAATTAAGGCTGCAGCGGGTCATCGAAGATTTCTCCGCAATGTGCTACTTGTACTACTTTGTGCATCTGCAGCGCGTGCGACTTGCACTTTGAAGTCATTCATCTTCTCCCTCCTTCTCACACTCCGCTGAGACTTCATCCTCCGCATTAAGTTCTTGTCTCACTTCATGCCAGTTCTACTTCTACTTTCCCAAAATAAGCATCTTTGTTTACTTCGCCCCTTTCTTCTCTTCGCTATCCTCGCGTTATCTCACTTTCATTTCTATTTTAGTAAAATATGCGACGTTTGCATGCAAAATAATGTTTGTTACCTGCCTTTCACTGTCTCTCTCTTTTTTTCTGCCCCTTTGACTTCTTTCCTCTTTACACTGACTTTTTCCGTTTTATTACTTTCTTTCCTTCGTTTATCTTCACTCTTTAGTTACATTTTGAGATCCACAACGTTCACCTCGCATAATTTTCATTCTTTTATCTTCATTTGTTTCGCTGTCTTCGCGTTATCTCGCCTCTGTCCGTCTATTTGGGTAAAATATGCGGCGTTTGCATTCAAATTAATGTTTGTTTCCGACCTCTCTCTTTCTCTTTATCTATGTTAATTTCCTCTCCCCTTTAATATCTGCGCTTGTTGCAGTTATTCCGCATCCATTTCTGCGGATTATGCAAAAGTGTGAAATAAAATAAATTCTCTTTCCTTTTTTCGACTTCCCTCTCCCGTCTGTACTGTTCCCTACGCCTCATTAGTTTAGCATCTTGACCTATATATACATATATACACATATATAGATATACCTATAAGCCGATTCTATTTTCGGTGAATGTGCGACGTTCGCTCGAAAATAATTTTCTGCCGGATTCCTCATTCTGGCCCGATTCTTTGCCTCTCAGGTTTATCCTTACTCTTTGCCCTACTACCTTTGTTCTACGTCTATTTTCGGAAAGCGTTAACCTTATCTGACCACTTGCGGTGACACCATCATATGCGCGCCTCAAAATTGTGTCAAGACCGAGCGAATAAATCTGGTACCTGCACACTCTCCGATGCACATGTTTGTTTACACCGCGCCCGATTAATTACCACACTCAGTGTAAGTCAACTAGAGTTTATATTTTTCCCAGCGTGAAATGCGAATTTATATTCAGATTTTTAAATTTGCCCACCGCTGGTTGACGCTGATGAAATGAAAATAATACTGTATTTATTTCATATTTTTCTCATGCAAAATAATGTTATTGTTCATTTTGCCACTGGACAAATATAAAAATGATAAATATAAATTCCACTTGATTTACATTGAATGCGCAATGCAATTAATCGTATTGCTTATTGTAAATCTGACATTTTCTTGGTTCTACGATTATTATTTACCCTTTTGGGTTTCACTATTTGACTCTTCGATTCTGTCGCTACTTTCGGCACCTAATCGTGCAACATTAAATGTGAAGTAAGCGAAGGGTGCACATCTATAGTGTTCGAACAGTTCGTCCAACCGAATCCGGGTATCGATTCGAGCCAACTTTACCTTGTACGGAATGTTCGAAGTAGCACGTCGGGTCGGAACGTTGCATGTTTCCCAATTGATCCGGCTTGTATGCACAGTTCTGGCAGGATGGAAATATTTGACGCCTCATGAGCGTTACACTGTCGAAGGATAAAAGTCAAGAGTCTGCACGGCGGCGCGCGCGTCAATTCTTATCGACAGACAAATGTAAACGAACGACTTCTCGCGTTACATCGCAGGAGGGATGGGTACCGAATTAGAATACCAAATGTTCTCCAAATGATCTTACCTTTCACAAATTTGATCAAAGTTAAAGGTCTATCCGGTCCGAGGACGAATCGTAATATGTAGACTTTAGAACACAAATTGTCATCGAATATGAGTTCTATAACGTAAGCTCTTTCAATTCAAGAGTCATGAAACGTTAAATCCTACCCCGTTAAACAAACGTTAATGAAATCATCAGTAACATCCGCAAACTAGAATAAAACAGTTATGACAATTAGCTGCTTACGTGTTTTTCTTGAAAGTTTAATTTTCGATGCAATTTATATTGCGAGAAACGTATTGAAATATCAAGTTTATAAGGCTTTAAAATATATATTAAATATATTTAGTTTAAAATTAATAATCTTACACTTATTAATATAATTAAAAATTAATAATATTTATTCAGTTTCCTCTACATGCTTCGTAGACACTCTAGACACTGTACTGAATAAATAAAGGAAATTTCAACAAAAAAAAGGGCTTATTAATTTTAAACTAAAGAAATGAAACACAGGGCTGAAACAAGACATAGATATATGTATATTAAATGTATATACATATTTGAAAATTTAACACATCTTCAATTCAAATATTCGTCACTCCTATCATAGCGAGTCTTCGAATGTCAGAGTCGCATAAGATTCGAAGCAGTCTGGTCCAAAATTTCAGTACAAATTTCGTGAGAGGTCTACCGACGGAAGAGTACGAATGGCGAACGATCCTTTTGCCACGTTGCTTATCGAACGATTTTGCCGCGCGAGATTCCATTTAGATAAAAAGTGTTCTGCACGCGAAAGAGGTAAAGGCCAGCACGTCACGTGCACTTATTTGGCGATGTGTTTGCGAACGATCTGACTTTGCTGCGCTAGGACGATCGTTTCCACCTAATAGGAACTCGATAGGCAACTGCTGCCGTTGGCAGCACTTAATGACCAAAGTATTGAGACACTCGGTATCGGTTGACAGACGCAAATGCCAATTCTGATACTCTCGACGTTAACGTTAGGCTCCTTGTATTCGGTTAAATACGCGTGCAGTTAATATATCAGGTTGGCAAGAAAGTAATTACGGTTCCGTAGTGTGAAATGAAACTCATATTTTTATACGATGAATGTAATTTAATCAATAATGTATTTTTTATGCGTAACTTAAATGTGTCTAATAATAAATACCGCCAGGAAAATATTTTAATACTGACAGAAGACCTTCAAAACAATTAGAGTATACGTACAGTACATGTTTGGATAATGAAAATATTTTTTTACCGTCTCATTATTATTATATTATAGTTTCCGGCACTGTCGTGTTAAACATAGTCATTTCGTGTTGGTAGGATACATTGCGATTAGACTCAAATTAATTGCACTCATGAATGTCTGTGCGAACAGAGTGAGAATTACAGTATATGATGCGGTATTAGAAATCTAAATGAGTAATAGTAGATTTATCGTTTTTTCGATATGAATTTGAATTGATTGCGCTCTCGAAGGATTTCGATCTATCTTCGATACTTCTATTTTAGAGATGTAAGTTAGTCAATAGATCATATACTTAGCATGCCGACAGCTGTAGATTTATATACTATAAATGAAACGTAACAGACAGTGTCTAAAATGTAGCACATTACGTGGCAGCCAACGCGTTAACGACCTTCGATTGGCAAGCGAACATTACAGTTAGTAAATCCCGAAGTGCAGAGTTCATCACCCTGAAGCTCTTAACGTATAAAAAGTACATATGTCTATGAATGTATGTAGCATTGAAGATTATCTTCAATTATTTCTGTACATCCGAGAAATAGAAATTTTCACTACAGTCTAAGCTCTGCATACCTTAAGGCATACGGTACTCAAATTCGAGCAAGTACCAAAACTACTGCGATTAACGTAATCTAAATTTCTACGCATATAATTATCATTGAAGATCATCTTCGAGTCATTTTTGCCGTACAACCAGTAATTTCTAATTTCCATTATTACGATCTAAACCATGCACACTTCAGGCCCTGCACTACTCAAAACGAAAAAAAAAACCAAAAATCCTCGAATAAACGTAATGTTTCCTACGCATATAATTATAGCTGAAGATTATCGTTAACTGTCCCTTCCTGTATATCCAATAATGTCTAATTTTCATTACAACCATTCGAACTGTGCAACCCTCGGTACATACCCTACGCAATATCGAATAAATCCCAAAAGTCCCCCAACCAGCAGAATGTACTTTCCACCCCAAATCGATCTTCCAAAAAATCCGCAGCGAACCAAACAAAAATCCTGATCACCGGACCAGTCGCTCCTGATTCGACGAGTTTTCCGAGTTTCCCGCCACACTCGGGTCATGTCAGCGTCCCGAAAACTTTGGACCTGGCCCGCACCCACGGTAACTCGACCGTGCGATTAGATTCGAAAACTCTGCTCGAAGCTGAACTCTTATTAGCGCACGACCGGCCTCCTCCGCTTGTCTCTCGCGAAAATATGATCGAATCGTCGGTTGTCAGCGAATAATAAACGCTTCTGGCCTTCTACTCTGCCCCCCCCCCACCCACCCCACCGCTCTCTTCCTTCTTCCCTCCCCTCCCCCCTTCACTTTTCTCGGCCGTCGACGAATCGTTTCGTTGGGACACGCGAGACGATATAAATTGCCGCTTTCTAGTTCCTAGCCAAGCTCCGACCCGCGGTCGTCTTTTGTTCCATATCGAGCTCGTCGTCGAGATTTATCCTCGATTTTGTTGCTCCTATTTTGCAGGAGACCGCTCGCTCTCGATTCCTTAATCCGAGGGCTGTTCCAAACGTCCTTTGATTCAATATCTTATGTTGCAGCGATGAATATTTATTGACAAATTTATATATAAAATGTTTGCACTTAGGATGCTGGATATAATATTTGGGTTGCATTCTTGCATATTTTTTTATCAGGCATATAAGTATTCTTTGCCTTTTTATTTTTTTTTTGTGTGCAGAGGTATATTGATAACAGTTGTAATGATCGATTTGTGCTTGATTTGTTGGTTCTACTCGCTAGAGTACGGGTTGCTACCGATTTTTTAATCCGAGGGCTGTTCGGGACGTGTATTGATTCGTATATTATATATCGTATGCTGCTTTGAAGAAAATTTACTGAAAAATGAATACGTTATAAAGATATTGTTTGCGGTGTAGTATTATATTCGTGTTAATATTTGTTAGCGGGTATACAATTTCCTTTGTCCTTTTTATTTCTATTTGTATAGAGGTGTATTGAGGATGTTGTTTTCTAAATTTATTGATAAATTTCGCATTCATTCGACACTGAAGTTAATAATTTTTCTGCGTTTCGACCGCGGTATCCAGGCTTTTTTTTAAATGTGAAAAAAAAGTGGTAATAATGGTTTTTACTGCCCTCATTTTGGTTCATGTGGTTTCTCGGTCGACGATAATTATAAGTTGAGCTTTAACATTACTAATAAGAGATCCATAATTTTTTTCGTATTTCTGGCTTCCGCAGAACACCTTAAAAAATTAAAAACCCTCTGTCTGCTCATGCTTCGCCAGAACAATTCATCAGACAAATTTCCGTTTAGTTTTTGCCACTGTTAAATTGACTCTTAACATACGGATCGTTAAAATCTGCAAATTTAACATGAATTATTTTGAAATATCTTTTCTGCTTTAATATAATCAATTAACGCACGCGGAAACGAGCGTAAAACAGTTTGACGTCGAGAGAAAGGAGTCGCGCACACGTGACAATTCATACATGACATTCTACTTTGCCGCATAACGGTTGCAGCTAAATTCAACCGCAAAAACTTTTATCAAATCCGCTGTAGACCATTATTAATTCTGTCGCAGAGAAATTTTCTCATTAAGCCGTCGTGTATAATGTCAGTGTAGAACTTCATATAACTAAAATCATTATCATTAATTTCTCTTAAATTACCGTGATGTAAACGGTGATCAAGAAGTTTGGACACATTCGAAGATCTTAATGCTTTATGACCCTTCTGTGTACTGAAAAAGTTGCGTTTCCTGATTGATTCTATATACACGGAATTATATAAATTTTCATGACAGTGGCACTCAATTTGAAAGTTTTATTCGTATGTCCTTAAATACATAAGTAATGTGGTTTTCCCAATTTTTATAGAAATTTTAACTGAAGTAATTTAAAGACATAGAAGCTTATCACTCAATGACAATTTGCGACCTATTTTACACATAACTTTGAAATCCGACATTTACTCGACAGAAATGTTAACGATGAAGAACGTCAGATCTTCTATCGGGAACACATCCCTTACCAACTGAAATTGACCAACCCCGGAGGCACAATATATTAAATATCGTGTCCGATCGATTCTCGATCCTTCTCAGCGCCAGTCGCCATCTTGTTTCGAGGTTACTGCGTAAACGGCCATAGCAGTTAATTAAAATAGTGGACATTTAAGCCGACGATGGAGCACACTGCCGTCCGATGAACCCCCGGGCGTTGATGTTTATTAATGACCACCCCCTATAAGCCTAGTTGGAGCTCGCCTCAGTTCTCTCAATTTCGCAGCGGCGAAGAATTTCATTCCGAAGGAGCTTACGGACTCTCGCCGACGAAATTAGAGCCGGAAACATTTCCCGTCATCAATATTTTGCGCCGAATCCATTTGCCGGATTCAAAGTTCGATACCGAATCGTTTAATTGCCGCCGCCACCCCCACCCCTCCACGCGCGTTCCACATTTCCGTTTCAAGCTTTGCGGTTTTTGCATTGAAAGATTGACGGGGGATATTGAATTTGTAATATGTCATGTAAAGATCTTTTTTATTTATTTATTTATTTATTTAAAGTTAGACGTTGAGTTTGACGTTTCGAAATGTTGGTATAGCGAGTCTATTGTGAATTTTGAAATTACTAGATTTTCGTCATGAACTTCATGATACTTTGGTGCGAGTTCAGTGAGAGCATATGGGGTGCTGAACATGTAAAATATGATTTCTGAAGAGTTTCCTGAAGTTTTATGTTTAGCGCTTCGATACTCTAGCGCTGAGAACTATCAGTGTTCTCCATGCAGATGTATGTGCATATAGAAATACTGATTATGTTTTACGTTGAATATTCAGATGCACTTTGATACCATTATTGCACTCTTATATATATCTATACATATATGGTAAATATATCTATATATGTATGCATGTATAAAACCGATCCGACGACCATAAAGGAATTGTCCGTCGGAGAATCTTTAAGTTTCATCATCAATATTTATGTAGACTCGCGATTCAGACAATAATGCCATACACAATTCTCCTCGGAGATGCTCCACATTTGCGCACTTTCAACTGACAATGCTCGCTTTATTAATTCCTCTCGCGTCGGGATCACGGTCAGCTGGCAAATTTAGTTGTTCCAGCTCGACCTTTGCAACATCTTCGATTCCGTCGATCAACGCTGACTCACCGATGTTTTTTAACATTTACCAGGACAGAAATCGGATACTAAAGCTACTACAATTTGAAAGTGACTGAATCAAATGACTGATGCTGCAAGTGATCCGGTTGAATATTAAAAATGTCCAGTTATATTTTAGCTGTTCAAATACTTCTACGATTCCACAATTCTTTGTGGAACTTCTTTTGAGACAAAAAGAAATAAAAACAGAGGTACAAAGTAACTATAGTCACCTTGCCTCTAAGTACCTCTAACCTTACGATGTAATAAAATTATTAAAGGTCATTCTGCTCTATTAATTCTAAATTATTTCTAACTCAAACAATACAAACACAACTGACATTTAACAGGGTAACACTTAGCGCATGTTCACACTTTTTTCTCTTAAGCTGTTACCTAAATACATTTCATAATTAGGATTATTACATAAATATAAATAAATAATATTAAATAAATAAAAATAAATAAACCGGTTACTGTCGTCCACAAAATCGTTGACACGTTTAAGCCAACATCTACTGTCGGATCGGCTGACTTATTTGTTGCTACTATTAAAATAATAATATATAATAAATAAAAATAAATAAACCGGTTACTGCCGTTTGCAAAACCGTTAACACGTTTAAGCCAACATCTACTGTCGGAACGGCCGACTTGTTCGTTGCTACTTCCAGTGCGCAGCTGTTCGAATTTTCATTGTGACGCCGCAAGCTCGTAAATCATGGACGAAACGCCGGTCAAGGTCCAATGGAACTAGGCAATTGTTGCCACCTTTGTCTCATTGTTCGCGTCCGATCTCCCCCCTGCCCGCTCCGCCAATGTTATTGTTTAAGCATAATCGAACCTGACCTTTCCCATTAGCCTGCTGCCCTCGTCGAGCAAGTGCCGCTTTCGAAAGTGGATTCGATGTCGAGCGTGAAACGTGTCGGATGTTCGAATCTCGCGCTCTCCCGCGCCTTCCGGTTCGAAATTCGAAATTCCGAACGAGTCTGCGCGCGGATAGCGCACCTGCGGCGGCAAGCAATTAGTGTCTCTTGACATGTCGGTTGGATCCGATAGCGAAGGATTTTGTAAGCTGGGTAGTGTACGTCCGTGATGATTGATAAGAAACTTCCGGATGTTTGCAGTGAAAAATGATCTGATCAGAATTGATTAACGCGCTTGCAGTGAGATTGAGCGAGAGAAGTGGAGTTCTTGCACGGGTTTGGGTTTTAGGAAAAATATTACGATTTTTTTGATGGAGTGAGTGATAGGCTAGTTGGTAATAACGTAAGTTTGAGAGAATTGACAATTGAATTTAAGATTTTTGTTCATGTTGAGCGGGTAGCGAAAAATTGTACATTATTATTATTGTTCGCACGGGATAAATTTCAGTTAGCAATAGCTTAACTTATGATAATTAACTTTGAGATACTACTTTAAACAAAACATAACCAAAGCTGTTAAGAAGTCACTAATACTGCTTGGCTCAGTTTTACGCTTTAAGTCCGTTAAAGGAATTGTTACAACATGATTCTTATCGCGCGATAAAGTTGACGGAAATAATCGTATGAAATAGCATATTCAATCTTCTTCTGCAGCCTTTATTACCATATATAGCATTACTTTTCTTCAGTACGAACAGACAGAATCCAATATGTTAATTCGAGAACAGCTGTAACAGAAGTATGCGGTACGCAACTGCCATTAAAGATATTGCTGTAATCAACTCCAAGCTTTTGTAGCCTCTTCACTCTTTAGATTCCGAAGAACGCAGCGCTCGCAGTATTAAATCCGCAAGTATCTTACCACAAACAGGAAAAACGCCCTTTTTTATCGTGCATCGTAGCTAAAGAATAAAATCATACGAAAATAATCTACTCCCAATTCTTGTTCCGTGCAAAACGAAACAAGCATCGGCTGCCTCGCAATCACTCCACGCAACTTCCCCCACCATGCCAAAAAACACTCGCGGAATCAAATCACCGAGTATCTGACCACAATAAAAAAAAAACTCCAATTTAGTCTGCATGACCCCAAACAATAAAATCACACGGAAACAACTCGAACAAACGTCCTCTGCCTCGCAATCAACCCCCCCCCCCCCCCTCCCCCTTCCCGACCATCCCATACAAACACCCTCCTTATCACTTTAACCGAACAATACCAGCCCACGCCAAATCAATCGACCGCCACGATTTCCATCCTCTTCAAAAGACGAACAAACGACCTATGGCTACAATACCCAAAATTCTTCCAGCACGACAAAAACCTTCCCTTCTCTCCCACGCCCCGCCGTCCGTCCCCAAGTGCCAAAAAGCGACGAAGTATAAGGAGCGCGACAAGTCGGAGAAAGCGCGACGAGAGCCCGAAGAAAGTTGCGCCCGAGGGAAGTGTGTGCAGTGAGCGTGAGCAATGTATTCGTGCTGACGACGACGACGACGACGACGACGCCGGCGAGGGGTTGGTGGCGGTGGGGTGGCTGCAAGTAGACTGGAAGAGGTTGCGCTCCTCTGCGCGCGGCTACGGGTCGCGAGGGGTGAGGCGCTGGAGGGGGAGAAGGCGCGGGGCGCCAGCGAGCGAGGAGAGGGGGCAGCCTGAGCAGGAGCGCGCGCGGAGGAGAGGCTCGGAGGGGAGGGCCGGCACGGCGCGGCGCGGCAGCGGCGGCGGCGGTGGGGTGAGAGGGGAGGCCTAGAAGGGGTCGCACCGCGCGAATCCCGACGAGGGCGGACGTCAGTCTACGCTCGAACGTCCTGGCGCGAGGACGTTCGATACTCACTGCGCATTCCGTTCGGCAAACGTTTTTCAACCCCCATCCGCGTCCGACCTCGGCGGGCTTGCGTTCCAGTTCTCGGGGTTAAGTGTGGCGCGAGGCGGGCCAGTGTATGTGTGTGTGCGCTTGTGTGTCCCTTGTGCGTGCAAGAGGGTGAGGTAAACGAAACTGTGGGGCTGTGGTTGAAGCCGGAAGAATCTTCGGAAGGTGTAGACTGTCGGGAGCGGGTAGTAGATTTGCGAGATAAAGCGGAAGTAGACGCATGGATCTCGGTGACGAAGAGGATTCCGGTGGTGATAATTAAGACTCTGTAAGAGGAGGTATAGAGCAGGGCTGCTGGAAGATTTGCGAAGATCGCGAGGGCGGAGGATCTTTCGAGGATTTCCTGGAGGGGAAGTGTAGATGATTATTGCCGAGATTTCTCGGGAGGATTTCCTGAGAGGAGTCACTCGGAGCGGACGAAGGAGAGAGACGATGCTCGGTAGAGGCATTGGATTGAGACGCGGGACCGGTTTCCGATAGTGCGTATACTCGTTCGCAGCGGTCTCGTGGCTTCCAAGACGTGTCAGTGGTACGGGATCGATGCTGAATTAGAAAGGTAACGCGGGGAAAAACTGGCGCATCCCGATGATCGCGCCTTTTTTTCCCGTCGCGGACAGGAATGCAGCCGTGGAACGTTATTATGACGAATAGCGCGCGGGCTCGATTTCTAATATTCACGGTCGTCGCTCTTCAAACTCACGCTCGTTCGACGTATTACGTGCGAGCGTAAGAGCGATAATTGCGGAGTATTAGAATATGGATGCGCCGTAATCTAATTGACTGAAATGCGTAATCGTATCGATGCTGCCGATCTGATGCAACGATACTGGTAACGGACTCCATCTGATCATGGTCAAATGTTAGGGTAGTCACATTATTATAAAAGTCACAGACTGTACATAACATGTATGCTTTTGTGACAACTTTAGGTTTTACTTGCATTGTCATGACAGTTTGACAATTATTACTTAAAGTCCAATAAAATTGATACGTTAATCCCGCATTGCTGTTAACATTCTCGTAGCAATTATATTTTTGTCTCGTAACATTCCCTTAAGTTTAATCTCTCGGTTACGTAAGAGCACTTGGAGAGATGGCGCATAAAAATGAAATAATGCAATATCCGAGATGCAGTGCGTCATCGAGAGCGTCTCCCGTTCGTAATTCATCCAGAATTCGATGCTGGGTCGGCCAAAGTGGGGCTTCGTCCTGGTTTAAATTCTCCCCGATCGTAAATTCGCTCATTCAGGCCCTATTGACCGTGTCCAGAAGCTGCGGACTGTCGAGGATACTGAAACTGGCGTTACTTTAATTGCAATCCCTTCGAATAATAATTGAACAGTCGCTCTATTTTGGTCACGCGATGACTGATTCTTCAAAGAAAAGATCGAATGACTTTGACAAATGGACGTTTCCAGTTAAGGACAGTTGACATTACGTTTTATCCCGGTGGTGTGTTTTGGTGAGAGGAAAGCTGTTTGAAGGTTGTCGGTAGTAGCACAGCGTTGGCCGTAAACTGGTCTGATACCGATATCGAAAGTTCGATGCGGTTGATTTATACAATTTCGTGACAATAATAGCATTGCGAGATTGAGGGAATGGAACAAGATGTGAATATCGAACTCGTTTCTTACTCCGAGGAAAATTTGAAAATTACTGTTATTCACATAGATTTGGGTTAGAGTAATTTACTTACGCCTCAGCTGCTTATTGGAGAGCTGTCAGAGTCCGTCACTAGCACAGTGAGGATATTGAACAGCCCGTTCAGCAGAAAGCGTTTCTCAAAGGAAAAAGCATCCTCAAACACTTTCACTTACAGAAATCACCGCTTCCGTCAACACTCTCCGCCATCCTTTCAGACCAAGCCGTCAAACTAGATTCCATAAAACATCCTAAAACGCTTAACACTCCCCAAACAATCGTCCTTCAATCAATTTCCAACCACTCGCACACTAACGTCGACCCTAACCTCACACGCGCCAGACTAATTGCTTCCATTTCAAAACACGGCGTTCGTCAACGTCCGGAGACCGATTTTCTCCCCAAAAGGAATTCTCCCGCAATAACTCCGCCTGATTTAACCTTCAGTGTTCTAAGTACGGAGAAAAGTGCTAAATAAACCCCCTTCCACCCTCTCTCACGCTGAAACATCGTCGCTCGCTCACGTGGCGCATGCAATTCGCATCGGGCCTGCCAACTAACCCTCAACTCGCACGTGACCAATGAGACGCGCCGTACGATCGATATTCACGAATCAGAAGTCGCGAACCTCCGCAGGCGGCACACCGTGTGCGATCTACTCTCATCCGAGAAATGTCGCACTGCGGATAACAAACGATTACTCCTCGACGACCGCCAAATGCCGAGCCACCGATCTATCAGAGTATTGAAAACTGTCGAACTGGCCTGGCTGTCTTTCGGTTCGCGACAAATATCGGCCGCTCGCCAGCTTTCATGCAGTTCGCTCGAACTCCGTTTACGATAATGTCGGCCGTGACGTCCGGTCTCGCGGAGGATATCGGAGGAGATAATGTGGGCGATGAATAAAATAATCGTTTCCTGGTGCGGGTATATCTACTTTGACTCTTTTTGCGGACTCGATGGGCGGAGTGTCGAATCTGATGGGTCTTTGCGCGTAGGATTAAGCCCATAAATGTGGGTGTACTGTACGCGCGCGTTTCATGGTATAGGTGGATTCTGGGAATACCGAACTCGAGAATTCTATTGGGTTGGCAATTAATTGATTGCGGATTTTGTCGATAGATGATCTTTACACTTTTTTTCCCGTTAACGTGTTCGAAGCACCTAATCTATATTTTTTTTCTTGTCGTTTGGACTTCTACCTTTAATTTAGTACAAAAATTATATCAATTAATTCTTTAGTTATGTTTTTATCGCAATTTAAAACTGGAAGACAACACGTGCATTTCAGACATATTTTATTGTATTATTCCGAAAAGGCAAGAACGCGTCGCAAGCGCAAAAAAATTTATATGCCGTATATGGGAATGAAGCCTTGAAAGAAAGGCAGTGTCAAAATTGGTTTGCCACATTTCGTTCTGGTTCTTTCACTGAAAAATGGTCGGGGTGTTGAATTTGATCAGTCTTTGCGTGGAAGAGTCAGCTCAGATGTGGATATAGGTACCATACGTGTTCTTTATGGTATACGAGGAATCTGGAATACTGAATTTGAGAATTATATATTTTTTGCATTATTATTAGTATCGGTATTGACTACGAGGGAAAAAAATTGAGAAAAGCGGAATTGACGGATAAATTTATTTCTCGGTTTAGGTTATTTTAATTTTTGCGGATTTATTGGGTGGTGTGTCCTACAACTTCTGAAATTCGGTGTAAAAATGTATGGATGGATTTATCGGCATGTACCTCTCAGGTGTAAATTCATATGCGTATGCTATCGAATAGGTGAACGATTTCAGAGTGCAAAGAGCGCGAAATATGTGTTAATGATTTTTTTTTATTTCCATGGAAGAGGATATCGAGAGAAATTCTGTAGGGTCGATGAATAACATAATTGTTTTCTGATGGGTGTTTCGTATTTCCGCCGATTTTTTGAAGGAGCGCACTTGAACTTGCGCTGAGTGGAGCTCGTACAAGCCTATGCAGATGAATCTTCAGACATAGACACCTACGTATCCCTATCTGCATATATATTGTTTTATGCATGAAGAGATGGGACGCGATATAGGCCAAACATCGGAAGATGTAAAAAAACATTATATTCAATAATACATTTTTCCTCTTGAAAGAGGATATTGAGATTGACAATTCCGATACGACTACTTTGATTCCTGAACGATGTGTCAGAGTGCTCTTCAACTCCTAATAGTCGAAACTTTTTAACTGTTACACACTACGCTATCCTGCTTGGAGCAATGAAAACTTACAAGATAAAAGTTTACAAGTTATCACAAGACGTACAAAAAATTGATTTGTACTTGGCAATCTTGTGTAACGTTTTCTTTAATGTTCGATAGAGTATAAGATTTCACTGCACATACTGGGTTTATTTATTAAAGTTATCGAGACCACTCCGAAAAGTTGACTGTAACCGAAGTCTTACGATGTACATACTCGGTTGGTACACATACGTACAGCTTACTACAGTTTCACGAGGCAATACAGCAGAGCACATTTTACACCTCGTACCTTCGACTCCTTTTACAATGTCGTGGAGTCGATAAACGAAGACGGTAAAACCGACGTCCGAAAACTTGAAATTGGTATCCTCGCCGTGTCACATTGTCCACCCTATACAGCGAAATTGACCAATAACCGGTCAGAGAGAACATAACAGCGGATACCCGTTCGGATCTGTAACGCTTTATGTAATATTACGCAATATGGCGGCTCGAAGCGCGCGAGGAAGAATGGCACTTGGCGAGACGTTTCATAAAAGTTTTTATTTTTTTATCTCCCACCCGATCGATTTCCCACGCCTGCCTTTCCGAGTAAATAGAAATCTTGCACTCGAAAATATGGCTCTCGATTTTTCTGGGCCGGCTTGAAAGTCAAATTCTTGCCGCCCGTATCTTAAGATACGTATTGCTGATATACGGACTCAGGAATGTTTTGAGGCATTAGGGATACAACGTATGAATGTGTTATATGTGCTGGGTCGAATTTAGAAGCGTTAGCTTAGGCAGATAAAGTCGTCATAAAGCGGTAAACAATATTTAGTGTAAATATGATGTGATGATGATGCCATGATGAGCCAAATTAATAGTTTCGACAATCCATGGTGAATGTACTTTATATTTGATATTATTAACGAGTACGTCTTAATTTAAAATGTTTATTTGCTATTTCACTTTTTAGTAGTCCTAGAAGTACTGACATAAGAGTTGTTGAAGCAGTTGATTACTTACTTAATTTTCGTGAGTGTATTTATCTGCATTGCATTAATTTGAAAACATTTTGTAAGAGACTAAAGCAAATCTGAAGGCATTCGTAACAGTTTAATAAGATATTTGCCACTTTTTTAAACTTTATAGAGCCTACCAAAGCCTTTGGCCATATATTTACAATCATATATAATCATAATAATTGTTAGTCCTCTCCTAATCCCTTTTCTTGCTATGTACCAAATAACAACTTTTTTCGAATTCTTATATTTTTATGATTTCCTCAATATACACACTTTTATGAATTTCTTTTAAAATACTGGTTGCATATCCTTATTAGCCGCATTCACATAGCAATACTTATATTTTACTGTAATTTCCCGTAACGCGTATACAGTACTTGTAAAAATGCTGCGCCGAACTTCAAACACTTTTGCGAACGACTGTACGTCACGGCCCGATATCTCAAGATGTTTCTTATTATCCTCTCGAAAGTTCGCGAAGCGTCAAAAAAAAGTGATACCAGCCATCAGCAACGAGCTCACTCGAATTTGTCACGCGAATTTGATTATCGGACGAGATACGATCCGCTGATTTCCCGAGACTGCTTTGCTGTTTGATTCTGGAAATTGATATGAGTTTCGGAGTATGTAATCGAAGCACTGCTCCGAAAATAGCGGAGAGCTTTATGGGGAAGAGACACGAATTTCATTCGAGTTCTCCGAGATGTTTGTTGATTGAACATAGAAGTTTCGAAGTCTGCCGCGAGGCTTCCGATTCAGGGAAAGTTTTGAGAATCGTACTTGAAGTGACACAATTCTTACGCTCGTATCTCCATACGCAGACTGGCAAGAAAGTAATTTCGGATTTCTAAAGTGAAATAAAACTCATATTTTTATACGAATAATAAACTTTAAGCTGCCATGTACATTTTATTCTGTCCTGTAATTTAAATGTCACTCATGGGAAATGCCAGAAGCAAAATATTTTAACGGTGATAGTGGCTCTTTAAAAAATCACCAATATTATGTATCAATACGGAAAATTTCAATTCTTATAGGCTCAGCTTATTTGCAGGTGATAATACCAAAAGCATTTTACGACGAGCATGTAAACTGAACGTAAAGATATATATCCTGGGGCCCATCCTCAGTTAGGGGAAAACAGTCTTGATTTACTCCAAAGTTCTCAGTATTACCACTTTAACGGCCGGCACACAGCATGTGTGCGATGATTGATAAACGTAAACAAGTGTGGATATTTCTATTGGCTTCCTATCTCATCGCTATGTCTTTGATTTTCGATAATCATTGTTTTATTTCCCTGTTTTTAACTTTAACTCTCAGTAACAGTCGGCGCTCCCATCGCACACACGCTGTGCGCCGGCCGTTAAAGTGTTAAAAGTGTCATCAACTTCTTCGGCCCAAGTGTCCTATCTCGAAGCCCAACAATCTGCACCTTCTGCCAACTTCCTTATCATCCCAAAAACGCGTGTCAGCAAACGAAAACATGAAGTTCACCTTGCGCAGAACAAACCCACGAGAATTCCGGTGGAAAAAGTTGCGAGCCCAGAAACTCCGAATCTCATTCTCCTTCTCAGCCGCCACTTTATCAGCCCACTCTCCGACTCTTTAATTTCATTATCATCCTCGCATCTCGGCATCTGACCATTTCCATTCGCCTGCGCTTCCCCGAAGGAAAACACTGCGAACGGCGGTGGTGTGCGAATAGCCAGCGGTATCGTTAAATCGCGAGCACAATGGCATGGTCGAATGTTCCCTTTTTAATACCATAATTACCGACCAGCCAAAATGAGTAGTCTGACCATATGGGGACCGGTTATTCCGAACGCGGTGTGTCCATTTAAAAAAAAGTGAGATGCGACATAATTTTTGATTAATTTCGTGAAAAACTTTTCGTCCAAATGATATCTAATGTAAATTAAATTTTTTTTCAATTTGTTCAAATTAGATTCTAAATAAAACATCTAAATTAAATTGAAATAAAAAAGATTTAAGATCAGTATTGAGATAAAATTTATTTGAATCGGATATCACGCAAATAAAAGGTTTACACGAAATTAATCACACAATTATGTCGCATCTTACTTCGTTTTAAATGGACTTACGCCAATTGGAAGATAATCGTTTGGCATAGGTCAGACTAGTAATATTCGCTATAATTGGTAATTTGGCCAATTGCTAATATACAGTCCAGGTCTTAGTAACGACTTTTCTCATAAAACTGTATTCCTCGGTGTCATTCCTAAGCACTCATTGTCGCAGTCAAATAATTACTTTCCATTCCGTAAGTTCGGAACACATTCACTGCTTCCAGCGAGTTGAATGCAAATATGAGTAGGCATTGTTGGTGGCTCTGGTGTTAATCCTATCGTCGCTTAACTCGGCAAAAATCGTTCTAGCCGTGGCCTCGGCTCTTCCGATTTAAATGTTTCGCCCGGGGGTGAGGGGGGAGGGGGGTCGGTCTCGTGCCATTTTAATTGCAGTTTAATCAGCGCGCCCGACGTGCTGCCCGAGTTTCGCTTCTCTCTCGCCACTCCTAATTGCGTGAATGCCGGAGCGTGGGTGCGCGCGCATCGAGTCCGACGCCTAGCGTACGCTCTGCGCTCCTCTACTTTCATTAGTCGCTATGTTTGCGATGCCGTATGCCGAGTTCAAGGAATTCGATTGTTACAGTGTAATCTGTAGGGCCGTGCAAAAATATGCTTCTATGTACTTTGACCGTTTATCATTACTTTCAATTATGATTATTCTGACTTCGCAGAATTTACGTTTGATTATTTCGGTGCAATTTATGGGGCCGGGCAAAAAAAATCTTATGTGTCGGACTCTGACTGTAGTGATGCATCTACTTTTTATTCAGCATTTTCATTTCGCTGGAATTATATGAAAATTCTTATGTGTCGTGGTCTGAATTCATCGTTGCACTCTCATCTACTTTTTATTCACAATTTTTATTTTCATTATGATTATTCATACTTTTAGTATAACCTATGCAGTCGCGTGAAAATTCGTACATCGAACCGTCGGACTCTGAGTGCACGCGTTGCTTTTATCTACTTTGATTATTCGTAATTATAATTTTCACCTTTTCTTAAATTATAATTAGGCTGATTTCACGGAATTTATTTTTAGTTCTTTCGGTGTAATTTGTATAGTCATGAAAAAATTCTTACATAGAGTTGTTTGATCTTGAGTGCAGGCGTTGTGCTTAGCCGCATACGTTACATTATCTTTCGCAGTCATTAATTGCTTATGTTAATTAGTCAGTATCTACTTTTAGATAATCTACTAAATTTTTTGTTTTAAATGACTACATAAATAAAAAAGTTTACACTAAATTAAACTCAAATTATGTGACATCACTTTTTTTTTCAAACAATGGACACACTACGTTCAAAATAAACGCTCCATATAAGAAAAAAAGAAAAGAGTTTAGTCCGAGTTCGAGACTATCAGAAAACTAATTGAAAACGTCGCGTCGGAAGGCTAAGAAACGCTGCCAATTTCGCACTTCGCAATTTTTCGTAACGTATCGCCGCCATTGCATCATACATATCCGTCCGATACAAATTGTTTGCTTGCATCGCGCACGTCTCTGCGGATATCGTTGTCGCGGAAAACTTCTCCTTTCCAGCGACCGCGTCCCCCGCACTATTTTGTCAACGAATGTTTGCGCAACCGGCGACGTACGTATCTTCCACTTCGGGACATATTCAGCCTTGTGGCCATGTTTTCCCTTTCCACGGCTCGGCGACAGTGGATTTTCCGTTACGCGGCCAATGTTTTTTCCCCCGACGCAGAAACAACATCGGTACCCTCACCGATTCGAAACCGGCGAAATTTGCACAGTTGACAAAACGATCGCGCCCAGAGTCCGGTCGCTTCCCGAAATCTTCCTGCTTCCCAGATTTGCGCCGTCAGATTTCTTTCTGTTTTTACGACTTTGATAAAGTGCGATAACGGGGCTGGAGATCTTATCGGGACGGCTGCGGTCGCTGCAACCGAATGTTTCCTTCTGTTTTGACAGCGTCGCTCGGCGCACTCGAATACGCCTGGCCCTCCTACAACGCGGTTTCGTACAACACGGTTTCGTTATAAGGCGATTCATAAATTGCGATAGCCCTCCTACAACACGGCTTCATATAACACGGTTTCGTTATAGAGCGATTCATAAATTGCGGTAACCCCCTTACAACACGATTTCATATAACACGGTTCGGTTATAGAGCGATTGATAAATTGCGGTAACCCTCCTACAACACGGCGTGCCATAACACGGTTTCGAAAATAATATATTTTTTTCCCGTCTCGTGTTATACATACATTTATGTTTTTAATACAAATTTAAGTTGCTTTTATGGATTAAAAGAAATTTGCTTTTACCAAGCTTTCGGAACGTAACCCTCCATTTTCTAAGGCTCTAAATCTCGTGTAACACCGTTTCATAGAAAACCGCGTTTTTTGGGAATCTATCTACCGTGTTGTAGGAGTTCTGTACATAGAAGCATGTTTTTTGTTCTACGCCGATCACTTGGCGATCGGGTGCTACACGATTTAGTTGATTTGTTAAGACGTTCCTTTATGCGTCTGTTCCTCTCGTTGTCTTTCGCACTGTTCGCTTGGCATACACAATGTTGGCAGACGATCAAGTGTCAGATCAGGTTGATGGGAGGGTAGTATTACAGTTGCAAACAGCTTTACACGAAGAACGGTGTTGAATAGATAAAAGAGTACATATAGGGTGTTTGCACATTTTTCGAACGAACCGTAGCCTACAGTCATGCGATGCAGATGGGCAAAAATATTTTATGAAAGTGGGTAATTTTTCATTTTAACCTGGCGTTGGTCTGCATATTTGAATAGTGGCAGCAATATTAAATTATGAATCAAATGATTTAAAGCTCGACCCTTCGAATGCGAATAGTTTGTATTTTTTTCTACAATTACCAACAATATAAAACGTGGATACACGTTCAGGATATTATTGCTAGGCGCCTTATTATTTAATCTTAAATAAATTTTGGCTCAGTCTTCAATGATTCCTTGAAACAATATTATACAACGAAAGCGTGCGTTGCATGTACAGAAGAGAGATGTAAAATATTTACAAAAGTACGATATGGCGTCAATATCCCCACAGGAACATTTCTCTAGATAAGCTGCAAAACAGTTTTATTACTTGGTCCCGTACCAAAAACTTTTATCGCCGCATCGTCAGTACGAAGCAGTCTCGCGCACACATACGCGAACACAGTATTATGACAACGACACGAGTCCACCTTTCGGGTGTATATTGAGAAAACAAACGATTTCCGTATCATTTAGCTTAAACTTCTCGTTAATTTTGCGAAAGAAAATACGGAGTTACGCCACTCTCATAATAAATGGCCCATATCTTACCGCGGAATGTTTATTGTGCGAACGCATCGCGGACACCCCGTATGCGAGACGAGAGATGGGAAACATGGCTTGGATAACGCCGGGAAAGGATTTGCAGAGGCGAGAGGATCGGTAGAACAGAGCGCTCGTCGGACACGTACTGTACACGAATTGAAGTCAATGGAACATGTCTGGCCTATACTTCTCGTCTAAAGTTAGATTAGTCACGTACGTGCCGTGCTCTTCTGGCACCTCGCTACTCAATTCACCTTTTCTTCCCCTTCATTTCCTTCCGAGATACCTTTCTTACGGTTCTCTCCCTTCTGTCTGTCTGACCGTTTGTCCGTCTGCCCCTCTTCTCTCTCTCTCTCTCTCTCTCTCTCTCTCTCTCTCACTCTCATTCACTGTCTGCCTGTTTGCTTCTCTCTCTCTCTCTCTCTCTCTCTCTCTCATACACTCTCATACACTCTCACTCACTGTTTGTACGTTTGCCCCTCGCCCGTCTCTCTCTCCGTCTCTCTCTCTCTCTCTCCCTCTCTCTCTCTCTCTCTCTCTCTCTCTTTCTCCCTCTCTCCCTCGTTCTATCTATCTTTCATCTCACTCTTTATCTCTCTCTCGCTCTGACTTTCGATACGAACGAAATCGGAGACCTTTTTCGGTTCGGTGAAAACTAAGCTGCCGTCATCAGCGTTTCCTTTTAATCACCGAAAGCCCTCTCATTCGCAAAATTAAGTTAGTCCATCGTTTCTTCCCACTTCGCGCAGGTGTTGGTGAAATTCTGGCCCCCCTTGCTGATTACGAAGATCTTGGTGTAAAATTGAGGTTATGATGCTCAGGTTGAAGTTTTCACGCTTCAGATGTGGAATGGGAGATCTGAGAAACTTCGTTTGAGTAGGTGGTGATGTTTGAATTAATGAAATCTAAGTTGGGAAGATTTTCCGATACTCGGAAGTTTGGCTTGAACGGGATCTAATTAATAATTGCTGATTTTCAAGGAAATTATTTATAAGGAGAGATTAATTTAACGGTAGGTTGTCGATCCTTCTCTATTGGAATAATGTATTTAAGTCTGTAGTACAGGGTAGCTACTGAGTGACGAAAAAGTTTGAGGAAGTCATAACTTGCTAGTTTTCAAAGTTTTTTTTCTTCCTGTAAGTTATAAGCATCCAGTAGTGATTAAAAAGGTTGCGTTTGATGTTCAACGACAAGTAAAACTAATTTAGTTTTTACAAGGAATATGTCAATAGATGAAAAAGGGAAATAAAAAATGTTAATAATATTGATAATAATCGCTGTAAATTACGTACAACACGACACATTACTTTGCCTGTATATACTTTGTTTGGTTGTCAACGAAAATGTTACAGACAAAATTCACGCTATACCCTCAGTCCGAAAATCTTTTCGTAAGTTCAATATTTGAACTGACATTTTCACGTCATTGATAGCAAATGGTACTCCCGCAAAGTTTAATTTTTCCAATGAAAATCGGTAGCCAGTTTTAAAATAATATTTCGATACTCCTAAATTTGAAATTAAAATGGAAAAACATTTCTATTTATCAGCTCGCCAAATTCTAGATATGTAATTTTTAAATAGTAACATAAAACAGTAATGAGTAATATCTCTTTCTCTATTTAATATAATATTGTGATATCAGTACTTAAATGTACACGCTTATTACGCAGACATTCTTATATGAGAGAAAAGGGAAGAAAATACTGATAGTCTGACAATAATTGTATACAACAAAATCGATGATCGTTGTAAGTTTCTTGCGATGGAACATTTCAGCCTCTAATTGTAGATCCGCAATACGCTGGACTTGATGTAATTTCGAGCAAGCTGACAGTTCGAGGGGTGAAATGTCAGGCAAAATGTGTCATTGTCAGGGCCGACGTTTCGACGGTCAAGTGATATAGGTAGACCGAGAGTCGGACAATGTCTGATCGTAATAGGGTAAACTACCCAGCGTTCGGAACTGACCCAGTTTTCGGTCCCTTTCGTCGGTTTAGCTTCGAATTAAGATTTGTATCAAAATCCTGATACTGACTTCTTTGTCATCTGAACTATTTTTATGTTTTTACTTAAACATTTGAATTTGAATTCGTACAACTCTTGGACAATGAATAATGGTACGTTCGTTTAACGTAGATTGCATCTCACGTGGTCATTTTAATATAATTACATATGATTTTTGTAGTGAGAATATCACATTTTACGATTTACGATTATTTATTCAAATATAGAAATGGAAACAGATACAGAGTTAAATAGAGTTATAAAGTACAAATGACTGACGACTTTATGTTAAATCAAGGTTGCGATTAAAATCCACTACTGTTCATTTAATCGCAGCCATTATCCGTGCGTATGTATAATCGTCCGAAAAATGAAGCGATCATTCGCGCAATATTCGGACAGCTACAGACACAATGTGTACTAATGATACAGAAAACATAGTAATGGTGGATACGTTTGTTAATATATGCACAGTTTATTACCAATATGTGACTTGATTACCTATATAAATTTCTTTTAGATGATTTCAACTAAAATAATATATATTTACGGGCTGTAATTGGTCTTAAACCATTTTCATAATCAAACACTAGGTAATTCGTTTTGAGTGATCTTAAATTAAGTTTTTGGCATTTTATATGATATTAAATAAAAATTAAATATAGGTAAAAAGTTTACATTAGTTAACCGTAAAGTATGTGACATTCCATTTCTTTAAAGACACATCAGTTTCAAAATAAGCGACAAGCTATTTTATGAACTAAAAATGACTCCTCACTGCCTTTACTTCTTTGACTCCATTCGTAGAATTCATCCTACGCACCTCTTCATAAATTTGACTGACCATCTTTTAATCCGACCTTACAGACTATCGCCGAGAATTTAATTTCTACGCCGAAGGACATTTTCCGAGAATTTCACTCTGTCCGCCGCCGGTTCTTTCCTTCGTCCATCGAGTAAAAGTATCGCGAGAGGGACTCTGTCAAACGAAGCCGAGCAATGCGAATTTCGCAGCCAGATCCTGCGAACTCTTTGACCGTGTTTAGCTTCCACCGCTAGGGTCGAGAAGACAAAAAATTCCGCCGAGCTGGAGGTCCTTCGGAATTTCGCTCGCCCGTCTTCGTTTCGTCCTTAGAGAGAACGTATTCGGACGAGAAAGGATCCCTTTTTTCTGTGTACCCTCCCTCCTCCCACTCCCCGCGCGCTTCCTTTTTCCCTTTATTGCGAAAGGGTCGCCTTTCCTTCCGGCGGGAACGATTTCCGCTTCCGCGTTCGTCGGAACTCACCTTTCGCAGAGGGCAACTTACAGCTTGCAATTTGCGCGCGCGGGAAGAATGCGAGACTGCCCCGTCGAGGGTCGCTGCTTTTTTGAGAGGTTAGGTTTTTCGGGTGGTAGTAATTGGGAAAAATATTTTTTCGTCTCAGAGATATTAATAGTACTTTGGGTTTCGAGAAACTAAAATTTTCTGTGCATTGGACAAAATTATACAGGGCTGTCATTATGCCAAGTTGGGAATATACCTATGGCTATTTATGCCAGGCTCATAAGTCTAAGGGGAAAGTGATTCGGGAGAATATTTTTTGTTCCTAGAGAAATTAGGAGTATATAATTGTGCAAGGCTTGAATTACAGGCTTGATTTACATTTTTATTTAAATATGGACTTACACCACTTTCAAAATAAACGGTCGATATGTCCCCAGAAGAACGTGACGTTCTTGCCAAATTCGAATTCGTTCATAGCTCTCCAAATGGACGTCAACGAACTCGCTCTGATAAGACAGTGCGGTCCGACGACTGATTTTCTCGTTCGCGCCATTTCCGTGGACAAATGAAATTTCCGGCTCGTTAGCAGGCACTCGGCGGAGTGGAGAAAAATTCGTTAACGGCCATCGAACGAAGGGCGGCTTCTTGTCGCGCTAATTTGTTAATTACGAGCCTCCGAGTTTTACGAACTTCGGAGTCAAGGCACGAATAATGTTTCCAGCTCAGTTCTCTCGTTGAAATACTTTCCGAGGACAGTTTCGGATTTTGTCTTTTTGCACGGCTGACGATCGAGAATGAATTTTATCCGTTGCCTTGTCGAGGATGAGATTTCGATTTGGGACGAAAAGTCTGTTCTTCAGATCATCCACGGTCGTTCATTGAATCCGATTTGGCCGGAAGTTACAGTTTCTTGCCATATCTTCGGTGAAAACTGTGCTTCTACGGTACCTTAATACTAGATTTCTATGGTTTTACTGGATTTGATCACTGATTACCTGTAGGGAAATGCGGATTGCTTTCTTTATCTATTTCCTTTGGCATTATACAATAATAAGAGATTCCATAAAAGTATATGATCGAATCATACATGAAATCTTCATAACTCTCAAGGATCTTTCGATACAAGGCTCGTAATCTGAAAACTTGAGACTTATAATCGTCAGCATGTTATTTATAAAATTCGTACAACACCATCGGTACTCCGTCGCCATACTTTACCGCATTAGGTTAGTATTTGCTTCACTATATAATTTATAAATTCCGTACAACGCTATCAGTACCGCCACCATGCTTTACATATTAAGCTATTATTTACTTCATCAATATAAGTTCGAAAAATTTCGCACAACACGACCAGTACTCCACATACTTACTATCATGCTCAGTATCATAGTAAAAAGAAATTCGAATTCCTCAGCCTCCGAAAGCAGAGAACGAGAAGAACAAAAAAACTTATTACGCTACAACCCCTCCTGGTCGCAGATTCATGCCGTGGCGGTTCAAAATTTCACCCTCAGTGCTGCCGACGTTCAAAATTCAAACCGGCGACCGTTACAAATAATACAGAGATCTTCGGCTCGAAAGTACAAAACTTGTCCTCCTGGAATGTCCGCATTCGAAACTCGCTGGGTCATCGATCCAGTCCGCGGGGTGGGGGGTTGAAAGATGGACGAAGGCGGAAGAGGGGGCAAAAATGTAGAGAACGAGCCGGGACGGAAGAAGCTGAATTTGAAAGGGACGAATGAGAAATGGAGCGCGTAGAGCGGGACGGAAAGTGACGCAAAAAAAAGGGGAGGGGGGAATGGAATTAAAAATGGAAGGGTACGCAAGTGGGGTGAGTATGAGGTGTAAGGAGAGAGGAACGGAAAATACGATGCGATGGAAATATCGTCAGTACGTGACATGGGTAATTGAACGGTGACCGTTTGATCGAAAAGTGGGAGAAAAAAAAATGGAAATCGAAGATCAAACTAGGTGAGAACTAGAGCGGCGAAAAAAATACAAAATGGAAGAAGCGGAACGAAGAGTAACAGAGAATGGGTTTGGTGGTGGTGGTGGTGGTGGTGGTGGTTGTGGGGGGGGGGGTGGAAATTAGGGCAGTGGCAGGAAGGAAATGAAATTAGAGCTAAACGGGAAGGAAAGCGAAACAAAAAAAAAATGTCGACTCGGACGAGGCGGACGGAATGAATAGAGAAAGGCGAATAAATTGCGCGAGCGGGGAGGGAGGAGGGTGGGAACGAGAAGAAACGCGAGTTGGAGAACGGAAGAAGTGAGGGGGGTGGGGTGGGACAGGGGAAACGGGGTGGAAAGAAATGCAATTAAAACCGAACGGGAAGAAAATGAGGGCTGCGCGAGAGGAAGCGGACGAAGTTAGAGCCGGAAAGGGAAGAAGCGGAGAGGGATGGAGGGGGGGGGGGGGGTGGCGGCGTAAAAAATCCGGGCGGGAAGGGAACGTAAAGGAATTATGAATTGCGGAGAGGAAGAAAATTGCGGGTGGATGAGTAATTAGAGTAGAATGGGCAAAACCGCCGGTAGAGTACCAAAATTGGAGCCGAAAGAGGAAAGAATGTAAAAAAGGCTCCGTACAACGAAGGAAACAGAGATTAAGTTAATATAATATTATACGGACCGTTTATTTTGAAAGTGATGTAAGTCCATATTTGAAAACAAATTAATTGTCACATAAATAAAAAGCTTACACTACATTAATCATAAGTTATATGATAACTTAATTTTTTTCAAATATGGACTTATACCACTTTCAAAATAAACGGTCCATATCATCATATATAATATGTATCATGATATATATATATATATATTAATTCCACGAACACAGCGGTAACTAAATAAAACAAAAAGTACATATAAAAATAAATTAGAGCAAAACGAAAAGATTAAGAATTACGGAGACTGAGGAAGGCGATTAAAAAAAAAAAACCAGAAAACAGAAAATGGACTGTAACCGGGGAGAAGGTCGGAACGGAAGGTGCAGGAAGAGAAATCGGAGTGGATTAGAGACAGACACAGGATCGATCCTCTCGAGGCAATTTTCATGATCAGCTCGAATCGTCGGCGCCCGACGGTTAATGGTACTTATTGACGAAGTACATGTCGGCGGCGAACACGAGCGCTGCCAGGAGGGCGAAGATGCCGCTCGCTATCATCTGATCGCTGTACCGCTCCAAATATCGGAATATCATGTTGTGACCGTAGACCGTCCAGTCGCGAATCAGTACGAGGCCAGCTGCACAGCAGAGGATGGCCTCCATGCCGGTGAAGATCAGCACCTGTAATGGGGAAAGCGTGAGTTATGAGGTGGATGGGGGGAGGGGGGGGGGGGGCTGAACGATAAGCTCTGCGGGCTTGGGGTGGCAAAAAATTTGGCCTCCCGAGGTGGCCCGGGATATTTACCGGGACCGATCGAGAGCCGGCAGGTTATCGGAAAACTTTGCTGGGTAAACCAATCGGCTTGCTTTACGGCGGGCAAAATTGGTTATTGGCTCGGATTTTGGGGAGGATATTTCGTGTTAACGATATATTCAATTTGGTTCGCGGCGGATCGATTCTTATGTAGCTTTCGATGCGTTTAATTTACTGGTTTTTGTCGAGGAGTAGAAGAAATGCAGCTGCGAACGCGTGAAATATGCAACTGACAATTGGTAATTGTCCCACTGGCTGAGTTGTTCGATTCGCTTTAGAATGTTCAAATTGTTTATGTATATTCGACAAATTTAATTTGAAGACGCTGGCAGTTTTGCTTTTCGTCGTTGAAATCGGCCAGTAATCATTTTTCTAGTTCCGAAATTTTGGTAACACTTTAACGGCCGGCGCACAGCATGTGTGCGATGGGAGCGCCGACTGTTACTGAAAGTTAAAGTTAAAAACAGGCAATAAAACAATTATTAGCAAAAATCAAAGACATAGCGATGAAATAGGAAGCCGATAGAAATATCTACACTTTTTTATGTTTATCAATCACCGCACAGAGAGTGTGCTGCCGGACGACAACCTTCGGCGCTCGCGTCGCACACATGCTGTGCGCCGGCCGTTAAAGTCTTAATACCCTTTCAAGAAATGAACACCATACACCATACACCATATTAATTACAAATTATGTGACATCCCATTTTCTAAGAAAAATTGACTTACACCACTTTCAAAATAAACGGTCCCTATATTTTGTCTCTGTAAGGCAATTCAAAAGAAATGAGGTACTTATCATATAAACGAAACGTTACCCTATATTAATCACAAATTGTGTGATATCTCATTTTCCATAAAATAATCGACTTACACCGCATTCAAAATAAGCGGTCCATATATCGAAGAAACGGAAAAATTCTAGACATAGAGGCGCCAGCTCACTCAGTTTGCCGATCGGTAGAAAACGAGTGCCTCGAGCGAACTCAATTTCTTTGAAGCGGACGCGTGCTGCCGCTAAATCAAAATAAGGCCGCGAAAGGAAGAAGTAATTTTCGCGAACCATATTACGAGCTCTCTTCAACTCTCCTCAGCTCTCGTCAGCTCTCCGCGCATAATTCAGCCTCGCCCCCAACCATGCGAGACACACTCGTACGGCTTTATCTCTCGCAATAAAAAACGTACATTTCCATACGAAGGAAGCCGTAAAAGCCTCGAACATTGTTGCCATTCCGACGAAACGACTGTTAATCTTATGCGGCCACTCATTCCCGTAAATGCGAAAGAGTTGAACGCGGACAATCTCGAGCCGGCGTCTGCTGAGAATTTGAATAATTCGCGCGCTTAGGCGGCACCGGAAATTGAGGGGTGGCGCCGATCGGATTGTCGATGATTTCCCGTTCGCCGATAAGCTCTCACTCAATTTTCGAACCGAGTCAGTAGAGCGGAAAGGATTTCGAGAATTCGAGCATTTTCGAAAAGCAGAATACGGCTAGGTAAAAACTGCTAGCGTCGGTTGGCAAACCGAATGCAAAGAAATGGAGGTTTTGTTTTAAATTTGTTACGTTTTCGAGGTATAAGCTTTAGGAAGGTAACAGATTGTCCGATTTCGTTTTTCGTTGTGTGAGAAGCTTGTTGGGCGATAAAGTATAGGATTTTAGTGGCGAGAAGTAATTTTATGTGCATTCCAGTGCGTAAACAAACTTTATCAGCTTTAACGCATCGTAAAAGAGATTCGAATGTGCGTTGTCCGATACAATGGTATCACTTTGTCAACGGGCACTCATGAAACGCATGCGATTTGCATCAGCCCTGACGGATAGACCGCGCGGACAATATTTTCGTGGACAGGCAATTCAGCGGATTTTTATTTGGGCTACATATTATTTTTTAAATATTACTCGCGGAATCCGGAAACCGTATCGGCGCCGACGTCGGTCAAAATTAATTTTACATCCATTGCGGACGCGTAAACAAACTTTATCGCCGGGGCAGCGTAACAAAAATTCAAATAGCGGTACGTTATATGTCTGCCATGAGTCAGGTTGACATCCGACGGCCATGAAACGCACCTTTTTCAGTATTTCGTCCCATAGGACACGTGAATATTTTCGCGAATTAAATCCGTCTAGTGTCGGCCATCAGCGAAATATGAAAATTTAAAAATAAAAAATATAATGAAAATTAAAGGAGAAAAATATGAAAATGATACATATTTCTTTATAAATACATTCCGATTTATAAATTAACAGAATTTTTCCAGTATATTCTGTTTCTGTAATTTTTCGAAATTTATTTGAGAAGCTAAAAACGTATCGGCGTCTATCAAAAATAATTCTATTCCTGTTACGATTCGCAAATAAACTTTATCGTTAACGTAAATCAAACTGAGTCATAAAACTGACGTTTTTGCGTTCTTTCGACGCACAAAACAACATCGACGAAATTTCAACCCCGCAAAACCATATCGTTTAGATCAAACCTAACGTCAGCCACAAAACTAATCCGTTAATTTTCAAAACACAAACAATTTTATAAATTAACATATTCTGCTCATTGTGTACCGTCTCTCTATTTTTTTTTCAAACATCATCGACATGCCATAAATCAACCTCGACGGAACTCCACCACTTCGTCGCTCATAAAACGCACGCTTTCCATCATTTCCGGGCATAGAACGCGCGACCAATGTTTCCGTCCACCAAATCGAAACACTCTAGCCCGTACGCGCGCGTGCGTGTGTGTGCGTGATCGAAATAGGAGAATGATACTTCCAATTTGCCGGTTTCCATATTCCGCGGTTAAATTTTCAATCGCGACCTGCTTGACCGCAGGTTCCCTTTTTCCACCCCCAACCCCGCCGTCACCCCTACCCCTGCAGCTTATTTTTATTCCAAGCGCGCGCGCAATTTTATACGTTTTATGCTCGACCAATAAGCGGCATGCGGCGAACTCCGGCCAATAGTAATTATTGGAAAAACTGATGTATGCGAGACTTTTGCCCGGCCCCAATTTTTATTCATCCCCCTTAACGTTCAACCCGGCAAACGACGAAGAGACCGTTCCATTAGCCGTTGATCATTCGATACGGAGAGACTCGACAAGTGGATGCCGCGAAGTTAATTAGTGACTTGGGACGATTGACCCTGGCGGTATTCCTTGTTTGATTGGCCTCTCTCTTGGGAATTATTTCCTTTCTCAAATGTAAGAATTTTCGGCCTGTGTAAGACCAAGGGATTCCGTGTGTTTGCTCGACGTTTCGACATTTATTTTATGTCCTTTTCGAGTAGAGCGAGCGCCGAAGGTTGTCGGCTGGCAGCACTCTCTGTGCGGTGATTGATAAACGTAAACGAGTGTGGATATTTCTATTGGCTTCCTATTTCATCGCCATGTCTTTGATTTTCGATAATTATTGTTTTATTGCCTGTTTTTAACTTTAATTCTCAGTAACAGTCGGCGCTCCCATCGCACACATGCTGTGCGCCGGCCGTTAAAGTGTTAACGCTTTTAGTGCCGGCCGGAACAGAGGTGCCTATGCGAAGATAACCGGATGAAATTCATGCAATTTACAAGGGTTTCGGAAAAGGCTCATAAAAACCAAACTAAAAATGATATTTACATGATTCAGAAACCAGCGGATTAATCATCTCGTATTGAAATTAGACCGTTTATAATGATTTCTAAATTTAATTTTGAGGTAAAGTTCTCTCGCAATGCGAATAGTAGGGCGCTATTGGATGCGCAACGATATATCGTCGCTGGCACTTTTCGCAAGTGTAGCGAACGACGATATATCGTCGTCCGGCACTAAAAGGGTTAAAATGCTAAAATTTCAATAATTTGACGGCGTCCGAGCTGTCAATGCGGCAGAGATAGGCAAAGAGGTGCAAAATAAGAACGTAGAAAGCAGCCATTCGTCCGGAACGTGCGTCTTGGCATCCGTCAGAGTGAAAAGCGTCATCCGCCGACATGCTAAGCGGGACACACAAGAGTCTCTCACCGTCTTCTTCTGTACTCGTTCGCCGATCAAGTGGCTGAGTATGAGAATGGCGTTTATCAGTATCGAGCTGCAGAGGGCCGTGTAGACGACGGCCAGGTGGTTCATGTCGTCTGGCGGCATTTTGTTGAACGGCTCGACGATCAGTCCCACCGAGATGACACAGAATATCTGCCAATCGAAATTCATCCTTTTAGCCTTACAAGAGCGATTTCCCGTTCGCCTGTCGCTCAGCGGACATTTATAGGTTAGAATGGCCGGAGTGCGTACCGCAGTCTTCGCGAGTGCAAACAGTCTCTATGGGCTAAGTGTGTCTCGTGGCATGTGGATTGAAAATCAAATTTGGACACGATAGGAGAGATTGCGGCGTATGAGAGTTCGTTTATTGGGAATTGTAGGTTAGATATCTTTTGCTAAGGTTTAAGGCTAATAGTAAACGTTGATTAGATCGGAGGATGCGGTTGAGTCGCCTAAACGTTTTGCTTCTTGGAATCTTGTTTTGCATCAGGTCGAGGGAGTAATTAGCTAATTGGCTTCTATCTGATAGTTTGTGTATAGTGACGTAGGAGGTGAGGATGTACATGATGTTCGGTACGTAAATTGTCAGTATTTTCAAAACTCAATGCGAACATCTAGTTACGAAAGACAGATATTTTTACAGATTTTGATATCTATTGATCACGTTTCTGCGAACTGTTCTGCGAGCTATGATAAATGAGTTTAAATTTGAGAACGAAAATGACAATTGAGAATGTGAGATGCGCCTAACAAAAGTGGAATCTATGTAAATTAATTTGTTGATTAACCTTTCTATCTTCAATCGATGGTCATTCTGTGATTTTTCTTCGAAAGTAATGTCGAAAATTCGGTGTACTCCGAATATTTGTTTAGTCGATAAGCGACGACATAGAAAAGTATATTTAATAATCTGAAATTTATTCTGCTTTGATACCAGGTCAGGTTAGGTGCAATGTAAATTAGAGAACACTAACGACGAGGGGAAGAGTAGTTGAGACGTACTAATTGTGAGACGCATGTAAATTTCTCTGTGGAGTGGTCATGTTGATTCCTGAAGGACAGTTGAGTGGGAATATAATTCGCATGCGGAATCGCAGAAAGGAAACACTTCAAAAAATCGTAAATTTTTCACCAAGCCATTAATATGAAAAATTAAATAAGTATCTGCGTACGACGCTGTGAAGAGATACGTAAAATCGATTGAAGACTTTGGCTCTCCTCTGATGGAAGGCTAGGTTAGTTTCGCAGACGAGGAAGTTCGTTTACGTACCAGTTCGATGACTTTACAGAAGAACGGCGCTTCTTTGAGGTAGCCCTTCAGATTCGAGCAGATATTCGCTCTTCCGCTCTCTTCAGCCATTCTCAGAGAAATTCAACTCTTCGTCTAAGGTAGATTCACAACTCGCCCTTTATCCACTCTCAATCTCAACCTGAACCGAAGACACTCGTTTACAAATTTATTTCGCCCAAAAATGAAAACCCAATACCATCGGTTACTCCGATACAATCAATAAATTCAATACTTTGCTCAAAATTTCTTATATTTCCACTGACTTTTCTGCGAAGCAATTGTCAAGGCAATGATTCCTTAAGCCTGGCCTTTTTCCCCACTTTTTAACTATCGGTAGGGACAAATACGCGATGTGTGCAAATTTGATGATTCATTAAGGTTTCCTGCTTCCAAATTTCACTGCGCAACGAGATTGGCAAGAAGGAAATGTGGAGTACTGCTAGAACCCGATTCCTTACAACTAGTTATTTCCGCATCTCACTCCGCGCGCGAGATTGGTACAAATGAGATACGAGCCTGCAGCCTGCAAGTTTGTGGGTTCCTTACAATCTGCTGTTTCCGAATTCCACCGCACGATCGATAAGAGTTCAGCCGTCGGTCGCTGCATTCGTGGAAAATTAAAGATTCCGGTCAAACTTCTTAACCGCAACTCTGACTGTACGCGAAATTAATCCGTGCCAGTGAAGGTGACGTCTTTTAAATAGTATAATTTTTGCATTTCGACTGGAAGAAATAGGGAGCACTAGGGCATGTCATATTTTTTGTAACTTATTTCGAAATGTCATAATCCGTACTGTCTGTGCTACCGAATGAAATATTTATTTAATGTCCATCATTTGTAATTTTTGTCGTATAATGATTGTCTTTTACTACCACATTTGATACAGAATTTTTAATCAATGTACAGAAATACATTTAAATTAAATTACATAAGAGTGCATTACTACGTGTAAAGTACATACATTTTTCAATTTCTCTGTTCGATACTCATATAATCAACAAAGACAGACTCAAGTCTCGTTACATCTGACATCCATTCAATAGCCTCCAATCCGAATTTTCCAATTGTCCTACACAATACCCGCCCCAAATCAAGCAAGCATAAGCTTCTTTACATCGTTACATTAAAATTCCACCAAACAATTGCTTCTTATCGACACTGTACAACGATCGCCTGTCACGAACAAATTTGACAGACGACTCGACAAGTCTCGTTTCCGTACCCAGCAAACGATTTATCGATAGAAATTTCAAACATTTCACTGCGCAATGATCTTCCGCAACGAAGAAAACTGATACTCAAACCTTTTTATATTCGAATTCCGCCGACTACCGGATTCTTTCGGATACGAAGGCGTTGCCTCTTATTATTGACACGAATTTCGCACCGACGCCGAGACGAGAAGACAGTGCTCGACTCTATTCGTCAAGCCAGTGACGACTGTCTGACTTACATCGAGCAGAGTCGCAGACTCCCCACTTCCTTGCCATCCCGTAACTGCGTTTAATTCGCAATTGTAACAATTTCCGGCGCACAGCCTAAGGTTGTGCTCCTCATCCAGTCTTCTCTCTTACTTTCGATTCAGTTCGAAATCGCGATGCGATTCCAGCCGCTGATAAGACACCCGCGACGACCCTTCGACCTTCGGACGTGTCAAGCGAAACCTTGCTACTCGAAGGACAGCATACTTTTAGGGTAGACTGTACTTGGCGAATGAGGGGAAAAAAAGGCGGTAATGAACGTGGGTCGAAAAACTAACATCTTCGAAGTTGTGAAGTAATTTGTTCACTGGCGCTGATTGTGGAATTGAACAAGTTCTCTGATGACGTTAGAAATTGTTTGTGACCTTCGGAGTAGCCAGGTCTTAATGCTGTTTTAAAGTGATCTTTGCGTACGAGTCGTGTACTGTTAATGTGTGGGGCTGGTAATTTTGGATTATTTAACGCTTTGCTTATTGTCATTCTGGGCTTGCTGAGTTTGGATTCTCAATGGAAATGTGAAGTGTCAAATGAATGTTGAGTCAGCAAAAAGCGGTCGAAATAGATGTTTTAGCGGATAAAAGCTGATTTTAGCAAATGGAACGAACGGAAGTAATTTGCGGATTGGAGTGCCAGGCCTGTGTAATTGTGAAAACCTTTTAATGGTGGAAGTTGCGGAAAAATTGTTCGGGACTTTGAAACACCTGCCTTTTAATTTCTGTTTTATACGTGCCGTACAACGTGCGTGGTTAATGTTTGAAGTCCTTTTTGTCGTCTTGCGTTTATTCCATTTTATTCAATAACACGATGATGCAGATAAATATAATTTACATACATGAAGATTATTACGTCTGCATATTCATGTATATGTTATGGATAATATGATTAATCCGATGATTATTTATAATCCGGTTATTATTGAAGCTTCTCTACAGAATCTTCGGAGTGCTTAAGGAGAATTTTTTATAGAAGCTTATTAATAGCATAATCTTTAAAAGAAAATACGTTACCGAAAAAATGTCGTTATTACCCATGCATTTGAACAAGCAAACAAGTATAACAAGGAAATATTAGCACAGTTACATATAAACCACGCTAAGTTTAGTAAATATGATGAAATTTTGAATATTTGTCAAATCAACTGGAAATTATACATAGTCACTGGATTAAACACATTTACTCTAATATATACTTATGCGCTCTGCCAACCTACATTCCATTGCAACTATTTACATCATCTATCACCTGATCACAGCTTAACATTGTACAATCAAATTCGTTATATGAATCTGAGAGATACAAAAATCTATGCAGCTGCAAAAGGTTAACGTTCCACCAGAATGGTCATCGTCGCGAACGGTCATTCTTGGCGTCCAATCGTCAGCATTAAGACTAATGACATAGACAGCCATTATAAGTAGTCAAAGTCTTATTCCGGCTCGTAAAGTTGCGCTACGTGATCTGGCGAAGACTATACTAATTAGGGACAGGGATGCTGAATATTGGCATTGAACGCTGCGCAAATGCAAAGTAAGGCATTGATCTTGTGCGTTCATTGTTGCGATGGAATGAGCAAATGCATTCATGGATTCTATTTATGATATGTGACAGTCGATATTTGGTGCGTTGATAAAAGTTGGATGACGCGAACTTTATTGAATACATTTTTCTGTCGTATTAATAGCAGTCATAGTTTGAGTGTAGAGTAAGGACCTTTTATTTTAACACGACAAACCATACATCCCGAAAGCAGTTCAACATATACATCGTTTAATTTGTAAGTCGTGTAAGTCCACTCTATAAAATACATAATTTGTGAAACTTTTTTTTTATGTGATATTTAATTTAAATTAAGATCAAATTAAGAAAAATTTAAGATTAAAATTGAAATAAAATTTATTTACATTAGATTTATATATAAATATATAATAAATACAAATTATATATAATATATAAATAAAAAGTTTACACTGAACTAAACACTTATATGACATCTCATTTTTGTTTTAAAAGGACTGACAGCACTTTCAAAATAAGCGGCCCATATGTTATAACCCGGAATAGTCAAATCCTTAACGCGTCGCAAAATTGATCCTGACAAATGACTTTATCTGTAACCTCCGGTTTCAATTTGTCGCATCGAAATGGCTTACTCTCTTTCGATCCTTTGTAATCGTCGCGCATAAACGTGCGTGACGTCCATAATACTGTTGCGAGTGTGTCTGTATAATGCTAGTTTCGCTGACAGGTGCTTAACCTGTGTGTTTATACGGTTGATTTATTCGCGCCATGAGCGCGCTTAACTGTTTCAATCGGCGATGGTTGTCAAAGTTAAACCTGCGGAACTTGCGCAATGTGCCCGCTAATTAACGCGTTGACAATCGGCAAAATTTAGCACCGTTTCGCGTTTAGTTTCAAAGCCGCACGCGTTACGGTTCTCGAACGTGCTAAAAAATGCATGCAACTAATTGACGTCCTTCGCTCGCCTTACTCAATTGTTTCGTTTTTGCTCAGCAATGAGACCGAGAGCATCGCTAGTCACTTTGCAACCTACTGATAAATATTGTAACTTTGTTCGGGTATGCCTTAAATTAACACAGTAGTTGTATACGACATTACCTATTGCGACCTATTTTAGTACGTCTGCAAGTTAATTTGTGACAATTCTGTAAGGCTGATTATCATTTTTTAATATGAATAATACAGTACTATGATAATAGAGCTTTTAGTATTTTTTCCATCTACATTCCATACGGTGAAATGGTATGCTTTTGTAGCAGACTTTCTTCGGCTTAAATGTTAGGATTATGTCAGAGGATCGCTTATTAATTTCATTAGAATATTTCCCCATGAGTTGAACCGAGAAAGAATTGATAGCTGAAGACAGATTTTAGACGGCCCGAATGGGAAACAAGTCGGACGCTCGGTATGCCAAGAGTCTGGCGTAAAAATCGTAACACGCACGCACTTACGCCACCCACCTACGTTCATTTCGTCGTCACACTTGGCTCCTTGCTTAATTAATCGCGACACTCATTGTCAGCTCTTCCGAGTTCAGACCTTTCGCCGGCCTCTCGGCTCAATGTCTTTTTCATAATCATTTCTGTGAATTTTCTCGACTCCTCATTACAGGAAATTGTAATGCTTATCTTTAAACTTACTTCGCTCGTTCTTACCTTTGAAGTTAGATTCGGTACGCATTATTCATGCCATTTTAGTATACTATGGCCTTGTGTATTTGAGATAGTCGATACTCGCCGCGATACATTATCAGTTTGGATTCTATTGTATCTTTTTAATTGTTCGTGTTATTCACGTATCTGGCTGTGTGTCGATTCGGACAGCCGTCGATTTATTTCGATCCCATATTGTTTGTTCTCGACGTACGTATCAGTATTTCTTACTCCCGTTTTCATCTGCCAGCCTCTCGCCATGTTTCTTTTCTCTCGGTTCTGTCATTTTCCCCTCTCGACGTCATTGTCGCCATGCCTCCATGACATTCGTGACACATTTCGCGGAATTGAACGTGGGTGGCCATATCATCCACGGTGAGAAAAGGTCCAATAATTCGCGTGGCGTGTATTCCTTCAGCGGTCGATACACTCGAAACGCAATTGTCACTCCCACATAACACGCCACGCGGTATTCTAATAACTTTTAATAGAAGTATTCAATGTGAATTTTGATAGTCATATCGCCATAAAGTAATTCGCGCATAGAACGAAAATAAGAAGGATAGCGCAAGCGTACATTTAATTCTAATTTAATATTACAAAAATTTACTTTGAAGCCACGCTGACAAAAGCGTGACCACGCTTCCGATTAAAGCAGCGAGAGCCGAAAAATCAAGTTTCCATCCACCGGAAGCGAATCCGTCAGGCAACCGGCACATAGAATCGAGCGTGCCATAACCTAACTTCCGAAGGCCCGCCATAACTCCACCCGCGCGCGACACGAAAATGACGAGGTTAGTCGCGGGTGCGAAGTATAATTCCGTCTCTCGTTCCGAGTCCTTCGCCACCTATAATTCCGTAATTCCATCGTTCTCCGCGGGGGTAACAGTATCCCGGTCCCGTTCGTCTTTCTCTTCTCCCCAAGGCGAGGGCTTGCCCGACACTCTTAAAAAGATATCCATCTGTCGGGCTCGATGGCCGTTCCGAGGCTGCCAATTGCGTTCCCGGGGGCAGCCGGGTTTCCTTAATAATTCATAACTCTCTTTCTCTCTCTCTCTCTCTCTCTCTCTCTCTCTCTGTGCCTCCTTCGCTATCTCCATCTCGGGCTCGCTCGACGTTTCCATGCGTGATTCGACACCGTTTAATCGATTGGCTCTCGTTAAACTATCGAACCGTGCCGCGGAGCGTGCAACAAGTGATCTGAAAAGCGGCGGTGAAAGCTCTCTCTCTCTCTCTCTCTCTCTCTCTCTCTCTCTTTCTCTCTCTCTTTCTCCCTCTGTCCCTCCGTTTCGATCATTCTTCCCACTCTCATCCACCGCGCCGTTTCTTTTTCCCCGCCCCCTCTAATTAGAGCTTTCACTCCACTTACGGCACGACGACAAGACGGTGGTGTGTACTTTGCCGCGAACGTATATCTCGTCCGCTTTTTGCAACGGCGACCCGTTTCTCTAACACGCCACTTCGCCGATTCGCGTGGCGAAACGAGCAAATCGGAGGTTGCCGCACACGAAGCCGGCCGCTTTTGTTGCTCCCTACCTCCCCCCCCACCTGGAAGTCTCGACCGTTTGTCAGTCGGCCACTTTGCGCCGACGATGGCGTAGGTGAGTCGTTTGGGACGGAAGGTGCCGGGAAGTGGATCGTAAGCGAGCGGGAGGGAAAGCTTGTAGGATGTTTTCCTTTGGCTTGGGTGATTGATGTAAGTAGGGTGGTGTGGGTGGTAATGCCGGTGGCCGTCCGACATTTTTCCATCGGCGATCGCTTATTGATGGCTGACCGTTTCTGGCGAAGGGGTGGAGAGGGGCTCCAGAAGGAAAGTTAGGATGGAAACTGGTATTGGGTTGGCAACTAAGTGATTGCGATTTTTAAATAAGAAGGAAGACCCAATACTAGGTAGTAGAATTATGCCGATGATGCCAAATGGTTAAAAAAGGGCTAAATATTTAATAAACACGAAATGGGATTTTTCGATCAAAGGATAATAATTCGTGACCGAAAGGGTTAAGTTATAACATGGGAAATACTTTGAATTAAGTTTTGAAAATTTGCTGACGTATCCTTAAGATATTATACTAATATTTTATGCAAAAAAAAATCGATTTTTTGCATGGTTTGCTTGTGCTGCTCCCCTTAATTCATATGCTTCATTGTGCTTTCTGACTTTACGTCTCTTTAACGGGATTATGCTACTCCAGTTTACGTGCGGAAATTTAGTTTTATTTTTTGGCGCCGCCGGTGCTTTTTTCGCCCAGAGAGATCCGCGAAGTTCAGTTGCGTTTCTTATCTGGTGTCCGGCCGCTCGTTTGAATTCCATATCTTTGTTCTATTTCTATCTCTTCCGCTTCTTCCGTTATCTTCCTCTATTTCCATCCCCGATTGCAGTTGGGTTCTTTCTCTCTCTCTCTCTCTCTCTCTTTCTGGTATCCTTTCCTATGTTTTCTTGACTTTGTTCTTCTCATGTTTCGTTCTTTGCACTTCCTTTCCGTTTCTTTAACTAATTTCCTTTTCTCTGCTCTCGTTTCCAGGTATTTTAACATCGACACATTACTTTTGTCCGTCTTTCTTTCAAAGCTTTCATTGAGAATTTCATGCGCGCTTTCTCGTCTTAACCGTTACTTTTTCTCTTCCTTTTTCCTTACATTATCGTTACCACATCTCTCCAATTTGTATTGTCGTGTCGATTCTTCAGTCCCTCTTCTCGGCGTCCAGGTACTCCGATTCATATTCTTTTACTTCTGCCTTTATTTCGTTTTTTAATCTCCGCTCTATTTTCCTCCTCTTCCACCTTGATGTTCCAATTTCCACGTCTAACTCAGTTTTAATTTCCTTCTCCTCCTTCAGCGCTGGCTTTTTATCACAATTTCCCCCACCCTCCCTCTTGAGTGGCTCGGACGTCTCTAGAATGCTATCCTCATATACTTCCTCCCGCCCCCTTTCCTCTCCACTTTCTTTTCCTACACCTGTTCCCATTCTATTTTTATATCCTCTTTCTATTTTCGTCCCCGTCCCTCCTGCTTTTTCAGGCTCCATTTCCGATTCAGCTCTTCTCGCCCGTCTCTCTAATTTCCTTCATCCTCTTCTCTTTCTACCCCTTCCCTTCATCTCCGATATAATTCTCATATCCTCTCTATCTCGTCGCAAACAAATTTTTATTTCACTTTCGCCTCCACTCTTTCTTCATTCCGTTTATCCAAAGTCCATTCTTTCCCCCTCTTTCTCATACATAGATAAAATCTGTTTTTGCTGTTCTTTAAAATAATTAAACAGTTCAATCCAACAAGTAAAAGTTTCAATTATTTGAAATGAATTACAGTTGAAATTCTTGAATATTTAGTCGGTAAATTGAAAACACAGACCGAAGTCACCAAAACACCCATTATTATACATGTGTACATTTTATTCCCTTACTTTCTGCAGTCCTCTTCATCTTTCCATGTTCACCTTACCTTCACATATTCCATCTTTACGCTCGTCCCTCCCGCTTCCCCGACATCCGCTTTCACTCCTCACTTTCTTCACTTCCTCTTCCTCTTTCTCACTCCCCTCCTGGCCAGCATGCGTGGCAACTGGACAAAGCTACTCCCAGGATGGCAAACCGTATGTAAACCGCTCGGCTGGATTTCTCGCCCGCTGCGCACCGGGCGCGTCCTCGGCTTCTCTGATTCGATTAGCGAACGTTGTCGGAAGTTTTCGCACCGCTGCCACTACATGCCGCAGTAACTGCTGACGCCCACTTCGCCAGACAACCCGGACGCGGAGTGAGAAAATTTCAGCGGAGCCCCCCGCGGATGACGAGATAATTTTTGACCGCCACCGCTCTCGCGTCTCTTCGTAATATCGTACGGTTGCGCTGGGCTGGATAATGTTTTCAGGGTCGGGACCGACTCGGCGCTGCTGATGATTTGGGTGGTTAGGTCTGTGATAGTTGTACGGGGGCTGTTTAATGATTTCAGGGTCGGTGGCAACTCGACGCTGGCGATTTGGTCACTTTGGTTGATATGTTTACTGTTTTGTGTTTTAATAGGTGTAGGGGGGATATATAACGATTTTGGGGTTAAAACGAACTTGGAGCTGTGATGATTTAGGTGGTTAGGTCTGTGATAGTTGTACGGGGGATG
This sequence comes from Anoplius nigerrimus, assembly GCA_914767735.1. Lineage (NCBI taxonomy): Eukaryota > Metazoa > Arthropoda > Insecta > Hymenoptera > Pompilidae > Anoplius > Anoplius nigerrimus. Next base: position 12,075,204 of record OU612090.1, read on the forward strand.
TTTAATGATTTCAGGGTCGGTGGCAACTCGACGCTGGCGATTTGAGAGGTCAGGATATCACTTTGGTTGATGCGTTTACTGTTTTGTGTTTTGATAGGTCTATGGGGGACGTATAATGCTTTTGGGATTCGAAAGAACTTGGAACATGTGATAACCTGAGAGGTTTGGTCTGTGGTAGCTGTACGGGGTTGTGTAATGATTTTAAAGCTAAAGCGAACTTGCAGCTGGTGATAGTTTGAGAGGTTTAGTCTGTGATAGCTGTACGGGGGTTGTATAATGGTTTCAGGGTTGGTAGCAACTCGACGCTGGCGGTTTGAGAGGTTAGGTTGTGACTTCGCTTGATGCGTTTACTGCTTTGTATTTCGATAGCTTCGGGAGGATTGATTTCAACGTTGAAATGAACCGACGGTCTGCTCTGATGATTGGATTACTAATACAGCCGTTTGATGGGTAATTTTATTGGTTCACTTAGCATATTTACCTTCTTGTTTTCGTTGTCGAACAGTTGACGTTCGTCTTACAGTCCATGCGCAGATTTCGTTAATCGGATAACATTTTCGCACAGAACTAAATGAGAAGTGAATAAATTTACAAAATACTAATAAAAAAACTTCTTAAGTTCAAACTTGTACAATACTACTGTTCCGACAGATTGCGCTGACTTACTTGAGACTTATCAAAGTACTTTAATACCAACAATTTACAAGTCTCATTCGAATGAAACATTTGATCGGATCATAAACGTCCACACAATTACTTCCTTCAAAGTGTAACTCGAAACCTCTCCTCATCGCTTGAAACTGCAAAAAACGCGTAGGTATCGTTTACAACCGATAAAATGTTTGCCTCACGCTTGTCGCTCTCGTTAGCTTCGCTCGACTATCTCACGATGCGGAATCACTTACCTTGACAGTCCCCTAATAAAGGTCTGCTTTACGACGTTAGAATCATATCATCTCCCATAAAGGAAGAACGCGCAAGGCCTCGCTGTAAGACCTTGAAGTGTCTGCCCTTCAATGCGCGAACGATAAAATGTCCTTGCACCGTGCCGCACGCATTCTGTTCCCATTGTTGCGTTGGAAAAGCGAAGCACGCGGAAGAGGCTTGCTATAGACGGTCAGAGAAAAGCTTTCCAACAAGGGAAAGCTCCTTCACAAGCGTTATTAGCCAGAAACGAAGCTTCGACCTGAAATTTGGCATACCGTTCTTGATACTCAACTCATACGTCATTGTTCCATTTTTGGGTCTACTTTTTCAAATTGTTTTCCTTTAATGGCTACAACTTCTAAATGTACAGTTAATTCCATGTTTTTGTTTTTTTTTAATTACGAGAATGGGTTAATCTACTTCGACTAGGTCAATCATCCAAATTTTATTTTGGTATCACAGTTTCCAGGTACGCATAATAGCTTTTATGGACTTAAGACTAAGTCCAGATAGATTTGTCCAAGTCTGTCTGTGTACGGAGGAAGATTCAAGACAAGATTACTTCCCGTCAACATAAATCGTTGATCAGCAGGTGGAAGAACTTTCTCTGGCTTCGAATCGAATGCGTATTACATAAAAACTAACGTTTGCCAGTCATACACGAATCACCCTCCACAATTCTATATTTGTGCACATTTATGTGTGATTTTAAAACCAACAAATTTGAGTATGAAGTACAATAATTCAAGATCACAGATTCTGAAAGACTCATTCCAACAGTACAATTTTCATATACATACTCATAGCACATTTTGTCATATCTATACTTCCAGACTATTTCCAGCGAGATTCGCACAAGAATTTTCAGATTTTCAACCACTTATTCCGGTATCACAATATCTGCACAGCATTTTTCGTGAAATCCACACTTTAAACCTGACTCCAGCCACGCAAACGAGAAATACTTCAAGGCCAACGTCAAACACTCATTCCGGTATCACAATGTCCGCACTCTTTATCAAGTCGACGCTATAAAAGTAATTCCAGCCACACTCGCACGAGAAATACTTCGAAGCCAACGTCAATCCTTCATTCCAGTATCACAATATCATGCGCACAGCACCTATTCCCACGTCCGTACTTTAAAACCTAATTCCAGCCAGACTCTCCGAACTCGCTCCGTGCGCGGAGGAAGATTAAGGACAAGATTACTTTCCGCCAACATAAATCGTCGACCGGCAGGCGGAAGAAGGTTGGCCGGCTGCGAATCGAGCCTGTATTTCTCTCTCGTGGCGCGTTATTCTCATTGAATTAGCGTCGGGCATGTCGCAAATGAATTCCATGGTCGCCCATGCAGCCCGGCCGGGGGATGTGGCGGCCATTATTTAGCGGACGCCCATGAATAACAATCCGTGGAATGTGCAATAACCCAGGCGTCGGATCGGTAACATCTCGCGGATTCTCCTGACCCAATTTTGTCGCGCAGCGCGCGCGCGCGCGCGCGCGAGGGGTCGATCGGGCTGCATTAACGCGTTGAACGCCACGTCACCCGTACTTGGATGACAGTTATACTTCCACGGGGGCCACATCACCCGTACTTGGACGACAGTTATACTTCCCTGGGGGCCACGTCACCCGTACTTGGACGACAGTTATACTTCCCCGGGGGCCACGTCACCCGTACTTGGATGACGGTTATACTTCCCTCGGGGGCCATGTCACCCGGATTTGGATAACGAGCCCCTGCCGAAACCTAGTCGTCATCCGTGCTTGGGTGACGGCCATGTTTCGGCATGGGCTCCCCCCCTTACGTCGACGGACGAGACTCATCTTCGTTCAATTGAAAGAGAATTTTGTAGGTAGTTTACAATCATTTCATTTGACTCACAATAATGGCGAGTGCACATATATAAAATAAACAGATTAGAAATATACAAAAATTGAAATATGACAAATATATATGAAATATAATGCAAGAAAATAAATTGAATAAACATAAGATAAATAGGAATAAACAAATTGGAGGTATACGAAAAATTAAATATGAAAAATATATATAATGAGTTAACATTATGAATCCTTGTAATTCTTTATGCCATTGCATATGAACAAATTATATAATCATAAATCTTTGCAATCACTAATGTGCGTACAGCTTGATTCTACTTCATAATTCTGTTGATTGCTTTTCTCTTTAAGACCAGCCAGTGAACGATATAAATTAAAACAAAAAAATCAATTGACCTCAGTACGGTTTCTGTAATACTGTTATAGTCGTTCATTCCTCATTCCAAGCCAGATTTAACTTGGTCTTTTTCATTACTTTTCATTCCGTTGTCGCTTATTTTCCATTGCCGACAACGGGTTTATTGATATCGACATGAAATTAATATGATATTAATAAACATTATAATATAAATCATATCCGAACACTTTTATTGCTTACTTTATTACAGCAACCGAAGAAAATTTACAATAAATAGACCTTAGTTTTATATTTTCCGTACGACTACATAATGCACATATTTATGTCGACAAATGGTGATTCAAATGTTTTATATGATTACAGTAATGAACGTAGATTAAAATAAAATAATGGCACAACTGTTCGAAATCTTTGACTTATGCCGCTTCATAATTAGCCACACGCAATGTTTGACTTATGCTTTCGACTGCGGACTGGAACAATCGCATTGTAGGTGGGGCAACAGTTGTACACAATGTTTGGCCATGTCTGCGTATGTACTTAATGCTCATAATGGTAGTTCGACCGTTACCTCCAAATTAATTAATGCGCGGTCGCTCTCATCTGGCCGTGTGTAATATAAACATAGTACCAAATGATTCCAAGCCGTAATAAGTAATAAAGCGAGTCTGCCTGATTTTTGGTAAAAGGGATGACGTCACTCTCTATTTTATTTATTAAATATTGAAACGAAACACGAATATTGCCCACTCGAAATCGCTGTGTTGAGTTAATGAGCTTTTATTTCACTTTTTGTTTTTATTAGTTCTGTCCTTTGTGAACTTTTATAATTCAGATAAAGCCTTTTCACTTCCACGCGCATAATAACTGGTACGATTTTACAAACAAGTAATTAACCCAGGATTCCTCTTCTGTAGCATCCTCTTGTTCATGCACGAACCACGTGTGCGTCGCATAAATTGTGTGCTTCTGGTAAGCGAATGCAGGGGGCCGAATTACAATGGTAATAACAAAATCTTTCATCTTCTCTGCTTTATGTCGCTGACATTGCTGTACTCACAAAACTTGACAAACAACTTCCCATCACCCATACCACTCACAGCTTCCCAAAAAGTTTCATTCCTCCATCATACCCTAAATCAACTTCAAACTATACTACTTACCGCCAATAAAGTACAAATTCAATTCCCATCAGCCATACCGCTTTAACCATCTTACCAAAAAGCCCACGCTCACCAGTCAAGTACCAAGCTGAAAATCGAATTCCAAAAATGACAGCGACAACCGTATCAAGTTCTATGCAGCGAGCGACAATCGTCACTCGCGTTTTCCCGTTCCGCCATAGGCCATACCGGTTACCGTTGCGAAAGCGGCTGAGGGGAGGGGGCGAACAGGCGCGGAGGGGAAGAAGCAGGCCGTCGAGGGGTGACGTAAAGTGCCCACGTGCTCTCTCGATGTCAGTCGCCGGTTTCCCAGTCGTCTCTGCCCACGGGCGGCGGCGCGGCTTCGGGCAAAAAAGAATCTGCGACCGACGGTGGCGCGTGTTACGTCATACATCGGCAAGGCCCGGAGTGGCGCGATTCAATCGGAACCCGACGGGTGTTACTGTCGTTTCGCGGGACGCTTCTAACGAGCGCGAGTGTCGACCGTGCCCTTTTATGGCGGAGCTCGAGGATTATCCGCTCGCCGGAAGTCGACGTGGATATACTTTGGATATCTACGACTACGTTGTCGCGCTAATTCCTCTTAATCGCCTCGGGCCGCTTCGGGCTTCCTTTCTGGGCTTCTTCGGCAATTGTTGCGGGGTTAAGGTTATTGGGGGTGGCTTCCTTGGGGTAAGGTCGGCGTCGACTGGAGTTGACGAAAATTGAGGGTGGGGGTAATGGAAGGGATTGAAGGGAGCATTCGAAGGTATGGTTGGTTGTAGAGCGAAGATGGAATAAGGAAAATTTTAGTTTTTAACGGTGGAGGGTGTGAAATATTTTCACATGTGGCGACGGATAAGGGGAACTGTTGTAAGCGAAACGTCTGATTTCTGTTTAAGTAGGCGGATAGTAGAACTATTAGGTTTTTTTTTTTAGGCGGATAGTCCAAGAATTATGGTAAGGTGCTTTCGGTAGCTGGTTTGGTTGGATAGAAGAGGGAAATTTTGGAAAGTTTTGCAATTCGAAAGGATTTTATATGCCATGCATGAATACGATAGCTGTGTTAATGGTCTAATCATTTTTTAAAGCTGTTGAATACAGTATAATTTGAATGTAGCTTTTCATTTTCATTTATGTACACGTCTAGTACGTTTTTATAAATAAGTAATGACTCAGGGTTTGCTCCGTCGTATTCTGCTCTCATTAATGCATGAACCAGATGTGCGCCGCGTTAATATTCTGGTTTCGGCAAGTGGATGTATGAAGCTGTACTGTTTACATCACTATAGCTGAATTCTGTATGCAGCGTACAGTCCGGATAAAAAACTTTTAATTCTATTAATTTTACATCGTCGAATAAAGGCACAATTGTCACGGATAGAAGGAAATTATTAATGTTAAACGAGTCTATTTTTATTAATGGAAAATTCAAATCGTCCACACACTGCAATTGACAAAGTTTCACTCAGTTGTCATAATATTTGGAATTATATTCAATCGAATCTTCCATGTAGAACTAATATAAATTATATTCAGATTTTACTTTCTTCTTATTACGTAAGCACACGTACATTTTACAAGCTACAAGTCTGGCCAACGTTTACACATTACATCTGTATTAAGGCCTGCTTTTTCTCACGATCGAATTACTCGTATCTCATACCGGTTCTAAAACCAACACTCGTTCCGAAGTTTGGCAAAACAAGCATTGTCCCAGAAGAAGAAAGCATTAGGATATTGGACAACTGTACAATCATTACAAAAAATATTTTTTAAAATCCTTTTGCATGTTCATCTCACACGGTATTACGGCCTGCTTTTTCTCACGATCGAATTACTCGTACCTCGTAGCCGTTCAAAAACCAACACTCGTTCCGAAGTTTGGCAAAACAAGCATTGTTCCCGAAGAGGAAAGCATCCGGACAATCGAGAAACGTTTAGCAGTGCTGTAACAGTGACAATCGCATGAGAGGCGAGTAGCTTGCTGATTCAGCGGCGTCAGTCGGTCGACGTTCAATTAAATTTATCCGCGGGTATCATTTAATGAAATCATAATGGCCGAGAATAGCCCTTCGTTCAACACTGGCAAGCGATCGGTTCTGCCAACCGACCTTTCACGTTGATAATTGCCTTATCGTATGCGATTGACGTCGGCCAATTCTGTTTCGCACTCGCATACTGCATTCGGCTGTCGATCGATTCGGATCGATTTCAGTCGATTTTCCCTACGACCGAGGAAATTAAACTGTTATTTTTCCTCGCGTATAGTCTGCAGTGAAAAGAGCTGCGACCGAAAGCGGGGGAGTAATTGAACGGCATTGATGTTGGGAGTAATGTCTGTTTAATGGGATAATTGCATTTTCGATCGTTTGGGGTTCTGTTCAATTTTTGATCTATCGACGTTTGATCGTGCGGGGACCTTGAAAGTGAACCGAATGGACGTTATGAGGTTTTTCGATTATTTTGGTTGACGTCATTGAAGTGTTAGAGTAGTTTGGTGTCTAAATGTAGTAGGTTTAACCTCAAAATTGAACGACAGTCTGTATTTCAGAACAAACGGGAGATAACATTCATCCGAAGTAATGGCATTTTTCCATCCAATTCACCACTTTCAAAATCAAACGGTCCAGATATAATCATCTGCAAAATTTGCTAAATGTAGATGAATTCTTGAACAATTAGCGAATTAACCAGTATATTATACACGATTCATAATATACAATAATAATTACCGGATTAATTACATTTCCCATAGCAAATGTACAACGTATAACAAATATCTATGTAGATAATATATACATATATGTATAACAAAAATTTTCCAAAATATTCTGCTCGGTCTAACAGTATCGAATCCAAATGGATTCAAAGTATCAGCAATCGGCCAGTTTAACAGTCGAGAGGCGTGCAAAATGGTCGACCCATATTCCGATTTTTCGCGCGCAGAGCCGGTGCGCAGGCGGGAAATTCGTTCTCGACCTGCGGCGAGCGGACGTCGAACGCGAACTCGAGGAAGCACATGAGGGCACGGGGAGGGGGTAAAGTGTCCCGATAGTCGCCAGTCTCGCCCGCGCACGATCGTACGAACCCCTCCGCCTCCTCTCTCATTCTGACATGGGCGCGGTGGGACTTCGACCCACGCGCAAAACTTAACTATTGTCGTCGGGCAAAAATGAGATTCCTTATGGCTGAGGCGAGGCGTGTCCGGTCATAGGAAAGCTGCGAACGAAGTTGCCCGGTGGCTGACACTTTCAGGGGAAAGAGTGTGGATTTTAAACTTTTGATCCGAGGATTCGCAGACGCTCGTTCAATGCTTGCTTTGCGGGCTTGAATGAAAATGATGGGATGTCGCGGAGTTCGAAGTGTGAGGAAAACAGAGTTTGTTGGAGAAAATTATTTAAATGCATGCATGATAAAATATATGGGATTGGATATACCTATATATTTTTTATATATATGTTGTTATTGTTATATATCTATATATACTCTTTACAATAATAGAGTTTCACTCTGTAATCTTCTTTACGGTAATAGATACCTCTCAGCACCGATGGTGGCGAAAGAGTTTATTTGCAAACATTCTCAAACTACTAAAGCAAACTCCGGATCGAAACAGTTCACTTCAGCTCCGACACTCGATTCATCCGGCCGCCAATTTTCAGCCCTCGAAATGCACGTTCGAGTTTTAGCTCTCGGCACTCCCGGCCGGAAGTTGCAAAGTTGGCCATGATTCGTTGACGAGAGGGCGTGACGCGGCGCGAGAAAATCGATGATTTTTCTCGCTGTTCCGCGCCGAACCCGCCGATTGTCCGACTTCGAGCCTCAAATGTGTTGACAAAAGGCGTGTAGGTACGCTCGCGTACGCCTAAACAACACATCATCCCTCCTTCTATCCACTTCTGTTCCTTTCTACAGTTCGTTCCAAGCAACCTACACGCCGATTCAAATTTATCGTCTGTACTCATTAGTACATTTTTTCGTAAATCATGATTTAATGTCACGCGTGACTAATCGACACATTTTCTCTCTTCCCGTTTCATTCTATTACCTTGTATAGGTCGTTCCAAATAACCTACATGTGGACTAAAAATTATCGGCTGTAATTCTTTCAATGTTTTTGCAAACCATGATTTAATGACATGTCTGATTAATGAACACATTTTTTCTCTGTCTACTTAATTTCGTTGCCTTGTATAGGTTGTTCCTAATAATCTACGTATTGACTCAAATTCAGCGGCTATGTTTATTACTACATTTTGTCCTAAAGCACAACTGAACGCTGTCATGTATGATTTTACAATCATGTCCACAATATGAATGTTAACGACAGAAATTTAAAAACTATTATGTCGAAACAGCGCGTGTTGACCACATCGGTCCAGTTTTGTTCCCCCCTACAGAGCGTCGCAGGCTACCAGAGTGTGGACATTAATCTGAAAAGAAACTGTACAAAAGAGCAATTACTCTTTCGAGCAACGCAAGTGGATTTTAAATTGCCCGCCCGGATTTGATTTAATAACGCCGGATCTAGTGTGGGAAACTCTGAAAAATTATGAATACAAAGCAGCGGACAACAAATGTTACGAAATTCGCAATTGTAATTTCCTATGCCATTCCCACTGAAATCGCATTTAATCCTTATCGCTACGTTCTACAGATTTGTAGATTACGTATGACCAATGGCGCTCATTTTGATTAAAATTGTCATATAACAAACTTCTCCAACGCAATCATGACGTCACGCATACATCCCCATTACAGAAAATCAGATTGCACTAAAATGCACTATTATCCTAATATTTACTTCCTCATTACCATCAAAATTTATCTTATACATAATACACACTCCGAACTTCAAAAAATGTTATTTAATCGAAAACTGAAAAATGAATAGCCAAACATGCGAAAATATCATACTTTAGTAATACAAATTTTTTGCGAGAACAGCTCGCGAAGTACATTAATTCAGTGTGAATACAATAATATGAATATAATCAAGTGTGAATACTAGCGCTGCAAAGGTGTAAGATAATTTTGGGACACTCTGTAGGTAGTTGCGTTCGGTGGGCAGAGCACTCTTTCGCGCGGCGGGACAGAATTGTACATAGGTAGGACGCGAATAGTTCAACCTGTCAACCGTGTCACTTCGACGGGCTTCCTGTGCGGCTTGGCTAGGTGGGAACGATTGGTATGCCTGAACGGATGCAGGAGTGTATCTGACGTCGATTGAGGCGCGATTCGCGCGATTAATGCCCGGGCTGGAACGGCAATTTCGCCGGCTGGATAGTATTTCATTATGCATTATGCGATTAGCATATCGCGCGCATTATGCGTTTCATGTTTCGGAGGGGGTAATTTTCAACGCCTCGCCTTTTTTTCTTCCTTCGCCTTTTATGGCGGACGGTGAGCTAAGAGTTGCCGAGGGTTCGATCTGGACGGAACGTGTAATTTTTGCGTTATGTCCGGGTGATTAACGCGGAGTTAAGCGAGGAAAAATGTGATTGAACTGTTTGCGGACTGTTTCGTAAATAAGACTTGGGTGTTCATGTAACGTCAGGTACTTTACCCTAGCTGTTGTTCTTCGATAATTCGGTGACTGGTACTTGATACGGAAAACTGTATTAACGTTTATTTTTTATCTTATATTTCTAATCAATTTTTTAATTTCTATTTTATTACACGGATACACATATAGATAGATGGATTGTTTATTTAGAAAGTGGCGTAAGTCCACTTAAAAGAAAATAGATATCACATAAGTAAAAAGTTTACACTACATTAATTATAAATTATATGTCTAATTTTTTTTAAATATGGACCTACACCAGTTTCAAAGTAAACGGTCCATATGCAGATCTACAGGTATACATATTTTTTTTTTTATAATAAAAGATAACACATTTTTCGTCATGTTCCTTTTCTCTCGAAACTCGACATGCAAGTCATCCAAAACTGTCTCGCATGCTAGCCCAGCACTTCCCCAAAGCCCATTTTCCTCAAACATAGTTAACCGTACACCGAAAGAACCTAACCTATCTCCCTCCCCCCTGTATAAGTACACCAGATAAAAACTCGGGCAAGCCGCTTATCCGCTGATCTCTCCGCTCGCGCCTTCGTAAGTCACGCCTAAAAGCCTCGTAACTATCCCAACCCTAACCTCTTTAAAATCCAATTTCTCCCAAAATTACGATGGCTCTCCGTCCACTGACCCTCGCCTACTACACTCCACCCCTTAAAATTCCCCTCAGGAGCACCCCACCATCCCCCGCTCGCCAAACATAACCTGAAAAAAGTCGGGCGCGAAAGCTTACGCGACGCTTCCTAACGGGCAGGTAAAAGTAAAACGCAATAAATTCCCAGCCCGTTTCCGCCCGTTTCGCCGGGGCGAATTCTCATTACTAGAACCTTCCCCAAGCTCGCCCCGAGGGGCTGGGTGTTGTCTCGCGCGCGAAGGCGGCCATTACCGCCGGAGTCAAATAGGCGTCCGTAAGCAGGACGCGCTCTCGTCCGCCTCGTAAATCATTCGGTTTTCCTCTCGCCCGGTGACACGCGGGACAATCTCGAGCAGTGGGCCAAAATAACAGAGGACATAAATCTGTGGATCCGAGTCCAGCGTTAATCGATCAATTTTCTCCGCGTTCTCAAGGCCGCGGGCGATCCTAGGAAATTCTGATGTCTCGGACGACCGGAGAATGTTCGGCTGGCTTCTTCGGGCAATGAGAATGGGAATGTGAGAGTTTGGCGTGTTTGCGATGATCCACGTCGTCGAATGACGAGGACAGTACTATCGGCTGACTTCCGGACTAGTTTTCACCGACAATTATTGGGTTGGCAACTAAGTGATCGCGGATTTTGTCGATAGACGGTCTTTACACTTGTTTTGGTTCGTTAACGTGTTCAAAGCGCCTAAGCTGAAGCTAAAAAAAAAGCGCAATCACTTAGTTGCCAACCCAATAAAAGCGGAGATGGAATTCTCACGCTCGGGTTGCCGATCGTGTGAAGGAAATGTTTTTGCCGGAGGTGACGGTATCCTGGGCTGAGAGCGGAGTTTTTGAAAAGAAAGAATGCGGAGTGGTAAAAATTAAAGGGTAATTATAATAGTCTGAGTTCCTAAAATAAGTGCGGAGTCTGAAGTAGGTGACTGAAGTTGCTCTGTTTTGTTTGGCGGAGTGTAGTACATGCTTGACGAAATGTGTGGGAAAAGAGGGTGGCGAATAAGGGATGTAAAAATAAGAGTATGAATGGAGAAACGAAATTTAAAACAAAATTACGCCGTTTCAAATGCGTAAAATAATAGATCACAGTGATAAGTTCTGATGAGACGCTCGTTCAATTTTTTGTGAAAGGACTAGGATACAATGGGTCACTATGTGCGATAAATTGAAGTTATTTTTACTTTAAATCTGTTTGGATATGTAATGCACATCACGTGTACATTAAAAGGTACAACTCGGCATAAAATCTCTGTTGACTTGACATCAAAAAACATGCTGAGCCTATGAAGACGGGCGTAGTGCAGCGTACCTTGTTAACCATTTTCAGCGCTTAGCTTTCTTCATGAGAAACGACTTTTTTACGGCAGCTCCTGTACAAAGTTGCGCAGTCGTTGCGTGTAATGTTCTGTTTTACTCGCATTTCCTTAAGAGTACCTTTTCCAGTAATCACTACTAGCACTGAAGAAGGAACATTACTCATTGTTCATTCTAGTACCAAATATTAATCTTGTCTAAGAGACGAGCAGAAATACTTCTTTAAATGTGCCATGGATTACAAAAGTCATCTCAGTAAAAATAATGAAAAATTGATCTTAATTATATACTTCAGCAAAGAGCGTAGGCTAAAACAATTGATTCAAATTCAACGAATTCTTAGCTTTGGTCGATAATCATTAATATATCAAAACAGAATTGCATATACTAGTAAACGTGCTTAAAAAAAATAAAAAACAATGAAACATTTATCCATCTTAATAAGTAGTAAAGAACATTTGAAAAAACAAAATATTCTAATGACAAATATGTCATTTTTAACGAATTACTAGCCTGGCCACTAATTCTAGTGTTAATCGAAAAAATAGAAGAGGTGAAAATTCAGCCTCTGTGCCTTGCAGTCCGACATTGGCGCTACTGAAATTGAAAATTTTATGGACTGAGACGGTTCCGCCCAGGAATACATTATCGCTGATAAGAGACTCGCCCGACCGCCGTAGCAATCCGAACACTTATCCGACTCTACCTCATGCGTATAATTGACCGCCGAACACTGCGAGCTTTTATGTTAACCTCGCTTGTTAGTCGTGCCGTTCAAGCTCTGATCGTACGTTCGCGAAAGTTGTTATCCGACGAACAAAAGGAACGTTTACGTCCTCGACCGGTTTTCCGGCCGATAATCGATGAGCGATTCTTGCAAATTGCACGCGATCGTTTTGGTACGATGTCGTTTGTCGGCCGATCGAAAGTGAAATGTACGCGGATTAGCTGCCGATAAATTGTCGGCGAGATAAAATTGAGAATTCGGCAGAGGCCAGCTCTATGATTAATGTCGGACCGAGATAGTATTAGCGTTGGCAAGAAAGTATGTCTGTGGTTTTCGAACATAGCGTTGTAAGTCTTTTGAAGGACCTGTTGTCAGTGTTGAAATATTTTTCTTCTGACATTAGATCTGCGACATTTATGTTACGGGACAAGGGGGAAAATACACAGTTGAGTGAAGTTTATTTTGTTTGTATGAAAATATGATTTTTATTTCAGACTAGAAAACCGAAGTCACTTTTTTTGTAGCTTGATACTTTGGTGTGCTTAGAATGGTAGTGTAAGTATTTGGAGATTCAGTTTTATGATGCTCGAAAAGCAAAGGAATTTTGAAGCTTTCTGAGTATATTAATATCTGTATAATATTAAGTTTTCGGCGGATTTGATCTGTGTCGTACTTTCAACTACTAAATTTCAACCATTTTTATCAGAAAAACATTGACTTTAAGTAATTAAGTTAACGATAATACGATTTCAACATATTAAAGTATCTGTACTTATTAATATCTGTATGCATGTATTTACACTGAACAATGGTATTCATTACCTTGCAGTTGTTAATTTTTGATAAAAGTGCATGTCGTTTTTCATATTTCCAGTAGATCGAATCTCAAATAATCTTGTACACGCAACGTCAAGTTAAAACCGATATAGCAGGTCGAGAGATAAAAAGAATAAAAATGCGGTCAGAGTGTCAACAATGCTCCCGTTAATGAGAGATATCGAGAAACGTTAGATGTAACCGTGTTTACAACGTGTACAGAATTCACGTACGACAACTTAAACTATAACAAATCCGACATCGGACGAAGATGTAATTCCAGACTGGAAGCAGGCAACGTTCATGGGGTCTGCCCTCTTTGTTTCCCTCTTTAACAAAAAGAATAAAAATGCGGTCAGGGCGTCAACAATGCTCCCGTTAATGAGAGATATCGAGAAACGTTAGATGTAACCGCCTTACAACGTGTACAGAATTCACGTACGACAACTTAAACGATAACAAATCCGACATCGGCCGAAGATGTAATTTCAGACTTGAAGCAGGCAACGTTCGTGGGGTCTGCCCTCTTTGTTTCCCGTTTCCTCGCCTTTTTTCTCGTCAAGCTATCCTAAACCAGAGACAGCTTCGAAAGTCGCTAAATCGATAGGATTTCCAGGCTACTTTCATGCCGGCCAGTGTCAGCTGATTTCTCTGCCAATCAAGATTTATCGAGCGTCTCCGAGGAAAACGATTGGCACGCATCAATTCTGCGAAATGTGAGAAATTCGATTGATCGACTTTTGAATCGCGACATAATACATTTACGTCATCCTCGAGAGCTTCTGCTAGGCAAACGTACGCGTTCGTCTGAATTTTATTATTTAAGAGTTCGGAACACGTCGGATTCGGCGCAGGACTCTGTCCGTTCTCTTTTGAATAGAGAAATCTACAGTTAATCACCTGAGTCCGAGGTGTGGACTTTAATTAAACTGAATGGAGAGGTAGGTGGAAACGTAAAAAATATCGATGGACACGTTCGGCGTACGTTGACAGCCATTCGATTGCTGTCTCGCTTCTTTAATCGTTCGGACTTTCTCTCGACTTCCAGCAAGACACTGTGAAAACTCGTCGCGACGGAATCTAGAGCTTTTCGCTGGGATCATTGTATGAGAACGGCAAAATTGTCTAACCAGCGAGTTTAACATATTCGGCACCCCGAAGCCTAGTCCAAAAGCTTCTCAATAAATATATGAAGAATTCATAATCTCTTTCGACGTAAATTCTAGTCATTAATTAATTCGACTATTTTGCCAATGTAAAGTATGCTGAGAAAGTATAAGTAGTAACAGTAGTAGTAGTAGTAAGTAACATATATCTTACATATACGTATATGCCCTAAAAACCATTTGACCGTGCTTGGGTCATTTTTGACCCGCCGCTTCAATGAGCTGTACATTATGTACATTGACGTATGATGTAAATTGGACGAGTGTTGCGACGTTTTGAGATCGCGGAAGCCGAAGTTTGCCGAAGAACTCTCATTTCCGTCCGACGTCCTTCCCAGTGTGTCGTTTGGTCCCGAGAGTGGAATAAGCGAAGAATCCGAAGTGGCCCGCATTTGCATAGGGCAAGCATTGTTTCTGTCCTGTTCGGCGTTAGTTGGCTGAAGTAAATTAAAGCGGACAAGTGTGAGTGCCGACCGGGGACGTTAAGCTCTGCGTCAGGTGTAACAGTTGGCTTAATAGGCGCTTGTAAACGGCGATTATGTGACAGAAGTAACGGCACTGCGCGACATCGATTCGCAACATTTTCCGTTATTTGCTGCAGGCAGCCGAGACGTTAGGAATAACATGAGAAATAGAATTTTTCCAGTCATTTTTTCCGACGGTCCGTGATAATGCTTTGTTGAGAGTTATCGGCAAGATGCAGTATTGTTTTAACGGTCGAGATTCTTGTAATTTAATATAATGCGCATGTAATGCAAGAATGTTAGCTGCAGAGAATCGGGATATTAAGAATAACATGGAAAATATAAAAGAAATTTTCTAGTCATCTTTAGGACTGATCCGGAACAATGTTTATATTGAGAGATAACGTCAAAATGTAGTAATTTTATAACAGTTAGTACTTTCTCGAGTTTATTATAATGTGTATACTGTGCAACAGCAATTTGCGAAAGAGTTGTCCCTGCTTCTCATAATATGCCCGTAAAATGGAACATAACGTAATTCTGGTGTAATTTTTGTTAGTGTAGATACAGTGATAACTGTATTGTTGAGAATCACAAGCAAGATGCAGCAACGTTTCAGAAATTAATACGCTTGTAATTTGTTCTAATGTACATGTTGTATAACCACAATCTATAATAGTTTCCAGTATTCGTTGCAGAGACTCAAAACATTTTACATAACGTGAAAAATAACTTAAATTCATTTGTCATTACATAATATTGTAATCATACTTGATAGAGTAGTAAGTCGTTAATGGGTGTCAAGCATCTGACGTAACATATTTTACTGTGACAATGTTATGTAGAATTTTATCTGCAAGGCATTGTCAAGATTCATCGGTTAGTATTTTTATCTTCTGTTACAATGCATCGACCGATAAACTTGCCGCGATTGCTGAAGGGAATGGTGACATTTCAAATGTCAAGGAAACAATGAACGTTACTGGAAAGTCATTAGATAAGACAAAACTGGTTATTGGCATACTGCAAAGACAGCAATTGAATACCAAGGATGAAAATACACGTAAATAAATTTGCGAAATGAATAATTGTTTATAAAAGTAATAATGTGATCGAAACCTTCGCAATTACCACGCTTTACAGCTGTAGTAGCTTTACATTTCTCCTTAATATTAAAAATCATTCTATCACACCAAAACGTTCCCACGCCAATCCACACACTAAAAAACACTACCCATTTCTAAATTACCATATTAACTACCGGCGATTTCTACTCATATTTTCATTTAACTTATCGGGACGATGCAAGTCAGCGTATTTGAACTTACAAAATGGGATACAATTAATCAATTACCTACCTCGAAGAGTACTAAAGTATCTAACAGATAAAAATGTTTCATGAGAGAAAAATCATTATTAAATACACGATCAGACCAGTCATTCTGACTGATCGGCAGTTCCAGCGTTAAACAGCTCCCACCAATAATAATTTAATTGCCCGGTTTCCATACCGTGACCTTTTCCGCCAGACTCTCCGACCCACCCCCGCAGCACCAATCAGAGTTCAGCATCTAATAGCCTCTTCCAACTCCTTCCACGTCCCGACCGCCGATCAACTTCCACCTTACCGAACTTCAGTCTACCTCCACTGTCCAAAACGGGCGTTCAGTCTAATCGTCATCCTCAATGTCCCTCCTTCGCCATCTTAAGTCCTTCTTCCTGGATCCGAAGGCTGCAGTCCTACGATTAGACCAGACAGCCACGCGACGGATCCTCATTAACTCCGATGCTAATCACTCGCTACGCCATCCTGACGTCGCTCACGGCTAATTGCAGTACGACGGGGCAAATAAAACCAATCGTAAGACTCGTCAAAGTTGTCGCACCTCGCGCCTTCTACGTCCGCAATTGGTCCGTGACGAGGATCCGATTGAAAGGCACTTCGATCAAAATCCGTACTTTCGGACTCCGGGCGAAGTTCGGAGCTCGCGGTTTATGGACATCGAATCTCGTTAAGGGAGAGTTCGGCCGTCGTCGGTAGTTCTCGCCGATTAAAGGACGCGATCGGTTCGTTTATTTACGGTCGACGTTCGACGCGCAGCGGTTATTAATCCACTTACTAATCGACGGTCTTTTCATTCGGGCGACGTGCAATTTGCGTTCAGCTCACTCGCCTGCCTTTGACACGCACGGTGCGCCTGATTGAAAGGCAACGGGTCCTTAATGTTCCTGCCGTTAGGCTTCCTATCGATTCGGCCGGTCTTCGATTACTTTTTCCCGACGGACTGTGATTTATGGAGTATGGGGAAGTTAATTAGAGGCTGGCGGTTTTTTTTAGGTTGGAGCGCGTGTAGGTCATGGGCTTGATGAGTAGAGGTTAGGTCTGACGGTGATTGCAACAAGAAATGTTTATTGGGAAAAGTTTGCCGAGGATCTTCGCTCGTGATCGTTGTAATTCCTCCTTTTGCTTTGCGCTCATTCTAAAGTCTTGTCTCGTGTTTGTTGTCAAGATCCGACTTTAAGGCATGAGGAGTGTGACTTATAATGTATGTGAATAAATGTGACTTATAATGTATGTACATGCAGATCAAAAGGACATCTCTAAAATTAGTATTTGCAAAATTATTTAATTTTTCTTATCTGTGTATATATATAGAGAGAGTGCTGTTAGGTCATTATACTAATATATTCATAATAATAAATTTCTTAACGCAATTTCTGATATATATATATAATAATAAGTAAGTTGCTTTAGATTTATTATCAAGATCCATATTTAAGCCATAGTATTCGGAGCCAATTTTGGATAACATTCAGCAAATCTTTCAAATATAACAAATAAAGAGAATTATACATATACACATACTGGCATGAAAACTTCAACACCATACTAAGCTTACAGTCTCCGTGTCTGCTACTAAAAGTACCCTCTCGCAATACATTTCTATGTCATTACACATTATACCACACCACACACACGATTCCCATGTTTTGTCCCATGTACTTTCCTGACACAACGACCATTTAACTCTCCTAATATTTGGGGGAACATTACCCCTAACAATTTTGCGCCCATATCAAAACGCTGACACCCCACTAATTTTACGAGCGTGCTTCGCGCTCGTGGTCAAACTGCACGCTCCGAAATGCGCTGGGTCATCCGCGACCCAACCACGTCAACCCGCGAACGCTGAAAGTTAAATCGTCGTTGTTCTCAAATTAACTTCCGACGAATGCTGCGCATTACGTCAGCGGGACGCGCACTGCGCATCGTTCCGCGGAAAAATCGTAATTAGCCTGACACAGAGTCGTCGGCCTCGCGGGTAATTAGCACATTTTCCGAGCGAACGCTCTGTAATTTTAAACGAACGGAACTCGTCCGCTAAGGTCGCCAATCGGATTGTCGGCGGATGTAATACATTGCGTTGACTAATAGGCGAGCAGGGAATAAACTAATGTCTTTCGTTTCTATTCCAACTCGCTAATAGGTGTTAGCAAGAAAATAGACACTTGGTATTACAGGAGATCAATTTAGGTCAACACGTTCAATTTCTTCCCCTGCCATTTTTCTAACTGTGTTAATTGTTTTGAGATTTTCTTTTACACGGAATTCCAGTCGTTTATTTACTAAGTCGGTCGGTTACATTTTTAGAATTTATCCAAACTTTAGCACCGAATTGTGTACCTAAACCGAGGATTGTACATGTATTACATTGAATAGAATAATAGATGAACAGGAACTGAATTTCTGTCGATTTAATTTGAACTTGTTAAGGTGAGTTACCAATAAGAATAGACCTGATATCGCAGGAGGCTTTAGATCAACGTTTTGAAGTTTAATTTCTTGCTCCACTATTCGGCTTTTCATAGCTGTGTCGGTGCCGTCATCATCAGTCAATTTGATTAACTACACCCGTTTAATCTTTACATAATTAAAATTAGTTCAAACTAGTCAACAATTTTGTAGCGCATATATTTTACTTAGAGTATGAGTACACGTTGTGCTTTTTGTACGTATTTTGATGGACTGTGCGCAGTTTGCAACGAATGAGATGTACTGCTGAAGAAAGCACAATTCTGAATCGGTGTTGCATTCGACCGCAAACTGGAAATTGATTGACAACGTGCAGAGTTTGTAGAATTTTTTGATGGATTATATGTTCGCAGCGGGTGTCGGAGAAAAAGTTCAGATTCGGAGAATAGAATGTCGGCTATAAATTTTTTCCGGGTTTATATTCGTTAGCTTTCTGTTGCGGTCGTTTTAGTTTGGAGTCCGTGAGTTCCAATTCATCACTTTTTGTCTGTCCAGTTTCAATCTCACATTTGTAATTTTCCGTGCCACAATCACGTTGATTGTCATTTGGTAATTGCGAAATTTGTTAGATTTAATTTTATCCTCTTCGTCCTTTGCAATTTGCAATACTGTAATTTACATCTTTGACATATTTCACTCCCCTCATTTCCGGTCTCGCAATTACGAATATTGCCATTTCCAACTTCATGGCTTTCAATAACGTGGATTTTGATTTTGATCATTTTTCATTATCTCCAATTCGCTGTTCAATAAAGCGCTTTACTCTATTCGCTGACAGTCCTCCGTCTTCGATCTTATCGCTTTTAACTTTTGCGACCTGTAGTTTTCTCATCCACAGTACCATAAGATTTTATTTTCCTCGCGTCCCCTAATTTTCAACCTTTCGGTCTGGAACTTTGCAATTCATAATTCGGCAAGTTTCTCACTTCGCCGATTCCCACTTCGTAAATCTCGATCCTGCGGTTTTCAACTTGGCGAGTTTCAACTTGCCTATTCCCGACTCGGTCATATTCGACCCCGCCGTTTCGATGCACGAACTCTTCCGGGCTTCCCATTTCCATTTTACAATTTCCATCCGCGCAGCACTCGCCTTTCGCCATTTTCCAATCACATACCTACTTCCATTTTATTTCTCCCCATATTAAACTTCTCTGCACAAAAGTCACTTCAAAGTTACGAAACCTATCAAACCAGTCGATTATCCAAAAAATGATGTATGATCTTTCATGTTTACTTCAGAGTAAACTCGCATATACGAGTATGTACTACACGTTTAGTGTCCTTGAATTGGACCTAACTCTTCAACATCACTTCGGTCTCACAAAATCTATCAAACCAGTCGACTATTTAAAAAATTATATACTAACTTCATGTTTACTGGAGTCAAACCCCATATATATCTCGCGTACACAGATACGTCTCACACATCCTCCCCGAATTAAAGCTTGCTCAGCAACCTAACCTCTCCAAGCCTTACCCAAATGATCAAGCTTAACACAACCCACGTTCTAAGTCTCGCCTGAATCATACTTTCAGTTTATCAATATAACACTCGCATCCAGTCCACATCAAACTTTGCTCTTTAAAGTTGACTAAACACCCTCCGACTCTGCCGAAGCAACCGAACGCCTGAAACAACACATGCCGAGCCTCACGTTTGCCTAAATCATAATTTGCCTCCAGACACTTTGCACGCGAGCGCGCATTGTACATTTCTCGAGCTGCAGGGCAGCGAAAATAGCCTGAGGCTACCCGATACAATGAGAGACGCTCGGAGCGTAAAGGATTAAATGTCAAACGGCCTGAAACGACTAGATGTCAATATACTCTTGCCTGGCCAAGTGGCCATGTACATAGAAACCTTCTGTCGGCGTCCGGCTCGCGTTTTCACGACTGTTGCACGCCCAGATTGATAAGCTCGATACAGAAGCAAGCTGGTCAAGGTTCTTTGTTAAAAGTCAACCGTATATCCCGTCGGCTAGCTAAGTTCTCCGAAGGGCACGTATTGACAGAGGCAGTTGATTCGCGGGACAGTTTGCAGAGTAGAAATTGATCAGAGGTTATGGTATACGACCGATGACGAATAGAAGCGTAATCCACGTAATTTTGTAATTCTCGACATGCCTCAATCATGACGAACCTTGATTGAAATGTCTGCGAAGCGTAGGTTATGTGTACATTTCGGCTGAATTTATTCAATTTAGCTTGAAGACTGACGTATGTCAGGTTTCGTCCTGTCAAATGCATTCCAGTGCCGGCTCGAAGATTTTTAACAAATTCGTTGAACAATTATTGTAACTACGAATCCTGTCGATGACGCTCGAATGGTTCGAGTTACATCGACAAAGGATTACATGGATTCGGCCCTGGTCGAACTGGGATGCAGCTTTGATTAATCAGACGTTCGATTATCCTGGCGTCGTTCGGCCGAACATTCAATTATTCGAAGTACATCGGGGAAGAAAAGCAAACGTACCGTGTACGTGTTAATTCGCTTCCGAGTGGTGTCCTTTGTTCATTATTGAAAGCTAATGAATCGGTTTCTTATTCCTTCCTGCTTCAATTGGAGCACTGGAAATATTTTATTCAAATCGTTCTTGCGTGTCTTCGATATTTTTTCGTTTAATTGATTTAATTGAATTGATTTAATTTCATTCCGTTCCTTTCGTAAGGAAAGGTAATATTTTCGTTTGAGTGCTTGCACAGCTTTAGTTACCGGGTACAAGGATTTAAAATTCTCTGGAGAAATGTAAAGGGTTGTACGCTGTAATTTATAATTTTAGAATGTGTGGTTAGTTTTTACTTTGGAATTTTCTATGTCCAGTGTGTATTTCTCCACTATGCAAATTTGCGCTATTTACGACGCACAAGATATCGCTTTAGAAACCAATGTCATCTAAAACATTTACTCGACAAAAATTTCAGAACATCTATTTTTGATACTGTTGACTGAATCATCACCAACTTTGATACTTCCATGCTTATGATAGTCGCTTTTACAATGTCCATTTCTGCAATTGCAGTACTTTTCCTATCTCATCCATTCTGTATTACTTACTTATTCCAACAGCATTTTTCAAGCGATAAAGTTTCACCTGAAGCATTCATCCGACATAAATGATGTTTGTGAAATTGCTAGGTTCACTTTCGACAACTTCTTCCTCAAAGCAATCACCTGACGATTAATCCATCCAGTAATATAAATATTCACTTTGATCGACGCAAACACTGAACATTCGCAACACGTCTCACGTAAAAACAGACTGCTCCCTGAACAAAGGTACAGCTCAAACGAACGGACATGCAAGCTGGACAGGTACGAAAAGAGCAAAAAAGTACGTACACGCACGCACACTGTAGCACATCGAAGAGGTAAATGCCAGAGGAAACGCAGAACAAGAATAATCGAGTAAAACGAAACGTCGAACGCTCGGCAACAGAAGAAAAGATGCAAAAAAAGTCAGGGTATTCCGTTAAAATGCTCCGTTTTTCTCCGCGTCTGCGAGTGTAGAATATTTGAATTTTCCAATTATACTGATAGTTATAATCTGAGACACCATGATATGGAAAGCTCGAGTAAGGTAATTTTTCAAGTGTAAAGTATTACAACTGTTAAGGTTCATAGTTTTCAAAGACTGGGACCCGGAAGGTCTAAAGTATTGCAAATGTGGGGCTATAAAGCTGTCTGAGAGCATCTAACTTTGATAACTAGTGAAATTCTATAGGGAAACTTGGGCAGTTTATTAGATTGATATTTTTTGGCGATGGCTGCTCTAAATCTTTACTAGCGGCAGTTTGCGAACTTGTGCGTAACTTTAGCGTGATAGTTGATAGTGAAAGTTTATAATATAGTAGATGTGAACTGGGAGGTAACTATGTATGCCTGTGGTAATTCTAAAATGGCGATTAGGTGGCACTGTGAAGCTTAATCTTCCAATAGTGCAATTTTCATATCTTTGCAAGCATTCGTTTTGAAAATTGTAGCTTTCGACTACTAATGGCATTAATTTAGGATGTTCATCTCACTTGTACTCAATCTCGGCATCGAGTAAGAACATATTGCCAATTTGTATGTATACAGGTTAAATTATGTAACTTCAAATTTACAAGTTACCATGATACAATTGAAAACTATTAAGTAGTTCAATATTGATAAGTTATAACTTCCAATATTAATTTTAAGTCCTGGACATCTACGTGCTTTAATCGACAAATATTGCAAAATTTATTCTTCACAACAACATTTAGAAATTGAAACTGCACGATTATACAAAATTTGCGAAATTAGCAAGCGCCTTAACTTTGCCTGCCTGCAACTTACATCAACGGCGACCATAGTTCTGACCCTTTGAACATTACAACATCCGAAATTCCTTATCCCACATGTCCAAAACTATAACTTTACACCGCAACAACTTTACCCCAGCGTGGCCTTCGACATGAAGCAAAACTACATAACAGACATGCATATGCACTGCTGTATTCGCATAACTGAAGTTACAAATGTATATCATCCACAACATATATTGTTAGAGCATTATTAAAACTCCTTTTTGTTTTGACTGCCAAGAACAATTTTGAACGTGAATTGTCAAATATTAGACGTCTCAGTCTTTCCCATACTGCATCTTCGAAATTGTAACTGTCCACTATACGTATATTCATTTAAGATCTTATTTCAGCTTTCCATCCTCTTTTTATGTTGTGTATGTGATTCATGTGTATGTGATTCACATAATTACGTTTCCAAACGTAAATTATCGACAACATACACACAAAATCACGAAAACTCTAACTTTGATAAGTATCATGATTGATATAAACCTCAACTTCCTCCATCCTACTTCTCCAAAACTCCAATTCTTCACCCTAAAGATACTGACCAGGCATCTTAATATATCTCTTCAACATCTTTTGGCGGTCTCCGACGTACGATGCACCACTCAATTCCCATAGTCATACTTTCTATCGCGAATCATCGCATACCATAAACACAAAATCGTGAAACCTCCAACATTATCCGTTCACATCCGCCGGCAGGAGCCGTTAAACATTACAGATCTCAAACTCCTCCGAAACAAACTTTTCGACCGCATCCCCCTCTACTCCCCTATCCGAAGCCGCCAATTCGTCTCTCCTTCCTTCCGCCGACGGGAAGATCAAGCGTCCGGTAGGAAGTTTCCTTTCGGCCGAGGAGCGAAGCTGGAAGTCGTTGAGGTCGGAGTAACGAAGGCGTGACAAGGCGTGCGTTTCCTTGGCAAACCGGATCGCTCATTGATCGTTAGCTGCCAGACCGTGAAACTATCGGCGGACCCTTTTGCCATCGATGGCAACTTTGACCGGTCCCGAACTCAGACGTCTGCCTCTATTTGCACACTCCGGACTCCTTCCTCCCTGTTTCGTCGAGCACGGCTGCGCGTCTTCATCGGAGGCCTTACTCGTAATTGAAATTCGCTAAGTGCTATTGACGCTCGGTACGATGCTGAGGCTGGCACGGAAGTGGCGGGGGGAACTTTAACCCCTTAACCTACGATTTCTTTTAAATCAACCGGCCAAAAAAATAATCAATTTTTTTTTTATGTAAAACACACGGTAGAACATTGTCTTGGCAAAGACATCAAAAAATACAAAGTTAATCAACATTTTTATTTTAATTTTAGCAGCATCAAATACAACGCCTCCCGAATATACTCGGGTGTGCACGGTTTGGCCGGTTTGGCGCACCCGAATATACTTGGGTGTGCACGTTAAGGGGTTAATGGACTCTTTGCGCATTTTTTCATCGGGAATCATTCGGGATTGGCGGCGGTGATAATGGGTTTAGGAAAATGTGGAAGTTGGATGATTAGAGATGGCGTGAAGAAAAAATATGTACCGTATTTTGTCATGTTAACGCGCGCGTTGTCGACAGAAAAAAGTGAAAATTTGATCAAGTAAGAACCTGTGCGTTATACATTAGAAAGCGACATGAAGGAAGTCAAATTCAATAATAATTCAATAGGTGCGAGTTATCTATGTAAAAAAAAAGTGCCGAAAAGATAGATGATTGATTGATGTAATGTCCGAGATGGAATCTTGTGGACGGATTATTAAATATTGTAGATTGAATATTTTACGAATTTATTGAATGCAACGAACGTTGGTAGAGATTGTTAATTTGACATGAGTGTATCGATAATCAGAATATTAAATAAAATACTAATGGAACAAATCAGAAATCTTTCTGCACAAAGGAAATAAGTCAAATGTGGAAATCAGTAAAATACAGAAATCGAGATGGAAAATGGAATACACGATAATAGACACCAAATGTCATTTTCCGTTTCAAAAGTCGAAAATTGAACGCGTTCATTAAAGATTGGGTATCGTAACAGTGGAAATGCAGTTGAACCAACCAGAAAAAATGTCAATGATTATTCCACAAAAATGAATAATTAAATTTTTGCCGCTCCATGATCGCGGTGTGGAAAGAACTTATGGGATTAAATGTCGAGTATATACTTCATAAATGAAAGATACAGAGGAAATTATATGAGAATCGGTAAAGAGATACCGTCACGTGAAACGAGTAAGTGGAGAATATGAAATGACAATTTTGCGCTCAGCTTCCGTGCAAATTTCTGTTGTTGAGGTTGTCATTGAGATTATGCGGATTCGCGGTCAGCAAAGAAATCTGAACTGAAAAGAATGTCGAACACGGATACGACCCGCGCTCCCGATAGACTGGTTTTTCTTGAAGCTATTTTTGGTATATCGTACCCATTGGCGCGTTATGCTAATATTTTCGATCAGCCAGTCGCGAACAGTTTCTCTACTACGTTATTCAAGTCTGACATTTTTCAAATCTCCTACTTCACATTGAACTATATACTTACATTTTTATTTTATATACCAATATTTTCATCTTAATATGGATATAGAGTCTATACGTATATGTGTATATATAATGTATAATGATCAGAATATTGATATAAAAAATCAATATGTAAAATACATATATTATATTATATATTATTATTATTTTTTTTTTGTCACTATTATCCATGACCCAAGTACCAAACATAACATTTTTCAGACCTTCTCTCCTAAGTCAGCATAAATGAACATAATTGCTTTTATACTTTAATTCCCTACAACTTTCCATTCGGCATCCGTCACTCATACGCTCATAAAAATAAACTTTTCGTTATCTCGACAGCCACATGCTCTCCACTAAATATCTTTCTGTCGCCAGATGATACCCACAATTTGAGAATATACCGCCTTTCTCGTTACATTATACCACTCATTATCGGGAGCAGTGCTCGCATCATCGTCACCGTGCAATCCTAACACGAACGTCGATGCATAATACATAAAAGAGGGCGGAGCGGGGGGGTATACATAAAATATGCGAAAGGCAGGAAGTGTACCCAAAGCCAACAATTCATCGTTCGAAGCACACTCGCGCGCGTCCTCCATATTTTCCTACCTCGTTACATCGTTAGCGCTCGCGTCAGTTAACAGATTATTTTCGCCGGGCATCCGCACAATTTGCCTGAATAATCGCATGCTCCACATACCCGAACGCGAGCCGTTAACAATTATTCCCCGTTAAACGCATCGCATTCGCCGATAAACACTTTCGGCCTGTAATCGAGCTTCTAATTACAGCGTATAACGTGCAACCGACGGTCATACTTTTTTTTTGGTATGAAGAATGTACAGATGACAGAATTTATTATTTTTGACAAATATTCTGGTTCGTATGATTCGCGTCTTGTTGTCAACTTCATTATGTTGTCGAGTATTAAGAATTTGATTTTCCACCTAATTTTATGGACTGACAACTGTTCTTTGTGATAGATAAGATTGTTATTCTAAATTATTTTCCGTTAAACGCATCGCATTCGCCGATAAACACTTTCGGCCTGTAATCGAGTTTCTTATTTCAACGCTTAGGTTTGGCAGTGGCAGGCAGGCAGGCTTACTTAACGGCCGCCATCTTTTTCTTGACGCACGGTGTTGCGTGTATGAAGGGAAAAAATCGATTGTCTATTTAAATATTCTTGTTTGTGCCTATTCGCATCTTGTTGACACCTTGACTATATCGACATGTTATAAGTGAAATCTACAACGTAATTCATACAGATAGCTACAAATATGTTTCTATGCCGCCAAAATATAAGGAAAGAAATATACAGAACTAGAAAAACGTATCATAAGTATTTAACGAACAAAGCAATTAAAGATAGTGAAATAGATGCAGTAAAAACAAGGCACCTCAAACACACTTTCGAAGAAAACCGAAGAGAAAGTTGTTTGACGCAAATAAAATTGAACTGCCTGTTTTGTATATATAGTCTATGCTGCCTTATCTGAAAATATTTGTTCTATTCTCCAATTATGATCATCTCTTGATATAAGAATTGTATCAGCTCAACGGAAGAGAACCAAAAACTTCAACACCGATTTCTTTATTTCCCAACTATCTACAATACATATAAATTTTGGGGCTATAGGCGTTATTTTAGGATCACTCTATAAAAGACTACTAATTAAATTAAAAATGTTTGTTTCGTCCTGGATCTAATGGCGGACTCTTCAGTGGGGCTAGTTAGCTTCGTCTGGGGCAGGATCTACTCGCATAGCCCCACTGAAGAGTCCGCCAGTAGATCCAGGACGACACGAAAATTTTTAATCTAATTAGTAGTCTTTTATAGAGTGATCCTAAAATAACGCCTATAGCCCCAAAATTTATATGTTTAATTAAAGAAGGGTCACTAAAATTAAACTTACATTTTATCTACAATACACACATCTAATTGATATTGGCAAGGTCAACTTAGTCCACGTTCATCGAATTGAACTGTATTAACCCAGAACTTTCGCTTCTCAACTTACGTTCTTCCTCTTCGAGTATCCTGCCGGATTGTTTTCATTTTTTGCCTCTCGACTGATATCGATTCGCGTGAAGCCTCTAAATATCCCGACGACAGTTTTATGCGGCTGTTTTGTCGAACGCCGGACACGTGAGGTTTGCGTAATGGCAAGGTCGTTGTAGTTACCTCGTGAGTCGCGAAAACGTTTTTCCTTGACAATCGAAGGAATATGAGGGTCGTTTGGCAAGCTTGCCGAAGGAACGCGCTAATCGTCATTTTTTTAGAACACTTAACTTTCTCAACACAACTTCTATTGGGCGTTGTCCATTTCGTACAGCAAGTTATTTATTTTTTTTTAATTTTTACCGGGCAGTGAAAGGAAGATTTTCGGACGCACTATTTTCCTTTTTTTTTAAATCTTACGTGGAGGCAAACTTTTGAAGTTGAAAAGCAAAAAAAATCGCTTAAAGCTAGATCCAGGGAGTAGGTTGGGTGAAGAATGACGTAATTCGTATGGATATATGATTGCAGCGTATTTTTGCTCAACTATTTTATTGCTTGCTTGAAGCGTATGACATAATGTGGATAATGTAACATTCGGGATTGAAATTTAGTCTAATGTGTTTTGAACGTTGACGCTTGCTAGATGTAACCTAATCAAATGCATTCTATTACTAGCTCCTAGAGTTGTACGCCATTAACTTATTACTGTTCGTGTTTTCCCGTGTTTGACCAACAGTGTCTTACACGTGTATTGTTTCCTTTTATTGTCGTTTAAAGCGACTGATGGCTTCATATTTCTGTTGGTATTTACTAAATTAAATATTCTACAACATCCGGATGAATGTTACGTTAATGACTGAGAATGTATATTTTCGTAACGTTTTTATATTTGGTGGGGAAGTATTCATTTTGCTCTAAGCTCGTTAGTTTGAAACAGTTAGTTACGCGTTTTAATTACAATTTGTGTTTTTCGCGTACAAAAGTTGTAAGGTATACCGTTGTAAATCTGAGTCGGTCGGACAGTAGTTAGAAAATTGCGGGACAACAAATGTTGAAACTTTATACGTAACTGTACGATGCATGGTTTTTTTCTGATGTTATGTAATCACGGCAATATAGTATTTTTAACAAACCAGCTTGTCAGTCAACTTTTAATCTATCAGAAGAACGGAAGAATATCTTGTTAACGATCGAGAAAATATTTTTTTTCCAAGTTACACAGTTGAGATTCATTTTACATTTCATTGATTGCTTATGTTTTTAGCAGACATAAATTGCGAAGTATATCGTCATAAATCCAAAGTTACGCAACACCAACGGAAAAGCTACAAAATCACAAAATTTGAACTTTTCTCATAACCGTATTTACGCTTCCCCCAACCATAAAACTCGTAGCACACTAAATTTGATCATATTCAAATAAAACCACCCCTCCCACAAACCAAGTTTCAAGTCAATTGACAAACAACACAATGTTCCTACGAAATGTTCAGTTATTACTTCCTAACCTATACGTTTCATCATCCGAAAGTCCCGTCTAAGAATATCAGAACAATACGAAGATTACAAAGCCGCCATAAAACTCGTACCGCGCCAAAGATCATATGCAGGTAAAACCACCCCTTCCACAAACCAACATTCAACTCAGCTGATAAACAACAGAATGTTCTTCCAAATTGTTCAGTTATTACTTCCTAACCTGTACGTTTCATCATCCGAGAGTCCCGTCTAAGAATATCAGAACAATACGAAGCTTACAAAGCCGCCATAAAACTCGTACCGCGCCAAAGATCATATTCAAGTAAAACCACCCCTTCCACAAGCCAACTTTCAACTCAGCTAATAAACACCAGAATGTTCTCCCAAATTGTTCAGTTATTACTTCCTAACCTATACGTTTCATCATCCGAGAGTCCCGTCTAAGAATATGGGAACAATACCGAAGATCACAAAGCGTGCAATCAAACAGCTACCGCAAGATTTACTCTTCCCCGCCAGACGCACGCCAGACACACAATCTTATCTCCCGGCACCGTAACATAACCTCCACCGAGACACACTCTCCCGGGCAACTTTCAGCGCCGGCCATTTTCATCGCCTCTAACCTCGTAACTCACTGCGCCAATTTCCGCGCTCGGGCGAACAATCGTAACTCAAAACACCGGTCTCTTATTCAATTCAATATCCACTCCATAAATCGCGCGGTTTATTTAACCGGGAGACACGTCCGCGAGCGCCGTACGTTAATGCGTCGTCAAAAGTGGGTCCGCCGTCGTTCGAATCCATACATCTTCCGTGCCTGCGTTACGGCCGCCTCGCACGCACACGTACACGCTTCACTAGGGCATACGGCACACGCATTCACTCCTTCGAGCGTGTGCCGAGAGACTGCGGACTCCTCCTAATTATTTGCGCGGCGAAATTTACGGACGCGTCCGCCTTTTTTTCGTCAGTCGGCGCACTCTGTTGCAGTTGATTCATGGCCGAGCGTCGAGACGGCGAGGAGCTACTTTCTAATTACCCGCATGAGTATCGTTAGATAGGATACCGGGACCGGTACCGATACCGGCTAACTTTTCAGCGGACGGCTTCGAATGCCAAAGGCGGCAAGACGGTCGGGGGCATCGATTTTCGTCCTTTCGACTTGTCGGCAAGATAACTCGCTTGTAACTCGCGATAACCGGCAACACTGACTAGGTACAGAGAGCTCAGAGGCCACGGGTATGTTCATGTGCGTGGAGGAGTGTGTGTGGGTGTGTGTGTGTGTGTGTGTGGGGAGTCGATCGGATGCCGGAGGCTGTCGTGTTTGAGTTGGAGATTCTGGAGTACTGATTGAGGAGGGGAGAGATTAGGTGATTAATCAAAATGCTTTAGTGGTCTGATAGTGGATGGATCGTTGGTGAAGAGTATCTTATTGGTTCTGTTTCAGTCGAATCATTAAGCAGGACGAAATGACTTTCAATATTTCCGCGAGTGGTTTTATGTGGGCCGTTACAGTCGGTTGATCTAATCATATATCACGTCTTATGTTTCATATCATGGTTAATATTGACGTTTCAGAGAGCGGAAGGTACTCTTTGAAGTTAGAACTCGGTTGCATAGGAACAGACAAATATGAAATGTTATCAAATATATGTTGGACTCTGTTGTCGTAATTCTGAAATCGTCGACTTTTTTAGGCGCAAATGATTAAGTACTTTGGATAAGATCTTCATTAGCATAGGAAAATGATGAAATAAGGTAAAACACTTCTGATTTGTACCAGAATCTGCCTTTATACAGCTGTCCATGAAAGTAAGACGGTTAATAAGATCATAAGATTGAGTTACACACTGACTATGTATGCAGAAAAGTGCAATCTTCTTCAACAGGAATATCTGTCAAAAACATTCTGTTTTGAATCATGTATCCACCTTCTTTTTAATCATTCTTATCACATATTGAACATCATAATTATGCATGGAGAGCTAGTTACATTTGTGCTTGAACCCAAAGAATGTGAAATTCACAGTTACAAAATCGTGTTATGCATTCTTGTTAATGCAAATCAATTTCACATCTCAAATAAAAAGTACTCTTCACAGAAAAATGACATATTTCAATCATTGATGTAAGAGATTTATGTTACAACACTTATTCGATAATTTCAAATTCCTGAGGATCGTGGCCAATGATGAAACGTAAAGAATTGCACCACATACACGATTTCCATGTTCGGTTGCCCAAAAACTGGATGGGCCGGGCGAATATTTCGGTTATTGGTTTCGATTGTTTGCTTACGATGAGAGAGCACGTCCGAATAAATCGCCAAGCATAAATTGTCAATTCCGGACGTTTTGTGCGATATTCACTTTTCGAAAGGAGTGTGACCTGTACTGCGCGGAAATATTCCTCCGGCGACCTGTCAATATGATGAATTTAATATAAAACCACACAGTCGAACAAAGCAGCTCAATCAATTTCTTCTTCACATTTATTGTCAATATTTTATGACCGTGTATTTCACAACCATTTTGATGATATGACAAGATTTTTTTAAAGACATGCGGTTGGATTCCGCATGTTAAATTCTGTCATTTAAGATGCCGTAAATTAATGGCACTTGTCGTATATCAAAGTTATTCAATCAATATTACCATAAGGGCGCAAGAATTAAATAGTAAAAATTGCATCTAATGCTTTTCCTCTTACAGTAAAGGAAGTTTAGTCCACTTAACTCTTTCGCGACGGCGCGCCGGATATATCCGTGGTTAGCGCCGGATATATCCGGCGCGCCGTCGTGAAAGGGTTAAAGTTGATCTTTAATAACCTTTAATGAACTAATATGTTTAACCGATAACATGAAAAAGAAAAATATTATTAATTTTTGCTGCTTGCTATTATTATTATATGTAAAATATTATCCCAAAGAGAACAGTAAGACAACTTATCCGATTCTCAAAACCATTACTACTTCTCAAGCATTAAACTCGTGCAAAGTGCGCAATTGAAGATTAAGAATAAGATTAAGAACGTTTACCATTAGAATAGTCTCAACTCCCCTTCCTAATACTAAACTTTAATATACTTCAACATACTCCAACCTGAACAATATTCTACCGCACCAAATTAAACGGAAGCCTTTCGCTCCGGCATTTCCCACACACCCGAATGAAACCCAAAACATCCAATTCCAAAAACCGAATTGCGCATGCGACTAATTACTCCCTAATCTTCGCACCGACCATAAAACGGTCCGTCCCGACAGCAAAATTTGACCTGCAGATGGAGTCCGGTTGCTCGGATTAACGGTTAATTGTTCCGCGGCTAGGTAAAGGCATACTCATTGTTCGAAGGTCAACAATGAGTTACGAATTAATCCGCAAGCTTCCCGTACCTGGCCAATCCTCGAATGCCACGACATATTTTTCATTTGCTCAGATTCTGTCAGCTCGCCGACGAAGAAACGATAAATCATTCCGCACCTCTACCCGACCTAGGACAAGAGTCTACCGGAAGCTAAATGCCGACGAGGAAGCCGAAACTCGGTCAAACGGGACGTGCGTGTCGATCGGTGAGGATCGATACCGATCGAGATCCTTGGCTCGAAAGGACGCGGTGCTAAATAAAGTTGGATTCCGAACTGAAGAGTCGGACGAAGAAGTTTGAAAAGTTTTCTGTAGCATTCCCACGTGGGCAGCTGCAGAAATATTGGATTATAGCGTTTGACCTTGAGTGCTGAGGTTTGACCCTGCACTTTTTTGGAGCACTGGACTTAACACGTTTTTCATGTGTGTAAGAATTAGAGTGCAAGTGAAATGGTGAAGAACTGTGTTCATTGATTGCCGAAGATCAATTTTGAAAGATTAAGGAAGAATTAGGTGCTGAACGAGGTTGGACTGTAAATGTTGAAGGGATCGACGAGGCGGGAAGAAGATTGAGTTGAGGAATACTCTTTTTGTGATATTTTGATAGATGTGCTTTTGCATTTCGGTTGAACGGAAAATAGTTTTTACATCTGCAGACCGCGTGGGGCGTTATTTCTACTATATATAGATTGAGGTGAAACGTTTGTAAGCTTAAAGGTGTGAAATTTCGAATATTTAAGACTGTGAAACATCGAAGCTGTAGAATTTTTTAAACTTTAATCGTTGCGATTTATGAAATCTAAAACATATTGATTAGAGAATGTTTTACTCTTTCAATTCTAAAAGTGTGAAACACTAGAATTGTAAAGTTTCAACGCTTTCAATTATTCAGACTCTAAAAGTCCAAAGTGTTGCGAGTGTGAAACTCTGAAACTAGTGCAAGTTTAGCAACTACTTAATGTCTAAAAGTAGTGTAACTTTGACAGTCTGCGATAAAGACGTCTTCGAGAGAAGATCTTTAGATATTTACAAAGTGCAAGAAATGGAAACCTTTAACTAGTGCAGCTTTAGCAACACGATATTGCAATTTTCAACGACAGGAAGTCTGGGACGTCAAGAATTTGGAACGTTGTAACCCAGTAATGTTTCGTCATTCGACCTTGGCAACCTTCCGTCTCTGAAGCTGCAACTTTCTACTGCAACGATTCTAACCCAGCCTCCTCGCTGCTCATCGTCGTACCGCGAATAAGAACGCAGTACGAAGTTTCTCTCCGGATCTGAAACAGTGCAAGTGTCGAACCCGAAGACTATCGCCCAGTGCAACATCGAACATCCCAACACTCCATCTTCGACGATAACAGAGCCTGAGTCTGTAACGACGAGTCATTACAACTTCAAATCTCCAAGACCCCGCAACGTTTCGACATTCGACCTTGACAGCCGTACATCACTGCAACTTTCCAACGTAACAATTCTAATCCACCGTCGTCCCTCTGTTCAGACTCGAAACACCGGAACAGCGTGCAATCTGAAAGGCCATCAACAATCGACAATCTACTTCAACGAAAGTTCCGAAACTGTCGCATTCAGCCGTCATCGACGTTCGACCTTGACAGCTGA
Organism: Anoplius nigerrimus; assembly: GCA_914767735.1. Classification (NCBI taxonomy): domain Eukaryota; kingdom Metazoa; phylum Arthropoda; class Insecta; order Hymenoptera; family Pompilidae; genus Anoplius; species Anoplius nigerrimus. The sequence continues at coordinate 12,109,329 of OU612090.1, forward strand.
ACAGCTCGAAGCAGGCAGCTGTCGACCGCAGTGACTGGAGTCTGTCTGTCTGGTCATCGTCCGATCTTTGATCATCGGAATCGAAGGAGGACGTGCCGCGGATGCGTGTCGTTCGAAGTGACACACGCCGGGCGAGTGAAAGGTGGCCGTAGAGAATCGCGTGCGTGCGTCCGTGTGCGTGCGTGCGTGCGTGCGTGCGCGCGTGTCCTAGGCACAGTGTGCCGGCCGGTGCGTTGGTCGCTGACGCGCGTCTTGGTCCGGTCGCGCTGATAAGAATCGGAAGATGGTGAGCAAGGTCACGGATCGTGATGGAACAGTGACGAGAAGGGGAAGGGCAACAACGGTGAGGTCGTGACCGTCGTCCTCGTGGCCCATTCAGCCGAAGGATATGGGCAAGGGTATCGTAAAGGACGCGAGCGGATGTCCACTGAACTGGGTCGATGACTCTGGCTGCCAGACCAGACATCTTCTCCAGGCGGCGGTCCTCTATCTGACGGTGGTAGCGGCGCTATGGTGCGTCCCTACGTGCCTCTATAATCGGTGAGATACTTTACTGGGATGCTGCTCATCATCTACCTTGGCGCTGAGAATTAATTCATCTTTTTACGCAGTTTTTATATATGATTTTTTCACTGCCTCGGCTAGAGTATAATTCGCATTACAGTAAATTGATAGTTTTGATTCTTATATGGTGCGTCCCTACGTGCCTCTATAATCGGTGAGATACTTTACTGGGATGCTGCTCATCATCTACCCTGGCGCTGAGAATTAATTCATCTTTTTACGCAATTTTTATATATGATTTTTTCACTGCCTCGGCTAGAGCATAATTCGCATTAGTATTATAAATAGGATATAAACTGATATTTTGATTCTTATATGGTGTGTTCATATGTCTCTGTATAATCGGTGAGATACTTTACCGGGATTGTGGTCATCATCTACCTTGTCGTTGAAAATTAATTTCTCTTTTTCTGAAGTAGTAAGACATGTTATTTTCATTGCTTCGGCTAGTGTTTTGTTTACATTAGGATACAAAATTGGCAGCTTTTATTAAAAAGTGAACAGATTATCAAGTGAATATCCTGACTAGTCACAGTACTATGATGCATGTTAACATACCTCTATAATTTTACATAATTCTTTCAAAATTTCATTCAAGAAGTCACATTACAATTTCTGTTATCTTCGCGATTATATTCAGTTTAATTATGGAAATAATTCGTTGACTTGCCATTCACATTCAATATATGAACAAGGAAGTCTAAAAAATCTAATTAAATTGCATTAAACGGTAAATCGAAAGAGAGACCTATTCACGTAATTCTTTCAAAGTTCCATTCAAGAATTCAGATTGCAGTTCATATAAGATCCATAATTATATACAGTTCAATGATATAAATGATTTGCGCGTAATAAAGAATTTCTGGGTACGTGCTCGACGTTAGAAAATCTTCCGCGAAAATTCTCATCGAGCCTTCCTTCTCTCCCGGGTCGAGTCTCATCGTCGTAATCGAATGCGACTCGCCGGAAATGATTTTGAGAGGCGTCTTCCGGCGCGCTCATCTCTGCAGGCGTCGGCATAAAAAATTCTATGCATCTCCGAGCGGCCTTTCGTAGCGATGCACTTCAGCATTCCGTCGGCATTATTATTCAGCCCCGAAGTTGACAGCGGCGACATTAATTTTTGCCCGGCCGAACGCCGATGCTTCTTCCTTCGCACTCACGCGACCTCTCTCGGCTTTGAATAACTTTTAACCGAGTTCCGCAGCGAGTGAGAGACACCACCATTCAGGCCGCCATTTCAATGCGTCGCCCTTTTATTACGTTTTTTTTTTCTCGAAAAAACTGGAAATTACTCGTCGGCCTCGACCCTCGTTTTCAAAAGCGACCGACTGAAAGAGATTTTTGTTTCATCGGCGCGGGTTTACGAACAATCGTTCGGTGAATGGTTACATGGTTCGAATGTTATTCATTTCGTTGCTTGAGGTACAAATTATGGTACAGATTCGGCTACGATACGAACTTTGTGCAAATGTTTTATGGAAAGAATTGTTGGGTGTGTCGTTCATTTTGATACGTGCTAAGCTGGGTTGCTGAAATGAGAGGTTGGTTAATTGTTCAACGGTGTGTTTCTTAAGTAATGATCTGTGAATACTTTTACAGTGAAAGAATTTAGCTTTTATGCAGTTGTACTTCACTTTATGACGAATGTGTAGTTTTGAATAAACTAGCATTCGTTTCAGTGGCTTACAAAAACTTATATGCATACATCTATGGATTTTCTATTTTTACGTTGGAATCCGTTACGATCGTCCATTGATGAGCATCAAATGTAGAATCTGTTTAAATGCAAATTATTGCCCAAATTGTCGAGATTTCTAATTGTTAGTCAAATATAAATAATTTCAGCAATACATACATTGATACATTAATTCACCAACTATTATAAATTAGACAAGTCAATAAATTAGAATAACTAGAAAAGTCAACAAATTGGTAGCGGAGGAATAATTAAACTTAAAGAATTAAGTTAAAATTTGAAAGGCGTTTTGACACCGCTTTGTAGAAATACCGGCAACGAACATTTGATAAGGATTCTAGGCTAGAATTAGCAAGTGATGTACATATATCAATGTACATCATAACAAATGCATCTTGTCTCGATCACTACGACCGAAACCAGCAATTTTCGAAGAACAGTATCCCTAAACAAAATTCAAATAATTCACACGCTGACCTTACACTTCTATCACCAAATCATCACTATCCTCTAAGCCAGCCTCAATCGCTCGACGTACCGCATAATACCAAACACTTACACACATTGCATTCCCATCTGCGCGACCACGTTCCGCACACTCAACCTTCATCTCTCTGTTGACAGGATCTCGGAAACGGGCCAAGCCGTAGTCCTGACGCTGGTGGACACAGCGGCAGCCGAGTTTCAAAGTTTGACCGAGCCTCGCATCAGTCCCGATTTTCGTACGCGGCCGAAGAATTCGACGGCAGCTTCCAGCGCGGCGCCGTCAAGGTCATCCGAGAAGGTCGATGAGCCGACTCAGAGCACGCAGATCCCGGCTCCGCCATTGCTGGACGACACGACCGAACGTCCGAACGACACCGAGCACTTCGACGAAGAGGAGGATGTGGTCGTCCTCAGGAAGTCGATCGTCGGCGAAGATGTGCCGGAAGTCGTGGTGGTCGTCAGGGCCGAGCAAAAGGTCACGGACGGCGGCGAGCTGCGATTGGAGAACGACGCTGAGCCGGAGGAAGCTGAAGAGGAGGAAGATCTCGGTCACGTGATGGAGGATGTCGTGCCCAAGATGGAGGACGCCTTTGGGACGGCGTCGGAATTGAACGACACGGCCGCCAGGGCCAGGCTGGCCGTTGCCGGGAACAGGGACGAGGCCGCTGCTGTCATTTTGGACGGCCTCGTGGCTTCCGGACCCACTGATCCGCACGAGGACATTCCGTCCTTCAGCGAGTGGGCCCAGAAGAGGCTGGAGGAGGCCGAGAAGAAGAAAAGTAAGTTGGCTCCATCGATTATGCCTTGTCGTTGCTGTGTTGATGGCTGTTTCGTAGGTTAGGTTTGTTGGGTGGAGACTATAATGAGGTTGAGAAATGGGCTTGTTGAGGGTTTAGAGATTGAGAATAAGTTGAGACTTTTTGGGCATATTCCAGTTAGACCATTGAGATGATTGAAATTGTTAAAGATTTGTGTGATTAGGGGTAAGGGCTGATAGTTTTCTTCAAGTATTTCTACAAAATATGAAGGTTGCAACCTGTACAGATCTAATATGCATATGCATGATGATGATATGATTATTATGCCACATAGGTTTGGTCTTGATCTTAGCTACAATGCTATGATGGCGAATAACATGTAGTCTCATTTAAAAAAAAAACGCTGATGACCTTCATGTTTTGAAAAATATGACCTTAACGAACATTTTTCTGCATGAAAATATCAACCGCTTCTGATAAAACAAATGTGTCTTCTTTCATTTTTGGCTATCGTCAAAGACAAGAGAGATATTTTATATGGTCACGTTAAGTGGGACACCCTGTATATATGTAAAATTGTTGAAGAGTCAAATACTGGGAATACAGTGTGTTTCGTGGTCAATGTTGCTTTTTCATTAGGATTAACATAATCAAAAATTAATCTCAATGTGGATGTGTAAGATTACTATTATTAGACCACGCGAATGAAACTGTATCACGTTTTGCAAGCAAATTTCAATTTCCGTGGCTTCTCATCTGTCTTCCGTTTAATGCGATTTGATTGGTTGATTACTTCACTTCGTCATATATCTTGCATACTGACGATTTTACAACTTCGTTATTGCACCAGCCGCACTTTTTTATCGGTCAATGAATCATACGCTCACGATTACATCATTAATTGTGAACAACTTTCCATCTTTTATAAATATTTCACTCTATGCCAGGTAATCTCACAGTTTCAATGCATGAAATCCGGTTTGTATATATTCGGTCTTGCGAGTTAGCAATTAAGTAATTCTATCCAAAATGTTTCTATAAAATCAAACGCACCGAACTTACATTTCAAATGATTTCTCTGTAAATCATTTTAATGTACACAGTTCGCAAGTTCAATGCGTAAAATCAGTATACTTATCGAGTACCGAAATTTCGCAAACAGTATCGATAACGCCAAATCTATTCAACGCTGAATTAACCTAAAGCCAATATTGCACATTTCACACCGCACGGCTTGCACTGATCGGAACATGTTCTCGTCCGTAACGAAGCAATTCAAGGCCAGCCATCTGTCGGCCTCATCGACTCTTGCCAACGAACGAGCCTCGGACTTACACTTCTGTCGTTTACCCTAGATAAGACTTCATCTTCTTCTTCTTCTCCCTCATCAGCTCACCCGAACGCATCGGTGCAAAATCCTGGCGGACCAGGTGGTCGGGGTGCCGGGGGGATGAAAGTTAGGTCGAAAAATTACGCCTCCCCCGATTGCGGGGCAAAGATAGTGGCGGTGAACCCTGAAGCGCGGAGCGCCAAGAGCGTCCTGGCCTCGACGAGGGACGAGTACATGCTGAACACGTGCACCTCGCGCGTCTGGTTCGTGGTGGAGCTCTGCGAGGCGATCCAGGCGAAGAAGATCGAGCTGGCCAACTTCGAGCTCTTCAGCTCCTCGCCGAAGGACTTCTCGGTATTCGTCAGCGACCGTCTGCCCACCAGGGACTGGTCGGCAGTCGGCCACTTCACTGCCAAGGACGAGAAGGACATTCAGAGCTTCAACCTTCATCCCCACCTCTTCGGCAAGTTCATCAAGGTCGAGCTTCACTCGCACTACGGCTCGGAGCACTTCTGTCCTATCTCGCTCTTCAGGGCCTACGGGACGAGCGAGTTCGAAGTGCTGGAGACCGAGACTGAGAATCAGGCGGCCAGAGAGGCCAGTCCTGACGGCGAGAGCGAGGACAGCGACGATGAAGAGGTGCTGGACGTTGAGAGCGGAGAGCCGCCTAGGAATTTGTTCGGTAGCGCGACGGACGCTGTCCTCAGCATCGTCAAGAAGGCTGCCGAGGTGTTGGTCAAGTCCAGCGACATGTCCGGGAACAACATCACCAAGATCCAGCAGAGTATAGATGGCGTCAATATCCTTGAGAGTTCGTACGACGCCTGCGTGACGCCCAGGTACACCATTCTGTGCGCCAACTGTTCGGATGAAAGGTTCGCGAAGGTCTTTCAGCTGGTCAGCTGCAGGGATAGGCAGCTCGACGAGATGCTGAAGACGAGCTTCGTGAAGGAGACCCTGGCGTCCGGTAGACTCTGCAGGTCTCACGGCGTGAACATGGGTACGGTCGAGCTGGAGGTTGGCGAAGAGAGCAAAATGGCGGACAGGACTCATCATGAGCCATGGAGAGAGCGGGGGAACTTCCTCTCTTCGCTTCTGCGGCCGGAATACATAATCGGACTGTGCAACGTCCTGGCTGCGAAGGAAAGGAAAGTCGTTCTGAACACCAGCTACGAAGTTCCTGGCACGAACGACTCCGACCCTGTCGTGACCAAGGACTCGATCAATGCCAAGACTATGGAGCCCGGTGAGACGGTAACTGTTCATCAGTCTCCGGAAACACGAACCATCGACAGCACGTCCACGGCCACCAAGTCTTCGGCGACTATCAGGGAGCCCAGGAGACGAGGTCAGGAAGTTGCTGAAGAGACTATCACCACTGCTCAGACCACCGAAGCTCCATCTAGCAGCGAGACTCTCACCTCGCAGATCAAGCCGACGAAGACCTTGACCAAGGAAGACCTGAAGAGGGAGTCCTCTATTCCGGATGACAATTTTCACGCCGAAGTGCTGACGACGCTCCCGCCGTCGCCTAGCGTCGCGACGCCGACCTTGAAGATTGCCGAAGAGCCGTCGATTCTTGGAACGTCGATGGAGACCACGCCAAGGACGATCACTTCGGTGCCGGTGGTCAACTCTGACAGTCAGGAGGCTGACAGTGGGGTCGTAAGTGATACGGATTCTGTTGAGTTGGGCAGGCTCGACAGAGAGACTGATCAGGAGATGAAGGAAGCGAAGAGCAAAGAGTTTGTGGAACACGAAGGGAAGCTGGCGCAGGATCCGATCGCTTTCGATTCGTTGCTGTCGGACCTGAAGGATCTTGACAGCGACGCTGTCAACTTGCAGAATGGCCAGGCCAATAGCGCTTCGACTACTCATCCCACTGCGAGTACGACGCCGCAACAAAAGGAGTCTGTGTTTCTCAGGCTGTCCAATCGAATTAAGGTTTGCTTCTTCATAGCTATTCTTTGATACCCTTATTAATTGTTAGCAATGCAGACGATTATGTTCGCAAAAAAATTATGTGTCTTCTAATTTCTCTTTCTGAGAATGTAGGTATTTACTATTTTATTTAATTTTATCCTGCAGTTTACGGCTTTAGTCGATTCAATTATGAAAATGTTCATTTGCCAACGATTTATACTAATAGAAATTATTGTTTGTGTCATTTGAATAGATATTTTTTCCGTAATATTAGGTTTCAAAAAATATGCAAATGAATATGTTGTATGTAAATTATTGCATTATACACTCTTAAATACTAAAATTTACCTGTTGTGCAAAAAATTTCGAAAAAATATGTTACGCATAATAAGCTTGGCACGCAACGTGTTAACCCGACCCCCAACGAAATCCTGAAATCTCTGTTCCAGGCGCTAGAAAGGAACATGTCGCTCAGCGGTCAGTACCTGGAAGAGCTGAGTCGCCGGTACAAGAAGCAGGTGGAAGAGATGCAACGCTCGCTGGAGCGCGCCGTCTCGGCGATGGGCGAGGAGTCTCGAAAGGGCGAGGAGCGGGAATCGAAGCGAATGGAGGAGATAGCTGCTCTTCGGGAGAAGATCGCCAGCCTGTCGAAGTCCGTGGAGAGTCTCCTCTACGACCGTGACAGCTGGCGAACTCGAGTATCAGCCATTGGCCAGCACGCCTTGCTGATCTGCCTGGAGGTGATCATCGTCATCGTCATCCTCTCCTACTGCCGGCGAGCCGGCGACTTCGAGGACGAGGAAGAGGAACGTTCGACCGCGAAGAAAGAACTGGTCCGACGTAAGAGCGTGGAGAACTACAGTGGCAGCGCCGCGAAGAAGACTAAGAAGCGTCGACCCAGCGAGATCGCCTCTCACATCTCGGGCTCCTACAGGGAGCTGATGATAGACGACAAGTACGAGACGAAGAAGGAGCGCAAGAAGAAGCGGAAGAAGGAAGCCAGCCTCAAGGTCACGCTGAGCGACGAGACGAAGAAGGAGCCCGGGGCCAGGTTCAAGGGTGCGCTGACGGTGCCGGGTCCGTTCCCGACCAGAAGAGCGTCGTCCGTGGACGCTCCTTCATCGGCGGAGTTCCAGACTCAGAGTAGGCCGGACTCCGCGCCGGAGACGACGGTAGGCTGGTTCGACGATCAGACTCCGAGCAAGGAGAGACAGAGACACGGTAGGGAGTTCGAGAGCAGGGACAAGATCTCGGAGCTCGGTCGGCAGACGAACGAGCTGAGCGAGTCGAACTCTTCGTCTACCACGATGGACAGGTCCGTCGGTGGGTCGGTGGAGGACAGCCGGTCGGTGGGCTTGAAGAGGGCGGGGTACAGGTCCGGGATCCTGAAGAGTGCCAGGCTGAGCTCGCCCTCCTTCATGAAGACTGCCCTGGGCTCGAGGAGGCGGAGGAAAGCGTCGTCCGGCGACTCCGAGCGGACGGAGGACGTCGAAGGTCATTCCGGTCAGTCGAGCGACAGGTCTCGAAGGGACAGTCCGACCGGTCAGAAGAGTAACGCGAACGGCGGGACGACGAACGGCTTGCTGGACGAGAGCGACGAGTCGAGGAGTAGCAGCGCGACGCCCACTTCCGGTAAGAAGGAGAAGAGGAGCACGGGCCTGAAGAAGATGGTGAGGAAACTTTTCTGATTGAAGTAGGCGGCTCTGGTGTAGACGAGGCTGCGCTGAGAATCGTTTGCGAGGATGTTGAGGCCTGGAGGCTTCGGGGTCGGAGTTGCTGAAGAGACTCTGACTCGACGCTGAAGATTTGCTTGCGTCTCTGGACTGGCGAAGCCGATCTTTCCGTAGCGAGGAGCGTAGGTCGTAGGTTAGAGGTTCTCGCTAGAGCTTGCCATGTTTTCGAATCGTGCGCGAAGGTTGCTTCGCGGATGGGCGGTCGGCGGATGACCTTGGGGACGAAAGGTCGCGCCTTGAGGAGCTTAGACGGGTTAAGCTAGTCGGTAGAGTTTGACTGTCAGTGCTCACGAGTGATGCGGTCGTCGTTTCGAAGAGTTCGGCGACGTTCGCTGACATGATTTTCCGGATGCCGGTATCTTCATCTTGAATATTTCATTCCATCGTACATCTGTGTAAATTCATGCCATTCTTCGCGATCGATTATGGAAAAGCGATGAGTTTATGATCTTTAATGATGCTGTCGAACTTTCCAAAAGTGCTGGATAAATATTTCTGACTGTTGCTGAACTGTAGAATATTCACAATTGATTCTAGTAATTTTCATTTCCTTGTATGTTGTTCAAAGACTATCGAACACAAACAATTTCTTTACAAAAACAATTGATTAGGTCAAAGTTTCATAAGAACTTACTATCCATTCTCTAACTTTGAACAGAATTTTGATGTTTAACTCGTATATCAGCCTGGCAAAATATGATTGTCGGTGGTTGAAGTGTTAAATTTCGTCGTAATCCACGCAAGTGCGCAATGAAGGTGCGCGCGAGCGTCCGTTACAAGTTCCCGGCTTACATCCTCGACTTTACATCGGTTCGATACTCGGAGCGAGTCGCTCATCAATAATCATGACCGCGTCGGTCTCTTCATTAACCGGATCAAAGGGGGAACAAGCATATGCATCGGATTCGAGCCAGAAACCTGCGAATACGGAACAAAGCTTGCCCAATTGAGGTCGGCTCTGGCCAACGGGCAATCGATCGGTGCCACTTCCTTCGCCTCACGTTTCATTTTCGGTCAGGGCCTCAGCGGCAGCTTGGAATTCCTGTTCGGCCGTCATCATCATCATCATCATCCCACCAAATTCCGAGATCCGCAAATTTCGAATTCCGAATCAGAAATTGTCAAGCACTTTTGGAACGTACAGTAAGTTTAGAAAACGCTGCGTAACGCTCGAAGAAGAGAATTCTACTGACCTTGAAAGTTGGCCAGATGTAGCGTAGAGAAGTATACCGTAAGTCGGATTAGTTGCAAGTTGTGTTTTCAGATATATGCAAACTTTTGTTGAATATTACTGTAGGCTCGCTGATGCTGTTGCGTATTGTGAGGATTGAGGATCATTCCTGAACACTGATTGAAACTTCGACGATTCTGTCGACCTTTCAGACTCGCCGACGATCTCGCCAGCAAATTCGGTGCGATTGAACAAGGAGGAGAGACCGTCTGAGCGAAGAATCGGCGATTAGAGAAGGATCTCGAAGTCGGGAGTCGAGATTTTTTGGCTGTCGGTTGGCAAAAAACCGAACGGTAGTTTAGAGGTAGTCATAGCTAGGTGTACAGAACGAAGAATCAATTGAAGTGCGAACTCTCAACGTTGCGAACGTGACGGCGAATGTTTTCCTGGGTTCGTTGAGTGTACCTTCAAGATTTTTGTGAAGTTAGAGTTAGCTAATCGTGTAATTTTGTTGGAAAAGTCTGAGGAATGCGAGAGAAGCGTGAATGATTGACGTGTGTCAGAAGAAAATTCTTCTGATTGGTTCCGGTGGACGTAATTATGCAGATTGACTATATAGTTTTTACTGTTATCGGTTAATTAGTGGAACGATTTTCGATGAAGTGCGGCGCTCTGATGTGGGTCGAATTGCTTTTTGTTTTCTTAAAGTTTTCTTAAAGTTGATATCTCAAAACCGCAGGGACCTATATAATTGCGCTGTATTGTGAATATTACATTGGCGTAACGTTGAATTCTATTTTTCATTTTTGATTTAACATATGATTGTCACCTTAGTACTCTAATTGTTCTAGCATCAAAATTTGGTCGTGCTATAAAAATAATGTAGATATAAGTTTATTTGATTCCATTGCGCATGCAACATATTTCATATTTGGAATAATATATAATTGTCGACTTGAATAGTTTAGTTCTTCTGGTACCAAAATTTAGTTATATTTTAAAAATAATGTTCATTGGCGATCGCAGATTTTTTCCCACGACGGCAGCGCCGCGATCTCGATTCGAAAATTGCTCGTGACCATTTGTCAAATGGAAAACTTCCAGTAACGATGGAGGGTAAAGCTGAGCGTCACTCGAAACGTTCCCAAGCGAAAACGATCGGTCACGGTTGTTCAGCACAATTCTGTTAACCGGAAACACTCTTCGCTCGCCGACGGCGAGTGAGGCTACTTAACCGAAGTACGATCATCGTCGGGAAGATATCTCCCATGCTATTCTCCTTTTTGCTCGCCATGTACTCCTTTAGCGATCACGAGAGTGGCCTAATGCGCAAAGTGTTAGGCTAGGTCACGGAGTAACATCCTTCAAACCCGCTCTCTCGACCGGAAATTAATTCCGACCAGAGTCAAAGTTTCTGCCTGAGTTGATGTTTAACCCCTTAACGTACGATTTCTTTTAAATAAACCGGCCAAAAAAAAATCAATTTTTTATCTCATGTAAAACACACTTTAGAACATTTCCTTGGCGAAAAAAAATTAAAAAATACAAAATTAATCAAAATTTTAATTTTAGCAGCGTCAAACACAACGCCGCTCGAATATACTCGAGCGTGCACGTTAAGGGGTTAATGGACGCGAAATTCTTTCTGTCTGCCGAACGTTCGAAAGCGTTAGGCGGTCAGTTGAAGTTCTAAGAATCGGACTCATCGTTCGCAAACGTGAGTGTGAGATATTAACCCATTACCCGCCGTAATACAAAGATACAGAAATAAAATATGAAATTAACTGTACGTTTAGAAGTTGCGATCAGTAAGAAAAAAAAATAATTTGAAACTGTGACCCAAGAATGGGACATTGGCGCATAATGAGTTAAACAGAGTGTTCTGAGTTTGGGAACAGATGTCAAAGCTGAGAACTTGTCGGACATAGGCGCAGCCACTTCTCGTGATCGGCCATTTGTAAGTCTCTCGTCTTCCATCGATCGCACGACCTTCCTCGATGATCTTCCCTTCTCTGCGTCCGAATGCGTTAACCGCGACCGCCATCTTGAAGACTCATCCGGCGAAAATCCGCTTTCCTTCGTTCGTCGACGGAACCGAGAGCAGAGAGACGAAGAGAGCTAGGACGTTACCGCGTGGTCGAACGACATCAAGGTCGAGCGTTCGCTCGTTCAAGGACGAATCGGCAGAAGCGACCGGAGAAAAAAAGGAAAAGAAAAATCGTGCCAGCATTTTGTACTTGTCGACGATGAATTCAACACAAACGCGCTGTGATAATAATACGCTCCTTGTGACTTACGAATGTGTGCCACGCTACGCGGACGACGTGACGCTCGCGGCGTGACCTTCGGCCGTTAGGGGACGTGACCTTGAGAGTGGTGGCGGGCATCGGAAGGCAGAACGAACCGCAGGGAAGGAGCTTCTGAACGAGACAGACTCTAATCGAATATATGTGTCCTACTACTTAATGTGCATTTAAAGACTGCGTGCCGTGCACACACGTGCGCGCGCGCGCGCGCGCGCCCGTTGCTGTATATAGAGTGAACGATAGTTACCGTGCGGATGCGCGCAGAAGAAGCGTGCAGAGAAGCGATGCTTTGCACATTCTTGACCGCCGACAGTGCCGCAGTGTGATATTTTTAATCGGCGCACGAACGAGAAAGTCTCATATCCTCCCCCGCTTGCATTTGTCAACCCCCTCCTCTTTCGTTCGCTGAGACAAAATTTTTTCGCCGCCTATAACCCTTCGCCATTGTTCACCTTCATTGAATCCTTTCTCGTAACCTAACCCAACAAATTCTTTTACCCGCCCGCGGCCTTCTCATCGCTTTTTGCTGGATTTCGAGGGTGCGACGAGACAGATTCTTTTTTCCTTTCCTCTCTTCCCTCCCTTTGCTGTCCGTCGACGCTGTTCTCTCGGCACAGTTTCGTTTGGCGAGCATTTCTTTTTTTTTTTTCGTGCGGACGCGTTTGAGGTGCGTTTTGTCGCTCCCATCTCTCCCTCTTCTTTTGTTTTTTTTTTGTTTTAAGTGAACCGCGACAGATGTCTTTGAAATTGCGCGGGCTTCTGTCTTGGAAAATGGCGGAGTGCGGACGGCGAGTGTCGGCGATTAAAGCGGGGCTGAGTGCGAAAGTGAAAATGTAGGATGGACCTTTGTTCGGTCGGACTCTCTTTGTCAGTGGGGGTGTTAAAGGACTGACGTCGAGTCGGAGAATTTCAAAGTGTTCGTCCGAGGCCAAAGTTTAGAAGAGGTCGAATGAAACTCGAGAATGTACAGAATGTTTCGATCGGGACTGTACTATGTGTAACGTACGAAATGTTTGATTTTTGCCAGTTTCGTGTTCCTGTTATCGGTCAATGAGATAGGACGGAATCCTTCGGAGTACATAGATAAAGTATCAAGTTGCATGGCTATGACAGAACTATGATTGACTTTAGGAAGGAGAAACCGTCAGGTGCGTTTTAACACTTTAACGTCCGGCGCACAGCATGTGTGCGATGGGAGCGCCGAAGGTTGTCGGCCGGCAGCACTCTTTCTGTGCGGCGATTGAAAAACATAAACAAGTGTGGACATTTCTATTGGCTTCCTGTTTCATCGCTGCGTCTTTGATTTTCGATAATTATCTGTTTTATCGCTTGTTTTTAACTTTAATTGTCGGTAACAGTCGGCGCTCCCATCGCACACATGCTGTGCGCCGGCCGTTAAAGTGTTAATCACGAACAAAGGTGTATTCTACGTACGCTACTTTCTTCGGGTCTTACGAGACACTGGCGATCGTCTCGTGCCCTTGAAACGACATTTTCAACCTGTAACCCGCGCGGTGGAAGACCGATCAGTTCCCGACGCCATTTTCTCATGCCAGGTCCAGAACACGGACGACGAATAATCGAATTGCACTGCTTCGAGTTCCGTGCGAATCCGGTGTGTGCGAATCCTGATATTTATTATAGTTAACTTATTGAAACCCCGAAATTTTGCGGTAGGTTATTAATCAAGTGCGTTTCTAGTGAAGAAAGCCAGAGATCGGCTGACAAAATGCGGAACTGTCAAACGGATTAACGATGAATGCGAACGTGCGTGAAACGCGTGAGTGACGACGATGCGAACAATGACCTTGAAACTGACGGATGCGAGCGACGGATCCGTAGACTGTTTCGAGCGGTTAATTCGCGTATGCAGTGTCGAGTGTGTTCCACGCATCGAATTCGAATGATCGAGATGTGCGTGTTTGCGCTTGAAAGTTTTTATCGCAGTAAGTCGCGGTGGAACGCGTAGCATTTAAATAAAAATGCCAAAAGCTTAAACCGTAAGTCGCGCCCGTTGCGATCCGCTAGGAATAAACAAAGAGGGATCGAGGCCCGCTAACTTGTCATTTAAATTAAGCCTCCACGCAATCTCTTCTGTCATTATGTCGGTCGCAATACTGATACTTTGAGAATTTTTATTTAAGTGCCACGCCGCTGCAAGGCGCCTATATAGATAAATAATCACGATACGTTACTATGTTTATATCGCATAAAGTGAAAAAATTCCATTAAGATATTTATGTATCCGTACGTAAACGTAGTGTGCTTGCAAGAATGTGTTTGAGTGAGACTCGGGAGGGAGAAAAGTTTTGTCGGGACCTCCGGTCAAGCGCTTGATCGACCAATAACTGTGAATAAAGTCAGCGTTATAAATGTCTCAGTGCCGCAAGAATTTATATATATATATATATATATACGCGAATCGCGCATGCTTTGCAGTGAATGCGAAACGGAAGTTTGATCGACCATTGTTTTGTGAATATAAGACGTATGCAAGGAAAAACTGATAACATTCTTGTCTCTGCATCTCTCATTCTCCCGTACATCTTCACTCGTGACAGAATACGAATGTGCTTCTGACCGTGAAAGTGGCCTAAGTCGGGTTGACTATACTTTTCCAACTATTGGGTTGGCAACTAAGTGATTGCGGTTTTTAAATAAGAAGGAAGACTCTAATATTTTTTGTTCTTCTTTTCAATGCATGTATGCGGTACATTCAGCTTCTCTGCAATGTCACATGTTGTGGTATGACGATCTAAATCGGTAATGGCCTTGATACGGGTCTCATCGAGTTCAACTGGACGGCCAGATCGTTGAGCATTTTTCAGTTAAAAATTCACCAGAACGAAAATTGGCAAACCAATCTTGACACTGCCTTTCTTTCAAGGCTTCATTCCCATATACGGCACATATTTTGCGCCTGCGATGCGTTCTTGCCTTCTCGAAAATAATACAACAAATTATGTCTGAAATGCACCTGTTGCTTTCCATTTTTAAATCGAGATAAAAACAAAACTAACGAACTAATCGATATAATTTTTGTACTAAATTAAAGGTAGAAGTCCAAACAACAAGGAAAAAAATATAGATTAGGTGCTTCGAACACGTTAACGAAACAAAAGAAAGTGTAAAGACCATCTATCGACAAAATCCGCAATCACTTAGTTGCCAACCTAATACTTACCCTGGTCATCTTCCAAATTGGAAGCACAGGCGTCCAACTGAAAAGGCTCGCTGTTCACGGCCGACAATATTGACAAGGTAGAATCTTCGAAACTCTTCGATCACTCGTTGATATTAGAGGTAACTTGAAACGGAACGGGTCGGAGCCGATTTAAAATTCCCGCGAGAGCGAATCGATCGATTCATCGCTGACCGCAGCTCGGTTTCGCTTAAGTTCCTGCTCGATCGGTTCGCTTTTTTCACTCTTATTGCACTCGGCTCGGTCAGAAGTTGCTCCTCCGACTTCTGGGCTGCCATTTATTTGTGCAGTTCTTGCGTTAAACATTGCACGTGAGAGACTGACGTAATGGCATTCGTTCGTTTTGCGGAGCGGTAAGTTACACGATCTGATAAGTCTGTTACGGTAGATGTGATTAATCAGGTAATTATGTATATATCAATTGTTATTAATTTTAATTTGATAAATATTCAAGAATTCATCGAATTTACCAAACTCAATTTCTCACTGAACAACTTTTGGTCAGATTTGAAAAGGTATTATTTCGAATCGGTCCGAAGGATTTATATATTTCGACAAGCTGGAGGGATAAAGCTTTTGTTTATGTAGAAGAATAAATGTAAGAATTTAATCGAAAATAGCCAATATTTTGATGGGCTCGATTAACAGTAATCTAAGTTTTGAAATGTTGAAGGATGACGGAAATCTCAATTTTTCTATTTCTAATTCCACACATACTAGTCGCTTCTGATCAAATTGAGTTCAATTTTTTTTCCGACAATTCAAAGTTGCTTACAATCATAATTTTTAATCCTTTCTTTGGTAAAGCAATTCTTCTACCTTTTTGAAGAAAAATTGAGTCACTCAATCCGTGTTTAACAACATCTTCCTTCGAGTGTAGCAAACATTTTGACAACTTACGTTGATGTGAAAAAAGTCTTTAACGGGAGAAGAGAATCGTTAGTCAGAATCGATGCGTGAACAAAGATTAAGTATTTAGGGTGAAAAAACTGAAGTGAAGAGAGGAAAGAAACTGTCGATTGAGCTAAACGACGAAACTGTAAAAATCCTCATTGTGAAAATCCTTCGCGGGCTTACGCCGTTCAAACGCGTCGTTTTCTTTCCTTTTTTTTTTATTTTTTAAGGAATTAAGCATCCTAGTCTTTTAGCGCGAGTACTTCAGGCCGAACTGTTCATCCGTTGAGTTTCAGCAAAAAAAAAAAGAAATAGTCCGGATGAGCATCTTGAGCCAAGAGATGTTTTTTTTTTTTCTAGACACGCCGTTGTGTACAGAGAATCCTGTAAATATGAATTTAGGGTACCGTATGCATATATTATACATATGTATATATAAATATATGCACACAAGCGCATACATATGAATCTATGTGAAGCTGTAAGTTTACATCGCGTCGGAGCTTGATCCATTAAGAGAAGCATAGCTGAATAGTTATTATTTCCATTGTAAGACTGTTAATACAGCGCTGTGCAGAAGTTTTGGAAGTTTTTTTTCGCTTACCTCGCTTTACGACAGACGAACGACCGACAACTGGACTTAGCAACTATCACGCTACTTGTACGCGTTCGGATACTTCAATTTTGGGATTATCAGTCTGTAACGTGAAACAAAGACTTTCACAAAATTCTACTTTTTTTTTTGTAATTCATATATCAGTTAATCGCGAGCAATTGAAAGCAAAAAGATTGATAGATCGATTATAAAGATATTTACTTCACAGATATTCCACTCGTAAAACAAGCATTGCTGAACGTTACGAACAAAAACTTGATTCGGATACGGAAAATGAACTTATTCGAATTCGAACTGTACAGTGCAAATTTACATCTTTACTCTCCGAGCGTGAATGTTACAAGATCGGAAATCGACTTTGCTCGCTCAATTTTACTGACTACCGTTTCTTCACAAGTGGAGCAAGAAAAACTTCTGCACTCGTTCGTAAGTGACGCTTATCAGCAAAAGTAATGAACTGTTGCGGATGCTTTCGTTGTTGCTGAACGTTCACTCGCGAAGTCTGTCGCAGACCGGAAATTGTCGCGCGTCACTTCCTCCTCGTACTCCGCTTTTCGATTTTCAGCCGATAACTTTGCGTTTGGGTGGCGGAAATTTATTTAGAATCTGCGAGACGATGTAACGGAGCATGATTCCGTGAAGCGAGCGTTGACCTTGAGCGACCTTGAGCGACCTTGAGCGACCTTTCGGCGAAATTCGATGCTACTTGCGTATGGCCATTACGTATTTTTACTTGTCCGAGGGATGACACAATAAAGTGCAATATTATTATAATGCGTTTTTGTTGTTCAAGTGTGTATGTGCCGGCGATTACAAGAGAAAGCATTTGATCGGTAATTATCCAATTTTTTAGTTAGGCCACATTTGTAATTACCGACACGTACTAGTCCTTACCCTTTCCTTCCCTATTCCGTGCAAACTGTTCAATTTGGGACAGTGATTCGATTAGGGCGATGATTCAGACTTTATTATTTGTTACCTCTGCAGTGATTTTATGTTTTTTCAGTTGTTTTATTCCAATTTTAATGTCTTACGGCGGAAGAGTTGAGATTATTGAAACATTTGATGTAGCAGGGAAATACAGGTTTTCCACATTAAATTCATTCTTAGTAAATATTGTACGTTACGAACAAATGTATCTTTGTATGGCCCTGTTACGGTCAAGCACAAAAAAATTCATTCATGTAATAATATTCATAAATAATATTCGTAAATTCACTCTTTTGCGTAAATAAGTAATAAAATGCTCCGAATATAGATTACAATTAAAGGACTATGGATGTTTCTTTATTTATTTTAGAGACACGTCTTCATATAAAAAATGCAAAGAAAATAAATTAATTCGCAGGTGAACCGAATCAAATTCCCGTTTAGTTGAAATAAATATTGCTGCTTGAGTTCTTATCGAGCCACAAAACTTCATCGTATTCAGTCGATTCGAATGACAACGAAGTTCAATGTTGACAATTTTGCGTGTTCGTATAATGAACACTGCCGTTGCAGTCTGCATATCTCCCTCTTAACGATGCCGCATGTCAGCAGAATTCTGCTCAACGTTCCTATTTCCGCTTCCCCGAGTTCGAGCATTAAGGTAAGTAAGGATTTCGCTAATGCAGAATGGAGGTCCTTAATGGCAGGGCGTCGTCAATAATGACATTTCCCGAGTTAAGACGGATAACGACATCGTGCGTGGTCGCAACTCCGAATCAATTAAAATCGCACAATTAATCGCCGTCCGCCTTCCTCGTTAAGCTAAGCTTGATTGATTTCCCTCGCTCTGACGTTAAAGGATCGTAGGAGCATGTGGCCCGAAGGACACCGCTGTGCCGAAAGCCACGGAAAGTCCCATTAATACTAGGAACTAGTACCAGAATCTAGAAGGCTTTGATCATTTTACGCGGATCAGTTCGTAGAGGGTTCGTTAAATAGGTTTCAAATTTTATCATTCCGACGATCGAGAGCGTTCGATTTAAATTTGTTTAAAGGGTAAAGGTAAAGAAAGACGTGCTCATTACCGATTTGCATGGAACTTTGCAAAAACATCAATTTTTGCATAAAAATAAGATCTGTAAAAGCCAAAAAGCGCGCTCTCGTCCAATTAAAAAGTTATTAGACGTTAAAGTATAGTTATAAAACCTGCCTTTACCCTCGTCGGTGCAATAAGTATAGGAATAATGCTCGACGCAGTTTACGAGTTGAGCACTGAGGGCAGCAGCTCCCGTGCAGTACATTAGACGCCATCTCTACGACATAGTCGGAACTCTTTCGCCTGTCGACGCAGTTCACCGACTTCGCTACCGAGGGCAGCACCTCCTGGGCAGTACACGTCGTGCCATCTGTACGGTACAGTCGAAACCCACTCAGATATCGACAGTGTTCACGAGTTTGCCACCGGGGGCAGCACCTCCCGGGCAGTACATGTCGCGCCATCTCTGTGTTTTCAGTGTATTACTTATTTAAATTTGCGACTATATTAATATTAAATTATTCAAGATAATTATTATGTAAGAAATTGAACGTATGTATATATGTGGACTGAGTATTATGTATGTAGCGTGTATGCGAAAATAACAATTGTATAGAAATTAGATTATAAATATGTAAGAAACATCTTTTACTGTATACTATTTTTCCTTACAATATATGTATTAAACGAAATTTTGTGTTCTCTAATTACTTTGTCATAAGATCCCATAGATTCAATGTCCCTGGCTGAAATCATACCTTTTTCTGTCGTAAAAGAATCAATTCAAAAGGCCAGAGACTGTTCTATTCATTTCGAATCATAAGGAAGTCTATTTCATTGTAAAACACCATAGAAGAAACTGCAGCACTGTTGTGATATTTCATTTGGGTGAACAACGCCATAGGAATAGCTAGAAGCCATAAAATATACGGTAAGTATCATTAATGGTAAATGAAAAAACCGAAAAGCACGTAGAACACGTAGAAATTTAATGAGATTGATTTTGAGAAAGTTAGGTCAAAATACGAGTGTTAGGTCAGAAAAATGCGAGTGTTAGGTCAAAATGCGGCTTTTGCAGACCTCATTTTTATGCAAGTTAATGTTTAAAATAGTCAGAGAACCGTTTGCCGTTGGTGAAAATTCGCATTAGTTTCGGAGTTACAGCCAAAAAACGGTAGGGCGATAGAGGATCGAAAGGAGATGATGAAAATCGCAAGCCGTGCTTCCTAGTCTTGACGTCGAATGCCGAATTTTAATGGGTAAGATTAATATTCAATAATTATTATGTCATATACTATTTTTCTTGATAATAATTGGGTTCTTTCTATTTTTTACAGTACGTGTACTAAAAGAAGCAAAATTCCGTTCACTGTTGGCTTCCTTACTTACATTGCGGCACGTTATAATGGTCTTACTTAGTCGCTTCCACAGCAAAAGTGTTGATCTTTTCAAGACAGTTTTTAGTGTGTTACTTATTTACCTTTGCGCCTATACTATATTAATATTAAATTATTAGAGACAATTATTATATAAGAAATTATAAGTGTATATGTATGCTGGCTGAGTATAATGTATGTAGCGTGTATGCGAAAAGTACAGCAATTGTATGGAAATTAGATTATAAGTACATATGTAGGAAACATTTTTTTACTGTATACTATTTTTCCTTACAATATATGTATTAAACGAAATTCTGTGTTCTCTAATTACTTAGTTATAAGATCCCATATATCCAATATCCCTCGCCGAAACCATACCTCTTTTTGCCGTAACAAAATTCACCAACTTCGCCAAAATCTCTTGGGACCACATAGAAATGCCATGGCAGAAGAAGGCAAGCGACTGTTCTATTCATTTCGTATCGTACAGAATTCCATTTTGATGGGAAACACCGTGGGAATAGCGAGAAATCATAAAATATACGAAAGGGCGAAATCTCAGTAAAAATTTTAAAGTCTCGGTTAGGACTGGAATCAGTCAAGCGTGAAAATGTCGAAAATCTGACTAAGTAACAGGAACATAGAAGTACCGAAGAGGTGGCACAGCGAAACTCGGCGTGTTCAGTCAAGCGTGACGAACGAACTTTACAAATTTTTCCCAAAATCTGACAAGTTAATAGGAACATAGGAGTACCGAAGAGGTGGCACAGCGAAACTCGGCGTGTTCAGTCAAGCGTGACGACCGAACTATACAAATTTTTCCCAAAATCAGACGAGTTAATAGGAACATAGGAGTACCGAAGAGGTGGCACTGCGAAACTCTGCGTGTTCAGTCAAGCGTGACGATTAACGTTTTCAGAATCTTGCCCAAATCTCTGTACTTCTCTATGTTCCAATTTTCCTTTTTCGTTCGTTTTACATATTCTATGGACTTCCAATAGTATATTTGTAATTCTGATTGCTTTTACTGACACTGTGCGTGTTGTTTATGGTTTCCTTATGGTTTACTTATGGTTTCCTTATGGTTTTTGCTAGTATTCTCATTTATTTAACTTAAAATTATTTCCTATCATTTTCAATGGGTTTCCTATGGCGTTTCTGCGCTTTTAGTATTCTTTAACAATACTTACCATATACTTTATGGAGTTTCTGGCTTCCCTTGAGTTCTGATGGTGTCTAATAATTATCTTGAAGTATTATTTTATGGATCCTGAACTTCCCGAAATGTTGACGATGAACTTATAACTATTGTAAACGACGATGGGGAATAGGTGGGTTAGGAAAGTAATTGTTGAACGCTAATTTTGGTCTAATTTCTGGTATATTGTAAAACCATTGAATAATATACATTTCATTTCCCTTAACAAAAGATACTTGAACTAAATATAATATTCCTACGTCTTTTACGAAGACTTTTATGTCTAAACCATTTATTGGCTGTAAAAGGTGACGTGAAGCGTAGAGGCATTTTAAAAGTCCCCTCAAAATCAAATGATAACGCGGGAACATCAATAGAAACGGTAGTTCTAAAATTCATCGTTTTTGGCAGCACCTCCCGAGCAGTACACGTCGCGCCATCTTTACGTTACAGTCGGAACCCACTCAGTTCTCGACAGTGTTCACGAGTTTGCCGCCGGGGGCAGCACCTCCCGGGCAATACATGCCGCGCCATCTGTGCGTAGCAGCTTGAACTAACGAAAGGCGGCAAAAATCAATGCACTACATCGTACATTGGCGCATATGGGACGTAATAGGCTCTCAAGGGTACTTCAAAACTGTTTCTGATGTTAGCTAATTGTAAGTCGCTGACATAGTGACTACCAAGTGATTTGCTACTGTTTGCTACTAGAATAGGTTTACATTTTATAACTTTTTTTCCCATAATCAAATAACATGATTTTAATGTATTATTATTAGTAGATTACAATCACTTTGAGTCATGAGAATGTTTCGCAAATGTAATCAGGGGCCCTGCACTATTCATTCAGCAATGAGTATTTTAAGGAAAATTAATGCACAGTATTCGAAACGCCTAAGATTAGATGTAAGGGCACTTACCACGACTTGTAGAAATGATTATAAATATAAGGATACACTTTTGCTGCCATCCACATCATATGTACCTTATATGTCACATAAAAAACGGTTGTACCGTGATGAAGAATTGATGGAAGTATGTTGTTCTTTTTCTTCATGAAATCTTAAGTAATATTCGCATAACTTCTATTAATGAGTAATACACAACAGGAATGTGAATTTGATCATCTGTACAAATGGCAAAGGAACAACCTTTCAGTGCCCGACTTTGTTTTACATGATGGTCCACCGTATGCAAATGGGCTACCACATATAGGTCATGCAATTAACAAGGTTGAGTAACTTCACACATTTAGTTAGTGTGCAAAATGCTTGTAGCCATTGCTTAATTCTTAGTATTCCTATAACGTTGCAGGTTCTTAAAGATATCACTTTAAGAAGTAAATTCTTAAGGGGTCAGAGAGTACATTACGTACCAGGATGGGATTGCCATGGTTTACCAATCGAAAATAAAGTTCTGGATGGTATCACAGATAAGCACAAATTGTCACCTTTAGAAATATGGCAGAAGGGTATGTTACGTGATATCGTTATCCTCATTGTGAACAATTTGTAAACTAAATATGAATTTGTATATCTTAAGCTAGAGAAATTGCTAAAAAAAACACTGTGAACAAAGAGAACAGTTCAAATCTTGGGGTATTATGGCAGACTGGAGCAACAATGGAAGTTATGCTACAAATGCACCATCATACATTCAGAATGAATTAAAGCAATTTATGAATCTCTATGAGAAGAATTTTGTGTTCAGAGATTATAAAGCTGTACACTGGTCACAATTTTTACGGTATGAACAATCCCTCTTTCTTTTGAGCAAGAAACAATATTCTCTGAGAATTTGTATTTTCATGTAAATAGTACAGTATTAGCAGAAGCAGAGTTAGTATATGATAATAATCATGTAAGTAAGGCTGCAACAGTCTGCTTTAAACTGGATTTCTTACCACTGTCATTAAAAGAATTCAAAAGCAAGACACTGTATGCACTTACATGGACAACAACACCATGGACATTAATTGCTAATCAAGCATTGGCATTCTCTCCCAGTCTATCTTATTGCATTGCTGAAGATCAACATGGAAATTTGTATATTTTAGCAGAAGATCTTTTACAAAATGTTGAAAAGAGAATAGGACCTCTGAAACCAGTTTCAACTTTCATGGGTATATAAAACATTTAAAATTTACATAAATATTTTTTTTAAATAATTTGTATATATAATATTAATGCCAAGCGAGTCTTTAATTGGAGCGAGGTACCAACATCCTATCACAAAAGAAACCTTGCCGTTTTTACCGGGATCTCATGTCAATACGGCAATGGGAACTGGATTAGTTCATACTGCACCTGCTCATGGGCAAGATGATTTTAATCTCGCACTAAAAAATAAACTACCAGTTGTACGTATCTTGTATTTTAGTCGTTTAAATACGTAATGTGTTCATCTTGTCATCAGGAGAATTTTTCGTCTAGTTATGCTTAGTCGACGCTGACGGAAAATATACCAAAGAAGCAGGAAATGATTTTTGTGGAATGGACGTTCTGACTGATGGGAATGAAACCGTACTACAACGTATCGGTTCAGACAACTTATGCGTTGAGGATTTTAAACATTCTTATCCCTACGATTGGCGAGTTAAAAAACCTGTGATATTACGTGCCAGCTATTAATGGTTCATCGATTTTGATGCAACCAAGGAAAAAATCACTGTAAGATGAATATTGCAATTTCGCATTCGCATTCGAATATGGCATTTCGCCTGTAACTTTTGAACCGCTTATCAAAACCTATGATAATCATACACTTTTTTGCAGCTTTTGACGTGCTCTATCGAATAGGACTACCGGCGAAAGTCGATCTAAAAAAAAATTTTTTGATGTTTCACGTCAATGTTTGAGTAGCTGTAACTCCGAAAATAAGGCAAATATCGGGGAACGGGAAACGGCTGGCTGAGTCTTTATTGACCCCCTACCACTATGCAAAAGCGCGATCCGATCCGACGACTTTCATTTTTTGGCTCAAAAAAACGGCAAGGGGTTAGCCTTACCATTTTTTTGGGTAAAAAAATCGAAGTTGTTTTTTTTTTGCTATCTCGTAGGAGATCAAAAATAAGTCACAGAGCCGTTTGTCGTTGGTCAAGATTCGCATTACTTTCGGAGTTACAGCCAAAAAACCATTGACTTAAAAAGTCGAAAAAATTTTCTTTTAGATCGACTTTCGCCGATAGTCCTATCCGATAGAGCGCGTCAAAAGCTGCAAAAAAGTGTATGATTATCATAGGTTTCGATCAGCGGTTCAAAAGTTACAGGCGAAATAAGAGTTTAAGTAGTATAGATCGAGCATTGATCCGACGCGCTTAAACAAGTCGATGGTTTTTGGCTGTAACTCCGAAACTAATGCCAATTTTCATCAACGACAAACGGTTCTCTGACTATTTTAAACATTAACTTGCATAAAAATGAGGTCTGCAAAAGCCACATTTTGACCTAACACTCGCATTTTTCTGACTTAACACTCGCATTTTTCTGACCTAACACTCGTATTTTGACCTAACTTTCTCAAAATCAATCTCATTAAATTTCTACGTGTTCTACGTGCTTTTCGGTTTTTTCATTGATACTTACCGTATATTTTATGGCTTCTAGCTATTCCTATGGTGTAGTTCACCGAAATGAAATATTACAACAGTGCTGCAGTGTCTTCTATGGTGTTTTACAATGAAATGGAGTTCCTTATGATTCGAAATGAATAGAACAGTCTCTGGCCTTTTGAATTGATTCTTTTACGACAGAAAAAGGTATGATATCAGCCAGGGATATTGAATCTATGGGATCTTATGATAAAGTAATTAGAGAACACAAAATTTCGTTTAATACATATATTGTAAGGAAAAATAGTATACAGTAAAAAATGTTTCTTACATATTTATAATCTAATTTCTATACAATTGTTGTTATTTTCGCATACACGCTACATACATAATACTCAGACCACATATATACATACGTACAATTTCTTACATAATAATTATCTTGAATAATTTAATATTATTATAGTCGCAAATTTAAATAAGTAATACACTGAAAACACAGAGATGGCGCGACATGTACTGCCCGGGAGGTGCTGCCCCCGGTGGCAAACTCGTGAACACTGTCGATATCTGAGTGGGTTTCGACTGTACCGTACAGATGGCACGACGTGTACTGCCCAGGAGGTGCTGCCCTCGGTAGCGAAGTCGGTGAACTGCGTCGACAGGCGAAAGAGTTCCGACTATGTCGTAGAGATGGCGTCTAATGTACTGCCCGGGAGGTGCTGCCCTCGGTGCTCAACTCGTAAACTGCGTCGAGCATTATTCCTATACTTATTGCACCGACGAGGGTAAAAGTAAAGAAAGACGGGCTCATCACCGATTTGCATGAAACTTTGCAGAAACATCAATTTTTGCATTAAACTATGATCTGCAAAAGCCAAAAAGCGCGCTCTCGTCTAATTAAAAAGTTATTAAGCGTTAAACTATAGTTATAAAACTTGCCATCCCGGCAGCGCGAACGACAACTACGCATGCGCACGGATAAGTTTGCAGGTAAAGTGCGCGTATTTGAAATTAAAAAATATTGAATTGGCGAAGGCTAGGTGTGGTCAAGACTTCCCTTTTATAATGTTTAAGAGTTTTCAATCAAACAATGGTTCGAGAGTCAATAACAAGGAAAGACAGCTTGGTGGTATGTTTTCACTTTTAATTGTAAAAAAGGAAGTTACATGGGATATTATTTACATAAATATGACGTAACAAAGAATTCATAGCGTTTTAACTCTCTATCTGGAGACTTTCCATTAACGATGACACGTCAAATGCATCCTTTTCGGTGAACAATTTCCTGGCACAAGCTTGTTTATTTAATTCATTGCCTGACTCCTTTAATCGGTTCTTCCAATCCTTCGCTTCAACGTTTTCGACAGAGCACATCAAAATCTCATTAACTTCGTCATGTATCCCATAACATGCGATTGATGAGAATATTGACTTAAGATCGTCCTTTGCCTTTTGCTTGAGGATGTTGTCTCTGCTAACGAGGTTCAGGATGAACAAGCCGCTTTTCGTTAAACACTCTGCTACTGCCTTCAAGACTGAAATGTCCAGAAACTGTTTCGGAGGACAGCTCATGCCGAGTGTCGTGTCCTTACTGTCTACGTCAAAAAGTATGGCCTTATACTTTTGTTCCTTAGAGACCGCATCTTTAATGAATTTAATTCCATCCGATATCTGGACCTTCATTCTGTCGTCTAGGGTCAAACCAAAGTAGCATGTTGCGACCGTAAGCATTTCCTTGTCGATGTCAACTGCTGTGATCTTTAACTGTAAGATTGTCAATTAGAGTATTATCCGATTTATTCTTAATGGTCATGAAAATTGTATCGTCCATTTCTTTTACCTTTGGAAAGCAATGATGCAAAAATGTGCAAAGGCCACCACCTCCGAGTCCAATAATTAGAATTTCATCTTGCCCGTGTTCTATTACCGAGTTAACGCCTATACACATATACATGTGATGTTCGCAGGCCAAAAAGCCGGGGTCTACAACCTTTTTTGCTTTTCCACGTCGCGATTTTACTGAAAGTATGTCAAATTTCGTGGTTACCTGAGCAATTTCATTCAGAAGCATTTTATTCTGGCGACCGTTGTATTCTTTTCTTGTGGAAATACCTTGCTTTAACCTGGCCTCGCTTTGGATTACATAAGGATTGTTAAGAAAAACAAGTCTCCTGAGCTCGTGACCGTCTTTCTCAACCTCCTCAATGACAAACGATCCGCTCATTTCACTGGTTCCCTCGTAGACTGTGTTTCTCACGCCGACATCGGAAGCCAAAGATAGAAAAGGGATATCGGTTTTGAAGCATAAACCGGCAGGTGCAAGGTTTCTAACACAATCTCCTAGTTCGCGCATTACTGCGTCCAAATTTTCGAATTTATGTTCTCTGCGCAGAGTTATAATGGCGAGTCTGTCTTTTTCAGCACTCTTCAGAACCTGTTGTCTACCTTCCTTAGTACTAAACAGCCAGTCCATTTCTCTATCGATTTTTAATACATAAATAATTATGATTAATAAGTGTACCACATGACCATTCAAATTATAACTTCTTAATTTATAAGATATTATTATTAAGAACCTATATAACGTTATTGTTTTAATCTTACTTTCCCAGTGGCACAATAAGTGCAGCATATGTTCTTGCTCCTGTTGCACGTGGTTGATCCAAAACATGGACTGTATATCGTGGATGCTTATCACCAGGTCGATACAAATCTAGTGAAATTTCACCGATATCAGCTATGCTTCTTTTATGGAGACTATTGCAGACCAAAACAGATTGCTGAGTGGATAAGATAGCGGACAGCATGTCGTCAGTTGATGACAGTCGCTCAGGTTGTCCTTCAACAAGAGCAATCTCAAGGACCTGCCAATAATGATCTGAGATGTTGTCTCAATAAAACATTCATGTTTTCTGTTACATACCGGATGCACTAGTTTAGTGAACTTAGTGGCAATTATCACAAAAACAGGCATAAAGCTGCCATCCTCAGCTTGTGCTTTTGCTTCAGCTTCGTGACATCTCGATATGCGGAACATAAAACCAGAACTAGGAAAGTATGACAGGAGCTTGCGGAGAATATGTTCTTGGAGGAGTGAGATACAAATGTATCTGCCACCATTTCGCAGGACTCTTGTAACTTCCTATATTTAGTAAGTTCTATAGTTGTAAAAATATGGGTAATATCATAGTATGTAAAATAATTTGAAATCAGAGTTGATGCCATAAGTCTAATTACGCATATCTAAAGACTAATAGGATATTTCTTCAAGCTCTAAACTCTGATAAGATATGAATACCTTGAAATATTTATCAATAGTTTCTATTGTTGCATCTTTTGTGTCAGGCATTAATGCATCCAATGTACCTTTGTCTAATACGACACTAAACTTTCCATCAGGATATGACATCTCTGTAACATCCATCTGTTCATAAGTTAAGTCTGGCCTGGTCATTTTATTGATATCCTTCATTTGCTTGATAACAATATGCGATATATCAATGTTAGTCAAGTTTCTGAAACATAAGTTGACCGTAATGCTGTGTAATATATATAAGAACATAATAGAGATATGCAATTAATAAAAAACTGTAATGTTTACCTGTAGCCCACATCGTATAAGGACATGCTTAAACTTGAATTACCACAGCCGGCTATCAAAATATCATCTTTAATTTTGACATACTTCAGTAAAATTTCACACAACTCTGGATACTCGCCATACCTATATTTTAAAAAAAAGTTGAAAAACCATTGTAATTTTCAATTTGTGCCCATGTGATACTATAATACATCACCATTCGAAACTTTTCTTTCCACGTTTCTTAAAGAACGTATTCCAGTAATCAGCTTGACTAAATTCTTCATGAGATTTTGGTAGTAAATTCATATTTTCTGTTTCTTAAAACGTGTGACAAGGTGTTTGTTATAAACGTAGGTTAATTCTTATAGTAAGGAGAAATAATCGTAACATCGGATTCACGTCGCAGGAACACTATGCAAGTCGCCAATGGCAGACAACATTATTTTAAAGTAACGTGTTGGATTGGAAGAATGCATTCTTCACGGGAAACCGTAAGGTGGCGCCATCTTCTAGGATTTAAGGAAATAAAAATCATTTAATGACGCATTAGTTGTCACAATATGTAGTTTGTGATTCGTAAACGAAGAATTCTATTTTACACTAGCAGAACTGTACTATTTTCTAGTTCACATATAAATACTAAGATTGACCCAATTAAATTATGAGTTGAACAAGTAATTATTTGGTAAGAATAGGTGGGTAAAGGTATAGAAAGGGGTACTCATCACCGATTTGCATGAAACTTTGCAGAAACATCAATTTTTGCATAAAAATAAGATCTGTAAAAGCCAAAATGCGCGGACTCGTTTAGTTAAAAAGTTATTAAGCGTTAAAGTTTAGTTATAAAACCTGCCATAGCGACGGCTGAACTGAAATGCCGGCTTGGATCGCAGCAAGCATTGCTTAGAAGCATTTTACATTTTAAACTGTGAAAACTAAACCTATTATGAAACTATGGATTATCTCTCACGATCAAATTAAATGTGTGCAATGAAATTTCAGTGTATTGTATTACATGAAAAATTAATACATGATGAATAAATACGAAGTGAAACAGAAATCTACTCACGGTCAGGTCGTAAACAGTCGTATTTGACAGTATTTTCGTAATTGTTGGTAAGTTTGCTTCACTGCAAAATTTAAGCACTGACGTCATGATGACAACTAATTAGTATAACGTATCACAGCACATTTGCAACGTCGCGACGTTGAACGATTGGGCATCCAACGTTGTTAACTGAACAATTTGAATATGATACATATGTACGGTACTGTAATTGGACCACACTGGAGAAGGCTGTGATTGGACCACACTGGAGAAGAAGGCTGTGATTGGTCGAGGCAGTTTCGACAAGACGGTGTCACGATTCACGACAAAAGCGGTGAGCTCTTATATTTTGTACAATTTATTAATAAATATTTGATTGCCGAACGTTAAATTTGCATGAACTTTGTCATTTTAACAATGGGGCACATAACGGGGTATATGGTTTAGCTGGATATTATGAATTCAACAAAATATTTGACTTTGATTGTAGATGCATCGGCTCATTCCAGAAATCGAAGGACGCCGTGAAATTCAATGAAGATTTTTCGCAGTTTCACGTAATTTTCGGTAAGTTTCCGCTTATCCAGTATTCTAATTCGATGCATGCATCCAATTAGCGAGTAGTTATTCTCTTTTATGCCTTGAATTACCATAATTGATGCAAGAAAAGACATGAGTGTGTTTTCCTATAGTTGAGTGTCAGAATCCGAAGTGATTCGTTTGCGCGGCATTTCCACTTCGAATATGGCGCTAGTGAATGTTACGTATAGATTGTCCATTAAAAAATATTATTGTCTATAAATTTATAGCACGATATTCCTTATCGATTATATTAAATACGTGTTTATCGTTTAATTTGTGATTTAAGAATCAATAAGAATATTGCACATGTGCAAAAATTATTTTCTGAAAATAATTATGAAAATTATGGTACAAGGTTAAGGACGGTGAAAAATGAAAAGATACTTTTTGATTGGATTCATATGTCTATAGCGATAATCATTTGAGATACAAATAAGATGTTATTAATATTACAAATATGAATATTAACTTAGAAATAATGCTTTTTGCATTAATGTTCCCTTGCTGAAGTAGTTTATAAGATGGAAATAGAAATAAACAAAAACAAAGTTATGTGTAATAGGATTAGCGAACGTGTGTAAGTTAGTTGCAAAAATACGTTGTACGAAAAGAAAATTTAAATACACAATGTAACAATTATTTTTTATTTTAGTTATGGATCATGATATTGACATTGTGATGTGGGGATGCATACATGCTGTTGCTACATGCATGCTTTTGCGATACAGGCGGGTTCCTGCTTTGCCAGCAATATACTAGTACAATACATAAGCCGTATAACTGCAGTATATTGGTGAGTTACAGTTATTTATAATGCAAATTAATTTTTTTCAACTCATTTTAAACCTTCTTCCCCGTTTCCTTTTCTTAACTGACACTGCAAAAACAAGTGGTTCATAATATATTGCTCGATTTAAATGAAACCGAATAAAAGGGCACCGCTCGCTGTTACCTCCACGCGGTGTGTACCGGACACTGTTATCCTTCAATCTGATTTTTTTTTTCATTATAATTTTTATCCGAATGGAGGATCACAGTGACGAAAGCCTGCGAATCGCGTTTCCTTTTTTTCCTTTTTGTATTACCCAATGATATGTTCTCTTAGTAATTTTCAATTCAACTTAGTCAATCGTAGTCATTTTCATATTAGTTTCCATAGTCACGTCAGCATTCGCAGTAACGATAACAAAAAGTCTTTTCTTTCAGCAACTTTGCGGCCCCTCGTCGGTCTTTAGAGTCACGCGCTTGTTCGTTTAAAATCGAAAGTCTCCACCCGCAAGTGTTGAGACAAACGCGCGCGGACTAGTGTTGCGTTTTTAACGAATAGTTCGCCGCGAAGTAGAGTCTGTGTTGCAAATAAATGATTCGATTTTGCACGTAAGCCTCCATCCGCGAATGTCGAGGCACGCGCGCGGTTCGGCGATCTCCATCCGCGAATGTTGAGATCCGCCAAAATCGTTTGACTTCCAGCACACCTGTTGAAGTCCCGCGCGTTCACGTCGACAGTCTCCACCCGCGTGTGTTGAGACTCGCGAATTCGAGTCAGTGCCAAAGAACATTCAAAGACATACCCCATTTGTTTATTCTTCTATACGTTTTATTTCTTTTAAATTTTGTTAGAATCGAGTTGCTTTACATTCAATTTATTATAGAATTAACTTCTCTATGAAATTTGCTTACATTTATATTCGATGTCACGTTTACATTTAAAACTTGGCGTATTTGATATTAAACTCTTTTATTTGAATTGCTATTTAAAGTATGGGGTATGTTTTAGAATGTTCTTTTTTGCGACTGCGAGCAATGCAGTCTTAGAGTCAACTTGATCATAAGTCCGAAATTTCCCCCAAGCCGCACAGGCTTTATTAGCTTCATCTCCTTGCAATGAAAAGTAGAGTCACGCTAAGTAGAGTCAGTGCTTGCTCGCCGTTACAAGTCCCCACGGTCGTATTATTATTATCGGGTCGCGTTAGAATCAGTGTTTGCTCGCCGCAATTCTTTTTTTCCTGTACATTATTATAATATATAATTCGGCCGCGAAATCGGGTACCGAAACGCATATACCGCGATCGCGAAATATTATAGTAGAGTCAGTGTTGCTGCGCCGGCATGAAGTAATTCGGTCGCGAATTTCATATATAACTTTTTCGATCGCGAATAGAGTTTTGTACGCCGCTGATATTATATTCGGTCGCGATATTCAAAGCACAGGTCGGGCGTATCGCGTAGTAGAATCAGTGCTTCAAGAAGATGCTGGTCCTGCCTGCCTGATGCTCCCCAGAAGTCCATGATGTCCCAGATGTGGCCTTGCAATGTGATGGATTTTGGTCCAGAGTCTGCCAACCATTATCCACAAGACCACGACCAGGGTTGACGACCAGGATCGACGACCAGGACTCACGACCAACATCCCACAGTTCAGAATGCAGAATCAACTTGAGGGTCTATGGAACTGAGGGTCAACGATCCGTCGACGCAGCGTGTTCCTGTGGTATGCTTGACCAGTCGGTGAGTCAAATTTTAAGTCCCTCGAGCTACCCATCATGTCGTAGGATGATTGGTCCGAAGCGACACGGGTAGCTCGTTGTAATTATACTTCTTGAATAAATGACGAGCATAGTGACCGCGAGTAGATTTTTCGCTAAGCTTAGCGAAAAGTCTACTCGTCAATTTTTGTTAGGGGACATTGTCATGTGTATGTATTAGTTCAGGATAGGCCACCCTTGTTCAATTTATGTAGAAAATATTGCTCGCGGTCGTGTTCGCGTTTTAAATATTTTATTTGATAAAGTTTCGCGCGGTTGGAATACTTTCATGAATTAGAGTCAAATGTTGCTTTAATAACCGTTTTACTGCGATTATTAAATCAACGTTACAGTCGAAGTAGAGTCATTACGTTCGTATTTATGAACGTTCCGTTTGCGATCGTATATTAGATTTCAATGAGCAAGGTGGCATTTCGCGACGAGTAGATCCTATCATACAGTGAGATTATATGTTATCATATTGTGATGTAGAGTACTCGCTCGTATGATAGGATCGCTCGAGGATTTCTTGCATGCTCAATTTATTAAAAGTCGAGTCATTTTGCTATTACAAAGTCGAGTCATTTTGCTATTACAAAGTCGAGTCATTTTGCTATTACAAAGTCGAGTCATTTTGCTATTACAAAGTCGAGTCATTTTGCTATTACAATGTCGAGTCATTTTGCTATTTCAAAGTTGAGTCATTTTGCAATTTATAAGAAATAAGACAGTAGAGTCATTAGACCGCTTAATTATAATATACGTTAGCTATTACTAATCTTAGCTCAGGATGTTTTCAGCTTCAAAAGATTTGTACACTTTTTTGGCCGTACTCATGTCACTAAGGCCTGCATCATGCATGCGCCCAGGTGCAGCATGCATGGTTCAGGCCTGTGAGTACGGTTTAGTTAAGGCGTAGTTTCGGCGATTATAACGTATAATGACTGCCGACGTACATGCCATTGTATGAATGCGTAGTGTTTGTGGCGTGTACGTCGGGTAGAGCACTTAATAATGACCATTGCTTTTTCTCGAATTCCGTCTTTGCTTTCTCAATTGTCAAATATTCTTTTACTGCGTAATACAATACGCTGATATGATGCCTACCCATGCATTATATCATTTGCTTTTTTTTTAATTATTTAAATATAAATATCTGTATGACACTTGGTCGTACAGAGAAATGAAATAAGTAGAGTCACGCGTCCGCAATAGTTTGCTCGGCCATTATGCGTTATAATCGATTTCAGCATTGGTACGTACCTAGTTTGTAAGTGTATGATGTGATTTTGAGCTCGGGTGTCGGAGACGTCCCGGGACGTACTCCCTAGGGTTAGGCTTATTATGCACCCGGGCGGTTGATTGAGAACCGTGGAGTGATTGTGTTGGTGTGCTTGCTTTGCTCTTTTTAAATATATGTTGTTAGGTAGGCAGGTAGCATACTTTTTCTGAATGGTGTGATGTGTTAATTATAAGTAGGTAGGGCCAGCGGAAGGCTATTACTTTTCTCTCTCTTTCGTTCTCCCTTAATTTCGCGTCAAGAAATAGCCTTTACCTGGGTTTCATTTGGCAGTTGCAACCGTAACATTTTGCTCGCGTTACTCCAATTCCGAGATTGATTCCGTTTAAATATCAAATAGTAATAAAATATTTATTATTCTTTGATCTTTATATTCTCATATCACGCCGCGATATTCTTTTTGTTATTAACTTCCGTAAATGCTGTTACAAGCAAAGTCAGTAGAGAATGGTTGCAACTGCCATTTGTTAGTCATAAGAGTAGACCTAGTATTAAGCAGCAATACGTATACATTGCACACGAAGTACCATCTCATTGCACTCACGAGTGAGTATGATTTCATATGAAAGCATATAGTATCATGCTATGCGTATGAAGTTGTACTCCTCATTGTACTACCGAGATGTACTTCATTGCACACGTGAAATACGTATTTCGATCTGTTCGGGAGATTCGGTTAAATGTGCACGTGTACGTGCGGTTGAAATTAATTTTTTAATTCTACAGTATAAAGTACTATCCTTCAGATAATACTTTAGACATCGGAATTAATGAATTAATTTCAGCAGTGCCTGCGTGCTAGCCCTTGCTCGCGAAATTTTCTCATTATGTTAACTATCGGTAAAACCGTAGTGTTCGCTAGGCAAATTTCTGGCCAAAAAATGAATTCGATGCATGATAATTCGAAATCTGTATTTTGAAATGGTCGGGTGGTTGGGATCGTTTTGGCGTTCGGGTGGGTCACGATTTGCAGCCACCTCCACGTTGTGTGACCTGGACACTGTTATCATTGAATCAAATATTATTATCTGAATCAATGATCACAGTGACTAAGCGCTGCATTTCGCGACTCGTTTGTCTGTTCCTAGTACTCAGTGACTTATCCATGGAATACTTTAATTTGTCCAAGCATTTACAATCATCTCATTTTACATCAACTTCTGTAGGTTTGAATACTTACACTTCAGAGAATTATGTACGTAACGCCATTTGGTATCAAACTGAATTTTGCGTTACCTACATTTGCGATCGTCGGTATTTGTTTGACTTAATCTTCTATGGTCTACGGTCGACAGGTGTTATTTTTTTTTTTTTTTTAGCAAAAATTGATGTTCCTGCAAAGTTTCATGCAAATCGGTGATGAGTACCCCTTTTTATACCTTTACCTGATAAGTCTATCCTCTACTTCGTCAATGCCTAAAGCATGTACCGACCATAGATAAATCCAGTGGAATGTTTTCTACTTCGTCGATAATATTGGTGCCGAGAAAAAAGATGGTAAAGGTACGATAACTTGCCTTCTGCACGGATTTGCATGAAACTTTGCAGGAACATCAATTTTTGCATAAAAATAAGATCTGTAAAAGCAAAAGTTGCCGCTCGCGTTTAATTAAAAAGTTATTAAACGTTAAAGTTTATTATAAAACCTGCCTTACCGACAGCGCGAACGCTATCTGCGCATGCGCACGGTGAAGTTTGCAATATTGTTTTGGCGAAGGCTAGGTGTAGGCTAGGCTTCCCTTTCATAATATTTAAGGGTTTTCAATCAAACAGGGGTTTGAGAGTTGGTTTAGGTCTAGATTTCTTTCAGCCAAATCTCACTTTTCGTTTTATTTCTATGGCTAGGTGTGGGCAAGGCTTCCCTTTCATAATGTTTAAGGGTTTTCAATCAAAAAATGGTTTGAGAGTTGGTTTTGGTCTATATTTCTTTCAGCCAAATCTTACTTTTCGTTTTATTTCTATGGCTAGGTGTGGGCTAGGCTTCCCTTTTGTAGTGCTTTTGTCGATAGAAATGATGTTGCTGCACTTTTGCTATTAAAATATAACCCGAACCTACTCTCAAACCATTGTTTGATTGAAAACTCTTAAACATTATGAACGGAGAGCCTAGCCTACACCCAGCCCGCAAAAA
The DNA here is from genome assembly GCA_914767735.1 of Anoplius nigerrimus. NCBI lineage: Eukaryota > Metazoa > Arthropoda > Insecta > Hymenoptera > Pompilidae > Anoplius > Anoplius nigerrimus. The sequence continues at coordinate 12,145,276 of OU612090.1, forward strand.
CATTATGAAAGGGAAGCCTTGCCCACACCTAGCCATAGAAATAAAATGAAAATTGAGATTTGGCTGAAAAAAATCTAGACCTAAACCAACTCTCAAACCATTTTTTGATTGAAAACCCTTAAATATTATGAAAGGGAAGCCTTGCCCACACCTAGCCTTCGCCAATTCAATATTATTTCATTTCAAATACACGCGAATTAGGCGCAAACTTCGCCGTGCGCATGCGCAGATAGCGTTCGCGCTGCCGGTAAGGCAGGTTTTATAATAAACTTTGACGTTTAATAACTTTTTAATTAGACGCGAGCGGCAACTTTTGCTTTTACAGATCTTATTTTTATGCAAAAATCTACCATTACACGAAGTTTCATGCAAATCCGTGCGGAAGGCAAGTTATCGTACCTTTACCAAAAAGATTGGCAAAGGTATTGATTGTTGATAATATTGCATTTTAGTTCCTTCGCGGAATATTATAAATGAGAGCGCTGTCACTCCGAATTCGAAATGAAATACTCAACGGAACACAGAATTCAAATTTTCTGAGATTGTACAAGTCTTTCGTTTTAACTTCTATCAAGCATTGATTGAGCAATTTTATGTAACTTTGTAATGTCGAGCCATCATATGATTGGCAAAAGTTACACTCTTCTTGTTAGTCCTTAAAACTTTCACCGCCATGTTAGTCGAATATATCTGACAACTTGTTCTTATGACAACCGTAACGGTCTTTCGTAAAAGCGGAGAGCATCTTCCCGATGAGAAAGTATTGATTGCACGGCCCATATCTCAAAGCTTTCGAATGGCACAAGACTCTTGATGGCCAAACTCTGTTAATAGAATAATTGTAACATTCCAATATTATCGCGTAAAAAAATCAAGTATTTTTTAAAAATATTAATTTTATTACAGATTTTATTGATCGGAGAAACATGAACCGCAGGTAGAAATCAAACATATTGCTTATTGATTGGATAACAAGTTTTTTTGGGTTAAGTCATTTAAGCCATTTTTTATGTAGCAAATTCCAACCGTTAATTAATAGAGGACGTGGGCAACGAATTAACTATTAAACAAACATTTTTACGAGAAAGATCTGAACTTATTGAAGCAAAAACCTATTAATTTACAAACAGTACAATCTCACTGTTTACCCAATTGATCCTAACAAAGTCGAACTGCTTGTATGTCCGCGATCTAATTTATAAAACGTCGCTTTTTCCATCAATGTCCAATAAAACGCCTTAATGTTCATTCTTATCACTAGCTGACCCCAATATCGTTTAAAGAAGTCCCTATTACAAAATCGAAAAAGGGTTGAAACATCGAACGTTCATCAAACTAGCTTGAAAACAATGTGTTTTCCTGATCGTTACAGGGCCGTAATGTCTATTTCCCTTCCCTATTACAAAGTCTGTAAATAACTATTCCACGACAAATGTAAAGCTAATCTCCACCGATAATTCCAAAAAATGGTCTCGACAAATAATTTCCGCAGCTCGAATCATCCCTCTGACCTTAACCAGCTGAATCACCGTGTTTCAATCTTATAACCAGTCGACTTCCGTCCGAACATCAGTAAGCATCAGAATTTCGCCTCCGTCGCACTCCCACCCCTTAACACGTTCCGTGCCGCGTGGGGCGTATGCGACCCGCGCTGAACTTTCCGCTCAGGCCATTTGCTGGTCCTTAAAAATTAAATTTATTCTTTGTTGTCTAATGCATATTAAAATTGATACCCTTTCCTTGCTAATTATGGCTTTGTACTACTGAAAAATTGTAAGGCGTACGTCGAAAACGACTTTATTTAATTGTAGAAGTGTGGGACATATAGCCCCATGCTGCCTGAACGGAAAGTCTTCAGAAATCGGTCCGGCACGGAACGTGTGTTAATCTTCAAATTGAGCCACGCTCCAGTCCAGAAATTCAATTAGAGCCGTGTAGGGTTACATATCCGTGGCCGGGGTGCGTCAGGGGTGGCCGGTCGAAGCCAATCGATCCTGCCGCGTAATCCGCGTGCAATCTAGGACAATTAGCGGCGTCGAGTGCCATAGCGGCCGGCCGTCAGTGCGCATGCGCGCGTGCCTGCTCTTCGCGGGATAGCGGTTGAGTGGGAGAGTGGGATGGGTGACGAGCGTTACGCGAACGCGGTGAGGGTGGAGTGGGGAGGGGGTGGGGTGGGGGGGGGGGGAGACTAGAGTGGGCGGGGCGTCAAGGTATTGTGTCGTGCGCGAAGTACGGCGCAGTCCTCAATCTAACGCGAGCCATCGCACACTCCCACGCACGGCAGGACGGCTTTACGTCACTCCTGGCAAGCGATAAAACTGCCAAGATACTCCTGCAGCCCAGGCAAACGTTTATGAAACATTAAAACTTCGTACGCGCGCCCGTCTCCTAATGACGACCCTCCGGAGACACTCGGACGATAATTATTGCTACGACTTTATCGGCCGTCGCTCGATGGCTACGTCGGCTCGGCTGGAACCGATGTACTGGGTGACACTAGGGAACGGTTCGACCTTTACGTTTCGGTTCGTCCACGACGGAGTAGTCACGAGGCGGAGGACCCGTTGTCGGTTGGGTTGATAATTATGTTCCGCGGTGGAGGATGTTGGGGGCTTGGATTGTATTTTTCGCAGAAATTCGATGATGTACTGGGTTGGTACTTGAGGCATTTTCGATCTTTGGGTTTGGCTCGTGCTCGGCTGGGCAATTTGAAGCGTCGTATCTGTCGTTGGTTGGATTCCTATGTTTCGGCGGTGGAAGATGTTGGGGGTTTCAAGTCAATTCTTTCTTCTTTGTAAAACACACACGTTAGAACATTGTCTTGGCAAAGACATAAAGAAGTACAAAATTAATCAAGATTTTTATTTTAATTTCAGCAGCATCAAATACAACGCCGCTCGAATATACTCGAGTGCGCACGGTTTGGCCGGCTTTTGCGCGCCCGAATATACTCGAGTGTGCAGGTTAAGGGGTCAAGAGCTCTGTCCACAATTCACCCAATGCTCTATTCCCACATACTCGACCACCCAGTAGACGAGTCCTGCGTGCCGAACACAGACGTGAAACCGTCCTATATTGACTCCTCATCACTCGTTAACTCCTCAATGTTCGAATCGCCATCAAGCTTATTGACGCTTGCATAGGGAATCAACTTCTCGCTACTCGCTTTCTCCCCCCCCCCCCCCCCCCCCGCCCCTCGCCACCATTTCCCACCTCTCCACCTAACCTCTTGTGTCCGAGTCGGGGTCGCTTTTAATTTTGACGTTCGTGTCGCACGATGCGCGCATCGACGACTCTCAGGAGATTTACGATGCCGAGTAGTCTGAATAATTTAACGACCGAGTCGATGCTCGAGACGGACTTAGATGGGAATCGCACCCTGAAACATATTTCCGCGTTTTTCGTCGCCGATCGTCGAACGTTGCGCGAGAGGTACGACGTTCGATCTTTCGGCGAATTTGGTCAGTGTTGCACTTGTAACTACTGAACTTCAATGATTTTTAACTGAAAAACATTGATTTTAAGTAATCAAGCTAAAGATGACATGATTTATCATATTAAAGTTGCAAAAAAAGATGAAACAAAAATTGGAAGTTTTGTAGTTACAAGCATAACACTGAGCTATACATTCGCTCTAACTTGACATCAAGCAGCCATCAATCCCTATTCCACCGGATGCCATCCATTCCTTCGGCGCGCGTCAGGAGTCACAATTTTCGCACCGATTCGAGCGCAATCCTCCGCGCCCAACCTTATCCCGGATTTAACTGTCCAAAAAGACCCGATCCCAGATGCCACCTATCCCTATAGACACCCCGAACGTATAACCCTCCGCAATCTTCGTCACGCGAGGTGTCAGGTGCGAAAGACGCTGAACCCGAGCTGCGACCCAACCGGAGCGATCTCGTCGGTCCGGGCAAAATTTTCGTCCAATTTCTCGATAATCGCCGGCGAAAGTGTGAACGATATCTGCCGCCCGAGGCGTACCTACACCTTCGAAAATTAATATTTTGTTATCCCCCACGATTAAGTACGTCCCGGCCGGCCAGCTCCGAACAATTTGCGCGCGCGCGCGCGCGAGCATCGGCCAAGATGCAAACTGCTCGCTCGCCTGTATCCGTGCGATGTAGCCTGGAAGGGGGTCAGGAAAGACCCGGCGAGAGTCGGGGAACATTTTTCACGGTTATTTCTTCGATCCAGCTGCGAAACGATTCGATTGCCGGCTTCCGAAGGACGTTAAGGCGAGCCGGATCATTTTGTCGGGGCTTTTTTTTTTTTTTTCGGGATCGTTGATAGAGGGGGAAGAGGGCGAAGGGGGGGGGGGGGAGGGGCAAGGATGCAAATTTCACGAGCTGCTCTCACCTATTAGCGAGAGCGTCGGCGCGATCTTGTTAAATGCGTGATTCGGTACGGATGGGCGGCGGGCACTTTGAATTTCGGTTGCGAGCGGAAGGACGAGAATGCGATTGCCGACTATGAAAGCGCCGCTTTCACTGGCACCTTAATAAGAGTACCCGGGGACTGTTGTAACGGGTAGCTACTGTTCCGGGGTAATGACGACTCGGGCTCCGTGAGAGAGAGAGGATCCCGGCTTCGCGCTGGCTTTGTGCCACCGTCGGATGGGTGGAGACCCTTGCTTCTTGCGGTATGTAGCGGCTTTCAGGATGTTGCTGGCTTTTTTGTCGGTGGTGGAGGATAGGTTGGGTCTTGAGTGCGAAAAGTAGCAATGGATTGTCCACGAGTGTTCATTTTGTAATAATTACATTAGTGCTAGGTCTGAGTCCTCATTATGTTGCGACAAATATACTATCGCTTCTTGGCTAAGTAGCGGCTCTCAGGATGTTCCTGGCTTTTTTGATTGTGGGAGGGGATGGGTTGGGTCGATGATTACGCTTGGTTGAGTCTTGGATGCGAATGAACGAACGTTGTGTTGGCAGGTGTTCATTTATATGGATTAGATTGGTACTAGGTCTGAATACACGTGATAATTTACGCAATATAATACTGGATGTCGAATAAATTGTGATCTTTTTACTAATTCTTACTTTTTTGTTGATGACAGACGATAAAGAGTCGATTAGTGTGGTTTTTAGGTGTTAGGTATTAGGGTGGGTATTAGTAAAGTTTGAGATGTGGAACGTTAAATTGCCTACATTAAATAACTTTTAGGTGAGCTCTATCTTTAATACTTATTAAAAGGTTAATAATGATATTCCATTCGTTGTAAATAAGTCCCTTTAGTACACAAAAGCTTCGCGCGTCATATAAGCGATGTGTTCTTTACCGTGAAGTACGAATCAATTAATGTAATTCTACTTAATATTTATTTGTATAACAGTTAATGCTATATCACATAATTACTAAACGAACTCCTATGAGATGTTGACAGATAATCTATTTCCATATTATACCAAAATCTTACTTAATTTATTGAAGACATCAAGATTAAAGTCACATCATTCATTTTTGTTGTTTTTAACCAAATAGAATGGTCTACATTCAACACTTGTTCGTTATTCCGCTGATAAAATTGGTGTCGCTTAAATATTTCGGCCCGTGATACTTAGGCTGAGACTTTGAAAATCGTATAGCGGTTGGGCGCTGCTCTTATTCTCACAATTAAGGAACCGGGATAACCGGTATTGATACCGGTATCTTTTCAGTTTAATTGTACGTTGCTCAAGAAATTAGGTGAAGATATCCTCGGCACTTACACAATTCTTTTATACCGCAATCCAACTCACACGAATTCCTTAAGCGATAAAGATGCAAATCTTTAAGGTGGAACATAAGTTCACAACCAAGTTTTTCATTTTTCTACGTTGTACTCACTGTATCATTTACGTCACGATATTGTCTCTCATAACATTACTTGTTTTCAATTTATAGATTTACAAGATTCTGGAGTACATTCTATCATACATTGATTACTGTTACGTACATATAATGTTCAGAATTTGCAGTTTTCAATTTCTTCTTTATTGTTTCAAACTTCGCAAATAAATGGTACCTACACATGCTTGAGCTGTAACCCACATGAAAACCAACCATCACTTTTGTGTACCTATGAAACGACAAAAACTGCTAACTCCAAAGCACACTTCACATTACATATAAAACTCTACGTATATGTCGCAATACATTAAATATGTCTTGTCATTGACTTCAGTTCCTTAAACTTCTTCTTTACTGCCTGCTTCTTTACTTCTCGAATAGATGATAGGTACATTCTTTTAAGACGTAACGTTGATGAAAATCAAATCCCAACTTTCTGCATTCATTAAACAACAAAACCTGCTAATCTCATATCACGATCAATGCCTCAATCTTCGTCTCGAGTCTATACTCGCTAGATTGTTCATTTCTTCTTCATACATTTGCAACCCTCACTTTTTCCACTTATCTCACATCGCATACAAAAATTATACGTTAACGTACAATGTCTCTAGCCTTGCAACAGTTCTTCCTTTCAGACTCCTCGAGCACCGCCCATAAGGAGTGCACCGTTAAACGACAAAAACTGCTAATCCCACAACATTACCGACGCTTCAACCTTCTCTCCCTTCTTAAACCTCATTTCCCTCCAGGCACGCCGCATTACCCGCCATTAAGTGCGCGACCGTCCGATTATACCGTATTCAAAATTCGGTCCCATAGACTCTGATCCGTGCGCAATTAGCGTCCGTATCGTTACTCGCCGAGCCATATTGATTCGTTAACCACAGTGTCGTACATTGTCAGCCGTTATTGGATCGATACGCTCTTATTATGGTGTGCAGGTGCAGGAGTTCGTCGCGCTTATGCCCGGCATGGGGTTGTGCGCGGCCGAGCCATATACGTAACTTGAGGAGCAGCGTGTAATTTCACGAGGACCCGCTTAAACGCGGTTACTGGGTTTCGAACTGCGCGCGCTTCTTTTATTCTTGCACTGGCCCCCCGGAACCGCTTAACTTCTTCGCGTAGGTCGTTACGCGCCTGCGGTCTGCCCAGTGTCGTTCGCGCGAAAAACGGAATATGCGTCGGTAGCGATGGCCTCGATCCCGACGACCGCGCGCGAGTCCGAGACAGCGTCCGTGACAGCGTCCGTGACAGCGTCCGTGACAGCGTCCGTGACAGCGTCCGTGACAGCGTCCGCGACGGATGAGTTTTCAATCGGTTCGCAGGGGGAGAGGAAGTGGGAGGTCAGAGGGGATGACATTGCGCTAAGGGGAGGGATGGTTTTGCGGATGGAGGATTTTTCGAGGTGAACCATTGAACGGTTGGTTCGTTTGGGGAATTTTTGGTGAGTGGGAATGTGTTGCTTGGAAGTGGAGAGAGAGGGAGTCAGGGGTGAGGGAAGAGACATGTTTTTGTGCTTTGGTAGTTGACTTTTGTTTTAATTGGATTTGTTTCTAAACATCGCGGTTGATTTATTTATAAATATCAAATGCGATCTAGGATGAGGGAAAGTGAATCTTTTAGGGTGTTACGAAACGAAATGATCTTTTATTTATTATTCACATTGCTTTATGTTTTAATTACGTAAGGAAATTATACCTAATCGCAAATTAAAGTATAATATAATACAATATAAAATACGTATTTAAAGAAAATTTCTCCACACATCTGAGAACAGAGTAACATTTCCACAATGGAGTCAAATTATGACATTTACCCTGGACGTTAGAAGAATTCATTTGTAACATAATGGGTGAAACATGCTTAAGAAATCAAAATTTGTCGAGATCGATCAGGGCAATCTATTTATTGATCAAGTTTGCAATCAAAATTAAATTTGACTATTGCAGATTTACGTTAGTTAGATGGATCTTCTATGCTATCTACTATAACAGATAAAAACGTAATTATCATTTTGACTTACTAAATATGTTTACACTTATACGTTCTATATTCCAATTTACTAATTGTATGTTTTTAATGTACTTAATTCGATTGGAATTTTGATCAAAGGAGAATAATATTTGGATAGCTTAAGGTATCCAGGTTATATTGACGATAAAGAAATTTACGAGAGAGCATCTACTTGCTTCAATGTTTTCATTGTTTCGACTGATCTCAAGCGATTCTACTACCACGACGCTATCAAAAACGTGTTTAGGATTAAATCGGTATATATACATAAAAGTTGAACATAATGAATTATATTGAATCCCATGAATCCCAATGTACTGAACTACGCAATGAAATACAACACATATTTGCCTACAATAGAATTTTCCAATTGGCGACAATTCTCAGAAAAGAACTGCGATCCATCCCAGTCAACTAAAGAAATTGCTGAGTCTATGTAGTCTTTGCACAAACTTCTTTCGCTAAGAATTCCGTAGTTTCTTCCTTAGCGGCCATCGTTCATTAGTACCGCGACCTAATTCGTACGAAACGCTGTTTTCACAGTCATTTCCCTGGCCTCATGCAAAATTCACGATCAGACGACGAACGACGCAGCCCGCCGACCTAACCCAACCTCAAGTAGAGCCAAAAGCAGTTTGTACTTTTCCGCCATTCGTTGCCCCATTCGGCCAGAAAAGAAATGCGATTGAAGGTGTAGGTGGACAACTATGAATTGGAAAATGTATTGGACATATGTGACGAATTATGATTTACTGAGTCTAATCTGCTCGATCTCAAATTAGACACGCATACTTTCCACTTCTCTTCGAACATTCAAATAATACCAAGATTCGATCGAATCCTCGAACCGTCAACTACTTCTTAGAAAAAGAATACTAAAGCCTATATTCGACGAGCATGTCAAGTATATAATAGAATTCATTTCGATATCCCGACTTTGTTTGATGAATCAGAAGAAAAGAATGTAATTGAATCTGCAAAAATTCACAACTTCAATTCTGCATAGTTTTCACTTCTTTATCTGCAATGAAAGAACAACAATTTTTCACTCGTATTTTTAATGTTTTATTCAATAGAAGCATCATATCAATAACTCTGCGTATATATTTGTCATGCGCTGTGTTCGATCGAATTGGAACAAACGGAATGCGCACCCGCGAAATTTGAATCGTTGCTTCGGAATATATATCGCTTACTCGGAAATAATCAACAAAAATTCGGATCATATAACGTACCTTAGTTAGACATTCCAATTCTGAGGAGACCAATCTCAGACCTCATACCTACCACCTCTCTCCCCGCAATTGAATAACACACAAAATTCGATCGAATCCTCAAATACCGCCGGAAGAACCCAAAGAACGTCGAATCGTCGAGGGCGCCAATCACCTAACGCCGTATAACGAGGGGGAGATGAAGGCAAAAAGAAATTCAATCGAAGCCGCGAATCGTGAAGCGCTGCTAACGGAAAAAATTGTCCGCCGAGTTGCGCCAATCAAATAATGCGCGCCCTCGGCTATTTTCCACCCGGGCTTCCGTACGTGTACACGCAACCGCGAAAGTACAATCTGTCACACGTACGAGGATCCATCAAGGAAATTAATAAAGTGACCGATAAGTGATCGTCTCCTCCCCCCCCTCCCCCCCGTTCGTCCTCCTCCCTCTATCCACTCATTGTGTTCGCACCACAACCACCTTCCCCTCCACCGCCGCCATCACCTTTTACTGACCACCTCGACCAGCACTTCGGTCTACTCTCTTTTTTTTTTGCCTCCCCCATCCCCCTTCGCTCATTTCATATGCCATCGGCGATAATCTGCTTCTTTTAATCATATTGCGCCGGCACGCGTCGCATAGACGATGAGAGACCGTCGACGGCGTAATCTACATTATCGTTGCCGATGACAGAACGGTACGGCGGCATCGAACGCTCAGCGATTTTCTGTCGAGTGTGTTCCGCTCGAAGCCATTCGTCTTTCGACGCGAGTAGGTGCGATCGGATGAGAGGTGGATTTTACGGTTTGACGGATGGGAGAAGGTGGAAGGTGGAATATTGTTTCTCTAATTTGTTTCATTTACGAAGATGTACAGATGTAGCTTGAGGTTTGAATGAGGGTACTGATTTGAGAGATTAAATGAATTATGAAGCGATTGAATCTTATTTTGAGAGATAGAATATGAAATAATGATGACATAATTACTTGGAAGATTTGTTAGATCAAATGCTTTGCGACTTTCCTTTCAATGTGTTCCGCTCGAAGCCATTCGTCTTTCGACGCGAGTAGGTGCGATCGGATGAGAGGTGGATTTTACGGTTTGACGGATGGCAGAAGGTGGAAGGTGGAATATTGTTTCTCTAATTTGTTTCATTTACGAAGATGTACAGGTGTAGGTTGAGCGTTGCATAAGAATGTTTTTTTTGATAGGTTAGATGGAATATGAAGGGATTGAATCTGATTTTGAGAAACAGCGTACAGCAGCAGATGGTAATGGCACATGAAATAGTGATGAAGTTAATATACAGCAAAATGGTTAGGTCCAATGCTCAGCGATTTTCTGCGGAGCGCGTTTTGTTCATTTGTCTTTCAATAGGAACACTAGAAAATACGTCATCGGGATTGCAAAATTGTATGAGTTCGATAGTTGACGCCTTTTTGCGCAAATCAAAGGATGAAAATCAAGATGGCGGTCGAGAATTACATGTTCTGCAGTTATTGCTGTCCCTACCATTTATATTCACTCCTTAATGTTTTTCACTAAGCAACGAACGGTATTATGATGTATTATCTATAGTATAAACGTAGGTACGTCTCATAGAAATATATTCTACGCTACGCCTCCGCAAACCACGTGGCCGATAAGTACGAACCTGAACTGATCGAGTACCAAATTTTGGTATCATTTTCACTTAGCCCACTTTCGTAATCACCTGCGCATGCAATTCCTCCCGACTCGGCAGCTGTCATCGAACAATCAACGTCCGCGGACAAAGAACAATAACATCGAAACTTTCGATCGATCCGGCACCAATGACTTTCGTCGGGCATGATCAGCGAATTAAACGTCGATCGTAACCGTAATCGTTCGGATCTTGGCCAGCGAACGATCGAGTTGGCGTGGACGATCCGTTTATTTTCCGACGCTTTAATAAAGGAGGGCGTGTGGCTCGCGTACGTTCTTCGTACTTTCGACTGACGTCCGTATTTGCTTTCGGGACGTACCAATTACATATTAATATTTCTTTCGACGACGGTAATCGTTTACGTTCCCTAAGGTTCACCACTGAGTTCCATTGTTGGGAACCGCACTTTCGTAAAAGAATTTAAGCTTATGGGAGCTCTATATTATGGACATGTCTTGCGATAAATTCTGATCTGTTCTGAAAACACCTTCAAATTTGTACCGCCAGTTACGGAATACCCTGTACATACGTATAGATTAAAAATGAAAAATGTTCAATTAAGATATTATTTACAATTAAATAGTAAATATGTCGGCCGGATGGGAAATCGTTTGCCATATGATTTGCGAGAGGGAGAGGGGAAGAAAAGAGTAGCGAGACTCGGTCGGCCGAGATGCGAGCGTCGTTGAAGGAGGGCGCGAAATTCGATTGGCCGCAGCTGCGCAGGACGCCAGGAGACGCGGAAGTTGCAGCCTGCCGAGTGCAATAACGGTCGCGCTCTCCTTTAAGGAGCTCCCAGTATCCTGCCTATAAATCATCGGCGAGATCTTTAAGGGGCCGCGCGCGCTCTTTTAATCGTCGCTCTCCTCGCCGTCGAAGCGACATGATTGCTTAATAACAATTGCCACTGGCCAGCTGCGATCTGCGTCTAGCGAGGTCTTGATTTTGCACGTCGATCTTGGACTTCTCAAAATCCTCTAAGCATTAAACCCACCACATATTAAATACCACTCTTCAACCCGAGAACCTACAGACTCAAACAAGGAGTCTCTCAGCGATAGCCATTATTTTTTAGTAAGTCTTTAAAAGTAGTTTGTAACGTCTCCCCCCACCTCCCCTCCCCCTTAACACGCCGCAACTTAGTGGCCCACGAGCTAGTACTAAAAATTATCTAAACGAAATTTGACCCACTTCGCAAAAAGGGTTGCCATCACTGCTCTACATCACTTCCCAACCTCCGCACAAAACAATACAGACAATCTAAACTCTTTTTCTATGAGAAAACAAAACTTTGCTCTTCCAAAACAAAGTGAAACATACACCCCTCAGAATATTCAACCCGCTTTCGATTTGTCCAGCGGGACGACGGCAGAATGCGGAAGGCGATTGGCGACAAAAAAAAAAAGGATGATCATCAGACGCAAAGTGGAAGACACGCACACACGTACGGCTCTCTCGATCGTGGCTCAATTTTAATAAAAGCGCCGGACAGAGAGAATGTCGTCTCGTTGTCCCACGAGTCTCCCGGTGGCAGATCAAATAATTGCTCGGCACACAAGCGTTGTGCGTGCTGTGGAAACAATACGTCACTCGTGTCACAAAGAAGTGGGCGGAGTGGCGTTAGGGCTGATGGCCGGCAAAGGGTCATGCATTCGGATTCTAGATATCGGGGGACACGGGATGCATTATCATCAATATGCTCATTTATTAGGTCGACGCATAAGTCCGTGCGGTATATGTTCGGGTCGGCAACAAATACGGCGCGAATGGATTGTTTATCGTTATTCCGTTGTTTTAACTTAGTTCGGAGTTCGTGTGTGGTGAAACACAAGCTTTCTTGATTCTGAACGTATTATTTGTATTAATTTCAGGCGATCGAGGATGGATGGTGAGGTTGAGAGAAAATGAGGATTTCCGACACATTTTACTCGTCGAGCTTTAGTGAATATTATGTGCTTCCTTCCCAAATATATACCCTTAAGCTACTTTCGAAATAATGTTTTCAATTATTAGAGTAACTGCGAAATGGGTCCAAAATTATTGCATACTCTGAACGTACATAACTGAAAAATGTTGCTTATGACAACTACCTGAAAATTGTACACCTACAACAATCAAAGAACAGTTAACTAATAGGCTCAACCCACTTTTACAATGAACGGCTCATATCCTTTTGCATTCCTTTTTCGATTGTTATGTAAGTTTAACAGAAAATTGGGTTTGTTCTTACGCATTGTTGAGCTGTTGAAATTTTCGAAGGCGAAATATCAAAGTATTATTAAGCAATTGCTTATATTAACCGTAACTCTGAACGCGTTTGGTATATTGCTACGATTGAAACCCTTCGTGTTTTCGATCAGTCACGAATGCGCTGCCTAATTCATAATAATGCAACAATTCCTTAATGACGCGCGATCGACCCACGCAAAGTACAAAAACATGAGCACCTACTCTGAATCGAGTAGGCTCACATGAAATATTCCGCAATTTCATCGTAATCGATTGGCCGATGAACGAGCCTCGGAACTCGCCACTTCATTGAACGAAGATTCTCGGTAAAGTACAGAGTAGTTCTGTCGTCCCGAAAGTTCGTGGGCGTATTTGAACTCATCATTCGTTGAAATCCATCCTGAATTATAAATTATCACGACTTCGAACGGCTCGTAACAACGCACTCAAAATAGAAAGAGGGATAAAGTTTCACTTTCATGAGAATACACCCTACGCGCACGTGTGGGGGGGGGGGGGGTGGTAGCAACAAAGTTGGTGAAAAAAAGAGCGTAGGTGTCAAGTACACCGCTAAAAAGAAAAAGTATACTCTTACTGTACATTTTAGCATTATATTGGTTTTATGTTGTATTTGAGATGTTTGTACGTAATGCTCGCTACTTACTGGTTTTTAACACAATAAATTAGGTGTGGACTGCTTTCTTTTATTGTTACTTCGGTATTATAATTACGCTGAAGTTGATGCGCGCTAAACCGGCCAAACCGTGCACACTCGAGTATATTCGGGCGGCGTTGTATTTGATGCTGCTAAAATTAAAATAAAAATTTCGATTAATTTTGTATTTTTTTATGTCTCTGCCAAGACAATGTTCTAACGTGTGTGTTTTACATAAAAAAAAGTTGATTTTTTTTGGCCGGCTTATTTAAGAGAAATCGTACGTTAAGGGGTTAAGCAATATCTTCACCATTATTATTGCAAACAATTTTGCTTTTAAAAGTTCTATTGAGAAACACTCTTTCGTTTGATGAACTCGCGGCTCGGCTCGCCTATCGCAGATTCGAAAGCTTTTAGCCGCGGATATCGTGGCGTTCAGGTATCAAGCTGCGTAATTTCGCTCGCTTTATCCGCGAATCTGCTCGCGACGGCTCGAAAGCAGTGTTAAAATATATCGGGTGGTGCCGATGGCGTACCGCTCGTGGCAATCGTGGCTGCGCATCGTTTTTGTCCCGGCCGGCCCGCAATCGTTCGCTGTGCAAACATCGTGAGAACGGCAATTCTACTCGCGCCCTAATCGCGAGCGAATCGTCGCTACCGTGCTCGCCGATTTCGTGCACGACTCCAGCCGGCGGACGCCATCGGATCATTTTTGAAACGCGAAATCACGGAAGCCCGCTTCAATTATTCTCTCTTGCTTGATATTAATATCGCATCGGTTCCGGTACATTTTCGATCAGATTGCGAATAAAAAGGTCGTCGACTGCCTGAAAACTCGTATTTGATTTCTTTTTGAACCGCATACAAATTATTTTCAATAATTTATATCGGCAGAGAGAGCCGAACTATTCTTGAACTATTGCCTTATATTCCGGTAACCAACCCCCTTCGAATCACTTTAAATACGAAAGATCCGTAACCAAACAAAAATTCCCATTGCTCTCATTCATTTTAGGACAAGCCATTTTCAAGTTCCAAAAATAGTTTCCGCCCCCACGCATCTACACATCCACACTCAACAGCCACCCCCACCCCCCACAACAAAATACTCCAATTACACTAATCCACCCCCAAAACAAAATCAATCCCTTGCAAATCATCCCAACCCTCCACTTCGTCCCCCACCCCCAAGCACCACAGAGCCTCACAAATTATTGACCGACCCATATTCGCGATCGCCGAAACATTGACTCTGCAGCAAAGTTCTAGCACGAAGATTTCTCGACACTGTTTCTAATCCACTTCCACTCGAATGCACTCTTCCATGTTCCAGCGTAATCGGCCGCCAGGCAAATATTGAGAGTCTGCCGGCTTCCTGATTCGTAATCAGAATGCGCGCGCGCGAGCACGTTGCATCAGACGCGTTCGTATTTACCTTTCTCCGCGTGTCGGCTCTTTCTCGCGTGTGTCGTCCTTCCGTACCTACCCCCCCCCCCCCCCCCACCATCCCCCTTCCCATCCCGATTATTTGCCGTGTCAGAAGCCGAACTGCATATCATGCCTCGGATATATGACCCGGGCATGCTAATGCAAACCTCGCCTGTATCGTCGCCTGCTAACGGCCTACCTTTTTTCGCTGACTATTCGGCATTCTGCATATCGAAGACTACCGAGTTGTGAAAATCGTTTTTCTAAGGTGCTCGGATTTTGGAAAAATTCGTATTCTATCGAAACTGTCGCGTTGAGTTTCGAATTTTACAGTTGGTGTGAATTGTCAGGTTAGCAAGAATGTAATTTCTGTTTTGTGAAATAAAACTCATATCTTTTTTAAAAGGAACAAACTTTGAGCAACAATTCCTCTATTTTGTTTCCGTTAAATACGGTCAATATCAAATAGCGGAAGAGAAATATGTTAATAGTGACTGATGTTCTTCCAATGAATTGCGATGCCATGTATTAAACGTGTATTTATTCTCAATTTCATCTCACGGACCAATTACGCTTATCCACATTTAAACGTTGCTGATCGCAAGAGGAGTCTCGTATCGTTCAATCAACCCACAATTCACATTGTAGCACGATATAACCATCGTCCACTCCCACTCAGTACCGTCTTTGTGCCGAATGATGCGGGTTCCTCGATCTCAGCGTGGCCACTCTCTGCCACTTTGTTCGCCACTCGCGGGCATGTGCGGCCCAAAAAAAAAATTGCACGGCCGTGGCTCGTTACGAGAAGCGGAGTCCGGGATCGATAGGCAGGTATATATGCTCGGGAGGCAATCGTCGGCCAGGTGCGATTGAGTAGTCATGATTTTGCAAGAATCGCATAAGGGAAGGACCGGGTGCGAGACATAATGCGCTCGTGTAACAGGTGCCACCCGTTCGACTTATCCGACTCTTTCGACTCTTTCGACTTCATCGAGATCCTACAGTTTCCCGACTCTGCTTTCACTCGCGGATGCCTGATCGTGCCTTATGCTGGAACGTTTCTCAGGTTCATTTCAATTTTTCTGATTTTTCAATGACTTCTTTATTGAACTCTTTGGGAATTGTGTACGGTTCAAATTCTTTAATAATATTCCCATGTAACACTTTCGATCAGTGTTTGGCTCTTCCAAATTCTCGAATCCTTCGAGTCTTTTGACTCCGGCTTCACTTAGGTACAATCAGGGATAGCTGATCGTGCCTTATGCTGGGACGTTTCTGAGGTTCATTTCAATTTTTCTGATTTCAAACTTTTTATTTTTGATACCCTGTAACTTTTTATCCCTTGAGTCGCACCCCATGTATCATTTGACAAAAAGTGCTTGTATTCGCGTATTCTACCACCCCGCAAAGTTTTCTCCCTCGAATTCCGGCTCACCCTGTACGTCGAATGTTTCGACGCTATCGGCCGTCTCGAATTCTTCGACTCCGCTTCCTCGGCGAGCTGCCGAGGGTGCCCGATGCAGGAAGTGCTCGCGAGGGCCTCGGAGCCCGCGAACGGGGCAGCCGATGACAACGGGACCGATATCGAGCAATTAACGGCATCGACGATTGCCCATTCCTCAGGCTCGCGTGACCGACCGAATCCGCATCGGACGGCATTCCCGTCGTTTTTCGTCTCGTCGTCGCACGAGCATCGCTCTGCCGCGCGGCAGGCAAAAATCTTGAGGTATCGTACTGCTCGACTGGGCAGGCAGACTTTTTCCGAAAAAAAAAATGGGTGGCTCGCGCTGAACAGATCAGTCGGCGGTTTGCTCGACATGACGATCCCCGAGGCGAATTTGTCGTTTTTGCCCTTGATTTTGCCTCGGACATGCGCGGCACGTCAGCATTCCGTAATGGGAGCAGAAAGATTTCCGATCGGACGAATCCTTGGTGCGGGACCTTTCGCAGACGTAAGGAAAATGTCTTAATCCCTTCACGGAGGAATTTTTATAAACAGTTGAAAAATATGTTTGTTGTCGTTTTTGATGTTAATAGTTGAGGAACTTTTGAAAATAATCATTCTGTTTCTCGTAATGCCGCACGAAAATAGGCTTCACTCATGTACGGACCGTTCATTTTGAAAGTGACGTGAGTCCATTTTCTGTTTCGAGAAAATTCATGGTTAGCATATTAGTAAATTCAGAAGGTTCATATTTTATAAAATATCTGGCAAACTGACAAACAAACAAATCTGGTTTCTACCAATTTAACAATATGTAGTTTGGTTATATAAGTTTCTTTCTGCCCAACTGAACAAAAGTAATACATATTTACGGGTAGTATTTATTACGTAATACATATATATATATTTATACATTTATACATATAAATGGGCTTACACCACTTTCAAAATAAACGGTTCATATGGTCCATCATGCATTGATAGATGTCAGAGTGCAGTTTAGCGTTCTGCAACATTTCCATAGCTTCTGAGTCAAGTGGTATGAAATAAGAAAAAGCAGTTTCTGTCTCTGTTCAACCATAATGGTACCTTACATTTTACACGGTGTACAAAGGATTTACCGGTGCAATTTGGGCATTTGCACCTCACTCGTAGGAAGTGAATTGATGGAAGTGGAAGATGGAGAAGGATTGGTGGAAGATGGAAGTTATTGCGGATTTTAAGGAGAAGAATGAATTTGAAAGAACTACATACGGTGTGAGAATGAGCTGTGGGGACGAATTGAGAGGGTAACAAAGCATTAGTACGGTGGTTCGGAATGAGTCTATATTGCGTTTCAGAACATACGGATAAATAACGACACACTTTTCACATAATATCTATTCTCACAATAGAGAAGTAATAATTAGCTGAATTTCACAAATGGAAAAGTGCATGGAAAGGTAAATGTAGTATTAGCAAACGGAACATCACATTTTCCTACGAATAAACAATAACAAGCAGTTTCGATCTGAAATGCGTGCAAAGATTGTAAACATTCGAACAAAGAAATAACGACTGTTTTCGTCATTTGGCTCAACATATACACCGGTATACACCAGGGTTAATTGACCTTGACCGAGACCTACCAATAACATTAGACTATTTTCTCATTGATTGTGTCCATAGCTGAAATGACTTTCGATCGAAGTACACCCAGCAATGGTATCATACAATTTTTACCCACAGGCCAAACATTCCAGCGATCGCCGAGCGAAAGATGAATCGGCCAGCCTCCCGCAATTACACGTAATTTATTCTGCTCCTCACTCGAATCCTTCCCACCGATCGCATCCTGCCACTCTCTCAATCTCTTCGCCGACGATTTACGCTCGTCCACCCCATCGACCGAATCCGGAAGATGTGTCCCGCAATTAACGACGCACGCGTCTACTTCCACATTCGTCACGGTCGACCGACCCAACGAAATCCGTATCATCGGGATTCCTCCGTTTTTCCCCGACCGACAGGGAAAGCGTCTTACAAGCAGCCAGAACGAAAAAAAAAGTGCCTAATCGCATCGCTTAGAGTCCGCTCGGCATGTCGAAATCTGTCCGATCGGCATTCCGTGTGTTTTGCCTTGCTCGCGCATGCGCTTGCTTCTTTCGGCGAATCTGTCCTATCGTCCTGGCGCAGGAGCTATCGTCGACTCGCAGGGCACGTGCAGAGCGCTGGCACGGTTGCATCGGCAGGTGCAGCTGCAGGAGGAACGACGTCGAGCGTGCCGACGATCTGTAACACGCGAATCGCGTTCCGTAACAAACCCGACGTTCCCCCCCCCCCCCCTGCCGACCCTTTGCTGCTTGGCGTGTGTGCTTCCTTTCGTTTCTCGCTCTGAGTTCATTCTCCGTCTTCGTCCTCTCACTCTCACTCTGCCCCCTCTCTCTCTCTCTCTCTCTCTCTCTCTCTCTCTGTCCTTATCACAATTCTTCTCGATCTCACTACACCAGTCTAACGAGTGTTTCCCTTTCAGTCTATTTTCGTGTTACGTCATATTTCTCCGAGTCTACTTCGCTCTAACTATCCTTTCCCTCTCTCCCTCTCTCTCTATTTCTCATTATGATCTTCCGACTCCGTATCTTTTTGACGCTACACCGCTCTAAGCTCTCTTTCTCTCTCTGTCTATCTTCCTCTTACCTCATCATTCTCTGTCCCTACCTCAGTCTAACTACCCTTTCTCTCTCTCTCTCTCTATTTTTGTTTATCATCTTCTAACTTCACATTTTTCGGTCCTTATCTCACTCTGACCTCTCTCCGTCTGTCTCTGTTCCCACCTCACGCTAACCTCTCCCCGTCTCCCTCTTATTCCATCTTACTCTGCGACAACCTCACCCTACCTCTCTTCCTCCGTCTCCCTCTTACTACCGCAGCCCAACCTCTCTTTCTCCCTACGTCCATCTCGCTTCCAGCCCAAGCTCTACCCTCTCTCCGTCCCACGTAAGCACGTCCGTTTAATTCGACGCTCTTGCTCCTTTTTTCTCCGCTCGTGTGCCAAGTGACTTTTACGTCCATCTGCCGAGCGCCGATGTGAGTTACGAATTTCGTTCGGGCGGCTCATCGTTTATGATCGTGCCCGGTCGTGTACGTGAGTGTGTTTACGTGGAAACGCGTTCGGCCGCGTGACGCTGCCGTTCTCGAGGTCCGAGCTCGAACATCGGCAGATCGGTGAGTACGATTTATCGTCGGCACGGAGTGGACGTGCCCGTAATCTGCCGGCGGTTCAGGGAAAGTTTTGGCCGGCGAACGGACGCTAACGTAACGGCGCCTGCCGTCGCGGACATACGGCAAGGACGCCGATGATTCGGCGCGTATGTTGCATCTTGATCCCGCTCGAGACATTTTACCGCCTCTCGTGTGCAAGAAAGTTGTCGGAATTGCTACGGATATCGAATCGTGGAAGTATTGGATCTGCCGGAAAGTTCTGTTCGCCTTTGAGATAAAGCAAGAGAATTTTCTCATATCTTGAATAAACTTTCTTGAACAATACAATTGCCATCAATATTTATGACTTCTTGCCCACCGTGATGGTAATTTGAATATCCAATTTTTGAATAATGTCTCATCTCCGGTGACCAAAAATTGGTCCAGTGCTTGTTCGGTATATTCTTCTCTCTTGAATTATTTTGACCTGCAGAAAATGTCTTTATACCTTTTACCTACATGTTGACTTTTCGCATACATGAATTCATGAACACTAGCAACCCAGTCTTCCTAGAAAAAATAAAACTGCTTCTTAGATTTACCTTTACTACTTAAACAGATCGCATGACAAATCATCCCCATACCACTTGTCGTTTCCACCCCTATACCACTCAACTAGCAATACTGTCGAATTATGTTCCTTACCCTTACTTCGGAAGATAAATATTTGTGACCGCTTGAGTTTGAACGGAAGCGTCGAACCAACGTCCATCAAAATCGTTTATTGCTCTTCAAGATGCTTCCGATAACTCTCAACTCTCGTTTCCGACTTGGCGGTGGATCGTTCAACTTCCGCAAGAGGCGTCAGGCATTACGTGCAGGCTCGAAAATCCGTCGGGCGGATCTGCCGACGGCATCTGCGGCCCGGAAGAAAATCGGCACTTAGGTGCGCTTTCTCGCACCTTTCGTCCGTGGAATCGACGCTGACAGGCCCAGCCGACTCTCCTCATCGTCTGCCTGCGTCTGCCTGCGTCTGCCTGCGTCTGCCTCACGCTGGCACGACACATCCATTGCCTCGCAATCAGAAGCCACCGAGCGAACGCCATCAGCTGAGACCGTCCGCCGCCGGCCTGTCCTCCGAGGAGGTGTCATTACCATTATCGCGGTCATTATCGTTATCAGGACAATTGCCCTTATCGGCGGCGGTGATCTTCATCACTGGAGAGAGGTAGCGAAAGAGAGAGAGAGAGAGAGAGAGAGCGAGAGAGAGAGAGAGAGATGCGGAACTGAGAGGAAGGTGGAGTGAACTCAGAGCAAGATGGAGTTTTGGAAGAGGGCTGAAAGTGATATTGAGTGAGGGAAGAGAGGGAGAAAGAGAGAGATAGAGAGAAAACTCAAAGCAAAGCAGAGTTCAAGAGAAGAGAGAGACTGTGAGAAAGTTTGAAGAGAGATTCAAACGCAGAAAAGGAAGAGAGTAAGAGTGATCGAAGGGAGAGTTTGATAGACAACTCAAAGTAAGATAGAGTGAGAAATGAAAGAAATCAAAGTGATGTACAATCAGAGGAGAGAAAGAGTTCAAAGGATCAGAGGACAAAAAAAGGGAGGAAGCGTGAACTTAAAACGAAATAGAGAAGAAAGGGGAAACCCAATAGAGCGTAGAATGATTAAAATGGAGAGAGTTTGAGAGAGAACTTAACGCAAAATAGAATCAAAAAGAAGAGAGAGGCTGAGAGAGACCTCAAAGTAAACTATAATGGCAGAAAGTTAACAGAATAAGAGTGAACTTGAAGCCAGATAAACTGTGAGAGAACCTACAAGATCCAGTAAGAGAAAAGAAAGAGGCAGAGCGTGCTCAAAGGGACATACGGCGAAAGAAAAGGGAGAGTGGACGGCGAGCTCGAAGGAAGGCCGACCGAGAACTGAAACGCAGGCGAAGGAAGAGAGAAGGAGAGAAAGAGAGAGAGAGAGAGAGAGAGAGAGAGAGAGAGAGAGTGAGAGAGAGAGACGGAGATAGCGGAAGCTCGGAACGTCTCATCATCCCCAGTCTCGCGGAAATCTGACAACGGCCGCGCCCGGCGCGATAACGGCCTAATAAAGCCATAACGACAACGTGGCAACGCCGCAATCGGTTTAATCGCTGCACACGACGCGCACGAGGAATTAATAAAAGGGCGCTCGCGAGCGCGCTCGCAGCAGCGGGCCCTCGTTTTCGGTAGGACGGCACTTTTTTTCGATCGCGTCCCAGGATTCTTCTCCTTCCCCCCTCCCTCGTCCCATCCCACTTGCTCCCGCGGGAAGATCCTGGCCGCTTTAAGTCATCCGGCTATTAAGTCATCAGAACATCGTGCCTGAGAGACGCTCGTTCGGTCTTGATCTGACTGATTGCGCGTAATTAATCAGGTGGCACACAAGGGGATGGGGGGTGGGGAGGTATGAGGCAGGAAATCGTTTGTTCGACAAGACCTGGCGTGCGACGCTTTTATTGGCGGGCTAATAGGAGCTTTTTTTCACCTCGCGAGGTGTTGTTGTTTCGTTCGTTTCGGCAAAATTGCGTGCCTCGCTCGAGCGAATTAGACTGCCTGCTTATGGAGATGAGAGGGTCTGGAGGGGGGATTATGTGCAGCGTGCGAGATGGGATGTGAGGATTAAGCGGGTATGTTTACTGCTCGCGCATTTCTGTGGGAGATTGGGAGACTGCTGCAGAGCTTTCTGTAGTGGGAAAAGGATTGTGCTGAAAGTTCTCCGTCCGTTCCGTGCTAGGAGGATCGTTTTGATTAGGGGTGGTATGTCTTTACGATTGGCTCGTCATAGGGTAGCTACGATCGTTCATTCGTAGAAATATTTTCATTGATAATTCGGTGCAGTCGGTATATTAGTATATTTATGTTTTATTCGGTGCTGCAAATAAGCGTGATATCGTATTATGAGATAAAAAGATATGAGAGTACGATGACTTTTTGTTAAACTTTGACATAGTGTTCAACCAATCTGCGTTTCTGATCATATTCACTATTTACGCACGGCGGAAAGAGTAAGAGAGAGAGAGAGAGAGAGAGAATGAGCATGCTTGAAGGAAAAAATCGAGAGAGGGATGGACGATGACAGTGAAAATGGAAACGGAAGTCCGATTGGAGGAAGAGCAGGGCAGAGAGAGAGAGAGAGAGAGCGTGCGATTTAGAGTAGATGTAAGGATAAATCCCGATATTATTCCCGATAGATGTGGCCAGCCCTCGTGGCCAGGCAATGCGTCGAAACGAGAATCGGGTGCTCATACGTCGCGACACTGCCGACATATAAACTTTCGGTGTTTGTAATTAAGCTGTCGATTCGCGATTCGTCCGCCATCGATTAGGCGCCGGCTAATTGAGAGTCGTCCGATCTGCAATTAGCTTGGACACTCGGCCCATCCAACCTTTCCCTTCCCTCTACCCCCCCTCCCTCCCCCTCCACTCCATTTCCTCGACAAGATCGTCCTTTCGGCGAGTAATTCGAGTTTCGGAATGGCAATTAAACGCGCTTACGCCGCTTATTACGGATGAAATTGTTTTCGAACGATACGACGCCATTGGGTGACGCTTGTAAAGAGTCCGGAGGGTTGCCATTGATGGGCAGGTGAGTTTTTCTCCGGGGATGAGGGGCTAATCAATTTTGAGCCTCAGAGTCGCGTAATGCGACCGATCGCTGGCTGGATAAATTAATAGGTATCGTAAATTGCTACCGGGTTAATGTACTCTGATTAGGAAGTGGTGCGATGGAAGGGGAGGGGGGGGGGGGACAAAACAGAAAGGTGAGGGGAGGGGCAGTGCTGGTTATGCTGGTTAGCGTGATGTAATGCGATCTTGAGGGAAAATAATTATACCACTTTTATATAATTTTTTCTATTTTTTATGTTTTATTTATAGCGAGGTTGTAATTATTTTAGTTGCAGGAAAATGGAACTGTGTTGCGGTTCGAAGCGCTTGATGGATGTTGATGGGAAGTTAATGTACAAGTATTTATGAGGTATCAGGTTGGCAAGAGAGTAATTTTGGTTTTGTGAAGTGAAATAGGACTGATATTTTTATACCAAGAATATACTTTAGTCCACAATGTATTTTCACTTTTGTTCGACGATTTTGTTGCCATAGTTCTGGGTAACTTTATAATTACACGCTTGTAAAAGTTTTCGTTATTATCAGAAAAAAAACTAAACGCTATGCACGTTCGAAAATGGAAAATATTTGGTTGCCAGCCCATTATTTATGTTTGTTGAAACATAATGCTTCGCTCGAAGAGTGGTTGACATGTGTACTTCGATCAATTGAAAAACAGACGTACATACATTGAAAATGAGATTACTGCACAATTTCGAACTGTAAACCCTGTAAAATACGTACGTCGGTTGCCAGTTAAGAATCGTTAAGTGTTCCCGACACATCACACCGTACGTGACTCAATCCATCAAAAATCAGAAAATTTTAAATTCAAAATTGTTAAAGTAAAAAAACATCTAAGACTGTAACAGAACGATTCCTAAACTGTGATCCGAAAAACAGCGGCATTAGTAAACCGTAAGAGGTTAACAATTGAGAGAGAAGATTAAACAATTGCTAAGCAATCTGTATCGTCGTCTGGCAATGCCTTAAGAGACCGCAAAAATGATTGCAGTTCACCCTGCTTACCCCTCCGCCCCTCCCCCCTCCACCGTGCCGCCGGTCGGCGCCACGCAAATAAAGAGGCGAGGAACAGTTCCCAGCTGATGTTCCCGCAAATCGTCTATCATCATCCCCCCCACCCCGAAGCTACCAACTGCCAGTCCGGTGCCCGGCAAAAGGGGCGGCGGGGGGGGGGGGGGGGGGGCACGTTCCCGAGAGTCCGAAAATCACGGCCCCCGTAGAAGGTCCGTTTTTGCGACGTCCATATGCGCATCGGGCCCCGGCCTTTTGGGCCGCATAGGAGAAGGAAGAGGAAGGGTTCCTTGACCGCAGTAGGAAGTTCGCCCGAGATCGGTATCGGTCCCTCGAAGAGAGAGGGGGAGCGGAAGGGGCCCGAATCGAGCGCGAGGTAGGGGAGGAGAAGAGGAGGGGTGGCAGAGGTGCTTGGGAGGGGAAGGTAGGGCGACGGACTCCCTGAAATTAGCTTCCCGCCGAACGGGACGGGATTCGGTCCCATTAAAGGCTCGAAAGAGAAGGACCGGACTCGATCTCGCGAATTGCCACTCTCGCTTTCGGTGGAAAATTATGCGAGGGAGACGCACTTTCTGTCACCGTTATCCGACGTGTCCTTCCGAAGGACATTTTCACTGGCTCGGGGGTGTGTTCGTGAGGTGGATGATCGATTTACCGGGAAATAAGGGTTTAATAACGTAATAAGAGTGATAACGTACAGTGGAGGGAAAACGACAGTTAAGCAGGTAGAGATTTATAGAATAAGCGGAGGGAGTAGACTTTAATGATAGCTTACCAATTTCTTGCCGAAATTGCAGGGTCCGATAGATTGCTACCCCGCAGGGCACGCGCGTCGGACAAATGAAAATCGCCCAGGCGAGATTTCGAGAAAATGAGCGCGATATCGTGTACAGCCACCCCGAAGATGCCGGAGAAGCGAAGCGCGGAGACGCAATTCGCTCGCAGCTACGCGCCGGCGATCCGCATTAAGTCCCAAGCGCCTCTTTAAAAAGCCACGAGCGGCAAAAATAAAGCGACGTGCCCTCCCCTCCCGTCACGCGGCTCCCCTCGCTCGCGAAACGCCTCCGAAGAGGAGCACAAAGCAGGCGCGTCCTTCCTACCGCCCGCAATTGTTACTGCCGGCCGTATTTTAGCCCTCATTACCCTCCACACCTAACCGTGCCCCCTCCCGATAATCTCTATTAACGGTTACCTAGTCGGGAGGCCGGTTCCTCCGAGCGTCTCGACTCGCAAAGTTCGCCGACCCGCTTCCCCTCCCCCCCTTCCTCCTGGCGAGCCTCTCGCTCTGTCTCTTTCAGTCTCGCGCGCGCCTCCGCCGTGCTTTGCGGAAGATCGGATTTGTCAGATACTCGGGAAGCGGGTGGCCGCGGCGCGCGAGGAGTGGGGGACTGCGCAGCGAGCGCGGCCGGTGAGGAGTGGGGGAAACGCCCGCTGGGTGGGGAGCGAGGAGCGCGATAGGGGTGGGAGAATGGGGCGAGCGCTTAAGTGGTAGGCACCCGGCTGCCGAGAGGCCCTAAGGGCCTGGGCCGAGCAGCTGTTTTCGGGTGCGATGACACTTGCAGCGCACCGCGCTCGCCCGCAGCGAGGAAAGTGCAACGGGCGCCTGAGCGCCATCGGGCTCCAGCAGGGCCCTGCAAAAACCGCAGAAGGGCGAGCCCTCAATGGGCACGTGCCCTTACGAGTCAATTCACTCCGGCGGGTTATTCCTGGACGGCCCTCCGGCTCGCTTTCCAGCCTCCGGAGAGTCGGCCGGTGCTCCGCGGTACGGGACGCCAGATTTTTGGACATTCGGCGGAGTTGGTTCGGCTCGCTGAATGTTGAGAATCTGGGTGCCGGAGGTTTCAGGTGATAGGGGCGAAGGAATGTATGCTGCTGGGATGAGGAGGCTGGTTAGATTATTGGATGATTGATGATAAGGGATTTATTCTGTCAGTGATGAGGCTACCTTTTAGTCTATTGGGAACTACTATCATTAGTTCATGAATGCGAGATTCTAGATTTGTTATTTGGATTCTTGGATTTGTTCCACGAACTCTGTTTGTTTGTTTGTTTGAGACTGGTATGAGAATTAGTATACCTTAGAGGAGAAGCAGCATCATTATTGACGGAAAGTAAAGGTTCAATCGAAAAGTATAAGAATACTATTAAATTGTGCAATAAAAGATTTGTTTCTTACATTGATAATCCTCCGAGAGTTTTTCAACATTGGAAGGCATAGTTAGCTTTTAAATTTTGTCCTTCGAGACGAATACATCTGTTTATTCTTTGAAAAAGCTATCTGAAACGAGATACCTCACAAATTACAAGATTAAAGGATATTTTCTTATCCTACTGCATACGAACTAAATCTTGATATAACACATAAATCCGAAACACGTTGCGGCAAAAACCATGTCACCTGCGCCAAAAACATACCACCATCCCTAAACTCAGTCACCCTCATACTCCGAACATCTATCTACCTATCCTCATCAAAATCCTTAGACAAATTCAATCAATTCCTTACCCTACCAATTTTTCCCGCCGACTTATAAATATTTCTCAGCGTCATCATTTTCACCTGTCCCAAAAACACATCACCATCCCCGAATTCACAGACTCTACACTCAAGACTCCCACCACCGAATCTCAATTGAAGCCAGGAACCAATTCCATGATCCAACTACCCATCCTTACAAAGATCCTCAGACAAAGCCAAGCGTCCACCAATTCATTACCCCCAACCATCCCTCCTCCCTCCCACCCCCAACGAACTCACCCCCATCATTAACAATTCAGCCGTCCGCTCGCCAACCCTCGCGGAATACATAATCGTAGAGGGTACCCTCTCGCGACGGAGAGTCCCGCGTTGTTTGGCCTGCCGTTTTTAATACGATTCCATGCCGAGCAGCGTTCAAAGTCGGCGAGCATGGCTGGGCAACAACGGCCACGCCATCTTTATTTACACTCGGTGTCGTGTTACGCGCTCGTGATCGCGAGAAGCGCCATTTATCTTCGCAGCTTTCCGCACACCACCCTGGTCAGTTGAGTGTCTCGATCGGCCGTCCTGGCGTGCGCGCGCGCGCGCGCGCGAGCACCCACGAGCGCACTATAGATGACTATCGGGACGAACAACGCGAGTTACTCGCCTAATCAGCGATGACCCAGTTCATTAGAGGACGTTAAACAATTTTCATGCCGAACGAACGTCGGCCCTTTTCCTTTTGACGCTTCTAATCGCTCGTCTTCACGTATGGTCGAGTATCAGATCGTCGACGCTTTTCTGCTCTTTTTTTATTGGTCGCCGGAAGGGTGGGTGGTGCGGGTGGAATGTGGGAGATGAGGACTGATATGGAGGGTTGTCGTAGGGTCGAGGAATTGTTAGGGGGTGAAGGATGGGGGTGGTTTTTAAACTGACTGTCTTTGGATGGTTGAGTCGAAGGTGTTGGAATGTGAAGAGTGGGCGCGATTTCGGGGTTGATTGTTCTTGCTCGTTTGTTTTGGGGGCGGTATGAGGTAGGGTTGCAGTGCACGTAGATTGACGTAGAAGCATATCGATCTGGAGTGATTTGTGTGTTGACTGATGTTCATTGAGTGTTTTTTCTCTGATATTCAATCGTGTAAATTCGTTACATTTAATACGTAATATCTATGCTTAAGTATCTAAAGCTGCTTTACTGTACAGACAGGCTATTTTGTTCCTTAACATTTGCATTTCCAATTTCAAGATATCGTCTTTCCTTACAATTACATTCCTTACCTAGCTATGATGTATCCATTAAAATAGATTGAAACCTCAGATAGTATAGAATTCACAGAATAAGATTCCCTAATTGTGCTAATTTAATAAACTACTTTCCATTCCGAAGAACTTCAACAGTTACCGTAACGTTATTCAACGTTAAATGCAACTTTTTTGTTCCTAAAAGTATTTTCTATTTTTAGAAAGAAACGACTTTTCACTCCAAAACTTTTATATTTACCTCCCACAGTACAATTTTCTCAAATTCAATCTTTTTGTTCCTAAAAATAATTTCTGTATGTCGAAGAAAACTACTTTTCGTTCCAAAAACTTCCTAAGTACAACTTTCAGAACTCAACGATAAGTCCAACTTTCATACACGCAAAATCAATTTCCGTTGCGCAAAAAGGGACAATCATTCGCTTCGAAATACCATTTTTTCCTTCACCTATCACAGTTTCCCTAAACGACACGTTTCACGCCCTACATCCAACTTATAAAAAGAAAATTCCGTTTTCGGAAGGAAGTAACCTTCATTCCTCTGTTTGGCTCCTGCCGCACACCGTTTCGAAAAACAGATTTATTCATCCTCCGTCCTTAGGAAAGCCAACGCCTCGCCCACGGTCTGGTTTCAGATACGAGGATAAGGATTAGGTATTTTTCGAAAGGGCCACGCGGGAGCATCCTGGGCCCTTCGGACGAGTAACCCCAAACCTCGGCAGGATTTTCAGCTGCAGGTGGTTTGCCAGCATGCGAACGTATGAATAGAAGACGAACGGGTGTATCCACTCACAGGTGAACACGCACGTGCACACACACGTGCGATCGGTCGTGGAGTTTGTGCATGGGTGACAGCGTCTCTCGCCGAGAATCGAACAGATTTCTCGATTTCACCCTCGACGAACCCCCACAAGATATCAGAAGGCTAAATCCATCAATTCGACTTTTTAAATATTTTCAAAATTGTCAACTCACTTGGTAGGGTCGTAACTTTTTTTATTTGTAATAAATTTCGCAGGTAATACAGATTGACTTCGTTAAATGACAAAATTTTGTTGGTCGTCGAATAACGAATAATTTATTTCGGAAGCCAGAGATTAGTTCCGTAGTCTAATGTAAATCTTTGTAATAATGAAAGTGACGTTCTCAAGTGTCAGTGTTTGAGAACACTTGCAAAGCCTTTCGCGGATTCTATTATTAACGGAAAAAAAACGATTAATGAGTTAGAAGTAAATTAGCTTCTAAATCCACTGGAGAGAATTGGCAAGATCAAAACTCTAGGACATACAATTTACACATGACTTCAATCAAGATTCAGAATTTAGAGGCTTAATATAAAAAACCAGGAACGGGCTGACCACTAGTTCAAACGAATATAGTCTAGCCTTTGCTATATTCTATAGGTAAAACTGTGACGAGGAAAAAAAGGAAAGATATGATAGATTTATTAAAATTTATTCTTCCTATTAAACGTAATTCCGACAAAAACTTAAGAATAAATCGATATGATGACCCGGAAATACAGTACCCGAAGAAGTCATCTTTATATTGCTCGTGAATCAATAGCAAACAACAATATATTGTAAAAGAAGCTACATTTTATTTTAGCGAAAAACAGTTGTCATTATATTCAAATCAGTGATATTGCAAACAATAGAATACATAAAGTCTGCACGACATTGTTTTGTACATGAAAGCTAGTTAAATTTTTTAATTCCACGCAGTGTACTGCCGGAGCACTCAAAATTGTCGAGTTACTTCGAATAATTTGTTATCCAACCCTCTTGAAAGAATGCACCCTCTCAGAAGGCACATTCTTTCAATAAGCAGCATTCTGCGAACGTTACAAGAACGGACCCTCCTCTTGTCTTATTACACACTCCCGTGTCATGTGGTTCTATTTGATGCCGCGTTAGTAGCGATGGGATGAAGTGCGTTGTGAGTACAAGCAAATCTAAGTCGTCGACAGCAATCTTGAGAAGAATAAAACACGTTCAGTCTCTTTAGTCTCCAGGTATACGTCTCTTTTTGGTTAAATAGGCATTAAAATGACCACATTGATACAATATTTACCCTGAGTGTACTGTTTAATGCGTAACGTACCGTTTTAAAGCTGATATTAGGTACAGTTTATTAGATATAGCTTGACTTAGACTTACACGGTGAATATATGCGGTTACATGGTTTTAAATATTATTATTGACTCAAAACAAAATTGTCTAGTTTCTTTTTATTTCGTTTAACAATACATGGAACATTTTATTGTTCTCTGTCACATTTGCCAACAATGATAATCGTTGCTTCTATCATACAACGAAACAATCATAATCCAAACACTTTACATGGACAAAAACTAGGCTCTTTTATCGTTTTCCGTCAGACTTTTTGCGGACTTTATTTCACCCGTCCATTAAATTAAAAATAATCAGTTGTAAGAAAAATTATTGTTAAGCGATAGCAATGACATTAGTAATGATGAAAAAATAGTTCAATACAAACATCTTTTGACATAATACAATTCAATTGCAATTTAATACATTAGTGTTCCTAATAATTAATATATAATCATATAATAAATAATAATTATTATATATTCAATATATACAACATACAAAACAGTAACTATATATGAATATACTGTGCATCGTATATTTATTCTCAATTCTCGCGCCATCCTCGCACCCATCCCTACGCGTTAGCCCTATCTCGCCGGTTATTAACGCGACCGGCCGGTCCCTGGCTGTGTGCATTGGGCCCTTTCGTGGGCCCGGGCCCATCCTCGCCGGGGCCCGCGGGCCAACTGCTGCGCGCGAGGGCCGCAGATTCGCCGATGCGGAGGATGAACTCGGCAGGAGCCACGCGCCGGCCCTTATGGGCCTTATGGGCCTTACGGGGGTAATTAATACTGCAGACGGGGTGTAACCGATCCCGAACGCCCCCGCGTCCGTTTCTCTCCTTCTCTTTTTCACGCACACTCACACACACACAATCGACCCTATCCTCACACCTACGCTCACCATCGGCCCGCTCCTTTTTTTTTTTTTCCCCCCGGACATAGTCTTCACGGAGGCCGTATGGGCCCTGTAATAATTGGCACGTGCAAAAAGGGGCTCAGCTAGTCGGCCGCTGGCGACGGGTTCGACGAGTCAGTGATGCGCAAAATTGAACGGGCCCCATCGGTGAGCCGCGATTAATTAAGCCCCCCCCCCCTCCACCTCCTCCTCCACCTCCTCCTCCTCCTTACCTCCCACTCAACTGCTGCCGTTCGCTCACGAAAAGCGCGCGAAAGACGATCGCGGCTGGAGGGGGGGTTGCGATATTGGGCCCAGTTACGTCATGCTCGCGAAATTAACGGCCGCGAGCATTATCGACATGTCCATGAGAGGACGATTCAATTATCGGCGACTGTCACGCGGTTTGATTAACGATCACTGGGTATAATCGTTCCATTAGGGCGTGTAATTGGCGAGTTAAGGAGGTTATAGAGATGATTGGCGTGGGTTCGGCAGCGATGCGCTTTTCTTTCAGGTGAGTGCATGAGTTGAGAAATTTAAGATTTTTGGGGGTGGGTGGGAGGTTTCTTGCTTTCTGTTTCTTGACTGCAATCTAATTTCGAACTTTCGAAGGTCATTTCGGGGGATGTCGTTATGTGAATTTGGTATTATACGAGATCATTTGGTTGTTTTGGAATTACGGTGCGATCCATTTGACGGATATGTATTATTGATGTTAGCTGCTTTGTGCGAGAATATATTGTAAAAGTCGAGCGAGACAAATGCTCTGACTGTTTTACCGAAGTAACCGTTATGATAAGTTACTATACGTTGCTATTCAATCCATTCCTTTTGGTACAAGCTTAGTCACTTATGCTAAAGCGCATAGAATGAGAACAATTTGTATATTTCATTCGGACAGCTGCAGTTACCCATAAGTATACTTACAATATCATCGAACGAAATAAACTCTCAACAGCCCCCAGTAAAAGTTACCGCAACAGCGGATGTCGCTAAAATCGAAAATTGATCACTGCAAGAATTTGGAAAATCTCAATAAGACGGCAATTATCCAGGCCGCCATCAAAAAATTAAATTCTTTCCCAGCTGTGCAAGGAGCGGAGGCGGGCAAAGGAGCCGAAGGTGAGAACCACTGCCATCGCCGCCCGCAAAACGGAGATTGAACGCTCGCAAGGGCGGCGAGGGGATTATTAAACGGTGGTAATGGCGGTAATAATAACAATTACAATAATCTCGATGCTCGACTGGCCCGCGTTAGCGATGTGAGCGATGTAATGCGCGACCTTGCTCGGGAGATATAAAGTGATTTTGCTCTTGCCCGAGCATCCCTTGCAATCTGGCCACCACTGACGTCTTTATCGGGGAAGCTCGATTTTTTTGGCTATCGCTTCGGTCGATCGAGAGATCGCAGAGTGCGTTCATCTCAATGCATAGAAAGTTGAACGAAGCTCAGAGGAGGGTGTAGATCTGTAAGGGATGTTACTTATGCGAGGATTTTGAGATGGGAGGGGGTTGGAACGATTAACGGCCATGAGTTGAAGCCCATGAATGGAGGTTAGGTTAGGTTTGGCTTGCGTTTAGGAACGTAAACAGACAGTTTGCATGGGGTGTAATTGTGTTGTGGGTACTTGTGAAACTTTTAAATGTACGTGGGTTGTAAAGCGGGCTAAAGCTTCTTGTCAAGCTGAAAACAACAGACATCAAGGTTTCATAATATTAAGATCCTGGCACGCAGCGAGAGGATTATTGAATTAAATAAAATCAAAAAAATTAAGTTATCTTATATAAAACTACACAATATATAACCTAAGATAACAGATATCGAGCTAACCTTTATCACACTCTGCAAGGCCCGAAATTAATTTTTTGCCAGCCCGCCATGACGTCGCCGAAGACGGAAGAAAGGTGTATTCCGGAAATCGCGACTACCATTTTTCATCCGCGCACGAGTAACGAGGCCCCTTTAATTGTTTTCTGGCTTCGCGCAATGCGTTACGATTCGCGGCCGGATCGATTTACGATCGACGCCGCACTCTCGATCGGCATAAATCGCATCGCCGGTAGTCTCGATCGTCTCATTCACTTTGAAGTGGCGCGCTGCCGGACGTTTCGAAAGTTGCGCGCGCCGATCCTGCCGGCGCGAGATTAATGGAATCGATTAAGGCGGGAGCGATTTAACGAAGTACGGGAGATAAGCGCAATCGATGCAGCTCGATATGCTCGAAATGCTCGCCGACGTTACGCCGTTTCGGCCCGATGAGGGATGCCCGCTGACGAGGATCTCTTCGCCACCCTTTTTCTTCCTCGAGTCGCTCGGGCGACCGCTGCGCATGCGCATTATCCGCCGCGCGCGAGACACGCTCGGTACTCGGGTACGCACACGTGCCACCCGGTGCTCGAGTTATGGCCAACGTTCGACGTATGTCGTCCGTTATTTCTCCGCCGGCTCGTACTTTGTCGCGCAGCTTTGATGCAGGGTCTCTTATGACCCAATTTGTTCTCGGCGCTTGGATGGAGGCTGTTTCGTAAGTAGGAATGATACAATTTGTCAATAATTTAGATTTTCACAGCCGTAAGACGTAAAGTTGGTAATTTATATTTGTAATATATATTCTTAGAACTGTGACAAAACAGATGCCGTACTTTTACTCAAAGTCGGAATACCTTGAGTATTGTTTATTCTATGACAAAGATTAGGCTGAAATTATTTTTCGTTTATTTATCATAATGCATTATTGAACTTATCAATGTTTGGAAATAATCACGCGTTACCTTCTTCAAATATTCACTAAATTTTTATTCGGCCGCACTGTCATTGGACTAATTACACATTAATTAAAACGATTCATCACGATCAACCAAACTTTTCGATTATAATTCGAGGCAAACCGCAAAAGCTTGTTTCAATCTTGCCTGTTATTTATGTCACTCGAATGTAGGTTACGAACTCGTTCCAAATTGAGTCCGACTCGACTTTATCACAACATACTAATTCTTCATTTCACTGTACACTTATCTAAACTGACTTAACAACATCTAATTCACCCCAACATTCCATCTGTAACCGCTAAATCTCAAATGTGTTCACATTCCTTACATCCATCAACAAATGTCAGTCATCATCGAAAACGTTCCGCAAACTCAACTAGACCTACATACGTCACACATAAGTTTCACTATACAACTACCACGTATGTAAACATCGCAAACAGCTCAGATGTATTCACACTCCCAGAAAAAGCCAAGTTCACACGTTCATCAACTGAGAAAATGGACGGTGGCCAATTTCGCTTTTCGGCCCGGCTGATTTCTCTCGGAGCAGCTGATAGTGGGATCGCATGTTGCTGGCCAGTATTCGAATCGAGAACCCCGTTAATCTCATTAGCATTAACCCGATCGTCCTTCCTGGTCGAACCTCCCGTTGATCGCGAGCTAACTCGAACGGCGGCCGGAATAAGAATTGTCCAGCGACGAGGACGAAGTGTGAGAAGGCGATGCCGAAGAGGATGAAGAAGAGAAGAAGAAGAGGAAGATGGCGAATAGGTCAAAGAAGAGAAGAAGATACCGACGAGGCCGAAGAAGACAAGACGACTGAAAAGTAGAAGAAGCCGAAGAAATCAAACAAAAGCAGTAAGAAGAAAATGTCAAAGTGGCCGAAGAAGAGAATGAGAGGAAGAAGATGCCGATGTGGCCGAAGACGAGAAGAAGAGCGAGAAGCTGCCGAAAAGGACGAGGAAGAGAAGAAGAGTGAGAAGAAGATGCTGAAGAGGACGAAGAAGAGAAGAGGAGTAAGACAAAGATGCCGAAGAGGACGGACAAGAGAAGAAAAGAGCAAGCGTAAGAAGAAGATGTTGAAGAGAACGAGGAGTCCGAAAAAGAGAAGAAAGGAAGGAAAAGAGACCGAAGAGGACGAAGAGGAGAAGAAAAGAAGAAAAAGAGTCGGAAGAGGAGAAGAAGAAGAGAAGGAGGAAGATGCCCGCCCATTTGCGGAAGTGACGCTGCCTTTTGCCGACCTTAAATCACTCCGATGTTAAATCCGTCGACTTAATTGGCCCGCTCGCCAGCTTATCGCGATCGTCCGCCAATTATCAGGGCAAATAAGATATCGGCACCCAAGTCAGGCCCGAGCTTTATCATAGACGATCCCCAAGCTTGGCTCGGGCCTGGATCGAATCCTGTCCACGATCGAAATCGGGAGTCCATGTTAACGAGCCGGCAACAAATTGGGGCTAGATATCGCTTTCGGCTCTTCTTTTTGCTCCTCTCGGACGATGACCTTGGACTCCTCTTCTTTTTGAACCTTTTTAGCCACGATCTTCTTGCTCGCCGGTGTTAGAAGGGTGCCTTTAAGTAGATCGATGCACATCGACTGCTTTTACATGCGCATGTTTACATACGTGTTCGCCTAAAACTGGTCGTTAGCGCGAATCTTCTCTCTGCTGGAGTTAAACTGTAATTTCGCCGCGGGCCTGAATGTGTAATGGTGTGCGTGACATGCTTGACAAGGGTATTCTATTATCGGGCTTGCTCTGTTTCAATTAACTTCGTTAATTCAGGCTGAATTATGCGCGGTAGATTGCTTAATTTTTGTTGACCTTGGTGGACCCTGTGTGGCTGAGATGCATTTTGATTTTGTGATTAGCTGTTCTTGGTTCTTTTCTTGGGTGGAGCTGTGGCTAAGTATTAATAATCATTAAATATATATATATATAGATTAAATTTATACATAAATATATCCTAATTAAGAATGATTACAAATAATAATAATTTATTTAAAAGTTGTATAAATTTCAATCGATACATGTATCTATCCAATCGACATTTTTCCTTAATTCCTGCCCTTTCATCGAAAACCACAATTTTCTCCTCTCGCACCCAAATCATACATTTCGCTGCATCTTCAGTTCGCCTCCAAAACTTAATGCCGACTCACATGCCATTCACACGCACGAACGCGTCTCAACTGACAGTCCGCACAATGATCCACTCGCATCTCGACATCATTCGAGACCAATCAAGTATTATAATTCGACCATGCCTCGGTCCGGTCATAATTTAGAGCAAACAAGACATTTAAAATGAGCGCGCAGTCGCAGGCATAGTCGACTGTTCACGCCTGTCACAATATTTTACGCGAATAATGGCCGATCGTTCGAGGCAGGTTGCCATTGTGAACGCGGGGTGCTCGTCGTCAATATACGCCCTTTTAAGGGTGTCAAGGTCGTCTGCGCGCTGGCAAGAGTGTCGAGGACGGAAATTGGGACAGAGGCGTAAGTCAGGCGAACGAAAGGGACACCCTGTAGCTTTTCCCCCCCCTTGCGGTCGGAAGGGCACCTTCCCTTTTCTTGTTCAGGGCCCTTAGGGGTGTTCGAGGGTCACTCGTGAGGGGTTGGATTGCATTCAAGCTCATCGAATGGAAGCCGATGCGATTATGAGACGGTAACGAATACGTTTGAATGTCGTGTGATTGGTCGGTAGGTCAGATTTCGTGGAAGGGGTCGATGGAGGTCACGGGGTTGATTTTCTGGGAAATTTGGAGGGTGGGGGTTGATATTGTATCGCGAGCTGTAATAGATGTGAAAAGTACAAATTTTTATGTTTTGTGGAAAATTTGTTTATCGGTAGGTAGGATGAAGTCATTTTTTGTGAGGAACATATGTCGCAAGGGTTGTTTTCGAGATTATGTTACGATTGATAAAAGTGAACTGTGAGGGTTATTTCAAATGTTTGCGAAAAATCTTGTTATTAATCGTATATGTTTTTTCCACAAAGTTTCTTTAAATAAAGAACCAAAGGGAATAATACCAATTTTTCAAACGAATAAATTAAGTTGACTCGTTACACGTCAAATTACTCCTTCACTCTTCTCTAAAAAGCTTAGAAATAAACATGGAATTTGATTCTGCTAAAATTGACAGCAAGATTATTTTTCATAAATTAGATAATTCAATAAAAATCTATTTCACACATACAATAAATTTACCGACGACGTAAGAGTCACGGATTTCGAGAACAGAGAACAGACACAATGTAATATATGAGTCGGAAAAAGATTGCAGTTGCATCTTCATTCGTCGAATCGTTGAAGCGTAAAGTGGTGGGGCGGTATGAAAGTTGCCTAAGCTTAACTTTTCGGATGAGGCGGGTGAAAGGGCAGGTGACACTGAATGGGCCTGTCGTTGGCAATAAGTATGATCGCCTTAAACGCCCAGTACCTCACACCAACACATCGAAAGCCAGCTATTCGCCCACGCCCCTTCACAGATTTCGATTTTCTCATGAAAATATTTCTCCCTTCTCAACATTAACGTTTGTCTTACGTAGTTCTACTGGCATCTGCTTAATAAATGCTGGCGACTGCTATAAATGTTATTGCATTTATAAACTAGTGATTGTCACTTATTTTTTTATTTATGTTGGATTGGAAGTTTGGTAAATTTCCGATCGAATTTATATTCAATTTTACAACAATTTCTCTATCCTGAAGTTTATCCCCCTCTCGCTTTATCTTTTTTATTATTTGCGAATATTGACAGACCGTTGCCCGGTCTGTCTTGATCTGTCGCGTACAAGTGTAAAGAAATTGTAATAGTATGTTTTACTGCTCTTATCATTTATGGTGCCTATTGTTTTTCTCGACTGGTGTTGATTGATGTTGATTTGTAAATTTGGAAGATTTACAGTGAAGTTTATGATATATTTTACATCGTTGGTTTATATTTGCCGTATGTCACGGAAAGCAAAGAATTTACTGCAAAGAATTAATTTCTGCAGCAAGAATCATTTTGTTTCTTCGAAGAACATCTTGAATACTGAAGTGTTGTAGAGATGCTAATTTTTTCCGTTTCTCTAAAATTTTTTGCAAATGTAGGTATTTCGTCGTCATTTCTAACTCACGTTTACTGCATCGTGAACAAATCTGACACTTCATATACATATTCTAATTGAATCTTAGTCTTTCTTAATCGGTTTAT
Source organism: Anoplius nigerrimus (assembly GCA_914767735.1). Taxonomy (NCBI): domain Eukaryota; kingdom Metazoa; phylum Arthropoda; class Insecta; order Hymenoptera; family Pompilidae; genus Anoplius; species Anoplius nigerrimus. Next base: position 12,183,341 of record OU612090.1, read on the forward strand.
ACTTACACCTCATATATATTACATAATTAAAATCAAACTTTACCACTTTTAGTCAGTTAAAAATCTAACATTCAAACATTCAAACTAAGATAGAATACAAAATTCATCTAACATTGAAGCAAAAGATAGAATACAAGAATACTTGAAAGTCTCGACTCAACTCTAAAGTTTCAACTTAACCGTTCTATCTTCAAAACTGCAACATCGAACGCATTCTTCCCGCATCCAGGTAATCCGCCACCTTCGACCTTCGGATCCCTGAACCTCAACCTCATTACTCACGCAATTCCGGAAGTTCGATGCGAACGAACTTTATCGTCCTCTCCCAATACGATCATTACGTCCCAAATGAACGCATTTCGAAAAAGGCGGCGGTCACGGAAATGAGAGTTTTATAGCCAAATTCCGCGTACTTAATGCACGGATCGCTTATACCGTGCGGCGATATCGAAAGGGTTAACGAGGCTACTTTGCAATTTGACGCGCGAATGAAACATACACAGCTGCGTCTCTCGGTCAAGCGTTAATTTATCCGCACGTGATTACGAGCTTATTTTTTACGTTCGTTTAAGAAGTGCCCGCAGGAGAAGGGAGTGTCGGAGGGGAGGTGAGGGAGATGATGAGAGTCGCAGTCGCAATTGAGAAGGATGCGGGCTGAAGGCGGCACGGAAATAAACGTATGCCATCGTGTGCGTATAATAAAATCGCGGGGGGATCGTGAAATTTATCGGTGTGGATGCACCGTTATATTGGCAGCACCGGTGGTCTTTACGAGGCTTTAAAAGGGAATTAATCGCTCCGACGGCTATACACGGTGGAACGACAGTTCGGTGATGATGAGGTCCTCTCGCTTGCGGAGATTCTTTCAGATGAGATTGATTGTTTTCACTGACTTAGGACGGATTGTTCGGCGGTGGGAGTGCATTTGGGGTGGAAGGTGCTAGGGGAATGGAAGGATGTTTTCCGTTTGGATATGTTATATGTTTCAAACATAACCTGTATCACCTTACCGTCATAGTCATCAGTCTCAGGCGAAAACTTTCACGATTCTCGGCACCGAACTTCTGATATTAACCGCCGATTCACTATTGACCTACCTCCGTCATCCATTATCATGAAGGACTGGCAAAAAAGTTTCTCCCCGCCCGCTCGCGGACACGTTCGGTCGGCGGTGTGCAATTTAGCAATCCGATTGATACGTATTTTATCGCCGCTAATTAGCGTATGCGCCGCTGGGGTGTATCTCGGGGCGCGAGAAGAAAGTCGAACACGGCCGAGTCTCTGCCTTGGGCGTCGCTCGTTCATTTTATCGAATATCGAAGCCGAGCCGAGGCCGACATTCTGCCAATAAGAAGGAGGCGCGGATATCTTGGGGAAAATTTCATTAAGCCCAGCCGCCTGCGCTCGCGACGCATGAAAAGTGACGCGTAATAACAGTACGCCGCGAAGATATTGGGAATTAGCGCGACAATTTAATTATTCGCACGGCTTCCGTATCGTCCCGCGGTCTCCCATTACGTTCTTACGCTCGATTGTCGTCAAATTTTCATATAAATTGAGCTTCCCCTTTCTCTTCTTTCTCTTCATTTACTTGACGGCGAACGGCAGTGTTCTAAGAATGTATATTGCGAAGAAGGTGGAATTGTTTTGTCTGTATTGTTGATATATGCATTGGTATCAGAGGATTTTTGACTTTTTGTAATGCCGGGTTTTCATATTTAACTTGAAACTAGTTTGAAGCTTAGTCTCTGCTGTTGGAACCAAAATGTGTGTTGTTGTCGAAGCATACTTGATTTTATTTAACGTGAAATTTTTCTACGTAATTTTGAAAATATATTGGAATGCTTAGGCCTGTATTGTTTATAGTAAAATATGGACTGTTTTGAGAGTATTTTAGATTTCTCTTAACGTTGGATTTTTTTGTGATTTTGAAAAGATGTTGCAACAATGTGGTTTGTGTTATTAAAAATGAGACATGTATTGTTAGTAGAATGTTCTTGATTTCTCTTAACGTGAAGCTATCATTTGTAAATTGGAAACCATGTTGAAATAATAGGTCTCACTTGTTAGAAACAATGCGTATATTGTTCATGTAACGCAATTTTGTCAAAAATTCGACTCTTTTGTTACTTAGCTCGACTCAAATGTAAAAATTATGATGGAGTTTTGAGAAACGTGATTCGTAACGAACGAACGAAGTTTTTCCATAAAATCCTTATTAACATTCGACAAAATTATTTTCCATATATTAATTACAGAATTTTTTGCAAAAAATAGCTTTTTATGAAAAAGATATGTAGGGACCGATTTTTCTCACTCAAACAGTACTTTGATTCGTGAACACTCCGTGTACATCCGACGTGTCAATCAAGATGAAAAAAAAATGCATTGCGCGAGCCATGTGCTCAGCTGACATATTATTGACCTTGTTAATTCTCGCCTGGGCGATGTCAGTACAATTGACAGTCTGGCGCAAATAGATAAACGGCGGCGACACGATCGTTCTGTTTAGAAACTCGATGATCCATTGCATACGAAATCCGACCATAAATTACCGAACGTTATCGACTTTTTTTATTTTCTCGTCTCCTTTGGTTTGTCGAAGTATGTGAATACGTCGGGAATGATTAGTCGGAGAATTTTTTTTACTGAGCAATCTACGCAGTGTAGCGACCGATAATTTACATTTTATTCTTTTTCGGAAAATGTCAAGGTCGTTCGATGTTGCGCTTATAAATTTGCTTTGTGTATAAGAAAAACTAAATTTTATTGAACATTCGAGGAACAACATTTATCCTACAAAAAGTGTCCTTTGAGAAGGATGCAATAGGGAAATTTGAATTTTCTTTGTATTACATAGCTCACGATTCAAATCCGACTTCTCTAAAATTGTAAACATCACTGAACAATCCGAAAATGTCATAATTGTCTTCAGTATTAGCATCCACTTGTTACAGATAATTAGCACACCTTCCGCATTGACCTCTACCATCAATTCGTTTCTCTCATCAATCTGTACGTACAAATATCATAAACAATTTTTCATCTTCTTCTCTAATCCAAGTCCCACTTAAACATGTGAATATCTCTGAACGGTCCCAAAGAGTCACATTTATCTTCAGTTTTGGCATCCGTTTGTTAAAGACATTCAACGCACCTCCCACATTAACCTCTACCACCAATTCGTTTCGCTGATCAATCTGCATGTTCGAAGATCGTAAACGATTTTTCATCTGGTCCCGTGAGCCCATTCCGAGCATGCGCCCGCGAAATCCATTTGGCTCGGGGCCCAATCGGGCCTCCGAATGAAATCCCTCTCCCAAGTCGAAGCGAGCTGGAGAACGAGCTGCAGAACGAGCTGGAGAACGATCCGGAGAACGAGAGAGTATCTTTTCTCATTCTCCTCTTTGACCAGAGTCCGCCGACTTAATCGCTTTATTTACCGTATCACATGATTTTTCATCGTAACTGATTTTTTCCGAATGCTTCGAAAATGAAATCTTTTTCATTGAGACAACCGAACTTTGGATGAAATTATTTTTGATTTTTGTGCACACTGTAGTTAGAAGGTTTTAATTGTGACGTTTAAATTTAAAATCAGGAAGAAAAAGTGAATTTTCCATCTGATTCTTTGCCGAATCGAAGCCAGCCGGACAACGAGCTGGACAACAGCCAATCATATAGATTCCAATAGGTCAAAAGCACTTTGTAGCGTCCAAATGTTCTTAACCCATCAAAACTAAAACATAACCTCTATTAACCCTCGTCCCAAAGAATCTATTCATATTAAATTAAAACTTCAATCTTACAGATTGAATCAATCAAAAACACTTTACATCATACTGATATGCTTGACGCATGCCTGAAACATAACCTCTCTCAACACTGGCACCAAACTTAATTCTTCTTGCCGAATCGAAGCCAGCTGGACAACGAGCTGGACAACAAGCTGGACAACGGTCTGTAGAACAAACCGGAGAACGAACTCTCTCGAGTACGTTCCTCATCCTCCTCTTCAGCCAGCGTCCGCCGACTTAATCGCTTTATTTACCGTATCGCTCGATTAAACCCTCTCCCAGTGATTTCCCCGAAAACAAGACTCGTTCCACCCAGAATGCGCGAGTCCCACGCCCGATGCTAAGGAATTGTATCTCGTTACCGCAGAATTTATGGCTGGCCCGCCCGGATTAACGGGCGCGACTCTTTGATCGCAATTTAATTGAGGCGTCTCTCCGTTCAATCATTGATCATTCGACGCTTTTCCTTCCATGGCAAGCATGATCGCTCCTTAAGTAAACCGGCCAACCGTTTCCGTTTTCGAGGAAGAGGCCGAACACAAAAGTTTCCTTTACTTTACCAGTTTTCTCGCAAGGATTTTTCGGACCTTTCCTGTCGCCGATTAGACGGAGAGTGAGATAACTATGTGGATACCGAAGTATTTCAATCAGGGAATAGTTAGAAAATGGATGCTTAGTGGTATCTTAAGAGATTGTGGGACAGACCTCTATTTTGTGTCGAGATTTGTTAAGGTCCTCAGATGTCTGGAGTTTTTCGCTTATTTCTGTGCGTCTCATTGTAGCTATTATTGTGTGGGTTCAAGGTATATAATGGAAAAGTAACTTGTCTGAAAAAGTATTTTTTTTTATAAACGTTTTGCTGATGTTTTAGTAAATGACGGCATGTAGATTTTGCTGGACATTTATCAACGGCTTGTTTCCCAACTTTTGCGGATCTTTCAAACCATTTTGTGTGTGCGTCCAATTGTATAATAAATACACTTATTTATTCTATATATAAATTAATTACAATTTAATATATTATTGTAAGTAATAATTAATACACAAAGATATTATAAAACATAATTTAACAAAATTATTATCTACTTATTAATCATTAAATGTATATAATACAATTTACAAAATATTACTATGTCTGTCTCTTACACACATACGTAACAGTTAAAAACCATGAAACTGTACTTTTCGAAAATTCATCTTTGTCATCTCTCCTTCCAAGCTGAATTCGACTTCTCGAATAAGTGGTATTAATACTACTACTTACTATTATCCCTCGAGCTAGCAACAATAATACGGTCTGTAGTGAAAACAGCTTCTACGCCATTGGCCGTTCGGGCAGCTTACATTATCGACGGATCCTGTAAGGAGGGTTGGAAGCGGCCGAAATAAATTGTAATTACAATTGGCCTGCTTCGGAGGCGCGTGCCACGGCGCGTTATCCTTTAAAGGACACGAGTCCGCAATTATGCCCTGCCGAGTCGGACTCGTAACGATCGGGCGACATTTTCTTCAAGTTCGAACGATGTCGGACGCTCGAAACGATCGCAAAAAGTGTCGATCCTTCCGACGGTTAAAGTCGCGCACTTCTGCTCCGGCACAGCTGGAACGATAAATTCCGTAAGGCTGACTTCGGTATTGAGATTGTGGAATGGGCGCATTTTCGATTATAATTGATCCGAAAGTCATTGTGAGGCGAGTCTTGCTGTAAGCGTGGAAAGTTTCTATCGTGATGTTCTTGTGTTCAGGTATAGGATTCAGTTTAAACCTTGCTGTAGTAATCGAAAAATGAAACTGACGAGTGGCAATAATTTATATACAACTTAAAGCATATGTTAATTTTTTATCGATTCTATCAATAAATTAAAATCCTTCATTATAGTGCCAATGTGTTATATTAAATAATACAATTTAGTTCGAATTTTGAAGTTATATATATAAACTTATGCCTTAATATAGTAATACAGTAAATAGTATAGCAATATGCGAATTTTATTTTCGAGAACAGAAATAAAATTTATATCTACTGCATTTCATAAAAGATTAAATTCTATTCACAAAAGTTTAGATTAAATTCATCTTACATAATTTCAATCACATATTGCAGAACATATCCCTAAACTTTAACAGAGTACTGACCCATTGCAACAAACTGGAAAATGACAGAAAAATACTCTTATCCCATGAATCATTCGACTAAAGTTATTTTTAGTTCTCATTCTCGCCAATGGAATAAACTGATTTTTAAATCCCGAAGAATGCGGAGAATCTTTGGACAAATCTGCTGTCAAGCATTTAAATCCGCTAAATCTCTCGACGTTTCTCCCTTCAAAGTGACAGACAGCTGGGACAGAAGTCCTTTTCTCCCACGACTTTTGCCTCACATTTTGCTCGAAGGGTCGACCCTACGAAGTCTTTTTGAGATTCGAAGCTTTTAACGCCTGCGACGACGCTGACGTCGGCATCCTGATATCGAAGTCAGTGAAAAGGACGTGATTTCGATCGTCCTTAATCCTCTTATTGGCCGATGTCCTTTTTGGGAGTCTGCGTCCTTGAGTCCCTTTCCGTGCCGATATTGATATAAACAGGATAAATCGATTAACATTGATAATGGAAACTTTAAACGTTTTAGAGGGATGATGAAGATAAGGATTTCATGATCTTGATCGTCCTTAGTCATTGGCTTGACCAAAATCCTTTTCCGGAATTGTTGTTTTTTCGAGTCTTCTTCGTATTGGTTGCGATAGGAAAGTGTAATTATTTGAGAAATGAAGGAGTAAACACTAGATTGTGAGCAATATAGTTTATTTACTTATATTAATATGTATTAATATAATTAGATTATAATAAGACGAATAGATGTTTCAATTATTTCGATTTAGTATATGCAAGTCGTTATATATCGTATAAATTCAAGAAAGATCTATACATATTTACAAATCTTTGACAACCGCGCAGTGACAAAGAAATGATAAGATTGCGTTGTTTCACAAATAAAAAATGTAAGGTACCTTAATCACGTATCTGAAAAAGTTTACGCCAATGTTGGTTTGCTAGTATTCTTTCATACCTGCAGACGGAAGTTGTGTGTAGAAAGAAGACAATTATTGCTACAAAATTTATTGCCTATATCACTTACTGTATGTCAGGAAAAATATTTTACTTCATCGTTTTTAAGCCTGCATACAATATCTGTTACCTCATTATATATTAACGCAGCTGCCTTTTGCAAAATGCAATAACAAAAGGTTCAATATTTTTTGTGTCGTCTAAAGAATATTTCGATAATATCACATTATTTATGAAATGATCTACGAAGTGGCGTCAAGTGGAACTTGTTATTTAAATGTATATTCATACAGAACATTTTGCAATTATTCAAAAATAATTATAATAAGTACCAAAAAAGTTTTGGTTTTTACCTAACTCTACAACGGTCTGCAAACATCAAAAAATCTATGCTTCACTTAAAAAAATCCCCATTGACCCGCATTCTCTAGCATCTACATAACATGACATATTCAAGACATTCTCTATAACATCAACTCAATCGAATCGAAGCTGCTTCCCGAGACGCTCAAAGTCGCGAGGTTTGGAAATTGATAATAGGGTCATAAACTATCAGTCTTCGACATATACTAGCCATCTACAAAGATTATGTAGACACAACATATTTAATTTTTCAAAACTACACGAAGCTATGAGACTCGTCACACAATCCAAGCACGCTGTGCAACATCGGCAAAATCGTGTAGTGCCGAAGCAGCTTCCCTAGATGTCGGAAATCGCGAGGATGAGAGATCGCAAATTGGGTTATAAATTATTCGCATTTGGCCCACTTTTGTCGAGGGAGCCCCAAGCGTTTCCGTGTACTCGTACAATGCGCGCGAGATGCAACAGGTCGCCGAGGACCGTTATCGGGAAACACGCAACCGAAATTACACCTCGCCAACTCACCTACTCTCGATCATGCCGAACTGGTTCCCCTCTTGCCAGTTTCGACTCGCCAATTTGCCTTTTCCCCCTTTCTTCCCCTCAAATAGCCCAATCCAACCGAATCGGTCGGAAATTAATTCTACGGCATATAAAAAGGAAAACTCGTGATTAGATTTATACGGAGTTGCTGTGCAAAAGCTTAGAAGGACCCGATGACACTTTGGAGTAAGCTGGAATTACTTGTGAGAATTTTGTGAAATGTGTGCGGGTTAGGGTGATTTGTTTGGGTCTATAATGTTTTGACATTTTGGGAAAGGGGATGTAGTACTTGTAGAAGTTTTTTCACCGGTGTTCTTTTTTTAGAAATGTATGGAGATGATAGATGCGGTTGTAAGCGGATTAGATTGTAGACGTAATCGCTTTGAAAGATGTTTGAGACTTATGATAGTGATACAAGAAGGATGCTAAAAAATAATCTCTCTAACGTCCCAGCGTTCTTCGTAATTATCGAAATAAATTCACATAATGTTTTTATGTACAATTAAATCTTCGTAAATCAGATTTTGAAATCATGCACCTCACACGTAACCTTCAAATATCAGATTACATGCCTAACAACCCTACAACTACCACCAACCGGTTAAATACTCGATATATAGGTAGGTGTAGTGCAGATATTATTTTTTATCTTGATAATAGATAAACAATTCCGTATTATATTCAGTACTTAAGTATATATATTTTAGATAAATAACTCCGTATAATATTTACTATTTAATAATTATTACCTATTAAATGATATGTAATGATTGAAAATAAATTGTAATTTCGTGAAGTTATTATTTATTACATAATTGTACGTATATTAATCTTCATTAACACTAATAAATTAAATCATAATTCAATTATAAATATAGCCCTTACAAAATATTCTCACGATTACCAATGTAACTTCTACTATCTAACAATAATTTATATTACAATATTTAATCCCCTACACCTGGCACCTAACCGCAAAATAACTAATTCACATCCCCCTCAGACCTCTAACAACCGCCGACCGGACCCAGAGCCAAAACATTCCCTCGTCAAAGACTTTTGAACTCAACGAAAACGTATCGAAGCCTCATTCGTCTCCCAGCACTCGACTTCCTCTCTTCGTGACGTGAATTCCGCCATTGCATGGATTCGCACCGTTCGAATTAAGTTTAATGCCTCGGCCGGCGGGGCTCGAGGCAAAAATCCACTTGCGGTTTTGTTTCTTGCAGGGGAGGAGAGCGAGCAGGTGGCACATCCCGAGGGGCAGGACGAGCACGGTAGGGGGAGGAGGGGGAGGTGAGGGAGGGGAAGGTGGGGTGGGAGGAAAAAAATGCGCGACGCCGAACTTTCACCGCTTAATGAGACGCGTAACGAGTGACACATCGGACTTAAAGCCTTAAAGCCCTAACGAGAGAAAAAAGGCTCGCGCCGCCGTATGGGCATTTATCTTAGAACGATTATTTATTAATTAAGAGCGGGCCGAAACTTTCGCCGAGGCGAAGCGCGCATGCGCGCCGTGGGGAGGTTATGCGAGTTGCGAGGCGATTCGATTGATACGGGTTAATCCCGTATCGGTTGGATTCAATTAATTTCGCGAATCGTTTGCCGAATGTTTGTCTGACGGTAAAGGAAGGATTTTTCGATTTTTAGAAAATTTTAGGTGTCGGTCGACGGAGGGCTGTTTCATGTTGTTCGCTTGGAAATGAGTTGGAGGAAGTATTGGGGATTTTTGAGAGTTTGTCGAACGCGTACTGTCTGTGCTTGTAAGGAAGAATTTTCGGGTTTCCGGAAAGTTTTAGTATGTGTATTGCTTTGTAGATCGATTCTTTTTTGCAGATCGATTTAGCAATGATTGTCTGGAATTGTTAGTGTATTTTTGAGAGCTCGTAAAAATGAGTTATGTCTTTATTGTAAGGAAGGTTTTTGCATTTTAAGAGAATTTTATTGTACGTAGCGGTTCATTTTTGTCACTCAGTTGGTCAAAATGATGCATAATTGTTATAGTACCTTTTAAGGTATATGATATGGATTTCTTCTTGTATGGATGTGATGTATGAATTGCGGCCGAAATTGGCATGATATTGTAGGAAGAAGAATTTTGAGAGCTTGTTCGATGAAACTCACATATGTGAATTGCCTAACGGAAAACATACATCACGCGATATGTTTTTTGCTACTTTGTTCGAAAGACTGTAGGATCCTGTAGAGACAATATCTCATAAATTTTTATGAACACATAGTACGTTTTTTTGATTGGTAATATTTTGCCGAAGTAAACACAAACCTGTAACTTCAAGATTCATTGCATTCTGTTCCATAAACTTGAATTGAATTGGCTAACGGGATGTATTGAAGTACGCTACGAGCAATACAATTTTTTCACTTGGTTTGAGAAAACGATACGGTGTCATAAAGACATGACCCGATATATCAATATCGATATCCCAACAGTGGATTAAATACACGAATAGCACCATTTTTGACAATTGATTTAAATGGACAAGGGTATACTTTAAAGTCAAAATATTGTAGTACATGAAAGAATAATTAATAACGAGCCTGAGCAACAAATTTGCTTTCCAATTTTTGTCTCAATTTATCAATAGATAAAAATTTTCAAAATAATAAAAAAACAATATTGCAACATTTTCAACCTACTGTTTCGTGCAAGATCGATAATGTTTAACGCACTCATTATCGAACGATTATAAAGCAATCCAGGTCTGCCACTCCCACAAATAATCAGAAAGTACCAAGAGCATCGACCGAACCTTAATGCTGGCCGTAAGCGAAATTAACAACATTTCATACTCTCGCATTTCACCTGTCCCGCCTTAAAACCGGAAGAATAATCCAGAGCATTAAGTTGGCCAATCGAACGGAGTTCCTGCACGAGCGGAAGGCGTCCAAGTACACGTTTCGTACATCTTTCGAGTGTAAGAAGTGGGGCTTGAGGGGTGCATTCGCAATTGTGTTGACCGATAAGTCACGCACTCTGCACATGTCGATGCAAGAGAAGGTAGGGGTCAGAAAAAGTGAGAGGAAATGTAAGAAGAAATTCGAAGAAATGGGAAGAAATCGGAAGAAGTAAAATAAAGTGGCAAGAAGTTAGAAATGCCAGATGAAGTCGGATGAAGTAACAAAAAGTCGGTAGAAGTTTAAAGAAGTGAGATGAAGTCAGAAGTTCGGAGATTTGAGAAGTGAGGAGAAGTGTCAAGAAATCGGAAATGTCAGATGAAGTGAAGAAAAATCGGAAGAAGTGAAAAGAAGCCAGAAAAGGAAAAATAAGGTGACAAAAAATCGAAAGAAATTTGAAGGAGTCAGATGAAGTCAGAAGTTGGAAGACGTGAGAAGTGAGAAGAAGTGTCAAGAAGTCAGATGAAGTGAAGAAAGAAAAGGGGAAGTGAAAAGAAGCCAGAAGAAGAAAATTGTCTTCTGCTCTTGCACTCCATACCTCTCACTACCGACATCCTAAAGATTGTTCTTATCACGGCACGTGCTTGCACCTGCCTGCCATTTATCAGCTTCATTACCGTTCTCCTTCAATTTTTGCACCGCGGTCCGCTGCACGTGATCAACTTGATTGCGATTTGCAGCTGATGTTTCATTATTGATAAATTATTTTTCGTAATGCACCGCGTATACTGTAATATTAAATCGAATTCGAATTACAGATTTTCTGCGAATGTTTCGTACAGTGAAGAATGTCAATTGCTCGTAGAAAGAGTGATGAATCCGAATAAAATCAATTTTATTTTCCCTAATTAATGCAATTTTAATCATTTGCTTGAAACTTTTAACTTAAAGTTAGGGATCAGGATGTTAGGGATCAGGAAGTATTAGTTTTAACTTCAGTTACAATATGTTAAACCCATACCTATTACCACTGCTAACAGTACGAAATGTAATCCCGGTATAAAAAAACCTACAAAAACTGGAATATAACTTTTCTGACGCCTCGTACCAACCGATCCTTATAGATTTCATAATTCAAAAACACTTTGTAGAATCCCAATATACGTGACACAAACACTGTAACAAAATCACTCTCAAGTCTCGTACCAAACAATCTTATCATACTGTACTCAAAAATCAGCTTTACGAGAACATTTTATACTGTCCCAACACGCTTGACCCACGCAAACCGAAACATAACCGCTCACAAGTCCGGCTCCCACCAGTCCTTTCATATTGAATAAAAAAATTCAGCCTTACACGTTCCATACACGAAGAGCAGTTTGTACAATCCCAATATACATGATACAAGAACTGAAACATAACCTCTCACGAGGCCCGTTCCAGGCGGAGCGGTCATATTGAATTTGACTCCCATTGGCGAGTACGAATCTCATCTGAAACATTGACAGATCGCTTCTCGCCGTTCGCCAGCGGCCAAAGCCCATTTCGGCAAACGTTGACAGATCGGCCAATCCGTAATTCGAGCGAAATTCCGTCCCCGCGCCCATATATTAGCCGAACCGTAGTACGATCGGTCACTCGCCCTTCCGGTTTCTGCCGATCTCATTCGGCCGCATCTCCGTCTCGGCGAAATTAATGAGCGGCCTCTCCGAAGGAGAGAGACTCCGAGGGAACGTTACGAGGCACGTAGCAATGCTCAAGAGAATTTCCCCGTAAACGCTTTCCACGTAACCGCTGACTCCTGTCAGAATGCCGCTGTCGGCAGAGAGGTCGAAAAGCTTCGAGCCGCAGACCGTGCGAATTTATAGAGAGCTGTGTGTTTGGAATCACGGACGACGCAATTTTGGGTGGTATGATCATTTAGTGTTACTTATTTTTAGGCTTACGAATGATTGTGAAGGCTAAGATGTAATGAATAGATGTTTTTGATATTAGTCGGTGATTGTATTTTAATTAGTTGTTCAGATGTGTTGTATATTCAGTAATTAATATTCTAGTTCCGTTCAAAAGCATTTATGTTCTTGAAAATTACTTTTTATTCTTCTCTCAAGATGATGTACTAGCAGTGTTATCAATTAAGTACAATGCCTAAATCGTACGTATTCAAAATTGAATCATTCATATATACTTTTCATACAATTGTATCCATAGAAACTCATTTTTACGTTACGACATTGAACAAAGGAATATTTTGAAAATCGTAAAGACATCCGAAATTGCATCATACTTTTCCTACAGTCCCATATCCGAAAAACCTTACTTCACTCCGTCGCGTTCCGTGGCTCTCGGACCGATTACGCAACGTCCGCCGAAAGCGCGCACAATTCGCCCACTCCTCCGAACTTCGAGCGACCGACGTTCGACAAGTGCACCCTCAATTTCCCCGCAACGTTTTCAATTCGTGCGCCGGCCATTAATTTCCCGTTGTCCGCGGCCGACCTTATTGATGATCCCGATGTGTTCAGCCTTATTCTCTCCGGCGTCCGCCATGTTTGCCGGGCTCGCACTCTCGAAATTCGCCCGTCGCCGATAAAGCCGATATACCTGATCGCCAAAAGTGGGAAGGGGGGCGGGGGGGTAAAAAAAGCGTACCCGCCTCAGAAATGAAACACTGTCGCCCGGTGAAAGCTTCCGTTGGCATCGGCAATTGGCAATGGAACATTGCAGCACACGCCTTGCAGCACGCGGCAGGCTCAAAATTTCGCTTCCGCATTCGCCGCCGCGAGAGACGCTCTCTTTGTTAGCGACCTGCTGCCTTATGCGCATGCGCGCGCGCGACTTGCTCGAGAGCTCGGGAGCGATTTATTAAATTATACAGGCTGGAGAGCCGATGAAAGCTCTCGGACGCAGGAATCGATAACGAGTCTTGCTACTCGGTGCTGTACTACATTTTTCGTTGCGAGGTTGGTAGGGATGGGATTCGGTTCGAAGCTTAACACGTTCGCGGACAGTAAAAGTTTCAGCGAGGCGCAAAAATTGACAGTCGTTTCATTTTTTAATTGGTTGTGATATCCGAAATTTGATTAAACACAGTGTATAAGGGTAGTCGGATTGTCGTGTTTTAATCGTTATATACAATGAATCCTATAGCGTCCACGATAATACAGATCAAATTTTTCAACTGGGATGACGCATTCCAAATCGGACACTTTTGTACGTCATCCCTTCGATTCTTTCAGAATTTTTATATGCTTTTAAGACCGATGAAAAATGCGTTCATGAACTCTTTCAGATTTTTTTGACCATCCGTTTCGGAAATATGAATTGTCTTAAAATTCGGGCTCTTTTTTTTCGAATGCTCATAACTTTGCGAAAAATGCACCAATTTGTATCGTTCTTTTTTCACAATTTCAGTTTTTGAATGCACCCAATCCTTATAATAGAATCAAATCAGTCGCTTCAACAACGATAGGTACTCCAACGTTCGACACTCAAGATATAAAAATTCAAATCTTGTCTTCCAATACTTATGCATCGTCCAAAAACTTACATTACTGCATATCCGCAGTTTAAACCTGTAAACTACATTCATCTACTACGAATCTACCTTTACAAACGATCCGAGACTCAACTTTCCTCAACTCACACACCCAACCGAAACTTGATCCAATTCCGTCCGTTCGCTTCCATAACGCGCTCCTCACTTTGTTCCATCTGCGCACGCGCACGCGTAAAGCACGCTCTCGCCGCGAACGATTTATTAAATTATACAGATCGAACAAGATGCACGCGCTCGATAATATCCCCCCCCCCCCCCTCTCTCCACTTCTTTTTGCCGTTCGCCGTCCTTCCGCCACTCTTCATCTTCTCTCTCATCTTCGGCTCTCTCGTCGACGATGTTCCCTTTATCTTCAGTATCAACGAGAGCATCGTACTCCGACGATTTCACGCTCCAAGTCCGATACGCGGTCAGATCCAGACTGTTAATTATCATCGATCGCACAAATTGTAGCAGCGGAGGCTGATGTCGGCCATCGGTTCGGCTCTAAGGCGGCGAGCGCAGATTTGTCACGCGCCAATTTGGGTGCGATCAAATGTGTTGGACGAGAATTTTTCGATAGATACGTCATTCGTGCGAGTGTGTTGAGAATTTTGTCAGGAGGAGAGAAATCAAGATGCTGCGGAATCGATGGGAAAGGATGAATGTGCAATTGGGTTGACAGGATTCACGTTAGTTTGGGTTTCGAGTGTTTTGCTATGAGTATCAGAAGTATTTAGCTTCGGACGGTTGCTTAATTAAGATTGTCGAGTGAACTAAACGGTCATTCAAGATAAACGGTCCGTATATCCGTATCAGTCCCAATCAGTGCCCCCGCTAAATGCAGTATCAACTCCGACCGATCCTCACCGACGCCACCCCGACAACAAAAAAATCACTTAATCCACATTCTTCTCTCGACCATATACCGTCCTCCCCGACGCGCGCACAAGCACACGTAACAGCATCGGCACTCTCGTTCAGCGCCTAAGTACTCTCCTTTCGCAGCGACGCCATTAGCGGCGATGCCGGGAGAGCAGTGCAGGCGCCGTTTTTAACGGCCTTCGCATCGGGGGTCTAATTTGCAAGGAGGAATTTCGCGGAAGCCAAGATTGAAAATCAATGCCCCCCCTTCTTCTACTCCCCTCTTCTCTCTCCCCCCCCCCCCCCCCCCCCCCTCTTTACCATCCTCATCCCTCTCCTCCTCTTCCTCATCCGTTTATTACGCACCGGACAGTTCACGGAATCCGGTAATGCTTATAATCGAGGCTGGTTTCGCGCGAAATTCGCGGTTTTCACCGAGAGGGCGAGGCATGACCATACTAGGACGCCGTTGCCATAATCTGGCATGGGCCCTGGCATGGGCCCTGCCATGGTACGGCGGCAGACGCTGCGGCGGGAGTAGGCTGGAGCATGGCCGGAGTTAGCAGGAGCTGGCCGGAGTCGGTCGGCGTTTGCCGGAGTGGCAGTTCGACGGCGGTAATCGAGGTTTATGCGATTCTTGACGCTCGGCAAGCTCGCGTGGCCATCGGCCTCGATGCGTTCGCCTAATCACCTCGCCACTTCGGGCCAGCCTCGTTTTCCGCGAATATCGAACGAATTAGCTCCGTCCGATTATAGGCGGCCCGAGCCGTTACGTGAGTTATTCTCACGATTTCTAGAATGCGAGTCCGTTCTCCGCTGCGCGCCGAGCTGCGCTGGGATGAGTCACGGTTGAGGTTTCCGAAGTATGGGTGGGAAAAAAGAATTATGTTAAAAGTTGACGATTTGGAATTTTAATATGCCGACTGATTATATTGGGGCTTGCCGGAATTGGTGTCGTTGCAAGTGTATAGACTGTATGTATATATTTATTTATTAGAAGTAGGTTATGTGGCTTGGTAGATATTAGGCAGCTGCATCATAACATTTGTGCGATGCGAGAATTATTTATTTAACATTATATTACAAGTTTAAAATTTGATATTTTAATATGTTGATTGTTTCTCTCAAAGCTTGCTTGAATGTTTGTATAGTATGTTATTATAATGTGTCATGGTTAAGGTTTTTGATTTACAATTGTGGATTAGAAATTATATTAAAAGTTGCAAGATTTTAATGTTGGATCATTGATTGGTTTCTTTGACACGTCCTGAAACATACATTTTTGAACATGTTATATAAATATATTTGAGGTATTAGTTAATTTTTTAGATGGAGTGTATGTAGAATGCAAGTTGGACGATAGGTTCTGAGTTTCTTTTGCTGCCATGGAAGTCCGACAGTATGAGTTCTGGTACATTTTATAAGAGATTAGAAATGTCATAAAAATTTATAATATTTCAACCTTTAATATCTTGATTGGCCCTTTAAAGACTTCTATAAAAAAATTAATTAGTGCAGATGTATAAGTATGATTTCTAAGGACTAGTCTACGTAGCCTGGCAGATTGTCAGCAGATACGCTGTCGCAGAGTTTGGTCTCGAGAGTCACTCTCACGATTTCTAGGATGCAGAGGGGGTAATGAACGATTGAGGGTGGGGGTAGCGGCACAAAGTTTGGCGAAGCGAACAGCGACTGAAAGCTGATATTTACGCGAAGTAAGAAAGTCGGTGAGATCTTGGATTTTATGGACACATTGTAGTCGTGGAGATTATGCCTGGGTTCAATTTATGGTATGATTATTTAGAAAAAATTTAGTGGCGCCAATTTGAAATTCATACTAAAACGTTGCGGTAACTAGTATTTGAGTGGATTAGAAACACTAATGGATTCTTGGATTTATAGATTTTTCAAATTTGCAATCACGATGCAATAAATATCATTCGATGTTTAGATAGATTTATATTAATATATAAGAATTACTTAGAAACTATAAATTAATACATTAAACGAATTCTTATTGACACGTTTACTTGTAAACTTTGTATAACAGTTAACAAAGACAGGATAAAACTACTACAATTTCTTTTACACCTTTAATGAGAAACAAAAAATATATCAACAACCCATCAATTTTGCTCTTCCTTAGTCTCCAACCTTACAATTATTAACCATATTACGTATGCAAAAATGCAGCGTATACGATTTCAATCATTTTATTAATTATTTCCAGCTATCGACAGTCACATAGGGTAGTAATTGAATTAGCACAGCAATAAATATACAAACGTACCACGCTGGCAGTCAACCCCAAATTACTTCATACCAAAAGACGTTCGTAACGACCTTCAATCGACAATTAAATCACCGCAACCATAATTGACCGTCATTACGCTCAATGCCAATTCGATAAATCGGAGCAAATACCACACTGCAGATCGATTCCGTATCGATAAGCATCTCAACAAACAACCCTCCGAACAAATCGACGTACGCCCTCCCGATACATTTACATACTGCGACCAATAAATAGCTAAGCAACGAAAGTGTTCGCGAAGAATTCGTAACTAGCGATGGGACCGAGTTCGGCACGTACTCGTAAAATCAAGTTAGGTTCAATGCAAAAGCTTCTGGTCGGCAAGAAAGAATTTTCTGTTTTCAAACACAGCATCACTTTATTTTTTTAGAATTTTCAGTGTTAAAGTATTTACCTTTTTGGCATCAGCCCCATTTATACTGCGGAACAAAATGTGAAATACTTTGTATGAAAATATAGATTTTATTCCAAACTACAAAACCGACAGTACTTTCTTGCCAACCTGACACATAATAAAATAGTCTTGCATTGTCATAAAGGATTAGGGTGAAATCTGATGTCGATCTTTATACACTCCGAGTAATATTCTAATGACAGACACTGGACCTGAATCTACTCTGTTCAAATTCAGAATACCATAATGTACACTCCATTATTTCTAATGGTACTATTTCGTTTAAGTATGTATCAATTATAATGTCTTATTTGTACCTTATTATTATCCTATCTATAATTCGACTGTGTTCAACAAATACTCACAGACACTGCAGACATAACTCGGTACGCGCTTACTCTGGCGAATGCGCATAATTATTTTTCGCGTACTCGCGAGAAGCTCGAAACTTTGCGATCCGAGGTCGGCCGCAGTATACTTCGTCCCATTACTAATTCATGCGAAACGATATGCGTCGGTGCGTTTTAAAACGCCACTCCACATCCATCTCGATCCCATAAATTTTGCGGCAGCGCGGTTCGCCCGGCATTAACATAAAAGGAGGAGGCCTGGATTAAGAGAAGGAGCCCGTGAAGAGGCAGGAGGTGAAGGGGGGAGGGGGCTGGGAGAATCAATTTATTCCAGTGGGAAGAGTGGCAAGTGCATAAATACGCATCTATGGTACGCCGCTGCCATGATCATTTTGCATACGAGTCGAAAAGTGTCGTGGAAAATTTGTCAATTGTCGTGCCAGGTGAATGCTTCAACTGTGCGAATGCGACAATATTTTTCAATTATAGTCTTGGTAAGCTTAAGGGATGCTTATTCTTCGTGCGAGTTAAAAAAAATGGAACGGAAAATTTTCCAATTGATTTCCCGCGGGAAGCTTCTGTTCAGAAACGAGATCTTGGCAAGGCGGATCTAACTAAAAAACCATAAACGCAATCAAATTACATCCCACACCTTTGCATGTACTAAGCGAAACCTCTCGAAATCCTCAAATCTCAACATCAAAACTCATCGTCCACCCACAAACATTTGTTACATTTCCACCCAGCCCTCCGACACCGAAGGAAAGAAACCATCAATAACCGACCACCGTACCAATTAATCGCATCAACACCCATGCTCCTCACCCCATTCTACCCTCTGCTGGACGAGCGAGGCAAAAAAAAAACAAAAAACGAAATGCCGCGTAACAGTTCGCAAAATCTGCCTCCGGCTTGTCCCAGCCAGCCTCTATTTCGTCCTTTTTATCGGCGGAGTGCGTACCGTCGGGTGTCGCGCGTGCGCATGCGCAGAGGCTAGCGGGCCGTGTACAGGTGCCACCTTATCTGCATCACTGTATACATATTTAATGGCGGGGTGGATTTTGCATGCTCCTCGGATTGGAGCGAATAATTTATTCGCCGACGCGAGGCCCGTAAGCGAGCGGTTTTGGGAGGTCCTTGCCCTTGTAAAAAATTGAGGGAGGGTGGAGGATGGATGAGGGGGAGGGGAGGGGGGGGGGGGGGGGGGGAGCGTAGACGAGAATGAGCCGGAGAATTGCCGCTGGGAAGGGGGGCGGAAATAGCGGGCTGCCGAAATGAAATACCTCTCGTTCGATCGCGACTTTAATTATTATATTAATTGACCGTTTAAGTATCCGGAGTCATTGATAAGAGACAGTGAAAAAATGAACGGAGCGATAGCGTTTGTCTTCATTTCATTTTGTCTCTCAATAGTCTAATTTTGTGTCCGAGCATGGTGATCAGCGCTATGGCGCTTGCCATATTTCGCGTTGAAAATTGCCATTTCTTTAAATTAATATATTATAATATAAATTATGCGTTTATCACAACTTTCGAAACGTCAACAACTCAATTTTCCGATAACACAACAGTCCATGTACAACAATCTCACTCGAAACAAGTGACTTGCACATAAACTACATTTATGCCAATCAGTACAACCACTCAGAACAGTAACAAATCTTATCATAATACGCCATAATTCAGTCCCAATTCGTAATTTTACTATAGCACTCAGTGACATTGTTACATATTTATTTCCCATCCTTGTCTTGCTTTTGGCGCAGCTTTTAACAAAATACAGACACATCAGCGTTGAGAGTTGCGAAGTTCATTTCGTCGCTTGATCAATTTTCACATAACCCGACAGAACTTTCATACCTACGAAAGAGAACCAACCTTCCACCTCGAAGGTCCCGACGTGCGCGTCAGTCGAGCAGGTTCGTTAGCGGAATCGTCAAAGTCCGGACAATTTGCCGATCAAAGAATCTCTCCCTCGTTCGTTCCTCATCCTCGTCGTAACGTCAACGAGCCAATGTTATCGCTCGATCGACAGAGGAGAGATCGAGGCCGAATTATCGACGAGAGGCCGGCCTCGTAACGAGTTATTAAAAGAGGAAGTGCGAGGCGCGTGTGTTGCGAGCGCACTCACGCACGCACGCACTCACGCACGCACTCACGCACGCACGCAACAGAAGCGATCGGATCAAGTTTAATACGTACACGCGAACCAAAGCCGAGTCTAATACGTGCGGCCGGGGAAATTTAATCGATTGTTTGCTCTCGCCTACGAGGTTCCTCCTAACGATACGAAGAATTGACATACGCTTACGTGCCACGTTAAACGACCTTTTGTAATTGCAGGCACGTAGGAGTTCGTTAGGAAGTAATTTGCGTTCTGAAGTTTACCGGTTCGCTGATGGGTTTGAGTTTAGGATTTAGATCGCGTTTACGTGACGAGTTCTTATAGGTATTGAAATTTGTACGAACGATAATTAGTAATGACCTACTGAATTTTATAGGAATGTTCAGTTTATGTATGGGGAGGGGGCGTGTAGGATATAGGATTGTTGAATTTGCGATATTTTGAGATTGGTTTTACTTAAACCTACTTAGTTGATGTTGTAGTTTTCACGCAGGTTTTAGAATCCTATTGTGCATATAAGAAGAAATTTTTTATGTATTTTTTCGTTTTAATATTGAAAACTCGAACTTAAGCAAGGGCAAATGTATTTTTTGAAGGTCTGGCGCACTGCAGGTTCATTTTATGGCACGATATATTCCTTATGGAATGCTCATATTAGATCTTTATCAGTTTATCGCAATTTGTCGCCGGTTGTAAGATTGAAATCAGAAAACGTATGTTGAATTTCTGAACCTTCCTATTTGTCGTTCCATTCCGCAATTCAAGACCCTTTCTCATCCAGATAAAATAATCCATAATACTCATTACAGTATGCGGCACGCCTTCACAGGTGATAAAGTACGACTACACTTTTCCGATACTACGTGCTTGTAATGATGACAATTGATGATGAAACGTGTAAATGATCAAAATTCTCGTGATGTGATCATTTCAACGGATTGTCCTTCGAACGAAAACGAACTTCTACCGATTTTCAAAATATTAACCTAATGAGGTAGACTCATATCCATCTGTCCTTATCAACCCTTCACACACGATAATAACTAACTTTTTCGATATTATATGTGCCGGAAATAATGAAAGTACCCCAACCGATAATTTCAACCGATTGTCCTTCGAACGAAAACGAACTTCTGCCGATTTCCAGAATATCAAGCTGACGAGGTAGACTCGAATCCATCTGTCCTTGTCGGCCCTTCATACACGATAATAACTAACTTTTTCGATATTATATGTGCCGGAACTGATGAAGGCACACCAACCGATAATTTCAATCGATTGTCCTGCGCATATCAACCTGCGAACAGTATTTATGAACCAGCTTCTGCCGATTTCGCGAATAACAGCCTGACGGAGTAGACTCGAATCCACGTGTCCTCGTCGATCTTCCGAGCGACCGGCGTAATTGCAATTAATCGTCCGAACGCGGAGCCGGTCCGCAACTCGCTTCCTCGATTTATTTCGTTTGTTCGCTCCGAGTCCGGAGAGAGTCTCGAGTCCGGAGAGGCTCAATTCTGCCGGAAATTACGAGTAATCGTCCGCTCTCGCGTCCGAATCGGCCCGATATTTTCGTGTGTCGCAACTGACCCGACCGCGCGCGCGTGCTCAGTTGTACGGGACATTAAACCATGCCTCGCTCTTCACTTCATTGCGAATGGCGGGAATTTAATAATCCTGTAATCGCCGGCTGCTCGATTTTAAGGTTAATCGACCGATTTACGCGATTCGAAATGGAAGGGTACAGTTGGTTCCTGGATTCATTGTGCTCGGTGAAAGTTATTTTGTTTTAGAGTGTCCGCGATGAATCTGCGGGAAAATAGTTTTGTGCTTCGAAGTGATGGATTGTATACGGATTGTGGGTTGTTGGAGAATGTTGGAATACAAATTTTATAGGACGGTGTGCGTGGTCTCTGTGTTTAAAAGATATGTCATGTGTTTTCGGTTGGTAAGACTTTCGATTGAATCTTGCTTTGGTAAGAAGGTATAATAATACTGTCTATTGTATTCTACAAAAGCATATAATTGTAAAATATTTAAAATCACGTCATTCGATGTTTTTCTATGGAAAAATTGATGCTTCTTATCAAATTCTATTGTAAAGATCATCTCTATTCTGCTGTAACATTAACAGTGACATACCTACTTAACAAACCACAAAGCGTCCTCTATATTAAAAAATTCGATAAACTCGAATCACATACCCTAACGACAGAAGACACAAAAACAATTTCTTTTCTTCCTCAAATCATCTACGCACACATTATTTTAGTTTATCGTCAAAGAGTCACCCCCAACATCTCGCTAAAATTCGTCAGTCAAAAAAACAAAATTCATTCTCAACAAACCGACAACAAACTACACAGACAAACCTACAACAAAACTACACACACATTATTTAAGTTCATCGTCAAAAAATCACCGCCGTCATCTCGCAAAAAATCATCGGGTGAAGAAGAAAATTCATTCTCAACAAACCACGGTGCGTCCTATAAATGAAAAATTTCGATAAACTCGAATCACATACCGTAACGACACAAGACATTAAAAGAATTTCTCCTCTTCGTTAAAGCAGCTGCGGCTCCGACATCGTCCCGAAATTCGTCGAGCGGCAAAAGAAGCGATGGGAAGTCGGCGAAAGATGAATTGCTCGCGAGCGTGAACTCGAAATTACAGGCGCATGGCCGGCAGCCGGGAAAAGGGTAAAAATGTCCGTGGCACGTGCTTTGCCGGCTCGCTCGAGTTTCATTTACAAATACGCGCGAAATTGAGATTACCGCCGGACCCGTTCCCGTAATCGCGTGCAAATAAAAGGCAGGTCTCGGGCGTAACTCTCGACTCGCTCGAGGTTAATGCCGACTCGCCCGGGCGTATCGTATTTCAACCAGAAATTGCGAGTAATCGTTAACTGCCGGGTTAAGAGGAGAGCGAAGCTACGTGCGAGATCGCCTCCGAGAGAGCGATTTTTATTTATGGGGTCACATGTCCCGATCCTCCGCGGGAACAGAAACCGAACGCGTACGTACAGTGTGTATCGAGAGCTTTCTGCACTTTGGTCAAAATGCGAACGGTGACTGAACGGCGGACGTGAAGAACACAGAATGTGATGAATAGAGGATGTATTTTCGATCTGGTAATGTGCATTTTGGGCAGGGAATGTGACGAGTTACTGAGAGTGTGGACTTACGGTGGTTTATGGTTTATAATGAATTATCTCATGTGATTATTTATCCAAGTTTTTTAACAGTCGGGTACGCGATTAACTATTTTATATTTTTTCCGGTTAAACATACTGTCTTATGTCGTTCCGGTGAGTCAAATTAAAATGAGAAAGAGTTCGCCGGTAATTCCAATGTTAAGTGTAGGTTTCAATCATATTTGGAGGGTGTGGTATGATGAATAATTATTCGTCTCATTTAAAAGTTTTCGGAAGTGAAGATGGTCTGTATATCGATATAGTCGGGTTTGCAGTCTAAACGAATTAAGTACTCTCGTATCTGTTAAGAGTGCTCAGAATCTTATAAGACTCTGTGCGCACCATGCTCTTCAAGGTTAAATCGTTATTCATCAGGAATAAATTCATATGTATGTGATAGACTCAAACTTTTTATATAAAATCCTACATATTTATTTTTCATATAAAATCCTGCAAACTCATTTTTTATATAACAAAAAATTAAAAAAGAATAAGACTTTATGGTCTTCAGCCTATACCTCTCAGAACGCTGTAAGACTCTCCACTTTCAAAGTTCAGAATCCTACTTCATTCCTATATCTACGAAATCGAAAATGTTCTAAACTCAGCCCCCACACTTCAGATTTCAATCTCAAATGTTCCTAAACCAAATCTTAAAAATCCTTTACCTCCAACAAAATTTCACACATAACACTCGTACCTGAACTTCTCCGCTGTCACTATTCGCTTTTCAACCATAATCAGACATTTTGCAGGAATAGGGGTGCTGGTCGAGGATGATTTTGTTCCACCCTGTAGGTGTTGGCTCGGTGTCGTCCAGCTCGGAGAGAAGTAATGAGCTATCTGCGCTCGTACCAGGTGCAGACAGTGGCTGTTGCAATTGTGGCGACGTTCGATGGGCGTGTCGCAGGCGTGTGGAAGCGTATGCGAGCGTGTGCGAGCGTGTGCAAGCGTGTTCGAGCGTACGGAACCGTATGTAAGCAAACGCGAGCGGACGCAAGCGTATGCAAGCGTATGGAAGCCAAGAGTGATATATTGTACGACGATCGCACGTCCTGTTTCATTTTTTGCCGGAAGTGCGCCAATGCTGAGACAACGAGCGTTCAGTAAGAATGACTCCGGCGTTTGATACTGATGGCTTCCATGTCGGACGATCCGCCGGAAGAATACAGTGCGGTGCGAAATTAGACGCAAGGAACGTTTATTTTGACAGTGGTGTAAGGCCATTTAAAAAAATAAATTAAGTATCAAATGAATAAACCGTTTACGCCACGTCAATAAAGAATTTTCAGTTTTCAAATATACAATAGCGTTCAGTTTTTTTACTGCTGACGACTACGATAAAATGGAAAATGGCAAAGTTTTTTCACACTACGAAACCGAAAATACTCTCTTGCCAACATGACACAATCAGTCTGTTATATGCACGGCACTTAACGCGACGATAATTGTAAAGTAAATCTATTCCGATTACGTTCACGATCGACAGGACCGTCGGAACAAATATTCCAATTAGCAAACAGCTCTTCCAACCTACTTCCTCTGAAGAAACCGACATACATAAGAAATTGTCCGAATCTGCAAGATTTACAGATCCGCATGTTAAATTCAGATTGCGCTTTAACAATTCCCAATCATTCCCGCGTTTCACAACAACGCTCACCGTCATCCCGATCACTGCCAATTAGAAGAGTCGTTACGGGCGTCAGTGCGCTCCCTCAACATTAATGACATTGTTCGCCGGAATCTAATGGGAATAAGAAGCATTATCATGACAAGAGGCAATCGACGCCTCGACAATCGACGCCGTTCGAAATTCGAACGCTCTCGCTCGTAGAGGCGTCGGAATCTTTGTTTACCGGCACCTCTTCGCTCACCTTCGCTCACCTTCGCTCACCTTCGCTCACCTTCGCCTCCCGAAGACGAAATCTGCATGTACGGAGCGTGTAAAATGCGCTCGAGTCCGACTCCTAGCCCTCTCATGCTAATTAGACTCTCCTTTCAGTCCGGTACAATGGCAGGTGTCACTCGTAACGAGGGTGGCATCCGACGCCTTTGTGTGCCGACTTGCCCGAGTCGAGGGGTCCCTTTCACGTGAAATTTCTCAAAATCAAATTCCCGCCCGTTCACGCTTCGAGGCACTATTAATCGGCATTGTCGGGATCGGCTCTTACTCGGAAATCGTCTGTCAATACGGAGTTCGGGATAAGTATTCTGCTGAAGGGAGGAAGGGGAAGTTTGTCTTTTACTGCGCAAATATGGGTAATTATGTTTGCTTTGGGAAGGGGAAGAGGAATTCTGTGGAGCTCATTACAAGGAAGTAATGATAAATACTTTATTAAATTCATACGCGAGATGGATGATTTACGATGATTTTTGTGGGTCAGAGAAAATCTTTCGAGCGAGAAAATTAACTGCTTTTCACTTTCATTTGCCGTGTAAGAGTTTGCGCTAGTCGAACGGTTGTGATGCAAATTCTGCGTGTTAATTTCGGACAGTTTTCCTTGGTTCTCGTGGTTTTGAACGCTTTCGAAATCTTTGAGGACCCCCGATGATCGTCCTTTCTTGTGATAATGAGGAGGACCTTCGGGACGTCAGTTCATCGGTCTGTGAATTTGAAAATATTTTAGTCCGGAGCGTGCAAATCGATTCAGTGACTTTTCCCGTCGTTTTCACCAGTTTTATTCATATTTGAAACGCTGATGCCCGTAACATATTTTGCCACTGTTTTCTCGAGTTTCTGTTCGTTCTTTGAAAAATCAAGGTAGTAAATTAGGAAAAGCGTTTTGAAAGTTTTTAATACAGCAACGATTCTTCACTCTTATTTATGACAGTGTTATCATTGTCTCTGTCTAAAATAATTAAAAAATGATTACATATTAATCATCATTAACAATGATATATTGAATTATAATTCAATTACATTTAGATCAATGTAATCATTGACTGAAATTTAATTATATACAATCGTTAAAAAATATTTTCATTATAATAAATGTAAATTCTATTAAATTCCAATAATTTTGATCAAAAATGATTATTCTTAAATACAGTAACTGACGTCAAGGTCAAAATACAGCACGAAATACAGTTGTATCTGACGTTCCGGAAAGAAATAATCAACACCTACGCTCTCAAAACTTCAAGGACATCTCCGTCCTCAGCATCAGACTTATCATATCTACGAAACGTTGGCAGGATCTAGGAGGTGCAAAACGCTCTGTTCTACGAACGGAAGGTGGGCTCGTAACATGCCTCCGGCGACATCCGGTGTGTCGTCTGTCGTCGGTACGAAAAATAGCAGACACGCGTCACGCACGCGATCTACGATGTGGAGCGAGAAAGATGGCGTTTCGCCGTTCGTGCCCGTTGAAACTTGCCGAGCATCGAAATGGCTAATGGCCCTGTCGCATGATCGCGATCGGCGACGATGCGCGCGCGCGCGCACCCTCTTAATAGGCATTCCGGTATCTTTTGCGGGAAATATCGTCCTCGGGGATTATTCGTCGCGGGAAATTCCCTATTTGTCGTAATGACCCCGGCCCTCCATATTCCACGCTTTCCGTACACTCGGGAATGCATTAAACGCCCGACGTTCTGCCTGGGCGGTGTACAGGTCGTTTCACGAATGGCTGGCTCGAAGGATGCTCTTTGCGCGCGTTGTTCGGCACGCGGAGAGTGTAATGTGAGATTCTTTTTCATTCGCAGGATAAGCGTAGTGCGATATAGACCGCTTATTTTGAAAGTGGTGGGAGTTCATTTGTTCTTAAATGAGATACAGGAAAGGGTGATTTTTCTATGGGCATTGTTTGGGATTTGGAGACTTTCTGATTAAGTATTGTGGGATTTTATTTAATTTCTGGATAAAGATAGTGTGATAGTGGATGGTTCATTTTGCAAGCGGTGTAAGTCCATTTCTTTTTAAATGAGATATCGCATAAAAAAAGTTTACACTAAGTTAATCGCAAATGAAGTGATATCTCATTAAAAAAATAGTATTTATACCACTTTCGATATAATGCAGATGCTCCTTTCGGATTGTCAGAAAATAAACTGAAATCACTCACAATTTTTATTTGTTTCTTTCATACGCATTTTCACTCTCCGTTGCGTACAAACGACGAATGTAACTCTGCCGCTTCATTGGGAGCTAAAGCGAGTTCGATTCAACTATGAAACGACTTGTAAAGGAACGTACGTGCTGCAGTTGGCGAGGACCCGAGGATCGCTCCCTGGGGAGGCGTTTACAGGAGAGTAATGCCTCCTGGCCACTTTCGCCGTGTCGGGATGATATTTTATGTTTAATAACGATACCGCGAAAAGCGCGAAGTACGAATTCGCGCGAGCAATGACTCCTTCGAATGTCTGACGCGTAATTAAGAGATCATTGGCCATTGGCTGGCTGACAGTGGCAGTTTAACAGCACTCCGCTGTGAGAAACTGTTGCAAATTGCTCGATTACGGAGTTTAAGCCTGAGAAATGCGATCGTGAAATGGGGGGGGGGGGGGGGGGAAGTTTCTTTTAAATAAGTGACACGGTTGTTTTATATGATAAGTATATTCATATTTCGTGAGTGGAATTATGTCAGAACTGTAAAGTGTAAAGAGAAGTATAGACTAGTTCACAAAATTGTTTTGTGCAGTAAGTAAATCGAATTTTGTATTCATGTAAAAATCATGTTATTTTTCATGATTCCCATCAAGGTCTGGATCTTCTATGGTACACCATGCATTTATAGTTGCTACAGTACGATTTTGTCTTCTTTACCAGGTTCATGCCTTCTGGGTGAAGTGTAATGAAATTAATAGTAGCTATTACTGTCATTATTCAAACATACCAACAACCAACGAGCCAAAGTTTCGTAACAAAGTAAAATCCAAAATTTAATTAATCTCAGCGCATCATGAACTGCCGTCAGAAAATTCAGTATAAATCCTTCCAAAAGAACTCGCACTTCCACATCACATCCTCGCACATCAAGAATCTACACAACGAACCAAAATCCATAACAAAGTATGCTGTTAATTATCGCATAATAAGTAACGGAGCAAGATCGCATACATTCTATCGTTACCTTCATTCGAAATGTACAACTCGGAACAACGATTGACGTATCCCAACCTTAAGCTGCCGAACGTTCTTGCAGTAAACGCAAGAATATTTAATGTATCTCATTGTCAGCCACGCGCATTGCGATTTGTCCGTTAAAAGCTCTGAAATGGCGTCAAGTTGAGAAGCGAAACCGGTCGGCCGGCTGGTTTGCGATTATCGTGTGGCGAAAAGAAGGCGGACAATTAAAACCTATTGTCCTTTCATTTATCGCGCCTTCTCCCTCCTCTTCCGCCATCTTTATCGCTCGCCGCAATTCGACGCCTGTGCATAAGCCCCCGTTGTTACCTTAAATGCATCGGTTTGCATAAGTGTATGTCGTTGCCGACTAGACGCGCCGCTGTATGTAAGTGCTCCTATTGTTTGCCATTGAGACATCCGTCCAGTGACGTACGCTCTTCGAAATTTCTTTTCTGCCAGTTGGCACGCGAGATTGACGCTCGGATGACAGTTCGAGATTTCGTACGATAACGACGTACATGTATAGATTGCATTGAATGTATTATGAGCGTGTACGTTTTATTCGATAGATATGAATGTTTTAATGCTTTCTTTCGATGGAATTGGCGTAAGAGAACATGTTACGGTAAATGTAATTGATCCGGTGATTATGTATAATTCACGGTTAATTTGATAAATGATCACTGCTAATTTTGGTAAATGTGAGTAATCCAGTGATTATGTGTAAGCGCTGGTTATTATTGAACTTACTGGATAGAATTTTGCCAAAGTTCTCGAAGAATTTTGTCAAACTGGTAGGAAGATATCATAACTACCTTCTCCATAACCTACTTTTTTCTGTTCCTACCTCTTACTCCTTATCTATTAACTGAAAAAAGGTATCAAATCGCACAAGTATACGTTTATAATACATGCACATAATATTTTATTAACCTTCACTATATTCTTGTATAACATATAATATACGTAAAGTGAGTATTACAGCGTACATTACAGTGTAAATATTACACATATTATACTGTAACGACCGCATGAATAAAGAATTTGACATTCGAAGATGGCATGGAAAGGACTGGAATATGTTATTAGTTACGCGATTATTATTGTGTAGAAATAAAGTGTTCCATTGTGAAGACGGTCCTGACAGAACAACTTGCGATTAAACATCCATTTTATATTTCTGATTACTATCAAAAAGTACTTTTCAATACCTCTGTCTATGTATACGCTACTAACCTGTACAACCGTATAAGTAAATCCTATTTTCACGTCAGAGTGTGCAGAAAATTTGCATCCCTTTATCGTTTCGTTAATCAGTCGTTGAGTTCCCAGTATTGGCCGCGCTAGAGAGATTATTCTGAATACGATAGTCCGAATTCTACGCCGATGGGAAAGCTGACAAGTGCAGCAGGAGTGCACAAGTGTGCAGATCGGTGACGCAACGGGTGGCAGTAAATCAAACTTTGAGAAGTAACTAATTGCAGCGCGCTATCTAGCCGGCAATAATTGCCGCTAATGAGGACGCTCACTTCGAGTCGCTCTAGCAAGAGTTAGAGACTGACGACAGTCGAGCAAACACGGATTTCGAATTTTTGAGAATCCTTCTTTTTTTTTGAGGTTTCTCAACGTCAAATCGAAAACTGTTGTCTTTACTCCGGAATTGTGGGGTTCGATAAGCGTGTCTGAAAAATAATTTCCGAGCCGCAACATAATACACTTTCAACTTTCGTTGAATATTCAAACATTATATGGACCGTTTATTTTGAAAGCGGTGTAAGCCCATATTTAAAAAGAAATGAAGTATCGTATAATTTATGATTAGCAGGGTGTAAACGGTTCATTTGTCTGATATTCAATTTCTTTTTTTAAATGGACTTACACCACTTTCAAAATAAACGGTCCATACGATATTCGTATCTATAGATCTTAAGTTCGGATCGATTGTTCGGGCAGGCTTCTTTCTGAAGATCTCTCCATCGTAAAAGAAATGTCTGGATCGATTGTAACCTTAAAAGTTCGCTAAAGTGAAATACGAATTTTTCCGATTGCACGCAAGACTAATTTTAATTGCTGAGATCGAAGGCATGAAATACGGATTGCGAGGATGTAACTTGAACTCAGCGGCTTTTTTAATGGAATCTTGCGGCGCTGAAAGTGGAACCCTCTTCCGTTTACGAGGAACGTTTGTCAGGAGACTGTTTGTCGTTCGCCGAGCGAATTCTCTAAGCTGCATCGGTCGATGATTAATCGTGCCGATATATTACGAGGAACGATCATCGCTATAATTTACAACTGTTTGTGTACACAGGTTGCGGAATTCGCGCAATCGGCACACCAGTTTTCGTTTTCGCGCGAACAAAAACTCGGAGCGATTCGAAGAGCAGCGCTCGATGTGTTCGGATTAGAAAATGTCGGGGATCGGATTCAAAAAACTCAAACATTCGGTGGCTAACGTCGAAGTCACTTTGCTTTTTGCGCAAAACCTGGCAACGGGTTGATAATGTGAGATTAATCGCTGCGGAGAGTTTTCGAAAATAAATCGTCAGGCGAATTTCAACATTTGTAATCGCTCGCGTCGAGTTCGGATTGACCGGTCGGTTTCATGATGGAATTAAGATGTAATGTTATGCTGCCCCTCGGCAGTTCCAGTGAAATTAAGAATATGGCTTGAATATGTATGAAACCTGCTGGAATTAAATTAATTTTTTGCTCTCGGAGCATAATGATACCGTTTTATGTTGTATTGCGCTTGTATGACTTCTCGTAATCTGTCGAACCATTAAGATTTCAAGTTGTTGCAAAATTATTACATCACGCTAATTAGAAACAATTTCGCTTCATTAATATCGCGGGTAGTTCGTAACAAGTCTGTGAAACGTATCACTCATCTTTTTGTATGGGAACGTTACAGATGCCTGTCAATGTCACTGATATATATTATTCAAATGTAATTATTAATTTCGAATTAGCGTCTTGTGTAAAAATAATTTCATACAGATGCATAACTATATTTGTTCGGTTTTCGACCATTTAAAATACTTTATGGAATATTGGTTATGCTTGATTAATATTTTGGCAAACAAAACGTACGGTTCCTGGAATCTCGCTAGTTTCATCAATTCCGTCACAATTGAATAGTTTACCCCAACATTCAATCCTGTCATAGAATTAAAAAATTTCTTTATATCTTGGCGATTAGTACAAATGATTTGTATTAATTAATATTTCGTTACATTACAATCAATACACAAAACGACAAACGCAAATTCGGTCATATTTAACAATCGGACGCACTGATACATATTCTAACATAAATTCAAAACATTTCGTGAAAGCTAGTTCCATCACAGCCGAATAAATCACAGGAAGATGCCAAACCTGTCACAAAATTATAACATTATTATATCCTGTCAATTTCAACATGCTATTAAATATCTCATTCCCTACCAATTAATATTCCATTAACCCCACCGACCAATTTCCAAAACCACAATCGAACATTCGCTCACATTTACCAATGGGGCTGAACCGTGTCCGAACATAATTGCCCACAACATCCTTCCAACATTCTTGGCCCTCATCATATCCGAATAAATCGTACGCGTCATGCTCGTAAGTTCGAACCCGACTAAAAAATTGTCACCCCATTTCCCAGGAAATTTGAACCTGGCAACCTGCGGATCGATTACCTGCCATACTCATTCGGGCACATGCGACGAGAATGAGTCGAGTTACGTTTAGACGCGCGGAAGAAAAGTCGCTCGGCGTGGAATTTCCAATTTGCGAGAGGCGAGCGTTTTTTGCACGGAAATTGATGGACGGCAGCTGCGCAGGAAAATCGTCGGCAAATGGGTTTTTAATGATTTTTTCTCGAGATCGACGTCTGGCTCGCGGATCCGGTCACGCATCGGGAATCGAGCTAACCGGGCGACTCGAGTCGTTTTCTGGCGAGTTTCGTAGCGGCAAGAGGCGACCGATCGAAGAGTCGGCCGCCGATCTTCGAGGAAACGGACGAATCGAAGGAATCGAACGGAACCGCGACAGTAAATTGGCGGTAATAAAATCGGGAACGCGGAAAGCGGCCGTTCGTGTCAAAATCTTGGCCGTGTAACACTGAAACGGTGGATAGTATTATCCGGTATTGAGTTTTTTGGGCTCGATGTTTCGGTATACGGAAATATGGGTAGTAATAGGGGTTTCGAGAGATAAAAGTTAACGGCCGGTATGAAAATTCTTTTACAAATACAAATTATAGCGGTTGGTACCTATATCGAGATATCTGTATTACTGATTACTGACAAATTAGTCACTCTGTACTTAATTAAGCGGATAAAGTTGGGAACATGAACGATGGTCGACAGTTTACATTCTTTGCTGTATAACCCTGAAGTGGTTAATAATCCCAATTTTTGTTACGAATGATTTTCTGCATTTCTGCATTTCTCGTATAAGTAATATTAAAAAGAAGCTCATTTATAACTGTGATGAGTTACAGCATTTGGTATGGATTATTTATTTATCTATCGAAAATCGAACATGGCCGTCTTTCGCACGTTACTGAAACTGCCGCGAACGGTCAACTATTTAAGGATATATTTTTGCTTACGTGCGTCAAATAACAATGTTGCCAATGAAAATACCCTTACAAATGTTGAATAATTAGACGCGGACAATTTAATTGCTGGTTTTTTTCAAAACTCAGGAACGCCAGGGGGTAGAAAGGCATGTCGTCAGTTGACGACACAGTGACCGAAAGGGTTAAAGTACTTGTAAAACGCTTTCCTAATAGGCATAGCCGAAATCGTCTCGAGTCGCTGATTCGCCCGAGCGAAAGAGACCCTCGAGTGCAAAGGGTTAAATCAAGCCGCGTCATCGAACGTCCACTCTGAAAAGATGCAGTGTCCCAATATGGGAAATCGATCGAAATGACGTCGGTAAATCGTGTCGATCGGTCTGGCGCGCGCCGTCTGCATTTTAAGCGGGAGAAAAGGGCCAACGGAGAGAGATGGAGAGTAAATCAGAAAGAGAGAAAGAGAGAGAGAGAGAGGGAGAGAGAGAAGGAAAGAGATAACCGGTTCAAGACTGGTTCGCAAGCGGGAGTTAGCACTGAGTTTGATGACTCCGGCGTCGGGACGTTCGTTCAACCGTGCTGCTCTCGTGCCGTCGATGACGTAACGGAAGGATGATGGGCCGAAGGTAAATGAGTGGAAGGAGAGCGGCGAGGATCGAGGATTCGTCTGCCGAGAGGTCACTCGGTTAGGGGTGCCTTCGAACCGGTTCGAGGACGCGAGCGTCGCTCCCTTTCGAGCCTTTCCTCCTTTTTGACTCGTCCTCCGAGACTCTGACATCCTTACACTTCGGTTCCGTTCTTGGATCTAGTCAAGGTCACGGTCAGTTTTCGGCTCTGCTAGAATGAATGTGGAGAGGGTGAAATGATGATCAGACATTAATTTTGTATCCTGGATGGATTAGCGGTGATTAATGTTGCATTTAATTCATTTAGGAAATTTATTAATTTTTAGTCGTCTTTTTAATCTTGTCGAATTTCACTTGAATTGACAATCATTACAAAGTTCTAGGATCAGCGTTAAAGAAACGTGTGCCGAATCATTATTGTTGTATGTCGAGAACACAAATTTAAATATAATACATTCTTAAAGATATACTCTTTACGCTCGTGGAAAATGTCAGTACATCTTACGATGATCGGAACATCGCGTCATATATTATATATAATAAATTACGTATTCATTATTCCATCGACATCAATTTCCATGGCATATCCCATTTCCGTATCTCACGATAAGTTTACACGCGTACAGGACGAAGAAAGGTGTCGATTAATCCACATTTAACATCGATGCCCCTAACGACAGATATCATCGACCTGTTCATCAAGATTCTAATTTTAGTTATCACGCGCCTCATCTCCCACGGTATTATCACGCGAAATGTACCAAACTTAATCTCCCGATCGAGGTAATATTCGAACAGATGCAAGCTTTCGTCGTTCTCAATATTATGCAGGCTTAATATAATGATATTGTTTCCGATACGGGCGGAAAACGGTACCACTTCCGGAACATGTTTATTAACCGTCATTTAAAGTTTGATACTCTTCGCGATATGCAGATGATATATACACATGTTCGCACTATCTGCAAAATTCTATGTTAGTTATTTCCCATATTTCGTTTGCAGGTCTTCTTACGTGGAAGGAAGTGCGTGTCAATGTCTGCATGCAGTAACTTTTAGTAACTCTTTTTTATTTAATTTTGCATTAAATATCCATCAATGCGTATCTATTTTCGATCGCATTCGCAAAAATGATTGTTTCGGTATTTTGTTTACTAATCGCAGCGTTACGTTATGTTAATATCAAATTACTCAATTTTGCCTTTATAAGCATTGCAATATATTTTTTTAAGGCGACAAGTATTATCCCACATTTACCAAGATTTTTTATCCCCCATCTCTCATAGTCTGATCATAGTCCGCGAAACATACCTTAATCTATGTCAACTCCACCTTTAACCGGATTAAAGCTTTTAAAATCATAACCTCTAAGATTTCAACTTTAGCAACGACCCATTCACCTTTCATAGTACGATCATAATCGACACATCTCTCGATCTGCGCACGAGCCACGCCTCCGATCAGTCTGCAGCTTTGAAAATATCAAACATTATCCATCCGCGTAGCACATTTTCTGGAAACGAAAACGGCACCGCGCTCAAGACAAGCTTATTAATCGGTATTTAAAATCGACGCCGCGGACGACAGATATCATCGCTCGATCGGCCAACAGCAATACCAGCAGCAACGTCCTTCCCCCCCCCCCCCTCAACCCCCCCACGCTTGCGCGCGGTCGCCAGGTATAATTGGTTAATTAATAAATCGCCCGGGACCGCGGAATAATTGGCACATTGCGTAAGAATAATTATCGCGGTGGCAACTGCATCGCCCGAAGATAAAAGCGCGTGCGCAGGTGAATCCGGAAAGGCGGCCAGTCTTGAACATGCATCCGATCCTTCCCCTCCCCTCTTCCTGCTCTCAGTCCCCACCGTCTGCCTCTCTCGCTCTTACCGTTTCGATCTTGTCTCTTGAGTCGATTTTTCGAATCCTTATTCTGTCTCTCCTTCTATCTCTCTGTCCAGGAGATCAATATAGGAGAGAATTTCTAGAAAGAGAGAGAGAGATTTATATGTACTAAATATCATTTATTATTATAAATGGTTTTGTATTAATCATTGTTATCAATACCAAAATACTGTTGTAATTGAATTAAAAATAGTCGTTGAAAAATGTCTTCACCATTGTCAATGAAATTTCTATTATTTATCGATAATTATTATTACAAGAGAGTATTGTTAAATAATAATTATTTCTCTTCTTTATAAGAAAGGTGAGTAAATAAAAGATTTTTTAACAATTAATATTAACGATTAATAAGTAAATTTATATACTTTTTTTTCTGCGCATATATATAAAAACAGAGAGAAGAGGGGGGGGGGAGACGGAGAGGGAGAGAGAGTTAAAATAGGGACTATATATCTGTAGCAATCTAACCATCTCTCTCTCAGCCATAACGCGCCCGCCCGGCAAAAGAATGGCGTCGGCCGTTGAAGATGGCGACTTTATCTGGCCGATCGTATAAATTGCCGCATTCCGATAGAAATCGGACGGTGGCCCCGATTATCCGGCAGGCCTTATCGGCCGCGAATCAAGCCATCCATCGGGCCCGCTCTTCATCCCTCGCCGCCGATCGCGAATTGCAAATTGGCCAATTATGCGCGGCCAGCGTGCGCGGCCGCCGCCATCTTCCTTTCGCCTTTCTGCCTTCCTCTCGAAGTCGAGCGAAGCGTGCCTCCTATTCCTCCGATAACTTCCCTCGGGTCACGCGTGATCGACGAAAACTCTCCTACGGAGAGGCGCGAGCCGATTTGCAAAGCTTTAGGTAAGTTGTTCCAAAGACGTCGATCGAAGTCTGTAGGTGACAATGTCGCCGTTTTTCAAACTGATCGGAACCGTTGAAGGAACGTTTGTTGCGCATGATTCGATGTTTCGGTTAAGAAAACTTCCTTGAAGTCAGGTGATTCTGTCGGGTCTTGCGGGGCTAAGTACGAATCGGCGTGCGAAGCTTTGGATAGGCTCGAAAAGTAGGGAGTCGATAATTGGATTACCTATATACGTAAAGTCGTAGAAAATACGATTTCGTTTCAATCAGATCGAATCGGAACTAAATACGAATCCTTGGGTAGGTGGGTAAAGTATGGTGTCGGTAATTGCGCTGTATGTAAATTGGTATGAAATACGTTTGTCTTTTTATCAGATCAGTTCGAATCGAAATGCGAGGCTTTGGGTAGGTTCGAAAAGTATTGACTCGATAATTGAGTTATACAGATAAAATTGCATAAAATACGTTTTATTTTAATCAGATCAGTTCGAATCGAAATCCGAAGCTTTAAATAGTTTAGAAAAGTATGGAGCTAATAATTGGAGTGTACATGTGAAGTCGTATAAAACAGGTCTTTTTCCAATCAAATCGGTGGTTGAATTTATGATAATTCTTGGTTGAAATAAAAATAATTGAACAGGTCGTTTAAAGAGCATTAAACATAATGACACTAGTTTTCAGTTTCGTTATAGGCGTGAGTGAAAAATATTTTTCGCTCTGTTTCTTGGAATGCAATTATTGCATTATACGGCATTATACAATGTTTTATGTTAATTTAGTCTGCTTTTTTGCATTATTTTGCATCGTATACTTGATTTAGCATCAACAGGCGTCTGGTACTGTTTTGCCAACAGACTGACAATTCGACAGAAAATGTTCTCTAATCTTGGCCTCATTTCAACACCACTATCCATAAAACATTCTTCCCAATCGATCTGAAACTTCAGCACCTTCCCATCTCTATTGTATACCCTACAAAATTCTCTTATCACCCAACTTGACTTACATAAAATCGATACAAATGAACACATCATATTAATTACCTAATAAAATTAATCCAAATAATCTCTCTATCAAACTCTCAGTTCTTCACTCAATTCGCACGAATAAAGTTTGCGTAGCATTAGACCTTCTACCCTCTGGAGCTCCGTATCTCTGTTAAAAGTCATGTTGCTCGCGTGACCTTCCATTTTCACGAAACATCGAACTCCGCCGACACATCGCACACTCTCGATTTATCTCCGCTTCGAGATCTGCGCAAATATCGAGTCCGACTTAATTGTCCCGCGGAGACCGAAGATGATCGGACGCAAAGGACATACCACGTGGCCAGCATATACCGAACGTAAACAGCACACCTTTCGCGACTTCGTGCCATTAATCGCGTCGAGATAAGCCTCGTCGACTTCACTTTCTGTCATGCTCTCTTCCTTTTTCTTTTTTTTTCACGCGCTCGTTCCTCGCCGAGAAGAGGCCGAAGCCGATGCGAAAACGATATCCGAACTAATTGTCGGACGAACATCGACAATGTCGCGCTCAGCTATCGCTGGAAAGGAGGCTCTCGACCTTGGAATAGGTAGGAGGAGGAAATTAGATTAGGTTGGCCGCGCGAAGAACCGGAAGAAAATTTGCATCGGGCCGCTCGCGAGCATGCCATTGAATATGCTAACGAGCTGTCGAGGAGTCGGTCGTTATTAAGATTTTTACCGGCCTTCGATAAGGACGGCGCAAATCTGTTTGGCGTTGCATTTTTGCGGCTCGAGGTGCATCCGTGTTGGTAAACGTAATCTTGACTCGATTGTGCGCCCGGGGTTCGCTCGCAGTGGACGTTCTCTTCGATGTGAGGGTCAGCGTTGACTTAAGAATTTGTATTCGTCGAAGGATAGTTAGCTGACATCGAGGCTTTGCCGACCTTCGGCGAGGTCGTCGCTAATCTGTTTATCGTTGCTACATTCATTTTCATGTTCGAGGTGTATTTGTGTTAGGGACATACTTTATGCTCGGTGGCGCTTTGTTTTTTATTTTGAAGTATCGGTTCCGTTGAGTTAAGAGAATATAATGCGAAGGTTTAAACGAAATGAGCGTAAGAGAAGAATTTTGAAGATTTATGTTTCGATGACTCAAAAATTGAAGTAAGAATTTGTATTGGCTGAAGGATGGTCGGTTGATATCGGCTTGTAATACTTCTGCACGTTTTCAAGTTTCCTTCTCGTAAGAGCTTTTTTCTATTTTCTTTGTTCTGATTTTTAGGCTTCTTCTTTTGCATTCGAATGTCGGGGTATCGTAGCGAAGATTTGAAACGCTTATTACAATAAAAAAGGAAGAATTAGGTATACCTTTGAATAAACGATTCCGTCCAAATTTCATAAAAATCTCTACATATTACAACTTGTCAAAAATCAACAAGATTCAACTAGTTTTCAATAACTTCGGTGTGAATTATTTTGGCAAATATCCTGCACGCCAATACATTTCGAATATTCTTGTCCCCGCAATCAGGACGTATCGCACAAAAATGCCATTTACGCCCTTAATCCAATATAAAGACAAAAGTAAATTAGATTATCCACTGTCGAGGCTTACAAATCCAGTTAAAAATTTCACTTTCCAATGAGTCCGCGTTCGTTAAAGACCTGTCGACCGTTATCGAGCCTAACCTGACCTCGGATAACACCGTTGAAAATCAGTTGAGCGTTCGTTACTCACCTTCGCCTGCCAGCTATGACTCGCGTTACAAAACCATTTGTCAGCCTTACCAACCTACTCACCTCGACGCTGTAAGACGTTCCTGAAAGCCTCGTTAAATAATGGCAGCAGGTAAAGGATCGGCAAATAAGGTAGTCGATGGTATAAGAAAAACAATTTATTCGATCAATATCATCTTTAGCTACTCGATAATAAACATATTTTTTGGTTTTACCGATTAACACGAATGCTCTCATTTGCACGCCGTTCGCCCGCGCGCGATTCTCGTCACGCCTCACGCACGCTCTCTCACACTCACACCGCGTGCCACGCGTGCACACGCGAACGCGCACGCCTTACAAATTATTCGCTTACGTGCCTAATCATCCGTCTCGTCCTCGCTCGCGCGCATGCGCAGTAACATGTCGAACGTTCGCTGGCTCGCCGGCGCGCACGCGCGCACGCGCGCATCGATTGCCTGCCGACCGAACATTCGAACTACGTCGGCGGGAAAATATGACGATCGCGGGAGAAAAAGTGACGGTCGTCGACAGTTTCTCTCGTTTCACGCGAGCAAACTCCCGCCACATCGCACGTAACCCTCTCGCACGCTCTATCCTTGCCCTGGATTGACACTACTACTCTTTTTGGAATGAACAATTTTTCTTGTCAATTCTGTGTAGTGAGACGATTCTTTTGATTGGCAACGAAGTTACTGTACCTGCGACTTTTGATCTTAAAACCGTCTGATATACCTATATACGAACCGTTTACCTTCGAAAGTGGTGTAAGTCGATTTAAAACGAAAATAACTCAATATCACATAAATAAATCGTTTACGCCGCGTTACTCATAAATGATATGATATCCCATTTCGTTATAAGTATGGACTTGCACCACATTTAATGTGAACGGTCCGTATATACATGTACATAGTTGTACAAGCAAACAAGCAATGTATACAATCTACATGTGTATATATGCGTTTATGTATAGACATATGTACACATTTAGATGTGTACATGTGTATGTACGTATAGCGAAATGTGTATAGTTAGGATTATCGATCTTGCCCTTTCGAAGTACAGTACTGTGCAGTAAAATGAACGCTGAGGGAACCATCCCCTTAAGGGGTGCCTCGTGCGGGAGGGTTGAGAATTCTACTCTTACCTAGCCGCTCGCTTAATCCTAATGGTATGATACAATCTGCACGCCTGTGCGCAGGGCTCTGGCCGACGACGTGGCTTCCGGTCGTCCCTGTCGGCACACGCGCGTCGACACACTCGGTTTTTCTCAAAACGAGGACGGCGAACGACGCCGAGCGGCGTCGCTCCACCGATGTCCCGTCAGCTTATTCCTATCTTTGGTCCTCTAGCCGCTATGATTTTCGTTTGCCAGACATCGAATTTCGTGGGAAACATTTCTCGTCCTCGAACGCGGCTCCCTTTGAGACCTAACCCCCTGTACGGCTCGAAGGTCAGAGTCGCGTCCTCCATTTTGCTCATCGCGACGAGCGCCCTTTCCGCCTCGATGGCAATTTTTATGTACAATTAACGTTCGAGTTTCATCGAAAATTCATCACATCGAATATGTCCGTGCAATGAAGTTTGAGAACTATTATCGTTCCGACCCCTTTCAGAATTTTGATCGACCGTCGATCGCGTCGAAGGGCACTCCCGTCGCGGACGAAACGCAATATCACTCGGGTGCAAGAAAAAGTACAGTGCGCTCGATACAAATTCGCATAATTATTTAATAACGCTCCCCCCCCCCCCCACCCACCCCACCCTCCCCGTTAACGTCGCTCGTAATATAAAAAAATAATCGCACGCACGTCGACGCGTTCGTTCGCAACGTGATTGAAGAACGCGCGACAACATTCTGTCGATTCGTTCCCCACCCCTTCCCCTCTTCTTCTCTCTCTCTCTCTCTCTCTCTCTCTCTCATCCATCTTCCGATTCAGATCGCAATTTCGCCGACCGATCGATCTATCCTCGAACACGGGCGACTTTGGCTTCGACGGACTATGACACGTGTGGATAGATAAATAGCACTAGATACGTTGAGAACTCTCGATTACATCCTAGTTTCGTTAGAAATCCTTAAAATTTAAGATCGCAACGCAACCTCCTTCCTCCTACGATCGTGCGTCGATCCTGACCGGAAACGCAAATACGCGCGCGCCCTATGACTCACCGACATGCATGTACAGCGTTGGAACGGAATGCAGCGCCGCGTTGAAGAGCGGAACTCTTTAAGGTATCGCGTAATAACAGGCGACGCGCGCGCGCGCGTGAGTGCGGAATGTGTAGAGTGTGCGTGAATTTCGAGTCTTCCGGTGTTCAGGAAGCATTCGTCAGGAGGGTGAGAGAACATGCCTCGTACGCGGTAGGCAATGAATAGGAGTCAGGCAGATGAACGCAGAGTAGAGAAAGGCACATTTACACGGTTTCACATGCCTTCACACGCCTTCAGACGCCTTTCGACGCCTTCAGACGCTTTCGAACGCCTTCAGATACCTTCGGACGCCTTCCGGCGCGTTCAGACACACTAATTTTCATACCGATACACCTTATTCTAGATTTGATCTCCGTCTGCCTCGCTCTCTCTTTACAGATAGCCGCTCCTTCTTCACCTGCGATTATGCGTTTACGCACATGTGTATGTGTGTGTGTGTCTTCATCGCGTTCGACATGCACACGGCATCGTAATCATTCCGTACCGCTCTCGCAATTCCGAATTCGGCGGAAAGCACCCGCCGCATATTTAATTCCGGCGAAACTTGATTTATGCCGGCTGGGCCAATGAGCGATGAGTATGCCGATTCGCCGGATGAAATTAACGGTCGGCGGCTCGACCGAAACGATTATCGGCGCGCCTGAAAATAGCCCGTTATCTGTGAGAGCTGTCGGAACGAAACGGAATTCTACCGTGTCGCTCGGCGACCATTCGCGGAATTTCAGAAGTGAGATAGTTTAACGACAGACAGACGTTCACACGGACGCCATCATCTCAGCTCCGTAACCGATCGACTCGCAATCCGATTCTATTTACACCCCCGCATTCTGAGCTCGGTTAACAATTTGTCGTGACATTCCGAATCGTGCGAATGACAAATTTGACGCCGAATCTCGATATGTTACAGTTTCGCTGTACTGCGTACGTTGCCCCTTTAATATCTATGTAATTGTAGTATGTACACGCGCGTGCACAGCGTGGGAAAATAGAGAATAGTAGAGAGAGGTTTTTTCTTCTGTTTCATTCTCTCTCTCTCTCTCTTCCTTATCTCGCTCTTTCTCTCTCTCTCTCTCGCGACTTATAATGGACGGCTTTCAAAGATTCCCTTCTCGTTCGAACCCGCGGATTCCTCCGCCTCCTGCGTTCCGGAATATGCGAAATTAGGGTTCCCCGCGGCGATTTTCATTGTTACGAGACTCCGGCGGATAAGTGTAGGTTGCATCGCCTCGGATACTGCGAACAGGTGGCAGCATTTTCTGCCTACCCTGTATGCTTCTGCTACGGTGCTCTCCTTCTTTGCTCGCTTTTCCCTTTGTTCGTAACGACATTCGACCGCCAGTTTTATAATTGTCCGGATCCGGACGATGCGCATATCGTGTTTCTCGGTAAATGATTGCGGAGGTCGTTTGAAGGACGTTATGAGGTGATTTTCTTTCGAATCGATACCTCTCGTGAGGCAGGAAGATTGTTCACATTCGATCGAGGTAAGAATCGGAAGATTATAGATTTGCTAGTGCTGGACTTTCGAGGTCGTGGTCACTGCGATTTGACGTGTACGCGGAACGGAAAATGATGGAATGTGTTTGGCCTGCTCAATCGTAATTACGGTAATTGCGGGTGTTGTTTTCGTAAAATGTAGTGCGTGCGTTCTGGCAAAAGTATTGTGAGCATAAATCTGCAGACTTGCTTGAAGAAGCAAAGTTGATTTCGGAGTACCGTGTATACACACCAATCGTAGCGCTCAATATTTTGATTTGACTCGAAAGGAATTTTGCAATAACAAGTTCCTTATGTGTTCCTTTTTTCATTAATGTAAATGTTGCGTCAGACCAAATTTGAAAAATACTATGTATGCAACTTTTCACAGATATGCAAATCATGCCTTGATTCCTTTTTATGAATGACAACAGTGAATCTGAGGCAAATAGAATGTGAAAAAAGTTTTTCTGTGAAGATTGAAATCATTTGGCTAGGCATAGAAAATATTATCATTCTAGAGAGTACTTTCTATGTACACGAATTTAAATTGTTATAAATTTGCGGGTACCGATTCTTTGTACACGAAAAATATATATACAGTCTTGCAGTTTACTTAATTTCTTAATTCTATGCAAGTGACATTCAATTAATAAAACTTCGCATAAATTAAAATCCCGAATCTGTTCTTCACCGATTCGATATTCGACCGAGAATGCAAGTTATCTCCCGACTCTCAGTTTCACACCTCAATTATATAATCCAACATGCAAATTTTATTACGTTTCCATCTTACGACCGAATCGATTCAAACAATTATTTCTGTGCATTACGGTAGCATTAACCGACTCTGCTTTCCAGAATGATAGAAAAATCGAATGATTCCATTGGCAATCGATCTGACACTCTCGCGAATGCAAACTGTCTCCCAACTTTCGATTCTCACCTTGGCAACGAATGTAGGTGCGCTTCCTCCGCGGATGACCTTCCACCTAATTGGTAACAGTCAATGTTTGACGTGCCCCGCACATTTTTCCGAATCTTTATGCCGAGCAATCACGTATGCGATCTCAGCTGTCGCCTGATATTTGCACATCGTTTCGAGGCAATGAAATACGTCAGGAGACGCGCGCCTTAAGCTTGAGTGCTTCAATCATTCATCAGGCGGGATATTTATGATTTCATATATTTATGAAATCAGCGACGTGTTCCCCAACAAAAAATTCACCGTCCGTTCTCGCCAATTTTGACGTTAGACGTCCGACCACGATTAAAACCGAGTAGGCGCTGATTTCCAAAAAATATCAGATTTGTTTGGTCGAACAAGTATCCTGAAGACAGTTTTGCGACTTTACGAATGTCTATTGACATTGGTCGACCGACGAATCGGACTGATCGCGGCGAACGAGTTGTACCTGAACTTAGCTACTTTTGGCATCTTGCGACTTTGGAATTATCTATAATTTGTTCTTCGTCGTTACCAATTTTAATAAATTGATTTTGCACTGAAACACTGAACGATCTACACTTACGCACTACGCTTCCCGATTAACGACTATTCCCATCGCGCGTCGCTCTTCACGGTAGTCAACCACCCCAACATCCCTATCTATCCCGAAGAGTCTCGCAACAACGAACTCCCAACGTCTCGACCCTCACCGCTCTTCACATCCTCCCCAAAAAAAGACCTCCTCCCCCCACCTCATCAACCCCTTCATGGTAACTAACCTCCAACGAACACCCTACCTAACCTACTGCCACAAAGACTCCCCCAACGTCAACCTCGCTCTCTCGCACT
Source organism: Anoplius nigerrimus (assembly GCA_914767735.1). Lineage (NCBI taxonomy): Eukaryota > Metazoa > Arthropoda > Insecta > Hymenoptera > Pompilidae > Anoplius > Anoplius nigerrimus. Next base: position 12,227,972 of record OU612090.1, read on the forward strand.
CCCTCCCCCCCTCTCTCTCTCTCTCTCTCTCTCTCTCACTCGCGGAATCGGAAATCTTTGCTACCTTGCGAGCTACAGATTGTCGATGACCCGCGTCGCTAACGGCACTTCATGGTAACTGAGTCTGGTGGACGGCTGAATCCCTCATCATCGACGTTGACCCGTCAAACTCGACGGCTCGAGGCTTGACCTTGATTCGACCTTGGCGAGTCCTCGAACGGGCGAATCCCTCATCGGCACCCTGGGGCCGTCAAAGTGGACGGCTCGAGGCTTGACCTTGATTCGACCTTGGCGAGTCCTCGCCGGCCCGGAAGCTGCTAGGCGAGCTCTCAGCTGCTGCCGGCGATGGGCACGATGTGATAGTTGGACGGAGCGGACGACGGCGAGTGCTGAAGAACGGTCGTCGGCTGCGGCGGTACCTGAAGTGAACGATAGTCGAGCGCCGGGGCGGCCGGATGCTGACCTTCGCGATGCCGGCGAAGGTCGACCTTGCGCTGGAACGCCTTGTCGCAGAGGCCGCACTGGAAGGGCTTGTAGCCGGTGTGCTTGCGCATGTGCGTGATCAGGTTGCTGCTCTGGGAGAAGGCCTTGCCGCACACGACGCACTTGTGCGGTTTTTCGCCTGAAACAGGAGGAAAAAAGGTTTGCGGTCAGCTTTTTTGGATGCGGGAGCCGGGCGAGATGACTTTAGGCCGATATCCGAATCCGTGAATGACACTGGCGTTAAGCGAACGGTCGTACGATCCGTAAGCTGAATGGGGGGCGGGGGGGGGGGGGGCAAATGTTGCAGCTTGTCTCTTCAAGGTGTGGAGAGGGCTTATTGTGTCGGGAACGGCCTTTAAGATCCTGCGGTATTTCGTCGCGGCCGGGAAAAAAGAAATCGTTGCGGTCGTGTTTTAAGGTTATGTCGCTTGGGATCGGATTGCGGGAGTGGTTATTAAGATAGCTCGACTCTGGGAATAAGAGCGGAACCGGCGTAATACGGGGTGAGTCCTGCTCACGGTCGCGTAGCGGTTGGAAGAAAGTGTAGGTTAGGTGTCGGGCTCATTGAAAAAGGGAATATCATATGGTGTCTCGGTACGTACTAGATGCTTTGTTGACTTCGGATATTTTTAGCTCGAACAAAGCGCTCTAAGTGATGCTTACGTAACGCAATTATTGTTAGGTAATAGTGTGGAACACTTCCTTTCGGTTGGCAACAATTTTTCTCATCCTTCCCCGCTGGACTTTGGCATGTCAAGTGAGCCGAGCGACTCTTTCTATACCGTAACCGATCCACTTTTGGAGAATGTTATTCTCACTCGGCGCCGCCGCCGCCATTAAGATATCAAAGGCACACTTTGAACAAGGAATGCCAAAATACACGCTGACGGAACTACATAAGCCTTCTACGATTCAATTCGAAGCGCCCAAATAATGACACAGAAGTGTCATAACCCAGTCTGTCACAAATACAATAGTGCCAAGAATAAACGAAACACTTTCGATCAGCCCACCCGAGTCCAACAAAAGAAATTGCCGATCGGTAGCACTGTGGACACAGTCAGAGCTCACCGACAAAAGGCAATTATTCCGCTAGATTAAAGTCGTACTTCTACCGGAAACGGACTCCGTACAAACTGCCGACAGAAAAATGTCGAGAAGCACAGTGTCTAAACAAACATTGACAGACACATTTGCATATCCACGCTCGGCGACCTTATATAACGATTCGCGCAAAATCAGAAATCAAAAATCACCCTCCCCCCTCCCCTTCCCCGGCCCCCCTTCCACCCTTCCTCCAACTTCCCAGACCCAATCAAGTCCATGGCAAACGAAGCGTGGCGAAACGTTAGCCCGAAGAATAAAAAGCTGAGACTGCGGCATTGACGCATGCCGGTATATTATTAACTTTGCCCGATTTAAAAATATGGCCGGCATGGTCCGCCATTAGGCCGATGAATCGCGATTGTCAGCGAATCATTGCCCCTGACAGCTGTACAAACAACGGAGCACTCTCTCTCTCTCTCTCTCTGTGCTCGCCGGCTGGATTGACTTTCGTCTCGCGAGAGCTCGAACTCTTCTTCTTCATCTTAGACTCGACTTCCGGCGAAGAGCGGAAGGCCGTCGACTGAGACTCTCTTCTCTGTTTTTGATCGAAGCTAGCCAGGCGAGCGGATAGAGAAGAAGGAGAAGAGATGACGATTCGTTGCGGGGAGGGAAGGTCGAACGTCGCGATTTATCAGTTGACTCAGCTGCGCTCGCTTGACCTTGGCTCATTATTCCCGGTCGCACCGATCGTTGTCTTCCTCGTCGATAATCGAATTTGCTGCGCTCGCTGAGTCGCGCGGCTCGATATCGGCGAAATGACACGCGCCACTGATTTTCGTCGAGGATGTTTCATTGAACCCGCCCGAACGGACCGTCTGTGGCGTGCGTGCGTGCGTGTTACTAAACGTCTGGCAAGTAGTCAGGCGGCGAATCGCGGATGAGCGATGATGATGATGATGATGATGATGATTCGATGCGCTCGACGTCGATGACGATAATGGAATTTATTTTGTACGTGCAGTAACATTTTTTCAGAATTCTGTGTTTTATGTGTAATATTAAGGTTTTAGGCGAATTCGGTCAGTGTTGTACTTTTGACTACGGCAGATATTGGATGATTAGTATATTTTCTTGCAAAATTCGTCGAAAGTTATTTTATGGTCGGAATGGTAAAAGTGTTCTGGTGGGAAGACACTTATGAATAGATTTTTATTCACTGTGAGGAACGTTAAAATTTTGCTTTATAAATAAAAAAAACTTTCACAACAATTTTTAGTCGGCAAATCAATGCTTCGGTAATTGAAAAAGTCGTCTGAAGGTTACTTTCAAGTAATACCTTTCGTTACAGACATAAAAATCGTCAACTTAACACGGAATCGCATCAACTCACTGAAATAAATTCCAAAGTCCTAATTCAACCGACGAATGACCCAAACTCCTCAAACAAATCCCAAACCAGAAATACCTCACCTCCTAATCAAATCTAAGCCTCCAACCCTTCAACCCCTGCCCCTCGACCACCCGCCACCCCCCTCCAAAAAAAAGGCTGCTCGAAAAACATCGTCAGCTCCGCAAGAAACGGAGCGTCGGACGAAAGTGGCGGACGCCAATCGTTCACCGCGCCACTCACCCCTTATCGGGCTCACCCCTTCTAGCGAGACATCGTCCGCTGCAAGAAACGTCGAGTCTCCAATCTTGCCCGTGTATCTCGACGGAAGCGAATCGCTCTGACCGATCAAAAATTCCGCCTCTATCTCTCTCGCACACTTTCTACTCCTTCTTTCTCTCTCTCTCTCTCTCTCTCTCTCTCTCTCTCTCTTGCCGGATCCTCTATCCCTTCGAAAGTTCCTCCGTCGACGTCGTCTAACAACGATCGCTGTGCGACGATAGTGAGTGCAAACAGCTGCTCGAGCCACAGCTCGTCCTCGCTCGAAATTCCGAGCAAACAGTTTTACGATTGTAAAGCGACGATAAAAAGCTCGCCAGACCCTGTCTTACCCGTCGGCGTACCGAGAGAAGAGGTGAAGGAGGTGGGCAGGGGAGGGGGAGAGTGGAGTTTTCAAACGTCGTTAAGATTGTATCGAAAAGAAATTAATAGAGAACAAGGGATAGCGGGAGGTAGATAACGGGAGGATGTGAGAGAGAGAGAGAGAGAGAGAGAGAGAGAGAGGGTGGGCAGTTAAGATTGTATCGAAAGTGTGCGCGAGAGAGTGAGAAGGAGGGTTTCAATTGTCGGAGTTTGTATCGGGAGGAGAATTGATGGAAGGGAAAGCGGATGGAGAGGGCTCTCGGTCGTTGGCTTTCTGTAGGAGGCTTGGCATGACGGAAGATGGACAAATGGGGAGAGAGGGAGATAGAGAGGGGAGGAGTTTTGAAGAGTGTTTTTATTGAATGGAAATTAATGGAGAGGAAGCGAGACAAGGGAGACTGTGGGAGGGATTGGGTCATTAGGGAGATGATGAACAAACTAGACAGAGAGAGAGAGTGAGAGAGGGAGAGGGAGACGACAGTATGTGAGATAAGCGGAGACCTTTCGAACATTATTAAACTTCTGTTGCAAGGAAACGTGACGAAGGGAAAAAATAGAAGACAGAAAAGCAGTGACAGTATTGAACCATCATTAAGATTCTGTCAAATAGAAATAAATAACATGAGAGAAACGACTGAGTTGCTAAGTTTCTGTTGCAAGGAAACTTAACGGACGGAAGAAAAAGTAGAGGAAGACAGGGAAGCAGAGTGGGGTTTCGAAGCGTCGTTAAGATTCTATCTGGATAGAAATGAATTCAGGCTTCACGGACGTTGCCTAATAAAAGGCGGCGAGTCGTTCGAGGAGTCGGGGGGGTGGTTGAAAGAAAAAATTGCAGTGGGGCGACGTCTGTGTTTGTCGGCGGGGGCGGGGGTAGGGAATTAGTGCGATTGGAATGTTGGATAAGGAGGATTGCTCGGGCGTACTACGACGTTCATTGGACAAATGTTTGCCAACGCGCTCGCGCTTGTTCGTTAATAGTTTGCGCGCGCGCGGGGGCTGAAAGAGGGGGGCGTAAGGCATTAATTGAGGGGATGGGGGCAAGTGCTCCGGTTGCGATGTTAATTTTTAAATGGAAAAATTTTGCACGGCTTCAAACTGCCGACGCGCAATATTGATCTTATTCGTGAATGCAGAAAAACAAGAAAGTCTCAATATATCACTTTTGCCAATCGCTATTGAATCCTACTAGTAACGTAAAATAGGGAACTTCGAAAATTTACCTTTCTCAATACGCAAACGTACTTTTACGCCGTAATCTTCACGCTTCTGGGTAACTTACGGCAATCGGAAGACAAAGAATCAGCTACCCTTCGGTAAGAACGACTATCGAAGGCTCGTAAAAGGCATAGAGAAATGTTCGTTCATTACATTAGAGCAAACAGCGTGAGCGACTGACTTTTCGTCTCGGAGACTTTTTGTTGCCAGCACTCACGATTCTTTGGGGGTACGTAGGTTTCTGTCAAAGGTCGCGAGAGAGTAAGAGAGAGAGAGAGAGAGAGAGATAAAGAGAGAGAGAGGGATGAGGATCGTTCCCACGGGTCTCGACTCGTTCCTGACTCACTCACGATCGCCGACTCCTCTTTTTTTTTTACCTCCCCGAGGACTATGTTTGCCAAGCGACTCGACGTCGATACGCCCGCCGCCGGAATTATATTGGTCAGTGGAGTTGTCGACACATTGTTGTCGCAGGCGTTACACGTCCTTCGTGTCGGCCAGGACGAGCGCGAGGAAAAACACAATTATCATAATTGACCGGCCAGGATTCGATGTCTGCCTCCTCCCCCCTCCGGGACCCGCCGCGAAATCGATACCGAGCGGTGCTACTATTTAAACAAACGCTTTTCGATTGTTTGGTTTCGTACGATGTCGGATATTTGTCGGTGATTCTTGGTTCGATCGTGAGGGAAAAGTGGGAACTAATAATAAACTGAAAAAATGAGCTAATAATAATAACTAAATATTTGTTTCGGATAATTATTGTTTTTCAACTATTTTATTTGATGGTAATTAGCTACCATGGGTTGAAAATTTGTTCGGCGGGTGTTATGATAAAGTCGAGATCGAATTATGGTACTGTGCAAACAGAAAACTTTTCGACTGATTGGTTTACTAATTCATTTATTTGTCAGTGAAATCACAATATACATTCTCTATGATCGATTTGAAATCATAATAAAAAGTATAACGTGTAATTTTATCTGACCGTAAAATACTGCCTTCAATCACTTGATTCGTTGTCCATAAATCTTTGCAAGTAACTGAAATGTTGCTCATTAATCAACCACACCAAATAATTCGGAACAAACCGAAAAAATTCATTTTCCTAAATATTCTTCACAATCATTACACATTGTCTGCTTCGAATAGATTCCTCATTCACACCGCCCCACATCCCCTCACGATTCCAAAAAACGATCAACCCACCCTCAAACTCTTACGTCAACCACCGCCAAGCTTCGCCATCTCGATCCGCCGAGGCGATCGTTAAAAATAGCGTCGCAGCCCTTAAGAAACCGCCCCCCGCTCCCCCGCGCAGTGAACCCTTCCATCGAATCGGCTTTCTCCCGCAAACAGGAAGTTCCTCCAGCCCCATGAAAGATTCAGCCGAAACCGAGCCACCCCTCTAAAACTTTCAGCCGCCTGCCGCAACCCCCGTAATGCCGATGCATTTTCAACTGCGAAACTTTCGCGAAACTTCCGTCCACCCTTTATCGGCCGAGTCGCTTCGCTCTCGCAAAAATTGATTTTCACCCACCCACCACCCCCCTCTGCCCCCCTCCCCTACCTACCGTAGAAGCCCATTTCCCTTCAACGACAGAACTCGATGTTCGCCGATGACAGCTCTTAGCGGCCATGACATTTTTTTTTTCCGCATGCCGTACAATTGTTGAGGGGGATGTGAAGAGTATGCGGTGCGGGCAGTTCGAATTGACGATATGTGCGTTTCCGGTGACCGATCAGAGGCACGATAATAGACCACGAATGCCCACGCGGGGAGCGGACCTTTGTCTCTTTACTCTTTACTCTTTTACCGATTCGATACCTTCGACGCTGGCCTTTCCGCGAAGAATTGTTCGCGACCGGCCGCGGGATGGGCTTTCGAGAAAATTGGCGAGATAAACTGAGGGGTTGACGTAGATGGGGATTACCCGCGATCGCCGGCCAGAGGGGGGGGTTGGAGGTTGTGGAGGCTGTAATGTGTGGACTTTACGCTGGGTTTATCTTATGTATGCGGAAGCGGAGAGGGATCGAAAGGGTGGAGTTTAGTCCCCGTTGCGAGTGTGTGGAACGGAATTGTAAAGCAAATATGTGGTTAAGTGTTGTGTAGATATGTGTTTATGGATATAATATAGGAGTCTCTGATTTAGTTTCTGATGTAATATTGGCAGTAAGTATATCTTAATCAGTACTTAAGTGGAGACGAATCGAAGGATAGAGTTTAGTAGTTCTGTGAGTATGTGAAATAAATTGTAAAGGAAAATTGTGGTTGTGTGTGACGTATGCGTTTGTGTATATAATAAACGAGTCTTTGATTAGGTTTCTGATATAAAATTGACAGATTTATCTTGTGTATGCGGACGTTGGAAAAAATCGAAATTGTTGAGATCTGTCGTTCTGTGAAAATATGAAATAAATTGTAAAGCGAATGTGCGATGTAAAGTGTGGAATTTAGGATACGTTTGTCCTGTATAAGCGAAAGTTGAGTGGAATTTCGTAATTTTGTGGATGAATGGAATAAATTCTAAAGCAAGTATGCGGTTACGTATGACGTTTGAAACTGTGTACATAACATGCAGGACTGTGATTTACTTTGCCACGGAGGGTTTATCTTATGTACCTGGGTAGTAGAAGAGAAAATTATGACAGTCTACCTATGCATGACATAAAGCACAAAGCAAATCTGCCATCAAGTAAAATGTACACTTTGAACATAGGTTGCAATCGGGTCCCACAGAAACATATAATGCATACGGCGTTTGAAATGTTGACCTATACCGCACTCAAACGCTACACTAATTTACGAAAAATGATCTCTACACCCTAAATCTATCACTTTAGACCTCAGATCAAAACCAGTTGGACAGACACAGCGAGCCAAACATTAAATCCACACTATCCAACGTCCGACTTATCCAACTGCAATTTCACTTCCACCGCATCTAATTCATCCCATGTCTCAGAGAAAATCTCAAAAAGTCTCACCAGTCCCCACCTCTCCTCCCTCCTCCTCATCCTTACCATAACAAAAATTTACAACCCGCAACCCCATCAAATCTATCTTATCACCCTACGGCCTTAATCAATTCATGCCTCTTCCAATCAGCCTTAAACTCAACTCTAGCTTCCCATTACCGTTTCTCATCACTCCCCTCCCCCCCCCCCCCGTCCCGCCCCCTGTTCATCAATTCGAAGCGAACATAACGAAATCCACTCCGATCGATTGCCGTCCTTCCTCGATCATCGATACGACGTCATTACGTCGAGTTCGTTAGGCGCGGCGTGCATAATTAAGGCAGGGCCGTTCACATACACACACACACACACACACACACGTGGACACCGACACAGAACCGTAGTTAGACAGCAGAGAAGACGCGCTTACCGATGCCGGCACACGCAGCAGAGCGTAAGTACGAACGTACACACGAGTGGCAATATTCGCGGAACGCGCACGATTCCACCCGCTATCATTAAAATCGGCCCGCGAAGTAAACGTTTCAGCCGGTAAATATTTAAGTCGGCCGGTAAGGGGCCGGTAATGAGAGTCGAGATGGATCGATACGCGTTAGGCTGGACGTCGTCGTCGTCGTCGCCGTCGTTTGTCGCTTGTCGTTTGTCGTACGCTAACGGGTGCCTGGGTCGCTGACACTCCCGATAAATATTGTCCGCCAACTGGAATTGCCTACGCTCGTTCGTCTTCGTTCTATGTCTCATTCTCTCTCTCTTTCTCTCTCTCTGTATAACTAGACAAAGGGGCAACATCTATATAAGTAGGTGTAATACAAGTAAAGAGCAGAAAATGTTATTCGATGATGGGTTCAAAATGTTTAATAACGTACCTAAGGAAATTAGGAATGTAAAAACATTACTAGAATTTAAACGAAAGCTGGTCCCATGCATAAAGAGTAGGGAGAGATAAGGCAAAGAGGGCAATATTTATTTTATTTTATTTTTATTACTAAGGGGATTAGAATTTCTGTATTGCTACCGATGGTAGTGGAATTGTAATGTAGCTACAGAGCTAAATATCTATCTATCTATCTATCTATCTATCTCTCTCTCTCTCTCAGTCTGTTTCTTTCTCTGCCCCCCCCCTCTCTCTCGCGTGCGCTCTCGCTCTCTCTCGCTATCCATCTATCTATCTTCCTCTTTCTTTCCCTTCCGCCGTGTGCCGAGTATACGCAGGGATCTGCCATTGTGGGTCATGTAACGTGTAATGTAACGTAGGGTTGAGGCATTAGACTTGCAAAGATGACGGACGAAGGATTACGATTAAGAAGCGGAAGGGAAACAGGCGGTCGATTTTTGCGTTAGCTGACTTCTGTGCCGGAACTGAAATCGCTGGGAGGACATTTTTGAGCATGTGTGGATAAGACGTTTTAGTTGGAGAAGTCGGACGTGGTAGATACAGTTTGAGAGTATGGCAGTGTTAAGGTTTGTTGGGATAGGATGTACTGTATGGAGCGTCGTTCATAATTCATGAGAAAAACAGAAAAAAATTGTATAACGGCGATAATAAATTATATGAATGCTGCAATTCGTGGCGGGGCGAGAGCAGAATCAAAAATTGTAATTTTTAGTTGGACTTTTCGACATCCGTACGGTACTTAGTGTGCTAGTATTACAGACACAGTAGAATTAAGACAATTAGTCATACATGAGCAACGTAACTCGGGACGATAATTTTGAAGAATATGGAAAAATGAAGAAGACGATTCACCGACCGTAATTGCGAAAGGGAATGGGAGAGCTACATAGGCAGAGGGTCAATTAAAAATTAAAAATGCCGTAGAAGTACGTCGTCGGCCCTGAATCTATTAAGCGTCCTGCTGGAATTATGAAAGGTTAGGTTGCGAGGAAATAGACGTTTTCTCAGTCGCTTAGAAGAAATTGGCTGTAGAAATGTTTCGTGACCGAATAAAATCGTAATTGCCCGTACATCAACCGTCGAATGAATCATTCGACGTTCAAGGTCATGACACTGCCGACACTCTTAAACACTTTCTGTAGAATTCAAGCAAGTTGAAAGACAGATCTGTCCAAGGACTGGATCTTCACTGTACACTGAGAACTAATTTTTCCCGGTCGTATACAATGTACAATGTCAATTAGGACTGATTGTGGGCCGAATGCTTTGTACGCCGGTTCGCGAAGAAACTTCTGCGTCGCTCGCAGGTGTCGCCTATGATGCCTGTCGTCCGTCTCACGGAAATTATTTATTTACGATGCAAATTTCACCCAGGGGATCGTTTAAAGCTTTCGCCCCTCAATCCGAATGCAAGTGGGCTCCTTCGTCGAAACTTTCAATTACAGTGTCTACCGTTAACGGATTCTGATTGCTCGTAATCCCAGACTCGATGTCTCAATCCCGACGCTAATTCCAGCTTCAGGAGAATCAAGTAAAATCCATCGCCCGTGAAACAGTTTCAAAATAATCGAACTCGAATGTACAAATTCAAAGATACAGCATTCGAAGGAAGAAATTCAGGATGGACGGAAGGAAAGGAGGATGGAGTCGCCGAAAGAGATAAGGGGGGAAATTGAGAGGGGGAAGAAGCAAGAGATAAGCGAGTGGTAGGGGAGAGGGAAGAGTAAAGGAAAAAGGAGGGAGTGACAAGAGAAAAGATTGAAGTGGAGATGAAGGAGTTAAAAAAGGGGATGATGATGGCGATGGATGAAATGATGAAGGGAATGCAAAATAATGGAGGACATTGAGAGAACGGGAAAGACGTTGCGCAAGAAGAAATAAGTATGAAAGGAAATAGAAGGCGAGGCGAGAAAAATAAAGGACAGAACAGAGAAGTTACATGGGAAACTACAACAGGTCAGGGTCGAAGGAAGAAATATTATATACATGAATTAAATGAGTTAAATGATCCGTTTGTATTAATTCCATGCATACGAAAGTCGATCTCTCGGGTTGTCAAGGTCTCGAAAATTCTTCTGCGCGCAATGTTTGCCGGCGGAGTCGGCACGAAAGAAAGCCGTGGCAAGTGTGCACTCCAGGGTTATCTTACATAATGCACCGCGCCGATTGCGTCGCACGTAAATACACGCACGTAGTCGCTAATTACTCGACGTTTAGCTCCGAACGATCATTAACGAGCGAGCGCCTGGCGGTCGGCCGACTCGGGCAAAAATCGCGAAACTCGAATGTTTCGCGCAAAAAAATCTGTCGCCGAGCATTGATTCGACCGAGATAACGGGTGTCAATTTCAATCTTCTTCTTAATTAACAAAAAATGTTGGACTGTGTTCGGTTGTGGGAAATATGCCAATTAAGAGTTTGAGGATTTTATTGTATATATCTTTCGTTTCGTTTCGGTTTTCGTCCGTAAATGTGTGGCTAGTGAAAAACTTCGTCGTGTCAATATGAAAATTGTCACCAACAAGAATATAAGGAGTATAAATATACGTTTCAATTAATTGTTTTTCCCCATCATTTCTTCCACTAACGAAGGTTTAAAAAATTACATAAATTTATATTTGTTTCTTCCATGGAATCCTGTCCAAACTCAAATTATAAATTTTAGAATTCTATTCTATACCTTTTTCAGTTTTTACGCTTCAGTTTGTGTCGTCGTAAAATATTTACACTTAACGACACATAACATTTCCATTTACTGTACATATAAATCCCAAAATCGTCAGTCAATAGTAACCCCATTGAAAATTATTCTCTCCCATAACTCTTTCATTGTTGCTGCTTTAGTTCGTATCAATGCAAAATGCATTAACCTGACACACTACTATTATTACAATATTCCCACAGTGACTCTCAAATTTTCCATCCACTACATGGCTTCCGAAAGGGTCAACCATTATGATTAGCACCCCAGTCAATCAATTCCTCACACGCAAAAATTTCGAAGAACCACGTTTCTATTATCCTCGCATCCTGTCCGACACCATCACTTCCACTAGCACTCCGCTCTACGAAGAATCCCAAACGAACACAGCACAACATGACACCGTAAAGAGCCTCCCTCTCATCAATCCAACCGGCAGCTTTCTTCTTGTCAGAAACGTTCGCCGTCGGGTAAGAAAAGGGTGGACGCCGATGAGTGCGATTAGGGGAATCGCCTTGGACGCGATTTAATCAGCCGCCTCGGGCACGCTTTCCCTATGTTCGCAACCTCGAGACCGGAAGTGGCCGGTGTACGATGGGAAACGGGCTGTTTGCCGCGCACTAAGCGAGTTTCCGGCGGGACACGTGCCGGACACGAGTCAAAAGGGACTGCGTGCCTCATGTTAATTAGCGAGCGAGGGGACCAGGGATGAGAAGGAGGAACTCGGCACCCTCATCAGTTCGAATCGAGCCGATTCCCGCGCATTCTGCCGTACGGGACACGTGCCGCGTAACGACGCGCGCAACGCGCAGCGCGCAGACGATTTTACGAGTCGTTGCCGCTGGATGAATATGGGCTTTAAACACATATACTTTTCTCTGCGCGTAAATGTACTTTTTATACGTATTTTGTGAATTTTTATACGGCCGGATGTAGAAGGGGGTGAATTATTTTGGGCGAAACTTATGTTCGTGTAATGGATGAAGGTAATGCTTGTAATGTTTTCAGACATTTTATCTACGTTTTTTGAAGGTTGCATGATAGTGGGGTAGATATACTTTGTGAATTTCGGGTTGGTTAGTGAATGACATAGGCAAGTTGATTTGGAAAAAAGGTCTGCTTTGAACCACTATCAAACTGTTTTTAAAGTAGAAATAATTTGTAATATCAATTTCTTTCCAAAATTTTACATAAAAAAGTTCTAGGTACCTCTAGCCAAACATTCTTAATTCCACAACATCAACGACGATTTTTCCACAAAAATGTGAGACATTTTACTTCCCTCCGCCCGCTCACAACATTGAATCACAGTCAACTCCGCCGATATACAGAAGCGTTAAAAAGATTAATGAACAAAACTTGACTCAATCAGCTACGATCAAGACGCCCAATACTCTCGAATGAATCGTTTTGAAGAGACGAGAGAATGTTTCGTCGCGCGCGCCATCGTCTTCTTTCTTTCCGCTGAAATTGCGGATAACGATTCGCGGAGTGAATTATGAAGAAGCGAGGGTCGACTCTTCAGGGTAGTATCTCTCGGTCGCCTCTGCGCAGGGGTGGCTAGGCTGTACGGCGAAAACCTGCAATCATCGTCGTCATTCTCGGCCGACAATAAATCTAAGCCCCGCCCATCTCTGATGCCCAGCAACCGTTTTCAACTTCGATTCTCGCGCCGAAAATCACTTTCTTACACTTTTCATACTCCGTTCTCGGTAGATCGACCGATTGCGATTTCGAATTCTCGACGTGAAGCTTATATTTGAAGCTCAGACATTATTACGTCTTCTTTCTGACTTTCTCACAAGACTGCATTAGAATCTCTATTATTCTTTCTTTTTCCTTTTAACATCAAATTAAAAATGGCACACAGAATATAAATTATATATCAATCATTGTTAACAAGAACGTATTAAAATTAAAATATAATGGTAGTCGTTGAAAGCTGTCTTCATCATTGTTAATGATAATTTTTTTATTTGACTATAATTATCGTCGCAAGCGTTTATTGTCGAATACCAATTAACCTTTACATCAGCGAAAATCAAAAAACTTCAACAATATAACTTTCAAGCTACATTAGACTCTTCTAAATTTTACATAAACCGCCGCAATCTTCCCGCGTCTCAATAGAAAATTACCGGCCGAATCTTTTCCGAAAAACACGGTTCTTTATGAAAAGGGCCGAAAGTATAGAGAGGAACATTGCGTGCGAGAGAGAGAGAGAGAGAGACGACGACGAGAAAATGGACGACATGTCATTTAGAGATGCGTGACAGAGTACGATTTCCATACGTGGGACGCGGATGATCTGCCGATATATTTATTGTGACCGAGGCGCGTGTTCGTTTAGGCCATTTTAGGTGCGACGGGGGGGAGGTGGAGGGGGGAGGGAGGGGGAGCAAGGTACGAATCAAATCCTGGCCCCCTTCTAATCTGATCGTATGCCAATCTGGCTTTTCCGGCTGAACGCTAATAGACGGAATGACAATTGTCGCGGACCCTTCGCGACGACTAATGACGTGATTCCGCTTTAACGTTTGCAGATTCGATCGAGAGATCGAAACGAGAATGGCATTCCTGTCCTCATTCGGCCATTTTAATGTTTGGCTTCAGTTACGAATAGTTGCGGTTTCGGTGTGACAAAATTTGAGTGGAATGTAATGTGAGAATATTGTTTCGGTATATCTTAGGAATATGAATTCGGATTCAATTGAAATTAGTTGCGATTTTGATGCGGTGGATTATGGGATGGACGAAGAATTAATTTTTGATATTTTTTAGGGTAGGTATTTGGTTCGAATTAAAATTAGTTCCGGTTTTAAATGTAGCTTTCGGATGGAACATAAAGTGAATTTAGTATCGGTAAAGAATTGTATTTTGGTACACTATGTGTTTGTATTTCTGTACCTTTAAGAGTGCGATGAAGTGTAAGAGATTGAGATGTCAAGTAATCAAAATGTTTTGAATGGGAGCGTGTCAGTTACTGTTTTCTATTACATCGTCTGGTGTTACATATAGGGAGCAAGCCCTGCCATTATCATTATTTTTTATCGGTAGTGCAGTGAAACGTGAATCACCTATGATCTAATTGATCGGGACACGCTCAACAAAGGAGCGTACCAATGTGTTCTGCTACCTTTATTACATACTGTGTTAATAAACGTCGAAAGTTTATCCCTTTTGTTAGGTATTACTTCTGTCGATTACAATCGGAACGAAACATGCAGCATGAAAGTCGTAAAGCAAAGCATATTCAAAGATAAAAATATCAGTTCACAGCGTCCTTTACTTCATACTACTCCGGTGAATAATTAAAAATGTATATTATCGTTTCATTAATCACAAGGCCAATGAAACATGAACTGTTTTAAGCCCCTGTGATTTCAATTAATTGAGAAATTCTCAACAAGAAAAGTATCAAACTACAATTCTATCTATTCATAATTTATTCACTTGTCGTCACACCCGAGTCGTCTACATTTCATCGTCAGATATTGAAATGCAATACATTCTCAATGCTGTTAATCGCAACGGAAACCCACGTAGACCGTAAGTTTAATTAATCGAAATATCCTGAACATGACAAATATTCTACTGCTACTCCTCATCGCGAGTTAAATTTTTCCAAAGATACATAAAATTCATCCATAACAATATCTTACCCTGACTCTTCTACCCTTCACTACGCCAGCCAAACATAAAAATACTGATAGCACCGTATAATTTCCGTTAATCACAATCCGAGCCGTACACGTGCCGTGATTTTAATTAATCGAAAGATCCCGACACGAGAATGACAAAGTATCGATCCCCGCCGACTGGGGTTCTCCGTTGCTGGCGAGCACGTGCGTGATTCACCGGCATATGACAGTGGACAGGTCTTGATATGCACCCACCCATCATTCCCAGGCCGAGTATGCAGTCCGCGTATTAACCTGCACGCGTCGATGGGAAGGCGCGGCATATAAACCGAGTCCCATCGTACGCTTCTCTCCCCTCCCCACCCCTCCTCCTCTCCTCCACTCCGCCACCCCTCCCCAACCCTAACCTCACTCTTTTTTTCCCCATTCTCCATCTGACGACTGTTCCGCGATACGTCGGACTGTAATGCCGGTACGCGGCATCGCATTCCGTCTAATTCCATTTGGCTGATAGCGGTTGCGAATGCTCATTCGCGGAATGGTTCTCGCGGCCTCAACGACGCTTCTGATTAAAATTATGCGGCAGCGGGGATGCATTATGCGGTTCCGAGGAGAAAAAGATTTCTATTCGGGAAAAAGCTTGATTATCCGGGGGTCGTTTCGCTTATTTCGTTTTGCTGATTCGATGGAATTGTATGGATCGTTCTTGTTAGAGTGGTGTGAGTCGGGTTCTTTAATATAATAATTTGATTAATTAAATTCATTTCGACATATGTATTTATGATGTGAATGTTGATTGATATGTTTGTAACACGCGAATATTTGTTTCACCGGTCGAACTTGAAGCGGAGTGTGAGATATTTAGTTGACGCTGTAAGAATATATATTTGTCACGACGATATAGGTGCAACGAGATTATCACAGTAAATAAAAAAATTATTCATTTACGATAGATTAAAGATTTAATCAATTTCATAATTCTAAGACGTCCAATACTGAAATTAAATCACATAAGATAACAAAGAAAAAAACTCTGCCATTTATCAGGTTCTTTACAAATAGTTTAATACTATTCTATGATTACAATATGATGATATAGAATAATATCTAGAAAAAGAGAACTACCATCACGTTTAAAATAAACGGTCGATATGCAGTATGTAACTAGAATTTCGAATAATATGTGCTTGCGTAAAGGTGGAAAACGTGGATTGTGATTCAGTTGAATACTCAGAGAATATATTCTTATCCTTAGAAGATAGGAAAGTAAGGATGGATTAATTATAGCCTACTCCCGCGAATTTAATCATTACACCCCCACCGTCACCCTAACAGCGCGCAGTGCGAAAAATCGATCGTCCCTACCACCCTCCATACCAAATGCTTTACAATGAAAAAAGAAAAGCCGATATTTTAACTATCCTCAGAATCAGACTTACGTGTACTTCTCATCACTTATTCACTCTCCATTCTTCCATCAATCTCCCCATTCCTCGCAACTCTAAAAAATGCATTTCAATAATCACGTTCAGACCCGAAGGTCTGAACATCCTCCCCTCCACCCCCTCCGCACCCCCTCCGCAGCCACCAATCGTCGTACAACGTTTCCTTGCGTCGACTCGCGTCAGTCAGTCTCTCCGCAAAAGTTTCGCCCCCCCCGACTCGACTGCGGGAGCGAATCATGCTCTTTTTTTCGCCTGACGACTCGACCTATGCTCGAGCATTTCGTCGATCGTGCGCTCACCGACGACAATAGACCCTACTTGAATAATTGACGGAGTGGATGCGTACCGGCACCCGGGAGGTTGTGGCCTCATCAATTATTGGCAAACCATGCCCGGCGCGAGCTCGATCGAGAGGCCGAAAAACAAGAGAAAGAGAAAGAGAGAGAGAGAGAGAGAGAGAAGAAGAGAGAGAGGGAGGTAGAGGCAATTTCTAGGTACGAACTTTCGATGCACACGCCCACGAGAACTGAACGGCGGGGGACACCTCGTTACGGACGATTGGAATTCATTGTCGACACGCAGCGATGGAGTTGGACGACGAATGGGATCGCGGGAGAATGGGCATGAGCGCGGAGCCGGAATGATGGCCGATCGATCACGGGCGATCGCGTCCGAGTGCGATCCCGAATGGTGCCGATTGCCGGCGGAACGACGTGGAAGGTATTGGTCGCTCGAGTTATTGCGGGTAGGATTCGAAAGGATCGTACATTATGCGAATTGGATATGTAGAGTTGCGGAGTTGCGACAGATACAGGCTCGGTAGAAGATATGGATTGTGACGAGGGACACGTATATATATATATATTTTTTTTGTGTATATGTATATATACATGTGTATACACAAAAGGTTGTGTAACAGTATATATATGTAATTATATAAATTCCAAAGTTTCCAAATGGGGATCGGAAATGGGTTAATTATAATTGCAATAAATCGGACTTACCGGTATGGATGTAGGTGTGCTTCTTCATGTCGGACTTCTGATGAAATCTCTTGCCGCAGTACTGGCACGGATAGGGTCTCGTGTCCGAGTGTATCAGCAAATGTGTGCTGAGCGTGCTAGATCGCTTGAAGGCCTTCCCGCACTGCTTGCACTGAAACGGAAAGACAATTTTCTCCCGTAAGAAAAAAAAAAGAAGAAGAGGCCTGCGTCGCGCTCGGAAAATCTGCTCGAAGCCTAATTTCCGCATTAGCCTCGCGACACGTGCCTGAAAATTGCGGGCAAAAAGCGTCAAACTGCCGCTGCTTCAGCGATAGATGGGGAGAGAATACTTTGTAACGTGGAAAATGCGGCCGGGAACGATGCACGTGCCGGTCATTGCCAAGAATTTTCCTGCCTCTTTTTTTTCTTTCCTAGCCTGCCTTGGGAAAGTAAACAGTCGACTTAAATTATGCACGCGCCCGCAAGGACGAGTTGATTCTGCGCGTTATTGCGTGATGGAGGACGTTGTGTCCATGAGTCATAACAAAAAGTGTTGGCAAGGGGGGGGGGGGGGGGATGTTTAATGAAAATCAAAGTAAGAAATTATTAAACGTACAAATAAGTTCGGTGCCCTTGCATATGAACCGTATGAAAGTAGTGTAAGTCCATATTGACAGAAAAATGTGATATCACATCAATAGAAAGTTTAGAGTACTTGAATTATGGATTATAAGATACTTATCTCAATCTTTATGACGCATATGAACTTACACCACTTCCGAAACACACGAAGTGCTGCTAACGCTATGAAAGTGATTTGTTCCACGTTTGACGAGAACGCGGCGACACACAAGGCGTGCAAAGAGAGGATTCGAAGACTCAGAAGTGGAAAGTTTGATCTTAATGACGCCCGAACAAAGTGAAACGCCGAAAAGAGTGGAGGACGAGGAATTAGATCAACTGCCGGACAAAGATTCTTATCAAACGCAGTGAGAACGTGCGAGGTTACAGAAAGCGATGGCGTTCATTTCGAAACATAGCATGTGTTCCTTCCGCATAAGAGCTAAACATCGACGGCACGATAAGAAGAATCGAACTATGCACACCTAACACATAAATTCAATCGACGCGCTTAAACCAAATCGATCGATCCAATCTCAAAATTTCGAGAGCACCACACGTGGCTTCGTTGCTGTAAAAAAGCAACCCTCAAAGTGTCGTATTAGATATGAAAACTCGCGGTCTCATTCTGGCCGCGAGTCTTCGAAGGGAATAGAAAGAGCAGTAAACGAGTCTGAGGGTTCTCCGATGAACAAAGACAGAGTCTATAGTCAGAAAAGAGATAAGAGAAGATAGAGAGAGAGAGAGAGAGAGAGAAGAGTCAACTGTGAGACGTAGAAGGCGGCAGAGGGATGGAGAGGTAGGAGAGTATAGGGGAAGGGAGGGGAGGGAAGGAGAGAGACAGAGAGAGAGAGAGAAAGATGGGCGCCGGGACGCCTGGCGCACCTGTGTTCACCTAGCGTCGTTTTTCTCCTGCGAGTCATTGTCGCACGGCGCCAACCGTCACAATACTAGTCCGATGCGTGTCTCGTTTTCATAATATATAGGTGCCTGCGTGAAATCGCTTATGAGCGTCGCTTGCAGGAGAGCCATCGTATCGCGTGTGCCTATGCTCGATTTTCATGCGAGATCGGAAGACAGCGTTCGGGATGCGAGAATATTTCTCCGGTCAGATTCGTCGGTGGGACGAGCTGGGGTGGACGAGGGAATTAAACCGTTTATTTTGAAAGTGATGTAAGTACATAATTTAAAGAAAAATTGAGATGTCATATCATTTATGATTGACGCGGTGTAGACGGTTTATTTACGTGATGTGTAATTTCTTTTCAAACGGACTTATACCACTTCGAAAATAAACGGTCCAATTTTTGATGAAGGTTTAGCATGATGCGACGATTTAGGAGCACGTTATTGGCTGAATGACGGACGTTTGGATTTTGTTAAACGCCTTAAGACACGATGGGAACGATGCGTGTTTGATTTGCTTGAAGTGGAAGGAAGATGATTTTTTCTGATGAATCTTTAAAAATGTTCAAAATTAGAAGAACGTAAGTTTTACGGACATCTTTCGTTCAGAATTCTAAATTGTATGATGGGAGTCTTTTCGTGAACCTTCGTGAGAATAAAATCTTCATTGGATCATAACGATTTCTTTGACGCATTTAGATCGTCGCAGAATACAGTGTAGACATCATATAGATTCGAATCTAAAGTGTAATCGAAGTTTCATAGCGTGCTTAAAGTTTTATGCCTTGTGACCGACAGTGTGCCACATGCAAATGCATAATCTTCGGTAGTCGCGGCGACAACAGTGTGTGATACGATTCAAAGGAGGCCGCCGTATTATTATTGAAACGTGTATCGCTAGCGGAGTAGAACACTCTGAACACCTGCTATGAGGTAACGATTCGGCCGAACTGTCTTTTAAAACTGTTTGCCAGAACTCTTTTCTCGGCGCCACATGCGTCATTCTTATACATTTTGTTCAACACTAATCATCCAGCCTCACTTACTGCCATCAATTCACCCTCTTCGGATTTTGTACGTTCTTCCTCGGGGATAATTAAAGACATACGTGGTATGTTATACATTATGTAGTTCGTTTTGTGATAAACTCAAATGTAATTTGAAGAGTGAAATGTAAGGCATCTACATAACATAAATTGTCAGTAGCAAAGATAAACTTTTCAAGTTATGTTCAAGACCCAAAGGTCACTTGTGTCTCACTGTTATAACGGCGACCGAACGAAAAATTTGTATCAAACTAATTTCCCCAATTATGAGACCGAAGTAGAGGTTCAAAATATAACGTATCTACATCCTTTCCAGGATGACTACGGTCTCTCGTTACGATGTAAAGAAATGATCACTGAATTGAAAGACCAGATTTCCAGCAACCTCTCCGAAATTCGTAAACAATGAACAATTCAAAGCGCATTCTCGCTAAAGAGTTCTACGACCTGCGCATACCTTCCTTCCGCAAACGCGAAAGGGCATTATCCTGCGACCACATCCTACGACCATTGACCGAAAATAAGCCCTAAAAGCTGCCATAAGCGGGACACAATCATTCGGACGCCGCATGCGACGAGAACATTGTCCTGCGGGAACGAACGGATGACGAGAGACTACTGCGCATGCGCAGGCAGAGGGAGACAATGAGCGGCGAGAAGCGCGACCAGGAATTAAGAGTAATTACGTAACATGCCGGAACAGGATTCGTCCGAAAAAGGATCCTTCCGACGGTGTATCAGTAGTGATGGATATAAGTGTACGTCGAGACCAGAAAAAAACGTACAATTACGTAATCATGACTGAAGTTACATTGTAGTAACTACGTAATATACTGGATAGTATTATATTCGTTTGCGATTATAAGAGCGGTTAGAAAAGTTTCTTGTTAAGAAGAGCCGTGTGAGTTTCGAAGAACGAGGAGACAACGCAGCTATATGCAGAAATATGTAAAGTGGACTAATTGCAACACATCTCTTACTATCCGTCACCAACGATTGTCTAAAAACGGTGTCCAATATATGTATATGCTATTAACTAAGCAATTGATCCCCACTTAACTGCCGCAAAGCGAACAGTATCGCATTGACAGCGACTCGATCCCATCCCTGGATCGACGCATCGAGAATCGCGTCGAGAGGTGCATCGAGAAGAAGTCGGATGCCCTCTTTGTCTGTCCGTAAGCGCCACCGGAAGTGGACGCTTTCGTGACGGCGACAATGCCGGTCTCCACTCCTTAAGAGACTGTCTTTTCCCACAATCCAGTACTTCCTCCGACGATTCTTCGTTCAAGTGCCGCGGTGCTTATTAACGATATTCAATTCTCTCCCCTCCTCAGCCTTTTTCTTTTTATTTATTCCCCTCTGCCCCCCCCCCCTCCTCTGCCTCCCACCCCTACCTCTTTAGTCGTTCCTGACCCTCCTTGTGTTTTTGAGCCTGCAAACGGGACCGGACCTCGGTGCCACGATCTATTAAGAAGTCGCGGATCCAGATGGACGAGACAATTAAGGAGCAGAGTTTCACGTCCAACTGACGACCGTGTGAAACTTGAGGCCATTTAAATGTTCCCGGGCTTTGCGATCCGGCCCAGGACTCACTTACGCGGCGCGTACGCGTTTGACGGAGGGATGGCACTGTTATGTCACTCGGTAGACTTGTGTGACCGGAACCATCCGGTGAATTTATGCACGCGGGCCGCCATTTTAATAATTAAATATAATATCAAATTTTAATCCAATATCTGTCAAATGTTACGGAGAAAAATATTTTTCAAGATATAAAATAGTTTTGTTTTTTAAATTCAAATATCATTCGACATTATATAACTATTGGACACTTAACATTTTTCAAATGTCTATTTTATATTCTTAGAATATTTAACTGTTATTTATTCGATTCCGAGTTCAATTATTTTTTGCATATCAGAATGTGGCGTAAAAAATGTTTTTCTGACTTTTGAAGAAGACCTTAAACCAATATTCTTGTGTTACTCGAGGCGGTTGGAATAAGAATGTAACCGGAGGCTGTGCAGTTCCGTAATGCGTTCGAAAGTGTCCCATCGACGTGTCGAAATCTTGGTCTCTCACGATATCGTCCGATTATCTGCGATCTTCCGCCGATTTCGGTCGGCCGATCGTGGAAAAAGATCGGTCCGACTCTTGTTCTCTCGCCGGACAAGCCGGCTACTTTTTTGCTTCGGAAACACTCGAACAGACGTTTTCGCGAGTCGGAACACGTTTGACTGCCTCTCTCTCTCTCTCTCTCTCTCTCTCTCTCTCTCTCTCTCTGTGTTTGCGGCCGAAGCACATTTCGTTCTTTCTTTGACGGGAACAGCTTACATTGGTCTGTTCCGCAATTTTCGCGTCGGCGTGATTCAACTGATACCGAACAACATACTTCCGTGTATGTAATGTTTGTACAGCGTACAAGTTCAGGACAGAAAGAATGAGAAAGTAAATGATTACCATGGTGGTTGGTACGCGGTTGTAGGTATTATGAAAATTCGTTTCGTCGTATGAAACGAATACCGATTGATATTAAATGAGAAGTAAAATTGATCTGTTACACGGTGTGTATTTTATGATTATATTGTAATAAAGTTGTTGCGGATCAATATATTTGATTAATAGCTCGTCAAGTAATATTTTTTAATCTAATAAAATATGATCAACTGACAGTTTCGAAAAAATTAGTTTGGCAACTTGGAAGACGGTCTTTTAAGTAAAATAAGATAAAAGATTTGAGGAAGAATCCGACCTGACCAAAGATGGCCGATAGACGTTCGAGGAAGCCAGGCAATATCAGTCCCGGAAATCTTTCGTCGAGTTTCTGTCGCGAGAGGTGAACACTCTGACAATTGCGGTGGTGGTAGTAAAAGTCGACTGTGTACACACTCCTGTGCACTTACGAGCGGGAGTCCCGATTTTACGGGAACGACAAACATTCCGTGCGAGCAGCTTATCAACTCGATCCTTCCGGAGTCATAAAAAGCGTAGCAGATTATGCTCAAAAATTGATTATTAAATCTCATCGAACAGGTCAATTTTTCCACTTCTCTTTTCCAATATCTTTTCTCGAGCGATCGAACTTTTACGTATATTTTAAGCGCGTGTTAGATACATTTGAGAAGGCAGTCTTCGTAGAATGGAGGCTTTTGAAAAAAGGTCGATCGATATATCGATCGAGACTCGGCAGTATTCTTTTACGAGGCGAGTCAGTGCCGCGCAATCTGATGACAAAAATCGAACGCTGATTTGCAGTGCTTTCAGAATGTGGAACAGCTTTTAGAAAGAAGCACTCGCAGAATTGGCCGAGGCTGTTGGAATAGTTCAA
Source organism: Anoplius nigerrimus (assembly GCA_914767735.1). Lineage (NCBI taxonomy): Eukaryota > Metazoa > Arthropoda > Insecta > Hymenoptera > Pompilidae > Anoplius > Anoplius nigerrimus. The sequence continues at coordinate 12,251,293 of OU612090.1, forward strand.
TATGCAAATTACTGATCGAATTAGTTATGTTTACTGTGGAGTCGATGTGGTGCAGCAAAATTGTCGATGATTAACTATAAATTGAAACTTTTGTAGATTCCAACATTTGAACACATGTTTACTTCTAAACGATACAGACCATACTGTTTTTATTGTGATAATTGTAATAATCAATGTTTTTGCAAGGAATTATATTGTAATTAATTAATTTTTCAAATTTTGCTATACTTCGTCGAAATAATTCTTCTTCCACGAATCTAAGAAACATCCTCCATTTTGAGTAGATATTGCATGGCAGAAAGATGTCAAGATCCTGATCAATGATCAAGATCAATGATAATAATTACATTACCCACGATAAACCGGATATACGCTTCCGAATAATATATCCGAAAACCGGATTACGCAATCTCTTTACTCAACAATAGCTTTCAAAACCTACTCCCACCCCTAATAAATAAATAATAAAAGACCTAATATAAATTTCATGATAAACAATCTCTTTTGCTTAAAGGGAACAAGGTAAATGAAACAAATGATCAAATTTCACCCCCGCTCTCCCTCCTCGTTAACGAAACCTCCCCCAAAACCTACTCTCACTCCAAATCTAACGCGAATTCCACCGCAAGGGGCCATCTTCCACCGCAAGGTCACTCGCGACACTCGAAACAAACGACCCTCCAAGGATTCGCCGAGAACGGAGGGAACGTCGCAGGGAGAAAGAGAGAGAGAGAGAGAGAGAGAGAGAGAGAGAGAGAGAGAGAAAGACAGATGAGAGGGAGAGAGAAGGACACAGAGAGAAAGAAGTCCGAAGGTAAACTCACACGCTTCCTTCCCTGAGCGTACAACGATCGTACTAGTTTCGTCGAGTCACGCGAGCCAAATTTCTTTCGAGGACGTAAGTGCCCTTAAGTGCGCCCGCCAATGAAAACGGGTCAATCGAGCGTTTGACGAATATCGAAACGGCAAAGTAGGGGAAGACCGCGTAGCGGAGAGGGGAGGCTGAGGGGAGGTACGACAAAAGGCGAAGCCGCAATTACGATTGAATGGAATGGAAACTCGCTCGAGGTTTTACGCCCGACATATTAGGATATCTGGGACACACGCACGCTCACGCGGGCCGACGTGGAGGTGCGTGGATCGGGCGTAGGGGAGAGTCGCCGAAATCGTACCACTTACCCGTGCTTTCGGTCCCCGTCGGCCATCGCTAATTTGCCAGCTAAAGGAAGGTATCGTGTGTCTTTTGTTCTTCGAAGGCTATCGATGGACTCGATTACCGCGAGTTGAATCTGCTTCGGTAGTGCCGAGGTTAATCTTGTAGATGGTTTTGCAGTTTGGAGCTTTGAGATTTATCGGATCAGAGGAAGAAGGAAGTTTGACGAGTCTGCGACTGTAGTACGCGGAATTGATGTGCGATTAGGGGCGGGGGGTGTTCGATTGCAAGATGTTTGGCTTCGGTTGGGCTCAGTTTTGGGGGGAGCTGCTTTCCTCGAAATCGTTCAAGGTTAACGCGCAGACGTATCCTCACCTATCGCGCGAAGCGTATATTTTGAAAGTAAAAGTCGGTTTTTCTTTTTATATGAAATATTCCATAATTTATGATTAATTTAGTGAAAACTTTTGCTGCATGATAGGTAGGTATGTATCATCTTTTTCAAATTAACTTACATCAGTGTTCAAAGTAAACGGTTCGGTTCGAACGATTTCTCCGATGATCGATGACTAATTTTCTTCGCTTCGTGAACGGAGATACTTCTAATGCCAGCTTTTACAAATACATAGTTACGGAAGAAGAACGGAACTTCTGCACTTTATGAAGAGCGCATACCTATATGTCGGCGTAGTTCAAAGTATCGGAGCAGAACAGAGTTCCGGTCGGTCGATAGGCATGGAAAGCTTACCTGAAAAGTCCTTTCGGACGATGACGGCGGCGTCAGAGGCGAATGATGCGTCTGCCTTGTGATTATCGGCGTCGATGATGGACTCCTGGAGGACGGTGCCCTTGTTTCTCTGGCCTCCCTCTCGCAGACCGAGCCCGGCGACCAGATCTCGCTCTTGCGACTGATACTCGAAGACACGTCGCTCGGCTTCGTGCTCAGATTCAACGGGACTTCCTCCTCTGAAACACGGTATTGACCTCTTCTCAATTCATCGCCGAAGATCGCGGCTCTTTCGATGCAACAAACTAGGTACTTCAATTGACTTCGAGGTCACTTCAATAACGTCGGTTGAGTCGATTTTTCTTATTGGGTATTGTTTCGTTACTTGCCATTTATTCAAATTTCCCGCGTATATCTCCTTAAATGCAGTTTTTTCGTTTATACGGTAGTCGTCGTCTCTTTGGTTCAGTATATTTGTTACGGTGTACATTGTATACCTGATGTATGACTATCAGTTACTATATGTAATTTCAACTAAATTTGGTTAAAATTACAAATTTTTAATTGTTTATCAAAATTAACTGTCGAGTTTTTGCAAACTTTTTACTCGTATTGGTGAATGTGATTAGAGTTCGAAACTTTTCTCAAAATTTATAATGACGCAGGTCGTGTATTAATATAATCTAGGTATTAATCTTGAACTCTATTAATCTAATAACCTAATTGTTTTCCCTACTTCGGCCTTTCATTTGACAAAACATATCAGTCCTATATTAAAATCTCGTTCGAGTAACATTAATCTGACTTAAATTAACCATTTCCTCAATTTTTCATCGTAAATTATAAAATATTCCTGTAACGACTGAAAACATTTCAAATACCTACAACATTCGCCATTGCAAACTGACAATTTCATAAACTCGCAAATAAACTCAATATTCAACAATTTTTCACATTTACCGAACATACCTACTGGCGATCATGCGTGCCAACCGTTACGCAAAATCGCGTAACCTGCCATCTAATTTCTGCTCTTCGGCTCTACGAGACGCGACGCGACGAAAGACGAAAGGAAAAGTATCGTTCAGCGCGTCGTTCGCCTAACGAAACTTCGCTCGTTCGCCGGTCAGCATTTGTCATCGCTTATCAGTTCAATTAATGCAGGCTGCCCGTCGAGCAGGCACTCGGAGGCACTCGGAGGCACTCGAAGGCACTCGAAGGCACGCGGAGGCACTCGCAGGCACTCGCAGTGTCTGGAAGCGAGAGGGTCGCCCGAAAAGGATGGCGGACGTAATCGACGACGGAAGGCCGTAACGGGAATCGAAAGGGATTCGCAATTGGTTTAATAACCGACCTCTTTCGTTGGCGGCCGCCCGAAACGGCGGAGTGACGATAAAGGTAATCGGTCCGGACGATAAGCGAGCCCGCAAAGTGCCGCCAGGAGAGAAGCCAATCGATAGCTGACTCGCGCGCGGCGGCCAATTTCGAGGCCGACTCGTCGACCCGTTTCGCGGAATCGGAGGAAAACCCGGATATCGACACCTTGGGCGGTGAAAATCCGGCGGGGACGATCGATTCGTTCCATTTCGAGAATCGAATTAATTCCGTTGGATTTCACGAGTCCGATCGTGCCAAGAGTAGACTTATAACTGATGAATTTCTTCTTGATATGGATAGTGTACGTACATAAACACGGGTAGTGTTTTGTGAAACGAGAGAAAAAAAACTGGTTATTGACACCTTGGGCGGTGAAAATCCGGCGGGGACGATCGATTCGTTCCGTTTCGAGAATCGAATTAATTCGGTTGGATTTCACGAGTCGGACCGTGTCAAGAGTAGACTCATTACTGATGGCTATATATGATTGATGGACGTAAACTTCGAGCAGACGGACAAAGTATTGGGTTGGCAACTAAGTGATTGCGGTTTTTAAATAAGAAGGAAGACCCAACATTTTTTTTTTTTTTTCAATGCATATATGCGGTACATTCGGTTTCTCTGGAATGTCACATGTTGTGCTATGACGATCTGAATCGATAATGGCCTTGATATGGGTTTCATCGAGTTCAACTGGACGGCCAGATCGTTCAGCGTTTTTAGTGAAAAATCAGCAGAACGAAATCTGGCAAACCAATTTTGACACTGCCTTTCTTTCAAGGCTTCATTCCCGCATACGGCACATAATTCCTTTGCGCCTGGATTGCGTTCTTGCCTTTTCGGAAATAATACAATAAAATATGTCTGAAATGAACGTGTCGTCTTCCATTTTCAAATTGAAATAAATACGAAAACTAAACAACTAACCGATATAATTATGTGTAATAAATTAAAAATAGAAGTCCAAAGAACAAGAAAAAAATATAGAATAGGTGCTTTGAACGCGTTGACGAATCAAAAAAAGTGTAAAGAGCATCTATCGACAAGATCCGCAGTCACTTGGCTGCCAACCCAATAGAATGTCTCTGCATACTTCTGACTCTTCGCATCGAACTCACCGAATTTGGCCTTTTCTGGCGTGTCCCGTCTGGGCGATCCTGCCCTGGCCGGACTGAGCGGTTCCGGATGAATGGGCGAGCAATTGGCGACCGGCGTCGTCTGCTGCGATGGAATTCTCGAGGGGGGCAGGAGGGTGTGTGGCAGCAGAAGGCCCACGTGACGGGCCCACCAGGCTGCCCCGCCGGACCCATACCCGCTGTACATCAGACCGCAGGGCATCTCTGCAAGCAAAAACGAGTGACTTCAACGTCAGAGTCCTTATCCGAGACGCCCAGATGGGAGCTGAGGGTCGGGCAAGTGTCGGGATCGAGCAGGTGGCTTCGTCCGTTGCGCGTTGTTTACATTAGATTTTACTACACTTTATTAAGGAACTTGGAGACCATTTTGTTATTAAGAAGGCAGTTAAGGTGAATGCAATTTAGTTTAATTACAATTAGATGACGTATGCGGTTGGCGACTGAATTAATTTTTATTTGAGTTACATGGCTTCGTTCGCAAAAATTTGTGACTCTCAATCAAAATTTTGATTTTTATGCCGAAATACCCAGATGGAGCATTCACTGTTTTGTACCTATATAAAATTTGTTTTTAAATTTGATTTTAATTTTTATTTCATTTGCGCGATGCAATCGGCTGCTTGGTATACATATTACATTAGCGTATTGGTTGGCGAAAAAAAAATGGTTTCCAATTACCGGTAGGATTCAGTATTATTTAAATAAAGCCGAAGTTGAACCGATATAACAAAATATGTTTCTGGCAGACTTCTTTACTTTTCGAATGAAACTTTTCGGAAAGTTATTAAGAAAGAGCTGTAAACAATTCGTTTAACTGCGCGAACCGAAGAAATGTGCGTAAGCAAAATGGATAACAAATCTAAGAGCAGCGGAAAGTTAACAACGACATTTTGCACTGTGTAACTTAATCGATCACATGAAGTAGCTCCGCTCGTCGAGTTAGACTGGTTTACATAGTTATCTGGTTGTTTACCAATCCGCTCACTGAATATAATTTAGTGGCATTATCGCGGTCAAGCAGTGACACAAACATTTCATATTCGCAACTGCAATCTCTACGATATATCACCACCGGCACTTCGAACACATTCGCGAGCATACACAAGCAACAGTCTCTACTACAGACCAACGAAAGTACCTGAACACCGAGTCCAAGTATTCAACGATCCACCAACACTATCTCAATCCATCCAGAAAATCCTCCTTTCACATAACCAACCCAATCAATCTTTCACTCCAATGCAACCTCAACGATTTCCAAAGAACAATATAATGAACTTTGAAGGTCAACCGAGGAAAATCCAAACCCAAAAGAATGCTATGCTATTCTATCACACGACTTGTACTCAGCACAGTGTTTCTGCTAAAGGGAGAGAACTGTGTTCTCAGTGACTGTCGCTACAGGCGTGTTCAGGAGTTACGCACCTCTGGCAGTGACGCTCGTGCTGAAGGGTAGATTCTGCAGACGCAGGTCGGGGTTGTAGTTGGAGACCAGGGTGAAGGCGCTGAATCGGTCCGGGACCGGCTGACAGTAGCTGGACGGAGGATTGGACGTGCTGCTGGCGCTGCTTCCGGGGGCGCCGGGACTCCAGGGCGACGGCGGGAGGGTGACACTCGGACTGCTCGGCGGCGAGAGGGTGGCAGGCGGCGAGAGGGCGCCCGCCGGGACTCCCACCCCGCTGCAGTGCAGCTCCGGCTTTATGTGCCAAGTTCGCGGTACCGCTTCTGCAACCAGAACAATGTCACTCGACACTGATAACGTCGCACTTCGCGCAGGAAGCGTGTATGAGGTAAGAGTTCGGGTGTAGATTACATAGAACGATTTTTGAATTTTGCGCTTTGCTCCAGACGATTATCATATCTCTAAGTAATATGATGTTGAGTATTTTCTTATTTATTTTTTTGACACTGATAACGTCGTACTTCGCGCAGGGAGCGTGTATAACCGACACCGACGCAACAAAATATTCAAAATCTCAAGCTGCACTGTCCACCCACGCGACAAATCCATAAACGTCCCTGATTAAATGGCAGTTGTCCGCCAGCGAGGAGCGTACAGACGGTCAGTATCATTCGATCGATACTTTCGCGTGCGCCGGCTCATCAATCCTGAAATCTCTCGAAATCAGCGCGATTTACGGTGAAATTCGGTAAAGTATTAAACAGCTCGTTCGCGTCGATTGTGAGGCTAGATTTTGCTACCGTCAGTTCCATATTTAAATGATAGCGTACTCTCCGGTGAGAAACGCGCGCGTTCGGCTCGCATATGTGTGCGCACGTGCGCACACACGCCCGTGTGTAAACCCACGCGTGTACATACACGATGATTCAACGCATCAGACAGCTCCCCATAATAAAGACCGTAATGGCGGTATATTTCTCGGCACCCTCTTCTGCACATGTCCTTCCACCTCGCGCCACATCCTTCCTATACCATCTCTATTTCTTCTTCCATTATGTAATGCAAGGGCGAAAACACATGAAACAATTTGAAAATGCCCGCTTTTACGAGCGTCTACGATAATTTAGGTATGGAAGTTCGCCTACACGCTACTGTACGGATGGCTATGATATTAATACATTACTAGTGTTTTTTTTTTTATGAGAAAACTAATGATATTTTTCAGCGTTTCGTTTGGGGAGCAACGATGCGCTTGCTTTTTGTTATACTTACATATTATTGTACTCTGATATTATTGATTATACAATTTATCATCTATATCTTAAGTTAATCTCAAGATACAGTCTCTCCTTTCCAATTACAACTGCAGTAAGATAAAAACATATGAATAAAAATTCTTTCATTTACTCTATTCTAACCACACTTAAAACATCCTATCTTCAGCTAATGTATAAAAATACGCAAAATTCTCACGTTTACTCCATTCTACCCTGCGCCTAAACATAATGTAACTCGCCTAGCACCGTTAACAGCGTTACCTCTCACACCTCAACCTTCCGCACCTCCAGAAAACGTATAAAAATTCGTAAAATGTTCACATTTACTCCATTCTACCCCGCGCCTAAACATAATCTAACTCACCTAGCACCGTTAACAGCGTTACCTCTCACACCTCAACCTTCCGCACCTCCAGAAAACGTATAAAAATTCGTAAAATGTTCACATTTACTCCATTCTACCCGCGCCTAAACATAATCTAACTCGCCTAGCACCGTTAACAGCATTACCTCTCACACCTCAACCTTCCGCACCTCCAGAAAACGTATAAAAATTCGTAAAATGTTCACATTTACTCCATTCTACCCGCGCCTAAACATAATCTAACTCACCTAGCACCGTTAACAGCGTTACCTCTCACACCTCAACCTTCCGCACCTCCAGCAAACGTATAAAAATTCGTAAAATGTTCACATTTACTCCATTCTACCCGCGCCTAAACATAATCTAACTCGCCTAGCACCGTTAACAGCATTACCTCTCACACCTCAACCTTCCGCACCTCCAGAAAACGTATAAAAATTCGTAAAATGTTCACATTTACTCCATTCTACCCGCGCCTAAAGATAATCTAACTCACCTAGCATCATTAACAGCGTTACCTCTTACACCGCAACCTTCGACACCTCCCAACAAATGACAGTCTCATTACCGAGAGCAGGCGGTCGGAAAGCGAGAAAAATTGAGCGAGCCACTCTGTTCGCTCCGTTCCATCGAAGAGAGCCCTGGCCGCGCAGAAGCGATGAATTATATATCCGACGTGCGTGTGTCGTGTGTGCCGGACGTCGGGCGGCTAGTGATGCTAATCTCAGCGCGGCCAGACGTGATTGCTCGACGAGCTTTACCCCGGCTACGTAGGCCGGCTCGTAATAAAATATCCGTGGGGCCCTTGGGCGAGTCTCGCGGACAGTTTTGCCGGGACGGGAAGCTTTTAAAAGCGTCGATTAGCGATCAAGCGAGTCAGGCGAGTGTCAGCTGTAATCGGTAATCGTGATCGAGCCGTCTTCCAACGTTCCCTCGTTCACGCGTGCGCACGCGTCACTGCGTGTGCGTAAAATGCGTCGGAGGCGCGCGCGACCGTAATTACGGCGATTAATCAAGACTCGAATCGTTAACAATTTCATGGATCTGCACCGCTCTCGCTTTCGACGCACGTCGCTAATTGCGCGATAAAATTAACATGCAAATGCGGGAGAGTGAGCTCGAACGCGCGGATCCGCGGGATTTACTCGGTTGAGATTGATTTTTCAATGTACGGTTTCGGTCATTGTCGCGTCAAGTTGATGATAATGATTTTCAGTCAGTGTAACATTAGAAAACTTTTTACAATGCGTCGACGGATTATGTGATTCTTATCCTAACTTCTTTTTTATTCTAAGTACAAGATTTGTCTTTCTATTGTGCTCGATATCTGTCGTCGTTGTTATTCTTACAGGAATGTTCTTTACTTAGTGTTGAGATATCTGCGTTACTGTTATTGTTAATTCCGTATAGACAATTTGTATCATTCGTGGAATGAATGATATCATTACCTTGTTCGCTAAAATTGACAAAATCTCTTTAGCTTTAGGTACTGCAAAATTCTGTTACTTTCTGTAATATTTGGCTGTGGCTGTACATTGTTAATTCTGTAAATGTTTGCTCTTACACGTTCTATCCGTATTCCATTCGAATTCGTTAGAAATTCACCGTGTAAATCGAGAACTGACTCTTAAAATCCAGTAAATAACTTCGATTACTCCGTCATTACGTTCCGAAACGAATTCCGCGTCTACGACGCAAATTCGGCATCGACCATGACGAATCGATCTCCGTATTGCTCAAAACCCATACAGACCGTACGATTAAATTTGTTGGCCGAGCAAATATTTCCGTTACGCGCCCTACGAGCGAAAAAGTTACGTCCGCAACGATTGTCTGCGGATTAGTATCAATATTGAGATCCTGCTCGTCGGAAATCACGAGCGGATCGATAGATCAACACGCTGGCTGAAATCACGGATGACACACACCGTTATCGTCGCAGGCCGTTTGCCGTTAGCGGGGCCACCTACGACCCGGCCATCGGAATTCATTCACAACTGCAATGTTTATGATCCCAGACGGCCCTCCGTGCGTGTACATATTTATACAGCCAGATAGTCGAATGGCAACGTATTGTGACACTGCCGGCGAATCCTCATGGTGAAACGTGACGCAATCGAGATTTGCGTAATGTAATCCGTTCGACGAATATCATAATCCGGCCGAAGCCGGATACTCTCCGATCGGAACCGCGAGTGACAGCGATGGAACGAGGTTGGGTGGGGAGGAGGGTGGCGACGGGGTGAGTCGGAAGGTGCCGGTAAGTAGGTTGGAGGTAAATCACTGGCCGGCGAAGGTTCCGACCCGATAGCCATCGCGCATGTCGCGCATAAACGGACACAATTATCAACACTCATTGTTTTGAATAAATCAGTAGTGATTTGCGAGCGACGCTGCCCGCTGGCGAGCGCGTCGTCAGAATCGTTTGCATAGATACGAGCCGAGGCTTCTATTTGTTTTGCTGAAAATGAACGTCCTGGATAAGTGAACTTCGCAGCGAGTTCGGTGAAAATTCTTCCTTTTGTTATTTCATGTAGGTATTTTGCCAATCAATTTTGCTCGCGACTAAGTGATCGAATATCAAAATGAATGAACAGTGACAGTAACACGATTTCAAAAAATGTGCTGCAACTGGCATCGTTGCGCTTTATTTATTATGGCTTATACTGGTATACATATAACATATGCATATATCACCGAAGTATTGTAGTTCGACAATAGCGAGGAAGTCAAGAATGAACAGAATAGAAATTTGAATTTCTCTTTACATGGCAAAACAATGATATGAAATCCGCGAATCCGCTGCAGATCCAGGATCGTTGACCTTCATTCCTCTTTACTTTATCATGCATAGGCATAACATATTCCGACCGAAGCACTTTGATTATAGCCAAAAGGCCAGAAATTAATAGAACAGAAATTCGAATTCCCCCCGACTTCCTGGATATTTTTCCAGGTGCATGGAATTTCGCGTGGTACATCAGTCCCATTCCGATCGTCGTCCTTATCGTTTGTTATTGTCTATGTCGATCCAACCACGGAGCTGAAAAGATGGCCGCGAGAAGCGTATCAGTCTGTTACGACGTCGAAATAAATCACATGTGTCACGGGAGACCGATTTCCTGTCTGTCCTCCCCCTGCCCCCTACTCCCCATCCCCCCTTCTCCCCCGCCCCTTCTCATTCTCTCAGCTTCGTCCCATCTTTCGATTTCAACGAAGCACACGCGATAAAACCTTCCGGCGTTGGAGCCTAATGAAATTCGGGCGAGATCCGACGAACGGCAAACAGACGGGCAGCGAACGATTGATCCAATATTTGTCCACTTGGCCGTGGTGTCGTTAGAAAGTCGACCTTTTTTTTTTCGCGTCCGACGAGCAGACCTCCGCGTGAAAGTTTCGGGTATGAATTTGCGCATCTTTTTCTGTGCTTCTTATATTTTTATACGTAACTTACAAGATCATATTGTATATATTGTTATCGTATATATATATATATAGATCAATAATCAAAAAACGTTTAAATGTAGTATTTTTAGCAATATTTAATATTAAAGAGTAAGTATGTATATGTATTGGACCGTTTATTTTGAAAGTGGTGTAAGTCCATTTTTGAAAGAAAATGAGATTTTTTTAATGGACTTCACCACATTCAATATAAACAGTCCAATTACAATGATTACGACTAGGTATATGGCACTACTTTCATTTATTTATTATTAAGGCGGTGACCGATTATTTTGTTTTTAATTTAGCGGAGGTATAAAATGCTTTGAATGGCGTGGATTGTATGGGAAGATGTATGGCCGGGTAATGGTGGATCGTGTTTGAATGCGTGAACGAATATTGACACGCGTGCGACGGACCAACACATGGAAATGTCATTCAGGAGGTCGCCGTATAATACGTGCCGGCGGTATTTAAATATGCGGGTGGATAGTTTGATTGAATGAAAGGATAGGGTAACTAACGATCAGTATTGATGAGCGGGAGGCCATGTTGGAATATAAGTCAGTTCGTTGGAAGCGTCAAAATGTTGATATTCGATCTTCGAGGATGGGCCACGACCGAAAATATTCTATACAATCTAGGAATTGACTAGAAGTGTATAATATGTGCTACGAACGGAGACACTGTTTACCTAACACGCAACGCAGTAAGAAATTGCAAAGTTAGAAATTGCTCTGACTGTGCTAATGCGATGAGTCACTATACTGAAAACTCATTATGCACTCTCAGACATTTACAATAAAACTACGATACAAAAAACACAATCGATTACCTAATAGACACAGACTTAGGTATTTCGCCAAATCTAATGTAATACAAAATGTAAATTGTCGCTAATGACCATGTTGTCGATGCGACGTAAATACTTTAAATAAAAAAGGAAACTACAAGAATGAACGACGAAAATAGATCGCATGCAAGCCTTTTTTTTTTTAAGATACATGTACAAGAAATCGTATCCCATTTAGAGGAAGTGATATGTAGGTACGACAATGTAGGTACGATAAATCGTATATCACTTAGAAGAAAGCAAACGGCCAAGTTCTTCAGCGAGGTCCGATTTGCGATCTCGAGGAGTGTGGAAGATGAAAGCGAGGACGCGACAAGCCCCGGAGTCGATCGATAACGGGAAACGGGTCCCGCGCGTTCAATATTTGCCCGCTAATTGCGAAAGTAATTCTCGACGCTCGAGGATTCACTCGAAATCTCGAAACTCGATCGTGAATCGATCGGGGCCACTTCTCGGAGTCCTTGGTCGATTAAAGAGCTCGCGTGTGTGGACAAGTGTTCGACCTCTCTTCCCCCATGCCCGATCTCACGATGAGGAGTCAGCTTTCTGGGCCAATCAGTGTCAGCCCGAAGTGTCGGAGAGGAACGAAAACGGCGATCTAGTAAAATCTGACACGAACCACTCGGCAAATTGTTCAAACAAGAACCGGCCGCCGGGCTGATCGACGCGCGTTGACCTAATCTTGACTCTCGCTCGCATTTCTCGTATCTTCCCCGCCCTTGTTTTACTTCCGTTTTTCACGCCCAACGACTGCGTTTCATTTCGTATCGGCGAGTCGAGTCTTTCGCGTAAGTTTGACTCACGGTTCAGAGTTCGAAATTGGGATCGTTTCGATTCGTGCGCTTGGACCATGTGCATCGGTTTGTCGAATAAAGTTTAGGATGAGTTTGATAATCGTTGAGAGTCTGTTAGTAATTTGCGTTCATTTCGATTCGGAGCAGTTTAAGGAATGTAGTTTAATATGCTCATATTTGATAGGGTTTGTTCATGATTGAGAGTTTCGTTCTTTGCGTCTATTTCCACTTGTGGTAGTTTATCGAGTAAAATTGAATGTAATTTTTTCCCAGTTTTGAAGTTGGAAACCAACATGTATTCATTTCGGTCCCTTTGATTGTGCCATGACTAATTATTTGGCCATGAGAATGAAAACAATATTGGTTTATTGAGTAAAATTTGATACGAATTTATTCATACTTCGGAGATTAATACTCATCTTTGAGAATTTTGATTCATGTCCTTGAACCATGTTTTCGTTAATTACATGTAAGATTATCAACGAAACTTTAACATAAGTTTGTCACACATTTTTTTCTTGTAATTTAATATAAATTTAAACTTATTTCTGCTAGTTTCGTTTCATGTACTAAATTACGTATCAATTTTCCAAAAATATAAAATTCCATATGTCTGTTCGTAGTTCAGAATTTGAAGCTAATTTGCGTTCATTTTGATTCGTGTGCTTGACAATGTTTGATTATGTGTCGATGAATGGAGTCAAATTGAATGAGTTTGTCCACCGTTGAGAGTTTGAATTTAATTTTCGTTCGATTCTATTCATATGCTTGAACAATGTTTGATTATGTAACGGGTAAAATTTAATGTAAGAATATATTCGCAATTGACACACTGAATGGAACTTGTTTTCGTTCAGTTCACGCATGCCTGAGCAAAGCTTGATTATGTATCGCTGAATGCGTCAAAATTGAATATGAATAACTTTGTTCACGCTTAGTATGCGAATGGAATTTGTTTTTGTTCCGGTATCACGTATTTGGATGATCTTTGATTATGAGTTGATGAGTTGACTTTGGTTCCCTACTACTGCTTGAAAAATGTATTTTTGCTTCGATTTTATACATTTGAACGAAGTTTAACAATGTGCCTGAAAATTTCGCGTAATACTCAGCATAAAGGACCTAGTTTACGACTACTACTTGGAAGAAGCATCAAATCTTTTGTTTGTTTTCGTTTTGTTTTTTTGACGTTCGGAAAAAGTTCTATTTAGACCAGGGAATTCGAGCCAAATTCCATGTGAAAACAATTCCAACGACTGCTTTCTATTCGACTCGAAAAGTATAATGAGTATTCATGAAATTGGTCAACTTAAACATTTACGCTGTTACTTACGTAAAATCAAATAAAGTTAAATTTGACACGACTTTTATTCGCCGAAGCTCTTGAAAACTGTTTAAATTCATTTCGTTCACACTCGAGTCTGCTGGATATCATAATTTTTGTTCGCTATAGTTCTGAGAAGATTAAAACTTCGCAATTCGATTCGAACTTAGCAAGAATAACTTCCATCATCAGTCCAACGACTATATAGTGAGCACTCCCGCGACTCTTTTTGCGTTTATTGTTGTCGGACTGCTCTCGGGTGGAGACGTAGATGCGAAATCGAATTACGATCTTACTTTTCTTTTATCAAAACGAACCGATGACGAAAGAGATCGCTGTAGACAATCGAAGACTGATTCATAGCCGATTAATTATGTCGCTGACAGTGCTGTTTCTTTAATGACATCCGCGAAGATACGCGAAATGCAACGATTGAGGCGTGATAGATAACGGTTCGAATAAGAGTGACGCAGGATTTGATGTAAGTATTTTTTTTTTTGCACGCGATCGAGACTCGAGATTCCTACACGATGATGCACTTAACGCTCTTAACTCGATTATGATAAACAGGAGACAGTTGATAGTGTTTATTTTTAAAAACACATTCTAGCGATTTGAATTCTTGTTTAATAAATTTCAGTTGGCGGATTTGTTTAGAATGTTAGATTTCTACGTATGGACGATGAAATGACTGTGCGGTTTGAAAGTGGTCATAATTTATTTCCGAATGCACATTTTACAGTCGCGTACGTTTTGATCAGTATTTGGATGTGAAACAGGTGTTATCGAGAGTGATTGTCGAAGAATTCGGGAACTTGCAAGTAATAAAAGCAAAGGACACTTTTTTTATGATCGTGATAAGAGACCTTATCTGAGTCTCTGAACACGAGCACGAACTACCCCGACTTGCTATGCTCATAGTATTACCTACATCATAAAGCTAACGGTCCACATTCTGTAAATCATCGACTATTCTCCTTAACTTCTGTTAAGTCTTATGTTAAATTTTTTCCTAACAGCGACCCTAAGCATTCTAATTACTTGAACAAATGCTTGAAATCAAGTATCAAAGTTCAGCCCATCAACTCATTCCAACTCAACAGAATACACGGCGCAAAAAAGGGACAAGAGAACTCACCACACATGATCGGTTCCTGTTTCAGCTGAAGCGTCGGCTAACTTTTAAAATCCTCGCTCCCTTCTCATGAATAATCACAAAATCCACCCGGCGATTAGTCCGGCACGGTCACGTGTTCGCGAAATTCGTACAATATCCCTTGCGGAGAGATCGAAGTCAATAATCACTCTGCAGCACGAAACTCCCGTAACACAATTCTCTTTCTCTCTCTGTATCTCTCTCTCTCTCTCTCTCTCTCTCTCTCCTTGTACCTCCGACTTCCTGAACGCGCACTCTTCCGGGTTGTCGAAAAATCCTGAGCCCAGCTCGCCGGCCTTGAAGGACCCGTTCGCCGTCCTCCGCACCTCACAGCCGCGAGAAAACTCTCGGCCACGTGCTTCTCACCAAGGTCGACCTCCCAGGAGTGCGCGCGCGCGCGAGCGCGCTGCCTCCTCAGCAAGCGACGAGATTCGCCCAAACGAAACCTGTCCCTACCCCTTATTCACTCCCGCGGCCTCCGAATCTATCAATGTCCTCCAACTGACCTTCACCACTTCCGAACAAACCCACTACCGCCTCCTATCCTCTTCTCTCCCCCAGCGAGATCGCTAAGCTCTTCTCGCCTGACAGTCGACGATGTTAAAAACAATCAGATCAATTAACTGTCTGACCGACTGACTGACTACTCGATTGACTGTCTGGACTGTCTGACTATCGTCGATCGACTCGCGCCAAAGGTAGCTGCGGCCGTTGGCGTGCGCAGTCGGGAGCAGTTGGGAGCGTCCTGTCTAAGAGCAGGACCCTGACTGACCCCACTGTGCCCGATGAAGGTACGCACGAGTGTGCTACGCGTAGCGTGTGCTCTGCCGCGTGTTTCTCCTCCGGGCCCCGGCGGCTTCTTCCCCTTACCTGCGCCGCTCTCGCTTTTCTCTCTTCTCTCACCTGCGCGCCGCCGTGCCTGCCGCGTCTGCCTGCCCGGCTTAGGCCACGCCCACTCCGCCGGCTCGCGACCA
This sequence comes from Anoplius nigerrimus, assembly GCA_914767735.1. Taxonomy (NCBI): domain Eukaryota; kingdom Metazoa; phylum Arthropoda; class Insecta; order Hymenoptera; family Pompilidae; genus Anoplius; species Anoplius nigerrimus. Next base: position 12,267,274 of record OU612090.1, read on the forward strand.
ACGTCGCGCAGTGGTGGGGGTAGGCGCGCGCACTTCCCCTTACCGCTCCTCGAGAGCGGCAGCGCCGGCGCGAGCTGCCGACTGCACGGAAGCGTGCGCATCCCCAACGGCGGAGGAGAGGATGCGCGGGAGGGGCGGAAGGGCATGCGTCGGACGCTCGGGGTAGTCACCCTTCGTCGGGCAAGGCGAGTGGGTGGGCGGATGTAGGACGTTCGTCGTGCCATGGATCGAAGTGTGTAGATGGATATGGGATGACGGTTGATTGGAATGCGGAGTTTCGTTTCTTATGTTACTCTATGTTGATGAGCAAAGGGCACTTTTGAGTTTTTCACTGGGGAGAAAGGAAGATTGTTGCTGGCAGATGCGTTGATCGGGGATAAGTTTTGGCGGTAAATTGTTTTGTGATGTTTGTGGCATTGGTACTTGAGTGGGGTTATTGTATCGTGGATACGTTCTGTGGGAGAGAGATCGGGAGGGAAGGGATATTTATTGTTTATTGAATTCGTGGAATTAAGCTGAGATTGAACATGTTTTTGATTTATCAATCATTTAGTAACACTTGAATTTAGCTGAGCCACCCAGCATATAATACGAAAACAGTACATTAATTCTGAACATAAAGCGTAATAAGTTAGGTTGAGGAAAGTGTATGACCTATGTCACCCGATTACGGAATCATTAAATACTACTGATACCGATACATAATTTTGATCTGATCATAATACTTAGGCCATCAAAATAATCGGGATATTTGAAATCTGTTAAATACCCGAAGCTGAAAAATCTATGAAGCCCTGATCAGAGCCAGAAATCAAAACATCCTAAACCATACCCCAACCGCGCAAACGACATCCTCCACACGTCCGCCGCGAACAGCAACAGCTCAAAATCCTCCGGCTAACATTCGGCAAGCGGCCGAGAGCATAAATACTGATCGAGCCGTCAGGCGGCTCGCAGGACGCAGATAATAACTATCCAGATTTATGTGCTTCTCGGACCGACGCATCAGAATTCCTCTCGACTCTGGCGCTCGTAAATCCTCGGCGCGGCATAAATCATCAGCTTCGCGAGTGGCTCGCTCGTAAATCGTCGGCCCGCGCCAAGATAGACATCATCGTAGACGATCGCGAATGATTCGAAACGGCCGCACTGGCACCGATCATCCCGGCCAATCAGCAATGAGCATTGCGGATGACTGGGCAGCGATAGGTGTGCGTGCGCGCGCGCGCACTCCCTATCCGCGAGCTGATTTGATTCGACGCTGGCGTCGCGAGGTAGGAGAGACGCCAATGCGTCGGCGCCCGGCCGAACGTTCCGATTGGTCGGACGCCTAGACACGGGAACCACCTCCCGCCAACGCCGATCGCCGGCTCTATTCTATTACCAATCCTAAATCCAGAGCCGCTCGCCTCGGATAGGTACACCTTGGAAGGTGGCACGGGAGAGGATTTATGATTTTTTTATATAGGCTGTCAGTAGCTGAGACGTTAATTGCGGGGCCGTTGAAAATGTCCAGTTCTATTCGTTATTTGTTATGTAAAAAAATTGTAGATACGGTTTGGAGGAAAAGTTGAATCGAGAGATGCGCACGTTTAAAGGATCCGTACGAGAATGTATGAGAATGTGGAGAGTGTCGTACATAGGAAGGTGTATATCTTCTATAGCAGTTTAGAGTTGAACTTATGTAGACTAGGATAAGCCTTAGATAGGTAAATATCTTCTAGGGGTGTTTGGAGATGACTTTGGAAGGGGTCGCACGGAAGAGGATTAATTATTTTTTCATGTAGGACGCCAGTTGCTGAGATGTTAATTGTGGGATCGTTGCAAATGTTCACTTTTGTTCGTGAATCCCTGGCGTAAGAATTGAAAGTAGGCATGACTCATAGTAAAACTTGGATTGTAAAATAAATTTCATGTATTATACTTATGTCACCAGGAAGGATTGTTGAGATGATTTCTAAAATATCTCGTAACCATAGGTACATACCGTTTTATCAGTGACATAAAACATCATATCGTCTATATCGAAACAATAACGTCCCCGCAACCCAAACATCAATATCCAACTTTATTCAAATAAAGTCTGTCATACACTACATTGTTGTCTAACTTTCATCGTAGGTACGATGCAAAAATTCTTCATTACCCCCAACACAGACGAAACAGCCCCAATGCCAACACTAAAACATCATCCAGACAAAAATACCCACACATACCAAACTTCATTATACACCGCAACCCAGCCTATCTAAATCCGATCGGTAAAATAAGATCATAAATATCATTATTCGCATACACCCCCCCCCCCCCCCTCCTCCGAGAAGATTGACAAGAATGGAAGTAGTCAATGTTACATCGACCTCTCCACCGCAAAAAGTTCGCTTCTCGTCTCTGGCACGTTCCTTTACGCCGAGCTCGCAATTTTCAGTTGAACGCCACCCCTTCCGCCCCTTCCACCCCTCCCTCGCCGTCATCTACCTTAGCGAGTCGCGTTTCGCGAAAATAATTGTTCCCATTAAGCTAAACGGCTTGTCGGTCAATTACCATTAATCACGATCGGCCATGCCGTTACGTCGGCAAGGGCTTTCATTATTCGTCGTTATCGTCACCTTCGTCGGTCTGCTGGTCGGTCAGTTATTAAGTAGAAGGTGCTCCCGTCGGCAACGAGCGAATTTGAGAAAAGGAGGAATATCGTTGCCCCTAATAAATGCGTCGCGTCCCATATTTAACGATCCGTATTACTCCGGCGAGCGAGATTGGATCGAGTCTGTGCGACGGGATTGAAAGTTTTGAAAGTTTTTGAAGGTTCGAACTTCTTTTAGGAAGGTCGGGAACGATGGCTTTCGGTGGTATGCGGATCGTTGGTTGTCGGGCAGAAGTGTGAGTTCGACAATGTGTCGGGAATGCGCGCTTTTGTTGTGGAGGAATCGTTGAATGACGTTGGAAGGTCAGAGTTTGGATGTAATGGAATGAAAATGGATGCGGATGAGTCAGGTTTGAGTAGCTTTAAGTGCAGGTCGTTTTCCGGATAATTGCTTTATTCTTGCGGCTGCCGTGTGTGTGCGCAGTTAGAACGAGGATGTGTGAGGATTTCTAATATGGCGAGAGCTGTGTTGTTTTCGGAAATTGATATGGGTATCGAAGGCGCTGTAAACGATTCATGCATATTTCAGGAAGATGATATCACTTGGGTCGTTTGCATGCTCTTAAGTATTCATTAGAAATTCAATCATTTGCCCTGCTGCATCTAAACTGCTCGGTGTATGAGGGTATAGGTTGATTTAAGAACTTTTCAGCTGGACACGAACAGTAATTAAAGCAGATTTATGAACAGCTGGAGGATTTTATGACGCATATACGAAGCGGTTCAATGCTTAGTGTCAAGAGCCTTCAAATATACCTAATTGTCGTACTACGATTACTTCCACACCTATGGCTTTTATATTTTATTAAAGGGAATTTATTGAAACCGTACAGAAATATTCTATGAAGTACTTATTCTCTATTTGATTCAGTCCAAATAGTGTCTTCATCTTTGCCATCTCCGAGTGTAGAGCGTAGATGACATTTTGTTCCACTTTCAAATTCATTGTTCCGCATCCATTTTCGTATTCTATTCCAATTGTACCGAGACAATAGCATATAATTTTGAACTTGTAATGAATGAAAGTTTGTAACCTATATCGATAATATGTATAGGTACAAGGACTCGAGTAGTTCACATTTCACGTATGCTTACGTAACATACGTAGCGATCAATTCATAAAGATCCAACCCTGAATTTAAGAATGAATATAATATGAAAATAATCTTTCAGACACATAGGTACCCCTTTCGCTAACAAATCGAGGCGCCGAATATACCTCGGCAGAAGGACTCTAGTAGTTGACATATCGCGAATGATTACGTAACTTACATAGCGAACTGTTCATAAATATACAATCCTCAACTTTAAATACGAAATAATCAAGAAAAAGTTTATCAGACGCATACCCCTTTCTCTATCGAATCGAGACGCAGAATATACCTCGGCAGAAGGACTCTAGTACTTGAAATATCATGAATGCTTACGTAACTTGCATAGCGATCAATTCATAAAGATCCAGTCCTGACTTTAAGAATAAAAAAAATAAAAAAATTACCTTTTACGCACATACCCCTTTCTCTAACGAATCGAGGCGCAGAATATACCTCGACAGAAGGACTCTAGTAGTTGTCATATCACGAATGCTTACGTAACTTGCATAGCGATCAATTCATAAAGATCCAATCCTGACTTTAAGAGTGAAAATTATTAAAAAATTACCTTTTACGCATATACCCCTTTCTCTAACGAATCGAGGCGCAGAATATACCTCGACAGAAGGACTCTAGTAGTTGGCATATGATGAACGCTTAGCGGTAGGCGTGCCCACGAGAATGCCGCGAGAGAAGGAGCCTCGGCCGTCGACTACGAGTCGTCATTGTTCGCGCACCTGTTTACCCAGTTTTTCCAGCCACGCCGTCGCATTGCGATGGTAATTTCGCCCGGCATTGTGTCGCTCACGAGAAAGAGGTTTCTGCGACCGTCTGCGATGCCCTCCCGATGTAGACCCGATGCAGTCTCGATGCAGCACGATGCAGCACGATGTAGGTAGTACGTTGCAATTGGCAACAATTCCGCCAAGGATGAGCCGAGGGCGGCCACTCCTGTCGACTATCAGTGATCGAAGCGTGCTTTATGACACGCGTGTGCGTGTGGCTCGTATACGGGGTGACTCGAACATCAAGACGTACGGTACTTCGTTGCTGGGCGGAGGTACATGCATTTCGTTCTGTGGGGAGGATTGAATTGTTACGGTGGAGGTGTGCAGAGTCTTATGTAGGTACGGTTAGGCTTAGGTGGCTTATCACTTGTTACGTGGGGGAAGGAGTGAGTTTTGAAGGTTTGTTAGGTATAGTTAGCGCTGATTGGATTGTGGTGTTCGTATGATACTTTGTTGTTCGGTGGAAGTATATGCAGGGTTTATGTAGGGGGTATATTTTTTTCAAGATTTGGTTTAGGTGATTTACTGTTTGTTATGTAAAGGGAAGGCGTGGGATTTCAAGGTTCCGTTCAACGCGAGACAATTTTGGCAATTTCGAAGTTGGTTGCAGCGTAGTACCTATAGTCAAGAATAAATGATCTATTATGCTTGCTTCGGTGCCAACACTGTTACATACTCTGTTGTCAATACGCTAAATGCTGTGTTCAGGTGTGTTTATACGTTTGACGTGACCTAATAAAGTTCTACACGCGTTGAGCGTTTTTTTCGTTTAAGCTGGGAAACAATTTGAACAAACAATAACTTCAACTGGTTCTGACGTAATGGAAATGATTCACATGATTCAGGTGCATTATTCACCTTGCATACACAAAGTTGTGCATCACGTTCATACGCACGAGTTTGTCCTTGGGACAGAAATCTAACGGGTTAACACATCGACTCCTCATTCAAATTTTAATAAAGTCCAATTTGAACGGTTTAGATATGTATTCTGAATTTATACAAAAAACTTTAATCCGAAAGATAAGTGAAATTTGCAACGTCTCAAGTGTAAAGATTATTTAATCATCGATCCAATTATGCATCATCCAAAGTTACACTCTGTAAAAATATCGAATTACATAGGTATTATTTATAGTCAATTATTTACTGTTATTGTATTTGTATTTTAAGAACAAAACTTTTAACGGATCGTAAGTAAAGACCCCTTTGGTCTTACAACGTTCAAAAAGTAACATTACCGAACACAATTTAATATTATAAAAACATCTCTGAATAACGACTCAATCCCAAAATCTTAATTGAAATCAATTTACAAAGCTCCTTAAACCCCATACAAATTTCCACATTACAATACTGACTCTACCTTCGCATCACAACGTAGGTAAGTCTTCGTTCTACCATCGTTCAAGTTGAAACTCCACGAAAGTCAATCGAGTTCGTATTTTCATACTTTACCCCAAATCTAGTATCGCGCTCGCGCTTGTAATTTGTCCTTGAGCGCAACCCGACAATTTTTGAGAAACGTTGCCGGCCGGAAATACGCGACTTTCGGCTCACCGCGTATGTCGGGGCGTATTTATGCGATATTAAAGTCGCAGGTGCAGTTGGCCGTACGGACGCGTCGGTAGTATGTCGTCGTACGCCGGTGATTATGCAAGTTTCACTTATCAGGACGTCGGACAGGTACCAGTTCGTGCGCCCGTTATCGGAGGGCGGATACTGCTTGCCTCGATCGCACTGGGTTAAGGGCACCGGGACCTGCTTTGCAACCGCAAATTCTCTCGCTCCATACTACCTTCCATGTACTTCCTCTCTTTTATTTGCTCGTTTGCACTTTTCGGCGTAAGGCAGCATTTTTGTTGCGACGAATGTAACGGTGCGCCGCTGTAAGGTCGGAAGGATGATAGGTAATACTTAAATGATTATGTTTTCGTACTAGTAATATTGATGGTATTTCTTGGTAGATGTAATAAATTTATATTGATCCAGTGTTAATAACTAGCCAAATGTTAATTGTTTACTAATACGTTGATATTAATACATATCAATATATCAGTAGGAATAGATAGTTTTTAAATTTGACCTGCTTTGCAACCGCAAATTCTCTCGCTCCATACTACCTTTCATGTACTTACTTCCTCTCTTTTATTTGCTCGTTTGCACTTTTCGGCGTAAGGCAACATCTTTGTTGCGACGAATGTAACGGTGCGCTGCTGTAGGGTCGGAAAGATGGTACTTAAATGATTAGGGGAAGAGGGCCCAAAGCGGGTAAGCTAACGTTGAAACCTCAAAAATCATAGTTTTTGTTGGATTATAATAACAATTTTGATTTCCTGTGGTAGGGGAGATATCGTACTTAAGAATAAAAAAGCAAGTTGGTGTAATTTCGCAACAAATAATTATCTAGAAGTAAAAATGAAAGAGTCTGCAAAAACCCGCCTTGCCAAACAGGGGGCCTAAAGCGGGTAAGCCGTTTGGGCAAAGCGGGTAAGCATTGTGTGGTTATTTTTACGTGAAAGAGTTGGGAACCCGCAAAATTATGTAGTAATTTTTACGTAAAAGAGTTGGTAACGCTGTTCTCAACTCGGTGCCTGGTTTCAAGTGATCGAAACTCGGGAGTGTTCGGGTAAACACGGCATACGGAAAAATTGACAATCGCTTTACATTCGGCGATATACAAGAGCCCACGTGCTTCAGGCGAGTTACCCGCTTTGGGCTCCTCTCTTCTACCCGCTTTGCCCAAAGGCACAAGTCGAACTTGATAAATTATAAACTCACCGAAAAAAAAAGAAAAAAATTCCGATACTTACATTTATAAAGTAAAATCGTGCCAAAATAAGATGATAATGTTAACAATTTGATATATGTACTAGTTTTCGCCAAATCAGAAGTTACATATCATTGGATATTTTAACGAATTCCCCACATTTCTTTTATTACGCCGACTTTCGCTGTATCTCAAATCTGGTGACTGATCGGAGGTGATCTAAACTCAGGAGTATTCGGGTAATCACGACATACGCGAAAATGTAAAATTGCATTAAATTCGGCAATATAAGAGAGCTTACCCGCTTTAGGCGGGCCACCCGCTTTGGGCTACTCTCCCCTATGTTTTGGTACTAGTGATATTTAAACACTACTCCACAATTCCGTCCTCCATCTTATCCTTCCGCGAAATTCCAAAAAACCTACACCTACCGACTCTTCCGCCGTCATATCTTACCGATTCCCCACATTAAAAGTCATATAAACGTACCCAGCTTTCAACAATGTTACAAGAGCCAGCCGCCGCCGCAATGTAAAATTAACACTCGCCTCCGGCAATATCTCCGATCGAGTATCGCGAATAATAAATTTGCGACGAACATGAGGCGCGCGAGTGAAACAAATTAAGAGCGAGGGTCAACCTGACCCGTCGTCCTGCGCGATCTTATCCGCGGCCAGTTCGATTTCGAAGGTAAAAGCTGCCCAGATCTACGCTGACATCTCGCGCATAACTTTCATCGCGGACACCTTGTGCGTAATTATTGTCGCCTCGCCGGTAAATCGCGCTCGCTTCCGGTCCGGAATGAAGGACACGGTCCCGGACTTTCCAATCGTCTGCGCTTAATTCGGGCTCGATCACAGATTGTAATTAATATACGAGCTGCCCCGAACGCGGTCTTAGCCAATTTTTTTCACTTTCACGCGACGTATAACACGGACCTCGAGGTAGATATTAGGTCGGTGCATAAGTTCGTGCGGTATTTGCTTGGGTTAGCAACAATGCGGCATTAATGAATTTTTTATCCTTATTCCGTGGTTTTAACTTAGTTTGGAGTTTGTGTGTTGTGAAACACAGGTTTTCTTGATTGTGAACGTATTATTTGTAGGTATATATTTCAGGCGATTGAAGATTGAATGTCAAGTTGAGAAAAATGAGCATTTCCGACACATTTTACTCTTCGTAAATAATGAATAATGAATAAAAAATGATCTACCGATCATTAAGATCGGTAAACTATTAAACCCTTTCGGCAGTTAATTTCGGTAAGTTAAATGAAACCATGAATGAGGAAAAGTCCGACCGTGAATCCTGCGTACTCTTGAGCTCATCTGTGGAGTATCATGTACAAATACTGGCAAAAAAAATTAGCCCACCATATATCATTCGCGGAAGCGATCATTTTTGCTTCCCTGCGTGGCATGAGAATAGGAATTCTGACGGTTAATTCACCGTAAATCAGACAGCTGACTGACATCCTGACCCAGTTATGTTTCTCGGGACAGAAAAAGAGCGGCAGAGAGAGAAGGAGATAGAGAAAGAGAGAGAGGCTCGCTGTCCGGTGTATTATGAGAATGAATGGCCAGTGTCCTTTGATTTCAAGAATGGACATCGAGCATTGTTAATTCTCGGGTCGCATGTGAATGATCGATCTTTTTATCGGCGCGGTAAGAGAAAGAGAGAGAGAGAGAGAGAGGAGGAAGGAGAGTGTGGAAAGGGCGGATCGAAAGAGGAGAGAACGAGGAAGCGAGGACTGTCGAATTGTGGGAAGCGATGAAAGAGGCTGGAGAAAACGAGGAAGACCGCAGACGAATTGGGGAGCAATGTGTCAAGTCGCGATAAACAGAGTACTTGGCTCGAACGGTAAATTGTGGACGGGTAAAAAAAGGGTAGCTACTGTCAATCAAGCGGAAGAAAGTACTGCCTTTAACGTTTGTCACTCCAATTTTTGCCTGCCGGACCGTAATGAGGACCACACGATTGTTTGGTATAAAGCAGGATAAAGTTTTGTGGAATAACGATTTGTGTAGGTAGAATCGGTTTTACACTTTACAGTTTCATCGCACGTAAGGCCTAAAATCTAGGAAACCTTAAGTATACGTATATGGTATAAAAATTACTGTCCCTTTTAGAATATAGGGGAGAGTAGCCCAAAGCGGGTGGCCCGCCTAAAGCGGGTAAGCTCTCTTATATTGCCAAATTTAATGCAATTTTACATTTTTGCGTATGTCGTGATTACCCGAATACTCCTGAGTTTAGATCACCTCCGATCAGTCACCAGATTTGAGATACAGCGAAAGTCGGCGTAATAAAAGAAATGTGGGGAATTCGTTAAAATATCCAATGATATGTAACTTCTGATTTGGCGAAATCTAGTACATATATCAAATTGTTAACATTATCATCTTATTTTGGCACGATTTTACTTTATAAATGTAAGTATCGGAATTTTTTTCTTTTTCTTTTTCGGTGAGTTTATAATTTATCAAGTTCGACATGTGCCTTTGGGCAAAGCGGGTAGAAGAGAGGAGCCCAAAGCGGGTAACCCGCCTGAAGCACGTGGGCTCTTGTATATCGCCGAATGTAAAGCGATTGTCAATTTTTCCGTATGCCGTGTTTACCCGAACACTCCCGAGTTTCGACCACTTGAAAACAGGCACCGAGTTGAGAACAGCGTTACCAACTCTTTTACGTAAAAATTACTACATAATTTTGCGGGTTCCCAACTCTTTCACGTAAAAATAACCACACAATGCTTACCCGCTTTGCCCAAACGGCTTACCCGCTTTAGGCCCCCTGTTTGGCAAGGCGGGTTTTTTGCATACTCTTTCATTTTTACTTCTAGATAATTATTTGTTGCGAAATTACACCAACTTGCTTTTTTATTCTTAAGTACGATATCTCCCCTACCACATGAAATCAAAATTGTTATTATAATCCAACAAAAACTATGATTTTTGAGGTTTCAACGTTAGCTTACCCGCTTTGGGCCCTCTTCCCCTATAGGAGATTTTGCAATGTGAAAATGATTCAGAAAGATCTTTATGATCCTAATTAAACCTGCTTTAAACGTTCATCATTCGAATTTGACTGAACGGCAACGAAGACCATACAATTCTTTACTATAGACAATAAAAAGTTCAAGTTTCGAAGAATATCGATTTATGTACAGAAAATTAGTTTTATTCTTCAAACTTTCATCCCTGAAATCTGAGAAACTTTAAAAATATTTATACAGTACAAAGATCACATTTTCTCTTAGAATATACAGGAAATATTGAGACACGAAAATGAATGAGAAACAATCACGCGATCCTAATTAAATCTGCATTAACCGTTTGTCGCTCAAACTTTGCTGAATCGTAATGAGGGCCGTACAATTCTTTGGTATAAAGAGTAAAAAGTTTCAGAGAATATCGATTTACGTACATGGAATCAGTCTTACTCTTCCCACTCTCATCGTATACCCTGACCAAAACCTGAAAAATCTTACAAATACCTATACAGTAAAATAACATACCTTTTAGAATATACGATAAATGTCAAGATGCGAAACGGAATGAAAGACAATTACACGATCTCAATTAAACCTCCATTCAAACGGCAGCGACTTCAGAGGGAATGAATAAAAAGGTTGTAGAACAAAAGTTCGATGGCGAATAAAGGCGAATAGAGAACGTAGCTGTCGGCGGAATAAAGAGAAGGAAGAGCGTGAAGTGTCGGAAATAAAGAGTGAGCAGCAGTTCGACATAGGCTGGATGAGAGTCGAAAGCGGCTCTTTGTCGGGGGCTGAAAAGGAAAGTATCGCCGGTAGGAAGGAAGAGGGTGTTTCCAGATACGTGCAGGTTGGCGTCAATGAAAGAGAACCGGCGAGCTCTTAGAAGAAAGGCGAGACATACAGGGTGTCGTGGAACTGGTGGACTGGGGTTGATTCGCGTGAAGCGAGATATGTCGAATATAGATCAATAATCTGTATATATATAGATCAAGAATATGTATCAATAATCGGTATTGATAATCTTATGACTTCATCTTGGAGAGTGCCTAGTATGAATGTCGCTTTCACAAGTAAACGTGTAACGTGTGTGTATGTGGAAAGTGTAAGAGGTACCTATGTGTAAGTTGGATGCATAAGGACAACCGTTTTGTGTAAGTGTTTGGAGTATTTTTGAATATTGGCTTTGTAGTTTTCAGTGTTAGGGAGAAGAATGAAATGTGCGTCATATGTACCTATTTAGCTTGCTTTATGTAAAATTGCTACATATCGGAGAATAGAAGCATCCGTGGACAGTCTAAACATTTTCTGCTATTTAGGTATATCTGAAGCATACTCCTAGATATGCTTAGAGAAATAATATTAAAAGCCATTTCTTTTTTTTAAATAAAGTTCTGAACATTGAGCTGCCTCTGTTAACGACTGACTAATTTTCTCCCAAAATCAAGTACAATTCTGGTGCACACCCGCAAAATATATTCTCTCAAAAACTTCGCCTAATTTCCTCTCCCACGATTATTCTCTTTCGACTCATACGATACATGACATTCACGATACTTCGCCAGTAAAGTAGAAGAGTTTACCCCACAAATTGGATATACCCATCTCTCAATGTAAAATCATCCCTTACCGCAGTATCGTTTCCATGACACCTTGTATATAACTCGAGGAAGGAAGAAGGTGTTACCAAACGGATCGTTTCGCGAAGGAAGAAGTCGCTTTCGAAGTTCAACTTTTGACGCTCCGTGGAAGGTTTGCCGGATCGTCCTGGGAAGGAAGAGGGTGTTGCCAACTTGGAAAGCCAAAATGGAAAGGCAGAGAACGCAGTCTCGCCCGCGGTCGGATCGTGTAATATCGTCGGAGGCGTGCTGCCAACGGAATGTTGCACGAACGGAAAGCGTTTTCGTAAAAGGTGTAATTTTTTGTCGGAACTGGAGCGTGCATGAGTGCGACCGAATTATTGACACGCACCGTTCATTCATTTTCGGCTGAACGGAATGTTGAACGGGACAGGCTTGTGATTGAATTCGAGTGTCGCAGTTGCTTTTTACTGGAATGCATCCGCAGTTGAATTTGTTCTTAAGTTATTGAAAAAATTGTTCCGTAATTGGAGTATATTGTATCGATAAAGAGGAATATTTATTGAATTTCGTTCAATAATCATTTTTGGTCCGAACGGAATTTGAATTGGGCCGATAAATGATTCAACGATTTATTTTTACTGGAATTTTAGTACTGTGAGATATGTAGGTATGACACAGTCACATGTGCAACATATACATCTTTGAATCACGTGTAGATATTGTTATCCTCGCCCTTACGTACCATTTAGGCCTATTCTATGATAGCTTTGATATACTACAATGTATACGGATTTTTAAAAACATTTTTCTCAGATCATCCAACCGTTGCACTTCAAGTGTCTAACTATAGGTACCTGCCACTCAGGTATCATTAATACCTATTTAATCCAAGTTTCGATAAACCGCAAGATATACGGATTTTCAAAAACAATTTTCTCAGATCATCCAACCGTCGGACTTTAAGTATTAATCCAATCTGCGGCTTTCCTACCATTTATGCTTATCGTATCCAAATTTCGATATACCGCAAACATACGAATTTTCAAAAACAATTTTCCCAGGCCATCCGATCGTCGCACGTTAAGCATCGACCCATACCTGCGATGCGATCGTTAATGGGAGCGAAACGATGCGTTGCCCGGAATTACTCCAGTGGAGAAACGTGTCTCGAAGGCGTCTTTCGCCATTGGTGCGTGAGACTTTTTTGCTCGCCCGCGCTTCTATTGTGCTCCGGGCGAGGTATGAATGAAGCCGCCATCGGCGCCGCAAAACTTTCCCGCCATTCAAGTCGAAGAGAGGATGTGCGAAATCTCTCTCTCTCTCTCTCTCTCTCTCTCTCAGAAACCTCGATCTCGGGCTCGTCATCGAAAATTGCCGGATCGAGTGAGAAGGAAGGGAACGAGGAGGTTGGGAGGTTCGGCACAAAAACGCACGAAATGAAAGAAGCTGGGACACGCAACGGACGTCGATTCTCGAGTTTGAGAATCGATGTTCATGGGAGGCTGTAGTAATGTTCATCGAAACGTAGAAAATTGAATCTAAACTATCTGTACGTTGACATAACGTTCTTTCTGTTACTTATATTTTGGTACGTTTACTTCTCGTATGAACCATTTATTATGAATGTGGTTCAGGTCCGTTTGAAAAAAGAGTTACATGTAATATAAGTCAAGAGTTTGCATTAAATTAAAGATAACTTGTGCAATATTTTATTTGAAAGAAGAATGGACCGACTCGGTTTAAGAAATATGGTTTGAAAGTCGTTGAAATTCACTGTTTTTATTTTCAATCTCTTTATAGTAGTTTGTCCACCAAATACTTTTAACGCTTCAATCAACAACTAACCTAGGCATCAAACACAATAGTTTCCGTCAGTCATATATGGAAGACGTCCAATACCGACATCTCGAAACTATATCGCGCAGTGCTTCAAACCGAACAACGCATGTGGAGTGAAACGGAAGTTGGTTCAATTTTTAAAGCTTGAGCCATCATTTGGCAATTTCTGCCGATCGCACGAAAGGATCCCAGCTCCTGCAACTGGCGGGAAGTTTCGTAATATCGATGAGGTTCGAGGTCGCGAAAAATTGTCGACGCCCATCATGCCAATTGCTGCGCGCGCAGCCGGAAGTGGACGATTGGGGCAGAGGATTATCTACTGATTTCCTGTCGTTGAGGCTGATCGATTGATACCAGCGACAGCTGTAATACGCGCCGTAATGTCATGATGGACGATGTAATGCGCTGGACAGGGCAATATATAAGGTGTCATTACTTGGCTTTTGTGCGCGAATGCGGAACAGGATTCGGAGTACCTACGTGAGTTCGTGCTTACGAAATCGAGTCAATCTTGCGAAGTATTTTAGCTGCTCTGCCTCTCGATGGCAAGTAGAACTGCAAAGTATTATTATTGGTGGATGAAAGATGTTTAACGAAGAAGGTAGTTTGCAAAGTATTCAGTGTAAAGAGTTCAGGTGACCTAATCTTTTACATACAGACGTATCTTGCACGTAGCTTCCTTTGGGACAGTCGAATATTTCAATCCGGAGTTGAGGCATACATATGTACTGATGGATCAGTCGAGGTTAGTAGGAATAATGTAATGTGTGACTGGAGGATGTTCGTAAAGTGTAGTGTACAATTCGTATCATACATCAAATTTTCAATGTGCACATATATTCAATTCATAAGCATAAATCATATTACACATATACCTACTTCGGTACGCACGGTACACGCGCAAAGATCGGGAACAACGATGAATGAAGGAATGAAAGAATGAAGGAATGACATCCCTTTTACAATATACGGCAAACATTAAGATGTGAAACGGAAAGACAATTCACATATATTACACATATACTTCGGTACACAGTACACGCGCAAAGATCGGGAACAAGGATGAATGAAGAAATAAAGGAATGACATCCCTTTTACCATATACGGCAAATATTAAGATTTGAAACGGAACGAAAGACAATGACACACATATTACGCATATACTTCGGTACACACGGTACACACGCAAAGTTGGGGAACAAGGAGCGGACTCGACGGCGTTCGACCCTCTCAAGCTGAAACCTCCTCCTAAATCTCACTCTTTCACCCCCGACCGCGTGGAATCCGACGCCGCTCGCATCCCCTTAATCTCGAATCGGCTCCCAGCGCCCGGAGTCCCGGTAGGCCGGAAAAATCCCGTTGCAGGTGCGCTCGTGGAATGTCGAGCGGTCCCACGAAGTTGGCCGAAAGCCGTCGAAGAAGGCCGCGCCCGTGAAAGGGAGAAGAAGCAGCATCGGTCCGGCGACAAAGCCGACGGAAAGGAGGTGGACGACCACAGGATGGGGGAAGGGGAGGGAAGGGAGTGAAGGAGTAGGAGGAGAGGGGAGAGGGACTCGGGCCAAATCCAGCTGACAAGGTAGGACGGCAGGAGGAGGATGGGGGTGAGTAATTAACGAGTGTGCGTAATTATTAGGGTCCCAACCTGACGGAGGAGAGAATTCTGCGGGGATTGCATGTCGCAATCCGGTCGCGATCCTCTCGATCCTCTCGATCCTCTCGATCCTCCCGATCCTCCCGATCCTCTCGATCGTTTCACCGTTAGGCCGCAGCTTCGAACTCGTCGCGCCGCATGTCGCGTGTCCACTCACACACACGAGCGGGAGTGAGCGTGTGTGCGACGCAGTGTTTAAGCTGCGTCGACAGTGTTGTGGGCCATTCTTTTTTTTGCGCCTGGATATCGGTCGAGGAGGATTAAGGGGGGAGGATTGGTATGAGGGGGATGCGTGTGTGTACGGTGTTGCGAGTGTTGTCGAGGAGGCCGATTTGGGGGGTGGGTGGAGATTTGAGTTAGTGCGCAGGGTGAAATTATTGAGAACTTTGGATGGTACATGCGTTGCTTCGCGTCATATGTAGTGGGTTATTATTTCATTGGTTGAGATTTCGAAGTGGACGATGGACAGGGTTGTTGCTTCTCGAATGTTAGAATAAATGAAATAAATCGAATTAAAGGCAGAATAATTGGGTAAATAAAATTTTTGAACAAATAGTAAGTATAAGGTGTAATTAAGTTGTGGAGTAAATCGTAATTTTTTGTTTGACCTTTGAGAGAAGTAAGATATTTTTGCAGGTAGCTCGAAAATACAGTAATTCCTGATCTCTCGACCGACAGTTACCGACTGTTTACAATCTAAAAAGCAGTCAACAACATATAGGTATATTTCTTCAAAGCAAAAATTGTCGCATTCGCTGTTAAAATCAATAGACGTCAACGCTACAATACTAACGATGCCATAAACTTACCTTACATCCTGAAATGTAAAAAATCTGAGTACTTGGCAACCCCAATGACTGTCGTAACTTACGTTTGCAGGAGAATCGTAGCATTCGTCGCACGTTAACGGCGCGTCAAATAACGTTACTTCCTTTTTAGGTTGCGGAAAGATGTATGTGTCCCATATAACGAGTGACGTTCGGCGGTGTGGACGCAGCTTAAGGATGTGCATGTCCTCCGTCCCCTGGGTTCTTTCTCGTGCCCGAAAGAAACAGGTTCAGATTCGATTTCCGATCGCGCCCGCGAACCGTTCGATAAATTGCAGATTTCGCTGATCCGTCATTTCTGAAGTGACCCGGTTTTTCCTTGAAACCCGGCGTGCATCGAACGGACGGGTTAATTCGGGTGCAGTCGAATTCGGCCGAACGTTGGATCGTTTTCTGCCCGACTCTCGCCAAAAATCTTCATTCCTTCAACCAGTCTCTGACAGTTTCGTCAATATTCTCACGCCATCATCCTTAAGGGTGGAAAATTTGATCGAAGGGTATAGACGAATAAGACGGTCGAACGTGCCTACGAACCGAATTAAGTTTCAACTTAGCCATTTGATAGCTTATAAAAAAAGAGACTCTCGTGTAAAGCTTTAAATTTGTATGTCGGCTGTGGAAGTAGAAAAAGTTGAAATAAAGGGTTCTCACACCATTATCTCGGAACTGGTGAATATGAAAATTTAAAAAAAAATCAGAGTACTGTACACATTTCAGATAATTTTTACAGATTTTTTCATGGAATATTCATCTAGTGAAATGCAAAAGTCTAATAAATACCTACACATGAACCACTGAAAAATTACAGTCATCAACCACACACCCATTACACCGTGTATTCCATAGACACAAAAATACAGTAAAAAATCAAATCAACCTTCTTACACTGAAACTAATCTCTTAATTGACCCCTCCTCCCCTCCCACCCTCCTGATATATAAACGATCCAGCATCTTCGAATCGAGGGTGATATCGGCAATCTTGAAGTCAAGCATGTTAAACATCCTAATCCTTAGGAGGTCGGCAGATAACATTTGAATCTCGAATCCTTTCTTTTCGGCACGCTCGCGCACTTTTTTTCCAGACACCCTCTAGGCCAGCTGCACACCTCCTTCTCTGGCAAGATTAAGTGGTTCCTTTAATCCTAAGGTACATGGCCGCAACCCGCTATGCGAAACGAACCTGTCGGTGGTCGATCTCTCGTTGCAAGCGCCGGACGCAAAGCCAGCAATTAGAAAAGTTGCCATTAGAAAAGTTGCAATTAGAAGAGAATCCGGAAAGCTGTAATGGCCTTCGGTCTGTCGAGTGCTTGTGTCACCGCCGTAATCGTCGGTTCAGTTTAATTCTCCGAAACCCTTTGTTCGTAGGTATATGTTAGGTCAGTGTCGTAAGGCAGATCGGCCGATGCATCGATGCCAGTGTCGGATGAATAGGTTAGGAATCGAAAGTCGGAGCATTGTGACGGAAAGAATGAGGTTATGCAAATCGTTGGGGTCGGTCGAGTTTTTGGGATAAGCGGTGGTCCTTTCGAAATTTGGGGAAGCATTGTGTTTGCGGAACGAGGGGAGTGTGATGTAAATTGGTGTCGGTATTCGAGGTGCGCCGCGTGAATTGTTCGATGATGGAAATTTGTTCCGACCTGGGGGTGTTTTGGTGGGGAATCCTCGGTTGACAAAGCTAAGGAGGTGTACGAATTACATGAGAATAGCGGTATTACAAGATTTTTGTTGCGTGGAGAATGGTGTCTTAGGCCGATATTTAAGCAAAGCTATTGTGTTTTGCGTGTCACGGTAGAGTAGAAAATTCGATGCGTACAAGTATGCCTATGCATTTAGAGAAACGGTGACTTCACATTGTTTCGCTGTAAAGAAGAATTTCCGTAATTAAGTTCATCAGGAGTAGTTGAAGCTCATTGAATATAATACAACTGCATTCATAGATTTAGTGGAAAACTGCATACTATTTTGCACTCCATACATTTATAACCATTCAAATATACTGTATACTGCCTTGAACAGAATGCTCCCAGTTCTTGGCATGTGAAAACCTGCTCTGAATTCAGAAAATCGACATCTTTTCATAACATCTAATACGGAAATAATAGATGCATAACACAGTATGTCCATAAATTATAAAATTGCATTTAATAAAAGTTTCATGAAGTCTACATTATGTAGGTATATTAATATTCAGCAAAATGCGTGAACATGAAAAACAGGACCCGAAGTGATGATCTGGGAATATAGAGCTCCTCGTCAAGTGAACTCTCAAAAATTGCACCCCTTACTCTCGGTTCTTATCAAGTATACGTATCAATGTATACTTGGTATGGATTGAAGCGGCGCAGCAGAGTAAGTATGGCACTAGCGTATGCGTTGGAAACTTAGCAGTTTTGCATTTAGGTACTATGAAATATTAGACAAGAGACATGATGCAAAGTTCGAAATCACGCACAACGCGAGCGTCACGTTACGTTACGTTCATGCGCGTCTGCGACCAGCCGCACGCGCGGACATAAAAAGACGGAGCCGGCAGTGAAGATCTGGGAAATTGGAGCTCCTTAAATAAGCAAACTGACACCCTCAGTCTCTGTTTCCATCACATAAATATCTTACAGCTACAAAATATAACTACAAAATAACAGACAACAGACATGAATGCAAAGTTCAAAATTACGTACAACGCGAGCGTCACGTTACGTTACGTTCATCCGCGTCCGCGACCGGCCGCATGCGCGGACATAAAAAAACGGAGCCGGAAGTGAAGATCTGGGAAATTGGAGCTCCTCCAAACAAGCGAGGGCAGAAAAAACGGCACCCTTGCCCTCGGTTCCCGTCGAGCGAATACCTGGCACGAGTCCGAGAACTCACCAGTCACGCTCGGCGAAAGAGGCGCCCGTGCACGGAACGAAGGATGCACCCACGGATGCACCAACCGGAACGTGCACCCGACTACCCTCCCCTCCGGCCGGTAGGCGGATCGGCCCATTGGCGTACCGACATGCGATTCCACGACTCCTCGCGCCGACGGAAAATCGGACAATCGCGCCATATGCCGAGCGGGGCTAAGAACCGTGTCAAATCCTGAACAGCCGACTCTTTTTTTCTGACGCCGAGAGGGTCGATCTCGAGAGGGATGTCTTCGGGGGAATGAAGATTTTCATCCTGACGTCTGGGCAGGTGTACGGGCTCGGCGTGCGTGCTTTATGGGATGCTGGTGCTTAAGATGCGTCAAAGCCGGGTGGGTGTGTGTGTGTGTGTGGAAGGAAGAAAGAGGGAGAAAGAGAGAGAGAGAGAGAGAAAGAGAGAGAGAGAGAGAGAGAGAGAGAGAGAGAAAGCGAGTGTGAGACGTATTAGATGGATCGTAAGTGAAAGTTCCGTTGGGGGATGACGGTGGTGTGTATAGATGGAGAGCGGAAGATGATGTTCGGAGGGTGGGGGTTATGAGATGTGATGCTGGTGCTTAAGATGCGTCGTCGATGCGAGTGTGCTTGTAAAGGGTCATTGGAAGAAATATTTTTCGATGTGTTGCTCTCGGCGACGTGAGGGAATGTTTATGAGGAATGGGGGTGGTTTTACGTCATTTATATGTTAATTGGGAGTCGCCGATGCATACAAAAGCAGTGTTGACAGATATAAGTGGACGAACATCGAGTCATATCACCCTGAAGAGATTCAATCTCCCAGGTCTGCATAACGGAATACTGTTGCACGAATTATTAATCCATTTGCCACATAATCCAACAAATTAGTCGCAAACTAACCAATTAAGCGACTTCCGTAAGCCCACGAGACAAATTAACCGCAGCCAAACTCCAAAGCCAAAACCATTGAACACCATTCAAATATGAAGTTATTCATTCGCCGCCGCGCCGCTTCGAACGCGATAAATTGGTCAAGTCAGGTAGAAAAAATTTGCGTCGTTGTTTGCCAAGATGTTACGCCATTGGCCGTGCAGGGCACGTGACTATTGGGCACGAGCCGGCACGCGCCACGTTTCTCACGAAAGAGCACGCGCCTCTCTCTTATTCACCCTCTCCCCTCCGTCGCCCACTTCGACTCTTCCCCTGCTGCCCCGTGCGCCCCCACCCCGCACGGGAACGCTTGAGCCTCTTCCCTCTCCCCGCCGACAGCTTGAGCGTCTTCCCCCTCCCACCCCCTCCCCCCTGTCCAGCCGAGCGACCTTTCTCGCACCCACTCGGACCCTTCTCTCTCTCTCTCTCTCTCTCTCTCTCTCTCTCTCTCTCTCTCTCTCTCTCTCTCTCTCTCTCTGTCTAACCCTCTTCTTTCACTTACGAGGGATCCCTCTCTTGACGCCGCCTCGCTCTACCGCGTTCGCGTCTTGAACAGCGATTCCTCTCTTGCTCTTTGCCCTTCTCTTTCTGGCCTCCGCTGGCTCCCGAGATTGGAATCAAATAGTCCTGGCGAGCCGGCCCGATCGTCGATATCGATCTGGATCGAGTACGTGTTTTGTCGGCTGTAAGTGATATCGCTTGCGAGTGTGATTTGTAAGAAATTGATTTACGCTGGAATTTTAGGGTTATGCCTCTGGTCGCTGTGATTTCGAATGTAGTTTGGCTCTTGATAACGATGAGATGGGAACATATGGAGTTTGAGTTGGAAGCCTTTGCGTGACCGACGGTCAGACATTTGTGGGAAGGAAATGTTAGACTTCTTTCTTCGATTCGCTTCTGGGATTGGGATCAAATGGTATTTGTGACATTTTTTTTTTTTTTTTTTTATATTCACGCAAGCTGAATTGGCTACAATTGTACATTTTAGGCTGGAAATTATTTGTAATATTTCGTGAACTAATTTTTAAATTGAAATTTTATTATTGTATCAGGCTGTATCCGTGTCATCACTCTCACATTCTTAACGTTGTTGGGTATGTCAATATTGAAAGAAATTGACAAAAATCATTTTAGCACAATATTAGTATTACGTTATTACCTACAATTTAAGTATAAAATATAGTTTGCCGTTCATCATTCGAGATTTGAGATAATAGTATATTACAAACGGATATGCTTTGTTGAAGTAGAAAAATCGAAGGAGCTGTTACGCTACAGAAGAAGCAGGGTATCAAGTTACTCGGAATAGAAAAATTAGAAAGAAAGCCTTGGTCAGCAGGTGATGTTGTCTCAATAGGCGGCGGTTGAGAAGAATGAATGGGCGGTGATTGGAATCGAATTAATGTATTCATGCCGTTACTAGAAACAGAGAAATTGAAAAAAACAGGTGCTCGTTTATGACTTCACGGTCGGAATTAAAGTATTTTTTATGGATGGGAAAGTCGTTTCTAGCGGCGATCTTATCTGAATGAGGATCATTAAGATAGGAACAAAGGATCGATGGCGACTGAAAGGCACTCGAGCTACAAAAATTAAATCGAACCTTTTAACACATATTTACATCTTTGTTATCGCGATTAAAATTATCGTTTTACGCGTAGAACGCTTGAATTACCTTACGATGTCTGAACAGCCATCTCTGATAGGAATCCAATTACAAACGAATTCAAGTAAAAAAAACCGTACTGTATTTAATAAAAAAAAAAGAAGTACCACAATCAAACAATTTAAATTCGTCGCCCAACGTTGGCACCAACATACATATAGATATATATAATATAAATTTCCTTTATTTTCCAGTTTCCTCTACATGTTTCGACATGTAGGTGTATTTCTGTTTTTGTATTTTCATTAAACGTGTAGGGGAAATTGGGAAGTAAAGGAAATTTCAACCATGACAAGGGCTTCATAAATTTAAACTAAAGAAAAGTATCCATCATGTTCACGGCCGCGCATAGAAATTTGTAAAGCGTATGTGTCTTTTAAAAGCCACTGGAATAAACAATAAATAACACTACGCAAACGAT
The DNA here is from genome assembly GCA_914767735.1 of Anoplius nigerrimus. Taxonomy (NCBI): domain Eukaryota; kingdom Metazoa; phylum Arthropoda; class Insecta; order Hymenoptera; family Pompilidae; genus Anoplius; species Anoplius nigerrimus. The sequence continues at coordinate 12,289,342 of OU612090.1, forward strand.
CTACCGTCTCTTCCAGCAGCACCGGGCCCAGCGGTTGACCTAGACCGGAAGTCCATCCATCATCTTTCGTCCTCTCGTCGAAACTCCTTCAATCAGAACCGACCCGGGCAAGATCCGATCGCGATACGAAAAATGGAGCGGTCCCTTCGTCCGGCAGGGCAGCAACCTGCTCGGAATCCGAGCGCGCATCTCGGAAGTGCTCGGCTCCGAGAGTGCGAACGAAGAAGGCCCCGGTGCAAAAATATCGGGTGCCCTACGAAAAATCGGACTCGTGCGGCGTCCGAGCCGCGGGCATGAATTATTCAACGGCTGGGCTTCCTTCGTACGACGCGTAACACGTTCTGCGCACTGTTTGCAGGCATAGTTGTATCCGCTTCCTGCGCGCCGAACGCCCGCGCGCGAGCGCACGCGCGCCACTTTCTCTCGGTGCGCGCGCGAGCGCAATTTCGTTCGCATTTGCATACCGACGAGCTCGGTTACTTCAGGGTTTTTCTGATCTATGCAAATGTGCTGTGTTATTGTAATATGGTTGTATGCGGTAGGTGTACGGTGGTGGTTTGGGTTTGATGTAAGGATTGCGTATGTTTTGGTATTAGTGGAATTGTGGGTAAAGGTAAAGAAAGACGTGCTCATCACCGATTTGCATGAAACTTTGCAGAAACATCAATTTTTGCATAAAAATAAGGTCTGCAAAAGCCGCATTTTGACCTAACACTCGCATTTTTCTCACCTAACACTCGCATTTTTCTAACCTAACACTCGCGATTTTCTGACCTAACACTCATATTTTGACCTAACACTCGCATTTTTCTGACCTAACACTCGTATTTTGACCTTACATTAAAGTGCACATACACTTGCACCTACCCCGTTCCATACTTTAATATATTCTCTGATACTCAGGCAGTACATAAACGTGCCTACACCCAAGGCAACTTCGAATATTGCACACTTACGTTCATATTTACATAACCCATATACACCCATCAGCCACACATACCGTTACATCTACTCCGTTCGACACTCGAATACACTCTCCAACACACATACATAAGTACATAAACGTCCCTAGATACGACGCAAGACGCTCGCATACTTAATACATAACCCATATACACCCATCAGCCACACATATCATTACATCTACTCCCTTCCACACTCGAATACACTCTCCGATCCTGGCGCAGGTACATAAACGTCCCTATCCCGCGCAAGTCGGTTGCACGGAGGTCGATGCAGCAGACAGAGTCGGCGGCCTGGCAGGGTGTGCGCCTCATGACGTCAGAGACGCTCGCGTCCTGTCGCCGGTGCACACGCACGTGCGTGAGCGTGTGCCAAAGGAGCCAGAGGCAGCTGCACTCCTCGGGCCAACGGTCGTATACGCCCGCACACAACGCGCACACGGCGAATGACGATTAAAAAGTGAGCACGCTCGGCGAAAAACGGACGTTGACCAACGTAGACGCGAGGGAACACGTTACCTTCGCAGGAATCTCGATTCGTTCCTCCAAAATTGCCTGACTCGAGCCGCTCATCTCGGGGTAAGCGTACCTTCGCTTGTTCCGACGCTGGATTTGCCGGCTTTGAGACTTTTGATTGGAATGCGATAGTTGCCAAGATGCATAAATAGTATAAAGAGGATTCTGTGGATATCAAAGGATACATTGTTATGTTAAGTACTTAGTTTAAATTGATTGTATAATAAATAATAATAAATGTATAAATTGATAATAAATTTGAAGCAAATTCAAATATATATCGGAGATTTTCAACCACAGCGAGGGCTTTTTAAAATTTAACTAAATACTAAACACGGGGTTGAAATAAGATATATACAAATGTAAAGTATTATTATGATAATGTAAGATATTAACTTTTTCGCTATTATTAAACTATATTTATTCTGAGTCAGACTGGTATTAGCGTACCTTTGAGGAAATTGGCTGAATGGGTTTGTTCCGAAATTGGAGAGTTGCCCTTTTGATCGCGTTGCAGTGTGACAGCTGTTAAGACGTAGAAATACGGAATCCTATGGACATGTAGGTATTATTCTACGTTGGAATTAGATAATGAACTGTAAATGATCGGGGAGAAGTAAATCCGAAAGAATGAATCTTTATGACAGCAAACATTGTTATCTTCACGATGTTAACTGTTCTCGTAATTTTAAATCAGTATTATTATAACTTATTTAAATTGCTAGTCTCAGGCCAAGCGTACCTTAGTTTCCAAAAAAATTGGCTGAGTGGGTTTGTTCTGATGCCCGAATTGGTGGATTTAGAGCTTTTAATTGAGCTGCGACGTAAGAGTTAATAAGATGGAGAATTTGCACGAAATACAATATTCTATATAACTATATGTATTATTTTACGCTGGCGTACGATAACAAAGTCTAAACAATCGAAGTGAAAGTAGGCATGCTGCAGGATTTAAGACTTCTTCATAACGTCCGAAACACGTATTAGGAATTTTGCTAAACATTTCCTGAACCCCATATCAAAATTTCATACGGTCCATTCATCGACATTGATCTAGACCGTAACGAGGCAATTCCACCCCCTCACCCTCAAAACTCACCCGACCACCAGCGGAAAGTTCCGAAAAACAATACCGACCGCCCGACACAAATTCTAACAATAAGCCAACGGCCAAGCATAATCCACCCCCTCTAGGATACGTCAAGATCGTGGATCGGAAACTTTACGACCGTCCACAAATCATCCCCGGCCGTCGGCCATTGTCCCGGGCAATAAAAGTCGGCGAGAACTGTCGTCGCTACCGTCAGTCGTGAATAAAACGATAAGACGAGCTCCGCGGTCTTCGCGACAGGCTCGTAAAGCGGCGGATAAATAAATAATTATCATCGTCGTCCGTCCGGGGGAGAAAGATGGTCGAATGTCGGAGCGGTGCGACGGAATGGGAGAGAGAGGGAAGAAGAAGGCAGAAATAATGACAGTGGAGAGGAAAGAGGGACGACAGAGAGAGAATGAGAGAGAAAGAGAGAGAGGGAGGGAGGGGTAACAAAAAATGTTGAGAAAGGAAGGAGAGAACGAGAATGTCCTCCTTCCATCCTTCCATCCTTCCATCCTTCGCGTGCCAGCGACTGTTCCCGACGATCGTGCCGATTATCCTCTTTATTGTGCCCGCAGGCTTTTCCGGCTCAATTACTGTCGCTAATTATTAACCGCTTCAGATATCCACGGGGGTGCCTTCCCACGTTTTACGGCTTATATCTCGCCGAAGGCTCTTGTCGCCGCTCGACGATCTGTTTGTCGCTCTTCCCCCGCCAGTTTCGAACTATCTTCCTTCCCCGTATTTGTAAGATGGCCGCCCAACGTTTTGAGTTTCGACGATCGCGGGGCCGATTGTCGCAATTACGGTGGCTAGGGACTAATTATTTGCTTCGTTGCTCGTAGAACTGTTCCCCTTGATCTCTGAATTACGTGTACATGCACAGGAAATATATGGATATTAGTTTGAAATTTTGTAAGAATTTAGTCTGATCAGATTTTAATCACTCTTCTCTCATAACACTTTTTACTTCTTGAAATGTTCTTCAGAATTCGGTTAGATCGGTAAATTATTCATTATGTATTCGGCATTTTGTGAGTTCAGACACACTGACTCGTAGTTTTATAATTGAATAAAGACATGAATAGAAATCATCGACGCTTCGAAACATTAAACCTCTCAAGCCGCCGATCACACGTCATCCGGCCACCATCAGTCCCTGCCAACGCAAAATTCTCTCATTCCTTACATTCCATGACATAACCACCGGACAAAATCCCCCAGAAATATTTTCATCCACCGCCACCTTGCAATTAATTCCCGCGCAACGAACATTCTCATTAGCATATTCCCCCCTCTCCCAAAACAGCAACCCTACCCTAACCTTGAACCGAGCAGCACACCTCCGATCGCCAATCCTCAATCGGGCCTATTCCCCAGTTATCGATAAGCGACTCGGCCGAAGGTCAAGATCCGGAGATAGGCGGCCTCCGACGACGGCGACCAATCCGATTTCTCCTACCAGCAGCCCTCGTCCAGAAACGGTCGCCGCGAACGAACATTATCGAGCAGAAACCGACGTCGACGTCGTCAGCCGGTTAAAGTCGGTGTCGTTGCCTGCGGAACACCTGGTACGAATGGATAGCGGCGGAGGCGCGAGGGAGGGAGAGCGGGGAAGGTGAGCTGGGGGGGGGGGGCGAGGGGGGAAGGTGGACGCGTGCGATGCGTTCATCCCCTGCAGGCTGATTAAATGAAGCACCACGATTCACGGTGTAGGCCGAGCGTGAAATTCTCGCGCCCCCGTCGAGGCAGGAAACTTTAGACAAAGGTGAGCTGCGGCTGGGAGTCAAATGTTCATGGTGGTGGCCTACGAAGATGGGCTGCTCGTCTGTGTGTGTGTGTGTGTGTGTGTCGTACGTGTGAAGCGAACGTTGGTACGTACGGAACGAGTCTTTGGTTTTCGTTAGAGTCGGTGAGTTGTTTGTATGGTTTTTTCGTGGGAGGTTGGGTAATGATTGTAAGATTTTTAATACAGTATTATTTGTTTAATTGAATTGAGAATTTAATTGAATTGTACTGCTTGCTTCTGTAGCAGATGGGTTATATGTGTATGTACGTGTGGGTAGGTGTTCGGTATGGTTGCTGGAGTGACGGTTATTAGGGAATGGGTGTTGGCAATGTATTTTACTTTTGCTTCATGCTCAAGCTTCAGACTCAATAATAAGTTGAAGAATGAACTTTCATGTTTAATCTTCTTTTGACTGTCACTGATCAATTCACCTTTGACTACATTTATGAAAGTGTTCAAAATTTGTAGGAGCAAAAAATTACGTTCTGAATCATATTCTATGTAGCCACCTATAATATAGAAAACATAACAGACATACATCGAAAATTATATAAAAGCAGTTTTAGACCAATATTAAAACTGTACTAGCATCGCATATTCAGAACAATTTGTTGTATCGGGAACTATGATTTGCGAATATATAATAGTATACCTGATCAATTACGACAATCGGCTAATCAGCACCTAAACATTTTGTTAAATAATTCCCTTCGCTACCGGGTCATCCCAAACCTCCCAATCCTTTTCTCCAAAGCACTGCGAACATTCACTTCTGTCTCGCTTCGCCCAGCCTGAATGGACATACCGAACTTCCACTCGTTAAACTCGTACGATCGAGCCCGGCCAAAAGAAGAGCGAAATTATGATCCATTCGGGCCGAGCGAGAGAAACAGGATCGACGAATTTCCGGTACTTTCGGCCGAGGCAAAATTTCGCCAGAAGCGCGCGCGAGATTCTCGAAGATTATCGGGAATCTCAACGATGCCGAAGCGGGTCTCACTTTTTCCTCTGCCCCCCCCCCCGCCCCCCCACCATCCCCTACCCCTCTCCTACCTTCCCCAGTCGTGTCGAGAAAGATTCGAGATCGCTCGCACGCGTCTCTGAACTGCCGCTATTTATTGCACTGTCCATACGCTCGAGCGTGCATGTAAGGTACGAGTACGTGATCCGGATTCTTAAGTTCCTCATGTCCGGAAGCGCTGTAATTCTTTGTGAAGTCCGCGTTGACCTCTGATCAACATTTTCCGTTTGACTGTTACAGTGAGTTGGGCTGCCGCTTAATACATTGGATTCACATATTTTTCATTCGGACAACTGAATATCCAGTAGGTACTTAATTGATTAAAATCTATTGTGTGTTGTTTTGTATCAACGCCACATTCGACACATGTTCATGTAAGATACGAGTACGTGATCGAGATCCTAAGTTTTTAATACCGACGAATCGCTATTGCTCTTTCGTTCAAATTACACTAATCTACCTAAACAACATTTGTTCTATTCGGTTATTTATTATTTCGGATTGAGATTCATTTATTTGGACTACTTGTGTGTATCTAGTAAAAAGATAGTTGTGTAAATCTGTCTGTTCAAAAAAAGGTAGACCCTCCATCAAAGAAGCTGATGTCGTTTTTCGTAATGACGTTAAAAATAAATGGTCGTCATAATTGAATCGTTACCATCCAAGTCGAATGGAACACAGCGAAAGTAAATAAAATTCATAACAGAGACATTGCGCAGAAGGGAATGTTGCCAAGTACAAATCATTCTCACTCCGCAGACTTAAAAAAGGACAGACTGTTTAAAAAAAAACAAAAATGCAGACCCTCGATCGAAGAAGCTGATGTCGTCCTTCGTAATGACGTCGGCGGGAAATCTTTGGGGTTGAACGAATCCCGGAAGGAGGATTTTGGTAGCACGCGATGGGCACGTGCTGCGAAGGGTACCCATGAGTGGCTACGGTGCCCATGGTGCCCCATAAGGTGGCCTCTTTTCCCGCCCTAATGCGCAGCGAGCGAGGCGTCGAGCGCGCGCGCGCACACACACACACACAATCGCATACACACGTTACGTTCTTCGGCACGGGAGCATGCAAGGATGAAAAGATAATCCTTCGAAGCGCGTACGGTTGGTGCACCTGCGGCATTTTCTCAGTTTGACTCTGTCATCCTGAGCCTGAACTCGATCATGTGTTACATACGTTAAGAGCTGGCGGCATTATTATTATTATCCGCCAACTAACGAAGGACATGTGCCAACGTCTTTTGTCTTGAGACTTTTGCGGCTTCGTTCCGATATAGTTTGGATTGCTTGACCTTTTTCTTTTTTACAGAACTTGACAGGACTTTTTTGTTTGTGTGTATATATTGCGGGTGAAGGTAGGAGAGTGAAACGAGGTAGAAATGAGTATTCGGTTTTACTATCGGCTGACTGCAAAAGCAATGACCGTTCTAACGAAGGCTCATGATAAAAGGTGATGGGCCCGTTTAGATAGTTCAAACAATTTATCTGTGCAAATTAAATAATCTTTATCTTTTACTCTAATACAAAAGTATCCCTCACCGATCATCACCATAAAAGAACGTAAGCTAAAATTCGCAATAACGATTAAACCAACCATCCAATTGCACCCGTCATTCCAAATTAAGAAAAAAACATTCGAGAAAGCAATGACCGTTCTAACGAAGGCCCACGGTAGAAACCGATGGGCCCGTATAGGTGTCCGTTCGCGTGGCCGATCGCAGGGAAGGTTGTGGGGAGTCGGGACGGTGCGGTGGTTCGAGAGTGGTTAAGTCGGTGTCATCTGGCACGCAGAGGAGTCGGCCAGCCCGAAAACACATGGGCGTTTTGTCTCCTCGCGTGTGTGCCCCCAGTCCGCGTGCGTGCCTGCATCGGTGCGTGCGCGCCCGCGCACGCGTGTGTTCGGACGGCACACGCGCTCGCCCGTGTAACGGTCGGATTCGCTCCAGAAGAAACGCGGCCAGAAGCTTTCGATGGAGCGGGAGGAGGGTGGGGGGGGGGGGGGGGAGAGAACGGACGGTAATCGGACGGACGATCCTCTGCCAGGCTGGGATTAGGAATTTATGGCTTTCGGCCGACAGGAATAAAATTTGTCCACGTCAAGAGTGGTTGGTTTGATAATGAGACAATATAATAGTGTATGCTGATATGATTTACATGGTGTTGGCAATTTTTGTTCATGTCCGTTACTAGCTTTTTGATCATTTCCTTATCTTGTATGGGTTTTGGTATGTTTTGTCTAACAGAGGGATGATTCAAAAGAAACGGACGGACGATCCTCTGCCAGGCTGGTATTAGGAATTTATGGCTTTCGGCCGATAGGAATAAAAGTTGTCGACGTCAAGAGTGGTTGGTTTGATAATGAGACAATATATTAGGGTATTCTCATATCAATTGCATGGTTTTGACACTTTGCTATGATAATTTTCATGATGCCTGCGTGTTTCGATATTGTTTGCGACAATCGCAAACGGAACGCTGGTTCTGGGCTGGGAACAGCCCGCGGGTGAACAGCGGAAGCGTTTAAGGAAAAGGGTCGGGACGGGAACAGCGAGGAGGCGGAAGGTCACACACGGGACTTGCTCTCGGAGAAGGAGCGGGAAAGAGAGTGATTTGGGAAGGATGCACTGTTTAGGAGGAGGAGGTGGCTTAGGAAGGATTCTTGAATAAAGGACTTCACCTTTCTCGTCTCACAGCACAATTCGTTTACTCTCTTTTTCTTCGGTATACTCCTCATACAAAGTCTGAAAATCAATGAAACTTCAATTTTTTTCAAGCTAAGCCAATGTTAGTCGATCCATAATACACACAAACACAGTTATCCACACACATGCCAATGAATGTTCAATTAATTAGCCGAAAATTACGAAAATTGAAATTGACGTCATATTACTCGCAACCTCCGAAAGTTGACACTACTTCGCATATATCAAAAGTTCACCGAATGACCTTCATAAAGACACGTTCCGGTGCGACCGACGGTGGCCAGATTTCATCAGCAAAATCGGAGCTCGGGACCATAAAGTCGCCGCTGTTTACGCAGCTCATATTTTCGCTGGGGCGATCAAGTACGGTGTCGGCCCTGGAAAAAAGGATGCACTTCTTCATCCGCGCTCGGCCGGGAGCCCGAAAGATTCCACACCGGATTTGTTCTTCTGCCGGCGACGTGCAAAATTGCGCGCCGCACGAGCCGGAAGCGACATTATCGGGTAATTAATGCGTCGGTTCGGATTTCGGAATTTTCTCCGGTGCCGGTAAAATGAATGCGCCGAAAACGGAAGATGGATCGTTGCGTCGCTTCGGTGCAAGATGTACGTTTGTACGATGTGCGTGTGGCATGCTTGAAGTGCAAAAAGTTGTATGGAACATTACAGCATGTGGGCCACAATTTTTGAGTCTTGACTCAGGGTGGTTTCGTACGGAGTAGACAAAGTGAAACAACGGATTTGTAATAGTGGGGCTTGTGCTAAGTTAAAGGCGTAAGGCAAAAAATAAAGAATTATATACATACATACATACATACATACACACATACTAAGTTCAAGGAGGGAATTAAGGTATAGTATTCGAGGACGAGACGACTGGTCTGTTTTTATCTCACAAATGACATTTTTTAAATTCAGACCCACGGTCTTGTATAATTTAGCTAGATAAAAACAGGAATAGAATTCGTCGGTACTTCTATTCTTAAACAAGCCACTCAGCCTGAGGCATGCTAGCGTATTGTCGCCAGGTGCACGCGCGCGCGAGCGTGTGCCAGCGAGTTCAGAAAGAGTGATAAACGACGCGATAAAATCACACCGACGTAATTTACGTCGAGATCGCCCGTCCGGCACAAATTGAAAGTAAGTCGGGTTAACAATGCGAGAGACTCCCGGATGGTGTAATTAGGGTCGCGAACGAATTAGAGTCTGACACGTTACGTGCCTGAGCTACTTGTTACACGGGCCAAATGTAATTTCGTGACATGCGTGCCAAAAAAAATGCTGGAAGCAATTGAATGGCCAACTCGATATGAACGAAAAAGAAATTGAATGTGACGAATAAGAATGTTGAAAATTGTACAGAAAGTCTCTTGTACGTCGCACATATTTTGTTAAGTGCCATATTAACGACTGCTGATGTATTATAATTTCAATTCTTTATTTTTCAGGTATGAGTGCATACGTATATTTTGTAATTACCAACATTAAACGCAAGATATATCTAGTAATTTCTGTGATTATGATTACAGTTATTACTGGTAGATGTATTATAAAACTAACGATCATAGAATACACAAAATTTGCTTGCAAATAAGAATAGTATGAATTTTTTAGTATACACTGAATAGTTACACGAAAGACAAGAATTTTTATAAACCAAAGGGATATTTTCAATTTCTCATCATGTACGATTTCAATCCAGGACTACTTTCATTTCATCCAGGTTTTGGTTCACCTCAAAAATTATGTATCGACGATATCGTTCGACCGACCCTGCAATCTCATACACACTATACTCAATACTCTTTCTGTATTCCGACACTCGCGTTTTACCAAAAGATTCGCATTATCCGTCGGCGCGAAAAGAGGCGTAATAATCGAGTCGGAGGCAGTTTTCCCGTCGAGAGGGCGACAATTTTGTGACCGGACGTTCGTGCATGCACCGGCGTCTTTCGCAATGGACGACGCCGACGGACCGAACGGCGCCGGCGTCCACAATGGCGGCGGCGTCGTTGGCGGTTAACGAGCAGAGAATGGCAACGACAAATAACAATGACCGTCTCGCCCAACTTCGATGAGGGTGTCACGCGATGAGAAATCTCACGTGACTTTCGGTAGGTGAGGAGGAGGGAGGGAGGGAGGGAGGGGGAGGGGGGGGTAGATAGATTTACTTTCACCGGAAAGTTGCGCAATGCGTTTCCTTCTGGCGACGGACCGTTGCACTTTGTGGCGAGATGTGGAATTTCGTGGACGCGGGTTGGCATGAATGGCCGAGTTAAGTGGCGTAATTCGTGGCTCGCTGTTATCTGGTGTAACAAAGTAGTGATCGAAACGGTCGTTACGTAACGCTTGATGCTTCGGTGTACTGTTAGTTGAAATGTTTGTCGCGCTGCGCGCAATCTCTGCCACGATCTGTTATCGGTCAATTTGGCATTTCGTGCTGAAATTAGTACGCTTTCTTTGTTGCGAACGTTAATTTTTTCGTGGGTATTATGCAGTATACGCTTTGCAGGGAAATACTGCACTTTGTTCCGGGGGTGAATTTTGCGGATGTAAGTTGGCATAAATGGGTGTGGAGTAATCGGTGTAATTTGTAGCTTTGCGTTGCGATGTAACGAAATGGCAATTGAAACGGTCGTTGTGCAACATTTGACGCTTCGGTGTATCGTTAATTGAAACGTTGAGTTTGTTTAAGATCCGATTACATCGTTCTCATCCTTTCTACATTTTAAGAAATATTTCACGGAAAGATGACGTGCAATGATACCTCGACAAAATATTATTAACAGAAATAATTACTATAGAAAACATAATTTTTGTTAGGACCTACCGAGACTAAACTAAACCTTACTTCATCTTAAAATTACGACTAACCCATTCGTCAACTAACAAACATCTTAGCAAATTGCAATGTTTCGACTTTATTACACATAAAAGAGTTCAGAAAATTGAACTAACGATAAGAAGCAGGAAAACTACTGCACGGCCGGCATTCGCGAAGAAGAGTGAAAGTATCAAAAGTATGAAGCTGATCTTTTTAAATGGGAGACGTTAACGGCATATCCGCCGATAGCGTCGCCAAAATGATTCTCTCTCATTAACTTTGCATCGACTTGCCACACTTTCATTGCTCGTCGTTAATATCGCCGGGCAGGCGCGTAATAATCGTAAGGCCGGGAAAAGGAGAGGAAGAATTAACGACGAACGGAGCTTCCGATAAAAACGTGTTCGAACGGAGAACCGGCCCGAACATATTTAAATTTCGCGCCGCGGAACAATGTTGCCGCCCGGCCAAATTGAGAGTCAATATGTAAATACGCCGAAATACGCGCCCGCTGCACCGGAGGATGAAGTAATTATCCGAAGCCCGGATCGCAATTACGGACTCGCGTAAAGTATGCTCGTAACGAACGAAAAGCGGACAACGTTTCTCGATTCGTGCCTGGGCGACAGTAATACTGGGTGTGTCGAAAAAACCGCCGAACCGACTCTCGCACTGGTTTCCGGTTTTCGACAGTCGTCTGCAACTTGCGAATTATCGAGTTAATTCTAGATGGTAACTTAATCTTAGTACCTAATTCAGCAATACTTTCTACGTTTCTTTAGATGAATTTATTGAGTATGAATGAAACGTTGTTCAGGGAACTATTTGAGTACCGACTGCAAAATAACGTACAGAACGAAGCACTTCTTACTACTTTCTATAACCTTATTTTAAAACAACTAAGTCATATCGAATAACTAAACACCGTATAAGCAATTAATATAAAGGTGACGCATAAATACAATCAAACTAAAAAGTCGTTCGTTTCGAAGTTGTCCCCCCCCCCCCCCTTCCCACTCGGTTTCGGCTCTTGAAAAGCCCGCAACTATCAAATTAATATCTTAACTCAATATGGTAACTCATATCTTAGAAATTTAATCAGTTTCTCTACGTTTTATTCTGCGTATTTTTTATTCAATTTGATTTGCACATTTCATTCAGCAACATCCAGTAGCATTAACTTTCAACGAAACAAATCAGTTCCCGGTGAATTAACGTGACATAAGCTACACTTTCCTCATTCTTTACTGCCCCGAGAAAGATCATGCAAGTCGTAACCAACAATTGCACACCGTATATGCGGTCGGTATAAAGATGTCGACCCCTCCAATTAAATGAGGAAGACGCTGGTCCAAAACGTCACCCCTCCCCCTCCTCTTCCAGTCATTTCCGGTTCTCGACGATGGTCCACAATGTGCAAATTAACAGCCTTAACTTTCTCTACGCTTTATTCCGTGAATCTTTCCCAATTTGAATTTCACATATCTTAAATTTAGCAACGTCGAATATAATGGTATTAACATATGACGAAACAAATCACTTTGTCAATTAACATAACGCAAGCTATACTTCCCCCATCCTTTGACTGTTCTCACAAACATCAGGCGAGTCATAACCAACGAGTATAGACCGTATAAGCGGTCAGTATAAAGATGTCGACTCTTCCAATTAAACGAGGAAGACGCTCGCCAAAAAGTAACCCCCTCCCCACCCGCCTCCTCCCCCTACACCTTCTTTTCCAGTCATTTCCGGTTTTCGACGACCGCCCGCGACTCACGGGTTAACAGGTTAATTCGAGATCTCATTTTTATCCCGTAACCCAGATACGTTTGACAAGCCTAATTAAGGCCCGCCCCTGGTCCCGATCTTCTTCCTCCTCCTTTTTTGCACTGGACTCCGCTCATGATTTTTTTTCGTTTGTCGGCCGCGGAAAATATGATCTCGGCCCGAGCAACGTCGAGCCGGGAAAAACTTGTCCTTATTACATTTGCCGCCGGCCACTCGCCGACGACTCTCGAGTCTTAACAGTCCGGACTGGGGCAGAAGAATGCGAGTCCCAATCGTCAATTAATTATCATTTAACAATAATCGCTCGGAATAAAAATCATGGTTGAATAATCGAATTTACATTGGTAATGACGAACTAATTTTCTAACAACAATTATAGGCATATCTTTGTTTCCTATTTATATATGTCTTGTATTTATAATTGAGTTGCAATTTAATATATTATAGCTAAAAGTGATTTATATATAATCATATAGTTAATGAATAATATTTTAGCAACATTTTGATTTATTTATTAATTATTATATGTATTGTATGTATATAGAGTAATAACAAAAAAACTTTTAAATAAACTATTAGTACCAATAATGACTGTAATTTAGTAAAGATATATACCTACATAAGTATAATGAATATGGTTACTTAGCACTAAGTGTATGTAAGAGATATATTTAGGTACAAAAGAATGAATTAATATAATTTTATACTTAAGCTTAAATATAATTATACTCAAACATAAAATTATTTATTTATTATTAAATGAAAGAGTAATATCACTAATTATACATAAGATCTGCGACGCATTTTGCGGCGACATCGACATCAGAACGGGTGGAGAGGGGGGAGGCGGAAGTAAGATTATAATTGACCCTGATTTATTGCCACCGATTTGGTAGGGCGATAGGGATATAAGGTTAACTCTGTTATCGTTAATTGGACTGATTTTATGTGTAAGAAACGTATGTCGCTGCTTTTGGGTGTCCACTTTTTTTAGATGACCGAGTCGGGCATGAGAAATTGAAACATTTGGCATGGAACGATCGGACGTTTGTTGTGAGACTCAAGAAGTATGATCGACCGTTACTGAATTGGAAGGTTAAGCTTGAGAGGCAGAAAGAAATTCGGTTGAGAAAATCGATTCTGAGAAAGATATTTCAGTGTGACTCAATATATTTTAGTCCTTGATAGAAATTTTAAATTACGTAGAATTTTTTTGGGAAGTGTGACTTTACTGTCAATATCCTGTGTTACTATTGAAGTGAATATGTATTCACAAAATTATTATGGTCAGATAAAGAATGCTGCAGACATACATAGAAAATGTCATTAACAGCTTCACAATACACACCGACTAGACATTTCTCCATTTACATACTTTTCAAACGTTCTCCTTTTCCGTATTTTAATTCGAATCACAGTAAGCAAGAAATTACATTAAATATTGGCAGATTATACGTTAGACAGAGTTCTACAGTTAATAATAGGCTCAACAATCCACATCCCACACAAAAATCAAATTCTTAAGTACATAAGCACTCAGAATATCCTAATTATTAGCACGGAGAAAGATTGATATTTACATCAACACATTAATATACATAACAAAGCGTTAATTTTATAACCAACTGAACCTCACTATTAATTCATACATCTACATACACGCTTAGTTCTGCAGATTTCCATTCAGAAGCCAATCGACTAAACTCACGTTCGTCCTTACCTTCTTCAAATCTTCTCCCCACCCTCATTAATTCCCTTCCCCTCCTTCATTCAACCCGCAATAACCAAGAAACTGCATCGAACACTTACTCACACGCCTGAAATAACGAACAACATTTCTCAATCCCGATCCCCAAACAAAACCAAAATTCTTAACTACACAGAGCATCAAAGTCATTAGCAACGACACACGCAAATAAACTCAAATACTATTCCACAAAATTGCCATTAAGCTCCTCAAAGACTGATATTTATATTGACGTGTTAATACACGCCCATGACTCAATAATCATTATTAACCGAACCTCATTACTGACTCGTACGTCTACATACAGGTTTGTCGCTGCCCATTTCCAGTCGACCGCTCGGATTGTCGGCAACAACAAGATACACGCTACCGTCCATTTCTATATTTTTTTTCAAATGTTCCTTTATTCATTCCCCCCCCCCCCCCCTCCTCCTCCCCTCCACCTCCCCACTCCTTCTTTCTCTCCATCTGCCGACTTCTGTCCGTGGCTCGCTCTCTGTAATTTCCACTTCTATTCTCCGTCCATCTGTGTCCGCTCCCACCTTCGACGATCCGGGCTGACGTCAGGCTCGTCAGGGCTCTTTCAATTAGGGCATTAAAAACGATCCACCGCGCGCATGACGCCTCGGCAGAACTGATTAACCGCTCGGAATCATTCGGCCAGATCGGTCGGATCGGCCTGCCCTTTGAAGGTGCGCGCATCGTTCGTATCGGGCGCATTGTACACCGGGTGAGTGGGAAGTGAACGGTGTGCGGAATAAGATACATGTTGGGGTCAGTGATAGGGTTGACGAAGTCATTGGACGCTGTCAACCCCTTAACGTACGATTTCTTTTAAATAAACCGGCCAAAAAAAAAATCAATTTTTTTTTATGTAAAACACACACGTTAGGACATCGTCTTGGGAAAGACATAAAAAAATAGAAAATTAATCAAAATTTTCATTTTAATTTTAGCAGCATCAAATACAATGGCCAGTCTTCCAATCTCACTCACACCGCAGAACCTTCTCAGCTTTCAACCATCAACCGAAACAGAAGTTCAAAGTTACCTACACATCCAGAACTTAGCCACAAATCTTGAACTACGGATACGTTCGGAGCGAACGTTTTCCCAGGCGAGCAGCGGTGGCCGTTCGGCGCCGATGCCGGTACTTATCGGCACACCCCGTATGCGGTCCGATCGTTTCATATTCGTCGGCGGAATACGTTGTTACGGCGAACGAGGCGATTTTGCCCGCGTAATTTTCAATCGCGTCCCGCCTCCATTACGACGCCGCGTACGCGACGATGATAGCGATGAAAGTGATGGGAATAATGAAAATGGCGGGGAGATAACGATTGGAATGATCGAATCGTCCGGCCGAGGACGCGGCCGGTGTCGCGCAAGGTGCGCAAGATGTTTCTCGGGTAAGTGTCGATTGCGCATGCCCGACCGCTGATTGCCGCTCGTAGTGAGTAATGAGAATGTTGATGACGGTGGGCGGTCACGGTTGGCAGGGTTCTATTTCCACGCGAGGACAGAGTTTACATCCTCGGGCCCGCACAATGCCCCGAGCGTTATACTTATGCTTTTATTATATTATAGTACGTGCATTATGTATGGGCCTTGCGCAGGCCAATTTCGAGCGAGTCCACTTTTTGAAGAACGGTAGTCCACCCCTCTAAGACGGTAGACACGATTCCGTGTTGTATGAATTCGTGTTGTACGAGTCGCGTAGATAGTACAAATGCAGTAGACGCTCCTATAGCACGGTAGATATGGTTTTTCTTATATGAATCCGTGTTGTACGGGTCGTTTGGGTTATACAAATACAGTAGACCCCCGTATAGCACGGTAGATATGTTTCTTGTTATATGAATGCGTGTTGTACGGGTCGCTTGGGTTATACGAATACAGTATACTCCCATATAACACGGTAGATACGTTACTTGTTATGTGATTCCGTGTTGTACAAGTGGCTTAGATTATATAAATACAGTAGACCCTCCTATAACACGGTAGATACGTTCATTGTTACATAAATCCGTGTTGTACAAGTCGTTTAGATTATACAGGTACAGTAGACGCTCCTATAGCACCGTAGATATGGTTTTTGTTATATGAATCCGTGTTGTACGGGTCGTTTGGATTATACAAATACAGTAGACCCCCGTATAGCACGGTAGATATGTTTCTTGTTATATGAATCCGTGTTGTACGGGTCGCTTGGGTTATACGAATACAGTATACTCCCATATAACACGGTAGATATGTTTCTTGTTATATGATTCCGTGTTGTACAAGTCGGTTCGGCTGTAAACGGCTCATATGTACGATATATCGTTCATCTGAATACACTCAACTGAAAGATATCGTTTATGACAGCTACGTTAGAGTTTTACACGTTACAATAATCAAAGCAAAGTTGACAAATGGACTTATACGTCAAGAATGTGCGCAGTACACGCTTAGGGTTATAATATGCATTTTTGTTGAAATTGTTTAATATGTAGAATATGGGTATAAAAAGTAGAGATATATGGTGAGTAATCGTGCTATCAAATTGATTCTATCTTAATTTCATGATACTAATGAGGATAACAGACGAATTCAATTGTAACGATTTTTTTTCAGAATCATAAAACTGGTCTTAATATATTAAACTAAACATAAATTTAATGACTCTCAATTAACATCCACACGTTTTAATGACGGGAATTGATTATCATTCGCAACAATAATAATATCTACACGAATTTTGCGTATTGTATGATAACTTAAAATTTGCAGAAATTTTACGATGCAGGTAATGTGAGTTACGGTACGTCCATCGTGGAAAGTAGTAAAAGTCGACGTTGGTGCGACGTACTATGACACATAAGCTTATACTACTAGTAATCGTAAGTAGATTATCTGTTGCCCCTATTAACGGATCCCTTTCATTTCTCTGCTTATCTTTAAAACGCTTGTAAAAAGAGAAAACGGGGGAACAGTCTAGTTTATCTTTGCCACTGCTATAATGACAAGAATAATGACAAGAATATAAAAGAAAATGTATTACAGTATAATAAACGTTGTAAATTCAAATCGACGAATAACCTTTAGAACAATATTCTTTTGAATACATTTTTTTTATTTATAGAACATATAAGTAATATATTACACAGAGGTAATATGCCATAACTTTCAATTATGATTTTTATAACAAAAATTATGATATTATAAATGAAAACGCACATCTACTGGCAAAGTATGCAGAAATGTATCTAATTTGCATTCCCTCTTAGGACATTTGATACTATTGTATTTCTATCGATTTCTGTTGGATTTTTCTATTATCAACGTATTTTACATTATTCATAAAATAATAATCCGATTCTTGGAATCGACGCGTCTACATTCTTGTACCTCGCGAACCAACGAAGCACATATACACATTAACAATATAAACAACGACAAGCGTTTAATGAACTTTAAGCGCCCTCCTTGAAAATGTCACGCAAAACATTCGTTCCGCAACCATTATCGAACTAAACACCTCCAAACATTTCCTCCCACTTCGTTGAAAACGCATCTGCACGCATACGACTGTTCATCTATAACACCTCAAATATCAAAAATACCATAAAATCCGCACTCAACCTCCAGAATCCTCAAATCCGCTCCCACTCACATGCACGCACCCTTCCGCACGTAAAATCACATCCACACCCATACGACCACTCACCCCCCGCACCCCCACGCTCAAAACCCTGAAAACCCGTAATGCCAGTAACCACCGCACTCGAATACGAGAAAGCAGACGAGAACTACTCGCGTATCGCTTTCGATCTCTCGCGCGTACCTACGGGTCCGTTAAAATGTTAATCTAGCCGAAAGACAATGAGCACCTGGACCAGGCGTGCCACCCGAAAGCACGTGCCGGATATAATTGAATTTCCTAGCCGAGTAGGCGGCGCTCGGCTCGGCAGCTTTTTAATAAAGGAATGCAGGACCGCTATTAACGGTAGGGATCAGCTGTTGCTGCCTGGGCATCCTTAGCGGCCGAGATGAGGGGAGGGTGAGGGGTTGGCCGACCGGAGGACGAAGGAGGACGATGGAGGACGAAGGAGGAGGGGGAAGAGAAGTGGAAAGAGGCGCACGCCCCTTTAAATCTCTGTGCGGGACCGTAAACGATGAGGCCGACGGCCGATACGCCACGGAGACGAGAAGAAGGCCATTCACTTCGGTACGCTGTCGGCCGGATGACGTCATCGGCCGAGAGAGAAGGAAGGAACGGCAGAAGTGGCGCTCGAAATGCCTCCCTTCTCGGCCGGCAGATAATTTCTTCGGGGAATTATACGGAGGGGCTGACGGTGCTTTTGAATAGGTCGGCTGAGTTTTAAGACGTTTTTGTACCTGGTGGTGGTGGTGCGCTGTGATTGGATAGCGTGTTATGTGAACGATTGTCTTGGATTATTGAAGGTAGTTGAAATTGGTGTTGTTCGGTTTAAGGGATCGGAGCGACGAAAAATGCGTCGTTCGAATGTATTTGTTGGTAATAGTGACGTAGACGTTTGGTTAGCTACCTTGATACAGAACAATTTCGGGAAAATCGATGCGTGTATACGTTGATTCGTGTAAGAACGGTAGCTGAGATAGATGTCAAAGTCGATATTTTGATAGCATGAAATTAGACAGATTTTTGGTAAGGTATCTTGATAGAGAAGAATTTCTGAAAAATTCCTGTTCGTATAGGTTGATTCATATAGAGAGAGTAGCTGAAATACATAAAGTCGAGACATTGATCACATGCAGTGTCATATATTTAGTAATCTAGCTTGATACAGAAAGAATCGCAGAAAAATTGCCGGATTTATCGGTTGATTCGTATAACAATAGTAGTTGAAATACATATCAAAGTCGATACTTACTTTTGACTTACTTACATGAAGTAAGACAGACACTTGGTAATCTAGCTTGATACAGAAAGAAATCTCTAAAAATTGCCGGACGTGTAGGTTGATTCGTCGAATAATAGTAGCTGAGATTTGTATGAACGTTGATACATTGATGACATGCTCTTCGTGTTTATTGGTATTTTGATACTGTTACACGTGTACAGAATCTGTTTACAGCTTGGCAACGAAGCGTTGCCCACCTGACGTACGATATTGTCCTGCTATTTTTTCAGCTCATCGGACAGTCTTTACACGCAAATGCGGGCATCCGAAAACAAGGTTAATGAGCAAAACGATCTTGATCCGAAGGAAAACATTACGCTCGTCACTGAAATTGATGACGTCTGCCGCTTTGGGAAGGTCAACGGGAGGAAATTACGGGCTGTTTGATTCCGAGCTGAAAGTTGATAATTGTCGATGATAGTCGTACTCGATTGCGATCTCGAAACTAAACTGGACGGTCGTTCTCGCGTACGCAGAGGCGTGATAGTTTTCGTTGATTCCTATCTCGTCTGTTTACGAATTGAATTCGAGATTCGAAGGAGAGGAGTGTTGACTGGAAAAGTTGAAAAAATGTGCTCTTTCACCTGGTCGATTAAATCGAAAATCGGATTGGACACATTTTAATTTTGTGCGTTGAGCGGAAATAGACTCGTCGGTAAATTTAATGTAAGTAAAGTTAGGTCAAACTGAATTGAAAACAAGGGCTCAGCTGAAGTATTTGATCAAAAGATAGTGTGAAGTAATTCTTAAGTAGCAGAGGCGGACTGAGATTCATCAAAGAATTTTAATATTGGCGTTGAAGGTCAGTTTAAGGGCTAAATCAAAAATCAATCCAAAGTAATTTTTTATCTGTTGAATTGGACCAGAGCCCATGGGGTGGAAAATTAAATTCAAAATCAGTCTGAAGATCTCTCAGCTTAAAGAATAAATCAAAAGCCGAATTAAAGATATCCTTAATTTGAAGAGTGAAACCGAAATTTATTTGTGACAAGTTATATTCGAAGTAAGCCCAAAAATGTCCCATTTGACAAACTCAATAAAAAATCAACTCAACCCGTCTCTCATCATGAAGAAGTCAGTCTGAAGTAACACTATGCAACAATAAATTTGCTACTGGTTGAAATTAATGTGAGCAATAGGGTGCGCTAATTCCGATTGTGCATTCAGAATTGTCGTAACACGTCTGGATTTTAAGTTACAGCTTAAAATCATAATATATGACTTAAGTAATAAAGTCATAAGATCATTAAAACCTTGTAGGTGAATGCGTTAATATATCGCTGCATCAACGAGCCGTATTATTTGGTATGATGTACGGATGTGTGTGTGCATTTTCAAGGTTGCTTCATGCGTCTGTAAAAAGAAAAGCGTGCAGTCGTAAAAACAAATAGACAGACTTTAACAAGTTCCATCTTGCGCTCGAGCTAGAGCATGCGGGCAGGATTTATCATGTTTTATAAAATTAGTGTGGGATCATATATGGAAAATAAACGAAGGTGCTAATAAACGTAAAGATGGTTTATTTAAGCATGATTTGAATAAGCAGGTACGCCTGTTGTCAAATAAATGCCCATCGAGTCTCGTTAGGCGACGCCGCAGTCCCACTTCCAACTCCGATATACAAAACGACTTCATGTTCCTTCTCCATCGACACGTATCTCGCCTTAAACCCTACATTACTTCAGTGCAACAGTCGCAATAACACGTATTTAGTTGATTTCATATAAGAAGATTCGGTAATTCAGTATATGGTGATTCAGTAAACGAAAGATGAATAGGCGTATTTATAAGCCAAGGTATTGCCAATGTTAGTGTAACAATGGCCCTCTGACCCATTTCAGAGGCAAATAAACGTTTATAATTAATTTCTTAATTATAATATTTAGTGTTTTCATCTCAAACTGCGCACACTTATTCCCCCAAAATTTCTCACACTCGCAATTCAACGTAGTTAATAGCATTATCCGCGAAAGATTTATACGTACATAACTATTCTTTCCTGACGTGCCAGTGCAAATCCGATTGCAGTTCTGTATTCAGCGCATATGAATTACTGTAAGGAACCTATTTTCAACCCAGTAGCAGAGAAAAGAATTGATTTTGTTCTGTAGTGTAATCCGCGGCCAGCAGGAGTCATGCGAGCGAGCGTGCGCATATTGTGTTGTTCGTACAAGTGCGTAAATGCTCGCTGGCGGCAGATGACAATCAAGGAACAACCCTAACGGAAAAGGAGAACCGCTCATTAGGGCCGTCGAAGCAAGGAGAAGTAGCGCCTCATTAACGAACCCTCTATCGATGCTGCACGGATATGTCTGCCAGTGCCTGGAAAAGAAGCTCAATGGTCAGGTGCAGCCCGTAAGTGCACGCAGCCGGCCACAGGATACGTATATTCCTCTTTCCTTCACCTTATTCCGCCTCCCAACCTTCGCCACCTTCCCGTCCGCCTCTTAAGCTTCTCCCTTTTCTCGCCCTGCGTAATTGTTCGACAGTTTTCCAGGTGCGCGGCTCGGCGCGCGTAGATCTCAAGGTCAAATGATCCTCTCTCGGTCTATGGCGCCGTTTCGGTGTTCTGTTAAGTAGGCGGTTGAGATTAGTTTGAGGTTAGGCGGTGAGCAGAGGGGTGTTGTTGGAGGAAGATGTGTGGACGAGTTCAAGGTTACGAGGGCAGGGTGAGTGTGGTATTTGAGTGATGAACTTTGTAGCTCGTTATATTCTGTTACTCCTTTACTGCGTCAATAAACTCTTTTCGTAATATGTTGTATATCGGTTGTCGTCTTCATTTATTATAGACATTTATCTATGCGCGATCGATACACTTATCGCAAATTGTCATTAAACTTTCGAATAACCGTCATAGTGTTATATGTCTCTGAGTTTATGTATTCCTATGATTTTATCCTATGTTCTTCTAGCAACTTTCACTTCCTACCGTTGCCATATTTGCTGCATGCATGCAATTCCATCAACAACCTATCGTCCTTCCGAACGCTTCCCGCCCAACAATTCAAATTCGCCCTCCATAATTTCCGCCCACTTAAAAATTCTCATTTCCATAAATCCACCCGGCTACACAGAAACACTGATCACCGACTCGCGTCCCACCTCTTCCCAATGTTTGCCTCGACAAAACACGTTCCTCGTTCCTGAAAAAATTTCGCCTCAAATAACCTGATAACCCAAAAACGTCCCATGCAATCACCCCAGCTTCATTTTTCTCCTCTCTCTCTCTCTCTCTCTCATTCTCTCATTCTCTCATTCTCTCACTCTCTCATTCCTTCGCTGCAAGGAATCCGCACGGCAAAGTTCCTCATCCTCCTTCCTCGAGTTCCTGGAGGGAAAGTGCGGCCAGGCCATCGATCTTTTCCTGCGCACGACACGAAATGATGGATCTTATTGCAACCGAGTTCGCTCGACGATTTTATCGGATCTCTCGCGTGCCTTTGCGTCTCTCTGCCGAACTCGGGTAGAAAGCATCTCTGGACTCGATCTTCTCTCTCATCCTCTCTCTCTCTTTCTCTCTCTCGATCTCTCTCTCTCTCTCTCTCTCTCTCTCTCTCTCTCGTGAATTATCATGCGATCTCACTCTTCGCGGCCTTCCGCGAGTCGGTCCATACTCGCGGCTTTAATTGATTCCGGTAAATTTGATAGCGGCTCCGTGTCAAGCTTCAGGGTAACTTCTTGAGTAAGTAGATTCGATTATCGAAAGAGTTGGCTTCTTTTCGATCCCGATCCATCTTGTTGCTTGTGCGATCATATTTTGCCGTTGTTTACGTAGGTGTAGTCTCGTGAGATGAATGAATGTGTGAGCTTACGATTTTAATTAGAATTATTATTATTATTAAACATTATTATTAACAATTGTTAATTTTTATTGGATAAAACACGTTTCGTATTTGATACTCGCGATTTGTTACATTTTTGATCAATTATTTTAACTAATATTGGAGTGACATGTCAAGCGTCAGTATAATAGTATGTAGTTCGATTTTGCTGCTGTTTTTATTCTTGTTTCGTCTCTATTATGTACCAAGTATGTCTCTAGTATGTCAAAGTGATATTTCACTAACCGTTTCTTACCTTTTTATTTTTGTTATGTCGTAATATTTACTATTATGTGCGTCTTTTTACGTAGTTATTATACATTACGTACATAGTGTTGCTATATTCTTTACTGTAGTTTAGAATCGTGATAATCAGAGAAATATGAATACGACAGCCCTGTTAATTTCATCTTTTTTATTGCATGCCTGTTATCTTCTGTGAACTACTTTGAATCACGTGAAGGTGTACTTCAATAAATCTGATAACGGGTCGACGTCATGCACCAGGATAAGAGTCCTGAATATATCGATTCAATTAACGGGCATGTTGTTCCCTCCCTTTTTTTATTTTTCCGTCGTCCTGTAATGTATCGCTTACGTAGGCGTGGTTAAAGTAACGGTTTAACATGTAACGTTCCTTATTTCAGAATTTGTACAATGTATTGTAGATCGGGGTAAACCTTCATTTGAATGTTAACAAATTTGAATAAAACTATCAATTTTCGTACATCATCAATATTTTCATTAAACTATTATCATAATACTAAAAATTGTGAATAATCTGATGATAACCTGAAATTAATAATTACGCACGCAAACAATTATACGATTATATTGTTTGTAAATACTAGTACAGAACACTAAATGTCGATAAAGTACTTATGATGTAGTACAATTATAAAAATAAGTGAGTTGTCTTACGAAACTGAAATTTTATTGATCTCATCCCACGAAAAGCATTGACATCGACTCATATGTTCCACATTAACACCCACATACAATGATCGAGCCACTTAAACGGCCGACCAGTTTCAATATGGCCATTGACATCGAAATATATGGATGCCCACATCGAATTCAGGTGTCAGTTTATTTCATTTGAAATAATGAATCATTACTCACTCAATATATCATTAATCACTCCTCTTCAAATAAATTCTCACTTCAATTAACTCGTTCCTCCATACCTGTCAAGCGCGAAGTAATATATTGTTCAAACGGCCACTTTTCAAATATGTTACGTAAGTAATCAACAGAGACTCGAGCACGATCGATAATATAATAATAAACACACAATCAACCGGACAATCCAATCCAAGCACCTCACCCACAAACAATTTACTACAAATCTTGAAATAGATAGATTATAAGATTCATAGATTGGTCTGAAGATTTGTAATTTTCATATAAATTGTTACACGCTCAATTTCTCGGTACCTTATAACCCTCACTGTAAAATCAGTCTTGTTCCTTATTAATAGATTTCTTCTTTGAATTTACAGATGGATTTGGGCATGGGAATCTATTGAACCGCGCTGCCAGCTTCTGACTTCACCAATAACTGTATGCGTGTGAACTGATCAATGCAATGCAGTTTAATCAGCCGCACCAAAGTGATCGAAATGGAAAGTGATATAAGCGTTATTTATAGTACATCAGTGATACTATTGATAAGATACAATAATTAATATTATTATATTCGATTATTATATACGACTGATGTACTGCGTACGACAGGTATACTTCCGCATACTTACTTTGAATTGTACAAGCGTGCGAGAACGTAAGAATATTATATTTAGTTTAAATACCTTTTATTAAGGAAAATGAAATGTATATTATTCAATGGTTTTACAATATACCAGAAATTAAACCAAAATTAGCGTTCAATGATTAATTTCCTAACCCACCTATTCCCCATCGCCGTTTACAATAGATATAAGTCCATCGTTGTTCATTTCGGGAAGATCAAGATCCATAAAACAATACTTCGAGAGTGGCAAGATAATAGTACATGTAGAATATGTAAAACGAACGAGAATGGAAAGTTGGAACATAATACAGAAATTTGGGTAAGACTCTGAAAACGTTGATCGTCACGCTTGACTGAACACGCCGAGTTTCGCAGTGCCACCTCTTCGCTACTTCTATGTTCCTGTTAAATCGTCCAATTTTGGGTAAAACTGCGAAAAGTTCGATCGTCACGCTTGACTGAACGCGCCGAGTTTCGCTGTGCCACCTCTTCGGTACTCCTATGTTCCTATTAACTTGTCAGATTTTGGGAAAAATTTGTAAAGTTCGGTCGTCACGCTTGACTGAACACGCCGAGTTTCGCTGTGCCACCTCTTCGGTACTCCTATGTTCCTATTAACTTGTCAGATTTTGGGAAAAATTTGTAAAATTCGTTCGTCACGCTTGACTGAACACGCGGAGTTTCGCTGTGCCACCTCTTCGGTACTTCTATGTTCCTGTTACTTAGTCAGATTTTCGACATTTTCACGCTTGACTGATTCCAGTCCTAACCGAGACTTTAAAATTTTTACTGAGATTTCGCCCTTTCGTATATTTTATGATTTCTCGCTATTTCCACGGTGTTTCCCATCAAAATGGAATTCTGTACGATACGAAATGAATAGAACAGTCGCTTGCCTTCTTCTGCCATGGCATTTCTATGTGGTCCCAAGAGATTTTGGCGAAGTTGGTGAATTTTGTTACGGCAAAAAGAGGTATGGTTTCGGCGAGGGATATTGGATATATGGGATCTTATAACGAAGTAATTAGAGAACACAGAATTTCGTTTAATACATATATTGTAAGGAAAAATAGTATACAGTAAAAAAATGTTTCCTACATATGTACATATAATCTAATTTCCATACAATTGCTGTACTTTTCGCATACACGCTACATACATTATACTCAGCCAGCATACATATACACGTATAATTTCTTATATAATAATTGTCTGTAATAATTTAATATTAATATAGGCGCAAAGGTAAATAAGTAACACACTAAAAACTGTCTTGAAAAGATCAACACTTTTGCTGTGGAAGCGACTAAGTAAGACCATTATAACGTGCCGCATTGTAAGTAAGGAAGCCAACAGTGAACGGAATTTTGCTTCTTTTGGTACACGTACTGTAAAAAATAGAAAGAACCCAATTATTATCAAGAAAAATAGTATATGACATAATAATTATTGAATATTAATCTTACCCATTAAAATTCGCTATCTCGTAGGAGATCAAAAATAAGTCACAGAGCCGTTTGCCGTTGGTCAAAATTCGCATTAGTTTCGGAGTTACAGGCGATTTTCTAAAATCGATAAAATGGTAAGGGGTTTAAAGTATACGTGTTTTGCGCTAGTCAGAATTTTACATGGTAATCAAATGGCACCAGCGACAACGTCAAGACCCTTGTAAGTTCCTTACCTCTCCTGCTTTCCTACTAAGTTTCGCAGTCCGAGGTAAGCGGGTCACAGAACTATACAAGAAGTCGTGCGTACTTGTCGACTTCTTGTACTATTCTGTGACCCGCTTACCTCTGACTGCGAAACTCAGTAGGAAAGCAGAAACGTAAACAAGTCGCAAGAGTTATAGACGCCGACTGCCGCTCCATTTGATTTCTGTGTAAAATTCTTGGTGGTCGAAAACACGTATACTTTAGGTACATCGTGGTTACAACTATGAGTTTAAATTTAATTATTTACTTTACATACCATGTTTTGTAAGTTTAAAGTCAATTGTTGCTCTCCTCTGGGTGATTCCAACTCGACAAAAATTTTTTTGCTGGGACGCATCGTAATCAGAAACTATCACAATGCAAGGAAAATCTGAAACCCATAAGATATGCGGTTAATATTATTAAACAATACTATAAGCGCAGACAAACCCATAGAAAATATCAGACATTAATTTTAAGTAAGCTATATAAGAGTACGAAGAATATAATGAAAAAACCATAAGACATACGGTAAGTATTAGTAGAAGAAATCATGAGCATGGAAAGTTTATGGAAAACCCATGGAAAGAGGGAAAATTTGTTTACAATTACGTTATGCGAAAGGAATTGCCCAGAAACCATAAAACATACAGCAAGATTCGAAAAATGTTCGCTGTAACATAGAAAAGCTACGGCAAACCTGCAGAAATAAATTGTATAATAACTCGAAAGAAAAGTCTTGATATGGATGTATTAGAGTGAGTACATGAAGGATTTTTGAATGTGTTTGTAAGAAAAAGAGGAAGCTCTTCGGTCCTTCTATGTTCCTATTAAATCGTCTGATTTTCGGTCCAAATCGACTTCGGTGTAGTGGTGGGAATACATGAAGGACCTTTGAATGTGTGCGTAAGAGTTCAAGGGAGCTCTTCGGTACTCCTATGTTCCTGTTAAATCGTCAGATTTTCGGTCCACTTTGTAAGCGGCGAACATCAGGACCGAGGAGGTCGCACTTTCCGTGCTCACTGAAGCCTGAAATGTAACCTAACACACTGGCTTTCACCAACACATTGAAACAATTTTTCCCAATTTTTTTCATGAGAGACCTAACATTCGCATTTTGACCTAACACTCGCAGTTTAACCTAACACTCGCAGTTTGACCTAACACTCGCATTTTTCTGACCTAACACTCGCATTTTTCTGACCTAACACTCGTATTTTGACCTAACTTTCTCAAAATCGACCTCATTAAATTTCTATGTGTTCTACGTTGCTTTTCGGTTTTTTCATTTACCATTAATGATACTTACCGTATATTTTATGGCTTCTAGCTATTGCTATGGTGTTGTTCACCAAAATGAAATATTACAACAGTGCTGCAGTTTCTTCTATGGTGTTTTACAATGAAATGGAGTTCCTTATAATTCGAAATGAATAGAACAGTCTCTGGCCTTTTGAATTGACTCTTTTACGACAGAAAAAGGTATGATTTCAGGCAGGGATATTGATTCTATGGGATCTTATGACAAAGTAATTGGAGAACACAAAATATATTTTAATACATATATTGTACGGAAATATAATATACAATAAAATATCATAGACACTTGAACATTAATTTCAATATAATCGTTGTTTTGGTGTGTACACACTACATGCATAATAATCACTCCACATACATGCATCCATCCATACATACAATATTTTAGTTCTCAATTGTTATAATCTTTATATCTTTCTTAATATCCATTCAATAAAAAGGTGATAATAAACCAAGAGATTAGAGAAAATAGATTGCTAGTTCAGTTGGCAACTGATTTGTTATCCAAACTTTACAGCAATATATATATATTTTTTTCTATGGGCTCTGTATCTAGCAAAATTTCATTATCAAGTGCAAACTTCAATCTCATGAATGTAGATAGAAAGAACTTTAAACTCTATATAAGATACAAATTGTAGTTTTTTAATTATTGTATATCAATGCATAAGTTTTTAGTATGAGAGTAACAACAAGTATTACAGAAGATTTATTTATATTATTAATATATGTATATTGTCAAGTTATTGTAGGTATAAACTTCAGTTATAAAAGGTACATAACTTAAGGCTAGTGACTCTAATAGGTAGGTGACATGAATTATTAAATACAAATGTGTAAATAAGGTCTTCGTTAACAAAATAATATGTAAAATACAGCGTCACTGTTTTATTATCATTTTTACGGTGGGCTGGGTGTAGGCTAGGCTCCCCTTTCATAATGTTTAAGAGTTTTCAATCAAACAATGGTTTGAGAGTAGGTTCGGGTTAGGTTTTTGTTTCCCCCGAAGGGGAAAACTTCCAGCCAAATCTTATTTTTCGTTTTATTTAAAGGCTAATTTAGCAATGCAGATTTGTTCGATGGAATCTGAAAGGATGAAGGAAAGGCAGAGTCGTTCAACTAGAAGAGTCCTCGAAAGTGTGCTCGGTTTTCGAGCCGGGACAGCCTGGGTCCGTAATGACTCAGAATGGCAAATGATACCCGACACCGGTACCCATGGTGGTCCATGAAGTTGGCCTCCCCCATCGTTTCTCGCCGGCCGCCGACGATGCTCGACTGGCCGAACGTTTTCCTGCAGGACGAGCCGGCCAATTTCCATAATTCCGCTTCATACACTGTACTTACGCAGTGCCGTACTCCTCCAGCCCATTCCGTAATACGTGAACATGCGCAATTATGGCGGGAAGAATCAGCATCCGGAATGATGGGGACAAATTTCGGTGCGGACTGCATGTGCATTTTTTGCTTTTTATGTGCCTCTTGTTTTTCATTGACAAAAACGATAGACAAAGTGAAAGTTTTTGATTTTCTTAATTGTAACAATATTTTATCTATATTGTAACAATATATTATTAACAAAAATGTTTCGTACAAGCAAAAATAATAAGTACTTTTTCACTTTAACCACCATAAAGAAAATGGTGAAACCACGAACTTTGGTCTACTTTCACTACCAAGATTATTTAATCCTTACTGCTTGCACTTCTGACGCCAGCCGCTGCTGGATCGCACAAATTTATTCGTGCAACAGGAAATGAGAACCGAAATTGTAATATTCAGCATGTCGTTTATGCAAGGTTAATTTCTGTCATTAAGAAATCTTATTTATAACGCGTATAAATGTGCTGCTAAAAAAACAGAAGCAGTTGCAACTCCGAAAGAAGGTCGCAGTGAACGTACGATTACCGGAATATTATTCCTTATTTTTCGACTGCGTTCGTAAAGTTTCGGTCACGTTATTTGAAACACGCTGTACATGTGTAGGTAAGCGGGTGCGCTGGTAAGTAAATACGAAAGTTGGCTGGCCATTGCGCAGTGTAATAATTCGTTAACATCTGCACGCTGGACTGAGTACTTTATATTTCAGACAGAAATAAAATATGCGTAACTATTTTAAGCAAGACGCAATCTGAAATGCTTTGAAACTACGTTACGTATCCTGACCTTATAATTACTATAAAAAACTTATGTGTAAATAATATTATGTGTTAAATTTGAATCATCTATTTTTAATGGAAAATCCAACAATTGAAACTTTGCCTCTTGGTCAACTACCACACTGATCGTTCGAAACATGTACGTAACACCGGAGGTCTGTCTTTACTAAAGATTCAACCTAGACTCAGCTTCAAAAATACATCCTAACTGATACCTAATTTCACCAAACTTTTCGAACGATCCCAAACTCTTTCCTCCACTTTCACTCCAAGCTACCCTCATCCGCATTCTGCTCTCGCCTACTCAAGTTTCCCACCCTCCCCTAAAAGATGGCCGTTCCATTCAGACCCGTTCGTGCAAAAGAAACAGTCCGCGGAACAAACGCACGAAGCACGCCCCATTCTCACATGCCTTACGTGTTTATCCTACCGATATTTTTCAATATATGAACCAAAAGAGATCAAATTCAAATTTAGAGTCAATAATAAACACAATTCTTGAAACTTTGCCTCTCGGTCAACTACCACACTGATCGTTCGAAACATGTACGTAACACCAAGGTCTGTCTTTACTAAAAATTCAACCTGGACTCAGCTTCAAAAATACATCCTAACTGATACCTTTCACCAAACTTTTCGAACGATCCCAAACTCTTTCCACCAAGCTACCCCCATCCGCATTCTGCTCTCGCCTACTCAAGTTTCCCACCCTCCCGTAAAAGATGGCCGTTCCATTCAGACCCGTTCGTGCAAAAGAAACAGTCCGCGGAACGAACGCACGAAGCACGCCCCATTCTCATGTGCCAACGAAGCGTTTCGGCCGTTTTGTTCGCAATTGAAGAGTCGGCCGACTTCATTCATGGCGGCAGGTAGGTGTAACTTTTACGTCTTCCTCATTCATGCTACGAGCGTGGCCCGCGAAGGCGAGGCTTCTCCTCTTACACCCTCCATTGAAGCCAATTACCCCCTTTCAACCCTTGCCCGGCCTCCGAGAGTGGAATTACACTCGCGAAGCACGAGTCCCATTAACTTCCGACTTCGGGCGCACGGAACGTGCGTATCTCGTGACGTAAAGTGTTCCATTCAGGAGGACTTGCCGTTCGACTGGTGTAAGACTGCGACGCTCTAATTTGATTAGGGAAAGTCGAGCTCGGTAGGTTGGGAGAAGTGCGTTGATAGCAGGAGGGAAAACGCTATATGGTGGACAATGGAGGGGTAGAGTTTGAGAATGTTTACATGTCTTGAAATAGTATTTATTTTACGACGATCGAGTATTCAACTGTTGCATGATTGCTGCAGTGGGATATGATAATTTGATTAGAGATAGGAAATATTAATTGTTTAAGCAAAATGCATTAATGGGAAGTGACGAAAAGTTTCATTTGGTACACGGTAGAGCGGGGAAGTAGAATTTGCAAATTTTCATATGTTATGATAAAATTCCTTTAAGAACGACTTAACGTTAAAGTGCTGTAGAATAATTACTCTGTTACGTGCTGATTTGATTAGAAGCAGACACATTCACGGTTTGATATGATGGCAGTGAAAAGCAAGAGGCAGCATATAATAAAAGTGTGCAGAAAATTCTACTACCACTTTCTGTTTAGTTCAACGCCTAATATACAACGGCTGCAAAAATTAGTACACAGGTTTGTAAGTTTTCGGTTTCCTCTGATTTAATTTCTGCCTTAGACTGAATGTAATTGCTTCTAGTTGACTCTATCGACATAGATGATCGATATACAAGCAGATCGAAGTGAGAGTTTAATTACGTCAGTTTCTCCCTTATTATATACCACATGTAAACGGTCAAAAAACACAGTCACAATTGGAACAAGCCTTATTTAAAAATATTAAAACCTTAGTAATGTCTTCATACCTCCCGACCAACCCAAAAATAAGTTTTAAAACCAAACTCAATATCTTAATTAAAATATATAAACCACCAACATCACCGTGATATTCAAAACAGTAACAATCAAAACCAGTTTCTATCGAAATCAAATCCATCCTTCCCTTCTCCAAACCATTACGAAAACAAAGCAAAATGAACTTCCGAACACCCGCTTCTCACAAAATCGAGTCGGCAAACCTCTCTGAACGTGCAGATGAAAACTTGACGAACGGAAACAGATACCCTAACAAAGATTCAACCCCGAGCACTCCTTTCTCTTCGAAAGAGTACACCTTTCCGAAAATTGGTCGACGCTTCAGGGTGGCGCAGTCAGATGAAGCCGACAACAGGATGATAAAGGCGGTTAGTAGCCGGGTCAGATTAGACCTGAGCAGATTGGGGGGAAGCGGAATGAGCAGGAGGCACTTTTCGTCGGGCGTGACAGGTGGAGATCAGAGGCGGTCGAGAAAAATGGAAGGACCTTCCCCTGTCAGGATCGACCTGGAAGTCGGTTAGTCGAACGATGCTGGACATTCCTCCTCGACTTCTGTCCATCGCAAGATCAATCTTCGTACCGAGATGCTCCGCCACGCCGGTCGACGTGCCTCTTCAACTTCTAAACTAGATGAAAGTGGAGCGACGATAGCTGACCTTCTACAGTGTGTTCTTGAACTCGGGACGTCGGCAGTCACTCGGCAAGCCGATGGGAACGTTGAAACGCTGATTGATGTAATGCGAAACGTCTTAGGTATAGTGCTTTTTTTAGTATATCTCTTTGTGGCGCTAAGTAATGCATTGATGGTTCTGTTCGCTTTGGAGTTCATTTAAGGCGATTAGATGTCAGTTTTATGGTTAAATTGTAAAGATTTTACTGGAATTTTTCATGCACGTTTAGCTTGGGTACAAAAGTTATGACCTATTCAAGTAGATGAAAAATTGTACAATTATGTACTGAATAAGATAAATATTTTGCAACATTCAATAATCAAAACTCTACCTATATTTTAACGGTAGAATTTTACCAATAATGTAGCTGAAATACGCAAACGAATTGTATTCAAAATATACCTTCCGCTTGAATTTAAATCGTATATAGATCCTGAGCTAATCTTTGCGTCGATCTCTGGCTCATCGAACGAGCATCAACAGAAACGAAACTTGCTCAACAGTCGTAAGTCGCATTACATGCTGGCAAGGCGTTCAATTAAGCGCCGAATCGAGCGAATGCGGGCATAAGCGTATAAAATTGTCGCTCCTGTACGGTTTGCCTTACAAGCCGATAAATTTCGTTGTCCGATGACCTTTAATCGCCAGCATGTCTCTGGGAGTAATGTGATCCGCCTTCGGGACGCAATCTTGATCGTTCACGCTCCTAACCGAACGAATGCGTGTTGAAAGCGAGAATTGCGTACGGCAATAAAGGCAGAACTTCCCGTGCGATGTATTTAACGAACCAGAAACAATGTTACAGGGAAATCTACAGAATAATTTGTTAAATAAAAAATTTTGATTATTGTACATCGTGCATTGTATTGAACGGATAATAGGGATGTGAACAACCGTTTTTTGACCGTCAATATTTATGTATAATTGTTCGTTGTTGAGCGAATTCGGTCAGCTTAATGTCATACCAAGTATTTTATTACTAAAAGATTTTATTTATTATATCTGACTAAGTAAGTCAGGTTTACAAAATTATAATTTACTATTCGCTTAAACTCTAAGTTAAAAAAGTCTATTAATGGTTTATTTGAGATCAAAATTAAAAAAATTTAGGTTTTATAGTATATAGAATTTAATTAAAATCTTTTCGTAATTAGTTGATATGGTATTAAACTGACCGAATTCACCAACAACTTATACGTATACTTGATTGTTAGACATAATATTTAACTTTATGGCAGAACTGTGAGAAAATTTTAAAAGTGGATATAATAAAGTTCAAGGGATTAATGCATAGAACAAGGTCAATTAGATCTTTGCGTTTGCTTTAAGTTATTTATATGATTAAACGATATTCTTATGACTGATGCATTTGAGTAAGCATATAATATGTATGCCGCGTTTTTCAGATGAGTTAGGTATAGCTTACATTGAAATGGTCTGAATATTAATAGATGGAAAATATGTACTTATACGACGGATGAGACCAAACATTTTTTGCAATTAATCTAGGAAAGCGAACATGATGAGCTTAGTTTGGAGACCGAGCAGCAAAATTAACGCGACCGTGTTCAAAATTTCTCTTTCATCGTAAACGTCTCAGCTGACGTATTGTAATTATATGCTGATGTAATTGTGCATGACGTTGTATGTTGTACAAACATGCGCGCGTTGACTTTGGAGTCGAAGAAAAAGTAAATTACAAATGGTTACTCTGGTAGCAGATGTCGCCCCCATACATGAAACAGTTTAAGTTAGGCACAAGGTTGCATCGATTAAGCCTGAAGAGCAATATACCATCCCGTCCAACTCTTGTTACCCGTAATTCGATCGATTTGTTGATCGAGAAAGTACCCGTCATCACGCGCATTCATAATTTCATCCTACTCTCCAAGAATTAATCCAGTCTGCTACCTCAAATTCGAATCTCAGACAGAATTCAAGTAACCGACTTGAACATTGCAATAAATGGACCGTTTATTTTGAAAGTGGTGTAAGTCCATTTTAAACAAATTTATAATTAATGTGGTGTAAACGGTTTATTTATGTGATATTTAATTTTTTGTTTAAAATGGACTTACATCACTTTCAAAAATAAACGGTCCATATCTTTCTTAAAAGTAAAAAAAAATGTAAATATACGAACAATTTATTTTCCAGACTTAATCATTGTTCGAAAACAACAAAAAATGGACAGTCTGTTAATTACTAAGATTATTACAAAAAATTATTTATCCATAAGAAGGAAGGTTGAAAACAATCAGTTAAATCATAATTCCAATAATCTATCTGTATACATTTTTCAGAATGATTAAAAGCGTGCATGTCAAATCATCTGTAATTGAACAAAATTAATTCCATCCATAAATAACAATCACACCTTCATGACGTTGCTGAAAATCGTGCATATTCCACCTTACAATTAGTCCAACGAAATATTCCTGCAATCAGCCAAAAAACACAGCAATGACTTATGCGCTGATATAAATCTCATACTGCGTCAGAAACAAGCAATTATCATGTATTTTTCAATCAAGATTGAAGTATCCCCGAAACACTCATGTCGAACAGAAACTGTTCAGACCGTGAAAAGCGAAAGTCAACAGACTCGCTTTTATATCAAGCGCCCACATTCTCGCTCCCAAAAAGGAGGGTACAATTACCGATTAAACGCGAATCAGTGCTACCACGACATCGGGTCGTATATCTACCAAACAGCACAACATACAAAGATGTCCTTATTCGTCCGCCGTATGTTGAAAAAGTGGCGTAATTAAAGCGTCACTTTTAAACGCGGATGACGTTTCCATTATCTACATTTGCTTGCTTTCCACTGACCATGTCGAATTAACGTTAACGAGCACTTCGTTCGGCCTGCTGCAATGTGCTTCATTAGGGATCGCGCGCAGGATGAAGGTAGATTCAGTCTGAACCGACAGGAATGAGAGGTGAACAAAAAATTCTATCTGAAAGATGCTATCCGTTTACTTTATCGACATGTAGTTTAAATTATACTCCGTTTTTGGTGTTGGCAGATAAATTAAGCGGTAGCGCTCAGTGAGACTTTACTTTGAAGTTTGCGGTCGAATGAAGGTCACCCCATTACAAATTATTTAACACCAGTTTCAGGAGGAGAATATCTATTCGAATTTTTATTTAACCTGTCAAAATTATACGAGTCAATGTGTTTGAACTGAGAAAATGGAAAACAATTGATGTACCGACATCAATGAGTGCTAAGAAATATTTGAAATAGTTGTGTCTTTTAAAGGAAAAATTTTATCGTTAAGATAGGGTCATAGTAGTCATTTTGACTGGGTTTCAGTGAAATTTTGGAAAATTGTAGAAATACGAATATACATTGATCCTGATGAGAAAGTATGAAGTAGAATTGTATTGCAATCTTCTTCTGGCCTACCAACAGTATAACAAAAACAAAGAAAAGAGTTCCGCATGAGAGCAGAGATGAAAAACCGAGCAGCAATAATCAAGCCAGCCAATCCCAGCCTCCCTAATAGCTATGCTACCGCAGACCCATTCTTCTTGCCTGGCAACAGTGCGAAGCGAGGAAGACGAGTGCTGCCACAGGATCGAATCATACAATCGGGTGGCAATAATTATCCAGGTCTCGTCAAGCCCGCATGCCTGGAGAGAAATAATTATCCTCTACCTGGCGAGTGACGGCGACGGGAACGACGTCCAGCAGACTTTAACCGGCGATCATGTTGCAGGAACGAGGAGTTTGCCGCCGGAAATTGGACGCGTGCGTGGCACGTAAATTGTTGCTAACAGTGTCGTCGGTCGGGCCTTTGTACTTGCCAGCTGCTAAATGTAGCCGGGACAGAAGATGTGCCGGCGTAGGTAACATGTAGGAGGCGTGATTTAATGATTTATGGGGAGCGAGATTGAAAGGACGCCATCGGCTGATGACGGTCATTGGATTGGGAGTGTTAGAGGAAAGTTCTGATTTGTGTGTCGCTCGCGAAGTTGTTCATGGATCGCGAACGATGAGATCGTGTTCGCACTTGCTTGATTGCAAGTTGGGTGAATCGTCGCCTTAAGGTAATGAAGTAGCAAATTGTTAAGGGTTGAAGTGTACTCGGTCGAGTTAGGATGAAGAGTAGCGGTGTTGGACGAATGAGAGGATGATTAGCGGTGATGATAGTGATCGGGTTGGGAGCGTTAGGAGAAAGTACTAATTTAGATGTCTCTTAGTTGTTTATGGGATTATGTTCTACATTGTCTACTTACACGTATTTGATTGCAACTTGCAGAATTATATAATTTTCAGGGAGTTAGGTGATGGCTTTTTTCGGGTTGAAGATTATCTTGAAGAGTTTGAGTTGGGACGACAAAATAGCAATTTTGGATGATTGAGAGGATGCTTAGCGTTGATGATAGTGGTCGAGTTAAGTGTATTAGAGGAAAGCGCTAGTTTGGATGTTTTTCTACAAAGTGTTTATGGGTTGTGAACTGGAGCATTATGTTCATACTTATTTGATGGCAAGTTGATGGAATTATGTAATTTTCAGGTAATAAAATGATAACTACTTTGGGATTGAAGTTTATTTGTTTGGGTTAGGACAAAAACGTCAGTCGTATCCTGTTTTTCAACTTTCGAGAAGAAACTGGCGTCAAACAGCGACCGTGTTCAAGCATGACGTCACAACTTAACGCCATTCATTACTTTATACGACACGTACATTGCGAATATTGTAACAAGATCACATTCTTAACAGAATGCTTGAATTTTCATTCATAAAAGCATTGAATATATAACATGTATCCTAAACATACTTATTATTCTATTTTCAGACACATCAAAAGCGATCAAAAGTATTTTAACTTTGATTCGTTGATGTGACAATGTTTAATAAGCATTCAGCCTACACTATCGTTTGTTTTCATTCATTTAAATTAAGCTCAAGCATGAAATTCGACATGGTGTTAAAGATTTCCTGCATTCAAGTTTTTGTATCGGTCGTTAATAAGAGTTAATCGACGATACATTGACATTAAAGATAATAACAGCTCGAAGAATCGTTTACGAATGGAACTCGAAAGATTTCGAAATCCCGCGCGGTGGCACTGAAATTCAATCGATTTAATTGCGTTCGATGATAATGTAACGTTGCATTCCCTAATTGCTCTATCATTACCGGAACCTTCCATTAAAGCTGAATATTAAAGATGTCACACAAAATTATGCTGGTACTTTCAATTAAACGGCCGAGTGCGCTTATCGTCGTTAATTAGTATGGCAGCAACTTCATTGAATATAATTGGTAGCAATTGATACGTCCCACGAGATGAGTTAAGATTTTTGGGAAAAATCAGTGCACAGCTATAGGCATTACGCTGTTTACATACTGTTGTGTGAGTGTCTTACGTACAGTTGGGAAACTTGGAGTGTCTGAATTGCAAGAGAAATAGAGCATTTCGGCATTTTAGAAGGAGAATTAGAAAAATATCTAGGAGAAGAGAATGGCGTGTGGCTAGCTCATTAATTTAAATTGGATGGAAGCAGGAATTAGGTAGTTGATTGATAAGATTAATGACCTTACAAACTCCTTTACGTCGCCAGTAGAATTGTTTGCCGATTTATGAAATGTAGATGACCTTTGATACTTCAAATAAACAACATATAATTCGAAAAGAATCGATCGAATAATCTGCCAAAATAAGTCGATATCATCCAACGCTTGTCAACGACAGAAAGAGATACTGTATCCTATCTGACCGAAAGAGAGCCGCGCAACCTCACACCTTAAAAAAAAAACGAACATCCAAATTCGACGGGCATGTCGGTGTGTTTCCACGAAAAATATCCAACAAAATTACTGAAAGGAATCGATCGAAAAATCTGCCGTGACACTTTAATTTCGCGTATCCGATTGCTACGAGCCGCAGTGGCTATAAACGTCGCGGCCTCCTTAATGGAATAATTTATTGGCTGCGGAAAGAAAGTCGCGGGCCCGCTCCGTGTAACCGCGCCGGCGCGCGCGCGCGCGCGAGCGCGTGTCCGAAGGAGCGTGCGTGTGCGCGCATTTCGCTCGCGCGCAAACTGGGCCGCAACATATACGCACTTTCTTGCACTCCGCATCTGCAGTTAATAATTGCGCCGGGCTATCACCTGGACGTTACCGGTGTGGCCGGCTCGTATGGAAATTTACGCCTGGCTCGCATGACACGTACCGATCGCGAGAAACGCGGACCCGAACTCTACGGAGGGTGAATATATCAGGGCCAGCTCTCTTTGCTTTCGGAGCTTCCTTAATTTGAGTATAATGTCTTGACGGAGGAGTACATGGTCGCGGTAGCGAACGGATAGTCGGTATTTTGTACACTTTTTCTGTACAGTGTGTAAAGAGAAAAATCTCTTTTTTATGGCATGAATTTCGGTCATTTGCATATGCTGGTTTTCTGAAGGAATTTTTTGGTTAGGGAGATATGTAATAGAATATTTTTTATATTCGTTATGACGCATACTAATCGCCAGAAACGCAGGCCCGAACTCTACGGAGAGTGAATATATCAAGGCCAGCTCTCTTTGCTTACGGAGCTTCGTTAATTTGAGTATAATGGCTTGACGGAGGAGTACATGGTTGAGTTTAATTTTATTTGTTCCTATGTAATGGTAAACTGCAAAGACGATGAAAGATCCGAAAGAAACAATATGTCCTGTTTCTAATACTGTTCACGGCAAATATTATATTTATGATTCCACTCTTTTACTGTAATCAAGCAACAGGTATGCAAACTCAACAAAATAAGACAACGAACAAATCAAACATTCTCAACCCTTGCATCTCAAGTTCCGCTCAATTCGGATTACTCCAAAGATTCTCAACCTTGTGTCTCGAGTTGCGCTCAATTCGGCAACCTCATCCTCCGCATCCTGATCGCATCTCACTCAAGACAGGCAAACCTGACGCGCCAATCGCGACAGGACCCAAATCCGTATCATCGAAAGCTGCCGGGCAGAATCGAGGGTCGTAAATACGAATCTTTTTGCCGCCCCGCTAATAACGTAAACCGTAATTTAGCGCGTAAATCGGCCGACTAACAGAGACATTTCGTCGTCGGAGAGTTTCGTCGGGGCATAATTTTGACCCAGCTTCTCTCGTTCGGGATCGGGTCGTTCGTCTAATTTATGCCGTATCGCCGCTTGTCCATCACGGGCGATGCCGAAGGTGGCGGCAAAAACTGTTTGCCCCGGGGGCGATCGGCGAAATTTCATTAAATCGTCCCCTATCGATTAATGAAATACAATTAAGGTGGAAAATTTTGCGAGCCGAGCCGCACCGCACCGGTGCTGTCCTTTTACGGATCCGCGGCGTCGGTGGCACGTTAATTGTGCACAAATTCGGCGCTCAGACGCGATGCGCCAGTGCCGTACGGGTCAAATTGTCGGCCAGGGGCGGATATTTGTCGATTCTTCGATTTACGATCAAATCGTTGGCTCGCAGTCGTCGGACTCGAAAAATTTTTCTGTTCAAATGTTATTTGATGTGCAGGCTATACCTATGTAGAATGGATGTGATGGGGTAAGATTTGGAATAATATTGTAAGGTGAATTCGGTGTTATCGGGTGTATCGGTGCCGTATGGGTCAAATTGTCGCTCAGGGGCGGATAATTGTCGATTTTTCGAATGTGATTAGGTGTAAAACGGAATACTGTTATTAAAACAATGTTGTTATAAGACCCGCCTATGCTGTATGGCCGAAATTGTCAAATTGTCAGCGATGAACAGAAGTTCAATGATTTCTCGTAAAACAAAATATAAAACGAAACATACATCTATTTTAAACGGCATGGATATCATGAGTCGCAAATTGAAAAATTACTATGTACAAGAACCCCCCCCCCAATGCACTGTATGAAACTATAATTCAGAGTCAATTTTCGAACGCGAGTCGAACACTATTGCCGTACCCAAATTCTGTATCATAACTTCTCACCCAACATCATTACCGTCCTTACCACGAACCAATCAAAAACTCTTCCCCCCTTCCCCGTAGATTTCTCCCCTAGCCCACCCTTATCTTCTCAAGGACAAAAGTACTCATCGACCCATCCACGCTTACCGACATTCGCCCGAAAGAAAACTCTCTGCCCTTCGGTCGCGAAAGACACGGCACCCGTCTTCTCCGCCGTCCGAAAGAAGTCACGAGAAATCTGTTCAGCGGAATCCGTCCGATCGCCGGCAGGCCGAATCGTCGTTACGTGCCTCGAATCTCGATTCCGAAAGGAAACGGAGCGTGCGGTATTCCCTCCGTTCCGCCCGAGCTGCCCTTCTACGCCGATAATCGGGTCGAGCATAATAACTGGTAATTGATCTTATTTCCTTTAATGGCCCAGCGGACAGGAATGCCACAATTGGTGCCCTCTCGTATCGGCGGCGTAGAAGAGTTGCGGGACTCGAATGCGAGCTGAATGCTGCGCCGAGTGCAGCTCGGATACCGAAAGGATTCCAAAGATGCGAACCCTCCTTGCGCGCACTGAGTCACTTCGCTCGAACGATCGTAAAGCGTTTGTTATCTGAGAAAATGTGCCGGACCGCGCTCCTTTCGTACCGGGCGCTCTCAGCTCGCCTGTTTTTGCGCATTTCTCCTTTTTGGTCAAGAGCTAATGTTGAATCGATTTTTTATTTGGCGGGATGGTGTACTGTTATCGGTTGGAAGGAGCAGTGGAGGTTTTGGAGGTATTAACCGCAACCTACGCCTGGCACGAACCAAAGAAAAATTGCTTACATTTCGCTGGCAGCTTAAGAGTCACAGAGGGCCGAATATCGATACCGCCCTCTCATCACAGCTTATTCCGCTTTTCATTTAATCCTACCGGACACGTGTTATTTCACGGCACTTATCCGCGACGTTATTCTCGAATCTGCCCTCGAATCGGATCGCAGACGCCTGCCGAGCGGAATTACGTGGCTTCCGCCGGAGGAAATTCGAAAAGAGTATAAAAGCAAGATGGCGTCGGGAATGGGCGTCGGCCGTGCGCGACATCAAATTCATTTCCTTAACGACGGGAAAGTACAGGGCCGTCGGTATTCCAGCCTTCGACGTG
This sequence comes from Anoplius nigerrimus, assembly GCA_914767735.1. Lineage (NCBI taxonomy): Eukaryota > Metazoa > Arthropoda > Insecta > Hymenoptera > Pompilidae > Anoplius > Anoplius nigerrimus. Next base: position 12,331,082 of record OU612090.1, read on the forward strand.
ACGCCCCTTTCAAATCGCTTAAATCAAGGCGAGCCACGTGTGCTGCTCCGGCTATCATTGCCCTGATTTACGCCGACGAAAGTGATGTCCGGCGAGCACCGAAATTCGTACGTTGCGCAGGCGGCCTTATCATTATGGCCGTCGACAGTTCAAGGAGCGACTTCGTTCGGCCCGCGGCTGCACACGGAGGTTGCGCACCTTTTATTTTGGGGGAGTATGAAAAGTAATGCCGTGTGACGAGACTGATGTATTATGAGAATGTTGATGTTCCGAGCTGAGAAAGTAGCGGTTGAATTGTGCTATTTTTCTGCCATTATTTCATTGTAGAGTCAGTAGAAAGAAGACGGTAGTTTGCGTAGATTTTGTTCGACGGAGTATGAAAAGTAATTCTGTGTGACGAGGTGGGTGTATTATGAAAATATTGAAGTTTTGAGTTGTGGAAGCAACTGTTGAATTTTTCTAATTATTTGTAATTATGTGTATAATCAGTAGAAAGAAGGTCTTAGTTTGCGTAGATTATCGAACTCTCACAACTTCTTCATTAAAATAATTAACTACCTTAATACGCTCAAGTGAAGCAGATAACGATACACCCCATAATTGCCAAAAAGAGTTTGCGCTAAGGTGTAATTAAAAAATGTCACTCTCCCTCGAAACTCGGGCAAGAAAATCATTCTCGTCTTCCCCTCATTCCCTTCATTCCCAGTTTGCGATCAGAGGCGGGAGCCTGAATGGTCCCTTCGTCGACGGTGGTCGTCGCGGCGAATTTAATTACTTCCCTTAACGACGTCAAAGTACAGGGAACATGCCGTGCATCGTCTCACGCTTCTCGCTCGACCGATCTGCGCATGCGCGGATCCTCGCGCGTCGCCGATTCATCTACCTTGAAATCGACCTAAGCTCCCACTTCCGAAGAATCAACTGATCCCGTCGACAGAGATTTAATTCGGGAAATATTTCGTAATGTCAATTTTGGTAAGGAAAGTTTTTTGAAGGATACTGTAATCAGTGGCTTGCGGTTTTAGAAGATTTTGGAAAAAAAAAGTTTGGAAGGAAGGTCCGACTGTCAGGGAGTTTAGATTCTGTTGGCGGAGGTTCAATATTGGACTGATTAGAGTAATAGTAGATTGTTTCGGTCATCCCGTAGAATAATTGGATATTTACTATAATTAAAAGCGTTACTTTCCGTGATTACTGGCATATACCTAGTTACTAGCTCTAGTGTGAAATATTATACGGAAAATCTGATTCAAGATCTGCAAACGAATCCTTTCCACACTTTTTTAGTGTCGGAGGATATCGGGCATAAAACCAGCGCTGGTCTTATACGTTGGTCGAGAAATTAGAGGGCAACATTTTCTTTCTGTCGACATTCGCCTATCAGTCGCCACAGCGTGACTAAAATTCGAATTGATTACCGCTCGCTAGACGCCTGCAGGATAAATCGGTGAAATCATACACCTGGACGCATTCAATTATCTACGCCGTGGCGATCTTCGTCGTTTACGCCTTGCTGGCCACCCTCTTCCCTCCCCCCGCCACCCCAAAGCATTTTATGAAGCCAGCGATGAAGCCGGACACGTAATTGATAGTGTCATGTTGTTGGCGTGCATTATGCATGCAGGCAATTTTTTTTTGTCCGATACCAACCGAATCGGTAATTTAGAATTTTTTGCGAATTCGCGGGAAAAAAAGAACCTTTGACTTGGACAACGAAAAAATAAACCGAGCTGGGTCAACTTGAAAATAATATAGAATTGCATAAAAAGATTTGGAGGTCCTGTAATGTGGGTGGTGATGCGTATGCATTGTTGATTGTTGTACTATCTGTTCGATGTTATATCGTTGGTATTATCGTTCAACGGACAACAAATTTTCGCCGAGCAGTGATGAGGAAGAGAATGAACTTAAGATTACATTAAATAAAAAAAATATCTATCGGGCGGCTCGAGCTTTAACCCTTTGACTGCTGACAATGAGTACTCTGAGCCGAAGCGGTTCGCGTAAACGGTGTACGGAACTCAATACTTTTTCACGCAATAAGAATCTGTTCGGCGGTGAATTAAATTATAATTTCTTCTATTTCATTCGTTATTGTTAATAAGCAACAAGGTATGTTGTTTCTGAGAGCGTTGCACCGATAGGATAATTTCTGGACAAATACAGTAAGACGGCAGTAAACGATGGAAGCCATCGCCGAGCGCACGTGTGCGTCCATAGGCCACAGTGATTAGCTTTCGCTGGACGCACATTTGCGCCCGTAGCAGTAGAAAGGGTTAACAAACCACCGTGCGAAAAGGAGGTTAAGAGGACGCGTCCCGCGACATTCCCGGCTTTAATCTCGTCCTCGGCGAGCGTAATCTCGCGGAAGCCGAAGAAGGCCGAGACTCGCCAGGGAGCGAGAGAGAGAGAGAAGAGTCGGGGCGTAATTGGGAAATTATCTGGGCCTCCGACAGTTTCCGCCTCTCCGTTCCTCCTTCGACGACTCGCCGCCGGGCGGAATGAAAATCTGGTCGCTTTATCGGGATCCACTGGGCCGAGTTTTATGCGCCGAGTTTTGCCGGGGCGCTCGATTCGAAAATTGGCCGATCGCCCGACCCGATACAATTATCGGCTTCGCTCGAGAAAACGGCCGCCGATCGTTAAGAGGACCTTGACTCTTCGGGCCCAATCGGGATGTTCTGATCGGCCGAAGGAAACGCGCCGGGATTAATGTCCTGCGAATCGAGTCGCTTGGAAGAGTCTTTGGCTCACTCTTTTGCTGCGACCTCGAGGAGTTCGATTCGATGGATTGTCGGAGCGGTTCAGAGATTTTTCTGTTCGACTTGAGTTCCACAGTCAAATAACACATATATCTTATCTGTTCACTCTCTTCATCAACTATAATGGTGTCATGTTGGCCAGAAAGTAATTTCGGTTTCGTGCAAAGAATGAACCTTACTCAAAATTCTATTTTCCTTTTCATTCTGTAAGTAGCTTGACTGTGAACAATATCAAATGTCGAAGGAAAAATACTATAATACACAATTCTTCAGAAAAATTATAACACCGTCCACGTTTGAAAACCGAAAATATTTTCTTGCCAACTCGTTAGACGTATTACACAACATCTTCAATATATAAATATAATTTATAAAAAACATTTAAATCTATTGCATACTGTTCATCATGAGCTGACCTCACGGTACAGCAACAAACGAATGAAATTGGAAATTTCACGCACACCATCCAACTACCAGTGTTACGCAATATAATCAGCGAATCGCACTGGTCGTAGCGAGAGTCCACGCACCCTACCGCGACTTACAATTAGACAAGAATCTGCATATCCGGGACGTCATACCGAACTACAGCTTTTGCAGTGCCGTGGGCATTATCGTCCTCCGCCATCTTGTATTTACTTCCGCGAGCCTTTCGTCCGCATTACGTACACCTCACGGACTCCTTGGCAAACAAGCCGGCAAGCGAGGTAGGGAGGAACAAGGGCGGTAAAAGAGGATTATCAGGCGGCCCGACATGGCTCCCTAATCCGGGCCCGGAAATAAAAAGATAAGAAGTCGACGAAGTCGGCGAGTTAATCCGAAATACAGTTAATACCGACATGCTGCCGTTGGCTGCTGCTGCTGCTGCTGCTGCTGCTGCTGCTGCTGCTGCTGCCGGCACGGTGAACGGCTGCTCCTACATTTTTTTCTCACTTTCTTCCGCCATCCTGTGCACGTCGCGTGCATGTGTGTGTGTGTGTGTTTGTGCAGGGTACGGCGCGCGCGTGCGTTACAACGGCACGGAATGTAAAACGATGAACCAGATGATAATGGCACGCCCTGCGCGATGGTGTGCGTGAAGCTTGCGCAATATATGTCGGTATGTGTGCGCGGAATCGAAGATAAAGAACGGTGATGGACGATTTTGTAGCGACGATGCTACGGGATGTAGCTTTCGTGCGGCTTACGGGAGGTTATGTAAGGTTGGGTTGAAGGAGTCAATCGGTGATAAGGTGTAATTTATGGAACGCCGACGGTTCGCTTTTTGAGCCGCCGACCTTTTTGTCGGTGTATTAATATTACTTAATAGCGTACCGAAATCTTGTTCTGGGAGGTAAGGATCGGATAGGGTCAGTTCAATTCTTCTATTACAGTAATCAAGATCCGGTCGAAGTGTTTTAATTTGAACCCATTATCGCGTTAATTCGACAGTTTATTATAAGTATAGAGTTAAACGAGTACATTTTATTATACAGTTCAATACATGTATTATATCATTATATTTACCTATATTATAGGCATTTAACGGTGTATCATACTGTTTATAACTGTGTATTATAACGTATAATATAAATACGTACATATAATTATACAGTTCAGTATATATATTTAATTACACAATTAAATTACGAATATTTAACCGTACCCTCAAATACAACGCAAAGCCTACATTCCATAACGTGAAAAAAAAATCCGAAAACCACCGCGAAAAGAAGAAATAAATTTCTTCCCCATCCCAAGCTTCGCCGACCTCATTCGCTTGCGAAACTTCGACAATTCGAAATCCTGTCTTCGCGTCGCCAGCCCAAAAGACGACATCCAGCGCAAAATAATAAGAGAAGCCAAGTGGCCGGCCAGGAGGAAAGAGGCGCGCGGGGGAGGGGTGGAGGGGTGGAGGAGGGGAAGGGGAAATCGAAAAGGCGAGTCCAATCGCGCACAAGGTTCAACACCTGGAAGTGACTGCTGGTAAGGATCACCCTGAAGGTTCATCCGAGAGTCTACCACCTTCGTGGCGGGATACAGGTTGAATTACGAGGTAGCGAAGGAGTAGGGGGCACCTGTGCGGCAGGTGACCCGTCCTCGAACACAGTGGACTCACACACGGACGCACGCGTGTCTTGTGCACGCGCGGGCTCATGTACGAGTTCCTTGCGTGTGACGTACACGTTTGCGCTTATATGGGTATATATCCTTTTTCATTGCTCGCTAGACTTCGTCGGGCAACAGTGGACTCGTATACAGTCGCGTGTATTGCGCACGCGCGTGTATATATACGAATGTGACGTTCATGTGTGCGTATATTGGATATAGGTTTATAGAGTGATCCTAAAATAACGCATATAGCCCCAAAATTTATATGTTTAATTAAAGAAGGGTCACTAAAATTAAACTTATATTGTGTATATTGGATATAGGTATATGATTTTACTTTGTGTATGCTTGAGTTTATGTACGAGTTCTATGTATAGGGGGTAAACGAATATGCACAGATGAACGTAGAGGTTTATATAGGAGATCTTTGTATGTGAAGTAGACATATTATATGTACACATACGGATGTGTATCTTTCTCTTTCTGCCCACGACTCTATTACAACCACAAACGGGTACATACGCGCAAACTCCTGTATGAGATACACCTATGCAAAGATATGGGTACATGTATATACAATCGTGTATATTGTACCTTTCTCCCTCTGCGCAGTACCTATCAGTGACAGCAGCCTTAAATACAGACATACGCGTGGGTCGTGCGCACGCAATACTTATATACAACTCTCGTGTGCAATGAACACGTACACTGAGCTATATACACCTACAATCATGTATAACATCGATTTTCATATCCTCTTTCTCATTTGAGTTCTTTGCTCTTTTTTCTTTCTATTCCATCTCTGACCAGTATTCATCATCAAACACTGTGCAGACCAACAGTATATACATAATATCCACTTACATAAAAATGGGTAAATAAATAATATTTTTGTGAGATATTATATAATATTCAGCATTAACAACAAGACAATAAATCATAATTCGGTTATATGTAAATAAATGTAATCATTGATTATTATTCTGATTACGATCTTACCTATTAAGTTCTATATGCCACATACCTTTTCATCATTGTCTTCCTTTCTTTTTTTCACCCCATCTCTGTTTCTCTCTCTCTCTCCCCTATGAGCTCCATCTTGTTCACCATTACACGCTCCTATCCGTTCACGCGTGATCGGTATCACCCACGCCTTCCAGCACACGCCCGGAGCATTTTTTTTCGAGGAAGCCTCGTGTGCAACGTAATTAGCCGAAGTCTAATTTTTCGGACGACGGGTTGCCGGCTGCTCGTCTTTCGCCAAAAGAATGCAAAGGGTCACTTCATGCGGTCGTTTGACGGCCACCGGGACTGTTCGACTGGCAGCGGGAATCTTGAATATTTTGCCTTGAAGATCAGAATCGCAGAACGTGATTTAAGCCGTCACCGACGATACCAGAAGTAAAAAGAAAACGAGTATACATTACCAAAATAATCAAAAAAGTATTCTCGTGTTGAGAGTGCTGCAAATAAATGGCATTTCAATCGCAGAAAATTTGCAAAGTGGAGATGCATAACGAACAATATAGTTTATATAAAAGGATTGTAAAAGAGTGTGTAAAAAATGGGTTTATTAATGGCTAGATACTCAATATTTAATATTATGCGTGGTACTACCACAATTACCGTTCACATTTTCTCATGCTGAATCACTAACACTACATAATACAACTTATAAAACACAAGAAAACAGTACATTTATCAAAGATCATCTAACCCATTGAAAGCCTCCAAAAAACAAATTTACCGCCACAAATCACAGCGTTCATCAACCTTACCCCATCAAAGCAAAAAAAATTTGATATCGTCAGTCCGTTAATCAGCGTTATCTGTCGATCGCCGGCTCGAAGTTTCGTTTCTGCGAAGGGAAATGTTCGGCGAGGGCCAAGAGGGTCACACCGTACCTTCCTACCTTCGTACCTTCATCTCACGATACGCACCTGTCCCTTCGCGGAGCCAATCACGGCTCCCTAACGAACGCAAGAACGAAGAAACCCTTTTCGTACCTTCCACCCTGCACCTTCTTATTTCTGACTCGACGATGCTGTCTCTCTGTCTCTGTCTCTGTCTCTGTCTCTGTCTCATTCTTCCAATTCCTGCTTCTTCGGCACTTACTCGTTCTGACCAACGGCATGTTACGATTCCTACGGTTAGAATTGAAAAGAGCGCCCACTCGTTCGGGAGCGATCGCGTGCCTTCAATTCAGACAATCTGCCGCGTTTAGCATCAGCAGCGACTCGCGTGAAATATTAGGCGCCTGCCGGTGACCCTTCTTGCTGCGGACGAATTTTAGTGTTGGCGTGCGCGAGACTAGCGTGGGACAGCGTATGTTAAAGCGTAACATACTGTTGAAGTCAACAACTTAAGCAATAAAATTCTAGACATAACCGATCTTCTAATCGACAGTCAACCAATTGGACTAATGAAAAAATGAAGAAAATCACACTTAAAAATTCGACCTGACCTTTGAAGCGCCCTCCACTTCTGAATGTCGCATTCAGTCGGAACAAACTGTCGCCTAACACTAACTTCACAAAAACTACCAACTATTTCAAAATAGCTGTTCAAATCTTCTAAAAAATACCTGTTCAAATCTTCAATATAAACAATAAAATTCTGTACATAACTGATCCTCTAATCACCAACCAACCAATTGGACCGATAAAAAAAATGAAAAAATTCATTCCAAAAAATTCGACCTGACCTCCGACGTGTCCTCCACTCATGGATGTCGCATTCAGTCGGAACTTTCGCAAAGAATGGCCGGGAAGTGTGGCGGCACGATGCATTCTGGTCGCAGGCCGAAAGGCGGATGGGGTGAGACAGATTTTACGGCCTCAATTATGAACGCTGAGAATTTAAGTGGCCATACGGCGCGGTCGGTAATTGAAACGGGGCTTTTTTGCGCAACGAGCCCGGCACGTACGCGCTAAAATATGCAATCCCGTGCGCGGGACACGCGCATGCGCATCGAGGTGGAATCGACGAGTCGTTCTTACGAGCGCGTCGGCGAATTAACATATTGTAACGCTAATTATCGAAGGTACGCGGACCTGATGAATGCCGGAGCCCACACTGAAAGCAACCACACGGTGTGCGTATATGCATACGTACGTGTGTACGCATACGTACGTGTCGATTTCGACCAATGGGACAGGATAAGATTTTGTCCGGATGCCGACTAAATGACACGGGAAGTTAAGTTGGATTCGATTTGATTGTCAAGGTTCGTGCCACATTTTGACCATGAAGAGGGAGTTGAAATCCTGAGCATCATTCGGATTGTGGTCCCACGGGGAACAATTCGGTCGCAAATGTGAATTATAAAAGGTTGATCTGGTTTGGTGTATTTTTTTCCTTTGCTGCTTGTATTTGTACTGGGTTTAACGGTGGCTAAACCTTTAGCTGATTTTGCGAATATGCCCTTCAAAATCCTTCAAAAATTCATATTTGAAATAATAATTATTATGTAAATCGTAATTAATTACATTATTACTTTAATAATGATATTACTATAGTAACAGTACTAAAATGATTAATTTCAGTGAAAAAGGTTGAACGAAGATCTCTTCGAGCGACGCTCTACTTACACTGGCAAATAACAGAATTTCACACAGCCTCCCACCAATCACATTTTCCAGAGATTAAAAGCAATTAAAACGAATCCCGTAATGCAGCACAAATCCACCTTGAATCATTACCTCACGTTCGACCTCCAGCATCCTCTCAACCTGAATCCGACCGATCAAACCTCAGCCGTCGCACTCCGCTCGTCCTCCCACAATACAACATACTTCGCAAAAAGAACAGCGTGCCGATCAACTAACAGCCTCAACCTTCCACCTTGCAACCTCAACCGGAACAGCCGCTGGCTCAACAAAGATCCCTCGCAGACCCGAACCGAATCATCTACCGTCCCAGCGTCCATTACCATCGATCAATTACCATAATCCGCCGAGCAGACATGGCGGCCAACCTGCAACTCGCAAGCTCGCGCAGTATCCCCGAACCTCGCCCAAGACTCCGAACAAAGCCTCTATCAGGAAGAGGCTCCCACCCTCCCAACAAAAAAAAGTGCCTTCCAATGCGGGGGAAGTTCCGAAGGCTGTCGATGGAAATGAATCGAACGATCGGGCGCAATTTCGGAAAGGTCTTTGGCCCGCGCCAAGGTCAAACGGACGAGGCGGGCGAGGCGTGGGTCAGGCGAGGGGGTGAGGCGGGGGAAAACATCGGGTGGCAGAGCGGAGGAGGGAGAGGGGAGGAGGCCGGATGCTGTTTCGGGCGAGGACGTGAAGTTCAGGGAAAAAGGGGGGAGAACGCGAGAGAGGCGGATGATGGAGGTGGAAAAAAAGGTGGCCCGGGTAGAGGATGAAGATGAAGTCTCGGAGGGTCGTGCCATCAGGCTTCCGAAGGCGCCTTTTTATGAACTTCGACGGATTCCCCGGGTTATAACGAATACGCACACCTGCGCAACGTGCTGCTTTTGCGGATAACGTGCATGCGTTTTGCGGACGGGACCGGGCACTCTGTTCACGGGTTTTGCCGAGGCGGAGGAAGGGGAGGGGTGGGGAGGGGTGGGGCACGGCATTGGCAGAGTCTGCCAGGCAGCGGGCGGATGCTGACCGGCAAATTGGGTTTGACGTAGGTTAGGCGAAGAAGTTGGCGATGGCACGGTGCGGTCGGCGCTGTTAGGGTAAGAGGATCTGTTACCGTTTTGATTTTGTGTAAAATACAGAAACAGTAGGGTTGTATATAGTGGGCAATAATAGACTTAAGTTCTATAAGTTCTTTTGCTCGAGATTTTAAGCTTTGCAATTAACGTAACTATAATACCTAATATTGTAGTAATGCACTCAAGAATTATTCAATACAAAATACGGTTGTAGTACACATTCACATTAACTCTGTCCTATCCAAGTTCTCAAGATTTCGAGTTGATGTAATACAAAATCAATTCCAACTACAACTTACTCCCCCATCCATCGCCAGCATCTAAGCAGACGATCTCAACCCGATTGCCTGCCGATCCAACGATCCCGATACTCTACCTTATGGCCGACAGACACTGGCCGACGTAACTAATACGGTGTCGACGACATCATTACCAACCTGACGCGCGATGGCCCTCGGGCGTGTAATTAATATACACAGGTTGGCCACCGTAACTCAATCGACAGGAGCGGGCGGCAACGATCAGCGAGACGTTGCTTTTCTACCTCGCCTTCTATGGCTGCCCACCGTTTAGCCCGGCAGGTCAGACATGCGCACACATGCGCACACATGCACGCACAGCCAAGCATACGAGTAAGTATGTGACCTATCGTAAGCGTCGCATATATCTTGCGCATCCCATACGCCGCTTCTCGCCCACTCGTTTCATCTTAGCAAACGACGTGCGCGCGCGCGCACGAGTACAGTCGTCGCTTTCGATGGGCTCATCCTTGAATTTACATCCGACTTAAGGATTTACGGACAGCTGCTGAACTTTAAGCGCCGGGACGGTAAGCTTGGTACATCGTTACGATGCTTTGCATGGTTCTGTAAGGTTGAAATGGGAGGGGGGAGGAGGTTGTTTGTAATTGATTTGTAGTATAGGTGGATGTGTGGTATTCGTTCGATCGGGTTCGGTAGAGGGAAGAGTAATGATTTGGTTCGAACGGTTTGTCGTCGGAGAAACAGATGAGTGCTAAGAAAACTTGTGTTTAATACAAAAACCATATGATTGTATACAATAAACGGCAATGGATTCAAAACGTGTAAATTCTATTGTTCAAGTTATTTAATACACGATACAGTAACAGCATAGTTAAGTGGAAGCTACAAGAGTTAAACATAAGACTATTTCTGCTCAAACGCTCAAAGCTCTCCAATTACAATAATATAAATACAATCAAAACACAAGTATTTCTATCAAAAATTGTTTGATGCAAAGTACAGTAATTGTACAATATCCTAAGTTCTCCAATTCACGTAACTGCAATCATAAAATAAGAATTCCACGAAAGATTGTTCAACGTAAAATACAATAATGTACAATCCGCGAGACTTAAATCCTACAAAGTCTTCTGCTCAAACTCTCCGATGAACGTAACCTTACAATCGCAGCCCAAAAATGCCATCAAAAATATACCCCCCATCTCTCCGAACTCAAAGCCTTCATAATTCGCCGACAAAACAATTTCCACTTCGAATCTCGACACACGACATACATTACAGAAACTCACCACGTAACAAAACCGTTAGATTAACGAAAGAATATAAATAAGGATACGGAATAGCGCACATTGCACACAAGTTACAAAATGTATCGACGTTCAAGAATGCAACCACCTGGGGAAAAAATAAATCACTGGAGACTCCTGACTCGAATGCTGAGGTTGCAAAGGTCGAGGACAGCATCGAATCCGAGCGTCGTACCTGTCGGATGTAAAACGAGGAACGGATGAGAAGGTGGCACGCGCCAAAAGGTGATTCGCCGGTTTCCACCACGTGCCTCTTGACTCGCCAGCAATTTGCCGGCTCGCTACCCTCGCAAAAGAGCCTGCCCTTTCCCTCTCTCCCGTACGAATCGCATTTTGCATCGCATTTTGAATCGCATTTTGCATCGCATCTTCCGTCGCACGCCTCGCTTTATCACCCTTACGCCGCATTTCGCCATTACGCATATTTATATGGCACGATTTGCCATTTAAGTTAAGTGCTACACACTATGCCAGATAACGAAGGTATGGAAGGTTGACGGCGAACTTTGGCGAGGGTCACTGTAGCAGAAAATCATTCCGAAAATTTCTTGGTCTTAAAGAAAGTAACAATGTCATTATAGCAGATAGACATGTAGGTGAAGTACATTTTTCGTGTGCGGTACCTTTTGTAAGAATTTTCTGTGTAGTGCTAGGCAATTTAAGTATTCACTTTTTATGCTTATGCAGCTTGCGTTTCAGTGTTTACCGATTAGGAAAAGTTTTATCGTACTTAAAAATAATGGACTATCGATGCTAATACTTTGAGTCGTGGAGGGTTAAAAAGTCAAAAGACCCGTACGTGACGGATGCTTGCAGTAAGAACATAGTGAATGGATGGATCATATACGACATTGGCAATTTGGGAAATCAACCGACTAGGACGACATTTAGAAGAAGGATAGGGGGTGCGATCTGAATCGTGCAATGATCGAGCAGGGATTGAATTCATTTAAAGGAAATATTTATATATACTAAGTTTTTGAAAGCTTGATCTTTAGTAACCAAGCATTAAGGCGAGGAACCTATCAGATTGACAAGAAAGTAATTTCGGTTTTGTAGCGTGAAATAAAACTCATGTTTTTCTATGAAAAACAAATTGTAATCAACGATGTATTCTTCAAAAATATTACAACGCTACGTTGTAAAACCGAAAATACTTCTTTGCCAAGGCGATATATATCGTCTTATATGAGGGTGGCCTATGACGTTCCTTTTGAGTGAAACAGTATATGGGGTGTTTCGGACGCACCACACATAGGTTGACCACTTTCGACGCCGACGGTCAAACTTTCATTGTTACCGTGTCCTTTATCCTTCAGACTGCGTGGAGAATCCTGGAGGGCGCCATTTGCAGATTTCACGCTTGATTTCGCGGTCCTGAGAGTTTTCGATAGGATGATAATGAAGTTGGCGAGAGGTGATCAAAGCCGAAGGTCGGTGAGCCATTGATGTTGCTTCAAAGGTTAGCTTGAGATGAAAGAAGTTTTGGGTGATGCTTTAATGGCGCCAATAGAGAAGGATGTGATGCTTTTTACGTGGAGGGTGATAATGTTTTCTTTTGACAACGATCATGTTAAACAAATTGTGTGTGTGACTTGTGTACGCTATTATGCGATGGTAATAATTATTGTTGACGTTTGGATAGAATGTAAGGGTGCGCAAATAAACAGAACATATAGATGTTTCGTTTGGTAAAAATTTGATGTTGACATTAAGCTGTTATATAGTGGATATAGATTCTGCTTCAATGAATTATGGAAGGCTTATGTAATCTAATTTAGAAAATATTTTTGTAATCGGCGGATGTTTGATAATCAAATCTACCTGCAGTAACATTAGATTGACCAATAGACCAAAAGTTTTAAACAAATTGATTTCATGCCCTAATAAACAAGCATCTGTTTAGCCAAAACAAATCATTACTCAAATATTAACATCATCATAATCATAACTCTGAGGAGCGATTAATAAAATCAGAAATTATTTAGACTAATGTACGCAAAATTTGACTTTATTGATAAAACATTCATTTCTTAAAATATTATACAATTTTTATTGCATGTTTCGTAAAGACACGTCAACTCACAAACAATACAGTAACTCATCCGTCCAAAAAATACCGTCACCCAAACAGCCACTACGCCTTCAATGCTCATCGAAGAACCCTCCAATCATCACGAATGTTGCAACACAGGAACGAAGAATCACCATCAAGATACGAACATTTCCCAATGCTTTCACACTGACATCCATAAACATCGTACATCTTCATTCTCACGACCATTCGATTTCTCTTACACCCTTCAAATGACAAACAAACAAACGATGAGAAGAAGCGATTGCCTCGCTGAACACAATTCAACGATTTGCCGATGAAAGAATTCCGAACACGTTTCGTATCGATTCCTCCGAAGTTACCGTTAGCTCAACAACCGGCAGGGCTCCGATTCCAAAGAAAGGAGCGTCTCATTACCGGGATGATAAATCGGGCCCGCCGAAATGCGCAATCCCGTCATCGCGCATCGATCCGAATTACGATGGGCCCAGTTACAAAGTTGCCCTCAGTCCAGGCCCATTAACTCGGCCATAACTTGTCCGGGAAGATTGCACGGCCCGTACGGCATGCGTTCACTTCAACTTCTCCGATCATCCCCCACCCCCCAACCCCCTCGCCCCATTACTTCTCCCTTCATTTTTCCCCTTTGCGTGCGCACAAATCTTACCCAATTAATTGCACCCCAATATTTCACGACGTCGAAGTACGGAATTCGATTGATTATCCTTTTTCCATCTTTTCTGTCTTCAAGGTCGACCCTACTCTTGGCCAGAAGTCTTCCGAAGATTTTCTTGACGTAAAAAAAAAGGGGTCAACGTACTGTCAGGCGCAGATTATAATGATCGTGGGTGATGGAAATGATTGAGCGATCTGAACCAAATCATTGAACCTAAATGTTTCACGATGTCGAATTACCGGAATTCGATTCTTTCTTCATTTTGCACATTTTCTCTTTTCAAGCTCAACCTACTCTGTGGAACAGATTTTAGAGATCACAAGGGTCGGGCGATCTTAACCGAATAATTAGATCTGATTATGTCATGATGTCGAATTACCGAGATTTGATCCTTTCTTTCTTGTCCATGATTTCTGTTTTACAAGGTCAATCTACTCTGAAGCATAGATTGGTAAGGTTATGAGTAACTGGGACGATTTTAGGGAGGACTGTGTCAATAGAACGGTGAAATCGGTACAAGCTGTTTCCAAGTGATCGGTAAATGCTAAAATTATTAGTAGAAAGGAAAATGAATGAAATATTGGAAAGTAAATAACGAGCTAATATTTCCTAATATAACAACAATGTTAAGCTATACGACAAATTAGAAAAACTTAGGTAATGAAACTTGTGCAACTTTTGATAAAAGTTCGTAGAGAATAGAAATACGATAATCACTTCCCATGCTCAAGAAGACAATCCAAACATAACGCACTATTAGCAAAGTCGAAAGTACGCACACATACAATTTCACAAACTCTAATCATCCGAGTCGATAAGTTCCAACTCGTCTATCGCTCGGAACAAAGTGTAAGTTTTCCAAGCGTAACCGTCCAAATATAATACTTCGCGCGTTCAAGCGAGCAAAACGTTACAGCTTTTACGTTGGATTTCGCTCGCGCTCGAATTATCGATCGTATCGGTGCACTTTCGGTCGACCGTTCCTGCACTCTGAAAACGACAGTGGCACGAATCGCAATTATGAAAATCCTCGACGTGCAGCGGGCAGCTGTCCAGTCGATTCGATTAATTGTCGGCGGGCACCCGTGTAACGTTCGATGTGAAGAGCGCGAGACAAGGAGAGCAAACTCGGCGAATGAAATCGAGCGCGAACTCGAGAAGCACGTTGCTTCCCTTGGAATTCTGCATCGTCACGTAAAGTACGAGCGCAGTGTCGATCATTTCCAGCGCCGAGGCATGAAAACAATTCGCCGTTATCCTGTTTCGTATCGTTCAGAATATACCAAAGGTATACTTTTATGAATTCATTTTTTGCCTAATATTGTGTGACGTTAGTGGAAATAATGATTTTACACTTTGATTTGCTTGTGATGTGTAGATTGACTTGTTTTGTGTGTGTTAAGTGAAATGCAAATATTATTTACGCAGTGTCGATAATTTTAAGCGCCGAGGCATGAAAATAATTTTTCTATTATCCTGTTTTCGTAATAACACTCAAGATGTAGCAAAGGTATAATTTTATCAATCTTTTTGCATAATATCGAGAGGTTTTTCTCCATAATGTGACTCTATGCAAATGTTGCTCGCTTATGAGTAAACTGCCTGGAATAGAACGTGTACCGAAAAAAAAAATATTATTTACACATGTCGATAATTTCAACCTGCGAGACTATGCATTTATCAATCGTTTGCATAATATTATGAGACCAATCTGTAAATTATGATTTTATTCAAAGTTTATTTACATATCATGAGCACATTGACTCATAAATATTAAATAAAAAGCAATACTTACTACGTTTGATAATTCAAGTGTTTCGTAACATTGTGGAAGATATCTTAATACTGTATGTTCACGTACACTTTGCTGCAAGCAATTTGCGCAAGAAAGTTGTCAGGTAGAATAACAGAAATATTCTAATACGAAAAGTTCGGCAGTGTCTACTCCGTCGGTGCTTTATAAACACATTCTGCCCACACCTTCCACAAGTATCGTGCGCTGAAGCGCAAGCATTTCAGCACAAGACGCAGCAGAAAGAATCAGAAATGTCTGAGCTGACGATATCCCGCCAGCATATGCAAATTAGCTTCCCATTCACCCCCCGTCTTGAGTCATTGAAATGTCTGAGAACACCTTTACGCCTCAAGTGCATATATCGAACACTTCCCGAGATCATTAGACGCGTATTACCAACCGTAAATTTTGCACGCAAATACATTTCCTTACACGCGCTTATGGAACAACACAAGGTGCAAGGAATCTTCGAGCACCGTTTCATTCCCTACAAAATTGTAGATTACCGCCGATAAATTTGACGAAACTAACGATTACATTCAATTGAACGTCTTAACGAAAGAACAATCAAAATTCAAGATACTCAAGCTTTACGTTATAAGAGGACGAACTTCCATCGATAGTTAGATCCAAATCGCTGTTAATAAGCTTCGCATAAATACTGTATATAAAAACGTTTCTTCCCTCGCACGGCGGAAGGAGGGACCAAAACTGAAATGTGCTCGATTCTAATCGGGCCTACCTCCCGGATTCCGAGTTTCACTGCCGACGTTCGTTGCCAAAAATTCGTCTCGTCGACTAATGGGACGTAAAGATTCAGTCTCCGCATAAAGTTTTTACGAGTCGATGAGTCGGTGGGACCTTAGGTGATGCCCAGGCAAAAAGGAGCTCGTTAGCACGCATTGCCAATAACTTATCGCCGTGTCTACGGAAATTTAAGGGAACGTTTATGCAGATACCGGGACGCGATAGGTGACTATTAAAAAAATTTGCACGCCTCGCCGGGAGTGCACAGTTATGAAGTTACAAAGTGCCGCGCCGGTGGACGTGAATTTCATTTAAGCTGTGCCCCGATGGAAATCGGACGTCGAGGGCGACAATAATTGGACGGCGACCGCAATGTAACGAGGCGCGTGTAACAGTGTAGCTGAGTGCTAACTTGTCATGTGGCTGAAGGCTGTGATTTACATGAGACGCGGGAAAGTTTGTAATTACGGGATTTATGTGCGTCGGAAACTGGGTGGTCATCATCGGAGCAGGACGTGGTGGACACTGAAGAGGCTAATATCGCTTGTATGGGACGTTACTGTAAATAATTCATGGTTTTAATGCTAGATAAATATGTCTCATTTTGTCAAATTATTAAGTGAGGTTTAACTCGTTTTCTACAAGTAACATTGGGATTGTCGACGAAGAGACACTAATTTCACAGGGATTGATATGTGTAACAATGTTGGTAGGTGTCAACTTATTAGTGGCTGAAGGCTATGATTTACATGAGGCGCGGGAAAAGTTCGTAATTACGGAATTTATGTGCATTCAATGTAGCTGCGTCAAAAACTGACTGCAACTTAATGAACACCGAAGGTGTCTATCCTTGTTTGGAATGTTAACGACACCGTATGTTCCAGCAGAGTTTTGTACTGTTCTTTTTCTTTCCCGTAATAAATATGTCCACCTAACGTTGACGATTGTCACCGAAGGTGACATTAACTGGACAGGGACTAAAATGTAATGAGCCGCAGGCAACAGTGTTGTCGAGTGTTAATTGAGGAAACTGATGCTGGCGATGATTTACATGCGATGTGTGAAAGTTGGTAATTACGGTATTTATGGGAACCGTTAATTTCAGGACCGAAAATGATGCGAACACTGGATTTGCTTCTTTTTTAGCTCGGGTTGCAAATTTGCTTTCTTGGCATATTAGCATAAATATTTCGAGATCAAATAGTTCCGATAACGTGCTTACTAAGATCGTAGGTATAAAAGTATCTGTCTGTACGAAAATACTTCTTGAAACCTGTATCACATAATTTGGTACTGTTACCTTCAGTAGCCGGTCTCCTTACTTAATAGGTATAATTCCATTCTCTCATCCGTCATCTTTCTCTTAAAAAATAAAATTCACATGCGTCATTATTATTCGGAACATCTATCGCAAGCATAACATTTGAATATACAGCTGCTATTCAAAATCATTAACAACGCAACCACCGTTAGCCTCCCAATCCAGTCTCTTCCTTAACGAGCCTAATTCCATTCTCCCGCCCGCCATCTTCCCTTAATGACCCTTGCTCATTCCTGGCCAAGATCGACGCATAGCCGCTCGGATTTTCGAGCTCGCACATCGCAATTTGCCGTCGTCGGCCGGCGAGAATTGCGGTCGGAATTGCCGGTCGAACAGAGAAAGAAAAAGGAGAGAGAAGGGAGAAGACGATTGTAGTCGAAGGGTGGGGTGGGGTGGGGGGGGGGGGCATTAAATCGGCAACGAATCGCCAATATAATTGCGCCGACGTCCGCGAGGACGTTCGTCGCGCCGCGAAACGAATCGGCTCGATCAATCACGGCCGCCGCGCGGCCAATTCGCCACGCTCATTAAGCGACGCGCAATTAAAATAATAAAGGACGACCACGGGGTAGCCCAGCTTCGGCTAATTACGGTAATTCCCGGGACATCGGCGGGAAGCGGCGAAGCTCGCGATGCTACGTGCGCGGCTTCTGGCGTGCTTCGCGGTATGGAGGAGTGGATGGGGCGGAGGGGTGGGACGGGGTGGGACGGGGTGGGACGGCGTGGGGAGGGGGGTGAGTAGGAATTCGTTACGTCTGGTCTCACTCTTTGACACCGCACTCGCTTCCGCGAGAGAAGCCGAGCGAGGCGGAGACGAGTTGCGGACAGATTGCTCGGTATGCCACGACGGAATGAACGCGGAGGCTGATATTCAAGTGTGGGGCGATAGGGGAGGTTGGAGGTTCGTTGCGGAGGCAGTGGATGTCAATCGGAGATTTTTCATTTAACGTAAGTCACATTTAAGTTAACGAACAAACTGAAAAGTACATTGTCGATCGAAGTTTATCTTTCCCATAAAAATATGAGATTTATCTTACGCTGCAAAAACGAAATTCCTTTGAGCATTTAGTATTACTCACACTTAAGGTATAGAAAAGAAAAAGAAAATTGAAAATACTTTGTGAAAGTCTATTCTTTCTACAAAAGTATTTTGTTACTCTAACACCGAAATTACTTTCTTGCCGATCCGATACACTTCCGCCGTACCCATAAAAATGTCCCTCAACTCTTCCCTCTCGTCATGATATTCAGCCCGGAACGTAAGTTCTCGACTACGGACGAGCGAGCGTCCGCTACAATGCAGTGATTGATGCATCCATGCATCAACTGGTTCATTCGTGCCAACATTCGAGCTCTTCGACTCGGACACGCTACATCCCCCCCCCCCCTCCCCCATCCCCTTCTCCTCTCAAGATTGCTACCCGGCATGCCTCGGTAGCAGCTGCCCGTTTCGCGGCAATTACAAGAGTAATTCCTGCGAATTATTCAGACGGTAATTATTGCCGATGCCGCGGCTTTCGCTATCGCCGCCGCTTGCGCGGGAAATTTGATTAATTCGAATCGTTCGCGGCGACCGCTAGGCTTCTTTTCGCATCGAAACGCCCGAGTCGGGGCCTCGATGTCGGTAATTAATGAATTTGGGGTGTTGACGGTTGCCGTTATTGGAAGTGCGAGGCCAGCTGCCGCGCTCCATATTTCATCTAGCGTGGACAAGTCTCTTCGCTCGGACTTCGATTACGGTAACATTGGCGGGGCTGACATTTTTCTCGCGCTGTCGGTTAACGTGTATTGTAATGAGGTGGATCTGGATTGTGTGGTTGGAGAGGTTCAAAATTCGGAATGTTTGACACTCTTTCTTCGTCCGTTACTTAATGTAACATTGATTGATCGAAACATTTTTAGATATGAGTTAACATGTTGTTCTACAATGAAGTGCCTCATTTGAGTCTACGGATTGTGTGCAAAGTGAATGTTTAAGGTTTGAAGATTCACTGCTGTATCTTCATTCACAGGGACATAATTTTAAACAGAATTCGATTGTCGTAACATGAGCAGATTGCGATTTATCAAATAACGTTTTACGAAATAAACAAAAGTTAATTAACAAATTAAACGTTTTCGAGAATCAATAGGCCAGCTATAGCGTAAACATTTTCTTCAGGTGTCAAAGAAGCACAGGCAAACAGAAACATTTCATCTAAATAGTTTGGCATCACACACTCCTGATGTCTAAACAAATTTTTAGAGTCTACCGTCTAAAATTTCGAAGTCTAATGCTACCGTTCTATTCAAGAGCATTCTTTCTATCACACATAAATTATGGTGCAATATCCGATTGTCATTTTTCGTCGGCATTAGAAGCTGAGTCCTTAAACGTTATCCTTCGTAATGCGAGTCTTGATCTGCTTGCTTAACTTCATTCGGTGTTCCGGCCAGATGGAAATAATACCTAATCCGATTCGAACGTCGTCACTCATTTTTGGCCTCAACCCTGTAAATTGGATTAAATGAAACGGAATAGAAATTATTTCCCATCCCTGAATTAGTCCGATTATCTTGGAAGAACATCTGCAGTATGCACAACTGACATTTTTTGCGTCTCCTTCTAGGATTCGTGGTATATTTTCCATTATTCATTGTCTTAATCTTAGTTTTAGGAAGTCCACTACCTTTTGAACATATTACATCTAATACATATATTCAAATCGTCTAATAAAATAATGTCCCACACGTAATAAAAAGATGATTGACCAATCTGCCGCTAACAAGAAACTTGAACCGATCACACTGTGAGACTCAGCTCGCATATACCACGTTGACAAAAATATTGACATATCTCATACAAACGACAGAAATCCATTTAAGCGAACAATAATTCCCTTCTCCCACATTCCGTACCTAGCGTGCCGTCTAAACAGCACAAACGAAAAAAAAGTCCTACTCACACGGCCTACATACAGAAACCATCGCAAGCCCCCACTTCCGATCCGCGCCAGATCATATTAACAGATTGGCAAATATCTCTGAAGCATTCCCAATTTCATTTCCGCGAGAATACCGGTTGCCAATCACGTCCATCAAAAATCTGAGCCCCTCGTAACCACCTTCTGAAATGCCCCCCCACCCTTCCCACACTATCCATCCATCCATTTATGACGTATTAAGGCCCGTTTTACGCGAGAGGGTTAACGAGATATTTATTGACTCTAAAACGACGACCGACGCCGCGAAACACATCCGTCGGACAGTTTAAGCTTACCTCTCATTACCTTTCTTTCTTACACCGACCCCCCTCCCCCTCTCCCTCTCCCTCTTTTCCTTCCACCCCCCCTCTCCTCCCTCATCCTTTCATCGGATCAGCAGCCCTGCAATTTGAGCACGCAGCATGCAAAATCTTTGATTGCCAGAGTAAAACGACGGCATTAAAACCGTAAAAAAAGTGTTCGGCGCACGAAAGGAGAGGGCACCGTTTATGACTCGGCAAGAAGCTTTAACGTCTTTTTTTCCGGCGTCGGTGCCCCGATCTCGGTTCGCCGGCAAGACGATAAAAAGGTGACCAGTCAGTTTCTTCGCCGATCGCACTCTGCCCCCCCCCCCCTTTTTGTCGTCGCCGTCACTTCCTCCACTCTGGCGAGCGTGACGCAGCTAGCGTACCGAACTTCGTCACGTAATTAGCGCGAAGCACGGTTCACTTAACTTCGATTACGGACGTCGAGAACCTGCGCTTTTTCTTCGCGAAACGATACTCGGGCGGTAACGAGTGGCTCTTCTCTTCGTTCCAGTTCTCTTTTTGCGGCATATTTGGACGGCTGGAGTGGCGCTACGGCGAAAGTCGAGTGTGGCGATCGTTTGGATTTCGAGGGATGGTAGGTTTTTGTGGGATCGTCTTGTGAATTATTTTCTTATAATAATTGTGAGTTTTTTTTTTGGTTTGGTGTGAGATTATTTTTTGCTGTGAGGTTAATACAAATAGATGCGTTACGATTGTTGTTGTTTAGTACAGATTTATATTTACGTTACAGTGAACTTAATGTATATTTTGAGAAATTTTTGTTTATTTCTATTATGTTCTTGTTAAATTAATACGCTCTATTATATCGTAATATTTTAGTATTGTAATAGTTATCATCTCGTTAGCGTCAGAGTATTAATTAGAAAGCCTACCACACGCAAAACCCATACTGCCAAAAGGAGGCTTTTTAAAGAGGCTTGAACATCTCAAATTAAATCTTATCATATTCGCGAATAACATTACAAAAATTGACGTTCAAACTGAAACGCTTTTCACTGAAAGCACTCAAAAAAATTGTCCCAAACCTTTCACTTAAGATGATCTAGTTCAAATTTTGTCGAATTTACCGATGGTATTACAGGAATCAACGTTCAAACTCCGACGCATCTGACCGAAAGCACCCGAAGCAGGTATCGTTTCCCAACATAACTTACGCTCACCAGCCCCGCCGACAGTCCATACATTACGTACACCCGAACGTAGGTACGATCCGATCCGACTGCAAGAGAATGCTTATTCATGCTCGCCGCCGAAGTATCCTCCTCCCTGGTCCCGAGCATCATTCAACCGCGGACATTCTACGTCTCGTTACACTGCTTACACTGGTTACACTCGTTACACTCGTTACACTCGTTAAAGGCGCACAGGTCGCAGGCCTCTCCGCCCGCTGTCCGCAAACTTAAACGCGACGGAAAGGAGTCGTCGAGAGTTCTCCTCCGGTGCCGACAATCTCGACGAAATCTCTTTTCCGTTCATCAATCAACGTCCGCGCGTCGTTACTTACCGAACTGGCCGTGCATAAATTTCGTCCATTCGTTCGGCCTGAGTGACGACTAAATGTATGCTTGTTCGCGGACTCGCATCTTCATTCGGCCAGGAATATGGCTGCCTCGGATAGTGCCGAGAGACTACAATTGGCTTCTCCGGTGATCCATCCGTATGGTTTATTAGTCGACAAATTAATGTGGGGAAATATAGGTGACTTTGGAAAATTTGATGCGTACAGGGGAGTAAAGTAACGGAAGACGAATGGATATGCTACGGTTTTTTTTAGACTTACGCACTGCCTACTGCGTTACCGAGACGTTAACTACGATTTTATATCGGATGTAGGTATGTACAGAATTTGTGTATCTTGGGGGATATTGCATGTACCTATGATTGAAATAACGTTATTTCGATGAGAAAGTAATGTATTAGTTCGGTATAAAAGATACATACACACATAATTACCGTTCACATATACCTACCACCACCGACAAAAATACATCTCCATACACGACACCTACACTAACCATCCGCCATTCTCACAAAACGCCACAGCTACATTTACTCAAAAATCAAAATCTATTACCCTCAACCAACCGAAGCATATACGAATCACCGCGCAATTCTACAAAAAAAAAAGAAACAAGCACGCAACACACGCCAAGTAAGCCTTGAAGGTAAAACATTCGTGCGCAGCCGCAATCAGTCCGATCAGGCAAAATCCGGCACTCAAAAGTGGCCCCACCCAACGAATAATGTTTTCGTCCACCCCCCCCCCCCCCCCCCCCCCCCCGTGCCGTCCTCATGGCCGAAAGCGGAAGCCCCGAAGAAGTGGGTCATTCTCCGCTCGTAATGGATGGAATTAACCTGGTAATCTTCCTCCCGGTCTCCTCTCCACCCACTGTCAGTGACTGCCAAAAATCTTCCCTTTTTCTCCATCCCGTCCCTCTCGGTCCTCATCATCATCATTATCGTCATCATCATCATCATCATCATCATTTTCTGGTCGCCCGAACGGTCCGCGTTCTTTTTCGCTCGCCCGTCGGCCGTGCGGTCGATTTTCACTTTCTATCAAATTTTCGAAGCCGCCAATTACTCGCCCCGATCGACCGGCTAACGCATTCCGCTTCCAGATGCTGCCTCGGAGGCTGTGGCGCACGTGAGCCGACTGTTGAGTTCCGATGATTTTTGGCGAAGGCGAGAGGGTGGGTTTCGGTGCCGTTGAGCTGGGTCGTTCAACGCTGGAACTATCGACGATTTTATATTTACAGCTTCATTTAATGTAATAATTAATCGAAGGAAATTATTTATTACGTTGTAAGTTTGTTGATTAAATTGAGGAAACAATTAATTATTTACGTATCTGAATGAGGGCCAAGTAATGTTCGAAGGAATATAATGTTCCGTGAGAGGAAGTTGTTGTTGAGAAACGTCATTCTGATTGAGGGTTAGTTTTGGTGTTAAGGGAGTGGGTAAAGATGGATTATGATTTTTGGGGGAAGAAGAGACGGATTGGATGAAAATGCTGAAGTTGAGTTGGTAAAGGCTGTCAGTGTGAAGTAATAATATATTGTATAGACAGTGATATTGCGCGATTTATTTCAAGTTATAGGATGGACAATAAATTATGCACAAAAATGTAAAAAAAGAAAGAGAAGAAAGTAGGGCTCAAATGTAGCAAATAAAACGTAGTTAATAGACCCGCTTTTAGAAAACTCATTTGTCAGTGTGATGTAATGCGTAGAAAACCGATACATAATTAAGTTACACAAGCTAATTATTCAATTTTCGACTGAACTATAAACAAAATCCATTTCACAACTGCAAAAAACAGTTAAATATACTAAGCAATACTAACTAGTCTGTTTATAGAATGTTATCCTCGTATTTTTAAAACCAAACTGCAATCCATCTTGATTTCGTTAAACACTCAATAATGCCATACATTTACAAACACTTCTAACTTCAAGATCCCGTATAAAGTTCATAGTTTCACCATAACGAAACACCCACCTTCATTTCCAAAAAGTTAGTAATTCTGCCATTGTCCAAAATGTAACGACTACATCAAATATTCCCAACAACACTCCAGTCGCGCTCGCGATCTTAATTCCCTTTTTGTTTTGAGGGAGGAATGAATCCGGATTGCTCGAGGCGTGGGCACGGCACTATTTAACCTGCTACACCAGTTACATCACTTACACCGCTTACACCGCTTACTTCGCCGCTTCCAACCTCTCTTTCCCCCGCGGGAAATGTCAGACTTTTTTTCGCGCTGCACGCGAATTTGATGCGGCTGTCGAGGATTCTTGCCTCAACATCGTTCGCCTCCCCCGGGTCTCCTATATACCGGGTGTCCCTCTCGTACGGAGTATTGAAACCTGCCGAAACCTTTAAACTGGCTTGAAAACATTTGTACATCGTTCATAAGCATAACACTGTACAACATTCAATTAATTTGATGGCCTGTAAAAGTTTCAGAATTTCAAGGACAATTCTTTAGTTCTGTATATACCTACTGTATTTTAATCTGATCATACACGTTGGCGGTAGGGTAGAACATGGACGCTTTAAGCTGACGTCAGAACGTATTAAACTCATATTTCGTACACATCTTTATCATTGGAATTATTTTGCACGCATGTTAGGTACGCGGAAACGATTTTCGTCGTTTAATGTTCGTCGTCTCGAGCGGTTCATGCAATAACTATTTGTCCACGCTTTTAATGGCTCCGCGACATATCCTGCCGTTCGCAGTAAATTGAAACACGCTGTACATACTTGGCGCGAGTTTCGCTGCGCATGAAATTGCGGCTCGGGTCCCTTTCGGTGCAAATGTGCCGACCAAATTAAGAGCTGCACTCTCCGTGGGGGATCAGTCGGCTCTGTGTTTGTTTCGGAGATAAGTATCTCGATGAACGCAGGTAGCCGACGTCAAATATTGCGGAAGCGAGAGAGCTGGCCGAAAATTTGGCTTCTCTCATCTCGTACCGATATCGTTAACGTTCAAGCTTAGTTGCTCGAACGTCAGACTGAAAGAAATTGCTCGAAAATCAGGCACACCATGCCGAAAGAAAGAAATTCTGACAAATTAGATCTATTTCAGTGCCAGTCATTTGTAATTACACTGTACCAGGTAGGTACATACGTAGGTAGGAATTTTTACGTACAATGAATCGCTTTCCTCTGTTTTAATTTAATTGACTGTTTAAAATAGTCTAATTTTCATCGAGCGTAATAAGAATCTACGTCCTTCAACCATTAAATTCATCGATCTAATCTGTCCAACCCAAGGTCATTCCAAGAGCACTGCTTAAAACTAACATAAAACACTGCCTCCGTCGGAAAGATGTCAAGGAAACGATTCGACGGCATCTCGCGTAAAGATCGACAAGCGAGGATTCTCGAATGGTCTACAAACAAGGTCCGGTCGCAAATGGTCTCAGGTACGCGGAACTACGAGCATCTTCGACGGCACGGGCGCGGACATGTGCGGCGTCTTAATTAGACACTCGTCGCACTTTGTGCCGGCAAATAATTTTCACCGCGAGCGACGCGAGCAACGATGCCGGCCGCGCACGAGTTTAATTAATGCGAGAGAAGCCTGCCAGACAGCTGCCCTGAAAATCGCTCGCCTCGAGACACCTCGAGACACCTCGAGACACCTCGAGACTCGTTCCGTTGCCTCGCGCCGTACCGGACGCCATCTTGGCGCCTACTGCTTACCGACGCTTCCGGTAGAGCGCGCTCGATGCAGGTAGCGTTTCCGAAACGTTCCAGTTGCGATGTTTTAATGGAATGTTTCGTGTTGGAATACAGGGGTCTATGCTTGAAGGAAGACAGCATTTTTAAATCGTTCTACTTATGGTATTTTGGTGGAAATCTTGTGATTTTTGGTGATGGAATACGGTAGTCGATGTTCGAAGCAGGTATAGTTTTTGAATCGGTGCGCTCGCGATGTTTTAGAGGAAATCTCGTGATGTTCGGCGATGGAATACAGGAGTCTATGTTTGAAGCAGGCAGCATTTTCGAATTGCTCCACTTATGATGATTGGATATCTTGTGATGTTTGATGCGAAACATTCGAAATGGCTAGTTTGTCACTCAAAACACACGAAACACATTTCGTTCCTGATGATTCATCCTGAATTAAATTCTTTTTAAGAATAAATTCTCGCGTTCAACGGTTCGCTCACCGTCCCCTCACATTTCATAATAATCACAAATCCTCAAAAAAATTACATTCGATCGCCATTAAGAAACAAACAATGTTTCGTCACTAATTCCATTCAAACAAATTGTCGTCACCGCCTACACAATCAAGAATCTCTTTTTCCCGCACTATGAGAATCATACTTACCCCCTTCATATCTGCTCAATTTTACCGCTACAATTCTCGTCCAGAGAAAAAAACAACCGAAAACAACGAACGGAGCCGTTAGACATATTGCACACACCGAACCACCCACGTTAACACCATATATTCCCAACTCAGAATTATAGAGAACCTATTTGTAACACTGCCATTTTTCGAAAGCATCGGAAAATATATGTTCGTCTCAACCCACGCGAAGACGAGTAGCCAGAAGCTGACGATCGGAATTCGATCCTCGACTCCGGAATGATGGCGAGCGAAGCCGCCCACGTATCGCGAAATATGTTGGCAGGCCTGCCGCGCCGGCCGTTATTATTATTGAAGGCGACAGGTTCACAGCTCCGGTTACCTTTCTCTGGCAACGTTAATGGCGGCCTCAACGGCAGCGGTACATTATGGCCAGGCAGGAGGCCCAGTAAGTCGTCCCGGGACGGGCGCGTAATACGGGCAACACCCGTTAAGTCGAAGATTAATTTACATTTCGACGACTCCCGGGATCGTTCGCCGATCCGCCGGCCGCCGTAACTTTAATTAAACGATGCCGGCCAATTCCCGCTTCGAGCTGAACCACTGACCAATCCGGATCCTCGCTGATCCGACGTCTTTCTGCCGTGTACTGAACTTGACAAGATTTTTGCTTCCTGAAGCATGTATGCCGCAAAACTCGACTTTTCTTGTATTATTTAAGGGACAAAAGTGTTATACTGATGAATGAGGAGAATTATTTGTCTTATTCGGGTTGTCCTATTCTAATATCAGTCACTCCGAGTCGATTCGGTTGAAACCTCTTATTCCCTCACATCCTACAATTGATCGCCTTCACTCTCGATCAATCCACCGCAAAAGTACAAATAGTCCAATCGTTACGATATCAATTAAAGTGACCGCTACCGGCCAAATACAAAAATTACCCAAATTCAACGATTAATCCCAATCCCAAACGATCCACCTACGCGCTCGCTCGCCGTATAACCAAACTACTCGTACCACCGCAAAGAAGAATCAACTCCATTAGCCCAACTGCGATCAACCGACCTACAAGCCGCTAAATCGAACTCACTCACCCAGATCGAACTCTTAATTTCACTCACTCTCAATCGTTCCAGTCCGAGCCTGCCAGCCGTACGCATCCTGCAATTAATCTCATTCGCTCTCTCGATCGATCCAGGGACAATCTCGCCCGGACAAACTGCTTTACAAACGCTTTGTCTTCGACTCAGCGACAGGCTCGATGTCCCAATTCCTCTCCGAAGTCCTCCTCCCCCCCCACTTCTCTCTCTCTCTTTCTCTCTCTCTCTCTCTCTCTCTCTCTCTGTCCACCCGCAATTTTCGTCTGGTACAGCGAGTGCCTCCTCGACAGGACAGCTGCACGTGCCACGCCGTGAAAGTGTCGGCGTTTTTCGCGACACCGTGAAGGAGAAATCGGAATCGAAACTACCGACAAAGCTTTCCTCCCCTCCCGTGCCTTTAGTCGCGCGCGCGCCTCTTCTCCCTCCCCGCCGCTCCCGCTGCTTCCCCCCACTCCGCGGGACGCACCGCTTGCGTGCCAAACCGACTCGCGGAACGTTCGACGCTCGCGCGCTCCGCAACGTAATCGACTCGTAATCGCTTCGTAATTCGCATCGCTTTCACGAGATGCAACCTGACTTCAAATCGGCACGCTCTGCCCGCTGGTAGGTGATCCCTGACGGTAGGTTTAGGTGCAGGGGCGGTTCGCAGGCTTGAGACTGAACGGATGGTTAGAATGGTGTACTTGTGCTTGATTTGGATTGGGCTGCGAATGGGTAGCGTGTCTTTTAAGCGGTAGTAAGGAGTTGTACAGAAAATTCACGGCATATGGATCAAGGGTGCCGGAACGAAACGATTTTTTGGAACACACTGTCATCTCCTTTTCTGTACCTATTGTCTTCATAGACCCTTGATCCATACGCCATTGAATTTCTGTATGATTAGCTCAGGATCATTAAATTTCTTATTGTTTACTTAACCGTTCGGCGTTTAACTCGTATCTACAGGCTTGGGAGTATCGAAAGACCAAAAACTGTGGTCCTATACTCGCTATCAGGATCATTAAATTTCTTATACTTTTAAATGTATTGTGTATTGTATGGATATATTGTAGATGTATTATATGAACTGTTATACCGTTGTGTACCTAGTGTTTCAACATTTAAGATGTAAGTTAGTCAGAATGTTTGTCCGTAAAAGTGTGCTAAAAGATGAAGGTTGGTGTTAGCATCAGAAAACGAAAATCTTTGGATTAATCCATGCTTCTGCTTAATAATACAGGACCAAAGCAAAAATAGTAAAAGCAGCATTCGAAGAACAATTGCAAATATGACCGACACAGAGTAATTTTGAAAAATACACATGTATCGAACCTGAATATAATTAACAATTACAACAAGACCGTCCTACAAGACGTATAAATCTTCATTACTATCAATCTTAATCTTATTTACTATCAATCGCATGCGACTGACACGGTAGTCAATGATTCACTTATCCGTGCGTAAAGTTTTGATTTCATCTGAAAACTTGCAACCGAAGACTGCTCTCAACGTCAAACACTTTATTGCACATAATGCGCGTAATTGTCATCTGTCACCTTAGATAACAAGGCGTTACTGTCACACGTTCAATTTTCTGTCTACGCCGCGATTTACGAACTCTGCTGTACGTTCGTACTTTAATACTGACATAAACGAGCCTCTCAGCTGTAAACTCGTGTCAGGTCGGAAAGTCCGTCTCCTACCGACGCCTCGTAAAACTTTTACATCAAAGTGATAAAAAGCCGAAGTGCAAAATAATAACGCGTAATCGACAATTGCTGAAACAAATGAAAGAAGTCCATTACCATATGAGTATTGAAATAATACGATGCGCATCGTTCGGTACATATGTACTTAAATCATATTCGTCCTTGCGAGCTTACCCTATTTCTGACAAAGATGAACTTCACATTTCACTCGACAAACGTAAAAAATCGAATCTTATCCCATTATGTACAGAGATATACTTAACGACCGTTACGAGTATTATCAAAGGTGTATCCTCGGCCGAGGAATTTGATTTTTCTTTGAAAAATTGAAACTTTGACTTATCCCATTATCCTCGAAAATCCCATTTTTGAGGCACATTTTCAAATTGTTCTTTTTTTAACGACTGCAATTTTTCAATATAAGTACAGTTAACTTAGTTTTCTTTTTATCTTTGAAGTACGGTGGGTAATGGGTTAATAGAGCATATCGCGCCGTATCGAAATAAACGACTGCGCTTCGGACGCGTGTCACGCGTCCTTAATTAAATCTCCCGCCAACGGAGCGCGTCCCGTCCCTGATACGCTTATCGGAGCCCGGTTCAAAATTTACCGACGCGCGGTCCTTAATTTATTCGAGCCCCGCAGCTCGCAGCTTCGGCATCGCGGTCTCGACGGTCAGAGTCGTTGAGTTTCTCCCGCGCGGTTCGCTCTTAATCGGTCCGAAAAGTCGTCCAGCAGGATCCCACCGGTGGCGGTGGCACGAAACGATCTAGATCGAAGTGTCGCGGGGCTCGCGGCGCGCGGCCTGCCTTATCGAATATTTTCCACCGTAAATCCTCGCCCCCTTTCCGAGAACGGCAGCGCGTCTTTATTCCGGCCCGGCAAAGTTTCACTTGTACCTCATGTTAATTACATGAAACATTGTCGGGCGCTGGGCACGAGTCACTGTCGCACGCTCGTAACGTAGATCAGGATGTCGCGAACCTTCTCTTCTCTTCTCTTCCCTTCTCTCTTCTTGTATCTTCTTGTCTCTTCTTGTCCATGCTCTTCTTTCCCCTTCTCGACTCTTCCGCTCCTCGTTCGTTCTCTTCTGGTCTGCTCTCCTCTCTTCTTGCGTCCGGCCGCCTGGCCGAAAATGTTTCCTCGACGGCCACTCTCGAAATGGGTCGTTTCTTTCCGGGCGGCTTCGCTTCTTTATGGCCTGTCGTTTCCACGGCACTGACGTGTCCACGGCTTCATTTTTTTATCGCCCGCGAGATTTGCCGAGGCGTGGCCTCCGATCGGGTGTACGTAAGGGCGTTAGTTTGGATCTCGTCGCTTGCTGTTGGATTTTTGGAAAGTGGTTCTGAGGGATTCGCAGTTTGCATTACAAAGATTTTTAATAGTGTAATTCTCTTTTATCTAGTATAAAATAAAAGAGCTCATCTTTTGGCTTTTTCTTATCATCTTTTTTACTGTGTTCGAAAACTGTACCCTAACAATTCATATTACCTAACCCTTATTCCTTGTCCCTTCATAATTTTTTCTTTCACTTCGTTCACTCTTTAAACGCGCATAATAGGCAAACTCCCGAATAATTTCTTTGAAAATTTAAAATCTAGGAAGCAACATAAGTCAATTACAACGAATCGCGTGAAGATATCAATGGATTAAATCTAGATTTATAAAAATGAACCGTACGCGTGCACAGCTCCATTATACTTATTGTTAGTTACTGTTCAGTTCAACGACCGTATCGACCCTTAACTATTTTAACGGAATATAAGTACGTCCCGCGCAACTTTCAACCAAAAATCATCTTAAACGAAAAATCCACCCAAAATCTGCCGCAGATACATCTACAACACAGTGCACACATTATCACACATGCCTAACCCCATTAAAAGAGTCAACGGAACCCAATGGAAATCCCGACACAGCAACCTGAATAATACCTCTCATCCCATGATCATCTCCCAGGCTGCCAACCTTTCCATTCGAGTTACTCGTTACGGATTCGTACGCAAAGTAGACCCAGACTCGATCTGCGGACATCGAGGAGTCGCGGACGAGCAGGTAGGAATAAAAGAAAGCTCTGGCAATAAAGGCGTTCCGCGGAATCCAGGTAGCCCGACGCGGATGACGGTATTAAAAGACGCGGACCAGTCGAAACGAGTCGTATCGACGCTTAATTATTTCTTTTTCTCTCGCCCACCATGCATATATGTATACCGTCGTTTCCCTTTTCTTTCGCTCTACCAGCCTTCTCGAATATCTGTCTTTCTCTTGGCGTATCAAACCTTTTTTTGCTTCTCTGTCTCCGTCCTTCTTTCTCTCTTTCTCTCTCTCTCTCTCTCTCTCTCTCTCTTTGTTCCTTCACCTTCCGTACTGTCTCTCTCCTATCTTCACCGGCACTGAGACCGTCTCTCTCGAGTCTGCCGAGTCTGCCTCGATTGCTTCTCCTTTTGGCAGCCTAATGTTCTCCGGAGGATCGGATAAATCAGTACTGGGACCTTGGCAAAAAGTCGCGAGCCGTTTCATGGGAACGTAGCGACCCCTTCGACAAATAAGGGTCCACATTTCGAAGACGGATCAATCGCCTAGTATGGAGAAGGACTCCCGCGCGGTATTGCGTCGACGTGAATAATCGTTTTACTTGAGTTTGACTTTTTTTTACGTTTTACTTCACCTCGATCGATTCCCGAGGACTGAAATCTTCCCCGAATTATTGCGGATGAATCCGGTGTGCCGATGCGATTTGCATATTTGGAAACGGCGAACCGAGCTAGATATTCCATATACGTGTTACGTAATTTGTATAAATGTAATTTATTTAGTAATTATTTTTAATTGCCGGTTAATTTGATAAATAATCTCTAATAAATTCTCCCAGTGCTCGAGACTAATTCTATCGTACTTTCGACGGAAGATCATATAATTCCGTAACTAATAGACTGACAACATCAATTTTAAATGAAATCCTTCATTTATATACAATCATATCTAAATGCAGTTATAGACGATCACCGAATTATTCACATTTACAGTAACATATGCACTTATGGCTCAGAGTGCAGTTAGAAATTCAGTTTTGGTCCTTCCAATTTTGTGGTGGAAATCCGTGGTGGCAAACAATTTTTCGTTTACATTCCGAATATGGTTTATGGTCAGTACTGATACAATCTTCAAAGTCTTAGACTCTCCGGTACTGACTCTCGTTAGTAAAGTACGTGAATTACAGATTGGCTTCGCTCTTGATTACATGAGTTTTCCAGTTTTCCGGATGTTGTCGAATTCGAATTCTACGGACAGTTCGGATGAGTCGTTCGTCAATCGACGTTTCGTCGGCGGAAAAGAGGGAAAAAAGCCGGCATGTGCCGGTGCCCTCGAGAGCCGTAAATGGCGTACAGCTGCGTCAAGACAAATATGCGTGCGGCGTGTACAAAGAGCGGAGAAAGAGAGAGAGAGAGAGAGAGAGAGAGAGAGAGAGAGAGAGAACGGAAAGACGAAACGTGAGAGAACGACGGAGAAAGACGACTCATCCTGATCAGATATTTCAGTTTCTCGATCAGTCGAAGTTCTCCCAAAGAATGAATCAGTAGATCTCTAGAGATGGTATTGTCGATCGATTACTTCAAACGTAGCCTGTTTCACAGTTATACATATTATTATACATACTATTATAAATCGGTCCATATTTTTGATAAACGTTGTGTTTGAAAATCGTATGTGTATTGCATTGTATTGTACATACTTTGCATTTATATTTCGATCGCATTGTATTGTACATGAATTATATTTGTATTCATTTCTCGATTCCCTTACGAATTTCCGTTACCGTCTTATACATATAGGTAGGTACATAGGTACTATCTTAACTGTCATATGTATGTATTCTTGATTTTTCCCTTACGGATTATGATTCCCCTAATCTAATTCACATTCGTCCTTATCCAAACTTATCCTACCTTACCCTACTCTTAATCTAATCCCTCTCTCTCCCTCTCTCGCAATAGAGTTTTGTTCCCTACGCATAAACAAAAAAGTTAGGCAGCTTTCGACAATTTCTCTCCAATACGCCGGCCAAAATGCAGACGGCAGCGTCCGACAAACGGGATCGGAATCAGTGCCCAATCTTGCCCGAATCGCCCTGGGTGTCAGATCTGACCCATATTCGTCCGCGAGCCGATCCGGTCGTTATTACGACTCGGACACGATAGAGAGAGAGCATCGAGGATCACTCGGACGATACTCGGCCGAATCAGAGAATGCCAGCCGCATAAACATTGGACGTCGAGCGCGTAAGGTGTTATTACGCGAGAAACGTATATTCGGGCGAGTCGATGCTCGGGTGAGAAAGTGTCCACCGAACCGGAAATTCACGATGCCGATGGGGTGAATTCGAGAGCGGCGTGCCGTACGAAGCCAAGAGACTCGCCCGAGATGCGCCGAGTGGGCAAAAAGTATTTAATTATCCGGTCGCGGCTTTCGAGATAATCGCGAGTGCGAACAGTTCGGCCGGACGGTGCAAATATGAAAATGCGGCGACTGTTTTTGCGGATCGGTGCCTTTGCCAGGCTGTTTTTGGCCGTTGAAAGTTGGGTCGAGGTGCGGATGATCAGTAATTCGGTAAAGGATGTTCTTGTGTAGGTACGTACTGTCGCGGTAACTCTATATATTGTTTCCTCATTTGATAATGATAGTACGCGGTGCGATGCATGTTAAATGTAACATTGTGCGTCTGGTATTATGTATTTAATAAAAATTGAAATGGAACAGTATGTAGATAGGTATTGTAGTTTTGCAAAATGTAGCGTTAAGATTTCTCGAGTATCAATTTCTTTATAATTCATCATTCGGTAACAATCAGCAACTATACAAACCATACAATTAATATTTTCGAAATATTAATTTCTGTACAGCACAGGCATAACATATCAATTAACAGTTATACAAATTGTACATTTAAGATTTTTAGAATATCAATTTCTTAATAATAGATCGCTAACGACATATCACTCAGCAGAACCCTTAGAAGTCAACCTTCCGCCTAGACACTAACAACTTACAGCATATTCCTACATCACTGACATTCCACATCCGCAACTAAAAAATCTCTCAAGCCAACCTCAATACATCAAAACGCCCGAAACACAGCGCCTTCCAGAGAAGCTCAATAATTCTCGACATTTCGAAACACCCCGTACATATTCGTCATTCATCGTCAACGCTCGCAATCCTGCCATCTACAACTTAGCCATCCGCAGGATCTCGATCCATCGACAAAATCGAATCCTCTCACTTCCGCCAGGCTCATTCATCCGTGGCCAGGCTAACTCGTAAGACGCTCATCCATTCATAAATCCGCTCCGTCCGGGATAGCTCGCGCATTCATAAATCTCGGCAAGGGGCGGGAAACAGTTTTTGCGAATCGCTCGCAAGGAGAAATGATTTGCCGCCGGCAGCCGCCTCCGTCGTCTGAGATATCGTTTGGCCGTAAGTATCCGGCCGGATCGTAACTTTATTCGCGATGCCCGATAAATAACGAGCGGCCCTCGTCAATCCTCGGCTCTCCTCGGCCGCGCTAGACGCTCGCCGAGCCGTCAACAGGTGCGCGCGCGCGCGCGCGCCCGGCAACGATTTCCCGCCCGATTACTCACACCGAGGAACACTCTATTACTGGCCGCGCAATATATGCCGTGCGATTCGTCGCGTCAAATGAATTTCGTCGCCGGTCGGCGATACGGACGAATTTCGTCGTCGGCAAAAGTTTCGTCGCTAACGGATTCGTATGAACGTTTTTTGGTGCGGAGGAATTTTTTACGACCAGAATTGCTCGCTGCCGTATCTTATCAATTGCTCGTGACCGGTCAATTTTATTGTCGAGAAATATTTATTGTGCCTTTGATTGGCAATTTTCGTACGAGAAGAAATTTTCTAATTGCTGTACTTTTTATGAGAATATTTGTTGCTATGAATGCTGCTGGGCTTTGGTGTAGATAAGCATTTTGGTGAGAAACGTCGCTGCTGTATCGTATAAATATTACGTATACTTATCACGAATGAGTTTTGTTACGGAGAAAAGTTCATTGCTACTGGGTTTGGATCAACGGTCTCGCTGCGGATCAATTTTTTATAAGAACAAATTTTGTCGCTTCTATATTGTATCAAGATTACTCGTCACGGACGAATTCTGTATGGAGGAAAATGGATTGCTACCGGATTTGGGTGAACATTCTTGCTGCGGGAAAATTGTATTTTAAGAACAAATTTTGTAGCTGCCGAATTTTGACGAGATTACTCGTCACGGATGAATTTCGTTGTTTCTCGATGAAGACCTGCTGCAGATCAATTGAATTCTACCGTCGAATTTAGCTACCTTCAAATTCTACCGCCATGAATCTTCATTATTTTCTCTACAATCGTCACATTCTACTGTCCAATGAAACTTTAATAATATGTTTACTCCGACAAGTTCGCAAACCCCATTATGGAAAACAGTTCGCAAGAAACTGTATCAAATTCAAGAGTGACACATCTGAGACTACAGTTTGCATTACACGGCTGTCAGATTACTCCGGTGAAAATGTTCGGCGCGTGAGACACGCTTGCGAATTCGCCGGCGAGCTCGAACGTGTAATTTTTTGTCCCGACATCGTCCAGCATCCGAACGAATAGTGTATCGCGACCTTAAAGCTTGCAACCGTGCGCACTTTCCGACCAGTTTCTGCCCGATGATTGTGCAATCACGTTTCCGGGTCAGATGCGCAGCATGATTGCCGGTGTCCGAATACAGCTCACTTTAATTCGTGACTGTCGCCCAGTTCGTGCACCGAAACACTATTGCGATTATGGACTGCTCTCGATGTTTGAGATGCTCTCTTCCTTTTTGCTTTCGAGTCTGCAGGTCAATCAAATCACAATTGGATAATGTTACGGACGTCAAATCGCGGTATCTCTTCTATTTTCTCAATAATGCTTCGATGTCTATAGCAGTTTTTCAGTCTACGACATTTGACGACTTTTGCGATTGCGTCAGTTTTCTTTAGTGACGAATTCGCACTCTTCATTTTCCTCCACTTTTCAGCATTGATATTTTTCAGATTGGACACTTTTCTGCGTTGATACTGTCCAACATTAACGCTTTTCTGCATTCATACATTTCAGCATCGACACTCTTCTGCATTGATACTGTCCAGAATTAACACTTTTCTGCATTGATACATTTCAGCATTGACACTTTATAGCACCGATACTTTCCAACATCGGCACTTCTTATTGAGCCTTCGATACGCATTGAATTCTTAACTGACGGCTGATACTCACACATTACCCCGTTAAAAAGTGCGACTGAAAACAAAGTTTATATTCAATGCCCGTATTTTACATGAATCTAGTCACATTTACTTCAACCACTCAAGCACATTTGTGCATTAGACGATTCTTTTAACAACAATCAATTATTACTATGATTATCTGCGATTCAAGATATTTTTTAGACTTTAAAGCTCAAGGCTCTGTTTCATTTAACGAGAAATTCATTTAATGCGTATTTCAATGCATGAAAAATCTCAAACCTTCTCCTGCACCCAAAGGAACAATAATCGTAAACACACACATATTTTACATGCATCTGCCGCTCTCAATTTGATCATTCCTTACCCAAAACTTAATCACCGAACAGCACTTCGATGCGTTACTCAATTCCGACTGTAAATTCGACGCGTCGCTCGTACGTTCCGATTCTGTTTTAACGACGCCGATGAAATATTCGACTCACACTGTAGCTTCCCGTTCGACGAATCGAGCCGGCTCATTTCGGCGCGGCGACAATTTATTATTCGCGAACGCTTTCTTTATTAGCGAAAGGCGCGGGAAAATAATTGACCGGCCGCTTTTCGCTCGGCATGGATGGAAACTGGATTGGATCTTGTCTGTTGTCCGAACTGGCTATTCTTCATCCCAGATAGTGATGGGATCAAGTTCATTACAAGCAAAGTTTCCGCTCGCTCACGAATGTTGATCTTGACTCAAATATGGTACCCAAAATATCAACAGTTATACTCTATTTTACGAACAGTGACAGCTGGAGGCTTTCCACAAAATGAAAAACGAATTGATGCGTAAGCATTGCTTTGACAGATATTGTTTATCGAAGCAAAGTATTACAAGAGAACAAAACATTCAATGAAAGTAAGCATTTTACAAAGAAAACATTCGAAATTGGAAGTGGGCTGTATTATATTTCGATTTTCGATTTTGTAACCAAACTCAAATGTGATCTATCATTAAGATAACGTAACTCTTACACACGTAAGCTGAAGGTTTTTTTTCATAACATTGTAAACCTTACCACATCATCATACTTTCCCAATATTTTTATTTTAGAATCTAAAATTAACGTGTACAACCTTAACACCTTCTGGCACTAATATGTTTTATAAACAATAACCGTGCTACCTAAATTGGACCATAATCATTGTAGTCACCTTGGATCGATGACTGCAGATTGAACTTGATCCCATCGCTAATCTTCCTGTATTTCAAACTTCCGCCGATGGTTTCGTTTCGGCCACTTTCACCGGCCGGCTTATCGACCGAATAAAATGTCGGACCCGGTAGTGATTTGCGATCCCTCGACTTTCGTCGCTGATTCGAATTTGCAAATTGTAGAAAGTTTTAATTGTACGGTATCGCCGGAACCTTAATAACGCGTCGATGCTGGACAAGTTTAATAAGACTTTACGGGGACCAGGTGAGTCTTTCGAAGTTTCCTGGCCAGGAAGTGTTTATGGATAGCTGAGCAGTATTTACCTTCTTTTTTCCTTTACTTCTTTTTGCTCAGTTTCGTTTTCTGAGCGTACGAAGAATTACGATGAAAGTTGGAGTGGAGGCGTCAAAGTTTGGTTTGACGTTCGTTGTTATTTTTGGATAGGTTCGCTCGTCATTTAATGAAAATTGTCAGTTTTATAGTATGACGAGTATTGGGTAAGATAATGTTGGATTGCATGTTTGTATCTATGGATTAATGATAGTTGGGACATTGTGCTGTTGACAATAAGAAATCTATAGCGTCGTATTATATTTTGTATTTGTATTTATTTCACGATTTACGCGTTTCCGTTATAATTCCTATACATATCATACAGAGTCGATTTGTACTACTTTGAAATATGCATTTTCAATTTTCTTTCGCGTATTTAGCTAATAATTTAAACAGCAAAAATTTGTATTTACCTGTAGTTGAATTCATAGATCAATGATACAAAATAACATTTTCTTGACTAACATTAAATTCCAAAAGGAAAATATTTGAACAGTAACAAAAGCTCTTCAAGAAATGTCCATTATCTATATTTGAAAACCGTAAATACTTTTTTGCCAGCCCAGTGCAAATAAACTAGAAATGACAAAAGCTCAGAATATTACTTCATACCTATTGTTACATTTCGCATTCTCATCTGAAAAACAAAAGAGCAAACATGGTTTCTTAAACATTGTCAACAAAATTACTAAACAGTGTCCGATATATGGATCGTTTATTCTGAAAGTGCTGTAAGTCCATATTTGAAAAAAATATGAGATATCATATAATTTATGATTAACGTGGTGTAAACGGTTTATTTATGTGATAATTAATTTTGCTTTTAAATTAACTTACACCGCTTTCAAAATAAACGATCCGTATCTCAGATTCTAATCCACATATCCATAACAAAAACGAAATATTTCCCAAGCTTAACAATTCGATACCAAACTCCCACCTTCAAGCGCATTAACATTCCCCTTCGCGCTCAACCTCTATCCTCATAAAAATAAAACGACCCAACTTCACGGACATAGACTTAACGTCCCGACATCATTCGATTCCATTACGACCGAATAATCGACCGGGCCTGAGAACGTTCTAAGGACATAGACGGTAAGCGACTCGAGTGCATTTCCACGATGTACGACGC
Source organism: Anoplius nigerrimus (assembly GCA_914767735.1). Lineage (NCBI taxonomy): Eukaryota > Metazoa > Arthropoda > Insecta > Hymenoptera > Pompilidae > Anoplius > Anoplius nigerrimus. The sequence goes on from OU612090.1 coordinate 12,370,626, forward strand.
GATAACGAAGAGACGATCGGCGTCGTGCATTAAGACGTCGTTAACGATTCGTGCTGGGCTAATCAGCCGCGAAACCGGAAGTCATCCGTGGCGGACTAACGACGGAACAAAGCGCAGGTGCAGTGCGCGGAGGGTGACAAGTTCGATTTCTCTTGCCGCCGGTGACACGTGCGTGAGAAAATACACGCACGTTACGGGAGCCTCTTGTCACGGGCGTGTACTTTAACCCCGATGCGCGGGAATTTAGAATGCGCGGAGTCTCATGCTGCGGGACGCGGAGAATTAATTCGACTCGACGATGGCAGGCGCATAACTTTCGATTCGTCCACCTTGCGACTAAGTTGTTAACTTCATGATAAACAAATGATTTTGTATTCGGTACTGAGATACATAATTTAAACACATAAACATGGTGCAATATAGTCAAAATCATTATAATTATACATACTTACTATTTAATAATTATTCTTTTTCAGTTTTAAATATTGGTCTATATATGTATGTATATACCTACTTAGTAACATTTTGAATGTTGTGTAAGTATTAAATAATGATTAATGAATGAATATGTTGTTACATTATATTTTTTAAGCAAATGATTATATATCAGTTTGAGATTATATATCATATTCAAAGTTTCAGTCACCTTCTTCCAACCCATCCCAGTAATCTACCGAAGCAAATAAAAAATTGTTTTAGATACTCAAAAATGTCTGACCCCCAAGATCCCACAGTACCACAGTTTCAGGCACCTTCTCCCAAAACAATGAACTAAAAGAAAAATACTCATAAAAATGTCTGACCCAGCACGCGCAGTCGCACGCGACGTTTAACGAAATTAGCCGACTCGACGCTCGTCGGACACGGTTCTTGTGCCTCACGGTCATCCCTTCCTGCCGCTTCGCACGGACGCCGAGTCAGAGCTGACCATTAGCCAGGCAAGGGTCAATGGCGCGACTCGCTTGGCGAACCCTTACGGGCAAGGAACGCCATTTAACAGGAGGCACCTGTAACATTGGCCAACGGTGCCAAACACGTGCGCGCTTAGGCAGGTCAGGTACCTGTTCGTCAGGCGGAGGCCGAGAAAACGGTCTATTAGTTACGTGTCCGGCGCCATGAAGGAGCACGTGTTCCTGTCGGCGAGCTGACGCGGAGCGAGAGACACGTGCATTCCGACCGTTTAGCGTCCGGACAAATGCTGATACTTCCCGTGCCGCCATTTTTGCCCCCGGGCGCTCGGTATACGGTGCGATTATTTACTCTGCTAACGAGAGTCTTTCGGCGGCACTTCGAGGCAGGGATCGAGAGGGCATCCTTGATGGCGATGTCGGGGGAGGATGATGGGGTGCGATCTATTGGGTTGGCAACTAATTGATTGCGGATTTTGTATATAAATAGTTCTCACTTCCCAAAATCTTCCCTCTCACTTTACAGTTCCCACTCTCTCACACCGTACATAACAATACACACATCCCAAAACATATACATTCCACATTATGTTCCACTACCCCATAATCCGAACGATCGCTCAACAGACCCAATCGATCCCGCATCGGGTCCGACCGTGGATTTCAATTAGAGGCCGAATTATTCCCGCCGATGAGGAATAAAGTACAAGCTCGCGGAACATGAGTCTTCGCGGCGGAAATGGCCGGATAATATCTGTACGATCTCTCGGCCCATTGGACATGCCTGAATATGTATACGAGCCCGATCGCCATAAAGAATACATCCGACAACGATCTATTTAATTACATGCAAGCTTTCGCAGGTGTACCTCCGACCGCGCCTTTACCTCCCCAACCCCTCCCCTCCTCCCCGCCCCCACCGGCCGCCCACCGTCCCACCCCTCCCCACTCCCCCACCGCCCGCTCATTAAAAGCTGCGAGTCGACGTACGGACGTTGGGGAATCGTTCTTGAAAGAAATGCTGAAGTCGTTCGACCGTGTGAACCGATCGAGCGAGACCATCGCATAGAACCGGTAGATCATTCAAATCGGCCCGCATTAGGCATTTAGCCGGAAGCGGGCCACATGTGGGAAACGGAAGAGTGTCTTGCAAGGCGTGCGAACGGTGCATAGAGGTGTTGGCAGTTCGAAGGAATAAGGAGAAAGAAAACGTATTTGCCCTTATCGATGTTCTAATTATTAACGTTTAAATATTGTAAATGTAATTTGAACAGTTTCTAGATATGTGTAACACTGATATTATACTTCCGACGACAATTAAGAAATGCACTGAGAATGCCTTCCTACAGGGCGTTCCGCTTTAAGTACTTTAAGTACGTTCTTACAGTATTTAAATGGAGTATAATGAGGAATGGCAGCGTTACCGAATTGTAAGGACAGTGTTGCAAAATGCGGGAATGTGGGCTGTGACGAAAACAAAGAGGAAGACGGAAATTACGGTAGGATGGCGCATAAAACAGAGAGCAGGAAAGATGGCGAGACAATGAGATAGAATAACAGATGGCGGACCCGATAAGTATAAGCATTAAAACAATTCTTGAAGATACAGTACTTAAACGCAACAGCTGTCAACAGCAGTAAGGTTTGGCATATAATATTGTTAAGTAAGTGTCGGTTGAGAATGTACGTAAAGTATGTAAAATGTATTTTTATTCAGAATTCAGTCTCCGTTTTTTAGAAAGAAGAAATGACAAAGTTAAGAAATACACATTTGCAATCCATATTCAAAAATTGAATAAAAATACGTTAAGCCATTAATGTAAGTACAAATGGTATAGAAAGTAGTATAAGAATATAGCCATAAGTCATATCTGTGATCAAATAAATACACAACAACCGACATTCCGAAATTGAAAAAAATTACGTCGTCACCAGTACAAAATGACGAATCCGTAACATCGCTGCAGAGTACATCATGGTTCAAACAATATGGTTAGTGGTACAAAAATGTAGCATTATGTCATGTGTTAAAGAAACAAAAATATGTTCAGAGTGAATATCTAAGAAAAACACAAAAACTTTCGATTCAAAATTGCACACATTGATCCTAAGACCTACAGAATTCATCGTGACTCGCGTAATATAGAAAACAGTATGACATCGATAAATCGTGCATTGAAACACGAAGATATATTCGGAGCAAGAGTCGAAATGTACAGTACGAAAGCCGAACTTCCGAAATCGAAGAAAAATATACCGCCATCGATCTACCAAATACGTAAACGGATACGACAGTACAGGTTACATCATGACTCAAGCAGTGCGGAAAGGAGTAAGAACAGATAGAGCGGAGGGCCGCGCGATGAGATAGACAGCGAAGGGGCGGGTAGGGGAGAGTGTAGAGCTGGACAAAGCGGCTGGCGGGGGGTGGGGGTGGGGGGGGGGGGGTAGGTAGAAGCAGGAGAAGGGAGAGGCCGATCGAGACTCGGCACGCGCCAAGACCATCTGTTGCATCGTTCCGCCGTTGCACCGTTGCACCGAAGACGTTGGGCCCCGTTCGCGAGGGACGCCATATGGCCCAAGCTATCCCTTTTGCCTCCCTCTATCCGGCCATCCCTGTGTCCGACCCCTCGTGCATTCGGCGCACGCGCCGACCGGGCAAAAGTGTTCCGCGCAGCATTTTTCAATCACGAGCGCGCCACTTTCGAAATTCGCACCCCTTTCCTCACCCCCGTGCGAGAGACGACTGTTGCCGGCGCGTGCACTAAGGCGTTGCCATGAATACGGAATGAGGGGTACACTGATAACTTCTCGGGGGCAACAGTCTTTTGGGCCCCCTTTGCGTGTATGGGTCTGGACGGACGATTGCGGTGGATAAGGATTTCGTAGCTTTTTTAGGTTGACTCGAGTGAATTTCTTATGGATGACGTTGAACCGAATCGAATGGATGGATATGGACTGGAAGAGATGAATCGTGGAATACAGAAGTAAATATATTATGGAATATATATATATATATATATATATACATAATACTAATATATAGTCATATATGTATATTAGTATATATTTAATTTTTATTGGTCTGAGTAGAAGCGATCAACAACCTTATCGGAGCCTACATCGACCCACATCAATACACATCAAGGAAAGAAACAAAATTAATACCTACAAACATCTACCCACATCAATATATGAACCGTTTATTTTGAAAGTGGTGCGAGTCCATTTCAAAGAATAATTAGTTATCGCATCAATAAACCGTTTACTTCACGTCAATCATAAATGACATGACATCGCATTTTTTTTAAATTCAGACTTGCACCACTTTCAAAATAAACCTACCATATATCCCACCAGAAAACTCTTGAACGTCCGAAACCTATACCACCTTACTACGTGCAAAACACCTATCCCCCCCCCCCCCCCTCCCCCACCTAATTAACTCCGACCGCAGGTCAAACATCAGCTCCTGCAGGCTTGTTGCGAGGCCGAAAAAAGATGTGTTGGCACGGCTGTCAGTCGACGTAATTATCGGCCAGGATTATCCGGCCGATAATGCTGCGGACAGTTGCGATTTATTTGCAACGGGACAAAGGCCGAGGCCCCATCGCCTGACCCATTTTGCCCGGCGACGACGACGACGACGACGACTGGGAACGGTACCGGTGCCTTTATCCGTCCTGGCAAAGAAAATTGGCACGGCAATCGTGCCTCGTTATGGCGCCCGATGAATATTCATAAATTGAAAAACGTCAGCGATCGTCGCCGACGATACGGCAGATATTAAACGGCTCGTCGATCTGCGCCGCACAGGTGGAAGCTTGCGCGCGCGCGCGCACGCGCGCAATTGGGCAGCAGCTTTTCGCGCGCGTCGACGCCGACCAGACGATTCCCAGTATTTGGCTCGGAAATCGAAAGCAGAGTCGGCGAACGCTCGAATTCGGTCACAGGGCGGCGGCGGCGGCTGTCAAGATTGTAACGGGTGCAACTTTTTTCCGTGACTTTTTAAAGATGTCGAGAGGAAGCGGAGGTAAGCTTTGCTTGCTGTTTCTCGTTTGTTAATTTTGAACGCTGAATTTACTTGAGACACGATTGGATATGCGGACCGTTTATTTTGAAAGTGATGTAAGTCGACTTAAAGAGAATCAAGTATCGCGTGAATAAAATATCTAGAAAAAAGATCTCCAATTTCTCATTTTTAAGACAAAACAGTCCAGACACAAGACCGTTAATTTTTAAATAATATAGTATTTGATATTCTTATTTATAAGATAAGTATATTTATATTATTATTAATTAAATTTAAAATGAACAGTCTTGTGCCAGAACTGGTGCCTGGATGCCGATTTTTTGGTGCCTAGTCTGTTTCGGAACTTATGGTAATCATCGCCGGATTCAATCGTAGCCAAGCTTGAAAGCAACTAAGCCTGCTTTGCGACCATTTGCTTATCATGACTTCTCGATCTCTAATATTCTATGCGCAATTCGACATCCAATCACTTGCGAATCAAGCCGGTCCGAGCAACATTCAATTCGTCCACGCTTCAAAACATATATCTCCGACCATACCCCTCCAACTCGACAAGTAAAACTGCTCGAGTTCCACTTAAGACGTTAATCACGAAAAATCGCATAAATCCCACCCAATTTCATTCCACGCACTTAACTCGACTCCCGTCCTTTAACACTCTCGTCCCCCGCGCCACTTACCGTTCATCCTCTTACAGCCAGATCGAAATGCCATTCATCATTCGCAATCAGGCCAGCCCCGCTTAGGGTCGCCCTCTAATCCCTCGAAATTGTTCGGACAAAAAAAAACGAGAGGGCAAAGAAGATCGTCGATCGAATTCCTGCTCGTGTCATAAGGTCCTAGACGAGGCCAGGTAAGCTTTGATGTCGTGATGGTGCCGGTGATCGAGAGGGTGGCGATGTAGACCCTTCTTGAGGCTGCCTTTTTGTTACCCTCTCTCTCTCTCTCTCTCTCTCTCTCTCTCTCTCTCTCTCTCTTTCGCGTTCGCTCGCACGCTTCGTTCCTTCTCTCCTACCTGGCCACGTGGCGACGCGTGCTGGCCCCGGGGGACTTTTGCGAGGGCCCATTCGGCCGACGGGCCGGCTGTCGTGTGCGTTGTCCGTGGGTTACAAACCTGCCAGAGGAGAGGAGACGGACGAACGAGCAGAGAAATGAGGATAATCCATGCTGCGTCCTCCGACACGGTGGGCTATGCGAAAGTACGTAATATACAACAATTTGTTTCTTGCTCAAGTTGTTCGATCGATGATTCAAATATAATTTGTTATTTTTTCGTGAAATTATTTAATTTCAAGCTGATATCCGTATATGCTATATGCGTTCTGCGTCAGGGAACGGATGTGGGCGAATGAGTAGAGAAATGAGGATAACTAATCCTCCATCCTCTAAGAAGGGGACACTGCAAAGGTATTGTAGATATAGAAAAATGTACTTTTTATTCTAAGCGTGTAATCGATGATTATGAACGAATTTTTTAACAAATTTATGGTGAAATTATTTAAATTCAAGTTGATATTTGTATATGTTGTACATATGTACGTTTTGCACTATGGAGAAAAGATGGACGAATAGAAGAAGAAATGAGAATTTCTCCACCACAGTGGTTATGCAAAGATGCAGCAGACAGAAATATTTTTGTTTCTTGCTTACAATGTCTAATTAATAGCTGAAAAAAAATTATTAAACATTTCGTCATGAAATTTACTAAACTTCAAGTTGGTACTTGCACACGTTTTCTATGTTTTACATTAGGAAGAGGAGACGAACAATTTCCCATCGAAATAACGGCACTCTATGCTCGCTGAACCATTATTACTATACGCTCAAGATCTCCGATTAATGATCAACATTAAATCACCTCAGTTTCTCAACCAACATATTCAATCCCAACGTACGTTATCCCGTAACTCTGTAATCGAACGGATATCTTACGTTGAGAAGGGACGGTCGAGCGAACAGAGAGAAATCATATCTAAAAACCCTCTCATCGAACCTAACACCGTGACCCGAACAAACACACCGACGCCACCCAGAGAGCCCTATCGAATGTCAGAAAAATTTAACACATTCACACGTTCTCATTTCACGATCTCCGCTGCCCAGCATCGACGATCCCGAAAAAAATCGTCGACAAAAAAAAAACGGTGCCTGGCTTCGAGTAAACGGTAAGTCGACACCGTCGAGAGTCGGTCCTCTTTCCGGCCTCGCTCTGCGAGTGTCCTGCGAGTGTCCTGTGAGTATCCTCCCGACAGCCAGTTCCCATGCGTGTGGGCCCAGGCTGGCGCGCGCGCGCGCGCGCGGGGAACTCTGGGCAAAAGTTCGGTGGGCAGCCACGTGGCTTCGTGGGTTAGATATGCCGCGATTGGCGAGGCAATATACGGGACAGATGCTTCGTCATCGATTCAACCCGTTTTCAGCTTTTCTTCTTTTTACGACACGGTCGGAGTCCTATCTCTCTCTCTCTCTCCCTCTCTCTCTCTCTCTCTCCCGGTATCTGCCTCCGACGAAGCATCCTCGTCCTTTGTCCCGCAGGGCGATGCTGGTAGAGAGGAAAGGCACGAGGATCGGAATGTCAATGTCAATTAAAGGTTCACTAATCGTCGGGCAGGTTATCGGCCAACGATTTTTGTCAATTTCGTGCGGAAACGTTGATCGAGTTAGGCTCAGCATTCATGTAAATATAAAAAATTTGTACAGCCCTTTAGTGTAAATTGAATGTGATTTGGGTATTGTATTTGATTGCTGTAACGTATCTGAAACATTTGAATTGCGGTGGGAGGGGAGGATTCCCGTAAACTGTTGCTCGTACGACGAAGAATTCTACATATGGAGGATGTTAAAGTATTGACGTACTGTTAGGTAGTTGACGACAACTGAGATTGTAAGAACGCCGTATTGTTCATGTAAATTCTAAATAATGTACTTGAGCTAATCGGAAACGTACGCAATTCACTTGATTGCTAGAATCGAAGAAACCTAAAAATTGCCTACCACTCAAACTTACCGAAAACGAATACCAATAATAGCGTATTCCGCAGTATTCAATTTCGACCTAACTCAACAATACTTGAACCAAACAGAAACGTGCACAACGCACTAGACAGTAAAAATAAATAAATAAATACGGACAATTGTCCCACACAAACGCTTACTGAAAATATACACTGATCATATTCTACAGTGTCCGTGATCTAATCAAACAGTCAGACGGATAATACCGAACTGGCCTCTGACCAATTTCAGCTTCGATGCCGTTAACGGACTGAAACACCAGAAGCGCTCAGAAATTCCACCCCTCCCCCCCCAAGATGTAACGGCAATGTAAAAAGGGCCTTGAGCAGAGTGTCGAGAACCGTTGCGAGGATAACAATGAGCCGGAAGCGTTTAACGTCTACAGTCCTTTCCAATTATCACCCGGAAAATCGGTAGGCTCGCGCGAAGTGTGAAATTCTGTTTGCCACATGGCACGCGCGTCCGTGGAGTACCTGAATGCATGGGGCCCCATGTACGAAAAAGAATAGCAGACGGCGTGCTAATGAAACATTAGCGTTATTATAAAAATACGACCTTAGAGAGAGAGAGACAGAGAGAGAGAGAGATGCAGCTTACTATTTTGCTTCACGTTAACCTTATGTTCTCTCGAAGTTCAACGATTGCCAGCTTGAAGTTTATGGTGCCAAAAATTGCCATCATACATTGTATGGAGCTAAATGTTAGATGAGGCTACATTAATTAAAGTATTTATCCATTTTGTTGATATTATATTATGTAATTTTATATGACTAAGTGTCTTTGTTGTCGAACAGTGCGAAGATTTCTCTTTCCGCTTTGTTAAGGTATAGCAATTTTACACATATGTTCACGTTCACCCTCTAATTTTCTTGTCTGAGCAGTGCTCAAATCTCGCACCTCCATTCAATTCCTGTATGGACATAAATCTCCGCATGGGATCCACGCCAGCCGTGAGACAGAGGAAAATCATTTAATTCCGGATCCGGAAGCAAGCGGGGTTCATCTTCGATGAATCAGTCGTCGAAGCATTGAACTCATAAAGTTGCAAGAGTCAACAGCGTCTTCTACATTCCAAGTACTTAAATCGAGTTCAAAAAACCGTAAAAAAAGCCCACATAACTCTCCGCTAGATCGACTGTTAATATCCGTCAAAAAGATCTCAAACAATGAAGAGCTCGAAACCAGCAAACAACGAAACAATACTCGTGAAGAAGGCACAAAGTATTTGAATCGTACAGTAAGATATGGAACAGTTCCGTTCTCATTCCAAATGCATGAGTTCCTGTCCAGAGCAGAACATTTCGTCGAGCATCGTCCACATCCGATCCGTGATGAGTCAGTCCTCGAAGCGTTCGATTCGAAAAATCGCAGGGGCCAACTGACGCCCACGCATCGATTTGGGTGGGGGTAGAGATTAGCGATTAGCAATTAACTTTGACCCTCCCGGAGTCCACTGTCTGGCCGAGCAGACAGGAAAGTTGTCTCTCTCTCTCTCTCTCTCTCTCTCTCTCTCTCTCTCTCTCTCTCTCTCTCTCTCTCTCTCTCTCTCTCTCTCTTTCTCTCTCTACATCACTCGAACTCACGGCCATTTTTCTACCTATAGCCCTCCGCCGATTTCCGCCCCTCGTGGAAACGTCATGTGGCACATTAATTGGACCGGCACGGAATGAAAGAAGATTCATCCTCGATAGAGTCGGGGGACGTGCGAAGCTCGTCGTATTGAGACACAAACAACTGCCGGGCCATTGGCGTGGGTAAAAAAAGTTCTACGGTGCGTTCCGTTCGTTCGCAGCATAATTTACCCTCTGCGTCAAGTTTTTCGATACTACGGGCAAATGCATTTTCCGATTAATTTGGATGGAAATGATATAGCTAAAGTTCTTGCTGGGTCTGTGTGTTCGAAATTTTTTGCAGGATTTTGGGTTTATAAGTTGGCAATTATTTGAATTATTTCTTACAAAAGACAGCTGCTGTAAGGGATGGAAAAATCGTCGAGTCCGTAGCGATCGTGAAAGTACATATGTTTAAAGTAACAATTTTTAATTGAACAGTCATGACGAATTATTCTGTTTAAAACATAATAACGACTAAAAATTTAATAGTAAAATGATTAGGACGGCAAAGAAGTAATTTTGTTTTTGTCGTGTGAAGTAAAACTCATATTTTTGTATAAAGAATGAACTTTATCCAACAATGTATTTTCATTTATGTTCCAAAACTTAAATGTGACCAATGTCAAATACCAAGAGGGAAATATGCTACCACTGACGGAAGCCATTTAACAAAATTACAACACCAATTGTGCTTTAAAGCCGCATATACTTTCTTCCCGACCCAATATTTCAAAAATTATCTCCCAGCAAAGTACGCTTATTTTGAAGTGTAAGCTACCTGTAGGAAAATTGAAATTTAACACGAACAGAAATGAAACATTGCACATACTTTATATCGACAGCAAGATTTGTATTAGCTAATAAGCAGCGAGCCTTGCTCGAAAAAGCAAAGAGCCGCAAGAACAAGAAGATTAATCTGTCCTTACCCAATCTATTTGTTTTGAGAAACAATTTCATTGATACAGGACAGCTGGCCCGAACGGCAACAAAGAGCTAAATTCAACTGCGCGCTAATTTATACACTCCGCACGCTTCCAGGACAATTTTTCACTGACCTGCCGTACAAGGACCCACCGACAAAAAAAAAATCCACGATGGAAGCCATCTGCATGTCCTAACACGTTTCGCACAGTCACTTGCTTCGCATTCACAATTAGAGTCCGCAATTAACGTCGGGGCCTCTGTTCAAGTATGCCGCTCTCATTCTTATGAACGTTCGTGCTCATAAACCTGCTACACACTCCCAGAAGGTCCCATTCGTTACATGTACACCTCATACGTACACTCACCTAAATAGAATTCTTCTCATATGAATGCAACCGTGAACAAACATCGTTAAAAAGAGATGTTGAAGTATTTGGCCAGAGAAATTGAATGTATTCGATGAGAATACCTTTTAGTACATAGTAGGAAGTCGTAAAAAATGTTGTACTCTAATTTACTAGTTGTGTTAATACTAGAACTATCGACGATTGCTATTCATATTTTCACTTGCCGGAATGGTAGAAATCAGTGTCTTTGAACTTACAGAATGGAAAAGATTAATTACTTGAGCCGCTAATTTTGAAAGTGGCCTAACTTCATTATCGGTAAAAAAAAAAGGCATATTCTTCACTTGATAAATGGCATTATTTGAATAGAAATTGTAAATTTAACTCTCTTAGATACATTTAAGGAGTGTGATATATTGGTGTCCTATGCGTATATTTTAAAATTCATTGAAACGCAAACTCTTCAATATCTCAATTTAAACCGAAATGGGGTCACTTTCAAAATAAACGGGTCACTTATCTATCTTAATGGGTGTTACAGAATGTTTAAAAAGATAATAGTTGAAATGAAAAAAGTCATTCGATAGACACGTAACTTTGACTGGTCAAATAGTTCTGGTATTAAAAAAGCGGTAGGAAAAGAATATTGTGCAACTTGTCTCCGGATATATTATATACACGGTGTAGGGACGGAAGAGTTACCAAGTTCAAATTCCGGATTCCGACGGTGGACAGAAAGTGGTTCGCAAAACGTGAATTACCCCTGTTATTCTCGGTCTCTATGTGTTTTGCGATGCGGCCGTTGTCGCTGTGACAAATTAAAATGGGAGGGAGGGACAGGTGGTGGCTTCCAACGTTCACGATACGTTTGTGTTGGTAGTGCCAGTTTTCTGGTTGAGAGAGAGAAAGAGAGAACCAGAAGGAGACGCAAGAGACAAATTGCTCGGCATGGCTCTACAGATTGTAACATAGTTACTGTCAATGTAAGTCATTGAAGTATGCTCAGTCTGATAATTATTAAAAGGATCATTTATTTTTAAAACGGTGTAAGTCCGTTTAAAAAGCGAAATATCACGTAAATAAAAAGTTTGCACTAAATTAATCACAACTTATCTGGCATAATTTGTATTAAGTGGACTCACACCGCTTCCAGATTAAACGGTCTAAATATCAACAACGAAAAGTGGAAGTAGGAAAACAGTGAATTGTCAAATTGGCGTGCAGCACTAACTGTAAAATGTGATATTGATTTACGGGTGATAGTCGGTGACTTTTCGTATTATCTTATTAGTTTGTCAATTTTGATATTGCCACTAAGGAAGGAAGGAGAAGACGGCGAAATCAGATATTACTGAATGTAAAATTTGTAAAGAGTAAAATAGTCAGAAAGCGAAGGAAAGAACATTTGATCATAACAAAAATCTACTATATATTTATACTATCTTGTTTCGTACACGTCGAGAATAAGAAACTAAAAACCAGATAATTTAAAAAAAAAAAAACAAGAGCGTAGAAAATCAAAAGGAAAGAACACATCAAAACAGAATGATTGCGAGAAGGAAATTGAATTATAAATCTGACCATAAGTATCCTTAGTACACCTTACACCTGACGCACGAAGCAAACATCCCATACCGACGAGTACACGTGTATGATTATCTTAACGTCTGTCTACGACTCTCAGAATGTAAATAAGCGAAAAGTGAACGAACACGTGAGATTCGCACTACATAAAGGTACGAGATGCGAACTCGAACGCCGGACATAACAGTCGGCCAGTTCTCGCGTTTCACACGAAATGCCCAGAAAAATTGAAAAGCATCGAAGTCACGAGCCAACGAGCATTTACCGACTCGGCCGCGATGCGGGTATTTTGCATTTATGTCAACGGCAAACGAAAAATGTTTCGGGTCCTCGGCTAATCTTCATCTTGTCCGGCATGTTCCCCCGCCATAATCGAATTGGTTTGCGCACCTTGTCCCGTTTTATTACACGGATTAAATTACGATTTCTATGCTAATTCCGCCGTCTGCCACGCTACGCGACGAGCGGTAGGTTGAATAGATGTACAGGGTGGGCCATAATTCGCATTATGCGTACGAAGATTCCGCTGGCAGCGGCAAGCGTTGTTTACATTATCGTTGACGACCTCGAGTGTAACGTCTGAACGTGAATTATGCCTTTCGAGGTCGAAAATGCATTGACAATTGTCTACTCTAACTTTGAGATGATAAAACATTCTTGAACTGCCTAATATTTTTTTTAAGATTTTTGAGCTCATTGAAACTGCTACGTTCTACATAATGGCAAAAATGAAACATTTGCCAATCGCTAAAATGTTTGAAAATCAATAGTTCGATCGGAGTCCTAATGCAAACAGTGGTACTGTTATATTTGCACGAATAGCAAAACTGGCGTTCACGTTCGAAGCCATTTCCGTATGCTGTTACCTAATGAAATTGACAATAAACGTGTTTTAATCAAAATGTTTCTCAATGACTTCGGCATAGGAATGTTTGCCGGTATCATTACATAACGAATCTTGAATTCACGAAAGTTCAATGAATCTACGTTCTAAGATCATCCACCCTGAAAATCGAAACTAAATATTTGCTGTCTCTAACCTCCGCCTGCTTACTTAGGGACACTGTTTTTTATCGCAACACCAAGATGGCATGCTTTGTTATGAAGCGCCACTATTTTTGGTCGTCACGAGCTCTGTTATTTTTAAATAAAATATTACCGAGCATCCTGACACGCGCATTATCGCAATCTGCTAACGAGAATTTGTGTGCTCAGACATAGTTTGCTCAGCCATATGTATGGTTATTAGAGCCTCGTTAGCACAGAACAAAGGAATTGGAACATAGAGCCGTCCAGTGGAATCTTGACATTTCATTGTTACGATCTGAAAGACAAAGTCGTAATTCAGAGGTCAAATAATGGCCGCGTCGTTCGTAACACGAATTTCATATCAAATGGAAATGTACTGTTTGATGATCGCGCGATGTTATTATGTCACCATAAATCCTTTCCTATCGATCATCGCAAACTTGTCAAATTCCTAACATTTCTGCCAATGTTGCCACTTCACTGATTTCGGGGCGGGTCGAACAGAGCTGCGTAGAAAATAGCTAAAACTGTTTCAAACGTACTGTTACTTGCGAAATCATTACGTTTTGAATTTATATGACCGGTGTCAGTATATAAACATAGTTCTTAAATGTACAGGGTGGCCATTCAAAGACAGGTTGAATAATCGATGACGAAACGAAACAGAAAATCGCAATTTTTACTTCCGCTGAACATCTACACGATGCACAATCTACAAAACGACAAAATGAAAAAGACTGACAGCAAATAAGCTACAACACTCTTCACTTCAGTTCTCGAGTGGCCAATCTACAGGAAACAAATCCGAAATTATTTTAAACCATCAAAATTACTTGCTACACCACTCTCCTTTGAAAGGCAAAGGGTCATAAATACATACTTTCCTGTTTCTCAAACCTCGAACTACTCTCCGAAGTACCTCAAACTCTACTAATTTAATGCGCTCGCACTTGTAATAATAATAAAAATACGTTTCCGTATCGACAGCAAACAAAATTGACAAAAGTATACGAATCATCTAACATTACGAACCACCGAACATTCGAACATTCGAACATTCAAGCATCGCCATTTTTATTCTGTACATCGTTCATTGTTACGAACCTTCGGCGACGGAAAGAAAAAACGACGAGATTGAGTGAACGAACGGATTGCCGAAAGACAAACGGTCGTCGAGTCGGTGGCGATTTTATCGTGGAAGCCTGAACAAAAAAGCCGGTGGGAAACGAGGCAATCGTCGTATCGTAGGTGGAGAGAAGATTCACCGATTCGATGCCAGCGGCGAAGTGAATCACCCCCCGGGATTTGGCCGGTGCTTAGCACCGCTCGGCAAGGTCAACCGAAGGGCAACGGCGGCCAAATGGACAAATAACAGATATGCGCCACCGTATGAATACGTAATTCGAACGTAACGAAGCGTATAGTGCTTCCGTGCGCGTGGAACAACGATTTTTTGGGAATTGCATAGTGTTACAGATGTGTGAAGTGCTTATATTGATTTAAAAAAAAAAATAGAATTGATCAAGGAGTTTTTAATTAAAACTCTCGGAGTAGATAGTTCATGCTTGCGGACAGAAAACAAAATTACACCAAAAAAATCACACATGCAAATAGAACTCATCGGCCAAAAACGTACACAATCTCCTCAAAAATCGTACCGGCCCCGAATGAAATGGATAGTAAAAGAAGGAGACAGTCAGATAGAGAAAGAAGCAGAGTGAGAGAGTGAGAGAGAGAGAGAGAGAGAGAGAGAGAGAGAGAGAGAGAGAGAGAGAGAGAGAGAAGGATCAGCAGTGCGTGACTCCCTCGACGGGTCAAGTACCGGAAGTAGGCACCGAAAGGGCCTCGAAAAGCGATGGGTCGTGTGGATGCACAACAAATTAACCACCGAGGCTGCTGCAGGGCCGAAAGCCGTCGATATTGCTCGCAGCTCATCCCTACGAGCCCTCCTCGTGTGCCTTTCCTCGTGTGCCTTCCTCGTCCTCGTCGCCATATGTCGTGCAGGTGAAGGCAGTCTGTGCCCAGGCTCGGACGTCCTCCTCCTCGGCCAGGTAAACGTACGTCGACACCAGAAGCGCTTTCCTTCTCGATTCACCTTCTCCGTTTACGTTCCGTTAAGATAATACCCTCGGCCGCCTCTGACGTAAGGATCCGATCGGCAGACTGCACGGTGTCCTACGTTTCAGTGGGGTATCGTTCATTTCAACGTTAGATTCGCAGGCTTTCGAAGCGTAGATGTATGTAGGAAAATTGGAGAGCTGAATATGGTAATATCAAGATATACCTAAAAAGTTTAAACGTACCTTTTATTGGGACTTAAGAAGGTATATTCAAGTGGCAGACTGCACGGTGTCCTACGTTTCAGTGCGGTATCGTTCATTTCAACGTTAGATTCGCAGGCTTTCGAAGCGTAGATGTATGTAGGAAAATTGGAAAGCTGAATATGGTAATATCAAGATATACCTGAAAAGTTTAAACGTACCTTTTATTGGGACTTAAGAAGGTATATTCAAGTGGCAGACTGCACGGTGTCCTACTCTTCAGTGCGGTATCGTTCATTTCAACGTTCGATTCGGATGCTTTCGAAGCGTAGATGTATGTATGAAAATTGGAAAGCTGGATATGATAATATCAAGATATACCTGAAAAGTCTAAACGTACCTTTTATTGGGACTTAAGAAGGTATATTCAAGTGGCAAACTGCACGGTGTCCTACGTTTCAATGGGGTATCGTTGATTTGACCGTTAGATTCGCTGGCGTTCGAAGGGGATGTACAAAGACTGGAATGTTAGATATGGTAATACCAAAGCTAACATTATATAAAGCATTAACGGTTTGTAGGGATTAAATGATGTTCAAGTGGAAGACTGGGTGCTGTTGGTTTATATAGGTAATCGTTAATTTGATCGCTGGCTTTGCAGGCGTTCGAACTGTAAATATGTATATGTATGATAATCCGAATGTTGGATATTGCAGTATTAAGATATACAGGAAAAGTCTGAACGTACATGTTGTTAGGATTTAGGTATATTAAGTATATTATACATTAATCACGAAAACCACAATATATTCAGAAAACAGTCACAACAAGAGACACGAAACATAAACAAAACATTAAACATAAAGTACTCTATTTGCTAACAGTATGAGCAATTCCAAAAAAGAGTAGGACGAAAACAAAGGAGTCTGGCAGTGAGAAGGGTTGGAATCGGCACGAGGCAAAAGTACGGTCGTAGGAATATCGGCACGAAATAGGGGTAGCAACCACCCCCAAAGACGACCCCACATAAGTTAGACTCTTGTCCGTCATTAAATGCGCATTAACGCACCGGCTGCGAACTCTCCTGGAATAGGGATGGGATCAACTTCAACATGTAGGTAAGTACTTACAAGTCAGTTTCAATGGCCGACCCCCTACACAGGTATCGAACAACATATTCAATCAATACGACTAGGATTTGAATCGTAGAACGACTGTTTCAACTTCGAAAATACCTGAAATATATGAATTAATTAAATCTTGTAATAGTAATATCATTGTTTTTAACGCTAGCGTTCATTCACCATTTATTTGAAAATAGAAGAATATTTGGATACGTTGTGTGATATAGAATAATACCAAATTTTGAAAATTGTATGTTTTGCACCATCATGTATTTAAATGTATCTAGCAAATAAAGATTGGTACATTAAGAGTTGGAAAATTGAGATTGTCAAGATAATGAACAGAAAAATGTTGTCAGTCAACATTTATTGTTCTTGAAGAGTCTCTTTATTTCATATTGACAGCTTAATTATATGCTACGCGAATTAGTGTACTATAGTGAACTATGAAAAACGCTCCGCCGCCAAAATAACAGGCTGTCTGCGCAGTTCGAATTCAATTCAATTATCACCGCCCGTTATACACGTTTCTGCTCGTTCGGAAGAAGTCAACCAAACGCCAATCGAATCTGAGCAAATCATTGCCCGTACAACAATGAGCACGACATGACACATTGGCATGGCAAATATTGAAACGTTCGCGACAGTTTCGGCGCTAATTGACACGCACCGCAGTGATAAGAGCAAATTATTATTCACAATAAATCGGACCAGTGTCAATTACACATTTTTCTCTCTCTTTAAATAGCTCGGCAACGTGCCATATGGCCTGCACGCGTGTTCCCGCGAGTTTTGATTGGCAATTGGCATGTGACCGACTTCGAATGTCACGATTCACACATTCTGCGCAAAAAAACGGAATCTTTTTCGTATTATTGACAGCGTTCGATAATTAGGCTTCAAAGTTATGATTTATTAGAGCTTTCCGGCGATCAATCTAAAGATAAGCGAACTCCTACGATAAAATAGGCGAAGATCTTTTATTTGGAAAGAGTTTGATCATTTTTGCCAGGTTTGATTGGCAATTGGCATGTGGCGGATTTTGAGAGCCACAATTTACACATTCTGCGCGAAAAAAAAACGGAAATGTATCTGTATTATTGACAGCGTTCGATAATTAAATTTCCAAGTTATGATTTATCGGAACCTTCCGGTAATCAATCTAAAGATAAGCGAACTCGTGTGGTGAAATAGACGAACATTTTTTGTTTGGAAAGAGTTTGATGATTATGACGAGTTTTGATTGGCAATTGACATACGACCGACTTTGACAGCCGCGATTCACAAATTCTGCGCAAAAGAACAGAAACTCTTCTGTATTATTGACCTTAAATATTAGAACTTTCCGTTAATCAATGTAAAGATAAGCGTAGTCGTATGATGAAATCCTAAACCAAGGTGTTTTGTTTGGAAATGGTGTAATAAATTTTGTGTTTTGATTGGCAAAACTCGATAACTGTTCACATATTTTATCTCGCGCAAAAACGGAGCAACCTAATCTTTTCATGTGATTAAGAACGCACAACAGTTTAAAGAATCCGATGATGATCATGTAATTATGAATTATCAGAACTTTCCGGTACACTCAAACATTCTAAATACAGATAAATACAAATAGACTTCTAAACAGAGTTGTTTCTTGATTATAACAAAATATTCTATGATAGAAAAACGATGATTATTGTGACACTTAATTTTTACAGTTAATCCTTAAACGATAATATTTGTTCAACAAACTATTTGATGATGATGCTAAACTAGAAACAACTCTGTTAGGAATTTTTTAACATATTTATGTGAATATTACCTTTAACGAAGACTATAATGTCTAAATCATGGTAAACGAAAATGTGGCTACTTTGTTAACGTTAAGTAATTGTAGTTACATGCTTATTTTAATATGACAGATGTCAACTACCACTGTCTACGATAATCCTATAATTGTTGTGAAAATCCAAGCCATTCGCCGTGCAAAGGTCAACGTACCGATAGCTCCTTTGGACCAAGCTGCGCAAAGTAAATTCTCCGAGAGCAGAAGTTTAATTTCGACTGAAAAGGATTAACGGACCGTCTCGATTGGGTCTCACGTAGTGATGGGATCGAATATGTTGCATAATGGTTCAAGTCAAACTAAACTTTCGAACTTGTCACAGTTTCTTCAACAGTATAAAAGACAATGCTTTTCAGTAGCCCCGGAGTTAGATGAAACATTTTAAATTTCATAACGTTGGAAAAGTAACGACACTTGTAATAAAATTTTGATTCATTACTTGTCATCTATCATAAAAGTCTCTCAACTCTTAAAAATACTAAATTTGAATAGTATTTCCAACCTTTAAATGCGTAAATGTCAATTGATAAAATTATAGCCCTTACAAAATTATAAAATATAATTCTAAGTATCGAAAATTCCATCAGTGTTCAAATCCTGCATACCGAACACTGATTACATCAGCATCGCTCAAAAATTTACAAATTGAACAACATTTTTCTTTTGCCCTCTGCCGCAGGTCGTATCAAACTAAAATCATTTTTTTTTTCAATTTTTTGATTCGAACCAAAAAACAACGCAGGTACTCAGCATGTACTTCAAGAGCAACTCGTGAAAACCTAATTCTATTCAACTGCAAATCGAGTTTGAACTGATTCCAACTCGCGAGTTCCGCATTACGGTCGAACCCATCACTAGTCCCATTCACTTTCGACGGCGCACGTGCCATATAGCAGGAACGTTTCTCGTTAGGTAACAGGGTATGTACTGCTTATCGGCAACCTGAAAGAAATCGCGACCGGACGAACAGAGACCCACAAACGACAGCTGACGTACCGTTTCTAATAAATCGCCCCAACTTTTCCACTTTTCAACCTTCTCCCCATAAACACACTTATATCTTCGCAGAATTACTTTCGGCTCAAGAACTAGCGGAAGCCACTTTTATACTCTACAATTCGACTCTACTTACATAATATTGCTCACGTATACGAGCAAACAGAATGTTCAGTGTACTTTAGATTTAATTGTCATTCATTGAACATTCTATTTGCTTTTATATGCGGTTAATGTATCCAATAGGGTCAGATTTTACGGGAACATGGCTTCAGACTTTGAATTGAAGATTTAGCTTGCTTTCTTGATTCTGACCACTAAAATAGAAATTCATCATAAC
The DNA here is from genome assembly GCA_914767735.1 of Anoplius nigerrimus. NCBI lineage: Eukaryota > Metazoa > Arthropoda > Insecta > Hymenoptera > Pompilidae > Anoplius > Anoplius nigerrimus. The sequence goes on from OU612090.1 coordinate 12,390,628, forward strand.
GCGAAAGATATTATTAAGTCGATCCTGCTACTCGCTGCAGTATTGTTAGAAGAATGTGACAAGGTGCGCCGTCAGTTCACACCGAGCAAAGTAAACCGAATGCAGAAGCTGAATTATGTGAATGAGTGGCTGGAAACGTGCGCAAAACATAAATTGGAATCGTGACGTCGAACAAATAGTTAAAAGGTGCACTCGATCGTGGAAGAATTACAATTACCTTGAATTCCCGGCTCTAATTTTCTCGCCATGTTTTGTCTCGATAGTTGACACAGCTGGCCGCGACGCGCGCAAACGCGGGCTTTTTGATTAGTTCGAGAGTTGCCGATAAGGGAAAAATTCCATTCAGAAAAATGTGTTTGACGACGGAAATAGAAGCATGGTCGGACTTTACTCGTCTGCTTTTCACGCGAGCTCAGTTTGAATAGTAATAAGGTGTGGCTGGTACTGTATTTTTGTTTTGAAAACGTAAGAAACGTGTGCTCGTTTTGTTTAAACATGTATGTTTTTTAAATTATATATTTTCTTAATTGTTTATTCAAATGAATTGATGCTTTATCTTCGAACAGCTTATATTCAAGTAAAATGGTTAATTCTTATACAATATTATCGATAAAATTGTTGGGCGCACGGATTTTTCAAATAATATCTAAACAATGCCTATTTTCTCCTTAGATCATCTAACATTATTTAATCCCGTTTCCATTGTATTATCACGCACAAGAACCAAACCTATTTCAAAACACATTTCAATATTAATCATTTGCACCCTCAGTTTTCAAGAGGTATCTAAACGATTCTACCCCTAATTCACCGAAAGGAAATCTCGAATCGTACTCAGCACAAACCTATCTAACCTCAACTAATCCACCTTCTACCTCATAATCGGGTGCAAAAAGCGAAACTTACTTCCACTCAAACATAAATAATCTTCATCCTCAGATTCCAACCGCCATCCCAACCGTCCTCCCCTAACTCGCCGCAAGCAAACATCGAATTCCACTCAACTCAAATCTAACAATCTACCACCCCCCCCCCCCCCCCCCTAATCGGTCCGAAAACCACGCGAAGATTCCGTTTTCCCGACTTCTGCTCTCCTTACGTCACCGTCCGGTGGCCGCTGACGCGCAAAATGTGCGGCTCTGCCTCGGCCACAGGAGCGCGCGCGCGCGCGCGCACACTCGCGTCCGCACACGCGCGCACGGGCCATCTGCCCTCGCGTTGCAACACTCTCCAAAGGCCCCAATTACCGGGAGGAGCCAAAGGAAAGCAGAGTTTCCAATTATCTCCGGCCGTGCCCGAGACACTTTTTCGCCCGTGCACTTCCCCCTCGAAACGAAACTGACGCACGGATGGCACGAACGGAGCGTGTGCGCGCGCACCTACGGATCGAGGGTCCACCTGGATCAAAGATCGGAGAAACGATCGTTCGCCACCGCGATCGCTGCCACACATCTGACTCTCACTGATCTCACGGACTCTCGGACAGATGAAAACGTCCTCCTGCTGGCTTCGAGTGCGCGCGCGCTTGGTGGGGTGCGAGGGTTGAGATTTACGGCCATTAATGCGGGAAGATGAGAGGGTTCAATTTTGTGTTTCATATTTGGTCGATTGGATTTTGATGAGTGAAGATACTTGTCTGACTTCTTTCGATGCGTTGAGAGTGTTTAGGGTGGATTGGTTTGGATGGGTTTTTCAAATGCTAGTGGGATTGTAGTTGGTAATGATTGGGTGTATTTAAATATGACCGCGGGACGATCGGTTGGCTGGTTCTAGCGATTAACAGATGCTTAGAATGTGTGATATTGATCGAGAAGCAGAAAAAATATGGAATCATTTAAATTGGGAATACTTGCATACTGTTATTAAGCAAATTTTTATTGAACAAAAAAGTAATAAAGTTATATATTAGGTTGGCAAGAAAGTATTTTCGATTTTCAAACCTTAGCGTTAACATTCTTTTGAAAAATTTCTGTCAGTGTTGAAATATTTCGGAAGTTGATATTAGTCATATTTGGGATCCAAATGGAAAATAGAAAATGGAAAATGTTTATCCTTTGTACGAAAAAATGAGTTCTATTTCACACTGAAAAACCGAAAATACTTTCTTGCCAACCTGATATATTGGCGATTAAGCGATACATTTAGCGAGACAATTATTAAAAAATTTCATAATACCAAACCTAATACTACAGCCATCGAAGTTGCATAAAATCAAACTTTCGACATATATAACGAGAGAATTATAACATTACCTAATATCAGGCATAAAACCACAGACATCAAAGTTGAATAAAATTATATTTTCGCCATTGAACAAATAAAAGAGTCCGCAAAGCCTCATTACTGTTTCAAAACCAACCCTCCCTCCTTCGAGACATCAAAATTCTCACGTTTAGTCTCCCAGTCTCCAATCGAAACAGAAACCAAATCATCGAGTACTCAATCCAACTAATCCGAACATGAAAGAATCGTTCGTAGCGACTACGATCTGAGTCGGCCGACACACGAAGATGGAGCGAAATAAAAAAAGAAATACCATTACGACGCATAAGGTTCGCCCTAATGGGGTCACTTCCTCTTCAACCCTTCCGGCGGCTAATGCGCATGTCCGCCGAACGTCGCCGACTGGCGCGTGTCATCTGGATGCGTGAAATTATCGGTACCCTCAAAATCGTTACGGGACAAAATTCTGCGAAGGCGGACCCGATTCGACGCTTTGTCATGTTCGCTGGACGAGTCGTGCCCGATAGAGAAGCGAGTGCCGGGCATATGTCTGAGACGCGGCAAATTACGGTAGACGTAGACGTTTTAACGGAAAGAGTTACAGGTCATTACTGCATTACCGTCGGACGTGTTGTAACGGTCGCAGTTGAGTACGGTGAACTAAAATATGGACAATCCCCCCTGCGCCGTGCATGATTATTCGTCATTTCGAAAACTACATTGGCGGTACGTAAGGGTCTTTATCGTTCTCGAACACGTTTATTCACTGTATAATATATATGGACCGATGATAAAAATTTACTCATTAACCAGTACCCGCCCTAAATCCCTCTATGTATTTTCGCGAAAAATAATCATACTCATCGAGCATCGCTGAACTTCATACCGCCATCGCTGGCACAAAAAGCGTAGACTCTATTTTTCCGACCCTTCGCACAACAAAAGGACATGCGGATCGGAAACGTCTAGCGCCACTCGGCGACAAAGAAAAACGACCTAACCCAACCACATACCGCCGACACGCGACGCCTCGACCGAGGAAAGGCTTAAACTTAGCCATAAACGACCGCAGCTCTCGACCCATACACACACACGTACACCCTCTCACAACGGACGACAAACATTAGCTTCGGCAAACTCAATAAAGCAAATACTTCTAAATCAATACAGTCTCATTCTCGCCAAAATCTAGATAATCATCCGAATAACCTCCTGTACGTAAACAGCGTCATATGTTTCCGTTCTGTGTCCCGAACCGTGTAGTACGAGACCGTGCTGTACGAGGGTCACTCGTACATATGAGCCGTTCAGTGCACAAATCGACTAACTCCACCAGTTACGTAAAAATTCTAACAATACGGACTATTTTTTTGCGCCTCTTTCTTATCAATTTCATATACCGTTAGATGGAAGCTACATCTGCACTTACGCATCCCACTATATATATTTGAATTTATATTATAAATATAATAAAATTTATAATAAAAATTTATATAAATATAAATTTTAAAGAACAGTATACGTTATTTCATTGCATTTCTCAACCTTTGGTTTTATGGAGTTAATCGATTTGCGCACTGAACGGCTCAAATACAGGGTGGTTTCGATCCGGTGGTACAACCGAAAGGGAGCTGAATCTACATGCAAAAATAAGTGAAACAGACCGTATGAACATTTTTTTTCCTGCACCTGACGAAAATTCAAAGTCGATTTTCTCGAAGACGGAGCGTTTGAAAAAAAATGTTCATACGTTCTGTTTTACTTATTTTTGCATGTAGATTCACCTCCCTTTCGGTTGTACCACCGGATCGAAACCACCCTGTATATCCCCGTGCAGGTCGACGGTTCGCCCGCGGGAGCCCACTCTCGTTGCCAGGTCAGTTCTGCGGGACCGCAAAACGGAAAAGTATACACCGTCGCGAGGCCGAGAGAGTGGCGCGGACCCTGCGAAGGGGGGAAGTGGAGTGGCGCGCGGAGTGGGGCGCGGAGGAGAAAGAGACGAGTTCGCGATACAGGTGGCCGTGGAAAAGGGCCACCTGCGCCTCCACGCCTTCGGAGTCCCCGGACTCCGGCGAGTCTCTCGCGGCAGCGCGCCGGCTCGCGCATGCGCGCGCCACTCCCGCCGACCTAAACCATGCCGCTACCCGCATCGGCGACGCTCCCTTTACAACCTCTAACCGCGGAATCGTCGTACGTTGACGTCCGGACAAAAATGGAAATATCAGATGAATATGTACATAGATACGTGAAACTATCGATCCGAACAAAATTGTTATTGAAATAGGTGGGCTGACAGTGGGTTTCGGTCGCGTGAGAAAAGTCAAAGAAATCGTTTCCTTTTGGAACTGCCGGACGATTTCCTCAATTTTTCTCACACGATCTTCGATATTCTTCTAATAATTGAAATAGGTGGGCTGATAGCGGGTTTGGACCGCGTGTGAATAGTTAAAGAAATCGTCTTGTTCGAGAACGGCCCTTAAATTTCTCTCATTTTTCTCACATTATCCAGATCAGCTGCCAGCCCGTGTTTTTTCATTTTTAGAAGAATATTAGAGAGGCTTCCGGTGCGATGTTTACCCTCCGACGTTGACGATTCGCGGTTGAGCAAATGATCCGGAAGTTTTGCTGTCTGCGATGCTCGCAAGGTGCGGAGAGGCATGAAGTATGGGGATTATTGTGGGGCGATCGGTTGCTTTGATGTTTGACGAGGGTTTACGGTTTTCAGGGTTGTTGCTAAGAGGGTGATGCTGGTTGACTGGGGGTTGACTACGTGAAAAAGCGACCCAAATACTGATTCTCCTATTCGTGATGGGGTTTAGCTTTGATTTTCTGCTGGAGATGAGATTGATTTATTGCGTTAGCAAGAGGTTGTAGGAATATAGTACTACTACGCAATTAAATTGATTAGATTCATTGTGTTGCTGGCGATGTAAAAATTCCTTATGTCTTTAGACCGTCAAAGGTAAATCTAAGTATCATCTACCGTACATATTATTATTACCAACATGACGAAAAGCAAAAATGCAACACGCTTTACACCATTCCGTCCCTTGTCATTATTCATTACATATCGTATTATCATACATATCACATTCGTATAAAAATTTGTCCACTCTGTTACCACATTTCTCATCGTATACTCTCATCATATCGCACGACTCTACGGCATGCACTGACTTCGACAGTATAATAAAATACTACATATATCACATAATTAAAAAATAAGATCTCCTGCTGTATTACCTGACCTACTTACAACATGTACTCACATCCACGCAGTTCCAAACTAATCACGCTAAATGAGCCTGCCGCATCCCAGTCTCCCGAATCAATTCAGCCGTCAGTCATATGCGGCTGACGTGCACATCGGTCAGACGAAAACACTGTTAATTCTGCACCCACCGTACTCGATGTCTAACTGTAACCAGGATTTCACGTCGATGCGTTTGTTCTACCAGCTGCTGGTCGGCTTTCATCGTCCACCGTGCCGCTCCTGAGGTTGGCCGGACTAAAAAACGAGTGACTCCACGGAATGGCGATCCATTCGTGACGTTCGTTCAGGAATTTCGGACATCTGCGCAAACGTTTCGTCCGCGAGAATCACGACCTAATTTGGCCGCGATAATTAACCGAATCGCCGTGGCTGCGACATAATTAGCGATCCCGGTGAAAAAGGCGGCGAGCATATATGTCTATGTAAGGTATTCACTTTCACACGGAGCTCGTTTGTTGGCGAAGGATGTAATTACGATTTCAAATGTTTATCGACACATTTTTTTTTTCTGCTCCGAGTTCGCTGTATGTGAAAACTGTACCGTTTCGTGTGGAGGTGGGATGAGGCGAATTGTTTTGCGGGTGGCAGTTGTTAATTCGTCTGGAATCAATTTTTGGTATTGGTTCGTGGTAATTGAAGACGAGGAAACGTTATGGTTCCGTGAGTTTTGGAAAAGTACTGTAATTAGAAGTTTACGTCTCGACAATTAACTCTGTAAAATGTTTGAAGGATCAATAGTCATATGCGACAGAACTGAAGTGGATACGCTAAAAAGTTAACGACTATTTCGGGCGCCATGTATATTGCCTTTAATCGTCAATTTTTGAAAACGTTAGAAACAAGTAATTCTCTGTTAAATCTAGGATCATTTCACATGATATACACCACATTAGAATCGAATCAAAAATTAATATTCCCGATCACAAAGCAGAACATAATTAATGAATCGGTATTAATCATGACTACTTTGCACATTATGTACAAAATAAGAGACAACTGAGTTTATAAGTTCTCAAGTTTCAAACAACTTTCGAAGCAAACGTTCGGTAAAGGGGGCGATAGCACGAAGTTCTAAGCCTAAACTTCGCTCAACCAACAAACTAAAAGAAAATACTAACTTTCAAAACAGAAACGATGTTCTGTTAACTTGTTATCATTCTCAGTCACAGTTCTGCATATAGTGAAAATATATCCTCTTCCTAATCTAAAAAAAAATCAGAAAATCCGAATTCCAGAAAAAAGTGACAATTTCTCAGGTCTCAAGTGGCTTGAAAAGCAAATATTTGCTGCACAAGAGGAAAATATAAAATGTTGAGCATATACCATTCAACCAACAGCTGAACACAAGATATTAACCTCCAAAACAGGAACATGGTTCTGTTAATTAGTCATAGCCAATTATACCTATCGCGTACAACTTATCTCATTCGTGATTAAAAGAAATCTGAAAACTGAGAGCTCAGCAAAACTAAGAATTTCTCAAGCCTCGAGTGGCTTCGGAAGCGAACGTTCGATAACACAAGGGTCGCCAGGCTAAACGTCCGTTGAACGGACGTCCGAAAAGGAGAGATTGACTCCCGGCAACACGTAGCAGACCTCTGTTAATGAGCCATCGGCCGTCACTCGGTACACGCTGTCGAGAGGAAAGTGAGTTGTTCGGCCTCCAGGTAGTTTCGAAAAAAGAGCCGATGCGAAACAGGTGCCGGCTCGGTCGACTACGAGCGAAGCCTAACTAGATCTCGTTTATCTACGGCGATTTATCTGTCGGCGTACAAATCGTCCGCGATACTTCACCTGTTACCGAACTCCGTGCGCGCTTAGAAACACGCTTAGAAACACGCTTAGAAACAGGCCTAGAAACACGATACTAACACTGATCGACTCTGTTCATCGCCCTGTCCGACTCGCTCTCGCTTTCATCTCGGACGGGACACGACTTACTTCAGATAAGCAGCTAAATAATTATTATCAGCTGCCCTCTACCACTTCAAATTGAATATATTTTATCTGGGGCTGTTTACATCTATTTTCTTCGGATAGCTGTAAGGATATGATTAGCCTGGCTTTTTCTTTCATTTTATAGTCGATTTGGAAATCAATATTCCGAATCAGAAAGCAGGTCATTCTCAATGAATCGTTGTTAATGATATTACTACAACTTTACGCGTTATGAATGAATATACCTGTTACCGTACTCCGTGCGCGCTTAGAAACACGCTTAGAAACAGAATACTAATACCGATCGACACTGTCCATAGCACTGTTGTCATTCAGAAACCATCGATAATTTCTCGTGTCTCAAACAGCTTCAGCAGCAAAGTTCGATAAATGGGACGACGCAATAAAATGAGTTCAAACCATTCAACCCACTGGTGAATAGAGGATATTAATTTTTGAAACAGAATCATGGTTCTACCAATAAATGATCAACAATTATACATATCGTGTACAAGATGCATCGTTCCTAATTAAAGAAATCTGAAAGTTCAAAAATATCTGAACAGTTCGGTCAGAAACATCTAAGAAAAACAAATCTGGGAGTACAAAAATCCCTAACAATTTCTGAACTCTCAAATGGCTGCAGAAGCAAATGTTCGCTAAACAAAACGATAACATAGAACTGTGAGCATAAACCATTGGAAATTTTGGATAATTTCGTAAAAAGTCGTAAGACACTGAAACATGTAGAGAAAAATATGTAATTTTGGTAATACATATAAATAGACGACTTTCAACCATATAAGTAAGGGCTATCTCAATTTATTACATTATTAATAACAGTGGTTGAACACTATGAATCATTTTCGATCATTTAGATTCGGTAATTCGTGGTATCAATTGATAGTATTTCGTAGCAACAGTTTGCAAGTACGTCTTGCAAAGAGTGAGTTTGCACGATTGTTCCGAGTCTGTGAAGGTCCCGCTTCGAAATTCCGGGAAAAGGTGGAATCCATGGCCGATTGCGGCAGCGGACACGAAGGCAGGGTGCAAATCGATTCGATAACGATCTTCGCCGACGACAAAGCAATCAAGATCGATAGCGGCTATAATGGGCTTCGCTTTTCAACGTTCGGACGCCAACGGCAAATCCTATTGCACTTCCGCCGATCGATCAGATACGCTCACCTAAAGAGGGAAACTCAATATGTTTCACGATAATTGCATGGAATTGCAGTTATACCGGCCGTTTCCAACCTTTATGCTACTACGCCACCTTGAAACAAAAAAAATTGATCGATGCTTACCTATCCTTCATTTGTAATTACGTTTATTTTCTTGTAGATATCATGGTATCGACATTGATTTTTTTTAATAAAAATGTTGGTGCCTCCCAAGTCTAAAACCGTTGAGTTATACCGAAGATTAGGTAGAAAAGCGGGAAAATAAGAGGCGTGAGGAAAATATCTTCATTTACGAACTGAGCCGTTAGGAAAAATGAGAAATCAGTCGGTTGCATAGTTACCGTTTCTAAATATCAAACAGTGAAACAAAATAATCGAAAACCATACCACGACCCAACCAAACAAATTAAAAAGAAAAACAACAACAAAAGAGTAAAGCACCAAATCTACGTACATTACCGTTACGCAATACATACCTGCGCAGACCGTTGAGTTCGCGCGAAAACTTGTTGCCGAAAGCGCGGGAACTTTCGTGCCACCCTGTAGCTGCCGGCAAGAAGCTTGCATCGTCGGCGATGAGAGATCGTCGTTGTGCGAAAATTGTCGAGGCAACCCCAACTCGTGCGCACGCGCTCCTGCCGTGCGCGTCTTAAACTGGGCCAAGTGTATGATAATAAATAATTCGCGCGCCTTCCCGATCCGGTTTATCGCCCCGGCACTCTCTTACGCACCAATACCGAACCGATTCCGACCGCTGCCGTCTGCGTTACAGGCCGTTTCACTGCCGATTTCGAACATGCGCACGTCAAAATGTCAGTTGCGCTCGAACGATTTGACCGGATGCCAACAGTGATGACGATTGACGCTTGGCAGTCGATACCGGATATGAGGGTTATTCGAGATAAAGATTTTTTTGTCTTATTGTTGGATGCACAAATATTAATATTTCACGGCAGATTTTGCTAGGAAGAGTCCTAAGTGGAATTAGTTGACATATGCATCGATTATGACAATTGTTTCTTTTAGGACGCTTTTGTGGCGGTGTAGTGAAGGATCAGAACTGTCTGTCGTCCATAGGCTTGATATTTCCGGAATTTGTCTTATCTGCCATTTGCTGTAATCAATATGGATGGCTACTTTGTTCACTTTCCTTTTATCTTGCGTCTAGACGCAGACGATTATTATTGTATATTTCGTCGTAGGACGCTTTTATGGGGGTGCGATGAAGGATTCGAACTATCCTTGATGAAAGGGTGTGATATTACTGAAATTTGACTTATCTTCCGGAATTTGCTGTAATCGCCACGGATGTCCACTTTCGTTTTCTTCTCGCTTCTGCGTCTAGACGTACAGCAGGTCAAGCTTACGTCCACGGAAGGATCGATCGATAATGGACCTTATGCGACTCGTGAACGTTAAGCTTGTGCAGCAGTTTGAGCTGCAGGACAACGCGTAAGCTCAAACGAACGGAATGATGTCAAAACATTTAATTTCACTGGCCGCTGTCGTAACGACCGCAATTCTCTTCGTTGACGCTGTCTCGACAATGTCGTATCAGTTAATCTGATTCCTGCTGAACATGAGTCCCATCATGCATATTTACGAGTACGGCTCTTCCTTATTTATGCCTCTCGAAGAATTAATCGATTTTCTTGCTCCGATCATATAAGCAAACATGTCAGTTTGATACGTTCACTGTGTATACTTGTTGGAAATCAAGCGTAAGAACAAATAAGTTCGAAAAAAATGGATAAAATATAATGAAGAGAGAAAATGTGAAGGGAATGTAAATAAGGAAGGCGTACATTTTATGTTGCTCAAGTGAAAGGGCTTACTGTTCATTTTTCAGCTGTGCGAACATAATGCACGAGATAACACTCACGTATTATATCGTAACCAATTTATAACCAATAACCCATATACTGCAACGGGTAAAACGTTTATACGACATCGTAGAACTTGCACCTTACTTCATCCCCCATTCTATCCAACACTTATCAGCCGTTTAAAGCACATTTAAAACCTATCCCTCCTGTATTATTAATTCAAAAATACAAACATTTCGTATTACAAAGTACAGCTAGTGCAATGGGAAAATTATTGTCAATAAGCTTTAGGTACACGTTTCTATGAAACTTGCACATTACGTCCATATTAATAAAGGAAATATACATTCAACCGACTTTATAAAGTACAGTTAGTATCATAGTTCTATGGCAAACAAATCTTAAACATTGTCCACACGACCTGCATAGTACTTTGTAACTTTTCAACCCCTATTAACCATCCAAATTAATCATTAAAAAATCATTTAATTTCATATTACAAACTATAACCAGTAAGTATTGTAGCTTTATAACCGACAAACTTTGTACATTTTCCCCAAAACTTGCACATCGCTCCATAAATCCGCGAAACCTACCGACCACCCTCTCCCATCTTACACCGAGCCACATCGACCCTACCAAAAGAATCTCGCTCGATCGCGACTTATCAGCCGACCAACACTCTGCAACATGGTATACGCACGCGGCCTCCTTTTTCGCAAAGACCAATTTCCCCGGGCCATTACTCTCCCCGTATGAAGCGTCCTGTAGACGTATCGTTTCGCGACCGCGAGTATCTTCAGCTGTCTCGCCATTTAAGCGTTCGATGGAGCGAGATCGTCAGCGAAAGACGGCGGAAGTGGCATGAGACGGAGAGAGAGAGAGAGAGAGGGAGAGAGAGAGAGAGAGAGGGAGAGAGAGAGAAGGATGGCCTTCTCGTCCTGCACGACATTTATTTTTATGCCCGCTCATTTGCGTCCGCTTATGGACGGGCACGTGCTACCCGGATCGATTGAGACTCGGTAAACGTTGCGCCGCCTTTGCAGCGTCGTAAAACGTCGCGGCGCATTCGGTAAGAAATTGTCTCGGGCCCCGCGCGAGTCGCCCGGGAGAGCAATCGGTATATCTCCTGCCTCGATCTCCGACCATTGGCGAAAGGGAGCGAGTGGCCTTTCGGTAAGAGTCGACTGCGAATTGCGTGATCGTATTTTTGGTACACTTTGTCGGTACGATGTAATTACGGTTTTGATCGCAATGTAACTTTGTTACTTTCCAAATTTGCGTTTTCAAAGTTTCATAATTTGATAGAGTGTGGTAGTATATGTGTAGTGTGTTGAATGTAAATTTAATTTCTTTAATTAAATAAGTATTATCGTATTATTATATATATAAAGCTATTGCTATTAGATAGTAGTAATAATTGTTGCACGTTAAGCTAGGAGAGCAATCGGTATATCTCCTGCCTCGATCTCAGACGATTGGCGAAAGGGAGCGAGTGGGCTTTCGGTAAGAGTCGTCTGCGAATTGCGTGATCGTATTTTTGGTACACTTTGTCGGTACAATGTAATTACGGTTTTGATCGCAATGTAACTTTGTTACTTTCCAAATTTGCGTTTTCGAAGTTTCATAATTTGATTGTGATAGTGTATTGAATGTTTCCTCTATTTATTTGCATATGTATACATGTATTATGACACCTATTTCTGTATATAAATCTACTGCTACCAATTGGTTTTAATAATTGTTATATTTTAAGCTAGAAGAGCAATCGGTATATCTCCTAATATGTTACACTTAACCATAAAAAAAATCCTGAATTTCATATGATCCGCAGGATACTTAAAGGTTTGCGGCACCTCGAATGCTAAACGCAACACTGGAGGCGCCGCACGAAATTCGTCGCATAATAAACGAGCACGAGGATGACAATACGAGCGGCCGTAAAGAGGCAAGCGAGCAGGCGGCATCGTATGGGGCCCGACGTTAAAAATGGCCATTGGCCATCGGCGCCAAAATGCAAAACGCGCCGCGTAGCTTTCCCTTTAATTTCCCCAGGACCTGCCTGCCAATCCGGATGTTTCTCGTCTTGAAGGCACGCGACACGAGCAGCCCACGATAAAGGTGTATCAGTGGAGAACATCTGCATCGGGCCTGATCAACTCCATGCGGCGGCGCAATCAAATTTACTGCCTCTGATGATCCGACTTTCGGAGTTCAATGACGGCAGACTTTTGATCCATTTTTAATATAATTATCTGCGGTCGTTTCACTAATTTTAATTGCCAAACGGCTAGAAAATTGTTTTAGAGGTTAGCTGAAGGTCAAACTAGATTTTTTAGAAGATGCCACATACTTGAATTGGCGATGATATTTATGATACTACATTATTACCGCGCAATGATTGTTAAAGTATGTACAATCTGGAAATTCAGATATTTTCACTTGCCAAGAGATCGATTATTTGTCCATTGAAATCGTCTGCCTCGGATGATCTGTTTTTCGGAAGTTAATAATGGCAGACGTTTATGAAATATCTAGGAAACTATTTTGAAGATTACTCGAAGCCCTAATCAAAACTAATCAGCAAGGAAAATGCTACACATTCCTATTAACAATGCAAATGTCTTTGATAAGATCAGACTTTAATATAATCTCGAAATAAATCTATCTACACACAAAATCGACAACCTGACCTTCACATGACCGTGTTACAAATAAAATCAAATTTATAATTCTTTACAGCAAATGTTACGTTATAATCTTATGAACACGAACGATTCCCTTCAATTAAAAAAATAATAATAATAATATTTACGTCTAGACGACCTCTAACATTTTGCATTGGCGAAAAATATAATCGGTTGATTCTGTAACCCAACTGGCCAATTATCAATTTCGATCATATCCCACTGTTCTGAATATAAGAAAAAACATGTTGCCTGCCAACATGAATCAACCCAGAACCTGAAGTACCCGATTTCCGTCCAGGTTGCCGTCGCAGGACAGACAGCGAGGCGACGAAAGCGACGATGTCGAAAGGTGGCGAGATCGGAATCTAAATTGCCCGATTCGGGAGCATAGCAAATTGCGACACGGCTTTGCGCGGCGAATCTGATGGCGGCCAATCCGAATTGCTGCCGAGTTAATATGAATGGCCTACAATGTGGACGAGCTCGCTAAACCCGGTTGCATTTTTGCTCCGTCCGAAGATCGGGCACGAAGATAGCGGACGAAGCTGTATAAACCGTCAATAAAAATTAATTTTTTCACTCACCTCGCATCTAATTCCGACGTAACGAGGCAAGAGTCCGAGCCTCATATGTATAAAATGCCAATTTTATCGTCCATTGATCTTCCATTACTTTACACCAGCTTTAACTGCTATTTAAACACATATTCCGCTCTTGGAATTTTTGTAGTAAAAGTTAGTTGATCCATTACTGGAATTGATTAATTAACGGAACAACGTGGGAAACGGTTAATCATTTAGGTACCTATCAAAGTGGGTGCCTATTAAAATGAGATAAAAGTCTCGAGATTATTAAGATAAGATCTAAGAAGGTCATTCTGACTCGTCAATAGTTCTAGTGTTCATTCTCTATGAACGTAACGTACTATATATTTCAGAATTTTTGCAGAATATATTTCCCGATTTATTGAAATCTGAAATGATATAAGTACTCCAATTGTGTCAAGTGATTAGCGATCGATCACTTTTGCTCTCCGAAAGATTTGAACAAGTGACCCAAGTGCCAAGGCAATCCGAACTCATAACGATCGATCGATCGACTTTATCTGAGGCAGTTCACGGAATTGCCAAGTTTGCCTCGTCCAGTTCAATATTCCAGTTTTCCAATCCATCATACGCGCGTGAAAAATGATGAAACCATTATGCTACGATTGTTACGTACTCATTACACATTTTGTATCCTCATCAAACTCCGTCATCGACTCAGCGCCTATACACTGAACCGGATGAACGACTTTTCCAAAAACCTTACAGTAGTTTTTGGCCTGACATTTGTCAACTTTACATTACAAACTACAACTTATATCACATCTTTACGACTGACAAACTTGAAACATTTTCCACAAACTTGCTTCTTACACCATATACGTCCAACCCCTATCAGCCACCCAAATTAGTCCTTGAAACATAATTTAATTTCACGTTACAAACTATACCCATAAGGGTAGTTTGTACCGTTCGTTGTCAGAATCGACTCTGCGCGTATGCATTAAACCGGATCAACGACTTTTCCAAAAACCTTACAGTCGTTTTTGGCCTGATGTTTGCGATGTACGCGATTGGTCACGGATGAATGATGCGAAACGTGAGTTGGCGTGCGGGACGAGAGAAAGGTAGGAGAAATGATCGGGGCGTGCGTCCGGTTCCCGGTGAAACTGTTTTCTGCCCCTTTACGTTACGAGAGTGACATTTCGAGATGCTATCAGCGCGAGTCGTGCGTCCAGGAGAGGACGATTAATCGCGCTCGATTAACGTAATGTCGCTATCGATCGCCGGCGTCCTTCCACTCGCCAAGACCGTTTCCACCAGGCTCCCATTCGATCCTCTTCATCAACTTCGTCGCCACTTTCGTTAGACAGCGTTCCCATCGCTACGGCAGCTATACCCATTTCTTTATTCTCGACGCGTCAAAATTAGCCTTCGAGCGACAACTTGGAGCTGTCGACTTCTGCAAATCAGAAACGTCGTTCTCGATTTGTTCGACTATCAAAATATTCGGACTCGGCGACCGGTGTTAGTATTAGGCACGAGCCAAGTGTTCCATGTTGCCGACGACCTACTAGGGTCCGAAATTTGATGAGTCCGAGTTTTCCAGCGACGTGCCACTCGTCGAACAGCTGGCGCAAGGTGCCCTCTTTCCGGGTTTCACCCGCTAGAAACGGACGCGCGAATGCTTTGCGGTCCTTCCTTTACGAAGACACGTGCCAACCGCAGTGACTACGTTCCTCTTCTTTTTTTTTTCTTCCTTTTCCCCGGCCTTCCCCGACGCCGGGAAGGACGACGTGGCTGACCCTAATGGATGACAAAGCTCGCACGTAATTTGTCCGGCTCGTTGCCCTCGCGTCGAGTCACGCTCCAGGACGTGTTGACCATCTTCTCAGCATTCCGGGTGTCGCTCGACATTTTCAACCGGGCTCGCAGGCACCGATGTTCTCAGGACGCTAACTGTTTGGCCGCGTTGCGTCCCAAACCCAACAATAGCATACCGTACATAATACGCCTCAAATCATTTTTTCTTCATTCCTTTCCTAATCACTCCTGACCACCTCATTACCCAAATCCACGTCCTTAAGACGCCCAATAATGTCTTATTCACACCCCACGCCGCTATTCTTCTTCATCGACCCCACTTTACAATCCATTTCGCACCGCAACCCGTCCTAATCCTTTTCCTCATTCCCAACAAGTTTAATTATCTTATCGTTATAAGTAATACTAATAGTTTAACTGTCTATCACTTAATAATTCAAAAAACCATTACTAAAGAAATCGGCAGAAGCCAAGACTTAATCATATTTCCCAATAATAGAGACACGCGACCAGTTCAACTTCTAAACATCCAAACATCTAAAAATCTATTTTTGTTCATCTGTTTTCCTGAAAATCTATTATCCCTCGAACTCAATCACCTCAGGAACTCCGAGAAAGCACATTGACAGAAAAACTGCTTCAGATAGCTACCTCAGCGTATCAGGAGCACGGATCCTGGCAGCAAAAATTGATTTTCGCGTGCGGCGAGCGTCTTGAATCGCGAAAAATGTCGCCGCTGCGGAAATTGAGCGTGAATTTCGAGCGTTTCGCGTAGCAGGTGCCAATAAAAATTGGGTCACTCGTTATTACCGAATGACCCACATCTCACCGCAGGCCGAGCCATATATGGACGCCTACCGATTTGAGGAGCTTGTCTCGCGGATTCAATAATCTCCCGTGAGAGAACACGGAAGAGATCGAAGAAAAAGGTAGTAGACGCACGATACTTACATCAATGCGATGTGTATCCTGCTTTTAGAGCATGACTGGATTATCCTTTTTTCCCTTCTCCGTGACAGCGCAAAAATTGAAGTAGACATGTACCAAAGAACCTGATCTTATACCTTTGTCATTATTGTAATGCCAAAGAGTACTTTGGGTTAGTCACTCAAACTGTTAAATTAAACTTTGTGGGTTTACGGTTTTCTTAAGAATACGAAACGCGTGGGGTTTTGAAATTTTAGATTATTTGGTAATGGTGGCGACACCTGTAGCAAGAATTTCTAATAGTTGGTAAAGGTAAAGAATCCCGTCCTCCGCACCGATTTGCATGAAACTTCGTGTAATGGTAAATTTTTGTATAAAAATAAGATCTGTAAAAGCCAAAGGGCCCGCTCGCGTCTAATTAAAAAGTTATTAAGCGTTAAAGTTTAGTTATAAAACCTGTCTTACCGGCAGCGTGAACGATGTCTGCGCATGCGCACTGATGTCTGCGCTAGCGCTCTGACGTCTGCGCATGCGCACGGACAAGTTTGCAGATATATTTGAAATTAAATAATATTGAATTGGCGAAGACTAGGTTTGGGCAAGGCTTCCCTTTTATAATATTTAAGAGTTTTCAATCAAACAATGGTTCGACAGTAGGTTTGGGTTAGGTATTTGTTTTCCCCGAAGGGGAAAACTTCCAGCCAAATCTTACTTTTCGTATTATTGCATTGATATACAATAATTAAAAAACTACAATGTGTATCTTATATAGAGTTTAGAGTTCATTCTGCCTACATTCATTAGATTGAAGTTTACACTTGATAATGAAATTTTGCTAGATACAGAGCTCATAGAAAAAAATATATATATATTGGGTTAGGTCAAAATACGAGTGTTAGGTCAGAAAAATGCGAGTGTTAGGTCAAATTGCGAGTGCTAGGTCAAAATACGAGAGTTAGGTCAGAAAAATCAGATCCGCCGACTTTCATTTTTTGACCGAAAAAAATGGTAAAGCTAACCCCTTGCCGTTTTTTTCAGCCAAAAAATGAAAGTCGTCGGATCGGATTCTCCTTTTGCTATCTTGTAGAGGGTCAAAAGTAAATCACCGAACAGTTTACCGTTCCAAGGAAGACAGTTTTAAGTGTGTTACTTATATACCGTTGCGACTATATTAATATTAAATTATTAAAGATAATTATTATGTAGGAAATTGTACGTATGGATGTATGTGGTCTGAGTAGTATGTATGTAGCGTGTATGCGAAAAGTACAGCAATCGTATGGGAATTAGATTATAACTATGTAAGAAACATTTTTTACTGTATACTATTTTTCCTTACAATATATGTATTAAACGAAATTCCGTGTTCTCTAATTACTTAGTTATAAGATCCCATATATCCAATATCCCTCGCCGAAACCATGCCCCTTTCCGTCGTAACAAAATTCACCAACTTCGATGAAATCTCATGGAACCACATAGAAATGCCATGGGAGAAGAAGGCAAGCGACTCTTCTATTCATTTAAAATCGTAAAGAATTCCATTTTGACAGGAAACGCCATGAGAACAGCGAGAAATCATAAAATATACGATGAGACGAAATCTCGGTTAGGACTGGATCAGTCAAGCGTGAAAAATCCGAAAAATTGTAAAGTCTCGGTTAGGACTGGATCAGTCAAGCGTGAAATTTCGCAAATTTTTCAGAAATGTCGAAAATCTGACCAAGTATCAGGAACATAGAAGTAGCGAAGAGGTGGCACTGCGAAACTCGGCGTGTTCAGTCAAGCGTGACGATCGAACTTTTCGCAGTTTTACCCAAAATTGGACGATTTAACAGGAACATAGAAGTAGCGAAGAGGTGGCACTGCGAAACTCGGCGTGTTCAGTCAAGCGTGACAATCAACGTTTGCAGAATCTTACCCAAATTTCTGTACTATGTTCCAACTTTCCTTTCCCGTTCGTTTTACATATTCCATGGAGTTCCCATTGGCTATTTGAAATTCTGAGTGCTTCTACTGACACTGAGCATGTAGCTTATGGTTTCCTTATGGTTTTCTTATGGTTTTTGCTAGTATTCTTATTTATTTAACTTAAAATTAATTCCTATCATTTTCAGTGGATTTTCTATGGCGTTTCTTTTCTTGTAGTATTCTTTAACAATACTTACCGTATATTTCTTGGACTTTATGGCTCCCCTAAGTTCTCATGGTGTCTGATTATCTTGCCACTCTCGAAGTATTGTTTTATGGATCTTGAACTTCCCGAAATGAACAGCGATGGACTTATAACTATTGTAAACGGCGATGGGGAATAGGTGAGTTAGGAAAGTAATCATTGAACGCTAATTTTGGTTTAATTTCTGGTATATTGTAAAACCATTGAATAATATACATTTCATTTTCGTTAATAAAATGTATTTAAACTAAATATAATATTCTTATACTGGCTGTAACTCCGAAAATAATGCGAATTTTCACCAATGACAAACGGCTTTCTGACTTATTTTTGATCCCCTACGAGATAGCCAAAGCACGGCAGTTTCGATTTTTTGACCCAAAAAAATGGTAAGGCTAACCCCTTGCCGTTTTTTTCAGCCAAAAAATGAAAGTCGGCGGATGGGATTCTCCTTTTGCTATCTTGTAGAGGGTCAAAAATAAGTCAGTGAGCCGTTTGCCGTTGGTCAAAATTCGCATTAGTTTCGGAATTACAGCCGATTTTCTAAAATCGAGAAAATGGTAAGGGGTTAGCCTTGCCGTTTTTTTCAGCCAAAAAATGAAAGTCGGCGGATCGGATTCTCCTTTTGCTATCTTGTAGAGGGTCAAAAATAAGTCAGTGAGCCGTTTGCCGTTGGTCAAAATTCGCATTAGTTTCGGAATTACAGCCGGTTTTCTAAAATCGAGAAAATGGTAAGGGGTTAGCCTTGCCGTTTTTTTCAGCCAAAAAGTGAAAGTCGGCGGATCGGATTCTCCTTTTGCTATCTTGTAGAGGGTCAATAGTAAGTCAGTGAGCCGTTTGCCGTTGGTCAAAATTCGCATTAGTTTCGGAATTACAGCCGGTTTTCTAAAATCGAGAAAATGGTAAGGGGTTAGCCTTGCCGTTTTTTTCAGCCAAAAAGTGAAAGTCGGCGGATCGGATTCTCCTTTTGCTATCTTGTAGAGGGTCAATAGTAAGTCAGTGAGCCGTTTGCCGTTGGTCAAAATTCGCATTAGTTTCGGAATTACAGCCGGTTTTCTAAAATCGAGAAAATGGTAAGGGGTTAGCCTTGCCGTTTTTTTCAGCCAAAAAATGAAAGTCGGCGGATCGGATTCTCCTTTTGCTATCTTGTAGAGGGTCAAAAATAAGTCAGTGAGCCGTTTGCCGTTGGTCAAAATTCGCATTAGTTTCGGAATTACAGCCGATTTTCTAAAATCGAGAAAATGGTAAGGGGTTAGCCTTGCCGTTTTTTTCAGCCAAAAAATGAAAGTCGGCGGATCGGATTCTCCTTTTGCTATCTTGTAGAGGGTCAAAAATAAGTCAGTGAGCCGTTTGCCGTTGGTCAAAATTCGCATTAGTTTCGGAATTACAGCCGATTTTCTAAAATCGAGAAAATGGTAAGGGGTTAGCCTTGCCGATTTTTTCAGCCAAAAAATGAAAGTCGGCGGATCGGATTCTCCTTTTGCTATCTTGTAGAGGGTCAGAAATAAGTCAGTGAGCCGTTTGCCGTTGGTCAAAATTCGCATTAGTTTCGGAATTACAGCCGATTTTCTAAAATCGAGAAAATGGTAAGGGGTTAGCCTTGCCGTTTTTTTCAGCCAAAAAGTGAAAGTCGGCGGATCGGATTCTCCTTTTGCTATCTTGTAGAGGGTCAATAGTAAGTCAGTGAGCCGTTTGCCGTTGGTCAAAATTCGCATTAGTTTCGGAATTGCAGCCGGTTTTCTAAAATCGAGAAAATGGTAAGGGGTTAGCCTTGCCGTTTTTTTCAGCCAAAAAGTGAAAGTCGGCGGATCGGATTCTCCTTTTGCTATCTTGTAGAGGGTCAATAGTAAGTCAGTGAGTCGTTTGCCGTTGGTCAAAATTCGCATTAGTTTCGGAATTACAGCCGATTTTCTAAAATCGAGAAAATGGTAAGGGGTTAGCCTTGCCGTTTTTTTCAGCCAAAAAGTGAAAGTCGGCGGATCGGATTCTCCTTTTGCTATCTTGTAGAGGGTCAAAAATAAGCCAGTGAGCCGTTTGCCGTTGGTCAAAATTCGCATTAGTTTCGGAATTACAGCCGGTTTTCTAAAATCGAGAAAATGGTAAGGGGTTAGCCTTGCCGTTTTTTTCAGCCAAAAAATGAAAGTCGGCGGATCGGATTCTCCTTTTGCTATCTTGTAGAGGGTCAAAAATAAGTCAGTGAGCCGTTTGCCGTTGGTCAAAATTCGCATTGGTTTCGGAATTACAGCCGATTTTCTAAAATCGAGAAAATGGTAAGGGGTTAGCCTTGCCGTTTTTTTAAGCCAAAAAGTGAAAGTCGGCGGATCGGATTCTCCTTTTGCTATCTTGTAGAGGGTCAATAGTAAGTCAGTGAGCCGTTTGCCGTTGGTCAAAATTCGCATTAGTTTCGGAATTACAGCCGGTTTTCTAAAATCGAGAAAATGGTAAGGGGTTAGCCTTGCCGTTTTTTTCAGCCAAAAAATGAAAGTCGGCGGATCGGATTCTCCTTTTGCTATCTTGTAGAGGGTCAAAAATAAGTCAGTGAGCCGTTTGCCGTTGGTCAAAATTCGCATTAGTTTCGGAATTACAGCCGGTTTTCTAAAATCGAGAAAATGGTAAGGGGTTAGCCTTGCCGTTTTTTTCAGCCAAAAAATGAAAGTCGGCGGATCGGATTCTCCTTTTGCTATCTTGTAGAGGGTCAAAAATAAGTCAGTGAGCCGTTTGCCGTTGGTCAAAATTCGCATTAGTTTCGGAATTACAGCCGGTTTTCTAAAATCGAGAAAATGGTAAGGGGTTAGCCTTGCCGTTTTTTTCAGCCAAAAAGTGAAAGTCGGCGGATCGGATTCTCCTTTTGCTATCTTGTAGAGGGTCAATAGTAAGTCAGTGAGCCGTTTGCCGTTGGTCAAAATTCGCATTAGTTTCGGAATTACAGCCGGTTTTCTAAAATCGAGAAAATGGTAAGGGGTTAGCCTTGCCGTTTTTTTCAGCCAAAAAGTGAAAGTCGGCGGATCGGATTCTCCTTTTGCTATCTTGTAGAGGGTCAATAGTAAGTCAGTGAGCCGTTTGCCGTTGGTCAAAATTCGCATTAGTTTCGGAATTACAGCCGGTTTTCTAAAATCGAGAAAATGGTAAGGGGTTAGCCTTGCCGTTTTTTTCAGCCAAAAAATGAAAGTCGGCGGATCGGATTCTCCTTTTGCTATCTTGTAGAGGGTCAAAAATAAGTCAGTGAGCCGTTTGCCGTTGGTCAAAATTCGCATTAGTTTCGGAATTACAGCCGATTTTCTAAAATCGAGAAAATGGTAAGGGGTTAGCCTTGCCGTTTTTTTCAGCCAAAAAATGAAAGTCGGCGGATCGGATTCTCCTTTTGCTATCTTGTAGAGGGTCAAAAATAAGTCAGTGAGCCGTTTGCCGTTGGTCAAAATTCGCATTAGTTTCGGAATTACAGCCGATTTTCTAAAATCGAGAAAATGGTAAGGGGTTAGCCTTGCCGATTTTTTCAGCCAAAAAGTGAAAGTCGGCGGATCGGATTCTCCTTTTGCTATCTTGTAGAGGGTCAGAAATAAGTCAGTGAGCCGTTTGCCGTTGGTCAAAATTCGCATTAGTTTCGGAATTACAGCCGATTTTCTAAAATCGAGAAAATGGTAAGGGGTTAGCCTTGCCGTTTTTTTCAGCCAAAAAGTGAAAGTCGGCGGATCGGATTCTCCTTTTGCTATCTTGTAGAGGGTCAATAGTAAGTCAGTGAGCCGTTTGCCGTTGGTCAAAATTCGCATTAGTTTCGGAATTGCAGCCGGTTTTCTAAAATCGAGAAAATGGTAAGGGGTTAGCCTTGCCGTTTTTTTCAGCCAAAAAGTGAAAGTCGGCGGATCGGATTCTCCTTTTGCTATCTTGTAGAGGGTCAATAGTAAGTCAGTGAGTCGTTTGCCGTTGGTCAAAATTCGCATTAGTTTCGGAATTACAGCCGATTTTCTAAAATCGAGAAAATGGTAAGGGGTTAGCCTTGCCGTTTTTTTCAGCCAAAAAGTGAAAGTCGGCGGATCGGATTCTCCTTTTGCTATCTTGTAGAGGGTCAAAAATAAGCCAGTGAGCCGTTTGCCGTTGGTCAAAATTCGCATTAGTTTCGGAATTACAGCCGGTTTTCTAAAATCGAGAAAATGGTAAGGGGTTAGCCTTGCCGTTTTTTTCAGCCAAAAAATGAAAGTCGGCGGATCGGATTCTCCTTTTGCTATCTTGTAGAGGGTCAAAAATAAGTCAGTGAGCCGTTTGCCGTTGGTCAAAATTCGCATTGGTTTCGGAATTACAGCCGATTTTCTAAAATCGAGAAAATGGTAAGGGGTTAGCCTTGCCGTTTTTTTCAGCCAAAAAGTGAAAGTCGGCGGATCGGATTCTCCTTTTGCTATCTTGTAGAGGGTCAATAGTAAGTCAGTGAGCCGTTTGCCGTTGGTCAAAATTCGCATTAGTTTCGGAATTACAGCCGGTTTTCTAAAATCGAGAAAATGGTAAGGGGTTAGCCTTGCCGTTTTTTTCAGCCAAAAAATGAAAGTCGGCGGATCGGATTCTCCTTTTGCTATCTTGTAGAGGGTCAAAAATAAGTCAGTGAGCCGTTTGCCGTTGGTCAAAATTCGCATTAGTTTCGGAATTACAGCCGGTTTTCTAAAATCGAGAAAATGGTAAGGGGTTAGCCTTGCCGTTTTTTTCAGCCAAAAAATGAAAGTCGGCGGATCGGATTCTCCTTTTGCTATCTTGTAGAGGGTCAAAAATAAGTCAGTGAGCCGTTTGCCGTTGGTCAAAATTCGCATTAGTTTCGGAATTACAGCCGATTTTCTAAAATCGAGAAAATGGTAAGGGGTTAGCCTTGCCGTTTTTTTCAGCCAAAAAGTGAAAGTCGGCGGATCGGATTCTCCTTTTGCTATCTTGTAGAGGGTCAATAGTAAGTCAGTGAGCCGTTTGCCGTTGGTCAAAATTCGCATTAGTTTCGGAATTACAGCCGATTTTCTAAAATCGAGAAAATGGTAAGGGGTTAGCCTTGCCGTTTTTTTCAGCCAAAAAGTGAAAGTCGGCGGATCGGATTCTCCTTTTGCTATCTTGTAGAGGGTCAATAGTAAGTCAGTGAGCCGTTTGCCGTTGGTCAAAATTCGCATTAGTTTCGGAATTACAGCCGGTTTTCTAAAATCGAGAAAATGGTAAGGGGTTAGCCTTGCCGTTTTTTTCAGCCAAAAAATGAAAGTCGGCGGATCGGATTCTCCTTTTGCTATCTTGTAGAGGGTCAAAAATAAGTCAGTGAGCCGTTTGCCGTTGGTCAAAATTCGCATTAGTTTCGGAATTACAGCCGATTTTCTAAAATCGAGAAAATGGTAAGGGGTTAGCCTTGCCGTTTTTTTCAGCCAAAAAATGAAAGTCGGCGGATCGGATTCTCCTTTTGCTATCTTGTAGAGGGTCAAAAATAAGTCAGTGAGCCGTTTGCCGTTGGTCAAAATTCGCATTAGTTTCGGAATTACAGCCGATTTTCTAAAATCGAGAAAATGGTAAGGGGTTAGCCTTGCCGATTTTTTCAGCCAAAAAGTGAAAGTCGGCGGATCGGATTCTCCTTTTGCTATCTTGTAGAGGGTCAGAAATAAGTCAGTGAGCCGTTTGCCGTTGGTCAAAATTCGCATTAGTTTCGGAATTACAGCCGATTTTCTAAAATCGAGAAAATGGTAAGGGGTTAGCCTTGCCGTTTTTTTCAGCCAAAAAGTGAAAGTCGGCGGATCGGATTCTCCTTTTGCTATCTTGTAGAGGGTCAATAGTAAGTCAGTGAGCCGTTTGCCGTTGGTCAAAATTCGCATTAGTTTCGGAATTGCAGCCGGTTTTCTAAAATCGAGAAAATGGTAAGGGGTTAGCCTTGCCGTTTTTTTCAGCCAAAAAATGAAAGTCGGCGGATCGGATTCTCCTTTTGCTATCTTGTAGAGGGTCAAAAATAAGCCAGTGAGCCGTTTGCCGTTGGTCAAAATTCGCATTAGTTTCGGAATTACAGCCGGTTTTCTAAAATCGAGAAAATGGTAAGGGGTTAGCCTTGCCGTTTTTTTCAGCCAAAAAATGAAAGTCGGCGGATCGGATTCTCCTTTTGCTATCTTGTAGAGGGTCAAAAATAAGTCAGTGAGCCGTTTGCCGTTGGTCAAAATTCGCATTGGTTTCGGAATTACAGCCGATTTTCTAAAATCGAGAAAATGGTAAGGGGTTAGCCTTGCCGTTTTTTTCAGCCAAAAAGTGAAAGTCGGCGGATCGGATTCTCCTTTTGCTATCTTGTAGAGGGTCAATAGTAAGTCAGTGAGCCGTTTGCCGTTGGTCAAAATTCGCATTAGTTTCGGAATTACAGCCGATTTTCTAAAATCGAGAAAATGGTAAGGGGTTAGCCTTGCCGTTTTTTTCAGCCAAAAAATGAAAGTCGGCGAGTCGGATTCTCCTTTTGCTATCTTGTAGAGGGTCAATAGTAAGTCACCGAACCGTTTGTCGTTGGTCAAAATTCGCATTAGTTTCGGAGTTACAGCCGATTTTCTAAAATCGAGAAAATGGTAAGGGGTTAGCCTTGCCGTTTTTTTCAGCCAAAAAATGAAAGTCGGCGGATCGGATTCTCCTTTTGCTATCTTGTAGAGGGTCAAAAATAAGTCAGTGAGCCGTTTGCCGTTGGTCAAAATTCGCATTAGTTTCGGAATTACAGCCGGTTTTCTAAAATCGAGAAAATGGTAAGGCTAACCCCTTGCCGTTTTTTTCAGCCAAAAAGTGAAAGTCGGCGGTTCGGATTCTCCTTTTGCTATCTTGTAGAGGGTCAATAGTAAGTCACCGAACAGTTTACCGTTCCTTGATATTTGCCTTATTTTTGGAGTTACAGCTACCAGAAGATTGACTAAAAACTCGATAAATGATGCAGCACGTAATATTGGTCTTACTTAGCCGCTTCGATAGGAAAAGTGTTAATCGTTTCAAGACAGTTTTAAGTGTGTTGCTTATATACCGTTGCGACTATATTAATATTAAATTATTAAAGATAATTATTATGTAGGAAATTGTACGTATGGATGTATGTGGTCTGAGTAGTATGTATGTAGCGTGTATTGCGAAAAGTACAGCAATTGTATGGGAATTAGATTATAACTATGTAAGAAACATTTTTTACTGTATACTATTTTTCCTTACAATATATGTATTAAACGAAATTCCGTGTTCTCTAATTACTTAGTTATAAGATCCCATATATCCAATATCCCTCGCCGAAACCATGCCTTTCTCCAATGTAACAAAGTTCCCCAACTTCGATGAAATCTTATGGGATCACATGGAAATGCGATGGGAGAACTCTTCTATTCATCTCATATCGTGGAGAATTCCATTTTGATAGAAAACACTATGGGAATAGCGAGAAATCATCAAATATACGATGAGGCGAAAAATGTTAAAGTCTCGGTTAGGACTGGAATCAGTCAAGCATTAAAATGTCGAAAATCTGACCAAGTAACAGGAACATAGAAGTGTCGAAGAGGTGGCACTGCGAAACTTGGCGTGTTCAGTCAAGCGTGACGACTAAGAATTTCAGAATTTTGCCCAAAATCAGACGAGTTAATAGGAACATAGAAGTACCGAAGAGGTGGCACAGCGAAACTCCGCGTGTTTAGTCAAGCGTGACGAGCGAACTTTTCGAAATTTTACCCAAAATCGGACGATTTAACAGGAACATAGGAGTACCGAAGAGGTGGCACTGCGAAACTCGGCGTGTTCAGTCAAGCGTGACGATTAACATTTTCAGAATCTTGCCCAATTCTCTCTACTTCTCTATGTTCCAATTTTCCTTTCTCGTAGACTTCCCATAGGATATTTGTAATTCTGATTGCTTTTACTGACACTGAACGTGTAGCTTATGGTTTCCTTATGATGTACTTATGGTTTTTGCTAGTATTCTTATCTATCTAACTTAAAATTAATTCCTATCATTTTTAATGGGTTTCCTATGGCGTTTCTGCGCTTGTAGTATTCTTTAACAATACTTACCATATATTTTACGGACTTTATGGCTTCCTCTGTGTTCTGATGGTGTCTGATTATCTTGCCATTCTCGAACTATTGTTTTGTGGATCTTGAACTTCCCGAAATTAACAACGATGGACTTATAACTATTGTAAACGACGATGGGGAATAGGTGGGTTAGGACAGTAATCGTTAAACGCTAATTTTGGTTTAATTTCTTATATATTGTAAAACCATTGAATAATATACATTGCATTTGCTTAATAAAAGATATTTAAACTAAATATAATAATCGTACGTTCTCGCACGCTTGTACAATTCAAAGTAAGTATGCAAAAGTATATCTGTCGTACGCAGTACATCAGTCGTATATAATAATGGAATATAATACCAATTTTTGTTTCCCCCGAAGGGGAAAACTTCCAGCCAAATCTTACTTTTTCTATTATATAAGGGCTGGGTATAGGCTAGGCTTCCTTTTCATAATGTTGCACTTTGGGCAGTTAAAATCTAACCCTACTCTCAAGCCATTGTTTGATTGAAAACTTTTAAACATTATGAAAGGGAAGCCTTGCCCACCCCTAGCCTTCGCCAATTCAATATTATTTAATTTCAAATACGCGCACTTTACCTGCAACCTTGTCCGTGCGCATGCGCAGATGGCGTTCTTGCTGCCGGTAAGGCAGGATTTATAACTAAATTTTAGCGCTCAATAACTTTTTAATTAGACGAGAGCGCGCTTTTTGGCTTTTACAGATCTTATTTTTATGTAAAAATTGATGTCCTTGCAAAGTTTCATGCAAACCGGTGAGGAGGCCGCAATTCTTTACCTTTACCATTTATGTTTCTGCAAAGTTTCATGCAAATCGGTGATGAATTACCCTTTCTATACCTTTACCCTGAATTCAACAACAGGTGTCACGTGACGACGCTGGCACAGTGTTCAATTAGTTAACGTCTAGTCGATCTTGAACTTGAGAGTTTTCCCTTGCATTCCTTCCGGAAGCATTGCGCGCATACGTACCATAACTTATCATATTACCCATTGTAATCATTTGTTACTTTTACTGATCGTTACTGATTGTTTTTGATAAATATATATATCGTGGTGACACCCCGAGTCTGCTATCTTGGTATGTACAGACCATTAAAATTCTAAATTAATGAAATCGACGTGATTTCTAAGCAGACTCGCCGGTATATCTAATCTCGTTACAGCAATCGCCGATATCTGAAAAATAAAAGGCAAAATAGAATAGACGAAAATAAAAGGCTGCATCACACAGTGGCCCGCATCGTCCTGTTGATATCTGAGCAGCAGTGCTGAAATGAGCATGTCCACGGATATGATTGAAATGAAGTTTGAAGCAGAGCATCTCAGCAAGCTGCCGCCTTTCTGGGAGTCTTGCCCAGAGTTGTGGTTTCTCAAAATCGAGGCATTATTCTACTTACACCACGTGGAATCGGATGATCTTAAGTACTATCTGGTGATGGGTGCTCTGGACCCAGACTCAACATACGACGTAGTCAAGGCCGTGACGAATCCACCAGTGACCAACAAATACGAACAGCTCAAGTCGCAGTTGCTTGACCGTTTCACCAAGTCTGTGGTGCGACAATTGTACAGGCTTCAGCTGGGCAACCGCAAGCCCTCTGAACTCCTCCATGAAATGATTGGCCTGGCAGGTCAGCAGGTAACGCGGGGCGAAATAAGAGTCTGCTGGTTGTCTCTCTTGCCACAGAAGATACAGGAGATGCTGGAGATATTGAGTACGCCCAAGCCATTGGAGGTGCTGGCGATTGTGGCAGATGAGTGGATGAAAGATTTCAAGATATGCTGTGACTCGTTTGTGGAGACTTCCACTTCCCAAGCTTTGCCCCAAGTGTGCAAGGGTTCAGTGTCAGAGTCGACATTCAACACCATGGCACAGGACCTTTCCACAATCCGATCCACCGTGGTCAAGCTCACTGCTCAAGTCCGTGAGTTGCTGAAGAGGTTGTCTTCTACCTCCAGAAAACAGTCACGCTCTCGCAGTAGGGCACGATCCAGGCATTTGTCAAGCATTAGCGGCAGGTCACCATCTGTCTCACGAGATGTGTGCTTCTATCATAAAAAATATGGTGCCAATGCTCGCCGCTGCCAGAGTCCCTGTTCGTGGTGAACTGCAGAGCTGTAAGCCAAGCCTTCAGGGAAGTAAAAGGGCTGTCACACTTCCAGGCAGGCCAAAATGATAACCCTAAATCCAAACGGACTTCTACCTTAAGTTACTGTGCCTTCCAATCAAGAACTGTGATATTTCCACATAAGGAATTCTTCTGATCATAGCACTAAGCCCTGCAAGCTCTGATGATGTGCCAGAGAAAAGTTTCCTCGCCTAAACTTCTACTCAAGGGACTCCTTTGACCATGCACAGCCTACAAGCAGGACCTTCGCCCTTTACCAGCGGAGCTGCTCTTTGAGATACAGAGTGCCTTACTATTCCAAAGCATTACAGCGGTGCAAGCAGTATTACACCCATTAGGACACAACCACGTCCTGTCAAATAGATCTCGCTTTCTTCTCTCCCTGACAAGTTGCTACACCGGTCGCCGCGAAGCGTTATAGTCCACAGCAACAACCTTTGCGCCATCGGCGCAAGCAAATTGTAGTTACCGGGTAAATTAATCACATACGAAATCGTGTTCAAAGGGAGATATTCCTATATTCTTTAATACAAACTCTGATCTTTATATTATTTGTCTATATTAAACATAAATATTGGGGCTGGCGTTATTTTAGGATCACTCTATAAACGGACAGGACGAAACGAAAATTTTTAATTTAATTTATTGTCTTTTGTAGAGTGATCCTAAAATAACGCCAGCAAATCTGAACATGACGAGGTTGTGTTTCCCGCCCGTATCTTTTGTATATGAGGGCTCAACGTGTCATTGGTAGTTTATCCGACCAATCGTATTGTAACTGACTGCCGACAAGTCGATCGCGTAATAAATTCGTTACCATATAGTCGAACTTCGACTTGAGATTTTTCCCGCGCGCTCCTCCGGAAACTTTGTAGGCAAAGCGGACTTTTTGGTTTTTACAGATCTTATTTTTATGCAAAAATTTACCATTACACGAAGTTTCATGCAAATCGATGAGGAGGCCGCGATTCTTTACCTTTACCGAGGGCTACGTAGCCCCCTTGACGTGAGACAAATTTTAGCATTGCATGTTATGTCTATCCTATACTTAGTCAATGCTAATAGACGTCATTCACTGCGGGTAAGTGGCACAAAACCAATGAAAAACCTCATCGAAAAGGAACACTTCATAAACGCGCTTCCTCACTTTCGTCACACAAGTTTTGCCCACCTACCGTCGATGAGAACCATCGCAATTTCAGCTACGCCGCAGTGTTGTTCCTCTTGGCGCTTTCTCGCGCATGCGCAATGCAATCTCTGAAAAATCCAGGGACGGCGCTGGGGCTGCCCCCCGTGGGGCTGCCCCCCGTAGGGCATACTGTGATCACTTGGCGGGACAAATTGGCGCGAAGCAGTGGGCCGACGATTTTAGGTTAACATAGGTAAGTAGTAGTTTTAAGCATTTAATTTATATCGCGCGTATGTAAACATATTTATATACATATATATATATATATATATATATATATACACACATATATCTAGTCATGAATACGTTAAATAACACAGGAGCAATAAAATACGAAAGAAAATTTGTTACTTCTTGGCAAAATGAAGAGACTTTCAAAGGTTGGTTGGCTCCCCATCCTACGGAAAATAAAGCCTTTTGCACTCTTTGCCAATGTACCATCAGATGTCATAGAACTGATTTGTTGCGACATTCTCAAAGGGCCAAACATATTCAGTTATTGAGCAGTGTCGATCAAAGTCCCGATCATAATTGTAACATCGTTCTGCATACTGATAAAGTTAAACGCGCGGAAATAAAATTAGCAGCATTTTATGCAGAACATAACTTAGCTTTTTCTACCGCAGACCATTTAATTCCGTTGTTAAAAAACATTTTTATCGACTCACAAATAGCACAGAATCTTTCATTAGGCCGAAAAAAGTGCACTCGAATTGTTAAAAATGTCATAGCAAAACATGAAAATGAAAAGCTAATTGACACAATAAAAAAATGTAAATTTTCTATTTTAATCGATGAAAGCACAGACATTTCGGACAATAAACTTATGTGTGTGCTAGTACAATTTTTATCCTCTGATTTTAAAGTCCAGACCCAATTATTAGATTTAGTATCATTAGACGCGACAAATTGTCGTGCCAATAATATTTACAAATTATTTAAAGAATCATTAGAAAAAAAAAATGTACCTATCAATAATATTGTTGGAATGGCATGCGATAATGCGTCTGTGATGATAGGTCGCAAAAATTCTTTTTATTCTCATTTAAAGGCAGACGTTCCAAATTTAGTAGTTTTAAATTGTATATGTCATTCCTCCGCTCTTATAGCACATAAAGCATGTGAAAAATTGCCACATGATTGCGAAAATTTATTGAGAAATATTGTATCTTATATTTCGGGCAGTGCAAAGAGATGTGCTGTTTTAGTCGAGTTTCAACAATTTTTTAATATTGAGAAAAATAAAATATTAAAATTGGCTACCACTAGATGGCTCGTTATGCATAAATGCGTAATTAGGATTTTGGATAATTGGAACGTTTTGAAACATTATTTTATTGTTGCCGTCGTTGAAGAAAAATCAAGTTCTGCGGAAACAATTTTAAGTAGTTTAAACGACGACAACGTCAAAGCATATATGCTTTTTTTAAAATATTCATTAAATTTTTTTAACAGTTTTAATGCCTTATTCCAATCTCGCGAAATTTTAATTCATAAATTATTTGAAGGTAGCCAAAGAATTATACATCAAATTGGATTAAATTTTATGACACCGGAGGCTTTGATGGACCTTAATAATTTAAATATAAATAATATAGATCATTTAAAACCATTAAAAGATGTATATGTTGGCCCTGAATGTCAGCAACATTTGGCAACATTAACAACAGACTGTGTGGACAATATAAAATTAACTTGTCTCGAGTTTTATAAAACGGCTCTTGGGGAAATGTTAAATCGATTACCGTTTAATGATAGTTTTTTCAAACAATTAAGTTTTTTAGACCCCAAGATCGCACTTTATGATAATACAAGAACTGTGATTGAGGACTTGTCCTTCATAGCTATGCAAATTGGTAATATTGATGTGTCAAAATTGTCGTACGAATGGCGAATTTTGCCTTCCCTATATAATGATTTAGAAAAAAAGGAATTGGCTTCTTTACAAATTAATGAGATGTGGAAGAAGATATTTGAGAATAGAGATTTTAACAATGAAAAGCCATTTCAAAATTTAGAATTGTTAGTCGAAGCGGTTCTTTCGCTTCCACATTCAAATGCCGAAGCTGAAAGAATCTTTTCGATTATAACCGATGTTAAAAATAAAAAACGAAATCGATTAACAACAAGCACAATATCGGCAATTTGCATAGCTCGGTCGAGTTTTCAATCTACAGGTATCGACTGCACAACTTTTGAAATTAATCCGCGACATTTAGAACTATATACATCTGCAAATTTTTCCACACAGTGATAAAATATACATTTATGTACATGTGATGGTACTTTAATTTTATTTTCAAAATTAATATTTCATTTGGTATGTTATCTAGTCAAATTATATATGTGTGTATATATATATATATCTGCGTGGAGATTATTTTTATTATTATTATTATAAAGAAAAAAATGTGATATATAGTTTCTACTGTAACGAAGTTCCTAATATCATAATCATATTTGTTTTGTTTAATTTTTCTTTATTTTTTTGTTGCTTTAGTTTACGTTGCGTGGAGGCTATATTTAGGTTGTAAATATATAATATAATTATTTATTTAAAAATATAATTTGGTTAACAGATATTTATAATTATTATAATTAATATGTTATTGAATACTAAATATGTATTTTTTGTTATGAATATTGATAAGGTTTTTAGCAGTTTTCCTTATCCTTGCAACAAATGTTGGTATTCCTTATGATTCTGCAAAATAAAATATTTATACTAAATAAAAAAGTTGTTTAAAAATTATTTCATTTCTTTTTGTTACTACACCCAGACCTTTCCTATTCTATTGATATGTGATTATTGTAAAATATAGATATCTTTGTGTATGCTGACTGCTACAATAATATGAATAATGCCAAGAATTTTTTATACAAATTGTTACATTGGCTTTTATGAAATTATTTATTTGTAATTGAATTGTAAGAAATTTTCTCTTCTTTTTAATACTATCTGAGCAAAGGGCCCAAAGGAACCCTTTTTCTTCTACTTTTAGTATGTACCTGAAGTGAGATTTCAATGCGCATGCGCGAGAAAGCGCCAAGAGGAACAACACTGCTACGCCGTCCGCGGTGGTCCGCGGTTAGTTTCGCACTTCGAGCGGAGCGGTATGTTGATCTTACCGGCGAGTAAAGTGGGAACTACGCACGAGCCGGAGGCAGTTTCGATGTGTGTCCGATGGTAGCGACTTTACGCTTACGAACGTTGTGTCGAAAAAGTTCGCGCCAACGGACGTTCGGAGTCGGCGAGGAAAATTCGGCCCACGGCGACAGGATAAACCGAAGGCTCTGACGAACAAAAGGGGGAAAAATGCAGAAGGTCGGCAAATTGAACTCGTCCATCGACATAATACCGTTGCAGGGCTCGAGCGGCGATAAGTCAAAGACTGGAGACAACAAACACAAAGTCGACCCATCGTCGCAGAGATTCCTGCGGGATCAGTTGTTAATTTCCCGCGTGCAAACGGTAACGATTATCATGTTTCTGATCAGATGCATCTATGAGCGCGGAATCGTTTTGGCATTAGATTATCGGCGCTGGATGCTGAAGCGGTTTCGCATCGCGGTGCATCCAACGTCACATGTCAATGCGTACCCTCGCAATATATTTGCATGAGGTCGAGTATATGTTATGATTTTAGCCAGACGATTGCCTGACATACTGTACTGGGTAGATTATAGAGAAAGATTATGTAAATTTTAGTATGTCTTATGCCGAGTTATGAACTGTCGCGTCAATTTTAGGAGGCACTAACCTATAGTGTGAATCTGTATATGACTTATGATTTAGAGTGTTGTATTTTGTATTGGTGTAGTGGCGATGGTACCGCACTTGATTTTACACGAGATACCCTAATTTCAGTATATGTACGAAAATGAAAATAAAACGTACATCGATGTCACTGACATGGCAGATTGTCTGCAAAGAAAGTACAGAGATTATAGAGAGAAGAAGCGTGGTCCATTTCGTGCTTTAGTGCGAAAGGCTTGCGATGAACTCACTGAGATTTTTGCTAAGAAGCCGTCTCGCAATTGGTCCGTTGTTGGGGATGTTGATTATGATGATGAGGTAGATGCTGAGGTACTGAGAAATGAAAGATAAGGGTATGATTCCTAGAAACAGTCTTGTATTCTACCCTGAAAGGTGCTAATTAATTTTAGTCAGACCCGCAGCATGCCAGGATGACTGATATGGTATTAAAAATGTACAAAAGGTCAGAAAAAAAACAGAACGGTAATTCCAGTGATAAGGAGCTGATAGATATAAGCAGTGATGATGATACTACAAAAGTGGAATATTCAAAAATGACCAAAAAAACGAAGGACTGTGAATCTCCCAAGAAGAGCGCACCAACCAATTTGCACCCTGCTGCTTTTGTGTCAAGAGCAGCTTCTGTATCAGAAGAACCTGAACAGTCTAGGACTGTAAGTTTACTTGTACGTGATCCTGGTAAGGACAAAATTCTTTGACCATCCTGTTTCAGCCCAGAAGCGAGGTACATCCGTCCACACCGGTGGAGTCATCTACCAGAAAAAGGCAAAGAGAGAAGGACCATGATGTGGGACAATTCTTGGCAGTGAAAAAAGCAAAGGGTGTTCCAGTCACAGAATCAAAAGTCACATTCGCTGACCTGGGTGGCAATGACAAGGTGTTACGATCAGTATGCAAGCTGCTGGCACATATGAAACATCCTGAAATTTTCAAGCAACTTGGCATTTCACCACCGAGAGGCTTCTTACTTCATGGCCCGCCAGGCTGCGGTAAAACATTATTGGCACATGCCGTTGCAGGGGTAAGTAAGGAATTTTGATATATTATCCCATAACAAACAACACGTTTCTGATAAAGGTGCAATGAATTACTTGTTTAATAGGAATTGGGTGTGCCTTTGTTGAAAGTAGCATCAACCGAACTTGTAGCCGGAGTGTCAGGCGAAAGTGAAGCGAGAATTAGAGAGTTATTCGATCAGGCAGCGAGCATCGCTCCCTGCGTTCTTTTTCTCGATGAAATCGACTCTGTGGCTCCGAGCAGAGCTACGGCACAGAGAGAAATGGAGAGGAGAATTGTTGCGCAATTGTTATCTTGTTTGGACGGTTAGTATCGCCATGTGTTCGAAGCTTTCCCGTAAACAAGACCGCTCTCTAACCTGTTAAGTTCCATTTTAACAAACAATGGATATGGAATTCGCAGACTTAGGCGCAAAGGAAAATGGTGACAGAGTATTAGTTGTCGGCGCGACGAATCGACCTGATGCTTTGGACCCAGCGTTGAGAAGAGCAGGACGTTTCGATCGTGAAGTTTCCTTAGGTATCCCAGACAGAGAAGCCAGGGCAAAGATCTTGGCGGTACACACTGCTAAAGTTGCACTCGCACCGAATGTCAGCCTGTCAACAATAGCGCAACTTACGCCCGGTTTCGTCGGAGCGGATTTAGTAGCTTTGATCCGAGAAGCGGCCATGGCTGCCGTTGATAGGTAAAACCTAAACAAGCCATCTTCGAGACGTTAATACAATATTTTGGTAATTGGTAAAAAAAAAATACAATTCGACCGCATAATTCTATGTAGGGTTCTGGAAGATATGAACAGGTCCGAGGCGGAGGAAAAAGGGACAGAAATCCAGGAGATTGATGCTCAGATTGACAAAGAAGGTGATTCTTTCGAGGATCCACCCGCCCTGATTGAGAATCCTGTCGCAACAGAATCGTCAACTGCTCCCCCAGAACAGCCACCTGCTTCGGATAAGGATCAATCTGAAAGTCCACACACCGGGCAGGAGATGGACGTAATACAGGAAGAACCGTCGAAATCTCCAGAACTAGCAGGCCTGTTGACCTGGTTACGGAATAAACCTCCTCTCTCGCAGAAGTCTCTGTCGAAAATCTGCATCGAACACAGTGACTTCGAAATTGCGCTTCGTGTCGTACAACCGTCCGCGAAGAGAGAAGGATTTGCAACGGTGCCCGACGTCACTTGGGACGACATCGGGTCTTTACAAGACATCCGACAGGAGCTACAAATGGCCATACTCGTAAAGCATATTAAAGCAATTTTCTTTCCTCTATCCTGCTTCACGTTCGTCACTTTACGCTCGCATCTTATCAGGCACCTGTCCGACATGCAGAACAGTTTGCGGCCCTAGGATTAACGTCGGCGACTGGAGTCATGCTCTGCGGTCCGCCTGGCTGCGGCAAAACTTTATTGGCCAAAGCTATAGCCAACGAAGCGGGCATTAACTTCATTTCGGTCAAAGGACCCGAACTCTTGAACATGGTAGTATTTTGCAGCCGGCGCCATTTACCTTTCCATTAAACGTACCGTTCACAGAAATTGACGAGTTAATCGTTACTTCTAGTACGTAGGTGAGAGCGAGAAGGCAGTACGTCAGTGTTTCATGAGAGCGCGAAATTCCGCACCCTGCGTAATATTCTTTGATGAGCTCGACGCTCTGTGTCCGAGGAGAACGGAAGGCGATAATTCGTCGACGTCCAGAGTAGTCAATCAGATGCTGACTGAAATGGACGGTGTCGAGGGTCGGCAAGGTGTATATCTGATGGCTGCCAGTAATAGGCCTGACATTATCGATCCTGCTGTTTTACGACCCGGAAGATTGGATAAAATTCTGTACGTCGGTCTACCCACTGCTATAAACCGCGTTGATATTCTGAGAGCGCTGACGAAGGTACGTTAAACGAATAATAATTAGATCGCGCATGATGCTTAACAGGCAACTATTTTTACGTTTTTATGTTTTCGCTTACAGGGCGGTTCAAAGCCAAAACTGGCGCCAGACGTGAATCTCGAAGAAATTGGCTTCAACAGCAGTTGCGACGGATACACGGGCGCGGATTTAGCAGCGTTAATCAGAGAAGCTGGACTAGAGGCACTAAGAGAATTGATGACCGGTTACACCGGTCAGCCAGAGATTTGTATGCGGCACGTAGTGGTCGCCTTCGACAAAGTTAGACCGTCTGTTCAGGATAAGGTTTGTAAATCGTGGGCCTCCTATACCGAAAACAGGCTGCGCTCAACATTGCATTAGAACCTGTAATGAAGAATATACTTGATCGTAGGACATTAAACATTATGAGAAACTCAGACAAATGTACTCGGTAAAAAAAACTTCTGAAGTTTCGTCAATGGAGTCGCCAGTCGATGCATCGATAGTTGATGTTGTTATGGAGCCAATGGAGACTTGAGATGAAATGCCGCCATTAGTTCAACGCTCGTCAAGTTTCTTCCACTACAGACACTTCATGTGAATTTAATGTAATTACCGTCGGATAAGGATGTTCGTTACGAAGAGGTAGTATTTTAGCCTCACGGTGTTTGCCTTGACGACTAATAGAACTGAACCGTTAAATGGTTGAATCCAGTACATATAACGTGTAGACGAATAATTCGTTGTTTCCATAAGATTGCAATGTACACAACATAGAAGGGCGGTATAGTCAGTTTTTCGTATGTTACAAATGATCTATATCGACATTTTTATAAACACAAATAAATTTTTTCTGTTCACAAGAAAAAGATGGAAAAGAAACACATGATTGTAGGATATATATATATATATTCTATGATATTTATTTTACTTAAAACCGGTAAAATCCACGTGCACGTAACAAGGATTAATCGGCTAATTTTTATACTTAAAAATACTATCTGTCGTTATCTTTATTCCCAGTCCCGTGTAAATAAAAGAATATTCTAAATATTTAGGATAATCTGCGAAATAAACATCGCCATTATACCTAACCGCTCATGCCTCCTCGGGGTAGCTTATTCAACAACTTCCTGTCTCGAGTAAAATCCCTATCGAGTAACAAAATTCGCTAAAATCATGAAGGCACAGTCTTGCGTTAAAATTGTCATTACTATATAGCAGCAATCATCGTCCTCATTGCACAGGTTCGGTCGTCCGATTCGCAACAATCCAAGGATGCGTTAATATTTGTTCTAGCGGTAACCTTCTGTCCGGATCAACAACTAATAACTGAAAAGAAGAAATGTTGCATAAATTTTAAAGCTGCAAACACGAGTTACCAAAAGATGCATGTTTGTCAAAAGATCGTAAAACGTACTTTAGAAATTAAATCTCTGGCACCCTCACTCACGAAGTCTGGAAATTTGTATTGAGCCTTCTTTATCTTCACGTAAGTTTCATCGTACGTTTGCGCTAGGAATGGTGGACTCCCGACTAAGCATTCATAACATAAAACACCGACTCCCCATAAGTCGACAGTGTGATTGTGGGTTTTCCCGGCAACCATTTCTGGTGGTAAGTAGTCTAAGGTACCACACAGCGTGTCCCTTCGGGATGCGGGGGCGTGGACTGACCAGCCAAAGTCGGCCATCTTTAGCTCTCCCTTAGCTCCAAGAAGTAAATTTTCTGGCTTGATATCACGGTGAATAACTTTCTTACTGTGACAATACTTCAAAGCATCTGCTAATTGGGAAATGTAGGTAGCTGTCCTGTTTTAGGGAAATTAAAATTGTTAATTACCAAAAAAAAAAAAAAAAATAGTAATGTTTCATTATGAGAAAATAGTTACCTAATTTCATCAAATCTTTTGTTTGGCTGTGCATTCAATTCCTTGAACAATTCACCTTTAGGTGCATATTCTAAAATTAAATACACTCTTCTATCATCATGGAAGTAGCCATACATTCTTAATATATTGGGATGCCTGGAAGATTTAAATATATGTTAATATATTCATGTACCTTTAAAAAAATGTTTGCATGTTTAAGAGGTCACCTCAAATGTGTCTGGATTTCAATTTCTCTTCTAACCTGATGTTCAACATCTGCTTGCTTTATTTGTGCTTTGAAAAGGACTTTCATCGCTATAATGAATTTTGATTTTTTCTCTCTTGCCAAGTACACATTGCCAAATTTTCCTTTGCCCAATGGTCTTCCAATATCAAAATCTGCCAGTACCCATTTCTTCTCCCCTGAATTCTTATTGTTTGTATTTGCATTCTCTGCACTTTTATCCTGCCCTTGATTTTCTAGTGTTTCCGCTTTCTTGTCATTTTTCCCTTGATTTGTTTGTTTTGTTGGATTTTCTTGATTTGTTAGAGTTGCTTTGTTTGTTTCAGTATTTTGACTAGGTTTTACAGATTCTGGTAGCTTTGGAGGAGGCATTAATTCAGCAGATTTTTTTCTAGAATCGTCTATATCCTTGTCATCGTTATTTGTAATAGTAGGCTTTGATATTTCAGTTGTCACGGAAGATTCTGTATTCACAGGTGGACTGCCATTGTTCCACGTAGTAAGTGGAGGTTTGGAAATCCTCAGTTGTTTGAAGCTGCTAATTTTCAATGGAATAGTTGTTTGGGGAGCATTAGTTTGTGACTGAGTTTTATTCTCCTTCCCTTTTGACATTCTGTTGAATTTAATAATCTGTTCAAACATAAAAATTTATTGGAAAATGTCTAACCAGTTCATTCAGAGGATTTTTTATCTGTGTTAAATATGAATATAAAAATAAACATACATATAAGGTGACTGAACGCATTCAGACTCTCATCAAGTACGTACCGTA
Organism: Anoplius nigerrimus; assembly: GCA_914767735.1. Classification (NCBI taxonomy): domain Eukaryota; kingdom Metazoa; phylum Arthropoda; class Insecta; order Hymenoptera; family Pompilidae; genus Anoplius; species Anoplius nigerrimus. Next base: position 12,430,152 of record OU612090.1, read on the forward strand.
AACTTCCAACTGTCGCTGAACAGGACGTGTGTTTTATATCGGAATCTTTTTCCTAATTCTCAGTTTAAAATAAACGTTGCATCCGCCACTTTCACAAACTTCTCGGAAGGCTTACGCTCGCACAATGAAAAAACAGAAACGAATTTATAAATCGTCACGCACGTCGTAAAGAACTGACTAACCGTTTGAAAATCGTCTCGTCAACGTGAAGCAACGAATACCGCTCGTTTGTTACCTGATTCAAAATAACGAAGTTTTGCCCGTGCTGCATTTCTATTGGCCGATTTGAGAGAAGAGTGGTGCGAGAACGCCTGCGCTTTGGAATGTGAACGTTCATTGGTCTGTAACTGTTGCCAGGATATTCGAGAGTGGAACGTAATAGACGCATTATTTTCAACGACAACAGCGCCATAGATGGCAAAACGAAGAAGCAGACAAAAAATCCGTCGATAATATATGCAGAATCTCATCTCGCGGAACATATTGTTTTGACATTGCAAAATGGCTGCGAAAGTATTGTCAATATTAAAATTTGCAAAAGAAAAATGTCAAGATCCAAGTCATAATTGAGAAACGGGAAACTTAGGGATAAAGGCGTACGAATAACACACCAATCTCAAAATAATGTTTATTCACATTTAGCGAGTGTAATATATTTATTATAGATTAACAAACACTGCAAACATCGCAATTCTGCATTGCTATAAGATTACGCGCCATACTCAGAAAAGGTACTTATCCTTATGGAACGTGTATAATAAACGAAATCTTGAACGAACGAGAGTAGCTATATTCTATAAAAACCGACTATTTACTAAAAAAAAAAAGAGAAGGGGGAAATGAGCGTATTATTGTACGATTGATTCTGAGTATGGCCGTCAAGATCATCTTGTTCGCAAGGTACAGACTTTAGATTTCACCGTACAAAAGTTTCTTATCGAATAAGAATTCGCCCAAAGGACCGTGCGTCGCCATCATCTTGCCCAACGTCGACACCTTTCCGGCAATGTCGCGTTGTCCCTTGTATTGTTCATCTAAGAAGTCGCCAGTGAGGTAGTCCACCAACTATGGAGCAGAGAAAATTAAGAATTAAAATTGTATAGCCTTTGCAATGTATATTGCGCACCAGCAGCATCTGCCTCAAAGAAAATTTAATCCTACGCAAATAACTTACGTGATAATCGTTAAAGTCACTGGTCTTAGGAGCTTCGCAAACTTTGATGATCTTTCGAATGCTGCTGGTGACTTCAGCTTCCAGTCTGAGAGCCTGTGAAAGGGCAGAGACACCACTGGCCCATTCGTCGGTATGCGGCACCTAATGGGAAAAGTTTTGTAGAATGTATGAAATTTATTTATTCAAAACAACATAAACAATCTTGCTGCATTTGCCTGCATATGAAATACTTACCAAGGGGAAGTTCAGAAGTTTGCTAACATTGTTCGTCAGCTGACCACGCATCAACAAATATTCAATGATCTTTATGGCATGTTGTCTTTCCTCATTGGCACTCTCCAAGAAGAATTTGCTGAATCCTGGTCGATTTACTGTATCACGTGCAAAATGTGCTCCCTAGTAAAAACGAAAAAGGTTTCAATTGACCTAAGTAATTGCCAATGCATATTAAATGAATATATTATTCTGTTGGAATCAGTTGTATTTACCATAGCCAGATAGGTCATGGCAGCTTTAATTTCCATTTTGACTTGGGACTCCAAAGCTTTAATGCATGGGTCCACCATATCAATCCATTCATTTGGAACATCAGCTGGTTTAAGTGTGCCTTAAAACAGAAAATAGCATTGGTAAGAATGATAGAAGGAAAAATATTAAGGATCATATATTATGCAGGAAAAATGGTAATTTTATACACCATAATGTTTATGTAATTTCTTGATCGATCGGATAACATTTTTCTCTAGATAAGACTGTCACGTAGTTTTATCATGCCCGATAAGAGATTATCTTCAGTTGATCTAATTGAAATTTTATAGCATTGATAATATCTTCACATCTACGATAATTCATTGTCTCATGCCAACAAAGTTGAGATTCTTTGTGTGAAGTCAAATGAAATATATGTGCATCTCCCAATTCACTTTGTTGCAAAGGCCACGTCGCCGGAAATTGAGCATGATAAAGGATCGTGAATCATGTAGAATACAGGAAGGACTTTGGAACATGTGGTAATCAATACGTGCGCATCGCCAGGCACTGCTTATCATAAGAAGTGCTATCAAAGCATTATCACTGTGCAAACAAGATGGTCAATAACGTGGGCAGCTGAAGTGTTTGAGATATCAAACAAGTGCCTGCAACTTTATACATAATTGCCTGATAGTGGTGCTTTACCATTGTGACCAATCCAAAACTTTGAAAAACGTTACTGTAAGTCTTTGCTAAATTTCTAAAATCAATATTAGGTTAATCTTTGTCAACTAAATGATACACAAAGTTGCAATGATAACAGTAGAGCGGTCTTCCTTTGTTCCATTGTTATTCGGATTTTCAAGTGCACATGTACTTTGCCAATGCAATGATGCATAATACATTCTCATACATTACAGTCATTGGGAAACTATTCATCTGATTTAGCCTAGACCTATGTCCTGATCTTTGAACCTTTGAAAAACTGTATGTTTACATTTACCAATGGCACTTTGTACAAATACATTGATGAATATGTTGACTTGGAATGACACTATCACAAAATGAGTCAGATGGAATTTTCCATAATGGAGTCAATCTAACGTGTCTTTGTGAGAGATTTCATCATTTTCCTGTGCTAGTGCAAATTTGTTTTTTTTTTTACTGCCATTCTCTGTATCTAGTAATTATACTGGTTATGTGCACAAAGAAAGTATACATGTTGTCCTTGGGACTATACCAATTGCACAATCTTTGTTCCTGGTAAACAGTTAAATGGAATGACCCACCTAAACGTATCTGTTCATATTATATGTCGGTCAAATACGTAAATACTATTGATAGAATCAGATTGCATGTCTGGATGATAATATCGTACCTTGTTATTTGACCAACGTCGTATATTAACTGAACGACGAAACCACTTTCGTATCAAAGCGAAATAAGAATTGACATTTGTTTTCTCAATTTTTTCGAAACCGTTATTGATAAAAACAAAAATGAATAATGATCTCGCAATTGTGTATTGTTCAAATCTTTTTTAACTTGTCCAACAAATTCTAACGAAGAGAAACTGTTTACATCCGAGGTCGTTCACGTTTATTGTCAAGGTCAGGAATCGATCACAGGCCACTTCCGATCGCACTACTGTTCCTTTACAAAAAGCCAGTATACTTTTCTCCGAAAAAAAAACACTTTTGTCAAACATTTTTCACACTATCAACAAAATTCGAACACCGTTCCTCCTCGGGCAATGAACGTAGAATTCAAACGCAGTTTCCGTTGTCGGCAAACTTCAGTCTATCGTATTACACGGAACGTATATACATATTGTTTGTCACTAACTGCGTATAACCGAGCGACCCGGGCGTCGAACGTCGCAGCGAAAAATAAAAGCGTGTCAAAAATGCGACTCCATTCGCGGCGATGGAAAGTGGCTGGATGACTCGCAAAAAAGTGAGCACGCCAAACGAAAGCGAGTCCGCGGCTCGCGCGAGATCGCGGAATATCTGAACATGCTGGCCAATATCCGTCAGGAACGATGATGTATAATTGTAATATTGAACTTACATTTGAGCCCGCCTCCGTGCGAGCCGCCGATGCAGGCGAGCGCGATAACGATTGCACAAAGCAGCTTCATTGTCGACCGTTCGCGGTAGGTTATAATTCGTAAATCACAAGTGGAGGACTTTAGATTGTCTCGGAAGCAACCTTTATACGCACTGGTATAGAAGGCTGCCTTCAGCGATACTAGATAAGCGAGAACGTGCGTGAACTAAGCACGATAGACGGCCATCGATCATCTAACCAGTAGGACACGGCGGATGCGTACCATTCGTATTTTAATCGACGCTCGGCAATACGAGAGACGGGGGAGTTTCACTCGGAATCTTTTCGGTCGTCCCTCTCGCTCGCACCAACTGACCGGAATCGAGTGCGCACGCGCGGTCATGCGCGGAACGCTGATCAGCTGACTATGACTCGCGTGAAAACTCCTACCAACGGTGTTCAATGTTCATTGTTGGAAGAACGTCGAAGCGAGAGTATTCACGTTACTTCCCATTGAACGTGCTCACCGTTCGAAAAGGTATGTAATTCGGGCTGCCTGCTAATCCGTAAGATCGTTCGGGACGCGCACGCTATCGGGATTGTCGGTGGCACGAGATTGGCCGGCCTCGAAATTTTGAATTTCGTATTTCAAACGGGGCGTTCGACGGGAATCCCAACGATAGTTTCGTCAGACGGAGTCTGTTGTACTCGGAACCGAACTATTAAACTGCGCAATTTAAGGGGGTGGGATGCCAAACGCGCAATCGTCTTGCACGTTTTGATAACTATAGAGGATGTGCGTTCCTCCTTTTGGTAAATTCATTGAGATAGCGCGTGCGACTTCCGAAACTACGTTTCGAAACATTTAGGTTATACTCGAGTGCGTTTTAATCCGGGACTTTTTTTTTTTTGTTTTATTATCGTGTATGACCGCACTTTACGTTCTAATCTGTATTGATACGAGATAGTCTTTGTCATGCAAGATAGTCACATTACTATAGCGGAAGAAAACATATCAGCGGGAACATGCTAATTTAAATTCGTCATCTGTTTCACTATTGTTCGAAACTTCGATGTTTTCCTTCTTTTTATTTATTTGGTTGTTTAACTCATAATCGTTTTCACTCGATTAGTTTGAGTGTTCGACATTTTTGTTATGCTTCGGTAACTGATAAAGCCGAAAACACTTGAGCCAATTTAAGTGACTCATTTTAATGTGACCTCTTATGTCAAATTTTAGCAAAGATGATTGTCTTTGGTGTATTGACCCTTTTTTTGGCAACTGCCTCAGCTCAGCATTGTTATGCCAACGTTGAGAGGGCATGTAGTTCCATACCATCAGGACCGGGTATGTAAATATTCTTTATTTATTGTTTCATTCATCCTATTATCATTCCCTACATATTTGTTTTGATTTTATTCACTGTAAATGTCTGTTAAGCTGCCTTATCTCTTGTGAGAATTTGCATAGAATCTCATGAAATTTTCAGAAGAAACAGTGATCCCAAATTGTGATGCCAAATATGGATCCATTGACGCACTACAAACTGACCTTCAAGCATATGCCAATGCAAACATTGAATCTAGCTTTGAATTTCTACTGATGTCAACGCACTTCGGCAATTATGAAGCCAACCGTGAGGGTTTCAAAGAATTGTATCGCAAATTTTCAGACAAGACCTGGGAAGATGCCATTGACCTGATTAAGTTCATTGCCAAACGTGGTGGCAAGATGAACTTCAATCAGCTACCACACTTCAAGAAATCTGTAAGAAACCTTACATATCAATAGTTACTTTCACCGCGTTCAATGTATTTAAATATGTATACTTCATGCTCTTTTTCTGTTCCTCTCTTAGGGCCCTGACTCTAAAGTCTTGGAGTTGAACGAAATAAACAGTTTGGCCAAGGCGCTTGATACCACGAAACAGCTTGCTGAGGAAGCACTTAGAATCCACAGAGAAACATTGCAGCATTCCAAGCAGGATGCGTCTATCGCTCATTACATCGAGGAACAATTCTTGGAATCACAAGCAGATCGTGTACGCACATTGGCCGGTCATACCAGTGATCTCAAGAGTATGTTGAGCACACGCGACGCATCCGTCTCCGTGTTCCTCTTCGACGAATTCCTTAAGAAGAGTCTGTAACATGCCCCATCATAGCTGTAACCCCCATACCTGGCGAGTCCATACTATTTCTTCTCCCGCCACTAGCACTATCAATTTTCCCCCCACTAACTATTACGATCGCGACAGTGAATGAACCCTGGAACAAATTGATATATAAGAACAAAAGAGAAACGAGATATTCCCCTCTCCCTCCCACGTTTGGCAGTGATGCCGTTTGATTATTGTACTAGGCATAGACTCGATTATTTTTGATGTTATATCTTTGATACAATGTGTGATTGAATAAAGAGTACACGCTATTCCCCACGTTTATTATTTTGCCAGCGTTTTAAGATAGTAGTAGGAGAGGGTTAGGTGATATATATATATATATGCTGAAAGATAGGGGGCTTATCAGTAAATAACATTTTATTTTGTCCGCAACTACACACGAATAGACGCGAGAATACGTGATATGGGTAAATAAAATATGCATCTGAATCTTTGTCCCGATATGCCTACGGTATTATAGTCCATTCTCCGTTGTGAAAGGCGAAAACAGTCGATGTACAAATGAGTCGCTCTTTTCAGAGTCGTTCGCGATTTGGAGGTGCATTCTTTACCTCCACATCAGTACAATTTCATTCATTATATAGGAATCATCATCGTGCTTCAGGCGTTATACATACAGTGTACATGTGTGAAAGACATTGATTAGTAAAAAGGCACATTCATTATATACATCCGGTCGAACGTAAAGAATATACAAAACGCAAAGTAAACGTCTAAGAAATCGATGATATACAAAATTCGATAAATGCGACGATGTTACACGCGACAGATAAAAAGATCGTGATTAATGCGAGAATGAGTTATCGGGGCTAAAAATGTTGCTTATAGGCTAGTTACGAAATTGAAAAAAATTAACGTAATTATTAAATGTAACACAAACGCAATAATAATAATAAAAAAAAAAAAACAGATATATCGCTGCTTTCCTAGTATGTAATCCTCGAGCAAAGTAATTTCGCGGAAAGGTTTGCGATTTGTACGACTCTGATATGTGCGCGTTTTAACGATTTCTGGATCGATGCCACACTAAGATATATATCACTTTCTATACAGATTACCCGTTATCGTTAACAAGAACGAAAAGTTGTGTATAGTACAAATTCAGCTACGGACACGCAAAATATATCGTAACAATTAAATCCTACCTTTTGTCTTATCTTTAAATCACGTGTATAGATATTGTCAATCCATAACAATTTTTTTTTTCGTTTCGCAACTATTTCATCATTAAATTCTTCGTTACTCTTTCCTTATTACATTTTCTAAAGTCGCTAATAATCGAGGTCTGCTATCGTTCTGTCCCCCCTCTCTGATAATTTCAAAATACATTTCTGCAAGATATCGATCATCACCGAACCGATGCATTACATTAATAATACCTAATACGTCGCAGTGAACGTTGGAACTAGAATATCTCGTTTAGTGATATGATTACTTCATCTGCTGCTTTAATTAGCTGAAAGAAAGTGTTCGTTCTCGTTATGTCGTGGACAATGACATTCGCATATGACAAAACGTATTGAATACCTACCTTCTTTTGTATAACCGCTTAAGTTCTATAACAAACATCGCCGAGTACAATTGCATTCGGAGATACGTTACTTACGCACTATGAGGATGCATCTAAAAATAAAATTGATGAGTTGTAAACTGTTTAGTTCGAAGAAGAATGAGCTCGAAGCTGTTATCATACTCACAGGCGCACTTGTAATTCTAATATGCACTAATAAAGAGGCAAGTTCAAGATCTTCACTGTAGCTATTCTTTAGCGGAACACTCCTGTAACCGGTTCTTAAACAGCGAACCTAAAACGACAAATTGTCTTAAAATATATTGAGAACTTATAGTGACACTTTAATTAGTTAAATAAAAAATTACAGGATAAGTAGCTTGTCCTATGAAATTACTGTCACCGAACATGTCCTCGTCTTGCACCACGAAGCGTATCAACGCAAAATGCGGATTTAACACCTCGAATTCGCATGTTTCATTCCATATTGGATTAAATCCATTGTCCGCTGTAATGTCAGTAATGTTACTTGCTTTTTTCCAATGGTGCTACATTTATATTGAACGACTTACTTATGGTCTTCGACGTCAATTTTATTCCATTGTCGAAGTCTGCACCAACGATCTCAATTTCAACAAAAGGACTAGCTGTACCTCTGCCAGCCCTGATTAAGTGCCTTGCACCGATGATTCTCATAGTGATTTTTAACGTTTCTACGCCATACAAAGAATTCTTTTCATATGGATTGAAATCGTCCCTGAACATGAAGTCCGGTTTCAGCAGATAGCCACATGCTCCATTTTCTTTGAATTTCGCTTGATTTAGCTGCATTGACTTATCGCCAGTCTGATAATTCAATGCTACCATCTGGCACCCAGAATTCCACATCGGTACAGGATTATAATTCGAGGAATCGATTCGCTGACCCTTTGGATATACTCTACTAAATTGTACCTGTGTGTCATAAAACATTTATTAAATCAAGAAAGGCGCCATTGCTCCAGAATAACTTGATCATTATCAATGTACCTGATGGTACTTCAGGAAGAACTTATTTTCTTGCTGGCACATTAATTTTTCAGCCTTTGTCTCCGGAAAACTGCTCATTTCGTTAAATATAAATCCTTTCGTTCTAATTCGTTCTACGTTAAACGCCACTGATCTGCAATACACTATGAGGTTCGACATTTCCTTGGCTATTCTCCATGCTCGTTCCATCTCTTTATGTTGATTTTCCTATGATTGGTGCAATATGAGAATGGCACAGTAATGAAAGAAATACAATAATTATAATAAAAAAATATTTAATGTAACAGTCACTTACCCTAACGCTAGCGTTTTGGGCAGTCTCTTTGATACTGGACATCCATTCCAATGCAGTATCCTTCGAAGGTGTTGCGACCTCAAATACAGAACACATACTGGGATTTTGTATCCTTAACACCCATTCTAGTCCAGGTCTTTCCGCAACTGTCAATTCGACAACTGCTCCCATAATATCCAGAGAACCTTTTTGCAGGCTACCCAGCATCATGGAATCTGCAGACTGCAAAACGTATTTAATCATTAAGTATTCCCTACAACATTGCCTATTTAATAAGTACACATACGTCTCCTTGATTGTCCTGATGATCTATCTCCTCCACGTAATTTGCTGGGAACCAATGTTGCTTTTTACCACCGTAATCACCTGTCCACCAGCCGCCTTGCTGACGATTGACATTCGTAATAATTGCATGTTTTACCAACGTTAATTCATCGTCCCGCCTTGCCTTATAATCATAGATTGCTTTAACTGTGACCTGAAATTAGCACGCCATTTTTAAAAGCTTTGAAATGAACATTTGCTTCAAAGAGGAGAAAATGGTTTGATATGAGACATTTGTAACCTTCGAAACGAAACTAGTAGGGTCCATGTAGCCAGGAATGCCATATACGGATCCATCGTCAGCTTCCTGTAAAGGTATTCGTGTATTGCATCATGTGTCACTGCTGAATCATACGTCAATGTACCTACCAGACCCATTCGCCTGATAACATCTTGATTGACAGGATAACTCAGTTTAATCTTCTTATAAAGAGGATGTCTTTCGTAGTAACTGACTAATTCGACGAGACTTTCAAATTGCACAGTTCCGATAGTATATAAACGCCCTTCAAGCTTTATCCTGCAGTGCTTAATTTTCTTTTCTGCCCTGCAATGATAACGAATTAAGCAATATGTGTGCATGCGGTCCAGATACGTTGCCGACTATGAGTATATTTACCGAAATGAAATGGCGTACGAATTAGCTTCTTTCTCACTGGGCCTGACTAGAAATGCACCATCCGTCGGAATCCGTTTCAGCATTTCTTCAGCAAGCGTTCTGGTACATTCGGCGTGCCACCACTCTTTTTCCTCATGCTTATTCGGTTGGGGCACGGGTTCTTGGAGTGTGATTAAAAATTCCTATAGATTAGTTCAACTAATTATCGATTTTACTCATATAGCTAACAGAAATTTGTGTGTGACAATGAAAAAGAAATATCCTGATGCAGCCTGAAATAAAGTGTTCAGAAAGCTAATGTAGGTCTTTATGTCTCTAATGTGTTAGGCCGCCGTGCCCTCACCTGACTTCTCAACGGATGATTGCGGTAGTGAGTTATCAGGCTGTACAAGCTGTCGAAACAGTTCGTGTCTATTAGATAATACTGGGTCTGGCCCATTTCTTGCTTCAATTTTATACGACAGTGATTGACTTTGTTCTTTCGCCAGAAACTGAGGCAGTAGTCGCCCACGAAAGTGACACACTGTCGAACTAAGAATGTACCATCTCCAAGATGTGAATATCTCTTTAAGAGTTCTTCAGCTTCTTCGCGACCTCTTGCTAATTTTCCGTGGAACCATTTTTCACCGAAGTGTAGTTCATCGTTCGGTACGCCCTAAAATATCACGACAGGGATATAACGATGCGTTGGATAAAAATGAACTGATAACGTGTAATCCGTACATCCGTTGGTCTACGTATATTTCCTTCCTCATCGTCGTCATGCTCGGTTTCCTGTGTTCGCGAGAACGTGTCCGTGTAAAATAATTTCTGTTGCGTCAAGACAAAAAAATGCGGATTCCATTCTTTGTCGACGGGATCTTCTAAATAAAGGATACCGTTCTTCACGGTATTCCTAAGATCCATCTCTTGTCGGCTTTCATCGTTTCTCACGAGGAAGGACGACTCGTCTACACCCTCAGGAAGTTTTTTATGCTTTAGTAGGATTTTTCTGCGAAGACTGTACGGCGATGGCAAACTGGCTTCGTTTTTATCCACAGGCTGAACTAAGAGCATATCTCCAAACACTTCTTGCATCGTTACGGCCATTTTTCGTTGCTGAGGTAGTGTACAATTGTCTTCAATCGATAAAATCACTGGATACCTACAATTAATTAAAGTATTATATTTTGTACATACTTTTCACTTTGGTATTCAAAGAAATAAGACACCTACTCCGAAGTGACGAATGCATGTTCTTTGATCGTTTTAATAACGTCAAGAAATTTGATCTTAGTGGTCAATGTGTGTCCATGAAAAATAAATGGCATTCCATCTGGGCCGTCCCAACAATCCAGTTCTATGCATCTACACCCTGCTCTTAATGCACGAACGTACGCCTGACAACTACTTTCACTGCTGATTTGATCTCCCATTAAATATCTATAAATTACATCCATGCTAGTAAGTTTGCACAAAAATAGCAGTCACATTAGTGTAAAAGTTTATATAAAGTATGTACGTATTGTGAGACGAGGCTATCCAATAATGTGCTAATGGTTTGGTCATGTCTTGCGTGACATGATTATATTTACTGTCCCAAATGTCGTTTTGCTTTGAAAAGAGATAGTCAATGAATTCCGAAAAACTAAAATATGGTTCCTGCACATCTCGTTGCGGATCTTGTAAATACTCTCGGATAAAGCGGGAAACTCCCTGTTCATTGGTTCCTAATGGATCCTGCTGTTCTGTTATTAAGAAATTCTGAAATTCCTGAAGCGTGATGGTTTGCCCCGATTTAGAATAACTCAACAGCTTGGTCCAATCGGCAAGATTCTGTAAACACAAATGACTCTCTATCGTAGTTGCAAAGAATAATGGTACATTTGGCGATAGGATTAAATGATTGACCTACACTCACATTAAAATCGAACATAAGTTTGTGATAAAGTAAAACAAAGTCATCAAAACCAAGTTCGCTTCTATTTCTTGTATCTACTTCCTGAAATAATTCCCTTAGTCTGTTTGTTGCTATTTTACAATTCACCCTAGGCAAAAATGCTTTAACATCCTTTAATGTAACTCTGCAAGGAAGATACGTTAGTATTAATAAAACATAGATGTACGTTGAAAAAAAATTCCGTAAGCGTATATATAACTACGTTTCTCTCGTGCTCTCCATCGCATAGAATTCTTTTCTCAGCCATCTTTCGACTTGCAAAGGGTATGGAGCATTTATCGTATCCTGTGCTAAATGCCGCAATCCTTTTACCCATAACTCGCATTCTTTTTCGCTAAGTGCTGAAACAAATCCGTACTATCTTTGAACGATTTTAATGTAGCATCATCAATGTATAACGTATGTAATGCAAATAGAGTTATATTATTCTAGATAATATGTTATCACGTTTTTTTACCTGATATCGAAAGAGTCTTCAATCTGAACTCCGAGCCGTAATATACAACGAAGCATCGTAAGTTTTCAGTCCTCTTAGCATCTTCCGGCCATTTCTCAAAATCTTTGGAGTGTTTTCCTACTCTCACTTCTTTTATTTCACGAATTTCGACTGTAACAAAGAGTTATGTATTTAAGTTATATTCAGGTAGGAATTTACATTATTATCAATACATGCACTCATATGAATACATTCACAGAAATATGTGTCCACAATTAGGTGAATATTAAATATTAGTCAAACAACAAAAAACTAATAATACACATACAATAACATAATGTGTTCTTAGCATATACAATGTAAAAAAGATTAATCATTGTGTTTGTAATGATTATATCAAGAGGTCTAATCCAACATATCAACAGTATCAATGGGCAATTATTGTTTGTAGACCAAAAATGAAGGAAAAGTTTCATTAGCATTATGATTGCATCAGTTCTTCCTTCAATTCCCCAGAGACAAAACAAAACATAATTAATTCAAAAATTTATGCAGGTCACAAGGCAGTAGTCACTAATGTAAAAGCAGTAAACAACGCGCAAGCTATTGGATGAGGACCAACGGTTGATATAAATTTTATTTTTATTGTCATAAACTCACCCATACACAAAATGTACAATGACCTTTCCTTTGGGTTTTTGGCCTATAACTAGTATCTTCAGATTATACATTTTGCCCATTTTTGCTGTAGATATATCTGCATAACCATGCAAGATGTGCGCCTAAAATGTTGATGGAAGTTTATTACATTAGTGTCTTTTTATATGTATTATTTAAGGCACATAGACCACAATTCAAAACAATTTTGCTTATTGTTTGTTTGTTTTGTAAACTGAGCTTTTTGCAGCATCTTACATTGGCAAAGTAATTAAAACCCTCTATTTAATTTATTCAAATGTTGTACATGATACCATGACTTCTATCTAAATGACTTCCTAAACAATCATAACACATTACCTGAACCATCAAAAGGCCTGAATGTAGCACTTCTTGACCAGACAATTTGCCTGGTCTCTCTTCTTATCATGAGTGTCTTTTTTTCTGGTCTTTTTCGAGGAAAGAATTTTGTGACCACAGTACCCCTCTCAAGCTGACTAATAATTTGTTCCATCTCAGGAATTATGCCGTTCATTTTTGTACAGTTTTTGTGTCAGCCTTACTGAAAATGATTGTCAATTCACTTAAAGCAAATTTACATAAAAGCTAAATTTAATGGTAGTAATAAATAATAATATATGTAAAAAATAGTAAAAATGCAATTCTGTTTAACAGATTAAAGATGTAATGAAACATATTATATTGTGCATCGAATAAACTATATCGTTTGTTTTTCCGGCTGTTTTGAATATCGCAGTTCACTCTGCGTCAAAATCGAATGAATGAACGCAATGCAGATTGGGTTTAACTGCAGTTGTCAACGTTTGACAACACAACGATAATGACCTCAGGCACAACAGCGATTTCGTATGTTTACTACAGGGACCGCAGCGGAATAGTATACAAAAATGCATGCACCTTTATTATCGTTTTATAAACAGTACGACGTCGAAAACGGAGGCGTGCGCAATGTACAGTATTTTTTTATGCTCGCGTCAAACTCACAACATACATGTATCAGATCGGATAAATTGCGGGCAGAAAATTTAATTTCCCATCCGGGAAAATATTTTAAAGCACTGACAATCGTAACGCGACCGTCTCCTCGATCCACCCCTCGTCAGCTTTTATCGTACTGTTTTCTAAAATGCAGTGATATCTAATCGAAAAGCACTAACTTTAAATCATCGATGGTCCCCCCGTACACGCTTAAAATTGATATGCAATATGCAGAAATTGTGCGGACAGAATGGATGAATGGGCATCGGTAGCGCGATAATTTTTCAGTGAGGATTATTTCGAAATCACTGCCTTTTGAATATTTTCGCTATCAGCTATCTTATCTGTTCCTTATATTATTTAAGATCGATCATACCTGTCTTCGAAACGGTACGCAGTGTGTGCTGCACACTCTCGTTGACTGAACATACAACAGAGAGAGCTTCACCAGATGGACTCGGTCACAAAAACTGAATTACCGATCGAAAGGATCGACAAATGATTTTCGGTGAGAATAGTGCCCTAAATATTTACGTGTCACGCATAAAGTTCATTCACTATATAAACACAGTAAACCGACTAGCAATAACAAATGTTGTCAATAAATTTTTTTCCTTTCCTATAGTTCGTTTTATATTGATTATAAAATAGTTCTTACGACAGTAATACCGGCAATGACACAAACTATATAACAGGTGTATAAATCATGCATAACTCTTTATGTTTGTATGGCTTTTTGTTACTAGTTTCTGATCATTCATGACGGGTGATTCATACTTACACAACCAATAAGGTTGCTATTCTAGCGTATCACGTGCCATTCGTCATTTAAAGGTTCATGAGCACATGTAAACTCAGAATAAAGTCCATGCAGAAAGCGCCCCTGTCCACGATGATGAGAAACGCACGGGTCGATTCTCCGTACATCAACAGATTCCAACGGTACTGTCAGCCTCGCTGTCAGCTGACGAAGAATTGGGAATTGAAGGAGCAACCAAAATGGTAAAGCGGCGAGAGCGGACTCAATGTCGTAGATCAATGTGCAGTGGACAGATTTCTATGATCATTTTAACTAATCTACTTTTAGTCGATCGGCGAGACAATACAACAGATCATGCAGAGGCCTGGACAGGACCCTGTCGCCAAGGACGATGTTGCTTGGTGGATGAAGTACGCTGGCCGGGCCCTTGGTACTGTCGGTAGTTTAAGTAAGTTGCCTCTTGTTTTTTAACTCTCATTAGATAATGCATCGCGCCTTCCGTATACCAAACGTATTTCTCTATTCATCTCTGAAATTCGAAGATTATCAAGTGTATAAAAAACTTTATTGGGAGTGCATTATCGTTATGCTGTTGTTGATTTTATTACAGTCGCAATATTCCTCGGGGCATGGAACTGTATATACATATTGGGCGGTCGTATAGACTGCCTAATCGGTGGTATATGGCAAATGGTAGCAGGGTTCTTAGTTGTTATGATTGAAGCACCTTGCTGCTGTCTGTTCATCGACTTTGTGCAAAATCTGAGTGACTGGGTGGATAAGAAGCCGTACTGGAATCGGGCAGCGGGATATTGTCTGTAAGTATGGTGTCATTACTGTATTCCTGTGTCATTGTATAATTGTATAAGGTTAATTTACATACTGGCAGTTGTAACATATGGTTGTTATTGTAATTGTTTTAGAATTGCGGTTCCTGCAGTATTCCTTTGTCCAGGGATGGGTAGTATATTTGGCAGTGGTCTAATATTCACAACGGGTATATTATATGGATTGATGTCACTTGGCAAGAAGTGAGTAATGCAATATATATACGTATAGTTTCTTTGTCTGAAAAAGAACTTACATCAAGGAGTTAGCCAATAAGAATAATTTTATTATGCTTCATTACCAATAAGAAAAATACGAATAACTTTTGTTGTGTGACGTTGCTTAACATGCACTGGGTTGCTTAGGTGTAAGACATAATATCACTTTGTAACTGTGTTGAACATGTGCCATAAATATTCAGTTATCTTGCTTTGGTTCTGTCAGGATATTGGGTTAACACACTAAAAAAAATGTAGATAAAGAAAGATATAAAAGATAATAGGTTGTAGTGTGTTTACGACTTTAATAGGTCTTTTAGTTGACTTGCACAAAATGTGCATAACGTGTACTAATATTCTGACACTAATATACGATAACAGAGGGTACAGGCCCGATCCAGCAGGAATGCCTTCGTCGACCGTTGGCTCTCCGCAGGGAACAGTACAACAAGTGCCTCCATCCACAGACCATCACACTACCCTTATGGAGGATCCTGATGTCTGGAGGCCTACATAAACTATCAAACAATTCATTGCACCACTTCACTAACCAGGCAATAATATATAAAGTTCAATACCACCCCTGTTTCCGCATATCCGTATCAGTTCCTTTACGTGTTACATATTAATTCCGGACGTATTTGCGATGCATTAGAATGCGACCGCCTCCGTCTGTTCTACATCGTACATCCACTCTGCACGCTCGCATATCTTGACCGATTAACATCTATCATAGTTTCCGCTTCGCAATTATTCTATGCTATGCGAACTTTTTACGCCTCACGTGCAACGTTCTGCCTGCTTGATTTTCCCGTTCGCAATCCGTTTGCGCTCTGTGTTCGAACGATGCTCAGTTTTCTGCGTACATGTTTCAGCATATCAATTGCTGAACATTACTTGAATTCGTAGTTTCCCTGGCATTGTGGCTCATTCAAACGTTGTTGTCGTTTGCATTTTGCGCATATTTGCAATTTTTGCATTTACAGTCCGACACTTAATCTACATATGCCAGAGGAGCACGATGCTGTGATCAATGCACGTTAGTATTAGTAAGTTGAACGCTTGACGCAATCGATACATATACGTTGTTAAACTTACATGTTTATAAGCGTCGAAGGATTTAATGGATCCTGGAGAAAATTATGCAGTGCTCCTGATTTAATTGTCACATTGCAGCTTGTTATGTTTGAACATTGCTTGATCATGATTCAGCTGATGGTAATTGGTGCGAATGATTCAAATGCGTTGTATCTATTACCGTCCATCTTACGTTAAATATAGTTATACTACGACGTCAAAAAAGAAGAAATGCAATATTGTTTGCTGAAATTGGTAGTAAAGTGGATCTGCATTCTACATGCTTGAAGATAGCACAAGATACAATGAATGTGTATAGAAATGAGTAGTAACAGCATACCGTACGTGGAGATACAAGTATAAGAATAAGATTCTTCACTTTTCCAGAGCACCCGTGAACGAGATGAGAAGTTCAGCGACAGACGTTCAAGTACCTTCATCGAGTATGCGGTCGACGCTCGTTGAAAATGCCCAGCCAATGGGTATGACCATTACACCAGATAGCAACGTTTGACCCTCTAGGAATTAAATTGGTAAATGATCCAGCGCTTTGTGTGCGAACGGTGGTGAGTGATGATTCAGTTAAATAACGAATAGCTGAGCCCATGAACAGCCATTTACCTTTGTCATATCATTCACTGTACACGTATGTTAACGACATTCCAATTTCGGCAATGCGATTCATATATTTACATATATGTGTATGTATATGTAAGTATATGATATGTGCTATAGTAATTTTCTACGTTCACGCGAGTTCATATCATCAGTCACTCATATAGAAGTATTGATCCTCGTTGCTCCTTCAATGAACAGAATTCTTCCATTGTACGAGCCTTTTGTAATTTCGTTGTGTGTATTCTCAATCTCGATGTATTGAACATGTGCCGTAAGTGTCCTGAGCCACCCGTAGGACGTTGGGGTGGAAGGTATTCGAGACTTTATCAATGGAAACGTTTCTTCTAATAGTCTGTAATAATGCCAAAGTCGAAGACTGTTATGAAAAGTGGTACGGTTCATGAGCTTAGCTGGTCGAAGGCTTAAGTAGCATCCGTTCGTATATCATGTTTCCCCCCTTTTTATCAATTGACTAAATATGTACATCGTCCTAAAAACAAACCGCCTTAATCATTTTTTTAGTGCGGCCATTTTGTTGTGGCGTAGTAGTCCTGTTAAGATGTGTTCGTGTCGGATTAATGTTATGAATGCTGAAAATAATGGCATATTAAAAATTGTTTGATGATGCAGGGAATGAAATGGAAAAACACTTCTTGATATTAAGGAGTGCCAAGTCACTATTAACATATTAGATTAATGATCCTTTTACTATGTTATGATGTATATACAGGTTCTTCTCTCTGCCAAATTAATTGTACATACATAAATTTAGTTCTTCCACTAATTTCTATTATATTTATATCGCGTTTGTGTATGATGATTGTTGAATGACATTGCATAAAAATTGCGCTGTACGTAATGACGGCATCGATTTATTATCCGATCAAATAATTTTTTGTGGGGTTGAACTCTGTAACAAATTTAATCTAATCCATCACACATTGTTGTTTTATGTGATATGGCAGAGAGTTGGAATAATTGTCGCTTTTGGCACATTCCACTAATTTCAAATAAGTTTGCATTGGATAATGCAGTCCGATTAATTTTCCTTTAAGTTAAGTCATGACTGTTATAATTATTCAATTACTTATCTCCAGTGGTGACTATATTATCCAGTGTCGAATGTGCCAATAAACTATTCATGTTCTAATCAATTGCATAGACTTTCGTGCTTCAAATGAATTCTCACCTAACGCCCTTTCATAATCTTATGTTAGTATATATACATATATATATATATATATATATATATATATATATATATATATATATATTTATGTATACTCTCTCGTATCTATGACTTGCAAATTACTCAAGAACCCTCTTTTCTTCTTCCACATTCCTATTTCTTGGCTAATTTATTTATTAAGAGCAAAAGACTATAGATCGATTATCATCATCGGACTTCATGCCATTCAATTGGAATGGATTCTGCGTGTAAGACACTATCGGATAAGTCAAACATTGAAATGCCATGATCATAGGCGAGTAAGAACGACCGTGTTTGTTGAAGTTTATATTAAAGCGAACTTCTATACATCGTGTAATGCTTGTACTTTTTAGCAGGCCACATACGTTATGATCTTGTCATGTGTTGTTAGTAGAGAATGAACTTGTCATTATACATAAAGCAATGAGAATATGCAGCCTTGCGCGCGTAGGAATGTAATGAGATAATGATTTCGTTTGCATTGTCTGTGAAGCTTGCGTGAGTATTAATCGTACGTTGAAGATCTCGATGCATGTAACTACTGATTTTTTCATTTCGCTCCAAGGAGCGAACCATTCAGCTTTATTTGTAGCTATGCATTCAATTATACTTTATCAACGAGTCCATAAAGAATTAGTAGCACTTATCTCAATATAGCATATCGTACACTCGGCATACTGAGACTGTTCAATAAACAGTTGGTAATGTTGATTATAAGGTCAATATCTGTATAGTATAATTATAAGGCAGTATTTAACTATGAAATTCGTTGGGAAGAAATGTTGCATTGAGATACAGTCACGAGATTGTACAAAATTTATAAAAAAAAAGAAGATGAAACAAAGAGATACACAAAAAATATCATTCACATAAGAACTACTCGTCCCTATCCTTCCTACAGAATACATGGGAAACCGAGAAAAAGTACAGATATTAGAAGTATAGCTTCCCCGTGATAGGCGTTCGAAACTTTCTCATACTGCATTTCACTCATACCTCATGTATTGATCATCATTCTCGAATACATGCATTGTATCGAATGTACTACAATATGATTTGAAACGGATATCGCGCTGTGAGATTCTACCTTCATAGCTAGACACTCAGCTTCCATCGAACAAGATTTTCGTCGAAGCGTATTTATTACTCATTGAATCCTCGTTTTATTAGACGGCTTCGAATATGTATATTGAAGAAAATAGGTGTCGTCGAGAGACTTGGTCTACCGATCAATTAGTTGGCAAATATTGTGAGCCTTGGTCACGTTCAAGTATAGTTAGAGCAAGAATTTGTAAGGTGAGAAGTTGAACAAAACATATACACACACACACACATACATACATACACACACATACATTGTTATGTACAATATTGTAGCGGTTTATCAACGGTATATAGTGAAAACAATGAATTTGACGAAATAATGAACGTGTATGTAATAAAAATTGTCAATAAACAAGTGAATTTACCGAATTTCCTCCCTTGAAGTTACTCAGATGTGTTGAAGAATAACAGTTTTTTTATAACCTGCAGTGTTTTAAAATTACTTCGTATTAGTTTTTATGTTCTTCCTAATGAGAGACATGGAGAACGATGATAATGCCAGTGCGCTGAGTGAACCAAGAATTTTATGTATGTTGTAGCAATACCATAGATGAGAATAGTAGTGTATCTTTAGAATTAGAACAAGAGTTGAGTAATGTTTAACGTTTTCAAGATAAGTCTTTCGAAGCTCCACCTGATGTTGGAAAAATAGAAATTGTTCCGGACCAAAACGTATCTATAAACTCAACGTGCTTTACTCATCATTTCGGCACTCGAAGAAACACGAAACAATATAAAGCGAAAAGCAAACACACAAAACCGCCAAGAGCGATATGGGGTAAAATGATTACGGCATGGGAGAACATTACAAACAAATTATAATTGAAATTAATAGAAAAATATTTTTTATAGAACATACCCAATTAAAAAGACATCCGCAGCAAATGACCTGCCCAAATTGTTTGAGTTTGGTCGAAACTAGGGTTCGCCGTTATGTCGTTTGTGTAACACACGTCGTTGCATTGTCGCTACTTCCCTTTTGGTACGATTTACTAAATCTGAAAAGATAACTTAATTATTTAGTGTTTCTTATTTGCAGCATGTGTGTTTTGCCGTATCATGCACCGATATTCAAGGATACTGTTCATTATTGTCCGAATTGCCAGATTTTCTTGGGAACCTGTTTTGCTGCGGGAAAAAAACTGTCAGCCTGTTGTACGAAGCCCAGAAAATGCGACGAAGACACCTAATTGAATATTGTAATATTAACTTGTTAGTTTAGCGTGGTTTAGCGTTAGAAGTTTTCAAAGCATAACTATCCAATTCGTAACGTTCCTTTAACATATTTAAAATTGTCATGTGATATCAGTTGTGCCAATAGATGCAAGGTTACAAAAATGCATTCCCTAGCCCCGAAATTTGTAATGTTGAAGTTGTCGAGCCTGTTAGTACCATTTTCCCTCTCAGTGATTCGCAACTAAATTCTCGTACTCGCATCTTTCGAATCGTGGAGACCTTAAAATACCGAATGACACAGTGCGTACGCGAGAGCGTTAAACAATCCCGGCGTCAATCAACAATATATTCAAATGAATAAACATGAGTCAATGAATAGATATGGACCTCTCGTTGGTGCGCTCGATGAAGGGACAAGTAGCGCAAGATTTCTGGTAGATCAGCGTTTCTCATTAATAGAATGTAACTCAGTGTGATATCACTCCTTTTTTCATTGTTTACTAAAATTGTGTCCTACACCCATGCTTGTTTATTTTCAACGAGAATTATTCTTTTTGTATTTTTGTGTTGTCTACAATGCATGGAACTTTTCTTACATCTAAATATATTTTTTACTATGAATTTATTATCGTTTGGTGGGCAGACGGTGTAGTCCCTCCAACTTTGCTTCTTGTTCTTCTCATTGCAGGTATTTGCTGCAAACACTGCAGAAGTATTAACTTATCATCAAGTTCCGATATCACACTCATGTCCTCAGGAAGGATGGGTCGAACAGGATCCTTTAGATATTTTAAGGGCAGTCAGAGAATGTCTCCGTCAAACTGTGTTCAATTTAAGACAACTAACAATAGACCCAGCTGATATAATAGCTATTGGTATAACAAATCAAAGAGAAACAACAGTTGTATGGGATAGCACGACAGGAGAACCACTTTATAATGCAATAGGTATACACTAGGCATTTCTACCTTTATACCCAATTATTTCTATAGGTTTTATCTTCACAAACCAGCAGCTTAAAAAAACATGCCTTCATAATTGGAAATTCATTTGACAAATATATCATATGAAGTTTCGACTGAGTAGTTGTCGTTATCCTGACAGTGTTGAAAGGATACGATCTTAAATAATATTTATTGTCTCACAGTATGGATGGACATGAGAACCACTTCAGTTGTGGACGAGTTATTAAAGGGTATACGTAACCACAATAAGAATTATGTAAAGCCACTGTGCGGCCTTCCAATTAGTCCATATTTTAGCGCGTTAAAGTTAAAATGGTTATTGGAAAATGTACCACGCGTTCAGGAAGCACTTGCAAAAAAATGTTTAATGTTTGGCACGATAGATTCGTGGCTAATATGGGTTAGTTTATTAGCAACTGCACTGTAATTAGTGGCCATACGAGGATTGCAAATAATTTACACTATGTATAGTTTGTTGCACTAAGATATGGATCCTTCTTTCTGTAGAACCTGACAGGAGGTGCAAATGGCGGAGCACACAGCACAGACGTTACAAATGCATCGCGAACGATGTTGATGAATATTGCCACGTTAAAATGGGATCCAACATTACTACAGTTCTTTAATATACCTCCAGAAATTTTACCACAGATTCGTAGTTCGTCAGAGATATACGGTTATATTCAGGATGAGATTTTACAGGGTGTTCCTATATCAGGGGTACATTATACTTTGAATCTATATAAATGTAACATCAAGAGAAGTTGTGTAACTAAATGACAGTATCTCTCATTTTAGTGTTTGGGAGATCAACAGTCTGCGTTAGTCGGGCAAATGTGTCTGCAACGAGGACACGCAAAGAGTACTTACGGCACTGGGTGCTTCCTTCTTTATAACACTGGAACAGCTGTAATTATATAATTAGCTATGACACAATACTCGATTATCGAAAGCAATTTCATTTGGTATTACTCGTCCCCCCAGATCGTTGACTCCTCTCACGGTTTATTAACAACGGTGGCTTATCAGCTTGGCCCTGATGCTCCACCAGTTTACGCACTCGAGGGTTCTGTTGCCATCGCTGGTGCAGTTATACAATGGCTGAAAGATAATTTGGGCATAATATCAAACGTGAAGGAAAGCGAACTTATAATCGAACAGATTCCAAATGACAATAGAGTTACATTTGTCCCAGCATTTGCTGGTTTGTACGCTCCATACTGGCGAAAAGACGCCAGAAGGTAGGGATAAAATACTGAAATTGAATTACGAGTCAATGGTGCCCTTTTGCAACGATGCCATTTCATTTTAGCGTTATCTGCGGAATAACCGAAGATACAACTAACGCACATATCGTAAAAGCAGCTTTACAATCAGTATGTTTCCAAACTCGAGATATTTTGGAAGCTATGAAGGAGGATACGGGTTTGGCACTATCAAAATTGTTAGTGGACGGTGCTATGACAAATAATGATTTACTCATGCAGATGCAGGCTGATATTTGCGGTATTCCAGTGGGTATGTATCGGTAGAGAATGTTTCGTGTTATTTTGTCAATAGCTAAGTAATTGTTTCTGAACAAAGTCAGGCCATTGATGTGCGAAACGACTGCACTGGGAGTAGCGATTGCAGCCGGCAGTGCCAAAGGTATATGCAAATGGGATATGAAGAGTGATGCGGCTGTGCCGAGCGACATGTTCATTCCATCTATTACGGAAAATGGTAACGTTTATTCCAGATCTTTACGTCCTTTGTTGCAATGAAACGCCGTACCTACATTTTCGTTTGCAGAACGCGATATTTTATATTCACAATGGAAGATGGCAATTGACAGAAGTCTCGGTTGGGAGCCAGTTTTAGAAACAAATGGTAAATAAATTATACAAAGCTACGGGTCGTATCGGGCGAGGTAAATAATATGACGGTTATTTGTTTTTCAGACGATACAAAAGATATACATAAAGTCACTGCACCGGGGGTGTTCATAATAGGTACAATAATTTTACTAATGGTCGCAAAATACAGAACATTGTGACCGGACAGTCAAGTTGGGTGGAAGTACGGTATCGTGAGATACATAAAGTGTCCTAGAAATTGCATTTAGGCAGGTCCTTGTAATTGCTAAGTATTTAAGTCAACTTAAGCGTGTCATGAATGAGGCGCTTGTTGTGTTTACGTTTAAGGTCCTATAATCGTAACATTATTTATGAGTGCAAAAAAAAAAGAGATATGAAATAAATGGTGCCATAATGAGATGATGATTTTGTCATAAAAATGTAGATCTTAATTTCTCAACCTTTCATAAGTTTGGTTACATCACTGCAATTTTATTTTATTCTTAGTAAATGTTGCAGGCATTTGTTTTTGTCTCTTACAGTTTTGTTAGTCGTCGGCGTCATCAAATATATCGTGAGTCGTTTTAGCTACACGTGTATCGTGATTGCTAGGTTTTTCTGTTATCTTTCGACTTCTTCCTTCAGCAGCATCTTTCATACCTACTGGTGTACTTGTTGGCAATTTATGTTGCTCGTCAAAGTCGGCTTCATTAACGGTCGACAGTGGTGGTATTTCCTGCAAGTAGTATTAACCATGAAACAATTTTCCCAAAAAGGAAATCATATTCTGAATCAACACTTTGTACCAAAGAATCTTCCGTGGTGGAGGTATGAGCAGTTACCAATGAGGCTGTCAACCATTGGTCGCTTCTTACGTTGTTAATTCGCAACCTCGACTTTTGTGGCACAAGAATACGAGAAATGAGCGATCTACAAGCTTGGGATACTTTTGGTACTTTCGGAAAGGTCACTTTACTCTGCACTTGCTACGCAAAAATTTGATCGACGTAACATGTTTTTCTTATCAAATGTCGACACGTTCGTACGTCGTTGTTAATGTACCTGGGTACCTTTAGAAGTTGAGCGTAGTTTGAGTCCTCAAATGGCAAACATCCGAATACCATAGCATACAGCACGACGCCCATTGACCAAACGTCAGACAACTGTGGCTGATAAGGGATTCCCTTCAAGATTTCTGGAGATGCGTACGCGTAACTGCCGCAGAATGTTTCACTTAATGGTATCACGCCACTTTTTGGTTTCATGTGACCTCGTGCAAAACCAAAATCTGATAATTTAATATTGAAATTGCCGTCCATTAGCAGATTTTCGCATTTTATGTCCCTGTAGAGTTGCATATCATACGTTGAGAAAAGTTGAGGAAAGTTTCTTTTAATCCTTATTGATATTTGTAGGGTGTACTTTTCATTACCTATGAACGACACCGCGCTCGTGACAATAATCAATAGCGTCCAAAAGCTGTCGAAACCATCTTCGACTTCGATTCTCATCGATGTAAGTGTCCCGTCGAATTACATCTAATAAACTTCCGTTCTGCGCGTATTCCATGATAATATACACCCTGGATAGTTTATCTTTGCGTTACACAATAGCGCCCTGCTTGCAGTTGAATGCATGTTCAAGCCCTCAGGCTGATCTCGCGTTTACTAATTGTCGACAATACTCTTCTAAAGAGTATAAGCAACAAAACTACTTTGTACTAACCGATGTGTGGTCTCGATTGCTTGCAAGAAACGTATAAGATTTGGGTGCTTTAATCCTTTAACGACCTCAATTTCACGCGGCAGAAACTTCTTCAGATAGTCTCCAGGTGCTTGAAATTTGGAGACTATCTTCACTGCTACTTGGCATTCATGACGGTCAGACTTTGCGATCTGCAGAAGTGTCAATGACGATAATTGTTCCTTTAATTGTTAAAGCTTTAAGTACTTTAACGGTAGCATATGAACCGGCTCCTATCGTTCGTCCCAAAACATAACCATGTGACTCGAGGACCGTCAACTTCTTTTCCGACTTCTCCTCATTCTTCTCGTCTGCAGAGTTGTTTCCTGGTGCCGGTATCTTTGCCTTGGCCTCGGGTATCGGCATCGCTGCCAGTTAATGTAGATTCAGTGGCGTTTCCTTCAGAAAATTGTACATTTTTATGAGGATAATGTGGACATGTACTACATTCATTCGTTCTATTTCATTAGGTTTACATCATAGTATAGTCCTGGGAGTCATTTTTGCGACGAAATTGAACTGGAAAATGGGAGAAAGCGATTAACGATACATTTTGACACGAATCACAGTTATTTTTAACGATTTCTTATGTTGTACGTGAAATTTCAAAAGAAGGGTTGAGGGTAACATTTGACAAACGATATTTTCGAGCGATTTTGACGTTTATTCCACATATACACGGCAATCCAATAATTTCGATACGTGCATCGGTATAACAGAAGTCCCTATTTTCATATTCATCCATTAAATACTTCTAACACATTAATAAATTGCAAAATATTTTTGAAAATTAACGGATAAATTACTGACATTTGGACTATTTCGTGACAAATAATTCTCATTTTCAGACTTAAATCGTTGTTATTTGCTTAAAACAACAATTGATTCGTGTTCAGCATTATCGAAAACATTAGGGGCCGTAGCAAGAGAAATGGAATTTAAAGAAAAAGCATAGAATATTAGAAAAATATATGTTGCAATTGAGAAATTGTTGTTAATTTGGCGTAGGAATATGTGAAGCATTGTGCTAAAGCTTCCCGCGTTTGTTCGGACCAATCAGAACGCAGCAATCTCCAGCGCGCTTGACCATTTCTTTGAAATGGTCAGTTTTGTGGCAACTTTCGTCGAGGGTGGGTTGCTGTCGGTGGTGCTTGTGAATTTTGGCCGTTTTTGTGATATAAAACGATAGAAATTGTAATGTAAGTTCCTTCAACGCATCTATAAGGACAAGCCGTACGCAAACTAACTCTTCAAGAAGAGTAGAGTGGAGAATAACCAGAATATTTCGAAGATTTGCATCGTTTTCGGTGAGTTCTAACTTTGCAACTTTTTTCTGCAAGAAAACATGCGCAATGCATGTGCGCAGCATTGGTAAATTTGAATATGGCGCCAATAAAAGTAGACCTACACTCGTACTTTTCATAACAAGAATATTCTCTACTTATTTAACATCAGAATCTGATACACATTAATATTTACCAAGAAAATTGCAATATAACATTTCATCGATAAATGTGAAGTTACCGCAAAATTCGGTGTGAATAGAACAAACGTTATTATGTATGTTATTAATTGTTTCGCATTTTCGGAGTACTTATGAACTATTTCGCTGATTATAACCAATTTGTTAGCTGTATATTTGGTATAACACGTAATATTTTTACGTATTTTTACGTATTACGATTATTGAACATTTTTGTAACTTTTCATGTATAAAATTTGAATTCTTTGCGTTCAGTGACCGTTAATAGAGAATGGTTCTGTGTTTCGCCCATAGAGTGCTTTATTCTTTCGAATGCATTTTCGTCGATAACTGCAGTTTTCTATTTAGAACACTGCTTGATCGATTGAGTGCATTTATCGCGGGATCGTTAGTTTTCGACATATTTGTAGTCGACGATGCGTCATCGCAATAGGCGGTAAACTCGGTCGGATACAGTGAACTGGTGTTAAGACCAGTAAACACAATTTCTGCGTGGCTTCGGTTTCATGCGGTGATTGACGCTTGTTCAGAGTTAAATTCATAAAATATTACGCCATGGCTGATGTTTTGGATATTGATAATGCTGAAGAATTCGAAGTCGACGATGAAGGCGATCGTAAGTATAATTCTTCCTAATGTATATCGTACCGTTCATTTATCGGTTTCTAACCTATTTTTATTACTTCCCTGCCCATTTTGTTTTTTATTGTGGAATACAGTTCTAAATGTTAAGGCTTTAACATAATTTATTGAAAATGTAGAGGGCATTGCTCGACTAAAGGAAAAGGCAAAAAGAAGAAAGGGAAGAGGTTTGGGGGCTGAGTTAGTGTCCACCAGAGATGATGTTGGCCACTATGAATCTATGAATATAGTAGAAGAGGATGACGATGAGCCAGGACCACAGAGATGTATGCTTGCATATTATCTTTAATTGATGTTATTCAGCATTTAATTATAATTTTTATTTTAGCTGTTGAAGGATGGATCTTGTTTATAAACAGTGTACATGAGGAAGCGCAAGAAGATGATATTCAAGATAAATTTTCAGAGTTTGGTCAGATTAAGAATTTGCATCTGAATTTAGATAGGAGAACAGGTTTCCTGAAAGGGTATGCTTTGGTAGAATACGAGACATTCAAGGAAGCACAAGCAGCAAAAGAAGCCTTGAATGGTACTGAAATTTTGGGACAGCCGATATCTGTAGATTGGTGTTTCGTCAAAGGACCAAAGAAGTAAGATTTCATTATCTACCTCTATTTGTTTTCTCTATTGTTTATTGATTGTTCCACTTCTATCTCAACAGAATCAGGAAGAGGAGTCATAGGAGACGATAAGGGCACAATAATACAACATAATCTTAAAGAAAAAAAAAAATTGTTTATTTCCACTACTTATAAACGTTTTCAGACAAACTAGGCGTTATTCGGGTCTAGTAAGTATATCAATTGAAAGAGAAGATAAGAAGAAATGCTGGTTCCACGGCATTATGTTTCATTACTGGAACACTCATTTGTTCCGATGCGTGATGTATAAATGATGAATAAAAAAACGTGAATAAATCGTTTAGTCGAATATAAATTTTGAAAAATTCCCGGGTTTAATTTCATAAACTTTTTGCTCTTTCCTCTACAATACTTTATCATGCATAAACGACAATTCGATATGTAATCAAGTTGAATCGTTTATTGCACAAATATAAATTCCATTTCGATCCTTACTTCGGAGATTTGTAATAAGATTTTTTACTTTTTTTCTGTCCCTGTTATAGAGTGTATCTTAATAAATAAGAGGCGTTGGATCGGTTTAGGCATAGTAATTAAGATTCGCTTTCTTCTTCGCTTGGACCTCGTTAATGGCCTCCATCAGGTCTTCATGAGTAACCGCGGTTGCGTTACGCCTTAGTGCTATCATACCCTGGGCATAGTTATAAAGCTGATTAGAATATGGCTATTTATGTCTTGCACAGGAAAATAATAAACTTAAAGAAGTAATATATTTAATATTATCTTAATTTTGTTCTATTGTCAATTGAATTATATTATAAAAAGTATACGTACAGCTTCAACGCAAACTGCTTTGCATTGCGCTCCATTGAAATCTTCCGTTGACCTTGACAGTTCTTCGAAATTGACGTCGAGCGATATGTTCATTTTTCGTGAATGAATTTGCATAATGCGTGCTCTCGCTTCTTCGTTCGGGTGCGGGAATTCAATTTTACGATCCAAACGTCCAGATCGGAGCAAAGCCGGATCAAGAATGTCTACTCTGTTGGTGGCAGCAATTACTTTGATGTCAGCAGTAGAGCTGAATCCATCCAGTTGGTTCAACAATTCCAACATCGTACGCTGTACTTCACGATCTCCAGCCTTTTCGGAGTCGAAACGTTTTGTGCCGATAGCATCAAGTTCGTCGATGAAGATAATGGCTGGAGCTTTCTCCTTGGCCAACGAAAATGCGTCTCTGACAAGTTTTGCACCATCACCAATAAACATCTGGACAAGTTGTGGTCCTGCCAATTTCAAGAATGTGGACTTTGTCTGTGCTGCGCAAGCTCTGGCCAACAATGTTTTTCCTGTTCCTGGTGGGCCATAGAGTAGAACACCTTTAGGAGGCTGAATCCCAAGGTTTTCAAATTTCTCCTTATGTGTCATAGGGAGAACTACAGCTTCTATTAATTCTTGGATTTGCTTATCCAAGCCACCAATATCAGAATATTGCTCTGTAGGCCTCTCATCAACTTCCATAGCTTTCACTCTTGCATCATATTCTGCAGGTAATGTTTCCAAGACTAGATAACTGTCTTTGTTGACACCGACCAAGTCACCTGGTTTTAAGGATTCTGCATCAACTAGACCTATCACAGGAAGGAAGTATGTTTGACGAGTTGAAGTCTTGATTACGGCACATTTGCCTTTTCTTTGTGCATCTAAGTCCACTACTGCTCCATCCTCTTCTCCCATATCCTGAGGGTCAACATCCAGCAATTCTATTACGTTTGATACTAAGTAAGGCAAAGTTTTGTTCACTTTAATTTTTTCTGTATTTTCCTTGATCTTTTCATTTTGTGCCTGTAATTCGTGCGAGATCCTCATCACTTCACTTTTCATTATCTTTATCTCGTTATCGAGCAGTCTTGTACGGGAAACAATTTCGTCTGTAGACATTCTTAAAGCGTCTTCGCCTAAGGTTTCCTAAAAATACAAATATTGACAATCATTTTTAGACAATTACGTTTTCGGAACAATGGTTTGGAGTAAGGATCGGTTATTTAGATGTGCTTGTCATTCTACCTAACCTACGAGGTCGTAATAAAAAGCAAAATATCGTACCTCTCCATCCTCCCAAATAGACCTATCTTCCAGCGTAGCCATATTTATGTGTTAGTGTTTTATATTCGGTAAAAATGGATAACGGATTTTTAGTCACTTCCAAGTTTTAACTTGTTTTGTAAATAGGTAGACTCCAGTTGCAGTGGCTGAACGGTACGCGATTCGTTTCCGTCATGAACGAATCTCGCCATGACTGCGCATGAGTAGAGGCTCTTGCAGAATATACTGCAACTCGTTGCCTTGGGTCTGGTGATGATACAGAAACGTATCTTATCGACATCCACGTATTCACTGGCAATTGACACAATAAGGAATTGTGTCAAAACGACAAAAAACATGTCACAGACAAGAGGAATAACAGGATTGTGCAGTGGTTAGATCAATACCTAACTGAATAGAAAATTACTGAATTATATGTGCTGACCAACAGTCAGTACGCGTAAAGCAGTTTCCTGTAAGTAGAAGAAGGATTTGAATGTAGGTAAGAAAATAAAAGTGGGTCTTCAATCGCAGCACCTCCACGTGGTGAGACCTGGGAAATTGTTGTTATTCACGATTTGGAATGACTTTCTTATCGTAAATCACAGCGAGCTAAAGGCTGTGAATATACCCTGTCGGTGGGGTGAAGAATACACCATCAGTATCCTCTGCTTGTCGTAAAAGGCGACTAAAAGGGGATTTACAGGTTTCATAGGATTCGTCCCTTAAGGAATGGTAGCAGTTGGTAAAGGAAGCAAGAAAAAGGAAGGAGAACGTCGAGAAGGAGAATAAAGGACAAATTGTGTTTTCAGCATTTAATTTCAGAGTTATTTGAATTTTTTAAACAGGAAATACAGGTTCACTTAAGGATGTAGTAAGTATATGTAGGTGCAGAAGAAGAGGATTGTAAATATAGGTGCAGAGGAAGAGGATTATTAATATAGGTACAGAAGAAGACGACAACTGCGAGATAAAAAAAGAAAAATGATAAAGAGTCAATAGGTTAATTCAGATATATCATAGAACATTTTATTTTTCTTCGAATGCAGGGTACATATTTAGGTTGAGAGAAGAGGATAACTACTAGAAAAATGGTAAAGAGAATTGTTTGAATTTTTAATACAGGGAATGCAGGTTCAATTAAGGATGCAGTAAGTATATGTAGGTGCAGAAGAAGAGGATTGTAAGTATAGATGCAGAACAAGAGGATTTTAAATATAGGTACAGAAAAAGAGGACAACTGCGAGATAAAAAAAGAAACATGATAAAGAGTCAATGGGTTAATTCAGATGTATCATAGAACGTTTTATTTCTCCTCGAATGCAGGGTACACATTTAGGTTGAGAGAAGAGGATTCCGGATTTAGGTGAACGGGGAAGACGAGCGGGAGAAGATAGGTGCAGCAGAAGACGGGCGGAAATATCAAAGAGTCGAAACGAGAACGGCATAAATAATTAATATTTCCAGAATATGTTACAGGGGAGCTTTTCATTTTTGACGAGTGCAGAAACACGGTTTTACGTATGCAGCTCAAAGGGAAAGACGTCGTAAGACAGCGAGGAGTCGGAAGTGAGACTAAAATCCGAGATTCCCTCGGCAGACTGCAGCTGAGAAGTCCCGAATCTGCATAAATAAAGGTAACTAACTTTTATATTGCATCATCTCCATCGCATAAACAGGTTTTGTTGTCGGACAATTTTGATCTCACGCCAAAAACTCGACCAGGCCCCACTTTACAGGAAAACGGATGCCACCCGAGATGAGGAGGAACCTGGATTTCATCATTGGCTTCCATCCCGTCTATTCTTCATTCGGCCGTTTTTTTCGCATACACTTGCTGTCGGAAACGCTGTCCCGTTATCATCCCTTGGCGCACGCACAGTCCCTACGCAAAATGGAACCGTACCGGGTGTACTCCGTCTTCTGGCCGTCCTCCTCTGGCGCGGGACATTCTCGAGAGTCGGTCGGTGTCCGCATGTGCATTACGCGGAAGTGGAGAAGTAGGTAGAGTCCAGGGAGGGTGCGGATTGGCCTTCGGCAACGCTTCCGCATCGGGTCGCATGCACGACCCTGCCGAGTTGATGCATCGGGCCGCTGCGCTATACCGAATTTAATAACGCAAGAAACGTCTGATTCCAGGTCCCGCGCGAAATGGATGTGTTGACGGGCTAGTGGGATGACTGTAGCTGGGCATCGGATCAATCCATCACCATCCTACCTACCTAGCTGGCTATATCTGCCGCGTCTGTCTTACTACCATCCGGCTGGCAACTCAATTTCAACGTGCCACCCACCTTCAGTTCACCTTTCGTCCCAAATTTCGTCAACGATGTCCTCCGATGAGAGGATCGCCAGGATCTCGCGGAATTCCGTGCTTCCCTACGCTCGACGTCCTCTTACCGGAACTGCGTTTCATCCTCGACGTCCCGGGTAAGTAGCCTCTTTCACTCTTTGCTCTCCTCTTTTACGTCCGGTCTTGCGGCAGACTCTTATATTTCCCGTACGTGACCGACGGCGGTGAGAATTTTTCGGCGGCCAGAGGATTCTTTGCGAGTCGCGTAATGCGCGATAACGCACGACTTTGATTCACGGCTGTGGATCGACGTGTCGGTGGTGGTCTCACGTAGTGGAGCGTATCCGTTGAGACAGTCGATATGGATATTCGACACGCCGGCAGCTTCTACTTGAGTCGGGCTATTGTATTGCCGGCCGACTCAGGGGGCGGTAAAGTTCCTAACGTCCGTCTTCAGTTTCGAGAGTCGATTGCCGCGATAAAATTTCACGTCCCCCCTACCTCCCCTCCCGGTAATGGAAATTCTCGTACGCTCTTGAGGGTCCACGTTAAACGCTGTCCTCCGCTGGCTGCAATACCGATACGTTTCTTCTGGATATAAAATACGTTCCGAACCGAGGCTGTCGCGAAATCTTTTTTCGCCGCTTTAGCGCAGAATTTACGTCTGTCGACGATTGTTTGGAGAGGTGGAAGGATTCACGCTTTATTCGTTGTTTGAGGTTCTAGGTGTACTGTCGATGATGTTCGTAGTCGATGATGGATATTCGAGAGGAATTTGGATTTTATCGCGGACGCTGGCGAGGCATTACGGAATATCGTGCGATAGCGAGAATGTGTTAAAGGACGTGCAATTTGGCTGGTGAAAGCGCGGAGGCGAGAACGGTCGTGTTAGGCGGTCCGCTCTTCGGTCGGTATTCATTAGCTTATAGATGAATCGGGGGGATGATTGAAACGTCGCCGTGACGGGATTTCATCGTCGAGGCGAATTTTTCTGCGGCGGAGCTCGTTATTACCGCGGGCCGCATCGGGCGGGAGTGAAGATTCCTCGGCGGTGAGGGGGTGGGGAGGGGAAAAAATTTAATTCGCTGTAAAATCAGAATATGACAAGTAATTTATTTGCCCAACTTACTCTCCACTCTTTCCGCATCTATGATCTCACAATGGGGACTATTATTATGCCCACCGTTTAATTTTCAATTTCCTCCGTAACGAACTCCTTGTAACGCGACAGGGCTTTCCTGTCGTTCCTTTTAACGGTGTAACACGGAGAGACCGTATAAATTGAACGCTTTTAGTGAAAATTCCCAAGAAAATTTCGCTCTATACGGTGTAGCTACGGTAAGAACCTTCCGGAGTGTTCATTCGTTCGCCGTCGCGCGAATTCCCGATCGGTAGACAAAGGACGGAACGTCGACGGTTTTCCGCACATCGGAACGAGATAACGGAGTTCAGGGACGCGAGGTAAGGTCCACGGCCGGTGGCGGAGGACTAAAAATTCCGGCGATAAAATCCGGCCAAACTTTTGCACCGGCCGAGCGTCAAATTATCCTCGCTCTTAGGTATTTACGGAAAACGTTCGCACTTCCGCAACTTTTCCAATATCCGGGCCCCACGGCCAAAGGGCGATTGTTTCAGGGGCGTGTGCCCTGCCCTCTCCTCCGACCACTCTCACCCACCCCTCATCCTCCCCTCAGAATGACGCGCACGCTATCGTAAAGTTCTCCGGGAGCATAGGTATTTGCGGCCGCCGGAGAAGCGAAACGTTCATGACGAAATCTCATCAGGATTAATCGCTGGATTAGTTTTCTAAAAGCTAACCGATGACGTCCCGTCGGAGATTCTTTTCGCCCAATTTCCCTTTCGCGCAGCGTTACCGTACTCAGGATTAGTTGTCGGACCAGCTGCTTCCGGTACGCGCGCGCGCGATGAATTATCATCCTGCCTTTGAGGTTATGGCGTCGGGTTAACGAATTCTTCGACGCTGCGCGATGCACGCTGGCGCATCGTCGGCAACCGCAGCGATATGCGCTCTGTGTTTTTGGCGGGTTTGTTTTGCTGCGGTTAGCTTTGGGGGGATGTTGAAAATGAGCGCACTGAGGATTAGGTGGAAGGTAGGCGGATAGGTGGGAAAGAATGAATATTCGTTGCCATTATTGCAGAAGCATGTACTGAAGGGGGATGATGGTATTGCGAAAACGGTTACCGAATCGGTGTACGAAATTCGCGAATAGTCTCGGTACAGTGAAACAGGTGGAGCGAAATCGAAAAAAGGAGGAGGGAGGGAATCGGGGTCAAAAAATAAAATTCCCTCTATCGACTTGACGCTTTCGGAAATAAAATGGGACGCAAAGGCAGGCCGAAGAATGGCGCAGCGAACCGCGAGATTCGCAATAGTTTCGCAGATGCGACGGGAAATGGGTTAAAAAAAACAAGGAGTGCCTCGCCTCTTCTTTATCCGGCGACATCCAAAAAAAGGGTGGAAAAGGCTCGGCGAGAAGTTAAGTCATGCCTCGCGTGCGTGCTCGTGCCCCGATTGTGTTAGCAGCTTTAGAAATTTTCACTTCCACAATAGTTGTACCCCACCATTCTTCGTGCGGCCGTTTTCGGTCGCTCGCCGTATTTCATTGTCATTCCACGCGCACCCACGACCCACCCCCGCGGCTCAGACGGCGCTTTTTCTTTTTTTTGTCAATAATCTCAACCGCGCATTTTGCACATACGCGATTTACGCTGAGAGTGATCGAAAATCGGTCCCTATCATAACTCCAGGTTGGCCCGGTTACAATATCAAGCGTCCGCAGTGTGGGCAGTGGCAAAAAAAAAGAGAGAGTGTGTGTGTCGGCTGAAATCACGGGGCGATCTGTGGGTGCAGGCGGGGGGTTGAAAAGTGGGGTGAGAGGGCAGTTAGAGCGCAGTGACGGTTGGAAGCCTCTTTTTTGCATTTGCCGCATAGCATTGTCATCGGGCCCGGGGGGGGGGGGGGGGTCGATACTTGCAAATAAAAACAGGATTCAAAGCGACGAACGGATCGGGAGCCGGGCCGAGTGTTTTCGGCGCGACTATTGGGACGGCGATACGTGGCCGCATTGAGCGTCAAAGGGTTAATAACAGAGGGTACAGTGGAAATCGGCTCGCATCGGAAGCGACGCATCGCCCCGCGAAAGGGTTAACGAAGTATCCATCGCGGCTGCGAGAGGGCTGCCTGCGAATCGGGGAAGATCAAACAAAGAAGGAACGCTCGCACTGCTCCGACGCGGCACAAAAAGTCGTCTGTCATCGTCGTTCTCTCATTTGGCCAGAGATCTCATCCCCTCTCCACCTGCGATCGTAAATTTTGATCAAATCACGGCGCCGAGTGACTTGACCGTAACTGAACAGAAAATCAGGGAATGTTCAGCGAATACTTAACGTCTCACCCTGTTATTCTACTCCTTGGCACGCGTAAAGAGTGTGTTTTTTATCCTTGATCTGTCGATCCGAGTTCATTGACCCAGGAACAGGTAGAAATGATATTCGTGCCGTTTTATTGGGTGTACAATACAATAATACAATCGTGCCAGGTGTATCTTTAATAAAGTGAGGGTAATATTTTAAGACATTGAAGTAAGGAAGTAAATTTTTTATTTACGATGTAATTACAGCCGTTTGTATGCAAGAGCACCGAACTTATTTGTACACCTAATACAATCGTGCCAGGTATATCTTTAGTGAATAGAGAGTAATATTTAAAGACATTCAAGTAAGGAAGTAAATTTTTTATTTCCGACGTAATTACAGCCGATTGTATGCAAGAGCACCGAACTTATTTGTATACCTAATACAATCGTGCCAGGTGTCACCTACTCGGTGTTCGGTACGTTTCGCTCGGCAAGCCGAGGACTGACGCCCTTCCGACCGTGCCTAACTATTTCTTCGCGAGCCTAACTTCCGGCGAGCGCGTCGTTCTCGGCGCAGAGCGCGCAGCCGACTCGCATATCCTGGCTCGCTTTCACTTTACTTCGGGATCGTTAGCGACGCCGGCCTGGCCCCGGCGTTGTTTTCAACGTCTACCACTCCATGAGGCTCTCGGGGCCGGTGCAGGCTAACCAACTTCTGCGTATAAATCGTTTAAAATGCACCGCGGCACTTGAGTATCACAATGCCAGTGGCGGCGGACGCGTTCGCTGCTTATCCAGCGCGCCTCTAACGTAACGAAAAGCCGAGCGCTCTGGGACTAGCTGGCGGAGGGGGGGGGGGGGGGATAATTTACGATGGAACCGATGTTTTTGCACATCCCGCATCTTTCCGGGGGTACGGCGGGCGCACGGTCATCGATCCACGTCGCGCGAGCTTTCCGGCTAAACAGTTTTCCCGTCTTACGTGTCGCCTCGGATCTGGCTCCGGGCAGACAACTCGCTCGAGATTTAGCCTGCGACGGTACGGATGGGACGTCTTAGAGGGTCAAGCTACAGAGGATTTTTAATTCTGTACACCGTTGAGGGATCTTCAGTCTTGATAGAATTCGAAATTTTCCGTTCTGTAGAGCCAGAATCGATTTTATGGGAATAATTTGATTTGTTCGAACGTTCCTTGCTTTTGATTGCGTTGCATTGTGACAGAATTGAAATGAGACAAATTAGAGTGCTGAATGATAGATTTTGAGAGAGTGATATGATGACTGAGTTGGTAGACTGATAGAGGTGATGGATTTTTAAATAAAAATGTATGTTGTTGATATAATTCTAAGGATTGAAGTTTAAAGATGTACGGCTGAGATTTTATTGTGGTACCACGTATATATACCACAATATTATAGTATATAATACAATCATTCGAACTTTTCTATCACACTGACGCTATACGAGGACCTGCACTGAACGGATTCGAAATCCTCTTATTCCCGCACTTCAGCCGTGATCTTTCAATTCTTCCTACGGGACCCCTGCAACTTTAATATTCGACCCGAGCTGTTTGCGTATCTTAAATATCGTACGTTCTCGCCCCGACGGGGCTTCTCGTCCGTTCGCTTCGGCGAGAATCGTTCGAGATTATCGAGGCCGCGGACGCTTTATGATAATTCGGCCGATATGCCGAGAGCGTTTCGGCTGGCGGCAGCGTAAACTGCCGTTCCGAAGGGTCAGGCTGCCTTCGGCGAAGGAGGAAAAAAGTGGAGGAAAGTTGGCTTTCTCCGGCGGAAGACTAACGACCCCGTTCGCCGGAAGTCACTTACGTTTTCATTGTGACCGCGCGAAACGGATCGTCGACGGGGCACGTGAGAGACTCGGAGCCATGAGGATGGTGATAAAAAGACGTCGACAGTGGCGGAAGGTGGGGGAGGGGGATAGAGAAAAATAGCCGAGTAGGAAGGACGGCGATCGAAATTCTAAACTGGAAAGGCGCGTATCCCCACCTCGCTCGGCTTATCTCGCCGGACCGAATTTATGGGAGTAATATAATTACGAGCGTGGATCGCGTTTCCACCGTTAACGATGATCGCGAGTTCCGGGGACTGGGAGGGATAACGTCTGCAGGCTAGGTGTAAAGGTAAAAGAAAAACTGGACGCGCGAAAGGACGTATCCGAATAAGATGATCAAAAGTGTCCCCAAAACCGATTGAAATTCTGAAGGAGCTATTTATTAGTCTATAGAACAAGAAGCATTTGTGTGAATTTTCAATTTTCTATCTTGACTGTGGGAGGTGGGAAGAGTAAAATGTACTGTCTGTTTCTTCCGCCATCTTTTTGAAATTTAATGAGTTCTAAGTGCAATAGTTTCGAAGTTACAGTCAAAAATGTGCAAAAAAAATGATGAAAAATGGACATTTCACGGGCTCTTCAGCACATGATCCTTTCTGCCCCAATTATACCACTATAATATGATATAGCAGTAAAAATGCTTTAAAAAAATCGCAACCCGACCCTTCTAAGTGTCATAGTTTCGGAGGTACGGTCAAAATAGTTGAAAAAATAGTGCAAAAATGATGAAAAATTGAAATATTTTATTATTTTTTATCGGTCGATTTTTTTTTATATAAAAATCTGAAAAAAATCTATTATGAAACTTTTCTATAACTTGTTTCCTTGAACTCTATGTGCGAGCAACTTTCTATATTTGTACAAAAAAGAGTGACACCCTCAGCGGTCGGATCGCGAATGATCGCCGAGTGTCCTCTTCCGGTTCCGCCGGCACCATCAACCCGTAAAGTTTGTGCCCACGAACCCGATACGGTCAGGGTATAAACGGACATAACGTACTCGTCGAGGACGAAGGTGCGGCAGCTTGCGCCCCCGTAAGAGCGTTATAAAGTTGGCGAGGCCGATATTACGTTACTGCTAAATGATAACTCGTATTTCTCTCGGGCGCGGTGCACGGTTCGCGCGAGCTGTCGGGATTCTAAGAAAAATCTAGATTGCGGCAGCCGGGAGTCATAAGTGATCGCGGCGACGTGTCGAGTTCTATCGTTAGTATGATCCATGTACGCCGGCGAGATCGTTATTTCAACCTGCCGCCGCTGTCTTCCCGTCCTTTTGCCGCGGCTTAACCTCCATTCTCTTCCCCGTAATTAACCGTGAGTTATTAACACCGCACACGATACGCGAATCTCGGTAAAAGTGCACCGCGACGATTTTTATGCCACCGGAGGAGGGCAGATTTACACAGTCTCAGAATCAGCAATTTATTAAGTTTCGCATAAAGCCGATTCGGCTCTCGAACAATTTTGTGTGAAAACCGATGTCGAGAGAAGTTTGGGCTTCTCTTGGGGTACACAGATTCAGTGTTTCACGAATTCGACCGTATATTCTCGATAATTTTGTATAGGTCGAAGTAGATTTTCGCTTTCTTGACTTCGAAGATGGCACTTTCCTTTAACGAGTCAAGTCTGATCGAGGATGCGGCGTCGGGTATTCAAATCAGTCGGGCATCGATCGCGACGTAAATATATGCATAATTAAGTCGGGACGATTATAGCGGGTGGCGCGGGCCGCGTGTACACGGTGTGCAATTATCGTTGCGTTTCCGGGCCGATCGGATCGTTCGGCCATGTCGTCGGGAAACTTAGCGGGGATCATCGATATTCACGATAATGTCGATGCGAAACTTCGGGAGCGCGTGCATTCCATTGATACGTCGCGTTGTAAGCACATCAACGATGTTTATTCCCATCGCCGGCGACAACGTGTAACTTTCCCCCGACTCTCGTTTACGCTCAAATATTACCAGCGAGCGCTGAGAATAAACTTCGATAATGCATTTTCGCAACTGGCAATTGGAAATTAACAGTCAATCTCGAAGCAGTCTCATTGTTCAGCATAGATGTATTACATTTATTTGACACTGAATCCATGGATCATTTGCGCACACATTTTTATTAATTTACCGCAATAAAAGTTAAGGGCGAACACAATTCAACGATAATAATCTTCTGATTCGTTTTGTAGTGTCAATTCGATAAATATTGTTACGTAAATGAGGGCCTTCGTCCCTACAGGCTTAATTGGACCGTTTATTTTGAAAGTGGTGTACGTCCACATTTAAAACAAAATGAGATATACAATTTATGATTAATGTAATGTAAACTTTTAA
Organism: Anoplius nigerrimus; assembly: GCA_914767735.1. NCBI lineage: Eukaryota > Metazoa > Arthropoda > Insecta > Hymenoptera > Pompilidae > Anoplius > Anoplius nigerrimus. Next base: position 12,470,018 of record OU612090.1, read on the forward strand.
TTTACGTGATATTTAATTTTTTTTTCTAAATGTGGACTTACATCACTTTGAAAATAAATGGTTCAATTAGTGACGAAAGCCGTTGTCAAATGTTGAGAACTGCAAAACTCCGGGAATGCATTTCTGCAACTGGCCAATATGAATGTACCAATTGACGCTCGATCCCGAAGGCGATCGGGAACTGGTCGAAGTATTAATCGACGATTCCTCGGCGAGGCTCAACTCTGAAGTATCGACTCGCGCAATTCCATGTTTAGCGAAACGCTGTTTGGCCCGAAATTATCGGAGAAGTTTCTCTGATTAAGAGCGAAGTGCACTATTCCCTATAATGCCAAATACAAAGCGTATTAGCGGTCGGCGGTCGAAAGTTTGCGAATCGCGTTCGAGTTGCGGCCCATTAAGGTGGACCGAGTGGGCATCTTGGTGATAAAAAGCGACTTTTTTTCGGGGAGCGCGTCGTAAGAAAGCTGAAAATTCCGACGGCGCCGTGCGTCGGAGAGCGTTAATGTCAACAGAAGCTAATGCGGCGCGGGTGTGCATATTTGTTCAATGGTAATCCAGAGACCTCGGATTCGTGCGCTGCGCTTGCACATCCGGCGTAACTTCGGGGGCCAAAAGTCGGTCGTTCGCAGCATTTATTAAAACCCGCTGACGAACGGAAACGAGAATTTTTAGTCGCCCCCCTATCAATTATGATCGTCGGCAATCTCCGTCGACGTTAATATCTCGCGTCAGAGATAGGTGGTTATTATTCAGACTCGGCCACAAGGATCACCTGACGTTTCGCGTACCTTTCACCTACCTTTTACGTACCTCTTACGCGGTCTACAGTTTCGTCCATCAGAATGCATCCGGCGACATCCGCAATATCCTGCCGACAGGATTACGCGTATCAAGGCACGTGTCAACCCGAAATACTTTTTTCCCAAAGATCTTCACACTTCAGCGTACTTTCAACTGTCCAACTGGGGTGGTGATTTTTATTAGCGAATAATTCGCAAGCAACGTTCAATTAGCCTACCTTTTACGTACCTTTTACACGGTCCATAGTTTCGTCCATCAGAATGTATCCGGCGACATCCGCAATATCCTGCCGACAGGATTACGCGTATCAAGGCACGTGTCAACCCGAAAGACTTTTTTTCCAAAGATCTTCACACTTCAGCGTACTTTCAACTGTCCAACTGGGCTGGTGATTTTTCTTAGCGAATAATTCGCAAGCAACGTTAGTCGTTCGCGACCTTGTGTTTGACGTCGAGCGGCAAAGACACGTCGGGCGGGTCCGATATATCGCTAAACCCTTCCCCCTCATCCACCTCCCGCTCCCACCCTCTCGGCTGTCTTTCCGGCAGGTTATAGCCGGCGAAAGGCTGCCGAGCGAAATTTCCCGCGACTGACGATCATCGAAGGCGCCGCCCTGAAGCCTTTTACCGTCCGACAACGTTGAATTACGTCTGATCTGACCCAAATTTTCCGGCCCGGCCGTTGGGGGGCGCCCAATCGCGCGAGACAGTTTTTGGTTAAAATGCATCGTGTGTTAATGCGCCCCATTCGGCCCACATTGGCACCCCCCTCCCTCCCCTCCCCCTCCAGCCTTGCCTCTCACACTTTCTGCCCCATCGCTCGGCACTCGCCGTCAACTTTTAAGTACCGTGTCGTGCGCGTGACATTCGCGAAGGCGAACTTGAGAAATTGAGAAGCAAAGAAGCGGCGAAGTAAGTGAGAAGAGGAGGGGAGGGGAGGAGGTCGTTGAAGTAAATCACTCGTGGCTCTCCTCAGGGTGACCCGCTTTGATAAAGTTTCCCGTCCCACCCTCTTCCCCCCCTCCACCGAAAGGTGAAGCTCCGAGAAAATGAACGACATCCGCGGGCTGACTATCGGATTATTGCCACGTTAGGTTACGCTGGGTAGTGTCTCGTCGCTTCTTTGGATTTCGACTGTGCCGGAGGACTCTGATTGGGCGGTATTTCCTCTTTTTATTCAGTGTCAGGGGCTATGCTATCGCATAAGTATTGAACTCGAGAAACTAGGCAGGACATTCTTAATCTTGCGTAAAGAATCCATGTATGTAATCTGACGATACAAAATTGTGTTTCAGTTAAAAATTATTGAATTGTAGTAGGTACAAGTAAAACACGGACCGAATTCGCCAAAAACTCAATATTATACATTTTTCCCTGATATCAATAACCGGTTGTTGCAACCTCATTTTACAATACAAAATGTTCATGAAATATGTACTACGAATTAATGTAACAAGAGTTGCGCGGCAAAGTTTTTTGGTCCATACGTCAAAAAGTAATCAGCTGCATAACTTCTTATCGGGTCACATGTATCACGCTTGTTAAATTTGATATATAAAATTGCCCTCTCGCGTTGCCTGTTGACTACTCGGCCCCATGACTACTCATCATTAGCATGCACGCCGTTTCGACTTCCTTCGAGTCACAATGGTATGCGACTCAATTGTTGGGGGTGGCTCACGGCGCTGGTGGTGTCATTAGAGGCATCATTAAGTCCCGCGCTGACAACAATGCGCATTATCACTCCTTTATTATAAGAAGGTGGCCCTTTTTTCGTCCCCTAACAAAACGCGCCTTTCGATACCCCGAACGACTTGCCCTTAATTCATTTTCGTACGACCCCTCAGTAGGCCAATCGAAAGTATGCAAGAGTTCGATCATTCAAATTGGCGCACAACGGTTAATCCCATGGTACTCGTACGTAAAGCCTATTATAGTATACTGACCTCAAATTTTGTGGTGTAAAATCAAGTTACAACAACCGGTTATTCACCGACAGTGTAGATCTATAATATTGTGTTTTTTTATTAACAATTTTTCTGACTCTTCCAACTTTAATATGTTAAATTATATCATTTTTAGCTTGATTACTTAAAGTCAATGTTTTTGAATTAATAATCATTGAAGTTTAGTAGGTACAAGTATAACACTGACCGAACTCGCCAAAAACACAATATTATACATATGACCTCAAATACTACTACAAATTATAAATCGTTATAAATTTAGATGACACATAACGTGGGAAAGTATTTACTCATTATGAGTAATTATAGCATATATTTTCAGGAGAGTAATCACAATTAGTAACAATTACGCGAAATGCATTTACAATCCCAAGTGCTTATAAGCTCAAAGAGAAATAAGGTGTCAGTTCTCTCCGCAGGATCAGCAAAGCCGTCCAAATTAATCAATTAACCCTGACAAAGCGTCATCTCCGCACCCTGCAAGACGCGTAAAACGCGGACATATTTCACGCTTATCTTGCCGACATTCCATAATAAAGCCACCGACACAATTAATTGGCAGGCGACGTTAGGCGACGCGCGGGGCAATCGACGCTCCTAAGACTCAAATTTGGCAGTACTTATTTATGCCGAGAACCCGGGGGCGCCGAGGGTTAACGTCGACGATGTGCAACGGTCGTTGAATAATTGGCGTCGTTTATAGAGGTTATTAAGCCTCGGCTAATACCGCCGCTTGTCTATAGTCCGAAGGGACGAGTACAGGTGCGCATAACAAAGAGAAATCGAGCTGCCTCGCAAACTTCGGCCCGGAAACGAAGCGTTCCTTCGGCGAAGGGGGTGGGCGGTTCGTAGAATCGTCGTCGGGACGCTCAGACGGTATTTAAATACCTATAGCGGCAGTTAGGTAGGTACGGCGTTAACGCAATTGTTTATGCGCCGCGATTTGTTCGCCACTGTGCGGCCGCAAAATTCTCGCGACTCCGCCCGCCGTTTCTTAACCTACTTGCCGACGAGCGTGGATAATGTTGCCGGGGGTTGCTGGGAGTTCGTCGGGGTGGCTGGGGTGGGTCGCTTGTAGGAAACAGTCGCCTCGCGACGATGTGTTATTCCTTTCCCCATTTTCTGTCTCGCACAGTGATACACGCCCCTCTCCCGCCCTGCCGCCCCTTGCTTATTTCTCAATTTCCAGATGTTTGTCCTCTCGCTACGCGACACAGTTACCGGGGCTTTCTCGGCTTCGAGGATCGGCGTCGTTAATTCGGACTGACGCAGAAAGGGAGGGATGGGATGGTCGAGTTGAGAACGGAAATTCTTTGGGCATGTCCGCAAGGGCGGTTGTTCGAAATTAATTTGTCGATTGACACTAGCTTCTACGATAATCGTGGTATCTGTATATTAATGTCCGCTTTTTGATCGGTAAATAATTTATTTTTTTGTTTAACATTAGGAGTACTGAAATTTGTTGGGCGTGGCCGACCGCAAGGGCGGTCGTTCGAAATTAATTCGTCGATTGACACTAGTTTCTACAATAATCCTGGTATCTGTATGTTAATGTCGGCTTTTTGGTCGGTAAATATTTTATTTCTTTGTTTAACGTTGGGAGTGCCGAGGATTTGTGTACATATTTTTATTTAATTTCTCAGCGCGATGCAAGTGTGAGCAATTATATAAAGTGAAAAATGATTAACCATATATTTACCTCGGTGGGTATTAATCGAAATAAAATTGAATGCGAGAGGGAAAAAAATCATTATCCGGAGGAATTAAACGGCGTCAACTTGAAAATCCGGAAAATTGAAAGTGCTGGCTCAAGTTAAAACTGCGCGTTTACGCCCTGAAGACCCGAACAAAGCGTTTACGCGTGGAATAAGAATCGTAGTCGCCAACGACCGAGATTTTTATTTATCCCCACCTGAAAGCCCGAAACGTCAGGGCACCGAGGGACTCGAAAAAGATCATTAGCGAACCGTCGTCGGAATAAGTACACCTTTTTCGCGACTAACCATCTACCCACCGTTTCCCACCTCACCTCGCGTCCCATCTCTTCTTGCCGAACCCTGTCCATCGACGCCATCACGTACCTATATCGCCCTCCAACGTTGCCTTTACGTGGGGGGCAGCGCATTAGCCGCCAATGCGGAATTGCGCTGTAACTTTTCGACGTGTGTAACTTCCGAAGTATACTCCTGAAGTATGACCGGCCTTCGCACGGGCGCAGTGCAGGTCGTAGATGCGCTCGAGGTCCGAAATCCGAAATTTCCGGCGAACGACTCTGCGGCGGCAAGCGGCGAGTAGCGGCGAGTAGCAGCGAGTAGAAGCGAGTAGAAGCAGAATTTCTACCGGCCAGGTCGGAGTCTGTGCTCGGGTCAGGAGGGCGTGCGCCGAAACTTTGGGAGCCCGGAGAAATTAAAGAAGTGAAAGAGTGTCCGTTGATTACGGCCCCGGAGAGGAAGGGCGCGGAAGGGGGCGAGGGGGAAAAAAAGAGGGGAAGGGTCGTCGATGGAGGTTGGCGCCGACAGAAGGAAGCGGGCGCGAGGACTCCTTTTAATTAGCTCCCTGCTACCCGCGAATGGAGGAGGCTCGCGCTTTGATCGACGCCGCGGGAATTGAAGAATTACCCAAGGACACGCTCCGCTGATCATTGAGCGCGCAACGATCGGTAATGCTCGCTCGCGACGCACTTGGCGTCGCTTTACGTGTCAATTCACGCATTATCGGCGACCGTATTGGCGCCGTGAAGCGACGGCCGGCTCAAGATTCGAGTTGAATAAAAGCTGGCTCGTCGCGTGCGTCGGTGTTCGGGGAGATGAAAGAAAGGAGGCGGGGGCAGGTTTAATCGGATGGCGTTTTCGCTATGACTTCCTGTTGGCAGGAGTGGTCATTGGCAGAGATAGGCAGTGCCCATAATTTTTGCTAATATAATTCTAACGAAAACTTTATACAGTATACTCTCGCATGAAGCAGTTTACATGCTATGCATTATAAAAATTCAGGTTGTACGAGAATTCTCGTACGACGTGAATATTGTAAAATAACGCGATTGTAATGATTGTTGCCCTGTCGATTGCCTGCAAGTTTTACAAACTGGAACACTGCTTTTAACAAAAGGCATATATGCACTTTTGATGATAGAGAGAAAATATAAATTTACTTCCACGTGCAAATAACTTCTTTTGTACTGACTTTCGTAGAACATCAAAAAGATCTAATTTGGATCTTGGGTGAGATAATTTTACACCGTTCTTACGTATCGTTCACCATCGACAGTCCCGCCGGCTATCTTTTACGTATTCCATCACCGAGCGAGCGGCAGTTCGCGAAGGATTTCACGCCCACCCAGCGCGATCCGCAGAATTATCCTTGCCGCATTGTTCTTGCGCGCGCTCGCACGCTCGTTCGTGCCACGGGTTAGATAGTATCGTGCGCGGCGTGCAAATGAGCACGGGCCAACGTTTCTGGCCGACGAGCGTCGCTGACTGCCACGGTGGCAAAAGTAAACTCCGCGAGCGCGGTAATATCGTCTGCCCGTTCTCTTTGCTCCCCATCCTGGTCCTCATCCTGATCCTCATCCTCGTCGTTGGCGACGTGGGAGGATACGTCGGATTCTCAGAACGGCAAACGTGTCGTTGAACATCAGCCGAGCGTCAATACTCGCACGTGTCACTGACTTCTAACCGAACCTTTCAATAAGCATTTTCCCTCCTTTCAAATAATCTGCCCCTCCAGCTGTTGAAGTCAAATGCTGGCATAAGTGAAGATACGGAGCAACCGACAAAGTCTATACTTGCGAAAGCGAACAAATTCTCAGGACATAAGTATACCGTTCTTTAACGAATTACGACGATTGTTTCTCAAACCGTAATATTCCCTATCGATCATCGGCCACCTGGAGAAGCTCCGCTAACGACCGAATTTTTCTTCCCAACCCTACCGGGAACTGTCGGCAGGAGGCAGAAACGGCCCGACTCGGCGTCAACTTTATTAAAAACAATCCATTCCCATCCCGCGCCGCGAGCGTGACAGCAATTAATCTGGCAGCGTCCCGATGCCGGGCCAGTCTCAATCTTCGGCGTGCCAACATCTGTGCAGCTCGTCGCGAGGCGCGTCGCGTTTCGGGCTCTCGCGCTGAAATGTCAGCGCACTCCTCCGACCAGACTCTGGAAAGTGGACCAAGGCAGGCAGGCAGGCTGAGGGGTCGGCGGGCAGGTTACGTCGGCCGAAGCGGGCCAGGCCAGACAGGGGGCGAGTACGCAGCGTGACCGGCGACACTGTCAACCGGAAGTAGCGGACGTTCACGGCGGAGAGGGTCGCAGGTCGGGGTAGGGGGGAGGGGGAGGGGGGGGGGCGGAATTCGTCGTTTCGTATGCGGCAGAGTCGCGCGCCGGATAGAAGGAGCGGAGAGGGAAGGTGAGCGGAGCGGATGGGGAGGGTTGGGGGGGCAGGAGGCGCGGAAAGAGAGAATCGGAGCATCGGTGCGTTAAGAAGACTGCAAGACGGTATCCTCCCGCATGCGGTCCTGTGTTGACTGAACCGGCTTAAGTCAACCTCGCGCTCGCCTACGCTCCGGCACACGTTCTCTCCCACATAGACAAAGAAGTGCCCGATGCGAGGTGGAGACGAGGTGAGAGAAGCGGAGAGGGAGAGAGAGAGAGAGAGAGAGAGAGAGAGAGAAAGAGAGCGGGGGGGTGGAAAGGTTGGAGGAAGAGAGCGAGCGAAAGAAAGGGGAGGGATGCGCGAGACGGGTGGAGGACGGGATGAGAAAGAACGGAAGAGGGACGGAAAGAGGGATGGCCAGGGGTGCGGCGGGGGTGGGGGTGGGAGGGGGGGGGGTTGGCTGGCTAGGTAGGGAAAAAGGGACGGAGGGTGGCGTGAGGGAGCGGTGGGAGAAAGACGCAGGCGAGCGCGAGTAGCGGCAAAGGGTTCAAGTATAAGGATACCGAGGCATGCGCCGTCCTATCATATTGATCTCGCCATAGTAACGATTCTCTCTTCTCCGGCGATGTTGGCATGCAGCGTAGGGGAGCGAGAGAGCGCGAGAGGGGGGGTCGTGGCGGTCGGAGGAGGACCCGGCTACTGGCTAGAGAGGAACGGAGCGAGGAGGAGAGAAACGGGGTGGTGAGGAAGAGGGGGGCGGGGAGAGGGGGGGGGGGGTGGAACATCGAGCGGAAGTGGGAGAGGGAGAGGAAGAGAGCGCCGAGGCGAGAGAGGGAGAGAAAAAGATGGCGAGGGTACCGGGAGGCGGCGGAGGTAGGGAGCGAGGCAGAGGGGGATGTAGTCGTACACGGGGATGAATCTGGAGGGCAGGAGGGGTGCCAGGGGGTCGTACCGCATGGTACAGCACGTCACCCCCGCGACACGCGGATGTGGGCCGTCGAGGGGTCGTGCGTCCATCGGAGAGAGATGAGGGTCGAAGGCTGCTGGGGTGAAGCGAGAGGGTGGCGAGGAGGACGAGGGGAGGTGATACGAGAGGAGGGAGGTTGGGCTAGGGAAGGGACGCCGATGGAGGGAGAACGATGGAGGAGAGCGAGTCACGGGGGCTGTCGGGGACTGTCGGGGGTTGTTGAGGGGGTGGCAGGAGGGAAGGGGGTGGCGGTAGCGTGGGGTTCCAGAGATTCTAGCGCCAAAGCGGGCCGAGGTGGCGATAGCGCGCGGCGCTGCAGCCAAATGAAAATCAGTCCAGCGTTGGTCGCCGGCGAGGGCGCATCTGGCAACCCTGCCGAGGAATCGGGTTAAAGCCGACAACATCGCATAGCGCGAGAAGACGTCGTCGAGGGTGGACGAGCGATCTCGGGGGATGAGGATGACGTGGAGCAGGCCGTAGCCGACGACACTTGGGGTCTCCGGATCGGTGAAGCTCGGCGGAGAAGAGAAGCGGAAGACAGAGAGACAGGGGGACAGAAAGCGAGAGACGGAGAGAGGGAGAGAGTCCAGGGTGGCCGCGCGGGGCTCAGAAAGCACGCCCGGATCAGTTCGACTGTCCTCCTCGCCGGCCTCGCTCCACTCTCGAGCCCGCCGAACGAGCCCTTTATACATAAACACGGCCGCCGCGGTGTAGGAGGAGGAACGAGCGAACGAGCGAACGAGCTGGCGGCCGACAATCGTTGCGAATAGCCGAGGCTGAGAGAGAGGGAGGTAGAGGTGAGAGAGAATCGAGTTCGGAGCAGCAAGACAGAGAGAGAGAGAGAGAGCGAGTGGCAGTATCGATAGGCCCAGGAAGGATTGAAAGGAAGGAAGGAATATTCCGTGGAGCCGTGATAACGTACCAGGAAGGAAGGAGTATAGGCTTCTCAGATAAGGAGACAAAAAGCCGAGGAAGGAAGGAAGGAAGGAGGCAAGGTAAAGTGAGCGAGAAAGTGGAGTAGATTGAGGGAGATAGAGGTGAGAGAGGGTGAGAGGTACAGAGTGGAGAAGCGGAAAGCGTTTAAGAGAGAAGAATATGTCCCCGATGCACGATGATGTCAGGCGAGGCTGGATCGTCGGCGGGCCTTAGTGCTCGCGCGAGAAGGCAGGAATACGCTGCACGTGCCTCGACGAAGGAGAGGACAAGGACGAGGCGCAGGATGCTGCAAGCGGTGGCGTGCCGTTCAGCCAGGCACGCACCTAACAGCGGGGCCTGAGCGAAGGGGAGAAAAAAAGGAGAGAAGTGCCGCCGCAACTCTCGACGCGCATTCTCACCCCTCTTTTGCGTGGCACACACGCGCGCACGCATGCAGACCAAGAGCCGCGCGTGTTATGTGCACACAAACACACACACACACACACACACGTACGTCTCCTCGAAGTATAACGCGCTCGGTGAACCTCCATCGCCGAGCTCCGGTGAACTGAAAAGCTCCGCTCGCCGTTTGCCGAACGAGGAACCACCGAAGACCGTTCAGTGAAGTCGCAAGTATCGTCGCGCGCAAAAACCTACCTTCCCTGCCATCGTTGTTACCCGTTGTTGTTGTTGTTCCGTTGTTATCGTTACCGTTTATAGCGGCGAGGGTCCGGTGTGGCCGAGGATAAATTTCGTGCAGCTTGAATGCCGCCGAAGATAGAGGAAACGTAGAGAATCCGAGGAATTCGAGACACTCTGAAGATTCGACGAGAGTAAAAAGGGAGATTGGAAGCTGAGGAAGAATCGAGAGAGAGAGAGAGAGTCTCTCGTCGCGAGTTTCGCATCACGAGAGAGTGGAAATCCGAAGGTGGACGCGAGTAGTCTGCAGCCACGTGCGGAGACGAGGAGCGTACAGCGACGAGGACGAGAAGGAGGCGGAGGAGGCAGTGGTGGAGGAGAAGGAGTAGGAGGTGGCGGACGTCGTGGCAGGAGCAGAGGGCCGTGCAAACATGAGACGCTGGACGCTCATGGCGGCGATCGCCCTAGCTGCTTCCGGTGAGCATACCCCAGCAACACTTTATTTACGAATCAACATCTGTTCTCCGCTCATTCCCTCACGACGATACATCGTTTCCGCGAGTTCAGAAGACTCTTACGAGTCTAATCGTTACAAGCATCCTACGCTCGAGACGGACGTTCTCCGCAAGGTCGATACAAACGTTCTTGTTATGCGAAGTTCTCATTCCAGGGGACCTATTGCATATGTAAATCTACTTTTTCCTTTCCTCAGATCCCTTCCCAATTCGAAGTCCGTCTCCATAAGGTCTCGCGTACGGCCTCGATGTTTATCTGTTTACCAGTTTACCTGTTTACCTGTTTACCCGTTTACCTGTCTACCTGTCTACCTGTTCACTTCAGTATCTTTGCGCGCGGACACCTTCGAGTCCGCCCGACGATAACGGATATGATTGTTGGAAAGTCGGGTTTCGGATGATTGGGGCACGATGGGAACAGTGTCTGGGGTTAGACAGCGGCGCGTTGGACCTGTCCATCTTCATCTCTTGCCGGCGACGAGTCTCAAGGGGCTGTTCCTCAGTCTCCCGCGCTTCTCAACTACGCCCGGCGTGTTGTCGACTAGTTCGCGATCGTCAATTCTCCAGACGCCGGGAGCTCTATCTATCCCGTAGATTGAGGTCCGCCCATCTTCCTTATCCCTTCCCACACATCCTCGAACGCGCGTCAGTGTCCGCGGCGAGTTCTGAGGATATAGAGACGGGAAAGAGCGAGCGAGAGCAAGATAGAGAGAGAGAGGGAGAGGGAGAGAGAAGACGGGCGCAAATCCGCAGTCCACTCGGTCGTTAAAATATTCAGGCCACGTGGTTACATCGTGCACGCCGATGTTTCCGGCTCCAGTTCCGTGGGCCTCCGCAGCTCGCAAAATCTCGCGCGGAGTCATTAGCCAGCGCGTTCAGCGTGTAAATAAGGAATACGGCCCGCAGACGGCGTAGGAGTGTGCATCCGTGTGTGTGTTTGTACCCGCTTATCCTCTCACGGGCGCGGATAGGGACGGGACCGTCTATCTCGCGAACGAGCTTACGGTCCGTCGAATTCGTCGTAGGCCGAACGTGTCCTCTATGACGAGCGGAGCCGAAAGGTTGGAGGTTTCGATCATTGACGTCACGCAATGCTTCGAAACCCTCTCTCTCTCTCTCTCTCTCTCTCTCTCTCTCTGTCGCTGCAGATCTCTCCCCCTCACCCACGCTCACCCACGTTGAATTCAGCTGAGCGTCCGAGCGCGCGCGTGCACTCTGCGCAAAATCGACGCCGCGCAAACATTCGCGACGTCTGTCGGCGGTGTTTTCGTTGAATTTAATCGCTGCCCGTTTGCCTACAGTCTCTCTGTGTCTTTGTTTCTCTTCCCCTGCCCCCTCTCTCTGCCTCACTCTCTCTCTCTCTCTCTCTCTCTCTCTCTCTCTCTCACTCTCTCTATCTATTTCCGTCGTTCCCCATTCTCGTTCCCGGGCACCGTTCTCGCTTTCACTTCGACTTCGGGAGTCCGAAGTTCAAGATCCGCGAAATAAAATGGCCGACAGCTGTAACGGACGATATTAGGCTGTCTACCGGCGATAAGAGTCCCGAGGCTCGGCTTCTCTCCACCTCCATTCATTCGGCGGCCGTTTCGCCGGCCATTAACCGAATGTTCGTCAGATGTGCTAAATGGCGGGTCGGCCATTAATCAGCGGCTTGAGGCGTCAAACTTTCATTCACGAAAACCCCCATTGTCCCGATTGCCGTCGGCGGCCCAACCCCCCGCCCCCCTCTCCGAACTGTTGTTCCCTGTTTTACGGAGTCGGCTACATTGGTCATTAGCCCATTGTGCTTAGGCGTAATCGCGAACTTGGCCGGGACGTAGACGACGATTTTCGCGCCGACGGCGGCCACTAATTGCGACCCTCGACGCATTCGGGAACTTTCGATTCACGCCTTCGCGCTGGCTGCCTTCTTCCGGGAAAAAGGCTGGTCCGCCCACGCACACCACAGACGGCTCGTGCGCTCATTGTCGATAGCGATCGGAGAAGTATGATATATATATATATATATATATCGGTCGAGATGAGTGGATAATGCGAATCTGGTTCGCTAAGACGGATAGGATACGTGTTCATGTATGTATCATAGCGATATGGTGGTCGAAGATTTTTTCCGCATCTTGGTATGTAAGGTGCAGTGGGGTAAATCCGTACACGGGGCAAATCCGCACTAGGCCCTTATTTATTCGAATATACGTTGCATTGTACCAACTGTAAGGTAGAGATCTTCCTTTGGTTAGTATTCAATGGTTTGGATAGTATTCAACACAGGTGGCCGCCATGTATTCTGTGATTCCGTCGTTTGACTCGTTCGACAAAGTTCGTATTACTAATAATAATTTCGCTTTTGCCTCATAATGTAAAGATATAGGATTCAATCATTCTTAAACAGGTTGGGCGGTTTTGCCCCACTTCCGGGGCAAGTCCGTCCTAGCAGCACTGTTTGTTAATTTATTAAGAAAATCACAAGTTTCAGAAGATATTTTCAATCCAAATTACTGCAACTTAAAGAATAAGTCACGCGCTAAATAAAAACACTACGATTATTAGGTTTCAGTGGAATATATAGAAAATACATGGGTTTAAAGTAAACTTTACAATTTCTGGGTCGGTTTTACCCCACTCCACCTTGTGTCATGGCGTACAGGCGCTTCAGGGACGCATATGGTAGAGGGAAGAGGAAAGAAACATTTACCAGTTACACGATCGTGGAATTGGAAAGAGTCGCGGCTGTCTTTGTCCGCTTATCACTGGAACCTGTTACACGTGTTATCGGGCCGGACTGACAGCGGCGGCGATCGTACGGGGTGTGCATGGAATGTTTAACCATGAGAGAGTAAAGATAGCGGACTATCGATTCGTTTTAAACGGTGTCGACGGATAGCGACACGCTTCGTTTCCGTATGTAAGTGCCGAAGGTTGCGGAGGGAAAATATGTGAATTTGACTATGATACCGTCCGCGCAACGTGCGCGCGCGTGCAAATAACAGTGGGATCGCGATCAAACGTTTTGGCACTCGCCGTTAGGCAATTGACGTGTAAATTCGGCCCGATGATTACCGTCGCGTCGAAAATGCGACGCGTCATCGTTGAAAATTCAATTTCGCTCGCTTTCGACTCTATTAGCCTGACGACGGATAAATTGATGGTATATTTAAAATTGTAGATCATTTGACTGTTCCTGTACGTTCTCTCAACGCATCGTTTCGCGTTTACCGGCTTTTCCTATACAGGACGCAAAGGTGTTCGCGTGCGAGCGTGTGTGTGTGTGTGTGTAAGACAGACGTATGGATCGGCCGGCTGCCCGGATTCTTGCGGATTTCTGTTTGCAACCTTTCTCGCCTCTCCCTTCAACCGCAACGACGCATTACAATACAGAACAGATAAAACCGTACCGTTTCCCCCCAGAACAAATTCAGCCGATACCTTCTACGTTTTTCGCGTAACGATTCTCAGGACGAAGACAAATCGTAGATTCCGCCTTGCAGAACAATATCTTCCTCGATCGCGCTCATCGGCCGGAATCGTGAAATCTGATCATTTTTCGTCTTTTCGGAGCGTTTCAGCGTAATAAGAAATCCGCCGGAATCGCAGCGGCCAATGAAAGTACGAACGAGTCTTCTCTGAACGTATGCGCGGTAGTATATAAATTTTTGTGCGCTGACACGCGTGTATGCGACCATGGCGCACGTGTGTGCTCGTCTCTGGTACCCTCTGTCTCTCTTCACTTTCTCTCTCATTCTATCTGTTACTCTTTCTATCCACGTCCCTCTCTCTCTATCTCTCTCTCCCTCTCCCTCTCTCTGCCATTCTCGTCACTCTCAGGACGAACACACGCGTGCGTGCGAATCTTTCTATGCACAGCCCGTGCGTACCGACACAGACGAGGTCCGCGTGTACCGGCGAGCGTGAGTGTGGGTGAGTTTGCCGAAGTGTCTGTGAGAGTGCAACAGCGGAGTATCGAACGTGCGCTCAGCTGGTTGAAAGGCAGAGGACACTGCACGAGAGAGTCGCACACACGTACGTTGCCTGCGTGAGACACACTCTCGCATCCTCTCACATGCACACGCACACTCGCCTCGCGCTGGGGGAGGAGCACACGTACAGGAACACGTACACGTGCATCGAGTCTCTCTCTCTCTCTCTCTCTCTCTCTCACTCTCTCTCTCTCTTTCCGTATCTCTCCCTTTCTATCTCCCCGCTTCTCTCGCTATTTCTCTTTCTACTTCAGCATCGGGGGGGTTGGCGACGAGGGTTGGCGAAGGGCGACGGGCTGCTCGGTGAGGGGTGGGTTTGAAAACTGTGCCAAACGCTGCGAGAAGCTCGAGGAAACGAGCTTCGACGAGCTCTGGCTCTTTCTCTATTTTACGAGACGACGTTCGTTAAAGTTTTTGACGCGCCGTATCATGCGCGCCGGCGTTCCGATACGTGTGCACGCGCTTTCCACCCTCTATCTGTCCATCCCTCTCTTTCCTCCCCCTTTCTCTCTCATTCACTCTCTCTTTCTCTCTCTCACACATACACAGAGCCCAGACCTCCCTCCACTCTTCCGCTCCTCGCACTTTCTCCCGCTTCCTCCCCTTTTTTCATACCATTTTATTCCGTTTCCATCCACCTTTTGTTCCAACCTTCTATTTTCCCCTGGCCGTCCGCCCCATTTTTCTTATTTCCCTCCATTTTCGGAGTCCCGTCACTTCGCCGGTCATTGTTTTGATCTCTTTCGTCCCAACTTTCGCCGTGTACTTCCTTCTTGCCCTTCTTTCCTCTCTCTCTCCCTCTCTCTCTCTTTTGGTCTCGCGTTTTGTCCCGCGTCTTCATTCTCGTCCCTTTTCACGGCGAGTTTTCCGACGAACGGCCGACGCCACTGCTCCCTTTCGCTGCTTTTAGGGTCAATAAAAGGCGGCAAAAAATCGTTGCGGCCCTCATGCACAGAGGGTGTGAGGGGGGTGGAATAACGTTCTGGCTCGGGGGTTGAGGTTGCGCTCGCATCGTTAAGTTCGCGGACGCTTTCGGTGCGCGCTGCGTCGGATAGGTCGTCGGTCCGCGCCGTATGCATCGCGCTTGCAGCTTGCAGCTTGCAGCTTTACGTCGTTCCGCCGTTTCATCGTGTAAACTTCATCTCGCCGTTACGCCTCTTTCATTACCGGGACACCCTCGTAATGTCGATGTCGCGTCTGTCGCGAGCCGCGTTCGGCGCTATTTGAACAGGCCGCTGTGTGGGCTTAGGCGAACCGTGTATGTTCAAGTCATTTTCGACGCATGACTCTTGACAAGGGCAAACTGATCATCTTCGCATTCGATATGATTCCGGGGCTTGGCTGTCGAAGGTGCGATATAATTAGGTCGAAGGGCTGATTATCAAGACCGTTGTTATCAAAATAGTGTATTTGTCTCTTTGATATTGAAACGAAAATTAATTTCTTCCGCTATTCAACTTGGAAACAAAATAGAGTCAATTGATAATGATATTAAAAATTAAATAAATATAGAATGCGTTATCTTTAAATATTTACATCTGTTAAATGTTTCTCAATTCTCGGTAATAAAAGCAATGACAGGAAAATTCACTTACGATACAAAAAGGTCCGATCAAGCGTTTTCAGAATTCATAAAAATTTCACAAATAAAATATTGCTCAACCGTGAGAGTATTTAACGGTATACATCTCGCACAGCTTTCGACTTGCTCTCCAAGATTTATTCCTCCCCTCCAAGAAGAAGCCTAACGAGGCCCCATATCGCATAACGCGCATAACGTACCTAACAAACGACGCTGCTGACAGGCCATTCGAGCCGCGAGACAAAAAAAGCTCCCGTACGAAACTTAATTGCTACACCTCGCACGATCCGTTCGTCTGGAATATTTCCAGACGCGTCGTTGGGCTCGCGCGCGCGCGCGCGCTCGAGGGTGAGGGCCGAGAACGACTCGGCTGACTAATGGATGTCCGCAACCATTAGTCTGGGAACAGGTACCCCAGGTCTCGATGACGTCCTCCTCCGTCAATTACGTCACTCGCGCATGGGACATTCGTAAAATGCTTCTTGGCAGCGAGCGTGCGAAACACGCATATCGGCGAACGTCGCCTGTTTTCTGATCGCAAAAAGAGGCTAGTCGGCGCTGGGGGTGGGGGGGGGGGGGGACGCGTACGGATAATAGTCTCTCATCCCTCATCCCTCTTTGCCGATCCTCGTGCGGCCGTTAAAATTTCAAACGTCGCGCGCTCTCGAAACAGAAGCCGCGCTGCATTCCCACTCCCCCCCCCCTCTCCACGGCCTTCCAACCCTCCGAGCCACCCAACCCCACTGCCTGCCGGTCTAAAATTCACCCTCTGTCTTTGTCCCCGTATTTCTCCGCTCATTGTCACTGAGAATAGCTCCCGGCGGCGTATATCGACTTCGGATTAACAATGTTCCAAACTATTTCGCCGACCAGCCGAGGTAATACAGCGACTCGCTATTGTGTCTTACCGCGAACTGTGACCTCATGGCTCTGCGGAAGGGGGGCGGGTGGAGAGGGAGTAGGGATGGTCGGAGGAGGAAACGAGATAGGTTGGGAAACGATATTGGGACGTTAGAGTATCGCACGCGCGATAAACAGGTGTTCCAGCAATTTCCAGCAGCCTTGAGATTTTCCAATTTTTCTGTTACGCAACCCTGCTACCCCTCGGTGGCGAACCCAGTGACTCCGGTCACTTCACCCTGTCATTTTTAATTATTCGACTCGCTTTTCAAAGGGTAGAAGGATCAAAGTAACCGCGCCAGCCAATTTCTCCCGTGCCGGAGCTTTGGGGAGGGTAGGGGGTGAGGTAGGGGTGAGAGTAGGTAGGTAGGGGTGGGTCGACCATACGGTTATTAAGAAATTGCATCATCCGCCGCGTGCCCGGTGGCCTCCTATCGAGCGAACTAATCCGCGCTTAGGCGTTGGCCAAATTCCCGACGCCGGACCGCAACAATGCCTCTCGAGGAGGCATCCTGTTTCGTCCTCGAGACAGGAGAGTCCTCCTACGGCTCGCAGTTCGTCCTTATCTCCGACCGGTATCGGCTTAAGCCCCGAGTCCTATCCCGCGCTTCAATCCTCGTTAGCCGACTTCAAACTCCCGCCAATTCGCTTCCCAGGTAGAGGTTAGGTGCAGAGTGGATTCAGGATAGACTCAGGTTAGGTACGGGTAGGCTGGCCAATAAGGATGGCCGACCGCTATCCTTTCCGCAGGACGAAAGGATATTCGAATCTGAGTGGGTCGTTAGCGAGGCAACTGCAAAAAGTGACCAACAGGAAATGGGTTGGCTGCACTGATGCGCGGCCGACATTGTTATTGCTCGCTTCTTAAGATTCGAGCCACTGAGGGTAGTGGTGGTGGACGGGGAGGGGGTGAGGGAGGAGGACTATGGCGGCGAAGTTGGCCGGGTTTTTATTCCCTCCCACGTTCTTACCGGCGAGTCGTAAAAAAATTCACTCGCCATCATTTTTACTTCGACGCAGGGAGCTCTTGGCTTCCGACATTGTCGATTTCGAAGTGGGGTGCTTCGGGGAAGTTGATGTAAGCGAGGGTTGCCGCTGTTTTTTTGAGGGATCGCTCGGCGACGAATTTCGCTCTCATTTTTCGAATCTGTATTGGAGGGCTGTATAAGGTTATTTGGTAACTTTTATATCCAAAGCTGATTTCGTACAGAATTTTTCGTGCGTTGATCACTGACTAAACTGGTTAACGCTGGAAAACAGAAAATGGACGAAAAAGCGGTCCAGCTGCATTTTTCAAAGTAAAAATTTGCGTATCCATTCTTGATATTAATTCATTAGCTGCCACGGTCCCCATTTGGAGGTCTTGAAATTTATATCATTACACTCTTACCCAACCTTCTGTGTATATACCTTCTCCGACAAACAAAAATGTTGCAGTTAATGGGTTAAAGATTTCTAATCCGAAGATGTTTAGAATACAAAGTAAACCGATAGAGCCAACGAGCGCTCAAATGCGTTACTCAAGCTTCTTCGCAGATTCTAAGCGTGAGAACGTATGATAATCGGTGGAAGTTCGTCAGGGACATAATGTGTGTCGCGGTTCCTTTCCCAAAGTAACCTGAGATAGGAGACGGCGTCTAAGGCGTTAATTATACGTGAAAATGCACGAGACGGAGGCCCGCCATCCCGTTTAGCCAGTCGCAATCCATTACGTATTTACAGGCGATCCGGTTATAACTACGTTTCAGTGACGCGCTCGATTGTCTGATAGCGCGGACCAAAATAAATATCAGACAGTTCAATCTGTCTAGGACGCGCCGGGCTATTAATAATCGTCTCCTTTGCAAGTTCGACTTGGAGGACCCGACCGAGTTCACGCAGCTTCTTGCCCGACCCAATGACACTCCGTCCCTTTCTCCCCATCGGCTGAAAAACACTTTTACCTAAGGACAATAGACATCCCGAACAACGTAATTACCGAACTTTAATCCACGCAATCGTTTGCCATGCCGTAATTCCAGAACATCTCTCATTGCCATTTAATGTACTCAATATTCATTGGAACAGTGAATGCAAGACCGGAATAACAGTAATATCTTCTGATAATAATGATCAGTAGCTTCATAACCTAGCACTACCTTACAGGTAACTTACCTCAAATGCGAACTATATCCGACTCATAACGATTCATGTCCAAACATTTCTTCGCTCTTCACTCGGCAGTTATTCTTTCATCCCTACGACCCTCGGCGGTCCGCACTCAGGGCGCAAAGGTGACGAACTTTAAGAAAGGTCCGTCGAGAGCGACTTCTTTGCACTCCCGCCATTCCCGAGGGAATTAACTCGGACCCCCCGGTAAAGGACCCCGAATTAATTGCGATCGTAAGAACGTTCTAGCGCCGCGGCGGAAGGCAAGGGTTCGGCAGTGGGTTGCCGTCGAGGTTGGGGGGGTTGAAGTGGCGCCTGGCGGGGTTGGCCGACACGGGGATGGAATATGGGGCGGACACCCTTCATGAATAATCGCCTCGTTACCGTGCCACGGCCCGTGGACGCAACGCGGCTACTTCCATCGCTCGTTCCAATTCCTAAGCGCCGGCCCCGGAGTTCCACGTGGGGTATCCGGTAATAGGAAGCGATATAAGCAAATAGTTTCGAGCGTAGTTTCGGGGTAGGCGGAGGTGGGGGGTTAGGGGGGGGGGGGCTGCTCTGGGGCACGAAAGGGTCGAAGGGGTCGGACTTTATCGCCGGCTCGGGTGCACCGGCCTCCATCACGATCCTCTGCCGCCTGTTTGATGACGGCAGCAGAACTGTACCGCACTTTCGGACGGAAGTGGTCCCGATGGCTGGCAACAAAAAAAAAAGGAAAGAAAAAAGGCACAAAAAAGTTTCCGCGGCAATTCGCACGGCAGCGTCCTCGACGCGGGCGCGGACGAGGGCGGGAGGGGGAGGGAAAATAAATAAACGTTGTTCATTCGGTGCCGACGCTTAACCGTTGCGCTGATTAGAGATGCGAATTGCGGTAGTCGAGTATAGGGAGGCTGTATGCAAAAAAAAAGAGAAGGAAGGAGGAAGAGCCGACCGACGCGCGCAACTTCCCTCTCCGAGTCCCTTTTTCAGAGGCCGCGGGTACGAATTTATAGTTTCGCATTATCTCATAATATTTCGAACGCTCGCCCGTCAGCGGCAGAGACGCGCGCATGCCACTGTCCTGGCCGGGGAGGGTGAAAACTAAAGCGAAAAAACAGGGGAAGGAAAACAAAAAAATATACATATATATACGCGTATATATATATATAAGGGTGTATATATATATATATGCGACGGAGCGCGCGACTCGAAGTATCCGCGCACGCATCCGCTTTTTATCCGTTTGATGTCACGCTCCCTCGTCACATTTCTCCCCCTCCCTCCGCCCTCTTCACCCCCTCGCGCGCTTCTCCACTTTTTCATCACGGCGACGTTTTTCCATGCCGTTTTTGAGCTTTTGTCTTGAATAATTGCTATTGATAAAGCGTTCACGAAGTGGTTGCGGAGGGACAGGTAAAGAGGGGTTGGTCGACGGGGGTGGGTGGTGGCTGGCTGCGAAGGGGTAAAAGGAGGCTTTCGCGAGAGGGATGAAAGGAGGGGAGGAGTGGCGCGTGTGCGCGCGGATGCAAGATATCCGTGTGTGTGTGTGTGTGTGTGTCGGGCAGAGGGTGCGGAAGGGTAGTGGGGGGTGGCGAGGGGGTGGGCAAACGAGTGGGCATCCATCGCTCGCTCACCGAACGGCGCCGCTCTCATACAAGAATTTAATTGTCAGCGATGCGAAAGCAGGCCGGTTATCGATCCAACGTCAATGTCTCCTTCCAT
The DNA here is from genome assembly GCA_914767735.1 of Anoplius nigerrimus. NCBI lineage: Eukaryota > Metazoa > Arthropoda > Insecta > Hymenoptera > Pompilidae > Anoplius > Anoplius nigerrimus. The sequence continues at coordinate 12,490,503 of OU612090.1, forward strand.
TGATGGTAACCGCGGGTACGATTCGCGGCCGTGTATCACTTTTCTGTTTGGCGGCCGTTCCCGTTTTTTTTCATCCCCCCGCCACCCATATCCAGCCCCTGCCAAGCAGCCTGCCAGCCTTCCACGGATCGGTGATCCTTTCAGGACACGCGTCTTTTCGAACCGACGCTCTCGGCCCACTTTTTTCTCGTCCTTCCCGTTCGCCTGTTTATGCTTGATTTACCGCTCGGTCAGCTCTTCCCTCCCCCTCTCCGGCATTTCGCCCCCTCTGGACGACAATTTAATCGACTCTCCTGCACCCCCTTATCCCGCCGGCACCTTTATTTTCTCAATATTTACGCTCGCCGTTCGAGCTTTGCGCTTTTTTCGTGCCTCGTCCTTCTCCCACCCCAACCCCCTCCTCCTTTTCCTCTATTTGCAAGCCTGTCCGCAAACGTTTCTTCCGGCCTGGCCCTCGGCCCCCCGGCTCTTTTTTCGCCTCTTCCTACTCACTCTTTTGTTATCGGCCGTCCGTTGTCTACGCTTCTGGCCAGCCCTCCGCCTCCCTCCTCGTCTGCCAACCCTTTCTCGGCCACGTCCATTTCCGTTTCCCGTCTCCCCGATTTGTCGGCAGAGTTCTAAACCCTCCCCGATCGAATCGAATCGAACGGCATGCAGACGACGCGTCACATATTCGGGCCGGCGAGAATCGAAGGGAAAATGTATGAGGTAGAGATTGATTTGACGAGATACGTACTTCGCGTTTGAGTGTCTCGTGGCCTGGCAGGAGGGGGGTGGTGGAGGGGTGCTGGAGGGCAACGTTCCTTTAAAATGTTGTCCGCGGTGTCAGTTGCGATACAGGGTACGATTGCCGGGCAAGGATCGATCTATCGAGGCCGTCAGTATCCTTCTTTCATGCGATGACGGTTATGCCCGACGCGCAGAATTTCTCGCCGTCCTCTGTTCGTCAATTACCCCTTTTGCCGTTTCGCTACCCTCGCAAACGTATCGCCACCCCCCCGTGTCTTTGTTCGATGTCCTCGGCTGACGAGTGCTTTTTTTTCCCACTCCTGTTTCGAACCGTCATGTTCTTCCACGAACTACGCGCAATTAGTCTCGTATTTCTTAGCGGTCTGCACCTGAACTGTTTTTGGGGGGGGGGGGGGGGGGGGACAAAAATTGGTTTTGAGGATTAATTCGTGAGATCGATTATTAGCAGCGTTAGGATTGGCTTAACCACTTAACGTACGGTTTCTTTGAAATAAATCGGCCAAAAGAAATAAATTTTTTTTGTCATGTAAAACACATTTTAGAACGTTGTCCTGGCAAGAAAATAAAAAATTAATCAAAATTTTATTTTAATTCTGGCGACATCAAATATATTGCGCTGATCTCCCGGGTTTGATGCGCGTGCAACTTTCGCCAGGGCTCATTAATTGAATGACCACTTTTTCCTGAAACGCAGCGGCGAGTGCTCTGCCGTTCGGCGAACTTTAATTTTTTCGAACTAATCGCGGCAGCCTCGTCCACTCAACGGCGAGCGTAGTTCGAGGATGGAAGGGCGCGCGCGAGCGCAGAAATCCATAGCTGCCTGCGCATCCGGGATATTTTCGATTTTTCCCGTCTACACCTTCTCTATCCCGCCTATCAATTCGGGAACACGCTCGCTAAAGCGTCGTTACGCGGGGAAATAGCGCGAGATTCGTTCGCCGCGTCTCGGAACGAATTCGATTCCCGACTTTGGCCGGGCGGATTGTTATTTTCATAAGAATACACCCGGCAAGGAGGGATTTCCGCGGAAAATGGCACTCGATGCAGAAATATGCGATTTCGTACCTTGCAGATCCGACCCTCTCTCTCTCTCTCTCTCTCTCTCTCTCCCTCTCGCTCGGATTCGTCCCGTCTCCGTTTCTTTCTATCTGCCCGCACAATGGCCGCGCGCAATCTGCCGTATACCCTCTGGAGCTCAGTCCCGAGGTATTGTTTTTCGCTTTGCCGACGGTATACAGGGTGATCATGCACGTACGCGCCAATCGCGCGGATCCGATCCGCGGATTTCTGCGCAGGCTCGCGTAATCGCAGTCTCATTGCCGAGAAAAACTTTGCCACTCGAAGCGGGTGGCCATCGCTCATTTCACGTTACTCCACCTTCTACAACTGCGATACAATTATTACATTTCAAAGTAAGCTTCAGCGGAAGAAATACGCTACATAGAAGTAACTAAGCAAAGCATGAAACAATAAAAAAAATCGAGATAGAACAAGCACCGATCAAGATCCTGAATAGATAACCGAAATGAGACATAAGAATCATAAGGAATGGATGATTAGAGTGCATTCCGCTTGAACGTCGGGAAAAGGCCGAAAAAAACTCGCAGTATCTCTCGACATTGCCCATACCTCGCAGACGTGCACATTTTTACGTAGAGGGAGAGTGTGTGCTCGGAGTCGCGGTAAAGTGGTACAATGCACTCTTCCTAATTCAGCGTGCGCGCGATATGCATCGAGTCCCGCCCCCCTATTACGATCTCGAGAGTCTATCGATGGAAACGGCGGGCGGGGGCGGGAGGGAAAATGCAAGATTACGAGATACCCGAGGCAGCCGGCGCCAGCAGATAGATAGAGAGTGGCGGGGGAGAGGTGGAATGGAACGAGTCGTCGACCGGGCATAAACTGTATCGATTATTAGGATCTTCCTCTCGCTCGGCATATGCCTCGTTCCATAATTGAAGTGCCGAGTAAAGGACAAAGTGCTCGCCGGAAATGTTTAGCCCGAAAGGGCTTCCGCCTTTAGTGGGGCTCGCATCTTAGATAGGCCTTGGAGGTTCTTCCGGTCTGGGGTCCTCCTTAAGTTCACCTCGCGAACTCCTGCTTCCAGTTGAAGATCTCTCTCTCTCTCTCTCTCTCTCTCTCTCTCTCTCTCTCTCTCTCTCTTTCTCTCTTTCTCTCTTTCTCACTCTCACTCTCTCTCTTTTCGAGAACGTGCACGCGTCGCTTCCCGCTTTCATTTCGTCTTGCGGCCTCTCTTTTAAAAGCTTTGCGTGCTCTAAGTACGATAATAGATGGCACTCTCCGTAATTTGCATTGATTAGCCGAGGGTTCCCCGGGTGGGGGGTGGGAAAGGGGATCCTCTCGTTCCTGAGGGCTGTCAATCTAAAAATGCGATTGGAGATCGGGGAGAATTCCTGGTTCGACCGAGGGTTCCTGTTAGATTTTTATTGGGCTTATAGACGGTACTCTCCGTCGGTCGTATTCGTCGGTTGAGGAACCTCGGAACGTTTCGAGATCCTCTCAATTCGGAGATGTCACGAGCGGACGTATAATAACTTCTTACGCTGATTATTCTCATCGATTAATGGCTTTTTTTCTACACCGGCGTTTCATCTTCCTTAAAAGCTCCGCGCGTAAAATTTTACGCGACAGCGTCTCCGCGAATTCGCATCGATCAGTACGACGAATCCGTCAATAATAGCCGGAATATCCAAGGTGTCCCGTCAATCCAGAAACCGCGATCGCGAAAGAATATTCCGCGGGGCGGGTTTCAATAATTCAGATCGAGTTTTAATTAGAACGTCGGCGCCGGGCTAGAAATTTTTGCCGTCCACCGCATATATATATAGCCGCGCCCCCTTTGGCGAGCGGCTTAATTCCTCTCTGTACAACCTGCATCCCGATCGTCGCCCTCCATTACGATCGTCGAGGGTTTATCGAGTGCAACAGGAAGCCTGGGAGGGCCTCGCGATACTCGCCGGCTTCCTGCCGGCAAAGTAAATTGTATCGATCAGGCCGCATTTTCCTTGCGCAACGCGGAAGACAGTCGCTACGTGGTCGGAAATTTTTCCCGAAGCACATCCCCCCCACCGTCCTCCATCCTCCTACGTAACAAAGAACACGCGGTAGCGAATAGGTAAAGGACTCCATGGACGTCCTTGTAGTCTTGTAGTCTCGAAGCCGAACGTAATACGAATCGACGACGAAAATCGTACTGTCAACCTGTAGATACTTCCCTCTATCTTCGACAATGTCCTCTTTCGTGAAAGACTCCCGTCACGTCCGGATCCTCAGACTCGTACATCGATGGTGTTTCGACATCGTGCGGCAAGGATCGTAAGAACTCACCCCTCTACCCTCCAGTTAAATCGTGATTCTCGCCGGACGTGGAAATCGGATCAGTTTGGAATTCACGGGGGAAAAAAAAGAGTGCGGCCCTGTCGGGACGGGGTGAAATATTACGGTTTCGCCTCGGACGTCGCGGATAAAACTGCCAGAATCCCGACTCTTTTATTAAGCGTATTAATAAAACGCGTTATCTGCCGGAGAACAGAAGTCAGACAGAGGGAGGGTGGTTGAAGGGGGGGAGAGGAGCAGAGGGGTTGATGTTGATGCGGGCGATATTGCGGTGCCTCATTCTTCGCGATTCATCGTATTCATCGTATTCCGCCGACTTTCTTTGTCGGCGAGCCTTTGTCGATCGAGAAATTCGGAGACCAAGGTCGGAAAATGTGGACTCGCTCGGACGGGATGAAGGGGTCGGGGTTGTTCAACTATGCAAATTCAGTGTTTGCCGGCAAGATACCTACCCGGGGCAGGGAGGATGGGGAGGGGGAGTGGCGGGGGGGGGGGGGAGGGTTGAGGTTCAGAATACACCCACAGCATCCCCTGCCTGTCGTAGGAGGCGACTAAAAGGGGCGGCAAACCGGCCGTCGTCGCTTTATTTATGCTCAGCTATTTTAATTAGCTCCATTTTGATATACCGCGTATTAATAACAACGGATCCCTGTGTCAAGCCCCGCAAGAATACCGAACCCTCAAAACATCCTCGCCCTCTGGAAAAAAATGTCATATACCATCGCATTCGACTCCGATAATTAATTGCCACTGGGCCAATTCCGAAATTATGTAACGCGTCATACTTATCCCCGGTCGAAAACTGCTCGCCTAGCTCAGAGCGTTGAACGACCTCCGCTGATTCCTCCCCCTCCCATATGGCAGGACTATCCTCTCAAAGAAACTCTCGAAACGCTTAAGCCCCCTCCGGGGCACCAGCCATCGTTCTCGGCCGCGACACAAAACCCGGACAACGAAGATTCGCGCAAGCTTCACCGCGTAAATATCGGGTAAAATTTGCGGCGCGTTAACCATCGGCCTCACTCTGGCGCAGGCTCCGCGTGCACACACGTACCTACTGGCTCCGGTGTGGAGGTCAGCCGGACGCTCATGTGTGACTGAGTATGTGTGCGCGCGCGTGCTCGTCTCTCTCAGCAGCGCCAGAACGGCCGTTCGGTGAGACTTTGACATTACGAGAGGCACCGCGGTAACGTTTACGGCGAGAGATTGTCTCTCGTTCGTCCAGCGACATTGCGGGGCCGGGCAGCGTGACGCGCGGGTTTTACAGCGTTAAGACTCGTAACGACGTTATCGCCTGTAAGCAGAGCCCCGTGGGCGCCGTGGGCGTTTTAAAATGTCGATAATGCACGGCCTTCGGCATAGGCGGGGAGCGACCGATGAAAAGGAAAAGAGAGCCGTGCCGGCGTGAGCGCATAAAACTTGCAGCTAGCCCTGTCTCTCTACCCTTTTCCTCTCTCTCTCTCTCTCTCTCTCTCTCTCTCTCTCTCTCTCTCTCTTACTCTCGTGCTCTCTTTCTCTCTCTCTCGTTTTTTCTCCCACTCTCTCTCTCTCCCCAGCTTGTGCCTCTCGTTTTTCCTCTTTTCCACCCTCGCCATCCTTCTCCATCCACCTACCCCTCTCTCCTTCTACACAAGAGCGTTCGAGGGTCGCTGACTCCCCGGGTTCTTTCTGGCCGCCGAAAGACGTCGTCTGCCGTCATACGGATCGATTCCGGTCCGCACGTAAGCCCACGCTGTCGTTTCCGTCGCGCTTTTCCACGGACGAAGCCTGCCGACGTAGATGCGAGCCCTCGCACGCGCGCTCCGCGGCAAAAGTCGACGATGGAACGAACGTTGGCGTCAGGAATGATAAGGCTCAACCTACCGCGATTTTGGTTCCTCGCGTTTAGGAAATCGTCCCAGCCGTTCAGTTTCCATCTTTCGTTCGACATTATCGATAGGTTGACATTGCCGTAACGTTGACGAAGAGGTGTGCACTACTTTGCCGGAAGTTCATAGTTCCGCGGATGATCGGAGTCAGGGAGTTCATATCGTCCGAGATCCGCGGATATAGAAATCCATTTTTCCCACGGATCCGTCGACTTAGGAATTCATATTCACCGGGATCCGGGCAAACGCGGAAATTCATTGTCCCGACGTGTCGTAACGTACGGCCCGGCCCATTGTCTTCGCGTGCTATGCGAACTTCGAAATTCATCATTTTTGACAGTCAACAGCCCTTTCCAGGCTTTTGACTCCGGCGGGTCCTTAATCGCGCCGCTTTAATTTCCGAAACAATTTCCCAGGCCAGATCGCGGTCGAACAAAGCCGGCTCGTAATGCGAGGGACGACAAAGACCGTTGCAAGCGCGAACACGTACGTGCATAGAATATACACACGTATATACGTATATACGTATATACATATATATATATGTACAGTGAGAGATGTACAGAAAACCTGCACGCCAGAAGCGCGCCATTGAATGCCGACGCGTGCATAAACGTCATAAAACACAATGTCGAGTCGGACTCGCAGTCCTGCCAGGCAGCGAAAGGGGTAACGGCGGCGGTCGGAAGGCAAGGCCGGTAGGAATGGGCGGTAGGTTGAAGGTGGAAAGCCAGCGGGAAGAGGAAGAGAGTCCTCCGACTCCCGGGTGCATCGTTTCGCTGCCAAACTTTTCAGCGCCGGGCTTTACCTTTATGGCCGTTCGCCATTAGGGACTCGTACGGGAGCAGGAAGGATAGCGATGGAGGGTAGCTCGTTCGAGGAAGGGGGGGGGGGGGCAAGGGAAGTAGACGAAGTAGTCGAGCCAGACGACAGGGCAGACGCAACGACGCTGGAGGATGTCGCTTTGATCTGCGAAATTTATTGCTATCCGTTGGGAGCCAGACCGGCGGAATCGGCGGAAGGAGGCGAAGAGAGACGAAAGGGACGAAAAGAGGCGAAAGAGACGATTCTCGTCTTTGTTAGCGAGCCCGACTTCGGATCCTCGACGGGGCTGAATGAGCTGAAAGGGTCCCCGGGACTTAACACTTCATCCGTCGCGAGCGGAAATGTTTGTCTGTCGCGCACGAAATCGACGACGCTTAACGACTCTCCGCTCACCGATTCTTCCGCTAATTCCTGTCTAAACCTCTCCGAACCTTCCTCGATCTCACGCGGAACGATTACCGAGAGCGGCGAGTGGGAAAAAACCCAGCCCCATAGACTGATTCGAAACATGGACTCCCAGCACTGTTTACCGAATCGAGATCATAAATAGCCCTTGTTCTCCGAAGCAGATTCCTCGGCTTTACTCGTTACATCAACGACGCCGGATCGGTCGCCTTTGAGACGCACTCGTGGAACAAAGAAGCCGTCGAGCGAGTTAAAAGTGTGCGAGTAGCCAAGAACGGTGGAAGCGGAGGCCGAAGAAGCCGAAGCGACTGGAAAGCGGGCCAGAGCCCGAGGAGGACAGCCTCTGAGCAGATGAAGAGGGGAGGGGGGAGGGTCTCGATTCGATAGAGCACGAGCCCAAGAGCAATTAAAGCCGTACAGGCGTCGCGGCGCACACTCAATAACTTGGTTAAAGCTCGCGCGAAGGGAAGGTCTGTCCTCGCGTCGGGTCGTTAACCCGAGGCTGTTCTTTCAGCCGGCTCTTTTTTTTCTTTTCCGAAGATGCCCACCTGAGCCGGGGGGGCGTCGTTTGCCGGATCGATCGGCACCTAACCGATTCGGTCAAGAGGCGGGAGTGCACATTCTCGAGGCTCGAGCGCGCATATAGGTGCCCCCAAGTGGATGACGAGTCTCGCTTTGTCTAGGCAGCGGACGTTGTACGGCGGTTTAGACCCTCGTACCCTAGTACTCTGGTGCCTAGGGAGTGCGTCATGCCATCGGCCGCGAGAATGGGCCGATGCCAGTAGCCTGGGTTAGCTGGACGCCGGGCGTCGGTGTCGGCCAGGGTAGGATGCTATATTGCCGGAGCCAGACGCCTTTCACTACCTGTCCGAGGCGGCCGCGAAAGATTCATCACACCCACGCTGGGCCACCCCCTCGTTGACGTAATTTAACGTATTACCGAAAGCCACTTTGCCAGGAGCGCGCGCGCGCGCGCGCACGGCGTCGAGAGCGACGCTCGAGGACCTTCGAAGGGCTCGTGAGCCAGGAGTGGGATGAATGTGAGGGAATCGTGGCGAGTTGATACTCTTTCAGTGGCGATGGTTTCGTTAGGAAAGTTCATTTTAATGTAGTTGAGCTCCGCTGAATATATGCGGCTGATTGCGGAAGTGGTATAAGTCGAGGATTTCGGAGACGTGGGATACTTGTTAATGTTAGGTATATACCCTGTAGCGGCGTAAAGAATTACAGTAGTTTTGTTACCGTGTCTAGGGTACTTGTTTGAAGACTCTTCGAAAAACTGGGCCGAATATGCGGTACGGAATGTAAGGGCAAGTTTCGGTTAAGGTTATTTTAATTAAAGTCACGTCAAAATATGAGTTAACTTCGAATCGTTGCCGTCTGAAATTTTTGCGAAATTTATCCAATCAGCGTCGATCATTCGGCATTTCCTCGGTGTCCCCCCACGCGCGACGATCTTGAAGAGAGAGTCCGCCTCTTTCATCGGCCGACCTCGCTCCCCCCGAAAAGTTCCCTTTCAGCCCCGGAGGGCAGTGATAGCGGACTCCGATTAAGTTCTTCGCCATCGGGACCCAGGCATCGCGTGACTCGGGCCAAAGAGGAGGACGCTATCTTTCGATCCTGACCGAAACTTCCACTCCCAGCTCAACCGAGGGGCTAAATCCTCCGGAGGAAAAGCTCGCCGGCACGCCATGCTCGATGAGCCCTTTTAAGTGTGAAAGGTTCTTTCATCCTTGTACGTCAGGAGGGGGTTGAAGAGCAGGTTCCTCTCGTCGAGGGAGCGCCGAGCGAGAAGAATGTGAGGACAATGCCCGCCCCTCCGAGTGCTTTCGACGTATGGCAGTAGACGCTCTCCTATTTTCCTTCCCGCCGATCGGAAGAATGCCGAGGAATTGAACGGCGGAAGGAAAATATGGCGGGCGAGATCGCGTCGGGGACTGATCTTGTTCCGCTGATAATTTAGGATTCTGCCGAGGAATAATAGGAACGGACGATTGAACCTGTTCGGATCCGTCAAAACGGGTAGAGCGTATTTGAGTCAGAGATATAAATTCATAATTAATTTTCTATTATACGTACGTTGACGATTGAGAGATGTGTCGGGATGTTATGGAATGTTAGGGCCGAGGGGGCGGAGAATGAGAAGGTGCAGGGGAAATGCGGTGAGAAGAACGATTTGAACGGGAGGGAAGATTGAAGATCGTGTAGCTTGTATCACGGGACACCGGACGAACCCTCGCAAGTGAGTCAGGCCTCGGATTTCAGCGTCTACTCTTCGCCGACAAATTTGACCTCGGTCATGTTCGCCGTCTCGGCGACATCGTCATCTTCAGCCCGAGCCAGGAAATGGCCTCTCTCTCTCTCTCTCTCTCTCTCTCTCTCTCTATCATGTACTCTCCCGACTCCTGCCAAACTTTTCAGCCGCGTCCGCTGGCTCGCCATTAAGTTCTCCGCCGTGGCAGGAGTGCAGCATTGATCGGCGCGGATAAGAAAAGCCGAAGGGGTGAGCTACGGGCCGTGCTTTGATCTGCGCAACTTATGGCTATCCGATATATACAGGGGTGGTAGTGGGAAAAAGGGTTCGCAGACTCTCCGTCTCTCTCTTACTCTCTCTCTCTCTCTCTTTCCGATTCTTTCTCCCTCCTCCTCTCTTGCCTCACGCTCGATCGGCTCTCTTTAAGGATGAGAGCTTCTTTTGTCCTTGAGTATCCATCGGGAAGAGTATCCGCGTTTAAGGGGTAAAACATCCGGCGGCGATGGATAGATGTCGGTAGATACATGCGGGTTGATAGACTGACAGATTGATCGACGGATAAAACCCGTGAGGTTCTTGACACGGGGGGGGGGGGGGGGGGGGCTTGTTTATGGATTCTCAGCCGCTTCCGCGCATGTTTCCTGCCTGCGCGTACCAACCGTTTTCCGACCTTCCGCTGACCGGAGCGAACATTTTACCGCGGAAGTCGGTCTTGCCGAACTTCGGTACGTTTCGTTTGCGAAAGTTCGCCGAGTCGATCTTTCGGTCAGTCTTCGGAATTTCGGCCGAAGGTAGACCTCCCGTGCTTCGTGATTCCTGTCGCGGCACGGATCGCGTGTAAGACGACACTTCCGGAGTTTCCGGTGGGTAGAATTGGGTTAACCTTATGCTCGCGCCGAGGGAGAGTTCGAACGGGTGCGGATTGTTGGAAATGAAAATGTCTGACGGTAAACCGCCGGTGCCGTTCTCAAACTTGGGGCAACTTTAAATATTGAATATTTAAATTGGGTTACGATGAGATCTTGTTAACTATTTTATCGGGGCGGAGGGGGTAGGGGGGGAGTTCCAACGGGATAAGTACTTTGGCTATTGAGTTACAGAAGTACCGGGGCGACGCTGGTTTTGGAGTAAATGAATTTGACTCGCCGCGAGTGTCATAAGCGGACGATAGAAAAGGGCTTCGCGACGTTTTACGGGTAATTCCGTTGTTAGGAAGGAATAACCGTCCGGTCTGCCGGTGAATTTGCAGCGACGTTAAGTCACTTAACCGGCCGTACTTACTACCTTTTATAAGCGCGGAAACGCGTTAAGACACCGCGTAACGGCATAATTACAAGACGGATATGTCACAGAAGCGATTTATTTTCAAAGCATCGTAAATCTCTTAGGTAAAAATCAAGATAGGGACTCCGTCAATTCTAGATCTATGTCAAAACGAAGAACCCTTAAACATTCCATTTAAAAGACAAACTCAATTATAATACATGTTTCCTTTATGCGTATTTAATTTCAACCTTGTGTTTAATAACCATTTTTTAAACATCACACGTTACATAAATAATAATGGGACATGTGACAATTTTCAACTGCCGAAATTAACGTAATAACTTTAATGCTTTTCAATAGAGAGACTTACCGAGGCAAGTCAAGTCAGCCGCGTCAATAGCGTAAAAATTCGATTTGGCGAACGACAGGTTCTAAATGACAATTTGGCAAAATGTCTTATTCCGCGCGGTATTTGGCTAGCTGCAATCGAGTTTGCGGCGAGTGTGCACAGACGCGCGTCCGCATATTATGCAGATGCGCGTTACACAGTTAGCGGGCAGCTTTGTCATCCACTAGGAAAATACCGCACCGGCACGAGGGGAGGTTCATTACCCCGCGCATTGAAGACCGACTGGGGCCAACAAGGGCGATAATTTTACGGTCAAGCGTTCGTCATATACAGTCGGCGCGTTGCGGCCGCGGTAATATATCATACGCCCGGTATAGCGGTGCGCATCCGTATGAACGGACGTTCGTAAAGCGCCCACTACAGCCTTGATGGCCGCAACAACGGTAACGCACCCCTTAATTCCGAATTCTATGGACCCCGCTGTCTGGATCATCGTTCGATAAGAGCCTCTCAAATTGTCCTCCGGCGACGGGCGTCGAGTGCCTGGCAAACGATTTTCGAAAATATTCTGATACGTTACGATAATTAAGTTAGGTGATGTACAAAGAGTGCAAAGTCCATTTCCAAATAGTCAAGAGTCTTATTAAACCATTAACTGTCACGATCCTCATTTGGAGATTTTTGAATTTATATAATTATACTGTTACACAATCTATTGTACATATATACAACTTACTTGGCAAAAAATTTCAAAAAACAAATTTGGCAGTTAATGGGTTAATGTCTATCAATTTTCAAGTCTGGCATCTGAACGTCTCTTTTATGCGACGTAATAGTAATTCGTAATTTTGATTCCTGTAGAACTGACGTCTGCATAAATGTTTGGCCAGACCCTCGGGGCCGTGTTTAACTTTGACACGATTATCCCGACTGCCGGGCAGTATTTGAAAACCGAGGGTCGCAGCCCTTCCGCTCTTTCCGTCCGGAAAAGCGCCATTATGCTTCCTGCAGGGTCTTCTCTGCCAAAGGACATCAGCGACAATCCTTTCTTGATCCTGTCCCACGGCATTGCCGACCCTTCGTCGACTGATTTGCAGGAGATGAAGGTCTTTGCACGCCACCCATCCACCCCGCCCGGCATCCTTTTGCATCGTCCCGATGTAGGACAAAGAGGGCCGCCGTAAACGAGAAAACGAGCGAGATGCGAGAAGAAAGGGGGTAGTCGATACGGGCGAGCGGGGGGTGCGGAAAGAAACTGAGTGAGTGAATAAGCGACAGCGTGTGGTAGTCGGGGGCGGAGAACAAATATGAGAGAAGGACTTGCCGAAGGAGAGAGACGGATAGAGAGACTGAGAGAGAAAGGAAAAGGGAGAGAGAGAGAGTGAGAGAGAGAGAGAACGAAGGGAGGGAAACTGAGAGAAGCAGAGAGAAGGGGACAGAGAAGCGGAACGGAAAAGAAAGACTTTGGCACAGTTTTCCATGCCGACGTGACCTAGTGGACTATCGATTCGCCGTCGAGGTTTTGGCAAGGGGAAGCGGCAGTTGATTTCAAAAACTGAACGCTCCCGCCGTCCCTCACCCGGTCGGCTCCTCATCGAATTTGAGCGCAGCGGTAGAAATTTTTCACTTCTGGCACACGGCACCCGATTTCCACCCCTCCAACCCCCCTCTCCTATCATTCTTCGTTCTCTCAGCGTTGTTGCTCCCTGCCGCTTGTTCCCCTCTTTTTCGAGCCGACTCCGCGCATCTCTTCTGCGTTGCTCCAGGCTCGGAGGGCATTGTTTCGTGATATCCTCGTATTCCGCCCCCCCCCCCTCCCCCCGGCGCACGAAACAAAGGGCCAACAATGGGTCCAGACGAGATCTCAGCCGCGTCTCTTTCTACCCTCCCAATTTCTCTGTCCGTCCCCGCGTCGTCCTCTCCCTGTTTCGTTTCAGTCCTCTTCCAGTCCTCCCTTAGTCCTTACCCGTCCCTTCACATCCCTCCCTGTCCCTTTTTGTACCTCTCTGTCCCTTTCCGTCCCCTTTCATCCCGTTTCATCCCTTTTCATCCCTGTTCAGCCCTTTCCATCCTCTCCCATCCTCTTTCACCCTCTTCGTCGCGAAACGGATCGTACAACTTCGAGTGGAACTTCCACAGGGCCAATCTCGCGGAATCGAAAGGGATCGCGGCAGGGCGTCTGGGGACGCGGGCATATTTTTGGTCGCCGTTCAGCTTTCTCTCAGCTCGTCAGACCCGATCACGCCTCGATGCCTCGTTCATAGAAAACCTGGCAGCTATAATATTCGCACTGTCTCAAATCGATTATTCCGATGATTCTGCGAATGAAGAAACTATCATTCTTATCGTCATGCAACAATATTGTATACTTACGGCAAATCTACGTCGTCCGTTTTTCGCAGCGGACTCGCCGATAATTCGATCGCCGATCGAAAAACGCTGCGCCAGCAACAAGTATCCTCGCGCAAAATTCAGGAATCAGTGTTCCTCTCGCTTTCCGGCAGTTACCGACGTCCTCTCTCTCCTTCTCTCTCTCTCTCTCTCTCTCTCTCTCAATTTCTTTCGACGTAGTTCGAGGGAGGGCTGTGTCGAACGAATGACAGACCGTATTTGCGGCTCCCCGGCTTCGATCGCAAGCGGGTCACGACGTGGGAAAAAGTCGGGAAGAGACATCGATTCGATCGGTCACTGATTGCCGTCTGCGGCTAGATACAGGGAAGCGATACGTCTCGCGAAATTTCCCCCCCTCACCCCTCACCCCGTCATAGTCCCCGGTTGACCTTTTCGACTGCACGCACGACTCCACCCCCGGCGTCGGCGGCCCGCTCGGCTGGGCAGGACTTTAAGGAGTCTCCTTCCGGCTCGGCGAGCTGCCTTCCGCCTCCGCGTTAGCCGCCGACTTCGAGGAACGAAATTTTGGGACAGCCGATCGAGCTCACGTTTGACGCATCGGTACGCGTCCGACGCTCGAGCGCACACGACGATCCGCGCAGAAACGATTACGTGCGAGTAGTGAGCGGAAATTAGTTTGGGTGGACGAATAAAATATTCGGGACTGACGGAACTTTTGGGACAGTAGATCGTGCCTTAACCCCGCTAACGTATGGTTTCTTTGAAATAAACCGGCCAAAAACAGATCAATTTTTTTTTAAAACACACATTTTAGAACATTGTCTTGGCAAAAAAAATACGAAATTAATTAAGATTTTTATTTTAATTTTAGCAGCATCAAATAGAACGCCGCTCGAATATAACCGAGCGTGCACAGTTTGGCCTGTTCAGCGCGCTCGAATATACTCGAGCGCGCACGTTAAAGGGGTTAACTCGTTCTTGACATTCGGAAAGAAGTCGCACTGTTCTTTCAAACGAGTCGAGAGGAATCGAGAATAAACACGACCGAGAATCTTTCGGCAGGTATTAGGTACGTTTTCACGGAAAAAGGTCCTGAATAACCTACGCTCCCTCTCGATTGCAGCCATTCGCGTACTTTTAATATTCCACCCCCACTCCGCGCCGCCCTCGATATTTCATTCCATTCCACTCTATTAATTTTTTTCCTCCCAGGTACGCCTGTATTATTAATCCTTTCCGTCCCTGCCCCACCTCCGCCCAGATCCGCGGCGATCTAATTTACATTTCCAGGACCTTATTTCTACCTCGGTGGTCCCGCCCGCGCGAAACTGAGAGAGGCGAGGTCGCCCGAAGAGGGGGGGAAGGATGGATGATACGGAGAAAGAAGGCAGGAGGGAACAATGCGGTTACTATCTTTCCCGTCCGCTCGTTGCCTCAATGAGTCCGCAAAGCTCGTCCTGAAAGTCCTGAAAGTCCTGAAAGAGGAACGCGACTCGCCTGCGAAACGCGACGTGTGTGTTCCTGCCTTTCGCTCTCCTGCATGAGGAGGTGGAGGGAGGTGGAGTGTGGAGCGGTGTGGTGGGCGGGGGGGGGGGGGGGGCTAGGTAGACAGGAGAGGAATTTCTTAACGTCGACGTTTCTAGCTGCTTCTCAGAGTCCCGCGACGTCTCTATCTCTGCCTTCCTTCCTTCCGTCGACCGGCCAAGATTAATGTTGTCGCGAGCACTTTTCCACTTTCGCGAGGTTGCGTCGAACGTCTTTTCACGTCTGTCCAATGAAAAGTGGCTGTTTGGCCGGAGCCGCGACGATCATTTCCCGTGTCTTTCGGCTTCTCTGTCTCTCGCCTTCTCCCGGAGCGAGAAGGATGCGAGAAGGATGGGAGAAGGATGGGAGAAGGATGCGAGACTCGAAGTGGGCTCGACACGTGCGCGGCATAACGATTGGGTCTCGGGCCAGGTAATAGATTGCGTGTTAATGATGAATAAGGTGAGCGCGGAACGTGCGATAACGGGCGGCAGCCGGCTGATGGGAAAAGAATGGCGACTGTTGGCTGATCAGCTGATCGGTACGGTTGGGCTTGCGGGATAGAGCGCTTGATGAAGATCAGAGGATGAGAACGTTTTCGTTTAAAGTATCCGGTCGAGTTTGCTGCGATAGGTAGAAAAAATAATGTATGAATTTTGTTGTTAATAGAGAACTTTCCTTGAAAGAATTATATCATAAATCGTAATCATATTGTGAAATGAGAATTAGGAGCTTTATTGATTTGAGAAATTTTTAATTGTATATTCGTATTTGTCGTTACGCTAGAAAGTCGAGTGAGTAGGTATATAAGGTTAAATCAGACGTATAACATTAATCCTACAGAAGCATTGATATCAGTGTAGATACGAGGTTGAATCAGACGTTTAACGTTAATCGTACATAAGTATTGACATTTGGATCGACAGAGATCAGTCCCCGACTTCGAAGCGTCCTAACCCAACAGTTTTCCGTCCCACCCCCGATCCAATTTGCAATTGCCACCGTTCGTTCCCGGACGATTACAAGAAGTGGCAGGTAAGGGAGGCCTCCTCCCGGATGGCTCCTGGAAAAGGAGGGGATCGCGAGCAGTCGTGCGTAAATTCGAGAGCTCCCGAACGTTCGATTCACCCCCCCTCACCCCTTCTCACCGTGGGCGCCTCTATTTCTCTCCGCCTACGAATTCAGCTCGATCATTGACGCATTGACCTTCGAACGGGGTGCGGAACGATCCCCATAAGATTGCCGCGAGAAGCGGCGTGACAAAGTGGCAAAAGGTTTTTCACTCGAAAGACATAAAGGATCCTTAGCCACGCTCGGTTGAGTCAATTTTCAATTCATCGGAGAGTCCCTCTTAACTTTTCACTCGATCCTCTCCACCAGCTCCCTACGCCATTTTTACAATCTCCCAATCAATTCCGCCGACTCGGTCCGAGTACCTGCGGCACTCACGCCTGCCTTATTTCGCTCCCATTCTCGCGAATCCGATCGCGCGTGCATCGCTAGACGCGCGCGTCCCGCGTCAATTATGACTCGGCAAGTAAATTGCTCACCCTGTTCCTTGGCCATTGTAACTGGGCCGAGAAATTGACTGTAAAGGGTTGCACGGTGCGAGCGCGGAATTACAGCGCTGTTCAGACCGGTTGTTCGATCAGCCGGGCCGGGCCCGTGTAAGCGTTTAAATACGGATCCGACCGACTACGAGAATTAGCAGGAAATTGGGCCAAAGGGCTTGAGCAGTTTAGCGGGAGGAGCAGCCGCGCGGAAGGCAAAAGGTCCCGAGCTTCCATTGGCCCGCCGGGCTCCGCTACCGTCCGGCCAAATCCCTTTTTCTCCGATTCGATCATTTGCGCATTGACCGTGTACTGCCCGCGAAACGATCTCAATAGCCTCGGGCGACTCTTATTGACCCAAGGAACGGCTCGTCGAACGGCTGCCTCAGCGCTTATGCCTGGCGGGGGCCGAGAAAAGTATTACGGCCTCTCGGACAATTGTATCACATCAATTTAGTTGACCGACGCTGACGATGGCAATCCGCTAATTAATACGCCGCCAGCCGATGCGAAAGTAACGATTCGAATCCCAGTTTATTGGACGGCCGATGTTAAGACGATTTTATTCCGGACTTGTGTATCAATTAGTTTATGCTTTTTGCGAGTACGGGTAGCCTTCCTATAACACGGTATCCTATAACACGGATTCGGTATTACATGATTGATAAATTGTGGACACCCTCCTACAGCACGGCATCCTATAACACGGTTTTCCTCAAATACGATAAGAAAATTGCGGAAACCTTAGGATGACATTGTACTTCAAGAGTCTGCGTCGAGCCGCGATGTGTTTGAGGCTTAATTTGGTTTTTAAGACTCATTTTTGGAAAGTCAAGTTTCTGTCCCGAGCTATGTGTGCTTAAAGATAAAGAAGCAACGATTAAGTAAATATTTATTTCTTTAGCAGTAAAGATACGCTTTGGATCGTCTTTCAAAAAGGGAAAAAAGTAACTAATATTGGAAAAAGTTTTAATTCAAATAAAGCAACACTCAGGGTTAACGTTTTTGTTCTTTTCTTCATCTTGTGTTATACATACATATATACTTTTATTAAAAATTAAGTCGCTTATATGGAAATGTGAGAAAAAGCCACTTTTTTATAAGAGTTCGGAACGTAAACCCTCTTTTTGTACTAACTCTGAGTCCCATACAAGACGGTGTTTTCTAAGAACCTATCTAACGTGTTATAGGAGGATTCCCTGTATCTGAATATTGTCGTCAACTCTTCAACCCCTTCGAATGATCACATCTGTGCAGCGTCTTTCAGTCGTGTTCAATCTATCAATCCACAGAGTTTACAAATTACTTATATATCGTAGGCGTGTAATACTCGCTTTTTACGAAACGCGCCAAAGCTCGATTGAAACTTACAAACTCAGATTCTTTCATCCTCGCATCCCTCATTCCTCAGGCTAACGGATACACCCTTAATATCCGGCCAACTTCCTCAGTTACCTCCGCGCCGGCGTTACGCGTTCGTAAATTCGGCCCGCGCGAGCCTCGCGGGCAAAGTCTCGGGTCGAAAACTTTCGTCCTGACTCTCCGTCGCGGCATATATATACATTCGGTAGCCTGCTAATAGCCGAATTACGTCGCGAGTCACGAGTTGGCAAACGGAAATCGCGAAGCAGCCAGTCGCGTTAGGCTGGGATTAGTGCACTCGTGCGCTTTCTGCGAGTGCGGGAACTGAAGCTGAGGAGCAGGATCAGGAACCAGGGGTAGAAGGAAGGGTGTGGCGGGGGGTGGAAAGAGAATCGGCGTGCAGCGTTGATTTACGAAACGTTCCGAGAGCGGTGCGCCGTCGGGACGCCTCAAATTTCCCGCCCCTTATTGACTGTCTCTCCGGTTATCATGGCTGACGCGCAAACCTGCGCAGCCGAGCCAACGGCAGACGGCTGAGAATCATGATAACGTATGTCGAATGCATTTAGCCCCCTCCCCCGCAGCCTCCCTCCCCCCTCCCGTATAATCCTGTTTGCGCTCGAGTGTGATGCGCGAATCGCGAGGTGATTAGGGGCGTCGATCCTTCCGGCAGCTGAATTTGACGCCGAGGGAACGACGTTAATGCCTCCTGCTCGACGATTGAAAAGTTAATTATGTCTTTTGGGGGCGGGGTGCTGTACAGGGGGGGGGGGGTTAAGGATTGGTAGTGACGCAAGGGTGGTCAATTTGGTTGATGGTAAAATTAAATGAAATATTGTATAGAGTCGACACGAGCTTACTTTGCTTTATATACTGTACGTGTTATTGTGCATATGTTCGCATTTGGTACGTTTACGTCGTAACGACCTTTGTACCGAGGATCAAGCCAGAATCTTTCTCGTGTAAGTCAACCCAGGTACAGATTAGCCCGCGTTGCGAGTTGGTACAGTCATTTAACATACGTATCCTTACCGTAAAACTTCCGCCCAGCTACGCTGACACGAGATTAGATTACGACGACACTCTACACGTACTTACGACGCTAATTTGACTCTTACCGACTCGAAACAATACGGAAACAAATTCCGAAACTTACTGCAGTTTCAAAGAGTCAGCCGAGCACGCACCGAATGCCCGTAAAACTCGGAACACAGCCGAGCAGTTACATCCGCCGGTTTTGAAACAATGAAAATGTCCACACGCTGCGGACTCTGGCGCATTTCTACTTTCCGGGAATCGTAAAAAGCAGCCTCTAATCACGTTGTCGGGCTGTCGCGTTGCGCGTCGAACGAACGGAAATTTTACGCTCGCCGATAAATCCCTCACTGCTGATCGCCGATCCGTGTCAACGATACTGCGCTATGTTAATGTCTCGTTAATACGTTCGGCAATAAAATCCGCGGCCGCGATATTACGCGCGGCCGGTTTACGACTTCGTACTTTCATCCTCTCGCTTTGGCGCGCGGTCGATAAAGACTTTCGAAAGAAGAACTCTGAAAGTACGCCCCCCCCCCCCTCCGATAAGTGCGCGGAAGCGTAATCATAATTATATCGCGAATCACAGCTGCATTATTGGCTCTCCGCAGGGAAGAACGGTAAAAAGTTTAAGCGATCAATTGAGAGTTAAGAAATCGAAAGAGCCGGATCTTTGTCCACCTTTCGAACATGCTTTTACCTTCGGCGAAGGTACAACGTTACTCACCACTACTAATCCGAAACAGGGCAGTACGTCGAAGAGGTATCGTCGCGTAATGAAAGATTATACGACGCGGACGGACCGCGGGGCAAAATTCTCGCCCGGGCAAGTTGAACGAGGAAAGTTTAAAATTCCTTTATCCCGCTCCGTTCCGCCGCCGAGAAAATCCGCCCAGTCGAGATCCTGCGGAATCCTCCGCCAGGATCCATGACTCTTCCTCGACGGGAAGTGGGGGAGGCACGCGATCGGCCCGTTCTCGCTTCGCCGGAAGTCCGTATCGATAAGATATGTATCGCATTCCTTTACCGGGAACGCTCACGCAACCCTTATCCCCAGGACATCTTACGAGGACCAATTTTCGTCCTTCCGGGCCCGTGCGCCCCGTAAATATCAGCAGCGAGAGAACGACACTGGCACGGACTACCTGCAGAACGCCAACGGCAGGGAGGTAGGGGAAGGGGAGAAAAAGGAAACAAGAAAAGGAAGAAAGGGAAGAAAAACGAGAGTGCGCGGAAGGTGGCTCGAAGGGTGGGTGGGGGCCGATTCTCAACTTCGGACATTAATGTCAGACACAGGTGGAGACAATCCTTTTACATTTTGCGCCGCCGCGCGCTCCGGTCGTTGACGGCAGTCTTGCAGCGAAATCCGGGAAGGGTGTCCTGAAGGTTGATACGTAGAGCTTGAGGTTGAAGGGTGGGAGCGTGGATGGGGCGAGGACAAAAAAGGATGTCTGAGTACGGCGGAAGTGTAAGGAGTCCGCGGATGGTAGACAATGGAGACGAAAGAATAAGAGTGATACAGAGGTACGGAGCTGGAACTGGGAGAATTTTATCTGGGAAGTTCGAGTCAGGAATCGATCCTGGCTCCTTAGTGTCCTTAGACCTGTTTCGCGGCAACTGTTCCGGAGTGAAATATGACATTTACTGTGAGGGTGTACTACAGCTCATTCTGTCTCCCTCTCTCTCTCTCTCTTTCTTCTTTTTACTCCCTTCTTCCACCGGACCTTAGCTCACTCCCTCGACAGCGCAGTTTCTCGCATCCGCGCCGACCAGTGTCCGGAGATCAATTTTTCTGTAAGTCGCGGCCAACGGGCTGCCACTGCAGCCGGTGCCGATGCTTTATTGGAAAAGGGAATCCGTGGTCCGAAGCGCGTGTAGGACCCTCTATATCGTTTCGAACCCTCCTTTCCCATGTGATGACTCACGCTCCCCAGAGACGAGCCTCGCATTCTGTCCCGAAGTTTCGACCGCCGTAAAATCTAGTCGCCTCGTAATTGCGCGATCCGCGGATTCTGCCAGCGATAACTTCCGCAAAATGTTCGCAGTTACGTGTCGTTTTGTCACAATTTTCGTATGGTGAGAGGTACGCTTTTACGATCGCAAATCTGCGGATCGTCGGGAGGGGGGCGATGTTCGTAATTTATCGGATTCGAACGAACGATAAAGTAACGGTCGACGATCTCGGCATTCGTTTACACTTATTCGCCATATGCGCCCGCGCGGGCCGCAGCTTTCGCATGAAATACAATGGCGGGCGATAGCATGTGCGGCCCTCGGTTATTGCGATATCGCTGCCTGCGAATTACGCCGGGACGGGCCCATTAACGGGCGATTTTAATAAGCGACGATCAGGCGTCGGCAGGCTGAGAAGACAAAAATGGCCGTTTAATCGGCCCGGCTTAATAAGGATTACGCCGGACGCCGAGTGTCGCCGGTTGCCGGAAATGCGCGGGCGTGTGCGTTAATTGCAATTACGGCGATCAATTCGCAGCTCGCGGACTGTCCCTCGCAGGCGACGTTCCAGGACGAGATCCTGCGGGACGGTTCCTTGGGAGTCCGAGTCGCTTCGGCGAACTTAGTTGAGCAACTTCTTCCTTCTGCCGGCAACGCGTCTCAGCGGCATGTGTCTCTGTTCGGGAAGGCGCATAGTTTCCAGAGGGTGGACCATTGAACGAACGCACTAGGTTGTCAACAATTGCAACAATGAGCGGATCGTAATTGTTCAGTGGATTGTTTTTCTGTCCGCGCGCGAGTCAGAGCGATCGACAGTTTTCATACTTCGGAGTACAGGGTATATGGACCGTTTATTTTGAAAGTGGTGTAAGCCCATTTAAAAAAAAAATTAAATATCACATAAGTAAACAGTTTAAACCACGTTAATCATAAGCTATATATCTCATTTTATTTATATATAGACTTACACCACTTTCAAAATAAACGGTCCAATGAAAGGGGAGGAAGCATTGTGAAGGTACGTGGTAGGTTTTAGGTGCGCGTGAAGGGAGGTCGTATTTCGTTATTGATCGTTTTGATCTTCTCGCTGGGTGTTGCCAATTACCGGCACGCGAATTATCATATTCTTTCTCTGGGAAATGACATTTCCTTAATACTCGGTAAACAGCGAATGTACACGGAGCGTAAAATTTGCGAGCGCAATCGGATTCGATTCGCGCCGATAAAACGCGATAAACAACGCAATTATCCCCGTACCTGCGCGGTGACAAAAATAGGACAACAATGCGGATAATAATGCGCCGATATTACGTTAATTTAACAATCCAAATAAGCCCGGGAGCCGCTTGCGAGCACGCCTCGTAATGCAATTATAATCGTCGGCCGTAAAGCTTCGAAACGAAAGATTCGATTAATAAAATTGAAAGTAACTCCTAAAGGGTAGTAACTAGAGAATTTAATTCGCAGAAAAAGAAACAGTAAGCACGAGATTCAAGGACTAAAATTTGAAGTCCTTCGTATCGACGTCTTATTCAACGAAGCTGACAGGGGTCGTTAAGGGCTGCAGAGGGTTAATTCGCAGGGCTGGCAGTCTATCGAGTGAGGTGCAATTTCGCGTAGCCTGTCTTTTCGACGACAAAAATGGCGCACTCTCGAAATATGTCCGCGTAAAAAAAGTTTTGGCCTCGCAGAAAAAGAAACAGAAAGCACAAGATTCAACGACTAAAATTTGAAGTCCTTCGTATCGACGTCTTATTCAACGAAGCTGACAGGGGTCGTTAAGGGCTGCAGAGGGTTAATTCGCAGGGCTGGCAGTCTATCGAGTGAGGTGCAATTTCGCGTAGCCTGTCTATTCGACGACGAAAACGGCGCGCTCTCGAAATATGTCCGCGCAAAAAGAGTCCTGGCCATGGCTCAAAGTGGAAAGAAGCGTGACGGAAGAGATGAAAGGGACATCCGCCTTTCTTCTCCCGTCCGCATTGTTGCCCGTTATCGGGGTGAACGGGTGTAATCTGTTTTTCAACGGCCCGGCCGAAACCACGGCTCGTTGCCTGATTTACGAAACGGCGCGCGTCGATAATTACTGCCGCGGGACGCGGACCTTTCACGAAACTTCTTATTCCGGCGAGCTTTTATCATTAGCGTCGAACTCGACGACGACAGTTTACACGGTTCATCTGTCCTCAACGTACTTCACCGCCAAAAGCCTGACATGCACCGTTTATTTTGAAAGTGGTGTAAGTTCAGATTTAAAAAAAGTTAGATACCATATACTTACCTAATTTATGATTAAGTTGGTGTGAACGGTTTAATTACGTGATATTTAATTTTTTTTTTTAATTGGACATCACTTTCAGAATAAACGGTTCCACATCGACCAAAACAACTCTTATTTCTGAACTCTGCTCGATTTGACATTTCCAAACTTCCCAAAATTTACTAGACCTTTTCCTACTGTTTACCTTTTCCTACGTTTTAAACCGTCTCAGGCGTCCAACAGAAAAATCATCGAAATTGCCGAACTACTACCGGCTCTATCGTACCGAAAAAAAGGAAAAAAAATGGTTGAGACGGAAAGAAGGGGCTGCATCTTTAATGCCGTTAATTATTGTTGGTTCCCGGGTTCGGCTGGCGAGGTCGGTTCGCGGGAGAGGAACGAAGCTTGATTTATTCAACCACCTGTGCGCTCGCCGGCTCGAAGCTCCGCAGGGAGTTCGGCCGCTTAAACGAATTAATACGGAGCCCATTTGCGATACTTGTCGTTGCCCGCATGGCTAATCGGCCGGCCTCGGCAACGAGAGATTCCTGACTTTCCTCCATTGTGCCCCAGCCGTACCCTTTGAGCCGGCTAGGCCCTGCGGAAGATACGGGGGAGCTGGAGGTTGATACGAGAACGGTGGATGATAAATTGCGAGGGGGTGCGATGATTCATTATTGTCAAGCCTTTGAAACGTTTGCCCATCGAACCGTTTAATCTCGCCTGCCACCCCTCTGTTCCCGATTCTGAAAACGTTACCCGCGCTGAAGGACTCTGCAATTTTATTTGCGTTTTTTTTTTTCCCTGGCGCTAACGATTCCGCCAAGAGACAATTTGGGATCACTCGGGATACGGTTTGATCGTGGAAACGATCGGTGCGCAGTTTCGAGCGCTACCCTGTTTTCGATTCTGAGAACGTCGGGTGTTTTCAAGTTTTGCCCCATCGATGTTTAATAATGGCACCGGTGCCAAGTGGCAATTTGCGAGGAGTTTGAAGAGTGTTTGGCTTGCGGAATGTTTAATTCACGCTGCGAGCCGCGGCGCGCAGTGCTGGGGATGAGTTTTTGAGTTTCTGTTTTATCGGAGTCAATAATAGCGATATCGAGGGGGAATTATATAGAAACAATACTGTGAAAGAGGAAAGAATGCTAACAGAGTGAACGTTTTTGGAACTAAACCGCACGCTGTTTTCTTGAATTAAATGCTGTATGGGATTAAAGGAGCTAAAATGCTTTAAAAAATACGCAGGCAGCCTCTTCTAAATGGTATAAATGAAACGTAGGCCAGAGCTGCTCTACATTTAATACAGGTCGAAACTATAATATCAACGATTTAAGTAATTCTAAAATCAATGTGATATCCACATTTCCATCTTACCTCCCCAAACTACTTACCTTGTCGTTCACATGTACACCAGTGTCCATAAGTCACCGGATACTCATGAAAAGAAGTCTTTCACGTTTCGACGAAAAGAACATATAATATTTATGTAACATTTACATTAAAAAATTGACTATACATACGCAAAACATTGTGAACAATTAGCAAGTGTTATTTTAATTTCATAAAATAAGAAATTGCCCGAATTAAAATTGTAGTAGCTGCCCGATGACTCAGGGACGGAAGTGTAATTGACAGACCCTCAGCCGATTATCAAAACTCACATTCTATCTGCACCTTCCACTTCGACAACTTACTTTCCGCTGCCACAACCTTACCTCGACCAGCAATCCTTCGAAGCCGTCGAAAGGCTCGCGAACATTCCGAGAAAGGCACGCGTGCTCGCCGCATTCGTTCCCTCGCCTTTGACGCGTCCCTCGGCAAAGGGCCGCGTGCCCTCCGGCAAAATGGCGAACGTGATTTGCCCGCGATGGCCCGCGGGCAAATCCCGACGTCGATCAGGGTGACTCAGGCCATCCCGTTTTCCGCGTTGCCCTTCCCGACCGTTAATTCGAAAGCTCGGCATGCCGACGACCCCCCGCGTTCCCGATATTCGAACCGACCAGCCGAGAATCGAGTACGCAGTACGCCTATTGCGCACATTGTGCGACCACGTCCAATGGCCGACATCGCGAAATGGCCGGCCTCGAAGTAGGAACGCAAAACTGCGATGGCTCTCGAACGTTTTTCGAGAGAGCTAGAGCGTGACAAGGTTTTGGGGGGAAGGTAGATGAAAACATGTGTGACAAGGATGTAAATAAGTAGTATACTAAGTAAAATAATAAGTAGTAAATAAGTAAAATAGTAAATAAAGGATGTACATTGGGGAGAAGATAGGTGAGGAAGAATTGTCAAGGTTAATTTAAAAGTGTAGGAATTAACGGTGATGAGAGAATATTAACGTTCTCTCTGTGATGCATTGGATGTGAATGAAAATTCAGGGGCACTTTCGGTGTAAACGAAATATAATACGTAACGCTCTGGTGTCATGCGGCTCGGTTCGATATAGTAGAGAGAGTGTTTTGTGTGATCGTGTATTTATAAAATGGCAACACGCTTACAAATGGGAAACTTTACACTTTGAGTAGGTATAAAAATGATACGTACTAGATTTGGCTGTGATGAGAGAATATTATGAATCGAATGACTGAACTGAGGTTACACTTTTGTTATATGTAAACAAAATATGATACCGGTGACGCGGCTCGGTTTGATATACTAGAGAGACTGTTTGATCTGACTGTAAATTTATAAAATAGCAACACGTTTATAAATGTGAAACTTCACAGTTTGAGTAGGTATAAAAATGATACGTACCGTGTATGATTTTCTTCATCCGGTCTGCATGAAACGAGTGAAGAATGCGGTATAGTGGTTGATAAAAAGTATATTACCGTCGCGCAGAGTTACTTTAGGTGGGCGAAGCGAGGCAGTAGGTGGATAACTGAACACTTCAGAGAGAAGTGTTTCAAAATTATTCCGAGAGTGTCCCGTAATCCATCAAATCTGCGCACCTCTCGCCCGACGGCAATCTCGAGCTGATAGCGCGTAAAGTGTTCTCCGTCCATCTTGCTGAGCGTCGGTCGTTTTCGGTCGCCGAATCCCGAAACGACCGGCTCGTTCGCCGATAGCGCGCCCGAAAATATGGAATTTTTCATGGCGCCGCCGCTAGACAGTTTGCCAATTTTCCGCCGTATCCCGGCTCACCCCCCCCCCCCCCCCCTCCCCCGTTAATCGTCCGATTTCAGTTTCGGAACCGAGTGCACACGAATCGGCAGTTTCGAACGATCGGTGGGAACGTCCACTGCCACTTTTTTAACCCCCCACCCAACGACCGTTTCCCACCCGCGGCGTTTACGATCGCAGTACGGACTCAAAATTTGCATAACTCTCCGCCGGCGTAACGTTCGCCGATTATGCTCCATCAAACTTACGTGAGAGACAAAAACTGCCCTCTCAAATTCTCATATTCCAAGCGGCACCTAAATCCTCACCCGGTTGCACAACGAACGCCCTCGCATTTCGAATCCTCCCCCCCTCTCTCCCTCCAGACGTTCAATTAAGATGCCGAGACAGCTCGAGGACCGGGAATTTATCAAATTCGAAGGATAATGGCCGGCGAGCGAATTAGAAAGGAGAATCGAACGCTCCAGGGGGGTAAAATTGAGAATCGATCGAAATAACCTCGAGCTCCGGATGATCGATGAGGATCAATTTTCCGGGAAGGTCCCGTCGGCTCGGCTCCCTCAGCTAGCTTCACGGAATGTCGGCACTTAAAAGCGACATCGGTACGGCTCGAAATCCATTTAGTTCGCTCCTTCTTTCGCGCGTTTCTAATCGTACGAAATTTACCTCGCCCCCGGAGCTCTCAATGGATATTTGCGATCGTCGCTCTCTCTCTCTCTCTCTCTTTCTCGCACTCGTTCCATCCGTGAAACGCCCCTTTTCTCGAGTCTCGATTAATCCATAGTTAATTACGCTCGTCGGAGGGTTCCCCGACGCAGAAACGTCTCCTCGAGCTTGGCCTTCTTTCCTCTTACTTCGTCCTTCCTCGAGGATCGACGCGCGCTAATTAATTTATCCGAAACATTCGTTTCGGCGGACGTGTTAAAAGAATGAGACGTCGCTTCAGCCCTTCGAGGGCGAGGTAAAAAATTGTCGGGACGCGGGGAGGGAGGGAGTTCGGTTAATAAGCTAGTAAGACGTCGAAATCAATTTTTGTTGGCTACGTTGTAGTACGTAGTACTGAAGTAATTAAAAATGTAGAATAGAAGAGAGAGAGAGAAAGAGAGAGAGAGCGCGGTGAGAAACCTTAGTTAACAAACTGACAAGACATTGAAGTTGATTCCGCAAAAATTCATGAAATAAAAAAACGCAAGTTGCGATCGGAAGCTCGGTACTCAAACGGGAATGTTAGATTTGTAAATTCGCGGTACGTGGGCGAAATAGAAAGGGTGCGGGTTCGTCGATCATTCGATAATCGTTCGCTTCGGTAATCCAGTCAGATTTCCGTGAGGTCAATTTGCCTCGGGCGCGTTTGCAGGGAAGAGGGGGTGGAAGAGAGAGAGAGAGAGGGGTAGGTCGGTAGGTACTCTCCCCCACAGTGCGACTACGTAGTCTTCAAACCGCACGAACCGCGCCGTTCTTGATTCAACAACTTTCTTTTCACGGAACCGGCTTCTAATGAACCGGCGGGTCCTTTGTGTCCGGTTAATTAATCCAACGCGATCGCGCTAATTGTATCTTCCCTGCCCCTCCTTTTCTTTATCAGACCGGTACTTCGGAACTCACCCTTATTTTTTCCACAGTCGGGCAAAAATGATCCGGGTACCGAACAATAATGATATTTCGAGGGCTGCAGAGACAGAAATGTATTAACGTTAAGGACAATCGAACCCACTGATTCTATTATATGTTATATTGATTATATTGGACTGCTCGATGAAGGATTCTGATCCTGCCACATTTTCGATATGAACCCGCCTGCGGAAGTTCATTAACGTTAAGAACAATCGAAACTATCGATCGACTCGGCTGTGCATCGATTTATTTCATTTTATGTTGCACTCGGAATGTCAGGTGTCAGTTCACGTTGCGTGTAGAACATAAGTATGAAACGTGACGCCGTAATCATAGTCGATCCCGCTGATAAGGCAGTCGAATAAATCGGGCAGCGTTGGCGGCCATTGACACTCATAACTAATTTAGTCGGACTCTTTGATTCGGGCCGATGAAATTACTCAGCGCCGACTCGTCATTTTGCTTCGCCTTTCCAGGCGAGTACCGCTCGCTCGCTTAATGACTCCGTTCCAATTAATATACGAGTCCGAGTAAACATTTTCCACCCAGCCATCTCGAAATAGACACTCGATACGTTCGAGTTTAGACCGGCCGCGTCTTGCCACAAGCGTCCGCGAATGAAAACCTTTTGCTCGATGATCGATATTCAACTGTCATCGGTCATCAGTACTGTCATAATGAGCTGAACGAAGTGTGGCAATGATGAAATCACGTAATTCCCATTTGACACAATCGACTCGAAATCAAGTTCGCCAACCCGGCATAACTGCGCATAATTTCTATAACCGACCCGATCCGAGCGAACTTTTCGCGGACCTACTTCGTTAAAAAAGTTATTAGTAGTAATGAATTCGGTGTCGAACCGGGCCGCGATATAAGTCGCGACGGTCCGAGGCGCGCTTCATATCGTCGGTCGATCGATATTCGACCGTCCACTCTGTCGGAACAAACCGAGAGGATGAGAGCAATGACACGGAAATTATGTAATTCATGGGACGCGAATTGAAATCCACAACCGGGTGGGCCCCGACGATCGTCCGTCCGACGGTGGGCGTCAAACTTTTTCGAGCTCGAAAAAATTAATTAATCCCACCGGAATCGTTCCAGATGTTGGGACAATTGCTGCGGTTGCGAAAGGTTCGAATCGACGATCGTTTCCGTTCGCTTAGTTTTCGTTTCACCCCCGATCGCCCCAAGTGTTTCCGTTTAATATCACCTTCTCCATTTCGATATTACTTCGGCTCCCGGGTCTGCGATGTAAGTCGTTCGCCTCAGACTTCCCCCCCTTCCGCCCCCTTTCCTTCCCCTTCTCTTACCGCCAAGGATATTCGCCCCTGCCGTTGGCGAGAGTAACCGACTTAGACATTTAGGGTGACAGGTCAATTTACGTTGAACGGCGCACTCTCGCTGGCTTCGGGATTATGGCCGAGAAGACATCGAGAGTCCGCGTCTGTCTCTCGACTATTCTTTCGCTCCCCGGATCCGTCCATTGTACGACCTCGTCCCTTTTACGCGCCGAAGCGTAGTCCTTTTTTCGGGAAGAAACAATTTTATCAGCGGATGGACAGCTTTTCGCGACTCGAGTCTAACGCGTCGGGCGAATCCTTGCTTGGGGCACATAGAGTTATTTTCCTACGTGCGATGTTACACGATCGCTGTAGGAAAAAATACACATTTTACGCGTATCTCGCTTTTGGGAATAGTCTTCACGTGTTTCGGTCCTAATCTACGATGTTATTGGATGATAATAGGGAAAACATGTATTCTACGCAGTCCACACGCTCTCAACGTGTTCGGTTAATATCGCAATCATCTCAGAACATGCTTATATCTGAAAGTCACATTTTCAGAATAAACGGTCCATATATTAGACTTTTCAACCAGTGTTCCAACGAACGAACAATGACCCACTCGATTCTCCATGAATTTTCACTTGCTCCTAGTTGACCGTCACCGTGGATCAATCGATAACTACCTTTCTATCCTCTGGATAATTATAGGAAAAACACATACTCTACGCAATTCTCTGTTAATACCAGAATCACCTCAGAATGCGTTTATATTTGAAAGTCACCGCTTTCAAAATAAACTGACCATATCTTAACATTGTCAACGCAAGATCAACAACGACCTGTTCAATTCCCCATGAATTTTGACTTGCACCTAGTTGACCGTCACCGTGGATCAATCGATAGGCAACTATCGAACCGCATGTGCCCCCCTTCTGCCTTCGGGAAGGTTCTCCGTCAGTTTCATTAACCGTCGCCGTTGATCAATCGTCGTCCTCGATCGGGAAGGTCCTACTCGCGGCGCGATCTCGTCCTGGAAACGATCGATCCGATCGACGCAAGCTCGAAAGCGTGCCTCGTCTGCCGTTACTTGATGCCCGTCGGGACGTGAAATATTGCTTGGTAAAACGGCGCGAATGGCAGGGGGTTCGGGACGAGGGTGTGTTTCGGCTGACTCGTTCCAACGGTTAACCGCACCCGACACGCGTCTCGCGTCTCGTGAAATTTCCAATCGGCCGACATCGGATAGGAGAGGCGCGTTTCGGGATCCAGAAACTTCGGGCGGATCGCGTGTCCATCCTCCTTTCCGTACGGAACAACGCACGCTCAGGCAACGGGCGTGGGATTCGATGCGGACTCGATTAATTTCACGCAAAAGTATGAAAAATACCGTATTCGAACGGTCGACTAATATTTGGTCGGAGCGATCAATGAAAATCAATTTCAAATTACCGAATTCCGTATGAGCGATATTCATAACGTATTAAGTTTAATTTATGTTTAAAAACGAGCAAACTCGGTGTCGGTTGAATTCATACGAACGTGAAAGGATATAAGAAACGTAACATATATTCAAAGTGTGGGTTTAGTGAGCATACTCGTCTCGGAAAATGAATAGAAAAAGAGGCAGCTTCTTGGGATGACCTTATTATCGTCGTGAGTAATTCTATGACGCAAAAATTGATTACTAGCCCGTGACCCGACGACTTGCGCACCTCTCGGCGTTCTGCCCTCATATTTCACGGTCGTCGAGTGTCTGACGAGAGGTCGATGATTTGCAAGCCAGTTTTTTCATCCCGCCACACCCCCCGTTTATCACTCGCTCCATCTCCGGCGGGGCGAGCATTTTACAGCGGCTTAGATTTAGCTCCCGGGATTAGAAGGGCGGCGGAAGGTAGAGGGGGGGGGGGGGAGGGCAGACAGGGGTGGTGGATGGCGGTTGAACGTCGGGATGAAAAGAGGGGGGCGGTCTCCTTTTATGGAAACGTCCGCGTCGTACATCCTGGCCGACTCGAAATTGACGATTGGCCGATTTCGCGTGTAATCGACCCCGCCAGCCGGGGCATTGAGACCTTCCAGGCCGGCGTGATCTACGACCAGGGTCCCTTCCCCCTTCGCGGCACGTCGGCGGAATAGCAGCAAAATACTCGAAAACTCCCGCCGCACGCTCGACTTCAAAAGGACAGATTAAATCGTTTCCGTTCAAAGTACTCCGACGTCCGCTTCTTCGGGTCTTCCGTCGGGACGGCTTTCCTCTACGGTAGTTAAGAAAATTAACGACGGTCAATCGGCGCAAAAGTACTCGACAACTGTCCGAAAGAGAAATTTATATCCGACGAAGGACGATCCCTGCATTTCGCGTGCGTTATCCGGACTTAACATTCATGAAAGCGAGAACTTTCAGGCCGGCCAGAAGTGGCCCGTAAGGCTAATTACTACTTTCCAAATTGGCGAATCTCTCGAAGCGGCCGGAAGCGCGCTAACGGTCAAACGAAATTCCGAAGCTGATTAACGGCGCCGAGGTAACGGAATTTTTAACGAAAAGGCCTGACAAATCTGAATTTCGTCGTCCGGGAAAGCTGACAAGGTTACCTGAAAACTTAACTGCCGAAACGGAATAAGTCACGAGCGTCGAAACGATTCCGATCTCCGAGAAAATCCGTCCGCACTCTTACGAGGCGGGTGGCGAGTTAAGGAAGCCGCGAGATTGCGCGAGCATTGAAATCCGAGACGAAACCCACGCCGATCGCTATCGCGGACACGGCGGCCGACACGACCGGCTGCGAACCGTAAAATTTATCTAAACTCCCGCGAGCCTGCTTGTCCGGAGGCGAGCGAAAGTCGGCCCCCGACATTTCTCACGTTTCATCCGACACGATCTTTATTCGAGGTTATGTTTCCCCGCGCCATAATTCAGATCGCGATAAGAGCCGAACACGCGAAGACTCCCGAATCCGTATCATCCTGTATCTCGTGTCGTGCCAGCTTCGATGCATCCGATGCATTCGATGGATTCGACGCCGCTCGATGCCGTTCGACGCCGTTCGACGCTCGAAACAACTGACTTATCCGTTTATCCGCTCATCGTTCCCGGCATACGCTTATCTTTCCTCCCGAAACGGCGACGACCCTTTCGTTTCGCGTCCCATTCGATTCTCGGGCTGCTGCCACGGCAACGAGTGCGATCCCGGCCCTCGGGAAGCGGGCCGCGCCAAAAGTTTCGATAAACAGCGAAAGTTCCGATAAACATCGGGGGTCCGTTTTGTTAAGAGCCCTACCGACGAATGGGACGGCTCCGATTCCCTGCCATCAATCTTGCATTTGTCCCCCGTCCCCGACGGGGAGTTATCGGAACGTCGATAGCTTGGCACGAGTCATTAAGTGCAGGCCGCCGGGCGCTCTCGTGTACCGCCGAACGTGTACCCTCTTTAAGATATTAAGAAGTTCGACAGGCGACGTCAAGAGGGAGGGAGGGGAGAGGAGTAAGAGGAGGCATTTGTTTGATTGCGAATCACAGCGCGGACCAGGGAAATACAGTAAATGATTGAAAGCGTAGTTTCTCAAATGCGTGGATGGGTACGAGGACGGCCAGAGTGGGAATAATACAATGAATTTGGAGAATTTTCAAATTTTTGGTAGTAGGTACTTTCATTGTTGCCAGAAGTGAAAGGTGGGACGCCGTGGAATTTATGCAAGTCGGGATTTATGATAATTACAGTCTATGGGCGTGAAGTTCGGGAAAAGTGGAGTTTGCGAATGTAAGAAAGGGGTGTTGTAATTCACGAACTGTTTTAGTGCGAACGAATGAGAGATTGAATTTCACACGTATTAGAAAATTAAAGGGAGGCGTCGGTTTATGGAAGTTATGTAACTTCTGATTGAAGATAATTACGCTCTATAAAATCGCAGTCATAGAAAACTGAAGTTTGCAATTCTGAGATTCGGACTATTCTACTTTTAAACCAATGTAA
Organism: Anoplius nigerrimus; assembly: GCA_914767735.1. Taxonomy (NCBI): domain Eukaryota; kingdom Metazoa; phylum Arthropoda; class Insecta; order Hymenoptera; family Pompilidae; genus Anoplius; species Anoplius nigerrimus. The sequence goes on from OU612090.1 coordinate 12,523,610, forward strand.
GCCAATGAACGAACTAGAAAATTTCGCACATATCAGAAAGTGTCAATCCAACTCGAAAACGATGATTATTTGTTCATGGAGATAAGGCTGAAGCAACTGCAATATACTCTAAGACTAGGGCTGCCATAATTCATAAACTATTTTATCGAGAAAGAATGGTTATTGGAAAATTTCGCACATATCAGGAACTGCCAATCTAACTCGAAAACGATGATTATTCGTCTATGGAGATAAGGCCGAAGCAACTGCAATATACTCTAAGATTAGGGGTCCCATAATTCATAAACTACTTTACCGAGGATGAATGGATACTGGAAAATTTCGCACATATCAGAAAGTGCCAATCTAACTCGAAAACGATGATTATTCGTCTATGGAGATAAGGCCGAAGCAACTGCAATATACTCTAAGATTAGGGGTCCCATAATTCCTGAACTACTTTACCGAGGACGAATGACGATGGCCGAACGGAATGAAAGGTTTATTCGCGCGTCGCGTGGCGCACAACTGTGGAATATACGACTCGGCGGAAATGATAATTCAGGGTAATTCGCGGGGTCCACGGTAATTACTGTCCGCGAATGGGTCGGAGTTCAAGGAAGCCGCAGTCCCGCGAATCCAGGATTCGGCGGCAATTGTAATTCATGAATCTGAGATTCGCGGAAGCTGTAGCTCATCGTTTCTGGGCGGATTCGTGGAAATTGCAGTCGCACGCGTGCGGTATCCGCGGAAGGCTTCATAAATCCACTGTCGCGGACTCGAATGCCGAGCCGGCTGCCGTTTTCATGAGATCCAGCAAGCCGAAACTGTCTGGGCAAGAAGTGGGATGCATTCAAGAAACAAGGCGAATTGGGGTGAAAATGCAAAGGGTACGTGTGAAAGAAAGCTTCGCGAGTGTTCGTACGTGTCCGTAGGTGTCTGTAGGTGTCTGTTCTCTCTGTCCGTCTGCGTCCACGAGTGCCTGCCTCCTTCTACGTGTGCGTCGGCGAAAGTAAGGGGATGAATGGGGTGAGCGTATTAAGAAGAGGGGGAGGGGAATGAGAAGAAAGTCGAAAATGGAGATAAGGAAGCGAGAAAGAGAAATTACGGAGTTGTACATTTGCCGGGAGTAACTCGGCAACTCTGCCCGACTACCAGGCACCTAGAGTGGGACGAGGGTGGCCGGGGGTGGCGGGGGGATGGAGAGGGTACCCTGCGTGGGTAGCAGATCGAATGCGCAGCGGGGGATGAGAGTTTGCGTCGAGATGACGCGAGCGAAATGTACATACATGGGAAAACGGTCGAAAGGATTGCTAACCAGCCTCTCCTTTCAACTACCTTCAACCCTCAACCTTCACCTTACTCCGCCTTACCGACCCTATATTTATTTCGAACACAGGAACGTTTGTCTCGAATGCGAAGCGATGCTCGATAGGACGAGAGTCATCAATGAGTAATATTATAATTATCCTTCTTAACAGTGTTTACATGTAACGATGCTCGTGAGTCAACATTTTCTTGACTTAAGACGAAACTTGAGATGTTCATTTTGGTTCGCTCAGTCTTTCGTCGATTCTTGCGGATCTGAAGGATTCCAAATTCTGTCGCGATATATCGTCGAGGGGAATGAACCAGAGTGATAAATGAGAAATGTGAAAATGACCTTGATAATTGGCCAGGGCTGGTGAGTGGCGGTACTCACGAGAAGCGGCTGCTAAACGACCTGCTGGATTCGTACAACGTCCTGGAGCGTCCGGTGGGCAATGAGTCCGATCCGCTCGTGTTGAGCTTCGGCCTCACGCTCATGCAAATAATCGACGTCGTAAGTCAAATCAACATATTTTCAATATTCTTTAATAAGCGTGTGTTTAGTTCGGCGATGGTAAGGATCGTTGAAACAAGAATATTCGTATTAGTCATCGAGCCGTCGTTAATAAAAGTAATCGGTACTAGCCCCTAGTAGGCGTCGAACAGTCTTACCAATGGTAAGACTTATTAGATATACTGGGGTGCTATGGAGGACGAGGACTCCGCGTGGTCCCCGTTTCGAACCTCTTCAAAATTTTCCTAATACCCATTTGGCATAAATTCAATATAAAGTACAAACAACTACGGATCAACAGTTAATTCAATAATGAAAGAGGTTACACAAAGACAAATCTGTTTCAGTCTCAATATGCTCCTTATTTCATTCTACTAGTCAGATCCTATGATAATAAAATAATGGGATACTCTTTCTTCTGAAGAGGACCAAAAAAATAAAGAGGTCGAAACGTAACACGAATATTCTACCATCGCCGAACTAAACACATAAGAAATATCGGATCGAAGGTCTGGAATTCTTTAATAAGAACCTCTGATGATTGTCATGCCACCTTGCACACGCATACACCACACGCACACATATATTCACTTCCCACGCACAATGCAAATCGACAAGACCGGCTAACGATTCGAATTTAGCGCAATTTGACCTTTAACTGGAATGAAATAAAAATTGAATTAAACTTCGGCTCGTGTGACGCACTCGCGCTCGAGCGTGGTTCGCGCGTCCCATTTTTCCAATTAACATCCTTCCCGCCGCGTTCTTCCCACGTACGGACACGCACGGCGACCGTACACGCTCGGGAGCTAAATATTCCGGAATACATTTCTACATCTTGATAAGCTGACACGTTTAACGCACATACGGTACGGTCGAAAGCACAGCTTGGCAAACACATGCGCGCACTGGCATGAAATACCCACTCCCCCGCATAGGTGTGTACACTCCCACATGCACGAACACCGATACCCACACGCTTACGCATTACGCACGATCGATTTCGCTTAGCAGTTGCATGCCCAATGAAAGGAATGACGTTTAAAAGGAACGAAGCTCGGTCGTATACTGGGAATTCGAGACGAGCTGCTTGGCGGGAAGGCTTGCGGTGGGCAGGGGTCTCGTTCGACCCCTCGTCGTTCGAGCCTGCGGAGGATCGCGTAATATCGTAGTTTGGACCGCGGAAGTTCGTCGCGGAAGTTTCGGACGCGGCGAGTTTGTCGAGAGTGATGAATTACTTGCCGCGTCGATGACCGGGGTGAGCAAACGAGCGGCTCGCAAATCGGGAGATAGCCGGACGAAATTAGCCGAGGGACGTCGGCAAGATCGATGGAAGATCGATGGAAGATCAAGCCGCGCTTTCGAATCCTTCGGGCTAATCCAAAATCGGGATTTTTCCGATTAATTCGAGTTTCCGCCGATCGTGGTTCGTTTACGTTCTTGTACGAGCAGCGAGGATTAAATTTTGTATAACGTTTGCTCGGTGCAGCCGTGATTACGGAAGTGGTCTACGTTCGTTCGTTCATTGCGATTTACGATCTACTCATAGGGTTTTTTTTTTGTAGACAGGGATCGGTTTTATAATTGATATATGAATACTCGCATGGATTCGCGAAAATTTAAAAGACGTAATTTTGATCGAACTCTGGTCGCATTTGTATACCCTGTATAATGGGATTAGCTTTGTTCAGCATGCCAATGATTATAAAGGTAGTCTATGTTAATTTATCATGATCTATACTACTCTGAATGTTCCGTCGTGAAGAAATTAAAATTGTACTTAGCTACTGGAACACAGACTAGCTCCGTAACAATTGCTGTGTCTATTCCGTTGACAGTTTCGTCACAGAAACCTTCCCGTAGACTCACCTCATATAATAAATATTGATCGAATTTTCGTAACATTCACAGCCTCTCAAGATCGGCGTTACTGTTCAGTATACCGCTTATAAAAGTACTCTGTTCAATACATCAAGCGCCGTGTTACGAATATAACACCGACCTTACACATTCTGACGCAGGTCACTTTCGAAAACAACCGACTTGCTTCCGTTGACAGATCCGCGAGGACAGTGCTCGACTATTTCTCAGAGACTGTCGCCAGGCAGTCAATTTTAGTCGAATTTCGGTGGCAATTCGCACGCTCTCGGCATCGGCCGCAGGCTGCCGGAAGTTTCGAAATTACTTCGCTCCCGGCCGGCACGATAATGAAAACAAATTAGAGCAGCGTACTTTCGAGGCGTGCCGCGTTCTTGCCCGGCACTTTTCATACTCTTATTCCTCTCCCTCGCTCATCGGCGTCGACGCGAATAAGGGCGAAGGGGCGAAGTGCGCTCGGGGGTGGTGGGGGCCGGAAGCGGGTAGGGGTTGGCGAAGGAGAGTTCGCTTCAATGATGCTTCGCGGAGAGGAATAGTACTCCGCGCAGCCCGAAATTAGCCGAGTTTCGAAGCTCGCCGGTTTAGAATGCGGCTATCTACCGAACCCGTCTCGAGCTTCCTCGCCGCCATTATGCGACAGGGGAACTTGCGCCGTTATCGTCGATGCCGGCGATAAATTTCGGGCCGGGCTCCCTTATCCGCGAGGACGAAGCCTGTCGCGATGGATAAATTTCCGCCGACCGCTCCTTGTCGACCGCTCTCGTCTCGAGCCGACTCTCAATATTCTCTCGGACCCGAGCCCCGAATTTGCAATCCGTGACTTGATTAGAAACATAGCTACGTTCTCGGAAAATTACTCTTACCAGGCAAAATTTCCAGTGTTTCCAACCGGTTCGGATTATGAAACGAAAGTTTAACCCCTTCACGTACGGTTTCTTACGGTAACCGGTCAAAAAAAATCAATTTTTCTTTTTATGTGGAACACACACTTTAGAACATTGTCTTGGCGAAAAAATAAAAAAATACAAAATTAGTCAAAAATTTAATTTTAATTTTAGCAGCATTAAATACAACGCCGCTCGAATATACTCGAGCGTGCACGCTAAAAGGGTTAAAGTTTTGCGATTTTTGTTGTTAGAGACTGTTTTCGATTAGGCGTCGGGAATCGGTGAAATTCTGAGTTAGATTCCGTGACCGATGGTGGTTCGTTGAAACGTGAAAAGGATCTTACCTCGCGGGAATGGAAGTCAGTTGAAATCCCGACAGTGCGAGTCGTTCGATATGCCGGATGAATGGTATAATTACCGTCGGTTCGATCGATTGTCTGATATCTTTCCCGCGGAAGCCGGGAATCTCTCTCGGCGTCACCGACGCCACTTCCGTCGTCGTTAACGACGCCCGATCGTCCTGCAGTTCGCACCTACGTTTATCGCCGATCGCGAACACGCACCGAGCACCTTCATCATTCCATTAAACTACTCCCCCTTCCACTCGTCCCGACGGCGCTTAACATTCAATTAGCACGAATCGTCCCCGAGCGTAATCGAATCAATTTTCATCTCGTCGCCAAGATAAATTGGGAAAAAGATCAATTTCACGTCCGCAATTTTTGCATTCTATTCGCGTGCACGGGACGGAGGAATATCTTGGCCGGTTGCTTCATTTTTAAACGGAAGTTCGTCGGAGGATACTAAATATCGCACGGCAGTGGACGTATATTAATCGACGGGAATGTGAAATCTTGCTCGTTCGTTCGATTCCGCTCGGAAATATCGGTCGCGACCCGAGACGCCAGCGTCGGGGTAATAATAAAATCGTCGAAGCCCGCGACGCGCTCCCTGACGAATAAATATTTAATATGGCCGCGTCTATCCCTATCTCGAGAATCGGCCGAGACTACGATTCAGAAACGGGAACGCAGGCGGACGCAACCGGAAATATTCTGTCTTTCCTCTTAAATGTTTTCCGCGGGCTCTTCTCTCTCTCTCTCTCTCTCTCTCTCTCTGTCAGACTGCTTCTATTCACTCTCCATCCTTCCTGTTCACATTTTCGATTCCTACGTTTTCCTCCCATCGAATTGTTTTGGAACACTTTGTCCACTCATCCTGTCGATCTCTCTCTCTCTCTATCTGTTTACCTTCAATTTCCTCTTTCCTCCCTCTGTCTCTTCCGAAACGATTCCGGTCTCATTCAGGCTCTCTCCCTTCCTTCTGTTTCCACTTTCCGATCCCTATCTTTTATTCTTATCCAATTTCGCTGCACTTTCCCCATTCCCGCTGCCTCCTGCTTTTTTTCAAATTCACCCTCTAACTCCCCACACACTTCCCACCCCTCTTGCACGGCGCGACCTCGCGCTAATGGCGCGATCGCGAAAGAAATCAAGTAAACGCCAGCTCGAACCCCCGTCACCCCCTTTCAGTCCGCTTCGCTTTCTCATTTCCATGGCGGGTCGTCTTCATACGGATGACGCATAGCGTCAAGGATGCGCCAGCACGGAAAGGGGCTACAAAGTGGATTTGTTCGGCTAGGAAATGCGCAACGCGCATCTACCGACCGAGACAGGAGGCGAAAGGGGCCGAGAGAAAAGGGGGAGGGGAGGGGAGGGAGAGAAAGAGGTAAAAGAGGCAGAGCGAGAGAAAGAGGAAGGAACGGCGAGAGGAAAGGGGGTAGCTGCCGGTTGGAAATGGTCGAGGTGTGGGCAGGGGGTGGGGGAGTCGCGGAAACTGCATCAGTCCGCTTTACTATGCCGCGTCACGTAACGCAAAAAGTTTCCTGCGCCGCCATACGTCGAATTAACCTGTCTGCCCACGGTGATATCCAATCTTTGGTGGGCGACGGTGGGTAGAGGACAAGGGGTTGGGGGTTGGGGGGGGGGGGGAGTTGGCGAAAGGACGATAGAGGTCGTCGTTTCGCGAGGACGAGTCTCGCGAGCCAGCCGCTGGCTAGCAACCCTCCGACAATCCTCCGGCAACCTACCCCTTGCAAACAGCCCCCTGCTCGACGTCCATTTTTCGCGGGCACGCGCACGTCTCGTTTCTGCTAATCCGCGACGCGGCGACAGCTGCGCGACTTCCGGCGAGTAAAGTCCGAGTCAATTTGGTAACGGGATGCGACGCGTTCGTCCAGGCGGTAACTTTGGCGTCGACTCTGTAATTCCAACGCTACTTTGAGTATACCGATAGATTCGGCGGTCAGATTTTTGGTCATCGGTTGAAATTTGTTCGTGGGCTTCCGCATTCTTTGCTAAGAATATTTCGGCGGATAAATCTCGGTTTATTGAGGGATCGTCGAATTCAATGACCGTGTCGGGAGGGAAATTTATGTTGTCGGCACCTGGGCCATCTTGTTCGAGAGTCGGCCGTTCGAGGAAAAGTTTCGCGGAACGCAGACGAAATCTGGGGGTTGCCTCTTGTACGCGACTTCTGTCTCTCTTTAGCTACGACTTTCCGTCTCTCTTTTGCTACGACTTTCCGTCTCTCTCTATCGCTTCCTCGCTCTCCCTGGAATTCCTGGACCGGATGACATATGCGATCTGATTGTCGGGGAAAGGTGCACTGCCGCGTATACGGTTAAACGATAAATTCCGTACGACGGCTGCAGCCCAACGTGGGTCACACGTTCACGGCCTTCGAAAGTAGGATAAGCTACGACCCCTGCAGCCTGCAGTGGCGAGGGTGGGTGGGGAAGGGTACGCGGATCACGTGCGCCCAGGACAGGGCGTGTAAAGTTGTTGGATTCACTTTTCCGTACCGAATCCGCGCCCGGCCAAACAAATCTGCATCGCGACGGGCCGTGATTCGAGACGGAGAATTTCGAATTGCGAAAAAATTCCAAGCGTTTCGTGCATTTGCGATCGATGACTCGAAGACGAAAATTTGGATATGGGGCGTGGAGTCGATATCGAATTAAAAATCAGTAGCTGAGAGTCGAAAATGTGTCACGATTCAATGCGAGAGTAGATATTCGAAACAGAAAATTGGGAATGTGAAAAAATTCCACACGTTTCGTACATTTGCGATCGATGACTCGAAGACGAAAATTTGGATATGGGGTGTGGAGTCGATATCGAATTAAAGATCGGTAGCTGGGACTCGAAAAGGACTCAACGGGAGAGCAGATATTTGAGACGGAAGGTTTAAATTCAAAATTCTGCCATACGTCACCGCTAACGCGAGATTATCGATTGTCCAACGGCAGAAGTGGCGATATTGAAATTCGGAACAGATCTAGATTGCGGCTCGAGCGCAAATTTGAGTTGGTCGCGTGCGTCCCGGTGATTGCTCGGTCTTGAGACGACAAACGACAGGTTGATAACGACGTTAACGGGTCATAGATGCCAGGATTATTGACCGTAACGTCGTGCGGATTACGGATTCATCGATCACGGTCTGATAAATTGTATACCGTTAACCGGTGATCTGACGTATTGCGGATTCATGAATGGACGCGAGACCATGGATCGTCGGAGGGTTCGAGGTGGGCTCGATGAATCGTAAATTCGTGGATCATGGGGCCGACGGAATGAAATTTCATGAATTACGAATCGTCGCGTCGATACTTCATGACCCCGGATCAATTATTAACCGCCAAACTCGATTTACATGTCTGCCACTCCCTCCTCCATTATTTACCTTCTATTAATTCCCACCGATCTCAGCGTCCCATCTCGGCGCCTGCATTTTTCACCCTTCGAAGGCCACGAATCAATCTCTCGAACCTTACCTTCGAGGAACCGAACCTTCCTGTCCGCTGACGCTTTAACCCCAACTAGTCGGTTAACAGCCGAAAATCGTTATAAAGCTGAAGCGGTCGCCGCTAAAAGTTCGCCTAACGAGCTGCATTCTTAATGCGACAGCTTTCGAGGCCGAGGCCACTCTCGAGGTCGATCTCAACTTCGATCAGAACCATCCCCCGTCTTCCGGCCAATTCGGCCAGCAAACTTTACCCACGCCGGAGAAAGAAAGAGAAGGAAAGAGAAGGAAAGAGAAAGATTCCTGATAAAAATTGACCGCATATCGCGGTCGGGTCGACGAACCTTTTTCTTACCCCCCTTTACACCCCGCCAGGCCAATCCCTGTCTTTCTCTCATGTCGGCCCGGGACCGCCGCGACCATAAGCCCCCCTCCATTTACCAAGAATCCCGGAACAAAGGATTCTTGTTCCGCAAGAAAGAAAGGACTTTATTCCGTGGGCGGAATGCTTTCCATATATCGGCGAGTAACGCAGCGTCGGCGGTAAAGCACGAAGCTTTTCTCCTTACTCGAGGATCATTGTACGCGTGCGGCTCGTCTGAGAGTGTGTGAGTGCGGCCGCCGAACAGCACTGACACAGAGACAGCTCGCTGTGTGCATGCAGGGTCCGTAACAATTAGCCGCGGAAAAGTTTGCCTTTCTCATTCGGCACTGCGCCGCTGCTTTGCTTACGGATCGTTCACGTACGTGAGTCAGTAAATGAACGTGTGCTCCGGGTTTCGATGTAGGTGTGCAGTGACAGTGTTGTCGGTATGTACGTCTCTTAGCATGTCTCTCAGTACACCTGTGTCTGTGTGTGTGCGGCGAACAACGTGACAATGTCGCGAACCACGCGACCTTACCGTTTCTGCACTTTGCCACTGTCGGACCGAACAACTTTGCCCACCGGGTATTCCGAGCATCTATGATTCTTCGTTTAGAGTTCCTCTCGGCGACGGCAGCAGTCTGCATCGTTCGCCGACTGACCAATTGCCCGCGAGAGCGCTTTGAATTTTGATACTCGCCTCTTCTTCCGGGAACGCGACTCCGCTTTAACGTCGTTGATATTCAGGCGGACCTCGGGCTCGGATATTAGAACGTATGACGGTTGAAGCTAATTTTCTGCTCGTCTTACGATGAATCCAATTTCTGGATTAGAGCCACGTAGTTCAGGATTAGGTCGATTCATCGGCGAACGGCTGATTCAGTTGCTCTGTGTTTGAGATGATTAAATTGTATAAAAATTTGATAGAACGTTTTTTTACATTTTTTATTCTGTATGCGGAGGATTCAGTTTTTCTTCCTGTCTGTCGTTCTATGAGCGATCAATCCCGAGAACCTTTCGAACATCAGATTATACCATAATCGCTGCGATTCTCTATTCGCCCTAGGACAAACCGAATTCCTAGATTAAATCCACTTACTTCCGGATTAGGTCGCTTTATCGGCAAGCGTTCGATTCAATTCTCTTCCCGCGTCCCGACGCCGGTACCCGCAGCGAAACAATTAAATTCGCACGCAAAAATTTCATTACAACCGCCCGCCGTTCCTCACAGTTTTCCGAACGGCCACCTCCCCATGGCACTCTCCCGGCATTAATCATTTCGAATATCGATCAGCGTCGAGCCAGTCGACGCCGTTTACTGGCAGGGCAATTGATCGTCGCATCGACAAGCGTCGATTAATTTCATTCTATCGTCCTGGCACCTGGGCACCGAAGAGTCGGCCAGAATTTTCTGCTTGCCGCCGCTTTCTTCTTAACTGATCATTTGCCGGACTCGAGTGCGATCCACACGGTGTATCAATCGGGTGCGATCGAGCTGGATCGAAATAATGACTGACTGTCATTCCGTTCAATACGCGCGATTTGGGCTTCGAAACTGTTCAGGCTTCGATTAATTTCATTCTATCGTTCTGGCACTTGGGCACTGAAGAGACGGCCAGAATTTTCTGCGTGCCGCCGCTTTCTTCTTTACTGATCATTTGCCGGACTCGAGTGCGATCTACGCTATATGTATATAAATCCAATGCGATCGAGCTAGATCGAAATAATAGCTGACTGTCATTCCGTTCGATTCGAAACTGTTTCCGCTTCGATTAATTTCATTCTATCGTTCTGGCACCTGGGCACCGAAGAGTCTGCCAGAATTTTCTGCGTGATGTCGCTTTCTCCTTAACTGATCATTTGCCGGACTCGAGTGCGATCCACGCGATGTATCAATCCGATGCAATCGAGCTAGATCGAAATAATGGCTGACTGTCATTCCGTTCGATTCGAAACTGTTCCGGCTACGATTAATTTCATTATATCGTCGTCGAAATCGGCTTACCGGCGTGATTGTACGCGACAGAGTGTGCATGGGGGAGGGGGAAGGGGGGAGGTTAATGTTGACGGCCGTGGGAGCGATGTCGTTAATTGAAAGTAGCAAAACCATTGGCTGTCGTTCGTTGTGCCGCGATTCGATGGGAAATAATCGCTGGCAAGCAGGGACGTTTTGCTCGTGGCTGTCGAGATTGTTTCGGATACTGTCAGTACTTATTTTTAGGTGGTTTGTGAAAATGTTGAGTTAATAAGGTATCGGTGGAATTGGACGATGAAGAAGGGTGGAAATTAATAATACGATTATTTATGGTAGTATGAAATTGTTGGCAATACTGTTATTCCTGAATTTGACTGTTCCTTACACAAATTATTCACCATGAAAATATTGACGTAATCTAAGAAGTGTATAAGGAATACACTTTCAATGTCACTGAATTTAACCCCATTTAAGATGAATGCATTTAAAAGAGAATTATGATTTACAGTGTCCTGTCAAAATTTTATTTTATCACGAAAGCATTTGTACAGAGTGCCGAGCGTAAGGGGCAGTAGTTCAGTAAGCTATTGTTTGCGGCACGCGACTCAGACCTAAGACGACCGATGGTAGACAAGGTTCGCGGGTTCCGATCGGCGAAAATCGCGAGGTCGCGTGCGGTTTTATCGACGGTCCGACCCCCGGGTGCACGTGATACGTGCCCACCTGTTGCTCTTGATGAATAGTCTTGGGTGATCTCCTATCTCGTGCCTAAACTTTCTTGTAAAAACATTACGCCCGGCGGACGGGCCGGGTCGAGTCTATCGATCGAGTCTTCTCTCTCTCTCTCTCTCTCTCTCTCTCTCACTCTCACTCACTCTCTCTCTGTTTTGAGGCCAGGCCGCGGGAGATTATATTCGAGACTGCGCTTGACTCGGGCAGTTCTGCTCATTATCTTGGCCGGTCCGTAGATATCGACCGCTCCGAACATCTTCCATCCGAATGCCGTGATCCGCGAAGCTGAGAACTTATCGATCCCAAATTGGACGATCGGCGAACGAAAAGATTCATGGAGCGCAATTCGGTCGAGCGCAAAATTTATGAATTGTAATTCGTCTCATCGAAAATTCATGAATCCTAAAGTGTCGGGCAGAGCCGCGGCACCCTGGGAGTCGCATGAATTTCGCGAATCGTCCGATACTTCATAATTCAGGGTATGAGAAATTCATGGATCGTGATCCGATGACTGGACATTTGCGCATAATGAGATGACTAGAAATTCATGAATCGCGGGAGGGGAGAGGGGGAGACTGTTCATAGATCGTAATCCGGTCCGCGGTGCAATTTCATGAATGATAATTTTATGTATCTTGCCCCGACAGCCTATAAATCCCCGAATTTCCCACGAAAACGTACGGCGTCGACTTCGCAAATCGCATCGACTCTCCTTACATAACTCAAGGAAACAAAGTCGATAAAACTCTGTCAACGCCCTAAAAATGCCACCCCCTTGACAAATCGTCTCGTATCGCGAAGAAAGTCGAATATTCTCCATCCCGTAATTCCTGGCCACGCGCGACGATTCTCGAATCTTCGCAAGCTGTCATCCTTCATTTCCGGCACTCGCAAAAAATACGAAAGAGACATCTATCTCGGGCACGAGCAATTTACCGGCCACCCCGTATGTGCCGCCGGCAGGCTAAAGAGGCAACGATTGCCGTACTCGCCGACAATTTACACCGTTTCCCCCGAGCGTTGCGCCGCTCTCGCTGGCAGTGGGCTTCTTTTTGGAAATTAGTCCGGCTAAATTCCCGTCCCTTCTTTGTTAACGCTTCCGCGGCGCTCGGCCGTTCTTTGTGCGCGCACGCCAGAAGTGGATTACGAGACTGCGGGGAGGCGGCCGGCTTATACGCGCATAATTATTTTCGTTGTCGTTGTTGCTCGGCCTTCGGGTGCGACGGCGAAATTATGCGAACGCGCCTGAAAGCGTCTACCTGCCGTCGAAACAAAAGGCCTCCTCTCCACCCCCTCTCCACCCCCTCTCCACCACCCTCGGGACCAAAAAAGCCTAGACGGCTCGGAATTTCAAATTCGCCGTACGAAATTTACATCGGCTCGACACCCTAGCTTTTGCATATTGCCACTGGGAGAGTGTGAGATAAAACGCGGCTTTCCGCGCGTTGTTGGGGATTAAATGGAAATTCGTTACGATAAGTATCCGACGCGTCCCAGAGTCGACCGACTCTTTTTTTCGTTGGACTTTGGCCTGATGCGATTTTTAGCGCGGTTCGTCAAAGGACTGTAATTCTTCGCCCGGTCGATGGGATGAGTTACCTTTGCGAAGGCAGCTTTGCAGTTGAGTAATTCCCCTGCGGACAGGGGTGGATAAGAATATGTTCACAGTATCCTCTGCTTGTCGTAAGAGGCGACTAATAGGGGTCCACGATTATGGTCCGAGGATCGTTACGAACAGTCTGCTGGCTGAAAGGGATTGACAGGTGTCAATTTCAGAGATACGAGAACGGTTGCAAGCCCTGCCGATAAGACCGCTCTTTGGTCGATGCCTGGGCCAGGTTCGATCAATCGAACCTTCCGCATCCACCTTGCCAAAGGATCCAGCGACTGTCCGAGACATTAGCGTCACCGCATGTCTGGCAGTTGGCCAGAGTCCGTCAATCCGTAATGCGTCCGAATATTTTGCCCGCGTACCCTAATGCAAAGGTTTACGCTGGGTGGCCACCGGGCTGGCCGATGCGAAGTGTCGCGATGTCCGGTAACCGAAGCCAGGAACGGTGCGAGTAATATAACCGCGAAATGTTGCGGTTCATTGCGGGTCCCTCTCGATAACGCCTGGCAACGATTAGTACGTAGCGGCATTCGATACTAGAACAGACGCCCGCTGGGAAACAAAGTTGATGCGAATGGTACCGGATACCATTCGCCGGCGGTATCGTCATCAGCCAATTTCGTCAGGTTAATTACTCTTCAACGTTCAGTCTTTCGGTGTTAAATATTTTTATGTAGTTCAGAACGTCTCACGGGTTTTAGTGGAAAGCTTGACGGTTCAGAATTCAAGTTCAACGTAATGAGGTATTTTTATGTACTTGAGAACGTGTCACAGGTTTCAGTATAAGGCTTGTCAGTTCAGAATTCGAGCTCAACGTAATGACAGTCTTGACGAATCTGGAATATTGTTATTTTACGCGAAGTACTCCTAAAAGGCATAGTTGAAAAGCTAAATTGGACTGCTGGAGTGCAGAATTTGTTTATTCTCATTACTGTTTGTCATCCGAATTTTTGTGTTTTCGTTCTAACTTATATTCCTGTTTCTCGATCACTCTTGTCTCAGGGCCACCATCTATAAATAATTTAATGCAGAAACTTCCAGACAATCGCGATACTTTTACAATCTGATACGTTTCTTTCCGTGAATTTTTGCGAGAGTGTGGATCGCCGGAAGTTGACCATTCCACGCACGAGGACATTGCTGCCGCTCGCGCGTGGAATGAGGTCTGCAAGGTGTCAAACGTCTTCAAGACCATCTCTCTCGTCATTCCGCTCACATTCGAAAGCGTATCAGACGCCGTTAGCGGGGTCCGCTTCATCTTTTTGCCGTTTGCCCATTCTCGCCTCGGACTTTCGCGCACCGAACTGAATCGGCAAGCAGGCCGCACACGTCCTGGCGCCAAACGGGGTGCCGAACCGCGGCAAACAACGGCACCTGGACGAAAGTGGAAGATTTCAGCTTCGTTCGTACGACGAACAATCTCGAGCTCTTTCGAGCGCAGCATACCGATGGAAGAAGCATTCTCAAAGTATTGTGATTCCTGACTCGCCCGCGGCCGTCCGCTTTTTTCCACTCTTTTTTTCCCACCCCCCCGATGCTCACCTGAGAACGGTCGAGTTAACGGATTAGGAGGAAGTTCCCGCCGAGAGTCAAACGTTTCGTAAACGATCTCGACGTTCCCGCGGAACTTTCCTCCGTTTCCATTTTTTCCCCACCATTTTTCCATCTCCTTTCTCGCGGTTGTTACTCATAAAGCGAAAGAAATATCGACGCTGCTTGTTCGCGAAAACAGCGGCGAACGGAGATAGAGAGGACGGTAGGCGAGCTCGAAAGTTGCCGGTTGAAGTTTAATTATTCATAGTAACGGGTGGCGGGGGGAGAGGGGCGTTCGTTACGAGAGCCGGGAAACTTCCGGCGGGCATTCCCCGGCGAGGAAATATTTTTCCGCTTAATCTTTCCGCAACCCAGATTTTTTATCGCGCCGGATCGGGGAATCGTCCCCCTCCCCGACTGGTTCGCAATGGAACCGCAAACGTTTCGCGGATGGTAACCAGACGCTCGACACGGACAATGTGGGAAGCATCCCTCTTACAACTGCATCGTACGTACACACTTTAACGGCCGGCGCACAGCGTGTGTGCGATGGGAGCGCCGACTGTTACTGACAGTTAAAGTTAAAAACAGGCAATAAAATGAAAATTATCGAAAATCAAAGACATAGCGATGAAATAGGAAGCCAATAGAAATATCCACACTTGTTTACGTTTATCAATCGCCGCACAGAAAGTGTGTTGCCGGCCGACAACCTTCGGGCGCCCCCATCGCACACATGCTGTGCGCCGGCCGTTAAAGTACCAAAGACACTCAATACGTTACCGAATATTTATTCCACATTCTGTACCGTTAATTCCAGTAGCCCGAGAGTATTACAAGCGTTCGCCGTATTTGCTTATCGTTACAGCCCGGGTACGACAGCTGCCCACCCTTTACATTCGCCGGGCATCCCCATTATCGTAACCGTATTACCTCCGTCGTTACATCGGCCTACACGGCCGGCAAACGGAAAGTTCTCTCGGACGGCAGCCGAGTAAACACGCTCCGAGCCGGTCGGCAGTTTTTTTCGGTTTTTCTGTTTTCGACGATAAAATTGAACACAAGCCACCGACCGCTAACAAGTTCCCCGGCGCAGGACAAACGTCGACGGACGGCGGGATTGGGTTTCGTCCCCCCCCCCCCCTGTCGGAAAAATAGTTTCGTTCCGCATCGGTATAAGATCTCTCGTGCCGTGGCCCATTTGCCGTAAGCACGTACGTCGTTTCGACCCGGCCAAATATCGTTGTCGGCGCGTATCGCCCGACGCCAACCGATATTACGAGCATCGATATTACAAGTTGCGACCCTCCCCCCCACCACCACCCTTACTCCTCCTCATGCCGTCGAGGACGCCAAGTAGCGGACTCCCGGAAGCTTCCGTTCATCCCGCTGCTTTACGCCGAGCACGTGGCCGCCCCGATCGATCGTTTATTTCTGCTGGCTGGTAAGCGAAAGGATGACCGACTTTCGCAGGACGTGGAAAATGGAAAAAATGATGCGGGAATGCCGATTGGGATGGGTCAGGGAATCGGATAATTTCCGATATCGTCCGACGTAATAATTCATGCCCGTCGTTAGGTCGTTAGCGATTGGGCGCGGTTCGCTTTTTCAGGGCGGGGGAGGGGGAGGGTTTATTGTCGGATCGAGACGAGCTGATATCGCGGACCGACTCACGTCGGATACGTGACTCGGCGCTCGGCGTCGTAAATCATTCGAGGAACGACGAGCGTCGGAGATAAAAGTCGTTCGGCAGATCGTTGGGCGGGGTCGCGGGATGAAGATGCGCGGGACGCGGAAAAATTTTCCTCCCGATGACTGCTCTCAGCGCTCGTCGTTCTCGCACGACACGCGGCCTGTCGTGCACGCACACACCGACGAGCCTGATTCTAGGAGCGTATTGCGTCGCTCGAACGGTCGTCGAGCATTCTAATCAGTGGTAAGCGTTCGGTCGCGGACGATTGAGCATCGGTTTTCGTGCCGCTCGACGATCGACTTTCGTCGATGCGAGTAAAAGAGGAATGTGTAGAGGGTGGTCGATGACGAAGGGGCGGCGCGACGCGTCGAAGGTGGCGTGAGTCGGTTTATTAAAACGGGACGCTGAATAGTTTTAGTTTTAAGGCGGAGTCAAGTCTACGTTGTACTGAACTTAGACTCAATATGTTTGGAAAAGTAACTTGGGCGACTCTCGATATGGACTTTAAAAGTGGTGTAAGTTCATTTAAAAAAAATTAAATATCACCTGAATAAACCGGTTACATCACGTTAATCATAAATTATATGATATCTTATTTTTTTTTAAATATGGACTTATACCACTTTCAAAGCTAAACGATCCATATAATAAGAAAGATTATATTAATACTATAAATAACGTACGAGTAAATATGAAAGTGATCCAGGTAGTACTGAAGAACCGAAATTTTACTTTACTATACATTCGTTGCTATAAAGATATGATGCACTACCTTGCACCTCTTAATTATCGTACTACGTCAGTTACGACCACAGTCGACCCTTAACGTGTCAGTTAAAAGATCGGAAAGTCAGCGGGAACATGAAAACTGTCTGTAACAAAGACTGGACAGTGTCCGCCGTCCGTAAATCCTGCGTTCGCCAGCCGATTCTTCGACGCATTGTTCGCCAGGTCGGTCGGACGTATTTCTGACCATTTATTCAGTCTAGCAGACAACCCTCCCACCCCGAACATACAGGGTGGACTTTAGCCGCGGCCCGACATTAACCCGATCCAGTGCGATACGCTTCTGCTTATCCGTCGCGAAACAATGCCCGGTCGTTCGGCGAGATAAGTGCTCGGGGTAAAAAGAGGAAGAAGGAGGTAAGGAGGAGAGCGGGCCGGCAGGGGGGGTTGAAAGGGGAAATGGGGAGGGAAGTAAACTCAGCTGCCTTAGCGTTGTCTGCTCCATCGCACCGTAAAAGCGTCCTGGTTAATGTTCCGTCCTCGCGATAGCTGGCTTTACTCTCCTCCCTCTCTTTTTCCTCCCTTTCCGCCCCCCCCCCCCAACCACCACCACCACCACTCCTCAATCCTGCCCTACCTCACCCTTGCTTCCCGGCAGGAAAAAAGTCGCGAAAGCTCGCCGATTAGGATCTCGCCTCCGTTGCGGCGACTTCCGGTTAGTGGTTTGACGGTGGCGGTATAAAGAGAATGGAAGGAGAGGTCGGCGGAGGGGAGGAAAAAGGAGAGGAACGAGAGGGGAGAGAGTCAGGTTGGAGACAGATGAGAGAGTCGTCGCTCTCGTCGGTTATCAAACGGAGAAAGTCGTCGCGACGGAAAATTCGTGGCTCGCAGCCGAGTTTATTCCCGAATCGGGGACGAATTCGGAATCCTCGCCCACCACCCCCTTCCCACCTCTCCTGCGCGGCTCTTGGCCCCCCCCCCCAACCTTCGTCGTTGAAAATTAGAAAGCTTCCTTCCAGGCCCCGACAGCCGACACGGATCTCGGAAGAGTCGGATTTCGGACCGAAGCTTCGCCCGGATTACGATCGCCCTCCCGTTACGGAGTCTCGTTGAGGGATTTCGGAAGTGGAATCTACGTCGCGGTAGACTTCCGGGAAGGGCTTGCCAGTGGGGTGGGGAGGGGCTGATCGCGTTGCAATTATCAGGGAATGGCAGCCAGCGCAATCTTTGGTCCCGCGCAGCGGAAGCTTTGAATCCGTTCGAGTTCACGGTTAGTGTTCTTCGGAAACTTATCTATTAGTCAAGGAAATGGACTACTGTCGTGGGAAGTTAAGGCAGATTCCGGAATTCTTAGGATTAGTAGGGGATTCGTTTAGATTTTTTTTCGAGAGAAGTGTTCTTGATCTGAAAATGTACATGGGAGCATGACGGAAGTATGAAAGAACTGGCCACCCGTTAGTCGAAATAAGCAATCGTCGTTGGGCCGAAGTCATCAAAGGCCTGTTAGGCCGCAGATGCGCGCGAAACGTCCGAAAAGAACTCGATTCCCGGCTAACGACATTTCCGACCGCGCCGAATAAGAGTAAATCGAAAATCTGCCATTCAAAGTCCTAGATTTTCGTAACATCGCTCCCCTTAATATTCCCATCGCTTTTTCGACTCTTCACTCCGGCCAATCTGTCTTCGCCGATGGATACTCTGTCACTTCATCCTTTTTGCAGTGAGCTCGATTGTTTTCACCGCGCTCGGCGCATCAGCCGCATTCCCTACCCCTTACATCCCCACCTCCCCCCTCCCGAATCCTTCGTGTCCGCCCACCCCATCCATCTTCCGCCCGTCCACAACAGGCGCAACGTGTCGATCGAGGAAATCGAACGGAGCAACGTGTGCTAATACGCGGCTTTGAATCACTTCTGCGACTTGACAATGCGAGCGGAATTGGAACTGCCAAATCCGGTTCCCGCCATATGCACTTACACGCGGCCATGTCCGATAGCGTATGTTTTATGCATATATACGGTCGCAAGCCCCGCTGGCGCATGGACGTATCGAGGCCCGAAATCTCGGCACATATGTAACCAGACGAGCCGCTATCTATCCGCCCACGTCTCCGCCCGCCGCATTCTGCGCCTAAGTATCGAAATACGAAGTATCGTCCGGTACCGAAACGACAGTACCCAGCGATGGATAAGAACGTACGTTGTAATTGATCAAGTCCCGAGGATCGAAGTGCGAGCCCTTATCCGATGCCCTACTATCCCTGGCCCAGATACCATGTGTGTAAGTACATTGCGCACGATTACTTCGACGCGCGCGCGCGCGCGCCTATCCGGCTGCGCATTATTCGCATCTACGGCGTCGTCTACGCGCAGATAGCATTGACGCGCGGTATCGCGATCGCGAGCTTTGACATTTGCAGCGGACGGGCCTGCGGCCGGAATCTTGCGCCGGGATCTGCACCGACGCACTGTCGGCGGCCGAGTAATTAGTCGTCAGGTACGGCCCTACCCTGTCCATATATACGTTCGCGCGTCCCTATTTGCTCGGGCGCCTTCATTCAAGACGCACCTGGCCCCACAAAGTGTCCCGTTTCCTATTATGAGGCTCTCCCCGAAATTCTGGACCGTCGGTACCATTCTGTGGCCGGCGCGCGGTCGATGTACGCGGTGACTCGGCTGGAAGCCAGTTCCAGCTTATTGAAGTAATACCTTGCAGGGTAGTAAGAGCATATTCGATTGTCAATATATTTCTGACGGACGGCGGTACGTTTCAGTATTTCTTAGGTTAAAATGAAATTTTTTTTAAATTATTGCATTGGTATATACTTAACCGGCGTTTGAGAGCGATTACAATTTTATCTCAAAATGGAAGCCCATAAAATTTCTATTAAAATGTGTGTCACTGAATAAGCTGCAAGAACGATTAATATAATATATTAATATAATATATATAATATAAAATATGTAATTTGGAAATATATAAAAATAGACAATTTTCAGCCATATAAACAAGGGGTATCTCAATTTACTAAATTATTAAAAATACTGGTTGAACACTATGAATAGTTTTAAGAACGATTAATGTTGGTATAGTGATAGTAATGAACTCAGACGGAGATACAGGCGAAATTAGACATTTTCTCCGGGATCACCCCATATGTGGAATCGGAGAGACAGATAATGGGTCGGATAGAGTAGGAAGGAGAATGGTCAGGGCTGACCTCCTATTGACTATCGCGATTCGAGCGTCTCCCGACCACGAGGGCGCTGTTCCCTTCGCAGCGGGCAGGATATTAACTTCAATCGCACTGTTTGACTTTCACGGCTCACTGCCACTCGGCAAGGAAGTAATCTTGAGTCTCAACGACGTCGCACGATGTCGTACGAGATTTCGGAGTTTCCATTTGCAACTTTAAACTCTCTCTCTTCTCGCCACCCGTTTCGACTCGAGCGCGCGAGAGCGCCACTTCTGTTGTCTCAGTTGCGCAGAATAATCGCGAAGGTCGTGCCATATGCTAGAAGCCAGAGTCAGAATTACAGCGATACAGGAACGTAGAATGTTACTTTTCGCCGAAATAAGCTCAGCGTAATCGAAGTATTTGATATCATTTTTATTCCTACTATTCTTATCATCAGTATGGTTAAACGTATAATACACTGAATCATTATACAAAATGATACGGACCGTTTATTTTGACAATCATGTGACTATTTTTTTTAAATTAAATATCACATAAATAAACTGTTTACACCATCTTAATCATAAATTATATGATACATCTTTTTTCTTTTAATATGTACTTACACCACTTTCAAAATAAACGGTCCATATATCGTACGCCAGAAAAAAATAGAACTGCGGACAAAGCATAAAGTCTCGACCAAGTTCCGAAAATATTAATGTAGCGTTACAGGAACATTGCGCAGCATTGTACGCTGAAATCGGCATCGGATGCCGTGAGTTTGCGCATTATTTTGCATTCCCATTCATTCCGCCGGCCGGAATCTCGTTCGGCATTGTACCGGTTGCGCAACGCTTCGCTTTGAAAGCGTCCCTGTCAGCGGCACATGTGTAATGTAAGGGTACTGGGGCCGATGTAAATTCGGGTCGGACGCCGACGCGGAACCGTCAATTTTATCGCGGGAGCGCCGTGGCAGTTTTCGTAAAAAGGGGGACGAGCGTCGTATGTCGACGACGTGGACTATTAAACGTTCCGAATCCGGCGGAACGGCTTATCGATATGGAAGATTCTCCGGGGCGACTTCAGTGGCGCGTCTCCGATATCGTCGATCTCGGATTTCCATGACTCCGGCCGAGCGAGATTCGACATTTTCGTGGAAGGTCGCGGGCTATTAAACGTCCGAGTTCGCCGATTGGCTCCCAAGATACGAACGATTTTCGCTCCCGTGCCCATTCGATTCCTCAATCCTGTCCTGTCTGTTCCTTCCAACTGTTTATCGTACGCTTCACTTTCCAGCCGTATAACTTATATTATTTGCCGATCAATTTCGCCGAGAGGAATACGGCCGAGACCCTCTTTCATATATTCCGACCAGTTCGTTCTGACTTGTATTCTTGCTTCTTGATCACTCTTGTCTCGAGGCCAGCCCATGCCATAAATAATTTAAAGCAGAAACTTCCAGATAATCGAGATACTTGGACAGTCTGATACGTCTCTTTTCACGATTAAGTCATGAATATACATCATTAATTATTGTTCAAATCTTTGACGTTGGTTGTCCTTGAATCAGTTCTGATTCCTACTCCTGTTTCTGGGTCAATTGCATTCTAGGATTCTTTCGACAAACAATTTAAATACAAAATCATAGAAAATGGAGCCTTTTAAACGCATTCCACGTTTAAATTATGAATAAACATCTCTCGACCGAATAAATAATTTCGGGGTGTCAAGGAAAAACGAGGAAAATCCGCGCTCACGCTTGTCGGTCCTGGCGCAGGTAATTACGTAAGTTCGAAAGGGCAAAGGTTCGAAAGTGAGGCGCGAGACCGCGAATTTGTCGTCGCGCCGATCGCAATCCGAAACTCGATCGCGCCATGGCAAAAGTTTTAATCTGTTTACCGGCGCCGCGAGCGTTAGAACCGTCGATCGTCCTGCCACGTATGTCCTGTGCGCCCCGCATGTCCTGTTAACGACGCGCGATTGGCCAAACATCGCGAAACATCGCCGGCAGGACTCGCCTGCACGCGCGGCATTATATCGTCCTGCCGACAATTACGGACGGCGAGGGGGGGCACGAGAGGTCCTTTCCACAGGATTTCCGCTGGATTTCCTGCAGGCGGCCGGCCGCGGTAACGAGGGGAATCAAAGGTTTTCCGGCGTAACGCGGCCAGGACTCGTAAGGTAATGAAGTTCGGCGGATAACGATTGTCCCGCGAGGCGCAAAGTCGGACAACGCAACCGTTTAATCATCCGCAATTCCAACCGAAATTCGAATCTAGCCACGGTTTCTGCTAGTTTTATTGTTAGGTTACCGATGCATTTTTCGATAAGGTTAAAAACTGAATATTCGCCAGTGTTTTGTACTGGTAATGATAAAAGTTGTTTACACGAAAAATTTTGGAGATTCGGAGAGAAAGATTTGGATAAAACGTGGATTTATTGGACATTTATTTTCTTTACGACAGTTTGCCTTTTCGACAGTGTCAACGGAAAACAGGTTATTTCCTTTATTCATTTTGCGTTCTAATAATCGAGAGAGCAGAGATAGAAAACACCTTCGATATGAACTCTCCGCCGCTTTCGCTTATCTTCCCTTGTTAGCGGACTCTTTCAGATCCTGTTTTCACGTCAAATCCTCATTTCGGTCCTACCTTTTAATATACCGAGGCATAGCGTTATTACTTCTTTCGCCCGAGCTCCCGCCTTTTTTTTGCCCCACCCCCTCGTAAACGCGACCCGTCGCGACATTTTATTTCGTCCCCATTTCATCCCCCCCATTTCATCTCCCTCCCATCGCGTTCGCTTTAACCGCTCGCTCGCCTTTGTCCTTCCCAGTCTCGCGCCTTTCAAGAATCGCCACCCGCAACATCACTCCTGGCGAGAAGCGGAACGAGTACAAATTTCCCGCGCAAATCATCGTTATCGTTTATCAGGATTTATTAAACTTTTCCTCGACGCATTCTGCGAAACGGAGAGCGGTAAGTTTCGGTGAAAAAAAAAAGAAAGAGAAGGAAACAAATTTCATCCGACGCGCGCACATTTTCCGCTCGGCTCCCAGTTGGGGACCGAGACCGGCTCGATCAATTATTTCGCTCTATAGAATAGAAAGAGAGGTTACTTTAAATAACTTAAGTCGGCTGTCTCACGTAATACCTTCATCTTGGCGAAGGTGTGTCTGTGTGCGTGAGAGTGAGAGAGAAAGAGTGCGCAAGACTATATTTGATTTCCCCAGGCCCTCCGTCTCATGAATCTCTACGACATAATACTGGCTCGGCCAAAAATTTGCTCCGCGGGCTCGCCCTACAGCGAAAACAGATACGAGGATTTAAGGTGGAACGGCGTCTTGATCAAAATTCTTCCGCCGAGTCCCGGACCGGGTAAACATTCGGGGCCCGCCTATGTTTTTGGCCGCATCTCAAGAACTATCGCACACAGGGTACCCAGACGGCCACAATTTTCTTTTAATATTCCTCAAACTCGCGTTCGGACTCGGACGGCTCAATCGAAAACTTTTCGTGCCCGAGAAGTGTACGAGCAGTCTTTCGGAATTGGTCTCTGTCCAGTTTTCGAACTGTGCGGATTGGATTTTGGGCAGGTGATTAAACACTTTCATCGCGGTGAACTGTGGTAACATGTACAAAAACGGGTTTATCGCTGAATAACAGTGGTACGACCAAATATCGTACGGTGGTTCTACACCTATTGTTCCACTGCAATTTGTCTATGACTATTTCGATATGTACATCCCGAACGTTTGTATGCTCTAACGATTTCCATCAGCTAGTTACTCATTTCCTCTCTTTCTCTCTCTCTCTGCCTGCCTCTCTCTCCCTCTTTCTCTTTCTCTATCTCACTCGTCGTAAACACTCTTACTATTCATTACATCACATAGGTACTAATCTCACTGAATGATATACGTTCCTCCGAACATTCTGTAACATTCAACCGTCGACTGGGTTATTCATCCCAGAGAAGCTAAGATTCTTCGTTACTTCTCATCCCACTTGTTTATTCGCCGCACGAGAATTGTCCATCTTCTCTGACGCTACAAGACGTGCACACGAACGATGGTTCAAGAACGATCGAAGGACAGATCCGACCCAGAGAACAGAATTTAATTCAGCCATGCGACATTATTCGCATCCATACGGCCGATCGGATTTCTCGCGAAACGGGCACCTTCTTGGCCAGTTCTCTCTCTCTCTCTCTCTCTCTCTCTCTCTCTCTCACTCACTCTCTCTCTCACTCACTCACTCATTCACTCTCTCGTCCGTGCAACGGAAGTCGAAGAGGCGGAATTCATGCCCCGCAGTGGGAATAGGATCCGTATCCGGGCGAGATTCGTTGAATATTTCCCTGTAACATCTTGGCCCCCTTGACTCGCAAATATTCGAAATATTCGAATCCCTCCGCCGGACGGGCCGGAAAAGCGGTCGTTGAAAAATTGAGCGCATACTCCGCCCGTCCGTTTGCGCGGATACGCATGTAAAATCTACGGGACTCTGATTTGTCCGAAAAAAGGCGATCGCCGTGAGGAGAACTCTTCTTCTTTCCTTTCCTCCCCCCCCCCCCCCCCCCCCGTTCGGTCGTTTATTTCCACTCGATGCCAGACGATTTTTCAATGAGCTCGACCCGGTCTATTCGAGTCTCCGACTGAAATCGACTTCCAAAGGACTTTCGCGCGATTACATTGAAAGTTTCATGCGGTCCGTCGATGCGCACTAACCGACAAGCGCGAAAAATCCCTTCGAACGGCCAATTCGGCCCGATCGGCCGCCATTAATTCCTCGGCTTGGCGAGCTTGGGCGAAAATTCGAAATTCCGATCGCCGATTCTGAGAACGTTCTTCCGGCATTCGGGATGCGGCGTCCGGATTCGAGCGTTGTCCGGGCCTTGATCCGAATTTAAAACCGGAAGTCTGCCTCCTGGCGCGCCCAGGAGCCACCCTTCGCGAGTCAGCCCCGATAATTACAAATTCATGAAATCGCCTGAAAACAAGGAGCGACTTTTTTTTTCCCGGCACCCCGTCGGACAGCTGGCGCCCGGCAAAAAAGAAAGTGAAGTCGCCGGCGAGTTGCGCCCCCCAAGAAGAATTTGGAGCACATCTGGCCCGTAATGTACGTTTGATTTTGTAAATCGTGAGACGTGGGAGAGGAGGGGGGTTTTGGGGGGAAGCCTGCGCGAGAAAGAGAAGGAGCAAAGAAAGGAAGTTATGAGAGCGGAAAAAGTTACGGCCGTAAATTCGGACTTGCCGAGAGCCACGTCCGTTCGACGCACACTTACACACACACACACACACGTACAGCGTGGCGTCGGTGTGACAAAGATTGATGGTCGACGAAATTCGTCAAACGTCAGCGTTCGAATTGTTCGCCGGCGAATTCATTCGGCGCTCGCTGATACACGATCGTCGCTTGATATCGCATAATATTTTCGATCGACCCCCGCGACATTCTCAAATGACGCAACCCCCTTTTTCACCCCTATCTCGTGCGCTCCGTCACTATCTGGACCGCCAATTTTTTTTCCCTCATCTTTGCACGCGCACGTTCAATTTGTTCCGCACCAAGCGGGTAGGGCCGGTGTTCCGTCGTAAGCGGAACGTCGTACAAGTTTTTACGCTTGTATGACTAGTTTGTGTTGGGTAAGGGGGTTGTGGTCGAAAGAATGAATAAACCTTGAATAACAATATATATATATTAATAAGAAGATGAAAAATATGTGAAATGACGGATGATGCGATGTGGGGTTTTATGGGGCTGTGATCTAATGTGTAGTGGAGTGAAGTGTGTTTTGGGATGATAACTGTGAATTGTATGCACACTCTCTAGGCGAGATCTCTGAGGTAACTGAGGTAACTGTGTAACTTGTCGTGTCGGGAGTGTAGGGATGGTTTTATAGGAGCTTGAATGATGAGGAGAGGGGAGATTGGTAAGTGGAAAATTTTGGACCAAAGGTGTTGCATATGGTCGAGGAGGTTGAAGGATCATTAAACTTGTTGGGAATGAGGAAAAGGATTAGGACGGGTTGCGGTGCGATATGGATTGCAAAGTGGGGTCGATGAAGAAGAATAGCGGCGTTGGGTGTGGATAAGACATTATTGGGGGTCTTAAGGACGTTGTTTAGGGTAATGGGGTGGTCAGGAGCGATTAGGAAAGGAATAGAGAAAATATGATGTGAGGAGTATCGTGTATGGTATGCCATTGTTGGGTTTGGGTCGCAACAGCCGGCTCGTTCCTCGCATTTCGCGAAGGGGGTGCAACGATATCGAGACTGGCAAGAGGGAGGTAGCGGATTACTCGGCGCTGTTCCGACGGGCCGCGAACAAGAAGCGAGAGAAAGAGCAGACCGGGGGCGAGCGCAGTAATTCAGAGTGTGTACCGCATTCCGGCGCGAAGCGGGTTCTCGATCTTGCGATTAAAGTGACTTTTCGCCGTGGCACGCGGGGAGGATGCTCGCTCGAGGTCGGGGGTTGCGGGGGGCTGTAAGGGGTTGCGACCGAAGAGGCGTTCCAGTTCGCGAGAGGCAGGAGGGTAAGATGGGGTGAGAGGGAAAGATCATGTATGTGAGAGAGAATCTTCTCTCTCTCTCTCTCTCTCTCACTCTCTTGTTCTCTCTTTCTATCTTTCTCACTCTCGGTACGTCTTACCCTCCTCTCGGAAGAAAGGGGTTGCCAAGTGAACACGGAAAATAATCTTCTTCCGCTCGGTGAAGCTTCTTCGGGGATTTCAGGTGGAACAACGCAGTCTTCTACTTCGCTCAACCCTCCGACTCCTCCTTCCCTCCTTCCACCCTCCTCCCACCTTTTCCTTCCATCCCGCTCCGCGACGATGTAATAACGTTCCGTGCGTGTTCAAGCTGCGAGTTGTCGGGCGGGGATATCATTAGCACTGTGTCACGCGCAAGCACCCGCAACCCCTCGTCGCACCCTCTAATATACGTGTTAACGAGCTCGACAATGCGATTCGAAAAGCGCTCGCCGTAAGACGACTTTCCGCGCTTTGACGTTCCGCATCACCGGACGACAATCTGTGACTCTTCGACCATTCGCGCCGCTGCTTCCACAATTTTGACAATTCTCAATACTGACCAGTGCAAATACTAAAAATATTTGTACACTTAAAATTTACCCTCGAGGATTAACACTTTGATGGCCGCACGTGTATGGAAGCAAACGCCGAAAGGGGTCGACAATATTTTTGTAGAATTAATTTAAACGATAAATATCAAAAATTAAAGACGTAAAATTCGAAGCTAATAGCAATATCCAGACTTACTTACGTTCATCAATCGTCACAAAGAGAGCGTGGTACCGGCTAATTACCTTCGGCGGTAACGCACATGTTGTGTGGCCAGCTATTAAATTGTTAATACTCACAACAGACAATTTTCTTAATTCAGTTGGGTAAGAAACATTTCACCGTTTTGGATGGGTAGGTGTTAGGTTGAAGAAGGTAGTATGTAGAGTGTGGAACGACGTTCTTGTTTCTCAATGTGACGCAGTTGTTAGCCAATTCGTCCGTCTGTTTTCCTGAATTCGTGCGTAATCAGGCGCTGGCAATTGTCTTTCGCGGGAGACGCGACGCTTCTCGTGCTTCGCGCCCGACGCCGGCGTCGTTCGCGTATAACGGCACATCGTCGGGAAGTTTCGACGTTACCGCGCCTGATTACCAATGGCGAAAGTTACGCTTACAAGCTAATGCCTCCCGCCCGGAGGGCTATCATTAACGCCTTTACTCCAGTGTCAGCTACATACGGCGGACACCCAGTGTCTCAGACAGTCGGGCTACGTTCGTTGTACGACGTCATTACAGCGTGTTAACTCGGATGCAAGTAGATCGTTCTCTTTGAAACGCTCCGAGAATTCGTCAATTTTTCATGGTTCACTGCCTATTTTTAGGACGTTCAGATTACGAGCTCTGGAATTATTTTTCGACCTTCGTTCACTTTGCATGGGATTAATTCGGACAAGAATGTACAGAGGATGACAAGTGAAATTCGAATTTCGATCCTGTCTATCTTTGGACGTGTCTTGAATGCTGGCGATTATCGAGAAACAGCGGCAATACTCTGAGGTATTTTCGACCTCCATTTCATACTGAAAAGACAATATCGTTCCCTGTCCTTCGATATTCTCCAGAAATTAAAACAGTCTCCATACAAAAATAATAATTTAAACCACAACCTTCGCTCTGGGTCCTACTACTTCTTCAAGTACTAATTAACTACTAGCCTACACGAAATACTCTTCGTTTCGTCAGGGTCACTTGACTTCATACCGTAATATATTCCTCCCATGCACACGTCAGACAAAATTACCGTCGCCATAACACACTATTTGTCAGCACATCGGTTACTCACCACGCACGTCGTCACTGAACATGAGGAGAGCGAGCGTCGGCGAGCAAGTAAGCTTCCATCTCGCCTAATACACAGACTAACAAGGCTCGCAAGGTGTTCTCAAAGTGGCAAGAAGCACGTCCTCGCGCTCGCCTCCTCGGCATATCGCCGTCTCGTCCTTTGACACGAATACATCGTTAGCACGCCAAACCCGGGGGCCGAAGACTATTTCGATACAGCTAATACGTCGACAAAGGTCCGCCATTCGCATACTCCACGAACCCTTTGCGATCAAACGCCATGAATAACCCTTACCGATCGGACGTCAAAGTCCGCCATTTTTGAGCATCTCGGACTCTCCCCCTCTCTCTCTCTCTCTCTCTCTCTGTCTCTGTCTCTGTCTCTCTCTCGAATTTTCTCTCTCTTTCTCTTTCTCCGCTCCGGCACGCTTTGGTTACCGCCATCTATCCCAAGAATAAGGGTTGATGCGGTTGGAGGGGCGAGAGGGGGTGGGTAGGGTCTCGATCCATTGGGGCGCCTCATTCGAAGGGGTGCTTTATTATTAGCAGACGCCGCGGCTTTGAGCTTTATTATTAAAGCCTCCTCTCTTCGTATAACGCTTTCTGTGTCGCACGGGGGACTGCTCGCTTAACCGGTAATTGGTCCTCTTACGATTGATGACGTTCTCGAAAGAATCTGCCACTCGTTCATGCCCATTCGATTCTTCTAATCAGATGCCGTCTGCTTCAGCAGATTTCAGGTCCCTTCTCACTTCGCCCCGCAATAAGAACGAAAGTATCTCGCTATTTTCACTTCAGAATTCATTCTGTCCTATCTCGCTCGATTAAACGTTCATTCGTCCTACAACCGATATTTTCGCCCTACACATATTCGACTCTGAGATTCAGTCGTGATCCCGTCTGTTTACGCAGATTTCATATCCGACGTCATTCTCACTTCGAAATATTGCCAGAGAATTCTCGAAGAAGAACAAAAGTATCTCGCTATTTCCACCTGAGAATTCATCCTGCCCTATCTCGATTAAACATTAATTCGCCCTGCGACCGATATACTATATTCCCCTACTCCCGTTCGACTCCGAGAGTCAGTCGTGATATGCATCTGTTTACGCAAATTTCATATCTGACGTTATTCTCACTTCGCCACGGTGGCAGAAAATTCTCCACTAAGAAGAAAAGTATCTCGTTACTTCCATCTCAGAATTCATCCTGCCCTATCTCGATTAAACATTAATTCGCCCTGCGACCGATATATTCCCATACACACACTCGACTCCGAGAATCAGTCCTGATATCCACCTGTTTACGCAGATTTCACATCCGACGTCATTCTCACTTCGAAATATTGCCAGAAAATTCTCCGCTAAGAAGAAAAGTATCTCGTTATTTCCACCTGAGAATTCATCCTGCCCTATCTCGATTAAACATTAATTCGCCCTGCGACCGACATATTCCCCTACTCCCGTTCGACTCCGAGAACCAGTCGTGATATGCATCTGTTTACGCAAATTTCATATCCGACGCCTAACTCGTCCATTCCTCTCCGACGTCATACGGTCGTCCTAATAAAAAGCGACGAACGAAGAGAGTGTGTCTCGCTATTTCTCGGCAAAAATTCCCGGCTCGCCCTGTCTCGCTCTATCATCCGGCCATCGACGCCCTCCCTCCTGCTACCTTCTGCGCGGGGCATTCCTTTTTACGCGAGGATTTCGACTACGCAATTTCGCTGAGATCAGAAGTGGCCCCCCCCCCCCCCGCTCCCTCCCGCCTCGCCCTCTTCGGCCAGGAACCTTCAGCGAGCTTCGGAAGAGGAGGGGGAAAAAAAAAAGGAAGCCGGCGATGGAAGGAGGAGGCAGCGACGGGGGTGTGACGGATTATCTACGTCGCGCACTCTCATTCGCGTGCCCCCGCTATTTCAGCAATACCACTCTTCCAGGTTTCATTTGCTCCAAGGGCGTGGCCCGAAATCCGCCGGAGGATTACCAGGAAAACGATGCTCTTTTGCCATAAATAACCGTCTTCGCCGAGCCGGGCGAAATTAATCGAGAAGATTAAGCCTTTCGCGTTTGCTAAGGGTGGGGGGGGGGGGGTTGGGAGGTGGGCCTCGTTCGGGAATTATGATGATATCGATTAGCGGAAGGGGGGGTGGATCGGAAAGGCGAAGGGGTACACGGGAATCTGTGTCCGCGATGATTAGAATCTGGGTCTCTGTGGCAGTTGGGAGCGGGCAATTTGGTACGATTTGCTGCCGTTCGGCAAGCCTTGCCCGAATACGGCTTCGAATTAGCTTTGGAATAAAACGGGGAACAAACGGGTGACAATATTTTTGTATGTGCGTTCAGGAATTATGGGAATAGTGTGAGGGCAGTGTTGAGAGCTTGGAGCGGTCAATTATTTCAGTGTAAGTAATTGGTAATTAGATAGGACGGAGGAAGAGATAATGTATGTTTCGTTTTTTTTGGGGGGGAGATTGCTGACTAGGTGAGTCAGACTTATCAACTTTTTTCATTCTTTTTGTAATTTTTTATTAATAACTTTTCTTACTTTTTCAAACTTTAATATGTTAAATTATATCATTTTTAGCTTGATTACTTAAAGTCAATGTTTTTCAGTTAATAGTCATTGAATTGTAGTAGTTACAAGTATAACACTGACCGAATTCGCGAAAAACACGATATTATACAATAATCGGTAATTAAACGAAAAATTAAGAACATGCTGGAGCATGAATCGGACGTTACTGTTCGTTCACGTCGTTTACCCTAAGGAACTGAAGGCTAAGAACAATTTTCGCGTCATTATGACAGTCCACTTCTGGAAGTGAACGTAGAAGCGTCTTCATCGTAACAATTTTCAGCCCCGTTTCGTTTTAAGAGCCGCGTATTGACGTTTAGCCACCGGACAGCGTCGGCTTCCGCATAACGGGCCGAAGGAGCGTCCCAGTTACAAAGCCGACGTACGTTGTTTCCCTCCCGGTAGGAGAGTCAGACCCTCCGAAGGCGACGCAGTTGACGCTCAGTCCGAAAAAAATAAGGTCCACCTTTCCTCTCCTCTCCTTTCTTCGCGGGCCCTCCTTCCCTCACCGCCCAAGTCTCAACTCTCGGCGCCCTTGTGTCCTCCTCGTGTTCTTCCTGTGTTTCTTCTCGACAGACACCCACTCGTTAACCCCGGCGAGGTCCGGCAATGGAAAGCGTTACAAAGGGGCAACGCGCCCGGATGAGAAACACGCTGGGAAAAAAAGTCTCCCGCGTGTAATTACTCCCTGAATTCTTATTACTTGGCAAGCGCGAGGCCTCCCCACGGGCCTTCCATCTCGACTGAGTCGGCTCTCTCTCTCTCTCTCTCTCTCTCTCTCTCTCTCTCTCTCTCTATGACGATTTCCCCCTCTCCCATTCTCACCGCTCTTTATTTTTCGCTATGTTATTAGGAGCGCGTGCGTTTTCATGCCTGCCCTTCTTACGGTATCATTTGTTATACCCTTCGTTACGCTTAGGGCGCGCTCCCGTTCTCTGTTCTAGTTTCATTCTTGCGTAGCTTTGTCCGAGACGTCGAGGACTCGGCTCCGCGGCGAGCCGCCATTCATCTTTTCGCTCTCGTTTACCATTTTTTTCTTCTTTCATTTCTCTTTTGTCGCGCTTTCGTCACGCGCCTCCATCGATGGACGACGAATTCTGCTCGGCGCCATCGTTCGCGCCGGTGTCGGCAAATAAGGTTACTGGGGGACAATCGCGCTGATTCTCGGCCTCCTCGATTTCCCGTTCGTATGCAGAGTGCGTGCGATCGGCCTCCGGAGAATGAACATTTTTCATTTTGCCGGTAAATTAGTAGTCGCGATATCCGGAGTTGTTATCTGACTAACTTGGAAAACGCAGCGTCGGGCCATCCATGATCGCTGTGCACGTCTGTTGGAACGTATAATATTGCGTTTCTGGCGAATTCGTGTTACACTTGTAACTGCTAAACTTCAATGATTTTTAACTGGAAAACATTGACTTTAACTAATCAAGCTAAAAATGATACAATTTAGCATATTAAAGTTGAAAAAGTGAGAGAAATTATTAATAAAAATTACGAAGAGAAGAAAAGGAAGGAAAATAGTTGGTTCTCAGTTAAAAATCATTGAGGTGTAGTAGTTACAAGTATAACACTGTCCGAATTCGCCAAAAGCACAATACGTCTACACTTACGGTCAATAACCGGTTGTTGCAATCTGATTTTACGTCTACCGAAATGTACGAAATTATGAACTGATCGTCAGAGATAGACTCCAACGACTTAATTAACAATTTAAAAGAATTAATTTTAACCAACAAGTCACAACTGTCCATTATTCATATATCCTCTAAGATTGTTGTTGAAAGTGCCGGATAATCGAGTAGAAACTCTCGCGGCGAAAAACTGCTGATATCCGTCCTTATTTCGTTTGGCAACGCTGGACGACCCTATTCTTCCAGGCTCATTCCGCGCACATCCCAGTCACGTCTCGCTTCCTCTGAAGGTTTCGAAACAAACGGGAAATGCGGCTGCAGGTGCACAGTGATTACCGCGAGGTAGACGACAGGTCGCGTAATAGCGGATGCCGAGCTCGACGGGGCCGAAGGTAGCCGAGGTAGCCGAGGTAGCCGAGGTACCCGAGTTAACCCGAGGTACCTTCCACGTTTGTAAAGGCAATGTGAGATAATTACGGTTTCGCTACCCCGACCGAATCGCTTTGCGCGCCCTTTCGCAACTAATTCAACCCACGGTCCCACTTTGATCCCAACTCGCCGACAATCGGACGATAAAACTTGCGCGAGCAGATGGACCGTGGCGAATATGAATCTTCCCCGCAGAGGAGGTCGAGGGGTGACGGAGGGTGAAGAAGGCTCGGCAGGAAGCTCTTTGTCAAACTTTCGAGAGGAAAGGCGCCGGAGCGGCACGCAGTCGTAACTCAACCCGGCGTGTGCGTCTAAATATTCATGAAGCTTATCTGGGGGTGGCCCTGAAAATTAACGCACCTCTCGCGTGGCCAGGGGTTTGTTCGAGGAGTCGGACCAGGTCGGCAAGAAAAATGCAAATAGCGTAGCTGTGCGAATGCAGATCGCTCTTAATCCTTCTCTGAAGTTCCGTTAAGGAAGTGTAATCTTGACGCGCGCGGATTCTTACTCGATCTCTACTCGACTAGGTAAAATTGCAACGATCGTTACTTCTCGCGGATCTCTAAGGTGCCGTCGTTTTGAGCGTCAATCCGCCGACTGATTCGCGCAATCACGGGCCGCGCTTATTCAGCGTGGAGAACAATCGTTGCCAGGAATGAGCGCACGTCAAAATTCAGCGATTAAGGATTACTCAACCTGGGAAGCCAGGCGTATTCTCGCGGCGACGTTGAAAGCGTCGGCAAATGAGTGGGACTCTCTCATTCTCTCTCTCTCCCTCTCTGTCTTTCTCTCTCTCACTCTCTCATTCTCTCACTCTCGGCAGAGAGCGTCGGCTCGCGATTAGGAGAACGTCGCGGACGGGAAATGTGCGTCCGATGCAGTGGATACTTATTACTTCGGTTCATGAACTCGGATTCTCCTTCTCTTCCCTTCAGGGCTGCTCCGTGACGCGTGCCATTCTTCAATTCTTTACCCTTCGCTCCCCAGCCAACCAGCGACAGCCGTAGAGCTTTCTAACGAATTGGACAGCCTATCGTTACGTCTTGAGAATCTTCGTAGTATCTTCGGATAGTTGAGGGCTGGGCAGGGGGTGGGGAGTTGGGGGGAGTTTGAGCTGAGAGTCTGTCTTCCTGCACACTGTCAGAGACTGATCGGTTTTCCTGGCACAACGATCGGAGTGTTTGTCGTCTGCTGGGCTGGAAAATGGGAATGTGATCGTTGATGGCTCTGTTGGGAGGGTTAGGTGGACGCTGTGGGCGAATTCGAGTGACGGTAGGGGAGCCGTTCGTGTATTGTGATAGAGTCGCGTCATAAATAAATTGTTTCATCCGAGTTACGTCCATTAAATTAAATAAGAAGGGGTCTCTGAGTGTTATAGACGATCATATACGCGATACGTATATATGCGTCGCATACGCGAATACGCGTTAACGATCGCACTCGCGGGCGTTAAATATTTTTCCACGACGAAGCCAATCGCGGCAGGTAGCTAACTACGAACACAAAAGCGGCGTACGAAAATCGGCGCTGACCAATTCGGACGCCAAAAAGGAGATTTAATTTCACGATTGTTCGCCTACGTCCGCAATACGCCGCGGCGACATTACACGGCTCGCAAAATTTTCCATCGGCCCGACATAAAATTTCGACGTACGGCATGCGCGCGCTTAGAGTCGACCGCCGGCGCCATTTGAATATCCAGGAAGCGCTTTTTCCACTCCCGTTCCCCTTGTTTCCCCACTTTCGTCCGCAGCTGCCCGTCCGCCGCCGATATCGAGTGAACGTTTGTTCCCCGGGCCGATTCGGCTCATGTTTAAATCAGAGAAAACTCGGCGAAACTCGACTCCGAGCGTTGGGAATAATTATTTCATCGATTCGCCGACCGCGTAAAACGCTAATTCGCCGGATATCCAACTGCGACCGTGAAAGAAGGGAAGAAAATCATTAGACAGATCTATCTTGTACCCCGATCACCGTGTATAGAATACGAAGCATGCTAGGTAATAATCTTAACTGATAAAGGCTTAGGTTTTCAACCACAGTCCAATAGTCCGAAAGAAAGGAGTATAAACAGGACATAGGCGGACAGTATCAACTGAGACCATCGACTTTCAGTCTTAGAAACGATTCGAGCCGAGCTTCACATCCTGCTTCACGATCTTACCTCCTCGGCTGCCGATCGATTTCGTCTGGCGGGTCTAACGAAATTTCTATCCTCGTTTCTTGCGTCGGGAGCCCGGAAGTACGTTCCACTTTTCCCCTCGTCGCCTTTTTCCCAACCGGGCTCTGGGTAGCATGATCGAGCGAGCGACGCTTTTCCGGAGCAGATGGCGACCTTACAATCGGATAGCGGATATCCTGGCGAACACCTGCGGACGGTGTCGGATAAGGTGATTTGGTTTTCTTAGACGTCGTCGGGCCGGATCGGCCGCGGTTCGCTTCCCGAGCAGAAGAATTTCATGATCTGACCCATTGACTTCGACATTCTAACGTCATACTCTACCATATACCGTAAAAACGTTAGACCGTATCGGAATTAATGTTGGTAGTATGAGCTGTTCATTCTTACGCGTTGAAATTTAATTCAAAGGAGCTGTTTCGATACTAAAGCTGTAAAAAATTGTCCTAATAATGTATTGGTATACTGTTCGTTAAAGGTTCGGTACTCGGTTAGGTATTTAGGATATTTCACTGATGAATACACAGAATTTTCCGGTACATAAACGTATCAGTCATGTCGTTTATTTTTTTATCAATCGTTTACAACTTTCCATTTATTAAAACAATGGAAAATTGCATGCAACGAATGAAAGCAATTCAGTCATGTTCTACCGAAAGGAGAACAGATATTTGCTATACCAGGCTTTCAGCGCGACTTTCGAAATTTACAACCCCAAAAGACATAAGTGTCAATTTCGTTCGCAGGAAATGACAAATGTTTATTCATTACACACCGGCCACAGGACGAGTCATCTACATCGACCGTTACGTAACATCGCATAATCGCGCAATTATCGTCCCATGTATAATTAAGATACGTACCCCCCGAGCGGGAGGGGCGGAAGGGGACGGAAGGGGGCTTGCCCATCAATCGAAATCGACGCGGACGAATTAATGGCCGCGAACAAAAAGGGGCTTATCGTATTTGTCGAATCGATCCGGCGAGCGGCACTGGGCGCAAATATTTATAGGGGACTAAATCACGTATCGTTACGCGTCGCGTGCCCCGATATTTATTATTCCTGCCTCGGTCGGGTAACGAGCTCCACTTGCCGATCCGGTCGGATCAAAATCGTAAGCTGGCAGACCGGAATCCTCTGCCTGCCACGATTGGCCGAGATTCCGCGAATTTTACCCGAGCCGACGAACGATCTCGCGAGAGCGCCGATTTCTCACTTCCGGCGGAAACTTCGATTGACCTCGGAGGCAGGAATCTTTCGATCGGAACTTGTCGCCTCGTCGAAGCTTATCGCGATTCGTTGGAAGCTCGCGGAAACTTGATCTAAGCTCAGGCGAAAACTTAATGCGGAGGACGCGCGCGCGCGTGCGCGTGCGGCCGGCTGCGTAACTCGAAGGGCGCGGCCAGTTAACGCCTGGCCTAATTCGCGAATGTCAAACACGACCGTTTGGCCAGGTGCCTGAATCCGAACTTGATGGAAATGCAAAAATTAGCATAATTGGTGTCGCCCGGCGAAGACTCGTTAGGTGATATATGACGCGTTGCGGCCTGCGCCCGCCGAGACCGCAGTGGATGTAGGTATATGCTTCGGAAATGGGGTGGGGAAGGTATTTGGGACGAAGGGTTGACTCTATGTCGCTTTCGGTTTTCTCTTTCAACAGCGACGTTCTCAGCAAGTGCAAAGGAGCACGATTCCGTATTTATCACTGATCGCGCAAGCGGCTTAAGCACTTTCAAAGTTAACTATTTTTTACATAGAACATTTTGCATAATGAAAATATTACATTGCTAAAATAAAAATTGGAATAGTAGTAATCGATTGTCAAAATTAGCAATTTGTTCAAGTTGGATATGATCAAGTTGATAATGACTTAAGGCGATTGAAGCTATTAATAATATAATTTAACATATTATAATTTGAAAGAATAAGAGAAGAAATTAAAACAAAATTACGATTTAATTGTAGTAGATACATAAAAAATACTGACCAAATTTGCCAAAAACTCAATATTATACATCTATCACTGACAGTCAATAACCTTATTTTACACTTATTCAGGCTGTATAGATTTGTATAAACTTATAATTATTTTTTTTCTTACAAGTATAAACGCACAAATTGTCGAATGAACGTTCTTTCTTACCCGGTTTCTTACAACAAGGCCGTTTGGGAAATCGGTCGAATTTTCGGCGAAATTCGGGGAGTTCGGGTGAAATTCGTGGCTGCATTTCGCGGAACACGCCGTTACCGTCAGCTTCCCGCGTCCATTTTCTTTTTCTCGCCTTAAGGTTTTCTTCCCCACGGTGCGCAGAACCTTTCGCGCCGATGCACCGATCCTTCTTGCGGCCCCCATTATTGGAACAACGCTCGTTTCTTGCCGCTGCGAAGTTGGCGCAAGGTTGACGTAAATTGTACTCGCTCGCCGGGCGACGAAAGTCTCCCGACAGGACGTTCAAAGGACGTCAGGACGTCAGGACGATAAGAACTCGCGATCAGGTATCCTTAAGTGTGCCTAACGGTCAGAATTTTTTTTCAGGAACTGTCGGCTGAAATTTCGACGGTATCCGACAGTCTATAACATTCTCAAATGTTCACTTCTTCGACCTATTCAATATTTATCCTGTTACCCAACGGTTTCATCCTGCCAATGGTATCCAATGTCTCAATAGTCTACGATATCCACAGGCTTCAATGTCTTCAATGTCTTCAATGTCTTCAATTTCTTCGCCATCCTTTTATCTTCGCCCAAACGGCAGTTCACCCTAACCGATCTTAACTTTGAATTCTTGCCAATCTATTCGCTCACTACCCTTCAGTGTTCCTCAACAATTTCATTCCTCCGTCCCTTAAGTCCCACCGTCTTCCGCCATCAGCACTTTCCGATACCGCGACTTTCGGAAAAGGAGAAAGGAGGAAAAAGGGGCAGAATGGAATAAAAAAATGTGAGGGTAGTTTCGCAACGTTCCATCGAGCAATTCCGCGGCCGTTGCGGCACAAAGGCAGGGGGTAGCAACGATATTACGCGATAAAAATTTAGACGGTCAACATCGGTCGCCAAAGGGTCAAAGGGGCGAGTTTCGGTGATCGACGTAAGATTCATCGCGACATAGTGGGCGTGCAGGATCGTACGGACAAGGGTGGGGAGGGTTCCTCGTACACCGAAGGGGGTGGCTAAGGGGGGTGGCCCTACAAGGGTGGCCGTGCAGGCCACGGATGTCGTGAAAGATTCAATAAGCCCGCCGTCGAAGCCCGCAGGGAATGGGACACCGTGCGGTCAATGTTTCCCAAGGGTTGGCCAATTTTTTAACCGCCGAGAACAGATGAACCCCCCTCACCACCCTTCGCCCTCCTACAGCCACGATATCCGCCTACCTCGAGATTGCTCTCGATTAAACTGCGGGCGAAAGCGTTCGAAATTAAATATTTCATTTTACCTTGGATGGGGATGGATTACGAAATCGGCGGTTTCGGGCCGAATCTTGAATTTAACTCACGTTTTTATCCAACCCCCGTGTCAGGTTATTAAACTTGGCGTTTTCCATTTCAAATGGGGATGATGTGCAAAACGGTGGAGAGGGGGTGGGTAGGGGGGGTGGGTGGCAGTGTGCTTTTGTACTTCCGCACTCTTGCGGCTCGCAGGCCGGGGGTGCGTGCCGTCGGAACTAATGACATTTAAACTAGACCGTAAAAACAACCGCTAAAGCGCTGAAAGGGGTCATGAATTGGAACAGGGTGTGTGTGGGGGGGGGGGGGGGGTAGCATAACGTCGACCACGACACCGCCGACTGCGCCACTTTATTATCCAACGTATTAACGAACGCCAGACGCGCTTTTAGCTTTCAACCCCCCTCCCTCTTCCCCTCCCTCCCCCTCCCACCCCTCAGCACCGACCGGGTCCGCTTTACCCCTATCGACGATCGACGGCCAAAGCTTTTTGCCCCTGCCCCGCTAACGATGATGGCCATATTTCCTTTCCCGCCATGCGACCTGTCCCGCAAACAATCCTTCAAAGCCTATCGGGAAAGCATCATCCATGGGAGTTTACCAGTTTACCTCAAAAGCCAGCTCGACGTCCCGCATTTAGCTTACGCGTGCGTAGGAACTTTTAACGGAGTCGTATCTGCGATCGGACTCTGGATATACAGCCGTTTCCTTCGTCCTTTGTGCCTGACATTTCTGCGGATGCCTGCTTTTTTCTTGGCGGACCGTCTTATGAAGGAAAACAGTTGCCGCGAGGATGGGGTTAAGTATTTTGGGAAGGTACAAGACAGTTCGACTTCGTATATGGACCGTTTATTTTGATAATGATGTAAGTCCATATTTAAAGTATTAAATGAAATATCACAGAAATGAACCGTTTACACCGCGTTAATCATAAATTATACGGTATCTCATTTTTTCATTAAATATATTTTGTAGTTATATATAATCATATTTAAAAAATTAAATGTCAGATAAATAAACCGTTCACACAATGTTAATCATAAATTATATGATACCTCGTTTTAAACTTACACCATTTTCAAACTAAAGGGTCCATATTATCATTCGACTGTACGGACTTGCAAGGAATGTTTCGGAAGTATAGAATCGAAAGTCATCGTCGCAGTTCACTTTTTACAGCCAACCGTACCCTGGTTTCATGCTTACCCTCTGCTTGTCCCACAAACAATCGTTCGTATTTCTCGTAAGTAGAGTTGCGCATCCGAAATTGCGTCAAAGCCCCGAGGTTCCCGCATTCATTTACATTCCATTGCGCAAAGTTCCGACGGAAGCCTCGACATTTAAGATCAGAAGTCCAGGCCCATATAGGATCGACTCGGACTCCTAAAAGCCAGCGCCGGCGTATTTCGTGTTTTGCACCCCGAGCGTTCGGTACACAGACGTGTGTACACGCGGCTGTATAGAGCTGCCGGGAGAGGGGGGGGGGGGGGGGGGGGTGGAGGGTGCTACGATCGAACTGGAACTGAAACCCTACCCCTTTTATCCGGAGGAGAAGAGAAGGAACCTCGCCGGCACCAGCACTCTCCGAACCAATCGGCGCGTTCCTCCTTTGAGCTCGGAGTAAATAAAAAGCTACGGGCTCTCTCTCTCTCTCTCTCTTTCTCTCTCTCTCTCTTGCTCACTCTTGTTCTCTTTCCTGTTTTCTCTCCCTCTCACTCTCTGTCTCTTTCTTTCTTTTTCTCCCTCAGCGCCTGGAAAGAGGAAGCGGGATAAGGGTGGTAAGGCAGAGATGGGAAACGGGAACGAAGGCAGGGAAAAAATAAAATATCGGGCGAAGCTTCTCTTAGCAATTTACTCCGGCGGCGGGTGTTCCTT
Source organism: Anoplius nigerrimus (assembly GCA_914767735.1). NCBI lineage: Eukaryota > Metazoa > Arthropoda > Insecta > Hymenoptera > Pompilidae > Anoplius > Anoplius nigerrimus. The sequence goes on from OU612090.1 coordinate 12,564,292, forward strand.
GAAAGGCGGGGGCGGTCTTACGTAAATACCCGATTTCGGCGGTCCTTGCACTTTTGCCTACCCGTAGGTAGTACCTACCTCTTCGCAGGTTTTTCGACAGCGGCAGCGATTCCTCTTTCAATTCTCGACGATGAACTCACCGCCCGGCCCAGAATCTCGTCTTACAATTAGACACCTGGCACTGCCCGCGCAATTAATGCAAATAAAAGAGGGAATATAACGGTAAATAAAATCTATCCGTTTCGAACCATTTCCAATCGCATTTGCATCCATGCATATGCAACGATCGATTTGACCGTCGTTTACGTTAATACGGTTAGCTGAGTTCGGTTCGGCCTGGAGTCGTAGAGGGGGCGATAGAAAAATTGTTACGAGGGTAAAGAATGAAGTGGAGCGTAGTGCGAGGCGAAACATTAAGAACATCCGCGATTGCGGAAGCGGAGGCGGAAGGAACTCGGGAAGAAAGCTTGCCGCGAATGTTCTTAATCCGAAACGCTCGGTGCATCCTCGCGCGAGGATAATTGCTGCGAGCGCGATACCCAGAGTGAGAGAGACAGTGCAGCTACTAGAGTGTATGTAACAGAGAGGGAGTGTGTAACAGAGAGAGAGAAAATCTGGGTTGTAGACGGCGTGGCAAAAGTTACGGCTCCCGACTCGTTGCCTCGTGGTTCCAGGGACCATTTTAGGGTTGCGGGGGTGGCTGGGGATGTACCGGAAATGTGGCGCACCGCCATGTAGCCCGCCGAGTCTGTCAACTGCGATTTAACAATAGTTTAAGGCGAATTTAATCTCTGTTGCCCGGGCGCGGCAGCTTAAGTTACTAAGAAAGTTGCCTTTATCAACCGAGAAGTGGATTCCGAATGGCCGGGATGTATAATCTTCCCCCTATCCTTCTTTATTCTACTTCGGCACATCCGCGGATCAGATCAAGAGATCCGAAGACGGATAAGCGTTCTTCGCCCCCTATTTCTCTTCGTCCGAAATATCACCCCCTTCGGCGTCCGACGTAAAATTGCAGCCTATCGTCGCGCAACCCAAACATTAATAATTCTAAGAGCGTGACACTAAAAGTTTCACATCCTTCACCCCCTCTCGTTTCTTCGATATTAAAAATTTTTCCTCCCAGCAGCCCGATATAAAATTCGAACGAAGCAATCTGCGTCCCCCTCCGACATTAATCAGCTCACATCCCACCGATTCCAAAAGAGCGAGCCCGCGTACACAGTTTGCAAAGCCGCCTCCGCACCCCTCGGCTCGTACCCGCCGTCTTCCTAATTCAACGTAACACATCACGCGGGGGGGAGAATGTTGGTCGTCCGCGTGATAAGGGAGTGTGGGTGGGAGACCTGTTTCGATCCTGCCTCTAAAATGAGTTTCTCGGTAAAGCTGCTAATTATATTTACCCGTACACGCGGCATCGGGGCGGTCGTCCGGGGGTGTGGGGAGGGGCGGAACAGGGGGTGGGTAAATAGCGTACAGCTAAAGGGGCTAACCAGTGGCAAGTGGAAGTATGAGCAACCACGGGCTGCCGCCCTTATGTCGGGAAACTTGCGTCGGGTCTAAAGCGACCCCTCCCTCCCCTGTCTGCGAAATGGCCACCGAATTTTACCACTTACCCCACGCTCTCCGCGTTACGTATTCCCTTGAGGACAAATTCTCCGCAGAGCCCGTCCATTTTCGACTGTTCACGGGGGTGGATAATCTTGCACGTATTCTCAAGTACGTCATGTCTGATTTACAGTTAAAATCATTCAACTGCTTTAGATATTTATAAAATACTGACCGATTCTATGACTGACGGTCAATGACCGTTTGTTTCACCTTACTTTACAGCACATCACGTCTGTAACACGAAAGTCTACCGCGTTCAATTCTCGCGCATATCAGCGAAGCGACCGTAAAGATTCATTCCCAAACCGTTTAACGATATAAAGACCTTTTAATTAACCCGAACATTTTCATCTACTCGATTATTCCAACTTGCCGGCATAAATCCCGAAACCGTCCTTCCTCGCTTATCTCGCGACCCGCCGCGGGAACTTTCGCGAAAGTGGAGCACAGCGCGGAAGGATGATTTGTTGAAAAAATCGGGCCGCGCGGGGGTCTGGTGCTAGGGGAGGGGGGGCTGGCGAAGGGATAGGGGTAAGCGATTTCTCCTTAAACGGGGCAGAACGATGAAGTTCTCGCCTCCTTTTTCCCGGTGCCTCCCGCTAATTAAAAGTTCGCGATCCCGACTGGCCCGTACGTGCCGAGCGAACTATTTTTCTCCCCTCTTCACCCCCCCCTCCCGGCCACCCTTCGTCGCTCTCGCCATTTTTCTCGCGGACGTCGGTCTCCGTCGGCCGCGATATCCTCTGGATTTCGCGCGGGAACCCTGATTACATCGGGCACGGCCGAGAGGAACCGAGTGAGACCGAGAAGGACCGAGGAGGACCGAGAACGACGACCGCGAAGGAGAAGTTCCGGCCGCTGGCAGAACAAAGACTCTCGGCCTAAGACGCTATCCGGCTGGCCCGGCTAACAACGCAAACTTTCCCAGGCTGGAGATTGAACCGACGGCGTCGTTTTTATCATCCGATGCCGGACGATGCGGAATTTATCGCGGTTCGCGGTCTATGCCGAGATTCTCTTCGGTTCGGAACTTGAACGTGATCATCCTGAGCATCTTGCAGATTAAGGGGAGGGGGGCTTGACGTTAGTGGAGGGCCGGGGGTTGGAGTGGGAACGAGGGACGTATGCTGAGATAATTGGAGCGATCGAGTAGCGAGGGAAATGATAGAGATGCGAATGGTCAGAAGTGGAGATAGGAAAGAAGGAAGGGGTGGTGATAGGGATTGGGGGATGATTGACGTGTGTAAAGGGGTAAGAGATGTTGAGACGATTTGGAACGAACGGTTGATGCTCTAATAAAATGGCATCAACGTTTTTATTATTATTATATGTATAGTATTGGATTTTTGGCGACCTTGTGTTATACTTGTAACTAATACAATTCAATGATTTTTAACTGAAAATCAAGGACTCAAAATGATTGCAGCTATTAATGATACAATTTAACATATTATAATTTGGTCACTGACCGAATTCGCCGAAAACCCAATATTATACATCTGTCACTGACGATCAATAATCACTCGTTGCCACCTTATTTTACATTATCATACATATGTATATGCACATCTACTAATTTTGTGCTTTTATGCAGAAATTGTCAGCACTCCCCTATTCTTATCAAACACCCCCCAAACACAACCTAAACCTACTATCATCTACAATCATCAGCTCTTGATCCACTATTCGCTAACTCTCCTCGCAGATATCCAACCTCATACATTCCCTCCTTTCTTCCCCAACCCCGATCAATTCCAAACAGCACACAGCCGTACAAACAGTCACCTACAGCGTCTAGATTCGAATCAGGACCTTCGCTGCAGCTTCTTCCTTCTCCCGTCGGCGAAGAACACGGTTTTGCTCCGCTCGGCTCGCGCGCAGGAATTTATCGCTCGCGATACGCGCGCGCGCGCGCGCGCACACGCTTGCCACCACTTATTTGAATTTCAAATTGCGCCTACGTGCCGTCCCGCGTCGGCGTTAATCGCCCACCGTAACATACGGATCCGACGCTGATAATGGCCGTGGCAAAAACTGATTTCGCGCCGAGAGAACTGGGAAGCGAGTCGTGCTGCTGGATATCAGGGCAGTCAACGTTTTTTTCAACCTGCCCCCACCCTCCCCCGTCCCTATTTCGCCGAGGAATTAAAGCTCGACCGCTTTAACCCCGTTGGCACGGGCCGCGATGCGTAATGAATTCGCGTTACGTCATGTTGTGTCTGCCGGCTGGTGATCGTTAATTTGTCGAACTGATTTAAGGGCGCGCGCCATTCGGAGGAGGGAGAAAGGTTTTCGAAGGAAAATGATAATGTTCGCATTGACCCATTACCCGCCGTGATACAAAAATACAAAAATGAAATATGAAATTATCTGTACATTTATAAGTTTCAGTCATTATAAGAAAACAATTTGAATCTGTGTCCCAAATATGGGACATTGTCGGATAATGGGTTAAGGATTAATAATGTAGATACGGATCCTGCAACTGTCTGTAAAGCTATGATCGAACCTTCTCGTAGATACGGTGAGTCGTTCCGTTTCAATCGATACGAAGATTATTTTATCGCTACAATTCAACTTATACGACAATTTGTCAACTCGCTGGCTGCCTACCGCGCGCCGGCGGCAAATTTTATATCGATCAGAAGGACGGTTAATTCGTCGCGCTAATTTACTTTATAAAACTGGCTGTCAGTCGGCGCCATTCAGTGCGCCTGCGCGCGAGACAATTACATCGCGATCGGACGATATCGGCACCCCGGGCTCGTCAGGCTAATTTAATTAGCAAAACAATCCCTGCCACCGAGCCCTTCTCACCCCCCCTCCCCCCTCCCCACGCTGTCCCCGGTCTCGTCCATTTTTAATATGACGATAAATTTGCGACTCGCGATCGCTCGTCCCCTTTGTCCGCGATCGATTATTCATACCACCCGTTAGCTAATTTAGTCGACGGTTGTCGGCCACTCGATTTTTCTGCCCTCGCGTCTCGAAAAAAACAGAGAACGGGCGACCCGCGATATTCGAGGTTCGATTCGACGGATAAACGCTCGTTACACCGTGACGCCGCGTTACATTGTCCGCCCATGAAAGAATAAATCGACGCTAATTCCGTGAAACGCTCGCTCATCGATTCTTCCCGTATCCGACGAACGGCAGAAATAAAAATCCGGCTCGCGCCGAATGCATCATCCGCTTTGTCACGCGTGTCTCTAATTACGAGAGTGATCTAAGTTCGGTGAGAGTTGGGGTAATTATAAATTCGAACCTATATTCCATATCAATGAATCGATGGGTGTTGATTTTTACGGTGATTTTGACCTACGTCGCATTTGACGATGCAATAAAAGAGATTTTTTTAGTTATTGTTGACTGGCACTGGTTAATTATAAATATGGACCTATGTTCCATATCAATGAATCGGTGGGTGATGATTTCTGAGGTAATTTTGGCGTACGTCTCATATTACCATAAAAGCGATTTTTTCGGTTATTTTCGACTGGCCTATGGACTGCTTCCAGAAGCATAGTAACAAGTAAAATCGAACAAGACGCCCAAAGTAAACGGAACGTCTGTCGATCTCATTAATCCGGCAGGATTCGCCGTAATCCAGTTTGGCCCAAAGAAGCGAATAAGCAATTAGCATATTCCGCCCGCCGTTAATTTGCCAGGACGCATTACCCTCGCCGTCGGTGCCAAAATCGGCGTCGCTCCCGTAATCAGATGCGGGCCCCGCACCCCCCTCCCCCTGAAGATAAAAAGCAAGCCTCGAAAAGCGCGACTTTTCGGGTCGGGCAGCGTGGAAAAAGTTTCCGCTCGGCTAATGGGACGTTTTGCTCGGCCACTTTCTTTCCGTTCCTGATGCGACAAGAAAGGCTTCCCGATACGTTCGGAGGCCAAAAGTTCGAAGCATTTCTGGCCAGTCGATTATTATACCTCCGCGTAGAATCGCGAAAGGGTAATGGAATATTCGTTCCGCACCGACCGGAAAGTATACTCCTCTTTGTTCACCGTCTGCTCGATCCACCCTCGCAGATGCTTCCACCCCATCCCCCCTCCTTCGATCAGCTTCTTTCCCTCTGTCTCTCGATCTTCCGTCCCGTCGAGCTTTCCTCGAGAACGTTCTGTGTACTCAGGCCTCACCCCATCCTTCCCATTCGTGAAGTGCATCGACACTCGAGCATATTTCATACTCGATACGCCCGGGAGATTCCCTCGAGTCGTCCGTGGATATCTTAACCATCGGCCGAGCCTCTTCAGGCATCCCGGGGGTTCTGAAACACGTCGAGTCATCCCATTCTCCGCTGCCAGCCTGTATCTTCGATCGGGCCGAGCTAATTCCGCCGGAGTGCGCGACGGAAAAAGTTACGCGAGAACTGGTTCCGAGAATCGTCGAAGTTCGCGACACCCGGCACGTCGGATCCGGCAAGATCGTCGGAGACAAAACAGCGACGGGGGCGGAAGGGGTGGGGAGTTTGAAAGGAGTGGACGCAAAACAGATGCGATGCGGCTGACTTTATTTCCGCAGCTCGTTCCCGCTATCTCGGACTGGCGAGGCAGCGAGAATTTTAACGCTTGGCCACGTTGCTGGCTGTCGGAGAGTTGTTGTCGGACAGGGAGGTTAGGTTAGGTTATGTCGACGCGTCTTTTTCGCTCGGACGATCGGCGAGCAGAGGAATCCGGAGCAATTGTCCAATTAAGAGAATTACGATTCCCTTTTGGTCTGTTCTGGAGGACGGAGAGATAGAGATGAGGGCGGAAAGGATGGGAGGGTGGTGGGGTGGGAGCAGGGGGAAGGAAGGTATATAACGCATTGCGGTTGACTTTATTTCCGCCGGCTCCTTCCTATCTCTTCCCCGAGCCACGTACGAATTTTACCGCTCACTAGGTTCCCGTTACGTATTCCGTCACAGGGAAATTATATCACGAGTCCTTTCGGCCGCGTTAATTAACACGGCGTGGGGGGGTGGGATACCAAATAATTGACTAATTAAAAGAATTACGATTCTCTTTCGGATGTCACCTACTATCTGCCGAGGAAGCCACTGTATGATTTTTTAATTTTACGACCAACGTACAATGATCCGATTTTCCCGGGAAATTATACGTCTCAACAACTTAATAATTATAAAAAATTAAAATAATTACATAATTCGGTAAATATTGATTCAAAAAATTATCTGTTATATGGAAAGTCGAATAAATACAGCCGTAAATAAATTTTCCACTTCTACGGTAAAACAATTGTTTCCAACCTATTTGCAGTACAAAAATGTGGGTAAAACCATTTCAGAGGTGGAGTTTGCCGATTTTTTCGACGAAGATCTCAAGGATGACAATTCTGCCGCGAAGTGACGTAGAGCGCCTTGGCAAAAACGGGAAGCGTAGAAAGTGAAGGTCGACCGGTCTTTATCGCTCGACTTTATTTCCGGCTCGCGTCTCTTGCCGCTATCTGCCCTTTTTCCGGCGGCCGTCCGACACTCTCGAGAGTCACGAGCGGAAGAAACAGTTAACAGTCGCTTTCCCGCGAGGTTACCCACCTCTTCACAATGCATTTCCGTCTGCGCGCCGTGCCCGTTTTCGGCCGCAGACCGGAAGTCCACGGTCGGCCGTCGCGCCCGACCTCCGAACTCGCGCCGATAAAGACTCGATCATTTCATCCCCCGGGGGAGGGTGGCCGGCGGCCAATCATTTTCGAGCCACTCGATTAACTCGCGCGCGCAGACTCGTTGCCCGTTTAACTTCCATTTCCGCGATCCGCCACTTTCCGTTCTTCCGCCGTGGGACGCAAAATTCGGAGTGCGCGCATTCGAAATTTCACGAGGCCGCTTGATAGGGGGAGAAGTTTCGTCTAATTAATTGCCTCGAAATTTCAACCCTTTCATCCCCTCCTCCGCCGTTGGTAGAGTGCTATTCCAATGGCCGTGCGCCGATTAATCTTATTGCCTCGTTCGGATTCCGTGGACTGCTTATCGAACGGCTCGGGAGAGAGATCTTTCCCGGTGTCGAACTTTCGGTGCTTTTCTTCGTTTCGAGTCGAACTTTCGACGCTTCTCTTGCTTTCGAGTCGAACAGAGGGGGGGTGAGTAACGGGGTGGCTGAATGGGAGTCGACGGTTGACGCGTGCTTTTTCAATGAGATTAAGTTGAAGCTCGGGGTGGGATGCTGGGACTTGTAAGCTTCATTTGAAACAGACCTCATCAATTAGCCTGCCCTGTTTTTGTGCAATTTCAATTTACATTAGCATGCATATGAGGAATAAAACAGATGTAACAATTTATGTATATCAGCGTCCATTAAATGAAAAATCAAATGCTCAACCATCGAAAATTGTTCGTAAAGCCAAGTCATCTCGACTTACTTAGTACATCTTGAATTAATTGCCACGTTTTCGACTGAGGCAAAATTATTCGATGTTCATTTCCGATCTTGAAACGAATCACTTCTCACGACCTCCCCATTAAATGACGCGGATGTCCAAGAAACCCTCTCTGTCCCGAGAGCGAAAGAGATCCGAGTAAATTTTCGTCGCTCTCGAATAGATTGTAAATCAGCGAATTCGCGGGGTCCGGGCCGCGCGAAAAATTCGCGATGGCGGGTCGTTAATTTCCCGCGAATATATCCTGAAAAGGGTATTACTCGGGTGTCTACGGGTCGAGGTAAAAGCATTTGCTGAACATGTAACTCAGGAAACCCGGGGAGCGAAGCCGAGCCTGAGCGCGGCTCCTCGCCTGATTTAAACTCGCGAGGTTAATCTTCCGGAATACCCCGAAAGCGGCTATCTCTATGAAATATGGTTCGCTTGAAGCGAAAGAAATTCGTTAAACGCGAATTTCAAATTGTCCCGGTGGCCGGGAGAGAGAGACTGTCATACGAGTGGCTCGGGCTAATAAGAAAATGTCGGCGGGCATAAACGTGAAAACGCGATAAGGCCAGCTTTAAGTTGGATGGATGTAACTGTTAGTTGTTAAGTTTGGTGGATCTCAATGTTAGTTTGTTAAGTTAGGTGAATCTCAGTGGCTTTTCGAAGTTTGTGCTTCGACATTAGCTTACGGTCGTTTCACATTCGACAGATTCTCTATAGTATACCATTTTTTCGCTTTTCAATCGCTTATCGTTCTGTTGGACGGACTAAATATTTGTCCGTTTTTGCACTTTTGTCGCCATTGAGTCACCTTCAGCCTCATATTTATCAATTTTGAATCCGCCGGCGGGCTTATTTTCCTGCTTTCCACTGGACATACGAACTTTTTTCCTTCGCTCGCTCCCCAGCAAAATCTTGCTAGCGAGAACATCCCGGAAGGGCAATTTCGGGTGAGAAATGTTCCGTTCCACTGTACTCTCCGGCCAAAGGCGAATTTTAATTCTGCCCCGAGTTTAATCGCGCGTACGCTCAACTGTTTACAGCCGTAGGTGGGCGTGGAATAATTGGCCCAACTTCGGATAAATTGGCGGCAAAAATTTCTGTCCCCGTCCGCGCCGCGTTCGAAACTCTCGCCCACCAAAACCGTACTCGGCGGTTCGAAAGTGCAGCTCAGGAGGCAGCAATCTCCATGAGAAATGGTCTGGCCGGCAGAAAGAAATTCTTTAAACGTACAGTTTAAATTGTCTCCCAGCGAGTCGTATATCCGCGCGGAAGCAAATGCTCGCCAGGAACATCCTCGAATAAGAGAAGTAAGAGGAATGTGTCGAGGCGGTTGTTTCGCCCGGTGCGCGGCTCCTCGTATTTCTCATATTTAGTCGGACTCAGGATGATAAGTGTTAACTGTTAAGATGACAGAAATGGACTCTTCTTACCGCGCACTGTCCTCGCAGCGTGCGTTCTACTCCGGACGCTTTCGTATATCAGGCGAGTTATGTCGGTGTAGGTGCTGAGAATGATTGAACCAATACATACGTTCATTTTTAAAGTGGTATAAGTCCATTTAAAAAAATAAAATAAATATCATATAAATAAACCGTTTAGACCACGTTAATCATAAATTACATGATATCTCATTTTTTTTTTAAATATGGACTTGCACCACTTTCAAAATAAACGGAATAATATTCCTGTATGAGACATAGGGCAGCTGTGATTTATAATAGAATTATTCGGTTGTTCCTTGAACGACGTATGCAGTCATCACTGTCGTACGAATCGTGGCGCGTGCAAGCGTGTAAATTTTTTTTTCTACCGTTGCTATTTGTTCCTAAATGTGTGCTCAACAAATAAATTCATCTGAAATCAGCTGAAATCCTACAGTAGGAAGCCTTCCATCGACTTTATTAGACGTTTGAAGATGCCGAGCGAACGAAAGCTATTTATTGGCAGTCTTACGGTCGAGTGTCGGCCTCCTCCGGCTTGTCCGACATTTTTTCGGTTAAACGAGCCGGACTGGCATGCGGGAGAGTGGCACGGCGAACAATATATTAACCTTTTCGGGCCCCGCCACAACTCATACCTTAGACCCGGGTAGAAAGCTGTCCGAGACATTTCGTCCGTGGCCTTCCTCGGTCGGGAAGAAGGAGAGCATCCTGAAGCGCAACGTCGCCGTGAAATATGGCCGCCTCGCGGCAAAGGGAATTTGTTAAACGTGAATTTGAAATTGCCCCCCACCCCCCTCCTACGCTCCTTCAACAGCCTCGGCAGGGACAGACGGCGGACGGGCAGATAAGAAGAATGCGACGACGTTAGGCGCGTGTTTGTCGTTTGTCGCGGCTGATGCTGCGACGCGATCGTTAGTCCATTGACTGTCCGTTATGTGCCGCTGACAGTGGGGTATATTTCAAATAGTTTGCGGCGGGGAATGCGGTTGAATTAGGCACGATATATTTATATCACGCATTGTCACGCAACGGTTCTGTACAAGGGAAACTAGCATATTGAAATTGAAATTGTTATCTCAGACAGTCAATACTCATACACTACATTTTCAGAATTTATAATCATAATAATGATAGTAATAATAATAATAATAATAATAATAATGATAATAATAATTTATTAACGGCATAACCGCTTTCGTTAATAAAATTAATACATTTGCATTTGTACGGTAATGTGGTACTAAAATAGCAGAACGTGTTACAATTAAGAGTCAGTCTGCATATAATCTACAAAGCTGTCTAAACAATATTTCATTTATATTTAATAATGAAATTCGGTGCTGCAGACGTTACTTAACGCGTTGACAAGCTCACGCTGTAATCGCATTAAATTGCTATGGCTCGCCTCGCATTAATTTCAGGTAGACGACGTTTGAATGTCGACCGCGCAGTGATCGGGTGTCCCGATACTTTCATAACCGTACCAGGGACATCCTCAAAGTTCAAAAAGTGTTAGTTCAGGCAGCAGTCAACGTGTTAACACTTTAACTCGACACCCACCCACCCCCAACCCCCCGCGCGCGTCTCGGAAACTTTCCCGTATTCCGAAACGCGCGCACCCGCTGACTGCTCCCGAGATAGAAGACACGACGAGATTTTCGGAGTGAATTGTATCATATGGATTGACCCAGATACGCTTAGATAGAGGGAGGGGGGGGGGAGTTGTGTGTGGGCTGACCTAGGTTAAGGAGAATGTAGTCCACGGAGGGATAAGTATCGCACGAACTTCCCTAATTCGTGGCATTAAAAACGACGAACGATACCATTCTGCTACCCTCCGATTCCACCCCAGAGTCACCAAAAAAAAAAAAAAAAAAAACCCCCCTTAATCCCAACCGCCACCATAATCCACCCCAAACAACCGTCCGACAGAGGTAGGCAAAACACAAAAAAAAATGTGAATCCCACCCCGAACCTATAGTCGAATTCGCCTGTGCAAACTCGTTCAAAATGTCGTCTCTCGGCGAACTTTCGTTCAGCTTCCGGCCACTCGTCGAATCCCGAAGCATCACGTGTCATGCAGGCAAGCCTTTTCTCGGTCAAACTCGGCATCCGATCGGCAAGCCTCTCCCTCGCCTACCTCCTCTCTCTCCCCCCCCCCCCCCCCTCTCGCATCCCACCAAGAGTTCGTCCAGACGCCGTCTACCAGGCTTCCTTCTTAATCCTGACCAAGGAATTATTGACGTCATTGCGTCAACTTGTTGCGCGGCCCGCCTTTTTCGTTCCGCTTACCGTGCCGTGCCAGAGGAGACTCCCAGGATTCCGGGACGGTGGGAGAGAGGGGAGGGCGGAAAGGGGGGGTGGAAGGACGGAGGACGCGTTCGGAGTGTAAGGCAGCACGCGGTAGTTTTGTTACAAGACTTTTACGTCGCCCCAGGGAAATTGCCAGGGCAATTCCATCTTCCTGCTCGTACCTACCTCCTTCCTTTTCTTCTCTTCGTCTTCTTTCGACTCTCTCTCTCTCCCTCTCTCCCTTTCTCTCTCTATCTCTCTCTCACTCTCTCCCTTTCTCTCTCTATCTTTCTCTCACTCCCCCCCCCCCTTCTCTCTCTCTCTCTCGCATTCTCTCTCTCACTCTGTTTTGGGCTCTTTCTTTCTCCCACTCTCACACTCCTACTTCGGGCCGCCTCGGTAAACTCTCTAAAACAAAAATTAACGTTTACCTCGGCCCCCTTCCGTCTCATCTGCGAGTCCGTTCGCGGAGAGACGCGTTTATGCGAGCTTTAAAACTTAAACGAGGTGCCGCCGAGGCTTTTTGCAGTGCCGGAAGAATGAGCCGAAAGCCGGGATGGACTTTTTGCGAGGGCCGCCAGGGGTGAGATGGCCGGGGGTGGGGGTAATGAGGGTTGATTGTATGCGACAGATTTCGGTTCGCCGCCACGGGGGGGTGAGAGTCGCTTCTAGGGGGTCGACTAGTTTATTTGCGGGGGCAAACATTGAAATGTGCGGTTTGCGGGACTTGTTGAACAAATAGGTTAGGATCTTGTTAAGGGGTTAGGCCACTCTAGAGGCCTTAAAAATAGGCCTTTTTCGGGATTTTTTTTCAGACAAACTACAAAATGTATCAAAATTATAAAAAGAGTGTGGTATTATAAATACCATTGACTACATACACTATTTTTTTGGAAGTAATTGTATTCAAAATGGCGGCCGTGCAGGATTTTCGCGGCGGCGCCTTAATTTTACAAGGGTCCATGGCCGGACTCCTAACTCAGACAATTTTCAACAGGTTCACTTCCAACTTTGCACATATCTTTAAAAATACAGTGTCCATGGTAGTACGTAGGGCTTTTTCGATATATTGATTTTTGACGAAATGGCGCACTTCTAAAGTGAAAAGTGCCTAATTTACCGAAAAATTCGCTAGAAAATTGTTGATAACAAACGAACTATTCAATTTAAAAAAAAACCCCTACGTACTACCATGGACACTGTATTTTTGAAGATATGTGCAAAGTTGGAAGTGAACCTGTTGAAAATTGTCTGAGTTAGGAGTCCGGCCAGCTAGAAAAATGTAGTTTCGAGATAAACGCGTTTAAAGTTTTGAGTAGTAGAAAATTATGAATTACTCTGCAATTTCTCTATTCCGAAATGCCTAGCCCATACAATTGACCTTCTAGATTGTCATCCTGCAGTTGCAAATGTTTTCTTATTGACCTTGACGTGATCCTTGCCTCTTTTACCTCTTCAGAGAGCGATCTCTCCGCGAGCTTTACGGGCTGCTCGTCGACTTACAGGCACATTTCGTAACTGTTGGGCCCGATTTCTAAGTCCATTGCGTCCATTATGTGTAAAATGAAACCGTCATTATATACACTAACGGCAATTTTGGTCGTTATATCCAACACTGTTTTCCCACTTGAAGTGGATTTTGGAACCGCGCTTGCCACTTTCAGTATATTTCACTTCCGATTGGCATACGTTACAAACGACAACATTCGAAATAGCCGAAAATACTGTAATAAAGTTTATGATACGATAACCAAATGCTGGATTTATTTCCATATCATACAGATCTTCCGATTGCTTCAGTTTCTTTGCCGATATACTGGCATTCATGTTATCTGGTGTTTCCAACTCATAGCGATTCAGTGGCCTTCTTTGATATAGTTTTGGTCTTTTCCTGTTGTTGTATGTTGTCTTTTTTCCTTTCCGCCCACTATACACCACTTTTCACACATTGTAAAAGCAAATCAATAAGTACACACACAAAAATAAATGAAAGTTCGCCAAAGTATCGAGAAGACGAGTGTTTGTCAACTAGCTTCATTCTCAAATTCTAGCCTGTGTCTGTCTCAAGCAGATATTCGACTATTTGTGAGACAAAACTTAAGAAAATAGAAGGGTAGAATTATCCACACTAGTCACGCAATAAATAATTTCAATAACATTTACCGTATACCTGCCCTACAGCAACTTTCCCGCAGCGCTCATAAAAGGAGCGCGCTGCCGACAAGGCGGCCTTGTAATAAAAATCGAAAATCGAGTAGTTAGGGGTTTTTCCCGGACATAATCTTTTGGCACATTATTTTTGAGATCCTAAGGGACCATTTAAAATAAAAAAAAAAAAATCGATTTTTCGAAAATCCTAGAGTGGCCTAACCCCTTAAGTGAGAGGCGGGAAGATTGTAAAGCGTGTCGGACGATCTGCGTTGAAGTGATCCCAGTACTTATCTTTTGGTTAGGGGTGGCGAAATTACGATTTTGATGGTTCGAGGGGTGAGGGTGTCTTCGAAAATTGACAAAGATTTGCGACTCTCGTCAGGTGCATGATGTAAAGAGTGAAATCTATATACCAATAATAATGCGCAATGAATTGATGCAATTTTGATATTACGAGAACCCAGCTCTAATGATGCTTTTGTGATTAAATTTCTGTTTAAAACAAAGAAAATTGTCGACTGTTATATAAACGGCATCGGATTCTCGTCGTGTACGAGGTGCGAGGATTGAAAAGCGAGTCAGATACCGCGCGACGAATTAATCGGAGTGCCCCTCGATTAAAGGCAAAAAAAGTTCCAATTTTTATTTTACGAGATGTCATCCGTGATCCCGCTTCCGCTGATTGAGATTGTCTTCGAGCCAAAAGAGAGTCCTCCACCCCCACCCCTCCGACGCTGCGGCGAATAAAATATCCGATACGCCAGAATCGCAACCCCCCTTTATGACGCCGAAAATGAAAAATCGCGCTTTGCATATTACGAGATTCGTATCGCATTCGATGCTATCCGACTGAGGAATCCATTCAAAGATGAAAAACGGCGCCTGATCCCAATCCTGTTAAACACCCCGGCGTCGAGTCCACCCGTCCATGTCAAAGGTTAAAAAATGCAATTTCGATGTAAAGGGACGCTCGATCGAAACCCTGAAATATGAAAAAGTGGTCAGCGACACGCTCGCTAAATTTACCGGACGTCCGAACGTGTAATTTCGATGTCAGCCGGTGTAAATAATACAGAGCGTGGCGCGAGGCTGAAAGGGGGTGAGAGGGGGTGAAAGGCGGCGACAGCCCTCACAACGAGTGTAACTCCTGGTTTCCGGTGCTCGGAGTAAATTCTACTTAACCCTTAACCATCGCGATACCGTCTCCCCCACGAGGGTGAAATCCGCTTCCTCGAGGAAGACCTGCCAGGCATATTTCCTCGGCGACGGGCTGCGCGAGGGGTGGCCGTAAGGGGTGGCCGTAGGGGTGGGCGGAGCTCGGCCTATTACCACGGACTCGCGTTCTCCAAAGTTGTACCACTGTCGGGGACAACTTTCAACGAAATCCCACTGAACGTTCCCTTCTCACTGGAAAGAAACGCGGAATTTTGCTCGGTAACAAAGAGAAGCAGATGCAGATTGCGCATGATTTAAATGAGCAGCTGGTATTTTTAAACGATAGGTTCAGAGATGGGTAAGAAGTGTGATACACTGTGATTCATATTTTTCACCTTGAAAGAAAGAACGATATACTTATGTTACGGTTTTTGTTTATAGATAAGATAGTAGTGAATGCGATCAATCATAAGCGTGATTGTTTTAATCTGTTATTTTAATACGTTAAGTTGCACGGGTCAAAACGCTCGATTAATTCCGATCTCCCGAGGTCGATTAGCCCATTTTCATAATTGCCGGCACATTCCGCGTATATCTGCTTTTTTGACACTCCCCTGGCATTAAAGCGCTATCAAGCTTGGAATGAAGTTTCGGCGGCATTAAATTTAATAACTACGCTTCGAAGGTCACGCGACGTTCTTGAGACGGTTCTTTTCGGCCGAAATCACGGATGAGAGACTCGAAGCTGGCCGTTGCCCGGCTAATTTCGAGTGCGCTAATTGAGACGGATGGCCGGTTATGCATTTTGCACCCTGGGGCAGGAAGTCCCTAGGCCGGCCGGTCAAATATGTGCGGCAGACGCGACGGGCTAAGTATTCGCAGACGCCGCGGATGCCGTTTACATCGAACCACTGACGCGTGTCGCAGCGGCGACCCGGCTAAATTAATACTCGCCCGCCGAAATTCCCAGCACATCGTTTCCGCGTAACGCCACGGCCATTGTAATCTCGCGGAACATACCCGACGAATGAAATGTGCAGAGCTCGCGTTCAATCAAGAAATCAACATCGCCCCTCCCGACGCTCGCGCCCGAACTGGCCGTTTCGAAACAAAAAACTGAAAAATCTCCGGAAAACCCTCTACACCCCCGCTCGACCATTTTTTTAATCGCCCCCTGCCCAAAGCCGCGGGACAATTTTCCCGGGAAAGACCGGTGGGAAAATGTCGAAATACGATACGCTGATTCGAATCGTTCGGTTGACAATCTCTTTCATATTACGGACTGCGCGGCTGAAACCGAATCGGAGGAAGAACGCGGATAGCGATCGGTAAATCTGATGAATGATATCGTGTTCTTTCGGAGATCTTTCGCAAGGTGAGGTATGTGAGACTCGTTGTGCACAATAAACTATATATAACTAGGGTAATTGCTGCCTATGTGAGTCAGATTTATACAATATTATATATATTTATTCATGTTTTTCCGCATTTGGTAACAATTTCTTCTGGTCTTTTCAAATGTTCAGTAAGTAAAATGTTAAACCATACTAAATTAATTACAGTTAAAATTCTTCGTAATTAGTTGATATATTCAAAACACTGACCAAATTCACTGGAAACCTATTATTATACATCTATTCCTGACGGTCAATAACCTGTTGTTCGCAACCCTATTATACAATGTACAATACAAGTAAAACACTGACCGAATTCGCCAAAAACCTAATATTATACATCTATCACTGACAGTCAATTACCCATTGTTCGCAACCCTATTATACAATAAATTATATATTACAACCTTGTATTGCTTCTTCAAAATCAGAAGAGCAGCATCGGTATTCTCGACATCTGTCAAAAATCTGAGTTCAGTGTCTTTTTGATTCATTCCGGCGCACGCCCGACAAAAATTTCGGGGAAGGATGACTCCTTGCAGGCCGATGCAGAATATCAGGCCCGTTATCCGCGTCGGACGCGCCGTCATGGCGATAATAAATGGGTCGACGACCCCGTAATTCAGGCAGTAGAAATCTCCTGTCACTGAACTAGGTTTACCGAGCGTAATTGCCGGTAGTCACCGTAGTGGCCTGCGGATCCTCGAACTCTCTCCGGCGGAACGTTAAAACAGTATATCGATCGACGTCACTTCGATGAGCCATTTCGGACGTAGTACGTACCGTCCGGACCTCACCTGGCGGATTAAACAAGGGTGGCTCGCGGGGGGTGGGCGGATGGCTCGGAAAAGGAGAGACTGAAAATCCATGCGCGCGTATATTTGCATATTCTATCTCCGGCTTCAGCGATCGCGATTCCATATTCCTTAATTGAAGATTTCAGAATTCATACTTGGAATTACGTAAACTGGCCTTGAGAGGACAGAGAACCTTGAGTTACTACGCTGGCACTTACTCTGCTACGCAGCTTCGATGAAATACCGAGTAAAAGGGAACTTATCGATAACGTATATTATTAAATGTTGTTTATTCGCAAAATAAATGTGTATGTATCTTTTGGGGACAATTTCAAATGCGTCCTCCCGGTTTTTGACCTCGATTTTTTAAAAAATGTTGGAGTGTTGCCACTTTTGGCGAGACACGTGTCCAATATTTTCGGGTGAAGAAGGTCTGTGCAAAAATTTGAACAAAATCGGTGACCCACAACCCCGGTCCTCCCCCTCGCGAGAGCGATCGTCGAAATTTCAAGCCGCATCAACATTTACGCGAGCGGTGTAAGTTAAAATGACGCATCGTTCTAATTGTTTATTTTGCCGCGGATGCCGACGCGAACAATTACGTCGTCGGGCGATTTTTCTCTCGCAATTAGATCACTGTCACAATTACAGCGCGGGCGACATTCGTCCAGCCGTGAAAAAGGAGAGTGGCAAGCGAATTTGCACGACTCGTTCAACCGGTCAGGAACAATATGGAGACAGTAAATTTGGCGGATAATAAAGGTTTATTCGTACGATAAAGGTCGACAATTTACGTTGTCCAGTTACCGTGCCGCACATTCGCGGTCGCATCACTCCGACGTTTCCACCAAAAAGAAAAAGGGTGCGGAGAGTGCGGCAAGAATTTAGAGTGGAGGTCTCAAAAAAAGGGTCGCGTATCTAAATTGCGAGCGAGAGGTTGGCCGAGGTATCGCACCGCGGAGACCCGAACATAATCGCTCGACGATCGCCTCCTAATCGCGAATAACCGCGCGAATATGCAAATATCATCGTCAAGCGTCGCTCTTACCCTTATCTTGAACTTTTGCAATTACGCGAACGAGGGTCTCGTAATCGACATAAGTCGCGAGGAAACTTTTCCACTCCGCGACCCTTCTCTACTCACCTTGCTCTCTCTCTCTCTCTCTCTCTCTCTCTCTCTCGCTCTCTCTTATTTTCGCTCCCTCTCTCTTAAACTCGGCCCCGCTCGCTCGCTCTTTCCACGTTTACGAAACACAAGGGAGCAATTGGAGTGGAAATTGTGGCACGACGTCTGACCCAAATACTTTTGCCGCGCCGGCGGTATGCAATTTGAACTGCGGAACGAAGGAATCGGGGAATGACGATTTTCGTGGGAAGACCGTATTCCGTCACCCGTGGGATTCTTTCGCCAGGGTACACCCTACCGCCATCCCTCCCTCGGACCGCACCCCTCCGAGACTCGCACACCTTTTCCCGCTTATTGGCCGAATTCTCACGAGTGGGATCTTTCGGGCTCGGGCATTAAAAAATAACGCGGGAAGAGTGTATGAGCAAATTGTCGCCGGTTATGTAAGGGGGTAGGTGGGTGGGGTCGAATGACTGGGGGTTGAGAAATTGTACTGCCTGAGTACTCTTGGGGCTGGCACGGAATGCGAGGGTCGTAATGTAGGAAGATGAGCGATGAAGAAGCGGAGAGTTGGGGAAGTTGAACGAACACGGAGAGAGAGAGAGAGAGAGAGAGAGAGAGATGAATGAAAGAACGAATGGAATAATTGAAGGGACGAGAGAACGCGCGCGGAGAAGAATGGTGGCGGGAACGTAGGTTGAAGTAGAAAAAGGTTTTTACCCTGAACGCGTGATCGGTCTAATGAGAGTAGTTATCCGACGAAAAACGACTGCTTAGCCAGATATCATCGATCGCAGTCTCATGGGACGCGGATGCGAGAAGCGGGTCGGAGGCTCGCAGGACTTCCGGTCTCGCCGCCAGGAAGAAGAAGTCCTTGGCACGCGAGTCGAATCCCGAGGCCGCCGCTCCATTGCCTTTCATAGGCAAATGGCGTTTCTTTCCGAAAATTGACCGAGCTCCGTGGCTCGCATATCGAATTCTCCCCTGTCGGCATTCTTCCCCCTCCCCCTGCCGCCCCTCAGTCACCACCAACTCGCTCTACAAACCTGTCTGGCGGCCATAAATTCCATGACGGGAAGCCAATCGCGTCAAATCTCAAGTCCCTATGAATTCTCGCCAGTCGAAAAGAGTCGAGCTTGCAGTCATCGATCCGATATTTTCTCGCTCCCTCGAGTGTGAAATTTTTGGTTACCTCATTTCTGTACTTCATTTAACAGTGAATCGTTCTACACACGGGTCACCACTAATTCCCCACCCCCACTGTGCTGGAAACGAAGTTTTCTCTAATTACCCTATACCTTTACGTCATTCCGCTTACATCGGACACGCGAAGCGGCAGGAATTCCTGGCGGCTATCAGAAAATTGATCCGCTCGAAATCGTCCGGGATTTGGGTCGATTCGGGGAAAAAAAAATCGCGGTCAACGGAGCGTGGCAGAGCGAAGCGAATAAGTGAAAGCGCGCGAAAATATCGGCCGAGCCGGCGGCGGGTTAACGATCGAAAAGCTCCCGCACCACGATTCGTTACATAAACATTAACCTCCTCCCTCCCTCCCCTCTCATCCCGCCTCGCTTTCCTATCCGCTGTCCATCCGCGACAGGATGAAACGGGTAACCTCTTGTCACGGACAATTCGCGGCAATGCATTCGGTGCCGGCCGTTAATGGCCGGGCTCCGACTGTCACGGCCGACCGAATCCCGCTAAGCGACTAGCTTTGACGACGTCAGCTCGAAATGTATCCTGCGAAGGGGTGGCGTGCCGCTCCGGATTAAGCGACGTTTCGTTGCCCGCTTCGACAAATTCGAGCGGATATTTTTTTACGAGCCAGCGCGAAGCCTTTCGCGGCGGAACGATTTTCGAATATGGCAAAGTAAGATAGGTCGATTGGTCTTTTTGTTGGAGCGATCTGATTGGATGCTGATTAGGAAAGTAAAATTGTGATGGTGATATTGGAACCGTTTATTTTGAGAGTGGTGTAACTATTATAAGTAAAGTAAGGCCATATTTAAAAAAAATGAGATATATAATTTAAATAAAAAATTAAGTATCACATAAATAAACAGTTTACACCACATTAATCATACATTTACAGTGCTTTCGAAATAAACGGTTCATTTTATTTTTTCTGCAGAAATTGTTACTAGGACACAAGTGGTGGCAATAATTTTTGGTCAATACTCAGACAGTGCAATGAATTCATGATGCAGCTTTTTGTTATTTATTAACTTTTCCTTAGTAACAGAACTGTGGATAGGGTAAAAGTGACGTGCGATAATCATATGTAATTGCTTTGCCGCAAATATAATTATTGGCCGCCGCACGAGCTCATGAAAGAGTAACGTAAGACTCAGAGAGGAATAGATTATTCATCGCGCAGTTGGGCGCATTTCGCCGCATCGTCCGCCAAGTATCGTCCGAGTATCGTTGGACTCTCCCCGCGGCATTCGGGGGAGGGCAGGACGCGCGCAGCGGTAATTTCGCGTCCCTCGATTTATTGCGCGTAACGGAATCGATACGCGTGCATGCGCAAAAAAAATACTCCCGGCGCGAGAACATTAGCAACTGCCATGCGTTAGGCGGGTAAAATCGATGCGTTACGCCGCGCGGCATTAAATCGCGACTAAACTCCGCGGGGCCGATTCACGAGCTGAATGGCCGACGTCCAAAATTTTCCCACCCTCCTCCTCCCCCCCCCCCTCCCCCGACAGCGCCCGGAACTGTATGGGACTGTTCCAGAAACCGAAATGCGCAACCCAGTTTCGACGATCTTCCCTTTCGACCTCCTTTTCTCGTTTTCGGGCATCACAATTTTTCTACTCCCGCAAAAACGCACAGTCCGTACGTTGAACCCTCTCGCGGTGGTCCGGCCTCGTCATCGATGACGCACGATGCGTTTAATAATAATTAGAGACTGCGAACTGGGACGCGACGGCAGCGGTTGCCGAGTTGGCTAAGTCGTTAAATTTCCAGTTCCCGGGGACCGGGGAGGGGGGGGGGGGGGTAGGAAAGATACATCATAGCCGAGCGTGTTTGACTTAGTGTCTGGGGGGTTTGGGAAGACGCCTCCTCGCCTGGCGAAGACGTATCCAGGAACAATTTCGGAATGGAATACGGGCGATCCGGTTCGATGAGGAGTTGCAATGCGTATTACTGCAGTACTAAATCGTGAATAACTCATGACCGATTCGCGTAAATGGCAGCCGCCCAAAATTTCTCGTGTTCCCCCCCTTCCCCCGAGCACCCCTTCTTCATCCCCCTCTATGCTCCAAGCGCGTATGGGATTGCTCCAGGAATCGTAGGAGAGCGCACTTTCCGCTTCCTTGTCCGCTTCTAAATACATGCGATCCGCCGGGATATACGCTTCGGCCATTATCGGTTTGATTTACGATGTTTGCGACATCGATTTTACCATCGAAGACGCGCGTGTGCTTTCCTCCGCGCGAATTTCCATTTAAGATGTTTGTCGTCGGAGGACGCTTGTCAATCGGTCCATTCGTACGATGCAATTTCGTTCGTGTGTTTCGAAACGAACCGTGCAAGGGTAAGGTACACGAAAATATGGTACACACAGTAACGTGGTCCACACTCTCGTACTCTCAGCTCCTCCATCATTGTAATATTCAACTCCGAACGTTTAACTCCAATTCCGATTAATCTGAATGTCCATTGTGACCCAGCGTTAGTCAGAAGCCCTTATAAATTTAGTCCGGCGGCAGCGTACATTCAACATCGGAGTCAAACAAGAAACAGCACTCGGCCAGGCCACATTTCGAGCCATCGGAATCGCGACTCACCCCTCATTCATCCCCGTTCATGCCGACCTCCCGCTTATCACCGCTCATCACCGGGCCGAGGACCCGAAACGGGCGGAGGCCGGAAGTGAGCTTCAGACGCTCGGAGACAGTTCGAGGGATCCTGACCGCGAAGGACTCGACTGCCTGACCCTTCGATCCCGGGATCGACGCTGGAGTCGACATCCTGCTCGAACGTCATCGGGCTTGCACGCAAATTGACCATACCGACGTTACGGCATTCCCCAAATGACTATAACGCGCCACGGCATTGCTCGAGTCGCTCGTATACGTGGCAGCTTTCGCCTTGATCCTGCCAAGCGCCGAGTGTAACCCTGTAATTACTCTATACACGCCAGTTACGCGGTTTCCTTTGAACGGCCGCGCGCCCCAGACATTTCGCTGCCACTTCGGCAACGCCAGATATTCAACGGGGACTCTAGATCTTGTACGATGCTTGAGTAGCATTTTTGAACGGTGACTTTGTTCAGAACTGGCAGAATGCTGTAATCTTGTAAAAAGTCCGAATCTAACCCAGATTTTCAACGGGGATGCTAGACGTTGTACGATGCTTGAGTAGGATTTTTGAACACTGACTTCGTTCAGAACTGGCAGAATGCTGTAATCTTGTAAAAAGTCCTAACCTAACCCAGATATTCAACGGGGACTCTAGACGTTGTACAATGCTTGAGTAGCGTTTTTGAACGGTGACTTCGTTGAGAACTGGCAGGATGCTGTAATCTTGTAAAAAGTCCGAATCTAACCCAGATATTCAACGGGGATGCTAGACGTTGTACGATGCTTGAGTAGCATTTTTGAACGCTGACTTCGTCTAGTACTGGCAATATGCTATAATTTTGTAAGAAGTCCTAAGTTAACCCAGGTATTCAACGGGGATGCTAGACGTTGTACGATGCTTGAGTAGGATTTTTGAACACTGACTTCGTTCAGAACTGGCAGGATGCTGTAGCTTTGTAAAAAGTGAGTTCTTACGGTGCATCGATGACGTGCAAAGATGATCTTTGCAATGCCAGTTATGCGTCCTTGTCTCTACTGACATCTCTCGCAGCTCAATTCTTTCACGATAGTAGAATACATTATGTATTCCTTGTCTCCATCCGATACCGTGCATATTCTAATTCTCGACAAACCCGTCTTCTCTGATAAAATATGGAGAATCCTGACAATAATCGTGTCGGGAACGTCGCTTTACATTGTCCGCGATGAGAAAACTGACACGAAACAAATTTTCCATAGGACGAACTCTTACGGCGCGCATCATGCGAGTGTCTACCGTAATCTGTAATGCCTGTAAGGCGAAACGGGTAATTGCCTCGACAACCGAGCGTCTGCCAGACATTCCATCTCGGAAGCGAACGTTTGTTAAGCCCGACGTTCGAGCTCCGACCCGACGGATTTTTCCATAAACTCGAGGCCGTATCTCCGGGTATATTCGTCCTCGAAGCGACGCGGAAAAGGCAAACTACTTCCCGGGCGCACGCTATCGCTTTGACTCCTCGCGGTCTAAGGTCCCACGTTCCGCCATATTCCCCCCGTATTCCTCCGTCGTATTCCAGCCGTATACCGAGCCGTATTCCAGCGCTATTCCGCGTTCGGTAGTTTCGGAAGACCGCGGAGTATGTGGTAAAGAGACGTCCTCGGAGACGGCTTCGTCATGCAGTCCTGTATGCCTCTCTATGTACGGACTCTGTCTGTCTGTCTGTCTGTCTCTCTCTCTCTCTCTCTCTCTGTCGCTCTCTCTCTCTCTCTCTCTCTCTCGCTCTCTCGCTCCCGCTCTCTCTTGCTACCTCTCTGTCTTGTTCTCCCTCCCCCCTCTCTCTATCTATCTATCTCTCTCCCTCTCTCTCTCTCTCTCCCTCTTCCCATCGCGCCTCGCGTACGGACGCGTATAACGGATACCTATAGCTTCGAGGATGTGTCGCCCAGGCTCCGGCGAGGTCAAATTTGCGATTCATGCTCCCGCGGGAGGACCTCGCCGCCCCTGGGAGGCCGTGCTCGCAAATTCCTCGCGAAGTCGCCTCCCAGGCTTTGCCCGACTGATGCCCATTGATTTGGAAATTACGCGCGGAGTCATTGTTATTTTAAAAGCGACACAGCTCGGTCCGCGCCGCGAGCTCTGCAAAAGCTGGCCAGGCTCAATCGTCGGGAATAATCGCTGTTGTTACTGAGAATTACACGGCTGGCTCTCGGTAACGAAACGGCAAAAAGCGGATCGAGAGCGAGTGGAAGGAAGATGGCTCGAAAATTGATACGCGACTTTCGTGGGTGGAATCCGAAAAGTATCGATTTGAGAGTTCGAATGCGATCCGAATTGTTTCTCTTCTGAATTTTGACTTCATTTTCTGGAGGGGGTTATATGAATTGTGTTAGGCGATTGTTCGCGTTGATTTTGTTCAGCTTGACGCTGGGCGAGGATGATAATGGTTGGAAATCGATGGAATTTCGAGGCTGTCGGTGCCGTCAAATGATAAATCGTAAGCTATCCAGGATTCGCGAAAAAATTGCTTCGACGTGTGTCAAGCGTCGCTTGATAAATGCTTGGGAATCCTATGACGATGCAGACAAGTTGCGACGTTAAGGATGAAAAATCGTGGTCAACCGACGAACCGTCCGAACACGGAACAAACCCTTTACTACCGTAGTTTCTGCATACTCGAAAATAATTAAAGTAAATAGATGTCAGAAGCTTCAGCTACAATTTCATCAAAATTCAATACGTGGGATACGCCGCCGGCTAAACTTTTATCTGAAACAGGTCCACGTAAGCCGCTTCGAGAACCTTTGTTCTACCCAGTGTAAAAAAAGTAACTATTTCAACTATTCCCATCGTTCTTTAATTCCGTCGATCGATGGCAGTTGTAAGCTGCAGCAAACTCGAGTCGCGAGATTGAGGCCGTGTTAAACTCAATTCCGAACACGCGCGCCCCGTTTTTCTCAGCTCTACGGCGACCCCCTCCCCCACCTCCGCTGCTCAGTCCCGAGATTAGTCGGAATCGCTGTTATGGAAGTACGTACGCGTGTCGCCGGGAGATACCGAGATTCTCTGGTAGGTGCATCCAAGATCGTGGGCGGTGATTGAAATGGCCGCAGTGGTTCTCGCGGCCGATGTTCCTTTCGCCAGAACACATTCCGGGCGTTCTCCTTTCCCTCCCCACCATTCCACCCCTTTCCGCCCCTTGCCCACCCCTTACCCACCGCGTCTCACCCCGTCGTCGTCCGCCGTCGCTTTCGCCAAGAAAATCTACGAACTTCCCAAGCCGAGCTTCCTCCCGACCGCCTCCGATTGGCTCAACGAATTATTTCTAGACGGAAGCGGAGGTAAGCCGGGGGGGAATATTACAATTTCCGCCCTTCGAACGTATAATTTCGTTTCCGTACCTCCGGCCCGAAAGAGTGGCGCGAGCTCGCTAGCTTCCCCCCCCCCCCCCTCCCCCAGCTCGCGCGGGCGACGCATATAAATATATTAACGACCGTCGCTTCACACTTTATTACCCCATATTTCAACGTTTATAACGCGGGGGGAAGAATGGAAAATGAATATTGCAATTTCTGACCCTCTTCCGAACGTACGATTTCGTTCGCGCGCCTGTCCTCCTACCGAAAGTGTCCCGGGCGGAGTGTCGATTGCCGAGTATAAATGTTGCTCTTAATTCAAGCTTCTTCCGGCAAGCGGCCGTGAATACATCATCGACGGAACTCTCATCCTTTACGGCCCCATAGCTCATAACCTCCGTTTTACGTGGGGCGCGGGAGAGAAAGAATGATAAATCTAAGCAGATCGCGCGTAAACGATATCCCAGCGATACTCGCATTAGGCGTAAACGATATATCGACCATTAACGTCCGCCTATCGGGACGATAGCGTACCCTAACATCGCTTCGTATTTTTTTTTTTTGTCCTCCTGGACTGGACTCCCACCCTCTTCTACCCCCTTCCGCCGTATCGTCATATATCCACGACTTAGGCGGGCGTAAAAGTCGGGGTCCGCGACCGTCCTTTGCCGCGCCGACGCTCGTCCTGCGGATTTGGAAAAAGAGACGGGCCAAGATAAACGAGTTTCGGGCTCCTGCCTTCCGACGGCAGGACGATCCTTCGGACGGTCGACTTTTTTCTCCCACTTTCACTGTCGCCCGACGTCGAGGATCAGGACGCGGACGAGAATGGAGAGGTTGGTCAGGACGAGGACGGGGGAGGTGGAGGGTGGAGAGGGAGGGGGTGGAGTGGACGTGCAGCAACGTCGAAGCAACCGGCTCGTTAAACTTCCAACTCTTTGTCACTCCGCCCTGCCGGTTATTTCCGGAAGACTCGTCCTGCCGGAACGTGAGAGTCGACGGGGCCTTGATCTACTTCCAGTCGCACTTCGTCCGAACGAAGGAAATCGTCGCTGACCACGAAACTCGCCCTTCTTTCCAACCGCCGAATTCAGTTAATCGACGGAGTCCACGGAGTCTACGGAGTCGGCTTCTCGATCTCCGCTCTTTCGGAGGATCGTGGAGACTGATCGTTTTACTTGTAAGAGTGGGAATGTAGGCGACGTCTGTGGAAGGTTGATAGAGAAGGAGAAACGTGGAAGCTGGGAATTAATTCTTTAGTTTAATGCAGGCGGTTTATTGTAGTTTTATTCCGTTTGCTTTCACAGCGATAACGAATTAATTTCCTGGAAAGCAGTAATTTCCTAGGTCTGCAGGTGATTATGGCGGAGATTTGATTGCGAGCTCAAAGTTTGTGAAATCTCATATAATTGCTAACCTTGATACCAATTACCGTGACTTTCCTTTTTTTTTGATACGGCACGCTTTCGTCCCGCGAGAAGTTGCAGTTCTTTATACGTACAGCTGAAGATGAAAGCAGCCTAAATTGATATTAAACAAAACTGAATTTCTCCCATTCGCCCGATCGGGGTAAGCTATTCAGACGACATTAAGCTCGCACTATTTTCAACATTTTTTCCTTAGATCACTTTCATACTACCCAACACGTACTCTGCATTAACATACCGTTGAGAGAGTCCGGCAGGAAGGGTAGAAAAATTCAGCCTCTCCACTGAATATTCGCGATTGGCTCCTTTGGAAAGCTGCCCTTTTTCACCGCCCTCAGCCCTAAAACGTCACACGTCCACCTACTCCCTACCGATGCCAACCGAACGACGTCTCATTAGTTAACGCGTCCGGCGGTGAGCCCCGACGGAATCGGGACTAATGAAAAGTTCTAACGAGATGCTAAATTATGCTGCCCGGCCGGAAGGTGTGGCGGCCAACAAACGGGACGCGCGGATTAACCCCGACCTTTGAGAGCCACCCCCTCCGCGGGCGGAGGGGGGAGGGTGGTCCGAGGCCGACGGGCCTCTGAATGGGGACGAGGGAAAACGATAAGATCCAATTATCGAGAAACAGTTTATCTCGCGACGACGACGGACGAAAGGATAAGTCGGAAGAGTCGACGGCCACTTTTCTCCTGGCCACTTTCTTTTCTTTTTTTGCACTCCCCTTGCACGCCCTATCCGCGACTGTCCTTCGCTTGCCGTCCTTGTCCATCTCCGTCCTCTTCCGTCGACGATCAGAAACGATCCTGGACGTCAGGCGCGATGACCGAAGGAAGAAGTCGAAGGAAGATAAAGCGTCGATTGTTAACTCGGTGATATATAACGGGTGGCCGTCCATATACTCGCTTTCCGCTTTTATCGGTTCGAGCGCGCTGGTGCCACCAAACGGCCGATCAGAGGACTCTGAAGCGAAGTATCGCCAACTGGCCAAATGACCAACTGACGCCAGGCAACAACTTTGGCCCCAGGGCAGCTTTGCGCGCGTCTTCTCGGTAAGGTCGGCCGACCTGGCTGGCTTCCGTTATCAGTTCGATCCTGCGGCGGGAGATTCGATGATTCAATCTGTGTCCTTCGAGTCCTGCAGGTCTATGCGGTTCGGGATTGATCGAGTGACAACCGATGATCAGGCAGGACCGGGTACGTGGATCGTTTCCGGGGTTCCGGGTTGATGGATGATGCGATGGGTTGATTAATTTCGGACTTTACTACTTGCCCGGGCATGGAAGTCAATGGGAGTCAATGGAAGAAGGTGGAAGGTGGAAGGTGATTCTCGAGGGACGGAAGATGCTTGCTTCGATTTCTCCGAGTCGATGGACGTTATTGCCATTTAGGATTGTTTCGTTAATTGAACTCATTGGCTAAATTGTTCGATTGCAGAACGTGAGAAGTAACGAAGTGATGTACAACTGATTTCAGAAAGCTGTTTTATTAGAAAATCGAAAATATACCTTTGATAGAACGTTCTTATCGCGACGTTAGGCATTACATCGCACAGTAATAAGACATTTTATTTACGATAAATTGAGTGCCGATCAACCAGTTGGACAACTAAAATCTGCAAAACTTAGATCTATTTAATCGATCAGACCATTAAGCTTTCCAATTGCCGTTCGACAGAAAACTGTTCACTGTCCGTTACAATCTCGATCGCGGACGTCTAGCGGGGTGAAAAATGTGGCAGATCGTTTAAATTAATGGACGACACCGCGGTCGGCGAAAGTTATTGCGAAAGTTGGCTGTTCATTAGGCCGAATTCGCCTTTATGGCCGAGATTCCCCCGCACCGTCAACGTTCTCGCCTCGAAACGCGTTGTACAGCATTGTGCTGCCGGAATAAAAGGCGGCCATTAAAACACACCCCTCCTCCTCCTGAATGGGGAGACACTTTACATCCCCGTACCGTAGATCTTACCCCCTCCCAACCCCCCCGCGCGCCCCGGGCTTGGCCTGGCCGTGGGAAGAATATTCCGCCACATGAATATTCAGCGTGTGTTTTTGTCCATTAATTTCGGATCGGAAATCTGGGTCCGCCACTGCTCTTTCAAGGGGGTGAGAGGTGAAGCGGGATGGTTGAGAGGGGGTAAAAAAGCGGTTAACGTTTTAATAATTGCCTTCGGTTATGCGGAGAGAGCGGCGCTCTTTGACACTCGAACTTTTGCATTTTCATGCGGACTCCTGTTATGGACGCTCTTGATTTCCGGTGATTTCATACTTGACCGCTCGGAAAGCTTTGAAAGTATCGCGATGCCGAATGGAATAACGTGTAAAAGCGTATCCTTTACCGTCCCTTCCCCTTTCACGGCTCCGGCCGTATATTTTTGTCGAATAAATGCGCCACGATCGTCTTCTACGATTTGCCAATTTCCAAATGAAAAATGCGGTTTTCTGTCCGGGTGCATGGAAAAGGGGTACGGGGTAGATATTTCGTTTGCCGAACAGCTGGCAGAGAGAAAGCCGGCTGACGTACGGCCTCTGCCGATGTAAAGGTACACTTTATTAATGCCACGATTGAATTACCCCCCGACGTTCGACTCTGTTTGATAAAAATTCCTGAAGCCAGGCAGCGAGCCAAATTACATCGCGAGTGGACGGTACTGGGACCGTATAATGTTAATGGGCAATGTAGTCAGGTAGACCGACCGGATGAGTAACTGTCAGCGTCGCTCATTAGATCGGTCCCAGTCTAACGTGTCGATTCTCTGATTAACATATTGGCTGTCAAGTGGGCCACGTGTGACTGATACTGTGGTTAGTTGAGA
Source organism: Anoplius nigerrimus (assembly GCA_914767735.1). Classification (NCBI taxonomy): domain Eukaryota; kingdom Metazoa; phylum Arthropoda; class Insecta; order Hymenoptera; family Pompilidae; genus Anoplius; species Anoplius nigerrimus. The sequence continues at coordinate 12,594,017 of OU612090.1, forward strand.
ATTTGAGGCAGCTTTGGAGGAACGTACGGACATTCCATAATGTAATTAGAGTGCAATTATCAGAGATGAGCGCGACTAATTAAAGCCATCTTCGACAATCGTGATGCATTTGTATTTTTTTTATCAATTTTTTATATGTTCTAATCGCATTTTTGATTGAGTTTTCATCAATTCTACCGCTCTGTACTTCCAACAAACGAGTTTTGCATAAAATTATGATGTAATCATCACAAAGTAAGCATATGGTGGTACTAGTACTTTGCAGATAGAATCTAACACCGGATCTAAGAAAATTATTGAACAATATCAATGCACACGTTTCATATTTATTATACGCGTAAGTTGAGAGGGTACAATATTTTACAAAGTAAAAGATTCACACACAATAAATTCAGAACGATCCAAGCTCCAGCACCAGTTTAGCCACCGCTTTGAATAAAAACGTAACTTGCAAACGTTCAAGACAAGAACAAGAAACACAACTCAGCGCCAAACTCAAGCAACAAAGTAAAGACTCACCGGTATTCATTCCCAAATATTCAAGTAGTACATCTTCATATATCTTTATTTAATTCAGCTCATCTACATGTTCCCCTAACTCTCCCACTGCATAAAAATTCGAATGTTTACAAAGTGTTCCTTCAGCCTGCATCCGACACATTAACGCTCCGCGCGATGCATAAAGTAATTTCTGCTGCTCACCGTTAACAAGCCGTATGTGCGAAAAGGTGTAAAGATAATTTCCTCTCCCGCCTTTTCCTTCCCCCCGTATTCTAGTCGCTTTTTATCTCTCCTCGTTTGCCGCGCAGGGACTCACCCCCATCCTCTCCTACCCCTCCAGCCTTTCTTCCATTCTCCTTCCCGGCGAACTCGCCGTTTATTTGCGACGCGTAAGCAACGGCGGAATCTTCCGGGCGAAGTTCCGCGAAAATCGCTCGAATAAATTTTGCGGGGGCTTCTTTGAGGCGAGGCTGCATGGAAAACACGATCGTAATCAAGAGCGGGGTTGCGCGACGTACGAAATTCAACGGCGCCCGAGTACGTGACGGGCTTAACAATTGTCAGCCGAAACAATTTCGGGACCGAATCTAAAGTCCTTTCGCTACTCGGCAAACGGATTCTCGCGAAAAATCGCACGAAATTCATTTACCATTACGCTCATCGATGGATACGCGCGCGCGAATCCGGATATCCCGTAAACTGTGTAGCTGAAGTAGGAGAAATTTGATCACCTTTATTCGCGACAGAAATGTCCCAGCATTGTACTAATACCGTTATTATAGAGTAATACGATTGCAGGAATGGTCTACGTGAAAATAATATCTGCTTGGCAAGAAAGTAATTTCGATTTTATAGGCTGAAATAAATCATATTATTGTGTAATGATTAAATTATTTTAACAATGAGGTTTTTCATTTTGGGCCGTAATTTAAATGTGACAAATATTAAATGCTGATAGAAACATATTTTAACAGGGATGGAAGTTCTTAAAGAAAAATACTATGCTATGTTAGGAAACCGAAAATACTTCCTTGCCAACGCAATAGAATTATCGTTATTAGCCTCGATCTCGTTCCACTGAGCAACGTAGGTAAAAATGAAAAAGTGTGTCGTCTTTTCCCACTTTCATAATTACAGTATAATCTGAACTCTGATTCTACGCACTTGAATCGTAACCCTATCAGGTTCACCGACGCGCAAAGAAAGTTTCCGTATCTTCGCATAATCGCCCGGCAACGATGTCTTTTTCGCAGATAGCAGTTAACTACGCGACATTAATCGCAATTATAGCGGGCAGCGGAATAGTTCGGTATCGAATTGCCAAACGGGGCGAAATCCAATGCCAATTTGTCCTAATAACGTCGCAATGGCGAAACATCGGAATTAGCGGAATTACGGATGCGCGCCCCACCCGTTTTGCCGTGAAACTATGAAGTTTCACGGAAATATAAGGCCCCGGGGGTGCTAACACTTCGTTAGCCATGCGGGGCCCCGAAACAACGAGATTCGTACCAACAATTACGGCCGCCCCTTGTTTTTCCGAATTCCGCCGGCTCGCGTTAAATCGTAATTATGTTAACCTGTCAAATAAAACCGGATTTCGCTCGCGGAAATTTCTCGTCCGATACGCGCGCGCGCGCGCTGCCGCTAATTATTAACGCTAATTATCGTCGGCTAAATGTTTTGCGCTTTTATGTAAGAACAAAGGAGCCGTCGCAGACTGTACGAAGTCTCATGGAATTGTTAGTCACCCATCCGGTTTCTAATGGGGCTGTACTCAATTTGTAATCTGAACAGGGACTGACTTGAAGATTTTATTAGGCTCGTTAAAATTATGCAGAGTCTGTATGTACAAAGTGTACACCCATCTGCACTGTCAATTCATTCCCAGCCGCTCACTTTCTTTTTCTACGTCTTACTCCTTCATTGGACCGCTTATTTTGAAAGTGGTGAAAGTCCATATTTTAAAAAAAATTCGATATCATATAATTTATGATTAACGTGGTGTAAACGGTTTAATTACGAGATATTTAATTTCTAGATATTTAACAGACAAACCACGTGAGAAAAATATTTTTATACTCCTGCATTGCCTTCTGCGACAATCTTTCGAGTAGCTATCGTTAGTATCCCCAACCCTACTCTGCGCACCCTCGATTTCGTCCGATCTTAAAAAATGCAGAAACTCAAAACTGCAACGATATTCCCAGATGTCCATTATTCGAAGTTTCCAGTCGACGCCGGCGCCATCGACGTTCGACGGAGTTTAATATTCCGCGATCGTACGTATCAACGATGCGCACCGTTAATAATTCATGCGCGTTCCACTTTTATTCGACGCGAGACGCGGCTAAAAGATTAAGGCTAGATGAAACGTGGCAGACGCTATGACCGTTCCGAGGAAGCCCACGCTCTACCTGTCACTCTAAATATTACATTAACCCGCACCCCACCCCACCCCCACCCTCCCACGTCTTCTCTCACCAGCACTCTTTTCGCAAACGCATCATCGAAAATCGTATATGTCCACGCCCTTCCGTCGATCGAAATCAGCGGACGCGGTTCGGAGAGAGACGCTTTCAGCGGGAACCGGAAACAAACAGGTCCGCGATTAAACGAAAAGCGGACGGAAGCCAACGAAGCTGGCTAGTAGGTCGCTTTCGTTCGCCAGCCAGCCGAGCTCCGGCTCATTCGAATTCGCAATCAGCGCAAAATTGGCACCCCCCCTCCCCCCGCCTCCACCCGCCTCCACCCGCCTCCACCTCCTTTCCCGGCGATCGTTCCCGGCTCGTTTAATTTCATTCGATCCGCGACTTAGCCGCCCGTCTAAGCAGTTAAACGAACGTCGCTCCGAATAAAGCAATAAAACGTGAGCCAACTGGCTCAGGCTCAAAGCGCTGGCTGGCTTTTTGAGCGAAACGCACGATGCGAAGCCTTTATACGCGTCGAATATATGCGAATACGTACGTGGGAACATATACCGTTGCCCTGGCTGGCGCGAGGAAACTTCGAACGGCAATTAAGCGCGCTTCGTTCGTCGGGGTGGTGGAGGGGGAGGGGGAGGGGCGGGGGGGGGGGGGGGTGAGTTTGTTGCGACGGGTAGGTGCGTGCGCGCGCGTTTTCGGAAAGTTTCGAAACAACCGCGCCAAATGGCAGATTTGTCGGGGTAGCGTGTCGCGAGCTTTAGGGCTCTGGGCCACTTAACAGTATAATGCGTCAATGGTAACTGCCTTCGGATTCGCGTGTCTCGATTACGGCCCATTGTCACCGTATTACGTTCTTGCGATTTCAACGGTTTTTGATATGTTTTTTAAGGAGTTAATACGCGGACTGCGGCCACTCGTAATTGGTATTGTGTTTTAATTCTTTATTTATAGACTTTCATTCTATTTTGGACCTGGTTTAGTGTGTAGACATCGGCGGTAGCTATTTATGTGTAATCTTTATTTGCTCCTTTACGGGTTACAAAATTCTCTTACCCTATTCCTCAGAAATACCTTAACCTACCTTAATCTATTACACCCTTGCAACTATCTTACAATTCAGATACTTCAATCGTACGAGGTTACGAGGTCGCGGAATATTAAGAATCCGTATAATTTCAATGTTTTTCTTCGGATCGTACTTTTATTTTCGCAACGAAATATCGTCGTTGTCGATATTTCATCGACGTCAGATTCTGATGTACTCGTTACGTTGGAGGTAGGTTGATACGATATTGATATGTCGATGTCGATACGTTGAATGTGTGGCAAATGGCATCGATAGCCGAATAATCGAACGTTGTCCTGTTAAGTGAGCGACAGACTTTAAGCGACGTGGCAATCGAAGCTCGCTAAATCCACTTTCCATCCGATTCGGATAGACTTCTTCGCTGTCGTTATCTAAGTAGTTCGAAACGAACGCGTCGGCATAGATACGGTGAACTTTCGAACTTGCTAATGAACGAGTTTCGAAACTTCTTTTCATCAGCCTTCACATATCTGCCTTTTGCAGATAGGTGATAACTAAATCCTCTCGTGAGTAGATAATTACGCTTCATTCTTCCTTATATTCATGCTCATGCAGAACAGCTGCTGACACATGCTTCATTTCGATCTCTACCTACAAAATGTTAGACCAATTTAACCCATTAGCTGCCACGACCCCCATTTGGGAATTTTGCAAATGTAATTATACTGTCACACCTTTTGTGGACACATATAACTTATCCGGCCAACAATTTCAAACAAATAATTTGTCAGTTAATGGGTTAAGGTTACGCTCCTGAGTATATAATATAATTTACTGTTTCATCATTTGAATTGTCACTAACGCAGGACAGCTATTGACCGTTTCTCTTTCTCTGTTTCAGGACGAGAAGAATCAGCTGCTGATCACGAATCTTTGGCTGAAGCTGGTAAGTGTCCTTCGCCCGATCGTAAAGATGGCCCCGAGGCACGCTCGTCCCGTTCGCCTGACGTGCACGCAGACGTTGATTTATTCGAAAACGACGTGGGCCCGCTGTAATTGACCCAATTACAGCGTCGTCCAACGTCGGCCGTTCGTTAACTTTAACGGATGACCGATGTCCCTGGCAGAAATTAGTCGCCGACGAATTCGAGCGGACGTCGGCAAAATTTTACCCTCACACCGTATTTCCTCCCGGCTACAATTAATGGGCCGAACGTTTCGCATAATCGGTCAACAAAGTGCCTAACGGCGCTGCGCAGATTCGAATAACATTCGTTAACGCTCAAATCCCGTAACGGCCATGGGCACTTTTAGGCACGCATCGGTTCGCATTAATTTTACCCACGCGAAAGTTTAATCGACCGTTATAACTCCGGAAATAAACGGTCGCATAATCCATGTCTAAAAATGAGATCGGAATTTCGAGCAGGGCCGAAGTACGAATTCCAACTGGAGGGTGACTGATCGGAGTCTCCAGAATTCATCTTGAAGCTTAATTGGCATACTCCTGTGTTCCCGCCACTTGTTCCGGCCGACGAGTCGTTCGACCCGACGAGCCAGGCTCCCAGGTGCAAGTTCAATCGTCAGACATGAGATTTTTATCGGGGGTGAACTATTAATAGAGACATCGCAACAGGTACGACGCCCGTCGTCGCTCCGAAGGGGTGAGAGGGGCTTTCTGCCCTTATTAGGGCGTCACTCTTCCTTTCAGAACTGGCGAACTGGCTTCAGAAAAATATCCACTCATTTTTGAGAGTTCCCACCCCATCCAACTCACCCCCACTCGAGACGGTCGAAAGCTGCCTATCAACTCCTGAAGTCACTGAAGAAATGTTTAAAAAAAAAATAGCGTTCGGTGCCAGAATGCTCGCCCTTCAGCGGGGCACCTTTCATCTTGGCCGCATTTTTTTGTCGACCCCATTATCTTCCGCCCTTTTCGACGCTACTGACGTTTCTATCTTGTTGGCAATTTTCGGCCTGCTTTTTTTCGCCGCTCGGCCTCTCGACGCCGATTCTCTGTCTATTGTAGGACTGTGCCGTCCTATCCGTTTTGTTCTCGCTCCCGTGGCAGCCCTCCGCTGCCACCCCCACTCCCCTCTGTCGAGCTACCCTCTCTGTCCCCCAGCGACGATCAGCCTACGACTACACGCGCCATCGACGGCGTACGAGCAAGAACTGCAATGACCCAAATTCGGGGTTAACGATTCCGCGGGTGACGTTTCGCCCGATTGACGAATCGATCCGGGACACCCTTCGGTCGAAACAACTTTTTCACCCTTCCACCCCTCGCCGACCCGCCAGCCGCTTTCCGGCGGGCTGAACGGCCGAAAAAAGCGCAGATAACGCTGGCCTAGCTACGAGTAGAGCAGTGCTTACGAAAGGGGTGGACAGTTTCGCTGCCGACGGTTCCCTAATTGTTTGGCCAGGAAATGAATCCTTGGTCAAAATTTGATTCCTTGGATATGCCTGTTGACGCTGTCCGGATTGAGAATGTGGCTACGGATTCGTTTAGGGGTTTGATCGGAAATCTTGTCTTTTAACGTTCACTTTTTCACCCTCCTACCCCCAGCCGACCCACCCTCCGATTTCCGGCGGGTTGAACGGCCGAAAAAAGCGTAGATAACGCTTGCCTACCTACGAATCGAATGCTGCAGTGCTTACGAAAGGGGTGGACAGTTTCGCTGCCGACGGTTTTCTAATTGTTTGGCCAGAATATTGAGTCAATTGATAAATATGGTTAAATGGGGTCTAATGTGCACCCCTAACGCATAGTCCCTCAAAAGATACAGTAAATATCATAAATATCCATAAAATGATGTGGCAACCACGTCCCAGTTATAAAATAATAGCACGAATATCGTATAATAAGAATATTTTGGCTCAAACCTGGCCTCTATTCAGCTAAAACTTGTCATCATTCTCTAAATCACTTAAAGCTTTGATTAAACCGCACAAGCTTATCTATAATGATGAAGTAATTATCACAAAGTAATAATACGATGAAACTGGTACAGTGAAAAGAATACACTGCTTCAAAAGTCCCAAACAAATCGCCAATCATCATCTAAATCGCTGAAAGGAATGCAAACAACGCAATATCGATCCCGCGAAAATCCTAATTAACATATCACAGTCGATGCATCACGATAAATTCGTTGCAAATTACAAGTAATCACCATCGCTGCCATAATTTAACCCCGCGATTCTTCATCGACGTCATTGTTGCAAATGGACGTGCCGCGCGCGATCCGTCTGTTTCCCGGCTAAAAGATGCATATCGATTAATATTGTAGCGCGTCGAATTGAACCAGGAGTATGCCGTCGGTTCATTTTACAAAGAATTCGGTCGGTCGGGGGGGGGGGGGGGGGGTGGAGTCGACGATTGGCGGGGTTAATATTTGCGCGATCGACCCCATCGGGGCACAATTCGCGACGCAGGCTTTCGCCGTCATTAATATTACGCCGCCATTCATGAGGAGTGACCCAAGCGTGGAAATAATTCAGACTCGCACGACGCAAGCAAAATTGTTCTCTTTGCCTCTCGTTGGGCCGCAATTACTTTGCGAACGTAACGAATGCCTGGAACAGGAAGGCAGATTGAAAAGGAGTGTGCGGAAATTTTGGGCGGCCGACATGCTTTTTTCGCGAAAACCTTTTTCGACGAGCGGAGGGTAAAAATTGCGCGGAGTTAAGAAATTTGGCAGAGTAATTAACCTCCTGTCGCAGCGGAAATTCGGTTAAAAAAAATTGTTGACCGTCCAGGAGGGCAAGGTAATCTTCCATGAATTCCGAGGTAGTTGCGGAGTCGAGCTGAATGCAGGGTAATGTCGTTCGCGTCAATGTTACCTCTATACGTTTCATTCTTCCTCGCAATCTCAGGCGCAGTTAAACTTAACGCATTTCCATGAAATCGTCTTCCCTTGTACTTCCGCCAAACCTAACGCAACTACCACCTCATCCGTACACAACACGATCGGAATACAACATAATCACTCAGTTATAATTCAATTCTTGCTCTCAGTTCCAAACACTCTACACTACATTTCAGAATCATTTCAACTCGCTGCTGTCAATCTTCTTTATTAATTGTTTATTTAGGGTCGCATCCAATTATGTATTACCAGCAACATTGATGTATAAATCGTTTTGTACAGTTGAATTAATATTACCTTAGATCGAGTTATACAGTATAGTTTCTTTTAAATTAATAGATTATGTATTATGAGCAACATTGATGTATAAATCGTTTTGTACAGTTGAATTAATATTACCTCAGATCAAGTTATACAGTTCAGTTTCTTTTAAGTTAATAGATTATGGATTTTTTCTTGTTTGTTTAAGTGCTGTCAATCTTAACTCCCGTCAGCAAGTATCCGCAAAACTCCGAATACGCGTGCAATATTATAGCAAGATTTACAGAAAACATCCCACGTTACCGGAGAAGATTTACAGCTAGACTGGCATTGGCAGGAATTCTCGATCGGTCAGCTGTGTTTTCGTCGGCGGCCGGGTGTCCGGACTGTAAAACGATAAAGATCCGCGGTCATGCGTCAGACTCCGATGTTCCGAGGGTGGTAAAAGGTTCGAGGGTGGGGCTCGCCTTACCTTCGAACGCACGATATGCATACGCGAACGAGAATAAGACGCAGGTGTGCCTGACTCGGGCCACCGACGTCTCGGCGAATCTAAATCCCGCTGATATCCGAGCAACATTCTCATCCCCCCCCCCCCCCGCCTTCGCATCGAGACGTCCTCCTTCCGCCGCATCTTCCCACATTTTTCACTTTTTCTCCGCGAGGGAAACGAGCCTCGGCGAATGGACGCAAACATTTCGAATCGAAACCCCGGACTCGGCTAACGCAACTTGCGTTTCACTCTTCTGCTTCTTTACGTCATTCCATATCGTAGGTGTAGGTGTATTCCGACATTGTCGCTTTCGACTAAAAAATCGCAGTGGATTATTGATTTTTGGTGTAGGGGTGTAAATTCGGATGTATAATAGGATTTGCATTTACGTACATATCTTGCGTTTTATGGAAATGGTAACTTTTGCCAAGGTGCGGATCTTGTGTTATGAGAAGGAAATGAGTTTTCTCTCGTCTGCTGTGTCTCGTGTTTACGCGCTCGAATCCGACAAATTCTTTTTTGATCCCTTGTATCGCGATTTAACGAAGACCCAATGCCACCCCCCTCCAGTTGTCACCCTCGGCATGATTCACGTGCCAGCGCTCCTGCATAATGTATACGGCCGCGTGTAAAGTTTTATATCTCTCTTTCCGGCGGGCCACTCCACCCTTTCTTTCGGCCACCATCCCCCGTCCGCGCCCCCCGCCTTCAACCCCTAACACGCGGCGCGGTTCTGTCGGAAGTCGCGGCCCACCCCTCCTGGCTATATATTATTTCGCGCCCTTTGATTTATGGGCTCGCTACGCTCGCAGGGTGCTCTCGCGAATTTCGGGGGTGTTGAGAATTTTCTTCGAACCGCGAACAAAATCATCCCCCTCGGCACGGCCGAAGCGGCCCGGCTAATTTTTCATCGATCACGCTCGTTACTACGACGGGAGCGGGGCGAATTTCCGGAATTTATCTCTGCAACGTTCGACGTGCCGCGGGCTAATTTTTATAAATCGCCCTTCCCCCGGATTATAAGGTCGCATCGTCGCAAATTGGGTATATTGAAAAATATCGGCGAAATTCCACTTTCTTGCCGGGCTCGTAAATTGTGGGATTTAATCTCGGACAGAGAACGCATTCCGATATCAGAGCTGTGTCGCGACGTGCATTTTTACTCAATTTCTTTAAGATTCGATCTTTGTCCCGTTATAATACGCGTAACATCCGTACTCAATTTCCCAATTTTCCCACGATTTGCATCACAATTAATTTCCCATTACAAGATCCACTTCTTCGATAAAGTGATCTTTACTCAACTCCCCATTCGAGATATAAACATACCTTTTCGGCCAGTTTGGTCAACTAAGACCTGACAAGGGGAAAAATTAATGATCAAAAATTCAAAAAATTATATCGTTTCGTCCTGGATCCACTGACGCACTCATCAGTAAGGCTATGTCCGACAGATTCCGCCCTAGACTCGGCTCGGTGATCGTATTTGTAGGGATCGAAGAGCGATCGAGCCCTAGCGAGGAAGAAAATCGCGGAAGCACGATCACGCGCTCTCTGGCGTCAGATCCTGCCCTAGACCCTGCTGCCCGATGTTACGGCGTCTTATATTTCCGTCCAAGAAGTCTTCTCAAGACTTCAAGTTAGGACGTCTTTGCTAGGCTCGATGATCGTATCTGTACTAATCGAAGAGTGATCGAGTACTAGCGAGGAAGAAAATCGCGGAACGACTCATCGTGCGCCCTCTGGCGTCAGACTGGAGTCGCCACAAAGTACTCGTAACGATCTCGGATCCCGAAACAAAACGACATCGTTCGACGAACTTCGCCTCCCCCTAACGAGCCGGTTCTTAATATCCCGGCCGACGATAACGAGGACTTGAGAGACTCACCGCGAACGACCCAAGGATGCAAATCGACAGTCGGTGGGATCGTGTCGAAATTCCCGAACATCGAATTCCGGCTAACTCCGTCTTCGTTAGGCGTCGCGACGACGTTTTCGGGCGACGAATCATTTACGCCGACCGACGGCGCCGTAATCTTCGACGCCTCGTTCGCGGGGCCCCGATTGGGCCCGTTTATCGCATAATCGCCGTGAGAGCCGCATCTTTTATGCATCTTTTACAACCCCTACCACCTTAGGCAAGCCTCCGGCGACGAAGACGACGACGACAAGATCGATCCTCTGCGTTAAATTTAAGATGAAGCGTCGTCGCTTGTTTGCTCCGCTGACAAGAAATTCGAGAGAGACGGAGCGAGACGGATAGAGATCGAGAGAGAGAGGAAAACAAAAGCATGATCGATCTAGCAATTCGAGAGAGAGGGAGAGAGATAGATAGAGAGAGAGAGAGAGAGAGAGAGAGGAAGGGAGCAAAAGAAAGGCATGATCGATCTAGCGCGTTAAGAAGAAATTAATATAGCCCCTGCAACTACGTAGTTGTCCCGGTATGCAAATGGTGGGACAGTTTTGGAGTAAGAAGCTGTGACGGCGGTGTCGGAGGAAAATTATGGAAATGCAGGCCGCGTGTCAGCTCTCCATCGCTCGACGCTTTCCCCGGCGAGAGCGACCGATGTTAGGATAGTGAGGCGGCCGTGAGTTTATGGAGGGTCGTTAGGTTGCCAAACGACCTCCGACGATTTTCAGATACCAACCCCCTCCCCACCCCGAGCCGCACTTCTGTTCTGCGAACGTCAGACCCACAGCGAGCCTCGCTGCGAATTGCCTCGCGATTCGAGGCTTGATAATTTTCATCTCGCCTCCGCGGATTCGTGTCTCTTCAGCGAAGATAGGGTGGCAAGGAGATTTTCGCGAGGGTGACGTTTCGTATGTTTACGGGGGGTAGATTGGAAATTATGCAGGATATTCATATTTCGCTCTCGGCCGTTGTGCGAAATACGGTGTATTCGTTCGGTTGGTAAAATCGAGTATTTAAAAAAGATGTACTTATAACTTAATTATTTAAATATTATTTACGTTGAAAGTCAAGTTAAGATTGCACAATGTCATTGATATACCGATTGTTTTCTGACGGAAGTATTCGGAAGAAGCTAACTTTAACGCTGAACAAATTTTTCATTGTTCCTCAATTTTCAACCTAGTAACAAGATAATTGTAACCTAAAAATGCGGAAACTTAGAACAATTAATCGATATTTGACGAACGACCGAACCACGGACGTTACTGCGAACACGCTATAATCTCCGCTCTCCAGCGCACCGTAAAGTTTGATTTCGCCAGGCAAGGCCAAACCATCGAGAACTGTCCTCGCCCCGATCAGCTGAGATTCTTCTTGCCGAATCGAGGGCAAGTTCTCGCTCGGGCAACTGACACGGAACGCACACGCGCTCACTGGCGCGTGTACACGGCTTCCATCGAGATGTCAACGAAGTAGTTCTGAAGCGGCAGTCTCGAAGCGAATTCCACCCCTAACACAATTGCAGGGCCGACGCGTGAGAGCAAGAGTCCGCGATTGCGAGGACGGGGAGGAGGAGGAGGAGGGGTGGGGGGGGGGGGAGGGGTCGAAGCGAACTTCTCCCGGATGTAACTTCTTGCTTGCCACTAGAAAAGAGTGGAGCGCGAGTCGAGTAGGCAGAGTACTCGTGCGGGACTGTCTCTATTCGACTACGTACTACCCCCCCTTTTCACCCCCTTCTGACTACCCTCCTCACTACAGTCCTCATCCTCTCATCCTTCTCTCGTGCCCCCTCCAACCTTCCTGTTTTCCCTGTTTTTTCCTCAATGTTCTTTTCACTGTTTTTCACTCATTCTTTATCCCCCCGTTTTTCACTTTCCAGCTCATTCCTCGGCTCGCGTTCTACCTTTAAATTTTTGTCCTCCATATTCTCCCTCACTCTTGCCGTTCGCTCTTTTCTCGCTTTTTCTCCTACTCCTACTTTTCCCCTCTATGCTTTTTTTAATCCTCTCTCTTCGTCACTTTCTCGCAGTCATTAATTCCCGAGCCATCATCCCCCGGGCAGCCATGACTCACTGGCTCAAAAAGGTCCGCAACTATTCCGCGAAACTAACAGTCGCCGAAAATTCTTCCCTCGCAAATTTATACGCACGATAAATCCTGACGCGCGGGGTGGGTGGGAGTTTTTCGGTTTTCATCGGGGTGGTGGAGGGTGGAGGGGGGGTGGGAGGTTCGCGTTAAAAAACCGTGGAGAACAAATGAGACGCTGACGTATTACGTGCGATCGTCCTTTTTCAGATCCGTCTCGCTCCTTCGCTCCTCGCCCCCTTCGGCCGCCCACCCCCGCAGCGCGCACATCCCTCATTCTCGCCCTTCGGCCTACGTCGCTCTCTTTTTCTCGCCTCCGTTACCGCCTCTCCCTCTCTTCCCCTCCCCTCTCGTCTTTTATCTCTCTCCCTCCTGCGCCACTTCTGCATTTGAGCGTGCACTGCGCGACAGGGGCTGGTGGGGGGTGAGTCCGCGGGACCGGCGAGGGTGAGAGGGTAAGAGGGTAGGAGAGTGCGCGAGAGTGCGATTCGAGGGAGAGACAGTTCATCCACTTCGGCGTCATCTCGCCCCCAGCGGAGCCAGGAGAAAATTCCTTATTTTTCCTTCCATTCCACCCCTTCCCCCCCTCCTACCCTCCTTGCTCATACCGTCGCGAAAGTGTTTAATTATTTGTCGCTCACGCTCTCCGTCATCGATATGCACCGCTGTATACCCCGCGTTATATTCAGATGGGGGTCGAATCGGTCCTGTTGTCGCAAAAATTGCTAAGCTGCAAGGTACACCCTCCCCTCCGCACCCCTCCGACCCCTCCGACGCTCTCGGAGCGAGAGAAAGTGAAATACGAGCTGTTTGACTTGCGAATTACCATTGTACGGTAAAAGTTCGATAACGATTCGCGAGTTACTCGACTAGAAAAATATTTGCCCCCTCCTCCCTCCCGAGCGGGGGTGAGTGCAGGCATTTTCGCGGCAGTCGCAACATTGCGCGCGCTAACTTCGTTCGGGGCTGACAGTGGGGTTGATAGAGAAGTAAATTAATGAGCTAACTGTTAGGCTGGCAAGAAAGTAAGTTCGGTATTGCAGTGTGAAATGAAACCTATATTTTTATATGAACAGTCAACTTTAAGAAATTACGAAATTTATATTTGATTCTCCAACTTAAATGTGACTGATGTTCGGATGCTGAGTGAAAAATATTTTAACACTGACAGAAGTTGTTAAAAATCTTTACGGCGCTATTTATGTTTGAAAACCGAACATACTCTCTTGCCAAACCAAATACTTCGACGACAGTGGAAGACGCAGCCGTCGAAAATCTAAATATGAATCTGACGAGTCTTAGCGTTGTCCATCAGTACTCTCGGGCTGGAAGACTCGCGCGATCCCGGTTCGTCGAATTACCGGCGGATTTGAATGTAGGGAATTGATGAGGGGTGCGGGGGGAGAGTCGTCGAGGACGTCAACTCTGGCGGCTCCCTCGGATCGCGCATTGAACCGATCAGGAAAAATGCATTCTCCATGGATTTCCGAGCAATCGCCCCTCCGCCGACAATGCGCTCCGGCTGGAATTTTATAAATTGCCAGGCCGCACGCGATCGACGTGTCGTTCCACTTTCAAATTCGATAACGCACCCAATGTAACCGCTGCTTTTCTCTCTTCTCTCTCTCTCTCTCTCTCTCTCGCTCACACTCTCTCACTCTCTCCCTGTCTCTTTCTGCCATTCTTTCTCTCTCTCACCCTATTGGCTTCTTTGTGTCTCTTCCTTTACATCCTGCGCCTCTCTCGCTCACGGCATAGCCTTTCAGACTGAACACCGTTGACAGTCCGACCCGAGGTTCCGATTCGCGCGGCACAAAGAACGTTACGTGACACGCTGCGCAAGAAAAAAGGGCCGCTCTTCAAAATATTTCCCGCTCGTCTTCGTCCCGATGCCTTTTGTCCTCCGTTCGGCGAAGGAAGGAAGTTTCGACAGTCGGGAGGTGAGGTAGAGAGGCCGAAGAAAGGGCGATATCAATTTTTTAACGAACGTCAAACGTCCTTTATTATGCATCCGACGCTAAGCCGGACAATGAACTTAAAGAACGTCGTTGGGGGGGAGGGTTGGCGGGGGTGAAAAAATAGGCTTTCGACTCTCAAAACGGTCCGCAAGCCGCGAAGTGCGCCTCGCAAAGAGTGGGCGGCAGGAGGGGAAGGAGAGAGGAGGGGGTGGGGAGGGGGCATTGTCTACGAAAAACGGAAACGACGTTAAACGCCGACCGCGGACGGAAGAGACGCTAATTATAGTCAAATAACGAGGGGGAGCAAAATTTGCGGGGCAATTAACGTGCCTTTGTTGCAAGGAAATGAACGCATTGCCCAAGAATTGCGCTCGACCGGAGGGCTGCGGGGGGGTGGGTCCTTCAAGAGTTCTGATGAACTGGGCCCGAAGTGATGAAAAAATTGGTGGGGCAAAGTCGAGGAGAAAAGAGTCGGTCGTCCTAGTTCGAGGATGTAGATTTTGATTCTGTAGGGTTTTTTTAACAAGGACCGTGTAGGGTGATATGGCTGAGATGGGGTGGCACGTTGAAAGGGTAGACACGTAAAATAATGGGAGGATACATTGTACTATCTATAAAGCTGACTATTCTGCCTTTGTCTAAGCTACACGTTCGATTTACTAACTTTGTCTCTAACCCTCGACCGTCGTCTGCTTTATTCGGCATTGCGAACTATCCTAGCAGCCCAAGACTGGGTCCTATACGACCCAGAATATTTTCTTCCTGACATACTCACGCTCAAGCAATCACTTTTATACGTGGGAAAAATGTGATCCGTTAGGCAACTTTCCACTTGTGGTGGTAATTCATCAACGCAGCTCTCTTAGTTAACACCATATATAATTTCCAGAAAATAAACTTTACATATCCGTCTTCTCAACTTCCTTTCGGTCACGTTTCGAAATACAATGCGCCTGGCATGCAAGCTTCTCATTCTCACGCTTACCACCCTCCTAGAAAAACAATCCTGCATCCCTAGCTTCCTATCCTACGATAGACAAGAATCTCTCCCATCGACGTCCTTGACTAGCCACTACGTGTTCGGCATACGAATCTGCATGACGCACACGTTACGTATCGCGACTCTCGGCGCCATCCCGGTGCCAAGCTTTTTTGTCAAACGGAACATTCCTACCGAAATTCCGCATTCCGCGGGCCCCGGCAAACGGAAAGAGAATGAACGCACCGCGGGAATCGGTAGGGGGTGTGCCAAATTTTTTTGCCAGCCAGGAGCCTTTGGCGAATTATTCCGTCGAGTCGGACGGGGAAGCGAAGGAATGCGGAAGTTGGATCGGAAGAATCGAGATCCCTCGGGAGGTGGAATTGGGGGGAGGGGTAGGGGGTGGATCGGACGATTGCGAAATCAGTGGCGCGAGCGAGATTTAATCTTTAATTTGAAGGAAAACCTAAGGATGAGTTTGGCGGGCCGCGTCTTTCGAGGCGGGGGTGGAATTGGGGAGGGGGGTCATAATCCTGTCAAAGTGAAATCCCTTTAGATCAACGAGATTACGATTTGTCCCGCTGGGTCGGAATTAACGGCTGAGGATCGAGATTCATTGCCAGTCTCGATCGTATTACAGATTTACTCCCGCCTGCCCGATAATTATGTTAGATTCGGCCCGGAGGCGTCGGATAATGGCTGATGACACGTTTTTCGGGGAATTATGGTGGGATTTGTTCGTTTGGATTTCGAGGGATTTTCGGTTATGTAAGATTTCGGTTGGTTCGTAATTGTTGCCTGGATTTCCGCAAATGTTTGTTTATCGGGGGATATAACGGTTCGGATTAACTCTTGTTAAGCGATAATTATGATGTAATGGTAGGAATTGTCGTCGCTGGGTAATAAGTCATTACACGCTCCCGGACGAATTATTGTCCGATTTATCGGCTGCATTTCGATGGATTTTCTTCTGTGCGAAATTTCGCTCAGACTGACTCCACCGTCCGCCAATATTTATAATAAATCCACGCTGTCCGTCATTATTGGATAATAACTTATGACACGTTTTCGGAAAATTATTCAGATTTATCAGTCGCATTTCCATGAAATTTTCGCTTGTGTAACACGGTTGAATGAATAATAAGTACGTACAGGATTTCAAGTTGAATGGAGACAACAGTTGTCCGCCATTTTCATAGTCTTTTCATACTTTTCATACTTTTCATACTTCGACTGAATTTATATCCGTTCTCCAGTCAACGATCATCAGATTATCAGAGGACGTCTTCGATTAATCGCGAACGGAATAGTTTGTAGGACCGTCGCATAAATTCAGTCAGCGACCACCCCCCCCGTGGACATTAATATTAAATTGCTTTACGTCGCTTTAATATTTTCTCGCATACTTTCCGGATCAGAGGCGCATTCCTCCTGCGGACGAGTCCCGATTCGAGTTTAATTAAAACGCAAGCCGGCAGAATGCCCCCGGAACCTACCCCCTCCGCTGACTGTATCTACCGGTCATATTTTTCCTACCCCCCTCCAGACGTCCGCGATCTTCGATTGATCATGCCCCCCCCCCCCCTCCCCCCGCACGTCTTGCCGGATTGGCCAAGAATATTAAACAAACCTTCCACGCCGCAACAACGCTTCACTCAGCCACTGCAAACATTCGCTCGGCCTGAATTAATCTACTCCGCGTCAATTACCGCACTTGGGCAAAGGGCAGAAATTACAATCTTGACCCAGGTCATTTACGAAAGTGGCCCAAGTAAAATATTCGTCTTACGGTTCTACCGCGCGTTCACAACAATAATGTGAAGTCTTGAGACAATTTCCCTCAACTTAATTCTACACCGCCAACAATAGTGTAAAGTCTTAATGACAACTTCCTTGATCAACTTAATTCTAAACTGTCAACAATAGTGTAAAGTCTTAGTGACAACTTCCCTCATTAACATAACCCATTAGCTGCCACGATCTTCATTTGGGGATTTTGGAATTTATATAGTTATACATTTACACACCCTTTTTGTGAATATATATAACTTAACAATATATATTACGTTAAGAAAAAATTTGGCAGTTAATGGGTTAATTCTACACCCTCTACTGATCACCACCACCCCACAAAAGAATCACAAAAACGAATTCGAACGATTGCTGTGTGTACAGTAAAAAGTAGTGCGGCAATACTAAAAAAAAGTAAAAAGGTAGTGCACCCAGAAGAAATAAAAAGCAAGAACGATGCAAGTCGCCAGGAGAACTCGGACTACCACGTGGCACTCGGCGCGATAGCGTTCAGCTGGCTAATCAACTCGTAACGCGAAATGAAGACAGGACGCGTTAAAGTGCCCTTGGCGCTGGAAGGCACGCGATGTCGGTCGATTCCAGTGCAGACAGTGGCGGTGGCCAGGTTAATGAAGCTAATGGTGGAAATCGAACGAGGACCCTTCGCCGGCCGATGGTGCTCCATGTTCAGGCATTCTGACAGTGACGACAAACCCCCGCCCCCTCTTCCTGCCCCGTCGACCACCTTCCCACCCTTCCCCGCGACGCCCTCGGCGTCGACAAGCCCCCCGACGCCGCCCCCGTTTGAGAGAACGCGGCCGCCACCGATGGAAGAAAGTGATCGAGTGCTCGTAAACAAGCGCGTTTGCATTTTATTCTTCAACCCCCTTCAACCCCCTTCAACCCCCTTCAACCCCCTCGGCGGGAGAAGAAGAGACGCGCACACTTCGACGATGCGAGAGCTGATGGATCATTTCGCTGACGAAGTGCGCCGTAAATTTTCATAGTTCCCAACCCCCCCACCCCTCACCCACCCCAACGTCGACCGACTGTCTGCCTGATTTTCCAGCGTTAAGCCTCGCGCGGGTATAACAGCTTTCGCGTCGATGTACATTAAGCGATGATCAATGACTCCGGCAGGATGGGAATAAACATGGGGTAGCAATAAGTTTCGAGGGTGGCGGCCGGAGGGTGAGAATTGGATTTAGCTGACGTCGGGCAAAATTCGACGCTCATCCCGAGTGCTATGTACGCTCTCATTGCTTCCCGACTAAGGCGCGTATCGGAGAATTCGAGCGGGGGGTAGTTAAGGGTAGAGGGAGAGTTTGATAATTAGAAAATTTGCGAAGAAGCGTTCGCATTTTCTGCGCTGCGTGCCGTGGCAAGAGTTTCAGCGACGGTAAACGTGTTAGCCGGAGTTTGATCGGCACGGAAGTTAAGTGCCGTCATCCTGTCAGGTTAGAGTTGCGATCAGCGGAGAACTTTGGGCGGCGGCCATTTTCATTCGGCATCGAGGGACTTCGTTACACGTGAATTCGGGAGTGGGAGGGGGGGTTGAAAAAAAGTGTTTCGAGCAATCGTGGCAAATGAACGGAACAAGAAGAGTCGGCCGTCCGATGAGCCCGTAAATACGGAGTGTGCGCGCGCGCACGAGCGACCGGAAGCGAATCGGCGATCGTCTGGCGCGCGGCACGAATTCGGAGGGCGGAAAAAGCTAAAAACGCTTTCGTTCCCCGGCGGTCGTCCGCTTTTACGCTCTCCGGGGGCAATGTTTGCCCATCCCCCATTTTTATCGTTCGACGGCGATCCAGTTTTCGGCCTCTGTCTCGACAAAAAAAGCCCTCGGCCGCGCGACAGATTATCTCGTGAGCAAAGTGTGCCATTGTGTTTAAAGCGGCGGCCGCGGTTTTCGGTTCCCGACCTCGGCCACTTTCGGGCGCCTACGAGATTCGTACGGAAAACATTGCAAAATATTAACTCTGCCTGACAAACATCGGCTCCCTCGAATCTCAGAATCAGGGATCAATAATAAACCTCCGCATTAGGGGAGATTACTGACTAGATGTTTTCTTTTGTTTTTGTAATTTTTTATTAATAATTTTTTTCTCTTTTCTTCAACTTTTATATATTAAATTATATCATCTTTAGCTTCATTACTTAAAGTCAATGTTTTTCGGTAAAAAATCATTGAAGCTTAGTAGTCATTAGTATAACACTGACCGAATTCCCCAAAAACTTAATACTATACATCTGCCTCCACCAATGACACATTTGATTGAAACAGAAGATAACTTTCCGACGACTTAACGTTTATTGTCTCGTGTCATCTAACTTTCCAACGAGGAAGCTCGTTAAGAGTATTGAAAACTCTGAAGATTGATTAAACGGTTTAGCACGAGAATGGAAAGCATTATTGCACTTTTGATACAAGTAACAATATAACGACAGAGCCGGACACAACGAGCTGCGTAGGGTGTATCTTTTTTGATCACGATGGAGCAAGAAAGAAAAAAGAGCGCTGGTTGTTGGGTGGAAGCGGACGTTTCATTAATTTTCCGTTGCCGCCCCATGAATTAATGGCTGGAACGGCGAGCGTTTCTTCCGCGCAGATAATGGCGCGAATGTTTATCGGCGTCGATAAATCGACCGTTTAATCGGCAGGCGAGCGATTGTTCGACAGTCGTTTATCGCGGCCAGGGATTTTAATCGGTTCCTTCGGCCGTGCGCCGGAGTGATCCTGTTTTCCTGAGGGAGCACGATTGAGCGCCGCACTCGGTTCGGTAATTAAATTTGAAGGGATGCTGGGTGCTCTTTATCGGTATGCGGCCGTGCGATTCATCTCGGTACGATTTTTTCGAAGATAACGCATTGACTCCCGTGCTTATGCACTTGATGATTTAATTAACGTAATCGCGGCGTAATTGCTGTTTTACGGATAATTGTGTGCGACGACGGTAGAGCAACAAGTGCAGTTTTCAGCGATTTCGTTTTCGTTCCGTCAGCACGTAGAGCGGTAAACACATATTTTTGGACCTTCAATTCCATTACTGTTTTGGAACTACTAACGATGCGCCCCGGTAAGATAATTAAATCACGTACTGGTAAAAGAGTAAGCCTGTCTGAGTAACATGGATTCAGTAAGAAAACGTACATTAATCGTTGATTATCCAAAATGAAGACAGATCTGGAATCAAGGAATATTTAAAATCCAGCATCAGATATATTTTTGGCGTTAAAGCTAAAATCTCTCGAATTACCTCAAACTCAATTTTCATTGTTATGATCCTGTCTGTGATTTTATGAGTAAAATTTAATCATGCTGTCTATACGATCAATCATCCGCAGACTGAACTTCTCTCGGAAATGCAGAATTCAAGAAAGTCCATAACTTCGTAATGAAAAGAGCAGAATTTCTCTTTTGACCCGACGACGTTTTCGTCCCTGGAATTTTGTCCCGTATTGTCTAGCATTTGGGGCTGAACATCGTCCTTTAAGGACGCGCGTAAAGCATGCCGGGACGCTCCCTTCAAAGGGCTCGGCTCGCATCGGAGTCAAGACGCGGTCGCATACTTTATGACGGAATTCAATTATTTAGATTCTTTATACGCTCCCCTGCGTGCCGCACCGCCGGCGGCATGAAAAATAAATCGAACTTCCGGCTCTGCGGCGAGGGCCCGGGATCGACACTTTCAAACTTCCGCCATGCGAACAATGACTTGAGTTGGGACACTGTTTAGTTAGAAGATACTCGAGATTTTCAGGTTCGAAATTAAATTTATTTTAAGATCGTTACTTTATGAAGTATTTGTATTCTTTATGAAGAACACTGGACAGTAGAAAAATCGAATATTTTGGCGGATAATGAGTATTAGCCAAATTTATTCGTTTAACAGTCGATTAATTTTGCTCTTTTGTTTTACGCTTTCGCGTGAATCAATCGTCTGCAGAATAGATACGAAAATAATTCATTTTCAAACCGACAGATGTGGCACTACTTTCCGAAACGAAATCCGGGAACAATTGAACTGAAGGAGCGATAATGCACTCGAAGAATATCGGTCGCCTTTCAGGGCGTGTCTTTCATTAAAATGCAGTCTGCCGAGACGCAGCGGCCGGCGAACGCGTTAAGCAGCTTTTAGAGAAAATGAAGTTAGGAGGATCCTGCAGGAGCGGGGCGGAGAGTAGGTTCGTCGGATGCCGAGCTCGGTCTTCGGTCAAAGGGCGTTGACGTGTTTCGAGCTCCGCAGAAAACTACCCTCCAACCCTCGCCATGTTTAATGCGCGCGTCTTCCCCCTCTCTCCCTTCTCCCTACCTTCTCCCTACCTTTCACTCTCTTTCAATCGCATTTCTTTCACCACAGTTTCCCTCCTTCTCTCTCTCTCTCTCTCCCTCTCTCTCTCTCTCTCTCTCTCTCTCTCTTTCTCTCACACTTCCCTCAAACTTCAGAGCTCGTCGTGGGCAACCCTTAAAAAGCGTCACGAGGCTTTTTATCCTTCTCTACCCGATTAACCTTCCGTCGCCGGCCGTCTCGACGCAGGAAAAACGAAAAATCTCACCTGCTCGGTCGCAACCAGAGGAATTCTTCTCTCTGCTCGGCAAATTAGTTCCGACGTCCCTCCTCGTTCCGTTCGCGCG
This sequence comes from Anoplius nigerrimus, assembly GCA_914767735.1. Lineage (NCBI taxonomy): Eukaryota > Metazoa > Arthropoda > Insecta > Hymenoptera > Pompilidae > Anoplius > Anoplius nigerrimus. Next base: position 12,615,958 of record OU612090.1, read on the forward strand.
TCTCTCTGGCTTTCGGCTTTTTTTGGGGGAGCCTCCATCGAGGGTCGGGCAACGGAGTTGAAAAGGAATCGAAAGCAGGGGGTGAAAAACGGACGTTTGACGTTTAAGTGGTTCCGGCATTCATTAATATTTGAATGTATAATTGGAGGCGCTTTGTGCGGACGGATTCCTATCGTCGAGAGTCTTTCCGACTTTCCTTCGCGTTTTCGGTCCACATTTTCGTTCGCATTTTTCGTAGTTGGCCTGCGTCAATTCGGAGGAGAACTTGCGAGTCACAACTCTCGGCGGAAATTGGCGTGCAAAGGGTAAGGAGGGGTTAGGGGAGGGGATGGAGGTGGAAAAGTGGCGGTAGGGGTGAGAGTGGAGAGAGGAGAGGCAAGAAGCAAGCGGAGCGGGAAAAAGTGGCGCCAAGAGAAAGAGAAAGGGCGGTTCTCGTAAAACACCCTGTGTAACGTGAGGCCAATATAAAGCGCGTCAAAGTGAAAACGAGCATGCCACGCTGCGGCGGGACGAATGTTTTTCGCGCCTCCGACCTTTGTGCGGAGGAGAGGACCTACTGCTTTAAGGAGGGTCGCCGCGAACTGCGCGATCGAGGGAATAAGAGATCCTAATTTGACATTTCTTCAGGTACGATGGACGGTCGGTTCTATCTTTTCACCAGATATAAGTCTTTTATTAATTTCTTTCCTTATTCCTTCAAATTATAATATGTGAAATTAAATTATTAATAGCTTCAATCAGCAAAAATTCAATATTATACATCTATCACTGATGGCCAATAACCGGCTGTTGCCACCTTATTTTACGGTATAAGTATTGTACTATAAATTGAGGGATGGCATTGTGTATATATTGGGAAGATATTATGATTATTAGTTGTGACTAGATTCGTTAAAATATTCAGAATTCCTTTCGGTATTATTCGGAAAAATGAATAATTTATTTTCTAGAATTTTACTTATCGAGTAATCAGATTTTACGGCAAATTAGGAGAATGTATATAACGTGTAGTTTCAGTGTTACAAGTCGCTCGAGAATCATTAAAGAATTGTTGTTTCTGGGTCCAGAGAGTTATCTTGAATCTATCGCGCTCACGCTCTCATCTTTACCTTTTTGTTCGCTCCCCTCCTCGGCTCGCAATTTCCTGTTTTCTTTCCTATTTTCCTTTCCCATCAGCCTCGCGCCGCCACAAATAACTTTCCCACAGCAGGGTCGGAAGATTTCGCAGATCTCGAACGCGATCCGATCATTTCCTGCGGCAAAGAAGGTTTCCCTCGCGTTTCATCGGCGCTAAGTACGTAAATATATTTTTCCGCTCGCATCCGGCAACTAATCCGACGAGACTTGCGAAATGCGCGAATCGGTGAAATTCTCGCTGGCGTGCCTGCCTTCGGGAAGATAAGGGGTTTGAAGACAACGAGGGTCGGTCAGTCGTTCATTGACTTATCGCAGACGTTGGCAAAGTCGGGCAAAGATCGAGGCAATCGCGAGAAATCGCACTCGATCGTTCCTCGACCGGGTCTTAAAAATCTCGGAAACTAGAAAAATAAGGAAAAAGGCTGAGGATGCTGACCGACTAGCGAGCGTTTAGCGAAGGAACTAAAGAAATTGGGGATGAAAGAGGAAATCGAAACTTTGGACAATTGGCACTGAGATGGGATATAGAAAGTTGGACTTTTTTGATGAAGGAACGTGTGCGCGAAAGGTTGAAATCATTCCAAAGTTAAGAATTTGGTGGCAAACTGTCGAACGTCTAAACTTGAAGCGTTGAGAGAGAAATTCTCGTGTGAAAGAAAACGTTCAGTCAGAATTTTGAGGTAGCTCGCCAAAAGAATAAAAGTACGTACTTCTAGCTTCGATATTTTATGTTAAAAATGTAATGAAGGCAAAGAGACCGGCATTCGAAGTCACAATTTTGAGAGCTTAATATGCGCGTAAAAATAAGTCACAACGAAACAACCAACATCGACATTTTAATCCGTTTGAAAGAGACTGCGCGCACGAATAATTGGCTCCAACCGAACGTCAGCGTTTTAATCAACAAATTCGCGCGCAGCCAATGGCGAGAGGCCACAGCGTACGTGCCACTGCGCCATGCTTTTTGCAAAGCCCCCCGTCCGCGAGAAGGCGAAACGAATTACGGCGCGTTTCGATTACAGTTCGCAGGGACGTTAATCGAATTAAGATGAACGTGCCGCCCTAAATGGCCGCCCGAAAATCGGACCCACTTAAAAGCGCCTACGTGCGAGCCACCCACCGAATCTCAATCGTGCCCAGTCGCACAAAACGCGGAATCCCAGACAACCCCTTCCGCGAACGAAATTTCGCAAGAATCGTCCTCGACGTTTACTCTAACAGCGAATGAGTAATGAATCTGTTAAGAATTCGCATTAGTACAGATGTACAGTCAGGAGAATTTAATTATCCGCCCAGCACTAACGGCAATAACGGTAATAAAACTTTGTCTCTATTCCTTTCCATGCACGAAACTTATCCGATCCTAATCCGTCCTGCACTGCATTCTCTTCAAATTATTTTTTCTACTTTCAAGTCCTATCGCCCTTCAAAGCATCACCTCTCTTTCTTAGTTTCTACACGCTCCTACTCCCGCTCCTAACGGTTGAAAATCCGTATAAGAACCCTCCACACACTCGCTTCCACAGTTAGTATCATTATCGTATGCATGTGTAACACAGTACACGTCTCACGTATCTCAGTAACACATCTTCTCCAGTACCTTCCTCCGCTCTTCTATATCCCTATCATTCGTAAACTCTTCCCTACATTATCGTTACTTGTTATTGAATATAGTTATTTATTAAAGGAAATATTTACTCTGCAAGGATCGAACTTGGCAACCTCTACAGTCTCCAATCCTCTTCATCATCCGAATCCTCCGCCTCGTTCTTCGAAGAATCCATTCCTCGCCAGTCCCAGGGACTCGAACATGAAGAACTCACTTCCTGGAAGCAGCCCCGTTATGTCCGACCGTAGAACTCACGAATATGCTAGGTCACCACCTGCGTGCGATAATCGAACATTTGCCGCGCATCCAATCACGTCGAATCGAGGATGGCCCCAGCTCGTGAATAGCAGGTCGATCGGGAAAAATCGCAGCTCATCAAAGCCCGGGGGCGATAACAATCGCGGCCGGCGCGTATCGTACAAATATTCTACGAAGTCCCAGAACTGCCAGTTTCGGCGGAGTGCGCGCTCATAATTCGACAATCGCTGTCGACTCGCGGGCCATTCAGGCGAATTAAACAGTTCGTCGACAGGAATGACGAACGCCGAGCGTATTTACGTGATCCCGAAATCGGGCGGAATGGACAGAGACGGGAGGCAGGTAGGTAGGTAGGAGGGTAGGTAGGTAGGTAGGTAGAGGTCGTCGGGGGATGGAATGAGCTCGCTGCCGGGGGTTCGAACGAGTGACCGAGAGAAGGAGAGAAATCGCGGCCGTTCAATAATCATCGGCGGCAGTACAATTAACGGTGGAAAGCCGGCAGCAATAATTATTACCTCCGTAATTAAATCCGCCGTAATCAAGAGGCATCGGGTGTCGCTGCGCTCGACATTCAAAAAGGCACAATCCGAGAAGGTGAGAGGACCGGAGGGGGGTTGAAGAGGGGGTGAAGGGAGTCGAGCGTCAGGTTGAAGGGAAGAGGAAGTACGAGGAGGGTTGGAAGCAGGGTTGGAAGCTCGGTTCGTCGGTTGGTTGGTTGGATGGTTGGTTGGTTGGTTGGTTGCTCTCCATCGATGCTTAATTAAACCAGCGCGAGTTGGAAAATCTTCTCATTGTTATCTCGAGAACGGGGAGCTCTCGCGGCGGGATGCAACAGTCGGAAGGGATGGGAGCGGAGAGGGTTGCCGAGGAGGGGTCGCTCGCTCGACGAGGATAGGGGTGGTAGCGCGCTGGAGGTAGCGGAGGGGTTGGAAGCCAAATATAGATAACCGATACTTCGATCACGTTTCGCGAATACGACCGGAGTTGAGGCTCTCGCGGGAGGGCGGGACGGAAAGGGGTGGCGGACGGCGTGGCACGGGAAGGGGGGGTGCCGAGGGATGAAAGGAGCCGGGACACGTGTTCGGCTCTCGTGTTTTCGTACCAAATCTACGAATATCGCTCTGTTGCCCGTAAACTTTCCTGACGGCGAGAACTTCGTCGACGTTGGCGAAAAACGGATACGTGGCCCGTTCCGGGCACGGTGAGAGAATTGACGGGAAATTGGAGGGCGGTGAGGGGGCGAGAAGGGGGTGGATCGGTGGGAAAAGACGGCGAGCCGAGTGGGTAATCAAGTCGGGACCCCCTCCCCCGCGTCGTTATCTTCGCCCCTTTCGCCAACGATTGTACAGACTTGCGAGATCGTCTCGATCCGCTGCTACTTCCGCCATTTTTTTTTCTTCTTTCTCTCGCCAACCTCTTTCGCACCTTCCCGAAATTTTCGACGGCGAGGAGTCCGATGTCCACTGGCCCGGATGACTTCTTCGCCCCGTACCGTCTTTATTGCACCCTTGCCGGGCGCTCCTGCAATTTTTATCCTTCGCACTCTCCACCTCCGGTCAAGGTAGAAGATAAGGAAGATCGTATTTGCCGCTTGCTGACCCAGAAATAATAATGTGAAATTCTACCGGATCGAAGAGTCGATTCCCTTCCATCCCCGGAGAGCGGCAGTTTTGTTTAATAAGAAAGGAAGGTAGGTACTATTTTTTCCCGCAGTCGTTGTCTCTACTTTCTCGGATCTCTCGACACTCGTTCCGATCCTGACAGGGTTAGTTTATCCTTGACAAGTAGAAATCACCTCTTCAGGCTTCAGGATGGACATATTTCGACTGGCACCATTACCGACTTAAGCAATTCGAATCTGCCAATCATCGTTCTCGGATCGAGTGCATCTCTCCTCGCTGTTGGAAAAGTCGACGTCGACGGCTTCCGGCCAAGCCTGGAAGGGTGGAAGACCAGGGTGGAATCCAGGGTGGAAGTCAGGGTGGAATCCGGGGTGGAAGGCTCGCATTTACATTAAAGTAGACAGGGAGGGAATATAGAGCCGTTCGGATTAGATGAAGAGTGCGCGTTGCCGCGCGGAAGCGCCTTTTATCCGCCGCGCGCATATTCGGCTTTCATCCGCCGCCCGTCCATTTCCGGCCGCCGACTTCCTTTACGTATTCGCGCACGCTAAACACTCTGGCGCCCGGGCGAGCACCCAGAAAAATATCAGAAGCCTCGCCGGGGAAGAATGAGGCTCCGGATCGGACTCGCTCCGCCGAATCCGCATCAGCTCGGGTCAACACATTCTTCCCGGAACCGGGAATTCCTCACACCCTCGACCCAATCAGAGAAGTTCAGGCAGGAAGAGAGTCTCGAGCCGACGAAAAGGGCAATTATCGCGATCATTAACGGAGGCTGGGCGGGAGGGGGGACGATCAAGGATAAGGACAAAGTAAATGAACGGGAAAACTGCGTCAAAGGAGGGGGATGAAGTGACGGAAGAGTGCGCTGGGTGTATAACTGAGGGGAAGGGGTGAGGGGGGAGGCCAATAAATACAAGAACGTGGGGAATACTTGGCAGGTTCCTTTGTCGGGCTCAAATTTCAGCTTCTCATTAAATTAAATCCGTTCGGTGGAGGGAGAGAGGAGGGGAGGGGGCTCGCTGTACAGTCGACAATGAAATTGTTGCCTGGCAGTGAATTACCATTGGGCATCGAGACTCGATACTCGAATGCCTATCTGCGGTCGCCGATACGATTGCGGACCCTCCAGTTTTGCCTCTCTTTGTTCGGAGATAATTCCGAAGCCTGTAACGCAATCGGTTTTCTCGCGTGAAGTTTCAAACGCTTCTTCGGACGTCCAGACTTCTCTTTCTCTCTCTCTCTTTCTCTCTCTCTCTCTCTCTCTCTTGCGATATACTCAGCTGCCGTTTCTCTTTTTTTCCACCCTTTCTTTCTCCCTTTTTTCCGAGCGTGAGAATTCTTCGCGCCACTGCGGATAAATGTTGTGCTTGGGAGTGGGAGTAAGAATAGGGGCAAAGAATAATACCTTCTCTTTTCTCGTTGGCTCTCGTTTCGAGCCAGTAGCTACATTTCGTTTTTATTTAAAACAGCGGCCCAACAATGGCGGCGGACGGCGAGGGATAATCTTATATCGTTCGATGGAAGGGTTTAGGAGAATTTTTGTGAGTCGCGTGTCCTTGAGCCGAACTGGAAATTGGGACGCATTTCGAGTGGTTGATGATTTGGATTTTATCCACGGCCGAGAACGAGGACGAGTACTCGGCATTTCCAGATATTAATGTTACGTCTATCCGTATTAATAATCGCATTTTAATCCGTGGGCGTCGGCCGCAGCTTGGAGTGTCTGATTTATGCCTGACTGTTACTACTTATTTTCCGCTACGCAGGCTGTACTCGGCTTATTCAACTTTCACCGACTTTTATTCTATTTTCTCTTTAATTACTGACAAAAACTAACTCATCTCCTTTATCTTAACGTTTACTAATCGGCCTGTCATTAACATTTATCAGCCACCGCTCATTTTACTTTTCTCGTTAATAGCTGCCTACGCTCCGTTGAACGTCGCAGTAGGAAGTTATTAACAATAATATAGACCCTGAAATTGGCACGAATATCGCGTGCGTGCTTCCCGACATTATCCCGCGGGGGTAGGCGGCATTGAGGAGGAATAAGAGTGAGCGGAAGAAGCAACGCATCCGGGAGTTCTTCTCGATGCTCTCGACCGTCGGCCGAGGATGTAATTAGAGTGTTCCGCAAAGTTTAGTCGTAGGCGGACGGCAAGGAGCGCGGCTGCTGCCAGCGGGGGGTTGAAGGGGGTCGGACGAGGGTGGAGTAGCTTGAAGGGGTGGGACGAGTGGACGGTGAACGACTAGAGTCGCGTTCGCGAGAAACCGGCGAGACGAGGAGAGACGGAAGCGCCGACTGCGACCTAATAACTATTCCCATCTTAAACATCCTCGAAACTATGAGGGCGAGGGAAGAATTTTGTTTCCCGCAAATTGGACCACGCCAAGGTGGCCAGCGCCATTTTTCTCATAACCCACGCAAGTCGCTCTACTCGCAACACGTACCTATTCATCACTCTTTAGTAATATTGGCAAAGGTAAAGAAAGACGTGCTCATCATCGATTTGCATGAAACTTTGCAGAAACATCAATTTTTGCATAAAAATAAGATCTGCAAAAGCCGCAATATTGACCTAACACTCGCATTTTTCTGACCTAACATATCGTATTTTGACCTAACAGTCGTATTTTGACCTATCTTTCCCAAAATCGATCTCATTAAATTTCTACGTGTTCTACGTTGCTTTTCGGTTTTTTTCATTAACCATTAATGATACTTACCATCCATATATGATGGATATTAATGATACTTCCATCACGATCGTTAAGTAGAACTCTAGAGTTCCTCGTCGGATCAAGGACATGCTTCGTTCTCCGGCTCGATATCCTTTCGATTCGCCTCGAAGCTTCTCGAATTTTCTCCCTTGAGCTTTCGTTGTCTGGCGAATGAGCTTCCGGTAATTCCCCAGCCTAATTTCATAGCGTCTGAACTCGCGTCTGCCGTCGATGTCTGGCCATTGTCGAGCTAGGATCGGGGCTGGGGGGTTGGCAGGGGGGGTTGAAGCTGAAACCGAAGCAGGCACCCTTCGAAATTCTCGTTTGCCTTCTTTTTGGCAAGGCGGGGATTCGGTCGGCAGGCCGTTAAAATTGGATGAAACTGAATTTGAACACTCGCCTGCTCGGCAAATATTCCCATCAGGGCCCGTACGACGCTCTCTTGTTATAAAGGGCAAACACAAACGTAATTGGCGATGTCGAAATACGAATGGAACGTGCGCGCGCGCGCGCGCGCTCGGGAGAGAGATCGGTTTTTCCGGCTGCGCACACAATTCTCCACTCGGTGTCTTTGTTCGGCTCGTGACACGGATTCGGCATTTTCTGATGTATGTAACTGGGGATCCTTGAGCGGCCGGAATTGGTTTTGTTAAATGTTCCTCTTCGTCGCGGGACTCGTACTGATCGGCGAAAAAATGTATTTTTCAGATCGTAACCGATTTATTCCGCTTTAAATGAAAAAGCGACTAGGTGATCGTTTGGGATAAGCTGCCTCAGGGTCGGAAATAAATATGCGATATAAATATTCAATACGCTCACTTATCGCGTCGTATTCGCATTTAATTGTTTTTCCCGCACAGTATCGTTAATAACAAAAATAGAAATCTAATAAAATTGTCCGAAAAAATCAGTGATAATTCTATTATGAAACTTTTGCAGTACCAGGAATAATTAAGTGAACAATGTTTTCGTGTCCAGTATTAAGGGCAGAAATATCGAAATTGGAAAACAGTGATCGCCAAGTGACGCAATCCGTCGGCATTCGCCGATCGCTTATCGGGGCAAACCGTCGAGTTTGCACCAATTTTCGACCCCGACATTCAATTTTGTCCGCAGCGGTACGGGACCCACCCCTCATTCTCGCTTCGTTCCTTTAATTCGTCGCAATCTTTTGTCCTCCTCGCCGTCGTTAAACACAATGCCCCGGCTCCTGGCGAATTTAAAGTCCCGAAAGTTCGGCCGGGCGACGATGAGAGGGATGAAAGTGGGGGGGGGGGGGGGTGTGGGTGGGACGGTGGAGGGTAGGAAAAGACAAGAGGATCGCTCGAGCCGCTGGAAATGGCGGGGGCCAAATTGAGTTTCGGTGAATTTGACTGGAAAATAAGCTGCTCGACGAAATCGGCGCTCCTTAACGATTCCGCATCTCGTCCTTGCCCGTCCTCAGCGCCTCGTCCTCCTCCTTACACTCGGCCAGTGGCTGATCAAACAATTAACCGATTACTTGCCAGAAAAATTGAATCCGCCGGACGTTTATCTACTTACTAACTCCTAACGAAATTTATTATCTTGCCAAGCTGCTTTTGATCGGAGTCTCATTGATCAAGTCAGCTATGTGTTTGTCATTGTTAATGTTCGTACATGAAAAATGCATAAGAATACTATGTCCTTTGAGTGGTCGTTATCATAATCTTCGGGATTATTTCGTAGCGAATTTTTCGTTAACAAAAATCCACGCTATTTCACCCTAAAATTGGTAATATGAATTTTTCGTTTTGAAAATTGTTTAAGTCCATTTTCTATAACTCAAATCATACATAAATAAGAAGTTTGAAAGAAGATTGGATTTTCTAAAGAAATGGTCCGTACGTTGAAGCGGAGTTAACCGAATTGATCAATGATTCTCACAATTTTCAATCTTAATACCGTCGGCCACTCGGTTCGACTTTTCTTTCAGTACGCAGTCTGGCCACGTTGATATTTTATTTCAATCCTGCCCGTCGCCTAGCCGTGAAAAATTGACTCCGCAGCCCCTGCCGCGAGCCAGGAAACGTCGCCGGCAGAGAACAAATGTGACACCGTTTAGACGTAAACACCCTCTCACGTAGACAGCACTCTCCGATCGTCTTCGAATATTCGGCAAATCTCGGCCAAACGTTTATTCGACGACTTCCGTGACCCAGTCCTGACACAGAGTGTTCCCGGAAAAGAGTGAGCTCCCGAAAACTCCCGAAACGGCGCGCGAATTCTGGCCAGGGTGACCCGCCACTCCTTTTCCACCCTCTCACCCCTTGCCCGCGCCACTTTCGAAAGGCGATAAAACGACAATTGGGATTCCTCGATGGCCGCGTCGACGGTAATCGAAATTACTGAGATTCCCGATTGGCGAATTCGCATTTGTCCTACGGCGAGAACGGACGACAAGGGGGTGACTAGGGGGTGGAGGTGGGAAAACAAAGTAAGAAGCCGACGGAATTTACCATTTGCGAGCGACATCAATCTCGCCGGTTTTCCGACAGCTTCGGGACACTTCCAGTAATGCCCCCCCCCCCCCCCCCCCCCTCCTTCCTTTCCTTCCCTTTTCCACTGTTTTTCGATTCCGTGATCCACTCAGAATCGCGACCGACTATCTCAGTGCCGACTTCGATCGTCCTCCACCGGGCCACAGTGCCGTTTTAATTACTCCGGCATCAGAATTTTCCCCTCAAATTCTTCGGGCACATCGTGAAAATTTCGCTGCCGATACTTTCGGTCACCGGGCAAAATTCCTTTATATCCCAATAGCAAAATTTGCCCGGCTATTAAATCGATCCTGCCGCGAGCTGGGACGCGATTATTCTCTCAGGTGTTCCGACTCACATTCGAAAAACCATCGATCGAAGTTGAAGGGAGGACAGAAGAAAGTCGCGGAAAATCAAATCGCGGTTCCCTCAATCTTAATCCTGACAGGTTAGGAATATTTTCTGCGGCCCATCGAGCTCGAGGTCGTTCCTCCCATCACGTCCCATTCAGCAGCCTAAGAAATCCGTGAAACTCCCCTTGCAATCGCAATCTCGCTAGGCGAAATATTTTCGCAGCAGCGCGCGCGCGCGCGCACGGATCGTCAATGTCGACGAAGGGTTTTCTCACGAAACATTCTACGGTCGCGTGAAATGGCTTGGAGAGAGAGAGAGAGAGAGAGGGAGAGTGTGTGTGCGTGTGAGAGAGAGAGTGTGTGTGAGAGAGAGAGAGAGAGTGAGAGGGCTGAAGAGGACCGAGACGAATTTCGGCCGTATCCTGATTCCTGCATTTTGAATCCTCGCGGGGAGTAGGGGGGGGGGGGGGGGGGTAGGTGCCCAGGAACATTACACATTCGTCGACGTTGGGTCATTATCTTAATGCCTCGGCCGGACGAATTGCCTCGCGTTTCTCTTCCCTTTCGAGCCGCGAGCAGAGTTCTCCATCTTTCTGTCTGGCTCCCACTGTTCTCCGGCTCCCGGTATCGGTTGTCTAGTTTTTAGGATGGAGCTGGGAGTAGATAGTCTCAGACGGCGGTAGATTCCCTCTTGGGGTGAGCTCGGGAGAAAAATTGCGGGATGGCCGAAGATCGAGAACTTCCGCAATTGAAATTCGCCTTTAATTACGGTGCGCGTGAAAATGTTCAAACTGTGATTCTTGTCGGGGATTTAAGGAATTTTGAAATAAAATTTCTAAATACCTGCAAGTGCATTCTAAATTTTTAGAAAGTAATCTAGCGATGGTACTGTATAAGGGGTGAGTTTGGAACAACAGTCAACACTATTTGAGTCATAGATCTTCAATAATTCTTATCAAAATTTCAAATTCTATCGTGCTTATCCTGAACGTTGACAAAAATCGCAAACACCGCCTTTAAACATCGGACCGATCAGACTTAACCCAATAAACGCGGGAACCGTTAACTAGCCCGGAATAATTCGGCGCATCCTCGTAAAAGTCAATGTTTCCCAGCCGGACACTCGACGGTCGGAGACTAAAAAATCGGGGCATAAAAAGATGAAGGACCCTGGGCGCGAAGGAGGGAACAGACGGTCGACCTCGAAAGCCAAGGAGGGAGAGAGTGACAGAGTCGTTCGGCGCAGAACTTTCGTCGCGCATAAAGTCGGCAGGATGGCCAGGCAGGATCGTCGTCAGGATCGTCGTCAGGATCGTCGTCAGGATGGCCGGGCATTATTCGCCGGCGGTTTTTATCGTCAGGTTACGCCCCTGGACAAAGTGTCCGCTCCTGTTTTCTCGCGGCCATGTCCGCTCTCGCCCCCCTTTACGACGCCCAGCGCGACGCCAATCGACGCCTTACCGGATTCCGCCGATTCGAAGACGTCAGAGATCCCCCCTGGATCCACCGATCTCATAGATCCCCGGAGCCGCCACGCTGATTCTCACTTCTTCTCTCCTCTCGGCTGAAAAGACGATCAATCTGTCGCGGCCATAGCAATTTTCCTGATTAATTCATGAGGCGGGCATCGATCCCGCACTCGACGCGAGAAAGTTCGACGTCTCTTGCGCCTTTTTCTTCCTCTTCCTCATCCTCTTCCACAGTGACTCACCCTCTCTCTCTCTCTCTCTCGCTCTTTCTTTCAGCCCTCGGCCGCGACCGGTACTTCGATCGCTGTTTCGAAAGTGGGATGCGGTGCTTTTTAAGTGTTGCGCGACCCGGCCGGCTTCTTCATTCGACGCGCTAGACGGCCAAGTAATTAAGTTTTTAAGCCGAGTGCCCGGGTAATTAGCGCTGGAGGCCCTCCGCGCCGCGGGAGAGGTTATTACACTTTTCCTGATATTTTCATATTTTTTCCCGGCCCTCCCGGACCGAGTACAGTTTCGGTGAAAGAAGTCGGCGCGAACTCTCGATTCGTTGCCCCGAGGATATTCGAAATTAGTTGACAGGACTCTCAGTTTCTTCGGATCCTTAAGACGCGAAGGGGGTAGGAGAGACAATTTTTGTAATTAGCAGTCTTTCTCACGGATCCGACTCGTAACTGCGTCGATCAGGTACGCGCGCGACTCCGACGGCTTCGCTAATCGAAATAACGCTGTCGCTTCCCAGCGATCGTTTCTTCCATCCCTTACCACCCCCCCCCCCCCCTCAATCTTCCTCCGGCCATTGTATATTCCGAATGACGAGGTCCATTTTGTCCCGATCAATTCGCTCGACGCGATAGTCCGCCGTCGCGGTTGCGTAATTTTCTCGATGAATTCCTGTGGGAAGCCCGGTAGGGGATGACGCCGGGAGGGTGGAGTGGGGCTGCGAGAGGAAGTGCGAGAGACACGAGGCGAGGGGGTCGCGAGGGAGGGGAGGGGGAGAGTTCGCGAACGTTTTCTCGCCCCCTCTTTACGATCTGCGCATTCCTTAACCTTCTTAAGCGATTTATTCGCCGCTGGAGAATTCTCGCCTGGCTAAAGTTCGGTATCTGGAACGCTGCGAGTCGCAAGAGGGGTGGGAGGTGGAAGAGGGGGGCACATGTGAAATAAGCTTTCTCGAGAAGGAGGGCGTATTTAACAATCAGATAACGGCGCTCGGTCAGAAAATCGGGGACAATTTCTCACCCCCGCGCCGTTCAACCCCCACTCCGGTTTTCCAGTTTAGTCCGCGATCGGATAAGATTAAGGATATTTTCGCAATTAAAAATCCTCGTTTTTCCGCCGGTTTTTTGTCGGGCGCCATTTGCGTTCGTCTCCATATTTTCGCCGCCTCGTCCCGTTTGCGGACCCCCCCCCCCCCTTTTTTTTCACCCTCCTCGCGCATCTCCCTTTTTTGGCCCACACACTACCTTTTTCGTCGACGCCAGAAAGAATTCCGGCATCAACGGTAAGCCAGATAAGTCCCCGGGATCGCTTTGCAGGAATTCCATCCCCCTCCCACCCCCTCCCGTGACTTTTATCTCCCGTCCAATTGCTTTTGCATCCAATAGCACTGCAGGGACATTCTTTAACGCCCGTTCGCAAAGCGAGGAGCTAGATCGCCAACATTTGTCTCGTCTTTAAAGAATCTACCCTCTTCGGTCCCCTATCCCTTTTCGACCCTCTTCACCCCCTCTCTCTCTCCTTCTTTCCCTCTTCTACGTTCCGGCTGAAGGTTCTCCGTCTTCCTCATACTCGGCGCTCGCCGAGGCGAATAAAGGAATTCCTCCCGTTACAAAGTGCGCGGACGAAACGTGCGGATCTCGTTCGAGGGCTCTATACCTCTACCCCCGTGATATCGTCGAGGGCAGATTGCAGTTCTTGCTACCGAGACGGCAAGGGAGTCAGTTGATAAATCGTAATAATAAAAGAGATCGCCCCCGCGCGGAGTGGCCGACGTCGGGAGTATGTCCGGCGCTTAAATAAATAGAACGCTGGATAATTCGAAGATAACGTTGTTGCGACGAAATACGATTTCACTTTCCGCGTGCGAGATCCAGGGCGGTAGTCAAAATAAATCGTAGCGGCCGCAATTTATGAACCCTTTACTTACCAAAGTTCAGAAATCAAATTTAGTATTTAATTTAAATTTAAAAAGCCCTTGTGTACTCTACAATTTACTCTACACGTTTCAATACCTTACGGTGTCCTCATCAGGAGTCTACAAAAATATATTTTATCGTTATATCGGTGCATATTACATAAATACTAAGTATGTATAACTGCTGACATTAAAACATAACGAATCCACAACAAGGACTTTTTAATTTAAATTAAGTACTAAACACAGGGTTGAAATAAGACACATATAAAGGTAAAGTAAATTAAATTTAGTATTTTTTTAATTAATTGTTCGTCGATTCTATGACACGAGATTAAGTAGTATAATGATGTTAAATGAAAAATTGTTGATTGTTGCGTGTTTCGGTGTTGTGGGATCAGTTGGAAAAGTGATGGAGGACAGGCATTTCCACGTTAAGATTCCGATGGTAGGCAATGTTCGGTGAGCAACGTTTCTGCGGCAGTAGGTCGCGTGTAAATGGATATATCGTAGGATAACGGAGTGTGCCGGCCACGCAAACCGCCGACGCTGGCCACGCGCCGTGCCGATTATTAATTATCGCGCGACGGTAGTCCATCAGTGGCTAATCAAACGGGGTCACTGACTAATGGCTATTAATCCAATGGTTGAGGCGAAACGCCGCTTCGATTCTGCCTTTACCAACGCGCCAACAAATAATAGCTACGATAATGCTTCAAGTAATGGTACTCTTGCCAACGTTCAACCTTTTCTGTAGGATGATTTTAAGTACTCGGTGTCACTGGCTGTTATGATTTCGATGGGCTGAATCAATTTTGAGATAGGATGAGTATTATATTTTTATATATTTATTATTATTCATAATACCATAATATAAGAAAAAGTTATAATAACAGTTTTCGGTCCTGAAATGTGTATTATGGTACTGTAGTAATGTATTGGAAGATGATTTGAGTACGAAAATGGTTAATTTAATCAGTGATCATGCTTGCGTAGTGTTCTCAGAGTATTAAGACGGTTTTAAATATTGAGTGAACGTTAAGCTCCACGAATTGAGTCCAGAACAGATTTTTGACAATACGTTGCCAGTATTAGGTAAACTTGTGCAAGGTAACGGCACGTCCTTGCGAAAACAGTATTTCCGATCAGTCCATATCGGATGGCATGCGGATGGCATTCGGATAACGTCCGATGGCATTTCAAGATCATTGTCGATGTGGGAAAGCCAGCAACCGCGCGCAGTGCCGTAAAGCAGGTGCCCTTCTTGACCGGCCACAAAATACTTTCCTCCCCCGTGCGGAATCGTAATACGCCCTTAAACTCGGACCCTCTCTTTCCGGCCACGAAATTAGGGTCGACCCTACGAAATTTCGTCCCGTGTTCCGGCCCTCGGAAAATTGGACCGTCCCAATTGTCCACCCCCACACTTCGGACTAACCCCTACAGTCTATTAATTAACATTCAACGGATTTAAATTTGCTTTGCATATTTGTCCCGGATGCGCGCCGAAATAATCCGTCTTTCTCCGGCAAACACATACACCCACTCTATCGACGGTGAATTTGAAAGTATGAAAAATCGCTGTAACGTATTCAGATTGACGCCTCGCTCGCTTTTAATCCCGCCCCCGTGTCACGGACCGGATATTTGTCACTTCTTTAACCGTCGCGCGACCGATTTAATAATGAAAATTCACGTTCGCTTTACGCGAAATCAATCGAGCGCTCTCGTCCCTTTAACCTCGATCGATCGAATTTAAACCGTTCCGCGAGCGTGCCAGACTCTGCCATTCTCCACGATCTTCGCTCGGAAGTAACTCGGGCTTGTACGTAAATTCTCGCCAGGTTAGAGAGTTTAGGAGCCGGCTCGGCCGGCGATGCTTTTCGGGGGCGATTAATCGTGAGCGGTGATCAAAGAGAAATTGTACGGAAAGGGAGCGAAGGGCGAAAGAGACGGAGAGTTGTGGAGAGGGGGGAGGGGGGGGGGGGCGAGAGAAAGGCAGTCTTATCGTTCTCCGTTGCGCTCGTCCATTCTCGCTCTCCGAGATAAGAATGGTCCGAAGGTCCGAACTTGAGTAGCTCGAAAGTTTCGGCAGTTTAGGATATCGACCGAGACTGTAAGGTTAAGTGGAAGAGAACGAAGAATGAACCGACCGACCGCTTCGCCGGTAGTTCGGAGCGGACTATACGAAATCATTGACTCAGTCCGCTCCGATCTAATTTCCTTTGTTCGGGAATGATCGCGGAAAGATGATACGGTTCGTTCGCTGCCGTTGAGTATGACTACTTGTATGGCTGCAAGTGGAAGAGGTCAATGGAAACGCTGACACTGTTTCTCTGGCACTTTAGTAAAAATTGAGTCAGACTCTCTTCGTGTAATTTAATGTGTTCTACAATAATCATAGAAATTTATTAATTTATGTACTGTCATTGACTATGACTACTTATATGGCTGCAAGTGGAAGAGGTCAATGGAAACGCTGACAATGTTTCTCTGGTACTTCGGTAAAAATGGACTCAGACTCTCTTGGTATAATTTAATATGTTCTACGATAATCATAGAAATTTATTAATTTATGTACTGTCATTGACTATGACTACTTGTATGACTGCAAGTGGAAGAGGTCAATGGAAACGCTGACAATGTTTCTCTGGCACTTTAGTAAAAATTGACTCAGACTCTCTTGGTATAATTTAATGTATTCTACAATGATCATAGAAATTTATCAATCTATGTACTGTCATTAACTATGACTACTTGTATGGCTGCAAGTGAAAGAGGTCAATGGAAACGCTGACACTGTTTCCCAAGTACTTTATTAAAAATTGTCTCAGACTCTTTGATTATTATACAATAATCATAGAAATTTATCAATTTATGTACTGTCGTCGACTGTGACTACTTGCGCGAGTCCGTAAGTGGAACAGATCAAAGAACCGAGTATCTATTTCAGTATGATTGCGTTCTCGAACTTTCCGTATAAAAACGAATACTTCCTACTTCCCGAAGTATGTTGTACCATTTTTTTGTCACTCCCCCGCGTCGTGCAACTTTCGCCCATTTCTACCCGGTGTCTCGCGCACTTCCGAGCGACTCGGAACGAACGAGCCCGCCACGAACATTGTTCGGCTTTTCCGGATTCTAACGGCGCGTTCTGTTTCAGGAATGGAACGACGTGAACATGCGATGGAACGTCTCGGAATACGGAGGCGTGAGGGATCTGAGGATCCCGCCGCACAGACTGTGGAAGCCCGACGTTCTTATGTACAACAGGTAACAACCTATCGTTGCTCAGGTACAGCATGTAAAACAGAACGACCCCGACGCTCTCACGGTATTGGGTCAAAATCTTTCGCGCGTTCTATATCGGGCTTTCGGAGTTTCCTTTACGTATCCTCTCGCCGGAAGTCCTCTCAGCTTGGCAAAACAAATCGCGCCGAGCAACTTGTAACAGATATGGCGGCCACTGTACGTTTTCAGGATAAGACAGTCATCATTCTGCGGGAGACGTCTTACTTTACCTTATACGGTGCTTTTAATTTAATTCCGAAGTTTTATGAGCGGCTGGCATTGAATGTCAAGAGTCTTTACTGCCCTCCTGTCTTCGTCTCCGCCTTCGCGCACGCTTTCGACGCTTTATCTCGCTTCCAGTTGTTTTCCTTATCTGTTTATAAACCCCGACCGCTTTAATGCGGACAATAAAACGACGCTACCTCGGCTCCGGTATTATTTCGGAGGTGGCAGGGAGTTTTTACATAATAAAATTAAGTTTACATCCCCGGTAGCCGGCCGAACGCAGTAGCCGGAAGTGACCGGGGTCTATAAAGGGTTAAATGAGTAAGGCGTCACGTAGCATTTTACGATGCGGCTTGATAACGTCGTAAATTAGCGATTCACGACTCGTGCCGCGATAGTGTAACGTTACACGTACAGGGCTAAGTCTGTGGTCGCCCAACGTTTCCACATTGAACTCCCATTGTCGTAGTGAACATTTTCGATTGCTTCAGCTTCGCGGAAGTCGAAGAATTTTTTGATCCTTTGACTTTTTCGTTCTATTATACTTTTGTGTAACTCGTTCCATCGTAAATTACATGCTTTTGAGAGTACGCCAGTTTTATGTTAATATCAGAATTTCGTACACTGATCACGAATGATCCGATACGACGATGTAGGGTTGAAATACTTTAATAGCGTGCGCGGAGTACCTTAAAAAAAGAGTGTAATTAAAGTTGCGCGAGAAAATGTGAATTCACTCGGTACACACTAACGAACGTACGCTACAACTTTAAAGGCCATTTAACCCACATTCTCCTGCACAACTCTCGCATCAGTATTTCAACGCTCAATTATCTCTCATGCTCCGAGAGAGTTTTTGATCGGAGCCAAGAAAATCGCGGTCTTCCGACCGTAAAACTTTTCCGAAAACTCGATTCTCACCTCGGAACCGAACGCGTCCGCGAGGAAGCGCACGTTCGTCAGAATCCACGCTCGTCCGGAATTTCGATTAGCCGCGTCGAAAGAAAGCGTCCGACGCTATTGATCCCTCGCTTAAGGGACGGGCATAAAAAAAGCTACGCGGCGCTGCAAAAAAAAAAGCTGAAGAGAGAGAGAGAGAGAGAGACAGAAGAGCCAGAAAGGCCGCGTCGCATTCTTTTTTCCCCCCCCTATCCTCGTCCCTCCGGCCAACTTCCTGTCGGCCGGGTGAGAGTCTCGTTTACACGTTCGCGTTACATAAACCGATTATGCGAGGACGCCGGGGCGTGCGATGTAACGACTCGGCTGTAACGGCTCGTAACGGACTCGCGCGTACCAACCCCAACGGCGCGCGCGAGAAACTCTCGACGCGCCAGATACGTGGCCTGGCCAGGGCAGAGGTGTGTGTGTGTGTGTGTGTGTGTGTGTGTGTGTGTGTGTGTGTGTGTGTGTGTGTGTGTGTGTGCGTCTCCCATACTCGCTGTCAGGCTTCATAATGCATCGCCGGTTCGTGAGGTCAGTCACAAAGATGCCCGAGACTTAGCCGGCGATCAATTAATTAACCGATTAAACCGCCCCGCAGCACGGCGATGAACAATTCCCCCGCGCTCTACTTTTCATGTAAGTGCGGGGAGAGCGCATGGGAGAGCGTATGGGAGTGCAAGGGTGAGGCATGGGATAGTTAAGAGTTGAGAAAGCTGCGCTGGGGTCGGTCAACACGCGAGCGATCGATGGCTTGCCAATTAAATCTTCAGTGGTCGAACGCGTTTCGTACTTGCTTTCTTCATTCGGATCTATGCTTGTAAAGCGACATATGGACCGTTTACTTTGAAAGCGGTGTAAGTCTATTTTAAGAAAGAAACTAAATATCACGTAAATAAACCGTTTACACCGCGTTAATCTTAAATTATATGATATCTCATTTTTTTTTAAGTATGGACTTACACCACTTTCAAAATAGACAGTCAATATCTCGAAAGTGGCATAAGTTAATATTTCAAAAAAATTGAGGTTAGATTTCTTTGTTAAGGAAAAGTTACATTTTTTGTAGAAGTGGTGAATTCCTATTTTAAGTATTCGTGTTACTGGTATGTAATTTATTATATGCGCGGTTACATAATCATTACCGTTCATAACTGATTGATTATACCTACATATGCATGCATCAAATGTCTTATGGGAGTTTTTGGAGACTTTTGAAGTTGGTAAATTTTGTCAGGCAAATTTGAACGTCCAAGTCGACGCCTCCCGCCTTTTCGATCTCGAACACGATGCCCTTGACGCGTGCGTTCCCTTGAAGGGAACGAGGTGGTGGGCGCGGTAGCAAGGGGTGCCGCCAAGGGGTGCGCAGGGGGTGGTTTTACGGCGTCAGATAGCGACAGCGGTCTGAAATGTATTTGCGAATGTACTTTCGACGAATTTACGAGTCCGGTGCGCGTCTTTTGCATCCCTCCACCTTCGCTTCTTCCCGCAAGGACGAAATTGCGAATGGGCTGGAATTTTATGGCGTACTCCCCATCGATCAGAAGTATTACGAAAGAAACCGTACGCGCAATTACGCGGTGCGGGAATAAATTTACTTTCGATATTTTCCTGCCCGATCGATATTGCCAGCGGGCGCTAATTATGTCGGACTATGATCGAAACGATGAACGTGGAAATAATTGTGTCATTACGCGCACGTTGCACTGCATGAAGTTAATTTTAAGCTATGCAGCACTCGAATCCCGCATTGATAACGAAAATTAGATCATCTACTTGATCAACCAGGCGCTGTTACGTAGTAGAAGAATAGATTTAATTCGTTCAACGCGACTGATACGAGTATAGAACACAGATTACGTCGACTACCTATAAACGTGCAAATAATTGTATTATCAATATTACACATTGTTGCGTACCACACGCTTTTTTCTATAAAGGTTAACTAACCGTAAATTTACTGTCTTAAAAGAAACGTGGCTCAAGGCATTCCTTACAAAAACTTCTATGTATGGATCGGTCTCATTGTTCAAAACACGTACAACGAATACGCTAAGACCCCCTTCAATAAAACAGCCCTTCCTTGACCAGTCCCATACTCGGCAGTCATTACCTGACATATCCCAGATACACTAAAAACTCATCTATTCTCATCCTTCTGGAATGCACATGTTACTTGAGCCACCCAACCCTACCGAGGGTCAACCTCGTACCTTCACCCCTCTCCTTACTCTCTCCCTCGGTACTTGAGGAGTTTTCTTTAATTTTCCTACCGCCCACAAACGCGGACCTCTACCAATAAGAATATCGCAAAACCACCACCAAATCGTTAAGCTCCACCCATAATGTTTATTTATACCGCATACTCCCAGAGCGAGCGCCACTTACTTACAGACACTTACAGTCACTTTCAATCACTCTACTACACTACAGTCCACTACAATTATCAATACTCGTCTAGTCAGTTAGAACAACCGTCACAAGTGTACACTTCCATCAAATCTTTATAACCTCTGTAAATTCTGTGTAACATAGTGTAAATATACCATTTATCAAAAACCTTCAACACAATTAAAATACCTTCACTCCGAGAAATCGGACTGCGGGAAGTCGCGAGCTACGCGACGGTACATTTGGTCCTTCGAGCCGGATTCTCAAAAGTATCAACTGACATTTATCAAGAACGAGTAGATTCAAATCAAGTGACAGTGTCGTGTCATCTACATTCCATCAACAACAACAACGATCAAGGCAACTACCAAACGAGCGGTGAGACGAGCGAGCCAATCAAACAACACCGAAGGACTGCGTTTCGGTAAGCTCTGTAAGACAATCGCCAATTCTTTCCGGGCCACTTCCCTTTCTCACTCTGCCTAACCATGTCTCTTCCTACCATCACCGCACTCAAACGCCGACGTGGAGATATAAAAGCAAGAATTACCCGCTGTACAAATTATCTTTCGTCGGCTAGTTCTGCGCCAGACAGCGATTCCATTCAAGTCAAGGTAGAAGCATTAACAGAACATTTTAAAAACATTTACGCAATTCATGAAGAATTGGTACAACTAGAGCCTGAACAACACGAAACTCTTTCCAACGAGCTACATGCTCTGGAAGACGACTATCAAGCAGTCTTAATATTATCCAAAAAACTAATCCGCAAGGCTTCAATGGAGGCTTCAACCATCATATCAAATCATTGTCGAACAGAATCCCCAACAGTAACAACCATAGCACCGCGGATTAAATTGCCAGAAATATCCCTACCACGATTCGACGGCAGCTTCGAAAAATGGCATTCCTTCCGCGATCAGTTTATGGCAAGAATAGGCGAAAATGATAGCATTCCCACAGTCGACAAGTTGCAATACCTCCAAGCCTCACTGACCGGGAAGGCAGCACGCGCAATCGAGTCTATTGAGAATACAGCCGCTAATTACAAGGAGGCATGGGACATTCTAATCGCCAAATACGATAATTCGCGTAAGGCTATTCTGCAACATTGGCAGGTTCTACATTCAATTCCCAAATTACAACGAGACTCACCCGACGCTATTGACGAGCTGATAGATAAGATTCGACAACACATCCGTGCGATGAAAGGCTTAGGAGAACCGGTAGAGTCTTGGAACAGCAACCTGATATTTTTAATACTTAGTAAAATTAATAACAGTACGAGATTTCAATGGGAAACCACATTGCCAGATAGTAAAATGCCGCCATACACCGCATTGATAGACTTCTTAGAAAAACGTGGCAACTGCTCTGACAATACCCCCACCGAAGCAATCCACAAGGACTACAAGAAACCAGTACAGCACAACTTATCTCGTGCTAAAACATTTATGACAAACACCGGTCGTACAGGCAATCTCAATAACAAACCAATTAAATATCCATGTCCTATATGTAAGGAACAACATCGAATTTACCAATGTCAAAGGTTCCTCGCGCGTACAGTAGATGAACGACACCACGCCGTAGAACAGGCAATGCTATGCCCGAATTGTCTCGGAAAAGGCCATTCTCTAAAGGAATGCAGGGGTAGCACTTGCAGGGAATGTAATAAAAAACACCACACTTACCTCCACAAGAACGTACTCTCCAACGACAACGGGTCAGAAAGGACCACATGACTGACCGCTCATAAATCAAAGGTGCTTACGGCAAACATTTCAGTCGATGACATTCT
Source organism: Anoplius nigerrimus (assembly GCA_914767735.1). NCBI lineage: Eukaryota > Metazoa > Arthropoda > Insecta > Hymenoptera > Pompilidae > Anoplius > Anoplius nigerrimus. The sequence continues at coordinate 12,638,409 of OU612090.1, forward strand.
ACCTACGGCGGTGTTAAAGATCTTCGACAAAGAAAATCAACCCACATCATGCCGCGCTATTCTAGACACGGCTTCAACAACCAACTTTATCACCGACGAATTAGCATCAAAATTACAACTTTCAAAAACTACTTGCACCCTTCCCATCGAAGTTATCAGCGAACTGTCAACGGAGTCAACACACTCTGTGACGACCAAAATCCAATCTCGGTTAAACTCGTGGGAAAAAACAGCAAATTTTCTAACACTCCCATGTATTAACAATTCTATTCCTGACCAACCAATTGATAGGCATCTAATCGACATTCCTAAAAATATTGTTCTGGCTGATCCGGAGTTCCAAAAACCCGCACCAATTCATTTACTTCTGGGTGCCAGAACTACACTTTCCTTATTGTCGGTTGGTCAAATACAACGATCTTCAATACACCAAGACCTAATCTTTCAAAAAACCCTGTTAGGGTGGGTTTTGGCTGGACAATCAAAGCTTCAAACCAATGAAGCGAAAACAATATGCAATCTACTCAATATCCAACCAGACATAAATCGCTTCTGGGAACTTGAAGATTGCAACAACGCTAAACACCTCTCATCTGAGGAATCTAATTGCGAATCACATTTTCGCAACCACACACATCGAAATCAAGAAGGAAGATACGTCATAGCTCTTCCATTCAACGAAAATATCAATCGCCTCGGCGAATCGCGTACAACAGCTATGAAACGACTCGACTATCTAACAAGACGTTTCAATAAAAATCCACTGTTCAAACAACAATATTCCGACATTATTAAGGAATATATCGAACTCGGTCACATGATCAAATTAAATAACGATCCAGGCGATGGCTTCTATCTTCCTCACCATGCTGTAACCAAAGAAGACAGCTTGACAACAAAAATCCGCGTCGTGTTTGACGGTTCTGCATTGAGCACGTCGGGAATATCTTTAAACGATACCCTGATGGTAGGTCCAACAATTCAAGACGATCTGTTTACGATTCTCTTGAGATTTCGGACATTTAAGTATGTCCTTACTGCTGACATTGAGAAAATGTATCGGCAATTCATAGTCCGTCCAGCAGATCAAAAATATCAAAAGATATTATGGAGAGAACTCGACAACTCCATTTCAACATACCAATTAACAAGAGTCACTTTCGGGCTTAGTTCGTCACCATATCTCGCCATCCGATGCTTACATCAATTAGCGGAAGACCAAGGATCCACCCATCCTATAGCTTCAGCAATCATAACCAACGACCTATACGTAGACGATCTTTTGACTGGCGCAAACACTATCCCCGAACTCATACATCGCAGAGACGAAATCATCAGTCTACTCAAAACCGGAGGTCTCAATCTACGCCAATGCGCATCAAATTCAACCAAGGTATTGGCCGGCCTCCCAAACAGCGCCATCAATCTCAAGATTCAAGACAACGTCAATCACAACCCAACATTGAAGACGCTTGGAATTCATTGGAACTCAACACAGGACGCCATTATATACACAGTGAACAATATCGCAACAGACATTAAACCTACAAAACGCTCTATTTTTTCTATAATTTCCAGAATATTTGACCCTTTGGGTCTTTTGAATCCCACCATAGTAAAGATAAAGCTACTAATACAAGAACTGTGGAAGTTAAAATTAAATTGGGACGAATCTTTACCAGTTGATATAGCCACTGAATGGAACTCATACAAGAACGAGTTATCGGTATTGAACGATTTAGCATTTCCACGTAGAATTCTACTCGATCATTTCACCGATGTTCAATTACACGGATTTTCCGACGCCAGTGAAAAGGCATACGGTGCATGCTTTTACATACGTACAGTTGACCGCGACAATCGAATTCAGGTAGTCTTATATTGCGCAAAATCAAGGGTCGCGCCAATCAAGACGGTTCAAACAATCCCAAGACTAGAACTATGTGCGGCAAATCTTCTCGCTCAACTTTACGAAGCACTGAAACGTGCTATAAACATAAACTTTTCGAAAACAATATTCTGGACCGACTCAATGATTGCTCTCCACTGGATCAGAACTCCACCACATCAACTCAAGACGTTCGTCGCAAACCGCGTTTCCTACATACAAAAACACTGTGATCCACAAAATTGGTCACATGTCCGATCCTGCGATAACCCAGCTGATTGCGTATCAAGAGGTCTTTCACCTTCGGCATTAATAGACTCTACTATCTGGCGAAGCGGACCGTCGTGGCTTTCCGGGGGAGAACATACCTGGCCCGAACAACAACTTCATCAAATGAGCGATTCGTCCGAAGTACGAAAACCAAAATGTTTCGTCACGAACGTAACTGACAATTCAATTCTGTCACGCTTCTCCTCATTTCTAAAACTACAACGTATAGTTGCACTCTGCCTACGTTTCAAAACTAAGTGTCGGACGAGATGGATCTCGATCGAAGAATTATCCCGCGCAACAAATACTATCCTTAGGCTGACCCAACACTCGATATTTTACGCAGAGATACATCAATTGAAGGAAGGAAAACCTATCGCATCGAAAAGCAAACTGCTGCCATTGAACCCATTTCTTGACGACAATCAAATTCTACGCGTCGGTGGCAGATTACACAATTCTAATCAGTCCTATCAACAAAGGCACCCAATTATCCTTCCAAAGTCGCATCACATCACAAAATTGATAATCCACCAATATCATATCACGCAACTGCATGGAGGAATCCATGCCACATTGTACGCCATGAGACAAAAATATTGGCCCATCGATGGCCGTAATCAGATACGGCACATCATAAGATCTTGTGTTCGGTGCGCAAAGGTCAATCCACCACCTGTAAACTATCAAATGGGTACACTACCCCAAGCCCGAGTCTCTGAAGCAAGACCTTTTACAAATGTGGGAATTGATTATTGCGGTCCTTTTTACATAAAGGAGAAACGATACAGGAACCGAAATCGCATCAAATCCTATGTTGCAATTTTCATCTGCCTTGCGGTCAAGGCTGTTCACATTGAAGTTGTTAGCGATCTAACGACTGAAGCATTCTTGGCTGCACTAAAAAGATTTACGTCACGAAGAGGCATGTGTTCAACAATTTACTCAGACAACGCAACTAATTTTGTCGGGGCAAACAATGAGCTAAAGGATCTACAAACACTGCTTACTTCCACCCAACATAACGAAACGGTGCAAAAACATTTATCGGCATGCAATATTGAGTGGAAATTCATTCCTCCACAATCACCGCATTTCGGTGGAATCTGGGAGGCCGCGGTAAAATCATTTAAGTATCATTTGCGTAGAGTAGCTGGCAATGAATTATTCACATTTGAAGAATTAAATACTCTTTGCACCGAAATAGAAGCAGTCCTAAACTCTAGACCCCTCACTCCATTATCACCACATCCTGAAGACCTGGCTGCCCTAACTCCTTCACATTTCCTTATTGGCGATATTCTTGCAAGCGTGCCGGAAGCAGATTTTTCAGAAACACCATCCAACCGTCTCAGCTCGTGGGAACATGTCCAAAAGGTCAAACGCGACTTTTGGACACGATGGCAGAAGGAATACATAAACGAATTAAACATCCGTCGAAAATGGACTGCAGGGACGCACCCAATCAAGGAAGATTCAATTGTCATCCTGCGAGATGACAATCTTCCACCACTACAATGGCGCCTCGGACGAGTCACAAAGGTCTACCCCGGAAAAGATGACATCATTCGCACCGTACAAGTGCGAACCGCATCAGGCTTATTCGACAGAAGCGTTAAAAAACTAGCACCATTACCAGTGACCCTTAATTAATTACATGAATATCGATTTGTATCAATTGCCCTATTCTGTTCATTCGAATTTTGAGAACACACATTCTCAACCGGGGGAGTATGTTGCGTACCACACGCTTTTTTCTATAAAGGTTAACTAACCGTAAATTTACTGTCTTAAAAGAAACGTGGCTCAAGGCATTCCTTACAAAAACTTCTATGTATGGATCGGTCTCATTGTTCAAAACACGTACAACGAATACGCTAAGACCCCCTTCAATAAAACAGCCCTTCCTTGACCAGTCCCATACTCGGCAGTCATTACCTGACATATCCCAGATACACTAAAAACTCATCTATTCTCATCCTTCTGGAATGCACATGTTACTTGAGCCACCCAACCCTACCGAGGGTCAACCTCGTACCTTCACCCCTCTCCTTACTCTCTCCCTCGGTACTTGAGGAGTTTTCTTTAATTTTCCTACCGCCCACAAACGCGGACCTCTACCAATAAGAATATCGCAAAACCACCACCAAATCGTTAAGCTCCACCCATAATGTTTATTTATACCGCATACTCCCAGAGCGAGCGCCACTTACTTACAGACACTTACAGTCACTTTCAATCACTCTACTACACTACAGTCCACTACAATTATCAATACTCGTCTAGTCAGTTAGAACAACCGTCACAAGTGTACACTTCCATCAAATCTTTATAACCTCTGTAAATTCTGTGTAACATAGTGTAAATATACCATTTATCAAAAACCTTCAACACAATTAAAATACCTTCACTCCGAGAAATCGGACTGCGGGAAGTCGCGAGCTACGCGACGGTACACACATCGCCACCGTTGACGAGAGATGTTCATTTTCCACTTTACAGTACCCGAATCGCGCGTCAATAATGTACATTTTTATCATCTACTTGGCCATCCAGACGTCCGCTATTATGTAGTAGAAGAATAGATTTAATTCATTCTACGCGACTGACACTATTAGCGAACACAGATTACGTCGACTACCTATAATCGTGCAAATAATTGTATTTTCAATATTACACATCGCCACCGTTGACGAGAGATGTTCATTTTCCACTGTGCAGTACTTGAATTCCGCGTCGATAACATACATTTTTATCGTCATCTACTTGGACGTCCGCTATTACGTAGACAGATTAGAGAACGAGATAGAAGAACAGATATAATTCATTCTACGCAACTGACACTATTAGCGAATACAGATTACGTCGACTACCCATAAACGTGCAAATAATTGTATTATTAATATTACACGTTGCCACCGACCACGAGTGATGCACATTTTCCACTATGCAGCTCTCGATCCCACCGTCAAACCCATAAACGCTCAAGCCCATCAACTTAGCTCTCCATACATCCGTCGCGTCCAGATCGACGCTTTTAAACTGCAATGGCGCGTGCATCGTCCAGCCCTGCCGACATCTTTCCCTCGCAAAAAGATACACGTGAGTGTCGCATAAAAACGTCGCCTGCCATAAACTGCCGTCAACCCTATCCGCCATCGATCCCTTCCCTTCGACCGATGAAAATCGCACACACACACACACACATGCAGAGTCAAGCAGCCCTCCGACGAGGGTAGAGCAAAAAATGGCCAGCCCGTTGTCAAAACCGACATTTAGGGCGAGATCGTTGGCGGGAGGGGGTAGATCACGAGGATCGAGGGGGTGGGTCCCGAATTGAAGACCCCGGGGTTGAAAAGTGCCCCTCCCGCGGTCTGAAAATGTGGGGCAAAGTGGAGCAACCGGGGCCAAGTGGGTCACTCGCATTAAAAACAAAGCCAGCGTCGCCATTTAAAGGGAATCAGGGAAAAGTAACTCTCCTCCCTCTACCCACCCCCATTCAACCCTCCGGCCCACCCCCTGCCGCACCTCGGCGGAAATACATTGTCGGAAAACGCTTGCGGCGCCTATTGTTTTTAAGTAGGTAATGTATCGGGCGCAAAAAAATGCCCGCCGGCCCGCTGCCGTGGTATTTGTCGAATTAAAAGTTTTGCTTTAAGATGCATTAAAGGAAACGAATGGACGTCGATGGCGGGCCGTCCACTTTTCGTCCGCTTCCTCTTCCTCATCCTCGTTCCTTCTCCTTCCATCTCATCCGACAGACTCAGTCTCCAGCCATCTCATTCCAGCTGGGCGCAGACGTTTAATGGAAACGATTTTTGCCATTAAGAGGAGGAGGGACGGGGCTTTTTATGCCGTCGGACTCGTTCGAGGCACGTCTCGCACTTCGTCCTCCCGAAGTCCATTTCCAATGATGTCATTTTATGCGCCCGGGCCCCGCGGAAAGTCCCTCCGGATTCGCCGGGTTTTTCTTTCGGCACTTAACGGCGCATAATCGGTGTCGTTTAAGTTCGGTCGGCTCGCTCCGCCCGGAATCCGATTGCGCGACAAATTTCCTTTCGGCCCCGACGTATGACCGATAATAACGAGGCGATCGTAATTGCAGTTCGGGGGAGGGAGGGAAAAATGGTAAGGTGATTAGAAGCTTCCGGAGCTGGAAGTTGCGGAATGCTCGGCGTTTAAGTCTGAAACTCTGCAGAGTTCGATTCGATGCTCGTATTCCAACTGAAATTTTTGTGGATTGTCTGCTGACGATGATGATGATACGGAAAAGTGTGTCAATGCAAGGTGGAAATTGAATCAGTCTCATCTTTTGGGACGCTCGCGAGTAATTTAAGAACGTCGACTTGGACACTACTTCCAGCTTCAAACTTAAAGTATAGGACGCCAGTAACGTGAACGGAATTAATATGAAAGACTATTAAAGTAAAGTACAGTGATGTTACAGTGAAATCTATTAAAAAATGTGACAATTGACTGCTAGATATCAAGATCCTGCCTGACTGGCAGCCGTCTAACGCTGGAAGTACGATTTAATAACGTCTACGCCAATCGTTCGCGTTAGAACGCACAGACGACAAGGACGACCGCGAGGACGACTTCCCTACAGACCTCCGGATTTTCTTGCAAATAATTGCACAGGACGGATTGCGCTAGTTCGTCTATTACTTGTCTCGTTCCGCCACACACCGAGAGGCCCCTCGTGTTTGATTTTCCCAAAGTTCTACAGCGTCATAAATTCATGCGATAGAATGCACTTGCCGAAAATCATACGTCATGCCCGCTTAGTTTTGGGTGGGTTGGGGGGGTGGGGGGTGGAAGAGGCAGGTTGCGGCGCGTAATGTCGCAGGATGTAGGCAAGTCGAGTGGGATGAAACATAAGCGGAGCAGTCTGACGGCAGTTTAAGACTTAATAGCGCGAAGGGCCTCCGAGTGGGTTACATCATGATCAACCCTTTACGCTCCGAGTGTTTATTAAGCGCGCTGCCTTTAACAGCTACGTTCTCTCCCCAGCGCGAGTGCTCGCTTTAGCGAATTTCGAGGTTGGTTTCTTCAGTCAGACGATAATCGACTACACTTAAGACGTTCAGGCAGCAATCCGGGTTGGATGATGACGACCACGATCGTTCATAGCTGCATGCGAGTTACGTATTGATGCATTAATATTCTTAGGGGGAATTCAATTTCTTGGTATGCGGCGCCTGTGTTAGGGATGTTGGTTCTGGAGTCGATAATCGACTCGATTTACATTGCTAATCTGGCGCTCTGGCCTAGATTGTCTAGCCTAGATTGAGGGCATATGTTGGGTATGTGAATATTCTTTGAATAAATTCCGTTTCTTGCTACAAAGTGACATGGCCCGTTATATTGTCCTTCTGCGCTGACAGGATCGCTTGCAGCGGTTATTAACCCTCCGGGTCCCAGGCCTGGGTCTCTTTTTCGCGCTTTCTTGGCAGCGCTAACACACACATTTCAACAGGCTCGCTGACACAAAGTCCGACGACACCGGCGATGCTCGTTTGTTTCATAGCTGTAACGCAACGTACGCAGTGAAAAGATTCAGTTCGGTATAACGCTTGGAACTACGACGACGTACTCAGAGAGAATAGATAGATATTTTGCGATGATAATTCATTATTTTTTTTAGTTTGTGTTTGCATATTTTTGTTATCCGAGTATCATAGTATATTTTCTTTATCTTATTTCTATTATTCGTGTGTTTTATAATTGTTGTCATCGTTCTAAGCGTTTTGTTGTGAAAAATAGTATTTTTTTGTACATTTACGTACAAAATGTACACATTGCTAAAAAATCGTCTTATTTCGCAACTTCGGGAATACTATAATCCATATCAAATGGAACATATGCACGATGTGCAATAAACCGAATATTTAAAAATAAATTTTGTTCAAAAATGCACAATCCCTTTTTCCGCTTACAACTCCATGACAAATCCTATTTAACTAACAATAAGTGTACACATTCACTCTATTGTATCAGCGATACTCGGCGGCCTAAGATGCTCTTTTGTCGCACCGACGACCGGACGAGCGGCCCGGTGAAGCGATTGAATTAGTATTAGTGAACTGTCTGTGAGATCGCTAAGGACCCATGCCTGGGACCTCGCGCCTGTGGTACTCCGAGGGTTAAATTCAGCAGTGCATATACTAAGATGCTTTCCATATACATATTAAAAATGTATCGTTATGCAATTGTTAGAGGTTCACATATATTTATTCCAAATTCAGCCGTACTTTGTTCATAGAGATTGACAATTTTTATTTTTTGTACACCAATTTTTTTTAAATTTCAAAAACATGTAAATCGTACAAAGCGTCTCAAATTCCGGAGAAGATTCTCATTTGACAGTAGATTTGATGCAGATCAAAATTTTGGCGGTCACACCGTGCTCGCGCCTGCGCTCACTCCACGTTCGAATCCGAATCCGTCGGCAAGCTGACGCCGAAAGTAGACATCCCTCCCGATATTAAAGCACCTTACTCGTCAATCTGTCAGCAAGGACGATTTTTCATCCCCGCGAAAAATCCCGGACGTGAGAATCGAAGTCGGCGACAGGCTAGGTGGCCTCGCGAGAAGGGGGTGTAAATTCGTTTCGCGAAATTGGCCGAACGACAAATTTCGAGCGTCGGCGCGATGATTTTCGGAACGACGCCGACGCCGATGACAGAAATAACGAGCGTCCGCCAGGGAGTGAGAGAGAGAGAGAGAGAGAGAGAGACGGACAGTTCGTGCCGCGCGATTTAACGAGGGTAGGTCGCGTAGGGGGTGCATGCGAAAAAAATTGGCCAAAAAGAACAAAAAGGGGGCGGGCGAAAAAAAAAAGCGTCGCCGATGTCGATTTTTTCGAAAAGGAAACCGTTGCGGTGGACAGGGGCGCGCGAGATATACGGCGAGTGTGTACAGGTGTTGGGCGCAAAATGTTTTCCTACGTCAAACAGTCGGCGATTTATCGCGCGCAAGAATATTTCACTCGCGCGCACGCTTTCAAAGGCTATTTTGCCGGGCTTTAAAACCGGGGCTACGGAACGCGCGCGCGCGCGCGGACTGTCCGTAAGGGAGAAAAAATAAAAGATCGCGTCTCCGGATATTTTTATGATCGCTCGACAAATTTGCACGTCCGATCGAGCGGAAATAATAGTCGCGCGGGGAGGAGTTACGATTTTGAGCTGACGGTATCGTTAGCTTGTAATTTGATAATGAGACGCCGCGCGGCTTGGCTTATGGGCAAAGTTAGCAGCCCTTCGTCGTCCCTTCGTTCAACCCGGGTTCTAACGCAGGCGCGCGCTTGCGGTATAGCCAGTCGATTTACAGTAGATTTAGAGCGGATCCCGCCGCTTCTGCGGCAACATCGGCGGCTGATGCATAAACTTCCGGTTCCGTGCGAGGCGGTGTCGGTACTACGGCCAGGTTGCAAAGTTCAGCTCGGAGGGGGAGGGTTAAGCGAAAAATAATAAAGCTTCGCTCGACGCGTCGGAACATGTGTAATTTTCCAATAATAACTTGCGGAGGATTATCTGTAAATTTGTCCCTTGCAAATCTCTACCTTCGTCATCTTCGGGAGCCCAGAGGACGACGCTGAAGGTATTACGGATCGATTTACAGTAGATTCCGCGCAAATCCTGCGCTTGCACAGCGTACACAGCGCATTTATGGTTGTATGGTACAGAGTTCATATATTCTATCTTGAACGCGGTTGATCCGATACCGACGCTTCATTTGCTATTGCTATTTTCTAATGAGAACTTGTGGCAGATTATCGGTTCATTGTTCGTTGATCCCGGTGCACGTTGGGGGAACTTAGTGTTATCAGAATCTCTGACTCGGGGCACCAAAATATCCTAATGAGAACTTGCTTCGGATTATCGGCTTAGCTCGTGTCCCTTCATCTTCGGAGATGCACGTATCCGATGCAATTGGTATCGCAAGTCGATTTACAGTAGATTCCGAATTGATAGGTCCTGTTGTGATGCGGCAAATCTGGCCACGTATCGCACACCGTTCGCAGAGCTACATTAATGTTGCACAGATCAATACACTTACCCTGCGCACGGTTGAAAAGATAAAAATTTCCGATTGATCTTCGTTTTGGAACAACCGTAACTTCGAACACAGCAATTTCGAAACGAGAACTCTGATCAGATTATCAGCTCAGCTGGTGTCCCTTCGTCATCCTCCGGCCGCACGCAAGCTATTCGGTTGCTATCGCGAGTCGATTTACAGTAGATTCCGAATGGACACTCCTGCAGTGCAACAACAATTTCCACATATAACAGAATATCTCTAATCGAACAGACATTTAATAAAATCGAAACAATGTAGGTCAAATCTAAGTGAGAAAAGAACCCAATGCATCTTCTTGCTACCCCTAATCCAAGACACCCCAAGTTCCAAACGACAACCTACCAGATTATCAGCCCCACCCCGCGCCCCTTCATCATCTTCGAGGCCGCTTACAAGGAATGCCGCTGGAATCACGAGTCGATTTACAGTAGATTCCGATTGGATGCTCCTGCATTGCAACAATTTCGACATATGACAGAATATATCTACACCAACTTCGATATAATCGAAACAACGTACCACAGACCTTATTGAAAAATAACTCCAATCCATCTTGTTCTTTCTACCCCTAATCCAAGACACCCCAAGTTCCAATCGACAACCTACCAGATTATCAGCCGATCCCGCGTCCCTTCATCATCTCCAAAGCCGCACGCAGGCGACACCTCCGGTATCGCGAGTCGATTTACAGTAGATTCCGAGTGGATCCTTATGCGGTGCAACAGCGGCAGCGACTGGCGCATAAACCCCAGGGCACGTATAATACCATGCACGTAGATCCAAAGCCAGCGAGGTCCGGGTCTCGTGGTCCGCACACGAAGGGTCGGCCTGCCGGGGATAGTCGGCGGAGTGTACATGGATATTTAGACCGGCGGATTCGCAGGAAGACAGAGAGGATGCAGAGGGGAGGAAGGGAGGGGAGGTTTGGGGTGGGGGGTGAGGGGGCTGGATATCAGAGACGCTTACACGTTCGCGCGTAACTTACAGTTTGCGGCGACCGGCCGCAGGCAAGGGCCCCGCTAATTTTACCGCACGAACGTCCGCCCCGGCCAGTGTTTTGGTCTCAATTATTCATGGGACGACTTTAAAGCTCGGATGGGGCCACAGCGGCGAGGAGGGGGGGGGGGGGGGGCGGTAATCAAAAGTTCGTCGGCGCCGAAGCTCGTCATCAAAGGGCGACCGACCAAACAGTTCCGACATATTACTTCCTGCGAGCCGCGAATTAACGCGCGTTTTCGTGGCTCGAAACAGGCCCGACACCATCGTTCGGCATCTGTTGCGATGTTCGATTCGGTGGCGTGTTGGTGCATGCGTGCAGCCGCGTGTGTGCACGGGCTTGCATTCACGGACTGGGCCGCGAAGCGGCGGCGGGATGAATTCGGTAGTGCTGCCGGTGCGTTTGATGTTGCGGGAAAATTGACGGACCTGCCGGCTGATGGAACGAGAGCGTCAAAATATTCGCATTTTCGAAACTGTTTTTCGGTTGCAGCGCAGGGATTTCGGAGGGGTTCATCTGAGATACGGATTATACGCGACGGGTTTGGAGGGTGGGTCGCCAGAGTGATTAACTTGAAATTCGGGTAATGATGTTTACCGGCGTATGCGATAGTAAATATTCGAATTTCCGCGTCGATCGCAGGATTGTCCCAGCTCTGATTCGAGGCATATTTACTCGCGGAATATACGGGAAATATTTCGATTTCCTGACGGAGTGTGTTGATTTAAGACGGGCCGAGGCAGAGTTTCTGGGAGGGAGAGGCGGAAAAAGTTCGTCGAACGAAAATGTCCGGTCCGACGATGAGCCTTTGCGTTATGTACACGGCATTAGCGTTGGCCTCGAAATCGGCCGATGGCCCCGACACACGCACGTGCCCAACACACACGCGTGCGAAAATCGTGGAAATACTCTCACGTGCCTATCTATCAAACTATTCGCACGTAGAGAGCGTTAACAGAAATCCGGCGAAACTCCTGGCCCTCTGGTTCGGCGTATAGAGATGCATCAAACTCTTCTACGGGCACCGGAAACAGCGGCGAGCGCGCATCAAACTATTCGCGAGCCGAAACGTCAGACGGCGCACGCTGCCGGCATCCGACATGCTAAATCGTGCGCCACGCACGTTCCGCATGAGAAGTCCGTCCCGTCTGCCCCCGCCTGCACTCTGTGTACACAGACTGCGCGCCAGAGGTTCCCAAAGTTCTGCGGACCCTTTGTCCAGTGAAAAACAACTTGTCCAATTCTCACTTTATTCCCTGCAATCATTCGTCCGCTGACTTGCATTGCGTTTATCATTTTCATGATAGTGTATCTGATTACTATGGTTCCATTACACAGACTGCGTGCCAGAGGTTCCCAAAGTGCTGCGGACCCTTTGTCCAGTGAAAACTTGGCCGATTCTCACCTCACTACCTTCAATCATTCGTCCGCAGAGTCTGTAAAACTTCCAATATTGAACATCAGTAGTACATATATGGATTTATTGGTTCCCTTTCGGGTTAGGTACAATTTCCCACGACCGACTCTTTACGCATAACCTTAATCTACTCACCCTCTAAAATCGCCTTAACTTAACTTTTGCCTCCCTTGCGCGTTACACCCCTACATCAAGCTACTACACGGACAACCTTATCCTACCTCATCCTACCGCGCACCTTATCGCTAACTTACACTACTGAACATCAGTGGTACGCGAGACTATTCTTTCCGCACCCCTCTGTCCAGCCTCCGGCAGAGGCCACGAAGGTCCACTTTGGGAGGCACTGCCGTGCACGGAGCGTACACAAACTGCAGATCGTAAGCCGTGCATGCCTCGCAAGCCGCGCAGTCCGCCGTGCGAGATGACGTAACGCTCGCTCGGGCCAGGAAGGAGGTAAATCTGGTTTGGCGAATGGTCGGTTGATAGTATCAATCGGACTGACCCGCTCCACTGTCCACCCCTCCCGGGGGCTGGCTAAACGACTTTCGTTCTACTTCCATTCTCCCGTTCTTCCGAACGTTCGCCAATCGGGCAGCCTACGCTGGCCAAGCGTTCGAACCGGAGCCGGACTTTGTGCTCAAAGCGTGCCGCGCAACCCGTTAATCAGGCCATGAGCCGAGGACGGGCAAATACGGCTGGCCGAGAAAAGGAATTAAGGGGCCATGGATTTATTGACGCAGCGGATGCCTGATTAGAGGGGAGCCTTTTTCGCCTGGGACGCCGATGGGAAGTGATTAGAGACTGGCGGTTGACTCTCCAGACGGAAGGGATGTTTTTCTTGGGTTATTAAGAGGCTGAATCAGGGATTGCAAGGAGGGGGGAGGGGCTCAGAATGGAATGGAAGGAAGGGATTTGCCGAGGCCGTGATTGACTTTTGAGGTGGGAAGTGTTATTCTTGCGGCGGAGGTTGGTGTGGTAAGGTTAACGATTATAGTAATTCCGTGGCGTCTGGGTTCTGCGTTCCGGGTTCCGCGTTCCGGGTTCCGCGTTCCGGTTACTCGTTCGTCAGCGTAACGAGCGGGCGTATTTTATTTATTTTCGCGATGCGACCGGCGGAAAGAGCGGAATGTTCAAACGAGCTGCCGTAAATTTTGTCTTTGCCAAGAGAACGGCAGGGGACGGCTGCCATCAGAAACGCATTAGTGTCGCCGTTAGATTTGCCATTGGTCCGGCGGCGGTAATCCATTACCGGGAGCATTTATGATACGTCCTGGGCAATGATTACATTTGTCCGTTACATCGGCACTAATTTCCAGGTCGGTTACGAGAGTACCACTTCGACACCCCATCTTTGCTTTTCCAAACTTACTGGCTGTAACGAAGTAGACAATTCTTTTCCAGTTCCTAAATTTAATACGAATACATTTAGCTAAAATCATATCGATCCATTGTCACTAAAAATCATGCAATTAGCAATGATTTGTCTAATCCGTAAACGTTAATTTCACGAGCAAACTCATTAATGTAAATAGGTCGAACGCTTCATGAAATCTACTTTTTCCAAACTTGGCATCGCTCGCCGAGTAAATCTCTCTTTACTTTCTTCTTATCCTCATCTTATCTAATCTGAAACTGCATCCCGCCCAGTTAACCAAAAATCACAGCCACGTCAATCCATTACCGCGCAAGCCCACGATCCATCCGCAACGATTATATTTGCCCATCCTATCGGCGCTAATTTGCGAAACAGACTCATTAACGTAACCACTTCAAACACCCCATCAAACCCACTTTTCCGAAACTTCTCGACTCCGATGAAGTAGACGCCTCTCCGGTTTCCACTTGCCAAACTTAATCAGAGACCGAATCCCAGCCGACCGACCAAAAATCCGACCGACCCAGATCCGACGCCAGTCAGATTTCCGAAAGCAGCGATGGTTCCGGGCTGGGAAAAAATCAATTAGCCCCCATCGCATTGGTCGCATCGCGCTCGCTAATAACTCACCCCCTCCGCTTTCCTCGACTTCCGTTTTTCCTTTCCGGACCCGAGAGGCCGCGACACAGCGTGCAACGTGACGCGTCCGACCGAATGTAAACGTTGTTTATGGCCCGCGTAAATGTACCGGGCGCGACATTTTTCCCTCGCCCATCCCATCCCTTCTCCACCCCCTGCAACCTCTTTCGCCCCCATCGTCGCCGAGTGCAGCGACTAAACTCACCTAGCGCGATGCGCCGCACGGAATTAATCTTTCATGCCGCCGGCGAGGAATAAAGCGTCAGCGACAATGTGGGAAACAGAGTCGGACGTCTGTTTCCCGTGAGTCAGAAGACTCTGTCGCCGCTTTGGGAGATGGAGGGAACGTCTTCCGCGGCGTGGGCGAGGAAAGGGATGGAATGGGGAAAGCTGGGCTTTATCCGAAAGAGAATCCTTTATTTGTGCTTTTAAGAAAGTAACCGCTATTTAGTATTTATCGTAAGATATTTCTATGTACTGTTGTAGTAGTCCGTTCTCAGAGTATCGAATATTCGATTGAAATATACTATACAAATATATTTAATTTTCATATGTTATATTTAATTCTTTTTATAAGCAAGTACTGAAACTCAATGTTTTCCTGTTAAAACTGATTGAAATTTAATGAGTTGAAAAGTATAACAGTGACCGAATACGCCGAAAACTTATTATTATACATCTTGCACTGACGGTCAATAACCAATTAATTTTACTTGCAATATACTGTAATTTATATATTTCACGATTACTCTGAATAATTGTTATGAGTCTAATGTGAGTCTAAACGATGTTAGATACGGTCGACGACTTTTAGCAAAAGATTCCCATGTGGCTTCTCCATCCGAACGATAAAGTAAAAGTGGGAAGCCACGGAAGGTTCTGACGTTTACCTTTCCTCGATGATGCTTCCTAGGACGGTCGAATTATGCGCGAGGAACGAGGAGCGAACGTTTACCGTGGACACTTTTACGACGTCGGTCTCTCCGGCTGTTGGCCGAATTTTGTCGGACCTCCTCCGATTCTGTCGTCGTGGTCAAAAATTTGCACGTCGATCGACATCGACGGAAGGTTCGAGCGGCGTCGAAAGCCAGTTTTGCCTTTAACGGCCAGCGAACGTCTTCTCAGAAATTGCTAAGAGAGTTAGAGCAAGTTTTACGTTCAGTCCTATACCGAACTGTTTCTTATTCCACGAAGGCTACTTCCGGATGCTAGCTTTGCGATGGAATTTTTCGGAGACGTAAGTTTACGAAAACAGCGATTTTCGGACAGAAAGTTTCGAGCAAGCTTCGTTCTTTGGCGCGAGAAGTTAAAAGGGTGAAAATGAACGCGTGACCAGGATGAAAAATGTGATTTTCAGCGGAATATTGATGCTCGTAATTGCATAATTGATACAAATAGAAAATTGTTCGGAGACGTAAGTTTATGAAAACAGCGATTTTCGGATAGAGAGTTTGGAACAGGCTTTGTTTCTTGGCGCGAGTATTAAGTTCGTGTTAAGGGGGTGAAGATGAACGTGTGGCCAGGATGAAAAATACGATTTTCAACGAGAAACGTTTCGATTGATCAATCAAACTGACCCCATTGACAATGATATCGATGCTCGTAAGTGCAATAATCGATACAAACAGTGGGTGGGTGCGGGTCAGCGCGTCAAACGAATAAAGCGAAGTGTAAAAACCACCCCCGCTCATTGTTTTTCCTGCTCTCTTCCCCTTTTCTGCCCCTCTCGTACGGCGTACGGGCAATCAACGGCTATTTTGTCGATCAGGAAATACGCGCCGGCGCAGATTTATGATCGGGTATCGAGTTTGATTGTTCGACCCGGCCTCGGAACGGCTTTTTGATTATTTCGGCCGACGATTAAAAGTCTCGATTAGCCTCGCTGTAATGGATGGCGAGCTCGAACAAGAATGGGAATGTCGAACTTTGCCAGGACAAACGTCTAAGTGAACGCTCTGAATCACAAGGTCTGATTGTACGGGTAAGAGATCAAAAAATTTGCCAACGGAAAAGATAGTCTTTATTTGTTAATTACAGCTTAATACATTTGGATCGTTTATTTTGAAAGTGGTGTAAGTCCATATTTAAACAAAAATGAGATATCATCTAATTTATGACTAACGTGCTGTAAACCGTTTCTTTACGTGATATTTAATTTTTTTTAAATGGACTTACACCACTTTCAATATAAACAGTCTATTTCTTACTTTTATATGAACATAGAATTAACCCTCGTCCGTTTCTGTTAATTATGCTCTTTTTAAGTCATTCAATTTTCCCTCTCTCTCTCTCTCTTTATTCTTACAATTTCCTCAACAGCCTATTCCGCAGAAGCGACTGGTAAAAGTGGCCTCGAAGTAACGGGCGATCAAATTCATTCGGAGTGGATGACTTGATAATTGGATACTGCGCCGACAATTGGTACCCCCCTCCCCTGCCGGGGGTCGTTTAAAGCCAAGGGTGTAAGAAAGAACGCAGTCCCGAAGTAATATCCGGTAAGACGCTGTAATATCCGGCGCTGGATACCGCGCGCGCGCAGTCTACAATATTAAGAGAAGCTTCCCCCGCGGATACACAGATGTTAAGTCGCCGAACTTTTCGGAAAGTGGCGGGGACAATGATGCCGGCACAACAGCTGCACCCCGAGCTTCACTGGATTAAATATCCCGCTCTTCGAATGGCCCACTCTTCGGCAAATCGCGCATCCACCCTGCAGCCATTCTGCGCATAGCCCCGCAAACGTATACAAACGTTTACACGTCCTCATTATCAAGCGAAGCGTGCCTTTTGATTGCAATTCTCGAAACCGCCGATTTTCGCGTCGATACTCTTCACTCGACTACGAGTACGACCTTGCGACGAATCAGACCTTCTCATATCCATCCCATTCCGGATTCGCTCAACCTCCCGATGTGACAAACATAATTGACGAACCGCGGCAGCTAGCGCTAATTTTCGAGTCAGCACACTCTCAAAGCACTCACGTATACTCCCACCCTGCTGCACGTGTATATACGAGACGTTCCTTATCGCTGCAGTTGCCGCAACCTTACCGGCATCCAGGTCAAAGCAAAGATCACGCGCCAGCGGTACGTGGAATCTTACGGCAGCTTCCGGCGGCTCGCATATAACACGTAACGTATAACGTATAACGTATAACGTATAACGTATAACGTATAACGTATAACGTATAACGTATAACGTATAACATACAACATAACCGCGCCCGCTGGCGGGCAAAACACGTCGATACATCTCCATTTGCACGAAATCGCATTAAATTTAATAACGAGCCACCGGGCGGAGTACACGCGCCGGATACGAGCGTCGCCCTACGTGACCACCCCACTTTCAACCACCCTGTTTCATCCCCCCACCTCGGCAGCGACCCTCTCCGAGGACTCCCGCCTTCATTTCGCACGACCGACTTCCGGGATTGGTCGCAGGTGGAATGGGGCGCCGATATTAGGCCACCGTCACGGACACTCGTACGCGGCCGCATATAAAGGAGATTTCCTATTAATATGGCATAAATATCGTTTGAGAATCGGGGAGACGCCCGGCTTCTATACAGGCATATGCATACACCGACGGCGACGGATGCATGTATTATGCATGCAGATTGAGGAATTCAAAACAGGCCGCCCGATTGACTCGTCCGCATTGTCGTTGGGGTGCGGAATGAGAATGAAGAGCTTTCGATAAAGCCGAAGGGGTGCGATTTTTCCGCCCTTCGCGCGAAGGGTGCGGAGGGGAATTATGAAAATTGAACCGCGAGCTGAACGCAACTGGAGCGTGCCGGGCTGTAATAATAATTGAAAGGGTACGCGTGAATGCAATGGCGTGGCTTTGTGGAGGATGGATGGCTGTGTGTGTGAGAGGTAAGGATCGATGTATTGGGATATCGGGGAGGAAGGGTACTGTCCTCGGGGGGTCTTCGATGACCCTTTGGCGACGATAATCTCTGTGTGGGATTCTTTGGTTGCGGATCTTGAATCTGTTGTGTGTTACGGATTATTTTTCTGTGGGATTGATAGTTATAGTTTGATTAGCAGAGTATATGTCGTCAATAGTGGCCCTTGTGTGTGCTTTGGTCCTTTCGATTACACATGGTGGACCCTTTTGCTGTTAAACGTCATGTTGACTATCCAACCCTTTCCTTCCCCATGTTAACTGATCCTTTTACCCACATTATTACATGACATCCTCTTAGTTTCCCCCTTACTATTGTTCTTTATTCTTCCCTGTCTTACATGTGTGAGCATACTTGGTTGTATTAATCTTAGTCAGCGCTACCGTCACAGACGTTTGTATTCCATTTTGTACATATTATTAGTTACATCTTCGAAAGTATTACACTTAAAATAGCCCAATTGCGATTTTCTTACATTTCTTGGACCACTTATTAAGCTTTTGAGGAAAACGAGTTAGCCAATAGAAATGTATCATTTTAGGCATGGAAATGTTGTTGATTTTTCTCAATTTTTTTTACCATTTTTTGGTCAAATATTTTAACCTAACGCAATTAGAGATTTTCGCATGCGATTTTCCTATATTATTTGTATTTCTGCTCATAATACAAAAGTAGCCAGATCATTGATACAACTATGTTATCTCACGGCACTGAAATGTTCATATTTTTTTTAGTTAGTAGAATACTTTGTTCATAAGGCAGCGGAGCCGGGTTCGATTCCCACTCGGGAGAGAAATTCAGAAAAAAGCACGCTTGACTGAGCACGTTAGAGCGCCGACTCCGAATCGGCGAGCGCTCGCGACAGAGGGCAAAGACAAGGCACGATCAGTGTCAACACGCACCGCGTACCACGCATATCGGGTCTATATATTATTTTGCTCCTCTTCTCAACCACGGAAATTCGCCAATACTCAGTTTTAAACCATTTAAAAAGTGCTAAGTAATATTTTCCTCACTTGTCGATTAGATCCATCGACCATTTCATAAATCCTACCGCTCCGCACTTCCAACAAACGCGTTTTGTACAAAATTATGATGTAATTATCACGAAGTAATAAAATAAGGAAATTAGTACTGTGCAGAAAGGGTATACAGGTTAAATAGTTCTTAGCTAGCAATTAATAATGTCCAATCAGTATCTAAATCGCCAAAGGAGATATAACCAGTGTAATAATGACATAAAGTGACGAAAAGAAATACATGAGAGTATAAAGTAACGTAGGATATTCCACAAGTATGTGGAAAGTGTTCTAGGTATCTATAATATTATATTCCTATGACAGCGTAAAACTAGTATAGAATTCATATAATATTCTACTTTATTTAACTACGAAGAAAACTTTTTGTACAAAAATTCCAACAGCAATATTCATTATAAATTACTCCCCAACAAATGGTATCAAACACCAATAGAAATCTATTGCGTATAAATGTCACGTAAATCCGTAGGCTAAATTCTGCTCCGTTAAGTATGAGTAATACATGCCACAGCTAATAACCTAAAAAAAAAAGCCTTTCCACCGTAAACGCAAATCCGACAATCATTAGATAATCCTTCTCCTCACATTACTTTTTATCATCCCATTCCCTCTCCCCACCATTATTCCTTATTCTTCCCTCCCTCACATGACCATCCGCACCTCATCCCCTTTCCCATAATCAAGAGCATCCCCGCGTAATTGAAGGACTCGTTCTCCCAAATTCAATTTGGTGCCCGTGTCGGAGGCGCGTAGAACGGCGCGTACGGCGGATTTAATTTAGAACGAAGCAACAACTGCGATTTTCGCAACTCCCTTCGCTTGCCTCCAGTCTGGTTAAAGGACGAAATCTGACGGCGGAAAACGGTCGATGGCCGGCTCAAATTCCATTCCGGTTGGCCACGCCGTTAGATGCATCCGCGTCGTACCTCTGTATCGTTCCACTTCCGACGCCACTTGCAGTCGCACTCGCACTTCCACCTTCCACCTTCCACCTTCCACCTTCCAGCTTCCAGCTTCCAGGCTCCGCTGGCAGAATGGAGGTTGAGAGCAAGCTAGACTGGCCTCCACTTCGCAGACTGCGCCCTTAGCGTCGATGGTCCGAGCAGGATATATGATAGTGCGATCCTCGACGTCGTTCCCGAGGAAACGAGGCTGATGGCGAACACGCGATTGCCAGCCAGATCTTTATCCGACCTCGTTTCCGGTATATCAACACCTACCCAGAAGATCTTGCTCGAGCGGCGCACGAAGCCGCGGAGCTTGACTTATCTTCTTGTTGGCGCCCGGCTTAATTTATTGTCTGGTTACTTCGGAGAAATTTCAATTCGTGCTCGTGTTCGCATTTACGGTAATGGTCGTAAGTACTCGGTGGATTCTTAGTTTGCTCAATTATTAAAGATTTAAGGACCGGTATTTATATAAATAATTGCGGACTTGAGGCTTTATTCTTGAATTAACGCGTTCCGTGCCGGACCGATTTTTTAAGACTTTCCCTTCAGGCCCCGTGGGGCTTATACGACCCACACTTTTACAATTAAATAAACTCGTCTTTGACGTACACTTTACAATTTTTGAGTAGTACCATAATTAACAAGGAAAGGGTATAAATTTTAATATGCATTGGACAACAGAGCAATAAATTTAATTTTTACGGAATTATTTTAACGAACACATGGCCGAACGTTTACTCTACCATACGAGTTGCCCGAAATAGTTGTATTTATAACTAAAGTCGGTGGAGGACGCTTAGAACGTTATCGAGACATTCGATTGGAGAGTTTGAGGTTCGGATAATAGTTGGGGTCTAATCAGACCCGGACAGACGTACGTCTGAACATCTGACGAAATCTCGAGTGTCCGCCATCAGTTAGGACTTTACGATCGTACCATTGTCATATCTCGCAGGCGGACGATCGGACGTTAAGGCCAGGATCGTATCGCCTATGCGGAAGCGTACAAAAGGACCTCCGGATCCTCGCAGGGATGAAAGGGAAGACAGGCAGGGAAGGGGGATGGGGAACGGAAGCGGAATGGAATTTAACTTAGCCATCGACCTGCTCGCCTCTGTCCGATTTCCACTCACTTCGAACTGTCCGAGTTACGCACGAGTTTCGGCTTCGGCTGTCGTAAAATCGACCCCCCTGTAAATTGACGCTAACTCCGCCTTTTTCCCCGACCTTCCGACCTTTTTTCATCCGGCCGCCGCGGACGCGAACAGGATTTTTCCCGTCGCCAAATTGACGAATGACTCGGCGAACGGGGCTAATTTCGATATTTATGCCTTTCCCACTCGCGGACTCCTGGCTTAGGACGACCGGTGATTTTTTTAGTCCTCAGGTTATCCTCGGGATCGAAAAGGACGAAGAGAGAGTGCCTTCCTGACTCGATTTTTCAGCATCGACTCCGCTCCTTCGTCGGGAGAGAGACGGAAAGACGCTTTTATCTTCCGACTTGATTGATAACTATTTTTATGCTGTTCGGTGTAATTCGTTCTGCACTCCGGAAGGGAACTGAGAGCTTCTATTTCCTCGCTTTATCCTTGACGAACTTTTCGGTCGGAGCCCATTTGTAGACCGATATTAACTGTAATTGGCGGAGACAGGTTATCGAATCGTGCGGTGGACGATTATCGACTCGATTTTTCAGGTAAAATTACAAGACGTCCATACTCGTAATGGGATAATAAATAAGGAACGCTTATTGGGGCTCCGCGGACCTCGGGTCCGATATCGGACTGTCAATCTGCTGATCCGCGAGTGCGCGACAGAGTCCGAGGATCGTCGAGGCTCGATGGCCGATGGCTTCCGCAAATTACGTCGGCGTGTCGGTACGCGAAATCGCAATTAACGGATGACATTAAGTTAAAGTTACGCGAGCGCGTCGAGACTCGACCTGGCCGATGCACCCCTAATTGGCCCGAAGTCTAATTGCCCAAAGCCTCGAAAGTCACCCTCCGCAAAATGAATCCCCCGCCCCACCCCGTTCCGATAACTGAGACCCTAGAGAAGTGAATCAGCGAATTTCATGGAATTCGAAGGTGTCAAAGGAAGCGGATTGAAATTAGTCTACTTTCGTTGAGATTGCTAAGCGACTCCGTTGAGGAGGGTGGTAGAGGGATGCGAAGCGTTCGAATTAATATCCTTCACATTCATTTCCGATACGACAGACGGGACGCATTCTGCTCGTGACACTCCTCGCGCTGCCGAGCGTAATAATAAAAAGCACAAAGTGTCGATGTCCCGAAAAGCGGAAAAATCGGGAAAATTGCCATTCACCGGTGTCGCGCCATCGAAGTTTTCGAGCGCGGCTTTTGGCTCGATGGTTCGTCAACAGCGTTTATTAAAATCGGCAAACAGATCGTTTGGTGGAATGGGGGTTGGCAGGGGGTGGTGGAGGAGGAGTAGGAGGGGAGTAAAAAGAATGGCCGATGCAATACCGTCTGAAGGGCTCGGTAGGGGTTCGAAACAAGAGGGGGCGGTAGGGCGGGAAAAGGGTCGGAAGTGGGATGGCACCCGGGGTCGGAAGTGGGGTCGGCATAGACCGGGGATAGGGTTTAATCTGCTTTGGCTTGAATTTCAAAATACGCGATGGCTAATGCATATTGCCTTTGGCACCGTTTCAAGTTTCCTATGCAGTCGAACCTCCCCGGCAGAACAGAACCGCCCTCCTTTCCACCCCCCCCCCCCCAACCACCTCTCTCCTACCCTTTTCTACCCTGGCATGCCAACCCCTCAACCCCCGTCACCTCTCCCGCGGCCAATGTAAACTCATTTTGTCATGCATTAAGCGGTCTGTCCCATCACCCCTCAACCTCCTGCCCCCCACCCCTAAACCATTCGCTCCTTCCATATGCAAATATATACATATCGGTATAGGTATGTACCGAGCGCGTCGAGCGGTCTGTGAAAAGGGTGGTAAGTGAAAAGATATTGAAAGCGCGCAGCGGGGCAAATTTGGCCGATAGGGATGAAAATATGCTACGACCCAAAGTTTGAATGGCAAACAATTAGCTCACAGTCACATCCCGCTCCCCGACAACACCCCCACACGCATATACATAGGTACATTCGCGCCAGTAGCAACAAGCATAATCGCGTACCGACTACCCCATCGTCCTAATACACTCCAACGACACTCCCCCTAATGCCAGACTACGCCAAACTCCCACCCTAAGCCTTCGGGAAAAGCTCCGAAGTACGAAACCGTGCAGGTCGTCTCGCGCCACACAAAGCGGACGTTTACACGCATCTAAACACGCTCGTCCAGCCCTATACGAAGGCACACACACGCCCCCCGCCGAACATTCTCCGGCATTAGTCGGGCGCAATAATTTATCCAGCGTCGTATATCTATCATATTCACTGCGCGCCGAATGAATAGCACCTGCTCGATTGTATCTACGATATCAACGGCACCGTTCACGCCCGGCCGGCCTGAAAACCACTTAATCTTCGTCGAGGAGAATGGAGGATGTGCCCGAGGGGGTGGGGGGTGCGCGCGCGATGCCGCTGCGGGGGTTGTTTCTCGACTCGCTCGCCGGATAAGGGGGGGAGGTGAGGAATTGTAGGTGGACGAAGTGGCCGCGCGCAAGGGCTGAAGCAGGGGTGCAAACGGGGGGCGATATTTCGACGAGCGGTGGGGATGACGCCTCGCCATTCGGAATTGCATACTGGCGAATCGCACTTTCCGGCACCTATATTGTCCCGCCAGGGCAACTGGAAGCGATCCGTTCTCTCAATACCTAATTACTGGAAAGTCAAGCGGCCGGACCAAACTGATTTAGGTTCCAATAACCTACGGGCTAGGCCGAAATCGTCCAACTCCCCCACTCCCCCTCCGCCTCATCCCATCCTCCCACGGCCCGCTGCCGGCGCTCCGCTCTGGCTACGGCTCTATTCGCAGGCTTACTGCCCGATGGCCGCATTCCGCTTACCCCGGGATGATTGAAATGCCATAAAAGCTCAGACATCGGCATGCCCGCGGGACGTATCGGCCGATTCGGGATCGAATCTGTCGATCGTTGAGCGGCACGATCGCATCGTGGATCTTGTCGCGATTGCGTTCCGACCGTTTCTTCGACCCACTGGCTCGAACGATGTAAACAGTCGCAGGTTAAAAGCTGATTTTTGGGATTTATCGTTTTGGCCTGACAAAGGCCGGCACGGAACATTGTTACTGTATTTTACGGCCACTTTTCTTCGGAACAATCGAAGTGGAGGGGTCGAGGTGAACATACGAACAATTCGCTGTGCGTAGCAACGCCTTCAATGCCGGCTAATTCGCTAATTAACATTTCGTCGTCCTTGCAATTACGGGAGCGGGGGTGTGGAAATCGAAGTTTCGGTCAGAGGTAGTAAATACTGGCCGGCGAGCGCTCGGTGTTTCGAGTGCATTGTTCCGCTCGAGGGTCGCACTTTGACCCTCATTAATTTTTAGCCAATATTCGGGAGGAATATCATTTGGCTGCCAGAGGTGTCAGGCACGCGTCATTACGACGCGGCTGCGAAATATATCGGCGATCATTAACGGGGCCGGGCCCCCGCTGTATTGTCGCGGTATCAAAGGCAAAGCTTTAACGTTTGCCGGTCAAACCGCGCGGCCGTATTTGACGAACTGCTCGAATTTAGCAGAACGCACGCTAATGACGTAACGACGCCGTGCGACGAAATCGGACGGCGGGTATTGGGGCGCGAGATGGTGGAAAATGACAAACTGCGCCCGTAACAACGGCTACAGTTACATCCATACCGGTACATCATAATTTTTGTCCTCAATTCCTCTTATCACTTTATGAAAATATTGTTCCCTTCTCTCACTCGAGTTACGTGGACGCGGCTTACCGGTGAGATTAAAGTCAAGATTAGTTATAATATTTTTTTCTGAACCCAAAAGACTGTCTTGCCGTTATTAGATAAATAAATAAATAATTGACAATAAAATTTATTAATTGAGCGCGTCCGATCTCTCACGTGCCGAAAATCAAGACAAGTAACCAACAACATTTGATTCCGTTTAAATCCGTATTATATTCATTTATCGATCAAACGATGCTGCTTAACTTCACCCTTCTTCACGACCGTAACATTACCATTCTCCCTGCTCGCAAACCTTCTTCCTCTCCGCCCTCTCAATCGTCTCAACGAATTAACCCAAATTAACAGGATACTCAACGCATTTTTCCTCCCTCCCGAAACGGTCCACGGTTCGTTAATTCGTCGAAAGAAAGCATCGTGGTCAGCGGTGACGGGTGGCGGGTGGCGGGGAAAAAGAGGAGAATCGAAGGAAGTCGGCGAGGGGGGAGAGGGGGAGCGTTTACCCGAAAGCGGGTCACTTTCTATGGACGGACGATAATTATTCCGCATTACGTCGGCAACTGCGGTCATCGGAGTGGAATGTCGACTGTAGCGCGGCCAATGGCGTACGTCCCGCGGATCGTGAGCAAACTGGCTAACGGGGGCGAGGAGGCTTCGTCGTTCGGACGAACGCGAGAAAGGCGGTGCCGTTTCCGGTTTACGTCCTCGAAAACAGCGGCTCTCCATCCGCAAGCGTCTTACACCGATTCTTCGTCGCGTTCGTAGTATGAGAACACATTTTGCTTAGCGCTCGATTTCTCGTCTTTTGGCGCCTCTAGACACACACGTGTGTGTGTGTGTGTGTGTGCAGGATGTGGGGGAGGCGTGTTCCGGGTCATCTGGTCATCGTTGCGGGACGGTTAATTACGTGGGCGAACAATTACGTGTCGTTGAGATACTGGCGAATCTGAATATTGCTGGATATTTCTAGTGTTGGGACGTGTAGGTCATGTAACTTAAAGGGAGGTGAGATTGGAATAGGTCAGGAATGAGGCAGGTGCAATTGGACGGTTAATTTTGAAAATGGTGTAAGTTCATATTTAAAAGAAAATGAGATATCGTACAATTTATGAATAACGTGGTGTAAACGGTTTATGTGATATTTAATTTTTTTTTAAATTGATTTACACTAATTTCAAAATTAACGGTCCAATTGCACCTGCCTCATTCCTGACCTAACCCAATGTCACCTTCTTTTAAGTATATTTTTTTATTGGTATTAATACTTAATTTTTTTTCTTAAATGGACTTAAACCATTTTCAAAATTAACCGTCCAATTGTCGACGTACGTTTGACTAGATACAGGAATGAGAAAGGTTGTGAAATATGAGCGGGAGCGGTAGATCAGAGTGGATTTTCTTTAGTATTACGAGTTGTTGATCATTTTCAATGTAGTTCAGAAGTGAAAGAGCGTTCAACTTCGCAGCGGAACTTAAGGATTCACCAGGGTTCGATATAAGTAAAAACTGCGAGCATACGGCGGAAGCATGAGAAGCCACGAGCAACTACTCGGCCAAAGAGTATCCCAAGTAGAACGGCGTCTATAACTATTTTATTAAAATTCACCGCATTTACATTTTCCTCGAGACCACTTAAAAATTCAAAAGTTTACAAAGCACTCGCTTACGTGCCAGTTAACGTGCTAATACTGATGGGTCGAGAAAACATGCAAGGACATTTCCATCGCGCGGCGCGAAACTCTCGCAAAATTATCTGTCAAGCGTGCGCTCGCACGATTACACGTTTAATTACGATCCTAACCGAAGTAATTCAAGTCGTTGCGCGCACGATTAACGGAATAATATGTGATACAATTCGACAAAGCTAGACCGAATCAAATCAATATACGTATAATTAACAGCCGCATAATTCGACAAAGCGAACTCAAGTCCGAGCCAGCGCACCCTCACAGAGACGCAAACGTGAAAATAGGTGAAAATACGTGAAATACGTGGAACCCGCGCACGCCTACGGATCTACAAAGGATCGATACGTTTCCAACTTCGTACTCCCGTCCGATCTATTTCCCGGCGCACTTTCCTCGTATCTTCCCGCTCCCTATCAAAGCTGTTCTACGCCAGTGGGCTCGAACACAGGAGCAACAACGAAGATTAAGCGGCTTCCCAAGGATCGATCTTGCCGAAACGGCTGCGGGACTCGTCGATTCATATTCGGCGCGCTCGTTTCGTCGAGTTTGCGGTCGAGGTCGCGAAATAGGTTCGACTGACTGCCGATTCGACTCGCGGCATATTCGTGTCCTGCTGGAAGGTCCTTGCCGCGGTTTCGGACGGCAGGATGCGGATCGATAAAAAGCCTGGCCGAGCGAAACGGCACGACTTCCATTAAACGTTTGTTCCCAGGGCGAGCACAATGAGGTTCCTTGCCACTCGATGGTCGGTAATGATATTTAACGTGTGGGAATGGGCTGTAATGATGTAATGGCCCGATACGGCGAGCGGCAGAAATCTAATGCCGCGATGACCATTCGGATTGCGGTAATAGGCGCCAGTTTCTCATGATAATGAGGCAACGCTCGTTCGCATTCTGTCGGTGATATAGTTTTCGGGGATGCGAGGATGGCTGGCGCCTACGATCGGCGCCATATGCCATGGAAATTGATGAGGATAATATTGACGCGATTGTTCAGCGTTGACTCTTTTAAGAATTTTTACGATAGGACAAGAAATTAGCCTAGGTACTTTTTACATACTGCCATTCAGTTTCGTTCAATATAAGTTACCACGCGCGACCAGGCCAAAGCAATTGATAAATTATTTACCATATTGGGTATTACGAACTTTAAAGATATAAGTGGAACTAAACACTACTCATCGTACATTCTCTTAAATGATCATAAAAAAATAGAAACAATTCAGGAAACTAAGGAAGAACATTATAAATCCAACAGCTCGTCACCGGAGCCATAATCCAATCGAAAAAAGACATAAAAATGAACAAAATCCGTACCATCCCCATGAAAGGGACGCCTCAAATCCGCCAGCGATTCCTATTTCTCAAGCCATTCTCGCCCCGTTGCCGAGTAATTCACCGCTCGCGCGCCATTCGCGGCGAAAAACTGACGCCCTATCAGGCAATGATCCTCCGCGGAAAGAGTCCTTCGGAATCCCGGTGCCTCGTAACTCTCTCCTTGCCGGCAGTTTCCGCGCAATTGGCGTCCGCTCGAACGGACTCGACACAGGACGACCCAGGACGACATAGAACGACGCAGGACGACGCAGGACGACATAGGACGATATCCTTGCCGCGACCATTATCGGCGCGATACTCCATTCTTTTCGCCGGGCTGAAAATCCGCGCTCACGATTGTCGACCGTAGAGGGTAGAGAGTGGGGGGTGGTCGGGGGGGTAGGAAGTGCGGGGATCGTCGACGTTATTGCGCGACATTTGGCATGGTCGGTGCCGCGCTAGCTGGCGCGGAATTGTTCTCGAAGATGTTGCCGCTGTCCGGAGAATCCGCTCGGAATCGCGAGACGTCGTCCCGCTGAGAAACGGCCGGCCCGATTCGGCGAGCGGTTAATTACGATTATTGCCCCTGGCTGGACGGTATGCGGGACGCTTTTTAAGGGGGTGGGAGGAAGGCTAATTGTTTCGGCGGCGAGGTTGATACTTAGTGGCAGTTTGCCGCGACGCGGCCAGACGGATGCTACCGTGCTGCCAAGCTCTGAGATTTCGGTATTTTTGGGTCCTTGTTAGGATATGTGCTGTATTTCGGAGATAATCAGTATTCGAAAATGTACTCAAGTACATATTTTTGGTAATTTATTTTGTTGTACGTGTTCTCAAGTACTCAAAGTTGTACTCAAGTACATATTTTTGGTAATTTACTTTGATGTACGTGTACTGAAGTATATATTTTTGGGAATTTATTTTGTTGAACGTGTACTCAAGTATATATTTTTGGTAATTTACATTCATTTATAAAGTAGTAATTCTCTCTTCCGCATCCTTGCGTTTCTTCTTTCGTCGGTAAACGTTCGTTAGGTAAAATTAATATTCAAACAGACTCCCGCCCTGTATCAATCCATCCAGCAGTCTGGTGCCATATTGAGAGCATAATAGCGAGCAGAACAGCCGACGGTGCCTGCAACAATCTCGCATCCCCAACGATTCGTCCCACACCCTCCGCGATGGCAGAACAAATTCTATTCGCGTAACCATCAGCCACTGCCATCCCCTGCCATCCCCTGCCAATGTCAATGCAACCTCCGCCCAGTCAAACGTCCCGAACGAAACTTGACGCGTGCACTGCAGCGAGACGGCAGGAATCGGAGAGGACACCGTCCTCCGAACGTATCGTTGTTACACAAACCTTGGGACTGTAATCGGTGCAGCGTGTGACCGGCCCGAAGGTAGAACCGTTTGGCTTTTACAATTAACGGCCAGCGGTGGGGAACGATCGCGCCAGATTAAAGGACACGTGTGTCGGGGGTTCGTGGCGCGTAACGCGAAACGCGCGACACTCGGCTGCTTCCACGGCGGCAAAATTTATGTTTCTCCGATCCAGGTACGTCTTTAACGTACGGTCCGACGAGTCGGACTCTCGCTCGGCCGCAAGCACGGGAAATCGAATGGCAGCACTGCGTCTGCCCGGTTGGTTCCGGGATGCGCGGAGATAGAGAGCGAAAGGGGGTGAGAGAGGGTGAAAGAGATGCGGAGAGAGAGGGAGAGAGAGAGAGAGAGAGAGAGGAAAATGTTACGCCGCCGCTGTAATCAGGCTAACGAAGCCCCGAATGGGAAGCCGCCACTTCGTGTAGCACGGACTCCCAGTCGGAATCGTACGACGGGGGCGGCTTTTACGATTAAAGCCTCGCCAGCCGTGAAACGATCGCGACTGATTAAAGGACCGATGGGGTTGACGGTGCTTTTATTTATCCGTGCCCGCGAGAATCCCCCCCCTAGAAATTGAGATCTATTGTTTTCCGCTGTTACCGATCGCCTAGACATGTTTTTTCGTGATCAGCCATTTTTTTTACTGCTTTGTAAGGGTGAGTGCAACGAGCGTAGGGATGAAACGCGTGGCGAAATATGTATTAGAGTATTGAAATGACATGGGTGCATTGGGTCGTGGGCAATTTTTGTTCCGTCCTTTATGGGGTTAAAGGGCGAAAGTGTAAGAACGAGACGTACCGTGCAATATGTAAAGATACGAAATGTATATTCAGGTATTGAAATGTCGGGTGGAGGGTGGAGTGAGTCGTTTTAACATTTCGATTTCCTTGCAAATTCTTCTCTGCCCTTTCAATCTCGGCCGCGATTTTCAATTACCCGTGCGGCGTGCTCAGCCACCTACAGCCCCCCACCCCCACTCTCTCTACCCCCGATCTATTCGAGGGAGTGTCATCGAAAGGGTTCGGCATCCGATACACCGAAACTATTTACTTGTTCGAACTTTGCCTAACCCAACAGTCGCGCCTCGGGGCGGCATCGCGCCGAGCGCAACCCCCAATTCACCCCCGAGCCACCCCCGAACGCAGACTTCGCCGACGAGCCACGAGAGCTTCTTCATTAAAACGCAAATATCACGCGCCGTCTCCAATTTCAATTTCGGCCATATGGCACGCACCCCCCGCGCCAATTTAGCAGTGGCAAAAATGTCGAAAACAAATTCCGTTTCCACCGACAACACGCCGAGTCACGCGCATCCTCCGTCGTTCGAAAGATCCAACGTCCTCCGGGCGGAAGAAGCTTCGAGAACTTCCGTCCGTACTACCGGAAGATTAGATCCAGGACTGTGCACATGCATAATCGGCACCGTGTAAAATGAAGACATAACTCAGAGTGCCCTGAAAATGACACGCGTTCCAGAACAGAGACTTCAGGCTCACCCCCAACCACCCCCGTCCCGGTCTAAAAATTTATTCCACCCCCTCCCTGTCCGCTCCCCAACCACCTCAGCCCCTCCTTCGCCGACTTACTTTTCCGCGAAGAATCATCCCGGGTTATATCAGGATTTAGCGGGGCCACCCTGTATAATGCCTGGGATTTCACACATTATCGCTGCCATATACTCCGCTCCGCTTCTGCGAGTGTGCGCGGCCGAAAAGTACGTGCGCCGCTGAAATAGCGCGGTAGCGAACTTGTATGCGTCCTCTCCGGCTTGATGGTGCCGGTAGTGATGCCAGAGGGAGGATGGAGAGAGAGAAGGGGGGCTGGGTGTGGCGACGAGCGGGGAGGAATGGAGGGCGAGCGTTAGGTGGTACAGAGGGTGGATTCAAAAAGAATGAAATAACGGATTGGGTTGTGGCCAACTGGCCGAGTTCCAACCAATCCTTAGTCGCCTGGATGCGGCCGAGTGTATTATGTATAACGCGAGGGCCGCCTTATGTACGAAAGGAGTCGCGATGCATTCCATTCAAAATCATATTTCCTATCCAACCCCCCTCCCCCCTTCCCTCCCCTCCTCCTCTACCTTGAATTCTCCCGCCTCCTCGCCTCCTCGCCTCTCTTAACCCGAAAGTTGCGACCCTCCGCAGATGATTCGGAAGGATCTTCATCAGGGTGGAGAGAGATGGCGGCGGAACGATTTTATTAAGAATCGGATGAAAGTCCGGGAGGGCGAGAGGATCCTCTGTCTTGTCGGAGGAAGAGCGGGAAGTCGGCGGCGATAGGAATGGGAAGTGAGATGCTTGAGCGAGTCTGTAATTAACCTTCGACTGAGGAGTGAGGGTAGTTTTCAAGGATTCGATCTCTCTCTCTCTCTCTCTCTCTCTCTTTCTCTCCCACTCACTCTCTCTCCATCACTCTCTCCATCTTTCTTCATCCTGGCAGTTTCCACCCTCGTCTCTCCCCGTACATTCCCGTCTATTTCGTTCCCGATCCTCCCTCTTTGTCTGTCAGCACCCACCCACACTTTTTCATCCCTCTCTTTCTTCCCGTCCGCAACCCGCTCTTTGACTCCGCTCCCTGCCTCCGTTGTGCAGCTCTCTCCCGCGCCACTCGTTTCGTTTTCTCGCGTTTAAGTAGTCGCGAGTAGTTGTCTCCGAGCGAACGTCGGAGTGCAATTTTACGAGAGCGGGACAATATTTGTACCTTCCCCCACCCCGAGCCCCGCCTCTCGCACCCTTCCAGCAACGTTCTTCGCTCCCTCTTCGCTCACTCTTCGCTCACTCTTCGCTCACTCCGGCTCGCCGCGTCGCGAAACTTTCCTCACCCCGGCAAACTTCCAGGACGACTTCTTCGGCGACGTCGAGTTAAATCGCTGCCCGTGAACCGTCCGATTGCTCGAATTCGAAATTCAATCAGCGCACGAGACTCGTTCGTCCTGAAAGAGTCTCTGTTTATCGAGCTTTACTTATCGGCCGTCATCGGCGATGGGCGAGTTCTTCGCTCGTCGCTGTTGGACTATCGAAATTGACCGACGCCTCCGATTTATACATTCAATTTCTATAAGCAATCGTAAGACGAATGTTGTACGTGCCGTGAGAGAATTTTCTCTCATACTACACATGTGTGTAAACTGGTCACGATGTATCTTATCATGTTTTTCATGATGCCTTTTTCATCACTACCATGTATGGACCGTTTATTTTGAAAGTGGTGTAAGACAATATTTGAGAAAAATTATATGTTACGTAAATGAAACGTTTGCACCACGTTAATCATAAATTACATGATATCTCTTTTTCTTGTAAATACGGACTTGCACGAAAATAAACGGTCCATATCGTCTTTAGCTTGATTACTTAGAGTCAATGTTTTTGAAATAATATCATTGAAGTTTAGTAGTTACGAGCATAACACTGACCGAATTCGCAAAAAACAAAATATTATGCATCAGTACCATATATACGATATTATTTTAAATCGACAAAGGCATGCCACTATCCTGTACAGTCATCCAATTTTCAATCATAAGACATCCCTGCACCCAATTATATTTGTACAAGGTTAAGTCGCCAGAGAACAGTAATCCCAGCATCGTCGTGTTGTAAGAAGCCGTGTTATACGGGAGTCCGTCCACATCATCGATACAGCCTGTCCCCGATCGCATGCATCCATGCATGTAGAGTGGGCAGGAAATTTCAGTGTTACCGCAACGTGACGCGGAAAATTATATGCACATGGCACCGGGCCTGGACATAATTTTCTGGCACGCAAAAATCCGGCAAGTTTATCGCCCGGTCGCGCCTACGTAAACCGTAGGGGTGGGCTCCCGAGGACTCGGCGGCCAGCAGGGGTTGGTACACAGCGATGGCCACGAAGGACATCCGAATTATCTTTGAATTATTACGCGAGCCGGCTAGAGAACCGGCAAGGCTGCTCGCCCGGAATGACGTCATTGCTCCGGCATTCGATCCTGCGAAGCGTTTCGCCCGCAAACGGGGTCTATCCTTTAAACGAGGATGAACGACTCGCATTCCATAACTTCATTCGCTGGAGGCGGTCGACTGATAAAACTGGCGAAACGCGGAATCGCGGACGAACCGCTTCTGTGTTTTACTACGGAAGCCGGAATCGTCCGGACGTTACACCGAAGTAGAATGAAATTCCTTAGAGGTCTGAGTCGTCGTACAGCAGCACGATTTAATGCGCATAATTTCTGTCCAAGTTCTGTAAACGTTTTATTTATCCTCTTCAGAAGTGATAAAGTATACAATTGCGTCAAGTATATCCAATTTCGGATTTAAATCGCTTTACCACTTGCTAGCGCGGTTTTTATGGTAACGATAAATATCAGATTCCAGGACTAATTTAATGTAACAAAATATAGTGTTGAAGCGTTTATTCTGACATTGTCCACTTTTACAGTAACGATGAATATTCCGTAATTATATATCTGAATCGAATTTCGTCGTTGTTCCCTTTACTATAATACTTACTAGCATTTACTATACCGAACCGAGAAACGGATCGCACAGTGTTAACCCTTTCGCGACGGCGCGCCGGATATATCCGGCGCTAACCACGGATATATCCGGCGCGCCGTCGCGAAAGGGTTAATCGGCAGAAAACAGGCAATTGCCCCGAAGTTTCCGTGTCCGGTCCCCCCGCTCGATCGGCCTTTCCCGTATTTCGGGAACTCGCGTCTGACCCTAATTCGTCAGGCCGGCGCGCCGGTTTAGAGCTGGTAGCCTAATGTCAATCGTGCTTCGTTACAGCGCGGACGAAGGTTTCGACGGCACTTATCCGACGAACGTCGTCGTAAAGAACAATGGGACCTGCCTGTACGTGCCGCCCGGTATATTCAAGAGCACTTGCAAGATAGACATTACCTGGTTCCCCTTTGACGATCAGCGCTGCGAGATGAAATTCGGCTCCTGGACTTACGACGGCTTTCAGGTGAGGCACATTATGAAATTGGGTCGTTGATCGACCCCCCACCCTGCCCCTGTCCTGTCCCTTCCCACTTACGGCTTCTTTAATATTCCGCACACGTTTCCCGTACGGATCTCTTTCCCACGCTCGACTGCGCACGCCGAAGGGACTGAAACCGAACGTGTCGGGGTATATGCTCGCTCGAAATTGTTCACTTCTCCGAATTGTAGGCCACCGTCACTCCCATTATCTCGCGGACGAGGTAAGGTACGCGGAGCGCAAAACGTGCAAATTTTCCTCCCGATACCGCGGACCCACCCTCGTTTGCATAGCTCGCGTGTAAAATCGGCGGCGGATTTTAAGCCGTCGATACGGCCGGCCAATATCTCGGCAAGCTCGTCATTATCCGCGGCGGATAATGCCGCGGCCTCGTTCCCGCCGGAAACAGAATCGAATCGGACGCGTTTTCACCGGCATCCGCGCGAAACATGCCCGACCGGAAGCCGGGCAGAACTTCGCTGGGCAGACGGCTCGCGATTGTTCGGGAAAACTTTCCTCCCGCCTTCCGGGGGTAAGGAGCCAGGAGAAGGGGGGAGTAAGGTAGATATTTTCGTTATAACCTTTTTCCCGCGGAAAATGGCCTCCGCTCAACTTCCAACGGTAAATAACCGCTGATAGATGTCACGTTTTTGAACGCGGCTGGCTTTACGATTATGACGCTTCACATTTTCAAGCCGCCACGAGGATACTTAAGATGTTACCGCTCGCTTTACGATTATGTCGAGTTCGGAGAGTAGGCATCTTTTTTTTCCCGCTCTTTTTCTGCCACTTTCCGATCCTAAGTTATGTGAATAGTGAAGGGTCGATCCTGTACGTCAGGGTTAAGAGTTGATAAGAAGCGACAGGAAGCGAGTATATTCTTGAGGGGGATGATGTAGTCGGGTTGTTTCAGAGGGTGAGACGAGCGGTCGTTTCTCCCGCGTCCTTTTCTTGTCCGCCATGATTTTTCATGAAGCGGTCCGGGTCGTGGAACGTTTGATGGCAGGGACAAATTTGAGGACCGCCGTGTGTGCCCGTGTAAATGTTTAGCCATTCGACTATTCGGCGGTGTAGTCGCGTACTGGTTTGACTATCGAGTTAATCAGGGTATTTAGCCACTTAACCATCTATCTGGTTATTCGGCTATCCAGCTGTCCAACGCTATATGTACGCATCCGTTTGGTCAGCTCGGTATCTAATCATTCGGCCCTCCGCCTATCCAGTTATCAACCTATCGAATCAGACGACCGGCCTGCCATAAGTAACTGGCAGGACTGAAAGGATTGCGGACATTTATTTATTCAGCCGGTGCGCTAAAAGCCTACAGTGCGCCAATTCCCACCGTCCACCATATGTAAATTCCACTAAATCCTGGGATTTATTCAACTGTGGATGCTGACAATTAGAAAGGGTAAACAAACTGAACGACTTATACGATTTTTATCTGTTCACCCTCTTCTCAAATCATGTATTGGATTACTGGTCTGTAACTGAAGTTAACAGTCCCTCTGTTACGTTTCTTTCTGGAAACCAGTCGTTTGCCATTTTCTTCTTTGTTGCCTGCAAGTTTCCATCCCTTCGACCCACCGGCCGCCTGTCTTTGTCTGCAACCTCCAGCTTCGTACCTCTCCATTCTCCTCTCCCGGGAGAAGCGGTCAATTTGTCATTCCGGCGGATAATACATCTTCGGCTGCGAAGGCAAAAGCCAATTGAATTGGCCGTGGCAGCTCTGCACTCGCGAGATTCGATTGGGGGCCTCTGCACGCAGCAGGGGTTGCAAGGGGTTGCAGGGGACTGCAAGGGGGTCGCGCACGGGGATCGGCGAATTACAAGGCGTGAAATCGCACAATATTCCTGCATCGTTTGGCATCGTTGAACAGAGCTCAACTTCCCTGAACATCGACATTTTCACTGTTGGAATGAAGGTTCATCTTCCCAATGCTTGTAATTCTTCAATTCTTACATCAAGAAACCTTTAATCTGAACTGTTGATTTTTTGAAATTATTTGATCTTTGATTTTTCCCTTTTCAAGTATCAATCGACCTAACTGGCCAATTGAAATTTTTTAATCTTTAATTTTTCCGTTTTCATGTCTCAATTGACCAAACTGGCCAATTGAAACTTCTTGATCTTTAATTTTTCCCTTTTCAAGTCTCAATTGACCAAACTGGCCGAAACGGTATGACTATATATTGTTGATACAGTAATTTTAAATATTCAGGAAGAATTTTGGTTAGAAACCGTATCACGTGCGTCTAACATGCCTTAGAATCATGAATTCTGATACAGCGGCGTGGCAGAATAACTTTTTTGACTTTTCACTTTGCATAATTGAACGCTTCACATGACCTGACGCCGGCAACGCGACACTCTCATTCGCGAAGTATCGCCGAAGTAGAACGAACACCCTTTGCAGGATTTCTCAAGAAAAGTAACGTAGACCGAGAAAACAGAGTCTATCCTTCCCGATACAGTTTTTTCGCCCGGCGTAACCCATCGTCGAAGTTTATCGGCCAGACTCTATTAATTCTGACTTTCTCACGGCACGAAATCGCATCCCGAGCAATCTGCATTGTTCGCCACCTTCGGCAGAGTAGTTCGAAGGTCGTTAAATATCGACGATATTCCTCCGTGGGAGCGTCAAAGTCGCGGAACACGTCGGCGGAAAGAATACTTTTAAGGGGATTGAGGCGAATTCCGGGAATATGGACAAATTCCGCGGAAAGAAAGTCCCCACGCCATCGAAGAGGGGTGGGGCTGGGGAGGGTAACGGAAAAGTTTTAGCATTTGACTCCTTTAGTTCTGATTCCCACGGAAAAGTTGTCCGGCGAGTTTATTCAGGAAATTCCACCCCGACTCGCGTGTCCTTCGGCTTTTATTGCTGACGAGCTGTCCGGCGTCGGGTGCAATTTCCTAATTTTGGTACCTTGCCGTCGGATCTCATTTTTTGGACGTGCCTGTATCGTTTATCCTGGCCAGCAGGCTTCGAGCACGCTCCTACGTCACTTCCGCGAATGATAGAACTTGATATGCCAAGGAAACCGTATCGTCTTAGACCTCGGAAGGCCATCGTTAATCTGAGCGTCGCCAAAAAATTTGCATTCACCTAAAATCGTGATAAACTCGCGATGATAACGACTAGCCTCCATACTAGCTTCGTTAATAAAATGTTCGCTATATGGAACTCGCCGAGAACTCCAAATAACGCGTATTATGCAAAAATCGCGCCTCGAAATCCCAACAACGACGTCCATATATCATAGTTCGTTAAAAAAAAAATGTTCTCCCCATATCAAACAGCTCGAAAACTTGGAATATAGCAGGCGAGGCTCTAATTAAAATACTACCCCGCGTGGGAGGCGCGTGTCAAAAGGTTCGCCGGCGAAATTTGCGACAGCGTTCTCGCGCTTTTGGGGGCTGCTAGGAGAGGGGTAGGTTCGAGGGGGTGGTTCGAGGGGGGTCGCGGATGAAAACTGGATTCCGTCGTCGTTGGCGGAATCCGCTCGCGGCGATGGGAGCCGAAGGCGAGGCACGGGAATTCGCCTCGAAGGCGAACGGAACAAAGTCCGAGATTAACTTCGATATTAATGGCGCCCAATTTATGCGGAGTAATTAGTGGAGTGCGCTCTCTGCCGCCAGTTTTAACGCGCCGCCCGCCATTAGGTGCCGTCTCCGGGCCTCTAGAAATGGATACAGGGCACGGGAACCTGCTACAGGACAATGAAATATACCCCCTCCCCCTGCGATGCATAGGAGAGAATTTCAAATCGGCTCTAATCGTTTAATATCCGTCCTGCGCCGTTTTAGGAAAAATAAGCGAGAGTAAGTAAAGTTCTATCAGCGAGACTTCCACTCTGTCAAGTCTGCATCTAGGAAACGGAAACAGAGTGTATCCTGCGGCAGGACAATGAAATATACCACTTCCAACGCATAGGAAAGAATTTCAAATCGGCTTTAATCCTTTAATATCCGTCCTGCGCCGTTTTAGGAAAAATAAGCGAGAGTAAGTAAAGTTCTATCAGCGAGACTTCTGCCACTCTGTCAAGGCTGCATCTAAAAATCGGATACAGAATACAGTGTATCCTGCGGCAGGACATTGATCTACTCGGCGCACAATGAAAAATCCTCAATCGGCTTTAATCCTTTAATATCCGACCGTTCCAGGGTGAAAAATAAGCGTGAGCGTTGCGTCTAATGGAATTTCTATTCTATCAGCGAGCCGTCTGCGAGTCAGTCGGTTCGTTCTACCGTTGCGAAATGGATACACAGGCCTGCGGCGGGCGAATCAAATTTATCAGTGCGCGCAGTGCAAATTTCAAATCGACCCTTATCCATTCATAACTGCCCCGCACCTTTTATAACGGCGCGAGCGTACCGAAAGCATTGTGTATGAAGGAATATTGTCAGTGGACTGCAGTTGAAGGCTAGAAATAGATACAGAAGTCTGACACTGGATTTCGAGCGAATGAAATTTCGAATCCTGACTTTATTTTATTCGCGAAAGCCCCACGCCGTTGATTTCAACCCGATAAAGAAACGTATGTATGTACTTAAAAAAATCTCTACTCTATGAACCCTATTTTTGAGCGTTGCCATCAAATTTTTCCGTCCTGCCGCAAAATTCAAATTTTCCACATTATTCAGCTTTGTAAGCGGCATATGACCCTCGACGGTAGACTCAGAAAGTATAAAAAGAAAGTAAACAGAAAACTCCTACATGGAAGAACGAACGGTTAAAAGAAGTAGGTAACCGGAGCCAAAAAGGGGAGGAAAGAAATTATCCTATCTGCGAATAAATTCAAATTTTCGGGACGGACCTCGTACAGCGCAACTCTCGACGGTAGATTAAAACAGCGTAAAATCTCAAAGTAAACCCCGAAAAATCTTCCCCGCCGACGAACGACAAAGCTCGACGGACAGAGAGACGCTGCGGACCGGGCGAAAAAAAGTGAGGGAAAAATTATCTTATCTGCGAATGGACGCGTAATGCGTCCAATTTTTCCGCAACGCCCCGTTTACGTGGCGTCCGCTAAAAAAAATTCCCGCGACCCAAAGTGGGTTAAAGGGGCGCGTAGCGCGTATCGCAAAACTTTCCTACCCTCCCCCCTCTCACCAACCCCCCGGAAAATCACCCCTTGCCGACGATGATGAAAACACTCTGGGGAACGGGCGTCGGGACGCTACTGCGGCAGATTTTCGTCGCCTCAGAGACAGTCTGCCGACCGATTGAAAGCCGAGGACGGCAAATTAGGCGAGAAAAGAGTCTAATCGGCCGACTACCCCGCAAGCCTCTCCGTCGGTGGGACAATAAAGTGTGAGGGTGAATTCGGGACGGACGACCGGGGCGAGAAATGTGCGAATTTTCGACGTCAGCCTCGTCGCAATCTTCTCCTATGAATACGAATGAGTGGGACTCGCCGGAGGGGGGAGGGGGTGAGTTTTTGGCCGGGGCATTCCGATGTCTTCTGGCCAGCCCCCACCCCTCCCCCGGCAGCGAAATGCGATCGCTAGCAATTAGTCGTTTGTTCGGCCAGGAGAATGCCTGCCGAGTGGGAGAGAATTTATGGGGAATGAGAATTAATCCTGGCCCGGGAGAATGTTCGCTGTGTCATTTAATTGTTGATGTTGATGCTACCGTTGCCGGGGGTAGAAATTTTACGTATTGTTCCGTGTTTTATTGTTCAACGTTGCGCCGGGAGTTCGGCATACACATATCGTTATGACGATATTTTTTCGGCTGATTTTTCATTTTCATATGTCCGAACGTGTAGCGGTGTGGGGGGGGGGGGGTGATTAAAAATTTGGCGTTCATTTCTGTTTTGGAATGATTTATCGTGCTCACGTGTACATTAGCATTATAAGGGGTAGTGTTCGATTTTATGTGAGAACGAGCTGATCGAGTTATTCGATGCACTTAAGCGGCGACAAAAAGGAAGATTGTCCTGACGCTGCGCACGGGACACCCCCGAGCAGATAAAACAACCCCCTCCGCGATCGTTCCGCGAATCGGTCGCAAAAGACACACGACGCGCCGCGAATAACTCACCCGCCCCCCACCCTTAATCGATCTCCATAAATTGTTCGCAGTTGGACCTGCAGCTGCAAGACGAGTCCGGAGGTGACATCAGCAGTTTCATCACCAACGGCGAGTGGGATCTGTTGGGTAAGTTTTTACAACCCTTATCGGGGCCAAATTACGACCCGGCCCGTGACTGTGGGGGACGGAGGGGACGGAGGGGGATGGGAGGCGGAAGATCGAGAGTTAAGCCGAGACAGAGACGAGCGGGCTATAGAATCTGCAGAATCCATGGAAGCTGTAGAGGCAGAACGCCGGAGAGAATAGTTTGCCAGCGTCGAAAGTAATTCCGGGGGTGGGCCGATTAGCAATTCTAAAATCTTTCGGCCGAGGTTAGGCCGGTGATCGATTGCGATCCCTGTCCTGGCCGAGGATCGATCTTCGGATTATCTACCACCCCCCTCCCGTCGTCTGCGTACCGAATCACCCACCTACTTCCGGAACACTGCGACTCACCCGATAGAAATTCGACCCGACGAACGCGATCAGAGTTCGCACCATTGATACAGATCTCTATACAACCCTTGCTCTTCATTCCTTCTCTTCATTTTCACCCTTTGCCCAGGCTCGAGAAATATTGCCGCACGCTTATCGCGCGACAACGGAATTTTATTTTAGGGCTCAGCCCGCCGGGTGCCTCGCGGGGGTGTGAAAGT
Source organism: Anoplius nigerrimus (assembly GCA_914767735.1). Taxonomy (NCBI): domain Eukaryota; kingdom Metazoa; phylum Arthropoda; class Insecta; order Hymenoptera; family Pompilidae; genus Anoplius; species Anoplius nigerrimus. The sequence continues at coordinate 12,679,934 of OU612090.1, forward strand.
GGGCGCCGTTGGGGGGGGGGGGGGGGTGAGTGTATTGACCTCGCACGTCGGAAGGGTCGTTCCGAGGGAAACGTTCATTTCCGTCCGGGGTTCGCGCGGATATCGATTTTCAATGACTTAGATTTAATTCGTTTCGGAATTTATGAAGGGCGCGAAGGGTAGGGGAAATTAAAAAGATTTCCATCTCGCCAGAAATTCATTGACACCCGCTGCGAGATCAAGGCGGCCGGTCGAAAATTCACGCTTGACTCGTCGCCGGGACGTCGTCTGCTCTTAACAGACGAGCCTGGCAACTTTTTACTTTTGAATACGTCAACTTTATCGACGTTCACTCGGGGAGCGGGTGGGGGGTGGAAGGGGGTAGTTTCCTTCGATCGTTTCACTCCGTCGCTCGATCGACTTACGTTTCTGTTTTCGAAGGGTCGGGCGAAAGTTCGGTCGGAATGGGAGTAAGGGGGAAGGGGTGGGCGGGTGGGGGAGGGTAAAAAGAGACATGAAAAGGAAACTGGAAGGCGGATGGAAGTGGTCCTTCGACAAAATTCCGGAGGAAGCTGGCGACGCGATGGTCGAAATTGCAGCGTAAAAATGTAAATTTCCAGCTGTACGTGTCGTTTATTTGCCGGAAACGTATACGCATCGCTCACGGGGGAATAGTCGGGGTGGGGCTTGCTTGTATACATTATACATATCCAGGTTACGACGCTCCTGGTACCGCCCGGTATCTCCCGGTTACGGAATACGGTGGGGGAGGGCCAGGCTTGTCGCGAGACAGGATTGTGTGCCGATTCGGGAGTAGAATAAAATTTCTCGAGCAAGATTGTAATTTTCGATTTGTACTCGCGGGGAAGCGTGTAGCGATTAAGTAAGCTTTTAATTAAGCTGTTAAATAAGCGATTAAATTAGCGATTATGCTTCGGGACGTACTCGCGTCGCATCGGAAGTAACACTAATCCCATACTTGTAATCCATAACATGTACAAAGAGCAAACGCCCGCGAAAGCGATAACAACGCGAGAGGGAGCGGCAACAAACTACAATTACCCAAACTTACCCCGAAAGCAGCTTATCGTTAACATAAGGATAACAGAGTATGGCCCCGACACTGTCGAAAATCGGGAGGGAGTCGAGATTAACTATCGATCCGATTTTCGGCAATGTACTTTTATGCGCAAAGGAACACTCTTGTGGCATATTATGGAACTCTTTATTTATCCCAATGAATAGAAAGAGAGTACAGTTACTGGACCATAACCGAGAGTAGCGTCGGGGTGAAAAGAGAGAGTCTACTATCGACCCGTGCTATTTTTATCAAACTACTCTTCCTGTTTATCGCATCATTTCGCATCTACTTAAATTCTTAGTAAATTCTTCGATATAACGACAAGTCGATTCTACGTTGCAGCGTAAATCGTATTAACATTACTCTACCCCCCCACCCACATTTTGCGACTGCGGGAAGCATAAATATTGCTGCAATGCCACCAACACTAACAAGGTGGCGAAACTGGGTCCGTGGCCAAAAGTTGTCGCGCGCATAACTGGAAGTCGGTGGCGCGAAAGCTGTCAAAATACGGCAAATTCGCAGTTTACGTCCCCGATCCCCACCCCCGCGGGCACGGCACATGTGCGAGACATACCGTAATCCCGGGAAGATCCGGTGGCACCCGGTAGACCAACGCCTTGGCTTGTAACGGATACGCATATAACCCGTGTACTTTGTTCCGTAACAGGTGTACCCGGTAAGAGGAACGAGATCTACTACAACTGCTGCCCGGAGCCTTACATCGACATTACGTTCGTCGTCATAATCAGGCGACGTACGCTTTACTACTTCTTCAACTTGATCGTACCCTGCGTCCTCATCGCTAGCATGGCCGTGCTGGGCTTCACACTGCCGCCGGATTCTGGGGAGAAACTTTCGCTCGGCAAGTATCGTTAGCTCAGCTGGGAGCTGAGAAGGAAGAAGGTTGACAGGTCCGATTGTCAATGATTGGACGTATCGAACAGTTTCGATCTGTCGTCCCAGCTTCATCCCTTCCAGCTCCCAGCTGTGCATCCCAGATGAAGAGAAGCTATAGGAAGCCATAGGCAAAGCGTTCGGAGTCAAGATTAAGGAGCTGAAGCTGGTCCCAATTCCCAATTTGGTCCCGTTGCACTTCCGTATCGTTAGCTCAGCTGGTAGTTGAGAAGGAAGAAGATTCATAGGTCCTCATATCGAACAGTTTTGATCTGCCTTCCCAGCTTCATCCTTTCCAGCTCCCAGCTGTGCATCCCAGATGAAGAGAAGCTATAGGAAGCCATAGGCAAAGTGTTCGGAGTCAAGAACGAGGATCGGAAGCTGGTCCCAATTCCCAATTCGTCCCCAACGCACTTCCGTAAACGTCATCCACCCACTCGGCCTCTATCTTCCCAGCACGCCTATTTCCACAATGCCACACTCCCGCTGATTAGATTCGGCCAGTTTAGCCAGCCGTACGCCGTATAAATTATGCGATTGGATTACGTCTGTACGGACGCTCGATATCCTACCAGCTAGACGCTGGGGCTTGCATTGTGTCGCACTTCCGACTCCTGACGGCCTGTGTATCTTGGGACTTTGCCTGGCCGGGCCGAACGTCTTGCCTTGGGAAACGGCCAATGACTGCGGAAAGAGTCGTTGACAAGTTTGCCCCTCGAAAATTGATACGGCCGAAACTCGGAGGAAAATTATCCCGGGATCAGAGACAATGTTCCACCGTTACGGTTACACATTGCCAAATTCCAGGCTTTCACCGTAATTGATGCGATCAAAAGTCTACCTTCTGTCTTGTAACGGATAACGAAAAGTGGCAATAAGTTACGGCACGCTCGAAATGTACTGTTACTCGCTGCTGTACTTTTAGCCACGCAGTGCATAAAAATAAATGCGCGGCAGCGAAGAGAGATAATAATTAGCGAGTGGCAACAACTAATAAAATCCCGGCTACTTATTAGCGCCCAAAATGCATACAAATGATTGACAATAACACTGGCCGTGCAGCGGGACCGTCCGGTAGACGGCACATGGAACCGTCAATCACTTTGACATTTATTAAATTGCCACCACGCCGTCATGTAACATCGCCAACGAATACGTGTCACATCAATTTGTGAACACGTATCATATCAGCTCTACGCCGAAAATCACGCGCTCGAGCACGCTGTCGTGCGAGAGAGCGTCTGGGCGCCAAAAAAAGTTGCAAAAACCGAGAGGGTGGTGAGGAGGGGTGGGGGGGGGGGGGGGTAAGCGACGGAGAGAAAAGTGGCAAGTTAAGAGGGCAGCTGTGGACACCTGATGCGTCGTCGGAAAACTGGCAATGCAAGCACACCCCCTTCCCTTCCTCCTGCACCCCACTTTCCACCCCCCACCCCCCACTTTTCGCTCCCTTTTTCAAGCCGTCCAAGCCCCCATCCGCCGTACTACTTGCCTAAGCTGCCGGATTAATCTGGTCCGGCGTAACTGGCCGGGGCGATGGGCGATAATTAATTGAACCTACGAACCTCTTTTGCAGGGGTAACCATTCTCTTGTCCCTCACTGTGTTCCTGAATATGGTGGCCGAAACAATGCCAGCGACCTCGGACGCCGTGCCTCTCCTAGGTAAGCAGCCGCGTCACCACGCCGTCAACGGAACGAAACCTGAAATCCCGCTCTCCTTTTTGCCGAGATTTTTTTTTCCCCACGTCCGATCGTTAACTACGCTTCCCGCGGGAGTCAATTATGCTCGGGTCGAATCTTTTTGGTCCCTTTCTTACTTTCCGGTTCGGGATGGTCCGAAAGCTGAAAGTCGCGAGACGCCGAAGAGGCGTGCAATTGGCCTCTGATTGATAACGGGTCGAAAAATTGGAATCTTTAACTGCAGATGGGTGGGGGGTGATAAGTACGGTTTTTCGCGATAACCGAAGAAAATGAAGACGGATGAGAACTCGATACGTCGCTCGTTTATAAACGTTCGCGCTTCATTACTCCTTCTCCACCCCCTACACCCCCCGTCCCGAGATTTCGCGGGCACATTTAATTGCTTCGTGTGTATCTTCCGCGGACTATGAATAACGTGATTTACCTTAAATTAAAGTTCGACTCACCGGCAAGGCGGAAGTTGAACGGAGCCGGCAGGCATCGGTTTAGGCGAGAGGGGGGTGGGCTCGAAGTGCGTTTTAACATAATTGCGAGGGGTGAGGGGTGGAGCGTTAAAAAATCCTTGTGTGCCCGCGTTAACGTACGAAATAATTTCCATCAAATTATTCCGCATCAACCTTCCTTCAAGCCGAAGCCTTCAGCGCTGGGAGGGCTCTCGAAACTTTTGCTGCACACACACATTTTCACACACCCCTCCCTCCCTCTCTCTCTCTCTCTCTCTCTCTCTGCTGTTTATCACGTCCAATTCTGACGTACGCGAACACGTTCACCTGAGTCAATCGCCGAAAAAACGACGACGAGTGGTTTTTTTCGCGGATGGCATTGGGCTGGAGAAGAAAGAGAGAGAAAAAGTTATTCTCCCGATCGCTAATAGGCAGAGAGGGAGAGAGAAAGAGAGAGAGAGAGAGAGAGAGAGGGAGGGAGCGTGCGAAAATAAAGATCCAACCCTACCCCCCCTTTCCCTTTCCACTCCCTACCACCCTCGGCCATTAATTATACCAGCGACTGACTCGGGTCGGAGAAACGCTCGACTTGTTCCACTCGACTTCTGTGTGAAAGTGTGTTGCCGGAACAAAAGGGCCTCGTTATTCGCATCGCCCGTTCTCGTCTCGCGATTATCAATGCCTTATTAAGCGCCCGAAGTTGCCTGCCGACTGGTTCGGCCAACGTTTTCGAACCGCTCGCCCGGTATATCGAAGGTAGACGCAGGACAATCGGATCGGCAGGTTACGAGGATTTGGTTTGCCGATCGACCGATCGATCGATCGATTAACATCATTTCGTTTTCTGCCCGTACAGGAACCTACTTCAATTGCATCATGTTTATGGTAGCCAGCAGCGTAGTCAGCACAATCCTCATTCTGAACTATCATCATCGAAACGCCGACACCCACGAAATGTCCGAATGGGTAACTATACTTTTCCGTATATACGCTATGTACGTATTACCCTGTAAGTTTTCACCTCTTGAGTTCCGCCCATACATTGTTTTCGAAAAATTGCTTGTATCGATGTGTTCTACGCACCCCTTAAATTTTCTGTCTCGAATTCCGATTCACCCTGTATACACTTGTACAACAGCATAACTGTTGCTAATTTCAAAGAATTGTCCCATAACAAGTATGACTCCCTGACAATTAAATTCAAATTAAATACAGTCTTACGCTGTTTGCCGACAAATGCAAAAATCTCGGAAAAATATCAAAGTAACATCGAGCATCGTTTCTACAATCTTAATCGATATCTCTTATCTGCCATCCGCCAAAATAGAAATCCAAACTGATTCCGCTATTCGCCCTCCATGAAATGACGCGAAATGACCCGGAATGAGATTTCGCTCGTGATAAGTCTTGTCGGGGGATGAAAATCTTCGTTACCCCCGAAGTCGGTATTGCGTTCCCCGAACGGAACGAGACGTAAGGAGAAACCGAAGTGGTGGATGTTGCTGTGGGCGTAATAAGTTATCCCGCCCCCCTCCCCCGCCCCGGCCGGCCGGAAGCGCGTTATGTGTCTACGGAGGGTTGATACCGGACGCTTCGAAAATTCGCTGAGACGCGAGATCCCGTTAAGGGGGAAAAAGTAGGGGGATAAAAAGCGGCGCGCCAGTTCCTTTCGCACTTGGCAGCGTCCATCTACATTGCGGATCAAGTTCGTCCTGGGAGTAGTCCCGATTAACGAGGGGCCATTTAACTCGGCGGCAGAATACTCTCCCGGGTTTACTCTCGTCGTCGTTAACCCTCTACAGACCGCCCCCGACGTCGAGATAACGCGAGCTTTCTTAGCAATAATCGAACTTTAAACCTGGCGAGCTCCCGGGTCGCGCCGGTCTTAAGGAAATCTCGAATTTTCACCCTCAGCTTGACAGACTAATCGAATCGGTCAAATTAAAACTATTTCACCGTACTGTAGAACGAGTTCCTTCATCAGAACGAATCAGTTAATTACAATTCACGACGATGATAAGAACGATCGAAAATATGATTTTAAAGTGACTCTTGCCATTTTCGAAATAAATTTTTCGCATCGATTTATCATAAATCGTTGACTGTTTCATTTTATTTTTTTTCTCGGAAAGAACGTCGAGCGCGGAGGCGAGAAAATATTGGCGCGTCGCTTTTTCCGGCGTTCATCGCGATAATTCGAAATGGTCCTGTATTTAGTCGATATCGGCTCCGTATCCGGCTCGAATCTACACGGTATCTGCTCGGTATCCGTCCCGCATCTCCGGACCGGTCTCCGGCTAATGTGTTCGCGCTGTTGATTCTAGATTCTGCACGGTGCAAATTTTACGGTATTCGTATCTCGCGCGCGTCCCATTAATGAAGCTGGCAACAGTGGGACGAGGGATGATTTCTATCGGGGGCAGCGGGTAAATTTGCCTTTAATTAAAATTCAACGCGCCCGACAGATCGATCTCAAATTTTCATCCCGATCCGCTCCCGCTGAAATTCGGCAGTCGCAAGGATATTTTCCTGAAAATCCTTCCATCGGTCTCTGATATTCCACTAGATCAGTGGTTCTTAACCTGCGTTCGATGGAACCCCAGGGGTTCGGTGGTCTTTTGTATTTTGCTCTTTAATGGTTTTCTTCATTTTGTGTACCTATATATAAATATATACCTATGTTTTGTATTTGAATAAAATCAGATTTTATTTGTCTAATTAAGAAGTGTTCGGTGAACGCGCACATGAAACTGGTGAGGTTCAATACCTCCAACAAGGTTAAGAACCACTGCACTAGATCTTGAAGGAAAATGCCTGGTTCAAAGTTCCCGCGAGAGAAAATCGACTGGCGGGGCAAGTTCGTGCCGCCGATATTCCCAAGTAGCGCACACGTCTGACTGTCGTCAAATTTTCCAGATCAGGGTCGTCTTTCTCTACTGGCTGCCCTGCCTTCTCCGTATGTCACGGCCCGTCGACAAGGACGAGAAGGAGACGCAGAAGTCTCAGAAGCCGTCACCCGTCACCGGTAATCAATTCATCAAATTCCCCGCGCTCTACTTCCAACTTCCACTACGACCGTTTTCACCCATTTAGCCACCCCGCTGCCGATAATCCGAGGAGGGTCGAAAATTACTAATTTGGTCATCGATTTCGCCGACGACGCGCATATACCGCTTTCACACTTCCAATAGAAATCAATACACAGAGAAACCTCCTACCCTTCACCGATAGTCCATGCATAAGTACGTTAGAACTGTAACAAGTTCTACAGTCAGTATAATAGTCACCAAGTTCCACTATCCGGCCCTATCAGCCCAGTGAACCTCTCACCCCCCTCTTCCTCTGAGAGAACAACCTCTTCTCTCACCCATTCAACCCCATCTACCTCTATCTCTCTCATCTTCTGCTTCTCTTTCTCACCCTGCCTCGCTCTCGCCAGGAACGACCAAATCGTACGGCGACCTGGAACTTCACCAGCGCAGCAGCAAGTCGCTGCTGGCGAACGTTCTCGACCTGGAGGACAACGCTCTGGCGTCGCACAATAATCTGTTGAACAACGTGTACAGCACCCCCGGCCCCCATCATCACACGATGGGCCACGGGCACAGTCACATTCACACGACGCCCCATCATCATCACAGCCACGCGACGCCGACGCCGCACCATCAGCACTCGACGCCGCTGGCGCACTCGTCCTACCCTGGCCATCAGCTCAGCCACACGCCGCATCATCATCAGCATCCGCAGGACGCGGCGGCGCCGCCGCCCCAGGTCGAGACGATACTGCAGAACGCATGCTTCTGCGCACGCTACGAGCTCATCCTTATCCTCAAGGAGATCAAGGTATTGTCCACTGTTCGACTGCTAACGGGGGATGAAAGAATAAACGGTAGAATTGGCAGCTGGTGCGGTAGACTCGAAGAGTAGCTTTCGTCCTGGGTCCGTCGGCGGACTCTTCAGTAGGGCTATGCCGACGCATTCTATTTCTTTTTTGCGTCCAAGAATTCTTCGGAAGACGACTGCCGGGAAATGATCTACGATCGGCCAATGCCGACGGATCCCGTCCTAGACCTTCTTTTTTTACGTCAAAGAAATCTTCGGAAAACTTCTGGCCTCTATGGGGAGAGTATTCCTACTGACTAAAACTCATCCTGTCCTAGACCTGCCTATCGTGCGACCTCTTGCGTCCGAGTAGGGTGGAGGCAGACTTTAAGATCGGGTGGTTTCTTCCTGAAGCGGCGGCTGAAAGCTTTTACAGCTGGATTTCTTGTGAGGCCGGCACTCGCGAGATTGAGTTACGCGTATTAAAGGACACTTGATACTGGAACGGGGCGAAGGAGGTGGATCCATTTTTAGGGGAGGGATAAGTAGGTCGGTCTTTGTTAGAGCTGACGACAAATTATTGCTGTTAAACTGTCTGATTTTTCGGATATTAACGGTTCCGATTTTTACCGATTGTTTGGGGGTTGAATTCTAGGTTGATGACTGAACTTAACGATTCTCTGAAACGATGATAGAATTGATGGAGATCGGAAATATGTCCTACGAATCGTCCATTACCTCCTTTCGTTCCACTCTCATTCGCGTACACATTTTTAAAGTTGGTTTCAACTACTTTTTTTACTCCGCCTCATGACCGAAATTAGGGATGATCAGAAACGACGTCGATAGAAATAGCGGACTTGGCAAGTATGTTCCCGAACTAGCCCATAATCTCCTTCCGGGCTACCCTCCATTCACTCGCCGCCCTCCCGCTCGTAGATCATCCCCCGAAAAGGACACCCGACCATAATTCCTCGAAATTTCGCTCCGCTCGCCGGAATTGGCCCATTCACGGCCGGGATACTTTTCGGTTAATGGAAAAGTTGGAATTGCGCGTTCGCGTACCGCGAGCTCGCCGACATTCTTAAATCGGTAAAATTCTCCAGACAGACCATCCGGCACACATTCTCAGATTTCCGTACTGGAGAACATGCGCGCGCGCGCGACCTCGCGCATGCCGAACGACCCTTGGGCACTGCTGACTAACGCGAAACCATTCGTGCCCGGTTATATGAATGTTTGTGCAGGATTATTACCCCCCTCCGCACCCCTTTGAACCCCACCAACCACCCCCTCTTTACCAACGCGACTCTCGCCGTCTCTCTTCTTCGACGAACCGATCTTCCGTGCCGAAGCTGATATAGCGAAGTCAAACACTCGGAACGTATTGCTCCACGCAATTACGAACGGAACCTTGAGCGCAAATTTCGGCCTCCGGTTTATTGCTTTCCCTCGTCTCGCAATTGGACCGAGAGCGAGGGAGAGAATCCGTGAGACGAAGGAGGGAGGGGCGTTCGCTTGCCAAGGGATCGTTTCTGCAACGATAATCGGCATAATCGTGACCCCCTCCCACCCCTTTCCACCCCTCTCTCTATCCCTCGCTACCCTCGTTCCACCTTCAATCGCGTTCGGTATTAATGATTCGTCCGGCGATCCGGCATAGGAGGAGCGTCTCTCTGCGATCGTAAAGCTGGGCGTCCTTGATCGAATGGCAGACGCTCAGCGTCGCTCGTATTTCCAGCGTCGGCCGTATCGCGAGACGACTCTATTTTCCGACGTTAAAGTTGCTCGTATCGGTCACGCGTTATCGGCCGTTCGGACGGTGGACTTCGGGCTTGGCAGAGGTCAAGCTGGCCAATTCGCAGATTTCGGACAGTGGGCTTTCTGGCTTGGCAGAGGTCAAATTGGGCCGATTCGCAGATTTCGGGCAGTCGAAGTTGAGTTTGATTGTTATCGGTGGATTTTAACGAACAGGTCGATCAACCGACGTTAATGCGTCGACATTTGGTTCCGTTCGCACTGTCGGCGCTTATTAGCGTTTCATTCCGATCCGTTTCGATCACCCTGCAATTCGAAGTAATTACTTAATCGGCAGACTGCCAATTCGATTACTTCTTCCCACGTTAACGTCGATCGCAATCACGTCGTTAACCGATTATCCGCCAATGTCTCATTTTTGGGTAACATTTTCAAATTGTTTTCTTTTAATAACCGCAACCTGTAAGTACACAGGAAATTTTATTTAATTTCTTTTTTTTCATTGTGGCAGGTAATGGGTTAACTTCGACGAGCGATGTCGACCCAAATAAAAATATCAAATCCTCCGAAATTCTCCCCCTCTTCTAATCGAGCCCCGATCTCTTCCAGGTAATAACGGATCAGCTGAGGAACGAGGAGGAGGACACGAAGGTGACGAACGACTGGAAGTTCGCGGCGATGGTGATCGACAGGATGTGCCTAATCATTTTTACTCTGTTCACCATCATCGCTACCATCACCGTCCTACTATCGGCGCCGCACATTATCGTCACGTGATTCAGAAATGACAGGCAGCCGCCAGCGGGGTGGGGTAAATGGACGAGGGTACGCTCGAGGACGCGACCGATCTGCCGATCGGCAGCCAGTTATCACGATCATTCCGACAACGACGACGACGACGACGACGACGACGACGCCGACGCGGACGCCGACGCCGACGCCGACGCCGACGACGACTGCTACGACTGCGACTGGTACCGGGTGGCCGAGGCGGTGGGCTCGCGCGAGATCGGCGTCCCGACGCGGAACGCGCTGGATTCCGAACGCATCGTGGACGATCCGTTGACCTTGACGGGCTTGGCTGGCCAGCGGCGCGGCGAGAACCCGAGAGCTCTCCCGCCTGCCAACGAAACGACTACGAATGCGGACAACGACCTTGAATGGCGCACGGGACGTACTCCGGACGATGCCGACGCACGGTTGGCACTACTGACTGACCGGAGCCGAATCGAGATACCGCGGACGTCGATCGGCGAGGACGGACGTTCGATCTTCGCTCGCGACGGCTGCCGATTCGTTGACGTGACGACAATCGGTCGCGCCGATTGGCGGACGATCGTCGGCCTCCTCTCCGTCCTCGTCTGATTTCTTTTTTGCCGGGCCAAATGTCGGGGAACTGTCTGATGATGGGCGGTGGCGGGGGAACCGATGCGAAACGAGCGGCGGAAGAATGGCGCGGCACTGCTTTTATCTCGAAGAGGGCAGAGTGACCCACGGCGCATCGTAGGAAGAAAGCAATACGAAGAGAGTCAACTTCGTTCCTTACCGTATTAATTCTCATCTTGTTACTCCAAGAGGACGCCTTTTAGCGAATGAGAAAACGTTTTAAGTAAAAGTAACACAAAAAAAATAATATTAATAATAATAATAATAATAATAATAATAATAATAATATTAATAATAATAATAATGATGATATTATTAATAATGATAATGATAATGATTGATGACGATTGACGATGATGCTGATGATATTAATGATAACATGAATGATATAATAATAATGGTTAATGATAATGTAAATGCGCCTAGGAAGTTTTTCGGCGCCCAGAACAAAAAATGTGTGGAAGGGGAAAAAATAAGCGCGCGCGAGAACACGCCAGCACGGAAACGTTTTCAACGCGAACAGGCAGAACGCACACATAGAGGCGAGGGTTGTATGCGGGACGCGGAGGGGGTAGCTGGGGTCGTGGCGGGGGTGGGATCATTTTTACCTCGAGACGCCGATGAAAGTGGTACAACGACTTCGTGGCTCGATCGTTCCTAAGGTGGCACCGCCTGACGAAATTGACGACAAATTTCCATGCAATCGAAATTCCGTACGATCTTTTCTATTTGTCCACCGTGTAGCCGGTTGATTTCGCGTGAAGGGAGCTTAAACTCTCTCTTTGCCAGTCTATCGGCTATTTTCAAGAGGTAGATTGTCACCGCAGCTTCGAGTCGCAGCTTTCCTCGCGTCCCGTATAAAAAACATTCGCCACACACTCAGCCACACATACACACACACACGACACATGCCCATGTACATATGCATATAAAGGCGTCACACGCTCGATTTGTCCCTAGCCGATGGCCGACGCAACCAGAGGTACGACGGAGATGTACACACACGTGTATCCACACGCACACGTACGTGCCCACATTTGCGTGTAGATAGCGATAGGGATGTCATACGTAACGTCGAAGTTGGCTGGATGTTGGTGTTGGGAGGGGGTGAAGGGGGGGGGGGGGGGGGGGTAGGAAGAAAAATGATGGTTAAACGATCGACGGTGTCGGTGAGATGGACGCCGAGCAGTGTATGTACATATTCATATACACGTACGTACGTACGTGTACGCAGATTGGCTCAAGGCACGCACTTCCGCCATGCAGATACTCGATGTTTCAGAAATTCGAATCTCGGCGAATCTCCGGACACACTTCGCACGTTTCGTCCTTGGCCGGATGGTGAATTGGTACTAGAAATTTTTGGGGTTTTCGGGGTGATCGGAAGGGCGGCAATGGCGGTATACCGGGTGGCATCGAGCCGATTGACGCGCCCACACACGCACACACACGAGGACAGCACACACGGGAGAGGAGACATTCATCGTGAAAACACTCGCAGAAAATTCACGTATAGACATGATGCAGCGGTGGGGAGAGGAGGAGAGAGTGTGAAGGCACAGAGAGAGTGAGAGAGAGTGAGAGAATGAGAGAGAGAGAGAGAGAGAGAGAGAGAGAGAGAAGCGGACAGCAAGGGGAGGAACCTCCTTTTTCTCCTTTTCCGTCGCAATAAAAAAAAGAAGAGGGAAAAAAAGAAGTCGAAAGTTTTTGTCGGGAGGTCGAATTACGCACGGAGGGGTGGGGCAAAGCGCACACATTATTACTCTCAACTGACGTAGAAATGAAAGATAAAGAAGAAGCCAGCAACAATGAAAAAAAAAAACACTCACAATGAACTGCCATGGTGATTCAAATAATGCCAGTGAATTTTATTATCCGTATCACTAGTAAATAACGAGCGTGAGGGTGGGAGGAGTTTAAGGGGAGAAAAATAATTTAAAAGAAAAATAGAGATGAACATTGTAAATCGTCGGCGAATCATGTTAAATAAGGCACAACGGGGGATTTATACTAACGATTTGAGTGGCGTGCGCGCGTGCGCGCCTGCGACGAGCCGAGGGTTGCGGGGGGTGAAAGTCGCGCGAGCGCACGCGCGCGCCACGTTAGGAATCAACAAAAATAATCGTATTATTAATCGAGGATGATGAAAGAAAAAGTAAATGAAACCACGTACTGTTTCTCTGTTTAGGTTGTAAGAGACGCGAGAGTCGGCTGGATTGTAAAAAAAATTCGGACCTGGCGTCGCAATTTTTGGTTTGTGGCGTTCGAGCGTGATTAAAACGGACGGTGGACGGCGACGGCGTTCACTCGACTTTTTTTCTTCTGCCCTCGAAGGGGACTCTTTCGGAAAAGAGTTCGAGGAACGCCGTCAGCGGCGTTCGAAAAAATGATGCGCGCAATACGTTAGTCGTTAAGCGAACGTTCTTTCTTTACTTACCATCTTACAGGGCGTCTCGAATTGTTGCGATTGTTCACGCTTCTCATTGTATTCTCCCGCGCGCAGATCGTAACGCACGGCTATTCTAAACATGCGACTTACACGGATTTCTTGTTAAACGCGAGCCCGACCGTCGCTCACGCACACACGCACGCTTACACAGACACGAATGCGTCCTCCCGTAAAATCTACTCTCCGAGTTCCGAGAATTTGACGAGTAGAAGACACGTACACGCCCGAAACTCTTTTACGGACACGATCCTTTCGCACACAACGTTGACAAACTTGCGCTCTCACGCGCGCGCCGATAATGTATACACTTACACGCATTTACGCGGTATGCGGGATCGATTGGGGAGAGTGGGCGAAAATTCGTTGACAGTCCTCGTTTAGTCTCGTAAGAGTCCCGCCGATGAGGGATGCTGGCTCACTGTTGCCAACGTCGATTCCGCATAGCGAGATAATATACAAGGTGCTAGACGAAAAATGTTCGATAATGCTCTCCCTTTCAAGAATTCAGGGCGGCCGATATCTAACTAAACTGTAAATTTTAATGGGAAACTTTTCGATCGATGCGCGTTTGATAGTTTGTGTTCTTACTTAACATAATTTTAGCGCGTACGGAGCGAGTTCGTGGAAATATAATAATGATACTAAGTAATAAAGGATAAATAAACGCTAGTACTACCGTAGTACTAATAATATTGTAACCGTTCGGAGGGGTCCCGAAATTCTTGATCGTTTCTCTAACGCCTTGTACATTGACACGGAGAATACCACATCGACAATGATTACACTGTCTAAACACACCCGGGGAAGAAAAGCAGTTGTCTCTATCTTTCGAATCTGTCGAGGCGCAGACTTGTGCAGTAAGAACGAAAAAAGAAGAACAATGAAAGAGGAGGAACGAATGAAAGATGAAATCGGTCAAAAAATCTCTCTCGCCAATGTCGCTTTTCGTTAACTCGATTCACATTTATTCGCGTAACGCGAGCCTCAACGAGTCCCATTCAATCATTTTAAGCGAAATGGTCGCGCGTAAATGACGAAAAACATGCCGGCATATATATAACGCATATACAAGCAAAAATACGAAAAAAAATATATACGAAGCTAAAGTCGTAAGTACGAGGAACATAAAGTTATAAAAAAAGGATAAAAAATAAGAAGTTGCACTCTTGCCTGGGTCGCTCGAGCTCATTGTCGTAAACGTACTGAACAAAAAAATAATAATATATATATAAAAAGAAATAAAACGATTTTTCCTCGCGGAATCTCGCAATTTTTCGCCAAACACTTTATCAAAATCCAAAGATAAATATCCTTGCCGGCCGAGAAATCGTCGATTCGCTGCGCGGTTAAAAATGAAAAACCAAGCAAAATACACACAGACACACATACAAACATACAGACACCCTACGTACACACGGTATAATCAATAGAAGGAAACGCAGGAAAAATAATGCACAAGTCTCGCGTTCAAAGCAACCTCTCGCTCTCTCCGACCGCACGTCACTCGCTCTTCAAATTCAGAAACGATACGGGAAAACCGGTACGCAAAAATCCGCAAAAAGTGAAGGGAAAAAAAATGCGAAAATGAAAATAGCTCCGCGTCGACACTCGCGAACGAGCGGCGATTTCGAGAGTGAACCAAAAAAAAAAGAGAGAGAGAAATAAATGAATAGGGGAAAAAGAGATGAGAAGACACACACACACGTACACACTTCGCGTCGAAGTTGGAAGGGGATGAAGTGGGGGGTGGGGCTGAGGGGCCGGTTGGAAAACGACGACGGGGGATCCTTTTTGCAATCCGAGGGGGGGCCGATCGTCGGCTTCTACCCTTTTCTTCGCGAGCATTTGTCTTCCTATCGATCGTATCCCGCCCAATTCCTCGTTGCGCGCCAATCGAAACCGTCTCCTTTTAATTACGCGGACGGCTCGCCGATCGTTCGATGAATTTCGATCGAGTTTTCACCGCGGTCCGCAGGCAGCTTCCGTCACCTGGCAATATGGTTCGAAACGATTTGCGAAAATCGAAACGCGAAGTTGAAACACGAAGTTGAAACACGAAATTGAAACACGAATTCGAAACACGAATTTGAAACACGATTAACGGACCTCGTTCCGGGAAACCGGAAGGCTGCGTGAGATTTTCCGTTGCGAGCGGACCCTTATTATTGCGTAATGCGGAGCGTACTGTGAAGGTGAAGTCTTTATTACGTAACGAAAGAAATTAGCGCTAGACGAATGAGGGACAGGATTGTCCGAGCGATTTTGCTTCCTCCGCCGCACGTTCTGTCGCGAGCAGGAATGTGCCAGCTTAAGATGCTTAATGGACGATTTGTTTTTTCCCCTTTAAGGTAGAAGAGGTTCGTTATGGTCGTGATACGTTTTTAGATATGGAACTGCCTGTAGGGAAGATGTGAACTGCATGCTACACTTGTCTTAAAACTGTTTTCTTTTCAATCGATTTACACAACAGCGAACGTTATCAAAATTATCCGCGGATTGTATTCATGAGCAAATTCGGAAAGTTAGAATTTTGTAAACTTCAAAGTGTGTGTTGGATAGGAGATCGAATGGATGCTGCTTGCATTTTCTTTTCTTGTAAAGAAATTCATCCGAACGATTCGGCCGAGCCTCGCGACGTATTTGTACATAAAGAGATGAAGCTGGAAATAGCTACGAAGGGAAGGAAGAATGTTTCAAGGGGTGGTCGGGAAAAAAGTGACGAATCAGAGGACGACGGTATGGATGAAGCCGAACAGTTGAGAATCGAGAACTCGCGCCTTTAAAAAAAAAATTGTCGAACGTCCGCCATTGCTACTCTCATCGGCGAGAGTCGCACTGACGGACGCTGTTATATTTAAAAAAAAAATGGAGAGTACGAGGATGTGTGAGTAGAGAGATGAGGTCAAGACGAGGGGGTAAAATAGAAAAAAAAGTAATACGTTGAAAGGGGGGAAAAAAACGATGATTCTTGTAATAATAATTAATTAATTAATAATATAAACGGTGGGTTAATAGATAGATATCGGTACAGCGACGGTGGGGTTAAAATTACAATAAACGATGAGATGGAAACTATGTAACGATAACAATACCAATAAACGCTATTAACGATAATGGGATTTAAATAATGGATAATAGTTTACGATAATAAAGCGTGAGAGTGACGAGGTTACCCGTAAAGGAAGAAGCTGCGTAAGCCTCTGAGTGAATTTTAAAGCTGGGTTTCAAACGAGGCGATGAGCTTGTCGACGGTCTTAGAATGATAGTGAAGGAACGATCGGAGTGAAGGCATGAGACTTTCTCGTTCCACAAAATCGAAATGAAGAGAAAGTCGACAAAATTACGCTGGTAGGGATCGTAGTGCCGCCAATTATATATATTACATATATACAGGGTGCCGCGAAAGGATCGGATGACGGCAATGCGCGATCTTTCGAATGTCTCGCCTGTCAAGATGGTGAAAGTAAAAAAAAAAAAAAAATGGGGAAGATTTGACCGAATGAAAGGGCTGAATTGAATGAACCGAGTCGTATTGCGCGAAAGAGTAAGATTGTAAAGGGTTTACCGGTGAGATGATGGAAACGATAAGGAAGGACAGAGCTGAACGGAAGGGAGAGAAAGGGGAATGGCTCAATTTCGTCGTAATGGTCTGTGGTAAAAAAAGCCAATTTTCGATGACTCTTGTCGATCAATCCGCGAGTCTTTCGTGAGTTCTTCTATACTTCTCGCGTTAGCTTCTACCTTTCTAGCCTTCTACGGAGAATTAAAGAGATAAACTCAGATTAATGGAGGGGGGAAAAAAAAAACTTGTAACGCGTTAAATAAAGAGGTTAAACGATGAATAAATAAAGGTGAAATAAAACAGAGATAAAAAAAGTACCGAGAAAACCGGGCACCGCGCGAGCCAGGCGTTTTAATTTACATAAGAATTTAACTGGTAGAGATTAAGATTGCTCATTGAGACGCCTGTCGTTCAAGTGTCAAAGACAATCTCTCGAACTCCAGAACGATACGGATACGAGTCGACGGGCGTGCGAATCGAACGCGGGGGAGGCGTGCATGAGGGTGGGCAAGGGGTAAGAAGAATGATAGGCAGCAGTTTTGATAAGGTCGATTAGAAGGATTGGGAGGGCCGGGATGGAGAGAATTCTTCCTTATCCCGACGAGTAATGCCACTACCTCCGAACAAAAAGAGAATGTTATGCTACTGTTTTTAGCGGACAAACTGAAAAAAAGAGCAAAAAATATTCGAGAAGCAAAAGTGAGTCGGAGATAAGAGGGATGAAAAGCCAACACTCAGAGGTTGGGGAATAAAAAGTGAGTGGAGCGATGGTTTCGACGGGTTGGCAAGTTGGCAGCGTTGATTGTCAACGATGACAGCGATTCGTGGCAGGCGTTCCTTCGACTCGCGTTCCTTCCGTCAATCGCGGAGCGTTTAAAAATATTGCGAGCGTGAGAGTCTGTCGTTCTCTAGCCGCACGCGAGACGATCAATAGTCGGCTGTTAATCTTATCGTAAGGTATTAATTATATTATTAATAGCGAGCCAAAGTCTTCCGCCACTAGCCTCCAGAGAATCGTACTTAAACAAAAGATTTAACGAAAACAAAGAATAAAAAAGGATAAGGGGGGGGGGGGGGAGAGAAATGATAAATAAAGTAATGGAAAGCAAAACGTAATTAATCTTATTTGAATATCGCAATTTCTCTCGTGTCTGAAAGAGCCTCGTATCGTAAAATATTTTTCGCGGACACGTTACGGCCCCAGAACGTAGGCCGAACATTATTGGCCGCGAAAGAAGCGTGAAACGTTTGAGTAACATGACGAAGGATAATTGAGAGAAACGTTTGATATCCAATCGGCCGTTTTTTCATACGACGAATATTTCGTTCACATCGGTTGATGCCGAACGCGAATTCCGCGATTCGGAGAGGCACAACAAATTTTCGCGTCGACGCACGCTGTTCCGAGCACTCTATTTTCCGATCTACGATGAAGAAGGGATAAGAAACAAATGAAAAGAAATCTGCGAATTCTCCGACGCCTTTCCTCTAACGCGCGAACCGTAACTTCTCGCCCAACAAAAAGATGTAAAAGCACTTCCTTATTCCTCGAGGTGACGAGAAACGATTCGAATCCAAGTCGGATCTACAAACACCCTGGTCCGCGAAATCCGATGCCTGTCCGATGATCTTCGATCCTCGATCTTCGAACCTCAGTCTTCAGATCTTCTAATCTTCAACCTGTCCACCGCGTGTACCTATCGATAGTCCGCTATGATGAATCCTCAGTTACAGGGGGGGAGAGTAGATGGCAAGTAGATGACGGTAGACTTGGAACCCTCTGTTCAAGGTCGAACGAGCTGAAACCCGCCGCGGGGCATAGGACATATAATCTACGCCGACTAAAGGCCTCTTCCGCTTCTTCTATGGCTCATCCACGATGAGAGTTACTCGCTTGGCGGAGATACTTGAAAGATCGACGATTCGTTGCCGATTTTTGGCGAAAAATCGGGATGCGCGCGCGCGCAAGGACGTCGCCGCGCGAACGAACGGAAACGAACGGAGAGATGGGCAATGGCGGCTACTTTCGTCGGGACAGAAGAGGGCAAGAGATGGGTTGGGGGGGTGGAAAGTGCGCGCGGGAAACGTTCAAGTGCCAAATTTTTAGCTAAAACCGTAGCCGATGGTGTATGGTGAAGACTAAGTAAATGGTTAATCGTAGTAGGACGATAATGAGCTAAGACGACTAATAAAAGCGAAACAAATAAAGCGATTAAAGCGAATAAAAACGAAAAAACCGAGCTTTTGCGTAGAATTCCCGTGAATCGGCCGACGACGTCGAGGGTGAAAAAGGTTTGCGTAGGAGCGCGACATTTATTTTTGTTAAACGATCGGGTTTGCCCGGACACCGGCGACGCTTGAGGACGCTGTTTTTTGAAACTGCGGTGGTTTGGGGATGGCGGGGGGGGGGGGGGGTGGATTAGATAAATTAGTGCGCAGCTCCGACGTCCGTCGTACGTTGAAAGCTTGAATTGCGACTTTTTTCGGGAAGGGATGAAAAAGGGTGGGGGAGAGTCTGCTGTTTCGTGGCCTTCCTCCTTATTGCGGTGCAAAAAGTGATGCGGGGGTGGGGACGATATCGAAGAAGAGGAAATTAAGTGGGACGGCGGTGGTTGGAGGGGTGAACAGCTGGCGGAAGAAAATTGTGGAGGGGGCGCGAAGAATGAAATTAACGAAAAACGCTTCGTTCGTTGTCCCCGCGAAATTGGACCGGTCGTTTCGAAAATTGGAGGGTTGCGAGTCAGGTGAACCGTGAAGTTTTGCGGGTACGGTCCTGTTGGAAGCAATAAGCGTTGACGAGTTAAGGGATGAAGTTCGAGTAAAGGATGAACTTCTGATAAAGACACACATTGGTAAAGTGCCAGTGAGAAAGCATTATCAAAGAGGCAAGATCGAAATGACAGTGATTAGGTCAATGAACGAATGAAATATTTATGGCAAGTTTAACGAAACGATTATTTATTGTTAGTGAAGGCTTTGTTACGGGAAGTGTGCAACGGTGCCAATAGAGAAGTGATAACGAATCAGTATTACTGAGCCAAAATCGAAATCTCGCAGACGGTGTGAATGAGTGTGTGCCTATGTCGGTGTACTCGATGGGGTGGAAATTCTTTCCTTCAGACTCTGTCCGAGCCCTCCTCCGAAAACTTACAAATTCACCCCAAATCGAACACTGTCCTATTCTCTCAACCGCTTTCCGCGCGGAAGTGAAACCGATCCTGATTAATTTTCCGCAAATTGAAGTTTCCACCCCGTCGCGTGCACGCGTGTAAATATACTTCCGTGCGAATGAGACGTGACAAAAATCAGCCGAGAGACCGAAATCCGCAAGTTAAGAAGAAAAGCGATGCGAACGTTGAGTCGAGTGTCGCGTCCCACGAGAATTTTTGGCGGAATCCCGAAGCAAAAAAGGAGGCCGGTGAATCGTCGCGAAATCCGATAAAAAAGAAGAGAGTGGGAAACACAAATGAAAGCCTGGAACGAAATAAACGTGGCGCGCCGTACAGTTTTGAACTATTCGACCGCTCACCAAATCAAATTTTCCCTCCAAATTTTCCCCCGTGCAAGTTCCGGTCGCAATTTTCAGCCTGGCGAGACAGTCGATCTTGGGGGAAAAAAAACTTGGAATGATCTCGCGACGATTCATTCGACGCAAGCGAATTCACACGGATAATCAATCGGAACCAGTTCGATAAA
Source organism: Anoplius nigerrimus (assembly GCA_914767735.1). Taxonomy (NCBI): domain Eukaryota; kingdom Metazoa; phylum Arthropoda; class Insecta; order Hymenoptera; family Pompilidae; genus Anoplius; species Anoplius nigerrimus. The sequence goes on from OU612090.1 coordinate 12,700,706, forward strand.
ACTTTTAGCCGAAAAGCCGCGGGTAGACGAAAAAAGCCAAAAAAGGTAAAAAAAAAAAGAGAGAAAGATACAGAGGCAGATCGAGCGTCGAACGAGACGGACGCGCTCGAGCGCAATTAAAGAGTAAACGATTAAATAAATAAAGAAAGAACTAAATAAACGCGTCACAGCCAATCAGAGAATTTACCGCATAATAAGGGATATTAAAAAAAAATAAACATAAAAATAAAACAATGTATAAGCAGCGATTTTTACGAGAGTGTTTGTAAGTCGCGACTTCGTTCATTCACAAAAGTGATCCTTCTTGTCCACAAGACGAACATAGGAAGAAATAGTAGATGAGTTAAGGGGGTTAACAAATGAAAAAATTAACTAGGTGAAGATATAACGAAAAAAATAAAAATAAACGAATCTGAGCACGCCAGCCGGTGGAGGAAGCGGTTCCCTTCGTTCGCGAAATTTTTTTTCACGCGCACGGAAAAGGTGGGTGGTTAGGTGCGCGCCATATATGTACATAGGGTGTGCGAGAGGGGGAGTGAACAAAAATTATGCGAACGAGGACGGACGAGGAGGGGTAGAAGAAAATTTGATCAGCGGACGCGATTTTATTCGCCGTGACTCTCGTTCTCCTATGCGACGTTATCAATCGATTGATCGAATGCGAATTTGCGGATTATCATTATTGGTGAACGGCAAGATGAGTGGGTGGGGAAGGGGGAGCAAAACAGTCGGAAGCAGGAAACGAGAACAGACACGATCGATAATAGGAGATTTGCCGAATTTTTGCGAAGGCGTGTACCGGAGAAAACGATGATATTCTCTAAATTAATAAGAAAAAAAAAATGCAAAAATTGCGCAGAACGGGAAATAAGGAAATACGAATAAAAAGTGGATTCAAAACAGAATGAGGTAACGAAACCAGTAAATGAATAAAATAAACTGAAGGGAAAAAACTATTAAATGAACATGTACCACTAAACATAATCTATACATATTTAAACTATTGAATGCTAAAGGTCACATATTCGTATAAAGGAAAAAAAAGTAAAATAAAATAAATAAATAAAATAAATGATGAATCAATAACCAATTAACTGGATATTAAAAAAAAAATGAAGCTAGCCTGTAATCGATATAGAGAAAAAAAAAAGACGTAGTTATACTTTGAACAGTAATTATAGGGGTGATTGACAGGTAGTGTTATTAGCAGTTAGGGTCAAACTTTATCGAGATCACTTTCTCTCTAAACTAAAGAAACCAAAATAAAAAAAACCTAATTATCTCAAACTACCCTATGAATTTAAAGGAAAAAAAAGTAAGTGCTGAGAATTATGGAAAAAAACGGGTATGCATACCCGCGCACACAGACACGCCCGCGTACATATATATGTATTTAGTACGAAGAGTATGTAAAGACAACCATAATGAACAAAAAAGAAAAAAACCAACACACGCGCGTTCGAGAGCGCCTTCCTGTAAAGATATAAATCCAAGCGCCCAATACGGTACCTACACAAACACAGACACACATACACACTATGCCACACAACCTCGAAACACAGCTCCCAGGTACACATCAAGCACGCCCAGGTGTATGTGCATGTCAGTGTGTCCGCGTGCGCGCGTATACGAACGCGAATCTAACTCTTCTATACCTATACTTTTATTCCCTATACTTGAATGAAAAAAAAAAAAAATCGTCTCGGATTGTCCACCGTTACACCAGTCGTCGAAAAAAGCTCTCAATGGCAGGGGGAAAAAGAGGAGGAGGGGGGGATGGGATGGTCGAAGCTCGGGGCTGAAATTTAGTGTAAATTTCGAGTATCGTCAATCTTCTTCGGGGCGCGTAACGAGAAGCCGAATGAAGATGAGGAGGAGGAAGATGAGGAAGCGATGCAAAAAAAAAAAAAAAGAAAGAGGACAGAAGAACCTGGCGCGCTGATTATATTGATATGCGATAGTGCGCGTAGAATGTTGTAATCGTGATCATTGGGAGTATGGTATGAGGATTGATGACGAAGGATGAGGATGATGAGGAGAATGATGATGGCGATGATGATGATGATGATGATGATAATGATGATGATGATGATGATGATGATGCCTCTCTTATATTATATCCGACATGAGACCCTGGTGGGACGATGCAACTGAACTGACTCACCCGATCTCACTTGACTTTTAATTAATGCCTCGACAACAGCCTGGTCTGATAATAGTAAATTCATATTGAAGTGGGTTTAAGGGGGTAAAAAAAAAAGTAATAAAAATTTGTTATATTTCTATGCTGGGCTCTTTTTCGAGGCAGAACGTTGATCGATATGAGAATCCCTGTTAACTGGTGAGCACGTAATCGCCGCATTGTAATATTATTAACATTATTACGTTATTATGAAATTGTTGAAATAAATGAAGTGAAAATAACCAGGGAGCTCTTTATTTTTCTCGTTTCGCTGACGCTGAAATACGCAAAATCTTGACGTTTCCTCCTGTCCCGTTCCTTCCATTTAAAAATGTTGTCTCTCCTGGGCATGACGTTCTTGGGCATCGAGCGTGTCACGTGTCGTCGTAATGGTAAGAAATCACAAGGGTTCCCTTAGTACAACTGTTTTATATTTTATCAACAAATTCCTTAATTACTTAAGGTGAGTACCAATATTACACTTAGTCGTAACGTTGTCATTTTAAGATCGTCTACTTAATTCACGAGCATCCTTCCATTCAACCTTGGGGCACATCGTTTCGATTATCATTGGCTTTCAGTGTATAATGGAGAAAAAAGTTCGGCGACCTGCAACGATTGAGCATCGCGGAACGTCCGAGGATTGGCAGAGAATTAAACGTCGACGCAACAACGACGTCGGAAACGCAATCTTCCTCTCAATTTCATTGATCGCGAATAAAAGTTGCACCCCTTCGAGCACCCCTATACAACGCTCCCCCCTTAATCCTACGTAGCGACTGCCAAAGAATTTTGGCCGGAGAAAAAAGTTCGTCTCGACCCAACAATCGATAACGCACGGCTCTCATCTTATACGTGCCGACCAGTAATGAAAAAGAAAAACAGATTAGAGTAGAGGAAAAGAGTAAGGACGAGGAACGTGCAAGTAGAAATATCCTTTATTACCGCGTACGATAACGATAATGTTTGCGGACAGTTCGAATTCCGATCGAGTGCCGGGAGTCCGAAGGATCGAAAGGCTAATTTGAGCAAATTCAAATTCGGCACGAAAGGACATACTCGACAGTGCGTGGGTTAAGGATGAGAAAGGAGAATGGGATTCGATTCGGAAGAACACTGAAGAAGTCGAGAGAGCGCGAGTCGTCGCGGATCAACAATCCTTCTAAACTCTAATTATTGTATTTCTCTCAAGGAAGACACACGTCACACTATCGCGGAGAATGAAACGCCTAAGATCCTAGAAATCCTGCGAGCGCCACTTTTTCTGCTCCCCCGCAATTCGCTAGACTAACGAAGCGACAGCTTTCTCGCGTAAGAGAGATAGAGAGAGAGAGAGAGAGAGAGGGAGAGGGAGAGATGAGAGAAATTCGACGTTTTCTTTCCGTTCCATTCGATAAACTGAGAGTGGGCTTCATCGGACGCGACGACGGATTCGGATGGAGGATAATGGGCGCGCGTAAATTATGTACAGATCCTGCGACAGGGATTACGTCGAGAGGAATCCCGTCGAGGCCCCCGCGATTCGGGAGGAGAAAGACATACTTCGTCATCTTCCCATTCTGTCCAGAGAAGATCCGCGGAACCCGTTCAACAAACTCTGTACAATTATTCGCCGTTATGCTCGGACGAACGATTAATATATATTTATACATTTATAGTTTATTTCGTTCTTTATATTGTATGCATGTACGGTGGATCGTGACGTTGTGCTTCTTCTAATGTGCGCATTTTCGTAAAGCTACTAAGAGACATCGTGGCGGAGGGTCGCAAAGCGTGTAGCGGTCCTGCGAATAAAATTTTGCCCAAATTCCCTACATTTTTATCCGTCTTCGTTTTTATATGCAAGGCTTCGTGAAACGAAACTGCAGGATCTTAAGACTAACAAGAACGATGAATGAGCTCCGTTAAGTTTTCTTGCGTCTTGCGATCTGTTAGGCTAATTTTTTCGTAGGGCCACTACTCGCGGACGCTTTTCGCCATCGAAAAGGAGAACCGATGACCTTCGAAGCTACACCCCCGCAGACCTTTAATCCTAAGGATCTTACGATAAGAATCATCCGCGCTCCGGTAATTCGCCTTAGCTAATAAATTACGCTTAGGACTTGTCCGTGTCTATAATATGTATAAACGTTACAAATGACGCGATATCAAACGCGAGTTCTCTTTCGTCTTTTTCGTTTTTATCTACGTTACGCCGGCCGAGCGGAATCTCGGCCGCATGGTTGTTATCAAAATTATTTCAAATCTACACTTAAATTATCGTTCGCGATTAACCCAAGACCGATTTTATGGTTGGCGGCTCGTTAAATTTGTTCTCTTGTCATTAAACGGGATTGGTTTACTATGCTCGATCCTATCACTCATTCGTTCGCCACTCTCGCACGTCACTCTTAATTAGTTTCCGTGGGCAACGACTTGACGCGGGATGGAATGAAAATCGTGACGAAGAAATTGACGGCCTTTCTCATGGACTCGGAGTGAAGGAGCGTTGTAACAGTATTGCGCGCCGTTAATTGTAGATACGTTGAAGTTCCGTCAATTGTCTGCTTCTCGTATCACGATTTTCAGAACACCGCGCGCATGTCTCTAGGTTATCGGCATCAGGGAAGACAATTATTGTAGAGGCAGGGTTGATTATGCTATGGGGTCGCTCGTATCTGCACGGAAATGTTTGAAACGTTCACTAAAACCTACTCTCTACCAACGTAATCCCACTCAAATTCCATTAACTAACCACTCAAAACCAAACAGTCTCCTATAAGTTGAAGAAAACTTTTAATAGCAAATTTTGATTAACCATGACGATTCAGTGTAAATCCGTACGTTATTTCTCGGCAAAATAGTCGGTATTTTGGCTAATGTCCCGGTGCAGATACGATGTAAATCATGACGATTCCACTGAATGCCAAATATCTTACGCATCTAAATCGAAAAACCGTTGACACATTCTGTCCGCCCGCCGCGCGAATTCGAAATTCCGCGAATTACGTCGGACGAGACCGGAGTTTTCGTACCCGAGCTCGATTCAGGGACGGGCCCAGGATTAATTTTAGGCCACACTCGTAGTGCCGATCGTGTCTACCCGTGTCCTTCGACGGTCACGACAAAAGTTTGGGGACTAAGACGTGAGCGTGGGCGCGATTATCGGTCAAAAAAATCATCGAAAGTTCCTCGAGAAATTTCCCTTAAGCGTTCCTCAAGTATGCTAAAATTCTCCTGGTGAGAACGCGTCCTTCGAAGGATCCTTCGTCCTTGCCCGCGTTCCGTCGGAGTAAAACGCGACGAGTGCGTCGTTAAAATTGGAATTGATCGCTGTCGGGATCGAGCGCGATTACTTCCCGCGATAGATCTCGATGATCCGATCCTGATCGACGTACTCGAAGATGTGAGGGGCGTCCATCAGGATCCCGATCGTCCCGGCTGTCGTCACTATGAAAAAGATGCACAGTTGGAGTCGATCGATCACCATCGCGACGTACTTCCAATCCTCTCTCGTCTGAAATTTGAAAAAATGTCAGTACTTGCAGCTTCGCATATCTCAAACATAAATCAGATCATATTAGAAACAACAAATCGTCCACTGAGTCGAAAATTACTAACCCATTATCCGCCAATGTCCCATTTTTGGGACACATTTTCAAATTGTTTTTAATAACTGCAACTTCTAAATATACAGCTAATTTTATTTATCTTTTTTATTTTTTTAATTTTGACAGGTAATAGGTTAAATACAACATCTATGAACGATTCGCTGTTTTAACAACAAATTCTCAAAAAGCAAAACGTTTCGAAAAGTTATTAAGATCAAGCATAGATAACTCGGGTGTTAATGTTCTTCGGTTATAAAATTTAATAATCGAAATAATAAACCTCTAATTTCTAGCTGTTCGTTCTACAGGATCTAATCACTCACTTGAATCCCAAAGGCATACCTGTATGTACAAATCCTCGTTCCTCAAGTGTTCAGCGATGAACTCGACAGCCTCGGTCGCCTTGCTAGCCTCCGGACTCAGCAATACAGAATCCGAACTCTCCGATCCTCTCCTGTCTCCCAAGGTCTCACCACCGCCAGCAGCACTCGAACTACTCGTCGTGTGATGGACCTTCCTGTTGATCTTGCAGTTCGGATGATGAAGATCCGACAGCTCCATCACCTCCATCTTGTTCTTCGCCAACGATGCCGGCAGATGCTTCGGCAGCTCGGTCGGACTTCCGGAGTAGGTCGAGGCTGGCAAGGTCACGTTAGGTATCTCCATCATCCACCTCAGCCTCGTCTTCTTCGGCCGACGCATCAGCAGAATGGTCGGCAGGTACTTCAGGAAGACCTTCCTTATCATCTGCGGCATTCTGTGCGTCCTTGGTCCGCGGAAATTCCAGTTGATGATGATGACGGTGACGAGGATACTGACGGTGTTCATTATAAAAGTGAAGAGCAGGTACTTGGCGATGAGCGGAAGTACGAGCGAGGTCGGCGGCAGGATCTTGCTGACCAGTAGAAGAAACACGACCAGCGAGAGGAGAATGCTGATGCCCAGGGTCACTTTCTCACCAGCTTCGGCAGGTAGATAGAAGACGAGGACGCAGAGGAAGGAGATCAAGACTGTGGGCAGGATCAAGTTGACGGTGTAAAACAGAGTTTTGCGTCGGATGATGATGTAGAAGGTGATGTCGGTCTCTGTTGGGAAGTCGCCTTGGTAAGTGTTCAGGTATGCTGGGACGCTGATGATGTCCCAGGTGCCACTCTTCCAGTAGTCCGAAAGGTCGACGAAGTTCTTGTCGTTGTAGAGAGCGAGCGAGACCTGGTCGCCGTTGAAGGTCCAAGAACCGAACTTCATAATGCAAGTCTGCTGATCGAAGGGGAAGTAGGTGACGTCGATGGTGCAGGAGCTTTGATAGATTGCTGGCGGAACCCAGAGGACCTCGCCGTTTGGATAGATTAGCACGTTGCTTTTGTAGCGAACTTCGTAATTTCCGTCAGCGCTAAAATATTAAGTTGTGAGAGTATAATAAAAATACCTTATTAGAGGAAACTGTTTTGGCAGCTGTGTCGATATCAACGTTCTTCCGAGTCTACTCGGTAGAATATTCGGTAATGCTTAATGGAAAGCGCCACTTACTTGTTAAATAACACTATGTCCGGTTTCCACACTTTATCAGGCGGTAATCTCAGCACGCCAATTCCACCGTAATCTGCCTCATCCCACTGCAATTGATAATCCGTCCACACGAACCTCAGCCAAACGTTGGACTTCATGATCTGATTTTTCTCATTCTGAAAACGATTCCCACATACAGCAATTAACCTTTCAACGTGTCAGACAGGAACTAGAATTTTGCTGGAATTTCAGCTAGAATATTTTTCGTCTGACAACACTCTCAGCAATATACTTTAATCATAATGATAATATGCATAATTGCAGTGCGGAACATCTCACCACGTTGATCAGCTGCACGAAGGCAAGTCCAAATCTCACGTGCACCTTCTCCGTCATATTCTGCACCGGCCTAATAAGCTTATTATACCCTCGAAACAAATCTCGCACCAGTCTCTCCTCATCCTCGGAGCACAGACCTAAAAGGCAAAAAGTCAAAATCACACCACTGGAACAGACCTACCGTGAAGTTCTTCCTACGATCACGATTCGTTCACGATTGCAGACAAAAATTTGCGAAAATCACAGGACGCGAACGAAATTGTCCGAAAATGGACGGATCGCAAAATTTTCGCCAAATGTTCCTTACCGACGCAAAGGATGCTCGAGACGAGAAGAAAGCGTGCCAGTCTCATGGAGAGATACATTTTTGGGCGGGTTTGCGCGGTCCCACCCGTTTTGTATAGCGCCAGCCGCCGTCCGTTCGCAGATCAATATGAGAGCGCAGACGCTGGCCAATAAGTGCATTTCCCTTCTTGCCGTCTAATAATCCGCCGATGCACTCCGCGGCCGATGCACTCGACTGGGTGCACTGACATTATAGCACACTATTATTCCCTTCTGCCGACGTACACCCCGCGTATCACGGCCCTTTACCATTATTTCCCATCCTGGACTCTCTTTACTCACTCGAGTGCGTGGCTGTCGGACCGACTCTGGCGCTTGCAGCAGCTGCAACTAACGTTGGATGCTGGTGTAAATACTTTTTCCTTCTATCCCCTGGCAATACGGTATTTCACTTACTGCGATGCCAGTCGAAGAGTCAACGATTACATCGACGCGCTAATTCTTTCGGTGGAAAATTCACGAACATTGGCTTTACCGTTGGAAGTTTTGAGAATTACACGGATCGTCACGCCCTTGGAATTCTTTTTTCCACTTTCGAAGATCTCGTTGATCTCGTTGATCTCGTTGATCTCGTAGATCTCGAGATTCCACTTCCGTGACACGTTACATTGTTCTCACTGTCAGCCTCGTAGCTGCGTTTCTCCGGCGACTGCCACCTTTCTGCCACCCACGCAATCGGCACGCCCTTCGAATATATTACATCCGCTCCTGGCCGATGATCGATCCTTCAATTGCGGCCGCGAGCGATGCCGATCCCATTCCTCGGTCGGATTAATCGACCGTTCAACTTTCTTGTTTTGTCACCACTGTCACGACGCGAGAGACCGGAGAGGCTGGCAGTCTCACTGATGATGCGGACTTGGATCCCAGATTCTGTCGCCCGATCGCTACGCCCCTCGATTGAATCTGCCGCGATGGGAGATGGGTTACGTAAGGGGGCGGATTTCGTCAATACGGCAGGGTAGGGAGACTCTCACCCCTGCGCAGATGCACGCCGAGCGCGGTCCTGCTTTATCGAGGGGGCCTTGGACAAGTCGCGGAGTACTGGGGGAGTGACTAGACTGGCTTCCCGGTGGCGAAAATTTGCTCCCCTTCTCGCGACCCTCTGCCGAGTATAATGTTCCCAGTTTTACGCGGCTTGCCGCTCCCTCGAAACGTTACGGGACTCTCGAACGAATATTACCGTCCGCCAGTGCGTCGGCACACGCAATAAATTGCAGGAAATCACTTGTACGAAAACATACGAATTAAATTAATTTCGTAAGCTATTCGCGAGAAACGCAACAAAGTAAGAATTTTCAAATAAACTCTGTAATTATCTGCGAATTCCGTTAGTACCTCCGTAACTCCGCAATTTCACTGCCAAGCGGCGAACGGTATTGAAACACAGTAAATTCGCTGCAAAGACAAAGCGAAGTCGGCTCAGAACTGGAATGTTATAAAATCCGCGTTCCGTTTCTTCGCGCGGCAGCGACTACTTAAGAAAGTTGCGAACTATTTCCTGGAAGAGCGAAAGAGGGCGAGCGAAGAGGATGTGGGAGGCAGGCGGGGCTGAGGGGGAGGTTCTCGGTGGTAGTGGGGACGATGCGTTCGTACATTAGCAAGTTATTCGACGTACAAGTGCCGTCGAAACTCGAGCTTTCGATGCGCCGGCGACGCTATCCTTCGCACTAATTACCGCGAAATTTCCGACATTCTACGTGCCGTGTAGACGTTCAACTCACGTAGTTCCCGAACTTGCTCGCAACGGCGAAGTAGCTGCCGTCGACGCCCGCGGAGTTGCAATTACGCGTTATTTCGAAACACTTCGCCAACTTTGCTCCCTGCATTGGATCCGGCCCCCCGCTCGCGACTGCTAACCTCGGATGAAAAGATCCGTCAGCGGGAAAAAAACTTTGGCCAGATATTTAACGTGCCCGGTGTCCTCAGTAGCCTGGCTCTCGTTCCTTGAATCGTAATCAATTGTCGGAGGGTTTCCGACCAGCGTTGGGAAGCGGATTTCACTTGTTCATCATTATGTTTGCAGTCGTTGCAAAGTTTATCCGTATCATGGTCAATTGGTGTTTATATTTGATTCGCTGCATTTCTACTCATATGCGAAAAGTGTGGTCCATTTTTTAGATTTATTTTGTATTATTTGGAAATGTACGAAATGCTCGATTTGTAATGGTAAAGTAATGGAGGTGCAGCGAAAAGGAATGACGTAATCAAAGCCTTTTGATCGGACGCCGAACTCGATTCTTTTGAAAAGTGTCGCTCATGCCGCGTAGAATTTCAGTAGGTCAACTTTGCACGTAAACTCTCTGTTTTCGAAATGTTTTTGCGCGCGCGCGCCCTCCGGCCGCATATCTAGCCGTGTGTTCTTCAACTTGGTCACTGCATTCGAATGTCGGGCGGGGTCAAAGGCTGGAAGCGAGCGATTTCCATTTTAATTATAGCACTCGGCCACCAAAGCTGCCAGCCGGATTCTGCGGGGGAGGGAAAAAATCGGCGCCCTGTCAAATATCTCAATCCGGGCAAAAAAAGCTCGGCTCATTGTTCCGCCGGGCCGAAGGAGAGCCCGAAAATATTCGCGTCACCCGTGCAAGCCTTTTCAACCCCCCAACCCCCTCCTGCTACCACATCCACGAGCCCTCAGCCGGGGGCGCAATTTCATAGACATCGGCCGAGCATTTTTCCGCCGCGCGCCGCTCATAGAGACTCTCCAAATTGAATTTTAAATTTCCCGTCGTCATTTACATTTCTATTAGCTCGTTACTCATGCATTACCTTTTTATCGGGAGCGTCGATCGAATATGGCTTTGTACCAATTCCACCCCCGCAGCCCCCCCCGTATCCTAGGTCGAACTCTACCGCAATCCTTTCGGAACTCAGGCCTCTCTCTTCTCTCTTCATCACTTTCGAAACGATCGTTCGCAACGCGAGTTTGACGTCTGACGCTCTACCAATCCGGACGCAAATATGGACATAACGAGGACAATCCGTCAACTTCTCACCCGTCAGGATTGATTAATTTAAACGGGACGGGCGAGCAGCGCGGCCCAGCTGAATTCTTAACGGCCTCGGCTCGTGTCAGCCAGGCAGGACTCCGGATCAGGCTGGGCAACTTTCCTGATTTCGGCAATGCATAATTACGGATGCCGCATGCTGGACGGATGTCGCGAGGATGGCGAGACGAAACTTTTGGTCAGCGATGGATTTATCCTGTCCGACGGATTCGGTTTACAGTGGGTCGATGTGAATTTCAATGAGGGGATCGATAAGATCTCGGGGGAAAAATGCAATTTTGGGAGGAATTACGATTTGCGGCTAGAAGTTTCGGATGGTTGGTCGCGTTCGTTCACATCGATGGAGGATGCGGGCTTGACGGAGAGTGACGTGCAGTTGCGATCGGAGACTGGTAGAGGGTGCCATCTTCCTGATACAGACGCGGATAGAGTAGGACCCTGATGAATTTATTGACGCGAAGTGTATTGCAGATACGTAGTTTTGTGACAATCAAATATGGACAATTATGTAAATATATGCAATTCAATTTTATTCTCATATAAATTTAACGATTACAAATCGATTAGGATCTTTTTTTTTCTTAACGTCAAGGAAATCTTCGGAAAACTTCTGGCCTCCTGAATGGATTAGGACTTAAGGAACTTTAATAACATAAGGAAAAATTAGACTTTGTATCTATATAAGAAAACATGAAAAGCTGATTAAATTGAACTGCAAAAATGCGTAATTTTCTTATTACCTACAATTGCGCAGTAAGTGAATTATTAACCGTTCGGAACTGCGTGACTACAAGGTGTCGAAATTATTTTAACGGATCAGCGCTGTGAATCGTGCTCCCTCGGACTTACTGTCAGATGCAAATACGTGGAAATTGGCCGAGATCTTCGACGTTTCGATTCAATTCACGGCCATCGGTCCTCGCGCCAGTGTCGAAGGCTTAAGACTTCGAGCGGACCGTCTTACCGAACGTAATGGATCGCTAATGGTTTTCCTTGCATTACGCCTTAAGTGCATTTTCGTAGGGGCAGCCGTATATTGAACAGATACATCTGCCGGGATTATTTGCATAGCAATGTCCTAATTCTGCCCCCCCCCCCCCCCACCCTTTCCGCGAACTCTGCCTTTCAGTGCTTCTCCCCGATCTTTCTTCCCGGTATCGTTCGATTTTATTTTGCCATCCACGACCTCGTTCCGCCTCGAAAGATCTCGGATTCGCTCACATCTTCCACCCACGTATTTCCATTTTCCGCCCTAATGGCTCCACGCATTCGGCATCCGACTGTTCCTTGCGCTTTTCAATTTTTCCCCGCACGCTCTACGCAATTTGCCGCCTCGAATCGTATTTAATTGCCTCGTCGGCTCGGCTAACACAACTTTACCTCATCCTCGTTCATTCAATTACTTCTACGCGTGCTCCCATTCTCCACTCCCGACGCTATTCTACCAATTCCAACATTCTTTTCCGCTCTTTAGCCCTGCCGCAATTTCTCCCACATTCTTCGGAAGAGAGAGAGAGAGAGAGAGAGAGAGAGAGAGTGACTCAAAGTTCGTTTAATTGTCCCACGCATCCAGCCGACACGTCTCTCTGTACCTTATTCATTACTCGGCATACACAGTTTACACTGGCAGCGTCATAGAATATACCGAGAACCGTTTCCATATATTTGCCGCGTTATCCTCCGACCGCACCAGACTCTACACCTTCTACCTCGAAGCCTGTGTACACTGCGTTCTATCTAGCACCCTGCCATCGCCATATACATTCCATCTTCCATCCCGTCCCCTCTCCCCTCCACCGGCGTTCTACCTACCACCTAGGCTAATGTACGTCCTCGGCACCCTGGCTTCTCAACCGGGACTCAAAGTGCTAATGCAAATACGCCAGGATCAGTCAATCAACACGTCATGTACACTGGCTCGGCGTGGCCCCGCCAACTTCCGGTGCTCCTGCCCAGGTGGGTCCTTTGTCTAATTGAATATCGTTCGGTCGCCGATCTATTTAGCCAATATCGCGGCCTCCTCAATTAACCACAATGTCCCGCTTTGGTAAATCCCTTAAGAGCTTGCGAATGACCCGCGCGATTAAACTCCGTGCATGGATTTAGGGATGTCAGTGTGTGAGGCAGGGTGTGCGAAAGGTGGGTGGGATGTGTTGTGACAATTAGCGAGGATGCGCAGGTACTCTGCACCTGCGAGTTAACGAGGAGACGAATATACTTATTTAGCGAGCGTTGGTTCGTGATGAAGGGTAGGAGTTGAGAGTAATCGAAGGATATGGGAACTTTTGTTCCTCCCTCGCTCTCCTTGCGATCTTTGGAAAGCTCGCGATGGAATGCTCCACAGATCAAATTGACGAGTAGAAAAAAGTGGAAAGCTTCAAGAGTATGTTTAATAATCTTAGGTTTTGATGGCCGGTTCAAAAGTTACTGGCGGTTTGAGAAACCGCGAATATTTATATTATATATATACGCCTCCTACTTTGCCCAAAAATCGAAAGTCGGCGGATCGGATTCTCCTTTTGCTATCTTGTAGAGGGTCAATAGTAAGTCAGCGAGCCGTTTGTCGTTGGTCAAAATTCGCATTAGTTTCGGAGTTACAGCCGATTTTCTAAAATCGAGAAAATGGTAAGGCTAACCCCTTGCCGTTTTTTTCAGCCAAAAAATGAAAGTCGGCGGATCGGATTCTCCTTTTGCTATCTTGTAGAGGGTCAATAGTAGGTCAGCGAGCCGTTTGTCGTTGGTCAAAATTCGCATTAGTTTCGGAGTTACAGCCGATTTTCTAAAATCGAGAAAATGGTAAGGCTAACTAACCCCTTGCCGTTTTTTTCAGCCAAAAAATGAAAGTCGGCGGATCGGATTCTCCTTTTGCTATCTTGTAGAGGGTCAATAGTAAGTCAGCGAGCCGTTTGTCGTTGGTCAAAATTCGCATTAGTTTCGGAGTTACAGCCGATTTTCTAAAATCGAGAAAATGGCAAGGCTAACCCCTTGCCGTTTTTTTCAGCCAAAAAATGAAAGTCGGCGGATCGGATTCTCCTTTTGCTATCTTGTAGAGGGTCAATAGTAGGTCAGCGAGCCGTTTGTCGTTGGTCAAAATTCGCATTAGTTTCGGAGTTACAGCCGATTTTCTAAAATCGAGAAAATGGTAAGGCTAACCCCTTGCCGTTTTTTTCAGCCAAAAAATGAAAGTCGGCGGATCGGATTCTCCTTTTGCTATCTTGTAGAGGGTCAATAGTAGGTCAGCGAGCCGTTTGTCGTTGGTCAAAATTCGCATTAGTTTCGGAGTTACAGCCGATTTTCTAAAATCGAGAAAATGGTAAGGCTAACCCCTTGCCGTTTTTTCCGGCCAAAAAATGAAAGTCGGCGGATCGGATTTTCCTTTTGCTATCTTGTAGAGGGTCAAAAATAAGTCAGTGAGCCGTTTGTCGTTGGTCAAAATTCGCATTAGTTTCGGAGTTACAGCCGATTTTCTAAAATCGAGAAAATGGTAAGGCTAACCCCTTGCCGTTTTTTTCAGCCAAAAAATGAAAGTCGGCGGATCGGATTCTCCTTTTGCTATCTTGTAGAGGGTCAATAGTAGGTCAGCGAGCCGTTTGTCGTTGGTCAAAATTCGCATTAGTTTCGGAATTACAGCCGATTTTCTAAAATCAAGAAAATGGTAAGGGGTTAGCCTTGCCGTTTTTTTCAGCCAAAAAGTGAAAGTCGGCGGATCGGATTCTCCTTTTGCTATCTTGTAGAGGGTCAAAAATAAGTCAGTGAGCCGTTTGCCGTTGGTCAAAATTCGCATTAGTTTCGGAGTTACAGCCGATTTTCTAAAATCGAGAAAATGGTAAGGCTAACCCCTTGCCGTTTTTTTCAGCCAAAAAATGAAAGTCGGCGGATCGGATTCTCCTTTTGCTATCTTGTAGAGGGTCAATAGTAGGTCAGCGAGCCGTTTGTCGTTGGTCAAAATTCGCATTAGTTTCGGAGTTACAGCCGATTTTCTAAAATCGAGAAAATGGTAAGGCTAACCCCTTGCCGTTTTTTTCAGCCAAAAAATGAAAGTCGGCGGATCGGATTCTCCTTTTGCTATCTTGTAGAGGGTCAATAGTAAGTCAGCGAGCCGTTTGTCGTTGGTCAAAATTCGCATTAGTTTCGGAGTTACAGCCGATTTTCTAAAATCGAGAAAATGGTAAGGCTAACCCCTTGCCGTTTTTTTCAGCCAAAAAATGAAAGTCGGCGGATCGGATTCTCCTTTTGCTATCTTGTAGAGGGTCAATAGTAAGTCAGCGAGCCGTTTGTCGTTGGTCAAAATTCGCATTAGTTTCGGAGTTACAGCCGATTTTCTAAAATCGAGAAAATGGTAAGGCTAACCCCTTGCCGTTTTTTCCGGCCAAAAAATGAAAGTCGGCGGATCGAATTGCGCTTTTACATAGTGGTAGGGGGTCAATAGAAAGTCAGCCAGCCGTTTCCCATTCCTTGATATTTGCCTTATTTTCGGAGTTACAGCTACCAGAAGATTGACTAAAAACTCGATAAATGATGCGGCACGTAATATTGGTCTTACTTATCCGCTTCGATAGGAAAAGTGTTAATCGTTTCAAGACAGTTTTAAGTGTGTTGCTTATATACCGTTGCGACTATATTAATATTAAATTATTAAAGATAATTATTATGTAGGAAATTGTACGTATGGATGTATGTGGTCTGAGTAGTATGTATGTAGCGTGTATGCGAAAAGTACAGCAATTGTATGGGAATTAGATTATAACTATGTAAGAAACATTTTTTACTGTATACTATTTTTCCTTACAATATATGTATTAAACGAAATTCCGTGTTCTCTAATTACTTAGTTATAAGATCCCATATATCCAATATCCCTCGCCGAAACCATGCCCCTTTCCGTCGTAACAAAATTCACCACCTTCGATGAAATCTCATGGAACCACATAGAAATGCCATGGGAGAAGAAGGCAAGCGACTCTTCTATTCATTTAAAATCGTAAAGAATTCCATTTTGACAGGAAACGCCATGAGAACAGCGAGAAATCATAAAATATACGATGGGACGAAATCTCGGTTAGGACTGGATCAGTCAAGCGTGAAAAATCCGAAAAATTGTAAAGTCTCGGTTAGGACTGGATCAGTCAAGCGTGAAATTTCGCAAATTTTTCAGAAATGTCGAAAATCTGACCAAGTATCAGGAACATAGAAGTACCGAAGAGGTGGCACTGCGAAACTCGGCGTGTTCAGTCATGCGTGACGATCGAACTTTTCGCAGTTTTACCCAAAATTGGACGATTTAACAGGAACATAGAAGTAGCGAAGAGGTGGCACTGCGAAACTCGGCGTGTTCAGTCAAGCGTGACGATCGAACTTTTCGCAGTTTTACCCAAAATTGGACGATTTAACAGGAACATAGAAGTAGCGAAGAGGTGGCACTGCGAAACTCGGCATGTTCAGTCAAGCGTGACGATCAACGTTTGCAGATTCTTACCCAAATTTCTGTACTATGTTCCAACTTTCCTCTCTCGTTCGTTTTAGATATTCTACATATACTATTATCTTGCCACTCTCAAAGTATTGTTTTATGGATCTTGAACTGCCCGAAATGAACAACGATGGACTTATAACTATTGTAAACGACGATGGGGAATAGGTGGGTTAGGAAAGTAATCATTGAACGCTAATTTTGTTTAATTTCTGGTATATTGTAAAACCATTGAATAATATACATTTAATTTTCCTTAATAAAAGGAATTTAAACTAAATATAATATTCTTACGTTCTCGCACGCTTGTAAAATTGAAAGTAAGTATGCAAAAGTAAATCTGTCGTACGCAGTGCATAAGTCGTATATAATAATCGAATATAATAGTATTAATTATTCTATCTTATCAATAGTATCACTGATGTACTATAATAATGCCTATATCACTTTCCATTTCGATCACTTTGGTGCGGCTGATTAAACTGCATTGCGTTGCTCAGTGTACACGCATTCAGTCTGATTTTTCATATCAGAAGCTGACAGCGTAGTTGATCGAATTCCCATGCCCAAATCCATCTGCAAATTCAAAGAAGAAATTTATTAATAAGGAAAAAGACTCTTATTTTACAGTGAGGGTTATAAGTTAATACCGAGAGTGTTTGACCAAGTTATTGTAACGTGGTATGGAAAAGGGACAAACAAATATTCGAAAAATCGCACCCCCGCGACCGTTTTAAGTACAATAGTTGTCGAGTTACGCCCAAAAATAAGTCATGAAATACACCCAATTAGCTTAAAACTTGTGAAAAATGGTAAAGTTGGTCGCTATAATGGATATATCAGCATTTGGATAATTCTTACGAATCGCGGCGTGGACAGAGAATGCGTACTCGGCCGTCGGACGCTCGCGTGAGTCAGCTGGAAGCTCAACTCGCGATTCTCGCGAACGCGTCTCAGTTAATCATACAAAACGCTGCTGTTCGCATGCTAATCCGAAACATGAATCGTCAGCTTCGTCCTGAAGGCCCGCCGTGACATAATATCCAGCACCTGCGTCATCGCCACTTCGCACTCGGCCGAAGCGCGCAGCCTCGAATCCTCCGAACAATTACTTTAAAAAGCAGCTTATCGTGGCCACCCGGAATCGTCGGCGCTGCGATTATCACTTTCTGTGCGGTAATTGAGAAACGTAAACAAGTGTGGATATTTCTAATGGCTTCCTATTTCACCGCTATGTCGTTGATTTTCGATAATTATTATTTTATTGCCTGTTTTTGACTTTAACTGTCAGTAACAGTCGGCGCTCCCATCGCACACATGCTGTGCGCCGGCCGTCAAAGGTTTAATCGCCATTCGAGCTCTAACGTCGAGGGCCCGCGATCTTCGAATCGGAAACTACGACTCGCCAGCAGTCCAAAGTCTGTGCTCCCGACATGCACCGATCCCGCCGATTAATCAAAATGGTAGCCCGCCACGAACCGAACTCCGCGATTCCGGGGACATCGTTAGTTCGCATTCAGCGAAATTTTTGCCCGCCCGCGTCCGAAGGCTCAATTTACAGCCGCGTCGATGATCGATACGCGGGCCCAATAATGCGGCGCACGGATGGATTCGCGCGTTATGAAACGGCCGGTACATAGAGTCCGACGAGCGTGTGTAGCCATATCGGGTACACGAATTTCGTCGGAATTGCATTAAACTCGCTCGCTGCGTGTGTTTCTGTCGACGCAGCTCTATATGTCTCCCCCTCTCTCTCTCTCTCTCTCTCATTCTCTGTCCGTCCTTCCTCCCCTTGAGGACTCCCACTCTGTCTCCCGCATCGTTTCTGCCACTGTCCCCCACATTGTACCTCACTCTGTCCCTCGTCGTCTCTCACACTGTCTCTGCTCCCCTCCGCCCCATCCCGCCCCTCTCTCCTCGCCGCTCATCTCGCTGAGAAGCCACGCCACAGTGATGCAGGCAAATTACAGCGATAGAGAGAACCGTGCCGGATACGGAATTGCGTTTATTCGCCGTGCTGAAGCGGCGGTTTCCCTTTTCTTAACGCTCTCGCCCCGTTGTCAGCTGTAAGCGTGTGTAACGTTGTTTGTCGACGTCCCCCTCCCCCCGCCTCCTACCGCTCATTGTAGCTCTCGTCGCTTAAAACGTTAAGTAACGAAGGCGAGTAATTCGTTTCGAAGTGTCTGCCTCGTGCGTCTCTGAAGAGAGAGCGTGCGCGCGCGCGCGCGCGCGCGAGCGTTGTCGAACTCTGGGAGTTGATAATAGTAATTTGAGTTAACTACGGTTTAGCCGAACGGATTACAAGGACCGCGTCAAACGGAAATGCAGCGAACGAATTGGAGACGGGTGGGATGCGTTAGCGATGGTTAGTGCGTAAGGAGAATTTTGAGCGATGACTCGCTTCGGCGGATTGGGTGCGATGAGTTGGAAGCTAAACGGAGGATTCGTGTTTTCTATGATTTTCACGTGACGATCGGTTTAGGATTTAATAATGTAATTAATCAGGTGAGCGTAAAGAATTTCAGCGTCTACTAATCCGACTCACACTATTGGTTTGCGATTAATCGGACCGTTTATTTTGAAAGTGGTTTAAGTCCGTATTTAAAAAGAAGAATTAAATATCACATGAATAAAGAGTTTACAGTACATTAATCATAAATTATATGACGTCTCAATTTAGTTTACATATGGACTTACACCACTTTCACAATAAACGGTCCAATTATCAGTAGGTATTATAATTCAATATAGAGAAACATATAAAATCGACTTTTAATCTTAATACTCTTAAACTCTCCCTTTTCCACAACAGTAATTGCATAATTAATAACGACAATATTCAACTCCTGCCGACAATTCCAGTATCAATTACCAGCATAATTGTAAATTCCACTTCAATCCTTATACGGTAAAGCATCGACAGTGGATCAAAGACTCAGGATTACACTCGGACCACGTAGGAAACTGACACCTTCACCCTCATCATCCCCCCCGGACTATCCAACTCCTAGGCGCACTCCGTAGAATCATCGCGGCCCGAAAATTAGATTGGCAACGGTGTCGGGAGCGTCATTAATTAAACGGGCCGGACAAACGATCATTGCTTTCGCCCGGGCAAACAGCCGTTGCCCGAAGCCTCGATATTCATTCGATTCGATGTCGTCCTCGTCGCCGAGCGATGACGCGCCGCGGAACCCGGGCATTAGATAAATTGGACGCTCGACAAATAGTGACGTTGGAAGGGACAAATGAATTTGATCGGGCCGCGAGTGCGCCGTGCCAATCATATTTGCACGCTGATCGGCTTGCGACGGAAATCAGAAGGGGTGAGTGGTGGGAGGTGGGTGGGTGAAGGGGGGGGGGGGGAAAGCTCCTGTCGGTGTCAAGTCGATCGCGGATTGATTGACGAAAGATGGATAAGAATGGCGAGTGAGGCTGACTCGGCTAGAGATCGAGCGAAGCGTCTACGATGATTCATAGCTGCGACAATGGCGGGCAAGATAAGCCGGAGGAATGTTTTTCAGTCGCGTTGTGCGGGCCGATGAGTGATAAGCGAAAGATAACGGCTAACGTGACTAAGACTCCTGTGAGTGGGAGGAATGTTTTCGATGACAGAGAAATATTGATTATTAGTTTGCATGATTTTCTGTAATTTTTGGTATGTGTCTGCTCTGATTTTTATGTATAGTCATACCGTAGCGGCCAGTTTGGTCAAATGAGATATTAGAGAAGAAATATGAAAAATGATTATTGACCATACTTATATAATTTTTAATGACAATAGTCTAATAGTCTAATTTAAATGAAAAATTATATAATTTTTATGTATGAGACTGCGGATAGTTGTGACTAATACAGTATTCCTTTTAGTTCTAAATATGGCTTTAATTCATGTAAAGGTAGCGGATGTTACAACACGAGCCGGTAGGTTCGACAAAGACGGCGAGCTACGGATAATGTGTACCTTGCGGAAGGAATTGTGTAAGAGCTCGAAACGTGCTTAGCACGTACCCATTACATAATGGCACTCCATGGCAGGTACGCTGATAGACAGGTCGAAGGCAGGCCCGTTTACCGGGATCTTTACGTGCCTCTGGCCCCGACGTAAGGCAGCGATCGCGTAATGCGATTATCGACGTTAATAAGCCGCGAAACGCGAGGGCCACAATTTTGATGCTCGCCCATCCGTGCCATCAGGCTAATTGCGCAGTCCCGATCATGCCATCGTTGAACTCTGCCAAGTACGGGACGGTCATTCGTTCGGCATCGAGAGCCGCCGACCGTCTCGCGATCTCGATCCATCGATCGTCACCGGATCCGACGGCGCGCCCCGTTATTAATTATTCTAACGATCGACCCTCTCCCGATAACTGCGAAACGAAGAACTCAGGCATGTATTTAGGTCGCATCGGCCGGCCAATCACTCTTCGATCGGCTTTCGATCCGTGACTATCGGCCGACCGGATTGGATTTGACCCGCGCCAATTCTCGATAATTCTCGATAATTAACCGTCATGTCGCCGGGCCACGACGGCAAACGGAGAGGTAGAAAAAGGGAAGAAGCGAACAAAGCAGATTCCACCAGACTGATCCTGGGCAGGAGTGAAAGTCGACGATACAGTCTTGGCTTCGATCGATGAGCAGGAAAATTCTCCACCCACTCCCAACTTTCACTGCGAACGATATCTGCGTTCTGCCGTTCTCTCTTCCGGCGCTACACATGATAATCGGGTAACGACGGGAGAACGAAGGCCGAACGTTTCTCGTTTCCGCGGAAAAGTTCGTCTGGTCGACTCATATTTTCCTCGTTCGCGATTCTGCGCGAGATGCTTTATC
The DNA here is from genome assembly GCA_914767735.1 of Anoplius nigerrimus. Lineage (NCBI taxonomy): Eukaryota > Metazoa > Arthropoda > Insecta > Hymenoptera > Pompilidae > Anoplius > Anoplius nigerrimus. The sequence continues at coordinate 12,721,982 of OU612090.1, forward strand.
GAAACTCTCGCTTTGCGCATAGTTTCGTCTCGCGCGAAGGGAGTTCCTTACCTTTCGTCATCTTCAATTTCATTCCGGCCTCGTTCTGATTTAAAAGAATCTCGGAGAGGACAGCATCTTGCATCCAAGACGCTTGCGGAAACCGCGTCAGCCAATTGTAGGAAGTTGCGTTCGCGGAGAGTACGGGTTCTCTCTCCCTCTCTCTCTCTCTCTCTTTAACAAAGTGAGACGTGGGCGACCTAATGGAACTCTCGTTAAGTTTCGCTTCTTGTTTATCCGTCACATGCGCCCGACGAACGAACAGTTAATATCGCGAACTATGACTTCCCGCGAGGGCCGCAGCCGTCTTCCAAATTGTTCGCCGAATGTTCTTCCCGGCGAATGTTCCCGATCGTCGCCCGAGTTACGGGAGAGGAGGAGGGGTGGGATTTGCCGAAATTGTCGGATTTTGGTTTATCGCGGCTTTGGATTGAAATAGTGCTTTCCCAAACAAGCGGGCGGATTTAATAGCTGTGGAAAACGGTAAAATAGAGATGACAATAGTATTACATTATCGTTTCTTGCATTAATTTTCTCTTCTAGTATATAAAGGAGCGAATAAAATACTTTAAAATTGGGACCGTTTATTTTGAAAATGCTGTAAGTCCATTTTAAACGAAAAAGTAAATATCACATAAATAAACCGTTTAAAGCATGTCAATCATAAATTATATATCTGATTTTTTTTTTAAATATGGTCTTACACCACTTTCAAAATAAACGGTCCATTTGGTGTAAAATAGGGTTGCTAACAAACAGTTATTATTTACAATTTGGCCCAACGTGACGGTCCCAGAATATCGCATAATCAATATTCACTCTCGATTCAAATGCTTCTTACTCAATTAAGACAACACAAACGATTTAAAAAACGAGAGAAAAAGATAGTGTCATAGAAACAGTTTTGCCGACTTCCATTCGAGGGTGGGAAAAAAAGTGGCTAGCGCCGGCCATATTAATCGACGCGTCGACGTGTCCTCGAATTAACGTTTGCCATTCCGCGAATGCCGTCCGGTATGAGCGCACTTGCGAAATTCCGAGAACGGGCGCTCAACTAATCCTTGCGGTTATCAGCTTGAAACTTCGGCTAACCGACTCTCGCAAGCAGCGACTTCTCCGTCGGCGCGGCCAAGTTACTTCGGTATCATTGATGACGGGGACCACCCCTAACGACTTTCGGTCGCTTTTGGTTCACCGACACCGCACTGACGTAAGCTCGCCTTTGCTCGCCTTTGCTCGCCTCCGCTCGCACTCGCGCTGATCAATATCGACGCGTTACGCTTCTCTGTCGACCTACGTCATCAGTGGAATGCGAAGAAAAGCATCAGGTCCGCGTAGAAAGTGACCGACGTCGGAAGAAGTACGACATGTTGGCTGGCTCTGTTAGTATTTAGAAACCGGTTTCGGAATCGGAACGCGATTGACGTTTACCGGTGGTCTGCAATCTATCAATCTATGAATCTAGGCCTCCTGCTCTGTAATCCAACTGGAGTAATCGTAAGTGCAGCAAAAAGCTGGATGATTTAGCGCAGTTCTATGATCTGTGAGTATCCTCCGGAGGGTTTATAATGTAGGATGGCTTCTGGTCGACTCTTTCGATTCTCGATCATGGTGCGAAGGTTGGGAGAGGATTGATGGTCGCGAGTGGCTAATTTAGCGTTCGAGAGGCGAGCCGGACGAATGAGAATGAGGGATAGGTGAAAAATTGGAGCGCAGGAGTGAAAACGAGAGTTTTCATCCGGGCGAAGCCGGAGTTCAAGGCTTTATTGTTCGAATATCGCGCCGCTTATTAATAGCGCCCTGGCTGGCCGTCGGTGCGTGCTCGTTGAATTTAATTAGCAGGAAGCGCGCGCATCCGTTAATTGCGTCCCCTTTTTCGAACCGAGCCCGCCTCGATACCTGCCACTTGGTTAACCGACCCCACGCGGTTATCAGCCTAACCGTTGTCCGCAGGACAACTGTTCACCGTCCGTGAGCATTCTAAATTCGCTCGCCAGCTGACCGTGAAGCACCTCTATCAGGTGTACGTTGTAAAACGAACAAGCGGAACGAGTTATTTTTTCGGATTTTTAACAGCGAGTATGCATCGATGGATGATCGTTATAAAGTCAGCGAGGTCGAAGTCAGAATAGGTTTATTTCTTCACATGCTTTGTATTCGAAATTAATTTGTTGGGAATAATAGATTGGTAATGTTAGAAATGATACTGTTACCTTGAAATGTTTTCCATGATTGTGACACGAATTGATTGCCAGAATGCGTACGATTAAAGTAGAAAAGATCTCATTTTTGGATTAAAACTGAAAATCTTTAGAATTTTTTAGGTAGCCGTGTCGTCAGTGTTGCGAATTTATTAATCATAATTCGCGCTCAATGAAAGGTTTGGCACGTGACTCAGTCGAGGATGCGGCGAAGACGCCGCCACGCGGTCTAGCCCGGCGAAAAGCGCGGGACTTCCTTCTTCTCGTGGTAACAGCGATAGTGTGCGCACGTGCCAAGCCTTCTCACAAAGTTCATCTCATTTTGTATTGTGCATCTCAGTGAAATATTGTCAGACTCATATACTTTCACATTGTAAAACTCACCAGTGAATATTCATCCCTTGTATTGCTCACCAAAACTGATTAGAATTCATTTAGACAACGCAAAGGTTAACATAACCTCTTAAGCCAACTCATTAAAGAGGCGGCCGCGTGGTCATTCCCGCCGCCTCCGTGTATTATACTTTTGTGTGCACCTTCATTGGACAATTCATTTAGATAATATACTCAGTTATAGAACAGTGTCTATTCTTTACTCAAAAAAGTTCCTTCTCACCGCACTCAATACAGTCCGCTAAAATTCGCGTGAGACCAGCAAAACGCGGTACGCATAATTATAAACATTTTTGGTCCTTCGAGCCGGATGCCGGCAATCACAGACAACGCAGTGAACTCAGTGAAGTGAAACTCTCAGTGGCACCAGTGCGTACAAGACTCATAGAACATTTCGCGTAGCCTTCTCGACAACTCATCCGCAGGAGCTCATCATGTCCGAAAAGGAGAAGGCAATGGAGCAACTCAACGTACCTGAGCCCGACGCAAAAAAGGACGACTCGGAAGAAAATACTCAGACTGCCACCTCAGAGTCGGAGAAACCAAAGTTAAGTACCCGCTCAAAGTCGCCTCGCTCAAATATTACAAGAATAGAATTTAAAATGTCATCTCAGTTCAGCCGACTCAATGTACTCAAGGAACTCTACGAGGAACAGAGACAAGAAGAGGAACAACTCACCGAATCAGAAGTGGATCTTCGGAGGTCTCTACTCAAGGAACATTACAACACATTCTGCGAAACTCACACATTCATTGAAGAAAACGCACCAGCATCGCTCAGCTCTCATCGATATTTTACAGAGGGAGTGTTCAACTCAATGTTCAACATTTACACAAAGAACGAATTCTTGTTGGCAAAACTCAAAAGCAAATTCTCATCTAAGTCTTCTCACAGCTCAGAGGCCACGTATGCTCAAACACTCACCCAGACACGACGCAACCTGCCGAATATTTCATTGCCCACCTTCACCGGAGACTACTCAGCGTGGATGCCCTTCAAGGATCTATTCAAGTCAATGGTCATCTTAAACAACGACATCTCAAACGTGGAACGAATGCATTACCTGAAATCAAGCCTTTCAGGACAAGCTGCTCAACTCATAGCTAACTTGCCCATTGCAGACGACTCATTTGAAGCAGCTTGGAACACTCTTCATACTCGGTATGAGAATAAGCGCTTACTTATTGCAGCCCAACTCGACAAGCTGCTGGATCACCGACCACTCCCTAGCCGCTCAGCAGAGGCGTTGAACACCCTACTCAACAAAGTAAACGAGTCGATGCACGCACTGACCTCCCTGGACGTCTCAACACACAATTTAGAACTCGTGGTGGTGCATGCTCTCACTAAGGTACTCGACCCACCAACCAGAGAGCAATGGGAAGTCAAGCTCGGCTCATCGACAGACTACCCCAAATTGGAACAGCTCATCGACTTCCTGACAGCAAGGGCCCGAGCATTGGAAAGGCTTGAATCAACAGCCAGCACATCAGCGAAGCCCACTCTTTCCAGGCCGACTCAAGCCAAATCACTGACGACACACCATACGACTCAGCCAGCCTCAAGACCTACCTCAACAGTGCCGTTCCCATGTGACTATTGCAAAGGCGACCACTATATAGTCACGTGTGCTCAATTCCGTCAACTCAACCCAGCGGCTCGTCTCAGCGTCGTCAACTCGCAACGCCTATGCTTCAACTGCCTAGGTCATCACAACTCAAGGATGTGTCAGACGAAGACTCAGTGCAAGCTCTGTGGCGCTCGACATCACACAATGATTCACGCAACTCTAGGCACCTCCGACTCCAAGACAACTCAGCCAACGACAACCACCACGTCTCACAACAAATCCACTCCACAATAGGGAGCAGGTACAGTCCTCACCACCGTTCAACTCTACTCAAGACCGACCACCATACTAGCAACGTGTCAGGCGCTCCTCATCACTCCACTTTTCACGCATATTGTAAGGTTACTACTCGATCCAGGTTCAGAATTAACCTTCATCGCAGACCCCCTGGTAAGGCAACTTCAATTGCATCGAATTCCTTCTCGACTTCAACTGTTATGTGTTGGAGGAGTTCGAGCGACTCACACACGTGGTCTGGTCGACATAAACCTTCGTTCACTTTATTCAAACCAGTCTGTTTCACTTATCGCTCATGTGCTCAACGTACTCACTTCGAAATTACCTTCAGTGGAAATTCCAAAACAAGATTGGACGCATCTTCGGCAATTAGAACTAGCTGACCCGGACTTTCTCACGCCCCGAGCTGTTGATCTCATCATTGGAGCAGACTCCTACGGCCCAATCATCCAGCCTGATATTGTGAAGGGGCTTCAATCTGAACCAATAGCTCAACGCACTATTTTCGGCTGGACTGTTTTAGGACCAGTTTTTCAAAACAAGTCAAGGGTATGTCAGCAATATCACGTTTCGATCGATGAGGATTTTCAATCTGTACAGGATCTTCTCTCCAAATTTTGGATACAAGAGGAAGCTCCGGTCGCCAAGAAAAGTAACCTCACTCCGGATGAAGAAGAATGCGAAGCTCATTTTGTCGCAACCCACTCACGTGACTCATCCGGAAGGTATATAGTTCGATTGCCTTTAAAATCCTCTGTCAACTCTTTAGGAGACTCACATGGAACTGCTCAACTCTGTCTTCAACGTCTACTCCGAAGACTCAAGAAGGATTCAACGTACCATCAGCTCTACTCAGCGTTTCTGACGGAGTATGAAGAACTTAATCACATGGTGAAGGCCCCAACATCGGAAGAATCGAGCTCAGCGAAATATTATTTGCCTCACCATGGCGTGCTCCGACCGGAAAGCTCAACGACCAAACTCAGAGTCGTCTTTAATGGATCGAGTAACTCAACAACTGGTTTATCACTCAACGACATAATGCACACTGGCGAAAAATTACAATTGGACATCATCGATGTACTCTTGGAGATACGGCGGCACCGGTTCCTTTTCGCCACGGACATCACGAAAATGTTTCGCCAGATCAAGGTGCATAAAGACGACTGGGATAAACAGCGAATACTCTGGGTCGACGAACAACTCAACATAGTACCGTTTCAACTCACAACGGTGACATATGGTACGAAGGCAGCTCCATTTTTAGCAGGAAGAACGCTCCTACAACTCGTTAAAGACGAAGGACACCACTTTCCCTTGGCGGTCGCTCCACTTACAAAAAGCAGATACGTTGATGATATATTTGGAGGCGCTGACAATTTAGAACACCTTAGTCAGATCGCGGAACAACTCACAGGTATCTGCAAGGCGGGCGGTTTTCCTTTGGCAAAATGGCAAAGCAATCATAAGGACTGGTTACGAAACATCTCAACTGAAGACTCAATTCAACCATCTATCAATTTTGAGGACTGTGAAACCAAAATACTCGGATTGTCGTGGCATTCGTCAACGGACGAATTTCAATTCACTTCAAGAAGCTCACTGTACAAGCTCAACGTTACGAAAAGAGTACTTCTTTCGGAAATAGCCCGACTCTACGATCCACTAGGATTCCTCTCACCTCTCATTGTGAGAGCTAAGATACTCTTACAAGAAGTATGGCAGCAGAAACTCAATTGGGACGACTCCGTATCTCCCCATACTCATAAAAATTGGCTTGAGTTCAGAAGGGAGCTGACGACTCTTAACGAGGTAGCTATTCCTAGGTGGCTACAACTCTCACCTGGCGTCGAGACAGAGCTCCATGGATTCTCGGACGCATCTCAGTTAGCCATGGCTGCCGTAATTTACTTGAAAGTCGTCTCACCGTCCACAGGAGTTCATTCAACACTTGTCTGCGCAAAATCAAAAATAGCACCACTCTCTCGACTCACGATTCCAAGGTTGGAGCTCACTGCAGCGCTGCTACTCTCCCGACTGATGAATAATGTAAGGATAACTTTACAATTAGAGGATACTCCAACTTACATGTGGACGGATTCATCTGTAGCGCTCACGTGGATCAATTCTCACCCATCCCGTTGGAAGGACTTTGTCAGAAACAGGGTAACAGCCATTCAAGAACTTAGCTCCAGTTGTAGGTGGAGATTTGTGCCTGGCAGAGAAAATCCGGCGGATTGTGCAACTCGTGGACTCTCAGTATCCCAACTCAAGGATTGTCAACTCTGGTGGACGGGACCACCGTGGCTACTCAAGTCGACTGATTCGTGGCCGGCCAGTCACGCTGCTCAACCTTCAGGTGACCAACTCGAAGAACGTCCTGGTGTGTTGTTAACAGTAGCAGCAGCTCACCCGGATTATCATTGGGATCTCATATATCGGTACTCTTCTCTCATTAAATTAATCAGAATAACAGCTATCTGTCAGCGCGCCATTAATATTATGAGAAAGGTACCCGAGTCAACTCTTGCCTCACCGTTAACTCCAGTCGACTTGGACAACGCACGACTCTTTTGGATTAAGACTACTCAAGCAGTGTACTTTCAGCATGAACTCAGGATACTGGAAAAGGGTACGTCTCTGCCAAAGAATCACGTATTTCACAAGCTGACTGCCTTCATTGATGCTCAAGGTGTTTTAAGAGTAGGAGGACGACTCTCGCATTCAAATTTAGACTCAGAAGCAAAACATCTGGCGATTTTACCACGAGAAGCGAGATTATCTCATTTACTCATCGCAGATGCCCACTCTCGTACTCTTCATGGAGGCACCCAGCTCACATTGTCTCACCTCAGGAGAGCCTACTGGATTATAGGTGGCAGAGCCCCAGTTCGCTCTTACATTAGACACTGCATGATCTGCGCACGTCAACGAGGCAAACGAGCGCAGCAACTCATGGGCCAGCTACCGGAAGCTCGAGTCACACCTTCAAGGCCGTTTACTCATACCGGGATTGACTACGCTGGACCCATCCTCATTAAGACATGGCGGGGGCGAGGTGCCAAGCAGCAGAAGGGCTGGATCTGTTTGTTTGTTTGCTTCGCAACCTCAGCCGTGCACATTGAGACAGTGTGTGACTACTCGACCGAATCATTCATTGCGGCCTATCGTCGATTCATATCTCGTCGCGGGATCTGCTCAACACTGTACTCGGACTGTGGTACAAATTTCATTGGAGCTAATACTCAACTACAAGAAATGTTCACACAGGGAACCCATTCATACGAGCGATTGTCAACTCTATTCACCAACGAGGGTACCACATGGAAGTTCAACCCCCCGGCTGCACCTCACATGGGGGGAAAGTGGGAAGCCGCTATTAAATCGGTGAAATACCACTTGAAACGCACAATGGGAGAAACGCCTCTTACTCTCGACGAACTCAACACGCTACTGACTCAGATTGAGGCGATCCTGAACTCAAGACCATTAGAACCACTCAGTGATGACCCCGACGACTTGTCAGTGCTCACTCCGGGACACTTTTTGATTGGAACCGCTCTCACCACCTTACCGGAACCATCATTATTGGAGATCAAGACAACTCGCCTTTCTAGATGGCAACTAATTCAACAGCAAACTCAACAGTTCTGGACTCGATGGTCTTCCGCTTACTTGCAACGCCAACATGCAATATCAAAATGGTGGGGTCGAAATAATCAAATCAAAATAGGCTCATTAGTTTTAATTTCAGATGAACGCCTCCCACCATCCAAATGGCCACTCGCTCGAGTCACTCAACTTCATCCCGGCAAGGACAATCTCACTAGAGTGGTAACCCTGAGGACAGCTACCACCACCCTCACCCGTCCCATTGTCAAACTCGCTGTCCTGCCATTCAACTCCGTCAACTCGGAAGAAGAAGACCGCTCATAAATCATCAACTCCGTCGCTGATGGCGGGCGGAATGTTGCGAATTTATTAATCATAATTCGCGCTCAATGAAAGGTTTGGCACGTGACTCAGTCGAGGATGCGGCGAAGACGCCGCCACGCGGTCTAGCCCGGCGAAAAGCGCGGGACTTCCTTCTTCTCGTGGTAACAGCGATAGTGTGCGCACGTGCCAAGCCTTCTCACAAAGTTCATCTCATTTTGTATTGTGCATCTCAGTGAAATATTGTCAGACTCATATACTTTCACATTGTAAAACTCACCAGTGAATATTCATCCCTTGTATTGCTCACCAAAACTGATTAGAATTCATTTAGACAACGCAAAGGTTAACATAACCTCTTAAGCCAACTCATTAAAGAGGCGGCCGCGTGGTCATTCCCGCCGCCTCCGTGTATTATACTTTTGTGTGCACCTTCATTGGACAATTCATTTAGATAATATACTCAGTTATAGAACAGTGTCTATTCTTTACTCAAAAAAGTTCCTTCTCACCGCACTCAATACAGTCCGCTAAAATTCGCGTGAGACCAGCAAAACGCGGTACGCATAATTATAAACAGTCAGTCTTGGAAATCAACATTTCCGAACAACAAACTCGCCGATAAACGATTAACAGATTTTCAATTGAATCCTATTTTCAGATAAGAACCAAATAAATAACAAAACGATTATACTCTCGATTTATTCATTCAGTTTAGTGCAAATACAGAATTACTAAACTCACGATACATTCTACCCTTGTCTGTTTCCACTCTCGCGGCGCGGGTCTCGGAATTGATAATCTCGCGAGTTGCACGAGCAGTTCTCGCGACGAAAATTCTGGTTAACCCCACAGCAACAGCCAGTATCCCCAAACTATGCATCGTTCCCCATTCGAAAATGTTCGTTCCCCGTCTCGCGACGTTGCGTTCAGACGCGGGCAAGCACAATGAACCATCGAGCAATTTTCCTCGCCAGGAGGGGGAGGGATGGGGTGCGAGGCGAAGAAAGGGTGAGTCTAGGAAGGGCTCATCCACTTGGCACATTTCTCCAATCCCCGAAAACCGCCGCAGCCCGGAAAAGCGTCGGCGTCCGACGCTCTATCGCCGAAATCTGCGAATTTGCCACCGGCGCCCGGGCGGATTGTTCGCCGTAATAAGGGACGCCCAGCGTCGTTCTACCCTGCCGCGCTCGAAAATTGGCGTCGTCGGCGCCCGATATTTCTCCGAGCCCTTAAGCAAGGTTACATCGACCGAGGGGGGGGGGGGGGGGGTTGACGAGAAGGACAAAAAGGGAAGGAAAGAGCAGGAACAGACCGGATGATCGGCCGCCAAGACGCCGGGACGCATTTTCGTTCGGCGAGCGTCGGGTTGTTGAACGTCGCATGTCGAATGGCACTCGCCAGACGTCGTATTCCGAAATGCCGCATGACAGTTCGCCCTGTGACACGCTCGCAGCCACGTCAAATGTGTTGGGCCCGGATGGGAGGCGTAGGGATGAATAGGGTGGGAGAAGGATGGCTTGCATGGCTTGTAGAGGGTAGAGAAAGCTGTCGGTGCGAGGGAGAGGGATGGATGCGTGAGAGATGGATAAATAGAGAGAGACAGTAAGTAGATGCGTGGGTGGTTGAAGAGAGTGAACCGATTCTGAGGATGAATGGAGAGAGACAGCGAACGAGAGAGAGAGAGAGAGAGAGAGAGAGAGAGAGAGAGAGAGACTGTGTGTATTCAGATGACGAGGATGAACAGAGAGCGTAGACAGGCTCTGACGACAGAAACGGACGTAGAGTAAGAGAGACGAATAGAGAGGCGACACAGAGTACGGCGTATGTAAGGACGGTAATTGATGGCAAGACGCTTTGACAGGGTTACGTTGCAAGCACGGTTTCGATCCGGGAGTCGGGGGGCAGGGGGAGGGTGGCGCTCGCACTCGATCCCGTATATCCGGTGTCTCGTTAAATCGCCGGCTTAGATTTACGCCCGATCGCGGTGTAACGTTCCGCGCAAATGGCTCGGGAAAACGGTTTTGCGCGGATGGGAGGAAAAAATGGAAAGTCGGGGAGATAGATCGGAGTGACGCGACGGCGAACTGGGGCTGGATTCGGAGCGGACGCGCTCCTGAGATGTCGATTGGGAGATTGACGGAGATTGACGACGGCATTAAATGACGAGAGGGGTGAATGGAGGGCGGGGAAGAGGGTGGGCGAGGTCGCGGACGGAGACAGAGGGGGGCTAACGGGGAAAGTATGAAATACTGCCCTGACCGAGAGCTAATACCTGCCTGTCTCAAAGAAGCATCACGCTTCGGAATGGATCGCGAGCCTCCGGTACGAATTTTGACATAACTCTCGTACGATTCTGACTATCGTTAAAGTCCACGAGGAATCGTCACGCTTCGAAATAGCTAGCGCGTTTCCGGTGGAAATGAACCTACCGCCATTGTAATTCTGCGCAGTGCTACGCTTACGGCCGTCGTAAAGGCATCTCTCAAAGAACCATCACGTTTCGGAACGGACAGAGAGTACACAGTTCCACGCCTATCGAGCCCATCGGCGAACCAACAATTACCAAGTTTTCAGCTCATAACTCACGCATTCGCTCCACGTTTGTTCCCTGCACTCCCGGTTGCAAGACAGCGGAGAGTGCATCGAGGCCGGCCGCTGTTTGGGAAAGAGGGCCGATGTTTGAACGGAGAGTCGATAGATCGCTTACGGCCGCGGATATTTCGGTGCGAACGGCGCGAACAAAGGCGCCGGCGTTCGCCGCGAATTACGAAAGGCTGATCCGGCGAAAAAGTGCGAGTCGGCCCTGGCGAGAGAGCGAAGGATACCGGATCCGTCTAGCCTGTCGTTTCCTCTCCTTCCCGCTCCTTTCCTCTACCTTCGTTGCCTTGCCTTTCGATCGACGCTTGCTTACGCTTGCCAGCCGCCGAGGACAAAGCGCGTGACGTAAAGAATCGAGTGCAACTTTGATCTCGCTCGCTCGCGGAAAAGGGGAACGTGCGAGAGTTGCGTTACAATCTGCGCGAAAGCCAGGTTTGAACACGCAGATCGCGTGCCGAGTCAAGTCGAGCGGAAGGGAGCGGAGTGGGAGAGCGAAATACGTTCGACGCGGTAGAAGAATTTAAGGACGCGATTGATGGGAGGTCGTGGCGAATTTTTGATGTTCGCGGATGGTGGTAGACAGTGGAATCGTCGCTTGATCGACTTTCGGTTTCCGAACTTTTTGAGGCTTTATGGTAAGGGAAGCATATTTTTCTGGTCAAACGTTATCGGTAAATAAGGTTAGAACAATACGTACTACGTGTAGTTGATTTGGTAAAAGCGAATTTTTCGAATCATTGTGCATTGGCACACTTTCCTCTGCGTTACATTTAATCCAGCCAATTGGCCAATGAGCGGCTCAGTTACCAGCAAAGGACTATTTTACAGTGGAAAGGTAGATTCTGAGTAATTAATGCGAAATGCGAGAAATTGATAGAGACTATTAGCCCGATACCGCACAGTAGATAACGACAAGTCACCAGAGGTAAACCGTTAATGCGTGCATAATAGAAACGATACGTCGTTTGATTAACGTACTGTAAAACGTGGGAATTACGGAATCCGGTCGTACGGAAGACGTGGAAGCCTCTACCGGCGAACCGACTCGGTTAATAATAGCCCATTTAAAGCACCGAGCGAAACGATTACTGAAAAAGTACACACGCACCGCGCCCTCGTTCGCTCGGCCGCGCGCGCGAAAATAAATCAAAGCTGTGAAAGCAGAGATTCAAGGCAGCCGCGTTTAGACGGCGCCTCTCAACTCTTAAGCGAAACTATCGCGCAGCTGCCGTTAGGTAACGATTATCAGAGAACCTATACTAGACTCCGCAAAGATCCGGTAATAAACTGTCAGCAGGTGATACTCAACCAGCGGCCGACTGCCGCGCAACCTAAAATTGGCCCAAAAAAAGCAAACGTTCTCGATCGCCGATAGAAAAACATCGACTCTCAAAAATCTCGCCAAAAAATCTAATTTCCGTCATTGCGGAAGATGAGTCAGTGGACGAAAATATTTTCGCTCTCCTGACGTTGGGACTCGGGTCCGTTCGGGTCGGACGTTGTACGTTATCGCGGGAGGAAGAGAGCTCGGGTGGGTGGGGGAGGCGGTGGAAAAGGAAAACACGCTCGCGGCCGGAAGAAAAATCATCGAGCGGAACGATATTAAGGACGGCATTTAAGGTGGACGGAGGCTTCTTCATTATTCGCCTGGGCCAGCTCGTCGCGAGGCAGCCTCCTTCGCGGCTGTCGTCCGCTTTGTTTCAGTAAATTACGAGCGGTGTCGCACTCAAGGAGAGGGGGGGGGGGGGGGGGCTGGGCAGGGCAGAAACAAATTATCATCTGAGAAATGAGCGGAGCGCCGGCGCGACGTTTCACCGATAATGAAATTCCTCTCTGCCGAAAGTGCGAGTTATAAATATCGAGGAGGAGGGTGGTCGGGAGGGTGGGAGGGAGTCGGGGAGAGGGCCCGGGGGACGAAAAACGACATTTAATTGCAATTAAGAAGGCACCCGACGGGTCACAAAGGACCCGGTAATTGGCGAACGATTGAAGGTATTAGAAGGTCGGACACTTAGGTGCTCCTGGGCTTTAATAGTTATCCTGCCTCGAGCTTCCTTCCTTCCTTCCTTCCTTCGTTGCTGGCTTGCCTTCGTCGCTGGCCTCCTCGCTCGCGCGCTTCCTTCCGCGGTAGGATTACGTAGTTTCCGTAACATCCGATATTTTTAGCTGTTTCGGATGCCGGGCGCCTGCTAGTGCGCGCATTATGGGACTCGATCAAATTTAACGGCGCCGCATTCCGCGGAATTTGAACTTACGAAATTTCGCCCCCCCCCCCCCGCGCCGCCCCCGACTGCCGTTACTGTCCATTTAAATAATATGCGGGGCATTAAGGAAGAGGCGCATAAAATGGGGCTTCGTTTCGCGGGAGTTTCAACTTTTGAAAATAACCGGACGAACATGTTAGGGGTGCGGCGTTCGAAGTTGGTTGCGCGATTATTGCGTTATCTTTCCCATTCCGGCTGTTCAGTTTCGTCGGATTAAACGCGATACTGCGAGCGGCTTCATAGGCATCGATCGCGTAACTTTTCGACAATTTAAATACTGGACTGTGGCGGTGGTCGTCTCGGTCGATCCGCGACCATAAATAGAGTGGAAACGTCAGGTCGATATGAGCACGCGTTGGCGAGCGGGAAAGGTCGGTGGAGGAGCGTGCGAGAGGGGTGCGAAGGGAAGGTCTGCGAAGGGCGGGATGGAAGGGGTGGAAGAAGAAAAAAGAAGGTTTCGCGTCCGCGAGCTGAGACAGTTCGACGTGGACCGCTCGGAAAACAAATCCATCAATTCAGAGGAGGGTTCGCCGAGGGTGGACGACGGTAAGGGATGAAAAGGGAGGGCGAGGAGGAAGGAGCGGAGAGGGAGAAAAGAGCCGACCCGGGATCTTAATCTCGCACTCAAGATTCCCTCCGTCGATCCGCGCTTATTTTTGCCTGGAATCCTCAAATGCCACCTTCTTTCATCCACTCGCGCCCGTCGCCACTCCATCGTTTGGGTTTCCCTATTACTCACGTTTCAGCCAGGACCTTCTTCTCCCTCCGCCACCCTCCGACCATCCGCAAAATCCGGCGAGCAAATATCTCGCGCACGGCTGAGCCACCCAGCGCTCGCCGTATAATTTGAATCTCGCGATTCCTACCATTTTTTTCGGAACAATTAAGGAATTAGATCCTGCCCAGACCTCCACCTTTCGCGTTCTCAGGACTTTAAGCGCTCGCTCCTCTGCAATTATATATCTAAAATCTCTTTCGCCCGCAATGTCGTCCTTTAAAACGTCCAGAATTCATTACTCGCGTTACGGGAAGATATCGCGCAGAATCGGCGAGCGAGCGAGTCTGGAAAATCCTTCCCTCCGCGGGATCGCATAATACATACTATAATGCGCGACGGATACACGGGGTGTACATAGAACGAGGGGAATATTATCGGAATCACCGTCGGCGATGGGAAAATATCTGTCCGCCGGGCAAAGGAATCGAGTGGCGCAGGTATTATTAGTTTACCCCGCGCGCGAAAGACGACGATGTCAATGACACGGGGCGAGGTAGGCGGCCGAGGAGGAAGGGTAGATTCTCGAGGGGTGAGGGGGTGTCGAACGAATTTCCACGGGGGCGTTACGGAACGACGTTATCAGCCCAGTGCGTCCGCCGACATCCGGCGGAATATCGAGCGGCTTTCTCTGCTTTCTCCGCTTTCTCCGCTTCCTCTTATCTTCGCTATCGGCCCTCATCCCCCTCCGCCAACCCCCCGCTCGCTTTTCCCACCTTCCCCCTCTTCGTGGAAGCGTCCCACGACGCATCCGACCTCGACTGGCAAACAACGGACCCTCCGACGACGCGTGTGCGTCGTTAGACAGTCGGCAGACGTCGGGCGTCGTAACGAGAATCTGCGAGAGGACTGGAAAGAAGATAGGCGTGATAACGAGGGTGGGTGGGTGGGTGGGGGGGGGGGGGGTGTGCTGGGGAATGAAGATGCTCGGCGGAGAAGAATGAGACGGCGATAATGAACGGGAAGGATGGCCGGGAAGTGCGCGAGGACGGGAAATGAAGGGAGTGATAAGGGATGCGCCTGGATCGAGGTGAGCTGCTTGACGGACGTGGAATGATAACGCGCGATGATGAAATCTGGGATGGGGTGGCACGACGGTGGTTTTAAGGCCGATCTCGGTGTCGTATTACGCTCTCGAGAGGCTGACGCTTGAAGGCTATTAGCAAAGTGGGCTGTGAAACTGACCTGTGTCACGCTTTTGAAAATATTGCTTATTAGTATGTATTTGTTAGTCGCTTTATTAGCAATAAACATGACGAAATCTGAAATCGGGTGGCTGCTATTCTTGCTGCGCGATACTGGTATCCTTTCAATCTTTGTGAATTGAAGCACATACTTGCGCGAAGATGTAAAACCGACAAAAGTTTCCCGCTTTTAAAAATATTGCTTGTTAGTATTTGTCAGTTGTTTTATCAGCATTAAACATGACGAAATCTGAAATCGGGCGGTTGGTATTCTTGCTGCGAGATACTGGTATCCCTTCGGTCTCTGTCAATTAAAGCACATACTTGCCCGAAGATGATGTAAAACCGATGAAAGTGTCGCGTTACGTCGTGGCGAACGTGATACGGGGTTATTACTGGCGTCCGTCTCAACTTTTCAATTCTCCTTAAACGCTATGAATCCGCGTAAATATAGAACACGAGATTGCGAGGAGAAAGAAGTAAAAGAACAACCAGGAGAAGAAGAAGAATCAGAAGAAGAAGAAGAAGACAGTGGCCGATTTTCGGCAGGTCGATGAAACGCGGGATGAAAGGCGAGCCGGCGAGAGAGGCCGGGCGATGATAAGCGAGAAAGAAGAAAGCAAGCTCGAGCAATGGGAGGGAGATAGCGAGAGATAGCCTTCCACCCACGCCATCGGAATGCACGCTCGGTGTTTAGCATTCGCATTCGTAACGTCGCCGTCGTCCTTTACAGTCAGCCAGTTCGGCGAACGAGTAATAGAGAAACAAGAGGGTCCCGTACTACGTGCGACGGAGTGGGACGAGAGAGAGCAAAGAGGAGGCTGAGCATCGGCGCGGGCAGGGGAGGGGGACGAGGAGTGAGAAAGGTGGAAAAAAAGCGAAAGAGAACGAAGGCGGGGGAGGAACGGCAGAAATCGTGAAAGATAGAAACAGTGAGGTTACGAGAGAAAACAAATAGAGGACAGAGAGTGGCAGCGGAGGAGGAGGGGAATGAAGGGGGAGGGGGGGGGGAGGCGATGAAAGGAGAGAAAGGATGGAAGAGAAGGAAGGAAGGTTGAGAGACGGAAGATGAGAAGGAGAGGAGGAAGACGGGAGATGTGAGTGGATAGTGGGAAGATGAGCGTGGAGAGAAGGAGATGGAGAGAGGGAGAGGGGAGAGGAAGGGAGAGAATGAGAGGAGAGTAGACTGGCTGCCGCCTCCGTTCGCTCCCAAAGACTCTGCCGGTGTTCGAGCATCGGAAACGTACAAGGAGGTGTACGGCTAGAGAAGAGAAGAAGACGGTCGGCGGGAGAGTTGAACGAAGAAGGGGGTGGGGGGTGGGGGCAGTTGGGATGAACAGAGATGAACCGGGGATGAACAGAGATGAACGGAGATGAACGGAGATGAACGAGGATGAGGAGGGCGATGCCGTAGAGGGGAATGGAGGAATGGAGTTTGTACCGGAACCCCCCAGGGACGATTCAAGTCCGTTCGGGGCCCTTCGATGGGCAATATTAAAAAAAAGCGTCCGCGGTGGGCAATCTCAACAATTTTCCGCAATCTTGATACGCCGCGCTGGCCTCGATAAAACGTTGCCAGGTTAAAGAACCTGGCATCGTTTCGAAACGAACTCCTTCGTTGTCATCGTTTCAGACACAATTATATCGATATGTACGAGTATATACAACCGTACTTTGGTATAAAATAATGTGGTCCAGTCACTAATTAATATTGAAAATGATATAAAATAGAGAAAGATCACAGTGTAATAATAAGGAAGCGATCGAATTAATCCGAACTCAATAAAGATTCGACGCGGGTCGACAGTAGAAAGTACCGTTCACGCTCGGCGATTCGGGTCCAGCGGTAACTCCCCCGTCCCTAATCCGGCCACCTACCGAAACATCCTACCCCCTAAATTCCTTCACTTTATCCTTCTTACCGCAACTCACCCCCCTGCAACCCACCCCAATCCGCGCTCAAAACCCAAAAGCGTAATACGCAGCGCGAGCGACGCCGAAATCAGCGTCCCTCCGTGTTGCTCGAGGTGCCCATTTTTATTTGCAGCTTCCCTCTCCCCCCGCCAAAAATCCACCCCTAAAAGCCCGAAAATGCCGCAGTAGTAAAAGGTAGTCCCGGGTCCATGGCCGGTCGCACTCCGACACTGGGAACCTCCTCAACCTTTCTCACCATTGTCCAAGCCTGTCTCCATCTCGCTCGGCGCACGGATATAGGCTATGGTAGGAGAGAAAGAGAGTGCTCGCGCAAACGGTTGCCGAGAGACTGAGCGACGCTGCGGGTGGCGTGGGAGGGGATCGGCGCGGTGGAGAGAAGAGAGAGAACGATGAAGAGGGATAGCTATAATCGGGGAGGAACGAGAGGGAGCGAGAGGGAGAGAGCCGGAGCTGCCGACGGTGGCGTTGGCGGCGGCGGAGGCGGTGGGGCGAGACTATACAGGGTGGCCAGAGCGAAACTGACCTTGCTGCGCGGTTAGAGCTGTTTGGAACAGTTGAAACTGGACGTTGGAGCTTTTGCGCTTCTTTATATTGCGATTAAGCAATTATATTTTATATACAAATTTTGTGATTAACAATTGTAGGGGGCTTTACAGGAAATTAGAGAGAAATCAGGATTAATATATCGAACGCCAATTAAAATTGAATTTTAACAATTTCACTGCAGTGTCATTATTCACCTCGCAATTCTGTCAAGACCAATCTTTATTCTTTGATCCTGAAAAAATTGAGCCGTACGTAACTCGAGATTCCCCACAAACTCTTTCGTCCGACTCGAACTCCGCTGCTTGCCCGGCAGCCGGTCGCATTCGCCGCGGACACCCCGTAGACTGGTAGTGGCGGCAGCCGCGGCCCCGGGAGGGGATGTCGGGATGCCGAGGGGGTGCCAGGGGCCGAGCAGGGGAAGCGGAGTAAACCTCCGGCGGGGCGTTTCGAGCCGTCAGTCACTCGTGCTCCGTCGTAGGGATGAGATTATTCCGTCGGGACGCGCCGGTGCTCCATTGTACGTTCGCGCGACGACGACGACGGTGACACGACGACGAACGACGACGACGCGTTCGCCATCCGCGCTTCTCCTCTCTCGCCAGTATCGCGCGCGCACCGGCGCAGGCAGGCCGCACGTCGCACGCCGCTAGCAGGCAGGCAGGCAGGCAGGCACGCACGCACGCACGCAGAGAGAGCGAGAGAGAGAGTGCACGTCGTCCGCGCCCGATGTCGGCCTCGTCCCTTTGTCCGCGAACCGGCGACTGCACCGGAGAGCAACCCGGATTCTACGGTACGTCCGATGCCTGGGCCCAAACTCCCGAGCCCCGGGAATCTGCGATCTGAAGGTCGCGAGCGATAATAGCTGACGCTTTCACGATCGTCAGCCTGGAATACGGAATCCGCTTGAAATCCGCATCGAGATCCGCTTAAAATCCGCCCGGCTCACTTTTCCGAATTCCGAAATTGTCCGATCGTGACGGAGTGACTGTGACGTGGCTGACTGGCGCGGCTGGAAGTGCGGATGAGAATCCGGGTAGAAGTGACTTCTCGGAGGTTCTTGCGGCTAGGAATGTGGATGGGTCGCTCGAGGAAGTTCGAGGCTGGGACTGTTTCGAGATTCGAAGCGGTTTCGAAGGCACGCTTCCTCCTCCGCGGATTCTCTTCCGCGTTCCGAGTGAGGCTACGACTTTTGCGCGCTTTTCGGCGCCCGGGGGATGGATAGGGGGAGGGCTATTGTTCGGGAATGGGCCGGATTTGGGCAGCCGATGGGTCGGCGGAGGGAAGGAGGTCGGGCGCGCGTGTGGTTTGTTGTGGTTCGCCACTCCGTTCCTCGCGAGCTGTCAAGTTTCCTCCTCCGCATTCCACTCGCCGTCAGCGGCCGTGGCAAGTGGCCGCCTCGGCCACTCTCTTCGTGTCGTTTCGAGCGGCCGGAGAGCCAGTTTGCCGGAGAACGGTGGAGAGACAGAGAGAGTGAAAGAGAGAGAGGGCTCGCTGCCTCCAGTCGAGATTCCGTCGAGATCCGCTCGAGATTCGGTCCAGTTTCAATCTCGCTGCCCTCCTGTCCTGACGTCTTCAAAGGCGGCCGAAAAAGCTAGAAGGCCAACGATAACGAAGGATTTTTCGAGCCCTCGACCTTAGACCCCTCAACCTTTCGAAACTCGGCGCAAAGTGCTCTCGCAACTCCGAGGATTCGCATTAATTATTCTCGCAATGTCGTTAACCGAGCTCTCGTCTCCGGTTTCGAATTTTCACGTGCTTCTCGGAGACTGTCCGGAGGTATTCTAGGCGGAATGTTGGCGGAAAAGTGGTCGGGAAACAATTGGTCATGCCTCGGTGCCACCTGCACGCTTGCCAACGGGTGCCGTCTGTAAAAGCTTCGAACGACTTTTTTCGTATCGGCCTGCAAAATCCGTAATGGGGCCTCGCCGTGGGATTTTCTTGCGATAATTCGTCCTGTGGTGATGTTAGGTTGGGGAGTGCGAGGCTGAATTCCGATGGTTTCCGGAAAGTTTCGGAAGGAGGATTGGCTGCGGGTCTCGTGTGAACTGTGGCTCGTGCCGGAAGCAGCTGGTTCGGGCCACGTGCATGTCGCGCGCCTTCTTCGTACTATGCGACTCCTATTCACGCTCTTTTCCTGACCCCCCACCTCTTAACAAGATATTTGGGTCAAAGTGCGAGACGAACATTGCGAAAACGAGAAAATCGGAGAATATCGAAATATTTTTACATTTTATTCAAAAGAGGAGTGTAATAGTTGGTTTGTGCGAATACGGTCCGATATATGTAAGTATTTATGACGTAAGCTGTTTATTGAGCGAAACTGTCAACTTCACTTTTTGACGTTTTTGTAAACTTTGTCGTCGAGTGCTTGATCCAGATTTGAGATGCATTTTGTTTTCGTTCGGTTCTTGTGGTATTTTGATTGGTCTAAAGTAGCTGTTTTTACGGCAAACTCATTTCAAAATATTGTTAACAAAAGATTGACAGAGTAAAAATAAATTATCTTAAAAGTAAATTATATAAATTTAATCAGTTCTCGCTAACTTTGCGTTCTCTAGATTTATTTGATTTGACAGACTACCATCTCATACGCCACGTGTCCAAAGAGATAAATTCGCTGCCAATGATTATCTTCCCACTTGCAATCTTCGCGTCTACCGCAGGCCGCGTCACAGCAAAGCCTCGAAACATGAGTCCCGATCGTAAAACGGAAACTGTCAATCGTCTGCTCTCGTCATACAGGTGTCTGTCAAACTCTTCCTTTCCTCCCGTTCTCACTCTCGCTCTCGGTCCCACAACCCATATACCCCAATACACCCAGCCCACTCCATCCTTCTGCGCGAGAGCGCCTACGATATAAACCTGCAAAAATTCTCGCAGGACACAGAACTGACCAGAAAGAATTTCGACTCGCATTCCCGCGAGAACGAACGGACGCCAAACCGAGACTGCGCTTACCATATCAATGCGTCTCGCGACAAACAAACGCCAAGCACGCACACACAATATTCCCCCACCGTCCGCGTTACATGCTAATAACGCATTCATATTCATAATCCTCCCCATATAAAAAAGCCCCGAGGACATATAAGCCATATAAACTCCGGTCAACGCGTACTTCCCCCATACCGAATATCGTCGCTATTCAAATTTCAATGCACCCGAACAATGATCCGGCGACAGCGTGGGCGGTCGGACGACCCGCGAATCCGAAGGAGAGCGAATCCTGGAATTCAACGGAATTCGGAGAAGTTCATGACGCGCGTAACTCGCCAGTCCCGAACGTGTTAATCAGCTAAAAGTTGGCCAGGGCTCGTTACACGCTCGCTCGAGCGAGCTCCCTTCCTTTTTTCCCATCGTTCCCGCTGCAGGCCCCTGCACTCTCCCCCCCCCCCCCCTCCCTTCCTCTGGCTCCTCCTGCCCGACGGCCGCCGACCGCGCAAAAGTTTGAATTCCTGCGCGGTCGGCTTCTCTCGGAATTATACGCAATATCCGGCGTCCTATCTTAACGAGTGAGTCGAACGAGCCGGTTTTCTCTGGCCAGGCCTTCGTCGAGGCTATCGTTTCGCGGTGCATGAACTCCCACGGCGTGGAAGAGTCCGTGACCCCGAGAGCTTCCTGTTACGGAGTAGAGTCCTTGGCGTGACTCCGCTTGCCGGCGCTCCCTTCCTTCTAATCCTCAACATTTTTCTTCACCTGACCGAGTGCTGTATTCCCGTCGGTCGCCTTCTCGGGTCGTACACCTACGATGGGAGGATTCCAGGGGGTGGGAATAGATCATTTTGCAGGGTGAAGGTAGTCGTTCGAAGGGAGGTGCGTACGGGAGGTTCGTTGATTACTGAAAAGAATTTGCTGGAGCTAGGAAGAGAATATAGCGAGAAATGCGTAGGAATACGTAATTTTCTGGTGGGGGAAGGTAATTGTGTAGGGTGTGTACGGTAGGTTAACGGGGAGTTTTGTTTTGAAGAGAAATGCAGTATCGCAGCGTGTTATATCGAAACAGTGTTGCAAGATGGAAGTAAGGATTCGATATTGGTACAGCAAAATTTTCACAGTACACATCTTCACACCGTGTCGTGCGACAGAATAAATTGCGACAGGTTTAGATACGTAGCCGTGAGTGTTTATGCAATTGCGAATATGCCAGAGCCTCGTGCAAGGAACATTTATTTGTCATCGGCTTAAATAAGCCGGTTGCAGATTGCACTTTTTTGCCAGCGCGAGCGCTGCCGAGAGTTTCGCTGCGGGGCCGCCGAATTTTTTTGCGATCGAAGCTGCCGGGAGATGAGATAAGTTCGAACGCGAAACTTTTTGCATCCTCGCTGACGTTCCGTCAATATCGCGGCCGCGCGCAAGGCAAGCCTGCAAGAACGTCTTTGATGCCGCCTAGAACTTAGATGCAAGTTATTGTTTGAGCGGCGCAGAGCGAGCTCATAAAATAGAACGCTAACCGCCCGTACATTTTCTCCCCCGTTCCCAACTTACGCAGAATAATCCAATTCCATTATCCGTCCTCTCGCAGTACCTCGCACGTGAAAGTACACAATATCCACCTGTTAAAAAGGGACTCGAGCAATTCTTGCCGTGAAAGAAAAATCCGAGGGGAGAAAAAGGAAAAGCTCGAAATGAGCAAGAAGCTAGCAGAGAATAGAGCCAGATATTTCAAAAAATTAAAATCATTGACCCAATAATAAACCGAATTCCTATACCTCATACATAAAAGTACCTAATATCCACCTGTTACAAATTCCCTCCCGACGCTAAAATAATAATGAAAAAAGGTGAAAAGAAGAATTCCGAGTAGGATCGAACATCGAGGATGAGAGTCTCGAGATCGGCGCTCGCCGAAGAGACCTGAAATCGTTAGTCCGACATCGTTCGGCTTCTTTCGTCCTCGGCGCCGAACCGCGGCCCCGCAATCTTCTAATTATACATTCCGAGTCACGTGGAAGACCGTGAAACCGCTCCTTCTCGTCTAGCATGAATCCAGCGCGCCTCTCTTTGTTTTTCCCCCTGCCTTGCGCACACGTTCGACGGCACGTTGGACGCGAGCCATTTCGATGCTTGCCCAGCGCGTATTCATCATTGCGCAACGTACGATGAGGCCGACCTGAAAGCCGAACGGCCAGTCGCCGGCATAATGCAGAATCGCAGCTTCCTTCGCGTTCGCTGGCCATGCGAGCATCGGCACGGCGAACTTTCTATAACCGAACGTGTTCCCTACGTGTTCGCTACGTGTTCGCTACGTGTTCCCTACGTGTTCGCTACGTGTTCGGATACTTTCCTCGGATTCGACAGTTCGACGGACGCTGATCATCACCCGAGATCCGATAGTTTTCCATTACTCGTTTTGGATGATCGTAACTCCCGACTGCGATTATTCAGCAATCTTAGCGGGTGTCCAGAATTACCATGTGCTAAGAACTGTGGATGGAACACAATTTTCGGATTCGTGGACCGTTTGACGGTGATTTGTAACGTTGCATTTTTGTGGAATTACTTTAATGACGATAAGGATTAAATTCTGGAAATGACTCACTGCTTTGTTTAGTAGAGTCACTTCCTGTAATGCAGAAAATGAAGTTCTTGACGATCGTAATATTACTCCAGACGCAATTATTCTCGAATTCTAGCGGATTGAATGTTTCTCTTCGCACAATTGCCATAGCGTTCTAACAACTGTTAATGGAATAAATATCATTTATAGTTTCGTTAATTTTTTCATCACAGTTGAAAATGTTATGTTTTTATACAATTACCCTAATCTCGACAGACAGTTTCTTATCACAAACTTACTTCAATACATTGCGTTTAATATATCGACCGAAAACCGTAAATTCCTGAATATTCAACGACAGCACTGATACGTTTCTCAACGCCGGACGACGGACCGTCAAGCCCGCCGTGAATCAGGCCTCGTTCGGGCCCGATTCAGGTATGCCGACCTCCGTAGGTCGGAAGACCGTAGTTACCTGCCCGGGCTGGAAAAAGAACTCGTTCGTTTTCATTTGCCGTCGACGCCCGACCGAGTCCATATCCGTTGCCAAGGCGATGCTAAATGGGACTTTCACGAGCGCGGAGGTAGAAGGAAAGTAAGAAAAAAGGAGGGTAAAAGGGAAGAGGGAGGGAGGAGGGAGGAAGGAGGGAGGAAAAAGGAAGCGGAGAGGAGCCGATCGTCGGTCATCCCCGAGCGGACCGATTCGAAGTGGGCAATAGGAGGAAGAGAAAGACCGCGGCGGGTTGACTCGAATTTAATTCACCTCGCTGACCGCGACCTTCCCCCAACTGCTTCCCCACGTCAATTGTTCTCCGTTCTTCCCTGTCTCCGCAGCCAGAGAGAGGAAGAAGAGACAGAGGGAGAGAGAGAGAGAGAGAGAGAAAGATAGAAAGAGAGAAAGAGAGAAAGAGAGCTGACGGCTGCCTTACAGTCTCTCCGCGCTCAATGTCTCTCAAGTAGTCAACAAATGCATCTTTCAGAGTCAATACACGATCTCTTCTGTAAATTCAAAGAACGAGACTTGACTCTGACGGGTAATAGCTGGCCACTTCGAAAAATTGCATTTTGCCGTGAGCCAACAATAGACGAAGTGGACTGCGCAAATAAACGATCATTCTATCGAGTCGTCCTACCGATTACACACACTTTAGATTTCGTCTTACCCAAGTTTTCAGTATATATATATAACATTCGATGGAACTATGCAATGATTGATTTTTTGAAAAAGAGAATGCGCGACTGTGGTGTCGGAAATTCTTTTCGATGCTTACGTTTATATTCCCGCTGCTTTGTATACGACGAAGGATTTGATTGGAGAAGCTAGCTTGACGCGTCTCTGGCGGGATTTTGAGATCGAGTCTCGAAAAAAGATTAGGTGCATCGTCGGCGAAGGCAATTTCCTCGCGACACGAAACAGGCGTATCCCAGGGAACTCTCGAGGTCGGACGCGCGTGCAGGCCTCTCGGGGAGGACGCGAAGTTCTTGCCGGAAGTCGTCTTTGCACCGAGCCGATTTCCGCCGGGCGAACCTGACGATAAATGGGATGCAGCTGATGTTGACGATCGGCAGTGATCCCGGAGCGAACAATGGGATTCGGCCGGAGTCAAGGTCGTTCGCTGGGCGAAATCTCGTTGAAAACTGGTTCCCCATCCTCGTCCAGGCCGACGGACGCGGCAATTTTCGAGTCAACGATGCGCGGCCGAATTACGCCGGGATTCCTCGCGACACCTTTTTTTGCCCCTGTTTTCTCTGGCCGCGCTCGACGTTTCGCCGAATGTTTGCGAACGCGTCGAAGCGTTCGCCGCGATATTCTATGCAACGTGAAACACATGTGCGGCACACGCCGCCTAGTAGAAAATTGAATTTCCCGCCTCGATATGGGATATTAAAAAAAACATTTTACTACCTCCATTTGGCTATTTGAACGTAATTCGACACTGGAGAATATTTACAAATCTGTTTCGTGACGTTGGAAGAGGAAGGGATTTTTTTATTCCTCACGTTTGTATTATTCATCCGTTATTTCGGTTGAATTGAAAATTTACTGTACGGTAGAAAAACTGTTAACGTTTGCCGACGATGGTCAGCTCGCGTTTCCCTTTTCCGCAAAAAAAGGTTTCGTCGTACGCAATAGGGGAGAGTGTTAATCAGGTTGATAATTGCTGAAAGCGTTGCTGTAGAGTCCAGGCATTAAATAAGATTATCACAGGCGGCAGGTCCGACGATGACGCAATAGCGGCAGGTTGGCCGGGCGTGGATACTTTTCACTTTCCGTAAAAAAGTTTTTCTAATTCAGCGATAATCGCGTTAGGCAATGTTCTCTCGGTCTACTTGCGGCCATGATCTATGTTTCCTCGACGTCCTCCTTTCCTCGCTCGAGGAAATTGGATCAGCGGAGTGTGGATCGGACGATAGCGGCCGGCAATGAGATCTAGTTCGCGGTTAAGTACGCGCTATTTTAACACTTGATCAGCGGACGTTTCCGATTTCGAAAGTGATTGCTCAGCTACCTTAACGGCCCGATCATCCCAAAAGATCGGGTCAAAAATAGCCAGATAAATCATCCGGATAAATTACCCTGCCAAAATTAAACACGTCTCATATACGTCAGCTATAATTTTTAGCGCAAGCTGAAATATATAAGAGATCACTTCTTAATTTCGTCATAAACTATGTAACGTAAAATCAATCATTGTTTAAGATCCAACTTTCTTTTTTAGACCGCTTTTATAATTATTAGCATATAGATGTATGGAAGGCAAGTGTTAGAAGTGTATTCATGCTTATCAGTACATGAATAAACTGAGGTTTAGTTTACGATACGTTCAAAAGCGAGGAATGTTCTGGCATCGCCGGTCTTCAACCAGTCTCCGACCTTTGTTTCATAGCTCCTAACCAAAACGTCTTTCTATTCTCAACGAGGAACACTCGGCCGCACCTATGTCGCTATAAATTGAGCCATGTCCTTCTGTAATCGGATCATCGATCCCCCGTCGTGGTCTCGTTTACCGACGCTGTAGTCATTTGGACCGACACCGTCTTCCACGCATTCCCGTCCTCCTGCTTATCCCACTTCCGCTAAATCTTCCCCGCTAATCCGGTCAACGACCGACCAGTCTGCGCCACGGAAATTGATGAATCTCGTGAAAGCTCACCCGTTACTGAGTTTTCCATATGATTACACACTTCGATTATCGACCCAGATTTCCATCCATTTAGAAACTCTTCTTCGAGCCTTTCATACCCTTTGCGTTCACACATTTTGCATTTCCGTGCAACTTAGACTCGTTCTTTCGCACATTGTGTTTCCGTAAATTATAGCTTTCCGTAAACGAGACATTTTTCCCGACCTCATTTACATTTATACTTCTTGTTTGCGTGTCGCTTTTCTATGATTCTTACAATTTGTTTCATTATACCCGGTTTTCATTGTACTGACCGTTTAATAGTCCCTCCAGACCCGTTCATTTCCTCACACTTTGCTATCACAATCAAACCGCGTATTTCAAAAGCACATACAACGCCGAGAAACAATACATTTCCTAAGGCAAAGACCACCCGCGTCTTTCAAAAATAATGTCAATTCACCGCTGTACCTCTAACACTAACGTCTTTCCCGAACCGAGAATTATCAACCCACCTCACATCCCGTTACAGGCATCTGACCGTCCGTCAAAATTTCTCATTCCAGAAACGTGAGGCTCCAGCCGAGCTGGCCGAAAACTGGCCGTGCAATCGTAAAAGAGAGAGGCCGCGAGTAGGTGTTACGAAGTCGAAGGTAGGAGAGGAAGGTTAGGTGGAGGGACCCCGCCGACGTCGGAGTACCGTACGCCGGGACGTGCCTAGAAGGAAGGAAGACGCCAGCGTCGGCATGCAAAGAGGCGCAGAAGTCGGGACACTTCGGCTGGATGGCCGACCGATGACGTGACCGGCTGTTTTCCACCCAGTCCCCAAGCTACGTGCCGCGAATGGCCGTCCATTCACCGTCGACGACCAGCTGTCCCGCGAGTTCTCTCGCGCCAGCCATGGCAGATCGCTGATCATCGATCCTCGATCATCGAATCGATTCTTCCAATTCCGCCGACGATGCGACGCTGGCGCGGAATTTACTCTCCCTTCGCCTGACTCGAGAAAACTTCCCTGATTGATATGCGTAGGGTGATAAAGGAAGTGCAGTGACAGTGAGAATTAAAAAAATTCTGGGTCAGAATCCGAGGAATCCGTTTCGGGAAAGTTGAAATTTTTCTCGGTACGAACGAACTGTGGATATTGGTCCGCTCGCAGGATTCGTCATCTTCGAGCCTTCCGGGTGCTCCCGAAGGATGAAGGAAGATCCAGGCCGATCGCCTATTTGACGTCCCGACGTCCCGACGCCCCGACGTCCTCGTCTCCGGCCTTGATCGCGGAAGCCCGTTAGCACGTGCGCCGGAAGTCCACGCTCGCCGTCCGTATCTCTCCCATCCGCCGCTGGTTCCCCACCCGCGACCACATGCCGATCACCCCTACCACTCTCCCTCCTCGTCCTCCCCCCCTCGGAGGCTCCTCTCCACGGTGCCGTTCGTCGGCCAACTCGCCGCGCTCGCCGCGCTCGCACCGCTCGCTTCCGATCGGCCCGGCCGGCCTGGCCTGCCGCCTTCCTCGCCGGACCCCCCCTCCAGCACCTCGGCCTCGTCATCAGGAAAAGTGCGCGCCGAGTCTGGCAGCGAGTCTTGCCGCGAGTCTAGCGCCGACTCTCGCCGCGAGTCCGACGCTCGCACGTTGACGGGAGCGGAAACTCGCGCGGGGCCACGACGAGCGGAACGGCACGCGCGCGCGCGCTCGCCAGCTCGCTGACGATACGAGCGTAAGCTGGAGGCGGCGGCGGGGGCGAGACGACGTCATCGACGAGCAAGAGTCAACGGCTGCTCTGACACTGTGGAGGGTACTTAACCAGTGACAAACGCCGCCGCCCGCTCAGTTCGCGGCGATCCGCAGGTGTGACGAGCCGACCGACCGTCTATCCTTATCTTACGGACCTTCCCGATCATCTGTCCCAGTCCCTTTCGGGCCGGCCTTTCGGCCTTTACCTTCCTTGACCCGTGTGCCGCAGTGCGATCCGAATCCCCGACCGACCTTGGCCGAGATCGTAACGGCTCTCGGGCTAGGGGACCTTCTTTTCTTGCGGAAGGATTCTACGCGGAGCTGGGAAGAAGGCCGATGCCTGCCGGTGGCGCAGGCCCTGTCCAGGAATCGTAGCGCGCGCGCGGATAGATTCGTGGTGGCGGTGCCGTCGTCAGCGGTGATAGTAGTGATAGCGGTGGTGGTGGATAGTGGTGGATAGCAGAGGGGAAGAGTGGTGGTGTGCGCGGGGAATAGGCTGGATTCGGCGGGCTGGCCGAAAGCCGCGCTCGGCCAACAATGTGTTGTACCAGGAGGATTCTCGGACTGGCGCTTCTCGCGCTGCTGGCGAATATCGGCGGAAGGGCGGGCGCCTATACCAATCAGTGGGCGGCGCACATCGAGGGTGGACCGGAAGTCGCCAGGCAGGTCGCGCAGGATCATGGATTTCGGTTCCTCGCTAAGGTACGTCGGCATTGTTGTATGGCTCTTGTTCCGGCGGGAAGAAGCTTTGAGTGGAGAATGACACCGCGGGAATTTTGGTTTTTGTACGCTCGTTTGGTTCGATGTTTATGGAATTTTTGGGAAACCGGGGATTTTTAAGGAATTTTTGCGAGCGTTATGAGAGGTCAGCGTGTAAGGAAGGAATCGGTTTAGAAACGATGAATGTGAAGTTTGTAGTTTTCCTGTAATCAAGTCGAATACGAATTGAGTTTACGCTAGAGTCGTCTCTATAGTGAATGTCAACTATCTGCCATCTTGGCATCGACGAGTTAATGGCAGATTTTTGGCACGCTACTGCGAACTCTGCGGATTTGCCAGATTGACAGTTTTATGTGTCAGAAATGTTTGGGAAAGGGGGAGTCTAATATCTCGTACGTTTACTTCTTGTACGTTTGATGAAGTGGAGAAGACTTTACATTTTGATAGTGGGTTAAAGGGAAAAGAAAATTTTACGTTTCGTTATTACGCATAAGATAAAACATTGATACCACGTTTTTATCCCAATCTACTGCGACGTGACACAGACTTCCGCGTTTGTGCTACAATGTATTCGTTCCTTTTACGTCCTTCAATACCATCGAAACAGCCAAAATTACGTCTCTCTCTCCCACCACTCACCCACAAAACATTCTCGGTGTACGACTGACAACAAGGCACTCGCCAAACGTTCTCCCACCAATCTATCACGTCGCATCTTCCGCAGTAACATTAAAGTCAAACGTAGTTGTACACAACGTAGTAAACATCGTGCTCATCAATTAATCAGGACATGATTAATTTTGCGGAACGACGTTCGTCTCCTTTACTTAAGTCGCAACTGTCCTTTAACTTGAATCGTCCGCCGACCGGATGTCAACTTTTGCTCCTACCTCAAAAATTCGTCCTACGCCGCGGAACGCGAGCACTGCCTTAACCTCGGATTTTCCGCTCGCATTTCTACCTCAAACTCCTTCGTACTTATACTTCGACTTCGGCATGAGCCGTCTCAAACGTTCTCGCCGGCAAAGGGGCCGTTGGCGTCCGACAGGCGAGTTAAAAAGTGCAACGCGACTAACGGGATCCTCTTAGCATCGGGCACCATAACGAGTGTCGTAATTTCTATCCCAACACGTCGCGGGCCGGCTCTAAGCCATTTTCGATTCCGCTGGTCATGTTCGCCGCCGACGACTTCCGAGAAAGTCGACTTCGTGCCCCAGTCGATAACGAGCCGTAATCTCGTCACGTTCGTGTTTGGTTAATGAAGTCCCTATCTCGCGCCAAGGCCGTGAACCCTTAACCTCCCCGTCGTTCCGCGTATCTTCCTACGCTGCGCTTCTTACTTCACTCGGTATCCGGAAATTCCTGGCGAGAATAATTCCCCGCCCGGGAAGTCAGTCGAAGGTACGGTTCGCGCGCCGTCGCGAGCTAAGAATTTTCCATCAGCGTTTATGCGAACGGCCGTAAAGATAGTGGAAGTAAAGAGAACAATTAGAATTCCGCGTCGATAAGAGCGGAAGCGAGGAAAAGGGCTGTTCGCGATGTTTCGAAACATTGATTGTAAGCTTATCGGGATCAAGGGTGACCGTACGGCTTGCGTCGATTCGACCTTGAGATCATCGATCGAACGCGATAGATTCTGAGTACATGGCAGGCTAACGCGACGCTAGTGCAGGCCGAGTCGAAGAAATTAGATAAGACGCTCGTATTTACTCGTCATTATGACATTCCAGCGAATCCGCGTTCCACGCGTATCGTCCGCTCTGGCATACTTTGAATATTTTCGATAGTTCTTTTACCGTGAGCGCACGCGCGCCAGACGTATGAAATCGTCGGTTCCGAGGACGAACGTCGAAATTGAATCAATTTCACCTGGCACACATGCGGTTTCTTAAGAAACGCCAGAGAGAGAGAGAGGGAGAGAGTGATGATATTGGAAAATGGATGGGAGGCACCGTGCATGATAAAATAACAAGGCGTGCTAGTAATTTGTGGGACAAACATACGCATCGGTTCGACTCGAATCGAGAATACTGACAATTTCGCTTAAAATTCAGAAACCGAAGTATTATCTGCTCCTGACAGGTTGCTTTCTGGGCTTGTCGGCATTGGACGTGATCCGATAATTTTTCCCAAAGCAGCGGTCGCAATTAGCCAACCATCGAATATGTCTTTATTACGTTCGCCTCGCTGAATTTCTAGCCCTGGCCTATGTCGTCCAGGAGGTAACTTCAAATTGGAGCCCCGTGTCAATGACGAGAGAAAGAGTTGCTTTGACACGAATATCTCTGTGGCTTGTCGTGCGACGTAGCACACGTGCACCTACGCCTACACACAGACACACACGCTTCTGCAACATTGTACGCTTCGTACGTGCTTCACGTACTGCAGCCGGTACTTCATTTATTTTAATTCCGCCGGCGTAGAATAAAAGGCTATGCGAAGGTGAAATATCGTGAATACGAATCAGGCGGGTAAAAAGGCAAGAATCCGAATCAAAAGTGTGCCTCGCCGAAGCGCGGATAATAAGGATGAAGATAGCCAGGGTGTTCCCATTGCAGCGAGAAACGCGCGCATATCGGCTGAATGGGCTCTCAAATTAACGCACACTTTCGCGCAGCCGTCCTCTTTGTCAAGAACGACAACTGATTGGAATCAAGTTTCATGTCCGACATCGTCATGCGACTCGTGACAAATTGCTGCTCGACAGTAACTACACTCCGTCTTTCGACATGTCCCTCTTGCTCTCACCCCATCTTTATTCCTCCTCCTCCTCCTCCCCCCTTCCTCCCCCACCATCCCCCCGTTCAGTCCACTTTTCGTCCCCAACTCGCTCCACCTTCGTGGGAGAAAAATGTTCAGTAACCGCCTGCTTCCCTTTGTGCTCGAGTTGCGCGTCACAGAGAGAGACCTAGGCAGCTATGATCGAGGTGCACCTGCCTTATCTTTCCACGTGCGTCTCTCTCGTTCCTGATTATCGACCGCTATCTTCCATGGGGAAACTGAAAAAATTCCTGCCCGCTATCAAATCCGATCGCCGACTGCGACCGCACAAAGTACTTCCGCGAGAACTCGGAAAAATCGTGTGTCAAAGGATCATCTCCCATACTATGACACTTGTCTCACTACTTCGCGAAAAACAAATCATTAGAACTAAGCTTCTATTTTCGCTTCGCACCTGGGCGAAAATCATGTATTAGAACTTTACTCTCCACGTTGAGTGGAGGTTACTCGTTCTTTTGGGCAAATCTCTTTATCGGCGTTGCCGCGATTTGTTCAGCTGTGTTTTTCCGAATTCCGCGTCATTTGGGTAAGCTTCGCCCGCACATGAGATCTGTCCATGTTTCGATGTACACGTTCGCGTACACGTTCGCGTACACGCTCGTCCGTAAGTACGGGCTTGTCTGGGCTCTCACGTGGATTTCCCGCGCTGGTTTCCGGCGGCAAGGACAGGTAGCGGACGAGAAGGTGGAAGTGCGATCGCGTAGGGCAGGTAAAATACGTGCAGCCATTACCGTTAAGCGGTCGGAAGGTTAATTTGAGCCTGCGCTGTCCTTCACGGCCGGCGAACGGTCGGACTTGCGTAAATGCGAGCGGTTAATTTTGAAAGGCCAGCTCGTTCGTTGCGTGCCTCTTTCTTTCCGTCTCTCTGGCCGGCCGGAACGCTGCGCGTGCAATTTTCGAATGCGAAACTATTAACGTATCGGGGCCTCGCTCGATTCACGATACTTATCGAGCGAAGCGATGGAAACGGTATCGTTTCGATTCCGGGGAAAATTTTCATCCGCTTCCAGCGTGTATCGTCGAACGCACTCGACTAGGGCTCGATCGGCTAAAAATTGAAATCGACCGTTTTCAATACCCCGCTCGGTCTCGTCCGACTTTGACTGACAGGCTGTATTTTTTTCCGTTAATTCGATTTTCAAAGTGTCGCGTGTCCGTCGGTAGTTAAACAAAGTCACGTCGCTTGTTTACTCGGTCGCAGGTACGACGGTAAATGTTTTTCCATTTAAAAATTCAGTTGTCGTTAATCTACGTTTAAAGTTTGACACTCGTTCAATCACGTGGACGCGCGGGTTCTTTCGCATTCCGGACAATAATTCTGGGTCGCAGTTTTAAATTCAGATTTTCAGCCGGCGAATTTATGGGCTTTATTGTGAATATGTAACGGGTATGTGATTTTTTTTTTCTGGAGCGAGGTATGATTTATCGAGTATTATGTCGTTAATTACGGCGGACGACGTATGACATGTAAGCGGACGTGACCGAGCTGGTTTATGCGGGTGGAGATTTTCGGAATTCCGTTACACCGTGTGTACATGCGAACGAACATGGCTGCCTACGTTGCAAACTGGCCAACGTGAATAATGCCGGACTGGCTGGGCAAACGATCGTCGGGTACTCGGGCGCGAGAACAAAATTTTGCCCGCGGTAGACGAGTCTGCATCGATACTTACCACCCGGTACATAACGTTGGCTGGCCAGTATTTACTTATTTCACGCTAATGCGCCTGCAGACGGGCCGAACACGTGTTGGCGAGATGTCTTGGGAAATTGATAGACACTCTCACCTGAAATGGACACTCGACATCATCACGCGACGCGTATCGAATAAAACGAGATATCGAGATGCATGTACTTATCGAAACCTCGATTTGTCAAATGTTATTATGATCAGCGCATCAATCGCATTTTAAATGACAGTCATCCGCCATTTTGAGAACACCCCGATAAAACTTTGATTGACATTATCGAATAATCTTACGATTTAAATGAGTATGCACTTAAAAAATGATACGATTTTATATCTTTGTATTTATTATATTCAATGATCTATCTGTAAAATTCTTACACTGTTAAATGGTAGAAAAATTCTCAAATCGAATTTCTAAGTTTCCCGTCGAAAACGAGCGTGACAGTCGGATCCGGTCATCTCCAATTTAAAACCACACATTCTATACACATAACATAATTGATTCAGCAGCGGGTCGCAGATAATCGGTATCTGCAGCGACTTATCGTCGCTGGAGGAAGTCTGCGCGTATGTAGGCGAGTGTGCGATTTACAGGGAAACGAATGGAGGAAGAATGTTGCGAACCTGCACTGACCAGTACGCATCGCGAGGGCATTTAATCGGGGATTAACCGGGCTTCCGAAAATCCCCGCGTTCCATCTTCAAGTATTACCGATCGCTTCCTGGAACGATGCTTCGGAAATACCCGCGAATGCACGCAAAGAGCATTGCCCAATAAGATAATCGTGCGTAACCCTAAACCGATTGACATTCTGAATGAGTCATATCGATAACTAGTAAAAACAGAAGCAACTGTGTGATTTTTCAACTTTGTATATCGACCTTGGGGGCTGGCAGACGATAAATGTACTGTCTGCTTCTCTCACAATTTTCTAGAAACTTAGTGGATAAACAAATTTGAAAAAAATCAGAGCTACATCTGGTAATGGTGTGCAAATTTTAGATTTTTCTCAGATTTTTATATTAAAAATCCAACTAGTACAAAAATATACAGCAAAATATCGATATCAAATATCGAAATATCAAATCGATGCTTTTCTGATTGTTTTCTTTGTGTTTATTTTTGTAATAGTTGGATTTTCTATAAAACAAAATAAACTGAAATATGTGCACAAGCCTTCCGGTGATATTTATTAAATGCATAACTACACGAAGTATCGACATTCGAATTTCCATAGAAACCATCGACAGATTAGACCTGGCAGTTTAAATCAATAGGCCCCGTCAATGCCGCTGACGATGTAATTAGACGATGTAATATCAATTGGATTAACGTCGAGCTTCATTGCGATAATGGCGTTTAGTTTGCGGTAACTCCTAATTACGCGTTTCCTAGCATGACAGCGAACAAGCGGCAAGATAGACGTTGCTCATAAATAATGAAGATTCGAATTTCTGTTAATGTCAAAATCACGATTAAAACAAATATGTACAAATATTAATGCAACAGACTAAGAGTTTTACGATCTCATTTAAATAAATTGTTATTAATATTTCCGTTGACGCGGTGGATGAAGCCTCGCGACGGATCCAGGAAATGCTTTAGGTCGGAGGGAAGAAAGGGACTGCGCAGGGGGTTGGTGGCCCCGGCGAAGGGAAGAAATTCAGCGAGATTTATTTGACGATCCGAGTGCTCAACTTTGCCCGTCGACAGTTATTGCCCGCCGAATGAAAGAGGAACCTAACCCGCAGGTCCGTTCCGCTCGTGAAAGACGTTTACCTGGATTCTTTCGCTCTTCATATCCCAACCCCTAGGCCGACCGCCGACCCACCCCCTCGTCTCTTCACCTTTGCCCTCCCCTCTCACCTTTTCTTCTCGGCTCAACTTTTTCCACCCGGCCAAGTTCAAAGAAAACAGCCCATTTCCTGCCGGGTCCGATTTTACGAAAACCCACCCCCCGCACACACCCTCCAAGCAGAAATTCAATATTGTCAACCGTGTAGTCTGTTCTCGAAATTCTGCAACTTCCTCGACTGAGATTGACCCCGCAGATAAAGTCTTCGGTCGAAAGCTTGGCCAACGTGCTTTGGTATACATATATACATACATACATACTTGATACATGCACGCATGTTATCTGCGACTTATTGCGCAATCGCGCGCGTTTAGCAAGGATGACGCGCTGTTTGAGGATACCGCACTTTCCTCCTCTCGTGCCGAACTCTCCAGGACTCCTCGAGGGGAGGGGTGGGGACGGTAAGAATTCATCGTTCGGATCGAGAGAGAGAAAAGGGGGCGCAAAGAGGAGCGCCGAATGGCGCGCGTTCAGATTTCTGCTCGAGAGTGTTCGGAGTGGCAGAAGTCTAGAGGAGGGGGGTGAGGTGAAAACGACTTACAAATATAAGGGGGAGCCGCAGGGTTCGATGCTCTTTTGTGGCCGCGAAATTCGCGGATCGGTTCGGGGGAGGGGGGAGGGTAGGGGGAAGGATCTGAAGAGCACTCGAGCGATCCGTTTCCAGCCAGGAAGCCTACCTACCCTTTAACGCAACTTTTCCTTCGCGACTTTTCTCCCTGCCGCGGCCGATACCGATTTTTCAATGTAATTTTTTCGTTTGGCTGCTCTCGACGGGCCAGACTCCCGGCCACGAAGCTTTCCATTCGGCGGATAATCGCGGACAATTAGTTTCGTCGCGAGCCAATTAATTTCCCCGCTGTTTTCAGCCGCCCGACAAAGGCGGCCGACGGAACTTGGAACGGAAATTGAAAATATTAATTGCTACTGACAGAATGTAATTTTTCGTAGTCTACGATACGACGTTGCAGGGAAAATAATCGTAAAAAGAAATTCTGAGCAATTGAAACTGTAATACAGAGCTTAGAGAAAGATTTTACCGTTGTAAATATTCTTGTAAATGTAAGTTGAGAGAATGTAAAGCTGTCAAAGGAGAAGGTTTAGGAGAATGTTAATCCGGGAAAGTTACTGGAGAAATAGATTATAAAAATACAAAGGCGAAGGGACGTTTTAGGATCTCGGCCGTCATCAATGTTTTCGCGTCACCCCGTATGTACGCACGTCCGTAACCAAGGCTCGGCCCGCTTATAGAGTGGCACAAAGGTAAAGAAGGCATTCTTCTTTTAGGGTATTACACAGCCTGATGCTTTGCCTCGGCAACGCGAGCGACGTCGAACCTATCCAGCTACCTACCCACTCCCTTACCTACACTTACATACTCCTCTACCTACTCGCCTATCCATCCGCCCGTTAGCCTACCTGCGACGCTTATTCGCCGCTGCACTTATTCATGTTCGATGAAACTTTAAGCATTATCCGACCTGGCCCGCTCGCATTGTCCCTTTCTCCAATTCAGTCCAGTTTCTCTTCAAAGTGGATTACTCGGTTTTTCCCCAAGAAAAAGAGACGGAAAGAAGGGAGGGAGAGATATCGATGTCTGATTGCGGACCGAGCCTTCGAGTAAGCCAGAATGTAATTAGCAGAGTTCCCCATCGGGACTTTACACGAAAATGTTTCGAAAGGCACGGACGCAAGAGAGCGCACGGCTCGTTACGTAAACTTATTGATACTTCAGCATGAAGTGATAGATGGGTCGGAAGTACGAATTGCACATCGGGGCGTACGCGTGGACTGTGTCAATAAAATTACGCAAATGAAAACGATTACGAGTGAGCGATGTACTGTCGAAGTAATTGACATAGTTACACAGATATAGCACATGCAATATATTTTAAGATTTTCAAAATCAAAATTCTCAGACCGTCTGACGAACGAGCTTATCTAAAGAGTGTCCGTGACACAATTGTACGTTGAAACGAAAATCCTTAAACTTGGGAAATAATTAAATCCATAATTTCCTCCAGAAAGTGTCAAGCTCCCCTTACGCTCAAACTAGTTGACTGTGTCAATAAAATTACGCAAATGAAAGCGATTACGAGTGAGCGACGTACTGTCGAAGTAATTGACATAGTGGCACAGATATAGCACATGCAAGGCCTATATTTTAAGGTTTTCAAAATCAAGATCGTCTGACGAACGAGTTTATCCAAAGAGCGCCCGTGACACAATTGTACATTGAGCCGAAAATCCTTAAACATGAGAAATAATCGAATCCATAATTTCCTACAAAGAATTTCAAGCTTCCCCTCTCCATTCCGAACATCTCCGACAAAACGATAGAAAAGGAACACGGACAGCTCGCAGCGACGAACACAGCTCGCCTTACATTCAAACTAGTTGACACAATGACAGGCGAATCAGGAGCTCGGCAGCGTTCGCATGTACAATGACACTAGTTTTCCGAGAAACACTCGCGGACTTCGTACGGGCCGTTGCCGCGGACAAAGAGCTACGAGCATGGCAGGCAGCCTGCACTCCGGAGTAATTAAAGACGAGTTCGTCTAAGCTCGGCCCCGAGTTGCGAAATCCAGCGATGATACACCGGCCGCCGCGTACGGAACGTAACGTACGCGTCCCATCTTGTTCGGCGTTCAATATGCGAATGGGAAGGCGTTGACTGACACGATAAATCCAAAGGACGATTTCTATACAGTGTTTTGTAAACTATCTTCTCTCATTCTTCTGATAATTCTTTAACACGTTTGCCGCCAGGTCAGGAATCGAATACGCGCGTGGCAGTCAACGCATCAAATGTGACGGTGGAAAACTAACCCGTAACTTTTTATCCCTTCCGTTCCGCCACATACATTATTTGACAAAAAGTGCTTGTATTCGTGTGTTTTACTACCAACTAAATTTTCTCCCTCGAATTCTGATTTATTCTGAACTGCGCTTGCGTAGTATTCTCTACTTTTTCGGCAAAAGTGCGTCGATGCAACGTCATAAGGGCAGTACAAACTTTCATTATAATACTTACTATTCAAACGTTCGCAATATATATGGTCATGAGACCACCGGTTTACTCAAACCGTGGAAAAAGACGAAAGAGAGACTAATCATGGTACGGTTGCAGAGAGTGTTCCTTTTGAAATGTAGAGACAACAAAATAATTAAAAAAAAAGCAGGCCGGTTAAGCCCACCAACAATTACATCAACATATCATCAACATAGTACTACGTCAAAATTATAGGACGTTCGATTCGGCACGTGGGCGCGTTAGGTCGCCAGAAATCTATTTCGAATGCTGCGACTCTTCGAGACTCTCGACGTATCGGCGAAGTACGCAAACACGCGCCGGCTTATCTTATCGGACGAATCGTCGGCGAGGATGAGATAGAGCGTGTTCGAGCGACGCTGGGAGCCACCTCGAGACGCCCGTCGAGACGCGGAGGGACACGTGGGTGGTCTCACGGAGTAAA
Source organism: Anoplius nigerrimus (assembly GCA_914767735.1). Lineage (NCBI taxonomy): Eukaryota > Metazoa > Arthropoda > Insecta > Hymenoptera > Pompilidae > Anoplius > Anoplius nigerrimus. Next base: position 12,760,601 of record OU612090.1, read on the forward strand.
TTGTTGCCGGCCGAGAATACGGAGAGCGTCAGGAATCGAGGAGAGTCGGGCTCGTTTCCGAGCCTCGGGAAATTGAGGCTCACGCTTGGCGGTTGGCCGACGGGAATTGCGGCTGATGGATTAGAACTGGGAAACGGCGTTATTGATATTTATATGCGAGGGTAATTTTAGTGACGGGAGATTCGTAGGTGGGATCGAAAGTTAGAATGCAGACAGTTTTGACAGACGAGGACGGTGTGTATGTACGCTTGTCATTTTGTTATGGTGGTATTGAGTAGGTGTGAGAATAGTCCATTTCTCTCCTTAACTCATTACCCGCCACAATTAAAAAAATAAATAAAATTAGCTGTTTATTTAGAAGTTGCAGTTATTAAAAGAGAACAATTTGAAAATGTGTCCCAAAAATGGGACATTGGCGGATAATGGGTTAAGATTGATAAAGAGGAAAATTGTTACTAATTCTCGCAATTTTTCGGGATTTCGATTTATATTTACGTCTCCGCGTAACTTTCGTAATACCAGGATTTTCCGAGAATGAAGAATAAATTTGACTAAGAGCAGGACTCGAGCTGAAAACTGCGGCTTCGAAGCCGGCAAATAATTCAGTCGCCTGGAAATGGAAAGAAGGAAAGAGTCAGGCGCTCAGGGAACGCTCTCGAGCCGGGGTGAAATCGATTTCCTGGCGATTTTCCATTGAAAATTCCTCGAGCGACGTCTGCGACGCTCGCCGTCCGCGAAAGTGAGCCACCGTGCCAAGACAATGTATCGAACTTGACTCGGATTCGGTCGAAGGCCTTCGCACAAACTCGATCGCTCTCCTCGGCTAAACTCGCAAACTATACCGAATCGCGCGGCGGCGAAATTAAATTGAAGGCAGCCCGAGGCCGACGCCCGACGTCGAAGAGTAGAAGGATGAGGTCGGAGGAGGAGGAGGAGGAGGAGGAGGAGGAGGAGGAGGAGGACGACGCTCGATTCCGCTCTCTTTCCTTCACCTTCATTCAGTCCCTCCCTCCCCTTCACTTAATTCAAGTGTCAATGGCCAACCGCTCTCACCCTTTCCCTCTTCAGCCTCCCCCTCGCTCCTCCACGCTTTTCACCCTCTCGGCCCCCAAGTCGACATTGAGATGCGACGAAACGTTAAAGCAAGTCTGCGGGAGAGGTTCGTGCTCGGAAAGATTCCTCCGGCCTGAAGAGTGTGCGTAGATGAAGAGAATGCGGAGACTGCGATGACACCGGAGACGGAGGAGGAGGAGGAGGAGGAGGTCAGATGAGGATGGAGGAAGCGTGCGAGAGTCGAAGGTGGAGAGGGGGAAGGAATGAGAGAGACAAAGAGAGAAAGACCAACGGAGGAAGTAAAGAGGGCAGACACCGGGCTTCGGGAGTACGTAAGAATCTGCTGAGGTTAAAGACGCGCGATCGAGCGCGAGGATATTTTACGTTTTAACGGCGCGAGCGACGGGAAGGAACGGAGATGGAAAGTTTGTTCGGACGAGAGGGAGACCGAAAGAGGGAGAGGAGGTCGGAGGAACGAGAGAGAAAGTTGCTCGAGGATAGAGTGCGCGCGGAGCCAATGAGCGCAGAAAAGGAAGGAGGGAAGGAGAGGAAAAGAGAGGGAGGAGGAAGAGTGGGACGGAGAGAAGGAGCAGTTTGACCGGTCGGAATTTTCTACTAACTCTTTCCTACGCCGTGTCCCATCGGAGAGTGACTTCCAGGTGTGCCTTCCCGAGTTACTTTGTTTCCACGCTTAGCGCCGTCGATCTTTCCGGCCGGCCGCACGAGATTGCGTCCCGAGACATATTCTATTTATCCTGCCTGCGCGAAATTTATCCCAGGGCACGCGGGATGTACATGGTCTGATAACGTTCTGGCAAGAATTGACGAACGCTTCTTCGTGCCGTTAGACGCCGAGTGGCCTTGAAATATCTGACAATTTATGAAACGATTGGATTCCGATAGTAAAAGACTGTTCGACTACGAAACATATGCACTTATAAGTGCAATATTTGGACGGTTTATTTTGAAAGTGAAGTCCATTTGAGAAAAAAAGTGAATATCACGTAAATAAACCGTTTACACCGCGTTAATCATAAATTATACGTCTCATTTTTTTCAAGTATGTACTTACACCGCTTTCAAAGTAAACGGTGTATTTTAAGGTTTCTTTTTCTTCACAATTTTCACAAACAACGATAATTAAAACAGGGATAATATTAAATTCTCATTAAAATCTACTAAAACTAGTATATTGCCTTCTCAATTTTCCCACCATCGAACGGTCTCCGCTCAAAAGATCCCAACACAATTTACGCAATCCGCGATTCCGGGAACGTCTCGCTGGAAGACGTCCTGGAAGCGTTCTCCGGATATTCCACGAGGATCCGAGCGGCTAATCGCTTTCGATCCGCAACCTTCGAGTCAGACTCCGAGCGGAAGCGGACCCTGCCGATCCTCCCACGTTCGTTCAAACAATTTCTTACGCCGCTAACGGATTTCTGGCCAGAATCTCAATTTGCCACCGGACCGCCGACCGTCGATCAACAAAGCCCCTGGAATCCACATACGGCGCAATAGTGATTGTCGAGCGCAAATAGCTCTCAGCTGGAAGACGATCGAGTGGCCGGGGAGGATGGCGGGAGGATGGCGGGAGGACGGCGGGAGGAAAACTAGTCGATCGCCTCCGGCGGCACGTTGACGCGATCGTTTCGAAGACCAGTTCCGAAGACTCACCGATCGGCGAGTGGCGACGACGGACGCCATAATTCAGGCCGTTCGTTAGACAGAACCCGAGGAAGACGTCCCGGTAGCTTACTCCCGACTAATGTCGAGATAGGCAGCCGGTATCGGATTATGCCACGTCCGCCAGGCCGAACGTAAATTACGGAGAATGGGATGCGATTGATGAAGTCGGAATGTTTAGACTCGGTAATACAGGAAGGAATGACGATGCGATAAGTTCCGATTCGACGGCGAGCACGGAGTGTTTCAGGAAGCAGGGAATAACGGAGGGAGGTGCGTGTACGTTAGATTTTTGCGTCGGACAGAGGTCGGATTTTATGTTATTGGACGGCTGATAATATTAAATCGTCCACCTGTTACCGTAGGTAGGATTCCGGTTCGCGGTAATGAACGTTTCGTTATTTCTGACGTACTATTTTTTTCACGCTGATTGGTTTATATTGTTGTACAGGGCGATAAGATTGAATTCCACCTGTTACGGGCGTGACGCGAGGATGGTTTATTGTAATGGACTTTCCCGCTGGGATTGAGGCCTGAGTTATGCGTAGACGCGAGCGTTCCGGATCTTGGAGCGATCGGGAGACCGAATTATGTCGGGCCGAATATCGGGGCATTAATATTCCGAGCGGCCGTTCGCCCTGACGGCATTTAAATGCGGTAATTGAGTTCGCGTTCGATTCGATCGACACACGGATCCCGCTGCCGCGGGGCCGTAAAGCGCGAAATTTATATTAGTGCCCCCGTGTAGTGTAATTTAACCTGTACGTCCGGATAATCGGAAGTCAAACATTTCGCTAGCCGAGCGAGCAAATAGAACGCTTATAATGAGAGTGGCCCCCGAGTCAATCATCCCGGAGAAGATCAACAATTCCGTTAATTACGATTCAATATAAAATCGAAAATTCTCAAATATTCCCCGTTCGATCGAAAATAAAATAAACGCGTACCACTTAAAACTAAACCTCTCACCCTATTTACTCAGCTAATGGCTCTGATTTTCCATTCTCGTATAATTGTATAACAGCTTCGAAACTCGCTTTATCGGAATAACACGATTAGCACGAACCCGTCGATTCCTGAAACTCATAAAAACCGTTCCGAAAATTCGCAATTTGCAATTCGGCGAGAATATCGTCGCGGCCGAACGCGTCCCGCCGGATTGACGTTGTTCGCGGGCGAGAAAAAAGAAATGGACGCCGAATGAATTTTCGGGTAGCGGAAGTCTAACGATCCGGGACGATACTCGGGTCGCTCGGCGTCGATTATCGACTACGGACGAACCGACGGCCGTGCGAGCCGAATGGCCACGCACCTGTCGATAAACCGCAGCAGTTTAACGGTCGAGATTCAGTGCCGAGAGGCGAGCGTCAATTGCGCTCAGGAGAGTACACGTGACCTTGCACTTGAGGGTCGACCCACGCACGCAATCGCTCCGCACAATCGCGTGTTGCTCTTCTTTATATTCGCCCCCCCCCCTCCCCCGTCTCTCTTCCCTCCGCCCGCACGACCTTCGTTTCAGACCCCTCGTTCGGCTCTTGTCAATGCGGAGGGTACTTTTCCTTCTTCTCTTTCGCGCTGACGCGTAACGACCAGCTGTGATTGCGCGAGCGCGATAGGCTGATGGGAATTGGGCGATTGCGTAGGCGAAGTAGGTCTGAGGTTCGGGCTGAGGCCTTGCTTCGTGCGGGGCTCGAAGAATGGGAGCGCTGCTTTCGCGTGGAATTCGTTGACTGCACGTGATTTCGAGTACAAGGGTTCTTTGATTGGGTTGCAAATTCTGATAATGATATAAGTGCAATCGATAGAAAAATCGAAATCAGAAATTTTCTTTTGTTTCTCGGTAACTCCTAATTTTGTATTGGATTGAAGTTATCTACTACTAACTAAGTAGTTAAATATTCGTCTAGGGCAGGATCCGGGACGAAACGATTTTTGGAATACACTATCTTATCCTTTTTCCCTCTCAAGTTGACAGTTGACCGAATAGGCCGAAAAGGCATTTATTTTACATTGAAGTTAACGTAAAGTAAATTATGTCTTTATCCATCAGCATTTTCCCTTCTTATTTTGTACTCCGAAATTATTAATCGTTAATAGCTTAAATTGAACTGGAAATAATATTTCACTTTGACGTGGCTATGATGATAAACAGAATTGTGTAGGTATCGTATGACGCAATTCACTTTGCTCATCATTCGTGGGCTGTTGGATCAGATGCGCGTGAGACACGGCACTCAATCAAGGTTACGTTCATCGCCCGGCGAGCCAAGGCAGTGGCAGCATTTTCAATTCGATTCAATTCAACGCTGCGACTTCGAGAGTTCCCGCAGAAAATAAGCTTGCCAACAAGCAACCCCCTCGCCGTCCTCGCGACTACGAGAGAGGAGAGGAGTGCTGAGTAATCAGTCTCATTGATCCGACTACTCGGTGCATTGACTCTCTGCATCCCTCCTCCTCCTCCTCCTCCACATTCCTTTTTCACTTCCTCTATCCTTGTCCAGCACTCTTACACACACATCCCCTCTCTCTTCGTTGTCCAGCGACTTCCCCCCGCTCGCTTTTCTTTTTTCACCCCCTCATTCTTTCGACTCTACTCTATTACGTCGAATAATCAGCCTCATTGATGCTACTCAGTGCGTTGACTCCCTCTTACTTTCTCAACCTAAGACCTCTCTCGTTCCCTCCTTCGTCCTCACCCGTTCTCCTGGAATCTGTCTCTTCCACGTCGTCTTGTTGCCGAGGTTCTCCAGCTGTTCCCTTCCATTCCTCCTTCTGGCCATCTCGCGACTTCCTTCTCGCCCGAACAATAATTTCCCTCCCCCATCCTCCGGCGAGCGAATCGTCGGCGAGCAATTTCGCTTAATAAAGAGCTCTTCTCGCGTGGCACTCGCGACGGGAAAGACAAAAAGGGGTAGGGTGGAGGTTGGGTGGAGGTTGGTCAGGCCGGGGAGCGTGACGTTCGAGGCTGATGATCGAGATACGCTCGAGGACTCTGCTGTCTGGAGAGTTGCGTGTTTGAGGTACGATATCGTTCACCGGCTCGCAGAATTTCTGCACTTATCGCGACGAAGGCGCACGTAAGGCTCGGAAGGAATGCGTGCTTTCGGTTCGCTCGCATCAGGGACGATAGGTACGATTGTCACCGCGCATGCGAGGCGCGGGTAATGAATGAGATTGTGAGAAGCCGATAGCTGCGCAAGAATTTCTCGCCGCCGAAGGAAACTGGAGACGATCGGGAAATCAGTTGCGGGAGGGACTTGTTTTATCTGGCAATTCTGCTTGGCTTGAATTGTATTTGTTAAGCGAACTGGAGTCGGTGATGGTAGGGCTGTTAAGAAAATTTATATTTAATTGTTATATTTATTTTTAAATTTTCTATACTTAAATGTTTCTAACCATTATTATGTATGTATAGCAGCTGAAGAGGACCCAAATAAAAGTGGCTGAAGTGGCGTTTAAATATTAATTTTCAGAACGATCCTTCCATCGCCTAAAATATTTGATACTATATTTATATTAAAATTTCCATAAAAGTTTCTAACTAAAATCAAATTTAATCGTCTTAACCAAATAATTGTAAGCCTCATTCAAGAGGTATTCTAACATATTGAGAGTGCCAAGAATAATTGTGCGAACCTATGAGGAAATAAATCTCCGATAATTCCTATCAAGAGTCGAAGCAGGGGAGTCGTAAGCTGAGAATTCGAATTCCGTCTCGGATACGAATCCGAAAACGCTCGGTAGGACAAAACGGGGTCGGAAATTGCTCGAGAGGCAAACTTCATCCCGACAGCTTTATCTTGGGGGCATTATGCTCGTATCCTGTTACTCTTCCCGGTGGCTGGCGCACCTTGCGGCCCGATCGAGCGCGATTTGAACGCTCCGTCGGCTCGAATAACGCCGGCTAGATGTTAGATGCCTATATTAAACGCGAGCGAAAGCCAGCGAGAGCGCCTAAGCCACCGTCGAACGTTACACGCAACCTCGGTCAGGATAATCAGATCCACTCCGAGACGTCCACGCGCGCGCGCGCGCGCGGGACGAGATGCTCTCCCGGGCGTGTGCCACATTTATCGCCGATTATCGGTTCCTTGGATTCGATTCTCAAAGACCAGGCCACCGCCGGAAGCCTTTGAAGGCATTCGTTGCTAAACGCCCGATCCGCCCGGCAAATTTACGATTATCGTACGACCTACTCCGCAGATCCGATACTTCGACAATTCGAAATGTTACCCGACCTTCGAATCGATTTCGAACCCTTCCCTTTCGGCCGCGGCGACAAAAAAAGCATGTCAGTCGAAATGCACCGATTTTAGGGATACTGTGTTACAGTAGGATCGTTAATATTTTCGTTATCCTTAATTTATTCACTGGAATTCCTGCGGGAGTACACGAAAGAGAGCGGAATGTAGGACGAAACCTGTGTTCGGGCCATGAATCTCGACTGGTTCCTTCGCATTTTCTCACGCGACGCCTCCCGCGGGACTCGCAGATTAGGGCGGTATCGGGCAGAGTCGAAAGTACATAATTCGACGGTCCGTCCCGTCGTTCCTTCGACCACCCCTACCCACCCTTATTCGTCCCTCGGTTCGTTAGCGCTCGATCAGGCTCTAACGCTCTTTCACGCTCCTCGCGTCTATATGACTCCGAGAACGAGCGGAAAGAAACGTAAAGCCAGGAAGAAGAGAGGAACGGAGAGTAGCCGAAGGGGGTTGAAGGAGGCAAGGACGGGGGAGGAGAGGAGAGGAAAAAAGGCAGGCCGAGAAGGTCGCCGCGGGCGACTCGTAATAAATTCAATGGATTTTTCTGCCCGGAGTGCCTCGTTACTCCGCTATCGGTCGCCTTCCTTATCTCATCCGAGAAATTATGACAAAAAAAAAGGAAGAAGAGAAAAAAATCGCATCCACCCTCGCCCCGATCGTCCGCCCCGCAACAATTCCGACGCTCCGGCACTCTAAAGACTTTCCTGATTTCACGACCTCTTTCTCTTCCCCGCATTCCTATTTCTACCCCTTCCGGGGCTGCTTCCCGTCCTGTTTTGGAACCAATTTTCGGAGCGCAGCGAGTTCGACGTATCTCGTCATTCCTCGGAACATTTTTCGCCCGAAACTTGCGTCGGTCCCTCATTTTCGCAGCGCTCATTTTCCCCGGGACCCATCCCTTACCCACCCCCTCAATCGCTGCGGGTCGGAAAATTGCTTGTCGTTTTATTCCTTGGGCAGGGGGGGGCAAGTCACCTGTAAACGAAGGTATGCGGAATGTCTGTTTGCTATTACAATCCACGTTTCGCGTCGGTTCCGGTTTTCATCTATCCTCCTCTCGACGCTCCGCGGCATTCGCTCCCTCTTTGTCCACGGTACATTATTCTCTTCTTCTTTTTCACCCCCCCCCCCTCCTATCCCTTCCGTGCATTCTTCCTTTCTCCGTTCTATCCTTATCCTTGTCGCACGCTTTGTCTTCTCTCTCCTTCGCCCTCGCTTTTCCTCTCTCTCGACGTATCTGTCCATCAGCGTCTGTTCTCTCTCTCTCTCTCTCTCTCTCTCTCTCTATCTCTCTTCTCTCCACCTTTCTCCCTCTCACTTCCCGCTTCCACCGAGCCACCATAGAATCGATGGAGCACAATTAGTTGACCTCGCTGCGGGTCAAACAAAGCGCAAACAAAAGTGCCCGCCCGCGATTTCGCTTCCTTTTTTCCAGCATTTTGTTTCCATTTCTCGCCGCCAGTGCCGACGGGGCACCGGGAATTTACAGATTGTTGGCGCCGCGCGGCAGAAATGCATAACGAGAATTGAAATAACGGCAACGGCGATCCGGCCGATTCCGTCTAACCCACTTCGATTCATCAGCCGGGGGACCTTTGCCCACCTCCTTTTTACCCTTTTGTTCCGCTGCCTGGCACCTTTCATCGACTCGCCAGCTACGATTTTTATCCCCCCCTCCGCGACGCGGTCGAAGAGGCTGGAAAAGAATTTTCTCACGCATTTACATCGGTCACAAACAATTCTGCGAGAAATTCAGGACTCTGGCTGCTGTAGGTGACAAAGTTCGCGAAGGTGTTTTATGCGATTATCGTGGGCGGCCCGAAGAACTGTTTTAGAAAGGAAATGGGACGACCAATTAGCCTGGTTCGCAGCTAGGTCGCAGGCAAGGGTAATTTTGTTTCTCGAAGACGCGAGACAATCGAGGCCGCAAGCGGACGCAAAGTATTTCCGTTCGGTCGCAAATGAGGCTGGAAGTAAATGGATGGAATTGGGGTTTGAGATATTTTTTCCGTGAAAGGAACGATTTTGACGAATAGACAGGCCCAGAGAACGGTCGAACTTACGGGGAAAATGAATCAATTCGGCGCCTAACAGTTCGTCCGGCCGACGGAAATTGCAGGTGCAAAAGTGCCAAATTATATTCCGCCGAAAAATTAAGAGGACTCGCTACCGGGTCCGACCGGATAATGAAGTGAGGCATTTTGATATGCAGATGGCCCATGCATTTTTATTTCCTTTTTTTTTTCGCCGTGGAAATGGATGCGGTGAAGTTCCGACGGCGGACGTAATTCAATTTTGACCCCCCGCCCGATTCGAAATCGCTCCGACGATTTCACTCACTTTGTTTCAAGCGCTATATTTTATTCGGCTCTCCCGTAACCGTTAGTTCCAGCAAAAAAAATGACTCGCTCGTACCCTCACCGTCTGGCGGGCGTTTTATTAAAAATTTAGAAGAATCAATTTGGAGAACGCTAATAACGGATGAGTCGAGGGGGTGGGCGACGGAAGGGGAACAAAAGTAATCGGGCATCAAGCTCGCGTTACGGGTAGAATCAAAGCGCGAGGAAATAAAGGTCTGATCGATAAAAAGGCACGGAGAGAGATCCCCCTCGCAGATAGGTGGAAACGATCGCTTCGCACCCAGCTGGGCGACAAAACGTTCGCATTGGCCCTCTTCAAACGGTGGCACCCCCCCCCCCTCTCTCTCTCTCGACAAAAAAAAAAGGCACCTCCTCCCTTTCACACAGAGTCGTCGCACACCGGCATTCCTCCGCCGCTCCTAACAACGCGTCCGCTCGCCCCGCTCTCTAAATCAACCCTCCTCTCATTGACCCCAACCCCACCTGACAATAGAAGAAAAGTCAGAGACCGAATCTTCACTCAACCGTCTCTCGGCTTGATTTTTCGAGAGAGAATTGCCTTTAACCCGGCGTATGTGAACGTTTTCGTAGAATGCGAAGACTTTTGAGTCACCCTATAGATTCTCGCGACGTAGCTCGCGATTCGTGGCTCGTAAAGTATATCTGGGAATCTAGGTACGAAACGAGGCGGCTACTTTGATTGCCCCTTATTTGCCGAATCGAATTTCTCTTCGCACCGGCGTCGTTCGGCGATGATTTAAGGGAGGTCCAGGCTTTCTGGGGGAGGTTGGTGGCTAGGGGGGTGGGGGGTGGGGGAAGCAGGGGGCTGAGCCTGGCCGCGGCTTCGGGCAGGGAACGACCGGGATATTTACGATCGGAGCGGAGCCGATTTTATCGGCAAAATTGACGGATAATCTCGCGCCGCTCGATCTTAATTATTTCGCCAGATGGATCTGCAGCTCGGATGGCCAACCTACTGCCGATGAAAGATGAATTCGCTCATACGATTTTCATTCGTACGTGCCCGACGCGAGTGTCGGCTACGTAACGCTCCCTCTCGCCAATTCTTCGTTCTCTTCATTCTCCTCATTTTTTTCGTTTTCTTAATTTTCATCATTTTTGTTTCGATCGTTCCTCCTCGTTCTCGCTTCTTTCCCCACTTTCACCGAACGAAGATCGTGCAATTAAAGCGGAACCGTTTTCGTCCTGCGGACTCCTCTTGCCCGGCCGCTTGTTTCCATGGTAATCGAGTCCGTCGAGTCTGCGTTTTTTTTTCGCCACCCTCCTGCCCCCTCCTCCCGTCCCCAGTTCAATCTCATCTAAACATTTCCGGGAGGGCAAATCTTTCCTCCGCAGAGCCGAGAAGATGGAGGAAGGCGGACTCCGTTAATTTCACACTCGACGCTAACGCTTCCCGAAGCTGCCCGGCGATTATTTATACGAATTCGATGCGCGTAATGAAAGGAGTTTGCGAGGGGGGGGGGGGGTGGGTTGGAATCGCCGGACCGTGGACGGGGAAGTCTCCCTGATTATTGTTTGATCGCAGGAAGCGCGCGGGATGAACTTTCGCTTTAACGGAATTAAAAAAGTTGGCGAAGTAAGGGGCGCCGTTAAAATCGACGCGTCCGGAGTTCAGCAGAATTTGAACCTGTTCTTCATTTTTTCTCCGACCTCCACCTCTCTCTCTCTCTCTCTCTCTCTCTTGCTCTCTTCATTTAACTCTTATTCCGATTTTAAATGCGATTCGGAGATTCACGTGCGCCCTCGGCGACGGTACTGTTTTCGACGCTGACCGATTTTTCTCTCCTTTTTTTTTTCCCCACCCGTTTCATTCGAGGCCCAGGATTCGGATAGTGGGACCCGGAAGTGAACTTTTTTTTCCGGCCAGATTAAGGATTGGCGCGAGCGTTTGAGCGTTTCACCGCCGATTGAACATTGCCCGGAGGAGAATATCCCCCTCCACCCCCGTCAACCACCGCCAAACCTTCGCGTCGGAGTTATCAGCCGGGGAAATCCGCTCGTCGAATATTTCCCTCTAACGCGAGCGGCGACGCATGTCGCTGGCTTATCGGCCCAAATCCGCGTTCACGGATTTGCGCTCCTTTCGACTCGTTCCCACCCCTTTCAGCCCCTTTCAACCCCCTCGCCGTCATCCGGCGAGAACTCCTGAGAACGCCCGAAAAACGTCCGAGTAGTACCCCTTTCCTCTCGCCGCTTCTTATTTCGCAGGGAGTATCAGGATTTCTCAACCGCTTATTTGTTCCATTCTTCTAATCTTCCTTCAGAACTCCAGCAACTGTTGTCTCTTTTTCCCTCCTTTACTCCCTATTCATACTTCTCCTATCCCATTGCATTGTCCTCCCGCCTCTGTCATATTCCAATTTTTTCGTCCTGCCGCTTGACGCTTAATTCGTTTCCTCTAATTTCTGAGACGCAGAATTTTGGTCTTCGTCTCTCGGCCCGTTCATTTCAATCCCCCCCCTCATAATTTCCTTCCCCCCCTGTCACCAAACTTCTCGACCTTCCACCCCCGACACGTATCCGCGTCTCGCGGTTCGTTTATCGTGATCCGCGCGACGCGCATCCTGCTCAGCCATAAAGGACTCTCATCCTGCCGCTCGGCGAGCTTAAGACGTCCGACGAACGGCCGTTCATTGTGAATTTAATCAGGCTCCGGGCGTACAAGCTGCGCAACGGATTAGCTCGTTAAGCGGACAAATTACTCCTTACGCGTTCCATGAACAAATTAGTACGGGCGATTAGTCCTTTCCGCAGGACACCTGCCGCCATCGATTTACCCGCGACCGACGCATCCTCGAAGAGTCCTCCAATTATATTCGAAGTTCATTCGATTACGTCACCAGGATAAATTCAGGATCTTTCGTCGGAGTTGATAGTCGAGTCGTTTCTCACCGACGCTTTCGAGCGTTCCGGACTCGGAGGTTCCCGAAATTTGCGCCGCGACGCCGGGGCCCGAGGAAGCGGACGATGCATTATGAACCGTCAAAAGCCGAAAGCGCAAACAGCGGCACGACCCGGCTGGCGACCCTTTTCCTCTCTCGGTGGAGAGATCGAGTGCCCGGACACGTCGTCTTTCACCCCGAAACCGTTTCGTACTTGTCTCCCGATACGTGCGCCGGCCGAACGGCCGCGTCATAACCGGCGGGAATAAGAGAAACGGGTCCTGAGCGATGTGTGGTCGAAGGTGGCGGGAGGGGGCGGAGATCATTCGGCGTTGATAAGGTTCGCATGCGGGAGAATTAATGTAAGATACGGAGAAATGATTTCTGGGCGAGGTTGGGACGTGGATTAAGGTATTGTACAATTTTGATAGATGAGAGAAGATGAAGGAAAAGTTTAGAATTTAGGTAGGGGGAGAAATGATTGAGGGAATTTTGATAAGGCTTAATTGTGAGTCTACATGTGATTTTCAATGTGAAGAGATCGAAAAACTGATAGACGGATTGCAATTAAAATGAAATACGCGATTGCAAAGGTAAAGATATTTTCGGACCATAAAACCACAAATAATCGATCAAACTTGAATAAAATACAGAATTAAAAAATTTACAAGTTTTATTGTTCAAGTACCAGTGACGATGCCAGTATAATTTGAAGAACATTATACTCAAATAAATCATCTACTAACAGTTGAACAACCTGCTCTCTACAACGACAGGAAATAAAATCCCACTATCAACCGATTACTAACTACAAGAATTACCGCAAACCGGAATATAAACGTCTTTTCCTCCAAAGATCCGCAACGAACTATCCTGCAAAAAGCGACAATATCCTCGCGATGCGTCCCGACTGCGTTTGACCACGTACCTGCGCCCACATCTTCCCTCGCACACACTCTCACCGTCACGCTCCCCCTGTGCCCTACGTCAGGGCAATGTTAACGAAGGACAGTCCTCTCGGCCTCTCTTAGTTACGTACGTGCCGGTTACGGGAAGCGAAGCTGTTATTTCTACCGCACACACGACGGACCGGTCTCTCGAATGCACGTAACCGTGGCGAGCGAATGGCTCAGTTCGGATAATTACGGGATCGACTCTGTTGCCCGACCTCCTCTACAGGGTGGCCCAAAAGTCCTGCACTCGCGGAGAACCCCCGCCAGCTCGTCACGGGTTCCCGATCCTAACGTATCTAACCCCTTAACGCAGGGTTTCTTTGAAATAATAATGTCATAGCTTACAATCCTATGTAAATGATAAGTATCAATAAAGCGATTTTTTTTCTTAGCTATCACATTGTTATTTTCGATTCTCAAATATATTCGAGAGTGAAAAATTATAGCAGCATCGAATACAACGGCGCTCGAATTATCTCGAGTGTGCACAGTTTGGCCCAGTTTAGCTCTCTCGAATAAACTCGAGCGTGTACGTTAAGGGATTAAAGAGATCATGAAATAAGCGCGGAGAATCCGCCGTGTCCGTACAGAGACAAAGGTCGTGCAGCTGAAACAAGCGTTCGGCATACTGAAACGTTACTTGAACCTTATTTCGTCGGAAGCTCTATGCAAAGCGTGCCGAAATTGAACGTACGAAGCGGACAGAGAAGAGACTTACGGCGTGGAGAAAGTCGAGCGAGGCCCAATGATTATCAGTCTACTCGGAATTTCGAATATACGGACTCTGTTTACGATCGTCATTCGCAACGATGGCCTGGGCGTGAAGGGAAGAGGGGTCGATATGAATTTACAGGCGATGGCGGATCGAGCCGCGCGGAATGAATTTCCGACGGTCGTTCTTTTATCGGAAAACAGGAGAGGGACGGACGGACGGTGGATGGCTGAGGGAAGGTTGAGGGAAGGTGAGGCAAGGGGAACGGGAAAAAAGGAAAAAGGCCATGGACCCCTGTGCATTGAGAGCGCGGACCCCGTTGCAGTCGCATAATTATCGGAAGTCGCCGATTTGCTCGCAACGCTCGCGTGAATCCATCAGGCTTATCCGCCGGTTCGTGATCAGAAAGGAAAAATTACGGTGACCAACGACGCGGACCTCCCCTGACGTGACGTCTCCAGCCCGGCACGTGCGCACGAACCTCTTCCCTCCATCGGCACCTTTTATTTAACCGATTCTCTTCCCGCTTTCGCAACGTCTTCCGACAAAAACCAGAATGAGAGGAGCTTACTTGGACAGTTGGGGGAGGGTGAGGGGGGTGTGAAGGGTGGAATCGTAAAAGCAGGTGAAGAAGTGGGTGTAATATCGAGAGGCTGGCCTTGGAATAATGGCTCCAGTTCTTCTCCGGCTCGTATTTCCGGTATGCGGAGTTTATTCACGGATTCGCGGGGGCGTTCGAATTTCCGAAAGCTCGCGGAGGCGAAAACAATGATCGCGAGCGGGATTGGGCTCCGGGACAATCTTGTTTTCAAAGTTAACGACCGTTTGGCGAGGACCATTTTTTACCCCTGCGGAGGTCTCGCGGAAAAGGGGGCGAGAGAGGAAGATGGAGTTGGGCGAAGCGGAGAGAATGAGAGATGGAGACAGAGAGAGAGAGGGTGGGGGGGGGGGGGGAAGAGCACGTGACGACGAGCATTGTCTCGGAGAATGGAAAGTCTGCAATTGGCATAGAGCTCCGCGGATAACGGAGAGTAAATTGGCCGAATAAATTTCCCCTCTAACACATCCCGACCTCGTCACCTCGCGAAATACGGAGAGTGCCGACGCGTTTACGTAAACGTACGATAAATCTGCAGACTATCGCGTCTACGTAGATTGTCAAAGATACGTCTCGGGGCGGAACACTGCTTTTCCTGTCGAATGCACGTGTATATGACGCAATAGAATGAGTAAGTGCCATTCGAATGAACATCCTACAACCCGAATGCCGATATTATTCCGAGCCAAGGTACAGAATCCTCCGAAGTGAATAAAAACTGCCGAACAATCAGTACATTATCCCAGATAGACGGTCAAAGGAACCGTGTACGTATCTTAAAAAATCCGAAATTCTCGCTCGTCAGACTCCATTCGCCGTTCGTCGCCCGAATCACAGTTCGGATTGCGGAGTATCGTTTAGCGAAGGGGTAGACGAGCCTCGGAAACGATCGTCGATTTTTCCGCGAAATACGTTTCCGCCGATTCGACAAGCGTGAAATATCGCGCGGCCCCACGGCGTCAGCCGGATTCCTCCGACACAGATCACGCGGATCACGCGGATCACGTCCCTACCGACCCCACCCCCTTCACCCCTTCGCCCTACGTGTGCACCTACGCTCCCCTTTCCATCCCCCGTGCGGTTGCGAGCCGCAAACCCTCCGCACCCTTCGCCTCCTGTCGCACATCTCCCGATCGCATCGACCGGAACAAAACGAGATTCGCCGATTCGTATCCCGAACTCGTACGTGGTTGGCACCCCGTTCCTTCCTACGTGCCGGATATAAAGTTGGAGAGTGCAGGGCGGAGAAGAAGTTCCACCCTTTCGAGTACAGCTGACTGTCTCGCTCGAGTCCTTTCCTTCTCGGGCCGGATCCAGCCTGAGCGCGTTCGGTACAGCGTTAGCTGGCTTGTAATACGTAACGAGCGTTACATGACGCGAGTAGCCGGCCGGAAATGCGGTCGGAGCCGAGTGCGTTCGGCCCGAAACGATTTTAATCAGGCGCATACTGGTTTTACGGCGGCGCGGAGAGCACTCTTTCATGTGGAGAGACGTGGCGGAAACTGTTTCGTTTGCGCGTAATTCGAGTGATCCGCGATGTTTGAGTCCCTGATGTTCGCTTGGGATAAATATGTTGCTGGGATTCGTTTTACGGCAGCGCGAGTAATGCGCAATGTTTCGGGAAGCCGTGTACGGATCGTGTGCTGGGCCGGTGTGTTCGCATCAGGGGAAAGTTGTATTTTTCGCCGTTTACGTTAATATTGGACTCTCGATCAATTGCGAATGGAGTGCGAGTTTGTAATCGAGCCTCGCATGGAAATGAACGCCTTCCCGGCGGCCATGCATATGCGGGGTAATTTTTTATCTTAAAAGCGCACCGACGCTCCTGCCCCGGCAGGAAGAGCCACCGGGCGAAAATACTTTATTCCGGGAACTTTATCCGGCCGGCCGCGACGCCGTGTAACAACAATTTAATTAGCGCGCCACGCTCTCGCCTCTGCCCGCGTATAAATGACAATTCTTTTTAAGCGCGCCTTGACAAATTTAATTAATCCGTCCCGCGTCGCCGCGAATCCTGGGCAAATGAAATTTTCTTTCGCGCCGCGACGCCTCCGGGACGCTTCGACTTTTCGACTTAATTCGACGACGCGTTCGAAAAATGCATCCTTCGTCCATTCTTCACTCATTTTGAAACGAAGTTCAGTGCTCAAATGCGAGATTAAAGTTTAATGTAACATATGTAATGTGTATAATAAACGTAATTCGTTTGTTAAAGTTGATTTGAACTGAGTAAACAAATAGCAACGGATCGCGATTAATTGAGAAAAGTGCGGAAGATAATTGGATTCTGGATAATTTGATTGGAAAATTCAGAATATTCCCTGTAGTTCAGCTCCTTTCAACTTTACCCGTTGGCAACCTCGAAGCGGAAAAATGAGAAAATTCTTAATTGAAATCAACGTTTACAGGATTCGTTCCCAGCAAAGTCCCACCCAATCTATCATAACAATAACGTATTTTTGCCTCGTCCAAGGCTAGTAAATTAATAATCCATCTCCCTGAATTCATATAGTGCAATACTACGTAAAGCTTCTACTGGCCTACTCTCAATTTCGCAGGTTACAAAGCGGAATAATAAAACTGACAAAATTCTTAATTGAAAATAACGTTTACGAGGTCCCATCTGACTTCGTTCACTTCCCCGCAACACTTCGATAAAAGTAAATCGACTACGACCACTCGTCCAAACCAGCCCGCCATTACGTTTCCCCCGTTAAGGACCGCCGAACGCAGCCGCGAAAGATTAGAAAATTTCGAAGTCCCACCGTAATGTTTACGAGTGCCATTCCCCAGCAAAGTTTCACTCCATTTTGTACTGGGGGAAAGTCGTTTCACTTTTTCGAAATACCATCTAACTTGCCGGGCAGGCGTGGCGGGACGCTTTGCGAAACTCGCGACCGCCGCGTGAAAAACGCGAGCTTGTGGCGAAGGAGATAGAGTGCGAGAGAGAGAGAGAGAGAGAGAGAGAGAGAGAGAAATAGTATTCGAGATTCTGTAAGTGACGTCGAGCGGGCAATTCAGCCGGTTTGGCGTTAATGGAATCCTACGTCTTTCGGGAAGGGCCGGCACTCGAGAGAGGCGGAAGAGTTCGGCAAAGTGTGGCTTCAGGATCGGGATAGGAGGGGTGGAGGAAGGAGTGAGAAACACTGCGAAAGTACGAGGGCGAAAGATGAAGAGGGGAGGCGGAAGATGAAGAGGGTCGGTTCGGACGAAAGTTTTCAGCTAAATAAAAAGTGTCACTCGCAAGCGGTCAAAAAGCGTCGCGTCGCGCAAAATCTCGCGACTTCATTGATTCGAGTGCGGATTCGAGAGGGGGGTAGGAGGAGGAGGAGGGGAGTCCTTTACTTTCCCGCGTTCAACCTTTCACGCGGCGCTTTCGTTCGGAATGGCGTCTGGCTCGCTCGCCGATTTTTGCCGAGGGAGTTCGTTACTGCGAACCTGCGCAAATTAAAAAGTACCGAGAGTCAGTGCGCAGCGCAAAGCTTTACACCTTCTTTCGAGTCGGCTGCGTAAAACTGGCAAAATAAAGATTTTTGACATCCCAGATTGACGTACTCTTCGGTGAGATTATGCAATTTTTCAATGCGCATGTGAACAATTATGTTCGGAGTCGACGAACTACTGTGCTTATGCAGTCTGTTTGCGATTTTTTTCAATTACTTTTCGTTCCATTTTCGCATTATGTAAGGATAATAGAGTTTCGAAGGACTGTGCGGAGTCGGGAAGAAAATTCATTCTTCAGGTTTTTTTAAAGTGGTTAGGAAGTTCAGCTCCGCTTCGCGCTGATGAACTTGAAGTTGACGTTAGAAAAGATGGACAAACCGTACTGCATGGAAATAGCGCATAGAGAAAAGTATGAGTGCGTTCATGTATCTGTCCGCTTATTTACGTTCCGCCTTTTACGTCTCTCGTCCGAGCCCTTAAGTCACTCCGAGGGCGCAGGTAACGCATTTAGCCCGTTAATTAAGAAACGTTTGCACATTCTTCTGAAACAGCGTAAAATCGACTTCCCGAACTTTTTCACTGTTTTCCCTTTGAAGTGTCGCGCGAGTGACCTTTCCGCGGAACGCGATAACGCTAATGGAATTCGGTTTTCCCTCGAGCGAAGGGAACGAGCCCTTAAAGGGCGTCGCGGGGAAAACGCGGCTCGAACTTCGCCGGTCGCGTATCGATCAACCCTGGAAGCGAGGCGTCGCGACGCCGACGCTTTTTCGCTACTCGGGAAACTGGCGACCCCATCGAAGGACACCTCCACTCCCTTCGATTTGACACCCGTGTCCTCGAAGGACCTAAGCCAAACGCGGCCAGAACTTCGCTAAATATCCGTCGGCAAACCAAGCCGACGATCCGCGGAGTGAAAACTCGCCGAAAACTACGTACCACCCTCCGAAAGATAAAACATTTGACGTATCCGCGAACAAGGGCCAGTATTTACCGAATAAAAAAGGAAGCTGGCGCAAGGAACTGTCTCTGGCCCCGGTGGAAGAGAGGTGGAATCTTTAACGTAATCCAAACAACCGACACTGCCGACCGTAGATTCTCCCGTACGAGCAATTCATTTCGGTTGTTCAAACAGTGAGACACACACCGGGGGCAAATTCGTTTTAAATATTGTCTCGGGGCATAAGGAGACCCTCCCTGTTTCCTTTTCGGTTCCTCGTTCTCATCCCTCGTCTCTCTCTCTCTCTCTCTCTCTTTCTCTCTCTTCCGCTTTCTTCCGCACACTCTGCTACTCTCCTCCTCGCGTCTTCCCGCTTCAGTCAGCCCGAAGCCCGCTTCCGAGACTTTCGGCTTCGGGTTAATATATAACCGAGCACGGTTTACCCTGGCACGCTCGTTATTCAAACCCTTCGCGGAGGGGAATGACGTAAAGCGTGTTTGCGCGAAAAGATTCGAATCCGCGGCCGAAGGGAGAGATCCTCGACTCTGCGTTTCCTCAGCCGCTTTGCTCGTTGCGCAATTTGTCTCGGGCATTCAGCTGTGAAATATGATTGTCACCCCCACCCCCTTCCCCATCGCGCCGTCATCGGAGTTCGGCTCGATTCGTTCACGACTCGGCTGCAACAACAATTTCGAGTAAAAAATGATGTACGCCCTCCGTCGACAGGAAGCGACTAGCGTTTTAATTATCAAACTTCCGTAACTGACCTTCTAATTTTCGCCCGGCGAGATTACGCGCAATATTTCGGCGAACGAAGCCGGCCGGCGAGCTTAACGAGGAGGAACGAACGAACGAACGCTTCCGAAGTCGGGCTTCCGCTTTATTATCCGCAATTACGATCCGATTCCTGAAATTTGCGAACGTCTCGGATATTCATGTTGCTAATTTGGCCCCCCGGCGCTTAATGGCCCGATAAATGAACGCTCGCCGGGGCGAAGATTGAGACCGAGATTAGAATAGACGCTCAAACGGAATTTCAAGGTCGCCGTTTCGCAACAAGATCAACTCGTCTACGCTAACGTAACGATAACGAGATTACCGCCAATTTGCGTTGTCTACAGACCGCGCAACTTCGTTCTCTATCTCTCGGTTGGGGAATCAGGCAAAACATTCCGTGAAACGACACGCCGCGAAATCCGCAAATTAACGAGCAACCTCGTTCAACTGGCGAGGAACGCGATTCGGATACCGATTCCGAAAAACTTGGCCAATACAGCTGTCTGTCCATTCGCAGCCGCGGTAACGCCGGGAAGCTGTAATTTTACTCCCTTTTTACGTCAATTTTTCACTCGCCTCGTAAACATATGCGAAACTGACCGCCGGTCAGGAATTTTCAGTCGGACTTCGAAAAGGTTTTACTCGACCGAGAACGCGGTAACAGCGTCGAATTTACGTTGAATTTATCTGGAAAATGAAACCGTCAAACGTGTCTGCCCCCTTCCACTACTCTCCCCCCTCCTCTCGGAGTTTGAAACGCACCGTAAACAGGCAGCGATAAAGGCGACGCGGGGCCACTTGAAAGATTCGTAAACGATGGACAGTCCGGAGAGAGAGTCCAGTTCGGCAACCGGCTACGATAACGTCCCGTTCGAATAACAACGTTGTCTTAACAATGCAAATAATCCCGAAACGGGCGATTAACTGCCGTCGACCTACGGAGATAGTAGACGCCGATGAAAACAAACAGACTGCCCAGACAGCGGCGACCGCACTCGCGGAATCCAAAGTCAAAGTAATATTGCGCCAGTCGTCCCATCATAAAGCATATATGCGTAACACGTAATATCCGAGTGTCCCCGCATTTAAACCCGCCGCATCCAGCGAAACTTTATTGCGATCGACTCGGTCACCCCTCTACATTTTATTCCCCGGTTTCCTCTTTTTGCCTCCCTTTTCCTGCGTCGTTCCACATTCGACCGGAGCCGAGTCGTTCCTGTCAACGGATCGACGTCTGTAACGCGTATTAAACGGTCGTATGTAAAAAAAAAAGAGGGGTGGTGGAAGGCAGGAAAAAAGCGAGCGGACCGTGGTGGGGGAAGGGTGAAAAAGGTAAAACGGAATATTGCCGGCGAAACTTTTCGCATCGGGTCCGCGCGGATTTCCAAGTTTCCAGCGTCAAAGCGGGGAGTGGGGGGTAGAAGTTTCGAAAGCGTATCGATGGCTTTGATTTTCTCCGATCGATCTTCCGTCATTTCGTCCGTACCGATTTTCCGTCTCCAGCTGCGAATTGAAAATTCCCCACCCTTACGAATTTTGGTCTCGCAGAGGAGGGTTCGACTGTCCAAATTTTTCGAATTGAGCGCGCGCGCGCGCGCGCGCACCAGCGTGTCATGCTTACGAGTGTCCCTCGATGCAGATCGGAAAGTTTTTTGCGCGTCCTTTTCCCTCGACACGGAAAATAACCGGACCGACAGCGCGCGCGCGCGCACCGACGTTTTTGATCTCGTCCCTACATATATTCATAAAGGACACACAAAGGCGCAAATACATTTATTCATAAAGGCATAGGAAGGCATAAGTGCATCCGCGATCACCGCCCGGAGTGGCGCGAGAAAGCGTGCGTATAAATAAAAGAGGAGGGGGGGGGGGGGGGCAAGGAACAAAGCTGGATGCATGTAAGATTCGCGGGATCGAACATCGAAATACATTTGGAACAGGGTTACGCGATTTTACGCGACGAGCCGACATCGTCCTCGAATATTTTATAAACTCCAGCTTATACTGAACGTGCAAAAAATACTTAGCGAAATCCTAAGTACAATAATTGTCAAGTGGAAAAAATTGATTATACAAGAATTGCATGAATATTTCGAACATAATAGGCCGCTTATTTCGAAAGCAGATTAAGTGACCACTTAAAAAGAATCAGATTCAGGTCGCGATTACGTAATTAATTACACAATTACGCCGAATCTATGCGAAAACGAAAACCTTATTTCTTCTTACAAATCGGCTTTCAAACTGACCGCAATGTACTTCGCAAAGGTGAAAAATATCGAAAACGAATTTCCAAACGTTCATAGCTAGAGCATGTACCTTCAAGTGTAAAGGGACCGTCCGATAAAATTCGCCAATCATTACGATCCGAAAGTCCGCGCATCGGAATTCGACTATCGTGCCGGCTCGAGCCGGAGGTCCGCCTCGCCGGCAGAACAAATTTGCCTGGGAAAAGGGCCAACAAAGCTTGGGGGTCTTCCAGTGGCGTAGCCACTTCGCACTCCCGACATGGCCCGCTGCCTTCCGCTTCGAGTTGAGCGCGAGCGATCGCGCGCTCGCCGACGCCTTCCTCGCGGCGTCCGCGGCGGCACGGAAAAGTGAGTCAGGAATCGGTGTAAAACCGGAATGGACCGCGTCAGCCGGCGAGAGACAGTTCTCTCTTACTCATGCATTATGCAACCGGTCGGGATTTCAACATCCAATCGGCCGCCGCCTTATGTTACGGGAGCGCGCTTGTCGACGAAAACCCGGAGACGCGGAAACGTTTATGTGTGTCTATAAGTAAACATTCTGAGAGACCGCGGAACGACGGCCCGAGTCGAGCGTACTGGCTGCGAGTAAAAGTGATAAGTGCTTATGAACTCGATACGGAGCCGAGTTCGAGCGCTCTTACGCTCGGTTTTACGGATCACCGTTTATGACTATTTACCTCTAAACTACGGTACCTCTCCCCTGCTCGATCCGATACTGTGACGTTCCTCAAATAATTTTCCAAGAAAATACTTCGCTGACTTTTCTTGTAATCTCGCGAAATTACTGTGACCGTTTGTTACGGTCCAGGCCGAGTAGAATTGGATAGACGCGTTTCTTAGTCCAGAAGCTTCGTTGTTTGGAAAAGGTCGAAAGGACAGTTTTGAGATGAAAAGTAAAGTCGAGAATGAGCATCACGTAGGAGGAAGACTCGAGGTTGGCACCTGTTAGGAGTGGGGATGGGTCTTAGGCATGGCGAGGTTCGAGGCGTGAATAACGATGACGGTGATAATAGTAGTAATAAGAGTAATGATCCATAATAATAATAACAATAATAATAGTAGTAATAATAGTTGCAATACTTATTTTAACATTAAATAACTTTAAGAAATGACGCATAGGACGTAACAGCGTTAAATGAATAAATTTTCTCAAGAGAAATTGTACGTATCGACACCGTGTACTGTACTTGACATACTCTGACACGGTAAAATCCACTCTCATCGTCTCTCACACTCCGGCGTCCCCCACATCGCGCGTTAACCGTCCCCCATCAAGCAGAGCACACATTCTGCATACCTTAACTACCGAAAAACACGTACGCAAACTATCAGCCGGCGAAGCACGCAACGTTACAACGATAATCGTCCCATTCGAAGTAGAATACGCTCTCGCGTCAGGCGATGCTCGCGTTGTTCGTGTCCCAACATAATGAGCCACTCGCGCCGTGTTTTATTAATGGGTGCCAGGGAGGAGTGCTAAGGGGGACGACGGTAGTGTGCGGGGGACGGAAGGTTGTGCGCAAACATTGCTTAACATTCAGCGGCGCATCGGCCCGGAACAGAATGGAGTTTATTAGGTCCCCGCCTACGGGCGTTCGGTCGCCGGGATCAAAAGAATATCGGAACGGGGCCGAACCATTTCACCCTTTAGCGGTTTGCCCACGAACGCGCCTTGCTCCCGTTTCCCATCGACCGCCCGGTATATCTCGATTAAGTCATTGCGAAATGCCAGTCGCCCTCCGTTAACGTCGCACTCTCTTTTTCAACTTTTCATTCGGGATGGAATGATACTCAACGCTAAGAGTGTGAAAAGATTTGGTTCACCATTTTGGAGTAGTAGATTGATTAGAATAATTGATCGTATATCTCAGTTTGTTAACATATATATATATATATATATTTTATGTATAAAACGGAGTATAGGACTCTAAAGTAGTTTAAATGATCGTCGTAAAGTTTGGAAAGAATCGCAATTATACGATCTAATTACGACAAACGCTAAACATTATTCTCTGTCCGCGCCTCCCTGCCCAACCCTTCTTCCAATTTACGACCCAGCGAATTTGGACACTTTGCACCGGAACCGCGAGCAAGCACTGTTTAAGCCGCTAATTGACTGCCGGCATTGAAAGAGGAATTAGGATGATAGTGCAGCCGATAGTACGGCTGATAAGGTAGCGTGTTGTCGATGAGTCTCGAAAGTGGATTTATGGCACGTCGAGCTAGTAGACGAAGGCAGCCATTGCTTTCGTCGCATTATTGTACCTGGTATCGGAGTAACGTAATTTTGCTAAGCCTGCGGAACTGATAACGACGAGGGACGAACGTAATAGGCCGAGGCATCGACTAATTGACCGATAACGAAAGTATAACAGTCCGCAAACGTAAAAATTTGTCTAGAGCAGGATCCACTGACATAAGCCCTACACTGATGAGTCCGTCAGTAAATCCGGGGCGAAACAATTATTGGAATATGCTATCTTTTCCTTTTCCTTCTTCTCTCCCAAGAGTAAATGATCAAAATTGGCCAAAGCACGGTATGATTCACGGTAATTTTGCTAAGCTTGTGGAACGGATAACGACGAGGAACGAGCGTAATAGGCCGAGGCATCGACTAACTGACCGATAACGAAAGTATAACAGTCCGCAAACGTCAAAATTCGACGATACTTCGGACCGCATACAGTCCGACTGTTTCGGAGGGTTTCAGTCCGGTTTTCCCGTTCCGCGCAAGCTGGATCCGAAAGCGGATTGGCGGGGAGTGTTACGTAAAAAGTTAAAAGGCTTTATCGGATGTTGTCGACGAGGCAGCGGACGGGCGGACAGATAAATGCAGAATTATCGATATTATCAGACCGCAGTGCGGCTAGCCGGATGCTTCTGCATTAGTAAAGCTAATTCGTCCTCGTCCGCGGCGGCCGACTGCTTTCAACGTTTAGGTCCTTTTATTTATTCAGTCGGAGTGTCTTCTTCCCGCGTTCGACGCGCAAATTGACCCCTCTCGCCCCTCTGACCGGTAGGTTGGCTTTGTCATCGTTCATTTTACCTGCGACTTTGTCGAGCTTTCCACGCTTCTGCGCCTCTATGCCTCAAAATGTCAAATGCTCAAATCGGGTAAAAGTGACCGTTTCAAATACTGGGCTAAACTTGTTAACATTTTTAAAAACCGTAACTGACAACCTTTCGAACCTTTTCATTGCAAAGTGACAAATCTCTGCGCGTATGAAAAATGTTCGCTATCAGCAGCGATTTCTTTTATCTTATCAGCACTACGAATTGACCACCGAACAACTCGAAAATAGAATAATCCGATCTCTGCATACATCCGCTTCCCACACACACATCGTTCAAATCTGCCACTCTACGCCCGCTCATAAAACATCAAACATAGACCATATCACCCTCTTCACGGAAAATCTGCAAAATGATAAAATCTGTCTCTAACCTCCACCTTATCCTCCTGACACATCAGCGTCTCGAACCCTAACTTCATCCCTCACCCAAAAAAAAAAATCCTCCTCTCACTGCGGACCTCCGTCCTACCTTTCGTTACCTGGCACGGGGCAGCAGTTGTCGCGCGCAGTTCAATGAAACGTAAAGGACGTCGAGCAGGAGGGGGTGTGTTCCGCAATCGCGATGCACGCCACGCTCCTCCCCCGCAGGGAATTACTTCCTTTGTAATTCGTCCGCAGTCCGCGTTTCCTCGAACGTGGAACAACGGACGGCATTCGATACAGCGTCGACCCGCTTTCGAGAATACGCGAGAGGGGTTGGAAGGATAGAAAGAGGGAGGGCGGGAGAAGAAATCCGGGAGGGGCCCGGGGGAGGAAATGGGAAGACGAATCGGTCTATTAGACTAAGTGCACGGAACGTTAGCGCGTGGAACAAAAGCCTGCGCATTATTTCCCGTTAAAGGAGGAGCACCGATTAAAGTAAACATCGTTCACAAAGCGGACGCACGATATTCCCTTGGCCGGGGGTTCGGTTGGCTTGGGCCCGGATCGGGAGGGGTGGGTCGGGGGGTGGACACCATGTATTTTTCCACGCTGGCGGTCGTAGGCAGGATGATCGAACGAGGGAGGGTGGGGGGAGGGTTCGTTTGTGGCTGCGCGCAATTTTGGACGACGGAAGCGGTTTGTCTGAGGCCGGGCACGCTTCGGGGGGGTAGTTTGTTGGGCTTTCGCCGCTTTGAGACGGCGAAAGAAGCTCGCTTTTTGCGGAGCAGACAGTTCTGTGCCATACGAACACGAGTGCGGAATGAAGTTGGTACTGTTTAGTGACAATTAACGTGGAGCGTAGCGAAGAATTGTGTACGAATCTTTTGTGACTGCTTTTAATTTTTAAAGGTAGAAGTAATTTCTGAAATTTCTTTGCTTCGATCGTAAGACTATTTCGAAGAACAGTTATTACCATTTTTATATAAGAACGATCGTTCATAATTACCAAATAAAGTCCCTATCAAACGATTACGCTCGAGTTGAACAATAAAGATCTGAGACAACACTCTTCCACGGTTGCACGATCGTATTTAATTACACAAATCGGCCTACGATTCCGCGCGCAAACAGGATCCCACCTAACAACACTTACCTGCCCGACGGAGGAAAAAAAACAGGTGGATATTCCGAAAAGCAGCGAACGCATTACGTAACCCCACGATCTCAGGATCTCCCGCGAGCGGTCGGATAATTAGAAGAGTGGAGGTCGAGCGTAAGAAGAGTTACACGATTCTCGAAGCCCGAGCCCGACAGAAATGGCCCTCGCTTACATTGTCATAGCTCCTGGGGGGAGTAAGAAGAAGTCCGGGCACTTTCCCGAGGACGGGGGGGGGGGGGGGGGGCGGCTCTAAAGTGCGCGCGTCGATTAAGGGAAGATGCCGGTGGCCCGTCATCGTTCCAGAGATGTTCCCTCGCGCTTGCCGGGTACTTAGGTTCATTTGCAAAAAGCAGCCTGCTCGTCCGGGCCGACGCGAGAATGGCTGCGAGCGCGCGCGCGCACGCCCGCCACGGAGGGAATATGGAAAAAGGCCGCAGCTGCGTCCGATGCACGTCGATGCATAATGGGCCACGGGACCTGGGAAGAAAAGGTGCGAGGGGTGGAAGCTGAGGAAGGAGACAAACGGCCGGGGAAGAGAACGTTAACGACCGAAATAGACCGAAAAATGTCGAGCGACCCGCGAGAGGGCGAAAGAGGGCGAAAGAGGGCGAAAGAATGGGAAGACAGCGGATAGAGGGTGAGAATGCGGGGGGGTAGGAGTTGAAGTAACGCAAAGCGCGAGGTGGGGGGGAGGAGGAATGGCGGCGATGCACTTCCATGTTTGACGAACTTTTTTGTCCGACAGCGAGTATGACCGAGCAGACGCAGAAATAATCTCCGCTTTTTATGCGCGATCCCGCCGACGCGCGCGCCTGCATTATGCAACGACGAGGACGGTATTTACATAATAAAACTTAAAACGAGCGGCAATACGGTCGGCGAAGTCGGTGTTGGCCGACGACTGCCTCGGATGCTATCGGGAGGATGATTAAATCCCAGGTAGACGCTCCTGCTTCGCGATCTAATCCACTGGATGAGTTCTTTATGTTAAAATGGAGTGGATTATTTTGAAAGTGACTTTTTTAGGAAGAGATTAAATCCTGTGTTAACTTATGACTCTTACTTCCGGGTTGCAAAGGCTTGATTAGTTACTACGTACTAGATGTACTTTGTGGATTGGAATAGCTCAATTTATATGTTTAACTATCAGTTCTTTGTCGAGGTTTCTGTTCACCAGCATAATCGTAACCTTGATCCTTCGAACAAGTGACTTATCTCAATGTGAGCGGTTCAATTAACCTTCCCATCCTCCAAAACCGATGAAGTCCATTTTATCATCTCCCACTCTCCGTTCTCCACGGACTTTCCCCATATTTTCACGCCACTTTACTATCCGCTCGCCCGTCGTACGTTACGAGGAACACGGTTTTGAACCCCCCGTGCGAACGACGCCGATTAAAACGATAATCTCCTCGCGTCACGAGGCACGTAATCCTCCCAAGGACGAATCTCTCCCGGAAAAAGGTGTGCTCCCTTTAATTTTCGTCGGCTTTACCGTTAATGCGATCTCGAACGCGCATCGTCACGCGGAAGGTCGCCTGAATATTCATCCCGCCAGCGTAGGATAGACACTCTGCCGCGGAAACGACATTGGATACTATCGATTGCCGAGATATCCATTATCAGGCGTGGCGGCATCGTTAATGCGACGACGGGCAATAAAAGTTGGCGTTAAATATCGTCTTAGCGTGGCCGGAGATTTATTCGGAGCGTCAGACGGCACGCCTCGGCGAAGCGGGCGACGACGGGCGACGACGGGCGTACTTTGCGCGTCTATGAATTTAATGCCGGCGTCCGGACGACGACGTACGGCGAGCGTCGTAATATTCTTGCCACTCGTCGTCCTCGCCGGCCGAACAAAAGTCGTTCGGAGGAAATTACAGGGACGCCGCGCGCCGGCCGTAAAGGAGCGTCGCCGTTCACCGGATTCTGCAGTGGCCCGACGCTGCGGATTTGTTAATGCATCGACTGGTGGTGTTGGATGTCGGACCGTGTTTTAGTTTCGAGGACAGACTGCGAAGCTTGAAGCTACGGTGGGAGTCTGATGTAATTAGAGGCAATTTGTTTTAAGACCCGCCGCTTCCATGATACGCGCACGGTTCTTTCTGGTATCTTGATATTGCTTTGATGACATTTTCAAAGTACGCAGGACAGTTCTGTTCCGATTTTCGTAAGTTAGTTGAAGTCTTTTCTGAGTTGTGAAGCTGGAGAGGCGATTGAG
Organism: Anoplius nigerrimus; assembly: GCA_914767735.1. Classification (NCBI taxonomy): domain Eukaryota; kingdom Metazoa; phylum Arthropoda; class Insecta; order Hymenoptera; family Pompilidae; genus Anoplius; species Anoplius nigerrimus. The sequence continues at coordinate 12,789,352 of OU612090.1, forward strand.
AGAATAATGCTATTTTATGCTACTGGAATGCCTGTTTTTCGTTATTTTTCAGCAATTTTTTCGCTCTGTCTGGAAACCTAATGAACTTAGAAGACTCTGGTTGCGATTTTCTAAATCCGTACTTGTTCTTATTTCGCTCTGCGGCAGAATAAATACGTCCAGAAGAATTGTGTGTTGACTAGCCGACAAATTGTCGATTTTTCCGAAAGTCCGATTTTCGTCATTTTTACAATGATATAATATTAATATAAGTACTGTGAAATAAAAATATATAGGCTTAATAACCTGTAAAAGCGGAAAATAATGTTGCTTAAGGAGTGTTTGGAGGCATAAATGATACTGTCTACCCACATATTCGATTATATTGCTTTCCCAAGCACCTAAATGCAACCTAGTAATATGTTTCGACTTCCCATGTACGTACCAATAGCGTAAGTCAGTCAAACAACTTTCATATATTAGCTAAATTTTATTCTCTTCCATTACCTGCTACAGATATTGGAATAAACAGGATAGATACGTTTGAAATGATATGGTAATCGTAAGCCCACATTATCGTAGTCGAGCAAGTGTCATACTAAAATAAAACAAACGCCAAATAACTTACAGACCCGCACGGAAAGTGAATGGGTGACTGAGAAAGACATTGGTCTCACACTAAACCGACTCTGGTTTAATATTCGACACGGCAGCCTAGAGGAATAAAAAAACATGCTTGACTGAGCACATCTAGTATAAAGTCCATAGTACCGAGCGCGAGTGTTAGAGGGCAAGGATATGACACAAGCCATAGCCAGTCGACATCATAATTCCAATATGGTAAAGATATATTCTCCACTCCTCATTTCTCACACGTAAACGATAATCGCAAACTCTACCTTAACCCAGTAATTTCATCCTCCATTGTCTTAACACAAGGATATGCCCATCAAACAATTTCTGTATATTCCCCAAAATTTGCTGTGATCTGTAAAAGTGCTATGATAAAAGAATCTCTCACTGGTCCCACACTCATCCTTCAGAAACACGATCTCAACGCGTAGAACATCCTCAGGCAACTCTAATGAAGGGATACATCAAGGCGTTAGAATCAGAAGATAAGAACCTACATCGAAGAGCGCGAGAACGTGGGAGAGCGCATCGAATCGCAACTCGCGCTAGTTAGCTGCGCCATAAAAATGTCCGCCGGTCGCATAATCTGGCGCGAGGTCCGTCTTAACGAGCTGTGGAAACAATCAACGCTTATCGAACGTTATCGTCGCGGCCGTTGCTTTATTATGCAACGTTTAACGGGCCGTGTTTGCCCGTGCAAGGACAATGAGAGCGAGGAGAGGGCATTCTCGCGCACAAACGGAGTAGCAAATTAAGCAACCGGATGCCTTGTTCAAGCAAGCGCGAGCGCGCGAGTTTCGGGCCTGATCACAAAGGCCTCTCCTTCCCTCTCTCTCTCTCTCTCTCTCTCTCTCTCTCCCTCTCTATCCATCTATCTAGCTATCTACCTAGCTATCTATCTATCTCACTCTTGCCGGCCGTCGTTCAGCTCTGGCAGCAATCGATTGATCCACCGGCGAGCAGAGTGTTCGCCCGATTGATTCGCCTGCTCAGACATTGTTCATCGCTGGCGAACGAAAGGTTATCGTTCAAAGGAGGAACTCAATCGGGATCCACCCCATCCACCTACCCGAATTTCGTCTTTGTCGCAAATTAATTTATTAGGATGGAACGTGGGTAATTTTTCACCGGTTCTTCTACAATTTTTATGTTAGAAGTATTTGACTTTTATTTTCATTGATACGTTCAGTCATTATAATATGTCTAGCGGAGACTAAGGAAGCTTGAAAATATTCTGATGTGGGAGCATCGAAATTAAATATACGATAATAATACTAATTACGAGAATAATGTTTTGGAGACTGTACTAATAGTATTATTAATATTATCACTCTACTAGCACCAGCGATGTCAATATAATCTAAGCAGTGCTAACGTTGATCACGAATACACGCTCCCGAGTCGATGAGACGTAGCCCACAATAAATGCAGCGAATCAGTTCCCCACCTCGTTGAGCCTGACTCTCGGCAAGAGTATGCAAATGTCCGACGACTCTCTCCAGTGCGAAATTGCAGATTGTCGCTGGAGTCTCGCTAAACAGAGCTAGGTCGGCGGAGCAACGCGAGTGAGGTAATTTCAGCGAAGAAGTTTGCCTTTCGCCGACTTGCCGAGGATTTTGAGATACGAGGCGCGATTTATAATCGGCGCGGGCGCGCGCCAGGCTGGAAGCGACGGTGGGAGATTCGGGGGGATGCGCGCGCACCGGTTAAAGGCAACGGCGCGAGGCATGCAATTTGCACGCGCGTTTCGTTTTCCAAGCCCGGTGAGAAAACAACATGAAAATTAGTCCGGTGGGACTAATTTTACGGCGGCCCACCGAAGCGTGTGCGCGCGCGAGAGACCGCAGTGTTTAATGCCGAGTCTACGGGGATTCAGCGATGCACACGTACTTCCGCCGACATTTTCCAACGTCAAAGGGGCGGAGGAGGGGGTGGAGAGAGAGGAGAGAGGGAGAGGGTGGGCTGGCATCGAAAAGAGAAGCGTGAAAGAGGAGGACGAGCGCGCCGAAAGGAAGAATGAAAGGCACAATCTGAAAGGGGTAAAGGTAAAAAGATGTCGAAAAAAGAAGGAAATTAAAACGGGGGAGAAAGGAGAGCGGAATAATGATAAGGAAGGCGCCGAATGAGAGCAAAGAGACGGGACGGTAGAATAAATGGCAAAGTAAATAATTTAGAAGACGGGATGATGATAAGAAAGTCGTGACGTAAGTAAAGCTGGAGAAATCATACGATTTCGGATGATCATTGAGACGAACGCATCCACATGCTCATAGTGATGACCGCTAGAGTGAAAGAGAAAAATGAAAACGACTGCGGAAAGCCGTTGCGGTGGTAAAGTGGAAAGTTGAACCGATAACAAACGGTCGCCATCGGTGAGCATATAACAGTAAACTCTATTAACCAGCACGATTTTTTAATTAGCATCTCACCCGCTGTCCACCGGACTGGCAGCTCTGCAATTTTTACAGGCCACGTAAAATTTTACGCGGCCATGGGGTGAGCCCCCGGTCCGCTTGCGAGTTGTTTCGCTCGTTAAACAGTCCGTCTGATTTCCGCGGACCGGAAGTTGTCCGTTTTCACGAGTTTCCGCCAGTCGGCCATTCACCGGGCAATCGATGCGTTTCAGGCTTTTTTAAGGGCCGCGCAGTTTCCGATCCGAACGACTCGTCCGCGGGCCAAAGTTAATTTGCGCCTCCCTTTCGGTCGGAAGGGCCGCGTTACAGGGCACTCGGTTCGCTCCTCTTACGATCGAAATAGTGGCCATCTTCGCGATACGTGTCCGCTCGTTAAACAGAGCGTACGCCATTTTACGGCATCCTGATTTACGGCGCGGTGGTAATCGTTTAGTCGACAATTTGCGACGTGTACAGTTGCGCCGATGGCTGTCATAAGAACATTACGGGAGAAATTTTTCGAATTTGTGGACGGCAAGGTCTCTAAGGAGATCGCAAATATATGGACCGTTCATTTTGAAAGCGGTGTAAGTCCATGTGTCATTTAGTTCATAGTTCATTTATGTGATAATTTTTTTTTAAATGGACTTACACTTTCAAAAATAAACGGTCCATATCTGTCCATGATTCAATTTAAAGACAACTGACATGCGTCATGTGCTGATGACTGTCACAACGATTGCACAAGGGAACTAGTCAAGAATATCCATGACAATCGGGGAAAAAGACTTTTATCGGAAATTTACTTCAAAACCGATACCGCAACATCGACCGAGTTTAATAGAAAGATAGCTGTTCTACCGTGGCGAAAAAAAGGAATTCTCAAATTTCGCTGTCTGGGCATAGGGAGATTGCTCCAGCGGCGAAATTTGACCATTTTTTTTTTTGAAACCGACTCCCGCGGTCCTATTCAGGGTGTAACTTTTTAACGACGTCCTCACTCTTTCCCCTTCCCGCCATTCCGTAATTGCGATAGAGTCCGGACAAACGCGTATAGAACCGTGCAGAATGCATTTGTGCGCTCACGCAAACGGACAACCGGCCATGGACAGAGAGAGAGAGAGAGAGAGAGAGAGAGAGAGAGAGAGAGAAAAAGAGAAACAGGGATCGAATGAAAGAGCGAGAGGGAAAAGGACGCATACACTTGTCGCGGAAACAATGCGCTTTATACGCGACAGGGTGGCGAACAAAAAGACTAATAAAAAGTCACTCGCACGAAATGGCCGATAACGAATGGGTGGGACAAAGAGGGCGTTCCTCGAAAAAGAAAGTATAATACGCCACTGTCTCCCCCCCCCCCCCACCCCACCCTCCCTCTTTATCGTGTGACACTGAAAAATGGCATGCGAGAGTGCACCCAGCCAACCCCCCACCCCCTTCAATCCTTCTGGCTCACTTCTGTCCTCCGTTACCTTCTCACTTTGCCGATCATCATTTCGAAGGTAATGGAAATCGACGAGAAAAAGCCGCCTTTCGTCTGATTCTCTCTCTTACCCCCCTCTCTCTTTCTCGCACTCCCTTTCTCAGTCTCTCACTCATTCTCTCTATCTCGGTCGCTTTTCCTTCGCTCGTCAAGCAAAATCGAGAGAGCGGAGCGTGCTTATAATTGGCAGCGGGCAAAATCAAGGGGGGAAAAAAGGCTAGGCGAGGCACTCTCGCGGCTGAAAGGAGCGCTTAAGTAGCGGCTTTCGCATGTCAAACAATGGCCGTTCGCGGGGGATTGATCGGCGAGGAATTGCTTTTTCGCGACGAAGGCAATAGCATCAACGGCCTCCGGCACGTAATGTTTACGCGCTTCAGGCAAGAATCTCAGCGTTCGCCTGAGAAATCGCAGCTGCGAGCCCTGGAATCGACAAGAAATCTCGAGCATCCACTTCGCGTCTCGAAACTACAGTCAATCAAAATGGCGTCGCACTATATCGCGCGCAGACCGCGGATTTTGGGGGACGAAATTAAAGATTTACCCCAATCCCGAAATCGTTGAATCTGATTTTCGAATGGAACCGATGATGAAAGTTTGATGGCTACGGCAATATTTACGGAGTTGGAATGTTTGCCGGCACGATGATCGGGATGAAAGATTTATTTCGACGGTATAATCACAGCGGTCGCGATCAAATTTTTGCTCCTGGAGGCCGGCGGGGTGCATCATGAACGCAATTTCCTTCTGTAGTCGAGAGTATCTGACGTCGGCGGTTGGTGGGATGATCGGCGTCATCTTCCGTGAGAGATCGTCAGTCGCGCAGGCAAATATTGCGAATGAATATGGGAGAGTACGCAATATTTTACATCGTCAAACCGTCCGCGACGCTTCGTGTCTTTCACCGAAATCTCCGTGAAAAATTCCCCGATGCATTCCGTCTGCCCGCGGAATAAACGCGCGCGAATCAGCGTGGAAGGGCGGGAGGGGGGTGGATAAAAAGTTCGAGAGAGAGAGAAAGAGAGAGAGAGAGAGAGAGAGAGAGAGAGAGAGAGAGAACTGTAGAAAGACACCTATACGACGAAGAGAGAGGGAAGTGGATGTGATCGAGAGAAAAGATCGGTATTGAGGCCGAGGGATGTACGCGAGGGGTTCTCGGCACGAATAGCAGAGGGTGGCGACGAGGGGTGGAAGGAAGGAAGGAAGGAAGGAAGGAAGGAAAGGAAAGAGGAAGGGGATCGCATTAGATAGGATTTCTGCATGGATCGAGGGCTCCCGGGCATATATTGGAATGCGAAACTGTCTCTCGCTACCCATCCTCCTCCCCCGCACGCTTCCACGATCCTCATAAGTATCCTGTAAACATTATGTCTGCCTGGTCAGTCTCATATCCAGCCTTTCCTGTGCTTAAAAAGTCCTGAGACGCGCTGATCCTGCGACGTGCATCGTACCGATCCTTACAAACGTATCGAATATTTCTACAATATATCTTTTTCAACCGAGCGAGTTCGCCTAAGAACAGTTCGGTAAGCATGCGTCGGATTTAGAAGGCACTGGGAAACGCGTGGCTGACGTTCGCTGGATGTTGACGATACACGTGTCACGTTCACGTTAATCTAGCTACGCTAGACTGCCTAGGCCTTACGTGTAAACCGACCCCTACACCCCCTCCCGCGCGTTCTATGTATAGTAGCTACCGGCTTAACCGGCGCTCACGGACGGATTCAGTTTGTCTTCGCCATCGAGGCCGTACTAGTTCTTCCATTCTTCTGCCGTCCACCTTTATGCATTCGGAAACAAACAGCGTGGCACTTCCTTTCCGTTCAAAAGTGTCGTGCCGATGAAAATGTGTCGCCGCACTTTCTCGCGCGGACTGTTCGTGGAAGCGAGACGGAGTCGAAGGAAACAGCTTAGGCGGCAAATGAGTCGACGGCAAAATTCGCTGAACGATATAATTAATGGCGCGAGGCTGATATTGACTTTTTCCCGCGGCACGTCCCGGCCACTGGCAAACTCGTAAAACGCACGTACACGCGAGCGTTGAGGTGCGACAGTTATACTTACGCGAGAGCTGGGCATGCCGAGTCGTAAGGGGAATGTATAGAACGTAGAGAACGTATAGACACACGTGTCAGCCGACATGGTCGTTCTACGCTCGGCTGTTCCGCCTCTTGGACCCCGCTCGATAACCTCGCATACTCGCGAATTCCGGACCGTCCGGAATTCCCTATATGAATTCCATCTACCTGCATGTTCGATGATCTTTCGACGCTCCGTCGACGCAAAGCGTCGCCATTCGACTCTGACTCCGGGCGGAAAGTGTCGAATTCTGTTCGCGGCGCGTAAAACTCGATCGGCGAAAGGTGTTTTGATCCCGTTGCACGTTGGCAGGAATGATTCGAGGTTGAGAGTGGCCTGTCCTTTCGGTCCCTAGGTGAGTCTCGCGGGAGGGTCTGAAAGAATCGCGGCTCGAGTCCCGAACGGCCTCGGCACGTGCCCGGGAGCCCGCTCGGCGCCGGTCGCTCGAATTTGACATTTTTTCGATAGTTACGAGCGCCGTGAAGCAGGGAATCCCCGAAGAAGCCACGTTTCTACCTTTACGACAATGAAACGCGGACGGGAGATCTCCGCCGGTTACGTGTCGGCAATGCGTTATTTATCGCATCTCGACGTACCGCCTGGCCGTAGCCCGTGTTCTTATGCAATGTTTTTCCGAGAACGAGTCTCGGATATGCGCCTATAAGTACGTGATGCACATGTGTAACGCTGCAAGGCGGCACGACGACGAGAGCCGTGCGGCGAATCGAAACTCTTTACGCACGGAGTACGTTCACCTACGCACATTATGATTCCGACTCCCCGCTGCCCGAATTTGCCAACTTGTTGCGCTAACGAGCTGAGCCGAACCTCGGCCGAAAGGTTAAAGGTTCGAAAATTCGAGTGTTTGGACCTCCGACGCGAAACTTGGGAATATCGGAGAAAGAGCAGACGCGTTCATTTCATATTCATATTTGTTTCGAAATTTCGTTATAAAAATAATTTAATCCTCCGAACGTTATTAATCGATATAATAAGCAATATAATATTTTGCGAAGAAAACGCAGAGAATATATTCCGATCGACTCTATACTTTCACCAATCATTCACGGCAACTGTCACAAATGTCCTCTCAAAGAAAGTAGTTTCACATTCCTGCATAAAGAGAGAACAGTAATGTACGGCCAATATATCCATAGAAAAAAGCGTTTTGTATCATCGGAACTCGTCGCTTTCACAATAGAGAGAACGTTATAACCGTTAATTATTTACCCCACGAAAAGAGGTTAACTCGTTGAGGGATGTTCATTTATCGCGCGAGTCATCCTATCGCGGAACATTGTCCGCTGACGAGGTGTGTAAAAAAAAATGGAGGCGCGTATCGGCATGACGCGTCAAAAAGCGGCGTTAATTTTTCGAGAGATCGCCGTCAGTTAATTGCGTGCCCGCGCGCCGTTCGACAATTAGCCATTACAAGGTTTCGTGCCGAACGCGAACGATGCGTCCTACTTCGCGCTGCCGGTCGGGTCGCGCGATAATTGCAAAAATCGCGCGAAATCGAGCGGTCGACCGGCGAGTTCCGGCTCGTACATTTTCCGACGATGGATCGAATCGTCGAACACGCGAATTTCCCGGAAACGCTGAGAGCGCATTTACACGGCCGGATTAGCGGGCCTCGAACGTTCGTTCTCGCGCAGAAATGTTTGATACGTAATGGACTCTAGATTATCGGCATGATATTCGCTACCGATATTAACGCGGTACACCCGTACTACGCTGGTCATTATCGATGACGGAGTTTTTTTTTGCGGATTTTGTGCCGCCTGACACGGAAGGCAGAACGGTTGTGATATTAGTACTGGTTACGGTATCGGGAATATTAAATATACGCCGGTTGCGTACATCATGTTATTTCGCGGCACACGCACAACACGGAACCGAGAGTTCGGAGTTGCGAATTTCAAACGTATCGCGTAACTTGTCAAATTCTATTAAACGGAAATGTACGCTGATACTACCACTCGCAGATTACGTCGCAGAGCTGTACTATCGGTTCGACAATAGTCGAGAGCCTATCGAAGTTTTGGATTTTGATTCGAACGCGCATACTAGCGACAATGCCGAAAACATTCTCTTGCGTCCGGAAATATTATCGTATTAATGGAGCGCACGTTGTAACGCCTCTGATACGTGTGTCACGTTACACCTCCTGTGAATACCGACAGAGAGCTATATACGTTACAAACGTATCGTATACTCTAAAAAAATCCATTGAACAGAATCCGCCCCCGTTCATAGATTACAGTGGCCAATAGCGGAGGTAGCGGAGGTAGCGAGGGGTAGTGAGAGGTAGAGAGAGGTAGAGAGAGGTAGAGAGGAAATGGTAGAGGAGCGTAGCTCGTCAACGGGCCGATTTTGGATTTTATTCCGAGTCGATCGGCGAGCCATGTAACAACATGCGGCGTCACAAACGCATTTACACCCCCGGCTTATCCATACGGCTTTCCGTTCGGTTCGTAGGCGAGCGTTCGACAATTTTTACCATCCATCCCGGGCGCATCTGCGCGACGCGAGAAATATTTGCGTGCGTGGCGCGCGTCAGAGTTCGGGCCCTAGCGTGCGTCACGCGCTCGATTCGTAAAAAATGGCCGGCAGTTTGTTTTGAGGCGATCGAAATGCGATTTGCAAATGTTCGTCGGCGAACATTTTTTTCTGTGCCCCCACTCCACCTTTTTTTGTTTCTAACCGCCTTTCGGCCGTGATTTATTGAGCGTTCGATCGCTTTTAAAAATGTCACCCTCCCCCATTCCACTTTAGACTCGTTTGAAACTGGTCAATTGACCGAGTCATTGGTCAAATCGGTTATCTCCAGACAATACGGAGTAGAAAAAATGATTTATTGGCAAATGTTACTTGAAGAAATGATTATTTGTACAGAAAATCAGGTGAACCTTAAAGAGTGTGTCATGCAATCTGTTTTAAGTCGATATACAATCCCATAACTCAATTTGTCGTAATATTATTGTGCGAGCTCGACAAAAACATCCTCCGCGGTCAACCGAATTTTCGTTATTGCTCCAAATTGCGTCCAATAACAAACGAATTTATTTCAAATTGACAAATTAAAGAGACTGACGTGCGCGCCGGCGAAACGATAACAGAAAACGCACAACCGCCAGATAACGTTTAGGCCAATGAGCGACCCGGTGGACAAATTAACCGGTCATCGAGCGGCGCAGATAAGACGTTTTTTTCCGCCGGCTCGCTCGAAACGAACGCGGTTAAGCCAATTGTAAACTTCCGTGGAAAATGTTACCCGAGAGCCGTATGCAGCGGTCGCCGCATTAAGTATCGTCACGTGCATCCGTATCCTTGCAATTCGAATGCCGCGTTAGTCATCCGCCTCGCCGTGTATCGCGTTCGCGTGTAACGAGGAAGTTGTTTGCCATTTGCCTTTTTCTCTCTTCTCGCCCCCCAACCCCCCTCGCCCATTCTTTTTATGCGCAGCGCGTGGCAGGCAGTGCGTTCTTGACCGATTTGGATGTCGAGGGGCTTGTCGCATTCTTTCGACGGATGAACATTGTTCACTGATAAACGGAACGGACTCATTGTTAAAGAGTACACGGTATTAATATCGAAAATCTGGGTTAATCAATTTTCACGCGTTTAGCCTGCCTTTTGTCGGACGCGCGCGCGTTAGATAGCGAATCCGTTCTTGTTGGAGCTGAATGGCGGACTTTTCGCATTCTTTTCCCCGACGCGCGAACATTGGTCGCTGATGAACGGGATGGACTCTTTGTTCAAGAGTAAATCACGTTAAGGAAGCGTGCAATCGCATTTGTTTCGGTAGCGGGGACATTTTGCGTTTTGCGCCACGCACTCTTGACCGTGCTCGATGGATTTTTTGCATTCTTTGAACGGACGATCGTTCTTCGTCCATGAACGAGGTGGGTTCTTTGTTTCAAAGTAAATTACGTTAACAACAGCCGTGCGGTCACTTCGAGAACAATGATATTTCGCGCTGCGCGCCGAATATATAATGTTGCGATTGATTAATTTTATCGATTAAACATTTATCATTTTTTTTATTGGATTTGCATACCATATAACGAACGGCACTCTTGATCGATTTCAATGGATTTTTGGTATTCTTTCGTTGAACGGATGATTGTTCTTCATCCATGGACGAAGTGTGTTCTTTGTTAAAGTAAATTACGTTAACAACAGACGGCGACTGAAAGTCGTCTGCCGTGCGGTCACTTCGACAACAATGATATTTCTCGCTGCGCACCGAGTATCGAATATCGTCGCGCTGATAAATTTTGCACGATTAAAAACAGAAATGTTTTCGCTTCTCTGTTGCAGGTACGAGCAGTTACAATTTTCATCCCCCACTACGGTCAGCCGCCTGTCCCCCCAACCCCCCATTTTTTCCACGGCCCATTTGAGCGGCGCCGGGGCATTAAGCACATCCGTACGTAATCGATTTCGCAAAAGCAATTGCACGAAATAACGATTTGGCGCCGCGCGCAGCGTGGCTCGCGCTTTGTCCGAAAATATTCCGCAACGGGCAATGAGTTAATTTCGGCCCCGGTCATTATTGCGGCATTGATTATGGCCGAAACCGGCGAACCCGACTCGCCTTTTATATTCCGCTGCAAACATTATGGCCCGACGACGAGTGCGCATTTTAAACAGTACGCCCCTTTTTTTTGCCCAACCTCGTCGTCCACTGGATTAACTGTTCGATCGCCAAGAAACTGCCGCTATTTTTTCGCTGTTTCTCCTCTCTGCTTCTCACTCCCCTTTCCGGCGCGTCCGGAGGCGTTCGATTATTAAATTCGCGCGTCGAATCTTTAAAATCGGCAAATCGAGGTGGCCAAGGAGAATGTTCAATGGGAAGCCTTACCTGCGTGTATTGGCTAGTGTGTAATTCTGACGGAGACTTGTCGTGGGTAGAAAAAAAGGATTTTCGAGTCGCCACGTTTCGACTCTTACCGACAATCTAACGGGTGAAATCGACAGGAGAGCGACGAGGTTTGTGGATTATCGCGATGAACTTTTTATCGTTTCAGGCGTTAGAGGAAGGTGCGCGAAGTGTGACAGACCGTACGCACGTACACGTACACATAGGCGGCAGCAGGATTTTTCCGTACGAACTTTCGCATTACATTCCCAGAGCAGAAATAAGAAAAATTTGTCCTACGAGCGCGGGTCAAAAAATGTTTTATTAAAAAGTTGGGAGGACAGCGAGACACTATCCCGGCCTTATTAATGCGTTTCAAAGCGTCTGCCACGGTTGAAAATAAGCTTGATACCGCTTTAATTTCACATCCAATTACTTCGAATACCGCCCCTATGTCAAGAAGGGTATTATTACCTCAACGCGATATTACAAACTTCATCGTAAACTTTTTAATAAAGTACTTTCCCATGTTTGTACAACATTTTTTTCGTTATTTCTACTCGCGGAATATAATGGCAAAGTTTGCCGGAGTAACACCTGGGACACAGTGCGCGCACTGCGTCCGACCGAGCTGAAAAACGTCGAGCGGCCGATTAGAAACAGCGCGAACTGTCGGCTCGAAATCTCATCGAGGATCCCGCGCTGAGCTTCATGTCGCGAATCATTAAAATCTCCGCGATGTTTTCAAACTCGCGTTACGCGCTCTCGTCCCACTCGGAGCGGAATCCGCGCTCGAACGAAAATAGTTTCGGAATAATTGGACGTCAATGTTCGCACCGATTTTCCGCACGTTTTCGCGCGCCGTCGTCGGCGAGCGGGAAGGGGAGGGGGAGGGGGGAGGGGGTGCCGACTTCCATATTTTTGTACCGTTGACGGTCGCAGTCTGCCGCTGACCCATCAACGTAATGCGAATTGGCTTTTAGAGCGCGTTGAGGAAGGATTTACCGCGCTGAAACGGTAACGTAGCTGGGACGCACGCGTTTACGGTAATGCGTCCTGACGTGGATTGGAAGTTATAACGCCAGACGACGCGCGCGTTCCGCGCAGGAATATTCATGAGATCGTATTGATCTATGGCGTCGCGCGCGGATCGCGGAGTGAGTGCGGATCCAGCGCGGATCTGCGACGAGAGCGGGATCGACGAGCGCAAGAATCGAGTGCAGATAAGGGAAGACAGGTTTTGGTGAATAAAATATAAGCTGTATCCAAAATAAATTCGCAAAAAGAAAGTATAACCGTCGTTATAGATATTTAAAAAAAGATAACCGCAAACATTCCGTTTTAAAGCTGACTTATGCAACTGTCTAAGCAAGCCGCTATATATAGGACTTATGCGAGGCAGAGTTATATTAATACTGGGAATCAATTCAGTTATGAGATTAAACATTAAACTTGATTAACGCGATTGAATCGCGTATGTAAGTTAATAATTTAGCTTTGAGAATTTCATCGTTCGGTCGGCAATACTAATTGTTATTTAATTGAAGACTTGCCGTACAGAGGCGGATGTGTTCGGGTTGTTCCTGCATTGTAGTTCGCAATATTGCTTCTGCCCGACGAAATAGTTGGTTGATCGGAGAAAGCCGACGCGACGCACGCCATCGGTAGAAATATCACGATAGATCGTTGCGCGCTACTTATCGTCAACGTGGCATGGCAAAGTCAACGTACGAAATGAAGAAAATGAAGGAATGAGAGACCGGCGATCGTACGAGCCGTGACGCGTTATACGTGTGTGTACGTTTAAAGAAGCGTGACCGAAGAGAATAGGGAAGAAAATGACAGGCCCTTTCAGTAATTGTGGACATTCCTTTAGAGAGCAGGCTAATTCCGATTTCCCTTCTCGTCTCGTGTCAGCGTGACCGTGACGATATGTATTTATATGTCCCGCGCAAGATACCGTTTATGCGAGCGTGCAGTCGGAAGCCTTGAAAATTGACGTATTAGTCCGACCGAAGTGTTTTCTGCGGTCTCAGATCGAGTCTGCTGTCCTTCGCAGACCATTTTGCATACTACCGTTGTGTCTACAATGAATTCTTCACCAACCATATGTTCTCACCTGAGATCAAACTGCAAAGTATCAATATTCCACGTTACACTTGATAACGGAATTCTATTTTATACACTGTATATTTCGCGTCTGGTAGCCTACATTGTGTGCACGCGGAGAAGATGTGTCGCGTGATTGGTTTGCTATCTGCCGGCCGATATTCAATTTCCGTTGATTTCATTCACCGCCGCATATAATACCGTCCCGCTATTCAGTTCGATAATTAACATATATTTACCGTTTTACCCGGCGTACTACTTTCCCCATCGCGATTGCTTCCTAAGCGTCGGTCTCTGAAATTTCTCAAAAAAACGCAAACTCTAATACCTTTCCCCACTTAATCACCGAGCTCCGTCCAGGCCCTCCTTTCAGGCCAGTTAACCGGACAGTCCCAGTCTTCTCTCTCGACAGGCCAGCCGCACACGTTAGCCCATCAAAATCGAGCGGCCGACAGCCTGTTCCGAAAGGCTCTCGACAAGAAGGCTAAACAAATACGCTCAATAATGCAGGCCGACTTACACTCGAGCAGGACGTCTTCCTTCCGCGCTCTGGGAGATTATTAAATGTTTCACGAACTCAGCCGGTCGAGTTTGCAGCCTGCACACCATTTTCCACTTCGATTGTGTACTATGGCCAGTATGGCAGCCGACGAAGATCGTCCAGTTAACGGACTCTGGCCAGCGTGGCCATGTATATGTGTTCCAGTGTGAATGACGGCGTATAGACGAGTACCTGAGTACCGGCCATGTACGTGTGTCAAGTTCTTCGGCGTGTGCGAGCGTATTCGCGCGAACGCTATTTACGTCGTTACGCGTTAATCGATTCTAGAGTACCGACGGTATTATGATAGTCGATGTCGTACATCGGCCGACTTATGATAACGAGGCGGCCTATTACCGGGCGTTAAAGTACATCCAGGACGAAAGAGGAGGTTGGCCGCCGTACGGTCAGACGATTAACCCCCCGATCAAGTGGTGTCCACCCCGTTGGCGCAGGCCAGGATCAATTTTAAACGCTCATCGTAATTACTATGCTCGCCCGCCAGTGCTCGCCGACAGGGCTGATAATGGGAAAAATATGTTGGGCCTGCGATTCCGGAAAATTGCGATGTGACAGTTAGATAAAGTAAACGTTAACGAAATAGGGACGGCAGATAACGAGCTGTGGGGAGGTCACGAGGAACTGAGACACGGTGTAAATAAATGATGGATAGATTTTTGTGAACGCGATTGCAGTGTACGGGGTACTTAATATTTATAATTTCGGACCTTTACTTCGGTAGCTATGAGTATGAATAATTGAGACATGCTATAAGCAAGGGGTGGGTAGATATTTGTCGTTGGCGATAAAGTGTATCAACGCAGAACGAACAATAGGGAAAAAGTCTATATCCGCGCTTCATATTTACCTGACCCTTAGTTCTAAAGTTGAATTACTAAAACTTACAAATTACAATTCCCAATAACGTAGTTTCCTGTCGTGTAATGAAATAAAAATTGACCCCATTCCTAATTTTCTTAATTCCATCGAACAAAGAGCCATAATCGACTCGCACGCCGTTCATTCGCCGCAGACTGCCGCGAAGGATAAGCGTAAACGACTCGAGCTTCTCGAAAGTTGCTGTTTGTTCCCGCGCTTTACAACGTTACGATCCTAAGGCCGGCGAATGTGAAAATCGCAAGACGCCTTTGTAACATCGTAAATCCGCGAAATTGCTCGCTTCCTGTCCCAACGTTGGCCAGATATCCGCGCACGATTTCGTCGGTCATTGCCACTGATTCTGTCGTGCGCGCACTCGCTATCGATACGCGTGTACATCGGGTGCGAGTTTAAAACGCGCGGCGATAAACGTGATTTCAGCACGAGGCCAAAGCCTCACGTTTCGACCCCGATAACGATGACCCGCTTGCAAAACGATAAATGAGGGAACCCTTATGAATGGGATACATACATGACGTGCCCGGCCGGGGCATAAATACGAGCTTCCATGACGTTTGAAATATCGCACCGTAATTCCGACTGCGAGCCAGCGGAATCGTTAAGAATTAACTTGCTATTTATACCGATCGCCGGGATTGATAAACAATTCTGCCGGCTCTTTTGCGGAATATATGTCCGTCACTCGAACCGGATGTCTTTGCGATAGCGGTCGCATTGGCTGGGTTCGGATATTTTATAGGAATCGTTACGGGGAAAAGTGCGTCATTACGCTGGAGTATTTCAACCATCGGCCATCGAACGATTCCGTGTCTTTTACTATGCATTCTGTCCTGAGTTCCTGTGACAACTTTGGAAAAGGTATCGGAATTATAGAAGAGATTCATTATTGCATCAAATGCCGAGCTAAGCAAGACGTTAAGAATTAACTTGTCTCTAATACCGATCATCATGCTAAGAATTTCCGATTCATTACATGAAATATGTCAGTGGCTGGTGTTGAATGTCGCGACAGAAATCTGCCTTTTTCTGTCATCATCCCTGTTCAAACACCGCCTTACAAGACATCCTTAGACTTTGCCCTGCAGTATTCCTTACGACGCTTGTAACTCTCAACGACGCTCATTGTCTTTTATTACGCAATTCGCGCTGCGTTCTTTCAGTGTACTCGATGTCGAAAAGGTTGCCCGGATATCGACATTAGCCATTGGCAAATAACGTCAAGCGTCGTTACAAGCCTGCAATCATCGTGCTCCGGAGTGCATGGATAATGATGTCCTTTTTAACGCCGACTGTATTTCCGCATTTTGCGCATCCCGTCGCGCTCGAGAGACCTCGTATACCTTTAACAGGGCACGATATTTTCATCACACTCCATAATAATCCCCCCGAACATCGCCCGTTACGCATATCCGGATTACACGTACCGAGTACTTTGCGGCAAAGCGCGGAATAACGATACGCCGTACGAATCGAGCATTCATTAACGTCCCGCGCATGCGCACGCAGCCTCGCATGTACGTGCCGCGATCGACGGAAAAAATTCGGAAGCGAAGCGGAAAACCGTAAATACACAACGAATTGTTGCCGACCGCTTCGTTTTGCAGGCGGCGAAAAAAGGCAGGAAAAAGCGGACAAGTTTGCGATTCCGTTACTTTTGTTCCGCATTTGCAAGCGCGGAGTACGTTGAAACGTGTTTACTACGCTCGTTTCCGATGCAAGATGCACGCGCTATCGGGCAACATTTGCCGAGCTGCCCGAAATTCGTCAATTCGCAATTTGCCCGCGCGAGTCGTACGGCGAATGGAAAAAAAGTGGAGGGAGTGTCGACGCTTTGTGCCGATGTAACAATTGTAACTTTCGACCGACCAAACTCTTCCGCGCATATCGCGGCCTCGTTTACGCAAGACGGGAAATCACGCGTGAAGTCCCGCGTTTAGTCTTCGCCCGCGGGCGAAAAAACGGCGTTCGCGGAATAACGGGGTTAAACGATAACCAGGAAAGCGGCGTCAACATCTTCGGGAGTGGTTATCGAGGGGAGATTTTTCAGTTTCGGCGTCGAAAAAATCTGAAAGTAATACGTGGTCAGCTGAATCGGCGGCGGACGGAACGATTTTCCTGCGAGAAATCGAGCGCGTGCGTTCTGCGACTTCTTAATCGCGAACGCGCGGTCGTTTGCATCAATGTTGGAAGTCTCGTAATACGCGGACGCGTGACGCAGTGCTCGGTGAACCGTGGAAAGGACAGTTCGCCGAGCAATTTCGCAACGGCGGCCTACGATTTCTCCTTCGCCAATCCGCCGTGTCCGAATCGAGCCGATTCGGCGGGACTTTTCCGAAACTCTTCGAAAACGGTGAAAGCCGTTGACCGGCTACCCTTTCGCTGGCGATAAATGTAATTTTAGGCGCTCATTAGCCGAATCAGCTTTCGGAGAGCAGAAGGTACAGAAAAATGATGCAATGTTATACGTCGATTGAAACAGGTCTGCTTTATGGAAGGTTGTTCTGTCTAACAGTTCATTTTTCGGTTAATACTAGAATTTTATTATACGTTCGACGATCAATAATGTTTGCTACGTATTTATTTTGCTTAACGATATTGATGTCAGTTGTAAGATAAGTTATTTAAAATACGAAGAGTGAATCGATGCAATATATTCTTTGCCTTGCAGTTTTCCTTGTTATTTGTACTGGGGCTACCGTAGCAATCACAAGCAAAATAAAAAAATAGTTGCAGAAACAGTACTTGATCGTAATTTCAATATCGCGTCTTGAACTCACTGCAGACAGCTTTGCGCCACTTTAGCGAACCGCCGCGCAGGCGATAAGCTAGTTCCGATCCATCCTCAGGCTCAAAGTTCATCACTTCCGCGATAGCGTACGCAGAATCGTACGCCACAGGCCGTACGCGTACAATAATTTCGCGCATCGAACATTTCCGGAATTCGCGGGGCAAACATCCGATAAACTATCGATACCGCTAGCGGAGTCGAACAAACAAATTTTTCCCCCCCCGCTTCTTGCGCGCAAACTGCAGATAGGACCATTTTATCGAGCTTGAAAATCGGCAGACTCTCGGACACGATTATTTCCCCGACACCGTATAGAGCGCACCGTCAAAATCCACCCCCGTCATGCCCGAAGTTTTGATAAGTATCGATAATCGTTGATCACCCCCAGCTAATTCCAACTTTTTCCCTCCCAACGTCCATTGTCCCGCCCGCAACCTTCAACCCCCACCCACCCCCGGACCACTTTGCGCTTTCTTTTTGTGCCGAACAATTTCCAGGGAGGTGCGCATCGATCGTTAATCACCTCGACGTTGTTCGATAAAGGAGCTGAAAGGGGTAGATAGACAGAGAGAGAGAGAGAGAGAGAGACTGAACCGTAGGGGTGGCTGGGGGTGACCGGGGGTGGCCGTGAACGAGAGGGTGAGTAAGCAACGCGATGCAGAGACTGAGCGAGATGAGATTAGGCGGCAAAAAATGACGAATTTCTCCGGTAATAAAATTAGCAGCCCTCCCGCCCTGACGATGACGTACAGCCACCGTCGCTCTCCGCCATGTTGCCGAGCGGGGGCGAGACGAAGACGGGAAACAAAGTGCCAACTATAATAACGACGCTAACAGGACGCCCCGAGCAGCTCCACCGCCCCGGCGCCTTGTCGTCATTTTCCTCTCGCTGCCCCGTTACGTGTCTGTCAATACTGATAATCGCGTTAATTCGAACCGTCCGGTACCGGAGACTAGCGTTAACTACGCACTAATACGCTAAATTCCGCCAGGCAGGAAACGAACGGTCCTCTCCCGGGGGGAGCACCGGCAGTTTAGCCGTCCGCGTCCGTGTGCGGTTGCAATTATTTCTGGTAACGAGGCGTCGAATTAGCCCTTCGAAGTATCCTCCGAGCGTCCGAGTTCTCGCCGGAAGAAAATCGACGCTTACCAAGTGTCGATTTCACGTTCGTCGGTCCGTCATAATTGCCTAATTTCCAACTGAGGCGAAAAGTTCGAATGAACGGACGTCGAACTCGCAAATTGCGCAACGCCGCGCGATCGAGCGTCTAATATCTCGCGAGTGAAAGTTTTCGCGGATTTTTGCCGCCCAAAGGAAATTGGCGAAGACGCGCCGGGAACGAGAACGGGGATCGTAAAAATCGCGCCGACGGATAGTTAAGGGAAGCCTGTTACGGGTGAGGCGGGAATTGGTGGTGGAGGGGGGCCATTATACCGAGTGGTCGGGGGACAAAAGGAGGAAATTTCGAAGGAACCGTTACGGGGCAGATACCGGCTTCGAATTATTATCGCTGGCAATGTAATGATAAGGAACCGGTTCGCTATTAAAGAGTAGGAACAAAAAAAATCTCGCCCGACGAAGTAGGTCGCGGTGTAATCGCGGCAATTAACATCTTATTATGCCCGCCGGTTCTCTCCCCCTATCGCCCCCTCCCACGGACTGTGAATGCGACACCGGCTTTAAAGAACGGTGAGGCTGAATGCTGCTTCCTGTCGCTTTCACGAGAAACTGCCCGTTCGAGTGTCTGGAATCGAGAGTTCGCTCTAATTCAGCGAAACGATGCGCCTTATTCGACGGATATGTAAATACGGACCAGTTCGCGCCGTGTTAACGTATTCATGGATTCTAGATTCTCGTCTATATTTTTTTTTTACGATTTTTTTTTCTACTTTCGCTCTCTCTTTACTCACGACAGGCGCGAGCGCTTTGATCTCTGTAACTAGCTCCGGTGACGTGCAGCGATGGAAGGTTGCTGTAACGGTTATTACAATATATTTAGCGCGTTCGCCTGCCGTGTCAGGCGCATACGGCGGATATTGTGAGTATCGCGGAAGACTGTGATAGACTATGCACTTCCGAACAGCGATAGCGGTGTAATTAATGACAGTATAGGTTAATAAATTGCATCCTTCCGCAGTAGGATCGGGAAGAGAATTTTTAATAGTATCTTGACATATTTTCGAATATAGATTTAAATTGTTGCATTCGAAACTGTGAAGTATGTTCCTTACTTTGTCATTCAAATATCTGTTTTATTTTGTAATCTAACGTTTCGGATGCGAACGCCAGATGCATCCTAGCAAGGTATTCGCATTCCTTATTAGCATACTGAGACGATCAGATAGTCGGACAGCTTTCATTTTTTGGCAGGAATTCGCGTTGCTCGACTGCCGATGTAAATTGAGTACATAATTTACTGGATAAGTGGAAAATAAGGTTAGCGAGCGTTTCTTCCGAGAATATGGACTATACAAATATTGTTCGGCGCCATTGCGCATGCAAACATGTTCTATAAACCTATCGAATTGGCAGGCAGCTGCCGATTGTCAACGCAAGTCACTCTTCGTGAAATACAACAATTTCAAAGCACGGTAAAATGCAACTCCCCCTCCCCTCCTCCTCTTTGCCATGCTTCGAAAGTTCACTACCTCGCCCATTGTTCGTTCACAGGTAAAAACATAAAATGACTAGCGAAAATCGATATATAGGAAGAACAATGTCCAGCGTAAAGTACGTTCCACTAAAATTTCATTGAAAACCACATGCAATTTTCCGACGTACGCTTGCATTTCGTACTAACTAATTCGGGCCAGCGCAAGTCGAGAAATTCCATTCGGATACGTAGACGTTACACGTTAACATCACATCATACTTTCAGCGAATTTATTACAGTTGAAAACTGTCCGAAACTTTTGCAAATGACAAAAAATGTCGACTGTGCTCGGGATTTTCTCTCCGTACGATCGCGGAAAGCGAAGTTTGATTCGAAAAAATTTCCGAGCATTCGTATTGATTTTTCCGACCGCCTTCGTTTTCTCTCCCCCCCTTACGTCAATTTAACTCTCCCCCACGTCTTTCCCTTACGCCAAATCAAATAACTAAACGTTCAATACAGCAATCTGCCACCGCGAACAACTTCCGTGGAACGTTCGACGCGTCAGTTGGCGCGTTACAGGCCCGACATTGAAATTCCGAACGTTCAAAGGCCGCGATAGGATTAATATTTGATCTCGTCGCCGATCGGCGTAAAACGAAAGCGACGTCGCGCGTCGAAAACGATTCCGAAAACAACGAATTCTCATCCGATGCCTGGAACATTGAAAGCCTCGCTTATCAGCGTTCCCGTTTCGATAAATCGACGCGCCGAAACTCACCCCCAGCCCCCCACCCTCCCCGTATCGCGAAATTCGCGTCACAGTCGGGCAATATTTCTGTCGCGGGAGGCGTATATAACATTTCTATAATTATCGAGTCGCGGCTTTCGAGAGCTCGCCCTCGCGAAACGTTTCCCGTCCGCGAGGATTGGCAGAGGCCATCGATTTTTTTCCCCCCCGACTCGCCACGTTTATTTTCCTCCAAAAATATTCGGAACAATTGGCGCGCAATCGGGGCTATCGGTCGTCTCTCGTTGCCGTGACGGGAGTTCGCAAAACGGAATTTGCATATTCCGCGAGCGCGAGCGGGGGATGAACGGAGTTGGGAAGCGTCGGTTGCGAGAGAGAGAGAGAGAGAGAGAGAGAGAGAGAGAGGGAGAGAGTGCGCGGCGTCGACGAAAGGGCGTGTCCCAGCTGATATATCGGCCAGGCTTGCATTAACCTTGATGAAAGCCCCCTATCAAGGAGCAGCCCGGGTAATCCGGAATTAGCCCTGCCCGGCGCTCGTAATTTTGTCAGGTTCTGCAAGGCGCCGAGGCACGCGACTTTTTAACACCTTCGTGACCGAGAGCGTATATCAGTCTAGCTTCCGGCGAGGCTGGCTATTATTTACGCCCGATAATGACTCCGCGGGGTTTGCAGCGAGTGTTTATCGCTATTTACGGTATCGAAACGGAAGTGAGAGTCTTAATGGACTGGCCGATCTTTTTTCACGTCTTCCTTCTCGGAGCGTGGGAATGACTTATTTTGAAAGAACGTCGACTTTGAAACATAACTATTATCTTAAGGAAAATCATTAAATGTCTTTATAATGTCTAGTAAGTGAGTCACTTAAGTGAAAAATTGGTCATAGCATTTAATTCATTCTAAAATATCAAGTTTTAAGAAAGAAACACGTGGTATATACATCTCTCAAAATAAATTCGGACGTTCCTTCTACATACAATATTCATTAGCGAACACTTGAGTATTACGTGCCGGAACATTGTTCACCGATCTTATCCCCCAACCCTACTCCCCATTATTCCCCATAAAATTTGTCCAAGGACACATGCACCTAGCGCACGAGCCACATACGCGTTCGAGCCCGTTCTGGATCCCGAGAATTCGGGGAAAATTTCGGGACAAAAGGGCATCGAGAGTTATTAGACAACGGGCATTCTCGCCCGGCACAATGGCGCCGATCGAAACCGTCCAAGTTGGCGAGCGTCGGGACGCGGGCTATCTCGACGGCTTAATTCTGCTTAGAAGGGGATCTTCATACTCCCCGTTCTTCCCGGATTAAGGA
The DNA here is from genome assembly GCA_914767735.1 of Anoplius nigerrimus. Lineage (NCBI taxonomy): Eukaryota > Metazoa > Arthropoda > Insecta > Hymenoptera > Pompilidae > Anoplius > Anoplius nigerrimus. The sequence goes on from OU612090.1 coordinate 12,811,781, forward strand.
GGGTACCCCGGTAATTGCGATACATTGCCTCACCGACTACGCTCCTACACGCTGCACACCCTGGGTGCATTTCCATTTCCGGCGGCGGAGGCCGACGTCGGAAATCCCGACGTAACAGAAACTGTCCCCAACCCCGCGCGCGATTGCGATCAATTGAATCGGATAAAGGCTGAAATTGCGGACGTTACGCCGGACGAGAGGTTTTCGTCAACCTTGAACTGGACGTTAAGGGACGCCGCGGATGCTCGCGGCCGTATCCTGGCGCGAATTAATTGGAGGCGGCAATGCGAGAAGGGCGCGATAACGTCTTTATTAAGCTTACTTATTTCGCAAAGTTCGGGCCAGTTATTACTCCCAGGAGTCGGCCGCTGCTCCTTTTACGGGCAGGCCGAACTTCTGATACGACCGCTGCCGACCTCTACCTATCTCTCCTTCCCTCTCTCTCACTTTCTCTCTATCTCCCTCTTTCGGGCTAGCTCGTGATAGAGCCATGCTCTCCAACTCCGTAAAAAGTTGGTCTCGGAGTCCGCGATGGCTGGGGGATGCCTGGCTTAATAAACCCGACGTTCAGTTTGCCGCCCGTTGTCGGCACTAATTTGTCAGACGTCCGAAACGGTATTTTCGATCCGCGCGCCGTGATGGAGCTGTTGGTTCAACCAGATATTTCGGGGATAGATCAAATTCGCAGTGGGAGATATGAGTCTCTCATTGGCAAAGTCAGTTAAGTACAGGAAATGGAGAGTGGACAGAACATGGTACAAATTGATTTTTCGTCTGTCTTTTATATAGAAAAGGGAACGTAGAATGTATCTAATGTATTTAGTGTTCATTTACTGGCAATTGTGTAACTGTTACTTGTTTCCTGATAATAGAATTTTCTAACGAGATTGCCGAGAGAAAATCTACTTTCGAGATCCAACGAACTGTTGTTACTTCATATTTAATTAGATAATGACATTCGCTTTAAACGCGCGAAGTTTACAGTCGTTGAAAGGGTTCAACGATAAACGAAAAATGCCAAAAGGGGAGTTTGCCGACTTTGCCGTTGACCGGGCTCGCATTATGATAGACCGACTCCGAGAAATATACTATAAAAACAGAATAAATAAACCTCCGCAGCGTCAGAGAAGCGCTTGTGAAAATATTCGTATCTCCGAAGCCAGACGCAAAGCGAAAAGGTCTCATGCCAAAGAACACTGGGGCGGTCGGCAAAAATTCGTCGCGCAAAAAAAATATCCGCGAGGGCGCGCGAATAATTTCGTACAGTATTCCGTGGCAAACAAATCCGTAGCGCGCGGGGGCAGGGATGAGATTGTCGAGAATCGTCCAGCGTTCAAATTGGAATCTTCGCTTCGTTGCGAGAACGGGCGGATTTAATGAAATTCCGACAATCTTTCGGTCCCGTTCGCGGCACTTACGAGAGACTCGCGATCAGTCGGCAAACATTGCTCGCCTTTCTTCTTATCCGGCGTGCGGGACGCGTTCGACGGATGCAAACGTTCACGGGACAGAAGGGGGGGGGGGGGGGGGGGCCGAGATTCAGGACGATTATTGGTTTTCCACTCGATCACCCTTTTTCGCGCTCCCCCCAGTCGCAGTTTCGTTAATCTGCCCGCTGAAAGCTGCCGGCGTTGTTATGCTTTCACATTGAAAATCGAGAATGTCGAGGGTGGCCGCCCCGTTGTTCGCGAGTGTGTACGGACACCCACACACACACGTACGCGCGTAGGTACAGCCCGAGAACGGATGCATGCATGCATGCATGCATGCGAGCCGGGGCATAAGTGGCGTTCGATCGGCGACGATTTTGCAGATAGAAAAGCCTGAAGAGACGACACCGGCACGCCGTGAATACAGAACAGACGCAAGATTCCGCCTAGTTACGTCGCTTCCGCCGGGATAAAGTAAAAGTCTCAATTCCGGATGAAACCGAATTTGCCGCGCGCAGCCGATCTACTTTGCGAGATGATAAACTTCGCGCGGAATGGCTTTATGCTCCCATCCTGCCTGTTTCCACGGGTAGAGATCTGCGCGGATACTGCGGAGACGGGTCTCGCTGTTAAGAAAATACGAATTCTAAACTTCTCATTACTTCTTCCGGAGTCTTGCTCCCGCCGGGATACGTTCCACCGCGCTAAATCGAGCGATGAATCTCGAGAATGGTGATAAACGTCTCCCAGACGAAGCATTAACTCGCGACGTGAATAGGAAAAGGATTCGCGCCAGACTCGTATGGACTGGCTGCAAATGGGTGACACTTCAGAAGTAGGAAAAAAGTAACGCTCCGGTAAAATAAAACATCTTTATAATCTATCCAATTTAGTTTGTTCGTGATACCCAGTTTCTTTCGAAGGACATTTCCGGACGTAGCGCGCGTTGTGAAACGACCTGTAGGGGAGGGAATGCGCTAAATTCCGTATGAGCGAGTCGTTTGCGCGTATGTCTGCGAGGGGGCTGGAAGAAGAAAATGCGACGAGCGGCATGAAAAATCTGCTGAATATCGCGAAGCGACTTTCCGCCCGCGCGCATTCTCCACTCCTTTCGACTCGAACGACAGAAAAATGTCTCCGCGCATGAATGAATAATCCTCGCGGCAACGAGAACCCATCCCCACCCCTCCCAATATTCGAGCGTAATCGCGGGGAAATACTTTTGTAATTCGCGCGCAAGCGCTAATGGAGAGTTCGTTCGTTCGAAAATTTCGGCCGTCGCGAAATTTCGCCCTCTTTTTCGACTCTCGTCTGTTTATTCGGCGAATATCGTCGCATTAATTATTCAAATTGCGGCGCGATAAAATTGTTGCGCTTTCGCAGGGTCGACGGCAGACGGGGGGATGGGAACGGTTCGTTGGTAAACTGTTGCGTTGGGGAAAAACACGTTTCGCAGAGTTGATAAGGTTTTAAGCCCGCGGTGTTTCTTTCTCATTATTTACGAACGCGTTTATTTGTAAAATATCGGATTATGTCGTTACAATCGTTGCCACGGTGGACGAGTGTATTTTTAAGGCTGCCGGGAAATTAATACGCGACGGATTAACTATTATTACAACGTTAAAATTGAAGCGTTCCGACGGGGGTGCAGAGAATTAATGCGAGGCAGAAAATAGCGCAGATGTGTTGATCCATACGTTCCGAAATTGAACTGGGGATTTGTGTATTAATTTAATCGGAACAGAATTTGCGATGCATTAAATATGAAGCGGTTGTTACGACTCAGAAAGAATTTGTAGAATGCCTATGTTACCCGCATGCATGACAATCGGCAAATTTGTAATACGTTTCGGGATGTAACTACAACTTTGGACGTATCGTATCTTAGACTTTTGTGCCGTGAATTGCAGCGGAATTCCTGCTGCTCGATTCGTGGCACGAGACGAATTCCAAGTATCCACGTCCTAATATCGACGTTATGATTTATGCATTGACTGCAACGTCAGCTGCATGTATCTGACATGATAAGTACCTTGCTACTACAGTATTTTATTATCTCAGGTTAACATGTACTCTTTAGTACAAAGTTCATACAACATATAATTTAATGTACGTAAAAAAATTCAATATTGGCAACATAACAAACGCAGTAGATTGAAAACAATAGGTTATGTAAACTTACCATATGTTGTAACAGTACCATGATGTATGACGTCTTGTGTGACAGCAAGATGAGAATGGGATGATGACAAGAAATGATCAGGATGATGATAGGATTGAACAACACTGCAGCAGCAATGGCATTGGAAATGGGAAGAATCTTCTACAAAGCTTATACAACTCTTGTCCAACTTTATTTCAAAAACTTGTTTATTCGGTCAACTGTGAACATTTGAGTTGTCGAGCAAATTTAATACATGTTATGTTGTATATTGAAATTTTAATAACAATCCATGGTTGTGTGGCATAATCTTTATACCGCAAAAATGATTACGCATAACATCATAGTATAGACAATAACACAAGATAGTTTAAAGGAATTGGATATAAATATAAGTTCCGAAAATGTTGATAATCAACAGAAAAACAATTACGTAGACAATTAACCAATAATGAGAGAATATCAGTAACACATACCAAGATGTGTTAAAGTTGTAGTCAGACCAGATCAGAAGCATCCAGACTCCAAACCTGCGCCAAGTCTAGCAGCATTCCAGCGTATCCACACTGTTCCACACGTCATGTTTAGTGGTCATCAATTACACAGCAAATTTGGAGCACAAAAACAGAAAAAGTATCTTACCAAATACATCGCCAAAATCCTATCCAACCATCCTGTTAGCTTCCATTACCAGGCAGCATACCCCATAGCAGCACAGGGTAGCAAATATCACCACACTTGAGAAATCCGTCAAACCCAACAGCATCCCATCGACTCCACGTAAAATGCTATTATCGAGCAAAAAAATAGCAAAAGGTGATCTCGCCAAAATACTCCGATTCGATTCTCGTCGACCAGTGACGTCACTGTGTCCACGTAATGGCGGGAAAGGACGCCGGACGATCGACGACGCCAGGATCAATCACCGATCGATGTGGCGCCGGAGGAAAAGGTCGGGATCAAAGGACTACCAAATTCAATTCCTCTCACCTTCCCGCAGAGATGAGACGCAAATTCAGCCATTGGACGGAACTTGGAATGCCAGGGGTGAAGGAAGATCGAGCAGCGACGTGGATCGTGTTAGACAGCCGCCATCTTGTCCAGGGAACAGGTGGGGGCAATCGACGATCGTCAGGAAGAAGGAACACGAGCGCCATCTGTCGAGACCTAGTCATAGCTTTGAAAATCATTCAAACGTCAGTGTATAAACAGTGAAGTAAGTGAAGTGGTCAACGTTTCCTGACGTTCTGCAGAGTGTAAACACGGTGAGCATATGTTTTGTTACGACAACAATTGTATCATTCGCGTCTTAAGCTGTTCAACGAGTACGTCTTACTCTGAAACTCAACGTCGTTGTTATTTTTCATACGCACAGAATTTATTGGAGCCGGTGATTGCTACGGATATGAATTGGAGTCGTTGAAGGTTATAACCTGTCGAAGAGCGAGAAGGAAAGAATGTGCACACGCCGATCGTGAAATTACGTATTCCTCCGGCGATGCGAGGTGCGAAAAAGGTAATATTGCCAGCTAGGACCGATTAATTCGTTTGACACGGCAAAGATCCGGAAATTTTATTAAATCCATTCTCGGATATTGCCCGCCTGATATCGATTACCCCCGCCGTCCCGTATTGTTTTCGGGCATCGATATTTCCATTTGCCCGAACGATTCGTGCCGACGGTCCAATTAGCGTTGGTCAGATTTCGTTTGAAATTTTTCGACAGAGCCCGCCAATTCCCGTTGCGAGACTCTTATTTGACGTACGTTTTATTTTGCACACGTGCTCTGATGAAAATCAAACACCTGTACCGAAGAATCTTTTTTCTGCCATCGATCCTCTCGATTCCCTGCAGAAAAAGCGTATATCATAAATGTCCGTAGTTCAAGATTTTATGCGATCGGTCCCCGCATCGATATTACGTCATCTCGCGGAGAGTTGACAATTTTTGATAGCTTGTACCAGGGAATGCGAAAATTCCTTTGAGGTTAGTTTCGGCTCCACACTTATACACATCAGGAAGCCACTCGCAGTTCATGAGGATCTGCCTCGATACGGCAATCTGTATCATCTGACCGCCGAGAATATCGCGTGTCAGCCTCGATATCGATACCCTCCCCTACAACTTTTACTACAGCTCCCCGTCATTCGTTCCCTTCCCACAATGCGACTTTCCGCCCGCCGTTTGACAAGTACATTTATAACGATCCATCGGGAATTGAGCGGACCGCCGCTGCACCGTTATTCATCCGTCCCACGAATCCATTTTTAATGAACGCGACATTATACCGAGCTTTACAGGCAACCTTTTTCCATTACGTCGCAAACTGGGATGGTTTCGCCTTACGGATTAATAGATTTTTGCGTTCCTCGCGTTAGCTCACGTTCGCTCACGTTCGCTCGCGTTCCCGCGAATTAGAATGACTGGTCTAACAAAAAAAAGCGGATGCCTACATGCTATCCTAGTCGACATCAAAGAGTTCGGCGACTGTGTCAGCGCTGTAAACATATAGAGCGCGCCATTATTGTTAATTACTTTCGGCGCGTGTGTGCGCTAGTGCGCGCGCGCGCGAGTGTGTAGATGTGTGAGCGCTAGTGCCGTTATCGGGGCGCTAAAGCGAAACGGCGAAGTTGTGCACAACGTGCACGTGATCGTCACTATCTACGCAGCTGGTAGTCGCAACAATGCGACCAGCTCCGCGGTCCATGGCTTTTCAAATGCGTGGAAACACGCTCGAGACGCCGGTTCTGCTCGACGTCCCGCGGCTTACGCGCGCATTACATGCATTTCGCATTTATGTTCCACTCATTTTTTTTGTACACTGCTGAATTGCGTTTCCCAAGGATTGGGTACGCCAATCTCTTAACTTTGCGACTCAGGTATTACGGACTACAATGACTGGAATCGTCTGGCGAATATTTTTAGTTTCGTAGAACGTAGGATATATAGTAGTTACATTGTATAAATGCAGCTGATTAAACTACTGCAGATACCTATAGCACTCTTAATAACCTGCTATCTCAACTCGAATAACCTGCTATCCTGTTTGCATGTCTGCGCATTGTAATCTTTTTGAACTATATGCCGGGGTTATCATCAGTTTTGCAGAACGTACGTTACGTCAGCGTCGTATATTGTATTATTACAGAATAAAGTGAATATATTGTGTAGGCCAGATAATGGTGTAGCGAGTCATATCACGGACCTCTCCTTCTGCCTCATAGGATGTACATTACATGACGTAATAATATCATACCCAACCATCGCGCAGATTACGCGGACCCACGCACGCGAGACTCGAGTTCACGCATCTCCCGCACCAATTTTCCCATAAAACCCGATCCACTCTCCCGAATACACTCCTTCCCAACGCATTGTACTTTTCCCTTATTGATTCAGGGCACTTTTTCCCGTCCGGTGTCGGGGCGCGTCGACCATCCGTAATTTTTTCGCCGCACTTTGCACACTTTCCCACACTCGGCCGCAATCTGCTGGCGCGCGACACGCTCCTCGCCGGTTTCGGAATTTGGAAAAAGGAAGCGGAACACGTCGCGGTACGCGAAAATCGTGATGTGCGGTCTCGTTTGTGATATACGCCCGCGATGTCCGTACTTCGTGGCCGCAGTGTGCACACACACGCACACACGCATACACACGTTATTCGACCGTACGTGTATGCCACGTAGGACGCTGCGTGCAGGTGCACGTATTCATACGCGGTGGCCTACACTCTTGCCAGACACACTCGCACGTACCCACATACACACGTACACCGTGCATTGGGAAGCTAGGGAGTGTTGAGTGTCCACATGCGCCGGATACTCGCGCGAGATGTGCAGTTTTAAGCGGAACTGGGTCACGTTTCGTTTTCCGCTCGCCGTTTCTGCGTACACACACGCGCGCGCGCGCGCGCCCACACCGCACACCGGCGAACGTTTACACACGCTCTCTTCTGGGCGGCATGTGCAACCGTCATGTGCGCTCGTATGAATGGGCAGCGCGGACGTGTTTAGGATCTATTATCGCTATTAAATGACGAATTGACGTTTCTCATTACGCTCGGCGACGGTACGCTTATCGGCCGATAATGCGTCGGAATATGTTTTACTTCGATCGGATTCCGAATCTATCATTCGCGGTGCCGCGCGCCGATTCAACGTTTTCCCCCTGTCCGGAGTTTACGGCGAAAGCGTCAAATTCGATAAACGCGTGCGATTACCGGTCAATGCGTTTATTATGTTTCGTACCCGTTCCGCGATATAATTAACATGCATTTTGGTAATTTTCTCGTTTGAGGATTTGACGGAAGCGGGTTTTGTATATTCGCACGGTCGAATTGCTTCTGCGTAGGTATGCATTGTAGTACGCCAGGACACCGGGAGATCACATTTCGTAATCGCGCGTTATGTAGAAAGGCAGAGAGAATATCGAATTTTAATTCAAGTTTACATTTTAGTCACTCACGCGGGAAGCTATCGTAAGCCAAATTAGGTGCAAATAGGATCCGACGTTTCAATGGGATTTTGGATATTCACGTTTGTTCGTCACACGTATATAGTAACAACATTGACCAAAGGAGTATTTCTTAGTATTTTCGAATACGAGATCTCGCGAATTCCAGCAGGAACGAAGATCGATGGAATCGGATGCGTTTTCCGGCGGATAAGCGTCGCAGTAAGGAGTTGCAAAGTCCGGCGGGGAGGAAAGCGCGGAATCCTCGGAACGTCCCTTTTTCAGTCCGAGGTAAACTCCCACTCGAGACCCTTAAAGGAAACTTTCCGCAAACCGACCGTCCGTCGACCGTAAACAGTAATGTTTCCATAATGCTCCCCCCCGCCCCGCCCGCATTCATTGTATTTAGCCGACGTTTTCGCTGGCTCGACGTCTTCTTGTTTTTCGACGATCCGTTATTCTGTCGTTTCGGCTGGAAAAATCCACTCGTCGCCAGTAACTCGCGCGCCCGCGCGAGCGCGTCACGTCCAATGATTATGACCGAAACATTTCCCTCGAACAATTTGAAGGATTGACGCGGACGAAAAAATCTATTTTATTCCCTGCCCATTGGGTGGAAATATATTTTTGCGAAAAAACCGCGACTCTCCTCTCTTTTTTAAAAAATCTGCCGTTCAGGACACAAACGTGAGCGTCATGTTATTTCGCGCACGTGTTAATAAAGAGTGCACCCGGCAAACTCGTTTCGTGTCTCTTCACCGATCATGGGGGGGAAACAATGAATGTACCGGGTGGGACATTGTTACGCCGATTAACGTATCGGAACGAAGAGGCACGTAGAGCTGTGCGGATCTCGACTTACAGAATTTGCCTTTGACTCTTGACCTTCTCCGCTCGACATTGTCGGGCGACCGGTAATTGAACGACGCATCGTCGTTCATTAATTGGTCCATTCGCGAATCGTCGACGTCACGCGCACGGCAGTCGGTCGGGGGGAGGCCATAGAGGCCGGGCTATTCTGCAAATTACTTCCTGAAAAGTTAATGCATGCGCCCGTCCTCTCGCGCAGACGGTAAACGAAAGCTCGCCGAGCGCACTTTTACAGCTATCGCGGGCTCGCTTTGCGCTAATCGGCCGGCACGATAAAACATACGTCGCTAATGAGCGACGGTAATATACCGCGAAATGCCGGAAGTGGCGTAATAATGGGCAGATAGGCGGAGAAAGAATTCCGTTTTGCGCTTCGTCTTGCGGCCGACTGACAGTAATTGCGCGCGAGATGCAGTGACAGTGGCAGAACGGTAGACTGGCGTGATCTAGGCGAGGAATGATAATAAAACGAAAGGCTGACACTCGCTAACAATCGTTTCTGACACAATGGATACGGAGGTAGGCCGTTCGAGTGTACAGTTTCTATGACGAGCCGGTCTCACGAACGTTTCTACACGCTGGTAAATTTATCGTCGGATTAATTTCCATCAACGCTCCGAATAATGTCGTACCAATTTTTGCCCCCCTCCCCCTCGGGCTACTTCCCAACTTTGTATACCGGCGGCGATACGGTCATAATAATTTCTATTAGAACGTTGTCCATCGTCATATCAATTTCTACCAATTTCTATCAATTTCTAGGCAAACGGTGGCGGCCATTCGCTGGTCGTTCCGAATAATTGATACGGACGCATTGATGTTAATTTATAGGAGAGCCGTGCGAACGAATTCGACTGTATGGGTGTACGTACGTTTCGAACGGCACGTTTCAGTCGTCCAACTCGTCGTCCACGATACCGTTACGCGACTGGTGTGCCACTCCAGAATTTAGATTTATCGGCGAGAAATTGACGCGAGTTAAATCTCGGCGTTAAGCGCTTTCGGCATTGATCACTTAGCAAAATCGAGCCGGATAACGATAATGTATGTCCTGGGCCCCGGGGCGATCGTCCTACAAAACAGTGCCAGGTGCGAGAACAATTAAAAAATTGTTCGGGCCTGCGTACGGAGTACTCTAAGATAATCGTTAATGAATAGTCGCGCGGAATTAAATTTAAAATCCAATTTATTTCGTGCGCCCGATAATCGTCGGCCGGATAGACACATTATATTGCCTGGCGGACTGAAATGACTCGTCTTTACGGCTTATGACATTAATTTGGATGCTCGATAATGATCGGCCGCACCGTTTCTTGCCGCAATCGCGACAATCTCGCGAAATTACGCGCGATGATTCATCCGCATCGTTAATAACCGACTATCGGCCGATTGTCCTACGTGGGAATTACGCGGACGCGAGGCGGAACGGATTCAAAAATCTGCCATGATCCTGCCACCGTAATTATCGCGGTCATTTACAACCGCCAATCGACAGATCTCGGAGGACAAAACAGCGTCTCGAAAAATAAAACGGTACGACGACCTCGGCCCGCGATATTAATTTAGTTCGAGCAGGCTCGTTTCTTGCCCACGACCTTTCTTGCCGGGCAATCTCGGGGGAAATTACGGCCGATGATTCATCAGCATCGTCGCTGATGATCCCATCGTGTGAAGATCGCGCATGGCAATTGACGCGACGTCATTAACATGAGCGCATACTCGACGTTCGACGATCCACTCCGATCGGCGATGCTTAGTCGAGTTTAGCCACTTTAGATAAATCCTTCGTCGATCGGATCAGCTAATCCGACATTATGCATTTTTTAAACTTTATCGACTCTTCACTTCTTGTATTTTAAATCACTTTCATTATTATCCGGCAGGCTACGAAGATTTGGACCGTTTATTTCGAAAGTGGTGTGAGTCGATATTGTACAAAAAGTGCGATATTATATAATTTACGATTAACGTGATGTGCACGTGTTATTTATGTGACATATAATTTTCTTTTATATGTGGACTTACATCACTTTCAAAATAAACGGTCCATTTACTGAAACTATATTCAATCTACTTCATTTTTTTTTACCCAATTAATATATGATTAACAAATAAAGCAGCAGTGGATCATCCACGAATTCGTTAAAATTCGTTCTGCGATATTTGGCTTCTTGCGTACACTGACATTTTCTTAATCAATATATACTACGATTTTACTCTCCTCCAACTTTCCCCTGGTAAGTTAATCAATTTGACCGATGAACTGCTCAGATATGCATGCCGTGGCGCGATAGGCGGAGCGAGATCGTTCTACGGTCAAGATCCCTCGATCCCCTCGATCACTCGATCGGCACGTCGCGCACGGAACGTGTCGCATGACCATGATTCTTTTTCTGTTTCAGGTAAGAGGCCGCCTCTCGGTTTACCGTTAGACGACTTTAACAGACGAGACTCGTTTCCTCGCGCCGTTCCCCTTGTCGAACGAGATACGTCGAGGTGAGTTAAACAGCAATCAATTTCGCTTGCCAGCGACGTCCGTTTCATTCCGTTTTACGTACCGGCCTCCGAGGCAGCTCGTGATGAGGAGTTAGAGGCTACTTTGATTCTGATTTAGAGCCCTCTTAAATCCAACCGTCGTCCGATCGAACGCTATAAAACTTGTCATTATTACAGTTATCGGCAGTGATTTCTTTATATGGGATCGATGGAGTACGATTATTATCAAAGCTATTAATACGTAATGCGAATGACGATAGTCATGTCTATTTTGAATACTCGATTCGATCGAATAGTTACGTTATTTTCAAAGTCATGTAAGTCCATTTCTGTTCAAATGGGATATCGCATAAATATAAAGTTTACACTGAATTAATCATGAATTACGTGATATCTCGTTTTAAACGAATAATGAGCTTACACCGCTTTCAAAATAAACGATCGATATTGTTATTGAACGTAGGAGGCTGATTTGAGTGTTTCGCGCTAATTAAACGTGTACCATTATTTTGAAAATGATACGCGTACCTGCGATATAGTAAACGATGGTGCATACAAGGCCGTCCGCGAGACAGAAAAACGTGTATTATACCTCGTCGAGTCGTAAAAGGCAAAGTTTGAAATGCCGGGGAACAGAATTTTTACTGCGGTCCGCAGTCCACCGCAGGCAGCTAAATTAAAAGTTACATCGGTCGGGCGTTACGTTAAACTCCAATTTCCGCCTTTGACTCCCGATGCGTTATTTTTCCGGCCGTCGCTCCCGACGCGGCCGATTACGAAAACAATCGTGTTTCGCAGAAAGCCCTCTTAAATCGCGGTCTCGATCGAACCTGCAAATATCCGGGTGCAGCGTACCCCCACCCCATCCCACTTGCGCAAACGTGACAACGGCATTCTAATATCAATCAAGACGCAATCGACGGTGCAAACGCGCCGGGGATAATCCGATGCCGTCAATTTTCTACGGAAACGAAACACACGGACGCGCGCCTGCGATATGCCCCGAATTCACGCTGACACACACACATACATACACCGTCGGACGCGAGTGTGAGAAGTCCGTCAAAAGAGTGCGGTATAATCGATATAAATGCACATTTCCAATAGCGAAGCGGCACAATTGCTGAATAAAAGAGGAAAGCGGAGAAATTGAGATGGGGAAGGGGAGGGATGAGGAAGTGGGTGAAAGAGAGTGAAAGAGAGTGGCGAGGGCGAATGGGGAAAAAGGAGCAGGCCGAAGGGCGGCGAACTTGTAAATAAGTGAGAAAGAAAGGGGTGACGAGATGCGAGGAGAGTGAAATACGTAGCGAGGAAGGCAGGGTTCGCGAAAAAAGGGAACAAAGACTGCGCCGGCCCCGGAACGGTCGGGCAAAAAGGCTCGAATAAAATGACTCGTAAATGCGGGGAGGATGCAAAAAACGCAAGCGCAAAAACGTACGAGAAATGTGACCGAGGCCAGGGACGGAAAAGGGAAGATCGGGAAAATCGGAGGAATCCGAGAGACGCACACGTGGAAAAATCAAATCAGACAGGTGGACGAGTAAAGGGGGGGTGAAGATACTCGCTCACGGACGCGTACACGTATATGTACGCTTCATATGTATGTACACCTTGCTCACGGGCTCCTAGACGTGTCCTGTGCGACAAAACGCGAGCCGGAAAATAAGAGGAATGGACTTCCCGATTGCGAAACATCGGTCCCGAGTATGAGTCCTGTTCCGACACCTGCGCTTCGCAGGGATACGAGGCGTCGGCGGGTCTGCGTGTGTGTGTGTGTGTGCGCGCGCGCGAGAGGAAGCGGGCGAATAAAGCTGATTTAGATCCGATTTAGAACGGGGCGTGATTCCAGCGGCGGTTGCCGAAAGCAAACCGCTCGGGTCCAATGGTTCGGCCGCGATCTCCTTTTCCACCGATTTTCCCAAAGCTCGTTTCACTTTATACCGACGCCGTCGGATTTACGAGCGATTGTTTTATTGAACCTGGGCGCATCCTGTCCCCCCGGTATGCGCCCCGTGCATCTTGCCGGGACTCGCCGAAATCTTCCCTGCGGGATGGAATTACCGGAAATTTACCCGATGGCCGGCTGCAGGGCAGTCGACGATAGGCTGGAAAATTTGTGCAGCAGTCGAATTTCAGTTAACTTGACGGCCCTTTTCGATCGTTCAAATTCGACTCGTACGAATCGATTGATCTTTCTCTTGGAGATAGTATAGGTTATTTAAAATCTTATACTATGTGGACCGTTCATTTTAAAAGTGGTGCAAGTCCATTTAAGGAAGAAAGAATATCCGTAAATAAACCGTTTACACAACGTTAATCATAAATTATATCATATCTAATTTCTTTTAAACATGGTCTTTCACAACTTTCAAAATAAACGGTACATATATTGTTATTCCTGGCAATGAAAAATCGGCAACGAAAATTGAGTTCCCAGGAACAATTAGCGTAATAGGGATCCTTCTCAAATTGAGTCGCTCGCGAACGTTTCGACTTCTATTCGACGTACTGTCATTATTGACTATTTTAAATCGGCGTAACTCAATCGGTAACGCGAGCATAATTACATTTAATTGCCGAGCGCGTAACCCGATCGCCCGGCCGCCGATCCAAATTTCATCCCCTGTAACGGCGGAATTCCGCGAAGCCAACCCTCTCTCTCTCTCTCTCTCGACGGCAACGTTTAATATTACAGCTCGTCAAACACGTTCGCTCGGGGGCGAGTTCGACGTCGGGTCGACTCTCGTATTCCCGACGAATCCGACTTTTCCGGATCGCTCGCGATCGTAAGAGGTCGGAGGCGGGGTGGAAGGGTGGCTAGGGGGCGAAGGGTGGAAAAGAGCAGAAAATAGGAGAAAAGAGCGGAACAGGGTCAATTTACGAGCGACACTCGCGCCGGCCCGTGATTGTTTTATGAGTTCTGAATAAATCATGTATATGCGCCAGCTTCCTCCGCCCACTTCCGGATCGAAACGCTCGTGTCAAACAACTATTCCGCCGGCTCGAGTGTCGTTTCGGCACTCGACCGACTATCGAACGCCAGGAATGTAAGTTGGAAAGCTTCTTGGTGGGGGGGTGCCGCACGCCGCGCAACGAATTCCTGAACTTCCTTCCGGAACGTTTAAATTCGGATCAGGGCTTTGCGAGGGACATTTCTCTTCTCCATTCTTCTGCCGGACGGCCGACATCAAAGGATAACGCACTCCCCCCCTCTCTGTCTTACGTCTATTCCCGGCAGTGCCAGGGAAGCAAATGGTGCCTCAGACGCCGGCAAATGTTCCGGAACTGGCGGCGGAATTTTTATCGCGACGTCTCGCCTTATCGGCCGCCGAAGAATTTTGGTCCCCGGTGGTCGGAGGTGAGACCGAGTTAAAGTTCATTGTCAGAAGGCAAAACCCGCTGCATTTACCGAATCCGGCAAATTGACAGAATCGATCTAGCACACTTAATGCTTTTCAGCCTGTATCATCCTCTCTAATTAAATAAATTTTTCGACGTAAACGATCGGCCTTCAGAGTTGTTTTCACAGTGCGGCTAAATTGAATTAAATCCCGAAAAACACGAGCAACGCATAACGGGGAATTAATTAAAATGACTCCGTACTATCTTTTAATCGGAAACAGTTAAAGCGAATGGTGCCGATTATCCCCCGAAAGGGCCACTGAGCACCCCATCCGAGAAATTTCTTTAACCGGCCCCCGACCGAACGGAATTAAATCAATTACCCTAAAAAGCAGCATCGACCGCACATCCACAGCTAGTAATACCAGGCCATTCCCGCATCCGCCTGCATAGCCTCGACACATAACGACACAATGATCATCCCCCGAATATCCCGAGCGTACGTCCGCGTTAACCGCAAGCCCTCTCGCACACTCTCCCACCCTCTCTCTCTCTCTCGCGCGCGCGCGCACGCTTCGAGCGTCCTCCCTTAAAAGTAGAAAGAGGAAAAATACGATACCATGCTTAAATTCCGTAAAGGTCCCTGCCGAGGAGGCCAGAAGTCTTCTAAAGATTTCCTTCACTTAAAAAAAAAAGTCCGTGCCGCGAACGAAGTGCACAATATGTGCATCCATCTGTTCTTCATCCACATTCTCACATGACACACGTACGAGTCCGTTGGCACGCGCGTGGCCCTGAGCAACACAGCCTGGCACATGTACCAGTACCGATATATATCGACACACAGGGACTCCCACGCCAATACAGGAACGGACTCGGATTCTGATACAGGCTTCGTGCACGGTCACGGGATAAGCCTCCCGTCCGTTTGTTCCGCTTGTTCGGGCCGGCCCCGTGTGCGGTCGTTTCGCCGGGCGGATAATCACCGTGTTTGCGAATAGCCGTATCGGATAATGATTTTCGCTAATTAGCCTTAAAATCCCCGGGTCTCAAGTCGGCCACTCGCCCGCCAAGTTCGTGTGCCACGTTCGAAGGAAGCGCAGACGTGTACGTAAGCTTCTGGATCCGAGCGGGTACATGTGTATATGCACATGTACTTGTACGTGTATATTGACATGTATATGGACATGTACGTGTGTGTGTGTGTATGTGTGGAGAGGCGAGCGTGTGCGGGACCGCTTTAAGCTTCGCCGTCGGGATTAAAGCTCAACGTACGGTCGCCCGGGGGATTAAAATTTCGTTTCGACTAGCTGACCCACCTGGGGGCGAAAAATTTCCACGTTCCGCGCCCCCTTCCGGAAACGGGCCGGATCGGCTGCCGAGATTATGCCCAAATGTGTTTCCGAGACCCCTTCGGATTTTTTGCCACTTTCTTGTTTTTTCGGTAATGTGGGCTCTTTTTTATTTTGACCGGCGGAGTTTTGATTTTTCGGAGGATATCCAGTATTTTGAGGGAGCTTAATTCATCGGACCTTTTCGGAACTTTTACGGGGCATTCGACGAAATTGCCCGTTCGGAAGCGGATTTACGGAATTAATGGCGTACGGATGTTGATTTTATAAATGGAATAATGACGAGGTATAATTAAAACGGATGATGGAGAAGAAGGTGGCCAGCGGAAGGGAAGTTGCGGGGGAAAGGGTTGGGGAGAGAATAAAATGCGGGAGCGGTAAAAACACAATAGGCCGCGCCGAACTGCGGACGTTAAGTACAGCCGACGGTTTCGGTATTTTCCCAGCTAATATTAACCCCGCGCCGTCGGCGCACGGTCTCGCGTATTTGTTCTGAAGGCTAACAATACGTTAATTTGTATCGGCATAGCGATGAGCTATTAATCACGCGGCTGGATTGAAAGTTTCGGCCGAGAGCTGTCGTCGGCAATCGCATACGAACGTTTTACTGTCGAAGCTTTGCCGCGAGCCTGCAACCGACCGAAAGCCACTGCAATATCCACGAGACGATTTAGACACAATTTTCGCGAGAGCGTGCGATTGATCGCCGAGTGCGATGACGGAAAATCGCTTAATAATTGATCATTTCCCGTAGCGGTCGAAGGAAAGTTCTGTTTCCGATGCGCACGGTTAAGTCGAGTTTCGTATTATTACATAGACTGAGAATGTGAGGTCACTGTCTGGTATAGGTTGGCCGTCGTGTTTACATTTCCACCGACAATACCTCAGTATTCATCTAACCTACCAGACGGATGTGGATCTCTCGGCGTGAGATAATCGATTCTTAATGATCAAGACCGCTCTTCGCGTCGAAAATTTCATAACTTTATACGGTCAGTGTACCTTCCTGTACTCTTATACAGGACCTTTCAAGAGCGCCAAAAGCCGCTCCGGCTTAATGCTCCGTTCATGGAGCTTAATATTTCAGGCACAATAAGGCTGATTCGGTACGTTCGCGGAAAACGATGATTATTCGAATGGTAATTCTCCGGTCGGGGCTGAAGAATGCGCGACAAGGGCGGATAGCAATTACGGTAATAACGAGCGGGAAGGTTGTAAAGGGTCTTGCCGAGCGTTCGGTGATACAGAGATGGATGCCCGATTTCGCCGGAGTGGAACGTAAATATCCGGCTCGCGAGCGCGGAATATCCTTCGACGTTTATTCAAGCCCTCGAGGGCTGTCACGCGAGCCGCTTTTAAATAACTTAATCCTGAGCGAAGGATGGAAGCGATTCGCGCATTAATTAACGAAAATCCATCCCATCGCTCCGATCGAAACCGCTCTTGCCAACGATGCCGATATTATACACAGATCGCTATCTACGACGTGCTCTTGGAAAACGACTCTTTTGTACATTAACCTAATACGGTAATCGGGAAAAAATTAAAAACTCTATCAAACTATATTACGCTTCACACAAGTGCTCGATAACAAACTTGGTTCGAAATCACTCTTAAAGGAGTTTTTAAGTCAAAATCGATCGGTACCTTTCCTGGTTAAGGCGCTCGTTTAGTAAATTTTTAATTCCGGTAATCCTATGACTGATACTGTTTTATCTACCACTTAATGGCTTCGTCGAAATATATACGTTAGAGCCAATAAAGCTAAATACTTTATTTAAAGTACGGAGTTCCAAATCAATTGACAATAATATCAAAAAAATTCAGAAAGCCATTTAATCCCAAAGCCAGACTTTTCTGTAAAAATCGGCCCGCTTCCGACTCCGCCCGAATTCTCCGGCGCGTTAGGCGAGGATAAATGATCGCGCGAACTTAAGATCGTCGTCTCAAGGTCGAGTAACGCCCACGTCTTTAACGGGAGCACAAACGCTCTCCAGGAAGCGCTCTCGGAGGCGCGTCCTTACCGATTCTGGCCGTCGGATTTATGGCTAGGCACAATGGCACGACGCCCGGGCGGAACAGACAAAGGCTGCGGAGGTGTTTAACCGTGCCGGGCCGGGGGTACAAATCATGCCGAGTGCCGAGGGGGTGAATTAGCCGCGCGGGAGGGTTGCGCCGAAAATTTGCGCCGGGGTGATCGACGATTCCACCCCGCGACGCGCGTCGCTGTTGCGAGAGAGTGTCGACAACGATACCTGCCGCGTTATTAGCCTAACGTATCGTCCGTGTCCTGGCCGAATTGAGCTCCGGGTCGAAGGTCAACGCGAGACGTATCAGAAGGGTGAAAACGATCGGTTTCACCTTTGGCTGCGATCCTATCCCATTTGCGGGACACTCCGCTTCCTGTACTGCTGGCCAGCGGATCGTTGAGTTTCATTATATTGATGGAGTAAATTCGATATGTAGATATTGTATCTATTTGTCATTTTGCCATCAATCGTTCTGCTTTACACAGCGTAAGACAATTATTTGAGATAATCGCAGCTAAAATGCTTACTATTTACTTGTTAGCTGACTCCAGCTCTGACAATCATACCCAATTTACATTCTGCTTCCTATAATTTCCCTAACAAGACTCCACGACTATAATCGCAATAACTTAAACGCATTCGTTAATCGGTTGTTACATTCTCAATCGCAATACCGAAATTACCGAAAGCTGTACATCCGAAAAATATTCCGTCGGTAGAACGGGGCGCAAAAATCGGCATCTGATCTGAGCGTAAATCGATATCCAAACCCGCCGGTTTACCATTAAACGGGCCAACGAGCATCCTGCCCCGCGACGATTGCATCGGGCGGGCACTTAATCCGGCCGACTCAGGAGCGAAACATCGCCGATCGAAATTAGTTTCGCGCCCGTGGCTCGACCGCGCGAAACCAGATTACGCAATTTGGCCCCCTTCGTTTGCTCTCACCCCCCCTTCACCTCCCCTCCTTCATCCCTCCTCCATCGGCGAGCGGAAAACTTATCCGGCGTTCTCCCATTGTTTCCGGAAGGCCGGATGACGCTGTCGACCGTTCGTTACAATGACTGCGTAATCACTCGATAAATGTTAATGAGCGCATTGTCGACGAATCGCACGCCGCCCCCGAGAATGTTCAAACATTTATTTCGAACGGTGCGATCGATTTCTGCTCGGCCGTTTACGCGAACCGACTCTTCTTCGTTCGTCGATCGATCGCCGGAAACGGGACCTTCCGCGACTCGATGCATTCCCGTGATCGATCGTTCGATTTTCCACCGGCGGGCAGTTAGGGGAATTCGTCGAATCTCTCGCAAATCAAATCGGCCAACTGGAAGAACTCTCCCTCGGAATCCTCGCGGGACGCCGAAGGCTCGGGATGAGATTCCTCTACTTACGGATGGCGAACGGGACGATCGTAATAATGACCGTACTTTGTGCGACGCGTGGATCCCTCCTGCTCCTTTTATTTCTTCTGTACTTTTTTCGATCGGTAGGGGACGGGATAATTAAGGGATGGGATCGTACTGCGTTCGGCTACGTCGGGACTGCGAGTTGATGGAATCCTTGGGGGCAGAGTAAATGTCTTTCATGTTTCGATGAAAAGAACGTATAATATTTATGTAACATTTTCGTTGAAAAATTGGACGTACATACTCAAAACATTGTGATCAAATAGCAAGTGTTATTTTCCTTTCATAAAGTAGGTGCCCGCTGACTTACGGACGGGAGTGTGTGTTTTATCCTATATATTATTTATTCCGTTTTATTTCTCATCAGTTGATCGTGTAATTCGAGAGAATTCTTGTGGGAGGAAATGTACAGTTTGTATTTGATCCTTGGTATTGTATAAATAATTATTTAAATCCTTGTGGAGGCCGATGAACAATTTCATTATGGTCATGCATTTAAAATATGAAATTTGCTTTCGTTCGACAACTACGCGTCGAACCGATCGTGTAACTTGAAAGAATTCTTGGAGGAGGAAACGTATAGTTTCTATTTGATCCTTGGTATTGTATAAATAATTATTTAAATCCTTGTGGAGGCCGATGAACAATTTCATTATGGTCATGCATTTAAAATATGAAATTTGCTTTCGTTCGACAACTACGCGTCGAACCGATCGTCTAACTTGAAAGAATTCTCGGAGAACGAAGCTTTGCTCTTCGAAGCCACGGTCGTCGATATCATATGAATAATTACAAGTATCGTACCCTAGTCCTACCGGGGGCCGATATGAAATTTCGTCACTGTAATATCATGCATTTATGCAAACGCGGGCCAATGTCCTCGTTTAAACGTGCGCCGGCACGGAATATATTAAAATCTCCACTTTTACCGTGACTCTCGCTCTTGTCCGGCCACTTTCAGGACGTAAATTCGATTTCAATCCTCAGACCCGATACCTTCTCACGGTCCCAGAAACACTCGCCTCTAAATTCGCAATTTGCGAGCCAACCTCGGCAAAGCCCTCCGTCTAATCCCCCCGAATGAAATTACGAAGATTACGAGCTCTCGGTCCACACTGGAATCGATTCGATCGACTTCGTGACCGATCCAAGTCCTTAACAAAAAATTCAAGTCTCGCATGTTTAGCAAGTAACAGTCAAACACTTATCGAACTAGGCATCTTCCCGATCAAACTTCATTTCCATCTACTCTCAGACGTAAATAGATCGGTCATCATCGTGAATCATCTTTTAACCGTATCGTGTCTAACCAACTAACAGCCTTGTGCAAATTGGGCTTATTTCCTACGTTTCTCCCCGTCAGACTTCATTTGCACTGTCTCGGACGCGGAAGACGATCGATCGATGGATCGATCGGCCAATTCGCGGCCGTCGATTCGAACGGAACCAAGACGATCGAGCGTCGTGCTAACAGCGTCGACTTGCGAGAATTTGCATAATTCGCAGTGCCTGCGGAGTGGAGTGAACGGATTGGAGGATGTAGATGGACGGGAGAGAGATCGACATTAGCATCGCCCTCGAAAGCTTTATTTCGCGCGTCCTCTGGCAGGCCGACAGAATATTCCGTCGTTTGGAAAATTTATGAAGCGTCGTATGAGCGTCCTTAGATGAAGCGTCGATTAAAAGCGCGCGTTTATCGTCCGCGGGATAAATTGCGCGGACGACATTTTGATTTTGTGCGTATGTAGGTACGTGCATGGTTGGATGACTGGCGCTAATGACAGCGGCTGGGGTGGCAATGTCGTGTTCGAGGGTAATGAAACTGGTTCCGATGTCATGGCGGCGAATAGTATATCATTCATTGATCGCACCGTTTTCTATTAATTTGACTAGAATTACGTAATCGGTCCGAACGGACCACGCTCGGACGTTATGTCATAAAGCTTTGTCTGGCCAAATGAGATAAATGATTAATCGTTTACCAGTTGATAACCGTGTATTTCGTAACATTCTGGATAGTCGGTCTATTACAGATTCTGACTATTCTCTATTATAGAATAAAATCTGATTTCTTCAGATTTTAACGTGACTATTCACAATTTTATCTACATAACTTCACCGACTATCCCACCATCTAAACAATCCCTACCGTCTCTTATCACCACCACCCACTATTGCATTCCGTTTATCACCGCATCCAATCCAAACGCCACTGTCGCCGATCGAAGATATCGTCCTACACATAAAACATCTCTCGCATTCACAGTCGCAGAAAAAAAAAGAAATTATACGTCGCCGCGCTCTCTGGCAAAGATTTATCAGGAATCGAAATCGACGTGCCTATTTCTCGCGTTGCCGCGCACGCTCGCTCTTACCGTCCTCACACTTCGCACATACGATCGAGAACTCGATCGCATCTGGTGCGATCTATCATCGAAGCTGAAATTAACGTCCCGACGTCGTCCTCAGGCAAACAAACACACATCTCTCGCCTCTTTCCCCATTCCGACTTAACAATGTCAACCGCGTGATCATACGCCTCGAATGCCGGATTCGTACGTGGAAAACGGATCGACTCGCGGTAGAAAGTGGAATTAATCGCTCTGTTTTGCATAGTCGAACGATTAACTAACAGCGTAACGTCGCTCTTATCAGGCATCAAGCCGTAAGACGCGCGCATTAGGAGTAATGTTAAGTAACGATTGGGACCATTACGGAAGAGTGAAAGTCGATAGTCGAAGGATCGTTCTTTGCTTCGATCGTCGATGAAACGAAATTGGGATGGCAAGAACTGTTCGCCGTAATGGAACGTTAACTCCCCGATTCCGCGGAACCGGTTGTCAGCCTCGATATCCCGACGTTCGCGGAGCGTCGAATAAATAAAGCTGATTAACCGAGGGAGTAATTGCGAAGCGTGTCGTCGGGACGTTTATTAAAATTAGAATTGCAGATCGGCCTCGCTCGGCGATGGAACAATACTTTTTTCGTAGGATCCGATTTCTGTCAGCGAGTCGGACGCATAAAATTTTCGTCTGTCCGATAGCCGACGCGCATGAATTATCGACCGGTCTCCTCGGTCGCGGGCGTGAAATATTAATCGGTAATATATATTGAGTCGTCGGACAGGGTCGGGGGGTAATAAATATTTTGGCGCATCAAAGATGGACGAGGGAAGGAGCTCCTAATTACGTATGAAAATTTAATCGAGCGTCGACTCGTCTCCTTAGGGACGACGTTTAATGTTTGCCGAGTACAGTTTACCTATCTCGGGTCCCGACTATTCGAACTCCATCCATCACTGGCACCGTAGATTAATGTCTCGCCGAGCGGCGCGAATGCCTTGTTGATCGTTTCGCGTGTGGGAAGAACTGCGACCGGATGTCGGCCAAAGTGTGCGTGCAGGGACACCCCGTGCGTGAGACTCCATACGTTAAAGTACTGGACCGCAGGTCTGCTCTCTTTTCCCATAATCCGGTACTCGCGGAGGATTATCGACGCTAATTTTTCGAAGGGTGTCGTAATTTATTCTCGATACAAGATTTATTCGGTCCGACGTCATTCTTGATAAACGTCATCCTTGTACCTACATGAAATTATCGGACGTAATTTGAATTTAATCGAATTTTTGTCGGCGGATATTGATGGCGGAGTCTGCGAATTTCTGAGCGGGGAAGCGGAGGATGTTGCTGCTCGGATTAATCGGAGGTGGAGGACTGTTTTACGGTCCACCCTGTAAGTCTATCCGCGGTCGGGAAAGGTATCGACTTTGGCGGGATGAAAATCCAGCTCTCGGTTCTTAACACACGTCCGCGCTACACGTGTAATCTGTCAAGCGGTCGTTCGCCGAGCAAAAAGGGGGACGTCTGACGCTCGATAAATTCCTTTTTCCTTCGCTACCCGTTATTACGCGGCCTCATTCGCGCCCCTGATATCGGCGGCTGGACGGAGTTCGAGCCTCGAACAGTTTCCATTCCGCGTTCGCCTAACGAGAGATTAAATCACTCCCGTTCACGACGCAGGCCATCTTTCTCACTTTGGCGAACGTGCAATTTAGATTATTCTGTTCTTTTTTTCCCCCCTCAGCTTTGTTGTGCGACCCGCGAGCGCAGCGCGTGCAAATGTTAATTACACGATTCAGCGAGTAGGCACTTCTCGAAATGACCGGAGGGCAATTAATTCGAACCCCACCTTTCTGCAGGTACTCCTGCTGTTTTTCGAGTGCTTTTATTTTCTTTCGAGTAGAGGCTCGGCAAAGATGTTCTTGACGCAGTCGCGGCCGTGTCAGCCACATACGGCTGACATTGTCGGAATCTTAGAAGGCCCGAGTGAGTTGTGAGGTCGACGTGCGCAGTAATTATGATGTAATTAATAGCGATGAGGGGGGGTGATTGCGGACTTTTGCGATAAGCCTGAAAAGAATTGTGTGTCGTCCAGCGGGCAAAAAGTCCGATTTTCGTAATTTTTTTTCACTTTTTTGGCTGTAACTCCGAAACTATTTGATTTAGAAGGCTCGGATTGCGATTTTTGTAGAGTACTTGGCTCATAACGCAACGGACCCGGGTTCGATTCCCGTCTCGGCAGAGAAATTGAGAAAAATGCACGCTTGAGTGAGCACGGTAGAGCGCCGACTCCGAATCGGCGAGCGCTCGCGACAGACGGCAAAGACAAGTCACGATCAGTGTCAACACGCACTGTGTAACACGTATATCGGGTCTATATATTATTTTGCTTCTCGCCTCAACTACTGATACTCCCCAATACCACTCTACACTTCCAACAAACGCGTTTACTCGTCTAAGTATAGCCACATAAAATAATCGTATAAGTATCATATAATAACTAGGGCCTAATGTGGGTCTAACATCCTGAATTTCCAAAACATTCTCCATCCGTCCATTAATTCTTATTGAAACCACATTGAACATTTCCTCACTGACGAAACACCATTTAAACGCAATACGTCATTCTTTATTTAGGTCTCACTCAAAATTGCACTCTGGCTCGCGGAAAAAGCGAATAGGCGCCGTGGCTTAAGACACCTCCTATTTCAAACGGCAGGCGAACGGGGCGCTAACCGCGCTATTTTCCCGCGGCGAACAAACGCGCTCGTAATAAATGAATTTCCGCTAAACGCGTGTTAATCCGCAGGAAGCGGGATCCCGCTGATTGCTTAGCTGCGCGGTTAAAGGTTGCAGTTCATTCCGCGGGCGCGCGCGCTCGCTCGGCGAGAGAGAATGAGACAGAGACAAAGCGAGCCAGTGAAATAGATAGATAGACAGAGAGAGCGAGAGAGAGAGAGAGAGAGAGAGCCGGAGAAATCGCACGGCTTTACTTTCATCCATTTGTTTCGCCGTGCGAGTTTCCGCGATGCTCTAATTGCGCGCGGTTCACAGACCGTTCATATCGAGAAGTGATTTTAATTAGCGGCCTGACCTTACGAATTGCGCTTGAGCTTCAAGGCCTCGAGGCTTCAAGGCCTGTCATCAGTCGATTGTGTCGTGGGCGCGAATTAATGAAGGACCGATTAGTCGGATCAGTCGTATGTCTCTCGTTTGATCACGTAGGCTTTCTACGGTGGCTCGGAGCTTTTGCAATAAAGAGAGAGATAGGGAGAGAGAGAGAGCGAGAGAGGAAGAAGGAGAATGAGCAGGATCGTTACGTTTCCGACACATGTGGCGCAGGGACATGGTCGTGCATGCGAAATGTGTACCTGCGCCCCTTCCAGCGACTCTCTACCCGCAGCCTTTCTGCTAAACTCCGTTCGCCTCGCGTCACGCAAATTCCTGCACGCCTGCCGATGTCGGTCAACACCCTCCGACGTCGATCAACCTCGACACATCGCAGCCCACCCCGAAGTCGGAATGTCGGGGGGATCGATAAACTCGCATGTATAAACGTACGTAACCAACTCCACCCCCCCCCCCCCTCCCCATCCCACTCTCCCTCTACAGTATTTCTCCATCTCTTTCTGCCTCCTTCTCCATCTTCGCTCGCCAACACTTTGCCACGATTTTCCACTCTCCGTCTCCTCCTTTCGTCCTACAAATTTCTCGCTCTTTCACTTATTCAACCCCTTCGAATATCTTACTCTTCCTCCTTTACTCTGAATTTTTCATTCCTTCTCTGAAACTCTCCGTTTTCTTCTCTCTCTCTCTCTCTCTCTCTCTCGTTCGTTCTTTCTGACACTGTTTCGTTTTCTCACTCCCTCTTCCCCTGAACTTTTATCTTCCTCCATCACCTAGTTTTCCACCCAGCCTCTATTCCCGTCAGTATCTCGTCAGTTTATCCATCGACCCACCCATTGTCTCCCTCCCTCTATCTTTCTCTCTCTCTCTCTCTCTGTTTCGGCTCTTTCCATCGCATTCCCTCTCGGATTTTCATTCGGAACCCTCTCGCCACCCAGATCCGTCTCGTTCTCGTTCGACAACGTGTAAACGCCCCAATATTTTCAACCCTCGTACACCTGGAGGTCTCTCGGCGAGCGCACAGTCGACACCCACCCCCTTCGATCCCCTGCACCATCCCTCGCTATCGGTGCCAAGTAATTCCGTTCGGATGCCTCAAGTCGAGGGTGGCGGACGAGACAATATCGTCCGTCGATCGTAAATTGACGCGTTTTCCCCGCAAATTCTCGACCGCCGCCGGCAAACTTCCCCCTCCTTTCGCGCCGGGCGCGAAGACGGGTCCATGATGTTTACGGTCCCGTCGTCGGTTTCGAGTATTATGCCGCGGCGAAATTGCGAATAAGGACGGGGGACTGGCAAGCGGCGGAATTTATCGAAACGCCGATAGCCGCCGTCCCGCGGAGGCCGATGCGGTCGTGTTAGAATAATTTCGGGACGCGGAACCGATCAAATATCGACCGATTCCGCTCTTTCTGCCGCTCTATGCATGGCGAGTAGATATCTATTTGCCGCGGCAGTTTCATCTTTCACCCACTTTTTTTTTAGGACCGAGCTCTCCGCTATATACTCTCGACCGTTTCTGATAAGACGCGTGATAAGCTGTTCATTGTGAAATTCGGTTGAATACATTCATTTATTATTCCTAATTGTAACTTCAACTTGTCAAGGGCTAAGGATGTAAGTGGTGTAAGATCATTTAAAAAAAGTTAAATGTCACATAAATAAACCGTTTGTTCCACGTTAATCATACATTATACAATATCTCATTTTTGTTTTAAATATGGACTTTCACCACTTTCAAAATAAACGGTCCATATATTACTTTATGCATTTAACTGGTAGTAATATGTTTGAGGGTATTTGTTCCATATCATTCTTCAAAGGTATTTTAAAATCGATACCACGTTATTGCTCCCTTTTGTCTACTTTCCGTTCTCTCGATTCAACCGATTTAACCGACGTGCACCTCGAGTGCGGAAGGTTAAGGTACGCTGGCAGGGAATGAAAATTTGTGTCTAAGCTAGATCGGCGCACTTTGTATACGTCCACTTCGGCGGCATCCGATGCAATTTGCGGCGTTCGCACGTTTCGGATCGATGGGCCGAGGGTTTGCACCGGGGAGGGTGAACGGATGCTTTCTTATCCTCGCGATCAAGAAGTTTCCGGTATCGATCGCCAGATTGCAACACGTAAGCACCGTAGCGTCGGCTGCTATCGATAACGACGTTACCGTGCGTAATATGGGAGTGACTCTGTGTGGCTGTATGTGAAAGAGAGTGTGCGAGAGCGAGCGAGAGAGAGAGAGAGAGTCAGACAGAGAAAGAGAGACACAGAGAGATAGATAGATAGATAGATAGATAGATAGATAGATAGAGAGAAAGAGAGAGAATCAGTATGAGACAGTCCTGGTGGTCTTCCTACCTTCCTGCCGGAAGCGAATTGCCCAGAGGCCTTTGCACTCGCTCTCCGTCGTTCGCTATCGAGCCATCGAGGCTTCCGATCGTTGGCGTCGATCGCACCGATCGAGTTTTTTAAATTCAAATGCAGTCCACCGCCATTTGACCGGCGCTATCTCTGCAATGCGCCGATGTTCCGATCTACAGCGGCGGGCAAAAGTTTCCGGCCATCGCAATTTCCTACGCTCAAATGCGAACGGCGGCCCCGGCTCTCGCCGGATGTTGCATTTAAAGCCGGATGCGCCTAGTAAAAGTTGAGGTGCGAAAATGAAACGGGAAATGCCCGGGCTTAAAGCGCTCGCGGCGAAAAGTCACTCTCTCTCTCTCTCTCTCTCTCTCTCTTTCTCTTTCTCTCGCGGCGCGCGGACGCGGACAATTGAAATTTTGTAAACGCAGAAATGTTTTTCGGAGTCGGCCGACCCCTGAGCTCCCTAGTTTTGGAAACAAAAATGTTGCAGGGCGATAGCAAGGAACTTTTGCGGCGCGCTGTACGTGGGTAGGTGGGATTCTTCTTCGACGGGGACAACAAAATTGTCGTGCGATCAGTGACACAAAAGCATGCTAAATTTTCCGATATCCGGCTTCCGAATTCCGATGCCATTCCTACGTGTATTAATTATGGCCTTGCTCGCGCTGCGCGCGTCCTTTGTAACTGGCGTCCCGAAATATTCGAAGGGCCTCGCCGCGGAGTCGCGTTCCATCGATTCAATTTTCCGGTTCAACCCAAAATTCATTCTTCGTCCGAAAAGCATTTACCATCGATCCCTTCGGTAATCTTCAAAAATCAACTTAAAAATCTGATTACGAAAGTACTGTAAGCATTGTAAATATAATGCAGAAACGATTTTAACCCTATATTTTATTACTTTGACTCTCTCATATGTCCAACTTAGCCCACTTTCATAATTAATGACAAAACGTGGAACCATAAATTCGCTCCTACGTTTATGGAGTGACTTAAATCAAACTAACAGCGCTGATTTTAATCTTCTCTTTAATCACACCGACCGTCACAGTACAAGATTGACTGTTATTTCGAGTTCTTCAAATTTTCGACTTAGGTACAACCGCCCTCGAAACAACGCGCGCATTAAGCCGAAATCATCGTCGCATCAGCGTCCCCATTAATCATCCCTCCCACTCTCCCGACTACTCGCTCCCATAAAAATCTCTCAATTCATCACAACCGCGAATTAACGTCCTCGCCTCCATCCACCGCGGTGCAAAAACGCTTACAAGACTTCCGACTTTCATCCCCCAGCTCCGCCCCCCCCCCCCACCCCCCCGATTGTATGCCGAGCATAACGAGTCCCGCGTTCTATCGGTCGCGCACGCGAGCTCACTCCTCTTACCAACACTCTCTCGCGAGTCGCTGTGCTTGTGCTGGCCGCACATCGGGCCGTTTTCATCGTGTAATCTCTCAGCCCCGTGCCGACCCTTCACGTGGCCCTCCTCGCAACTCGGGATATCCTTACGTGTCTTCCGTACGTGCCCTCCTCACGATAAGTATATCGATCGTCGGCGGGGCGCACTCCGAAGATTGAGCGATAAAAGGCTTTCCGCCGGCAGAATTAAGATCGTTACGGCACTTGTATCGGCGTCGAGGCTTACAAGCTCGCGGAAAAGGTAAAGAACGTTGCTGCTGGGAGTTACGGCCGCGCCTTTTTATCCCTTCAACCTCTTGCGCCGACCCTTTACATCGATCCCTCATACCCTTCTCTCTCTCTCTTTCTTTCTTTCTTTCGCTCGTTCACTCTCTCTCTCTCTCTCTCTCTCTCTCTCTCTCTCTCATCCGCTCACTCGCTTCGTCTATCTTTGCTTCGCGTCAAGAGGAACTTGCGGGGAGCGAGGGATAAAACGTGTCTCGGTTTCTCAGATACTATTTTGTACCGAGTCGTTGGCGGGTAGATAATAAGTTCCCGCAATTTTTTCCCCTCCTTCCTCTCCCGCTCCTTTTTTCTAAGGATTTGCCGAGTTTCGGTAGGAGGAGTATTTCAGGATTTTTGTATCGCGAGGGCCTGAAGTGATTCTCTCGCTGCGAAAAAGTTGTATTTTCGGCGAGGGATTATTTTCCGTCGATTTTCAAGCGTTCCGTGCCGAAGCATTTATTATACGGTTTTTGCAATATTTTTTTTTTGTTATTCGGGCGAGCAGAATTCAATAGGGGGGGTTGAATTAATGAATCCTTATTAGACGCGGGAGGGTGGGAGGCCTGACGGGAACAATCTCGGCATGCAATATGCGCCTGTCGCGCTTTAAATGGAAGCGCGACATGTCGCTTCATTTATTAAATTCCCGAACCACCACCCCCCATCCCCCCTGCACCGCGTTCGCGTTAATAAAGATCGACCAAGGAAGACACGTACGAGTCCGACATATTTGACGGGAGACGACAGACGGTCGACAGGTTCGTTCGTTTCGTTCGTTTATTCAAGATACATTCCTCCAATTCGAATCTACGGTCCGAATACCGTCGATTAAATGCTCGAAAAACAAAATCTTTAAAAGCCCTACACCCCCCATCTGAAACAGACGCGCGCACAGAATCCATCCTGTGCGACCCTTTAATCTCTGTTTTTCGATCTCATTCATCCGAATCGATTCCAATGACCGACAACGCGCCGGGAAAAACGTAGCAAAACAGCGCGAACAATCGTCGGCCGCAAATGCGTGGCCCACCCTCTGTCCACCCCCTTCCAACCTCCCCTCCAATCCGGCCTTGGAGCGACGCGCTCCGGGATTTTTCGAAATCCGTGCCCGCGATCCGCTGGAAATGCAAACCGGCGGTTAGGTTCTCCGCCGAAAAAAGCGGAAGCGGCCCGACAAAAGGGCATTTAAACTCCTCCGACCCCACGTCATCTCCCTCAGTGGGAGCGGAAAGCCGCGCGTGTCGCGTAATCACAGGAGAGAACGGGCTAAATAACGCTTTCGAGCCGGCAGGGGCGCGCGCGCGCGCGCACCTGTAATCTTGTAATTTCCGACGACAAAGCGACGCAACATCCGCCGTTGGCGGGACGCCTGATAAGGCCGCTGATACTGCCAGCCTCGACCTGCCGGCGATAAGCCAACGAATTCCGGACGAAAGTCAACCCTTCTCACTCACCTACTACCCCCTCCGACCCTCCGCTCACCCCGCGTCGCGTTAGAAGCGAATTATTAATGCCGCGACGTTCAATTAAATAAGCTTCCATTGTCGCGGAATAATTAAACGAGGTCAAAGGATGGTGTAATGGGGGGTAGATTTTGTTTGTCCGTTGGCGGGAATAGAAGTGGGGTAGACGTTCGTAGAATATGTTTCTTTGAACGCTGCGTTCTACGAGCTTTGTGTAAGGCGAATTGTGGGAAGTAACGAGTCTGAACTGATTATTACGATGGTAATCATTTGCTGTTGTTTTTTAAAGTAGATGTTGCTGTTATGCGTCTGAGATTCGTGCAGAGAAGCGCTGTAATGATTAACTGAAACAGATTTAATTTCTCAATCTGGGGTATTCTTGTGCTTTATCGCATTATTTGAAAGTAGCAATCCACTGCATGTTGATACGGAAAATATTGTGCTAATCAGATATTATGACAGAAATAAGTATTTCTGTAGACCGATTTCGACGCTGGTTCATTTATGTCATACCTATAATATGCTTGGGAATGTATAGACAGTCACGGCAGCAAATCACGTTCGTGTATTATGCATGCCGAGGCGGAATTAATCTTCGTGGAATATTCGGAATTACCATTGAGCTTAATGCAAGGAGCGGACGTAAATTAAATTCGAGACATCGGTATGGCTATTTTTTCAGCCCCCCCCCCTCTCTCTCTCTCTGCTGCCGGCAGAATTAATTAAAAAATAACGAATTCGTCCCGGTATCCGCAATAGGATCAGTGCGAGAGATCGTTATTTGTGCGTTACTGATAACGATTAATCGAAACGCGCGATCGAACGTCGGGATCAAATTCGGCGAAACGAAACGCGGACGGTCGACGCGCTGTCGTACAAAGTTATCGTTCGCCTACCCGCTCGTTCGACCCGGTTACCTGGATGTGCGGGCCATGGAAAAAAAAGAGCCCCGTTCGTCGCGAAAATTTTGCTTTTACTTCGCGCAATTTACATTCGTCCCCAAAACAAGTCCCTCTTCCTGCGGCTTCGCGTTCGCTGACAGCGAAACGAGCGAAGCTGGGGAACAATGGAACGCTGGTACGGAAAAATCGACGTCGAACGGCTCAAAGTACACGGTCAAAAAGAGGAATTACCGGTCAAAAGGGTCTATTATGTCAAAAACACACATTCGCCTACCCCTATTCTCCCTCCCTCTCTCCCACTGACTCTGTGGCGTACTCTGCGAAAGCGAGGCAGAAAAATCAGATTAGAATCGAACAATTCGCGGCTGCAGGTTGCAAACGGCAACCCCATTATGTCAAAACACCATTTCCACCCGCCCACCCCCCGCCTGTTACATTGCCACTCCGTTAATGTCGAAATATTGGATCGGAAGCGAGCGATTCAAAGTGGATGGGCAAAAACAAGAAATTACTATTCGGCCGCTCCTGTTATGTCAAAAACGCATTTCCGTCCCCCACGCCCTCCCTCTATCCCTCTCACTCGCTCTCACTCCCTCTCACTCCTGGTCGGGGTCGGCTCCGAGAGCGGCGGCCGGAATTTTCGTCGCGAACCAGGTCAATGTTTCGCGGCGGTGCGAACTGGATCGAACGTTGTTCCCGGGGAAATACTGGCACGCCGCCCAGAAACGTATTATGTCCCGTCGAGCGAAACTGCCAGGGAGAGGGCGAAGGGGTAGCCGAGGGGGGAGGGCTGCGAGGATACCTAAAATCTTTGGACGGCTTACTACCCTCCACTTCGCCGCTCGGGCGTTACTCGAAAACTCGCGATGTTCGATGAAAACTGCACTTCGCCCTCCGTGACTCGAAATCCCATTCAGGACGAACTCTAATTGTTTCTCTGCTTTTGAAAGGCACCCAGTTACTTTCGGAATCGTATTCGAGTCTGTCGGATTGCCGGAACGCGCGAAGCCCGACGTTGAGGAAGAGGAGGGAGTTATTAACGCGAGCAAGAATCATGCGCTGTTATTGAAATGATCGTGATGTAAACTTTGAAGTATTAGGATTTTATTACTTTTCTTTAGAAGAAATCTACTCGTTCATCCTTACTCAACGTCCCATTCAGAATGAATTCTAATTGTTTCTCTGCTTCTGAAAGGCGGCCAGCTACTTTTTGAATCGTAATCGAATCGTTGGATTGTCGGGCAGAACGCGCGAAACCTGACGTTGTGAAAAAGGGCCAAGTTATTAACGTGAGCAACAATCCGTACTGTTACTGAAATGATCGTTGCACGAGTGAGGTAAACTCTGAAGTATTAGATATATAGAAGTTGCTTCAGTATTTTATTACTTCTCGTTCGAAGAAAACTACTCGTTCATCCTTACTCGACATCCCATTCAGAATGAATTCTAATTGTTTCTCTGCTTTTGAAAGGCAGCCAGCTACTTTCGGAATCCTATTCAAATCGTTGCATTGTCAGGCGGAACGCGCGAAGGCCGGTGTCGAGAAATAGGGGCAAATTAATAATTGCTCCGGTAATCATGAATCAACAGTCGAAGAATTGGTTTCATTATTTATCTTTACTTTCGCGTTATTTATCAATCCAAGAATGAATCAAACCCTCGCATTATTGTGACTTCGGTTCTCATAACTATCGGTACTCATAAATTACTCCGATATCAAATACGATTCTTCAAAATACGCGGTCGGTATAAATACTGAGTTAACCAGAGACATTGACGTTACAATATTTCACTGCTTTTTGCTCGGATTTTTCGCGACGTTCGACACGGTGCCAGTTTTTATTAGTTTCATACCTCGCATCCTTGCTTTATTTTCCATTTTCCCTCTCCCGCCCGCCCTCTTCCTTTCTTTCATACGACGCTGCCCCCCCTCCACCGTCCTCCCGCATCCTCTATCTATTCCGAACCTAACGAGGCCGGAGTTGAGTGGCA
This sequence comes from Anoplius nigerrimus, assembly GCA_914767735.1. Classification (NCBI taxonomy): domain Eukaryota; kingdom Metazoa; phylum Arthropoda; class Insecta; order Hymenoptera; family Pompilidae; genus Anoplius; species Anoplius nigerrimus. Next base: position 12,845,191 of record OU612090.1, read on the forward strand.
GCCTGTAAATTGAAATGGCAACGTAATGCGAGAGCGGGCTCGAAATGAAGCCATGCTGAATCGTACGATCCTTCGCGTTCCATCGATGTATAAAAAGCCACGTGCCAGACCGGGGTCTTTCTATGCGAGTCGGGACAGTCGGCGAAAAGAAACTCGTTACTGGGATTTTTATCGCGCGCAAACAACTATTTTTACGGATCCCGACGACGCCTAATCGATACCGAGACTATTCTGAACCGTTCGGAACGAAAAATCGTAGTTCCAATCGTGCTTCAGGTTTTCATTGTCCTGGTTAATGCATTTTACTTTAAAAACCTCGATTCATTATTACGCTGCAAATGTCAGTCTGCGACTAAGGTCGATAAAGTAGTAACAAGTATGTCCAAGCCATAAACTCCGACTAAAAATCACAACTCGAAGTAGATTAAATAAATCCACTAGAGACACAGGCATTGTGCCGATTACAGACAGCTTTCGAAAAATGTCAAAATCTACGAAGTATGCAGTTAGGCAGCTAAATGAAACGGATCAAAAAAACGCAATAGTATACCATTCGGAATTGCGTTTAGTCTGGATCGGATAGGTAGGCTCGCAGTTTGCCTGATCGGAACGATGCTGGCTGAGAGTCAGTCGATCAAATCTGTACGGCGGGTGCATCGGAATTCTGACAAATCGTCGCCCACTTTCGGGACACGCGTCACCCGTCCTTTGAGCCCGGAATTTCGTTGGCCGGCTCGCGCCACGCACTTTCATCTCTCATTCCGGGCGCAATTTTCTGTCGCGACGTCCCTTTTTGTGTCCGCAGTGAGTGCGCGAGGATAGTAGCGGACAAGAGCGAACGAATGAGAGAGGGAGAGAGACAGGGAGGGCGGGAGAGAGAGAGAGGGGAAAGAGAAAGAGTAGGAGAGAGGAGAGCATCGAGGCGGCCGCAAATCGAAACTGCGATATAACGCGACCCGACATGGATTGATGGCATTGTGGAAGCGTAACTGGGCGGAGAACGTTATGTTCCCACGTACGAGGAACATAAAGTGGAGGGAAGGAGACGAGACAAAAAGATCGCTGAGACATCTTGAAAAAGTGTCGGGTTGACAGAGTAACAGCTTTATTCGGGACGCCGGGGCTTGGGATGGAAAAAAATTTTTACGGGAATGCGCGAACGGAGTCGCAGGAAGCGGACGGGGAATGTTATTATTGCGGATGGGGTGAGATGAAGATGGAATAACTTGGATGATGATACATTCTTTTTTCGAATTCTATGATTCCGCTTTGAAATCGCTTCTAGGGCAATTTTATGGACGTTAAAATATTTCTAATCTTATAAATGCACAGAACTGTTTATCGAAATATTTCATAAATCATTTTCTTCTTCCTTCTACACCTTTTCAATCGTATTGAGCAAGACATTTTTTGATCCAGTCAAGTTTGACGTATCGAACCCCGTATTAATTCCGTCGAATTCCGATGGATTGAAAATGTTTCGACAAAAACGTTCGGCAAGCGTGCGAGCTGAAAATGAAATGTCGAGCCGAAATCCGTGAATCCGATTCGGAGAAACGAATGTCAAAAATGATCTGGCATGATGGACTGAAGTAACTGGTAACTGGAGTGCGAGCGAAGTGGGATCGTAGCGAGAGGCGACGAAGTCTGATGACCCGAGTCGAATCCGAGAAAACGTGCGCGCCCGACACGACTCGCATTAAGCAGCATCAAGCAGCATCAAGCAGCATCGAGCAGCATCAAGCTGCGGGAACGTAGGGATGGGTAAAAAGCGGTATCGGTGCCAGTCGAGTAAAGCCACAGTTTGCTCTTCCTGCGAATCGATAACTGAGGAAGTCTCGGGCGGCGGCGGCGGAAAGGGCGAGAAGAACTGATTGTGAGTTTTATGCAGCCAAAGATCGACCCGCGTCCTTCGCAACATTTATCGCGAGTCTGACGTCTGTCGCTTCCGTGGAAACTCGGCATGAGAATCTTTCGAGCGGGCCAAGAGAACGGCCAAGCAATCTCGGTCTTTGATATCGTGAAGAATACGAGCGGGTGGGATCGATGGTGAAAGTAGATGTTTTTCTAGGATTCGAGGAAATGGCCCGGACGGAGGGAGTGACTCAGGCAAAAACACGTGTCCGGTGAAGTTTCGTTAAGAATGCGTTGGCAAAATCTGGTGCGGATCGGGCGAGTAGAAGTTGAGTTACAGGGTTTTTGTTGTGTGCCTGCAGTGACTAGGTTCTTTCGTATGCATGGTTGAAAATTGTCGTTACTTCCGCATTTCCGCAGTTCATTGTGTTAGGTTGCAAGAAATGACCTCACAAATAATTAAAAGAATAATGTATATCCGTTTGAACGTTCTTCAACATTTTTCAGTGTTCAGACATTTCTCAATTCTTTATACCAAATTTCTTGCATTCGACATTCACTCATCAATTTACACCAGTAAAACCTTTCTACGGTCAACATTTTGTACATTTTACATTATTATTTTCCTATTAACTAGAATTGCAAACTTCATTCGCATCTCTGCCTTAGTTCCAAGTATCCAAACCGTGTACAGTCTAAAAATACTTTGGGAAAGGAATGTTTCTGACGCGGGAAGATGTCGGTGGTAAAAAATGCGAGAGGTGGCCTTTGCAGAATGACGGTGGCGCTAAAATCGATTAATTAGATACGCCCGGCACGAAGACTTTGACACTGTTCCCGGAGTCAGTGTGGATTCCCTAAACGTATTCCGACCCCTCGACGTCAGGTGGCACGAGCAGAACCACACTCTCGGCATGAACTTTGACTTTGAGCCCGAGAATCGCAACGCCCGTTAACTCGTCGAACTTCGCAATCGCAAACTGTGCAAATCGTCCGACTTACTGTCACGTGACTGCAGCCTCAATTGTGCAAGAACTCTCGAAATCACGTAGTGAGAGCACTGAAACATGGTCGGTAAAAGTGATCTTGCCGGTACAAAATATGTTTACGTCGTGAAATTAAACATTCTGTTGGTTTTTGGGTGAAACATCGTGATTTCACAGCGAGTGAACATTAAAACAATGTCACTACAAAATTAGTTCCATTTTCACACAGAGAAATGTTAATCAATTCGCTGGATTTTCAGATTATTTACGAGGAATGATAATAGATGAATTCTTTCTATTATTAAAAAAATGGAATCTCTGCCAGTGAGAATTATGCTCGCGACATAAAATTTAATTAATTCGGAAACAGCAGTGAATGAATTACACGGATAGATATTTCGGATGAAGGTAAAGTATAGCCGTGAACCTCTTGCGGATTCCTTTTATTGAACAGTTCATCGAAACAGTGCCTGCGATCTAATTCATTTGAAAGTAGCAGACTTTAATTAACTTGGGATTTTCGGATGAAACGGGTGAAGTAACAGTGGATGAACGTCTCGCGAATTCGTTCGATCGATCAAGGTCGTTGTCGCGGGGTAAGCGAGATCTTGATTTATGTCCCTGGGAAAGATTCGTCGAACGATATAGACGGGATGTTCGACTGAGGTTGGCGTAGAAGGGAAATCCGTAATAATGGGAAATCCCACAAGCTTATCGGGTTCCCCATTGTGTCCGCTATGGTATCGACTGTCCGTCAGTTAATTGGGCGTCGTCGATATCGATTCCCTCTCGATCAATTACATCCTGAAATGATTCACATGTTGCAATTATGTAATTGCCGAGCGTCCCGGTAAATTACTTAATGAACGTTATCGATCATTGCGCTCCGAAGGCGCGAAATGGCCTCGATCGCATGATAGATCTAATACACCTTTCTTATTACATTTATTATCATTTCCAGACCATTTACCGGTAAATCCTAACGTGAGTCATCATTTACTCCGAATCTCGCCTTCTGCGCTACACGCTTAGCGAGCTTAATGCTGTTTTATTGTCACTTTTCTACTCTGCGACGTATCTTAAGACTACAACTAGTCATATATTATAAATAATCGTTTTATTATCATAATATTATTTCCGTAGTTATAAATATTAATTTGAATATATAACACGATTAATCGTTATCTCGTTGCTTTGTCATTTTGTTGCCTGAAATTTTTTACTTTTTCTCTAAATCTAGTGGCAACATAAACGTTCTATTGCAGACAATTCTTTTTCATCCAGCTTTCGATACAGCACCCTTCTTCCAATAGCAGGATTTACCTGCTGTGTGTCTCCCTAATTCCTTATTACATCCCTTGATTCCCTCTGCCCAATTCTGTCGACCGAGCGTCTACTGGAATTCTGTCCAGAGAATCGTCTCTTTAATCGAATCTTTCTCCCCCAAAACGGATCGTACTGCCTCGCGGAGGACGGATATTCCATTTCGTTACATCGACGTACTTCCGCCGGTGAAAAGGGAGAGGAATACAATTGAAACCAGTGAGATAAGCGGATGAGCGAAGGGCGTGTTCAAAAATTGTTCTGCGTCCTCATGACAACTTCTATTATGTTGCGGGGACTTTTGGAAATCGAGCAGTGTGTTTCGTTGCCGTCACTGAATCTATCGTTTGAAATCGATTATTAGACCGAAGCTGTTGCACTTAAAATAGTCGGGTTGTAATTTTTTTGTGTTACTTGAACCCTTTTCTGAACTGTTAAGCTGGTGAGTCGATTAAAAGAATCATCTCTCGCTACTTGAATATCTGTTTTTCGTCATGTTTGGGCAGGTTTTTTGTCTCTATCTCGGAGACTATTAAACTTAGAAAAATGGCTGTATCGTTGAAACTATTGAGAATTCGGAATTTTGCGTGCGACCAACTTTCAGGGCGAGTTAAAATCTGTGGGATAGGGTAGTTAAAAATCCAATCCGAGACCTAACATTTTTTTACGTTTTTCGGCGATTCTGAAGGTCTTATCACCTTTTATTAGATGCATGTACTGCCAAAGTACCCTCCATTGGTCGCTCAATGTCATATTTTAAGGATGCGGCTATCAAACATGGTCTAAACTGGGGCTATTATGGATGTCTTGGCCTAAAACCCCCAAAAGTCCACTAAATCCATAATTATGCATAAAATGGCAAGACAATCATGTAACAATCATAAAATAATCGTATACGTATCGTACAATAAGAATATGTAGGTCTAACATCCCGAAAATCCGCAATAAATGTCATTTTGCGCACTACATACCCATAACTTCAACTATTTTCCATTTGCGCAGCTCCTGGAAGCGTCTTAATAATGTACTTAAACTTCCCATGCATACACTAAAAGCGTAAGTTAGTCAAGCCACTTTCGTATTCAAGATAAATTTTAGCCTCACCCCCTAAATACGACAGAAATTAGAATGAACGACGCAGGAGCGTGCAGAACGCTCCGACAATTATAAATCTATGTAAGCATAATCAAAGAAGATCCACGCACGAAGAACATGTTCTCAAAGTAACTCTTAAACTTGCAAGGCAGTCGGGCGAATCTGCGAGTAAAGCAAAGGATTCACGCCGGAAGGATCCGGGTTCAATCCTCGGCGCCGCAATCGAGAGAAATTGAGAAAAAGCACGCTTGACTGAACACAACGGAGTACGCAAGATCGGAGTATAAACAGGGAACGATAGAAGGCAAAGACGAGGCACAGGCAGTCAGTCGACAACACTACCGTCAGTCGACAACACCACCGCAACGACCGCACTCCACATATTATTTTACTCCGCGTTTCAAAGACGTACGTTTCCTTTCAAAACTCATTCCAAAACTCGTAATAATTTCTCACGTATTTCAACTACCGTAAGCCACTCAACGTACAAGTTAACCTCTACCAATAAATAACGACTCTTCCCATCCGATAGCTAATTTTAATCGGGGCTAACAATCATTCCTCTTACCGCTAAATTCGCACCGAGTCCAGCGGAAAATACAGTGAGCATATTTCATAAGCGTTCCACTTCCTCGACAGTCGGGTGCGTTAAGGAACGCGACACATCCCCCGGGAAATTTACGATTCCGCGCGCATTATACCCTCGTTTGGCAACAACTCGCACGCCACTCCTTTTCGAGACGTCGAAAGAGACTCGTCGCGATTCGCAGGAGAGCGTAACGAGTGGCGGCTGGATGGCGAAGTCGATTAAAGCGATTGGGCACGTTTATCGCGGGGGTGGCCAAGGTGGTCGGAAGTGGGGGTTGGTCCGAAAGGGTGGTCTTCGAGTCTCGACAAAATTCTTTCGCAGTGGCTCACCCGGTTGAACTTAACTGCCGCCTTCATTCAATGGACGACTCGTTTACGGACTCGTTCGGCACTTCGGGCCGCGGAAAATTCAACTTTCTCCCCCTCCAACCCCCTCCTGCCCGGCAATATGTGGCTACGGACGATCGCGAAATAATTACGGCTTTTACGGCGCATTAAGGTGCGACCGTACTCTCGCGAAATAGCGATCGCGAAACAATTACGTCCTGGAGCCAGGATAAGCTTTACGGCGCGTTGAATAATGCTCCAGGAGTAATTTCGTTTTTAACGTCCAAGACGTACACGTATTTACTTAAATGATGATTTGCCGAGTAATCGAGCCCCGCTTGCGGTTCCTTCGCGCTCTGTTTTTTCAAGGGGTGTTTTCTTTCCCCCCGCGGCGTCAACGGTTGGGAGGACCTTCGAGAAACATCCAGTATTTTTCGAAAGTTCGGAAGGGACGGATAACTGCCGGAGGGTCTGGAATCCTTTCGCGGAATCGAAAGCCGGCGAGTAAACGGATGCGCCTGTCGATACGAGTACTATGTTTCAGCAGGGTCGCTCGGGTTTTGCCCGTCTTACGAATTTCTTTTAATTACTTCCCGGGCGCCAATTAAAAGTTTGTCAGCGACGGAGTAATGAACCGGGACCTTTTCGACGGGCTCGCTCGGTCAATTTTGTCCCGGGGTCCTTCCACGCCGTGAAAGCATTCCTTTTACGTGGCTTTGATAGGATACGTTTTTCGAGGAAGGTCTGAATTTAATTTTTTTGCCTTTCATTCGATTGATCAAAGGACCTCGCGATATCAGATATCAGCGTAGTCTTGCAAATTTTATCCTTGCGTTCGCAAGCAGATTACGGTTAATAGATTTATAAATGAACAGTGTCGTAAAACAGTTTCCGCTTGCTAATCTTACCCTACAATATACTCACACGGTGTGCCAGAAATCATGAATAACTGAACCAATCGTTCAGATAAAAAACATTATCAGACATCAGCCTCTCTTACTGTATATTTTAAGTAAAATTAATTATACGTATATTTTAATCTTGCGTTCGAAAACAGTTTACGTTTAATAAATTATGGAATAAACAATATGAGAGAACAGTTTATGTTTGCTGGTCTTACCGTACAATATATAGCTTCTAAATAGCTGACTGCATTCGGCCTTCACTCGCACGCATACGAGAATTAAACGTACACAGAGCGTATGCGAGAAAGCGCGCCGAAGAGAAGCAGTTGTTCAGATGGAAAACACCCCCTGGCCTCTGCAGGATGCGCAGAATGTGTAACAATGCGGGTCGAGCAATCTGCTGATAGGAGGCGAACCGCTCTCTCTCTCTCTCTCTCTCTCTTTTTTCCCCTTCGTCCTGTCGGCCGATAATTAGAGCTCGACACGCGACAGGATAAATAAATCTTCCGGGCAATCGTCACCCGATGCCATCTTGTCCGCTTCTCGGGCGCGCATATCAAACGTACCGCTAATTTTTTTTCTCGTACGAGGGTTGAAAGCCTCGGCGGCGCTCCAGATTCAAAGCGAGCGCGCGATTAATCTCGCGCCGGATAAGAATATGTGGGACGGACGGAAGTCTGTGACCCGCGTGCGACTACAAATTTTCAAAGACACATCTTTACGCGTACATTTTAACATTTCATTTGTGCGTGCCTAGAAACTGTACTCAATTTGATTTAAATAATAATTTGTTATTTATTAGATGTACAATATTGTGTTATTGGCGAATTCGGTCAGTGTTATACTTTCAACTACTACACTTCAATGATTTATTTATTACACGTTATCTATTAGTTGCAGAAAATAATATCCACAGGATATGTTTTAAATTGACCCTTGCGCGTTGATATTTTTTAAAATATTATGCGAGCAGAATTTAATTTCAATTACACCGAATGCATTACGTGTTATACAGTGTCATAAAAAAATGTCTGAGCTAACGAACTCTTATCCACTGACACATGACACAGTATCACGCCTACGGAATCTAAACTATCCACATTCGGGCACTCTCGTCCCGGCCTTCGACTGCCTCATAACTCACCCTCTTTTTTCGCCCCCCCCCCCCCCCACCGTCATTTCCACCTGAGATCATCGTTATTCCAAGCTTGAAAGTGGCCGAGGAATGAAGGATGAATGTAACGGAAACGAGCGATGAGCCGGACGTAAAAAGAACGCCGCGGACCGGCGAAAAAAGAGAAGACCTCTTTCCCTGAAAGGACCGCGAGCGAGAGATGGGGGGTAGGGTGAGCGTACCATCCCTCGCGATAAGGGAGGGAGCGGGAGCGAGAGGCATTGCCAAGTAGAATAAAACTGCGGAATGGGACGGAAAGACGCGCGAGCGGTAGAAATCGGATGGGAAACGAGGGCGTCGGCGCACGGTATACGGCGTCGAGGGGTGGACTAGGGTGAGGGGTGGTAAAAAAAAATGCAATGGATCCCTCGCAGTGTGCAGCCTGCAGTCCGCGAAGCGCATACGAGCGAAAGATTTATGGATTTCGAAGCGAATTTCGCGTCCATCGTATACCGAATAATACCGAGCGCCGGCTACACGATTGATCCGGACAGTCGCGACACACTCCTCCACCCTCTTCCACCCTCTCTTCCATCCACCCCTCCTCTACCTGCACAGCCCCTCCTTCACCCCCGCGAGCTCTGAGCCTCAGCTCCCTTTCCCCCTCTTTACAGGCCCCGTTTCAACCCCCCGCCGCGGCGAACGTAAATACCGTTTTTTTTCCCACCCCCGTTCTCCACCCCACCCTCCCCCAAAATGGACCTCGTTCCCGCTGACGAGTCGATGTAAACCCGGGAAGTCCCGTATCGCACGCCGGACAGTTCCATCGGCTCGCGTTGCCGTGCGAAATTAGCGGTTGCGAAAATATTTCCACCGACTCGCGCCCTCCGCCGTTCTCACCTGCGCGGAGGGAGCGGTTGGAGGGGGCGGCTGCTGTAATCGAGGATCCAATTACTCGCGTGCCGTAACAGACTGTTTTTCAAGCTAATTCACCCGGACCGACGGGGACGGGGCTACGTTAAACGAATTCGCGGCGCGAGAACGGAGTCTACTTCGCTTCCGGTTCATTTTATTGATATTTCGGGGGAAACTCAATTTATGGACAGGTGCTGTGTCGGGGGCGGTGGTCGGAGCCCAGCGGAAGTCGTTTAAGGGATGAGAGGATGAAAGGACGATACCGTCCAGGAGTGACACTCAAACTCGGACGTATACCTCGAGGGTGCCTTTAGCACGCCGTAAAGAGAATTCCTTTAATAAAGTCGAGCTAGGTTTCATAATCTTGCACGAGCGTTTCGTCGGACGATGCCGTCGACGTCACCGTAAACTGGCCCTTAAAAAAGAAAAGAAAGAAAAAGAGGCGAACGTTCACGAGCACGTCGAAACTTGCGAAAAGATCGTAAGCGACCGCGGAGAGACGTCTCTTTGCTGGGTGGGAGGGGGTGAAAGGGGTGGAGGAGGAAGGGATGGATCTCGAAGACCAGTTCGCGGAAGTTTCGTTAGAACGGCGTTGTCTATGAAATTTCGAGTTCCAGGCGACGTTTAGGACTGTCCGACTCGCGGTAATGCTCGCGGGAGAACATAAAAACTCTTGGGCGGAAAGGGGGTGAGTTAACCATCTTAACGTCTCCTTCGGGTTCTTACGCGAGCTTCGCGCACTTCGGATTCCGAAGTCGGACTCCCGACGTTGAATCCCCGATCTTTTGTGCCGCCCGTTTCCCGAACTTTACACTTAATATCCTTACGCCACTTTCGGAGTACGGACTCCGCTTCGTTCCGGGCGAATTATTGCGATCTTCTTTTCATGTGTTCTCTGTAGGGTGCAGTAGATTATCGTATGTGGTTTCTGGTGTCGAAGTCATGGCGATTGCCGGTCTCATGTGATCGGTTTCCTGGTGCAAGGCGCTAGCAGTCTTCCGCTTTTCGAAGTTTATTAGGGCACTGTAGTGTAGTCTATGTTGCACTAATTTTCCTATTGGAATTATTTTGGTACAGAAATGGTACCAAACTATCTTGTTTGATCATTTTTTTTTACAAAATGTAGACAATTTTCTACATAGGTATTTTACTACTATTTCTTTCTATTAATCTCGTTATATGTGAAAATTTTTGCATAATCACTTTTATTATTCACCAAATAGAAATTGAACGTTCGACCTTGCCGAATTTTATCTGAAAAGCTCCATATTCTTCTACTATCAATGACACTCTTCCTTTCATTCGCATCGAGCGGAGAGTATCGGAGAACGGGTCTCGCGCCTGGCAAAGGATGCGCTAATAGCCCAAAACGAACAGTCGGCCCCCTTTTTACCCTCATTTCGCGGACGTTAGACATTCTATTAGTCCCGCGCTCATTTTCTCCCATTCTCCCGCGGTGCGAATTAGCGGGCGGGGAAAAAAGAGGCGTTTCGAGTGGCAGGAAAGTGGCGCTCTGACGTTTCCAGTCGACTACAAAGGCCGCTCGGATGGCGAATGACGAAGAGAATGCAGGAGGGCGGGGGGGGGGGGAGGATAACGCCGTAGAACGGGACCTCTCGCAGGATGAAAGGACTTTCACGGTTCAGGGGGCATCGAACGTGCGTGCCGTTAGAAAAATGGTGAAACAAAGAGTCCCGGCCCCGGCTGGAATCTGCCGAAAGACGAATTCATACGCGAGCGCGGGAAAAAGAGAGGAACAAAGGGTGGGAATAAAATGATCGAAGAGGTCATAATTGAAAGAAGCGGCGCGAAGTAGGACACCGCTTTGTCCCGGGACGCTTTATCCTTTTTCGCGAAGATAGTCGGCCCGCCGGAATTGCAGAGTCTGATAACCGAAACTTCGAGCGTGAGATATGACCGGCCGTACGGTCGGCGGACAATTTTGATATTACTACCGCTGATGATTGAATGTTAGATTCGACGTCGGTCACTCGATACTGCCCAGGATGCGAATCGCGATATAATACACTCGACGTACTGTGCCCGATGACGCCCGACAGCACTTCGTTCCCAATGCAATTTCCAATCGGGGGGTATAAAATTTTTACGTTTGCCGGCCCCACAGTTCGTCCGATCGGAAGCCAGCCTCCGTATAACGTCGAATACTGTTCCGAATCTACGGATGTGCGGGTACCTCTGTACGGGGTGTCCGTGAAACATTGAACAGCCTGTCCGACGGCCGACGTTCCATAACAATCGGCGGGAATAAATATGACGAGCTCGGCTTGAGATTGAATTTGTCTCATAATGCACCGCCGGCAAGACAATTAAATTCGAGGACTCAGAATGCGCCTTATAAAACAGTGCCCCTGGCGGGAATATCTCGGTCGTGGAATTCGGCCGGGAATTCAACCGCGGGAGATGGCCTTCGGAAGTGTAGGAGGAGGAGAATGCTGTGGGAAGTGAGTGTGGAAGAGATAGAGAGAGCGAGAGACAGAGGGAGAGACAGAGAGAGAGAGAGAGAGAGAGAGAAGGAAGATGAGCGGCAGAGATTCAAGAATCGGAGTAAGAAGGCGCTCGTAAAGACGGGCTACTTAAACTTTCCGCCCGTTTTGTATATTTCCACTTACTTCCGTTCGGCCGGCCGCGGAATTTCAGGAACGACAGAAGCGATAACGAGCGGCCCGCGGAACTCCGAGCTTACTTCCTTATCATTTCTCGCATTCCCGCTTCCGGTACGTCGACCGAGCGAAGGAAGGAGGTGAGCCCGATGTCGAGATGAGGCCACCGAGAGAGAAGAGATGGGAAGGAGAGAGACAGAGAGAGAAAGAGAGGGGGGGGGGGACACTCGCGGTTTCGCGGTTTTCCGGCCGATCGAGACGCTTGGGAATTATCGTTGGACTTTCCCTTTTTACGCTTTGCATACCGACGACGCTGTCAGCCGATGCTTCGGCGTTCGAATCGGAATCGATTCGTCGCGCTAGGCTGCAACTGAGACATGCGAATCGTCTGAGTTGTAATAATGTAAATCGACATTTTATGCGTATTTTATTACGTCCGAAAATATATTTCCTCCGTATATATTACGTGTATGACTGTTGTATAATATTGGGTTTTTGGAGAAATAGGTCAGTGTTATGCTTGTAACTACTCGAATGCAATGATTTTTAACTGAAAAGCATTGTCTTTAAGTAATCGAAGCTATTAATGATATAATTTAACATACTATAGTTTGAAAGAGTGTGGAAATATTAAAAAAATCAGAGGCAGAAAGAAAAATGTTTAAGTCTGACTCACCTAGTCAGCTCTAGTCAGCATATAACTGCGAATGGTATTAACATAAAGCAATCTTTTATTTCAACTGTGACAGTCTTAATAATGTTATTCGATTTTATTGAGTCTTGACTTTTGGAAAGAGATTTCGAAATTGCTTCGTTTTGAGTTGCAATAATATTCCACGAGGTGTTTTCGAAGTAGTGAGGTAAATAGGAAGAAAGTCAGGTAGAGAGAAAAAGAGAAAGACAGCGAGAGAGAGAGAGAGAGAGAGAGAGAATCGAAGAAGCAGAGCACGATCAAGTTTCGCGTTAAATCTTCCCTCGCGCTCTCCCAAAAGTAAAGGGAGGGAGGAATTGGGGCGCACAGTGAGCCCGAAATCCCATTCTGTGTACGCCCCCCGTCCACATACCCCTCCGTCCACACGTACACTGCCGGGAATAAAGGGTGGGAGAGACCGGAAAGCGGAAAGGGTCCAAATCGAACGAAGCGAGAGGAAGGACGAAAAAGAAGCTATAAGACTAAACAGGAAAAGTAGGCAAAAAAGAGTGTGCAAAAGGAACAAAGACCGAGAGAAGGGGGACGAAGTACGTGTTGAGGTGGGGACGAATCGAAAGGCGAAGGGTGGGGGGTAAAAGAAAGAGAGGGCGAAGAGGAGGGAGGGGAAGAGTACAATAAGTGAAAAAGGCGTAGTTTAACGCAGGGTCGCGAGGGGTGGCATTTTTCGGTGGACCGTGGATAAGAGCCGCCCTTTCTCCACCGCCGAGCCACCCTTTCAGCCGTTGGGCCGGCGGTCGGAAAAAGGTCGGGTCGGCGGGAAGGAACCGAGGAAACGTCGATCACCCGGAAAATGCTTGCGGATTGCCGCGGGCTCACTTGGAAATGAGCTCCCGTTTTCCTACTTCGTTGCCTACCCCCTCCCCCAACCCTCTCTCACCTCTATCTTCAACCCCTGGTTCTCATATATTTTTGTCTCCCTCGTTCGCTCACCCCCGTCGCTGCACTCCCCGCCCGCCTCTTTCCCCAATTTTTTCCCATCATCCCCTATTGTTCACTTTCCACTCCTCACCACCCCCGGCACAATTTTTTCCCGCTTAATCCGTTATTAATACCGGCTCATACGCCAGGGACGCTACATTTTTGTCGCCACTCTCATCGTTCGGCGAAAAAATGATGACGTTCTCAGCCGACACTGGGAATTTAATTTTCCGCATCGAATTACCACCCTTCGAGGGTTGTTTCGTCATTTCACCGAGCAGCTAATTGCCGTCGATCGAGGCCATAAAACAGCGAGTCTCGAACTTTCCGCGAAACCGAGCCAATCTTTCAGTACGTCTCATTAATTTTGGTAGGAGGCGAACGGCAATGAACGTCGGCAATCACCCTCTCCGAGACTTTCTCACCCCCCCTTCGTCGTCCAGCTTCTCTTCGGCCATCCCTCTGCCCCCCCGTCGCCCTCCTGAAACAAACCCCCGAAAACAACAGCGCGCAAATTCGCTCCCGTTAATTAAGTTCCTAACGACGGCCGCGTGAAATTTTAATAGGGTCCCTGTAACGCAATTTATCATGTCGCTAGGCGAATTATTATCAAAAAGCTCGGCAGGAACATGCTTGCCCGGTTAATGAGCCGCCGACGCCGCCGACGTCTCCGACGACAGTCCGTCCGCGAATATTACTTCCAGCCCGCCATTCGGAAAGACGTCGCGGTTGCGCAATCAATTCCTTCGGCGCAATTAGGCGACGTCTTGCCGGGGAACGATATCATAACTTTCCATCAACATCGGGTCTCGACGAGTTCTAATTTTTCCCCCCGAAACTCTGTTCGACGTTAAACCGCCAGCTTGCGCAACAGGTACTTACGAAAAATACTCTTGCATAACCGGAGATCTGTCGAACTTATTCTTGATATCGATCGGCAAGGAACGTAAGAGTGAGATAACGATGACAGACTCGAACTCCTGACATTTTCGGGATGACACTCGCGATTACGTTGAATTACATCTGTCCGGAAATATTGTCCTTTCATCACGCTTAATCGGATCCGCCCGAAAAGCCGCCGTGTAATCCCGGCCTCAGTCCGAATATAATTGAGCGAGATACAGGAATTACGTATAGCGGAAGTTCCGGTAAGCAGCGAGAGCAGGCCACTCGCTTCTGACCGGTTGCAGATACGGTCGCGGAGACAATGAGACGGCGTTAAATTGCAATAGAATAAATTGAGCCGGTCGCGAGAACGGGCTCGATGATTAGTGGGATGACTTTTGCCTGAGTCAGGATCGGGTTTTGCAATAAGTGAACGTACGATGCCCGAAAGGTTACAAGGTAAAAAGAAAGTGCGGCTTTCAGCTCATCGACTATGCCGAGAACGCAGTCTTTCGCGACGACCGTTAAATTCTGCAGCCCATCTCCTTTTTGGAGATCGAAAATCTCACTTATTCGAGATTGATATATAAATTCCTTTATTTCAAGTCTCGATTTTTGCGCCATTGAGAAGGTTTGAGAAAGTCAGAAAGTTAAAATCCACTTTGGGCGGTCGCTCGCCATAACGGAACAAAGGATTAAAATAATCTTTACACTATCCCGTCTTAGCCCACTTTCGTAATGACAATGCGCGTACGGTCAGGACAGAAATATGATTTTAGGCGTTAGTTTGGCGGTCGTCGAAAAATGCGGAAATGAAAAATGGAGAATGCCAGGGACGGGGAAAGAAGGCAGCCGCGGAATTCGTGCTTAATAACTGACGTGCGGATGATCGATGGTAGGAAAGTTTCCTTAAACGTTTAGCTCCGGCTTTTCGTCCAACTTCTCTCTCTC
Organism: Anoplius nigerrimus; assembly: GCA_914767735.1. Lineage (NCBI taxonomy): Eukaryota > Metazoa > Arthropoda > Insecta > Hymenoptera > Pompilidae > Anoplius > Anoplius nigerrimus. Next base: position 12,860,385 of record OU612090.1, read on the forward strand.
TCTCTCTCTCTCTCTCTCTCTCTCTCTCTCTCTTTCTCTCACTCTCTTTCACACATTCATGTCTGTCTATCTCGCTCGCGCGCGTAGAATCACGCCTTCCGAGAGAAACGTCCGCCGAATAAAAGGATACACACCTTCGCCGTAAGTTATACCTTGTAAGGTAACTCAAGTTACCTTCTAGGTCGAGGCTAGATCAACAGGTAGCCCTGTCAGGAGCGTAGCCACCTTCGCCACCGGCTCGCGCGCGATCTTTTGTGAGGCGAGCTCCAGGAATCTCGTCCAATCGCGTCCTCCCAAAACTCTTTCACGTTTTCGTCCTGTCGCTCTTGACATATCCATCGAGACGCTGCAGGATCCTTATTGTTGAACGTAAATGGCTAAAGACGATTTGGGACGTATTCAATTTCTATTTAATTACTTATATGGACTTTTTTCTCAAATGTATCATATATTGCTTTAATTATACCTAATATCCTGCTTGAGTCCTTTTGTCGACCAAAAATCGGATTCAGAAAGGGATATTGCGAAGTCAGTATAATTTTGGTAAATCATGCGAATGCGAAGAGTAACAAGTTTCGTTTAGAATTATGTATAATGAGATCAGATTTCAACGCAGGCACAATTAAAAATTCTTCAGCAGCGCAAGGATCTCAAGCGCACTGAAGACAGGCTTTTAAAACGATTTCATCATTAATTCGCACGGCATTAGAGCATCAGCATACGACAATTTTCAATTTCGACACGCGCGATACGGTCCGCGGACCGTTGAGCCGATTAGAAATTATCTGGCTTTTCAATCGAAATTCACCGTAACGAAAGGGTTAATCTCGGTGGCCGACGCGATTAAAACGCGACCGTAAATATCGGCCAACGTTTGATTAACGTGGCAATAATGCAACGCCGGCTACGGCCTTCCCCCCCCCCCCCCTTCCTCCCCTGAAACGACAATTGATTATCGCCCACGACTAGCCCGCGCTGATATGAATAATTCGTCTGATAGCCGCCCGTTCCGTTTGATCATACCGACGTGCGATTGCAATTAATCCCGGCTCAATTAATGTCCTTGTTTAGATAACTCCCCCGCTCGCGCACTGCTGAAGCCAAAGTCGTACTCGTTCGATTCGTCCGACTCAAGGACGGAATAAAAAAGAATCCTGACCTCGGGCCGCCGAAAAATGTCGGCGTTCAGAAATATTCCGTATTATGCCCCGAAGGAGGCCAACCGCCCCCCCTCTCACGTTCGGCCGTTAAAAAGTTTTCGGGGTGATTTTCTTGAACGATACACCGCAACTATCCGCGAACTCGGCGAAATTCGATTCCGCGGAAGCGGGAGGAGACTTCTCTAACGCGGAGGCTCCACTATCGTTTTTCCTCGCCAGTCGCCGTGTATCCTCGCAGTTTCCTCCTTAAATCCCAATGCGCCGCGTAAACCGAAGCACTGAAGTCGGCCGAATGGGAGGGGGGGGGGGGGGGGCGAGTTTGATGGCGGAAATTCGTCGGGGCCAGGGTACAACGTTCTCGGCCGTGATTTTCTACTTCATTCACGGTCGCTAATTAACGTCTCGTAAAACGTAACGAAGTTGGAAGTCGAGAGTCGGGATTGCTGGCTGGAGTCTTGACGCTGTGCAGTGTGTGTGTGTCTGAGAAAGAGAGAGAGAGAGAGAGAGAGAGAGAGGAGGAGGAGAAAGAGAGCTGAGAGTGAGGAATAAGAATGAACAGGAAGTGGAAGGAAGCCGAAGGTGGCAAGCAGTTAGTCACGGATCCGCGTAAAACTGGCCGGCCGTCGAAAGTAGAAAGGATGGACCTGGCAATTTTCTTCCTGGCGCATCCTCGGCAACTCAATTTCATCGTGGCTGCCGAGGCTCGCTTGCTCCAACGTAATCCATGGACGCCACCTGCTCTCAGCAGCTGTCTTGCATGGACCTTCGATTGCCTGCACTGCACGCGTGTACTTCGCGGAAAGTGTAGGCGGCTTGCCGTGCAGGCGTGTATTAAGGTATATTAAAGATACATCGATTCTGTTCGATGTTGAAGTAACACGTGGCAGCGTACTTTTCTACGTTAAACTTTCAATTTGTATGTAATATGGAATCTTGGACAGATATTTCTTACACTGACGAATTCTAGGCAGTCTTCCATGGACAGAAGCCTCAGATTGCCTGCACTGCACGCGTGTACTTCGCGGAAAGTGTAGGCGGCTTGCCGTGCAGGCGTGTATTTAGGTATATTAAAGATACATCGATTCTGTTCGATGTTGAAGTAACACGTGGCAGCGTACTTTTCTACGTTATACTTCAGATTTGGATGTAGTGTGAGACTTTGGACAGATACTTTTTGCACTGATGAATAATAGACAGTCAGTCTCTTTGCAATGGCACATGAAGCTGATTGAACAACGTTCGTCGGCTGATGAGACTTAGCGAGGATTCATTCTCACTAACGAAATTCATTGACGAGTTAGGCGTAGGTGCAGGTGCGGCAAGGTTGGCTGGAAAACTGCGTCGACCGCAGCCTACCTTCCAGCGGAACACTATCACCTGCACTCCAGCCGAGCTGCGCCTAAGAAATTCCAGCAGAGGCAGCTAGCGGAGGACCTGCCTTTTTTTCCCCGGCAAAACGAGAGAAAGTCGACGCTCGACTCGGCGGGTCCACGAGTCTACTTCGCTCGCCGTCTTCCGAGTAAATTAATTAACAATTTAAATTCTTCAGAACGCGCCCGCGCGCGGATGTAATTAAAGACACGTTTCGACCCCGGTAATTTTCCCTTAATCCAGTGAATCTCTCACTCTCCTCTCGTCATATTCTCTCAGCCGTTCCACGGCAGATTTTTATCCTTCCACCTTCCCCCCTCCCCTCCTTTCTCGCTAGCCTGACCGATTCCGTTTTTCGACGCACGACCGGCATTCAACGTAATTAACGAGCGTTGATTCAGTCTGGCGCGCATTTCAGACTCCGGCGGGGCTAATTTTCGAGTTCCGCCGCACGGTTATCCCTCCCATTCCGCGCCGCGAGTGTCGCTTCGCCCTCTCCAACCCCCGGCTTCACCCTCTTCCACCTCCCCGCCGAGCCCCTCTGCGACGCCTCGAGTTAATTAATAATCGCATTGTTTGACGCGTCGTACGTTCTCCTCCCGCGATTCTCCTTCGTATTCCGAGCTCGTCGACTCTAGCCACCCCCGAGCGACCCCCGTTCCACCCCTGCGACCCCCCTGGCACCGTAGAACGAGCAGCCCCCCCCCCTCCCCCAGGCCGGGGCTGAAGTCTAAGCGCTGCGCCGAGGTCGGTAAATAATTAACTCGACGGCGGCGCACGGTTTACACACTCGCTGAGAAATGACAGCTCGTCAACTGCGGTTAATTAAGAACGCGACCCGACTTCCTCGGCGGCGAATTAACGGGGCGGAAGGAGGGTCCAAGGGTGGAAGCCGGAGGATTCGGGCTGATCGGTGTTTCGGTGGGACTTTTCTTGCGAGGGAATTGAAACTATGTTTGGGGTTAGGTAATGGAGTAGAATTGATGGTTTTGCGAAATTGGATATATGTAATATTTTGTGGAATGGAGATGGGGCTGGAAATTGGCATTTTTGAGAGCTGAGAAGGGTTTGGAAATCATTGTTCGGAGGTAGGTTTGTGAAATATTTGGTAAAATTGGGCAGGTAACGTCCTGTGTAATAGGCGGTGGCTGATTGGTGTTTTGGTGGAAATTGGATTTTTTGGGGGATAGGAGGGTTTTGGGAATTGTTTGATTTGGGTCTCGGTGTAGGGTCGTCGAATATTTTATGAAGCGGGAACGGTGTTGATTACCGGTTTGATGGAAACTGAATTCTTTAATCGTTGATAGAATTTTCAGAAATTTTCGATTTAAAGATTGGCAGTAATATAGGATCGTATAACCATGTTCTAAAATTCCGATTGACGTCCGCTAATACTCATTCACCGCACAACTAATACCCAAAAATAATATACGCTTCCAATAACATCATCATCAATTTAACCACCACGTCCCAATTACTATATTCCATCAAACATTCACAACTTGTACATATCATCTACACTTAATCTGTTTGAAATCTCAAAAATTCTCAAACCTCCCCATCTTTAACTCTATCATTCTTTCTTAAAACCCTGTTTCGTCCCAGCACATCAATTTCAAACACCGGCTTATCAACGATTGTTAATTCCTCGAAATAGAATGTAGGCAATATCTCGGCTCTGTCCGGAACGGCCGTCCTCGGTCTCCGAGCGAGGGGGCGGGTAGGGGTGGCACGGGGGTGTTCTTAAGCTCGTGCGCAATTCATCATGCGGCGCATTCTTGCTCTCCTTCGACCTGTGATTTATCGTTTGCAGAAGACGTACGGCGCACACCGGCCGAGGCTAAAGTCGTCCCCGGCTTGCGCAGTCTGCGGAGTGGAAACCCTCGAACGGAGGAGGGGTGCAGAGGGTGGAGGGGAGGGTGGTAGAGAGTTGTGAATTATTGTTGTTCGTGTCGGAGCATCACGGCCGGCCAACTTATGCGAGAATTTGCGGAAGAGACCGCCGTCTACCGCTCGTAAAGCGTCGCAATAATAAAACGTTAGCGGATACTGCCGACCGTTTCCGCAGGACAATTTCAGCTTAAGGATTCGAGTACATGATCCTGGACGGGCGACTGTAGGTCACTTCTGTTAGATTCGTCCTTTACCGGATTTTGGCCTTCTCACGGGGGTGGACGAACTTTGTTCAGCTGTGAATTCAATATATCTTTTGTGATAACTGAGACCGCATTTAAAATAAGTTCAACTTCCACCCTAATTATTTTTTTTAGAGTAATCATGTATTAAACATCCTGTAGCTTACAATATTTGCATTTATAAATAATTTTATATTCATATCTTACAAATGACAATTACAGTGTCTGTATCCGTCAACCGATTTACAATCATTTCTATCTGGAAATCCCACATTTACATTCTACAATCGTTAATTATGCAATGGTCGCAATTAAGGCAGTTAACCCGTTCAACTGCTGTTCCACGATCCAAGAAAGTCTCGTTCATCCCCTCGGCGCACATTCGCCCCGTCGGACAATTTGTCAGACACCGTGGCGTGACAAATGAATGAGCTTGTCGCCGATGCGTCGTTCCGCGCTGAAATACAGTTTTTCGAAAGCGAATCGAAGCGAAGCTGGCAGTAAGCGAGCGGGATAGTTAGCCGATTGACACAGTGCCTCCCATTTCGGCACGAAATAACAGCCGAGACGTATACTTCTCGCTTTTTGGCCGCTCGCGGAGTCCAACCCCCTTCTTCCCACCCCCGTCCAGCCCTCCTTCAACTCCCTTTCAGCCCCCTCCCTTGCCAGGGGAAAGTTTGCCAATTTAGCTTTGGCAGTCAATGCGCGCGAACGAGTTTAATCGTTATTGCATCGCGGAACGTCCATCGGGCCTCGATCGATGGCTCGATTAATCGACGCTACTTGTTTTCCGGCCTGCCAAGCCGGCCTCGGGTACGGAAAGTTGCGATATCGATTTCTCGAGGCCGGGCATTCTTCCCCTGCCCGAGCGCGACCTTCTCATTTGTTGCCCATTCCGGGGCATTAGGCGGACGCCAATTTGACTCCCTTCTTACTTCACTCCCATCGGCCGAATAACAACGATTTGTCCCGCGAGGGTGGCGAACGTCGAGCGACGCAAGTAACATAATTGGCCCATCGATTTTTATTTGTTTCACTGTACAAATATTTACGTGTCGGAGTGAAAACAGTATACTGTAAATACTGGAATTGATTCATTCAATTTTACATTCTTATGATTTGTACAATACGAGTCAGTTCACTTATGATTAGCGTGGCGTAAACGGTTTATTTACGTGATATTTAATTTTCTGTTAAATATGGACTTTCACCACTTTCAAAATAAACGGTTCAAATGTGCATAACGGACTCGTAGAATGCCATGAGAATTATCGATAGTCTACTTCTCGAAAACCGTAAATAATGCATCCAAGGTCTTCCTCGAATCGAATCACTTTTCCCATATTCTTTTATACGTCAACAACTGACATGACAGTCCGTCCTGCCAGAGTCTATCACATGGCTTCTGTTCTCATAGACCTTACGGTCGACACGCCCATCGACAGACTCCTAAGAGTTAACTGTTTAACGAGCTCTCCGCTATCCTTTGCCTGCGTCGAAGGACCAGTCAGCGGAGCCATCGACAGCGAGCCAAATATCCTTCCATCAGCGACACGTCCTGCGACACGTCCTCGGCAAACTTTGCCGAAGCTGCGGCCGTCGATGCCGAGGTCCTTGCGACTCGTCCAGCTCCTTGCAGCTCGCCCGTTGTCCGAGAGGGTCCTGCCGGGAAAATGAGGGTGACCTGGCCCACGAAGGAAAGCTGTTTAGGCGATGCAGACTGATTGGACGTCCTTTGAGCCGGCCAGCAGAGGGAAGAAAGTGTAGGGTTCGCCTGCGTTACCTCCTTCCACCAATTTGATCCTCAACCTCGAGTTCGGCCCTTCGTCCTGCCCTTCGTCCTGGCCCTCCTTCTTGCCGCGGTCGATACGCACAGATGGCCCGTGGCAGCAGAGACGGCCGTGTCGTCCTGGAAAAATAACCTCGACAGGATGTGCCCTCGGGCCTCGCCCCCGGATGGAAAACTTTCGGAAGTTGGTCCTTCGCGAAAATTTGCCTTTCGCGAACTTAGCGTTTAACGGAGCTCGCTTGTTTCCTGTCTTTCCCTTTTTCGGGGGAGTTGGATGTCTTTCGTGTAGCTTGGATTTTTTGGCGGTACGGAGATGGAATTGTGTAGCACTTATGAACATTTTTCGATAATTTCTCAGTTTTACTTGAGGTTACTGTAATCGTGTACAAGATTAAATCAGTCCTTTTGTAATTCCAACGTCAGATAATTAATAATGCTAATAAGCATAGACGAGACCTAAGACCTAAAATTAATAATTTTAAATAATTGTTCACTCTGTAACTAAAGAACTATAGGTAATTTCTCTCACTATTCTGACGCATGCCTTTTCGACAATCATTGCTGCGACAAAAAAAAAATATACAAGCTCACTAAACATTTGAACGTAAGGCAGATGCTAATCCTCCGAGTTTTCCGCAAGGAGCGACGGAAACGTCCAGCGGCGAGTTAACGCAAACAGGTCCTTCGTTTTTACGACTCTTATCAGCGAGTGAGGCGAGCTATCAAATGTATTATCACTCAGCGTTATTGCGTGGCCCATCGCGAATCGAGAGTCGAGGTCCACCTTCGATAAACACGCTTGACCCCTCGCTCGGCGCTGTCCACTTCGTTTGCCAATCGAGGAACTTTGATCCAACATTCGAAGTGGGTTCTACACGTGTGCATGTTCTGCGGTTGTTCAACTGACTTCGCCCTCCCCTCCGCCCACATTCGCCCCCTCCGTCTCCTCCCTTGCTCAATTGTCCGCTCCCAGTGAATTTCCTTCCATATTCGCCGTCTCATATTTGCCTCCCAGCCTCTCTCCTCCTTTCCATCCATTTCTCGGACCTCGTTCTTACTCTCCCGACACACAATACTTTCAGTATATCTCCCTGTCTCTCTATACAAGTGGCATTTCACGATTCAGACTACTCTTTGCATTGTACTCGCCTCATTCGCTTCTCCGCGGGAGCAGATCGTATTAAGCGTACCGATATTTGCGCGGGTAATTGCGAAAGTGGTCGGAAACAGAAATTTGGGGAGCCCAGAGTAATTGCTGGTGTTTAACCGAAGGATTCTGAGGTAAGGCACGAAGATTGTGCCGCATTAGTTTCATTACCACTACTCAGGATTACTAGCACGGCTGCCTGATCTGTTTTTTACACTTTAACGGCCGGCGCACAGCATGTGTGCGATGCGAGCGCCGAAGATTGTCGGCCGGCGGCACATTTTCTGTGCGGCGATTGATAAACGTAAACAAGTGTGGATATTTCTATTGGCTTTCTATTTCATCGCTATGTGTTTGATTTTTGATAATTATTGTTTTATTGTCTGTTTTTAACTTTGTCAGTAACAGTCGGCGCTCCCATCGCACACACGCTGTGCGCCGGCCGTTAAAGTGTAATGATTTTCAAGATTTGCTCTGTAGCAGACGATTTTTCTTTTCTATCGGGTTGTGATGTTCTTCCACCCTCGTCGATGCTTCCTTCGGAGCCGGAGGAGGACGCAGTGCCTGCGACCCCGCATTTTCTTTCCCCCGTTTCTAGGTTCCTCGTGGCAGATCGATATTCCGGATGATGGCGGACCAACGCCTACACCTCGATGGCCCTCGACTTAAACCCATCATTCTCTTCTCTCGTTTCGCCCCAGACTCTCTGTACGAGCCTCCCCGGCCTGTAAAAAGGCAATTTCCTTTCCCGCACCCCCTCGTCAGTCGAGCCCCGGAACGACGAGCATATCGCAACATCCCCTTTTCCACCCTTGGGCCCGCCAACCCCCGACCGACCCCCTCGCGAGCCCTCGAAATGTCGGGAAATTGAGTTTCATAATGGCTAAAAATGACTGCCAAGACCTTTCCGTGATCATGCCTCTCTGCGCGTGTCAAAATATGCCTCCGCAAACAGTGACATCGGTCGAGGGATTGGTACAAAAATCGGGGGGTGTGTATGTAGACGCTGAATGCGGAGAGGATAGAATCTGACAGTCGATCGGTACTATCTTGTCGATTGACATTCATTCTCGATGCATCTGTAACATTTCATTTGAACTACGGTTACTTAACTTCAATAAAAGTCATGTACGGTAATAATGTCAATGCTTGCCAAATACAGTTTAACTTGTATCGAAAATCATTACGCAGACTGGCGGGGCAGAAAACAAAAAAGTTCAAAGCACACCAACTTAGAATCCGAAGAAACATTTCTGTACTTTGACAATACTAGCATCAATCTCATAATATACTCAATGTTACTTTGCGCGAGATTTATATTTCTACACGTAACGCAAAGAAAATCGAGAGGTACGTCCGACAGAAGTGCGAAGAACAGGATCGCGGAATGCAAAGGACGATAAAGGGGAAACAGACGATTCTACCCTCCCTGTTCCTTTTTTCCCCCTCTCCTTACCTCCCCCTCTCCTTACCTCCAGTGCCAGCCGCGCAATTTGCCGGCGTCCTCCCGCCGCCCGGTTAGAGCTCTCGGACAAAAAGAAAGGAAAATGCGAGACAGTGAGGCCCGCAGGAGGAGTAAGAGGAGTAGGAGGACGAGAAGGTAGGAAGAGGAGTAGGAATAGGTGCCGGCGAGGTAGCGCGATTCTCGCTTTCGTACAAAGCGGAAAGTGTCTCCTGCGGCGCTTCCGTCGTCATTCCGAGACTCCGCCTTTCGTTACGTAACCCTTTTTAATGGGACGGGGAGGGGGGGGGGGGAGCACGGCCGGAGGGGGTGCGAGGAGGTACGCATGTAAATTTGTCGCGCCGACCCTCGTATTTACATTGTTCCAGGATATTAAAAGGAAACTGCGCACTTCCTCCCGCGACGGTCTACGTCACGAGCCTTCTACCCCCGCTTAAAGAAAATAGGAAATTACGCGTATCAGGCACCGGCGACGGCATCCGAGACCCACTTCCTGCCCTCCGGGGTGAATGACACAAAGGCCAGGAATGGCAGTTAGCGTTTTTATGCCAGACAGCGGCTACTTATTTTTCAGCCCCGAGTACACTCGGAACGGTACGCTTGCCATTTATCCGAAGCCTCCTCATCCCCTAACCCTCCTTACCCTAACGACCATACTAAAAGCAAAATCTAGTCTCAACTTCCCCGTACATTCTCAGGTTGATTCCTTCGATTAAATTCCACGCAAACAGAAGTACAACTGACGCAATGCACTTAAAAACCTGTTACAACACCTCCGGTCGACCGTTTAATTCAAGTAATTCATTCGTTCACCCCTTGTCTCCTTTCATCGAACGGATCGAAGGGTTCCGACTCTCGGGTATTCTTAATGGATGTAAAGTTGAGCGAGCGTCACGGCGCGGGCATCGCTACGCCTGTTTCTCGGCGAAACATTAATACTCGACAATGTCGGGAGGGTAAAGTTTTCGAGTTCCTCGGAAGCCCGACTGAAATCCGTTCGTTCGTCGACCATCCCTCCCCCCCAACCCCGTCGGGGTCGACATAAAGGCCGTTTTCGTGCCCGTTATTTAAGATTACTCCCACCGGGGGTGGATGGCCCCGCAATTTATGAAACTCGTAATGGGCTCCCCTAGGCGTTACCTTTTGCCCAGCGTATAACGATTACGCGAGCCCGAGGAAAATAGAAGGGTGGCTATCCTTCTCCCTCCTCGCCGTCCAAGTAACAGTATCTCCGTTCATCTCGGCGCCTCCCTCCCCTCTCGCTCGCTCGGTTAATGATCGCGTTGTTAGGGACGGACGGCGCACCGTAATGAAGAATCTGCCGCCTAATAACGCGAATCGTCCCTATCTCGGCCGAACCTTACCCCGGAATTGTTGCCGGTACGCTCGAAATTGGACATCTCGGTACGCTCTGATAGTTTCGGCTTAGGCGATGTTAATCATTATTCGTGGGTACAGTAATGGAATTGTGTTCCACAACTGTGAAGGATTAATGTAACTTTGTGGGCCCTTTCTTCAGGTTGACAAACGGTTTCTTTTGGGAACCTTCGTATACTTAGCATTTGGATGGCAGCCAAAGTTTTGTGAGGTTTTTGTGAGGTTGGGGTGGACGTTGACAAACCAAAGATATGGACCGTTTAATTTGAAAGTCCGTTTAAAAAATAAATTTAATATCACATAGATAAACCGTTTACCTCACGTTAATCATGAATTATATGATATGTTATTTTTGTTTGAGTATCGACCTACACCAGTTTCATTATAAATGGTCAAATGGAGAGCATTTAATTAATTCCATGGTACTGAGTTGACAGGCGAACTTAACAAGTAATTCCATCTCTTATTTCATTGACTCTCATTTTATTAATCGAACCGATATTACCGAATACGAACATAAACGAGCGGAAAGAACCGATGCCTCGCTCACATTTCTCTCAAGACTAACAATCACGGCGTACAACTTTCCGCGCCGATTAGGGAAACTCGAGCGAGTATGGAAAATGGTCTGTTCCTCGGCAAAGGGTCTATTCCCGACACCTTTTCCGCCCGAACTGTCAGCGTCCCGGATCCCGAAGGATGCGGGCGGGGATAAGGAGTGGCATCCTCGGAAGAGGAAGACGCCGAAGACGAAGAAGAAGAAGAATACGAAGACCGACGCGGCGAAAGTCGACGAATTCGCGTGCATCTGGATTTTAGGACTCGCGAAACTTTCCTCGCGATTCGCCCGGAAAAGCGGATCTCGCCGAACGGGGTGGGAGGACGTGAGAGGGGGAGGAACCGGTGGGGATAGAAAAGGAATTTCACGACTCGATAAAAGCGTTAAACGCTTCAAACGTTCGGCGCCGTCGAGCGATTTTTACGAGCGATAACGAGGATTTGCGGGCTAGGCCCGATGCCGATAACTTTGACACAAATCTCGCCCGTGGAAATGGGCTTGTCCTCGGGAGGAGAGTAAATTCCCCGTGTCGCTCGCGCACCCTATAAACCTTTAAACTTCGCGCTAGACGCCGGCCGACGTCGTTATTCGCCGCTCGCCGAACTTCCGGCCCGAGAGTCGGATCGAGGGCTCGATTTTACGTTTCGCTCCGCGGCGAAACTTTTGCGCGTCGGCCGGCGAGTAGCGTTAATCGTTGCTTGGACGCAGTCTACGGGTTATTAATTCTGTAAGGGTGGTATAATTGCTGGGATGCTGCACGGAGCCGCGATTATGAAACTGGTCTGAATCGAAACGATAAAATTGTCATTCTTCGTTAGAGTGCTCTGGGAGAATAGTAATCATTATTGTTTCTATTGTTAGCATTCATCATTTCACTAAGTACATAAGCGACGCAAGCTACTTATTATTTCAAGCATCTCATATTATTTGATAAATAATTATGAATGCAGTTGCTTTTTTAGTTCCTTTTCACTTGAGGCATACGTATAGGCATTTTGTTCAAATTAACAATTGGACCGTTTATTTTGAAAGTGGTGTAGGTCCATATTTAAGAAAAATTAAGATATTTAAATTGAAAAAAAGATGTGATACTTATATTATTTATGATTAATGCAGTGTGTACTTTTTATTTATGCGAAATTTAATTTTATTTAGATTTCGCCTTATACCACATTCAAAATAAACGGTCCAATTGTTGACGTGCGAAAGTTCCGACTCGTTCGATTAAACGCCACTTACAGTCGTCTCATCCCAGCCAGCCACTCGGCTAATGTTTAGCCGGTCCCCGTTCAATTTCTCATCCGGCAAGAGGCTTTCGACTACAAGAGCGAACGGCGAAAAGGCGTTTTCTCTCCGGAGATCTTCCTTGGTGCGCCGGAAATCCGCGTTTTCCCATGCGTATCGTAATCTACCTAATCCCATTACGCCGGCGGAGAATTTAGCGGCGAAAAGTTAAGACGGCCTCATTATGAGCTCGCCGTCCGCGCCGATCGATAAGTACCCGAGATACATTTTCAAATCTCGCCTATCGCGAAATCCGCTTTAACCGATCTCGCGGTCTTCGTTTGGGTAGATTTTCGGCGATGGGAAGCGATTGCCGATCGTGTTTGCCAAACCGACTGTGTGCGCTTCTCCGACGCGCGACGAGACGCGAATTCCCATATAGAACGAGATTCAAAGTGAGTCAAGATGCAGGGCTTCATGCAAATAAGTTCTTACGAGGCCTGTATCTCGCTAAGCGAACCATCAGCTGCGCACCGTCACGTGTCTCGAAATGTTCCCAGTCTCCGTTTCATCGATTTTCGACGGATTCCGAGGATGCCATGCATTTCGGAATTAATAGTTGTGTATATGTCGAAGCCTACGCTTCTGTAGGCTGCTCACTGCTTGCTATACACATTTAAATGCAAAGCGGGAGTGTAAGTACGGTATTACTTGTTTTTTATTTACTGCCCCACTATACTACTATGGTGTTATAGTATAGTCTACTTACACAGAATCGTACTTGAAGACACATTTACGTGTGAAGGTTTAGTTCTTTTGAAAATTACGTCAAAAGCAGCGGCTTTGAAAATTTTACTTTTTTGCGCGAGAAGTGTATGAAAAACCGATCCGAATTTTCCAAACGTCACTGCGACAGTATCGTGCTACTTCCTCAGGATATCCTGATGCTTCTCTTTCTTCGCAGTTGAGAGAGGTCCTTGGAACGTAACTCGCGGTTCGCTCGCACTTATCCACCCCCCGCCGGAAGTGCAGCGTTATCCTCCCATCAGAATATCCGCGCAACAAAGCCTCTTCGACATCCGGGAAAACTCTGACGATCGAGTTCGATCGGTTTATCGACGCTCTTTATCGCATTGCCGATTTTCCTTGAACTGCATTCCGCTCCTGTTCGCGGCTTAACTCGCTTAACGATCGTTTCATATAATATAACAGGTGGCATCGATAGGTACCTACCATCAGTCTGAGAAAGGAACAGAGTCTTTCCTGCGAAGTGAGTGTTTTCGGGGAACGATCGTTTCCCTCGAATTCGTGGCCGACGGTAGGCGGTCAAATTCCATTTACTCCGTAATCGTAAAATTGGTTTACGGCATCGTTGCAGCAGGCTTTATTATCGGCGAGGCGCGTAACTACTGGATATGCGATAAGAACGGCCAGTGCATCGTGTATCGGTAAGGAATTTTTTTGAGCGGAGATCAAAATCGAATTTGTATCGGGAATTCGGCAAATTTTCATCGCTAGATCGAAAATACTTTCGCTGTATTTTAACCAATTTTTCAATCGTGTTTCAGGCGATATTTTCTGCCAGACGGATGTCTGTGAATTCGCTCAAATAAGCTCGAGTTTAAAATGCTAGTCAGGAATTGATCGGCTTACGCGAGCTGCTTTCATCCCCTCCGCAGACACTTACCATTTTTTTTCGTAACAAAAATCTTCCGCTCATTTCACATTTCCCTGTAACTTCACGGATATTTCCCTGACTTCTCTTAAACGATCGGACGGTTAAACTGTCATTCAACGAGAGTTAATACATTTACCACCCATTTTCAGCTTTTCCATGCACGTACTCTTCTCTTCAAAATTTCGATCGTATTTTCTCACGATTTTAGCAATAATATTTCCACCATTTTTTCTGGGACGAGCCTCGCCAAGCTTAAAACTCCATTCGGCAGAAGGAGTTAATCGGCTTACGCAAGCCGTTTTCAGTTTCTTCGCACTGTCGCCCCGTCCCGGGGGTGGGGGGGATGAATTTAAAATGAAAAGCAGCCCCTGCAGTCTCGATGTCGCGCGATCGCAGATCGCCGATATATATCGAGAATATATATCGACGGTATATATGCCCCATATATATCGCCGGACATTACTGCTTTATTGCCCAATAATTCGCGGACGAAGCGTCGCTTCGAAGAGGGTCGTCGGGGGAGGGTTGGAGGGGGGTGGGCATTGAAAATGTCGGCCTTCGCCTTTTCCACCCTCTGTCTCCGCGTTTCCGCTTCTCTGTGCAAATCACATATTCCCAGTATGAAGCACTTGGCTCGCGTACGAATATTAAAGCCGGCCGTTATGCGCTACGCGACTTTATTACGGGGGTTAGCAACATCTTCTTCCTTTTTTGGTCGATCTCATTCGTAAGAATTAAATCTCGACCCAGGGCGAAGATTCGATCCTCGCCATCCACTGGCTCGGGGTGGTTGTGAAAGGAGGGATGTTTTAAGTAAGAGCGATGTAAGGATCTTTGTATTTGGTTAATGAACGATCGTTAATTACACGGTCGATCATTGTCAGCGTGATAAATTCAGCAATTACGTTACTTAATTAACCGGTCTATTTGACAAATGGAATACCGAATTATTAAATTACGCGAATAGCGTAATTTGATAATTACGTTGTTTGGCGGGGTTGGTGAATGTATTTAATTGTTTCGTTAACCTCGACTGCGTCGTGTAACCGAGGATTCGTTCACGCTTTGGAAGAATGAATCTAATCGTGAAAGGCATATCGATACGGGTTGCGAAAAAGTCGGCGAGTCGGATCGCGTTCTCGTCGTTGGAGTTCGTTGATTATATCGATTATCGAGTGGGAGAGTTGAAAAAGTTTCGCATTCATTTTGAAGCGAACTTTCGCTCGCTGCAAGGAAAATTCCGACCGGATGTACTGCGGGGGGTCACTTCCTTTGATCGGCAGACTGGCCCGCACGCCGGCCATTAGCGAGTGAATTATTTCGCGAACGCGACATAATTTAACCCCCGGCGGGGCTGCATTTTTTACGGAGGAGCGCCTCTCCGTGATAATTAAAAATCAGGAGCTACGTTCGATACGGTATTCAATAAATAAAGTTCAAACTCGTAAAGTAATGAAACAGCCGATATTCATTTCGAATTAAACAATCTATTAGGGAACCAATAAATCTTCTCTTATTTCAGACACTGTAATTTCCTGGTATACAATTCGACTATTTTGGTTCAATTCGAGGTTAATTTAAATTTCACTCCTATTAACAGCATTTGTGTTTTTGACTAAATAATTGTGCGATTTTTTTTTAATTATATTCATTCTCATTTTTTTCATGAATGCGAGAAGACTTTCCAATACTCCAAGCACGACTCGAACAGTGTCGTAAACAATGATTAAACGGCGTTAGCAATCGAATTCATTATTATCACCAGTAGTCCAATTTCCCGGAAGTTGTCGCTATCGTTCCATCGCAATCGCATCCGGCGAATCAATCGATCCCCATCGAATGAAAGCAGAGAAAATACAGCGGCCGTCAGTCCCTTTTTCCCAGCACGCCCGGCAACTTCCGGAAGCTCGCCGTTTGAAAATCAGGTTTTGAATCCAGTCTGACACCTCGCGCCGCCGGAGTTGCCGCAACTTCCGTCCTCGGCGAAGTCTTCGGAGACAAAACGGGACGGATGCGGCCGAGGGTGGTTGGGGGAGGGTAGGCGGACGAAGACGGAAAGGGAGCGACTGGCGAGAGTGGTGAGGGAGGGTGGATAGAAAATGGCAGCTGTCCGGACGAAATGGATATGCAATCCACGTAGAACATGCAGGTATTCGCCAGTTCCGGCAAGTTTCCGCTGAGACACCCAACTTTCGTTATTTCGCGGGCCTGCCAGACGAGCCGGAAGGGTGAGCGAGGAGTTAAGGAAGGGTGGAACGTGAGCGCTGCTAGTACTGCAGAGTCCTGCGAGCCCTGCGAGTCCTGCGAGTCCTTCGAATCCTGCCTCAACGCTCTCGGACTCTCTCACACTTCGTTAATAACACTACCGCTTTCCGACAAAACTCAAATCTCCCACACGGAAGCACTCGGCACATCCTGCATGTGTCATACAAATTTTTCGAATCGACTCACTCGCGCGTCGATACTCTCCCAAGGCAGCCGCGCTGATTCCTCGATTGAAATCGCGACATACTGCCGCAGCGGCGAGTGCATCCAATTTGCCTCGAGGAATCCGGATTCGATTTATTGCCGCGAGAGTTTCAGAGACTGTCCGCGCAAATTCGTACGTACGTATCCGTGGCGTGCGGAATATTAATCGCCGCTGGAGCTTTATGAAAAAAAAGTTTGCGCGTCAAACGATGAGAGGACTCGGAAAGTGGACGGGAGCGAGAGAGTGGTAGAAAGTGTGTGTGTGTGTGTGTGTGTGAGAGAGAGAGAGAGAGAGCGAGACAGAAAGAGAGTAAGAGAGAGAGAGAGGGAACGAAAGAGAGAACACATAAAGCGAGTCGGAATAATAAAGAAGAATCGGCGTCTGAGAGGCTGGCCAACGGCAACGGTTGCCGAGCATCAAACTGCGAGGCAGCGTCGTTTACCGTCGACAATTTCTGTACTCCCCCTTTCATCCCCACCCCCTCTCTGCCCGTCCACGCTATCTCCGTTACAACGCAATGGATGCGGCCATTAACGAATTGAGCCAAGAGTGCTTTATGCCTCTTGTCGAGCGGCGGCGGTAGACAGAAATGGCCGGCGAAAGGCGAAAGAGCGGAAAGGGACGTCTGTGTCGAAGGAAGAGGCTACGGAAGGAGGGCCAGAGGGGCTGTGGGGGAAGGAGGGCAAGGAACAACAAGCGGGGACAAAGCTCAGAGGCGGAGAACGAAGACGGAGCGTGGAACAGCGTGGAAGAACGAAGAAAGATGGAGGATGGGAAATAAAGAGAAATAGTGCGGAACGGTGAAAAATGAAGAAGGACGGAGATCGGGGCGGGGGGGGGGAGGGGAGAATGGAGGGCTTCTCAGTCGTTTTCCAGCGATTCAGCTCGGCCGAAAAGTGCGCGTTACGCGCCTTTCGTACGGGAATTATTGGGCAATAAAGCAGTAATGCCGCGCGAGTGAGCGATACGTTTTTCGCCGGATGGAGAGGCGCGCGTCGTCCACCGGGGTCGGCACTTCCGCTCGGCGAAAATGGTGAAAATGTTAGGGAGGCAGTCGCGCACAATGGTGAGTCTGGGTAGGCGTTCCTGATGGGATCGCAAAGCGGATGAAAATTCGGTCGTTACGCGGCGCGAGGATTGAGCCGATTGAAGCTTCGCGATTCTTTGGACGGAGTCTTGGTTCGGATGAGAAATCGAGCTTGCTCGGTATATATTCTCGGTTCTGTCAGAAAAATTTCGGACTAGGAATGCTTCACTTAATATGGGAGATTTTAAGTTGCCCATTCGACTGCTGTGAAGATTTTTGGGACATTTTATCAATCACCGTGGTAATATAGTCGTGGTAATACGAAACACACAATATGTTCTTTACTGAGATTGCTGACTAAGTGAGTCAGACTTATAAGAATTAATTTTCTTTTTGTGATTTTTTATAGAGTTCTTTTCTTATTCTTCCAAGTTGAAGTACTTATGTTAAATTAAATTTATTAATTGCTTCAATCACTTTAATTTAGCGATATACAGTTTAAATCATCAATAGTAGATTTATGTAAAACACTGACCCAATTCTCATTTTACAGTATATTCTTTACATTAATAATTCTGTAAGAGACGAGATATACGAATCCATCTCCTTACAGATCGTTTCGACCTGTCGCGTGGGTCCGAAGCCAGCGCAGAACGTACGATCAATACCCATTACAGATTTCCGCGCTGCAGGAGGGGAAGTTCGATCGTTGAAAATCGACTCCTTGACCACTCCAAATATTCTGGCTCCCATCAACCACCCCCTGTCACTGTTCCTGCCCCCCCCCCCCCCCGGGCGCTGAATAAAGTCCTTTTTTTTCCCCCGCGGAGCGTAGGTAGAAATTGGGTTAAAGCGGGCTAAAGCTAGGAAGTGGCAGTGAAGGGTAGATTGGCATGAGCTTATACGAGGCAGTGCCTCGCAGGTCAGTTCCGGAAGTACGTCGAACGTGAGCGTAAAGCGCGATCCGAAACGAGATTTCGCCGTTTTGACGACGATAAAGCGTCGCCCGGTAAAACGTTTCGCCCACCCACGAATGAGAATTCAGCGGTAACCCACTTTCCAGGCAGGAGATCCTCCTGTAACGTTTAGTGCTCCCGTCCGGATCGGTCTTAACGTCGGCCGCCATTTCGGGCCGATTACTTCTGCGCGACGCTCGTTACGATTGCTCGTTACGCCCGATTATTACCGCGTCAAATCGCGCTTATGGCATGACGAATGCGTGCCTGGGATGTAACGACTTCGTGCACGACTTTTGTCGAGATTGGATGTTGATGCGGAACATCGAGAAGATGAAAGTAGAAATATAGAAACTGTAGCAAGTATACTTGCTAGTTCATAAGGGTATATTTTTGGGGAGTTGATCATGTCATTTAAATTTCTGATATAATTCCCAGTATTTTTTCTTACATTTTCATAGTAGGTGAGATTAGTTTTACTTTGATTTTATTTTATTTTGACATTAATTGAGATGTAGGATATAGGGTCAGGATTCTTTGATTTTTTTGTCTCTGCAAATTTTTCAAGTTTTGCTTACCTTGGTCTAGTAGATACTTTGAGTTTCGAGAGAGGGCTGTTCGAAATTTCGAGCCAAAACGTAGAACGTTCGGCGAACACTGGATATTCTCGTCGGCCACGGAACCGGCGAGTGGGGAAGGCTCTAAGTGCTCGCTAATTGCTTTTGTGCCGCAATTAAATTATCGCTGGCGATCTCAGCGATCCCGGCCGCACCTAAGTACATCACGCAGCCAGCCAGAAGATTCGAGATATTTACTTTCTCGCGACCTGCACGAATCGGTTCCGTTGCATTGGTCCGATTACTGTCGAGACCGTCACTAAGTAAGATCAAGTGCTTAATTCTCCTGCGACATCTATCACATCTTCATCAGTCGCAATCAATCTTAATTATTATCTCAGCAAGTTATCATAAAACACATTTTAGAGAGGAACATATAATTAGCAACTAATCACACGATTGAAGTGAAAATATGTTCATATTCTGATAGTAATCCCCACCCTTTCCATCGTCTAAGATAATACTCTCTATCCTCAGCATTACTCCCTTATACGAAACGCCACCAATCATCCTATCATCAACATCTCATCCTCCCTCAGCATCACTCTCCCTCCCACATAATTACCCCATACGCCCAAACTCATCAACTCCACCCAACTCCTCATTACCTCCGCGTCTTAATCAACAATCCACGAACACCACAGCTCCGTCCGCAAGACAATCCTTCCACCCCTAACGCTCCCCAACCCTCAATCTACGGTTCCCACCACCGACCTCGAACTTTTCCCGAAATGATTCGCGGCCGGGTTGACGAAGTTTTCCGACGGAAACTGCCGAGTCAAAGTTGACCCGGACTCCGGCGGCAGTCCTCTCGAAGGTAGAGCCGGTACGACTTTCCACGGTCGCCTATAGTCACTTGCCGGGGAGTTCGGAATGCCGGAACGGGGCAATATAAGCACCACTGACTTCGACAGTAAGTAGTGCGAGTACGCGAAGTGTCGGGCGCAATTACGGCCGCCCGGAGAGCAGCTCGGGCGGCCGGCAGTAATTGTTGAGAATCTCTTAGTTTCCATAATAACCTGTTGGAGCGCGATTACCGGCGTCATGCCAACTCTGATAAGTGGCAATCTTCCGGGCCTGTTTCGGCCTGGGCGCCGGAAAATTTTGATAATGGCCTCTCGGCGGTAGACGCTTCGAGCGGCCCCGTTTTCGTCCTGGCATTTTCTGGCCTTAAGGTTTAATTATGTATCTGTTTTCATTCGTTTATTGACCAGGTTTAGGCTTTAAATTGTGTACAGTTGGTATAACTTGTGCAGTTGTTTTTAATCTGCCTTCTGTAAGAGTCCTATGTGACTGACAGGAGATTCGTATTGGTGGGCTTTTTTCATGTGTTTTTCTTGCCTGTCGTCAGGCTTAATTATGTATTTATTTTAATTTGTTTATTGACCAGGCTTAGGCGTAAAATTGTGTACAGTTGGTATAACTTGTGCAGTTGTTTTTAATCTGCCTTCTGTAAGAGTCCTATGTGACTGGTCGCGAGATGTTCCGATTTTTTATTCAGAATTTTTGGCCGGGACGTTTCCTGACAGTTTCGATACCTGAATCCTTACGTTGCTCGTTATTCTCAGTTTACTGCGAAACATTCAGTTGAATATCATCCAATAACGCAATATACGCTCGGATAGAATCAGCGCGAAACTCATTACGCTCGTTCCATTCGATATGTAAACGTTACGCGCCGCATTTACGACATTATATTAAAATTCGCGTCCCCCCGGCGCGCGTTGGGACGCCGACGTCTGACTGGCGGGAAGTCGATAATATCGACGTCGCGGTGCGTCGAAAACGGCGGGGCGGAAAAAATGAAAATGGCCGGCGATGACGGGCGTTAGGAGGGAACGAAAGCAAAGAAAAGTAGAATTTCATCGGGCGTCGGCAACAGTCGTTGACGGGGGTGGAAAAGGGGGCGGCCGGTTGCTTTGGCCGCGTTAATTAAATTACGTATCCATCAAAGTCGTAGCCGGCTGCTTCGTTCAATTTAGTGCCTTCCGCGTAAAATGGCAGCTTGCGCGCCATATGTCAATGGGTAACGCGCGTACACGTGTTCCCGTGCGTTTGCCGTTTGACACGGCGATGTATAGCTGGCTGGGCACGATTTAATGAACGCAAGGATGCCTGATGCGTCTTCCGAGAATAATTATTATATCCAGGCCGCGCACGCGATTTATCGCGTCTCATCGCGTCTCATCGCGTCAGCTCGCTCTCAAAAGTGCGAAATTAGCGTGAGTCGCACAAATTTCCGCGTGCGCATTAAATCGGCCCGCGCTTTTTGCCTCCCGCGAATTGCATTAGCGTCGCGACGCAGAACGACGAATGTTGACCGAGCGAGAGTAAATGTATAATTTGCACGAAAAATGACGGTCTCTGATGTTTGCGAAGCGCAGTTCGATCGCGCGCTTAGCGAATTACAGCTGCGACCTTTTTTCTCATTCTCTCTCTCTCTCTTTCTGTTGCTTTCTGACAACGATACCAACGTTTGTACAACGCACACTCCGCGCGCACGTCGAACGGCGATAAATCAGAAAGTGGGTCATGAAAACTTGGCGAAGTTGCGTAACGAACGAAGTTGAATTTTCGAGCACGTAAGTAGGCATATCCGTAACAAACGCTCCGCCGCAGGAATTATTTATACACCTGCGCACGCACCCGGTCGCCTTCGGAAATAGGGAGTTTGCACAGTTGCCTTGTCGATCTGCGCCCGATTGCGCGAACGTTCACCGGCTGTTGGGTAAAGACGACACGTTTTCTTGAGGCTTCCAGTACGCTACCGCCAGAAATATCAGTGGCGAGCGAGTGTTTGAACAGTAACGGAGTGCGTGGAATGAGCGGATCTACCACGTATGGTAGCTAGGAACAAAAGTCTGCCGATCCGTTAACAGGGTCTCACCAGGGAATCTTCCGTAATAGATTATCATTCAAGTATCACTAGTGTGATTGCAGAAAAAGTTAGAATAGTGAGAGAGATTACCTATAGTTACAGAGAGTACAATTACTTAAAATTATAGTATGAAATTTAATTAAAAAATCGGATTAAATTCTAAATCTTGAATTGTAGTAGTCAAAAGTATAACACTGACCGAATTCGGCAAAAGCACAATATTATACATCTACACTGACGGTCAATAACCGGTTGTTGCAACCTGATTTCACATAATACATTATTCAATAACGACTCAGAATATTTTCTTTTTTTCACTTCTATAAGTTACGATCCTTGAATCAGATGGAAGTGAGCAGAACCTCCCCATTTCTTTCCCATGTCACTTTTTGCAATCCGCCTTCAGGATTTGTTCGGCAGTGATCGGAAGAATTTCGAGTATGTCGATTAATCATTTCTCACCCCCGAATTCGAAAGATTAGCGTCGGACAACAGATGTCTGCGGAATGTTTCGGCAAATAATGGAGAATATTGCCGTTCCTTTGTCGGAGGGCCGCAGGACGAAGGGGCGATTCGCTCGTATCCTTTTGCGCGAGCCGTGGTCCCGTATGCTCTTTCCACCCCCCCTCTCGTTTCCCAACCCTGACATTTTGCGTTACGATCGCCGAGGGAGAGGAAGGTCGGGTAGGGGCCGTCCGGTGAAATATGGTTAACCTAGCGGAAGATATTAGGTTTGCTCTTAAATTAGACCCGCTCCTCGCGATAGGGAAAAGAGAGCGAGCGTGAAAGTTGGACTGGAGGGGTTGGAAACGGCCTGGGGATGGGGGGTGGAAGGGCTCGCTCGGTCACGAAACGCGTATCTGGCCGCGTTTCCTTTCAGGAAAGAAGTTACGCCAACTCGTTGCGCCAACGAATGTTATTTATTATCGACAGACCTTTTGCTTGACCCCAAGATTATCCTTGGCACGTTTGATCAACTGTAACGGTAACCGTAACTGTTGATACGCTCTTTCGATTTTTCCCGTTCGCGGAAAGCGACGTGCCGCGTCATTCGCGGAAAATAGGTCCCGATGGTTTTTCAACCGAAAAATACGCGGACCCGTTTGCCCGCTATTTTATTTACCGACATTTATTTCGCGACTTTGACGTAACGTTTGCTATTTTAAGGACGATATAATAGTAACAGTATTTTCAACCGGGTTCCATCAAATGTTTACTTCGAGAACCGCGAAAGGATTGGGTCGCACGCTCTTCCGAGCGCGAAACATTTACATTCGCATCGACAATTTCGCATGACCAAAAAAAAATAGACGTAATTATTTTCAAACAATTTCCATACAATATTAATTGCCACTTCGAAACGTCGTCGAGAGTTTTAATATTGACAGTGACGGCAACATTTTTACCCACGTTACCTCGAATTTTTACTCTTGTCAACCCATCCTCCCCCCTGATACAGTATTCGCGTCAGATTGACACTTCTCAATTAGGAGAGACAGGCAAACCGAAATAGCATGCCTGGCAACGGTGCGAGCCTAGAAGAAACCAATACGATCGACGGGAAAGGTTGCGGTCAGTGTTGACAAACGAACATTCTCATTAAATCCTTAGAGAGTCGCGACGTTTGACGAGTGGTCGGTTAATGAGTCCGAGTTTCGCCGTTTCGACTTCTGTACAGTAGAACACAGTTGACTACGTTACGGTTGGCGAAAGCCGAGAGAACGGACTCTTCGCCATCGACACGACGAAACAGTGTCCATTTAGGATGGACGTAAATAATTTTCCGCCTTCCCGCGCTATTTCGGTCGGTCCACGCGAACCGGGCCAGTTATTATTAAACCACGCCGAGCGTCCGTCTGCCTTTAGCGGCATGGAAGCCGTCTTTCAGCGGTAAAAGAACCGGACAGCCTGTACAAAGAACAAAGAGGAGCGCGACCTTTGCCTCTTTTCCGCCTGGCAAGAAGTGTTGAAAATCATCGAGCAGGGAAAGAATTTATCGGAAACGTGATCAACGTAGAAGAGAGTCAAAGTATTTGCTATTTTACTGTTCTTTGGAAAGGCGTATATTATCGAGCAGGACATGTTCACTGCGAAAGGGAAAGGTAACGGACCTAAAGGAAGGACAGAGACGTCTTTCCAGCCCTTAAGGGGGCGTAAAAGATCATGGAGACTGCTCCTTAAAAAGTTCTGATGCCTTCAGCACGTAGCCGAGCCATTTTCCTCCTCATCCGGAGACAGTTTACTTACTTTTTCATGGCACTGAAAGGGATTAGTCGTTCGCCGAGGAACTGCAAGTCCACATCGGCAGCTCTGCCACCCCCGAGTTGATCCCTCCTCATAATCGCCTGTGTTGCAGAACGTCTAACGTGATAAATGTTTCCTCTACGCTGACGCGCGTGTCGATGGCGAATGTCGGAAAGGTTAAACGTTCGATGCCTGTACCAAAGTCGGGGGATTGAAGGGTCGAGAGGGGTATCGAAAGAAAAATGATCGCTTCCGGTCTCGCGAAATTTTCTTTTTCCCACCCTCCACCCCTTTCACCCCCTCGTCGGGTTTCGGGCCAGCTTCTTCGATGGCGAGGGTTCGCAGTCGATTTTAAGAGAACAGCGTCGGTCACGAGAGGGGGAGGTAGGATGGCTGAGTAGAAATGTAATAGAAAGTTCTGCAATTAGAGGTTATAATTAAAGGTCTCAGCGCCAGAGGCGACCGCTCGAGAAATATGAGAGCCTCTTTCATCGTTCGCCATGAGGGAATCACTTCCATCCCGCCACCGCCCTCCTCACCCCCCTCCCACCTTCCACCGTTGCCGTGCATTTTCCGCTGGAAAACGCCTGAAAAACTTGGAAAAATATACCGTCGCTTGCCTTTGCGGCCGTGGGAAACGAGGCTTTGTTGCTTTGCGTTCGAGAAAATCATTAACATGAGTGGGAGTTTGTGACCTGCTTCCTGACAACTTTCCTTCGCGTCGATTTTTCACGTTTTTATTATGACGCTGGCGGAACTCGCGATGGTCACGTACCGGCGTTACAGTTTCGCTGTAAACATTTTTTCCTCTCTTCTCTCTCCATTCCTCTCTCTCTCTCTCTCTCTCTCTCTCTCTCTCTCTCTCTCTCTCTCTCTATACTTTATTACTACCTTTCCTCCGCGATATAAAAACGTTATCGCCGTAGGCGTCCATTGCCATTTGTACCGAGTGGCCCGTAATTACAACTTGTTCGACTAACTTCGAGCGTAAATACAGATTGAAATAAAAGTGGGAGGGGGGGTAAGACTCCGACAACTCTCACGATCGAAGGAAAATCCAGATAACGCCTGGCGGGGTGTTCGACCTGTCATGGCGGAAATGCATGTCCACGAAATACTGTCGAGAATTTCGCACGGACGCATATACGATCGAGAGACAGTTAAGAATTATCGGTTATTCTGCCAGCGAGACGGTAGAGTGAGGGCGGGGGGGGAGGGTTTGGAGGGTGAGACGGAGAGATAGGGAGGGATGGAAAAGGGGAGGCAGAGAGGAGAAAAGGGTAGACTCGCCGCGTTGAACAGAAATAAATCGGCGACGTTTGCAGGAACCGTTTTCAGGAGCAATCAGCGACGCTAACAGGCTCCACAGAGTTCCCTTCGGCCTCTCGGACACATTCTCACTCCCCCCCACCCCCACCCTCCCCCGCCCTACCCCTCACCTAGTACGGCGAGAACGTTGACAGCTCCATTTTATAGCCTCGCGCGATTTTATGTCCCTTTAAGTTGAACGCCTCCGGCTCGCGACAAGTCCGTCCGGGCTTGAAGAAAAATATCATATTTTCTCGCAGGAGCCAATGTCGGATTTGTTCACGGCTCTGGCGAGGACGTAAAAAAAAGATGGGGCCAGGTGTTACGCCAGGCCCATGAACGACTACGGTTACGCCCCCCTTTG
This sequence comes from Anoplius nigerrimus, assembly GCA_914767735.1. NCBI lineage: Eukaryota > Metazoa > Arthropoda > Insecta > Hymenoptera > Pompilidae > Anoplius > Anoplius nigerrimus. The sequence goes on from OU612090.1 coordinate 12,886,151, forward strand.
TCGCATTACCGTCTCCTCATCTTAAACCTTCACCGTCCTCCTCCCCCCGGCTCGCTGCCTCTATGAATATCCGCGAAGCAGCACGGCAATAAAATGCGCGGAACGTTCGTTAAAGTTGCGCTGGGCAGGTTTTATTTCCGCATTGACGTCCTTGTCAGGGAAATCTGGGGAGATTTGTAGTGGATAAAGTGCGAGGGCATTAATAAAATGTTTTTCTTCTTAAAAGTATTTTCGAGCCGAGAGCCGGAAAGAAGCGCAGAATAATGTTACCGGTGCTACTGTCAATATTTTAATTGCAAAAATGTTAGTTAAGACCATGGATTCCTCTCTCCTACGACAAGGCTTTGACAAATCTAAATACATCCGTCCTATTTCTGCGTCGCCTCTATCGCGAAGAAAATCCCTTATACTCTTATCAATGGCGTCAAGAGCAAAACTCAATAATCCAAAATTCGTCTCTAAACGTTTCGGCCAGTAATAAACTCTCCCATCCCTCGATGGCCTCCGCCCAATAATCGCATGAAGCCTCCCTAAACAAGCCCTCGACAAAGCGTCGCATACTTCTCCCCACTCACTCCCACCCCCCCGATCCTAATCTCAATCACACGTCACCGCCATTTTCGCCGACACTTCGGCCCGCTCGCCGAAATGACGGCGATCGAGGGTGGGCATTATTCTCGATCCTCGATCCTCGATCCTCGATCCTCGAACCTCGAACCCGGTAATCGTATGCCGGGTTCGTTTCTGCCTTTCGGATCCTCGACGAGCGTCGCCTTTTGGGCATCGAAGCTATGTTCGCCTAATGGCCCTTCCGCACACCCGGCGCCACTGTGCGAATTGCATTTTAGCGCCTCTGATGCCCAACTCGCATAGGCGTCGAGTGGCCATCCTGCCCTCTTGTTATATCACGCTCATCGATCGCCGTTTGACCCGCGGTCCCTGCCACTACGGCCTTTTTCCTTCCCTTCTTCCCCCCGCCCCCTCCCCCTTCACGCCCCTCCTTTCGCCACCTTTGTTCCTTTGTGCGTCGCCGAGGGCGAGAGACGCTTGCGTTCCGGTCTCAGTTAACGATGTCACAAAAGTATGGTTACGTTCTGTGAGACGGAATGACGCGGATGTGATTGGAAGACGTTATTTTATTCCACGGGCCAATCTGGAGTTAATTTACTGTTTCGTGTGCTATTAATGTATTGAATGTGTGACGTGGGGAATGAGATTTTTGGTTGGTCTGTTAAGAAGGGACTTTTATTTTTGTGGACTGAGAGGGAAAGATTAGACTTTGAGGGGTGCCTTTTAATAATGTCACAAAAGTATATTGGCATACGTCAAAAGAAATAATAGATCACGTCGAATCGTGGTGTAAGAAGTATTTGAGATTTTCGAAACTTAATTCGAAGACTATTGTACTGATCAATCCGGATTTGATTTACTGTTTAGACTGTAAAACGCTAGTCTGTCATCAACGCATTGAATGTGTCAATTGAAGAATAAGTGGTACAATTGAAGAATAAGAGGTAAGGGTTGGCATCCGTGAAGAAGGGAGTTTTATTTTTGTGGATCAGAGCGAGAGAGTCATTAGACGCTCGAGGGTGGGTAAGGAAACGACGGTTTTATTCTTTGTACGGCGAATGGATTTCCTTGTCAGACGGCGATGTCGCTCATTGTGCCAGTGGCGGAGAGTCCGTTTTATTGTCAATAAAGGGAAAGAAACGCGGGATTAAAACATTTGCCGCAGACCGCGGCCAATATATCGACCCTCCCCCCGGCATCGGCCGGTTTGAGAAACACAGGCTGGGAGCGCACCCCCGCCGTCGGAATCCCAGGGGTTAATGGTCCCGTTTTATTACTTTTATAAAAGAGGCTTAATCTCGAACTCGCTTTACGGCTCAGATTTACGCTTATACATAGATCCGAGCTCTCTTTTACGCTCCGCGCGCAGACGCGGCCGAATAAAGTTCCGAAACTTGCCCAATATTCCCTGCTCTACTCTGCTCTTCTACTCCGTGCATCTGCAATGATTCAAAGACCGAAATTTTACAGCTGCACACGGTCTTCGTATTCCACCCCAATTTCCCTCTGTACCGCGGTACAATACCAAACTGTGCATTATTTAAATGAATTCTAACGATTGTTCGGATAAAAGTTTAACAGGCAATATTGTCGCTTCCGCAGATCAATGTTTTACATCGTGACCGATGTAAAATTCTTTACCCACTCGTTGTTTCATATTGTGACCCCGATTTCGGTGCGTGGTTCGCATCATATGGCATCAGGGTGTATAATTTGTATGAAGGCAATCGATGGCACCCGCGGACAGAAATTCGCACCCTGCCAAATTCGCGCACGACAGCTTTCCCTTCACCGGGTGCCTGGCAAATGGTCCAGCGGCCCTACCCTGCACTTTTATTACCGTTCCCCGACCGGCATTAGCTCGCTCCCCCGCTATCATTACGAAACGCAGCGATACGCAACCCCTCGGCGTCCCGCAGTTCGATTTCGTTCCCGTTATAACCTGCGCGCCTCTTAAATAATGGCCGAGACGGGGGCCGTCGGTGGAAAAGGCCGACTAATTTTCTCGGCCCACCCCCTCGAAGCCCAGATCGATCCCGGGCGCAACCCTCCACCTGCAGCCTCTCTCAGGAGGCGGCTTTCGGGAAATTAATTTTCGTGCCGCGAAATAAATGGACGCAGAAGGCTCGGGACACGTGCCGGGAGAGTTTCCGGTAGGGGCAGAAGCCGAACATGCACAGGCTGACAAACAGAATGGGCAGAAAGATTGTGCGATGGTCGAGGTACTCCGAAAATGTTGGATATTGCAACTGCGGCTCTTCTGCGTTGTGAGGATTGCGATATAACACGGTACTCTGTTAACAAGGTTTTGTAATAATTCGGTTTGAAATTGAAGGTAATCGCAATGGGATAGGGGTTCATTTTACGGGAGTATAAATGTTTATTTAATTTTTATTTTAATATTGTTTAATATTATGTAATATTTTATATTTATTTTTTATATAATATAATAATATTTTAATATTCTTTAATATTATTATATTAGCTTCGATTACTTAGAGTCAATGTTTTTCAGTTAAAAATCATTGAATTGTAGTAACTGCAAGTATGACACTGAACGAATTCGCCAAGAACACAATATTATACATCTACACTCACGATTAATAACCTGTTGTTGCAACTTGATTTTACAATTTAATATTACGGTAATGTTCCGTTGCAAAATGTTTACATATTGTAACAACGACTTCGGTGTAGCGTGGAATTAATCTTGTTTTGCGGAGGATGAACTGTACGTTACCGAGAATAAAATAAGTCAGCGTGGGAAAAATGTTGCGCATTGAAATTGTTGCGTGGCATTCGGTAGAATGTTCGTGCCACACTTTTCTTTGTCGGTGGAATGAGGGAGGAGAGGAGTCGGCCGGCTCGGTAACAATGATCGCGGCACGCCGCTGCTCGGTAATAACGGCCATTGTTTCGAGCGAAATTCCACAGAAAACCAGAGAAAGACACCGCCCGACTTCCGTTCAATTCCAGCGATTTTCGTGGATCACCTCCGGTAAAATCGATATTCCGACATCGATCCGACGAATCAGTAACCCGAATATTTTTCGTTTTGAGAACAATTTTTCTCCTTGAAAGATCTCTGTACTTCAACCTACGCTAAGTCCGCAACAACTTCTAATTTTCTCGAAGCACTGGGAAGCCATGACAAAGTAGCCGACTGATCCCCAAATACACAAATGCCTCGAAGGACCTCACGCTTAGCGAAAGAATCCTAACAATCTCTCCCCGAGACATCGTCGAAAGGTTACCGAATCATACCGGATCCGAACTTACAGAAACATCTTGATCCTCGGATTACAGAATTCGAACGATCCCATCCGGCAACTGCGCAAACAATCCCGGAGATAAGAGTTTTCGGCATTCGGATCCCGGATTCAGTACCTACACTCTTAACCCCGATACGAGAGGACTATGAAGATATAGGTGAAAAAAATGTCAGGACATCGGACGAGTACAGCTAGGAACGACGCTCGGATCCGGAATCCGGACTTGTCGCGAGTATCCGCTCGCGGTAGGTCGTAGGTAGGAGAAGGTTGACGACGGGGGGCAGGGTAGGGGAAGGTTGGGAGGGCAACGTTGCGCTCTGGGAAATGGCTCACGGCTCAAGGGCGGGGCCACGACGAAATGATACCCCACCAGGACCCGTTAATTTCAGTCTAGGAAATTTCATGAGAATCCAACTCAAACAAACTTTGACGCGAAACTCCAATCTCGTGTAGGAGTTGTACCCGGCGACTGGCTCCGGCCCTGGATATATTGTCAACCCGGTATCCGGAGTAATAACGCTCCACGCTCGTCTGCCCTGGCTCCTGGCATTTTTTTAGACACCACTCGGCCTCGCTCGCTGCCGGACGAGCACTCGAGGCGTTAATGAAATTGCCGACGAGCCTTATAAGACCCGAAAAGCGTCAGCGACGACAGAAAGAGAGAGAGAGAAAGAGAGAGAGAGAGAGAGAGAGTCAAGGTATGTGAAGGATAGTGGACGCCGAGTTGAATTAGAATTAAAATGATTTTTTTCCGGATCTCGTGTCTCCATGAATCTCTGAAATGAATGCATTGGTGATTTTTTCCTTCTATTCGAAGTGGAAGGTAATGTTATTTTTGGGTAACAAGCTATTTTTTTCTGAGCAAATTTTTGAATTTTTATACAGGAGGAGTTTTGTCGACGTTCAATTATTTTCCATTTCTCTCAGAATGGGGTGCAATATTCGTGGCAGGCGTCCACCCTGATTCGTCCCGACGTCTTCGTCCCTGCTTTTTCGACCCTTAAGTACGCTGAGCTACATTTAAACACGCGTCCCTCGCGTTAATTTATGCGCCCGAAAGTGCGCAGTCGCGGCAGACTGTTTGCGAGAGAAAATATTAGACCTTCGCCTGGCCGTAATTATTTTCAATTTTCCGCCGTCTACCGAGTTTTCGACCTCGGCCGAGATGGGGGGGTGGGAGCGTAATTTTTAATTTTACGCCGAGCGACGGTAATTTCCTAGTAGTTCTCCGAATTGAAAATTAGTAATGCTGTTGAGGGCGACTAAAGAACTTCTAATGACGAGTACTACTTCAGAAAATTCCCTCTGTTCCACGCCAACTTAATTTTGTGGAACTGTTTCGCAGATGCGTGGTTAGTAATGGTAATTTTATTGACTAACACTGATGTACAGTTAATATGACTATTTAATACTTTTCGAAGGAACAACTGTATAGAAAAACGGACTAAGTGAATTTGTCAAGTGTATGCCATCGAGGCTCGTGGACAACTAACTGCCTATGGGCAGTGCAGCTCTTTTATGTTGTATAACAAACGATAAACGTTACTACGCGCTGGCTCGCGCCCGGTAACGGGAAGACGCGAGCATCCCGCCAAATCCGTCTATAGAAAAAGAGTAGCGTTGCCATGCGCTGGCTCGCGCCCGGCAACGGGAAGACGCGTGTTCGAGCGGTTATTTCACGCGACGGAACATACTCCCCCCGTTGAGAGGTTGCTCAATAAAAGTCTAATGACGTCGCGCGAAGTACATTGACGCACACAGCAACAATAGTTAGGGAGCCGGAGCATTAATCTTACAACGGAGTACAAACATACTAAACCGCAGAACAAGATTGATACATAAATAATAGACCGTATATCGAATAGAAATTAGAAAATATAAAAATATGATAACGCACACTTATACAACGGTTATGAATAAAATGTTTGACGAAGATTATAATATAAAGGTATGAAATTGAACAATGTTGAACAATTGACATGAACAATTGTAGCGAGCTTACGAACTATGCAAACAATGAAGTTAATATAGCACACGACAAGAACATTGTAAGTGTTATGAACATATAGAAAACGCTAATATTACTTCTAATGATTAGTAAATTGAACAAAGAGAACACACTCGAGAACGAACAATATAATATAACCAAACACGCTTATGTACTGATATAATTAAGATAATGTTTATAGTTAAGTGGTCACATTAGTTTCGCTCGCAGTGTCCAGCGGTAATGGCGCTAATTTTCGCACGTTTCTCTTGACAATACCGCGGGCAGTTTTTACTGTCACAGCACGGACGATGTTGTCTGTTCCAGGATGCACGTCAGTGATGCGTCCGAGTGACCACTGCATTGGTGGGAGGTTGTCATCCTTCATGACGACGATTGTGCCTATTCCTAAGTTGTGCTCTCGTTTGGTCCATTTGTGACGCATATTCAGCTCATTGATGTATTCTTTATGCCACCTGTCCCAAAAGTGCTGCTTCACTCGTTGGACATGTTGCCAAGTGGACAGGCGGTTGGCTGCGATGTTGCGGTAGTCGTGATCTGGTAAACTCGTCATAGATTCGCCAATAAGGAAATGACTGGGAGTTAAAACTATTGGGTCATTAGGATCTGAGGAAATAGGAAGGATCGGCCGAGAATTCAAAATAGACTCTACCTCGATTACGAAGGTGTTAAGATCTTCAAATGTGAACAGATCGTTCCCGATCACGCGTTTCATATGGTGTTTATAGGACTTTACCCCGGCTTCCCACAGTCCGCCAAAGTGCGGAGACTGCGGTGGTATGAAATGCCATTGCACTCCGATGTTTGACAGGTAATGGTCGATTTCATCTTGTGCATCTTTTGTTTGTAAACATGAGATTGTCTCCCCCAACTCCCTGTTGGCGCCGATGAAATTGGAACCGTTATCCGAATAAATATTTCGGCACTTACCCCGTCGTGCAACAAAACGTCTTAAGGCGGCAATAAAGGCCTCCGTGGTGAGGTCACTGACAACCTCAAAATGCATGGCCTTTACCACCAGACATATGAAAACCGCGACATAGACCTTACAGCGCTTGCGATTTCGGAGCCGTCTCTCCTTTATATAAAAAGGCCCGCAAAAATCTACGCCAACGTTATAAAATGGCCTTGCCTGGGTGACGCGCGCCTTTGGAAGATTACCCATAACGTATTCCGCCATTGGAGGTTTAGCGCGAAAACACCGTATGCAGCGTCGGATTACCTTGCGCACCTGATTGCGACCGTCTAGAATCCAGTATTGTTGTCTCATTGCGTAGAGGGTCGACTGGATTCCCGCGTGTAAATTTTCTATGTGCGTGTGGCGGATGAGCATTGTTGACACATGATGTGACTGTGGTATGACTATTGGGTGTCGCTGAGCAAAGGGGATATTCGCGTTTTTAAGTCTACCGCCCACGCGTATTATGCCATCCTCATCTATGAATGGATTAAGGGAACTTAACTTGCTACACGGTTTGACACAGTTTTTACTGTTTAATGCCTTTATATCGTCTAAAAAGGCCTCCGCTTGGACAAGCTTTATGATTCGCGTGTTTACGGCTCTTAATTCTTCGACCGTAACGGATCCCTTATTTGAATTGTTTAGTTTAAATCTCAAGCAAAGGGCGACGATTCGTCTCAATTTATTGATATCCGAATATTTATGTAGAATTTCGTTAGGTGAAATACTAGTAGAAAAACATACTATTTTCTTTATATCAGGGACCTCTGATGGTATAATTATGTCAGAGCTTGGCCACTCTGTTTCAGGTTGTAGAAGCCACTGTGGTCCGTTTTGCCATAATTTATTTGTAGTGAATTCTGAAGGGAGTTGGCCGCGTGATAAGGCGTCCGCGGGATTATCGTGAGACCGAATGTGTCGCCAATTGTGTGGATCGGTGCTTGTTTGTATTTGTGATACACGGTTGCCCACAAAGGTTGTCAGTACGTGTGGTGATGTATTAATCCAATGAATAACTATGGTCGAATCCGACCAAAAGGTTGTTTGAGCAAATGATAGATTAATAGCCTTAATCACGGATTCGTATAACGACGACAATAAAAGAGCCCCACACAATTCTAACCGCGGTATGGAAATTGATTTTAAAGGCGCCACACGAGACTTGGCGCACAAGAGTGTTACCTGTACGTTCTCTGCATCGTCCGTCGATTTTATGTAAATACAGGCCCCATAACCCTTTTCGCAGGCGTCACAAAAACCATGCAACTCTATTTTTGTTGGATTATGTACCATCAACTTCCTTCGAAATGTAATGTTATTTAACGATGGTAACTGCGATAGAAACTTTACCCATTCTGTGTGAATTTCTATCGGGACTGACTCATCCCAATGTAGTTTATAATGCCATAGTCTTTGCATAATTACTTTGGCGCGAAGGATGATGGGTCCTAGTAAACCTAGTGGATCAAAAATCCTGGCAATTTCCGATAAAACTGTGCGTTTCGTCACTTGTGTCGTGGGAGTGATTGCATTTACTGTGTAAAGGATTGAGTCGCTTTGTGCGTTCCATAAAATACCCAAAGTTTTTATCGTCCCGTCGTTGTGTGGATTTAGCTGAACGTTTATATTTTCCGTCGGCAAACTTGTCAATAGTGACAGGTCATTTGAAGACCATTGTCTTATGTTAAAACCGCCTAATTGGAGCAACTGACATAATTGGTCCCTGATATTAATTAATTCATTGCGCGACTGTGCACCAGTAAGCAAATCGTCCACGTAGAAGTCTCTTTTTAAAACCTTAGCAGCTAGCGGAAATTTATTCCCCTCATCGTTTGCTAATTGGTGTAGACAACGGATGGCTAAATACGGTGCGGCTGATAATCCGTATGTGACGGTATTGAGTGAATAGGTGTCAACCGTCCCGGAGGGACCGCGCCAGACGATCTTTTGGTATTTTCTATCACTATCCCGCACCAGGACTTGACGGTACATTTTTTCTATATCACCCGTCAGAACATATGAATGGGTGCGAAATCTGACGAGTAATGAGAAAAGGTCGTCTTGTATTGTGGGCCCGACCATTAACGCGTCATTTAATGACACTCCCGAATTGGAGTGAGCTGAGCCGTCGAAAACTACCCGCAGTTTCGTGGTTGCGCTTGACTCCTTGATAACACCGTGGTGGGGCAGAAAAAACCCCTCCTCTGGAGAGGCGTTGTCGAGTATCCGAGACATATGCCCCAGGTCAACATATTGATTAAGAAATTCAACGTATTGTTTGCGAAGATCTGGATCTTTATTTAGCCGTCGTTCCGTCGAATTTAGTCGTTTTAATGCTATAGCTCGTGAATTACCGATTCTGTCCCGTTTGTTATTGAAAGGTAAAGCAACCACGTAACGACCATCGTTAGTGCGCGTTGTATTTTCGCAGAAGTGCTGTTCGCATGCGATCTCTTCCTGAGACAGATGCTTTTCGCAAGAGACTTCCTCGATTTCCCAAAATTTATTGAATTCAAACGGGATGTTCGTTACGTGGCACGTCGCGTTCCCTTTTAGGGTTGTCTGTGGGCTCCCCCCGACTACCCATCCGAGCTGGGTCTTTTGTAAATAAAGCTCAGGACTGTTAGGCGCCGATAATGCAATCTGTCCAACGGAAAACAAAGACAACGTCACACCGGAGCGTAAAAGCATATCGATTTGCTTAGGTTTGTGAAAACTGGGATCGGCGAGGGATATATTACGCGGAATCTGCATCTCTTCACGGTTTAATTGTGTGTTCGGTACACGCTGACAAATCTCCGGTACGGTGAGAAAATTTAAGGTTCGACGATAGTTCCCTGATCGAGAAGATATGTCGACTGTTACGATGCGACTTGTCAGTGTTCGCGACCCGTGCAAGGTGTCTAGAGGAACAGAGTACGGTTTGCTCGGTAATTGCAATGCTGTGGCCAATCGTTCGGTTATGAAGTTTGTGCTGGAACATGTGTCCAGCAATGTTCTGCACTGTATCTCATGCCCTTTTCTATTACTCGCGTTAATGACGGCCGTGACCAATAAATCCTGAGTCAAAACGTTACATACATAATTAAATGAGTTGACACCCTGCAAGGAATTCGGTTTCGTGTCTAACTCTGCCTGTTCAGGGGTTCGGACTTTTGCTGTTAGATGAACGGAGGTATGGTGAAGCTTATTACATGTGTGACATCTGTGTGTCGATTTACACTTGGACGTTTTGTGTCCTTTACGCAGGCAGTTCAAACACAGCGATGAATTTCGCGCGACGCTAATTCTGTCCGGCACTGTCCTATCTAAGAATTGCTGGCACCCGGTAATCGCGTGGGGTCCGGAACAAATAGGACACGCGACGACGGCAGCGGTAAACGCCTTCTGCTTCACGGGGATCGGCTGTGAGAACCGCGGCTTTGAACCCGATTTGATTTTACTTCCGTCATCCTGTGACGACGAGGGAACTGACGATTGAAGCCGGGACGCAGTTTTCCTTAGAAACGCCATCAAACTTTCAAAGGACGGAACGCGATTATTCTGTAGAGAAGATTCCCAGTCCCGTAAGGTTTTATCGTCTAGTTTGGATTGTATCGCGGTGATGAGAAGGGTGTCCCAATGCTCAACCGGCTGTCCGAGTGCCTTTAGTGACCGTATATGCTGCGAAGCATTGTTAATTAGGTCGCGTAACCCTGAGGCCGACCCGCGTGGTACCGATGGCAAGTTCAGTAGCAGATGACTATGGCGCAGTATGATGACTCGTTTGTTATCATACGTCTCATTTAGCAAATTCCATGCCTCTGCGTAATTTTCGTCTGTCATTTCGAGAGATTCAATGGTCGCTAATGCTTCGCCCTTGAGGAAAGCCCGCAAGTAGTGCAACTTATCGACACCGGTCAATTCCGTTTTACGGTCAATCATCGACGTGAATGAATTTTGAAAAGACAACCAACATTCTAACCTACCGTCAAACACCGGAATATTAATTTCTGGTAATTTAATTGACGACGCGTGACTCGATACTGTAATTGGTGACGCAATGTGTTGGTGACTGGCTGTTGTCGGTGTAGGCGACTTTAGAAAGTCTTGTGCCATCGCAAGCAAATCATAATAGCACTCCGTTAATTCCGTGCGAACCGATTCGTGATCATTTTCGGGATCTAGAAGTTCAAGTTCTGTTTGGATGTTGTCAAATGCCAACATTGTTTCAGAAATTTTATCGACGCGAACGCGTAATCGAGAAAGTTCCGAATCTGGAGAGAATTCTTCGAGAAAGCGTTTGAAAAGCGTGAGTTGTGCCTTAACATTGCCGCGTTTATGAGCTAACACAGAAATCTGCTTTCTAACTTGTTCGGCCGACATTTTGGGAGGCAGGGGCGTTGCAAACAAGTACTAGAGGAAAAGGTAGGAGATTGACGAATCGTGATGTGAACGAGCTTACCGAGACGTCGATTGCTTCGAATACTGCAGTAGTTTCCGAAGGTGATTCTGATGGCTTGTCCCTTGTTGGATATTCACAATGGTATGCCTTGCACTGCCACTCGCCTGGAATGCTGGATCAATTTCCCGAAGATTTTCCACAGTGGATATTCTTCGTTGGTTGTAAACTACAACTCAAAGCACGGCGTCAGAGTGGGTGAAGCAAGTTCAATGGTGTAGTCACACTGATAATACTGTACAGTGTGGTGTCCGTATTCTGATAGTTCCTTCTGAAATTAGCTAATCGCCTTGAAAAATACTCGTTTTCCCGCGATGCTTGTGTTACCGGTCGGCAAATTGTTCGACATCCGGCTCGAAGGACCATATGTTGAGGGCGACTAAAGAACTTCTAATGACGAGTACTACTTCAGAAAATTCCCTCTGTTCCACGCCAACTTAATTTTGTGGAACTGTTTCGCAGATGCGTGGTTAGTAATGGTAATTTTATTGACTAACACTGATGTACAGTTAATATGACTATTTAATACTTTTCGAAGGAACAACTGTATAGAAAAACGGACTAAGTGAATTTGTCAAGTGTATGCCATCGAGGCTCGTGGACAACTAACTGCCTATGGGCAGTGCAGCTCTTTTATGTTGTATAACAAACGATAAACGTTACTACGCGCTGGCTCGCGCCCGGTAACGGGAAGACGCGAGCATCCCGCCAAATCCGTCTATAGAAAAAGAGTAGCGTTGCCATGCGCTGGCTCGCGCCCGGCAACGGGAAGACGCGTGTTCGAGCGGTTATTTCACGCGACGGAACAAATGCTTCGGTCAATTCGATGTAACGGCCCTTTGAGAAGTTTCCCGAAATCGAGTTGTAACACGCCGAATGACCGACGAAGTTTCAGCTGACACGCATTTGGGCACAAAATCTCGGCACTTCGCGGAAGGCCTTTAGAAAGTTTAGAAAAACGCTGAATTTCACCATAATCGCTGTTCCCGACGCCTGCTACCGACTTTCTTTGGACCTCAGATTTCTCGCCTCGAAACGTAATTCGACCTCACAATTTTTAAGACGCAACCGACGAATGACGTGCAATAAAACTTCAACGGAACATCCCAATGAAATAGGTCAAAGTAACATTAATTTTTTCCTTTCATTTCTATCGCTCTAACAGTACATACCAAATTCTTTCACTTTTAGAACCATATAAAATTCTATTATACTCAATATCTTCTATCCCATCTCTTCGCAACACTTTTATCCGCAATAGACTGAACACAGTACATAGCAAATTCTTTCACTTCTAAACACATATAAAATTCGAGTTATATTCAATATTTCTATCCTATATCTTCACACCACTTTTATTCGTAATAGACTTAACGCTTCATTGCACGCCTCCCATGTTAGCTTAACAAATCAGACCCTCTCCGCAGAGCTCGTAAAGCCGACAAAGGTGGATTCGAGCCGGGATGCGTAAATCACCTGACCGCTCGATCGAGATTAATCCATTGTAAAAATCCTCCTCGAACATTCTGCCGACGATTCGCGAGACAAGCGGCAAAGTAAACGCGAAACTTTTTCCACCGGCCTTCCCCGTGTAAATCTTGCCGACGCATTAAAGCGATAACGGCGTTACGGACGTGGCGGAGGTAAAGGAGAATCCGGGGCTCTCGCGGAAAACTGTGATAGAGGGAGAGGACGCTAGAGGTGGGGGGGGGGGGGGGGGGGAGGGAGAAAAGGAGGCCACGGCAGAGAGAGAATCCGCGGACGAACGTGTTGCATGCCCGTTAACTTGCATTTGCCGGCGTAATATCGTCCATGACCAAACTGCATTTTGATGCGCCGCCGCGGAAAATTATTTACTCAAGTTATTTTATTCTCCTCTCCACCTCCTCATTCCTTATTCAGTACGCTTCCGTCATTGCCGCTCCCGATGCCTGCGCTTCGACGAATGACGTTAATCCGCCTCGTTCCCGCGAATTACGCTTCTGTAATAGACATTTTTCCTGCGAGGGAGGATTTCTTTGAAAGATGTACGGGGTGGGTGGATTAAAACTGAAGCGAATAAAGAGCCTCTTATCTTCTTTCGTTGCTTAATCGTCGTGTGTTTTTTCTTTTCGTGTTGGGGTGTAAAGAGGGTTGGGGGATAAATAGGCCGTTTATTTTGAAAGTGGTGTAAGTCCATTGAAAAAGAAAATATCACATGAATAAACCGTTTGCACCGCGTTAATCATAAATTATGTATCTCATTTTTTTTTTTAAATATGGACTTACACCACTTTCAAAACAAACGGTCCAAATGTTTGTGCGGGGTGAGAAAATAAATTTGCGCGGCCTGTACTTCCGGTCACAGTCGCGCACTCTTCATTTAGGGTAAATTGATATCTGGCCATCGTCGCCGATACAGAATCGCGGCCAACTAGGCAAAGTTCGAACTTCGTTACCGGCAACTGACTTCGGGCCCGGCGAGCGTAAGTTTCGGCTCATCGTCGTTGGCTTTTAATTGCGCGACGAAAGTTTCGAGCGTAAACTTTCGTCCTGCCCGAGGAGCGGAATTCCGCGACGACAATCGGCGATTTTTGCAGCGGCAGGAAAGAGTCTGCCGGTCCGATCGAAATTGAGGCTAAGGTCTCATTAACAGTGAAATTCTCCTTTCGCGCCGTAACTAGTCGTTCGAAAGTTCGTTAAAGTATTATTTGCTCGATTTTTGTCCATCCTCGATTTTCTGTATAATTCCAGATGTGACGATAACGAAAGATTCTCTTTTTTCGTCTATTATCAGAATGTGTAACATGGCTGATAATGTTGCTGACTCATCTGTTTCGTTCAATATACAGTACATACATTGTATGCAAATAAATCTCTTGCACTATGGTCTCTGAATCTGTATTCAATTGAAAATTTGGTACATGTAATTCAAAGTATAATGTACCAGTATTTCTCCATTAAATTAATGGTACGTTTTTGATAAGTGTATATATTGGAAAGTCAGCGTGCTGATCTTTGAATCACGATACAAATAAAATTTCAATAGCAAAGAATACTGCATGCCGGTTCAAATGCGAAGTGATCTCTCCAAAAGCAAAATTCTCTCTTCCAAATTCCATCCACCAACCGAATTCTTGAAAATATTACTCGCAACGGTTCAACTCTCGATCTCCGTCCCTCTGTTGACTTTCCGCTATTATAAAAATTGAAGGCACGACATAATTTTTAGCCTCACTCGAGTCAGTTTTCCTCAACCCCTCCGCTCGTCGGAGTCGGCGAATTAAAAATGTCGAACGTCGGCACCGGATTATTTCCTCCCTCCGCCGACAATTTCCAGCAATTTGCCGGATGTTTTCGAAAACTGCCCCGGCATGCGTCCGATGCAACGATAATTAAATATTTAAGGATCCCGGCTACAGCGCGCATCCTGATTTTCCGCCCAGCTCCCGGCATCGAAATTCCATGTAATTCGATGTAATTCGTCGTAATCCGAGCGCGATAAACCGCATTCCGCGAGGAATAAATTTTTCGCTCAGCTGCCAAAATTTCGATTCCCCCGGCGGGGCTAATTAGGGAAAAGAGGGTGGGGGGGGGGGGGTGGCGGGACGGTTCCGAATCGATAATTTCCGGCTACCGGCATGTAATTTAGCCATCGCGTTTACCCTTAATAAATTACGGCCCCCCACCCCTCGGCCACGCTATCCGCGCCGAGCGAAAATAGGCGCGTGACGCGCTTCGGGATTAAAGTCACGATTTAAATAATGCGATTTATTAGCCCTCGTATTATTTGATGCGATCGCGCTCGCCAATTCGCGCCGGCACGCCAGGCGTTACAAATCTGTCGGCACTTCGCACGAAATTGAAGGAAGTATCCTTGCAAATGCGTGAAATTGCACTCGGGGTCCAATTCCAGATTTCATCAGAGCCGGCCGGATTCCGCTGGATATTCCATCATTTGGCGCGAGGTTCGCATTAGTCGCGTTGCCCGGCATTAACTCTTTGCGCCTCGGAACTAGGTTGACAATAAACCGGAAATTTCGCAAATTATGCCGCCACGTTATCGTATCGAATCGTAAATTCCGACATTTTACACACTTACGAAGCATTAAGCGTATTCCTAGATGCCCATCATGATTCATAATGACATCCATACTGAATCGCTGAATCGGTTTATCCGGACTATTTTATTCCAATTTTCTTACTCAGTAGTACAAGTAAACCAATGCCGCTCCAATGCGACTTTTCTCGCATTATCTAACATTTCCTGTTTCATCCTTATCTTCCTAAATAAAAAAATGTACAATTTCACTCGGCTTCACAGCCGATTAACCTGTCGATTACATGACACCTTCAAATAGCGCTCCACTGAACGCGCGAGCGGTAACAAAGGGCAGGGCTTGACTCCTCAAAATAATCAGTCGGGAAATTCGTCCTGGAAATTGGCCAGCAATCGAATCGGCGTTCGAGCCTCTCCGCCCCGTCGCAGGGATCAACCCCGTTAATATCGCCGATGCGTAATTAGGGCCCTAACGAATGACGAGCGCCGACAAATCACAGAGGATCCGCCGTCAGAAAGATAGAGGAGTGGGGGGAAGGGGGTCTTTGCTTAATTTGGCCGGCCAGATGCGAGCGCATGCACGGCACACACATTATCTGGGCCAAGCCTTGATTACAACGGGCGAAATAACCGCGCTGACGTGCGGCGAGAATCGAGTCACGAGTAGTTTAGGTTATACGTATTGAAGCCCCCCCACCCACTAATTTTCGGTATTAACACCGGGGGCCGGTCAATTTTCCCGGTGCGCGGCAACCGAAATCGGGACGAAGTTTCGGGTCCGAAACTGGAACGCCGACTAAATGAACTCCGGACCGAAGGCGAGAGGTTCAAGACTTCCGGGATCGAAATTAAATTTAATAGTCGCCGACCTTCCGAATTATCGCTCTAGTACATGCCGAACCTGAGTCCGGTAAACAAGCTGCAATTTTTGAGCGACGAATAAAATCGCGAACGTATAATCATGCCTTCTTTTGTTCAATTCGATCATTGTAGACTTGTCAGTATCCTACATGGGCGAGATCTAGTGACATAACTGATGAATCCGTCAGTGGATCCGGGACGAAACGATTTTTGGAATATACTATCTAATCTCAAGTTGACGGCGATCGAATTGGCCGAAAAAGGCATGATTATACATTTCACTGACGATCATTAAACGTACCCTGCCCTAACGCCTTACGTTACATAAAATCGCGAACGTTAGACCTAACCTATCGGGAGAGACCCTGAGCGATCCACAGTCTCGGCGACAAAATCCTCTGAAAGATTCATTCGTCGCTCCCTTCGGAAAATGCCTTTCCTCTGTTTACCTACCCCTCGTCCTTCACCTCTCTCCGTCCTTTCTTTTACTCTGTTCAGAAGTACGCGCACTCGGAAGCGAAGGAAGAATCAGACGGAATTCGGAATATCGCGAGGTCTGAGCATAAGTCGCGAGGACTTACGCTTTCATGCCGAGTCCTCTCGTCCCTTTTCCCTCCCCCTCCGCATACCCCTTCGCACCTTTCGCACCCTTCGGCACCCTCCGTCGACCCCGTACGAGTATGTCGCTAATGGTACAGGGGCCATTAGAGGCGTAATGCTCGCGTACCCTCGTACTTTCCATAAATTTCGTCGGCTAGGCTGGATATACGCGTTTATACGTCGATGTCAGGCCAAGGTACGTATGTAGGAGTGATGTATGTGTGCGTCGTGCGTCGACGTATTTGCACCTCGCGACTTGAGAGTTCGGGATATGTACGGCTGGTACGTGCGACGTACACGGCCCGGGTTACCGATGATCGAGTTTACGGCATGATACGTTTCGAAATTATTTTCCATTGCCCGAGGCAGGAGCTCTTATTTCGCACGACGGTATCGTATTTAGATGTTAATTCTTTCTACCGATTTAGGGGTGGCGGACGGAGTTCGGTCAGGCGACTGTCGTGTGCCCGACAGTTGACTGACAGTGCGAATACGTAGAATGCATAGAACAGAGTTCTGTGTACCCGGAATCTGTACGTAGAATACGTTGTAACAGGATCACGGTGTAATACAGTTTAACTGCGATTTTTCGGGACACATATTGTTCCCAGTCGAATTCTACGAATTCGTACTGAGTCGGTTTAATCTTTCCCCTATTTCAAGCCGCGAGTCCCAACGATCGTCTTTAACCCCTAATGAGAGACGGTCTCAAATTATTCTTACGTTAGAGCTTCCGCCGGAAGCCAGATAAGCCACTCCGCGGAAAGCGCTATCTCGCCGCACTCAGCCAGAAAGTTTCGGCCGAATTTTATGTGACTCCTCGACGCACTAAAGTGGACCGCGAAATTGCCGCGTCCGACATTTTTTTTTCCCGGCTTTCTTCGAGATCTAATTGCCGTAATTTGCGGAACGCGTCCCGTGCGTGCAGAGTCGACGCTCCGTGTTGGTTCTGTACACTCTCAAGACGCGGGTCTGGGCCATCGGGCAGAAGTCTCTGAAAGCTTATCGCCATCAGCGAGAGGCAGGTCAACGTTTCATGCCGTTCCGCGGACGCGCACTTACGTTAATTATCAGAAAATGTCCGCCAGCCTCGTCCGTAAAGGAAAGACCGCGAAGTAAGCTCTCTTCCTTGCGCGTCCTCGCCAACGGAAGCCAGCGCATAATTAATTCGCACCGTTTTCAATTTCACCCTCTTCCCACCCCCTCAGTGGGAGAAACAAAGGAGAAGCCTTATCATCCCTGCTTTAACGACGGCGCTCTCGAACACGATGTTCGCCGTTAAAGTCAGACTCCGGTCGAAATATGTACAGTGTACGTGTAGTATAGGTATAGTATAGGTATGGTGTACGTACAGTATTTTACTCGATACTCGATCGGGTCGACCGAATCGAGGAAGTTGGCGCATTTCGACTCGCATGTTCCACGGTGCGCGAATTTTGTCATTTTCCCACTGGCCAACTTTGTTTCGAGAAATTTAATTGGTGGAGCGTAATCGAAGGCTCAATGGAAGTTAGCGGCGGATGATCATTAGCGAGCGCCGCGACAATTAGCTGTGATTAAACGAGGGTGAGCAGCGGGGGGTGGAGGTGCGCCGGGGGGTGGCTTAATATGTGTAGTCAAACTAGTTCGGAGTGTGTACAGAGCTCGTTCCGTGTGAACGGTTAATAGAGTCCCCGTCGGATTTGCAAACTTGTCTCTCGCTTTTCCAGCGTCGCGTTTCGATGCGCGGAAGATCAATGAAACGCGCGAGGGGGAGGGAGGGGTGGCAAAGTTTTCCTCGCCGAACTTCCCTCGAAAACGCCCCGCGGCGCTCGCCTTTTTTACCCCCAGCATCATCCCTCAGCGAAAACCTGAAACGCAGCGCGACGAGTCGGCCTCCTGCCGATGGAAACTTCACGGTTTTCATCCCCTTTCGGTGCCAACCCCTTCTGGTTTTCGTCGCTCGAATGTGCGCGAGCTTCAAAATCTTTGCATTCGCGAAGTTCGATTCCGCTAATGAGGATTGTTTCTGTTTGTTACAGGTGGGTGTTACGCAGATTCGGTGGAATCGGTGTTGAGATTGTGTTACCCTGGATTTGGTAAGCTGTAGAATAAGAAGATATAATAAAATAATGTTCAGTTCTTGAAAACATTCTTATGCTCCATTATTAAACGATTTGTTACTTATTCCTAAGCTTCAAATATTTTCTGAGATATGCTGCATAGAAAGCGTGAAGCAGAACATAATTATACCGTAAATACACTATTACAACATATCACTGACAAATCTTTACAAATAATGCAACTGATACCATAAGAGAAATTACTCTGACTACACTCTCACACATTGTACTCTATCGGTATCGTCAAATAACTCTACCGTTAATATCAGCATCACTCCGTCAAGCATTCCCGAGGCGGTCGCGGCTTAAGTGGGGTGCCTTTTAGTCAAAATCTGGCCGCGGCTCGGTGGCGGGGGTTGGAAACAGGGTCCGATAATCGTCGATATATCGTCTGGCCAGCGGTATTGCTCTTCCTCGTAAAGCCCGGCTTCGGTTTTACGGGTGGGGCACGTTTATGGTGTTCCGCAGTCGCGAACAAAGAGGCCGCGCCTCGAACCTTTGTACGCCGTTCATCCCCCTCCTCTCACCCCCCTCGGGCGTCCCACCTTCGGGCCTCTTTCACCCCGCAGCCCCCGGGATCCCATAAAGCATTGTCAGGCGCAACGCCGCGGTCTTGTCTACGGCGAATGGCCCTGACAAAGACAAATTCTTATTGTCGGCTCCTGGCTCGGACGTCTTGAATTCTCGAACTCGCGTCAAGACGCCCGCGGAATTCCGACGGTGGCCGTCCTGATCTCTCGACGACGCTGACGTCTGTCTTCCCTGGCCGGAGTCGAGCGTCCGGAATATGTGTAGTCACTTGGGAGACCGTGTTTTCCGTTACGGGTCTGGTTATAAATCTCTTCCCCGTTCAGAATAACGACAGGGTTTTCAGAATGCATTCTCGTCACGTTTAATAGAATATCGTAATTATGGAAAATATAATCTTGTGATATTATATATTTCTGCGGGTATATGTAATTAATTATATATATATATTGTTACTTATTATACATATAGTAATACACATATTATACATATAATAAGTAACTCATTTATATACTCACTTATTATATATATATATATATATATATAGAATTGGTATAAATCAACTTTACCTTCCAGCAATAAATACTTTGTTATATATCACGTGTACTTATTGTAAGAATTACTATAAAAGTTATATGCGTGTAAAGTCGGCTTTCTGTAAAAATTGTAGTGTTGGTTCGAAACTATTCGAATTACCAGACAGTATCCAAGTCGGTCAACTTAAGACAACCTTCTATTCGCCAAAGAAGCTCTCTTCAGCTTCCTCGCAATTTTTCACGCCCGCTCCCATTGGAACGTCGCATATTTGATCTTGTCCCCGCAGGAGCGTCCCCGACGGCCGGCGTCGTCGTCCGCGTAACTCGACGACGACCCGTTACCTCCCCTGCCAATATTTCCTGTCAACCGTTGACTCTCGAGATCCGCGTCTTCGCTCGCCGGCCGATTCCGGCGTGAAAAATCGTTGACCCGCCGACGCTCGGCGTCCCGACGGACGCCGGAACGCGAAGTCTCACTCCGTTACATCGTCCTTTTACACCAACCCTCGCCCCGCTGATTCCGTCTGCGTCAACAGGCCTCCGGCGATCAACTTCTTCCTTATTTGACTTCCACTTATTAACGGCGCCCTCCGACGATTCCAATCTCACTTCCCACTTCAGGGCCCCTCCTGCTCGCCTCCTTCAGGACACTTCTCGTTCTTTTTGCTGTGAAGAGGTCAAGTGTACCTTCTGCCAACGACAATTTGCACCCCTCCCTTCGCAGGCCCCGAAAAATTGCTCTTCAACCCTCTGGCAGGTACTCGCTATCGACGCTGAAACAATATTTGCTTCCTCGCTCCTCGCCTCGGCGCTGACAAAAAGTATGTTAATTCCGGCTAACCGACGGTTATTAATCCCGAAAAGCGGCGTTTCATTAAGTGCCGCGCGTTCGTTAGCCGGAAAAAAGTGGCCGGGTGCGTCGGTGGATGAAGAGAGCGAGCGCGCGGGATACAAATTTAATTCGCGACAAATAGTTCTTTTGAGCGGTTATACGGTCGAAAAAATTCGGCGGGCGAAGGGTCGAATGAAATTTTGGGCCGAGGTTAAAGCGCGTTGTCGGGGCAAGTGACCTGACGTTATTGTCGCCTCGTTGTCGGTTTTCGTTGTCAGGTTGCCTGCCTGACCCTGCCTGTCCCTGCCTGCTTGCCGGTGGGAAAGGCTGTACGTCAACGAACGTTCCCGTTCGCCGGGCACGTATGCGTTCCTCTGGACGCACGATTGGCCCTGTTAGAATGTCGTATATTTCCAGTTAACGCGCCTATCCGCGCCTCTCTCGCCGGTAGGGCCCAAGTTACGCGTAATGAATCATAATTGCAGCTCGCCCGTCGCCGGGAGCCTGGAAACGTTCCGATTAATTTCTACCGAGAAGCTGACGCTTTTTTGGGAGTGAGGCTGCGCATGCATTTTTTACCGACGGTAATTACGAGTGGTGAGCACTGTCAAATTGTTAATTGGGAAAATTGTTTGCTTAATATGCGAACGGAAAGTTGATACATTTGTTGTAAAATGTACGATTATTTTGTATCTCGGAGTTCAGTATGTTCAACAGCGGATTATGAAATATGGAAGCGATGGGATCACGATATATGACATAGGAGAGAAAATGTGGATAATGAAAACATTTAATTTTTTGTATGGGAGACATCGAAGTCTTGCTTAGCGTTAAAGTATTTATTTTGTACCATTTTTGCACATTTTTTTAAGAGCCCCGCTAAGCATTTATTTTTCGCTAATTTCGATGAGTACCATCCACTGTCAATCGCGAAACGAATCTGCATAATGCATCGAGTCAATAAAAGTACGCTATTCATATTGTATAATTGCATACTGATCCCGAAGCTCGACATTTTCACTTGAGCCCGATAAAAAATGCATAGCCGGCCATTTCGAATGCGAAAACGTTTTACAATACATTCCGCGAGTGCGGTATCGAATTTATTCGCGCGCAATTATTCGTCCGCCCTCGCGCACGTATCCCGCAAATTCCCGCGCATCCCCCCGCTGGCAGACCGCGAAATATTCCGCGAACCGCGAGTAACACAATGACGTCGCGGATCATTAAGCAGGCCACGTGCGTCTGACCGTGCATCGACTGCGTTCACTTCCGCCGCTTCCTTCGCATCGAACGGCCTTCGTTCGAACGGACAGTGCGATAGACTAGACACATAGGGGTAACATCATTTATTGCCTTCGCGAATCTATGTACACGGATTTACGTCCGAATGTCGTAAATGCTCCTGCCTGTATTTTGCCCTCAATTTCAAAATTAGTTTTATAAAAACAGTAACTTCAGATTTCGCGTTTTTTCAATGAATAAATTCTTTCCGTTATTTTTCCAAATCCTCTTCAACGGGCTTTATATTATTTTTTATATTTACGATTGTGTACTAAATAATAAAACAGTAACTGATAGTGTAACAGTACAATTTTGCAATATTGATTGAAACCCAGAGTTTGCTATCGCTTCTATAAACTCGACGGTCCACTAGTCGCGAGTACGATTCCATCCGTCCAGAACTCTTTGCAAATTTTACAATTCCTGAAACCTCACTGAGTACAGCTTCCTCAAACACTTCCCAGAGATTGAAAATACACTCAATTCCGCGAACTGCAGTCTCACACGCAGCCACAGGAACGAAACGAGACGCCGGACGTTTTGGGCCCATTTCCCGCGACGTTACAGCTAATAAATTGAGCGCGTCGGGGAAGTGATGTAACGCAGCCCAGCGGCCTGACGAGCGGAAAAAAATTGCCTCTCGCCGTCGGAGGATGCGTCGTACTTTGACGCGAATAGAACGACGTAGCAGCCAGCGGACGTTGGCCTTCGGCGTGCGTATGCATACATACGCGGCCGGTATCGATTGGACGTTAGGCCGACGCTGGACCGCAAGCAAGACTTTGATACGCCTCTCCTCCCCCCGCCCGCCCCTCTTCCCCCGTGTAAATCCAATTTGCGGCCACCCCGTGAAAGCGCACTGCGCTCAAGTATCAGCGCGAAAATGTCCCGTGAATCCTGAAATCATCGATCTCGGCGGAAGTCCATTAAATTATAAATAGGTCAGCCTCGCACGGACGTTAAACGTCCGACGATGACACGTCCGACGTTTCAACCGTATTAACTCTACCGTTTATTAATACTGTTCGGATTAAACGTAAGCGTACTTTGACGTCCGCCACTCGAATCCGGTCCTTGCCGAGTATTTTAGTCGACGATTTAAAATGTTTGAAATAATTGCGAAGCGGACGCATCGGACGGTGGAACTTCGCGTCCAAGTGAGCGTTCGTTTCCGGTTGATTATAGTTCGTAGCGTTTGTAGGAAATAATCGGTAGTGGGGTCAGGGCGTGCGAATTTGTCGGTGGGAAAGGGAGGAGGAGGAGGAGGAGGAGGAGGAGGAGGAGGGGAGGCGAAATTTGGTCCCGCGCTGCAGGCGGCCAACCGGAAGTGGGCTCGTGTCCTCGATCGCGGATATGCACCTATGCACCTGGACGTAATGCACGCCGCAGCGGGCTCAAATAAACAGGGGACGGCCTGACGTGGGTCGTTCGATACGCTGTCGATCGATTAAACGCGAAACGGATCGTTTCGATGCGCGAAACACTCCCCGAAATATCGAACTCTCTAAACTCTTTGAACTCTCCATACCGGCACTCGGGAGTGCGCGCTAATGGCCATTTTATGACTGGCGAATGCAATTACGCGGCTGAACGTTATTAAAGGACGACGCGAATCGATCGAACGGGAGTAAATTTTCCCGAAAATTGTGCCGCTCCGAAAAATGACTGTTCCGCGTAAGCGTCTGAGTTTTCATCGAAGCGAGTCGTCGGAGTCGGACGGTTTCCGTCTGTTTCGCGGAATCTGACAATTGCCGCAAAAAAGTTGAGCTGGAAATACGTTGGCAGTTCAAAGTGACCACAGAAACGTCAGTGCAGGCTTGCCGTTTTCTCCCGTTCGGCATTATTCCCATTTTACCGAACCTAACCGCACGCAGGTTGACGTTCGCTATTACGAATTCTATCAGTCGACGGTTTTCTCGTCGCTTCCGATTCGGCGAACAATAATCAAACGACTCACTCTTGCACTCTCTGTTTCTATTTATCTGTCTACTTCTTCTTTTCCTCTCACTCTGTACAGTCTAATATTTAAACTGCAGTCCGACAGAATGCGATTTTTCGCGGACATCGAAGGATCGGATTTCGGAAGAATGTCGGACTCCGGAAAAACGATCCGGAGGCAAAATTACATTTGGATGGGAACAGGAGCCGGAGCCGCAATTTTCCATCAGCGTCCAGTTGCGCGATTGATCCTCGCCGCCGATCGTTTCGGCTGTCCGAATCGGTGTAATGCGGAAATCGAGGGGCGAAGATATACCGAACTTCCGAAGAGAGAAGAGTGCGCGGAAAATGCAGCCTTCCGTGCAGAATTCATTTCACTCCTCGACTTCATCTGCTTCGTTTTCTGCCTCGTTCGCTCTCTCTCTCTCTCTCTCTCTCTCTCTCTCTCTCTTTCTCTCTCTCTCTCTCTCTCACTCTTTCACTCTTTAGCTGTTACATGCGCTCGAATCATGTTCAATGAAGAGGGCGGATATAAAATTAGCGGCGAAGCAGCTATTTTCGCGAAACTAACAGTGAGATTAAGTGTCTCGAAGGATACTGGGATACTATAATATTAACTTTCATGGCCGCGATGCTTCTATACCACCCGAGATAGTCGTTCGCCCATCCGGGCCCTCAGTTTTAAGAGGACGGTCGTTCCGAAGTATCGGGCCCCGTTCGTTTCTGTAATAGATGCCCGCTATCTAAATTATCTGGCACTCGTGACAGTATTAATACACTGCACTGCGCACGACTTCGTGTAATTTCTTTACTGAACATCGGTAGTCCACGTTACAGTTTAATGAATTTATTGAATTGACAATTCTAGTAATCGTTCAACAGTAATGGCAACAACAATACTGCTAACAACTTTATTTGCAATTTTATATATTGCTAATCACCCTTTAATTGCAGCTGATCGACGATAATAAAAGAAACAGTATACTGATACTTCTCTCTGCCCAATACAATCTCTATGCTAGACTCTAGCCAGCGTTACGATATGAAGTCCGACCGAAATTCGAAACAAAACTAGTATCCAACAATTATCAGCGATCGCGACGGTTGTTGGGCTGAATTCTAAGTCAACGGACAAAGTTTCGTCCGGCCTCGGAATGCAAAGAGGCCTCGGGCGAGTATCGCGAGAACTGGAACGCAACGATGGCGACGTTAAAGGGGTGGGTGAGCATGGGTGGGGTGAGCCAGTAAAGGGGGTGGTAAGCCCCCGTTCGGTCCGAGGGTTGAAGTGACCAGAGCGATACGGCGAGTATCGTTTGACGAATGCTCGCGTTCCGCTTCTGCATTCTCGTTCCACCCCCCCCCCCCCCCCCCCCCCCGCCCCCCCCCCTGTATATCACGCGCATAACGACCATGCCCGCAACCATAACTGCGCCACGCAGCCGCGACTTTGTCGTCCATCGCCTCTCCCTCTCCCTCTCCCTCTCTCTTTCTCTCTCGCTCACTCGCACGCGTGCAATTCGGCCAGGAACGGGACTGCAAGTTTCGACGTAACTCACCGCGGCCTCTAAGTCGCCGTAAATTTTGAGACGAGGGGGGGTGGAGATCCGATAAATTTTGGCCGTCTTTTCGGGGGCGCGAACAATTTCGGGAGAGCCTTAATTGTTTCTTTCTCGGCTGGCCAGAGCAAGGCGGAGTCGACGGCACGATTTTTCGAAACGATAAGACGAATCGATGAGCGTGAGTTTTTGCTGTTTTAGACTGTTAAGATGAATTTTTGTTAAATCCTACTGAATATTTAATTATCGTTAAATTAATTGGCAATATTAAACTTCTACAAATTAAATACTTATCGACCGTTGTGGATTCAATTATATAATGAGTGATAAAGCTCATCCGGCCCTGTATCGGTCAGTAGGACAGGCACTCGTTTTCAAAATAATTTCATTATTGTTTCCGACGTTTCGACCCACGGGTTCGGGTCCTCTTCAGGGAAAATAATATTTACTTATCACTAAACGGAGTGGTCCTTATCCATTGGTTTTAGTTTCATGAAGGTTAATAGCGTTATGTTGTTAATGTAATTAATCGGCGGTGGCTAGCTTATATTTGAGAACGTAAAAAGAATTTTTTCGACAGTTAGAAATTTTGATTGTAATTGTAAAGGTATAAAACGGAAACATAATCGAGAACTATTTAACAGTAAAGAAAATAATAATTGAGGACCGTGGTAGATGAATTTTAAATATACGTAGATGAATTATAAATATAACTAAGGAAAACGTTTGAGATGGGTGAACGATTTGGGGCTCCAATACAGTCACATATTTAAAATTCATCTACCACGGTCCTCAATTATTATTTTCTTTACTGTTAAATAGTTCTCGATTATGTTTCCGTTTTATACCTTTACAATTACAATCAAAATTTCTAACTGTCGAAAAAATTCTTTTTACGTTCTCAAATATAAGCTAGCCACCGCCGATTAATTACATTAACAACATAACGCTATTAACCTTCATGAAACTAAAACCAATGGATAAGGACCACTCCGTTTAGTGATAAGTAAATATTATTTTCCCTGAAGAGGACCCGAACCCGTGGGTCGAAACGTCGGAAACAATAATGAAATTATTTTGAAAACGAGTGCCTGTCCTACTGACCGATACAGGGCCGGATGAGCTTTATCACTCATTATATAATATTAAACTTCGTTTAGAGTTGGGATGGCAGAGATAAGTATTTCGAAGCAAGGACATAAACAAGATTTTTGCGCCGTGGCGCGAGAGAAGTTTTGATCGTGATTTAGCGGGCGTAGTTAAAGGCGATCTCGGTAGTTGGATTCTCGCTCCTTAACGATCATTGTTAATTATTTGCGCGGCCCCGTTCCTCATATTTAAGACCGGCCCGGACTTACGAGCACGGTCTAGCCGGGAACCGGGCTCTTATTTCGGGCTGCGCATAATTTAAGAGGCAAGTTGGCCAAGGCCTGCGGATCATTTCCGGGCAACGGATAACGCTCCCAGGCACATCGAGAGTCTTCCATTAAACGTCCATCTTCCACCCCCCTCCCACAATCCACCCCCCTCCCACAATCCACCCCCTCCCGTCAAAAATACGTATCGTACGTTTTCAAAAATACATATTCCATCCCATCGCTGCCGACCTCATTGTTCGAACATTTCGGCGTCCCGACGCCATCGAGAGACGATTTCCAACCACCCCCTGTACAGGCCATAAATTTTGGCCAGCGCAATTAGGAAGGGCTCAGAGTGCAGATCAATTGGCGCCAGAAATTTTTCTCGCGACTTCCTCGAGTCGGAACATACGTGTCCCATTAGAATCGGAATGGGCCGAGGATGTTTACGTTATCTGAAGGTAAGGAGAGTCGGTAGGGCGAAAGAGAGCAAAGGGAAGGGCCAGGGCGTCCCTAATGAACCACTCGTTAAAACGCACCGCAGTCTACCCTATCTCGAATCGTGCGCATAGCGGCGGCGGAAAATATTCCGAGCGCTGAAATCTTCGACCTGGGACGGCCATTAAAACGTAACCTGTTATGCGCCGGCGCATCGTGTGCAAGGAGAATTTTAATGCTTTCGTGTTTTGCCGGCATTATGCATACATCCCTTTTCTACGTCGACCGCGCGCGCGCATATGTGCTCGCTCGCGTCTACAGGGCGTACAATGTTTCTGCATAAAGGTAGGTACGTAATACTCGCGAACGGGCGTGTGTACGTTCGTGCATGCAAAGTGCGCATCGCGCGCGTCAACTATTGCAAATGATGGGCAGGCCCTCGAATGATTAATAAATGTTAATTTTTCTAACTTTGTCTATTGTCGAGACAACGTACATTTCGCAGATGTGCGTAGGAATAATTTTAACAGCGGTCAGAGGCAGGATTGAAACAGTAAGGATACACTGTAGAATGGGGGTTTAAAAATCCGTTATTCGTCAATCGTTTAAATGTATAATAATACCTTTTCGGTGGTAAATGTATAATAATACCTTTTCAGGTTCGGTGTATAAAGATACTGTAGAATATAGCATATTATTTTTATTGATAATAGATTACTGGTAATTCTGATAGCAGGGGAACTAGAAAAAATTCTTTAACTGCCTTGAGCAAAATTAATAAAATTCTACTTATATTCTGTACTCAGTCCACTTTCGCAATTACCAGTTGTCACAACCTGTCGCACGACGAAATTTAAACTTTCCACGCTCGATATATTTAGCGCTGAATCGGATTCGCGGAAGGAATCAAAGCCGCTTGACGAATTACGCGCACAGCTCCACTTTCTCACCCATCCGCTTTCGTTCCACCAAAACATCCTGCATTTTTGCAACGAATCGTAATGAGCAAACCCCATTCCTCCTCCTTGCCTCGCTAATACGCGGGTAAGAAGAAACGCTGCATAAATCACAGCAGAGTCAATTGGCAGGAAAACAGTATTCCCGGAATTTGTCGAACTCAGATTTCGACTCACAGTCAAAAACTTCGATACAGGCCTACCCTCCCCCCTCCTCCTTCAATTTCTTAAGAGACGGACAGAATCATTTATCTCCGCAGAGAAGGAGAGTCCGACGATTTGTCTCGGACATTAAAGAAAATTTCCACCTTTTTTCGAAACGTCCCTGGCACTAAATCGTCCCCGAAGTGTCCCGCAATAACTCGAGCGCACTTCAAACTTCCGGTGCCTTCCATCCTGTTTCTCCGTTCGCGCCCATTACTTCCGCGCGACTCTCGCGTTTCGAGGGTTGAGCTACGGCTTTTGAGATCTGCCGGCCACTTCAGCGCCGAAAATCCCTCCGACTGCCCACCCCCTGCCAACCCCCAACCACCCCCTGGAAAAAACGAGGTCGCCCAGACGATTGTTCTCCGTCCGCATACGTTTCTTCCGCGCGCGCGCATGCGAGACTTCCGGCGGGATTATTCGTTTCGCGCCGTCTGCTCGCGAAATGCCACCCCTCGCCCCCCCGCGCCTCCAGAGTGCACCCCTTGTGAGTGCAGCAAGGGTCACTATATTCGCCCTGTCCGCGCCGGCTCGTAATTGTCGTCCCTGCCCGGCAAAACTCGACGTGCCTTCTACGCTGGGATCGCATTTGACCCGGCCGCAAGGAAAGCCGAGCTTTCCGGGGGTTGAAAAATCTCGGCCGTGGGCTAAGCTTTTAATCGGGACCAAGGACGCATTGATCTGCTCGGTCTCGTTAGCGATATATAAATTTTGCATGGGCTTCGGATTTTTTTTTTAGTAATACTGGGATACGGTATTAGTAATCTGTAATCTTGTGGAGAAAATTGGAATCGTTGATCTGCGATTAATTTCATACAAAATCGATATCTTGCTACTTCTTATTTATGCCTGCTTTTGCACCAGTTGGATTTTATACTTAGAATCAGTCGGGTGCTCATCACGAGATATAACTGATTATTTTGCTTTTGATTGATTTTGACATTTTTTATTTTTATTCTTTGCTTATATCTACGGTTGAGATAAAAGTTGAAACTTTCCACGAATATCGGGTAGCATTGAGAATTTAATTCGGTTCAAGATTACTTTTCGCCATCTTATTACATACCTTTACCGAATGATTTCAATAATAGACACAGAAGCGAACAATTGGAATGCGTACAGAGTACGCGGAGATAGATGCGGTCGAGTGCGTCGGATTTGGGGATTACCATTTTTCATCGTTCGGGAAGTGTACCGGCGCACTGAATGCGGAACTACGAATCAATTATGCCACTCGCGATACTCCGTTTTGCCCGCCGGAAATGGAACGAGCGTTATTCCGCCAGGGCCTGCTCAGATGTTTTCGTCATATTTCGCAAAAACGTCGCGACATTTTACTGCGTCCGGCGAAATTTCTACATTCCCAGCAAACTTCCCCCCTGCCCCCCTACACCCCCACCCCCTCCGTGGTAGCGCGTCACGTACACTTCTTGCGCTTATTATTCCGGGCCACGCCGGGGCGGAGAACGCGCACTCGTGAAAAATTCTCCTGCGTACCACGGGGTTGCGTTTAAAATCCACCGAACCGGCTACCCTCGGTTAACCCTCCCTTACAATCCGAGCGTGATACCTTATCAGGGCGAGCGGAGACATCGGCCGTGTCGGGATTAACAACAATCGCGATGTTTCTCTTATTTTCGGTACTCATTTCCCGAGCAGGGTCGCAATGAAAAATTACAGGATTATGCATACGTATTTCGGTAAATTTCTATTTCTTGACAGGAATATAAATAAGACTGGCAGGAGAGATTGTGACAAAATTGTAAAATTATACATATGTACCAGCTTTGAATTTAGAGAGATAAGAGTGAGAGGGACTGTCAAATTAGATCGTGAAAAAGGAACGCTGATAATGTTCGTTTAGTCCTTATTGTAGTACGGTACAAGGTAGACGTAAATTTCGGTTATAAACGTCACGTAGGAAGGACTTAGTGGCTGACAGCTGTCAATTTTCCAATTTCCAGCGACACGTCGGACGTGTCACGCGATGAGGAGAGGGTCGAGGGTAAGATTGACGGTTCGCTGCCATAATTTGAAGGCCGGCAGGACTACCCGAATGTTTCGCATTAGCGGAAGCCAGTCTTCTTCTCCACCTGTGGCACTCGCTGATGTTCGCCGATGTTCGCCAATGTTCGCCGGGGATTCTCGATTACGCGAGTCGACCGTAATCGATTTTAAATCGAGCCCAACTGTCGTCCTTGCCTCTCCCGCATGCGACTTGCCGCGAATTTCTTGCCAGCCAGCGTCCTTCCGACGTCTGAGCTCGAACCGAAAAGCGCAAAAACCATTAACGCGAGCCGCAATTCAGCTTCTTGCCAAAGCGGGATACGGGAATTGTTAAAAAATTCTTACCCTTAGAAATTTATTCAATTCCTCTACCGTACCTCCTGGCACATCCGTGCTCATGACATACTTTGCCGAGGAGTGAAATTAAATTAAATCTAAATGAACGTATCCCGCAAATTCAACTCCTCGTCAGATACGCAATAGCAGTACAGATATTCCTACGTTAAGAAATTTATTCAATTTCCGTTCCATACATCCGCGCAGAGACCGTGTTTACGGCGCACGCTTGCCTGTCATTTGAGACGTGAAATTAAATTCAGCTTGAACAAACGTCCCATCATTACGATTTCCATTACCTCGCGCGCGCATCCGATACGTATCGGTCTACATTTCTGTCGGGTCAAGTAGCTCGTAGCTTATCGGGGGCTCGGGGCGCGTTAAATTGAAAATTGAATCAAGCGACGAGCGAGGGGTGGGCAAAAAGTAAGGGTAAAAAAAGGTCGTTCGCAAGAGACGTTGGCCTGCATCGCGAGTGCGGACTGGCCGCTTCGCGCTAATTCCCGTTCCTTTGAATGCGCTCCGCTCGTCAGAGCGCATTCCTGACGGTAACGAGATTAATCACCTGACGACAATGACGAACCAAAGGGTATCGCTGCGGGGTATCGGTTAATCCCGGAAGTGAAGAGAGCTGACTCTTTGCCGCTGCCGACCAGCCTTCCTCATTCTCTCTTACTTTTCTTTCACATTTTCTCCATCTACCTCTACCTCTCTCTCTCTCTCTCTCTCTCTCCCTTTTCATCTATTTGTCTTCTCCACCTATCTTCAACCTGCCCCCGGAGTCCCTATAATAAAGTAAGACGAGTCGGGCAGATGCGATGGGAAACTAAATCCCGCCGTTTTACGTCTGCGTCAGTCGGATTCGGGACGTTCATTATTTTCGAGGCACTTCAAGCCGATCAAACGGATGAGGGACATTTGTTCGCGCGTTGGGACTCCATTTACTCACGTTTCGCCTCTTATGCTCGCCGACGGTGAGGGATGCTTCTTCGGGGAGATGGGAATTATGATACGGAGCCGACTGACTCTCGAATTCGTCGAAATGAGCGCTCGTAATCTTGGCGTCGCTCGTTTTCCAGTCCCGACTTCACAGGCACCGGGTAGATCGATTCGAAAAAGGTTGATCTTCATTCTGTTGCAGGCACTCTAGCTTATCCTTTCTTTGCTTAATCAGTTGTCGAATGACTCATTTTAAATTCCTCTTAAAAGAAACTGTAATATTCTTGAATACTCGCAGCATAACTGTCACTATTAATAATGTTGTAAAATTACAATATTTATACTCCTATACTTAGTCCACTGCCAAATCCAATCCGCACTTAATTCATTTTCGCTCCGGAGAATAACAAACGTACAGTCTAATAAATGTTAGTAATCACTTGTAATCTTGTTTGTCCATCATAAATTATTTCGTTGGACCACTTTTAATTTCGCGCCGCGTTAAGTTTAAAATAACGATACGACTCGTATCGACGTTTCCCGGTCACGTTTGTCACGGCCGAATGAAAAACGATCGGCGAGTTCATCTTGAGCGTCGCGCAGATGTTTCGCGGACGCGAAATCGGGGGCGGGCTTTATCCCGGAATCCCGGCAGGACTAATCGCCGGCGAATCGAAACGGCCGTGCAATATTAATGTAATCGATTGTTCCGTAACGTCGCAGCGAGCCCCGGCCAAGAGATATTCGCGGATTACGCGCCGTTCGATTTTAATTGCCAATTAATCCCAGGAATCTGTTTAACTCAATTCCAGCCCATCCCCCCCATCTCCCCCCCTCTTCGGATACTATCCACGTCCGATTCCCACTTGCCCATGCAAATTTGCGACTTCTCGACGTTTTTTGCGAGCCTCGTGTCCTTTGTTAAGGTTGCGCGAATTTCTCGTAACTTTTTAACTTGACGGAAATACGTTTGTACTGCGGCTATTATCGCTGGCGGAGTTCGATTTTGTTCGTTGTATTATTGCTGGATCAATATGGAAACTAGTGGCTATTAAGCACACATCTCCCTGGACTCTCGTTAGCGAGCCTGCACTCAATTACGAATGTATAGATATCTGTATTGTAATGCCTATTATTAAAGTGAAAGCCAATTTTTGTTCATTTTCACCGATACTTTATGATAATAGACCTTTTTTAATATCACTGTTCGTACCACTGCTTTTATGTTAATGACATGTGCAAAAATCCATACAATATAATAGTGTCATATATGGACCATTCATTTTGGACCATTTACACTATGTTAATCATAAATTACATGATATTTCATTTTTTTTTATCTTAAATATGTGCCACTTTCAAAATAAATGGTGCATATAACGCATGCGTCTGTTTACCGTTAAATAAGTTATTTTCCGCCTCTACCTTTCCACATATCGAATATTTCTTGATACGGGTCACTCGGGAAATTCTTTCCTCGATCGATTAATTAGCTTCGACTTCGTCATGGGAAAAATTCTCGCGAGTCTCACGAACGATCGAGGAAGTTCGCCGGTGAAGGATCGTAAGTATCGGACGTCAGTGTTTCGGAACTCTCTCGGCACTTTCCACTTTACGAGCTTACATCTTGGCCCCGCGTACGTGCCGTCGACGTTCGCTCACACGTTCGCAAGATACACATATCGAAAGAGGGCCCCGTCGGTGAAAAACGGACGAAGCCGTCTTATCGCGTGAAATAACGCGCCAACTTTACAGGAGCGAACAATTATTTTTTCCCCGACTGCTCGGATCTCGGCTCCACGCTCTCGCCACCCTTATACTTCAACCTGCCACACCCCCCCCCCCCCCCCAACTCGGCCGTTTCAACTTGTTCCGCGAGAGTGATAAAACTTTTGCCGAAAGTTGCTTGCCGGCGGAAGTGAGCATTTTTCAACCTGTACTCGGACAGAATGATTGTTGAGTCAGGAGAGACAGCGGTTGACACCTGATCCGAAGATGAATGAAAGGATTCAAGGTTAGTGTTAGGTCCGCTTCGGTGGGAAGGTATTGGCCTATCGTGAGATACGAATGATCGTTTTCGGCACGTTTGTGCACGGAATCTCGCCACCCACCCCCCAACTCGGCCGTTTCAACTTGTTCCGCGAGAGTGATAAAACTTTTGCCGAAAGTTGCTTGCCGGCGGAAGTGACCATTTTTCAACCTGTAACTCGGACAGAATGATCGTTGAGTCAGGGGAGACAGCGGTCGACACCTGATCCGAAGATGAATGAAAGGATTCAAGGTTAGTGTTACGTCCAGTTCGGTGTAGGAGGCCAAAGCTCTTCCGAAGATTTCCTTGACGTAAAATAAAAAAGGTCCACTTCGGTGGGAAATAATTGGCCTACCGTCAGATACGAACGGTCGTTTTCGGCACGTTTGCGCACGCAATCTAGCGAGCTTCTCGTCGAACACTTCTCTTCCATACAGGTTATTCGCGTCATTCGCGTTATTTCTCCCGGCCCGCGAGCCGGCATTCCGATCGTAATCCAATTGTCGTCCGCGCAGTTTAACTTCGTCGGCCGGAAAAGTTCGTTTGTTCCGCGTTAGGGGAAAGTTAGCATTGTTCTAGCGCCTCGTTACGCGCTTCCTCTGTGGCAGTTAGCGAAAGAAAACACTCGTCGCAAATAAGGACGACTAGTGCTATCGTTGAGCGTCGTCAAAGTTACGGGGGGAGAAGGAAAAAAATCGGGGATGGAACATCAAGTTAGCGAGGGAGAAAGGAACGTATGTGCAACCGTGAAGCTTAACTTGATCTGGCGAACAGTTGGTAGACATAAATTTCGGAAAACGTAGATAATAATACTAAGAAATGAGAAACATATCAACTCGGGACGTCTCTGAAGATCTTTATGTTTTAGTAGTAGATAATAATAATGATAAAAATAATTTATTAACGGCATTATCGCATTTGATATCAAATAAAAATTGATTTGTACAGTAATATGATACTAAAATTGTTAAACATGATACAAATAAGTGTTAGTCTGCATAATAGTACGAATGTAACAAAGATTAAACAACGGAATTGTCTTAGTTCAAATCAGCCTTTACAAACGTTTTTTACCTACTTCGAAAATTTGTGGAATGCGTCAAAACTGAGTCTGGAGCTAACGCTTGATTAGACGTTCCAACGCTCTTAGGCCTGGCCAGTTCTAAACAAAAAGGCTCACTGGCGACGCGCAGTCGTTTGCGGAAGAAAAATTGCAGAAAAATGTCAGGATGTCGAGCTTTCGCCCGAACGTACTCCGCTCGGGAAAAAGCGTAGTCTCGCGGCAAACGTCGGTCAGTGGATTTCGAGATAGCGGAAGTCGAGCTTTCGCCCGAACGTACTCCGCTCGGGAAAAAGCGTAGTCTCGCGGCAAACGTCGGTCAGTGGATTTCGAGATAGCGGAAGTCGAGCTGGACGACGGGTTCCCGCCCGGCGGAAATGTCGTCTTGCCGACCGCAGTCGGATCCTGAATGCGGTGCCCCTTCCTGGCCAGAATTTATCATGTCCAGACCCGAACTGCCGAGCGCGCCAGATTTTCCGACGCTGAACTTGAACCCCGCCGAACTGCGGATTCCCTTTTGAAAGGGAAAATCTGGGATCCGCTTGAAAAACGGCAGAGTCGGAAATAACAAGTCAAGGAGGATACGTTGAATCAGGCGGAGGACTGCCGGTCATTGTGAAACTGCCCTGAATCAAGAATCCGAGGAACTTGAGTCAATTTTTATATTTTCCCGTAGGTCGTTTAAGTAAACGAAAGTACCATGTTTCTACTGATATTCTTTAGATGGTCATACCAAAAACTGTCCACATAGTATACTATTATTTTACTTTCATTTATTATCATAATAATAGTTCGATACGTCTTCGCTATAACGTTGAAAAATAAAAACATATGATGAAGTTTAGTAAAAAGTTGCACACTTCCGACGTCCCATGGAAAATTGTTAATTTCATTAAGAAATTATTTCAATCACCCCCCAAACACTTAACACAACTTTCTCAGTACCATGAATTAAATAACTTGCAAAAATCACCAACGCCCATCGAAATCATCCACACCGTAACGGTAGAATGAATATTTATTAGATAAATAACTATTACAATAACTCCATGGCATTGCATAACTGAAAAAGTATTATCCTACCCGAACGGCAGCACGGATGCAGAAACGTGTAACGGTTCCATTCGGTGGCTGCATCGTGCACAAAAATATGTAACAGTTTCGGATCGGCGGGCGCACAAACTCCCGTCGCTTTAAAAATTGATTTTTATCACTGGCGCACGCCGCAAGCGGCCGCGTCCGTAAAACTTTATCGCCACCTGACGTCACATTGTCCGTCACATTGTGTCTCTCCCGCGGAAAGGAGGAGAAAAGCTGGATGAAAGGGGTACAGAGAAGGTCGAAGAAGGATGAAAGGTCCCGAGCATCGATAAAAATCCCCGCAAAAGCTGCCGGCAACGCGTTACGAAAATGACCTTGGCGACATCTCCGGCGAGATATCATTGGAGCGCATGAAATTCCGAGAATCTCGGATAAAGCCGCGGCGAGTCAAGATCGTCCGAATCCGCGGAGTCCGTTTTCGGATTCTTACCGGACTCGTTCGACCTTCTCGTCTTGCTCGACCTTCTTTTCTTCTTTCGGATCGGATAGGGCGCCATGGGGGCGCACGGGTCGAACGTGCGAATTTTCGCTTTCTTCACCGATGGCGGCCGCTTCTTTTTCCTCTCGGCCGCAAGCGCGAGTTCCTTTTGCATCTTTGACACGGCGATCGAATCCTTCGGTATCTTCTTCTTTCGGAAGATACTCGATACGGCGTGTAGACCGCGTCTAAAGGAAAAGGCTTTAAGGTTATCTACGAATAGAGTTTGCTGATTTTGTTCGGGAGAGTCTGTACTTCGATAGTGTACGGTATGTAGTGGTAATTATGAATGTGGTCTGATGATAGTATTTTTTAAACCACCTTCAGTACATTCTTATAGGCATTACCGTATAATAATAATTGATGGACAAGATTAAAAAATTCGTAAAATGACGTTGTTAACAGTTTATACTTGCGGAACTTTAAATAACTGTTTACGCCATCTCCGTTGAAAATGGTGAGGTTTTGAATAAGCGGGAGACCGCGAAACGATAATCCGAATTACGATTTTATCGCATCGTACCAAATTCTCATGAACATACATTTTCCACGTTCCCTTGTACAGATGCGTCCACAATTGCGTGACCGCCTTCCTCGCCCTCACGGCTTCGTCCGCAATTTCCGACAGCGGTTCCAATACATCCGCCCGGATCGACGCCTTTTCCGACGCCGTGGAAGACTTCTTCGGCATCAGTGTTTTCGACCCTTCAGAAATTCTGACGGTCGACTGTCCGCTCTGGCCCGATATTCTCGGGGCCTCACCCTCCTCCCCTACCGAATCCTGTTTCTGTTCCGACACTCTCTGAGAAGACTGGCGCATTCTGGCAGCCGATTTCTGTCGACACCGCATTTCTTCAGGGTCCAGATCCATATCGACGTCCGGACAACAAACTTTTGGCTTGCAGACTCTCTTGCACAGCCTCGTGTGCTTGATGATTCCAGGTTTATGCGGGCCGAGCTTGATCAGCGGCTTCCTCTTCTGCGGCTTCTTTCTTGGTCGATGACTGTCTTCAGCGTCGGCTGAAGCTCTACCAATCTCATCGTCATCGATCTCTGTTTCGTCGGCAATTTTTTTCTTGGAGGCGACCTTCGTCTTTGATACAGGCACCGGACGCTTCGGTTCACTAATTTCTACTTTAGCCTTAACGTGCACCACTTCTTCACCGTTTACAGCCTCTTCCGAGGTTGATTCCCAAAGTGCCCATAGTTTGTAGGCCTCGTCCTCAGGGTCATATTTTGCCTTTTCCTGAAAACGGAAAGTTTGCGTAACGGAAGTGGTAAATGGTTTTGTTCGATTAGGATTACTTTACCTGCTCGACAATGGCGTAATATCGGTCTTCGGGTTCTACTAGATCCGGGGCCTCGTCCTTCAGTCTCTTCTTCTCCTTCGACATGCTTTTCCTGTGTCTGTCTACACTCTTCCGGTGCCTGTCTACACTCTTCCTGTGCCTGTCTACACTCTTCCTACCTCTGTCTACACTCTTCCTATCCTTGTCTCCAGTCTTCTTACCCTTGTCCTTGCCTTTCTGAACACCTTTTTCTTTTCCCTTTTGATCAGCCTTCTCCTTGCCTTTTTGATCAGTCTTCTCCTTTCCCTTTTGATCCCCCTTCTCCGATTCCGGCAATCGTTGACTCGCAGCGTCCTCCGCTTGCTTCTCACCAGTTTTCTTCGACTCCTTCTTCGAGTCCTTCCTTTCCGTACGCTTCTTCGGTTCCTTCCCCGCAGCTTTCTTCGGTTCCTTCTCCTCCGTATCCTTTCCCGATTCCTCCGCATCCTTTGACTCCTCCGTACCTTTCTTCCCCTTCTTCTTCTCCGCATCCTTTTTCGTTTCCTTCTTCGGCGTTACCTTCTCCGTTTCTGACTTCTCTGTATCAGTTTTCTCATCTTCCTTCCTCTGCGAGATTCTCCTCTCGCTCAGTCTCTTCGCCAGTTCTTTCTGTGCCTTATCTTGTTTCCCCTTCTTATCCCCGTCCTTGCCCTTCTTCTTCCCCTTCACATCCTTCTCCGGCGCGTCAGCCTCCACGGACATTTGCACGGAGCGGCCCGTTCTCATCTCCTTGAATCGCGAGTCGATGGCCTTCGTGTATCTCGAGCATCTTTCGATATACTGTCGACAACGAAACGCGAACGTTTCAATTTAATCCCCTGACGTACGGTCAGCGTTTGACGCTGACAGCAATTTTAACGGTAACACGTTGCCGAATTGCCGTTCGTCTATTTAGTCGATGTTAAATACGTCGCTCCGCTGTGCTCACATACAACGTCAACCTGGCTCCAATTTCGATTAAACGCCTCAATATGTGCTTTTGAAATAATGTACGAACGTACCGATTTTCTTTCGGTCGACGCAATTTCTAGTTACCTGATTTCCGATTCATTCAATACCATCTGGCAATAATACTACCACCGCACAGCTCATTCCAGAAAATTAAATAAGCACAATAAATATAGAGCTAGAAATTACTAAAATAATAAAGAGGACTCGTTCACTTTGTTATTTTAGTAGTGTATGTAGTAGTAATAATAGATATATAGTAGTAGTAATAGAAGTGAACGAAGTTCAAAATTCTGTCGCAGGCCGATTACCGACGTTTGAGGAAAGTTTGTTCAGTGAAGCGAGATTTTTTGCTGAAATGGCTTACCGCGGCAAAATTATTTTTGTCGGCTCTGTCGAACGACATGAGAGCCTCGGAGGGTTGGACAAGATAGACACGGCCTCCGTGGCTTCCGATGGCCAGCAATCCGTTGTCTTCGTGCGCCGTGATCATGGTTAGCCTCTCGTCGCAGAGACGATTCCTGAGAACTGGCTCGGACAGACCTTCCAGCATGTCCCAAGTTTCGAGGTCACCGTTCACAGTTATTGTGTAGAACATCGAGCATCGCTGCTTGTTCCAACAACCTCCCGTAGGTTGACTCGGTAGAAATCTGAAGATTTTTTAGGTCCATCCTGTCACAATCCGCGACACAGAATAATTTCGTACGTAAGGAGAATAAAGACGGAGAAAATAAAGTAGGAATGAAAATGTTATCCTTACCGATTAACATGTACTTGTCACTGCGTGGACGCTGACGCAATAAAATTTGAAATGTTAACGATGTACTTTGTCACGACAGCTTCCTACGTATTCGCCGCTTGACAAGCTTGTCATATTTTTAAACATTACGTATGACTTTTTGGTACGTACGCGAAAATACATTTATTTTCCATCCCGCTGACATTCGCGGAATGAAAATTGAACTGACCGCGTAAAAGTAATATTCATCGTTACATATTTTTTCGTTATACGAATATTAGCGGAGCAAAAAATTTTCCGTAATGTCGTGAATTATGTAACGAACGCTCTTACGTGACGGCACAGGAAAAATGAACGGATTGAAGTACGTTAATTGGTAAGAATGCCACGCAGCGCGATTACTGACACCTGTTAGCCGAGCAATAAAGTAAAGTTCAAGCATATACCGTGTACCGTGTTTCAACCAATCTGTCCTCTCTCGTGTCCTCCGACCAAATTTTGGCCGACCAGTCGCCGATGGTCAGGAACAGTTTCGGATTGAATGAATTTCGATCGACCGTGATGACAGGACCCTGATGAGACTCGAATCTCGTGGCAAGCCTCTCGCCCAGCGTCTTCGCTTTTCTTGAACCACTTATCACAAGACCGTTTTCCAATCCGAACATGAACCTAGCCCCCACGACGGGCCCGTAATCTATCGACGATATTCCTATGGCGTTGTCTAGTTCGGGCTCGTTCGGCTTCAGGAAGTCGAAGATCATAGTGTCCATTGGCCGACGAAGATTTCTGGTATCCCACCACATGACACGACCCTCCGACGAGCACGAGTAGAATTCGGTATTAGTTTTCGAATAGACCCACTTGATGCCGTTGACGCTATATCTGCAAATCATTCCCGAAAATTTGTATGTAATGGAGACTCTTATTAATCGTTGTTCGGTATGTATCGATTGACTTGACGTTCTACCTGTGGTCTAAAAGTCGTATGTACCAAAAATTATGTGTAACGATGTATAATGTTTATGTTGAAAGTGGTGTATGTCCATATTTAAAGAAAAAATGAGATACCTTATTTATGGTTAACGTGGTGTAAACGGTTTATTTACGTGTTGTTTAATTTTTTTTAAATGGACTTACATTTTAATATTACTATTATTTGCTATTATTTTGATGACTTTACTTTGTGAATATAACATAATTCGATTTAATAAACTTTGACGCACTTCATAGGAGACAAGCGAGGGGCTAGTATGTAAGACGCGTGTATATTTATAATACAATAAAAGGTAGGCATGGATAGTGTGACGCGATTGACTATTGACAATGCCGCGAGCGCGGCAGTAAGAAGTCAACCACGGAACGTATAAGACGCACAAATAATTTCTCTGTTAAAATCCTCCCTGGATCTCCTCACTGTGCATTACTCCTTACATTCGCTCTGCTTTTATACTGGGCACCTTGATAAGAACACGCTTAGAACGTTTCGGTAAAGCAAGATATCCGCTCCTTCCTCCGCACACTGTTCATCCCATAAATTTGCCCGTTTCCGCCAAATTGACTCTGTGCCCAAATTTCTCAACATATCCGAAACCCGATCTATACATCTAAAGTATGATCTGAACTCAAACACGACTTCCGCTTCCTCGGGGATCGTTAACTCCGGCCGAAGATAGAACAAGCTCGTACGTAATCTGGCCAAGGTAGCCCAGCAGGGCCATTACAGTGCGCTATCGAATATTATAATCGTGATGTACCTGTGACTGAACTGACGGTGAGAGATTCGCACCGGCACCGTGCCGGTCCTAATGTCCCAATTGCAAACTTGACCCGACGTAAGACCGCTGGCAAGTACGGACGGATCACGGGGATTATACTCGGTGACCACCGCAGGGTGGAAGGCCTCCAGTGTCCAGGTCGGCGCGTTGGGATTCTCTGCGGAACGCAAAGTAGGACCGTGAAGAACGAGGGCGACGCCTGCCTGGGCGACAGAAATCCTGCGAATGTTAATTGGATCGCACGAACGTCTTCGTACGAAGGATATGTCACGTTGGACGTTTCGTGTTTTAAGGCTGAATGACGAATACTGCTGGGAGGATGAGGGATGTTGGATTTGGAATGATATCGAAAAGGTGGCTCCGAGTTCCGTATTTGGAGACACTAAACTTCCGTACGTGATTGCAAAGTGCTAAATGACGTTATGCAACTCTAGGATATGACATACGAAAATGCTGCTTTCTATCGTTTTAACCGGTCAGCTGTGACGGCCTGTCAGTGCAGCTCTCACCTTGTTTCATTTTGTCTTTACCACCAAAGATTCTAAACATATTAAAATTAGGAATATACTTTAGTTTCCACTAAAATTAAATTTGAATTAGCAAGGATAAATTTTACGCGTGACGGATATAGTCGTCATGACACAGCTGGCTGGTTATGAAGCAGTTCTAAATATAAAAGTATAATAGTGTTTTTTCCACTAACCGATGTCCCATATGTAAAACTTATTACTGTAGTGGGTGACTGATCCGAACTGTTCGTAACTGTACGACACTGCAAAGCGTTGATTCAAGTCCGGCGACCAGGATATTGAGCTGACGGGCCTACAGGGTCTCTCAGGGTCCGTGTAAACGTTGACTGTTCTGCAAGGTGGGCATAAAAGTGTCGTAGGAAGCGAGGTCGCGTCATTCTCGCGTAGATCGTAAAGGGACGTGAAACTCGTCCGCGTCGGGCTAAGTTCCTTTTCGCGTCAAAAATGGCCGTAGAGCGTTATTGGACGTCAGGGATCGTAACTTTATAGATCGAAGGACTCCTGCGTCGGGATAACTCCGCGTTCAAGCTGCTCCACTTTGAAGACTGCCACTCCCTCAACGAAAATGTGCTCTCGGTAAGAAATACCGGGCGAAACACGATTGTAATTAAATCCGATGGAAATGAAAAATT
The DNA here is from genome assembly GCA_914767735.1 of Anoplius nigerrimus. NCBI lineage: Eukaryota > Metazoa > Arthropoda > Insecta > Hymenoptera > Pompilidae > Anoplius > Anoplius nigerrimus. The sequence goes on from OU612090.1 coordinate 12,928,537, forward strand.
CTTCCGAGCATTCCCACTCCCTCAAACTTAATGTTCTATCAATTAGATGTATAATACTGGGTTTTTGGCGAATTCGGTCAGTGTTTTACATGTATCTACTACAGTTCAATGATTTCAACTGAAAATCAATGACTGAAAGTAATTGAAGCTATTAATAATTTAATTATATTAAATTGAAAATTTGAAAGAATAAGAAAAACAATGTATAAAAAGTACAATAAGAAAATTAATGTTCATAAGTCTGATTCGCTTTTCTTATTACTAAAACCCTGACCGAATTCGCCTAAAATCCAAATTATACATCTATCACTGACGGTCAATAACCGCTAGTCGCAACCTTACTTTACACGATCAATCAGTCAAAAACAATTTCGAGACCAGTCGCGCCGCGAGTTAAATCCTTCCTTACGTCAATCGTTTTCGCGTTCTACCCTTGGAGTATGTTTTTTTCTTTTAAATCGTGAGAGCTCCCTTTGAAGATTTCGTATGAAATTTCGAACCGCGCCGAGTGGGCCCGGGCTGTTCACTGAGAGTACGCTCGCGCATCGAGTAGAGTCTCGAAACCGTTGGCCGAAATTAATTGGACGCGAGTCGCCGATTTGGTCGATAGGCCTCGTACCTGAGGGCACGGCATTTCACCAGGTCGGTCGCCACCATGTCGTCGAAGTAGTGCCGATGTATGTTGACCGCACTGTTCTGCAGAACACTGGGCTCCATCATCTAGGGGAGCAATTACGAGGTACGTTGTAGGATTTGCGGTGAAAAAGATAGACCTCGATATGGGCGCGAGAGTGTGGCGTGGTGTGGGGAGGGGGCGGGGGGGGGGGGGGCGATATATACGCCGGATGGGAATTCGCATATTGCGCCTTCAGGCCTGTAAACGTGTTCCGTAACCCTGTGCCGAGTTAATATCTTCTGCGGTTTTCTCATATTGGCCGTGTGCGCGCGAACGGAGCCTGAGCGCAACTTCCGGTACGCGCGGAAGCGATTGGGATAGCGATACTGACGATTTGTAGATTGTCACGGTGATCTGTCTGGCGGTGGGACGGAAAGTTGTTCGCGGGCTGGAATGTTGACTTTTTGATAGTGTCAGATTTACGGGTGCGGTTATAGTGTTTTGAATGGAAAAGCGTGGAGGCGTAATAATTACTTGTCGGTAGAAGAAATTTTAATAGTGGTAAGAAAATTCAATAGTGAAAAAGTTATCGAATGTTGAATATGACATTTAATCTGAAACGCAAATTGGAGATAGATGGTAACGGTACCATTTGAATAATCCTGCCCTCAACGTTCGTAAAAATTCTACCATCGCTTAGAAAAGCAAGATCTCCGATCATCTTTCCGTTATCATCGCAATCTCACGACTATTTACGAACATCCGGTAGATGAATCACTAAAATTCCCCGATCGTTCATTCCGTAACCCATTGGGAACGGATCGTTATCGTGATTCACGGATCTGTCTATAATCGGAGCCGGTGGAATGGAATCGATTACTTTGAACAAATTTAACATTTTCGGGCCCCACTCGTCGCTCTTCTCGACTCTCCTGCGAAATCTCTCGGTGACCTCCTCGTCCATCGAATTTATCTCCTTCGGCCAGCCGCCCTCGTAATGATACATGCCGCTGCTCTTGGTCGTCACCGCCAGCGTCTGAGCCTGAAATTTCAAGGACTCGATTGTCTACCCGAGATGTAACCACTGCCTCCCGTCCGTCAAACGATGTAAATGTAACGTGTCGACCTTTCCGCCCACAATGGCGGCGCTGATCGGGTTACAACGGAGTAACGTCACGACCGGGGCGTCCTTCTCTGCCTCCTTCATCCCTCCCACCCTCATTCCACCCTCATTCCACCCCTCGCTCACCCCTCGGCCACCCTCTCGAACCACTCATTGAGCGACTCCTTCAGTTGGCACGTTGAAATGAGAACGCGACATGTTTCGCGATTCGACGTTACGCCAATTGCCGCGGACCTAATATATTTGCATCGAAAGTCGGCGGAAATAAGAAGACTTGCGTATATTGATTCGATTTGGCGACTGTCGGGGTATGCTAATGCGGAAGTTGCCGAAAATCGAGCGGCAAAATGTCTTAACGCGGCCTTCGATTTTCTTCGCACTCGCCGATGAACATTGCACTAATTTTGAAAGTGGCGTAAGTCCATATTTAACAAAAAGTTAAATATGACTTGAATAAAAAGTTTACACTACATTAATTGTAAATTATATGACATCACAATTTTTTCAAATATGGTCTTACACCACTTTAAAAATAAACGGTCCATATATTAATAGGAAAAGTTGTATTCCTTCGTTTGACGAGGTAGTTAAACAGAATAAAGTAACATGCTTTTCACTGAAGCTAGATGATCAATGTAATCAAGCCGCAACGTGAAACTTCATCGGATTTCTTTGCATTCGACGCTGATGAGCTTTGGATATGTTAATATCGGAAGTTGGTGAAATTTCTTCGATTCCGCAGGCACTGTTAATGGGAAAGTTAGCCAAAACATCGCGCCTCCCGCTGCATCCTCGCAGACTCCGGGTGACGTTACATCAATGTAATCAAGCCGAGTGCGTGTCAACGCGGAAGTTGGGCTCCGATCAGATTACAGGCGAGGCGCCGCAAAGTAGACCCTCTCCCGCGGAAGTTAGCGCGACAAGATTTCCCGGCCAATGAATTCAAGGAGTGGCCCCAAGGATAGAATAATCACTCCGGAAGATCGCGAAAAGGTCCGACGCCCTTCCCCGCCCTATCCAATTATCTCCAGTTTCCTATTCCGCTCCCAACGCCCTCCCACGCCAACGACCTTGACGTTAGTCCCATCAGTCGTCTGGAATTCTCACCCTTTCCGAACCTCGGGAATAGATATATAATAGTACGTCGTACGCTCTATGAAACTTATTTACTCATCCGATCATCCTGCCAACTCGATATCGAGCACTGTAACAGGCTCCAATTAACCTTGGCCAACACAAAGCAGCCGAAAAGGGGAGAAACCTTTCGTAACTTCAAGCTTCAGCGGTTTCCCGATAAATCGGAAATCGGTCTATCCGACGAAATATTAAGTCAGGTACCGGAATCGGTAGACTAATGAGAGGCATGCCTAACCTCGTGCAAGGCGAACTTCTCCGAGCATTGAACACCCCTGTCGTAAGGATTCCTCTCGATGTAATCGTACATCCATCTGGGATTCGGCGATATCTCCAGATCCAATTGCGGGCCGCACAGGTCGAAGACGCACTGCTTGCCGAATTCCGCGCGCGTCTTCACGTAGACGTACTTTATCTCCATCTTTGCCCTCTATATCCGCACCGGAATCTGTCGCCCGAAATCAAAACGGCATTGCGAGCATTCCCAATGCGCTTCGGGATCCCGCGGGGAGATCAAAATGGGTTGAGCGTAGGAGAAAAATGAAAATGCCCACTTCGGGGATCGACTCGCCGGAAGTTTGACAGGAGGGACTGAGGTTAGCCAACAGAGGGGACGAAAAAGAAGATGAGCACCGAAAGCCGATAAGCGGATCGGTAAAGAAGTACAGTGGGAAAGAGGAGTCGATAACGAACGGTAAATAGCTGGGATTAATTTGTCGGTTAATTTATTCCGACCGGGCACTGTACGGCATCCAGCTTTGATCTTTGATCTTTTAATCTGCCGATCGCGGCTCAAAGTGGACGCTTTATCCTTTATCCGGCGCGAGCGCGCGAGCGCGGGAGCGAAGTCGAGGAACAGGTCGAGATTTATTTTCAGCCGCGCGGGTAGACAAGAATTTATTCGGGATGGCCGGAGGCAGATATCAATCGAAGCTTTATATCGGGCCTCGCTGGCTGAGGGATCGCAAATGAATTTATTCTCGGAAGTACAGGGCCCAACAGCCGTCTGACTTCTGACCGATGAGTGGGCCGATCGAATTGGGAGATAAACGGCTGGCAACGGATCAAAGATTTCGTAGGACCCGGGATCGTTTAGCGAAGATGAAATACAGTACGAATACCAAAATTTCTCTTTCGCGAATTTATTTGCTCCGCTTATTTTCGTATCTGGTCTGGTATTTTATTTTGTAGCTTTCTTCTCTTGGTACGCTTATCTCTTTATCCTCAGTGTCGATGTATATAGAGAGTGCTCGACACTTCTACTCCAAAACTGTACGTTTCCTTCAAGCTCTCTCTCTCTCTCTCTCTCTCTCTCTCTCTCTCTCTCTCTCTCTATCTATCTCGCGCGCGCGCGCTGTCTAAAACACCCTCTGGCACCGTCCCCGTTTTCCTATTACTTTGACCCTGCGCGACCGCGAGAACATTTCCAATTTAAGTTAAACTTACACGCGAAGTCCGCCGTGTACGCCCGTTACCCTCTCGGTCTCTCAGGATTGGGCCCCGAATTTAAGACACGCTCATTACAACCTACTTGACTCCCCTGCATGATACCTTACGTGGAACAGGGCGAAAATCTTCGGTCCGCCGACGACAGACTCCGTATTCCATATTCAACGTCGATTAGACGCAGCAAAAGGAGCAAAATTCGTCAAAAATTCTCGAAAATTCTCATTATACAGATTTTCCGAGATTCTGATTTTTGGCCCCTTTCGAAGCTGATTCTACGTAGAATTCGATCCATTCCGTTTGCTTTTCCTAAAAGTTCATCTTTCCGCTTTTTGTTCCTTCGATGCTTTCGGAACAAATTTATGAAGGGTTGGAGGGGGTGGGCGCTGGATGAGGACGCGGCGGAAGTTTGGAACGGGCTGATCCGACCGGAAGAAGCTCGCAATCAGGACTTCTCCCGATCCTTCGTTAATGCCCCGACTTCATCAAGGACCGCTGACGCGATCGTTCCGCCCTAACGAATCGATCGTTTTCAGTTATCGAGCCTTAGCATACACCCCACGGACCCCATTCGCATCACGTACGGTGGCTGGAACATTTTTTTGCGCGGCCTAAAAGTTTATCAACGACCGCTACGAAAGCAGTGGATTTGATCCATTTTCTTGGCATGACCCGGCTCAATTTTTTGCTGGCTAGAATTGTCTGTGATTGTAATAAATTAGTTTTATTATATATTATTTGATACGTGGGCAAATAAATTGGAATTTTTCGAGTTTGCCCTTATGAAAAATGTCGACTTTCTCAAAGTGTCTAGTTTCACTTTTCCCGGTGTAATCAGTTAAAACGTATACTTTTCACATTACTAGACCAGAGATTGCTAGACAAAGATTTCTTTGCAGCACTCACCTGCTCCTATCAAAGGATTCAGACGCAGTTTCCCGACATCCACCCTTCAAAATGGCAGAAATAATTATGATTAGCTCGGGCAAAGTCTCTTTGGAACTTCGACTCGCCTTCCATTCTCTCCAGCCTCCGCCTTGCCAAAAGACAAAATCGCCGGAGTCCCAGCCTCAAAACTCGACAGTTCTCAAATTAGAAATTGAAAGACCTCCCGCCCTCTCAACCTCCGCTTCACACACGTCTAATGGCACAACCCGTTTCAAAATCCGCCCGCTTTAAAATCCGAGCCTCGACACATCGCCGCGACTTTTTCCGCGCGCGCGCGTCTCTTGAAAATTCGCTAATGAAATGATTTTTTGCCCAGCAATGCTGAACCTAACGATCCCTCCGACGTCGCCATGAAACGAAAGCAATTACCACTGAGAAACTTGCCCTTCTCGCTTCGACCTATCCTCCGAAAGGAAGCGGGGAAAAAACTCGACCGTAGGGAAGTGCTGCCAAAGAGGGAAAGGAGGAGGTGGGAGAGGAAGGGGGAGGGGGGAGAGGCTGAAAGGGGGAGTCTACCTGTTGTAGAGAAATATGTAGCTTGCAATTTATGAAAAAGGTCCTGAAAAGAGGGGAGAGGGCGAGTTCGAGTGAGAGAGTGAGAGTGACGTAGAATGAAAAAAAGAAAAGGCTGGGAATGTGATCACAGCTCGTGTATCCTTTTGATAGAGCCGGCAATCCGGCTTTATTGTTGGAAATGAAGGCCGGTGGGGGCGGAAGCTGTTATGTAACTCGCGTACGTGCCGAGCTACGGAGCGTCCATAATTTACCGCATTGTGCGGCCTCCGCGCCACGGTAAACAGGGCATCATTTTCGGCACTTCACGCGGCTGCCGAGGGTCGTCCGGGAAAATTTAAATCGATCAGGCCACCCCCCCCCCCTCATCCCCCTCCCCTCCTGCCCTCGCTCTGCCACTTTGCTGCGCTCGAAATTCTGCCTCAAAGTGCCGCTCGCGCGATACGCTTGATATTTAACGCCCCGCCTGTCGGCCGTATCTGGCCGACGGTCGGAAACGCTTTAGTACACTGCGGTGGTTCGTGCCTGATTATAACGTAATTAGAGTTGTCCGCGTGTACTGCTTAATTAAATTTGTATACGGTGCCCTACGGATATTTCAACACTTTTTCGAATCGCGAAAGACGACGTTTGAAACTTAGAGGGGTCTGTGCACGAGTTTATTATATTGGGATATGACGGTGTGAGGACATTTTGTTCGTTCAGTTTTGTAACTGATTTCTGGCAATAAAGAGTATTGAAAGTAGCTTAAAGTTTGATCTTGCCTTCTTACGGTACATTACGCCGCGAAGGATGCATCCGATGCTTTTGGATCGAGATTTATGGCTCGCGATCCGACACACCCTGGGTCATTATCGACCCCGCCGAATCTCGAATCGGGAATCTCAGAATTTCGCGCGCTTCGTATTTTCCTTTTCCGCGCTTCGTCCCTTCAATGCAAAGATGGACGCCTCTGTTCGGGACGTTCGCAATTTTTCCTCTTTTTCCGGCCTGGAAGAGGCCGAAGAGTTCCGGTTGCCAGGTGGCAGCCCGTTCAAATTTCGCCGGGCCAAGATGAAACGTTGCTCACCATTCTAAACCGTTCGGCAGCCAAAAGGCGCCCAAAGGGATTTTATGCTATTTTAAAGCCACTTTATGGCATTCCATGGCGCTGCATGGCGTTCGCGGTGGCTTTTGAATGGCAGGGAAAGAAATTTTTTGCCTATGCTAATCCGCGAACCATCCCTTCATGGACTCGTGTTCCGCGTGCGCGCGCACCGGCGGAAAATTCCAAAGGGCATTGGCGAACGTTTGAAAGCGTCTACTCTTAAAACACTCGAAAGGACGGGCTGGTTTCGGTGTCGGTGTCGGTGTCGGTGTTAGTGTTGGTGTTGGCGAGAAAAATTTTCTTACATTCATCCGCTCCCGCTTAAGAGGACCCGATATTTGTGTACGCTCTATATTGTATGCACTTCCTCCATTGATGCCAGCTTCCGCGCCAATGTAAATGCGAGCAAATTTCTTCTGCGCCCACGCGCGCATTACGTATGTATACCGGTGCATTAATGCACATCGCATGCGGGATTGCATCGGGAAGTCGAATCTCCATCATTCGATATTGGTTGCTCGTTTTTCCGTTTGGCGAGTGCAGATTCCGACCGGCGGTGGCATCCTTTTTTTGCCCCCTTTTTCGAGGAATGTTGCGAGCATCGACCAGCCCCCCTCTCTCTCTCTCTCTCTCACACACATACACACACACTCGCACACTCTTTGTCGATCTTTCAGTCTCTCCCTGATCAGTTAATGCAGGTATCGGGTTGTTAGCTCTTTCGAAGGGAGGATTCGCAGAGCGTGAATGCATTCTTTTTCCGCTCTTTTTTTGTTGTAATGAACGGCTCGCATTACGGCGCAGGATCAACGGAAATCGAAGAGTTCCGCGGATATCGCCCCTGCCATGGGCTCTCCCCGTAATTGCGATGCACCCAGTCAAATATTCCGATATATAAATCTCTCGTCCGACGCACTCTACGCCCTTACATTACGCTAAAAACTACGCTCGTACATCTGTCTGAATGAACGAGTCGGTAAACATTCGCTAGGATCAAAAAACGGGAACCTGAATCCGTAATCGTCCATCAGACTTCTCCCGTAGCTGAATACTCAATTTATCGGATCAGTCAAGAATGACTTCATCCACCTAACAGTAATTTTTCATAATTTGCCCAATTATTTAACCCATCATCCATCAATGACCGATTTTTTTGCCACAGTTTCAAATGGTTTTCTTTTAATGACTGCAACTTCTAAATTAGTTTCATTTTTTATTTTTGTATTACGGCGGGTAATGGGTTAATTGTCTCACTGTTCTGAATCCAATGATTTTTCACTTGTCACAGGTTTGTATTTTCGATCATTTCTGTGCGATCAACGAACGATTACGTACTCTTCGGCGATAAAAATGCATGAAAAATGCATGACATCTAAAATCAGTTTTTTGGAACTCAGCCGTGCTCTCGCCGCGTTGCCAAAGTTCGATTGGCCTGAAACTCTCCCTTATCTCGACGGAATTCGATCCAGCGCGGACTGGGACGCGCTCCTCGCAGCCGTTCATCAGTTAATGCGCGGCTGGATCAGTTTGTTGGCTTTCATCGGAGCCGCGGACTGTGCACACGCCGGCAGCCCGCCGGATATTAGGATCGGATAACGAGCGACGAAGCATGTTCCGCGATCCGTCCGTCGCCTCTTTTCAGCCTCCCGCCTCCGGCATCGGAATCCAGCCGTCGGAATCCAGCGGGATCCAGCGGGATCCAACGGGATCCAGTCAGTTTCAGCCGGATTCAGCCGGATTCAGGCGTCGGAATCCGTCAGAGCGCGGACGATGGGCGCCAGCGACAGATTCCGCGGACCGTCGTCTTTTGTATCGTCATTACCTTGATCCAGTTTACGCTGATCACTTTGCGTCTCATCCGGCTTGCCTCGAATTCCAAATTTTTCGAATCACCTCTCGCCAGCGCGCACAATGAATGGCTGTCGCCGGAAACGAACGAGCTTCTTTCAGCGCGCTAACTACGGTAACTGAATAAGTATGGAATTGACGGAGGGGTAGGGGGTGCTGTTATTTTTAAGTAAGCTTAAGTGAGAGTATTCTAATCGGTTTAACTCGAAGTTTCGACCAGTTTCCTCGAGTCGGGACGGTGTCGGGCAATGAATATTTCTGATTGTTTTAAGAGACGGCGAGATGTTCCGACTGGAGAGCTGAAGTTGGAAAGTGGCTCTGAAAATTACGTACATTACTGTTCAGCTATCTATATTCCCGCAATGCCATATTCTGAAACACACAATTGTATAACACGATGCAAACATCTGTGATAACGAGTCTTTCGATCTCATAGTCTAAGAATGATTAAGAATTCTCAGAATTTCCAAATGTACTGGAACGATCCTTCCCCTATTGCCACTCGGTTTCCACACAAAACGGTTAACACGACTGTCACGTAACGGAGTGGAATCGAAACGCCAGGTTCTTTTCTGTTATCGACGCTTTATTCGTCCGAGGTTACATATTCGACGTTGGAGGCCAACGTTATTCGCACAATAAATAGAGTGTCGCAGATTACGGGCGTCGGCTGTATTATGTATGGACGCCGGAGCGACAGGCACTAAATGGCACTTTAGGGCCGCGTTTACGCGAGCTGCCGGGATTACATCCTAGCTGTGCATCGATGCAGGCCCATGCACACGTCGATGGGGTCTAAGCGCTGATGTTTAATGCATCAGAGGAGCCCGGCGTCAAGCAGCGAGCGATCCGCTTTCGTTTCGCCGCCGAGTGGACGAATCCGGCGGACGAGGCCGGGGGACGAATCCGGGGGACGATGCGCGGCAGGATCCGAGTCGAGGACCGTTCCGATCCACGGGCCGACCTCCTTTTCTCGTTTCGGGCACTCTCCGAAGGCTGGCGCTGGGACGCGAGCACTTCCGAGGATCTAACAATAAACGGAATTGCCGCTCTGCGAGCGGGGGGAGGGAAAACAATGAAACTCGTGAGACGATGGATTGCGCCAAAAATTTCGCCCCGCAACTCGGCTTCTCTCTAAGTATATCATTCGCCGGGCTGAGCGTGCGAACGGTAATGGGGGTACGAGTGCCGATATTTTGCGGGCCCGCTGAATGTCGCGGTGCTCGAAATCTATCGGGATATAAGCAGGTGTGTACGGAGGTAATGTTAAAAATTAGGAAAATATTTGTTTGCAACTGATTTTTAATTTGGAATTTACGGCTGAGACTGTAGAATATAAATACAGAAACATAAAAATAATAGACGTATTGAAAATAGTATATTAAAATTATGAATAATATAAAATAAAGAATGCATAGAATATATTCAATATTTCTATGTATTTGGCAATGTCTACAATTGTTGTACATATAAAAAGAAATAGAGACAGATAAATGAAAGGTCTCTAGAAAAATATCCAATGACATGCATAGAAAATGTTTTTATCTATTCCTCTCTCCAACATTTTCCATACCTTCGCAGCTTCCAAAGACTGTTCTTCGAACGCTCTTCACTCGTCAAACGTCTCGTCCCGTAACTTCTGAACGTCGTGAAAGAAGTCGGAGCAAAATTTGCCGATTATCCTACTTCCTAGTTTCACTTGGTCTCCTCCTTCTCGGGGGCCTTCGGGGGAGCTTCGACTCCCACTTCCGGATCCTCGTCGATGCCGCGAACGTACGCGGCCGAAATTCTCGGGTACATGACGCTACCGCGAGACAGGATCTTCCTTACTGTCGGCACCGTCCAGTCGATCACTGGCCGACGACTGACGGCTTCTTCCTCGTCCGACTTCGACTTCGAACGTTGCCGACGACGGCCGCGTGGCTTGTCTTCAGGTTTCGCTTCCGTCTCTTCCATTCGTCTGGCCCACTGCACCTTATCCTTAACCTCTTCCTTCGATGGATCCGGCTCCGGCTCCGGAACCGGCGTAGGCGGCTCTGAGACGCGACCTTGAGATTGAAGATAATCACGTCATAGTCAATAAAGCTAGCAAGGGTTGAACAGTGATTAGAAATGTGGATTTTTTACTTTCACTCGGTCTCTCCTCTTCCGTCGACCTTCTGGATATCCTAGCAAGAGCTATCGCGTCTTCTTCGGACAGCCTGAAGGTACGTTTGCCAGCCCTGAGCTCCTGCTGATACTGTCGCAGGTATTCCTTCGCCTCTTTCACTTCCTCCTTCAGGACATCGGGCAACGTGTCCTTGGTCAGGACGATTCCGCCATGAGGAAGAGATTCGCAGAGGTCCTTCGATCTTGCGATCGATTCTGCGCTAGGTCCCTTCTTCTTCTCGGCTGTCGACAACGATAAACTCTGTCAAGACATACTTCTCTAAATCTATCTCTACTCGTCTACCGTTATTCATTTTCTTAATTTCTCAGTTCTATCGCAGAACTTGCTAGATCCTTGAAGACTCGAGCGCTGACCGTCGTCCTTAATTAGAGGAAAGGTTCGAGCTGGGGAAAATCGAAGTTTGGGAAGGCGCGAGACGGATCAGAGAATCGGAAAATTTCGGGCCGTCGAGCCGGAACAGTGGGGTGGACCGTTATCAATATTTCCAGGCGACGTGCCGCTTTCATGTCGTCCGGACCGTACGTCCGAGCGAAATCGTCGCGGCCGCTTTTTTATCGCTGTCCGACCCGGCGCAGCTCCCCTTTATTTTTCATTATACCGAGCTCGCTCGAATGCGCTCGCTACTTTGCATTTTCGTCCTCCGGCCCGCGATCAAAGAGCGACGGAGCTTTACGGGCAAAGACGTTCGCGACGGCGTCAAAGCGATGGGCACAATCGATAGTGTTCCATTCGATTTCGACGATCGTCGCTGCAGTCAAATAGTCCTGCGTTCGATATATTTGAAGAGCTATATATTATTCGACAACTGCAGATCGCAAAGCGGCCTGAGTCGAATATCGGAGAAAATTGAATAGATCGTTAAACACATAATTGGACGAGCTCTGTCATGATATGATATATTTTGAAAGTGGTATAAGTCCATATATAAAAAAAATTCAGGCATCATGTAACTTATGATTAATGTAGTGTAAACTTTTTATTTATGTTTTTTTAATAATTTTCTGGAAAAAATTAAATATCGCATAACTAAAAAATGTACACTACATTAATCATAAGCTATATGATATCTAAATTATTTTCAAATATAGACTTGTACCACTTTGAAAATAAACGGTTCATATAAGTAGTACGATTCATATTTCACTTGCATTTGGTACGTATGGTTTATGATATTCTACCACTCATAATTTTATAGTAGAATTTTGGTAATATTTGCATTTGATATAGCGTTATTATCGCGGGCCCATCTAACATTCTACGAAGATTACGTAACTGGCTATTCTTTGAACTGTCTAAATCTTCGTCGGGAAAGTCGGGATTCACCGACAAAGCATTAAATCGGCCGCCGGAGAATAGATGCGCGAAATTGTCCGCAAGGAAGGCGTCGATTGAATATCCGCGTTCCCCGGATTACTCGAATGCGATAGGAGGCCTCGTAATCTATGTTAGTTCGTACTATCGCCTTCGCTACTTGGCTTGCCTGCCCTTTGTGCGATCGCGCGTGATCATTAACTTAGCCTGCCTTAACTCTTGCAGCTACTGCCGCCGGCGAAATCCGTTACGGTTCAATGGTTCGTTGCTTTCGTTAAATCCGTCTTAGTTCCTGATTTAGTGTTATCTTTGATTGGCACAGATACGATCGCGCGGAAATAAAGTTATCGAACGGGGCGACCCTAGCGTCTTCGTTACGTCTACCTTCGAATCCTGAAATTAACACTGATACCTGCCTGAAGTGAAACACGTGAGCTACAGATTCCTTGGCTTAATCAGCTCTGACGAATCAGACGTCAATGAATCAAACTTTTTTAATATATCGAATACACGTAGACACTTTCATAAAATCTTAAAAATCACTAGAATTTACTAAATTCTGAAAGTTGAATTTCAGAGCACTTGGACGAATCGAGCGGAATGGAGGATAGTTACATAGTATTCGCAAAGTATCGTACCTAGAGCGTCCTTGCAGCAAATTTCCGGCTGACAGACGTGCGTTTTGCAAATTTTCACTGTCTTCTCCCTGCGCGGCTTCTTCGCCGGCGGTTCCTCGACGAGATCCAGCTTCACGACAGAGTCTTCCTTCACGAGCTCCGGCTCGGATACCTTCCGAACGGACGTCTTCGACATTGATTTCATCATCTTCTCCTTCCTCTTCCTCGCCTTCTCCTCGGCCTTCTGTAGCCTTAAGGCCTCGGCGGCCTCTCTCTTCACCTCCGAAAGCCTTCGCGTTCTGCCAGCTATTTCCTGCATCACTGCTGTCACCTGCTCCTTGTCGAGATCCTCCAGACTCCCGTGAAGCTCCATTTCCTGGAGTCAAGGGCACAATCGTTGACTTTACGCTGACGGCAAGCGCAAAATGTAAAGCTGAAGATAACTTCGCGAAGAAGGAATAATTCGATTCGCAGATCAGTGGCGCGTGCCAGAGTAGCAAAAATAGGTTTGATCTGAATAAAAATAACAAATGTTGGAGTACATGCTATTGAGGAATCGCATAATCGAAACAACTCCTGTATTAAAAATGACTAAAAATTCCATACTTCAACAGTGTAAAAATAAAAAGGTCAGGATCGCATTGTTGCTGGGATGAAATAATTGAGAATTTTATTTAGGATTATATTTACGGCATCGACAATCGCGAAGAATTCCTTCTCAGTGTCAGCCAGTCTGGGATCATCGGCAACTGCCGAACTCTCCTTGGCTCTCTTCGCTTTGCCCTTCCTCTTCGCCTCCTTCTCCTTGGCCGCGTCGTCTATCTTAGCCTTGCCCTTCTCCTTCCCCGTTTTCTTCGCTCTCCCTTTCTTCGCCTCGCCCGGTTCCATCTCCAACGACGACAGATGCTGATAATGCGACGGAACTCTGAGCACTCGCATCTCCTTCAGCCGACTGTCACACGCCTTTGCGTAACGACTGCAGACCTCGAAATACTGCAATTGCATCGCAACGTCATCAAGTATCCGCACCTCAAGTTCTCCATTATTCGCCAGCCAATTAAAATTACAGTAGACTCTTGCACGACAGGAACAATGCAGGTCAACGTATTAGAAATGATTAATGTTAACATTTATTTCTCCTCCTATCAGTGAGCACTCCATTTTTAATGTCAAACGTCATACTCGCAATCGATTAAACCCATTACCCGCCAGAACACAAAAATACAAAAAAAAAAAAAAATTAGAAATTGACTGTATATTTAGATATTGCAGTCATTGAAACAAAACACGTTGATAACGTGTCCCAAGAATGGGACGTTGTCAGATATTGGGTTAAGAGAACTTCTGAATAATTACTAAAGTTAGCGACAGAGTGTGCTTAATTCTAAACTGCTGGCGTTGGAGGGAGTATGTTCTACCAAGGCGAGCAAGGTTATGTTATGAGAGACAGTTTGAGCGTACATTTGCCACTGCCATCCTATCGCTGCTGACGGTGAGGCCGTCGGAGCACTCGACGAGATAAACGCTGCCCTGATGACTGCCGACTGCCAACAGCTGACCGTCCTCGTGCGGCCGAATGGCTGTCAGGGCGTCGTCGCACAGGTGGATCGAGATCACTGGCCGATCGATGCCGCGCATCACGTCGTAGATCTCCAGCTGGCCCTTCCGGTTCACCGTGAAGAAGACCGAGAATCTGGACCTGCTCCAGCAGCCGCCGGTGAGAGAGTACTCGTCGCTTCTGGCGGGGGCGGAAAAATCGATCGCTCAGGACCTCGCCGACCCGTTCGGACAAACGAAAATAAGCGGATTTTGGTCAAGGCTACGGAGCCGCGTGCCAAGTATCGATTCCGTCCTGCCGCAGGGACTCGAGGTATTTTGAGACGGGCAGAAATTTGCCCCGGGCCACGCGTGCAAGATGCATAAGACGCGATGACGCGATATCACTTCGTCGTGGCCTGATCGTTTGCTCAGACTGCGGATACGGTTGTGTGCGTTCGGATTGGGAAGTGTCAACCGGGAGTGAATAGAAGATTTCGAATTTTTACACGAGTTGTATTGGAATGTCTCAGTTACAAGGCAATTTTCTTAGACAGCAACGAGTTGTTTTATAGTGATTATAAGATGATGGTATGTGCATCTATAGAGAACTGAAACCTCTTCTCTCAAATTTATGATATAGAAATGAAAATCTATCAGACATATATCGTAGCCTGATCGTTTGCTCAGACTGCGGATACGGTTGTGTGCGTTCGGATTGGGAAGTGTCAACCGGGTGTGAATAGAAGATTTCGAATTTTTAAACGGATTGCATTGGAATGTCTCAATTACAGACTGTACAGGCAATTTTCTTAGATATCAACGAGTTGTTTTACAGTGATTATAAGATGATTGTATATGCATCTATAGAGAACTGAAAAGGCTTCTCTCAAATTTATGATATAGAAATGAAGCTCTATCAGACGTTCGTCGTAGCCTGATCGTGAGTTCGAATTGGAAAGTGTCAACCGGATACGAATAAATAATTTGGAATTTTTATATGGATTGCAGCCGGTGCAATGTCTCATTTACAGATTCTACAGACAATATTCTTAATTAACAACGAATTAACTAATATTGACCGATAGATATTTGAATACCCATCTACAGAGTATTGAAACCTCTTCTCTCTAATATATGATATACAAATGAAAATCTGTCAGATATATCATTGTTACGTACTCTGCCGTGAGCAAGCTACCCTCCCTGGTGTCCTCCGCCCAAATCTTCGCCGTCCAGTCGCCGACAGTCAAAAAGTTCTTCGTGTTAAAAGGATTCCTGTCGATAGACATCACCGGGCCAGTATGACCATAAAATCTGAGCTGAATCCTCTCGGCGGGGGTGTTGCCCTTTCGATTCCCGCTGATGACCGTCCCCGCGTCCGTCCCTGCCATGAACTTGCTGCCCATTGTCGGCTCGAACTGCAGTGCCGAAACGCCGATCGCTCGAACGATGTCAGCCCTCTGCGGGTCCTCCAGGTCCATCACGATCACGTCCGTCGGATGTCTCAGGTTCCTGATGTCCCACCACTTGATCGTGCCGTCGGTCGAGGCCGAGAAGAACTCGCTGTTGGTCTTGGAAGCGATCCAGAGCGTCTGCGTCACCAGCGATCTTCACCGGAAGAGAAGAAAATCAGAAGGCTGGAGATTGGTATTCGGCTACGTCCGGAATACGTTCTCCGAACGAAAAAATGTCGAGCCAGGATGGCCAGATTTGAATTTAGATCTGGCGAGACTATTTACGCGCCCCCCTTTCCTCGCCCTTTTCCCCTAATAATACTGTAATAGAATCGCTGACTGGGTAGTATCATCTTATTGCCGCCGGCGGTTTTCTCGCCGGTAATTTAGATGTTTTTTCCCGGAATCAGGGACCTGGTTTTCCGGTATTCATCGAGAGTGGGATCAGAGTGTGCTATTTCGTTTTGCGAGCACTTCTTTCGCGAGGGGTTAACTATCAGCCAGCTCATCCGTATTCCGGGCTCGCTCGGCCAGGTTCCGACTGCTCAGCCATTCTCTTTGTCGCCGATCATTCGAACTGTTAAGACAACGGGGGCTGGGAAACTTAGTCGGGCGAGCAAAGAGGAGGTCGGACAGGCGGCGTGGTACCTGTGACTAAACTGGCGATGCGATATTTGCGCCGGTGCGTCCCCAATCCGAGTGTCCCAATTACAGACTTGGCCGGACAACAGGCCGCTTATCAGCATCCACGGATCGCGCGGATTGAATTCGAGCGTCATCGCGGGGGAAGTTGGTCTCAGAGTGATTAATGCCTTGTTCGGATTTTCTGCGAACGTCGTACGACAGCGAAATGCCAGGAATTCTCATCCCCCTCGGGGGGAGGGTGTCGTGAGACGCAGGGATATATTAGTTTGGCAAGAAAGTTATTTCGGTATTGTAACGTGAATTAATTCTCGTATGGGCCGTTTATTTTGAAAGTGGTATAAGTCCATATTTGAATAAAAATGAGATATGTATTTCACGATTAACGTGGTGTAAACGGTTTATTTATGTGGTATTTAATTTTCTTTCCTATGGACTTACACCACTTCCAAAGTAAACAGTCCATATACTTGTACAAGCAGTAAACTTTGATAAATTACGAATTTTATATTTCTCTAACTTAAATGTGACTAATGAAGCTGAAAGGAATATATTTTAACACTGACAGGGTTGTTAAAAATAATTACGGCGCTATCCATGTTTGAAAGCCGAAAACACTTTCTTGCCAATTCAATAATATTCGAGCCGCCGAGACTGTCTCGGCGACGAAATCTACCTATGTCCCATATGTAGGAGTTCGGGCTGATGTTCGGCGAGGATTCCTCAAATTCCGTGAAGGAGTAAGCGGCGGCTAATCGATCCCCCCCGTTCGGGGACCAAGACAAGGTTTGCACAGGCCTGAAGTTGAAGTGCGGGTCCATATACACGTTCAGTGTCCTGAGAAATTGAGGATGCGGTCTTGTCGAATCGGACGTTCATTCGGGGGAGGGAGGGGAGAATTTAGGGATCGATGTGACTGTCAACTTTCGCAACATCGGTTGTTGGAACACGTTTTCGTCTAGTAGCGTAATTTCTTACATCTGATAGTATTATTATTGTTGAACGCAAAAATGATCGTCTATCCCGATAGCGAGATAAAGTAAAAGATGACAAGTTCAAACCGAAAACGAACAAGACGAAAATATTCCTTCACGTTCGGAATATAATAACTTTACGTAATAATACTCTTTTTTGCTTCTATCTCACGTCGCAGGAAAAAATTGCTCTCCAACTTAATGTCGGGAAGATAACATGCAACTTCTTGAAAGTTGACAAGTCGAAGTCGATACGGGCGAAAAAAGCGAGCACTCGGTAGAAAGAAATAGGAACATCTCTCCGCGTTTGAGTTACATATTTCTACCTTACCGTCGCGCACTCGTATTACCTGACATCATAGGATAACGTCAGCGCCGTCGGGATCATGTCGTCGAAGTAGTAGTCGTAAATATTCACCGCGTTATTCTGCTGGATGTACCAATCCATCGGCTGAAAATGGAAGGCTTCGTTATGAGAGTCGTTCGCGTACGATTCGGCATTAAAGATTTTCCCGATAGCGGAACATTTACTTCGAGCAGCAGCCTCATCCTTTCTGCCCAACGATCCTCCTTCTCGACTCGTCTTCGAAATCTGGCCGTTACCTCCTCGTCCCTGTGATTAATCTCTTTTGGCCAGCCACCCTCCGAGTGGAACATGCCATTGTTTTTGGACACTTCGACTTTCGTTTGCACCTGCGTTAACGGTATAGAAACATTTGTTCACCTGTATCATCGGTAACAACATCCTGTCACTATTTGCATTGTAGTAAAATTAACAGTTTATTAGAAAAATCTGATAAGGCTAAGTATACGTAAATTATTGCACCTGAGTTAACAGCATAGAAATATTTATTCACCCGTATAGTCAGTAATAGCATCCTGTCACTAATTTCATTGTATAAAAATTAACAGTTTATTACGAAAATCTGATAAGGCTAAGTATACGTAAATTATTGCACCTGCGGCAACAGCATAGAAAAATGTATTCACCTGTATAGTCAGTGATAGCATTCTATCACTAATTGCATTCTATTAAAATTAATCGTTTAATACAAAAATGTGATAAGGCTAAGTACACGTAAATTATTCACGCTTTCAAATTGCATTCGGGCTTGTGCAAACGTCATAAAGAACAGTCCGTACCTCTGTAGCAATTACAGACCACGACTTGTAATTCTGAAGCGAACGCTTTTATTCTCTTTCACATTTCCATCGCTGCCACTGTTAAAAAAGCCAGTATCACGGTACCGAACCCTTTCATCCGATTATGTACATGTATTTTCCGCAGTTTATGGATCACTGGCCTTGCATTATCGAGCCGAACACTTTTATCCCATTATATTATATTCCCCGCATCCGCGTCGCAGAAAATTTCTACCGCCGACCCGAATGGCGGCGCTCCACGCGAATATCGCAGATTAAGCGCGATTCTTAACAATAAGGATCGCGCTCGAGTGGGGCGCATTCAGCTGCGATTTTCCACGATATCCGCCGGTAACGAATTTCACCGTTAATCCGGCAGGACGCACGCCCCGTTCCATCCACTCGAGCATCCCTGCCGCCCCTTGCATGCGGACATTGTTAAGCTTCACGCATATCGACGTAATGGCCGGGAGTACGTCAGGCCGTTCTATCTGCCGCGCTGGTCGACGTACGATGCGATTTGATTGAACAACGAGTCTTCATAATAGGCGGAACCCATTAACAGGAGCTCACAATTAGTACACCCTTGTTTTGAGCGTCGCTCAAGAATAAAAAGCGCAGCCTGGGTCTTAATCAACATTTGTATGTTCGTGCCTCTCTCTCTCTCTCTCTCTCTCTCTCTCTTTTTCTCTCTCTACATATATATAAGGTGGAAGATCTATGAGAGGTCTATTCGTCTGTGTTTCTGGTATTTTGAGTAAATTCCGTTTTCTCCCCTTGTACGTCTGCCTCGTGCTTGTGTTCACTTATTTTTGACACATCTAACTGTCTTCCGCACACAGGTAAAGTTCTGACGTTGCTCGCGCGACAAATTGCGGCAGAATCAAACTCAAATAAATTATTAGATTTCTTTGCATATATATATATTTATATATATATATATCTGGCTATCTATCTATCTATGTATCTATCTATCTCTCTCGCGTGCTGAGAATGCTCTACTTGAAAGATTAAGTGACTTGTACCCTGACTGATTGCTTACCTCGTGCAAGGCAAGCTGGGCCGTGTTCTGGACATCCCGATGAACGTAATCTCGCAGAATGTAATTCCTGCCCAGCTCCGGGTCCGGCGGTAGGTTTTCCTGGATCGTAGGTCCGGTGTCCTCGAAGATGCACTGCTTGCCGAAGTTGCTCCTCGGCTTGACGTATACATACTCTACCTTCTGCATAATCGCGAAATACTTTTATAAAAGGTTACGCGCCGGCGGTAAAGACTCTCGCAAGTATCAAAGAACCGGGACTACCGCGGCTTTCTGTATAGCGGGAATCAGGTCATGTGTAAAGCGCGGCCGTCGTAAAGGTTGAGGTCGAAAATAAATCGGGGAAAAGTCGTGGAAAAATCATATATCAAAATGGACGGGATGCCGGTGGCAGCGACGCGAATCGTCGGACGGTCATAAAAAAACTGGCCGTCAGTGTCGGAAGGACAGTGAACGTCGCTGATAGGGAGTGGATCCGATCGATTATCATAATGATCGATTGGCGCCGACCGCTGTTTTTGTCGCGTCGAGTGCGCAAGCTCTGTGTGTCATTGTCGAGAAGAGCGGGAAATTCGAATTTGACGTATTGAAGAATTGCATAAATAATTTTCTCTTAAAATCAGCACTTCCCTAATCTCAGTAAGGTCCAATAATTGAATACAGGATATAAAAAGAGACGAATTCACAATTCAAAAACATATAGAATATTAGTGCTGACTTTATAATAAATTTAATTTCTACTTATCATCGTGTGTCATCTGATGACATACAAGGTGGTATAGTGAATAAAGAGTAGATAACGAAAACGGTCGAGTTTGCATACCAGATTCGACACTGACCCTTCAGTCCCAGGTGAAACTATTTCGCGGCGCGATCCACTTCCGGCAAAACGTCAGCCTCGTGTCACGAATCGAGAAGCTGACTTTGAGCGGTGTGCCCGATTCAATCTCCTCCCCCCTCCCTCACCCTCAACTTTTCTCTCCCTTTTTGACCCCTTCCACATCGTCGGCCCGCTCCATAACGAATAGCCCCGGATTCGTTTCTTTTTCGGAGGCCGACCCTGGCGCCATTCAACTTTCAATCGATTCACTTTGGATCCACTTTATGGAATTACCATCAGCATGTCATTGCAGCGATATGAGAGAAGGGGTGGGTTCGAAATGAAAACCCCGAAGGGAGGCTGGCGGAGGAGGAAACGGAGGAGGAGTGGAACGAAGGGAAAAATGAAGAGAAGAACGAGGCGAAGGAAGAAGAGAACGGGGGCAGGAAGAAAAGGAGAAGGAAGAAGGGTCTGTAGAGACCCGGCCGTAACCCAGCGGGGGGGCATTATTCCGTCCGTGCGCTTTCACAATTCCTGCCGCTCGCAGATTGCAACCCCCGAAGCCGGCGAATCCGCCAATCAATGCCTTCGCACGAGTCCGCAAATCGCATAAGCCTTTAGTGCCTGCCGGAGGGTGAAACGGAAAGAGGCCCGGAATATGGGCGTGGGATGAGCATAAAGGTGGCCCGGCAGAAACAATAAAGGCCGAATTGGCTAAAGGCGCGGAAAAAGAAGCCGTGGGCCAGAGCTGGCAAGAGGGGGATGAAATGAAGATTGGCGAGAAGCCGGCCAATGGGCCAACAATGGGACTGTTCTGATGTTCGTCGATGATTATGGCTCCGTTTTATGCTCAGTTCACACCATTCGAAAAGAATCTTTTGGGAAGTAGGTCCTGAGCAGTCAAATTAAGGGACTAATAATAAATGTACCCCTGACTTTAACGTATTGATGTTGGAAATAATACTTTGGAATGTATTGCAAATTCTGTTCGTCATTAAAAGTGATTCTTCAGGATAGAAGTAAAGTGGTGGTGGTCACAAAAATGTAGTAAAAATTAGAGTTGCGTTGATGAGAATTAATTATTGTAGTGACGATTACGGTATCAATATGGACTCTTCATGAAGGAACTTTTCGTCGGACAGAGTCATCCGGCGCGGAATGCTGAGAATTCGGAGAATTCGCAGAATCGTCGGATCCTCCGTCGCGGCCTAATTCGAGGGGATCGTCACGTCGTCCACGCCGACGACGATTTTGGAATTGAATCCTGGACTACCTCGGAATCGGACACTCGACGGATTATTCTCGATATGTGTCCCGCGCTCGATTCCGGACCTGATCAATCATCGGACGCGATTTATTACGAGTGCTTTCGTAATAGCGCTTCAAATTGTCGATAGTTGGCTGTGAAGAATCTATGGATAAAAAGAATAAAAAGATTTGGATGTTGGTTGTGGAATAGGTTGAACTTAACTGTAGCATTCGCTATGTCGATTGACTTAAA
This sequence comes from Anoplius nigerrimus, assembly GCA_914767735.1. Classification (NCBI taxonomy): domain Eukaryota; kingdom Metazoa; phylum Arthropoda; class Insecta; order Hymenoptera; family Pompilidae; genus Anoplius; species Anoplius nigerrimus. The sequence continues at coordinate 12,950,462 of OU612090.1, forward strand.
AAAACAGAGAGTACAGAACTGAACCAATTTTAAATTATAGAAAACCGAATGAAAGTTCATAGAATGATAGTTCATAGAACTCAATTATATTTTATATTTTATTATATTATTATATTTTATTTTATATACAATTATATTTTAAATCGATATACAGATATTTCTGTAATTATGTATCAGTTTATTCGGCAAGGAAATTTACTACGAGTATAGTTAACAATCGTATAAAATTGGAAAAAATTTGATTAGTGAAATCAATCGATTTGACCCAGTACATCTCTCGATTGATTAAAACGAATCGAGTGCATCGAAACAACTGAGCCGCAGAACGAAACTTCAAGCCCTTGCCACGCAACTTTCCAAAAATTGACCGCCGACAAAACCCCGATCTCTTTGGCCATCGTACCACAAAATTCTCCGTGATGCAATTCTGAGCCCCCGACAGCGAGGATAGCCGAACCATGAAGTGTCCAAAGACAGCGTCGAAGCGTCTGTAAAGGCATCGATGTCCGAGGCCGATCGAACTTAACCCGATATCCGTGACACCCGTTTGAAAAGTAACCTCCGCCAATATTCCTCTGCAGAAGGTATCGTCCGTAACTCGCCGAGTCCACTTTCTTCCTTCTTCAGATGGCGAGCGTACGAGGAACGTCAAGCGAGCGAATTGGAATAAATAATCCATACAGTGGAACTACCGAAATGCATCACGTGAGCAGGCAGTGAAAAGCATAAAATTTGCGAACCTTCCGCCCTTCGGGAATATGACGAAATTAAACGTAAGAATGGCGGGACTGAGGGCAATCGAAGAATAACGGTGTCGGCGCAAATTCCTGTCGCGTTCCGATCTCATTCCGGCTATTGGATTTATATTTTGCGGAGCGTCGGGGGCCTGAGAGATGTTGGCTTTCCTATTACGAAAGGTAAATCGGAATCTAACTATGTAAGCTCTGTCCCGATTCGCCGGCCGGCCGCGGTCCCGGGCTGTCTATCTTAACTCACGGCATTCGCGATTGAGCCCCGGGATTCCATTTCGGAATGTCAACACAGCTTTCGCATCGAAATCGTTCCGTTGGGTTACTCTCGTTAACTCAAAGATTATAGTCCCTGAAAGCTGCTCGTCGGAACGTTCTCGGCCTTTCGCGTTCGAGGTGTATTTTTATTATTTTCATTTTGGCCACGTTGGGCGATATATTCGTTTGCTCGCGCGATACAGTCAACCCTCTTATAACACGGTAACTGTGATAATACGATGCGAACGAACGTTATCTTTTAACACGATGTACGGTTTTCATGTAGAACGGCTTCATGAACTTGGGCAACACGGTCACAACATGGATGTCGCAAGTACGTATTCTTCTATAGTCTTAGAGTGATTTCGTTAAGAATATCTGAGGTAGGTCTCGAGTATAGTACTGATAAGCATACAGATATGTTCAGAAAACTTAGAGCAACTTACGATAACTTAGCATCTGATGATTTGATTTAACATGACTTCGATACAGCACGAACCCTGCTATAGAAAGGTTGACTGTACGAGGAATTTATTGTAGTACCTTAAACGTGCATTGTAGGAAAGTACATTGATATTTCAATTCAGTAGGTATAAAAATCGTAGTAAATTCTCTACAAATTTACTCCCAAGTTTACAGCGACCGAATAGGCCGAAAAGGCATCATCATACGTTTCACTGACGATCACTAAAGCCCCTTATTTTACATAAATCCTTCACCTTCGAAATTTGATATCTTACGATCAGATAAGATCGAAGGCAAACGCAGCGGCGGAAAAATGCAGGGGCCTGACGAAAACCTTCGACGAGTCGCAGTGCCAGCACAACCGTACCTTGAAGGACGACCAAGCGCCATTATGCTCCCGCCACACAAGATCCAATCACCAAACCGGCAAGAGCACTCTGATCCCGCAATGCGTGTCCCAATTCCTTCGAGAGAAGTCCGTAACGAGCCAGATGATAAACCGATCCGTCCGCAACAAGGTCCTGCGGAAGATCGTCAACGTGTCCTTGATGCAGAGCGCCCAACACTTCTCCACCATGGCGTCGAAGAGTCAGCTGTCGACAGTGCCGAAGAAGCTGCTGATGCCAGGAACGGTCGACCATAAAATGGTCGTCCGCTGTGCAGGCCAACTTCGAAGATGCATCTGCACCAGAGAGAAGACCGCCTCCCTCCAGGAAGAGAACCACCTGGACAAGTTGGGCGCGAGGAACTTCTCGCGTTCCGCCAGCCTCGAAGAGGGCTGCCCGATCTACGATCGCAAGCCGGCAGGATTCGTTAACAGGTACGCGGAGCAAAAGTCTCTCGGCGAAACGGAACGCTCCAAGGAATGTCGTCCGAGGGAGAGCGTCAAAGAGGAAGAGCTGGAGGGGGAGGACTGCATGAAGGTCATGCACGGCCACGCCGACAAGAAGTGCAGGGAGCTGGAAGAGAAAGCTGCCTTGCGCAACACTGTCAGCGATCAGGGGAGGGAGGAGGGGGGTGCGGAAAAGTGTCAAGGTGAGACTCGCGCGAGTCTCAGCGGAAATTCGGTGCTCCGCCCGCAAAATTTTCGGAGGACGTGCAACAGGCCTGTCATGAGGAAGAGATCGAGCTACGTGATTCCGAGGCCGTGCCCGACGCCGAAGATCAACATTTACGATCACTCGCTGCCCGATCCGCCCCCGCCCAGAGTTGCTCATTGGTCGGAGCGTCAGATGTCGAATTCGAATTTCGGCGGCAGAAGGAGGCGTTTTGAAACTGTCAAATCGTCAGCCATGTACTATTCGCCTGAGCAGAGTATTAGAAAGAGTGGCAAGCCGTCGTCGAAGTCGTACTTCTCGCTGAACGGAAGCAAGCATAGGCCGGGGAGTCGAGCGAGATATTCAACTTCTTCGGAGGGGAACGAGGGGAAGGAGGGAAAAGAAGGAAAGGAACATTCCGATATGGAGGGAAAGGCAGTTGAGAAGAGGACTTGGACGAAGGAACGTATGTTGCGGCTTTTTAAGCGGGAATGCGCGGCGTCCAAATTTTTGCAACGCGCTGACAAGAAGAATAACGCCCGCGCGCAGGAGAGTTCAAGGAAACGCGAGCCAAGTCGAGAGTCGATGAAGAGTGAAGCGATTCCTGCTGAGGAGGAACATTTTCAGGTGGATAAAATGAAACCGCAGAAAGCGAACGTTAACTGTGCAGAATCGGGTGCTGATGATCCGAAGTCACAGAAAGTGAACGATTGTCGCGCAGAATCAGCTGCGCAATTCAAGAGATCCGAAAAAGTAAGTGATAGTTGCGCAGAATCAACTGCAAGACATGCGAGGCCAGAAAAAAGGAGTCTTACTTGCGAAGAATCGGCTACTCATCGTGCGGAGTCCCAAAAAGTGAATGATTGTTGCGCAGAATCAGCTGGGCAATTCAAGAGATCTCAAAAAGTAAGTGATAGTTGTGCGGAATCAACTGCAAGACATGCGAAGCCGGAAAGAATAAGTCTTACCTGCGAAGAATCTGCTGCTGACCATGCGGAGTCCCAAAAAGTGAATGATTGTTGCGCAGAATCAGCTGCGCAATTTAAGAGATCTCAAAAAGTAAGTGATAGTTGTGCGGAATCAACTGCAAGACATGCGAAGCCGGAAAGAATGACTCTTACTTGCGAAGAATCTGCTGCTGACCATGCGGAGTCCCAAAAAGTGAATGATTGTTGCGCAGAATCAAGTGCTAAACATGCGAAGCCAGAAAGAATGAGTGTTAGTTGCGAAGAATCTGCTGCTGATTATAAAGAGCGACAAAATGTGAATGATTGTTGCCCAGAGTCAAGTGCTAAACATGCGAAGCTGGAAAGAATGAGTCTCAGTTGTGAAGAATCGGTTGCTGATCACGCGGAGTGCCAAAAAGTGAACGATTGTTGCGCAGAATCAGCTGCGCAATGTATGAGATCTCAAAAAGCGAGTGACAGTTGTACAGAATCGACTGGAAAACATGCGAAGCCAGAAAAAATGGGTTTCGGTTGCGAAGAAGCGGACACTGATTATAGGGAGCCAAGAAAAATGAATTCTAGTTGCACAGAATCGAATGCTGAACATGCGAGATTTCAACGCCAAGGCACATTCACTGGAAAAACAGCTATTGGCCAGGCCAAGTCCGATAAAGCAGACGCGTCTCATGCAGAATCAGGTACCCAACGTTCGAAACCTCAAAAGATGAATGCTGTTTGCGCGCAGTCACTTGCTGCGCACAAGAGACCCCAGAAAGTAAATGCCGGTCGCGCACAGCCAGTTTCTGCACACAAGAAACCACAGAAAGCAAATGTTTCTTGCGCAGAATTGTCAGCTGCACACGAGAGACTCCCCGGTTCTTCGAAAACGAGGAAACCTCCACCATCGTGCAATCAAAATTCGCATAGGCAAGAAAAGCAAGGCCAAGAAGATGTTTCTTGCTCGGAGTCAGTTGGCGAACACACGAAATGCACTGATTCTGCGAAGTCCAAGGACACTGGTCAATCGTGTAAGGCTGGGACCGCGGATGTTGGACGATCAAAAAAAGAAAACGTCACCTGTGCTGAACCAGTTGATAAGAACACGGAATGCGCTAAGTCTTCAAACTCGAAAAGACCATCAAAGCCTGACTCCGAACAAAAATGCTACCAATCTTGCGCGAAGTGTGGCGAGAACAGCCCACTCTGTCCCAATTCCCAAAAAGCCACAAAACCTCGCTCCGGAAAGCAAAAGGGACAGCCAATCTCCGAGCATCTGATGGTGGAAAAAGTGGACGTCGCTTGTGCGGATCATACTGAAAAGGTCAAGAAAACAGTGGGACCAGCAAAAAAGCCTAAACCTCCACCGTCCTGCATAAACGACTCTCAAGATTCAAAATGTATGAAAGGCGACCAAAAACAGGGCGCTGCTAAAAAATGTACGAACGAACAGCCTCCGAAAAAAGTCAAACCCTCGCAAGCCGCTAGCTCCCCAAACTGTCCCGAAGGCCTAACTTTGCCAAAACCAACAAAAACCGTTACTGATCCTCCGCCAGTTCACATTCTGTCCAAGCAAGGCAAACTGGCCCCGCCGAAGCCCGGAACGATCTTCCACCTGTCGGACATCTGCAACTGCAAGCCGAACGTGGCGACCTTGAAGTACCGACTCGCCAAATGTCCGAACATGATGGAGATGCGGAACTTGCCGGAGATGAAGAGACCTACCCATCGCCTTCCAGCGAGAAAGAAACGAAACAGCGATGTTCTTCGTTCGAGAAGCAGGATCAAGAAGAAGGAACCTTCAGGTGAATGGTCCAGACAGAGGTACATTGTCCGTCTGAGGATCTTCAAGGCGCAGGATGGCTTCAACCCGGCGGCACCGCAGATGGCCGAAGTGAAATTCGGAAGATCGATGGATCGGAGCGTCGACGCGCAGCTTCAGAATATGAAGAAATTCGAGAAGCATAACAAATTTGTACCGCAGTCAACTCCCCCGCATCGGCAACAGAGTCAGTGTGCCCCGAAGAAGTGTGTGCTCTTCAAGGAGAGGGATCGCATGAAGAGACTGAAGGACAGCTGCGCCGCACAAAGGAACCATGAATATTACCAGCGGGTGATGAAGAAGCACGGATATGACAAAAAAGAATGATCACATGTAAAAAAAAAAGGCGAAAATAAGAGAAAAAAATAGAAAAATGTTAAAGAGTTTGGTTTTTACTTCCTCTGTCTTACTGGAAACTGTAATTTTCTTTCCACTGACCTCCCGGCCGTGATATTTTTATTTTTATATTTTCTGACTGTACTCTGCCACGAAAGGGAAAGTGTTGCAAAATTATCAGACATTGAACGTAATTTTATCGATATTCTAGTAGATTACTGAAAGTAATAGATTTCTTACTGACATCCTTCCGGCAATATATTTTTATAATTTTCGTAATTCAGCACTTTTTACAACCCCTACTCATCGCTTCGTAACGAACACTTCAAGAGCAGACAGACTCCCTTGTCCGATGCGCGGAATCCGTCCGAGTTCGCCAACAGGTAGGACGAAGCTGGGATTTTTCGAAAACGATTATCTCGAGTGGCAGGTTTGCAGTCGGACGATGAGAATGAAAGAGTGCCGAGGCCCTTTCAGGTAGCGAGATTACGTCCCGCTAGTCGGAGATGGTCGGAAAATGGTGGACATCCTGTTAAGAGTGCCTGTAAAAGCAGCCGAGCCGCGGCTCGCTTCTTCCGCAAGCCGTCCTTGCCAGTCTTCTCTTCAGCTTCTCAGGACTCTTGTTTACAGCCGAGCCAGGCTCATCGGCGTTCTATCCTCGATAAACTTACCCAGCGCATTTTTATTCCTCGCACGGACGCCTACCTGGCCGCAACCCCGCCGGCAACGGCCCGGATTAATTCCCGACGATGCGAAACTTTCGACACCCTGTATCCACCTCATTTTTCACCCGCCCGCCTTCCTGTCGGGTCGATGGAGATAAGATCGGCGTGAAATTAGCGGATACTAGTTATCCTCGGAATGAAACTATGAGTACTGTATCACAAAATAAGGTTGCGACAACCTTATTTGCAAATATCTGCTACGATTCAATGATTTTAACTGTAAATCAGTGAATTAAAGTGATTAAAATTATTAGTAAACTTGATTTGACATATTATAATTTAAGATAATAAGAAAATTATTTTACAAAAAGATAGAAAAAGTTACAAAAATTAATGTTTATAATCTGACTCATCTAATCAGCAATCTCAGGGGGAGTTAAAGTCATTGAATTGTAGTATAATATTTGTAAAACACTGACCGAATTCGCCGAAAACCCATTATCATAAATGTATACAATAATACATTCGTACTATATTGCATTGAAGATAACGGACTCTACGTAGTTTAGAAATACGTATCCAAGTCTGCGTCGGTATATATACTGAAAGTAATAACGGAACCTGTAAAGTGATTACACCACCCTTGTGACAATTCCATCAATATCTATGTAACTCCATAAAGTTACATCGTAACAGTCACGTCCCAAGCAGACTGAAAGTCTTGACGCAAAATGCGTCGTATCCGTCAACACCGTCGGACGCTTTGCGATATCATAGCGAACGTCGTCAATCTCACGCGTAATAACGCATCCCCCCCGCCACGAAAGTAGCCGAGTACACGTATGACGCGTGTCTTGGCACGTAAGTGATTTAGACGTCCCCCGCGCGTTGTCTTCCAGACGGCGGCCGCTGATGAGAATGTATAGTGGCTCGTAAATCAGCCGCGGAGCACTTTGACGTTGCCGAGTTTATTTCGAGCAGATAATGATAAATGCGCGAAACTTAGCCCTGGGACCTAGCGTAACCCCAACCCCAATCTCGCCATTTCCCAGGGCGAGAGGCCATTTTTTCAGCGGGACTGCAACAATCCTTTTCACCTGGCGGGAAGTGAAACGGTAAAGGTGTGGGGAACAGTCTGTGGCTCATTTTTAATTCCAATGGCGTGGAATTTAATGGGATTGCTAGATAAGGAGTACTCATGTTTTTTTAATGGGTATAGAATGATGGTGTCAAATAAATTTTAATGCCACCCCGTGTGAGCCAGGTGTGGCCACTTTTTCACTCGGCGCCGACATTCGTTTTCATGCGTCGAGTGAATCATTCGAAGTGAGTGGAGGAGTATTTTTATTGTGCGATGCTTAGGATTAGAAAAATGAGTCATCTTTGCTTCTGATAGAAAGAACCTCGCTGCACACTAATGGAGTAATCTAATCTACCCCCATAAAACAATTTTCGTTAATCGGCGATAAAGATCTGAATTACATTACAGAAAATCTAAAATTAACGTCTGAAATAGTAACATTAATTCAATGGGCATTATGAATTGTTATAAAAAAATTAATTTAAGAAAATTGTATAACGCTGAATTTTTTGTATGCAAAGCACTGTGTGCAAGAACGACATTGGACTAATTCTGATTAATTTCCCATTGCAGATAGTCGACGACTGGTACCATCTCGATCATCGGGGGGTGGTAAAACGATCGACAGAGCCACATGTTGAAGTGCACAACAGATTGTCGAGGGATCCCAGGGTGCGTCGTGCCGAGCAGCAGCGGGCGAAGTCGCGGAGCAAAAGGGATCTTATCATTAAACGCGGTCCGTCCAATTTCAAAACCGCGCTCAACGACGAAAAATGGTCCCAAATGTGGTACTTGGTAAGCCAATCGAACCCTCTTATCGCATACCTACTTCCCAGACCTACCATACCTACTACCCTTCCAGCCTTCAATCCATCAAATTATATCAAGATTATACCCACTCGTACATGGACCGTTTATTTTGAAAGTCGTGTAAGCTCATTTGAAGCCCGTAAATACACATTATATTTTAGATAAATTCCCCTAAACGAAATTTATACATTCCAATTACATATTAATAAATGAATGGAAACGTTGCCAGGCTTGATATAATTAATGTATATTTTTAAATCGATTAATATGCCAACCTTTAATTTTCTCGAAACAACAGAAAATGGACTTGCACCACTTTCGAAATAAACGGTCCATATCTCAGCACGTAAAATCAATTATAAAAGTTGAATAGAAAAATATTGAGATCTCTTCCTTCAAAGTTTACTCTAAGTTTTGTTCCAACTATCACTTCGATCAAAAAAATGTATTCCTCGCTTTGCCTCGCATCGTCCCTTGTCGCAGCTAAAAGAGTACGTCCGACGAGCCGAGAGGGTTAAATGGCGAATAGGGGACGAACGATAAGGGCGCAAAGGTTGACGCGAGATATAAGCGCCCCAGACGGAGTGGGTCCCTAAATTTCGTTCCGTTTCCACGTTCCAGAATCGGGGCAACGGGCTGGACATGAACGTGCAAGGTGCCTGGGCAGAGGGTATTACCGGTGGCGGCGTCGTAGTCACGATCCTCGACGACGGCCTCGAGAAGGATCATCCTGATCTTCACCACAATTACGTGAGTGCGAATTTACACATACGTCATGCGAGGCCGGGTCCGAGGACGCTTCGCCGTAAAGCACGCGTTCCCGAGATTTTACGTGCGCGATCCAACCTTTTACGATTCGGCACGATTTTATACCCGACTTTTCCCGGCGTAATTCAGCGCTCGTAATACGTTGATGGCGTATGACCGGTTTCCCGGATGCAAAGTACAGTCCTGTGTAACGTTCCTAATGCGTTACATGTTCTATGAATCCGCGTTACAAGTGTTGTACGAGGTCTTCCCTCTTTACAGCACGAATAATAGAGAGTGATGTGGAACCATTGCCATGTAAAACCTCTTTTATGGATCGGGCTGGCTTTTTTTAAATATATGTTATGTACACCCCCGTCCATAAGTCATCGGGTACTTACTCATGAAAAGATGTCTTTCATGTTTCGATGAAAAGAACATATAATATTTATGTGTCATTTTCGTTGAAAAATTGGATATACATACTCGAAACATTGCGAACGATTAGCAAGTGTTATTTTCATTTCATGAAATAAGTGCCTCGGCAATAAGAAATTGCCCGAATTCAAATTTTAGTAGGTGCCCGGTGACCTACGGACGGGAGTGCATATGCCAGCGGTTTAATGAGGAAATGTCATTGATGAGAAAAAATTAGCGACGAGGGCAACAATATCATGCTCAATCGAAAGTAATTTTATTTTCAAAGGGCTTTCTTATTTCATTACAAAGCGCGTCGAGGCAGAAACCGCGTTATACGAAAACAGTCGCGGCAATATTTCGCGGGCGTTATAGAAATCCGCGTCCCAAGAACTCATATTATACGGCAGTCTACCGTATAATACATTATCTGCGTTCATATATTCCGCCGCGGATGCGTGGCGTATACAGTATACAGAAAGTAGAATGTGAACGAGGCGGAGGATAATCCGATAGAATACCAAAACGGTAGAAGGCCGATGCATTTTTCGACTTGTTGACTATGGAGAAAGGTAAACGACAGTCACTTCAGATTGTAGAATGGCGCCCGAACGGGCAAAATTAACGCTCATACATATGTACACGGCCGTCGGCCGTTTAAATATTAAACAACGTCGGCGCCGTTGTCGGCGTCGGCGGCCAGTAGTGTTGACTATTCTAATCTGCCGCGAATAGAATATATAGGATATCGATTTATCGACCATGGTGCGGTTCACTGTGCACCGAGCAAATTGCATCGAGTTATTAACACGCTTATTGCCAGAAGCGAGGGCAAAGTGAACGCTAACACAAAGATGTTGCGCGCTGGCGAGCGTCGTCGATTGTCAACCGTTTCGATACCGGAAGCCGGTTTACGGAAAATAAGGCATTAGCCGCTAAAACGGGGATATAACGAAGCGACGAACGACACTATAACACGGTTCACGTGTTAAGCTTTTGTCGGAAGTTTGCCTTGTTCGGAGTTGCGTTACACGGAAATTTTCGTTCGATACCCGAATAATGCAGAGCGACTAGAACCGGTACTGTCACCACTAACTTTAACTACTAACTTTCTGTATCTCGATTAAGAGAGTTTTCCCGTCAAGTGGCATATGTAATATTTTATTTATTTCAAACTATTTTACGAACTACATTAATGTTGAACATTTCTATTAAAATGTAATTCTCCACATCGGAATACTTTGCCTGACATGAAGACAGTTGTAATACTACCTACTTTTAAGAACTCACTTCCACATCCGTTTACACAGCACTGTGATTATTACAAAAGTGGTCTAAAATCAAGAACACAGATTCGAATGAATCCGTGACAGTACAACACATCAGACCAATCTTTCCATTACGTAGACCACTTTTGTAAGCCGGCAAATTCTCTGTCTGCCAACCAAAAAAGGTTGTAAAAAAAAAGTGAGCCAGTCGGTGACGATTAAACGCTGTGACGAAGAGTCCAGGAAGTCGGGGCAAAATAAACGGTTAGAAATCGGACGTTTTCGTGCGCAGGATCCGCAGGCGAGTTACGACGTGAACAACCACGACGAGGACCCTATGCCGAGGTACGACCTGGTGGACAGCAATCGACACGGCACCAGGTGCGCGGGGGAGGTGGCCGCGACCGCCAACAATACCATTTGCGCGGTCGGCGTCGCTTTCGGAGCAGGTGTCGGCGGTGAGTATTCTACCCCCCCCCCCCCCCCCCGGGGCGAAAGAATTTACTGGCCGCCAGGGTGAAATTTATACCCGCGCATATTTCTGAGTCGGCGAACAGTACGCTTCATCGCCGAAATCGGTCGAACGGGAAGGCTGCCAGTACGTTTCCGATTAATGTTATATCGAACGCGTATAATGAGAATTTGTATTAGTATATGGGGTTGGGGGAGTAGAAACGTAATTAAAGTGATCGGGGAGAAATTATTTTGAGAGGGTAGCAGGAATTTTCCATAGGCCTCTGTATAGCGGTATCAGCCTGAGCTGGGTGTAATGAGAGCTTAGAATTGATATTATTTTATAATTGAGCTAATTTTGGGGATTGAAATGGGGTTGTTTTAATGAGATTTTGATTCGCGTTAAATTAAAGTGGGAAGGAATTATTTTGACGAGGAATCAGATTGATGATAAATGACAATATCAGAAAATATACAGATGGATAATTTGTATTAATTATCCAGTTTCCATCTATCTCACTTAACGTTCGGACATTAAAATTACTGAACTTGGCCGGGAACGGGTTTGGCGATAATTACGTTAGACGGTTTAAGATCCATTGAGGAAGAAAATCAAGATCGACATCGGGATCGTCGGCGAGTTCGGCATGTTCGGCAAAGGTCCGAAATTGGATTTGATCCCGACGTTGGCGGCGGGATCGTAATCCGAAACCCTTGCCAATTTCGATTCAAATTCGCGAACGCTTTCGTCCATAGCGCGATATCGAGTTCGCGGAGCGACGTTTCATTGTGAATAGTCGAAGACCCGAAATCGAGAATTCTCAATCTTAGGTCGTCAGTGTTCGATCATTGCTTCTCCTCAACATCCTAAACATAACGCTTCTGTGAAAAGGTCACTTCTCTCACATGAACCAAATTTCATTAAACGAATCGGTCCAAATTCTTCACAGTATAAATGTATCATCCGTACATGGCATGCAAATTACCATCCCTGCCCTTCAAATCGAAATCGGGAGTTCTCAATCTAACGTCGTTAGTATTCAATCGTTGCTTCTTCGCAACGACATAAACATAACGAAGTGTTGTGAAAAGGTCACTTCTCTCACATGACCTACGGGCCTACGAACCGATTCCACTGAGCCGATCTAAATTATTGACAGTACGAACGTGTCATCCGTCCATGTCACAGCAAATTACTACATCACCCGTTGTCTTCAACTCCCCAATAATAATTTCACGACAAAAGACGTTCGATTTCAACTAGAATTATTAATCCATCCGAACGTGTATATATCGTCGAAATTATTTTGCGACAATACGCGGCGCCAGATTAAATTCCTGAAATTACGCGTCGAGGATCGAAAATAATTTCTCGCGCAGCTCGAGTTTGCATAGAAATCCGTGCCTCCCCCTCGAGAAATCCGAACGCGAAAGCCCTGAAGCGGGCATCGAGGCATCGATAGGCGCCGAGCGTATACCTCGAAGTTAACGCTAGTCGATCAATCTTAATGCAGGGGTGCGGATGTTGGACGGGGATGTCACCGATGCTGTCGAGGCCAGATCCTTGAGCCTGAATCCTCAGCACATCGACATCTACAGCGCCTCCTGGGGTCCTGACGACGACGGCAAGACGGTCGACGGACCTGGCGAGCTGGCCACGAGGGCCTTCATCGAAGGAATCACTAAGGTCAGTTCCATATCAGTCCTTGTCAATCGATGCGCATACTAATTTCATGAATTCTTCGCCGAAGTACTCACAATGTCCTTAGTCCTCTTCTACTCCGAACTATTGTGCATGGAAACAATTTTGGCAATTTTTAAATGAAATATATTCTGTTTAGAGACCTACTTAACCCATTAGCTGCCACGATCCCCATTTGGGGATTTTTGAATTTATGTAGTTATACTGTTATACAACCTTTTGTGCATATATATCCGGCCAAAAATAAAAGTAAAAAAATTCGCAGTTAATGGGTTAATATTTAATGTAGATAATCATGCAATAAATGATAAATGTAAATATATCATTTTTGCTAAACACGTCCATATGGTACTATTCCATCGTATATCGATACAGGAACAGTTCAACAATTCCGCATAGAACAATCTCATAATTCCCAAATCGCCATTATTTTTAATTATATCGCTAGAGTATTTCATTGCCCGCGGCAATATACGGAGCTTGAAATATTAAAATCGGAAGATCCTGCCCCAGCTGGATCTCCCCAACTTCCCCCCTCCCCGCGATTAAGTAGACTCCCGTGTATTAAGCGAGCAGCGGCGTTAATGTTTAATTAATCTCAGCCGGATTGCGGCTATCCTTGATCTGAGCTTTTTTTCGAGTGGCCACAGCGCGACCTATTTCTGATCGCCACCTAACCCACCTTCCCGACCCTCGACCTTTTTCCTACCCCCGGCGCCCTATGACGGTCGGACTCGTAATTCGCGCTTTACACTTTTACCCTCTCGCTCGCCTCTAGCTCACTTCTAGCCCCTGACGCCGTTCCCTGGAACGAAGCCAGACGATTTTTGGCATGTCCCTGGCTTCTGCGCTGATTTAAATGCCCTCTCCACCCTCTCTTCGCCTCACGTCGCCCCCCGTTCGCTCCTTCCAGCTCTCTCGCGAATCGCGGAAACCACCCGGCGAGCGACCGGACAACGGATGAAAGGGATAAATTTTCGCTACCCACTTCATCCGACGCTGCTTCGAGTCCGGACAAGTTTTAAATAACCCCCGCGGACCCGCAACGTTCGTTCATGGCCTCCTGCGCTTTTATTTTCGGGGGTCGTCTGGGCGCGGCTCGGGAGTTAGGGTGGATTTCGCGCGCGCGACGTTCGGGATAGCGAAAGGTGGATGTCAGTAGTGTACATTTGAATGTGAAATATATTTTTGATAATGTACGCGAAATTTTGATTTAGCTGGGAGGTTGGGTCGTTTTACTTCTGCGGTGGATTTGGGGGATTTCGGAGAGATGAACATTGTGGAATTAGTACTTATTACTAAGTTAAAGCCTGGGAAGCGGCGTGTGAAGATCTTACCAAAGGAGAACTCTTTAAAAAATTTCGTTCCAAAACCGACCTTACCGCCGTTGGTACTGCATAAATCGTAACTTGTACAAATCGTATTCTAGAAAATTGATAATGTAGAGTAACGCTTGATACCGACTACCGCAAAAAATGTCAAGCTTCCATATTTCGATTTTGCATATATACATATAATTAAGCGTATTGAAATCAGCAGTAGAGCCTGCCTATTCATTGCAATTGAATGATACGTATAACCACTGGAATTATATAGATAAAATATCCGGGTCCCTCTATAATTGGATACATAATTAGCAATCGCCACGCTTCGTCTCAGTGTTCCCACACACTCGACGTTTCGCCAAATCGATCGGAGCCCAACGTACGGACGGTTCGTTCTAAATTTGGGGATCGCTAATTACGATGGACAATCGCATCGTCTGGGAGCGACTCGCGTGTACAGTCGGAGGCCAGACCGGAAACGTCCTCGTAGTCGGCGACGAGAGGCGTAATTCGATTAAAGGCTCTCGGCGACAAGAACTCGGCCCCCCCGGTGAAAATCAGCTTAACGGACTCCGGCGACGGGGTCCATCATGACCGGGCGGAAAGTTTCTAATTGGCGCTTTTAAGCTCGCGGCCCGATGTGCCCGCACGCATTTCCATTTTAAACTCGTCGGGCCCTTCGCCCGTAAGTCATATGCAAATATTGGAAAGTACGCTTCGGCGGGCGGGAGCTCGTTTTGAAAAAAGAAAGTAAGTCGCGCGTCTCTACTCTCCGTCTATTTTTCGCTAAGTGCGGCTTCGTAAAGATGCAAATCGGAGCGAGGGATAATGGTACGGAATAATACCCTGTTATAAGAATCAGCCATGCAATAGCAAAAGTACCGATTTTATTCGAAAATTTGATCTATAACATGTCATATAACGAAAAAAAAATTAAAAGAGAATGAGCAAATATTATTCAACGATTTAGTAAAACTGAATCGCAAAAATGTTAGTACTAATCACTTGTCACAAATTACATTCTCTATTGACTCTTATTATCGCTAATGTTTACATCGTGCTATATCGAAACCGTGTTGTACGACGATTGAATGCTCAATTTTCGAAACGCCGCGAGATTCTTTAGGCAACTTCCAACTGAGAGTGATTGTAAGCGGAAAAGCGGAGCGCTCGCGGAATGGCCACAACAAACTTTATCAATCGATTTCCCGACGTCGAAACAGACCTGGTAGAGACCATCTTCGTAACCGCATTTTAAGGCCATTTAACGGCGGGAACAAATCAGTCGGGGTAAATCAATAACGAGGGAAATATCGGTCCCCGACTGGCTGCAGATTAAGCGAGGCAAAAGTTCGCCCTCAAACTTCCCTCTCACTTCCAGCGGCCACTTCTTGCGTCTGAAATCGAGTAAAAGATTCGAAGATGGCCGACTAATTGTAACTTTCGAAAAAAGGAGGAGCGTCGACCGCGTCGTGGGCTGGATCTTTAATTCCGGTCCCGTTGCAACTACCGCTTCCGCTTTAAGGAAGCATTTGTTTTAGAGACTCTCGCAGCCGCGAATGAGACTCGAGCTTCGAACTGCCGCGGGAGAATAATTGTTTCTCGACTTTGATCGCCGTAGTATCTCCGGCTGTAAGCGGAGTTTCGACTGAATTAACAAAATGTAGACGATCTGAATTAATAAAGCGTGAGCCTTCCTTTGCCCGAGCGCTCCGCTCCGTCGAAGTCCACGGAAGACGACAGAGTCTGACTATTTAAAGAAAAACAATATCTTAATGACAAGTTGCCACTTGCCTCCTTGCAATTCCAAAAGTCATTTTACGGACTATTCCTACTTAACCCAGCGTTCTCATTTCGACCACTACATTAATTTTCAAATCAATTGTTGATTGTGCTATTTGTAAGTCCCAGACGCGAGCCCAAACATACTCAGCCAATTCCCAATCCAGAGCAAAATACAGAATACAATTACAAATCTAAAAATTCCATTGGCAAGGTCACACCTCTCCAAACGAGAGAATTAACTACCGATCTTTCGCGAGTAAAAGAACGAAAAAGAGCGAAGCAGGCGAAGAAAGGTCGATTTTCTTCGCCGGCGAGCGGTCGGAAGCGGTCGAAAGCGGACGGAAGCGGAATTCTTAACTGGCGCGCATTGTTCGCCGAAAGAGTGCGTCGAATCGGGAAAGCCAGTCACGACGGAGATTGTCGGAATAAATAGTCCCTGCGCCGGGATCCGACGAACGCTCCCGGAACTTCTCGGCTTATGGCTTACGAATTTAATCCGCGATCGATGTTAGCCAGCTTTTTCCGCGGCAGCTGGCCCCCAGTCCGGCATTTCAATGAAGGCTTATCGCCGAACGGGACCTCTTCCTCGCCTCGAGGACGCTATCTCGTTTGTACCGGATACGGAATACAATACGAGAAGCACGCCGATCCGAAAATATGGCCCGAGGCGTCCGCCGATTAATTCCCAAGCCGCGAATAATGGACGCGAATAGCGAGCGGCGTTAATGAAAGTCGTTCACTGTATTCCTTCGATTCGTACGGGAAGGTTGATAGACCTGTATTTACTGTAATAGCGTGACAGAGTTGCGTAGTATCGTGATAATTTGTACTGCCTTTATCGAACGAGGTGAAGCTGAGCATTTTCCGCGTTAATTGCCACGGTCACTTTAATTAATGAATGAAATTAATTTAGCGGACATTAAAATTCTGTTTTCAGTATTCGTTTTAACGATTGGGAAACGTTGTAGGTGTTAATTATTTAAATGGTCGAATGTTAAGTGATTCGGGTGAGTAATGGATTCGTGGACGTTGAAAATTCGCGCGGTCGGTAGGTGTGACGTCGGTGACATTAAGACGGCACGGGATGAAGTGTACAGAATCGAGCCAGTCTGGCCCTAATAACTCATTTAATCTAATTAGGCCAGAGACGCGGACGGCTGAAAATTGCGGACAGTTGTTTCCGTTGACATGGATTATCGTGGCTTCAGCGTTATCCCAACATTAAACGCACGCACTGCAGCATGCAACCGCCCCTTATGCAAGCTCATAACGTTCCCGTATATACCGGGAAGCACACTAGAAATGTACCTCGGTATATCCTGTCGACTCCCTACCGCTCTAATCTTCTCCGCTTTTTTCCTAACCTCGCCACTTCCTACCAAATTGAATAAATTCTTAATTATTTGCCCCACTTTCGCCATCGTTTTTTTGCACCTCTCCCTGCAATTTTCAAAGCAATCTCGCGTAATTAAACCTTGAGTAACGTCAACAGAAAGCAACAAATTTTGCATACCCTCTCTTTTGAAATATTATTCCCAACCCAACGCTTAATAGCGAATTCCTTCTCACCTAGAACGATTCGCAGCAAATGTTTCGTATCTTATTAATTAAACCTTAAGTAACGTCAAGAGAAACTAACAAATTTTGCATATCCTTTCATTCGAAACATTATACTTATGAATTACATATATTATAATTTATTATACTTAACAACCAATCCTGTCCCACCTAGAACAATTCCCAGCAAACGTCACGTATCTTACGACGTAAAATGGCAACTCTCTCGCAAAATTTCAACGCCTTTGGTCCCACCTTTCGTTGCAGGGTCGCAGCAACAAGGGTTCGATCTTCGTGTGGGCCTCAGGTAACGGCGGCAGGGACCACGACAACTGCAACTGCGACGGCTACACGAACAGCATCTGGACCCTATCCATAAGCAGCGCGACGGAAAATGGCCTGGTGCCCTGGTACAGCGAGGCCTGCTCGTCGACCTTGGCGACGACCTACAGTTCCGGGTCGACGGACGAGAAGCAAGTCGTCACGACCGACCTTCATCATCACTGCACCAGCAGTCACACGGGCACCTCGGCCTCGGCACCGCTGGCAGCCGGAATCTGCGCGCTCGCGCTCGAGGCGAATCGCGATCTCACCTGGAGGGACATGCAGCACATCGTCGTGAGGACGGCCAAGCCGGCCAACCTGAAGGCGCACGATTGGGTGACGAACGGGGTCGGAAGGAACGGTAAGAGGATCGTCGGATATCGAGTGGACGGTTTATTTTGAAATTGGTGTAAGTCGATATTTAAAAAAGAATGAGATATCATATAATTTATGATTATCGCGGTGTAAACGGTTTATTTATGGTTTATTCGATTCTTTCTTTAAAACGGACTTACACCACTTTGAAAATAAACGGTCCAAGTTGCCGAACTTGAAGAAATAGTTGGCTGCCCGCTTGGCTTGCCGGAAGGGCTCTTAAGCTGCCAAAACTCTTCGCCTGACTGGGAAATCATTTTTCCGTCATTATATAATTTTTTTTCAAGTTCATCTACAATGGGAAATAGATCAATTCTCCGGTTCGGCACTTTTATACTAATTTGAGCCCTCGCGGGAACTTGCATCGAATTATACATATAAATCGTTCATATGATATTCAAAGAGTTTTGCAGGATTATTACGGAGAATATTTTTAATTCCGGAAATTGGTGCTACTTAATACTTATTCCGGGGTTCGAGGGAACTTTTTTATTTCTTTCTTCCCCCTTTGTTGAAAGTGTAGTTTGATATGGTAGGAGCAGGCTTGTTCCGCAGTTCGGATGATTTGTCGCGCCGTTCGTTGTACAGAAGTCTGTCTAATGACGTGTGGTAGATTATGCCCGCTTCCTGGGGGTGGAAGATGAGAAGGACGGCTGAGAGGGGGCGGCGGGGAGAAGGGAAGATCGATATGCTTATCGCGTAACTCGAGCGGATAGTCCGGGTCAACCCCCAAGATGTAGCCAAAGTTTGATGCACCTTCAACTAAATTGCGCCGCGAAAGTTATTGGCCCGTTGTCCTCCAGCGAGAATTATTCAGGCTGAAACAGGGGAGATAATCTGAGAGCAGTTCGACCCCGGCGCCAAATTTTCGGAAATTATGTAATTTAAGTCACTCGCCCTCTGATCTTTCACTCTACGTACTTGTGATGATGTCAGATTAATCCTTTCGACTATGATATCAAAGTAGCCCGAGTACATTACGCATTTAATATGTTTAGAGAAAGTCCAAATTCTATAGCAAGGTGCGTGTAGAAGTTGAAACAGCGTGACGTAATTGAAGTTAGAACTATAATGTGTCAACTCAGCGTAACATACGCAAAAAATCGTGAAAAATAAGCATTTTTCCAGTGGCACAGTACGAGATTGATAGAAAATAGGAATAAATCAGTCTAAACTATCTGCCCGCATCTGCAACTTAACCAATTCGCTCAATTAGAACTCACCGTCGGAAATAACAAGTCATTTGAGCCGTAAGAGGTCAGCGCCGAGCGGAAAATAGATTTTAATTCCTCCGAAAGGCGGCAAATTGGCCGAAAGACGCGGCCACCGTCGCTTGATATCTGGCGCCGCGATTAATTAGCGGCAATTAGCGTCGGATAAACGTCAGAACGACGATTGACCTCGTTCGCAATTTGCTTGCGCAGTGAGCCACAGCTTCGGTTACGGCCTGATGGACGCCACTGCCATGGTGCGACTGGCCAGAAGGTGGAGAACGGTACCGGAACAGCACAAATGCGAGGTTTCCGCGCCGCACACCGGCAGGTACGTTACCTTAACGTTACCTTGAGCCACCTCCTAACGTATTCTGACCGTCCCGCTTCATTTCCTTACGCGCACTCGCTCATACACCCTCTCGCCTGCATACGTGTGCGTCCGGAAAGCTGCACACGTAAGTATTACTCCGTTACCGCAGCTCTGGACCCGGAAAACCGGCACGAAGGACGCATACGTTTGCATCACATTCCTACCACCCACCCCCTTCTCACCATTTTATTATTCCTTTTATTCCCATCATTCCCCTCATTTCGCCTGTCTCCCCAGTCGAGTGTTCGTAATGACGGACATTTTCGCGGTGGAATCTGAACGCCGCTTCTTGCTCAAGAGCAGGACGGAGGGTTGTTCTTGGGAGGGTAGTTTCTCGGGACTTTTTTGCGCGCGGGTCTTTAGGGTGGCTTTCGCAGCAGAGAGGGAACTGATGTTTCTTTTTCAGGCCTATACCGCCGAAGAGCCAGTTGATCCTGGATCTGCACGTGAAGGAGTGCAGCGGAGTCAACTTCCTGGAACACGTTCAGGTACGATCGTTACTACCAATTATCGCACGGTCTGACTAATTTTTCTATATTGCATATTGAACATCGTATATTGAAGCGAGAATCTTTGACCGCTGAACGTTTTTCACATTCAATTTCCGGCCGGCTCCCGATAAAGTACCGTATTTAATATCTCGGCCGCGTAATTGCGCACGCTCGTTACCTTTAATTTGAGTACATAATAATTGCGTCACGATGGGAGGGGGGTAGAGGGTAGGGGATAGATGAGGTGGGTGAAAAAAAAAATGGGGGAGCGTAAAAGGTCTGACGAGCCGGCTTTTAAAAGAGGACGCGCGAGTTTCCGTTAACGAGGCAAGTTTATCGCTGTCTTAGGCGAAGGTATCGCTGATGGCGTCGAGGAGGGGCGATCTTCAGATACAGCTAACCTCACCCCAGGGCACTAAGAGCACTCTGCTGGCGAAAAGGCTCCACGACAATTCGAAGGCCGGCTTCAATCAATGGCCGTTCATGTCGGTGCACACGTGGGGCGAGAGGCCGCACGGCGTCTGGAAGCTGGAGATCCACAACGAGGGCCGATACTTGGGTGAGTCCACTGACTTCCAGTTCGTCCTGACGCCAGGAAACGTGTCTTTTCAGCGGCCTGCTCCGATAAGGCCTTTTAATTGCTAGGTATAGACCGAAAGGATAGCCAGAAACAGATACGATCGCGGATGACGGTGTGGAGTGGAGCTTAAGGTGGTAGGGTGTGATTCGTGTAATGAATTCCTTGGCAAAGAATGTATCGATAAAGATACTGTTAAGGTATAGAATGAAAAGTGACGAAAGTGGACTTGGAACATCGAATTTCTAACTGAATTAGCTAAGACTATTTTGATAACGATAAAGTTAATACTTCGGTAGGAAAGTATTGAAACTTCAGTAGTTGAGATGGAAGGTACCTAATTGTCTTCACGTGTCAACTCTGAAAGAGAAATAGTTCGGAGCTAAGTTACGTAAGATCAACCGAACCGCAGTTCTACGGAAGATTTTTAAGTAGAATCACATTTGCACAAGCCAGACACTTCACATCTAGATACTCGCGAACATCGGAAGCGGGTACCGAGTCCGAGCAAGAACCGTCGACGGTTTAGCAAGGGTGGAAGGGGAGGTGGGCGTTATCAGCCTGCCCTAGAATTTTTCTACCCCTGAAATCTTGAACGCCGAGACTTCGTCGTTTCTCGGGCGAGGAGAGTTCGAATAACGTATGACACTTCCGTGCCGTCGTGCATATTGAACTAATCCGGCCATATCGAGCTCGTGAATATCCAAGGACGCGGAAGATCCCGGCTAAGATAGCCGGGCCCGGCGTCCAGATAGGGTTAAGTAGGACGGTATATCCCCAGCCAGTCCGAACCAGCCCCCACCGCCACCCCCCCGCGCACACCCCCAACAGTCGTAACCGTAAGGTCGCCACCGTCACAAACACGTGACCACCATAAGCGGGCGTCTATAACGGGCGCGGAGCTCTCGGCTTACACGTGTGCGTCACGTGTGTCGTCCTATGCGGGCCAACACCCGCACACTTAGCTGAGCCGCCACCGTGTATATGTACACGGTCGCCGGATGGAGTTCTCTCATAATATCCGCAAAGAGCCGCATTATCTCCATACCGGATTGCCGAGGATTCGAACTCTGACCTCTGGGCGACACGCTTTTTGCGCCCGATGGGATTCTGATCTTTGGACCGGTTTGCAAATTGTCGGGAGCTAGATGTTTTTACGGGCTGCGTCTTTAATTCGTGGCAGTGTCCAGGAGACAATTTTCGCGTAAATCATTCACGCTGCATGTAAATTCGGATTATATTCAAATTGAGATATTGGAGTAGCGATAGTCTTCTTGAACTCTTTCATAATTATGCTGCTGCTCCCTATGAGTTTAATAATGAAAAAATGATTAAAAATATCTTCAATATTTAGAAAATCATGTTATTTTATCCTGCCATTTTTAAGTTCTTCAGAGTACTCATGGCTCAAGTCTACTAAATCTTTCATCTAGCAATCTCATACTCTACATAAATTCTATTTAACTCCCCTAACCTGTACTCAATCTCGCATTAAAATTCGTCTACGCGCACTAACGCCCTACCCCAACATCTAAAAATCTCCGAATAACTTGCCTCGCATCCGAACGACAGTGTAGCACGGTAACATTTCGAATTCCCAAGTCCTTTAAGGTACTCAGGGCTCAATTCTCGCGGCGCTAAAGTGCGGATATCGTTGCGTTCGCGGTAACTATCGCCGAGTGCCGGCACTGTTCGTGGCCCTTGGCGTCTCGGAATCGCTAAATGGCGGAGTGAGCGCAGTAAGAGGACTGGGGGGCCACTAAGAAGCTCCGCGTCCCGGGCGCGGTGGGACGGGGCTGGCGTTAAAACCACTCGAGGCCGACTTGGCAAGGCGTGCCATTAGGGCCGATAGCCGCGTAAAGTTCCCGTTAACGTTCGCATGCACTCCTGCCTTGCCGGTCGGCTAACGTTCCGCGCCCTCCGCAAGCGGGGAGCTCCACTTCCGGTTGCAGAGAGCAGCGGCACGCCGGCGATTAATCCTTGAGGCTCGTATCATAGATCCTGGCTGAGATCGTCAGAAGTCCTCGGCGGTCTCTGCGCGAAAATCTTACTTCCGGCGTGCCTTCTTTAAGAGATACCTAACCTCGACTTTATGACAGGCTCGGAATGCTCTCGGACGAGGTGTGGCTCGGTTGGATCTCATGGAAATTTGACTGTTTTCAGGAGCGGTGCCGTTGCTTGCCTTATCCGAATTACGTTGGCATCGAAAAATTGAGAGCGACGGTGTGTCTTTCGTTATTTCGTGAGTTTGGTAATGATAGATTGAGGGAAATATGATTTTTTACCGATTAGAAGGATTTATATTCTGTAATTATTGAGGGGATAGATATTAACAATTATTATTCGATCAATATTAATCCTTCCAGTTGCTTAAAAATTATAACTTTTATAATCGAATCATTAAGAAACATTCATTCAAAATAATCGAATGCATATTTATCAAAGTTTGCTCCAATAATTCAATAGATACTTTTCGTCAATTAAAGAGTACGAATCGATAACTTTTCGTCGGCGACACCTACTTTTATGTCTACTCTCAGACGTTCGCGAGTGCCATTAATTCGGATTTGGTAAGCGGCCGTTGATAATCGTCGCCTAACGTGAAACTCCGCCTCTTTCCCCACCATGCTCGCCCCTTCGCCGGACCGGGTCCAGGCCGCGCTACCCTTCACGAGTGGGCGCTAATCTTCTACGGGACCGCGACCCTCCCGGATCGCACCGAGTACGCCCTGTACAACCCCGCCGGCATGAACGTCCCACGCCGTCCGTTCGTCAAGCCCCGCGAAACGACCTACTCCCGCAACCAGAACTCCCTCTCCAACTCCAAGGCCGGCAAGCAGGCCCAGCACAAGTCCGAGAAGTCCGGCAACCACAGTCCGCCGTACGTGGTCAACACTCAGATCCCGTCGCAGCGGAAGGGCAAGGCTCGAGGTCAGCACAAGAATGGCAAGTCGGCCAACAGGCCCAGCCCAAGGCCCACCGCGCAGACCCTGAGAGGCCTGACGGCGGTCAGGGGTCAGGGAGCTGGCAGCGAGGCCAGGCCCATGACTTCAAGGCCACGAGGACGTAGCACGCCCAGTCCGATCACCAGCACTCTAACGCACACCAGTCCGTCCACGAGGATCAGGACGACGCAGTCAACCGCGACCACGAAGACGAGGACGAGCACGGCAAGGACGACGACGACTTCAAGGTCGAGGATGGCCATGACGACCAGCACGGCAGCGGCGACGACAGCCAGACAAAAGGTCCTCGATCACGTCACTGCCTCATCCATGCAGCGAGGACTGATCCTCCTAGAGCCGCCGGCCAAGTCGGCCACCAACAAGGTGCCGGCCATCTTTCAGCAGTACTCTAAGATTCAGCAGCTCTATCCTCTCTATCCGGTCTACGGGGGCGCGAGGGGTGCTGGCCAGCAGCACGCGACCAGGGCGAAGGGGCTGGACTTGTTGCAGGACGAGCAGTTCGATCCCAGGAACCTGCAGCTGGACAAGGGTGATAATTCTGTGCCGATGAAGGTCGCGGGGGATGCTTCGTGGACGATGGGGTTGGGTTCGCGATCCTTCGCCGGTCCGTCTGGAATTTGATATTGAGAATTTTCCGTTGACTCGTAGCTCCTTAAGTTTGCTGTATTCGTTTTTCGTTGGATGTAGAAAACGGAGAATTTTCAATATCGAATGAGGGTGATGCAATATTTCGATATTCAATATTTCGCACGTATGAAGATATCGCGAATATTTAATGATTTTAAATGGGCAGCGGAAATCTGCGGCGCTGGTTGGACAGTATGTATGAAAGTGTTAAAAATTGCAAACGCCTGTTAATGGACCGCAAAGGATTAACGACGCTAATTCCCAAGTTGAAAATTGGGGATGAGTTAGGGTGGAATATCGCGAAAGACTTCGGAGTCGTTATGCGGAATGAGAAGGTGATTAATATTTTTCCGCGCTGAAGCGAAAGTAAGTTTCTCATCGATCCGCAGGCCGCGAAAGTAGTCGGCCAGATAGGGAACAGGGTGGAAAAGGAAGGTAGGGGGTGGCAAAAAACTTCACGTCCACGAGCGCGTCCCTCCCGCAAGTAGAGATGCACTTTCGCGTAAAGCCTGGAGGATTAAGCGAATTTGGCGCAATTTAGTTCTCGTCTTTCACCCCTATATATTTCTCCCACCCCCCACGCGCGGCTCTGCAGTTCTTATCGTTTTGCCGTTCACCGATTCTCCAATAACTGCACTTCAGACTCTAATGACTGCGTAATCGTTATTGCCCGTTGTTCCCACTCTGCGCGAGTTTCTCGCACTCTCAGTTTTGTTTCGCTCCATGCTTCGTCGCACGATTCCGCTCGACGTTGATTATCGTCTCTTTTACCGTAGAATTGTGCTTGCTCGTTACTTTGATGTTAAATGTAATAACTGTAGCTTTAAGACACTCCTAAGGTTCCACTAGAACACGTCATGATTTCAAGGAAAGATGGTTGAATTGAGAATTACGAAGCATTAAATTGCGGTACAGGATATATCAGAAATATTGCTGAAACATTGCTGGAACATTGCTGGAACATTGCTAGAACATTGTCGAAACATTGATACTTTGCGGCCATGTAACGTAGAACGTTACACGGAGACGATTTCTTAGATAAGTGAGGAAGAATGTATGGCCCTGTGCTGAGCCCTTCATGCAAAGCATACCCGACATAACTCCCGAAACAATGTGTGCTCCCCGAATTAGCTTAACACGAGCTGCCGGCTTTGTCTCCCACATTGTTCTCTCTGCTTCTCACGTTGTCTTTCTCTTCTGTTCTCTCTTTACCAGCGAATCCGTTGATTATCGCGTGCTGCTTCTCGCAGTCTGTCCGATCGGGTGTGTCCTTGCAGGCTGGCAACCTGCGTCGATATAACGAAGGCAGGCTGACCTACACTGCACTCTCCGTCTCTCTCTCTCTTTCTCTCTCTCACACTCAAGCTCTGTAGAGAGGCTACGTGCTTTAATCAAAACTTCCGATAACGCGCCGCTGCCTTCCGTTCGCGCAACAGCAATCAAATTCTTTTAGAAAAACGAACGGCCCGCTCTAGACAATTGGAGCAATTAGAGCCAAATGAGTTGGGCAGCGAAGGAAGGGTAGCGAGGTACAAACGTGAGTTCTGCCTTCGCCCGATTTCTTGCCACCGCTCGCGAGGTTGTATATTTTATAGTTCCACGTCTGAATTCCGCTTCATATTTCGCGAAAGCCCGTACACTCTCCGCTTTAATTCTTTTTCCACCGACATTTTGCCTTTCCCTTTTCCTCTCTCTCTCTCTCTCTCTCTCTCTCTCTCTCTCTCGCCAGCTCCGCCAGCATTTTCACCTTCCTGCGCCCGTCCGCATCAAACATTTCCCGTAATCAGTTCCCGCTGTCTCTGCGAATTATAATTCTCGCCCCGGAGAAAGATTATTTACGAACATTCGTCAGTTCCCGGTGGGAAAAGTGCGGGGGGAATTAGTGAAATTTTCCGTGCCAGGCTAACGACAGGGGACGAGGGTAAAGTGTCTAACGCGATTGCCGACACTGGGACGGGTCCTAATTGAAGTAGGAAGTTCGCTTAGTTACGCACTAACGGCATTCATACCGCACGCTGTTAAATTATATAGTAACGTCGTTAAATATCGTGCGGGCGCTAGAAAAGAGGAGGGAGGGGGTGGGGGGGAGGAGCAGCTCGTGCATTTTCCATTAGTTGCTTATACAACGACATGTTGCCGGAACGCGCCATTTAACACGATTTTTCGACTTTTAAACTCGCTTTGTCCCGCCTCGCGGCTGCTCGAATATTAAATCATTTCACTCCATCGATTCTTGCCTCAGTGTCGATGCAAAGCAGATTTCGCGCGAAATTACAATCCTATACCCCCTTGTCTTATTACACGATACAATAAGTAATTTGCTGCCTAAGATTGTATAAGAAAGAAAAGGCCGGAAAAGTCATTGGGTCGAATCAAGTCATTGGAAAAAATGTAATTTCTACTTCTTCGACGTATATATACAGTCAAGGTTGAATGCGAAAGGGTGACACACGCGTCCCTCGAATGCAGAAATTCGCCCGTTCGACCCAGTTCGTTTCTTCGACCCTTTCCCAGGAGGGGTGAAAAAGATCGGGCGAGCAGCGTCGAATTGCGAACTGGACCGCGAAGGGCTGACATCCACCGCTTCTTTCCACCTCCCCTCCCCCTTTTTTTTTTGTTTCTTGCTCTCGCGAACCCTTCGCGGACGCGAACATCCGCTCGCCTAGTCGGAATCATTTCCCCTGGCACGGCGTAAAAGCTTGGCTATAACTCGCATTCCGATCGACGTCAGGTTCTTTACAGCTTCGCGGGGGAGTGGGGGGGGGGGAGGGTTGGTAACGAGTGCAATCTTAATGCTAGTCTTTATTGCCCGCTGGCAGCCGGATGTTTATAGGAGGCCATCGCTCAGCGTTCTCGGGAAGTTAGAGACGAAGAAAGCAGTGGGTGTGGAAACGTTCCGAACGCGGAGGCATCGGCAAGAGGCGGAAGGAATAATTAAAAAGCTCTCCCCGCGGTCGCGAGAGGGAATATATTTCAATTTCGTTAAAAACTCAGACATTTTTCATCCGCCCGAACCCATTCACGCACGTCCGCTCGCCGGCCTTTTACCCCGTCCCGCTGTATTTTCTCGGGAATTTTGACGCTAACCTTGCGTCCCTTGTTCTTTATCTAATTATCCTTTCCACTCTCCGGGCGCGTTCCCGCCGCTTCCTTTTTTTACTCAATTTCCGAGTTACGTATGCGTTACGACTTCGGAATATGTATTGCCGCGCGGGCGATGGTACGTTGTGACTCTTTCGAAGATGAAAGGGGGTTGAAAAGCGGGATGAAAGAGGGGCTGACAGAATGCAAGCTCGGAGAGGGTGGGGGGGTGGGGGTGGGACAGTGAGAGAGTAGGAGCAGACGTTGGCGCCCGCCGTCGGGAAATTAATAAAGCGACACGACGCCGGCGGGAAAATTTCATCCCGCGCTTTAAAGCGGGCGAGCGAGATGGAGCGTGAGGAGGGAAAAATATGGTGTACATAGGGGTGGAATGAGGGTGAGACAGGCAGAGAGCGAGAGAGATAGCAAGAGATGCGTGAGAGTAGAGAAAGGTTGGTACGGCTAAGCGACTGGAAGAATGCCGAACCGAAAACTAAAACCGGAGCAAGAACTCTTGAAAAGAACTTGTTCCACAGGTTAGAGAGAGATATTAGAAAGAGCGCGAGGCTATCGACGCTTCGGGAGAAGTGCGAAATCCCAAAGAATGCGGGAACGGGAAAGATAAGGGACATAATCAAAAACCGGCGTCCCAGAAAGTGGAGACAAAAGGGTCAGACTAGCCCGGCGAACAAAGATGAGCGGGAAAATAAAGGAGTCGGGACTGGAGGAAAAACAAAGAAGGGAGAGAGAGAGAGAGAGACAGAGAGAGAGAGAGGAAGTAAATGTCCTCAATTCGCGGATGCGGATTATGCAGAGTGCACTCGAGGTTCCGAAGAATGGATATCTACTTCCGTTCGCTGGCCGCGCGGAGCTGGAAGCGGACACTTTGTCCTGCACGCCCAGTTCGTGTCCGTTTCCGGTCGATGCAGGGCACGTTGCACGTGCCCGCAAGCCCGAAATTGGCCCGCTGTTTACGAGTATCGATCACCGGCCGGGCCCACGTACGTGTTAACAGTTTTAATCACTGCGATCCGTTATCGGAACACGGAGGCGAGGCCGCAGAAGAAACGAAACTAATCTCGATCCTTGCTTCCGCCACCGTAACACCCCCGCCACACACGACAGGGTCTACTATTGGGTTGGCTGCTATACGACTGCGGATTTTATTTTTCATTTAAAGCGAAGGAAATTTCATAATTTTCACTTGAAAATATTACATTAGTAAATTAGGTATTGTCCGTTTTTGCGGATGACCTTTCGCCGTCTTTCGGGCAGCGTCATAAATTTATGTTCATAAAACTTCTGATTTTTCCCAGAAAAAAACGGAGTTAAGTGAGATTTTACGTTATCGGCGTGATTAACAATTTTACCATATAAGAAGTTCTGCGTAGAACAACCTAAGTGGAAATCTGAAGGCGAAGGTCAGAGCTATATGATGGATGTAGCAACACATCCACACCTGGCTCCAATCATTTTTGGCGAGTGACCAAAGATGAGTGAGGTTTCGCATTATCCTGGTGGAGAACAACGTCCTTACGATTTGCCACTTCTGGGCAAATAAATAATCGATACAGTTTTCTTCTTAATCAAATTAGGTGTAAGTCCAAACAGCAAGAAAACTATATCGGTCACGTGTTTCGAATACGTCGACAAATCAGAAGAATACGCTGAAACTATCCACGGACAAAATCCGCAATCATTTCGTTGCCAAGCCAATATTTTAGTTCGCAATTTTACCTTGCCCGCGGTACGTCCGCGTACACAGTGCACTTAAATGCATACGCATACGTAGACATACGTAGATGCGTTGTACTCTAGGCATCCACCTCGGTGCACAGCAGTATCCGCAAAGTTCCTGTTTGACTTCCGGAGTGGCGCTCGGTAGAATTTCGAGTCCGCTCGAGCGTCAGCGATTTAATACTAAATTTCTTGACGCCCGGCCGGCTTTTCGCTCCTCGGATCCCCACCGACTTCCGGCGGCCACAAATTGCGAGCCTGGACGCAAGGTTCGCCCGATCGCTTTGCATATCACGTTGTCCGCGCGTTAATTTAGTCTCCCTCGCCGCCTGGGAAGATCCAGGGGCGACAAATAATATGCCGGGGCCCTCGGCTCGGGCCCGGAAGTCAGCGACCTTCGGCCGAGGAGGTTTGCCGAACGGATTTGCGTTAATTTAAGCGCGACTGTTGTTCGCGCGTGTATCGCCGTGTTGATCTTAGAGATTCGAAGCTGGCGCGCATGCGCGTACGCTGGCACGGGCTGTTCAGCAGCCAGCATGCTAGAGCTAGGACTAGCGAACGAGCCTCTCCGACGAAGTTTACATTAACGCTTACGAGGATCCGCCGTACGTATCACGTAGAATATGTTATTAGAATTGCTTCTAATTAGACGTCAGCATGTTTGTACACGCCATCGACGACTCGCTTGCCGCAGCGTTAATCACTACCCCAAAGCACGCGACGTTATCGTATCCCAAATTCTCGCCGTCGAAACATTTTGCAGGCTCGTAGTTCGGCGGCGGTGCGCGATCGTTTATCGTTTCAATTGTTTACCGATACGGGAGTATAATTATTCCGGCATCGCCGGATGATTATAATTCCGTTACTTCGCTAGCTATCCGCTCCTCTCGATGCGTATCGGAATTGTTTTACTGCAACGGGCTTTAATGGTATTACTTCTGGCGTTCACTCGTTTCTGCCTGGCGACGCCACGCGACATGTCGTACCGATGTTTCGCTTGTTGACGGTATGAGAGAGGGAGTGAGAGAGAGAGAGAGTGAGAGAGTGGGATAGAGATAGAGATAAAGAAAGAATCTGGTAATCCGTGTTAAGCGCCTCGTCCGCACAGACGTCGATCGCGTAATATTCTTTCCGTTCGGTAAGCAATCGCTTAGCTCCCGGTCAAACAACGGCTCCCATCTTTCGCGAAGCAATTATCGGCGAATCAATAATCGAGCCAGATAAACGCGTTTCGGCCGCCTGCCCGAGTCGCTAATAGGAGGCAAAGCGTGGAATTCGTCTCGACGTACGATCGTTCTCTCGATTTTACCCGCTTTTTCTCCTCTCTCTCTCTCTCTCTCTCATTTTCTCTCTCGATCTCTCTGTCCGCGTTTCTTTTGCCTTTTTCGTGCCTGTGTTTCCACGGTAGCGACGGGAAGGCCTCAGGGCACTCTCCGATTCTCCAACATCTCCGGCATGCCGCGCATTCAACTTCATGACACGCGTTAAGAACGAACGGAAGGCTGGCGAACGTGCGTTTAGCGTTTAGGGGTAGTTTTCGTTTATTAGATCCTCACGTTCTGTGTGCAAGTAGCTTTAAGAACTGTATCCACCGAGGCTTCCGCAGCGTCCGTAAGTGAGAAGCCTTCTATCGAATCTCACGTTGCCCCGTATGTGTTCCGTATGATGCTATGTTACTATACTTTTGGTACAAACTACAGTAGACTGAAATATGATTTTATGTAGCAATTGCAATGAATTATGTTACTTTAGTAGTTTCACTCGTTTTATTGTGCAACACCGTTCACCTTTTGTATGGTCTGTTCCAAGAGATTCCGATGCCTTCCCTTATTCCCCGATTATTTGACAAACCCCTCACCACCCTCTGTCACCCCTTTAGCGTTTCCTTATTACTGTCCGCCCGTCTCACGAATTTATTTCGGCCGCATTCGACGCACGCTCTTTATCCAGGCCGAGCAATTTCAGTTTGTTTCGCCGGTAATCAAATATCGCGTCGCTTTCCCACCCCCCGTCGCACCCCTCCGATTCCCATCCCCCGACATTCATTTTATCCCCTCCGATTTTGTTTGCCGCTCGTTAGCAAGTGTGACCGGGCAAAGCGGAAAACGTTTGCGCGCCGAACGAGACGGAGAATGGGGAGGGGGAAACGAGATAAAGTAAAAAAAAAAGAGGGGATGAAAAAAAAGTGCCGCCCCTTCCGGGGCGGCGTCGGGCGAAGTTCCGAAATTTCGTAACGAGAGACCGGGGCCGACAAAAGGCACCGCGGATTTCATTCGAGTCGCGACAAAGGGATGCATCTGCAAATCGGGGGAAAAAAATGGCTCGCTATCGGATCAAATGGATATTGTTTCCGCGGGCGCTGATATCGGGCGCCGGGCGAGTAACAATATACCCCCGCCATTTGTTTGCCGACACTTTTACGCGCGCGCGCGCGCGCGTTGGGTAGAAAAAGCAAAATCCGTCTCGCGCGACGCCGACGTCGTCCGATTATGTGTCGGAGGGATAAATATGTGGAGGAGCGAGGGAGGATTTTTTATTTTGTTCGCCTGGCCTTTGTGGTCAGACGGCTATTGTAAAAGTGATCAAAGTTGAAATAATCGGACAAAAAAGACTTTACATCGAAGTAAACGATGATGACACAATTTTATTATTTCTTATAACTTATGAAAATGTTCATGTATAGCTATGAGCACCTGTGCAGGTGGTAAAAGAAATTTAATTAATTCTCAGAAAAAATCACAATAATATTTTGATTCGTTCGATTTAGACTATCTTTAGCAACCCTAACATATCAGGAATAAAATTGAATAACTTTCATGATCAACTTCGATCGCAAACCTTTCATTTGAAGTGTCCCTTGCTCTTCGACCGTCCCTAGAAAAGGCTTGACGAAGCTCTAACCTTTCTCCATCGATTGCAGACACCCTCGAGGAATGGAAGCTGGTCCTCTACGGCACCGAGACCTCGCTGGAGCTGGACGACGAGCTGGACAAGGACAAGCCGAGCCAGAACGTCCTCCACCAGGAGATCCAGGACAATTTAGCCACCGACGGCCGTCAGAACGCGGTGCACACCGAGGGCGACCCCTGGACCGGAAGTCAGCAGGTGGAGCGCGTCTCCCATCCGGAAGTGCAGAGGCCAACGACGGAGAACCAGGCCGGAGGGTGCGCGAGTCTCGACGCCGGAAGTGGCAGGTGCCTAGGTGGGTGCCTCATTCTACTCCTTCTAGCCTACGTGATCGGCCAGCCGTACTCGCCGTCGATCCGTGGCCGTCAGACGCTTTCGACTGACGCCGCCGGCGAGTCGAACTGCCTCGAACGCTTCGGCGACCTTGAGGAGGACGCTGAGCGCACGAGTGATAAGCCTGGGATGGCCGATGAGAACAGAAAGTGCGAGACGCGGCCTGCGATTCGCGCCCAAGGCCAGTCGAGGTGTTCATGATAATAATAATAATAATGACGATGGGACGAGGACGATGACGATTACGATGACGATTACGATGACGATTACGATAACGATTACTTTGACGATAATGACGATGACGAGACTCGAGCGGGCGGACGACCTTTTTAGACGATCTGTGGCGAACTTTGTCCGGACAGATTTCCGTGCCACTGTTCTCTTCTGGGTTCTCTTCGTTTCTTGGGAAAGTTTCGGGGCGAACCTGAATTTTGTGTTATTCCGGTGGATTTGACGATGGGTAAATCGATGGACTCCGCTTGCCTTTGTCCGGAGGGAGTTTTCGGATCGAGCGAGAATGGAGTTCTTGCACTCTCGATCGCGGCATCCGGACGTGAGTATCTGTGCGCGTGACTGTACTTAAGACTTCTTCCGTTTCCGCGAATCGAAGCTTCGAGGCTGCGATCGAGAGGCAGACGAGACTCGCGAAGCATAAAGGTGCTTGTACATACATGTAGGCAACTTATTTATTACGTACTTCTTCCAAACTAACGAGAGGGGCAGAGAGACGGCGTCGACGAACGAGAGACTCCATTCTCGCTCGAATCTTTTTGCGTCTGCGATTCGATCCACCGGCGAAGAAGGAATCCGATAAACACAAGAAAGTTCGATAATTGTCATTCCGCCGCAAAATACAAATAAGGGAGGAGGAGGAAGCTTACAAAGTGAATAATAACATATATCTCGCGAGGCCATCGCGACTTTTCTACGCAAAAGTATAAGAGGAAACAATAATTACGAAATCGAAGACGACGAACGCCTAATGAAAAATAAAAAAACTGCCAATATCGAGAATCTCGAGTCGAGTATATAAGAAAACAAAAGGAGAGACGAAGAGAGGAACGGAAGGAGGTCGTCGAACGGAAGAGGCTGGAATACGGCGAGAGATACAAGTGAATTAAGGAGGCAGGATGCGGGAGGAAGGAGGGCGGAGAATGGAAAAAAGCTGCGCGATTCGTCCTCGTCGTCGGTCGGCCATTATTTTTAACGCTAAGAACGCGCATAACTTCGAATGCCCGAGGTGAGCCAGAGGTTGGAAAGGATTGCCTCGCGTTACACTTTAGTGCAGCCGGTGAAATTGCGAATCCACTTTTCGAGAGAGCACGCGGGGAAACGGAAGTCGGCCGCGCGCGGACAGGAAAGCTGCGGACGATGAGAGGCCTAAATTCTTACGACTTTCTTTCCCGCGATTAATATTTCAACACCACCGCGTATATATCACGGTACGCGCCTCGCCATCCGACAAGCTTTGCGTTTCTCACAGCTTGCACACCTTGTCTTCCTTTTCGAATCCCTACCTCCTACCCCTGCACCTCTCTCTCTCTCTCTCTCTCTCTCTCTCTCTCTCTCTCTCTCTTTCTGGCGATCAATTTCTGCTGCTCGTAAACGTCAGAGCTGAAAATTTCTCTTTCTCACAAAGCCATTCACCGCCGTGTACCTTCTTTCCACGCGCTCGTACTTCTTTGTTCCTCGCACTATTTCACTCTTTCCTGCCCTCCCTCTCCGAGCCCCTCCCCCGTCTCTTGTGTGTCATTGTGCTTTCCTCCCCTCGTCCAAGAGTCCCCTCGTTTTGTCTCGAGGAAGCAATTTAGCGAGCGATCAGCAGCAGAGCGAAAGAATGTCTCGCCGAGTTCTCCACCGCCGTTGCTCAAGCGGATGACAAATATATTGACCCCTTCCCGGTCGGGACGCGGAAAAAGACTACCGATCGGAGTGGTAATTTGCTCAATCTCGTATTTAAGGAACGTAGTTCCCAGCGCGGACCTAACGAATATTCCATTACTGGGCGGATTCGGATTCCATTGTGGAAGGACCTTTCTGGATCGAGACTTGATTGACGCGTTCCCGGTAAATCTAATGAAGAACCGACAGAGGAGAGAGAGGAAGGGAGAGGGAGAGGGAAAGTCTAGGAGGCAGCCCGAGTTGGAGATCTTCGGCGAATGACGAGCATGGGTACGAATTAGTCGAGGACGGCCGACAAATAATTAAAGTCCCGAGAAACAGAACCACCAGGAAAATGTTCCGTATCTCCGATTTATTCCTCAAGCCGGAATCGGCCGGGCTACCCCATTTACATCGCCATTTCCGGCGCCAGGCTCGTATGGAGCGCACACGCCCGCAGACATTTGCACATGCCTGCACCCTTACAGGCGCGCGGGCGCACGGCTGAAGAACGGGGAGGGCATACGGAAAATCAGGTCGAACGGCATTTCAATTTAAAGGAACCTTCGCCTGACATCAAAGGAAGAAGCGAGGTGGATCGAGCGGGGAGAGCGAAAAAAGACAGCAAAAAAAAAGAAGGAGAGAGGAACCCTTCTTTCTCTATCCCCTTTCTTTCTGTCTTTTTCTTTCCTTACCGTAGCTCCACTGCCTCTCTCTCTCTTTCTCTCTCTCTCTCTCTCTATCTCTCGCTCTCTCTCTCTCTCTCGCTCTCTCTCTCTCTCTCTCTCTCTCTCTCTCCACCTGCCTCT
Organism: Anoplius nigerrimus; assembly: GCA_914767735.1. NCBI lineage: Eukaryota > Metazoa > Arthropoda > Insecta > Hymenoptera > Pompilidae > Anoplius > Anoplius nigerrimus. The sequence goes on from OU612090.1 coordinate 12,985,575, forward strand.
TTCTCTCCGCGTTCGAGTGGGTGCCCTTTGAACGAAATAGCGGGCACCAATATTGACTGAAAAATGTCGTTCCTGATTAAAACATACGACGTCGCGACGCGGTTTGCGGAGGAGATCAAAAGGCGACCGGCATTGACTCGCACTATTCGCTCGCCTGCACTCGCGAACGGCAAAAACCTCCCCCCACGACCGACCGGACGTTCGCCGATACCGATCGTCGGACTCTTTTTCCCAGCGTCCGACGTAATCGTCCGACATCTATCCACCCGGCGAGAAAGTTAAATGCGAGTATCGACGGAACGAAGCGCGGGAAGAGTATACGCCAGGTCGATGAATGGAAGTGGGTCGAAACAAAGCTGGCGATGGGCGTAAAACTGTTCGTGGAGCTCACATGGCGTCATTCGCTGAAGACGGAGTGTAGAAGTCGACGATCAGGGACGCGAAGTACAGTCCGGGTCCGTACGTTACGCGGGAGTTAGGTGAAACAGGGTGCTTCATTCCGTTACGTTGCCTGCCCAGTTCTGTTAGTCCTCCGCTTTTGTTTTATCTGTCCTCCGGCGATGTATTCTTTCTCCTGTTTCCGATTCTATGGCCCACCTTCTCACCCTCCTCCTCCTCCTCCTCCTACTCCTCCTTCTACTCTCGGGTCCCAGCGGGTTTACTATTATTTTATTACCACCGCACTTCATAGTCCGCAGCCACTCGAGATCCGCCGAACGTCCAGCGCGGGACAGCTGAATGTTTCAGTTTCCGCGAAAGCGGGACAATTCCTGTCCCACGACTCGATTCTTCGCGTCTCGTCGCGAGCTGTCGGGACAAAAGTTCGAAGCGAATCCGTCGATTGACAGTCGGTGTTCATTCATTTCGTGGCCACTCCAAAAAAAAAATTGCTCGAGAAAAATGCAATTTAGTCAGTACGACGCAGCTATACCACGAAAGTGCTCAAACCTTTTGCGACGAAAGTGAATTGTGATACGGATAAGAACGTAAGAGTCGAAAAACCTGCTCAAAATTGGCAACTCGATGAGAAGCGTTTCAATTTCTGTCAGCAGCTCTCGATTCGTGGATAGCTATCATCGTTAATTATTCTATTTACGCTATATCGTACTTACATTATCATTATTACTATTATTATTATTATTATTATTATTATAAATATTATATTATATTACATTATATTGTATTGTAGCGATTCTCGCTGTACAGTAGCCGTTAATTATTATCCGAATCCGTTGAAACACGTTGTTACTGCGTTGCATCCTCCGTGTGAAGTCTATCATTTCTTGGGAAAAAGAATGCTCTTTGCCCGAAGTTACTACACATATCATTTACGAGCGAGCCGACCCCCAAACGATGAACGATCGAAGGCCAATCACCGATCCGATGGTACAGGTGAACGAAAGAACGGTGGGATTCGAGGCGAATTTCGAGAGTCGAGCCGAAAACGAACGCGCTGACCGACCACCTCGAATGGCGGCGGCAATTAAAGGCATAATTTCACAACTTTATTTTTCATCCGAAGGAATCCGGAACTGGCCGAATCGAGACTTCTGCCAAATAAAGAGAGTCCGAATTTTCCGGAGATTCGAAGGAACGTCGAAATTAAGTTACCTCGAAATTGCCCGAAATTAGCTGTGGCCGTGTTCGATGGTATTGAATTCGATCCTCGCCGGATGTACGACGGGCGCCATTCGACTCGGCAAGCGCGTTCCTTCGGAAATAAAAAGGAAGCGGGGCGAGAATGAGGACACGCGTGCCGCGCGCAATCTTGCGCGGAACGCGCCGATGTATTATAAGTGTACATACGACTATACTCGTGCAGGGGAATGGGGTGTGTGGGGCTAGGGTATAGGGGGCGGGAGGGGAGGGGGGGTAGGGAGTGGATGGAGGGTAATATACACGCGAAGACACTTTACGAGGGAGCGAAATGGCTCTCGTTCCTTCCGGTTTTTCTTCAAGAGGCGAGATTGCATTTCGCCGAATATCTTCCGCGAGACGTGCGCGCGCCCATTTCGCGTCTGCGGATCGATCATGATCGACGAACGATGAGGATGCCGGTGATCGACCTCAGGGGCGTTCGCCTAATTTGGCGGGTGGACGGAAGTTCGGTCAGCGACGGGCAAAATTCGCGAAGGTTCGCCGCGCGAGCCGAACGCTTTATTTGAGACGAAGGATAAATTTGAAAGTATAGCGTTATCAGTAGATAGGGCGAGTCTCGCAATAAACGACGTCACACCCGACGGAATTTTCTATGTAACACGCCACGGTATATATATATATGGGGTGGCACGAATCTAATGTTCCTAGTTTCTCGCCGTTCAGAGCCGATTCATTGACGACGCGAGCTCGCGCGGAAAAGAAGAAATGTTAGGGTCGATTAGGGGTGGCTCGCGATCAAGATCGATCCTTGTTAGCTGACAGCGCGACGAACGATCGAGGCTGAGAGGAGGCTCTTCGATTCCAGCAGCCTGAGCAGGTTTAAAGATCCAAGGCCAAACTATTTATAGCCCGGGCGGAAAAGTTATTTTCTATCGCTCACCCGAGTCTTTCGGCGTACGGAGATCGCGAAGAATTGCAATAAGCGACGTCAAGGAGGGAGGGGAGAGGGAACGGAAGGAAAAAAGGTCGGAGGAGGGGCTTGAAGGAGGGTAAAAACGGTTCCAATTTCCTCGCGGCCCGATCGGGAACGATCGAGAGCGGCCGTCGATCGATTTATTTTTAGTTATCGTTCGACGGGTAGTCTAGCTTCACGTCCCGAAACTCGGATCACGTCGCGAGATTCTTCCGCACGGCCGCGAGAGCGAGTCCTGCGCATTTTAAAACGAGGGTGTGGGGGGAGGGGGGGGGGGTTGGAGCGACGCCGACGCTGGCCTCGACAATTCGAGAAGTAAGCGGACCGAGTCCGAGACTCGAATGAGAGACGAAAGATTCCGACGAGCGAAAGTGAATTCGCTCGTTCAGGGGCTGAAGAAACGAACTTAGGGCCACCCTCTTCTATTTCGGAGCGGACGAGCACGAAAGTAACGGAAACATACCCCGCTCGTGCGTGCAGCTCACGTACGCGCGTACCCCGTGGGCAAAAGAGAATTTTGGGTTCACGCCATAAGAGTCAATTATGAGATAAGACGACGCGGCTCGCGACGAAGAATTTTTGGGACGGTTTATCGTTGTGTGTGGATCAGGGGCGGACGAGGATCGGGGGAGGGTGGGGGGGGGGGGGGAGAGAAGACGCTGGATGTGTTTTGGTTCGGTTCAGGTGTGACGTATCTTCCAGAAATGTACAATACCAGCGGCCGGCGCGCAGGGGCGGGGACAGAGGGATATCGACGTTTCCGAACGACCGACCCCCGGAAATGTAATATCGTAGTTGCGCTGACGGGAACTTTATCGTAAGTTATGGCGCCGCGAGCCGTTCGACCGGCAGGTCCGAGCGTGTTTTTGCACGCGCGGGGTGGCCAGAGGGCGGACAAGGTTCGAAGTCGAGCGAAGTTTCACTAATTCCCGACACGCCCGTTACGCTTCATACGAGCCGACCCGTAATTATCTGATTCTCACGAATTTACAGGCGAAAGATTCGATCAGCTTCAAATTCGCAAATTGCCATCCTGTATACTTTTCAGCCTCCGCGAGATTCGATCTGAGCAAAATTTTCGAAACTCACCCCTTGTACTTAATTGATCGCCGCTGTTTCCTCGGTGGGGGAGAGGATGAGCCGAGCAAGAAGAAAAATAGGGGTGGAAGAGGGCTGCCGAGGGAAAAATATTCCCTGGACGCCCGGGAAACTGTAATTTCGTACTTAAATGAAAGGGGAAGGGGTTGAGCGCTCGGACGAGGAAACGGGGCGCGTGGCTTCGTATTTACCCTCTCGCCACCCCCCCACCCCTTTGGACGGACAGGCGAAATTTCCGTCGGGCAGGACTCGTTCAGCCTGTTCGCTATTTGTAAAGCGAGCCCGACTCGTGCACGTCCATTCGTGAAAGCGGGAGATCGACTTCGAGCGATGACAATCTCGTGCCCGCGAAAAAGGGCCGCAAAATCGAAATGATGGGATGACTGGGCTGGGTGGGAGGGTGGTAGGGTGGGAGGGTGGAAAATGGAAGGAAAACGGCGAGCCGAGCGAAATCGAAGGAAATCGAACGTCGACACCCCCTCTGTCCCCTCGCGTCGACGTCTGCCATACTGTTAATGTAATCTATTGTAAATGTTTGTATGTAAAATGTAAAATGTATCTTTGCTTGGAGAGGCGACATATCCTAAGTTATAGTTTCGTGAGTGCGGACGTTGATGGTAAGGTGCGATGCGTGAGATGGGTGTGATTTGGGATGGAAATGAGGGGAGGGGCGGAAAGGGAAAGTGAAAATCTCGTCGGAAAATGCCGGGACTGCGTCGCGAAGAACAATGGAAAATTCGGGAGTTCGTTCGTCCTCCGTCTCGTTTCGATTCCTGAAACTCACGCTTTCTCTCAATTTTCTTCCGATTTTCCGACGCGGCTCGCGTAAAGCAAAGATGGCGATGCCGCGAGATAAGAAATTTGACGAACGATTAAACGAGCCGGAGGACGAACGATGCCGAATCCGACGCGAGCACGGTCTGCCACATACATTTATGTACACATATACATAATATATTGTATAAGTAATTGCAACGATTATGGTACATTATATGCGAAACATTGGAATTTGTATATCATGGATGAATTAAAAGAGGAGATGATCCTGAATTAAATGCGGGACAACAATTTTTCATTGGCTATCGCTTGCTACGGTTGAGGGTGTGAATTTTTGGTTTCGCCGAACAGTTGTTTGACACTACCATAAATGACATGTTAATCTTTCCTGGAAGGATAACCCGTACTTCTCGACATATTTTTGCAATCCCCACTCCCTAAGGTCGAAGAAATCCAATTGTTGGACTCCGATTTTTGCCTGCCGGAAGTGACCTTGAAAAATTGCCGCTCCTCAGACGAGAAACGGCCGACACTGCAGCCTCGGGGGAGCAGAAATCAGAGATCCTTATCGGACCGAATAACGGTAGCTTATACCGGGGGTCCGAAAGCTATCTCGGAATTTCTGTTCTTTCGATCGCCATTTCGCGCAACGACCGGCGCTCATCCGAGATCGTCGGCTTAAATTCGCGTAAAACGCGCAATTTCCTCACTTCCGACGTCAGGGCGAACGCTATCTCCGTATAAGCGAACGACTCCGAACGCGGAATGTGGCGAGGGACCGCGGCAGGCTCTCGAAATGGGAGGGGCGGCGGGGAGAAAACACGTAGGGGAGTAAAAATGAAAGTCGAGAGCGTACGGTTTCCCTCCGACGTAACAATCTTTCCCTTCTCTCTAATTAATGACGCACCCGGATTCAGGTACGTGCAAATTAGCATGCTCGCATTCTCAAAGCTCGGGAAGATGTAGAGCAAACAGACGTCGAACGCTCGGAGACGCTCCGCTAATTTTTCGTTTTTAATGATTCGTAAACTCGCCGAGTCGCGTTAGAGAAATCGTAGAAAAATAGCGGCATTTAATTTAAAATCCATATAAGAACCGTAAGTTAACGCCTTAGCCATTTAGTACGAGCATCGATTCACCCAAAACTCCGTCATTGAATTCGACGATGCACCGAACTTATCGCAGTCAAGAATCTGATGATTATCGTATGTCGGCATCCAAACCTTCACGCTGAGCATGTTTTTTCCACGCAGTACGAGACTTCGGCACGCAATTAAAACGAACGTTCCAGAACCTACGGACTTGAAAGCTTAATGCGGCTCTGATCTCTTTCCACTTATTTCACTCTCACCACTACATCTTTCTGTCTCTTTCATTCTTTCTCTGTTCCTCTCTGTCTATCTCTCACACTCTCACTCTGTACGTCTGTCCATCTATATCTGTTTCTTGCGAGAGTGCATGAGCTTGCGTTGCGTGCAAGTAACCGACTAAGCCGGAAGTTAGAAGCCTCCCTCAGGACCCCAAGCGGATGAGGTCATCGTGATCGACTTCGCGACAATAACCCTTAGGAACCTGAACGATTAACTGGCGGATTACCTTCGAGGATGCCCGGCAGCTACTGGCATGGATTATTCCAGCGACTACTCCCCGTCGTCCTGTGCAAGACTGCAGACAGGAATTTTTCAAATTTTTTTTTCTTCTAACCTCTCGTTACACGCCCCCCACGTTATCCCCAATTTCTTTCTCCAGTGAATCGATACATATGGAATACGGTGGAAGCCTCATGATTATTTTGAAAATGACATCTATGTTATACAAAAGTCGGGACAAAATTTTCGTAAAAAAAAAATCAGTTCGACGCTCGATATCTGTCGATTATTAGACGCGCCATGGTGAAGATAGTTTGGTACGTTGACAAAAAAAAATATTCGCCTCCACTCGAACCGATCCGCATTCCGCATCCTCCGAGAGTTCACTTCCCAATATCAACGCAGTCCATCTACGAGGGTGAGCAGGATGTCATAGGCTGACTACGGCGTCTGGACAGGGGCAAATCGAATCGACCGTGGGTCCGGAGAGGAGTCCTGGAGCGAGAGGGGAAGTCGGACTGGACGTCATGCATCGCACTTCCGGCAACGCTTGCGCCCGATGCGACAGGTTTTTTTCACGAAAAACGTATTTAGGTACTTGTGCCGAGGTCTCCGCGGCAGGATTTCCCCCAGCCAACCGGACTCCCCTCTTCTCGGCATATTGGAACCGCCATCACCATCATCAACCATCACCTCTACCACGAACCAACCGCCTACCAAAACCCACATCCACACACACGATCGATACAAAAAAACAATAAACCAGACCTATCCCCCTCGTTCACCAGCACGGTGAGTCTTACTTTCTTTTTCTACGATTTTCTCTCTTCTCTCGCATGCCTCACGCACTCGTCCCAAGGCCAACGATCTTGTCGTAAGCTCGTACTCGTGGTTACCAGGTTCGCGCGTAGAGACGTTCAGCTAAATGTAAGAGTAATACTGACATCATCAGTTCTTTCGTTATATCGATATTAAACCCTTGACGTACAAATAAAACGGAATTCGATGCGACCGAAGAACACTCTTTATTTTCGTTCAACAACAGTGATGCGGAAGCTGAGAAAGAGTACATTTCATTTTGATGTTTGGATTCGTAAATAACATTTGATCGGATAGATACATAATGTTAAAAAAGAACTAAATAACATTAAAAAATCTACAGTGACACATGAAATGAATGGCGACCCTAACTCGTCATTGTACGTCAAGGAGTTAATGAACTACTCCTCGTAATCATTGGCACGCATGTTCTTGACTTACGATAATAGTAGTCGCAAGTTACGAAAGTTCGCGTCGGAATTCGAAGATTGCCGAAGTGTGCACACGTTCAAAAAGTTCGAGTCAGCCGTCGTAAATTCGAGATCGAGCGCGAGGGGTGGGGGAAGTTTCAATTGGAAAATTCGTTAGTTATGGGACGAGGCCGCGCGCGCGCGTGTTTGGGATTTTCCGAACGGGCGCGAACTTGGCGGAGAAGCGGTCCCGGACTGAAGTGACCCTCCCGGCCATTGTAAATTTGCCCTGACTCGAGGTTGAGGGCGTCGTGGACCCACTCCTGCCAACTTCGCGGCCGATCGTTCGACCCTCCTGTGTCTCTGCCTGCATTCTCCGACCGTCATCCCTGCAACGACGACCTTGCAACTGACGCTTATGTTCGCCGAACCTGCCTGCAGCTAACCGCTTTCCGCTCGGCCCGCTTTGCATGCAATCTTCGATCGCGCGATCATTGATATCCTTTGATGTGCCCATGTATACATGCATACTATGTGCTACCCTTGATAACGTCGCCTGTCAAACGAAACGTTCGACAGGAACGCAAGAAGCAAGAATAGGGTGAGTGAGAAGATGCGAGACTGCCCGAGCATGCTTTCTTTGCCGATCCTCTATCGGCCAATGATCAGTGTTCGTCAGTGTTTAGTCGTGATCAGTGCTCGTTCGCGATTAACCCCTTAGCGCACGGTATCTTCGAAATAATGTGTTATATCTTACAATCCTATGTAAATGATAAGTATCAATAAAACGATTTTTTTCCTTAGCTTTCACATTGTTATTTTCGATTCTCGATTATATTCGAGTGTGAAGAAATTATAGCAGCATCAGGTACAACACCGCTCGAATTATCTCGAGCGTGCACGTTAAGGGGTTAACATTGTGGCAAATCGAAGCGTCACGTCCTAAAAATAGTTCGTACATTCCGTATGTTCGGTAGACGTAGTTAATCGGTAAACGTTAGATATGCGTAGACCTACTAGTACCCAACCTAGTACTACCCGATCGCGGACAGAGGACGAATTACCGTCAATTGACTTACGTCACCCGCGAATGAACGAAGCTACAACGGGCGGCCTGAATAAAAAACAGGAGTATGCATGAAGGTTTCATTCGCGGGACCTTTTGAGCCGACCTTCTACGCTTCAGCATGTTTGCATCCCGTATCTCGCATCTGGCATGCCCTTTTCCGGATAACGGCTGATAAAGGGTTCTCCGCTTTCGCGTACGGCTCATCCTTATTAAATTAGCCGTACCGGTTCGGTACCTGGATATCGTTCGTAGGCAGACATGCCACATTAATGATTCCCGTAGTGACACGCGTGCGCCGTGTAGTTTAACAAGTCTCTAGCCGTAGTTGTTGGTCGTTTAACTTTTCGTGCCGAGCGAACGGACGTTGCCCGAAATGATCGAGAACCGTTTTGCCGTCGCACTCGTTCCGCCCGCGCCGCGCGCAAACTCGCCGCGGCGGCGCAATTAGAGGCGGAATTGTTTGATATCGTGAATTATCGGGATTAATCGTTCCCGGCCTTCGTTATGAAGCGGAGTAATTGGATGTAAATCGGCAACTGTTCGCTCGGCTACCAATTCCGAGCCGTCGAGACGTGCGCTTCGGCGGACTGCAATGGTTCTGTGTAGAAATGTTGCCAACTCTCTCTCTCTCTCTCTCTCTCTCTCTCTCTCTCTCTCTCTCTTTCCCTCTATTAAAACATCCCGCCACGAGTAGATATCCACGTTTACGTTCTCGGTCCAAGAGTGGTTTCGCTCGCCGATACAGTTCCACCTATCGATAAGTAGGATACACTTCCGCGTTTGTCTCCGACCGACGTCCTTCACGACAGCAATTACACCGAACGACTACGTAACGCAGCCATATTTAACATCGCGCGTTAATGCATTTTTCATCCGAGATAATCAAGCGCCTCGAATAATTTCGCAATATTTTAAATGTCTCTGGCTAGGTGGCGCGGATTAATATCGGATGCGTATATTCCGCAAAGCGTAACATATCTGGCTTAGAGGCATTGATACATGTATGACAAACGCGTGTACGTATTCAATGTAAATACGTGTGTACTCCAATACCGATACGTAGCGCGATAGTTTTCGATGCGAGCGAGACCACTTCAGCCGTAGCCTTCGGCGGAAATCCAATAATCAGGGGAAACTTTTTCAGAATGCAGTCCCGAGTGGTATCAGCACGCGGACAACTGTGTCAGGCAATGTCCGGTGGGAACGTACGCTGTCAATGGCCCCGAGCGGAGAGTGTGCGCTGCCTGCCACTACAGCTGCCTAAACTGCTACGGTCCCAGCAACGTCGAATGCTCGAGCTGTCACAAGGACGCCGTCCTCTCGGCAGGATTCGGCGAGTCGATCTGCGTTCAAGGATCCCTGGCCTGGGAGATGCAGTCGACGGTCTGGTTTTACAGGATGACGGTTTTGTTCACCGTCAACGTCGTCATTCTCACCTTGGCAGCGATCTACGTCTGCGTCACCTGGTGCGCAAAGAAACGCTCGTCGGCCGGATATAATTACAGCAAGGTGGCCTATACCACTAATGGGGACGTGATGAAGGACGCGGAACAGTTGCAGGGCAACACTTGCGTGTCGGACAGCGAATGATCGGGCGGATTCGACGGAAGTTGGACCTAATGACTATCCATGATCACGGACTGAGAGTTGTAGAGAATTGGGTGTGAATCGGTGCTCACCCCGACGGGGGTGCATTAGGGGTTGGATTCTTAGACTGGCGGTGTATATAATATTGTATTGTTAGGCATGATATTATCCTAGGTAGGAACGTTGTATACAGGGTCCGGAGAAGACGGTCATACTGTTCGAAAGTTGAGTCCTGCGAGTCGAGGGTATAGATAAGTTTTGAGGGCGAGACGAACTTTGCATTTTTCACGTTACGTTCGACGATTTGTATCGATATCGAAACATCGAAACCGTGCGGTGTCGCTGAATGCGTTTACGTGAATCGTGTTCGGCCCTTCAGTTCCTAACGTGTAACGATCTTATACTGTAATCAAGTGCTATTACCGATATCGATGACTTTTACACATTGACTGCTACGTACGTTCACATTCTTAAAACCATGTAAACAGAAAATTTTTAAACTGGCCAAACCACTACCAGAACATTTATCCTACATCTAATCCCGTTTTAACGTTGCAGTCAATTTATTAACCTCTCCTGCCGCTTCAAGTAATCACCACCCAGGCATAAAGAACCCTCTTCAGCGATCAAGCATTTTTCACATCAAAAGGGACGGCTGAGACGTCCGAAACTTCCCGCATAAATCGTCGCTTTTCCCGAGCAAATATTTCTTCCCAACAAACCTGTCCTTTTTTAAACGATTCCAGTTTGGCCATTACGCTAATTAGTCCCGTACACCGTTAATTGGGCCTAGGCGAACGCTGGCGACCTATTTCTCTCTCTCCCTCCCTCTTTCTCTCCCGCCCCCCCCTCTATTTCTATCTCTCTCTGTTTCCCGTATCTCCCTCGGCAGTAAATACGAATATCGACACAATACGCCTAACGTTCGACGCAAGCGCACATGTGATGCCGTATTTTAATAACAATTGTACATAAACCGTTATGACTCGACGCCCGGCGCGTAATAACGTAATGATAACGGGAACGAGCGGGGCCAGCGAGAATAATTTACCGCGCGCGGGGGGCAACAATGTGATACGCGCGTCTGTCGTGCGAATAATATTGATAACGCGGGCCGCCCGTAGGCGAGCAATAAAAGTGCAACGACGTTAATGTTCCAATATGTAATCTATGTACATCTACACGTGTATACTGTTAATTATTTTTACAGGCGTCGTTAACGTCGCGAACGAGTTTAAGGCATTAAAATGGTACACCACTTGAAGCTGAGAGCGTTTTTTTTATCGAACCCCCACCCCTCCCTCTTCCCAGCTCGCTTTATCGAGGATCCAATAAAGAGACTGTAACGAAGCTGTAAGAAGCTAATGCGAAGCGTGATAAAGCTGCCGAACGATCGGTACACTCTCGTCGAGATTTGCGGTCCGATCGGGAAGCCGTTTCATCATATGAACGTTAAGCATTTCAATTTAAACGTCTGCAGGCCGCAATCCATCGCCGATAAACTGCCGCGCGACTCCTTTTACGCGAAAACTGGTCAGGCCGCAGGCGGAAACGATTCGGTGGCCGTACGGGCTTTATTCTAATTCGCTGTTCAGCGTCGAATCAAATGGCCATTTGCCCCGGTGCAAGTCGGCTCCAATTACAAGACTTACATACGCGTCCGGCTAATGGAGCGGCATCGAGCCGTAGCATTTCGATGCCCTCTGAGAGAGAGAGAGAGAGAGCGGCTTCCGGCCAGAAAGTTTTGCCCCAGCGTTATGCGAGGAAATGCAATTTAACTTCGCCACCCCTCCGCAATTCTGCCTCCGAGCTTTTTACTCGACTGTGCGCACGCACGCCAAACCTACATATTTCCCAAATAAACGAGCCGCAGTCTGGTTCTCAAACATTTTCCTCCCTTACCGGAGGGACGTAACGAAATTTCGAGCCTAGATGGACTGAAAATCTTGATAAAGTCTTCGTGTGATATCGCTCCGCAGACAGAGGTTGAACAAAGTTACGTCTTACACCCCTTGTTAAGCGCGTGTGTGCGCATGAATAGGTATGTGTGCGCATGCATGCATGTACGCACTCGAGACGCATATTTCCTGCGAGTCGAGAATAGTCGAGTTGCCGAATGAAGAAATTGCTCGGATTCCTGGCAATGGGAAGGAGTGGACCGGCGACGAGAGTTCGCCATCCTGGAAGCGGGTCGTTATAACGGGAGTACCCACATGTCACAGTTCAATGACAGTGGAGCACAAGCCGCGAGGCGGGCAGATTAATTGGCGATAATTAGCAAACTGTTTCGGGGGACCCTCTCCTCTCGCTTTCAGTAGTACGTGCTGCTAGTCTCATGAATCGGAAACCCGTTCCTCTCATCTACCTCCTCCTCCTCCTCCTCCTCCTTCTCCTCCTCCACCTCCACCTCCTTCATATCCCTTCTCTCCTCTCTCGACTGTACTGTCGACAGCGTGTCATCCGGCAGAGTTTCAATCCATAATCGGCGCCCGTGAAACGACGTCCGGCTTCCTCCACGTTTGGCCACCTTCAATTTCGACCCAAAGGCGTCTACCCAACTAGCATTTCCGGCGTACGGCGCCGTTCTGACGACCGAGATTTGACTAATGATCATTCCGAAAGTTTGAAATTTGTACGACAAGAAATAAAGAATCTATATGTTGCAACGCAATTTGTACATATGAAAGTTTCTCAATAAAGTTGGTGATAAAAGAAATATTCAAGTACAGTTATGAAAACCTAAACAAAAATCTGTATAGATCACAACCTGTATAATTTTTATTTCAGTTGACGCTACGTGTTATTAATTGTATGAAATGGAAAGTAATAAAAATCTCATGTCATTTCGAACAAAATTAATAGAATAACATTTGTTGTCAAATGTCAGTGTTAGAACACGTAAGAAAAATACTGCTGACGGGCTTGGATCGATAATGAGAAATAACGCCGTAAGAACAAGTACAAATACGCGCCCGTTCAAAACGTGCGTTTCCCCTAACAGCCCGCGTTGCCTTTGAAAGAATTACGAACAGAATTCTACGCGGACGTTGATACAGACGTTGCGAAGAACGTTCCCAGACACGTCGAGGTGAAAAATCTACGCAGCAGTTCGAACCGGCGTCGACTCGCACTACTGGCACTGCTCGCTTTACGGCGGGCCAGTAGAAAGACTTCTCACTAGTCAGACGCAGTCGCGAAACGGCACTGGCGAACGTTCGTGGCCCATCTGAAGCAGGCAACGGGTAACAAATAGTATCGCCACGTAACAGTTCCAATTTCATCTTCAATTATCTCAGTCCCGATTTACGCTTCGCAACGCGTTCTGGCGCCGTTTTGAGAAATGAGAGAAATCGGGGAAACAGCCTGCCACTTTGCCTTCTCTCTCTCTTTCTCTTTCTCTTTCTCTCTCTCTCTCTCTCTCTCTCTCCTCTCTCTCTCTCGCGCACGTTCGCTTTCCTACGACAATTCTTTCATATTTCCATGTAGAAGCGTACAAGTTACGAGGCGGCTATTTACGATTAGCGTCCGCGCAAGTTTCGGCGTCGATTTGTACTTCGGCGTTGCGCGAGTTCGGCGCGCGGAAAAACAGAAAGCCGGGTAAAAGTATGAAGAGGGAGTGCGGCGGAGAAGGAGGGGGATGGTTTGTTCAGGCGAGCGTACATTCGCCCTGGGATCTCGGAAGTATCCGGGATACGGAGTGCTGCCAAATAATCCTAAACTCTTTTGTACGGCTAACGAGTAGGAAGTGGGATGCGGAAACTTTTCGTTTCTTCCGGGACCGCGTACGAGTGCATGAAAGACATTCTCCTCATCCCACCGCTTCCTTCTTTATATTCCGTGTTTCTGCGCTGACGTATAACTCAGTGGGAAACTCAGAGTAATCGAAAATGTACAGTATTTGAGTATACGATAATAAAAGTGTGTAAAATCGAAATATTTGCGGTTGAAAATTTCCCATATATATGAATTTGCTCTACATGTTTCAACAAATATTAAACACAGGGTTGAAACAAGACACATACAAATGTATAAGCGATATAATTATTTCCTGCCGAATGTCTACTATTAATGTCTCTGTAATTTTCATCCTTCGAAGATCGAGTAGCTAAATAAAGTATATATTTTCAGATCCAATTTATAGGAACTTACTACTGTACCCCTCATTCTATTGTTTCTTTGGATCTACATATTCCAACCCTTGATCTTTGTACTCTTCTTTCCCTGCTATCCTCTCTTCTTATTCGGTTTACTTCTTTCCAGCTCACACTTTTTCCCTTAAACAGCTTCCGTTCTTCTGCCTTCCTCCACTGTGATCTTAGTCTCCGCAACGTTGTCTTTCCTCGTTGCTCTTCCTCTCGGCGGCATCTTTCATCTACATCTTCCATCGGACTCGTGACAGCGCATGCTTGTCGACGCTCTGAGGGGGGTGGCGGCGGTTGCGTCGGTGGTGGAATTTGGTTTGGTGCCAAACGCCTATGTACTCCGAGACCGGGGGAGTATTTACTCTCTTCTTATTTCACGTCAGGCTTCGGACCTGCCAAGAGACGAAAAGAGAGCGCACTCTTAGCAGGCAAGAGACGGAAGATGGGAAGTACACCAAGGACAGGAGTGTAAAGGAGAAGTTAAACCGAAGAAACTGAATGCACAAGTACGTCGATGAATGAGAAAAAATAAGAAGTCAGCAAAGTGGTCATTCTAGATACGAGTATCGAAGGATAGACAAGAATACGAAGAATACGAATGTAAAGAGAATCTGAGACTGAAGATCCTTGAAGAAGCGGGTGCTGAATGGCATAGAATGAGAAGTCGGTAAAGTAACTAGACGCTGAAAGAACATCGATGAAGAGAAGTGCGAGGAATCGGTGGCGATCGGCAATCGAGCATTAATCACTGCCAAAGATTTTTCCGAAACGTCGAGCCACCTAACAAATGTCGCACCCTTTATCTCCTGTTTGCCCGTCCTTTCGCGCCGTCCGCCCCATAAAACCTATCGATTGCCATTAACAACGTCATATTTTAGCGGACATGCATGCAGATACGGCCGGGTTAATGTCGCATAAAAACGTGGCTCGATGTCGTTTGTAACGTCGGATCCCGCGAAACGGAACTCGTGGATGGCCAGAAAATGGAGTCCAGATAAAGTGCCAGCGTCGATTAATTTTCGGCCTAATCGAGACAGTCGGACAGCTTCAGTTGTTCAATGTGATACCAGAATACCAAGTCTGATGCAAATGAAGTCACCTGGAATACGTATGCATTCTGGTTCATTATTATTATTATAATTGCTCATTACGAATATCAGGCAGTCAGTACGTACCTAACATAAAACATTTTAACCCTTTGCGGTCGGCAGATTTCGGTGATAGGACTGCCAGCAGGTCGAAAGAAGTTTAGCATTTTGCAATTACTTTTCCGTACAGGATTTAAATACAATACATGAATATTAAACACCCAGAATTTGTTGAAACTGATATGTTGCGTATCATAGTATTTATTATAAACTAAAATATAAACTTCGACGACAGCGTCGACCGCAAAGAATTAAATCTAGCAACGATCGAACTATACTAAAAAAAATGTCAAAATTCTTAAGCAATAAAAATACATTAGACCAATATTCCTTAAATCCAGATTTCGTGTAAAACCTAATATATTTCCGGACAGCCAACGCGTTAACGAGCGTCGGGATAAAATTCATTCGATCAAGGAACGATTAAGCAAACCGTCCTTTGCGCTCTTATCTCTCGCGCTTAAGAACAAATGCTTCGGACTTAATCAATAATCTTTTAGCCGCGGATGACGGACGTTCCTCGTCGGGGTCGACTTTTATTAAAATCGTCTTCCAGCGGCGAGAGTAACGAGTGGCAAGAAAAGAAGGAGTCGTCCGGCGAATGGAGAGGATACTGAAGATTAGTGGAACTGGCGGTTGCCGATTCCGGTCGGAGGGTGGGTTGTAAGACATTAGCCCCGTCGGAAGCAGAAATAAAAGGGCCATTTATATCCCTCTCAATGTAAAGAATAATATTTCGCTGACTGAGGGTCCGGAAAATTCTACCGGCGGCGAGAGTCTCAAAATCGTCCGGCGATTGTTCAAAGCGCTTGAGGAATCAAATGAAACTCGCGCCTTTTCGCGGAAAAGGAACGGCAATTAAAAACATAATTATTGGTCCCAGGTTTTTTCGGAATCATTTATCAAAGGCGCGAATATTAATAGCAATTTTCTAGAGTGTGTACATATTACCTACTTTTAAATCCCCCGAGGTTTGTCAAGCACAAAGTACACGAATATTCATTTGCCGGTAATAATTCTTAGAGTTCGCATTTATGTCGAATTTGCTTTGATATAAGCAAGTGCTTCCGCGAAATGCATTAATAAATTAGATATTTTCCTCAGTTTCCATCCTATTTTCAATTAAGTAGTTCTGAACGTATATTGAGTAATGAATTCGTCCCATTTCTGCTTACAGATTAGATTTCGTAAGACCCCAATGAAATAATTCCTACGCCCAACGCAGCGATATAACCCAAGAACCGAACGATTTACCTCGTTGATCGAAGCGAGCCAGCCAACGGCAAAGCTTCGCCGACAGATACACAGTCCGAGCAACGGTCGAAATAAACGTAAACCAAGCGAATCGAAAGTTCCCCTCGGCTCGCTGATTCGTTACATTCGCGGCAGTGATAAGTTTACTAATCAAAAGTTGCGGCCGTCTCGGAGTTGGCCGCTTTTAATTTCCCGATTATACCGGCATCAAACTCTCGCGAAAACGTTAAACGCGGCAGGAGGGGGGGGGGGGGGGGGGCGGTAGGTGGAGGGGTTGAGGATGAAGCAAAAGTTACGAGCGTGCATACGAGCACGCAGATTCGCGCACGCCACGCACGCTCACGTTGCGGACGAGCGAATATAAATTAGCGAACGTCCCGTACGCCGAGCGTAATTCAGGCTGACGTCGAGCGAAAGCGACGCGAACCGGATGGATGGATTCCCGTTTTCGGCCCGATGAAATTGTGCCGAACATCTCGGTGCCTTTGTTCGCCATCTTTCCAGGCACCGTCCCCCTCCCCCCCCGGGCCAGGCCCGATAAACTCCCCGCGGAACGATTTGCGCGGATGCGAGCCGGATGAAGCGGCGGAGATTAATTATTGCGCCCGAAACACCGACTTGCCTGCATATTGCCTGCCTGCCTGGTGTAAGGATATGTAACGGTGATAGCGCCCCAACGCTGCCAGGGATGTATGGACCATTAACTGATTACGTCTTCCATATTTATGGCGCGGTCTTCTTTGCGCGGCATCGTAAATTTTAATATCTGCCGCCCGGCGCTGGGCGTTGATGCGGGATACGACCGGGGATAGAATAAAGGTTTGAGTGGATTTCGAAATACAGGCTATGTGGTCGACGGAAGCCGAAGCTGATCAGCGTCGGTCGATTTTTCCATAATTCGTTCGTCGTTTAACGTTCGAGAGCGTAACTGATAAACCGTGGATTAAATGAACGTTGCCAATTAGACGGTTGTAATTTCTGTCGATATTATTCGAAAGTTGTTCATTTTCGGACAAGCTGCGCTAGGTTGTACGATGACGGTATTTCGTTTCGATAATTGATGTATTCCACCGATAACCGACCTTTAACGAGTGGAAATTCGAGATTTTTTGAAGGTATTGACAAAGGTTGAGTCGGAGCATTAAGGGAGCGAATTGTAATTCTGCGAGTTGCATATTTGATCGGAGACAAATAATCCGCGTGCGTACAATAATTAATACACCGCGTTTGCCATGCATATATCGCGTATACGGTATACGTAGCATATATTGCACGTGTCGCATATATCGTATATATTTGCCGGCCGGCTCCGATAGATGTAATAAGGTAATAGGGTATCGACCCGCGATTCAAAGCACTGCGCAGGCGAACAAGCGACTAGCCGTGTCCCCAGAATAATTAATCCTTTGCGTTTCGCTCGTATTGCCGATACGCGATCGATCTGCAAGCTGCAGCCAATATTTCTGCAACAAGCTCGCCGACGCGAACGCTCCGCGTCGTAACAAAGTTACGCACAATGCAGATTTCAGGCTCGGAACGCGCAGTTCGGGATCAATCGCACGGTAAAAGGGTCACCTGATTGTGCAATTTCCATCCGGAGTTATCACGGTCGGCTCATAATCAGTCGCTCGCGGCGATAAACTGAACCGATGCCCAAAAATCCCAACCTAGAATTTCGCCGAATCAGTCAAGCGCGCTTTTGGAATTTTTCAGAATTTTCCCACCGAAGCTCTTGAACGATTTTCAATTCTACATTCAAAATTAACCCATTAGCTTTCACGATCTCCATTTGAAAATTTTGGAATTTGTATAATTATACTGTAACACAACCTTTTGTGCAAATATATAACTCATCCGGCCAAAAATAAAAAAAAAACAAATTTGGTAAATGAGTTAATATCATTATGAATTTAACATAAAAGGATATCGAACAAGACATTCTATACTTTAAAATATCTCAATGAAATTTTGCACTATTATTCAAGTCTTCTACTAAGAACTGAGCGATAGGCAGCTAATTCGCACCTATCGCGCGAAACGAAGGCAGAAATCTAGGTGAATGCGGAAGATAGATTCGGTTCATGAGTCAAGTGTTGAATGCGTGAAAGACAGACGAACGGACAAAGGGAAGACGCGAGATCCGTAGGAGCAGATAGGCAAAGAGGGTACCGGGCGAGTCGGTAATAGAACAATAGGAGTCGTAACAGGGGAATGGGCTATTCGGGTATTTGCATTTGAGGTATGCATTGCGCATTGAGAGCGACTAAATGACTGCGCGTCTATTATGTCGACGTATTATGGGACGGACGCGCGTATGTGTGTCCTTGTTGGCCGCAGCCAGGACTTGCACGCCGATCCCTTTCTGCCGCCAGCGTCAGACATTGTTAGGACGGAAATGGAAACGGTGTTGGCCACCCGGAGTCGCGAACTCCGAAAACAGGACAACTGCGAAGCTACCGAACGTTGATCCTTGCGAAACGCGCCGTTATGGAAACTTCGTCCTTCGGTGGCTTCTGCACGCTGAGCCTCGAAGCGATATTCGCCGCTTCCTAGTCGACTCTCAACAGTAAATAATGCCGAAAACTCAGTTCTAGATTTTACTCAGTTCTCTCGATTTTCAATGTAACAGGATCAAAAATCGTATAACACGCTTTTGGATACGCGATGGAATAATTGACCGTTTGATAATGAGAGTTAACAGTGTGTTCCGAAAACTCTTTTATTTCCAAATAATAAACGGGATAGGTTTCACTTTAGGTTTTATTGAGCGAAACTATGAAATAAGCCAATATCGTCTAACACGATATCGATAGCGGGAACCAGTGAAAATCGTATTATACTCGACTCGGAATACAAAGAGCGTTCGAAAAATGTTCAAATTGGGATTATACCGTGAATTTTCTGGTTGATCGTTTCGTAGCGTAGCGCGGGTTCATATCGCGATTGCCATTTTTGAGACGTCAGCCTCGAGGTCCGGGAGGGGTGGGCGCATGACAATGACAAGTTTACTCGTTTCGGCTATTAAAACGTTAACTGCCAGCGCTAAACGTGCGCGCGGACGTTGCCTGTCGCCGTGCCGCACGACTGAAATGCGGTTTATGGAGGCCGATGTATGTACAGCTCGCAAAACCGTTGCCAACGGCTCTCGCGATCAACCATTCGGTGCCCCTAAGCACCGCGGTTGCGAACCGCCATTGTCGCGACCGATTATCTTTCCGCACCGGCGACAGCTTTCCGCGGCCGCGGCAAGGCACGATTTTGCACGACCGATCGCGGTCGAAACAATTTCGGACGCATTGCCGGCCAGGAATTTGTCCACGACGAACTCAGATTCCGGTCATTCAGTCTTACAGGCATTTTTATCTTATTTTGCTGCGTTGTGTGTAGAGGTGATTCGGAAAGTGGAAAGAGAGAATTGAAAATTGTTTTAACCTTTGCACGACCGATCGCGGTCGAAACGATTTCGGACGCATTGCCGACCAGGAATTTGCCCACGACGAACTCAGATTCCGGTCTTTCAGTCTTACAGGCATTTTTATCTTATTTTGCTGCGTTGTGTGTAGAGGTGATTCGGAAAGTGGAAAGAGAGAATTGAAAATTGTTTTAACCTTTGCACGACCGATCGCGGTCGAAACGATTTTGGACGCATTGCCGGCCAGGAATTTGCCCACGACGAACTCAGATTCCGGTCTTTCAGTCTTACAGGCATTTTTATCTTACTTTGCTGCGTTGTGTGTACAGGTGATTCGGAAAGTGGATAGAGAGAATTGAAAATTGTTCTAAGTGAGGAAGTATGTATAGATTTTTAGTGGTGTTGAAGTATGAAACGGAAAACGTGATGTATCTATTTTGTGGAGTAATTTCAATTGGTAATATAGGATTAAAGCATTATTATATTGGTAATTTATACTGGGCCGAATAATTTATTATTTATTCTCCGTTATATTGCATTGAAGCACCTAGATTAAAGTGAATAAACGATAAAAATTCTTTGCTTCCACCAATTTTACCAGCACGGAATGTTTAACGTTTTCACGCTGTGTTCAAAGATTCTGTATTCTGACTTGTGTTTTTTTTTAGCCGGTCGTCTGAATTATGAAGCGCGCGAAATACAGAGAGCGGGACGTGAAGCTGATCGATACCCACTTCTCAATTTTCCCGACCCCAGCTTCAAATCTGCCATCATACATTGTCGTGACTAACAAGGCGGCGGGGTTGGGGGCGAAGTTACGGTTGACTAAGTGTAGCCGTTTACGTAAGAGCCGCCTCGCGAAGGGAGTGGGCTTCGGTGCAGATGGATTATTTTACGAGAACATCCGGCGTCTTCCATCTTAACCACTCCAGCGAGCCAACCTGTCCAGCTCATCCCGAGGGTACGTCCTGTCCCGTCCCTCCGTTCGTTTATAAGGAGGATCTCAGCTAAGCTCCGAGGATGCTCGATCCTGTTCTAACTCGGTTAAAGCGTACGATTCTTAAAAAAGAACGAAGCTAAACTCGAGAATAATTAACACCGGACTGATCTTTGTATTTTTGACCCTGCATTGCAAACCGTATAAATATTCCGAATAAATATAGAAGCAGTGATCCGACAAGAATCGCATTAAATTGTTCTCCTAACATTTCGAAATAACGTATTACCGTGCGATGCTACCGGAACGATATTGAATTATCCTGTCAACGAAACTTGCCACGTCCTTTCACCGGCCGCATCCTTTCTCACTCTGCGCATAAATTCCGTCCTTCGTCGTGCGCCGTACGTAAAGCGTGCATCCGCGGAGTACGCATCGCATTACGGCCCGCGACCAATAACGCAAACGCGTCAGTCTCCTCTGGGCGAACAATGGCACGGAGCCCCATGACACCGTCATAGCAGCGTCACGACACGGGGCATCAAGACGCACGTGCTACTGTTTTCCATCGATTTCCCGCCCCCGTCTCGAAAGGCGTCGTTTCCTGAAAGCGGAGACGCACACGATAGGTAACACACGCTGGATCGTAGGAAAGGGAAACACGTTGAGTTATTCAATAGGACGCGGGGAAGGTTCCCGCGGGGCTCGTATCGTCTCATCTCGATCCCGAGAGAGACTTCCACCCCTTCCGAGCCCATCCAAACCCCTACAGCCCCCTCCAGACCGCGTTGAATCCCTTATCAAGCCCCCTCCGTCCCTTGCCGAACAACCACGGGACTGGCAATATGGCGCAGTGAGTCTCAGACGTAGTTTGAGAATTTCATAGGTGCCCGCACGATGTCCGAGTCGTAGGTGGGTACCGACAATCAGCGGCCAACAGGAATCGGATGGTCGAGGCTGAGGGACGAGGATGGAGGATCTTGCCCCGATTCGAAAGGAAGCTGGGGCCTCCGTTCTTTCTGGTCGGAGCGTGCGCCACCGGGGCGTACGGAATTTATCCTGTTGCCTTGCCATTGGATTTTAGACTTTCGGGGAGGTTTGCGGGAGGTTTATGGATGTGGGTTAATATTTGATGTTGGATATACGGTGTAAGTAAGAATGACTGTACTTATTGTATATTTGGCCATATCTTGGAAAGTGTTAGGCTTGAAAGGCTCCGGTTACAATTTTCGTAAGACTCCTTTGATCCTCCTTTGCCATACATAAGCGCAGGTCGATCAGAAGAGTTTTAATCTTTTGCCGTTTCGACAGCCCCTATTTTTCGATGGTTTTTTGGCTGTAACTCCGAAAAATGGTAAGGCTAACCCCTTGCCGTTTTTTTCAGCCAAAAAATGAAAGTCGGCGGATCGGATTCTCCTTTTGCTATCTTGTAGAGGGTCAAAAATAAGCCAGTGAGCCGTTTGTCGTTGGTCAAAATTCGCATTAGTTTCGGAGTTACAGCCGATTTTCTAAAATCGAGAAAATGGTAAGGGGTTAGCCTTGCCGTTTTTTTCAGCCAAAAAGTGAAAGTCGGCGGATCGGATTCTCCTTTTGCTATCTTGTAGAGGGTCAAAAATAAGTCAGTGAGCCGTTTGTCGTTGGTCAAAATTCGCATTAGTTTCGGAGTTACAGCCGATTTTCTAAAATCGAGAAAATGGTAAGGGGTTAGCCTTGCCGTTTTTTTCAGCCAAAAAATGAAAGTCGGCGGATCGGATTCTCCTTTTGCTATCTTGTAGAGGGTCAAAAATAAGACAGTGAGCCGTTTGTCGTTGGTCAAAATTCGCATTAGTTTCGGAGTTACAGCCGATTTTCTAAAATCGAGAAAATGGTAAGGGGTTAGCCTTGCCGTTTTTTTCAGCCAAAAAATGAAAGTCGGCGGATCAGATTCTCCTTTTGCTATCTTGTAGAGGGTCAAAAATAAGACAGTGAGCCGTTTGTCGTTGGTCAAAATTCGCATTAGTTTCGGAGTTACAGCCGATTTTCTAAAATCGAGAAAATGGTAAGGGGTTAGCCTTGCCGTTTTTTTCAGCCAAAAAATGAAAGTCGGCGGTTCGGATTCTCCTTTTGCTATCTTGTAGAGGGTCAATAGTAAGTCACCGAACAGTTTACCGTTCCTTGATATTTGCCTTATTTTTGGAGTTACAGCTACCAGAAGATTGACTAAAAACTCGATAAATGATGCAGAACGTAATATTGGTCTTACTTAGCCGCTTCGATAGGAAAAGTGTTAATCGTTTCAAGACAGTTTTAAGTGTGTTGCTTATATACCGTTGCGACTATATTAATATTAAATTATTAAAGATAATTATTATGTAGGAAATTGTACGTATGGATGTATGTGGTCTGAGTAGTATGTATGTAGCGTGTATGCGAAAAGTACAGCAATTGTATGGGAATTAGATTATAACTGTGTAAGAACAATTTTTTAATGTATATTATTTTTCCTTACAATATATGTATTAAACGAAATTCCGTGTTCTCTAATTACTTAGTTATAAGATCCCATATATCCAATATCCCTCGCCGAAACCATGCCCCTTTCCGTCGTAACAAAATTCACCAACTTCGATGAAATCTCATGGAACCACATAGAAATGCCTTGGGAGAAGAAGGCAAGCGACTCTTCTATTCATTTAAAATCGTAAAGAATTCCATTTTGACAGGAAACGCCATGAGAACAGCGAGAAATCATAAAATATACGATCGGACGAAATCTCGGTTAGGACTGGATCAGTCAAGCGTGAAAAATCCGAAAAATTGTAAATTCTCGGTTAGGACTGGATCAGTCAAGCGTGAAATTTCGCAAATTTTTCAGAAATGTCGAAAATCTGACCAAGTATCAGGAACATAGAAGTAGCGAAGAGGTGGCACTGCGAAACTCGGCGTGTTCAGTCAAGCGTGACGATCGAACTTTTCGCAGTTTTACCCAAAATTGGACGATTTAACAGGAACATAGAAGTAGCGAAGAGGTGGCACTGCGAAACTCGGCGTGTTCAGTCAAGCGTGACGATCGAACTTTTCGCAGTATTACCCAAAATTGGACGATTTAACAGGAACATAGAAGTAGCGAAGAGGTGGCACTGCGAAACTCGACGTATTCAGTCAAGCGTGACGATCAACGTTTGCAGAATCTTACCCAAATTTCTGTACTATGTTCCAACTTTCCTTTCTCGTTCGTTTTACATATTCCATGGACTTCCCATTGGCTATTTGAAATTCTGAGTGCTTCTACTGACACTGAGCGTGTAGCTTATGGTTTCCTTATGGTTTTCGTATGGTTTTTGCTAGTATTCTTATTTATTTAACTTAAAATTAATTCCTATCATTTTCAGTGGATTTTCTATGGCGTTTCTTTTCTTGTAGTATTCTTTAACAATACTTACCGTATATTTCTTGGACTTTATGGCTCCCCTAAGTTCTCATGGTGTCTGATTATCTTGCCACTCTCGAAGTATTGTTTTATGGATCTTGAACTTCCCGAAATGAACAACAATGGACTTATAACTATTGTAAACGGCGATGGGGAATAGGTGGGTTAGGAAAGTAATCATTAAACGCTAATTTTGGTTTAATTTCTGGTATATTGTAAAACCATTGAATAATATACATTTCATTTTCCTTAATAAAATGTATTTAAACTAAATATAATATTCTTATACTGGCTGTAACTCCGAAAATAATGCGAATTTTCACCAATGACAAACGGCTTTCTAACTTATTTTTGATCCCCTACGAGATAGCCAAAGCACGGCAGTTTCGATTTTTTGACCCAAAAAAATGGTAAGGCTAACCCCTTGCCGTTTTTTTCAGCCAAAAAATGAAAGTCGGCGGATCGGATTCTCCTTTTGCTATCTTGTAGAGGGTCAAAAATAAGTCAGTGAGCCGTTTGCCGTTGGTCAAAATTCGCATTAGTTTCGGAGTTACAGCCGATTTTCTAAAATCGAGAAAATGGTAAGGCTAACCCCTTGCCGTTTTTTCCGGCCAAAAAATGAAAGTCGGCGGATCGGATTCTCCTTTTGCTATCTTGTAGAGGGTCAATAGTAGGTCAGCGAGCCGTTTGTCGTTGGTCAAAATTCGCATTAGTTTCGGAGTTACAGCCGATTTTCTAAAATCGAGAAAATGGTAAGGGGTTAGCCTTGCCGTTTTTTTCAGCCAAAAAGTGAAAGTCGGCGGATCGGATTCTCCTTTTGCTATCTTGTAGAGGGTCAAAAATAAGTCAGTGAGCCGTTTGCCGTTGGTCAAAATTCGCATTAGTTTCGGAGTTACAGCCGATTTTCTAAAATCGAGAAAATGGTAAGGCTAACCCCTTGCCGTTTTTTCCGGCCAAAAAATGAAAGTCGGCGGATCGGATTCTCCTTTTGCTATCTTGTAGAGGGTCAATAGTAGGTCAGCGAGCCGTTTGTCGTTGGTCAAAATTCGCATTAGTTTCGGAATTACAGCCGATTTTCTAAAATCGAGAAAATGGTAAGGGGTTAGCCTTGCCGTTTTTTTCAGCCAAAAAATGAAAGTCGGCGGATCGGATTCTCCTTTTGCTATCTTGTAGAGGGTCAATAGTAGGTCAGCGAGCCGTTTGTCGTTGGTCAAAATTCGCATTAGTTTCGGAGTTACAGCCGATTTTCTAAAATCGAGAAAATGGTAAGGGGTTAGCCTTGCCGTTTTTTTCAGCCAAAAAATGAAAGTCGGCGGATCGGATTCTCCTTTTGCTATCTTGTAGAGGGTCAATAGTAGGTCAGCGAGCCGTTTGTCGTTGGTCAAAATTCGCATTAGTTTCGGAGTTACAGCCGATTTCTAAAATCGAGAAAATGGTAAGGCTAACCCCTTGCCGTTTTTTTCAGCCAAAAAATGAAAGTCGGCGGATCGGATTCTCCTTTTGCTATCTTGTAGAGGGTCAATAGTAGGTCAGCGAGCCGTTTGTCGTTGGTCAAAATTCGCATTAGTTTCGGAATTACAGCCGATTTTCTAAAATCGAGAAAATGGTAAGGGGTTAGCCTTGCCGTTTTTTTCAGCCAAAAAATGAAAGTCGGCGGATCGGATTCTCCTTTTGCTATCTTGTAGAGGGTCAATAGTAGGTCAGCGAGCCGTTTGTCGTTGGTCAAAATTCGCATTAGTTTCGGAGTTACAGCCGATTTTCTAAAATCGAGAAAATGGTAAGGGGTTAGCCTTGCCGTTTTTTTCAGCCAAAAAATGAAAGTCGGCGGATCGGATTCTCCTTTTGCTATCTTGTAGAGGGTCAATAGTAGGTCAGCGAGCCGTTTGTCGTTGGTCAAAATTCGCATTAGTTTCGGAGTTACAGCCGATTTTCTAAAATCGAGAAAATGGTAAGGCTAACCCCTTGCCGTTTTTTTCAGCCAAAAAATGAAAGTCGGCGGATCGGATTCTCCTTTTGCTATCTTGTAGAGGGTCAATAGTAGGTCAGCGAGCCGTTTGTCGTTGGTCAAAATTCGCATTAGTTTCGGAATTACAGCCGATTTTCTAAAATCGAGAAAATGGTAAGGGGTTAGCCTTGCCGTTTTTTTCAGCCAAAAAATGAAAGTCGGCGGATCGGATTCTCCTTTTGCTAACTTGTAGAGGGTCAATAGTAGGTCAGCGAGCCGTTTGTCGTTGGTCAAAATTCGCATTAGTTTCGGAATTACAGCCGATTTTCTAAAATCGAGAAAATGGTAAGGGGTTAGCCTTGCCGTTTTTTTCAGCCAAAAAGTGAAAGTCGGCGGATCGGATTCTCCTTTTGCTATCTTGTAGAGGGTCAAAAATAAGTCAGTGAGCCGTTTGCCGTTGGTCAAAATTCGCATTAGTTTCGGAGTTACAGCCGATTTTCTAAAATCGAGAAAATGGTAAGGCTAACCCCTTGCCGTTTTTTTCAGCCAAAAAATGAAAGTCGGCGGATCGGATTCTCCTTTTGCTATCTTGTAGAGGGTCAATAGTAGGTCAGCGAGCCGTTTGTCGTTGGTCAAAATTCGCATTAGTTTCGGAATTACAGCCGATTTTCTAAAATCGAGAAAATGGTAAGGGGTTAGCCTTGCCGTTTTTTTCAGCCAAAAAATGAAAGTCGGCGGATCGGATTCTCCTTTTGCTATCTTGTAGAGGGTCAATAGTAGGTCAGCGAGCCGTTTGTCGTTGGTCAAAATTCGCATTAGTTTCGGAGTTACAGCCGATTTTCTAAAATCGAGAAAATGGTAAGGGGTTAGCCTTGCCGTTTTTTTCAGCCAAAAAATGAAAGTCGGCGGATCGGATTCTCCTTTTGCTATCTTGTAGAGGGTCAATAGTAGGTCAGCGAGCCGTTTGTCGTTGGTCAAAATTCGCATTAGTTTCGGAGTTACAGCCGATTTTCTAAAATCGAGAAAATGGTAAGGCTAACCCCTTGCCGTTTTTTTCAGCCAAAAAATGAAAGTCGGCGGATCGGATTCTCCTTTTGCTATCTTGTAGAGGGTCAATAGTAGGTCAGCGAGCCGTTTGTCGTTGGTCAAAATTCGCATTAGTTTCGGAATTACAGCCGATTTTCTAAAATCGAGAAAATGGTAAGGGGTTAGCCTTGCCGTTTTTTTCAGCCAAAAAATGAAAGTCGGCGGATCGGATTCTCCTTTTGCTAACTTGTAGAGGGTCAATAGTAGGTCAGCGAGCCGTTTGTCGTTGGTCAAAATTCGCATTAGTTTCGGAATTACAGCCGATTTTCTAAAATCGAGAAAATGGTAAGGGGTTAGCCTTGCCGTTTTTTTCAGCCAAAAAGTGAAAGTCGGCGGATCGGATTCTCCTTTTGCTATCTTGTAGAGGGTCAAAAATAAGTCAGTGAGCCGTTTGCCGTTGGTCAAAATTCGCATTAGTTTCGGAGTTACAGCCGATTTTCTAAAATCGAGAAAATGGTAAGGCTAACCCCTTGCCGTTTTTTTCAGCCAAAAAATGAAAGTCGGCGGATCGGATTCTCCTTTTGCTATCTTGTAGAGGGTCAATAGTAGGTCAGCGAGCCGTTTGTCGTTGGTCAAAATTCGCATTAGTTTCGGAATTACAGCCGATTTTCTAAAATCGAGAAAATGGTAAGGGGTTAGCCTTGCCGTTTTTTTCAGCCAAAAAATGAAAGTCGGCGGATCGGATTCTCCTTTTGCTATCTTGTAGAGGGTCAATAGTAGGTCAGCGAGCCGTTTGTCGTTGGTCAAAATTCGCATTAGTTTCGGAATTACAGCCGATTTTCTAAAATCGAGAAAATGGTAAGGGGTTAGCCTTGCCGTTTTTTTCAGCCAAAAAATGAAAGTCGGCGGATCGGATTCTCCTTTTGCTATCTTGTAGAGGGTCAATAGTAGGTCAGCGAGCCGTTTGTCGTTGGTCAAAATTCGCATTAGTTTCGGAATTACAGCCGATTTTCTAAAATCGAGAAAATGGTAAGGGGTTAGCCTTGCCGTTTTTTTCAGCCAAAAAATGAAAGTCGGCGGATCGGATTCTCCTTTTGCTATCTTGTAGAGGGTCAATAGTAGGTCAGCGAGCCGTTTGTCGTTGGTCAAAATTCGCATTAGTTTCGGAGTTACAGCCGATTTTCTAAAATCGAGAAAATGGTAAGGCTAACCCCTTGCCGTTTTTTTCAGCCAAAAAATGAAAGTCGGCGGATCGGATTCTCCTTTTGCTATCTTGTAGAGGGTCAATAGTAGGTCAGCGAGCCGTTTGTCGTTGGTCAAAATTCGCATTAGTTTCGGAGTTACAGCCGATTTTCTAAAATCGAGAAAATGGTAAGGCTAACCCCTTGCCGTTTTTTTCAGCCAAAAAATGAAAGTCGGCGGATCGGATTCTCCTTTTGCTATCTTGTAGAGGGTCAATAGTAGGTCAGCGAGCCGTTTGTCGTTGGTCAAAATTCGCATTAGTTTCGGAATTACAGCCGATTTTCTAAAATCGAGAAAATGGTAAGGGGTTAGCCTTGCCGTTTTTTTCAGCCAAAAAGTGAAAGTCGGCGGATCGGATTCTCCTTTTGCTATCTTGTAGAGGGTCAAAAATAAGTCAGTGAGCCGTTTGCCGTTGGTCAAAATTCGCATTAGTTTCGGAGTTACAGCCGATTTTCTAAAATCGAGAAAATGGTAAGGCTAACCCCTTGCCGTTTTTTTCAGCCAAAAAATGAAAGTCGGCGGATCGGATTCTCCTTTTGCTATCTTGTAGAGGGTCAATAGTAGGTCAGCGAGCCGTTTGTCGTTGGTCAAAATTCGCATTAGTTTCGGAATTACAGCCGATTTTCTAAAATCAAGAAAATGGTAAGGGGTTAGCCTTGCCGTTTTTTTCAGCCAAAAAGTGAAAGTCGGCGGATCGGATTCTCCTTTTGCTATCTTGTAGAGGGTCAAAAATAAGTCAGTGAGCCGTTTGCCGTTGGTCAAAATTCGCATTAGTTTCGGAGTTACAGCCGATTTTCTAAAATCGAGAAAATGGTAAGGCTAACCCCTTGCCGTTTTTTTCAGCCAAAAAATGAAAGTCGGCGGATCGGATTCTCCTTTTGCTATCTTGTAGAGGGTCAATAGTAGGTCAGCGAGCCGTTTGTCGTTGGTCAAAATTCGCATTAGTTTCGGAATTACAGCCGATTTTCTAAAATCGAGAAAATGGTAAGGGGTTAGCCTTGCCGTTTTTTTCAGCCAAAAAATGAAAGTCGGCGGATCGGATTCTCCTTTTGCTATCTTGTAGAGGGTCAATAGTAGGTCAGCGAGCCGTTTGTCGTTGGTCAAAATTCGCATTAGTTTCGGAGTTACAGCCGATTTTCTAAAATCGAGAAAATGGTAAGGGGTTAGCCTTGCCGTTTTTTTCAGCCAAAAAATGAAAGTCGGCGGATCGGATTCTCCTTTTGCTATCTTGTAGAGGGTCAATAGTAGGTCAGCGAGCCGTTTGTCGTTGGTCAAAATTCGCATTAGTTTCGGAGTTACAGCCGATTTTCTAAAATCGAGAAAATGGTAAGGCTAACCCCTTGCCGTTTTTTTCAGCCAAAAAATGAAAGTCGGCGGATCGGATTCTCCTTTTGCTATCTTGTAGAGGGTCAATAGTAGGTCAGCGAGCCGTTTGTCGTTGGTCAAAATTCGCATTAGTTTCGGAATTACAGCCGATTTTCTAAAATCGAGAAAATGGTAAGGGGTTAGCCTTGCCGTTTTTTTCAGCCAAAAAATGAAAGTCGGCGGATCGGATTCTCCTTTTGCTAACTTGTAGAGGGTCAATAGTAGGTCAGCGAGCCGTTTGTCGTTGGTCAAAATTCGCATTAGTTTCGGAATTACAGCCGATTTTCTAAAATCGAGAAAATGGTAAGGGGTTAGCCTTGCCGTTTTTTTCAGCCAAAAAGTGAAAGTCGGCGGATCGGATTCTCCTTTTGCTATCTTGTAGAGGGTCAAAAATAAGTCAGTGAGCCGTTTGTCGTTGGTCAAAATTCGCATTAGTTTCGGAGTTACAGCCGATTTTCTAAAATCGAGAAAATGGTAAGGCTAACCCCTTGCCGTTTTTTTCAGCCAAAAAATGAAAGTCGGCGGATCGGATTCTCCTTTTGCTATCTTGTAGAGGGTCAATAGTAGGTCAGCGAGCCGTTTGTCGTTGGTCAAAATTCGCATTAGTTTCGGAATTACAGCCGATTTTCTAAAATCGAGAAAATGGTAAGGGGTTAGCCTTGTCGTTTTTTTCAGCCAAAAAATGAAAGTCGGCGGATCGGATTCTCCTTTTGCTAACTTGTAGAGGGTCAATAGTAGGTCAGCGAGCCGTTTGTCGTTGGTCAAAATTCGCATTAGTTTCGGAATTACAGCCGATTTTCTAAAATCGAGAAAATGGTAAGGGGTTAGCCTTGCCGTTTTTTTCAGCCAAAAAGTGAAAGTCGGCGGATCGGATTCTCCTTTTGCTATCTTGTAGAGGGTCAAAAATAAGTCAGTGAGCCGTTTGCCGTTGGTCAAAATTCGCATTAGTTTCGGAGTTACAGCCGATTTTCTAAAATCGAGAAAATGGTAAGGCTAACCCCTTGCCGTTTTTTTCAGCCAAAAAATGAAAGTCGGCGGATCGGATTCTCCTTTTGCTATCTTGTAGAGGGTCAATAGTAGGTCAGCGAGCCGTTTGTCGTTGGTCAAAATTCGCATTAGTTTCGGAATTACAGCCGATTTTCTAAAATCGAGAAAATGGTAAGGGGTTAGCCTTGCCGTTTTTTTCAGCCAAAAAATGAAAGTCGGCGGATCGGATTCTCCTTTTGCTATCTTGTAGAGGGTCAATAGTAGGTCAGCGAGCCGTTTGTCGTTGGTCAAAATTCGCATTAGTTTCGGAATTACAGCCGATTTTCTAAAATCGAGAAAATGGTAAGGGGTTAGCCTTGCCGTTTTTTTCAGCCAAAAAATGAAAGTCGGCGGATCGGATTCTCCTTTTGCTATCTTGTAGAGGGTCAATAGTAGGTCAGCGAGCCGTTTGTCGTTGGTCAAAATTCGCATTAGTTTCGGAGTTACAGCCGATTTTCTAAAATCGAGAAAATGGTAAGGCTAACCCCTTGCCGTTTTTTTCAGCCAAAAAATGAAAGTCGGCGGATCGGATTCTCCTTTTGCTATCTTGTAGAGGGTCAATAGTAGGTCAGCGAGCCGTTTGTCGTTGGTCAAAATTCGCATTAGTTTCGGAGTTACAGCCGATTTTCTAAAATCGAGAAAATGGTAAGGCTAACCCCTTGCCGTTTTTTTCAGCCAAAAAATGAAAGTCGGCGGATCGGATTCTCCTTTTGCTATCTTGTAGAGGGTCAATAGTAGGTCAGCGAGCCGTTTGTCGTTGGTCAAAATTCGCATTAGTTTCGGAATTACAGCCGATTTTCTAAAATCAAGAAAATGGTAAGGGGTTAGCCTTGCCGTTTTTTTCAGCCAAAAAGTGAAAGTCGGCGGATCGGATTCTCCTTTTGCTATCTTGTAGAGGGTCAAAAATAAGTCAGTGAGCCGTTTGCCGTTGGTCAAAATTCGCATTAGTTTCGGAGTTACAGCCGATTTTCTAAAATCGAGAAAATGGTAAGGCTAACCCCTTGCCGTTTTTTCCGGCCAAAAAATGAAAGTCGGCGGATCGGATTCTCCTTTTGCTATCTTGTAGAGGGTCAATAGTAGGTCAGCGAGCCGTTTGTCGTTGGTCAAAATTCGCATTAGTTTCGGAATTACAGCCGATTTTCTAAAATCGAGAAAATGGTAAGGGGTTAGCCTTGCCGTTTTTTTCAGCCAAAAAATGAAAGTCGGCGGATCGGATTCTCCTTTTGCTATCTTGTAGAGGGTCAATAGTAGGTCAGCGAGCCGTTTGTCGTTGGTCAAAATTCGCATTAGTTTCGGAGTTACAGCCGATTTTCTAAAATCGAGAAAATGGTAAGGCTAACCCCTTGCCGTTTTTTTCAGCCAAAAAATGAAAGTCGGCGGATCGGATTCTCCTTTTGCTATCTTGTAGAGGGTCAATAGTAGGTCAGCGAGCCGTTTGTCGTTGGTCAAAATTCGCATTAGTTTCGGAGTTACAGCCGATTTTCTAAAATCGAGAAAATGGTAAGGCTAACCCCTTGCCGTTTTTTTCAGCCAAAAAATGAAAGTCGGCGGATCGGATTCTCCTTTTGCTATCTTGTAGAGGGTCAATAGTAGGTCAGCGAGCCGTTTGTCGTTGGTCAAAATTCGCATTAGTTTCGGAATTACAGCCGATTTTCTAAAATCAAGAAAATGGTAAGGGGTTAGCCTTGCCGTTTTTTTCAGCCAAAAAGTGAAAGTCGGCGGATCGGATTCTCCTTTTGCTATCTTGTAGAGGGTCAAAAATAAGTCAGTGAGCCGTTTGCCGTTGGTCAAAATTCGCATTAGTTTCGGAATTACAGCCGATTTTCTAAAATCGAGAAAATGGTAAGGGGTTAGCCTTGCCGTTTTTTTCAGCCAAAAAATGAAAGTCGGCGGATCGGATTCTCCTTTTGCTATCTTGTAGAGGGTCAATAGTAGGTCAGCGAGCCGTTTGTCGTTGGTCAAAATTCGCATTAGTTTCGGAGTTACAGCCGATTTTCTAAAATCGAGAAAATGGTAAGGCTAACCCCTTGCCGTTTTTTTCAGCCAAAAAATGAAAGTCGGCGGATCGGATTCTCCTTTTGCTATCTTGTAGAGGGTCAATAGTAGGTCAGCGAGCCGTTTGTCGTTGGTCAAAATTCGCATTAGTTTCGGAATTACAGCCGATTTTCTAAAATCGAGAAAATGGTAAGGGGTTAGCCTTGCCGTTTTTTTCAGCCAAAAAATGAAAGTCGGCGGATCGGATTCTCCTTTTGCTATCTTGTAGAGGGTCAATAGTAGGTCAGCGAGCCGTTTGTCGTTGGTCAAAATTCGCATTAGTTTCGGAGTTACAGCCGATTTTCTAAAATCGAGAAAATGGTAAGGGGTTAGCCTTGCCGTTTTTTTCAGCCAAAAAATGAAAGTCGGCGGATCGGATTCTCCTTTTGCTATCTTGTAGAGGGTCAATAGTAGGTCAGCGAGCCGTTTGTCGTTGGTCAAAATTCGCATTAGTTTCGGAGTTACAGCCGATTTTCTAAAATCGAGAAAATGGTAAGGCTAACCCCTTGCCGTTTTTTTCAGCCAAAAAATGAAAGTCGGCGGATCGGATTCTCCTTTTGCTATCTTGTAGAGGGTCAATAGTAGGTCAGCGAGCCGTTTGTCGTTGGTCAAAATTCGCATTAGTTTCGGAATTACAGCCGATTTTCTAAAATCGAGAAAATGGTAAGGGGTTAGCCTTGCCGTTTTTTTCAGCCAAAAAATGAAAGTCGGCGGATCGGATTCTCCTTTTGCTAACTTGTAGAGGGTCAATAGTAGGTCAGCGAGCCGTTTGTCGTTGGTCAAAATTCGCATTAGTTTCGGAATTACAGCCGATTTTCTAAAATCGAGAAAATGGTAAGGGGTTAGCCTTGCCGTTTTTTTCAGCCAAAAAGTGAAAGTCGGCGGATCGGATTCTCCTTTTGCTATCTTGTAGAGGGTCAAAAATAAGTCAGTGAGCCGTTTGCCGTTGGTCAAAATTCGCATTAGTTTCGGAGTTACAGCCGATTTTCTAAAATCGAGAAAATGGTAAGGCTAACCCCTTGCCGTTTTTTTCAGCCAAAAAATGAAAGTCGGCGGATCGGATTCTCCTTTTGCTATCTTGTAGAGGGTCAATAGTAGGTCAGCGAGCCGTTTGTCGTTGGTCAAAATTCGCATTAGTTTCGGAATTACAGCCGATTTTCTAAAATCGAGAAAATGGTAAGGGGTTAGCCTTGCCGTTTTTTTCAGCCAAAAAATGAAAGTCGGCGGATCGGATTCTCCTTTTGCTATCTTGTAGAGGGTCAATAGTAGGTCAGCGAGCCGTTTGTCGTTGGTCAAAATTCGCATTAGTTTCGGAGTTACAGCCGATTTTCTAAAATCGAGAAAATGGTAAGGGGTTAGCCTTGCCGTTTTTTTCAGCCAAAAAGTGAAAGTCGGCGGATCGGATTCTCCTTTTGCTATCTTGTAGAGGGTCAAAAATAAGTCAGTGAGCCGTTTGCCGTTGGTCAAAATTCGCATTAGTTTCGGAGTTACAGCCGATTTTCTAAAATCGAGAAAATGGTAAGGCTAACCCCTTGCCGTTTTTTTCAGCCAAAAAATGAAAGTCGGCGGATCGGATTCTCCTTTTGCTATCTTGTAGAGGGTCAATAGTAGGTCAGCGAGCCGTTTGTCGTTGGTCAAAATTCGCATTAGTTTCGGAATTACAGCCGATTTTCTAAAATCGAGAAAATGGTAAGGGGTTAGCCTTGCCGTTTTTTTCAGCCAAAAAATGAAAGTCGGCGGATCGGATTCTCCTTTTGCTATCTTGTAGAGGGTCAATAGTAGGTCAGCGAGCCGTTTGTCGTTGGTCAAAATTCGCATTAGTTTCGGAATTACAGCCGATTTTCTAAAATCGAGAAAATGGTAAGGGGTTAGCCTTGCCGTTTTTTTCAGCCAAAAAATGAAAGTCGGCGGATCGGATTCTCCTTTTGCTATCTTGTAGAGGGTCAATAGTAGGTCAGCGAGCCGTTTGTCGTTGGTCAAAATTCGCATTAGTTTCGGAATTACAGCCGATTTTCTAAAATCGAGAAAATGGTAAGGGGTTAGCCT
This sequence comes from Anoplius nigerrimus, assembly GCA_914767735.1. Classification (NCBI taxonomy): domain Eukaryota; kingdom Metazoa; phylum Arthropoda; class Insecta; order Hymenoptera; family Pompilidae; genus Anoplius; species Anoplius nigerrimus. The sequence goes on from OU612090.1 coordinate 13,020,482, forward strand.
TGCCGTTTTTTTCAGCCAAAAAATGAAAGTCGGCGGATCGGATTCTCCTTTTGCTATCTTGTAGAGGGTCAATAGTAGGTCAGCGAGCCGTTTGTCGTTGGTCAAAATTCGCATTAGTTTCGGAGTTACAGCCGATTTTCTAAAATCGAGAAAATGGTAAGGCTAACCCCTTGCCGTTTTTTTCAGCCAAAAAATGAAAGTCGGCGGATCGGATTCTCCTTTTGCTATCTTGTAGAGGGTCAATAGTAGGTCAGCGAGCCGTTTGTCGTTGGTCAAAATTCGCATTAGTTTCGGAGTTACAGCCGATTTTCTAAAATCGAGAAAATGGTAAGGCTAACCCCTTGCCGTTTTTTTCAGCCAAAAAATGAAAGTCGGCGGATCGGATTCTCCTTTTGCTATCTTGTAGAGGGTCAATAGTAGGTCAGCGAGCCGTTTGTCGTTGGTCAAAATTCGCATTAGTTTCGGAATTACAGCCGATTTTCTAAAATCGAGAAAATGGTAAGGGGTTAGCCTTGCCGTTTTTTTCAGCCAAAAAGTGAAAGTCGGCGGATCGGATTCTCCTTTTGCTATCTTGTAGAGGGTCAAAAATAAGTCAGTGAGCCGTTTGCCGTTGGTCAAAATTCGCATTAGTTTCGGAGTTACAGCCGATTTTCTAAAATCGAGAAAATGGTAAGGCTAACCCCTTGCCGTTTTTTTCAGCCAAAAAATGAAAGTCGGCGGATCGGATTCTCCTTTTGCTATCTTGTAGAGGGTCAATAGTAGGTCAGCGAGCCGTTTGTCGTTGGTCAAAATTCGCATTAGTTTCGGAATTACAGCCGATTTTCTAAAATCAAGAAAATGGTAAGGGGTTAGCCTTGCCGTTTTTTTCAGCCAAAAAGTGAAAGTCGGCGGATCGGATTCTCCTTTTGCTATCTTGTAGAGGGTCAAAAATAAGTCAGTGAGCCGTTTGCCGTTGGTCAAAATTCGCATTAGTTTCGGAGTTACAGCCGATTTTCTAAAATCGAGAAAATGGTAAGGCTAACCCCTTGCCGTTTTTTTCAGCCAAAAAATGAAAGTCGGCGGATCGGATTCTCCTTTTGCTATCTTGTAGAGGGTCAATAGTAGGTCAGCGAGCCGTTTGTCGTTGGTCAAAATTCGCATTAGTTTCGGAATTACAGCCGATTTTCTAAAATCGAGAAAATGGTAAGGGGTTAGCCTTGCCGTTTTTTTCAGCCAAAAAATGAAAGTCGGCGGATCGGATTCTCCTTTTGCTATCTTGTAGAGGGTCAATAGTAGGTCAGCGAGCCGTTTGTCGTTGGTCAAAATTCGCATTAGTTTCGGAGTTACAGCCGATTTTCTAAAATCGAGAAAATGGTAAGGGGTTAGCCTTGCCGTTTTTTTCAGCCAAAAAATGAAAGTCGGCGGATCGGATTCTCCTTTTGCTATCTTGTAGAGGGTCAATAGTAGGTCAGCGAGCCGTTTGTCGTTGGTCAAAATTCGCATTAGTTTCGGAGTTACAGCCGATTTTCTAAAATCGAGAAAATGGTAAGGCTAACCCCTTGCCGTTTTTTTCAGCCAAAAAATGAAAGTCGGCGGATCGGATTCTCCTTTTGCTATCTTGTAGAGGGTCAATAGTAGGTCAGCGAGCCGTTTGTCGTTGGTCAAAATTCGCATTAGTTTCGGAATTACAGCCGATTTTCTAAAATCGAGAAAATGGTAAGGGGTTAGCCTTGCCGTTTTTTTCAGCCAAAAAATGAAAGTCGGCGGATCGGATTCTCCTTTTGCTAACTTGTAGAGGGTCAATAGTAGGTCAGCGAGCCGTTTGTCGTTGGTCAAAATTCGCATTAGTTTCGGAATTACAGCCGATTTTCTAAAATCGAGAAAATGGTAAGGGGTTAGCCTTGCCGTTTTTTTCAGCCAAAAAGTGAAAGTCGGCGGATCGGATTCTCCTTTTGCTATCTTGTAGAGGGTCAAAAATAAGTCAGTGAGCCGTTTGTCGTTGGTCAAAATTCGCATTAGTTTCGGAGTTACAGCCGATTTTCTAAAATCGAGAAAATGGTAAGGCTAACCCCTTGCCGTTTTTTTCAGCCAAAAAATGAAAGTCGGCGGATCGGATTCTCCTTTTGCTATCTTGTAGAGGGTCAATAGTAGGTCAGCGAGCCGTTTGTCGTTGGTCAAAATTCGCATTAGTTTCGGAATTACAGCCGATTTTCTAAAATCGAGAAAATGGTAAGGGGTTAGCCTTGTCGTTTTTTTCAGCCAAAAAATGAAAGTCGGCGGATCGGATTCTCCTTTTGCTAACTTGTAGAGGGTCAATAGTAGGTCAGCGAGCCGTTTGTCGTTGGTCAAAATTCGCATTAGTTTCGGAATTACAGCCGATTTTCTAAAATCGAGAAAATGGTAAGGGGTTAGCCTTGCCGTTTTTTTCAGCCAAAAAGTGAAAGTCGGCGGATCGGATTCTCCTTTTGCTATCTTGTAGAGGGTCAAAAATAAGTCAGTGAGCCGTTTGCCGTTGGTCAAAATTCGCATTAGTTTCGGAGTTACAGCCGATTTTCTAAAATCGAGAAAATGGTAAGGCTAACCCCTTGCCGTTTTTTTCAGCCAAAAAATGAAAGTCGGCGGATCGGATTCTCCTTTTGCTATCTTGTAGAGGGTCAATAGTAGGTCAGCGAGCCGTTTGTCGTTGGTCAAAATTCGCATTAGTTTCGGAATTACAGCCGATTTTCTAAAATCGAGAAAATGGTAAGGGGTTAGCCTTGCCGTTTTTTTCAGCCAAAAAATGAAAGTCGGCGGATCGGATTCTCCTTTTGCTATCTTGTAGAGGGTCAATAGTAGGTCAGCGAGCCGTTTGTCGTTGGTCAAAATTCGCATTAGTTTCGGAATTACAGCCGATTTTCTAAAATCGAGAAAATGGTAAGGGGTTAGCCTTGCCGTTTTTTTCAGCCAAAAAATGAAAGTCGGCGGATCGGATTCTCCTTTTGCTATCTTGTAGAGGGTCAATAGTAGGTCAGCGAGCCGTTTGTCGTTGGTCAAAATTCGCATTAGTTTCGGAGTTACAGCCGATTTTCTAAAATCGAGAAAATGGTAAGGCTAACCCCTTGCCGTTTTTTTCAGCCAAAAAATGAAAGTCGGCGGATCGGATTCTCCTTTTGCTATCTTGTAGAGGGTCAATAGTAGGTCAGCGAGCCGTTTGTCGTTGGTCAAAATTCGCATTAGTTTCGGAGTTACAGCCGATTTTCTAAAATCGAGAAAATGGTAAGGCTAACCCCTTGCCGTTTTTTTCAGCCAAAAAATGAAAGTCGGCGGATCGGATTCTCCTTTTGCTATCTTGTAGAGGGTCAATAGTAGGTCAGCGAGCCGTTTGTCGTTGGTCAAAATTCGCATTAGTTTCGGAATTACAGCCGATTTTCTAAAATCAAGAAAATGGTAAGGGGTTAGCCTTGCCGTTTTTTTCAGCCAAAAAGTGAAAGTCGGCGGATCGGATTCTCCTTTTGCTATCTTGTAGAGGGTCAAAAATAAGTCAGTGAGCCGTTTGCCGTTGGTCAAAATTCGCATTAGTTTCGGAGTTACAGCCGATTTTCTAAAATCGAGAAAATGGTAAGGCTAACCCCTTGCCGTTTTTTCCGGCCAAAAAATGAAAGTCGGCGGATCGGATTCTCCTTTTGCTATCTTGTAGAGGGTCAATAGTAGGTCAGCGAGCCGTTTGTCGTTGGTCAAAATTCGCATTAGTTTCGGAATTACAGCCGATTTTCTAAAATCGAGAAAATGGTAAGGGGTTAGCCTTGCCGTTTTTTTCAGCCAAAAAATGAAAGTCGGCGGATCGGATTCTCCTTTTGCTATCTTGTAGAGGGTCAATAGTAGGTCAGCGAGCCGTTTGTCGTTGGTCAAAATTCGCATTAGTTTCGGAGTTACAGCCGATTTTCTAAAATCGAGAAAATGGTAAGGCTAACCCCTTGCCGTTTTTTTCAGCCAAAAAATGAAAGTCGGCGGATCGGATTCTCCTTTTGCTATCTTGTAGAGGGTCAATAGTAGGTCAGCGAGCCGTTTGTCGTTGGTCAAAATTCGCATTAGTTTCGGAGTTACAGCCGATTTTCTAAAATCGAGAAAATGGTAAGGCTAACCCCTTGCCGTTTTTTTCAGCCAAAAAATGAAAGTCGGCGGATCGGATTCTCCTTTTGCTATCTTGTAGAGGGTCAATAGTAGGTCAGCGAGCCGTTTGTCGTTGGTCAAAATTCGCATTAGTTTCGGAATTACAGCCGATTTTCTAAAATCAAGAAAATGGTAAGGGGTTAGCCTTGCCGTTTTTTTCAGCCAAAAAGTGAAAGTCGGCGGATCGGATTCTCCTTTTGCTATCTTGTAGAGGGTCAAAAATAAGTCAGTGAGCCGTTTGCCGTTGGTCAAAATTCGCATTAGTTTCGGAATTACAGCCGATTTTCTAAAATCGAGAAAATGGTAAGGGGTTAGCCTTGCCGTTTTTTTCAGCCAAAAAATGAAAGTCGGCGGATCGGATTCTCCTTTTGCTATCTTGTAGAGGGTCAATAGTAGGTCAGCGAGCCGTTTGTCGTTGGTCAAAATTCGCATTAGTTTCGGAGTTACAGCCGATTTTCTAAAATCGAGAAAATGGTAAGGCTAACCCCTTGCCGTTTTTTTCAGCCAAAAAATGAAAGTCGGCGGATCGGATTCTCCTTTTGCTATCTTGTAGAGGGTCAATAGTAGGTCAGCGAGCCGTTTGTCGTTGGTCAAAATTCGCATTAGTTTCGGAATTACAGCCGATTTTCTAAAATCGAGAAAATGGTAAGGGGTTAGCCTTGCCGTTTTTTTCAGCCAAAAAATGAAAGTCGGCGGATCGGATTCTCCTTTTGCTATCTTGTAGAGGGTCAATAGTAGGTCAGCGAGCCGTTTGTCGTTGTTCAAAATTCGCATTTGTTTCGGAGTTACAGCCGATTTTCTAAAATCGAGAAAATGGTAAGGGGTTAGCCTTGCCGTTTTTTTCAGCCAAAAAATGAAAGTCGGCGGATCGGATTCTCCTTTTGCTATCTTGTAGAGGGTCAATAGTAGGTCAGCGAGCCGTTTGTCGTTGGTCAAAATTCGCATTAGTTTCGGAGTTACAGCCGATTTTCTAAAATCGAGAAAATGGTAAGGCTAACCCCTTGCCGTTTTTTTCAGCCAAAAAATGAAAGTCGGCGGATCGGATTCTCCTTTTGCTATCTTGTAGAGGGTCAATAGTAGGTCAGCGAGCCGTTTGTCGTTGGTCAAAATTCGCATTAGTTTCGGAGTTACAGCCGATTTTCTAAAATCGAGAAAATGGTAAGGGGTTAGCCTTGCCGTTTTTTTCAGCCAAAAAATGAAAGTCGGCGGATCGGATTCTCCTTTTGCTATCTTGTAGAGGGTCAATAGTAGGTCAGCGAGCCGTTTGTCGTTGGTCAAAATTCGCATTAGTTTCGGAATTACAGCCGATTTTCTAAAATCGAGAAAATGGTAAGGGGTTAGCCTTGCCGTTTTTTTCAGCCAAAAAATGAAAGTCGGCGGATCGGATTCTCCTTTTGCTATCTTGTAGAGGGTCAATAGTAGGTCAGCGAGCCGTTTGTCGTTGGTCAAAATTCGCATTAGTTTCGGAGTTACAGCCGATTTTCTAAAATCGAGAAAATGGTAAGGCTAACCCCTTGCCGTTTTTTTCAGCCAAAAAATGAAAGTCGGCGGATCGGATTCTCCTTTTGCTATCTTGTAGAGGGTCAATAGTAGGTCAGCGAGCCGTTTGTCGTTGGTCAAAATTCGCATTAGTTTCGGAGTTACAGCCGATTTTCTAAAATCGAGAAAATGGTAAGGCTAACCCCTTGCCGTTTTTTTCAGCCAAAAAATGAAAGTCGGCGGATCGGATTCTCCTTTTGCTATCTTGTAGAGGGTCAATAGTAGGTCAGCGAGCCGTTTGTCGTTGGTCAAAATTCGCATTAGTTTCGGAATTACAGCCGATTTTCTAAAATCGAGAAAATGGTAAGGGGTTAGCCTTGCCGTTTTTTTCAGCCAAAAAATGAAAGTCGGCGGATCGGATTCTCCTTTTGCTATCTTGTAGAGGGTCAATAGTAGGTCAGCGAGCCGTTTGTCGTTGGTCAAAATTCGCATTAGTTTCGGAGTTACAGCCGATTTTCTAAAATCGAGAAAATGGTAAGGGGTTAGCCTTGCCGTTTTTTTCAGCCAAAAAATGAAAGTCGGCGGATCGGATTCTCCTTTTGCTATCTTGTAGAGGGTCAATAGTAGGTCAGCGAGCCGTTTGTCGTTGGTCAAAATTCGCATTAGTTTCGGAGTTACAGCCGATTTTCTAAAATCGAGAAAATGGTAAGGCTAACCCCTTGCCGTTTTTTTCAGCCAAAAAATGAAAGTCGGCGGATCGGATTCTCCTTTTGCTATCTTGTAGAGGGTCAATAGTAGGTCAGCGAGCCGTTTGTCGTTGGTCAAAATTCGCATTAGTTTCGGAGTTACAGCCGATTTTCTAAAATCGAGAAAATGGTAAGGGGTTAGCCTTGCCGTTTTTTTCAGCCAAAAAATGAAAGTCGGCGGATCGGATTCTCCTTTTGCTATCTTGTAGAGGGTCAATAGTAGGTCAGCGAGCCGTTTGTCGTTGGTCAAAATTCGCATTAGTTTCGGAATTACAGCCGATTTTCTAAAATCGAGAAAATGGTAAGGGGTTAGCCTTGCCGTTTTTTTCAGCCAAAAAATGAAAGTCGGCGGATCGGATTCTCCTTTTGCTATCTTGTAGAGGGTCAATAGTAGGTCAGCGAGCCGTTTGTCGTTGGTCAAAATTCGCATTAGTTTCGGAGTTACAGCCGATTTTCTAAAATCGAGAAAATGGTAAGGGGTTAGCCTTGCCGTTTTTTTCAGCCAAAAAATGAAAGTCGGCGGATCGGATTCTCCTTTTGCTATCTTGTAGAGGGTCAATAGTAGGTCAGCGAGCCGTTTGTCGTTGGTCAAAATTCGCATTAGTTTCGGAGTTACAGCCGATTTTCTAAAATCGAGAAAATGGTAAGGCTAACCCCTTGCCGTTTTTTTCAGCCAAAAAATGAAAGTCGGCGGATCGGATTCTCCTTTTGCTATCTTGTAGAGGGTCAATAGTAGGTCAGCGAGCCGTTTGTCGTTGGTCAAAATTCGCATTAGTTTCGGAATTACAGCCGATTTTCTAAAATCGAGAAAATGGTAAGGGGTTAGCCTTGCCGTTTTTTTCAGCCAAAAAATGAAAGTCGGCGGATCGGATTCTCCTTTTGCTAACTTGTAGAGGGTCAATAGTAGGTCAGAGAGCCGTTTGTCGTTGGTCAAAATTCGCATTAGTTTCGGAATTACAGCCGATTTTCTAAAATCGAGAAAATGGTAAGGGGTTAGCCTTGCCGTTTTTTTCAGCCAAAAAGTGAAAGTCGGCGGATCGGATTCTCCTTTTGCTATCTTGTAGAGGGTCAAAAATAAGTCAGTGAGCCGTTTGCCGTTGGTCAAAATTCGCATTAGTTTCGGAGTTACAGCCGATTTTCTAAAATCGAGAAAATGGTAAGGCTAACCCCTTGCCGTTTTTTTCAGCCAAAAAATGAAAGTCGGCGGATCGGATTCTCCTTTTGCTATCTTGTAGAGGGTCAATAGTAGGTCAGCGAGCCGTTTGTCGTTGGTCAAAATTCGCATTAGTTTCGGAATTACAGCCGATTTTCTAAAATCGAGAAAATGGTAAGGGGTTAGCCTTGCCGTTTTTTTCAGCCAAAAAATGAAAGTCGGCGGATCGGATTCTCCTTTTGCTATCTTGTAGAGGGTCAATAGTAGGTCAGCGAGCCGTTTGTCGTTGGTCAAAATTCGCATTAGTTTCGGAATTACAGCCGATTTTCTAAAATCGAGAAAATGGTAAGGGGTTAGCCTTGCCGTTTTTTTCAGCCAAAAAATGAAAGTCGGCGGATCGGATTCTCCTTTTGCTATCTTGTAGAGGGTCAATAGTAGGTCAGCGAGCCGTTTGTCGTTGGTCAAAATTCGCATTAGTTTCGGAGTTACAGCCGATTTTCTAAAATCGAGAAAATGGTAAGGCTAACCCCTTGCCGTTTTTTTCAGCCAAAAAATGAAAGTCGGCGGATCGGATTCTCCTTTTGCTATCTTGTAGAGGGTCAATAGTAGGTCAGCGAGCCGTTTGTCGTTGGTCAAAATTCGCATTAGTTTCGGAATTACAGCCGATTTTCTAAAATCGAGAAAATGGTAAGGGGTTAGCCTTGCCGTTTTTTTCAGCCAAAAAATGAAAGTCGGCGGATCGGATTCTCCTTTTGCTATCTTGTAGAGGGTCAATAGTAGGTCAGCGAGCCGTTTGTCGTTGGTCAAAATTCGCATTAGTTTCGGAGTTACAGCCGATTTTCTAAAATCGAGAAAATGGTAAGGCTAACCCCTTGCCGTTTTTTTCAGCCAAAAAATGAAAGTCGGCGGATCGGATTCTCCTTTTGCTATCTTGTAGAGGGTCAATAGTAGGTCAGCGAGCCGTTTGTCGTTGGTCAAAATTCGCATTAGTTTCGGAGTTACAGCCGATTTTCTAAAATCGAGAAAATGGTAAGGCTAACCCCTTGCCGTTTTTTTCAGCCAAAAAATGAAAGTCGGCGGATCGGATTCTCCTTTTGCTATCTTGTAGAGGGTCAATAGTAGGTCAGCGAGCCGTTTGTCGTTGGTCAAAATTCGCATTAGTTTCGGAGTTACAGCCGATTTTCTAAAATCGAGAAAATGGTAAGGCTAACCCCTTGCCGTTTTTTTCAGCCAAAAAATGAAAGTCGGCGGATCGGATTCTCCTTTTGCTATCTTGTAGAGGGTCAATAGTAGGTCAGCGAGCCGTTTGTCGTTGGTCAAAATTCGCATTAGTTTCGGAATTACAGCCGATTTTCTAAAATCGAGAAAATGGTAAGGGGTTAGCCTTGCCGTTTTTTTCAGCCAAAAAGTGAAAGTCGGCGGATCGGATTCTCCTTTTGCTATCTTGTAGAGGGTCAAAAATAAGTCAGTGAGCCGTTTGCCGTTGGTCAAAATTCGCATTAGTTTCGGAGTTACAGCCGATTTTCTAAAATCGAGAAAATGGTAAGGCTAACCCCTTGCCGTTTTTTTCAGCCAAAAAATGAAAGTCGGCGGATCGGATTCTCCTTTTGCTATCTTGTAGAGGGTCAATAGTAGGTCAGCGAGCCGTTTGTCGTTGGTCAAAATTCGCATTAGTTTCGGAGTTACAGCCGATTTTCTAAAATCGAGAAAATGGTAAGGCTAACCCCTTGCCGTTTTTTTCAGCCAAAAAATGAAAGTCGGCGGATCGGATTCTCCTTTTGCTATCTTGTAGAGGGTCAATAGTAGGTCAGCGAGCCGTTTGTCGTTGGTCAAAATTCGCATTAGTTTCGGAATTACAGCCGATTTTCTAAAATCAAGAAAATGGTAAGGGGTTAGCCTTGCCGTTTTTTTCAGCCAAAAAGTGAAAGTCGGCGGATCGGATTCTCCTTTTGCTATCTTGTAGAGGGTCAAAAATAAGTCAGTGAGCCGTTTGCCGTTGGTCAAAATTCGCATTAGTTTCGGAGTTACAGCCGATTTTCTAAAATCGAGAAAATGGTAAGGCTAACCCCTTGCCGTTTTTTCCGGCCAAAAAATGAAAGTCGGCGGATCGGATTCTCCTTTTGCTATCTTGTAGAGGGTCAATAGTAGGTCAGCGAGCCGTTTGTCGTTGGTCAAAATTCGCATTAGTTTCGGAATTACAGCCGATTTTCTAAAATCGAGAAAATGGTAAGGGGTTAGCCTTGCCGTTTTTTTCAGCCAAAAAATGAAAGTCGGCGGATCGGATTCTCCTTTTGCTATCTTGTAGAGGGTCAATAGTAGGTCAGCGAGCCGTTTGTCGTTGGTCAAAATTCGCATTAGTTTCGGAATTACAGCCGATTTTCTAAAATCGAGAAAATGGTAAGGGGTTAGCCTTGCCGTTTTTTTCAGCCAAAAAATGAAAGTCGGCGGATCGGATTCTCCTTTTGCTATCTTGTAGAGGGTCAATAGTAGGTCAGCGAGCCGTTTGTCGTTGGTCAAAATTCGCATTAGTTTCGGAGTTACAGCCGATTTTCTAAAATCGAGAAAATGGTAAGGCTAACCCCTTGCCGTTTTTTTCAGCCAAAAAATGAAAGTCGGCGGATCGGATTCTCCTTTTGCTATCTTGTAGAGGGTCAATAGTAGGTCAGCGAGCCGTTTGTCGTTGGTCAAAATTCGCATTAGTTTCGGAGTTACAGCCGATTTTCTAAAATCGAGAAAATGGTAAGGCTAACCCCTTGCCGTTTTTTTCAGCCAAAAAATGAAAGTCGGCGGATCGGATTCTCCTTTTGCTATCTTGTAGAGGGTCAATAGTAGGTCAGCGAGCCGTTTGTCGTTGGTCAAAATTCGCATTAGTTTCGGAGTTACAGCCGATTTTCTAAAATCGAGAAAATGGTAAGGCTAACCCCTTGCCGTTTTTTTCAGCCAAAAAATGAAAGTCGGCGGATCGGATTCTCCTTTTGCTATCTTGTAGAGGGTCAATAGTAGGTCAGCGAGCCGTTTGTCGTTGGTCAAAATTCGCATTAGTTTCGGAATTACAGCCGATTTTCTAAAATCGAGAAAATGGTAAGGCTAACCCCTTGCCGTATTTTTCAGCCAAAAAGTGAAAGTCGGCGGATCGGATTCTCCTTTTGCTATCTTGTAGAGGGTCAAAAATAAGTCAGCGAGCCGTTTGTCGTTGGTCAAAATTCGCATTAGTTTCGGAGTTACAGCCGATTTTCTAAAATCGAGAAAATGGTAAGGCTAACCCCTTGCCGTTTTTTCCGGCCAAAAAATGAAAGTCGGCGGATCGGATTCTCCTTTTGCTATCTTGTAGAGGGTCAATAGTAAGTCACCGAACAGTTTACCGTTCCTTGATATTTGCCTTATTTTTGGAGTTACAGCTACCAGAAGATTGACTAAAAACTCGATAAATGATGCAGCACGTAATATTGGTCTTACTTAGCCGCTTCGATAGGAAAAGTGTTAATCGTTTCAAGACAGTTTTAAGTGTGTTGCTTATATACCGTTGCGACTATATTAATATTAAATTATTAAAGATAATTATTATGTAGGAAATTGTACGTATGGATGTATGTGGTCTGAGTAGTATGTATGTAGCGTGTATGCGAAAAGTACAGCAATTGTATGGGAATTAGATTATAACTGTGTAAGAACAATTTTTTAATGTATACTATTTTTCCTTACAATATATGTATTAAACGAAATTCCGTGTTCTCTAATTACTTAGTTATAAGATCCCATATATCCAATATCCCTCGCCGAAACCATGCCCCTTTCCGTCGTAACAAAATTCACCAACTTCGATGAAATCTCATGGAACCACATAGAAATGCCATGGGAGAAGAAGGCAAGCGACTCTTCTATTCATTTAAAATCGTAAAGAATTCCATTTTGACAGGAAACGCCATGAGAACAGCGAGAAATCATAAAATATACGATCGGACGAAATCTCGGTTAGGACTGGATCAGTCAAGCGTGAAAAATCCGAAAAATTGTAAATTCTCGGTTAGGACTGGATCAGTCAAGCGTGAAATTTCGCAAATTTTTCAGAAATGTCGAAAATCTGACCAAGTATCAGGAACATAGAAGTAGCGAAGAGGTGGCACTGCGAAACTCGGCGTGTTCAGTCAAGCGTGACGATCGAACTTTTCGCAGTTTTACCCAAAATTGGACGATTTAACAGGAACATAGAAGTAGCGAAGAGGTGGCACTGCGAAACTCGGCGTGTTCAGTCAAGCGTGACGATCGAACTTTTCGCAGTTTTACCCAAAATTGGACGATTTAACAGGAACATAGAAGTAGCGAAGAGGTGGCACTGCGAAACTCGACGTATTCAGTCAAGCGTGACGATCAACGTTTGCAGAATCTTACCCAAATTTCTGTACTATGTTCCAACTTTCCTTTCTCGTTCGTTTTACATATTCCATGGACTTCCCATTGGCTATTTGAAATTCTGAGTGCTTCTACTGACACTGAGCGTGTAGCTTATGGTTTCCTTATGGTTTTCGTATGGTTTTTGCTAGTATTCTTATTTATTTAACTTAAAATTAATTCCTATCATTTTCAGTGGATTTTCTATGGCGTTTCTTTTCTTGTAGTATTCTTTAACAATACTTACCGTATATTTCTTGGACTTTATGGCTCCCCTAAGTTCTCATGGTGTCTGATTATCTTGCCACTCTCGAAGTATTGTTTTATGGATCTTGAACTTCCCGAAATGAACAACAATGGACTTATAACTATTGTAAACGGCGATGGGGAATAGGTGGGTTAGGAAAGTAATCATTAAACGCTAATTTTGGTTTAATTTCTGGTATATTGTAAAACCATTGAATAATATACATTTCATTTTCCTTAATAAAATGTATTTAAACTAAATATAATATTCTTATACTGGCTGTAACTCCGAAAATAATGCGAATTTTCACCAATGACAAACGGCTTTCTAACTTATTTTTGATCCCCTACGAGATAGCCAAAGCACGGCAGTTTCGATTTTTTGACCCAAAAAAATGGTAAGGCTAACCCCTTGCCGTATTTTTCAGCCAAAAAGTGAAAGTCGGCGGATCGGATTCTCCTTTTGCTATCTTGTAGAGGGTCAAAAATAAGTCAGTGAGCCGTTTGTCGTTGGTCAAAATTCGCATTAGTTTCGGAGTTACAGCCGATTTTCTAAAATCGAGAAAATGGTAAGGCTAACCCCTTGCCGTTTTTTTCAGCCAAAAAATGAAAGTCGGCGGATCGGATTCTCCTTTTGCTATCTTGTAGAGGGTCAATAGTAGGTCAGCGAGCCGTTTGTCGTTGGTCAAAATTCGCATTAGTTTCGGAATTACAGCCGATTTTCTAAAATCGAGAAAATGGTAAGGCTAACCCCTTGCCGTATTTTTCAGCCAAAAAGTGAAAGTCGGCGGATCGGATTCTCCTTTTGCTATCTTGTAGAGGGTCAATAGTAGGTCAGCGAGCCGTTTGTCGTTGGTCAAAATTCGCATTAGTTTCGGAGTTACAGCCGATTTTCTAAAATCGAGAAAATGGTAAGGCTAACCCCTTGCCGTTTTTTCCGGCCAAAAAATGAAAGTCGGCGGATCGGATTCTCCTTTTGCTATCTTGTAGAGGGTCAATAGTAGGTCAGCGAGCCGTTTGTCGTTGGTCAAAATTCGCATTAGTTTCGGAATTACAGCCGATTTTCTAAAATCGAGAAAATGGTAAGGGGTTAGCCTTGCCGTTTTTTTCAGCCAAAAAGTGAAAGTCGGCGGATCGGATTCTCCTTTTGCTATCTTGTAGAGGGTCAAAAATAAGTCAGTGAGCCGTTTGCCGTTGGTCAAAATTCGCATTAGTTTCGGAGTTACAGCCGATTTTCTAAAATCGAGAAAATGGTAAGGCTAACCCCTTGCCGTTTTTTTCAGCCAAAAAATGAAAGTCGGCGGATCGGATTCTCCTTTTGCTATCTTGTAGAGGGTCAATAGTAGGTCAGCGAGCCGTTTGTCGTTGGTCAAAATTCGCATTAGTTTCGGAATTACAGCCGATTTTCTAAAATCGAGAAAATGGTAAGGGGTTAGCCTTGCCGTTTTTTTCAGCCAAAAAATGAAAGTCGGCGGATCGGATTCTCCTTTTGCTATCTTGTAGAGGGTCAATAGTAGGTCAGCGAGCCGTTTGTCGTTGGTCAAAATTCGCATTAGTTTCGGAGTTACAGCCGATTTTCTAAAATCGAGAAAATGGTAAGACTAACCCCTTGCCGTTTTTTTCAGCCAAAAAATGAAAGTCGGCGGATCGGATTCTCCTTTTGCTATCTTGTAGAGGGTCAATAGTAGGTCAGCGAGCCGTTTGTCGTTGGTCAAAATTCGCATTAGTTTCGGAGTTACAGCCGATTTTCTAAAATCGAGAAAATGGTAAGGCTAACCCCTTGCCGTTTTTTCCGGCCAAAAAATGAAAGTCGGCGGATCGGATTCTCCTTTTGCTATCTTGTAGAGGGTCAATAGTAGGTCAGCGAGCCGTTTGTCGTTGGTCAAAATTCGCATTAGTTTCGGAATTACAGCCGATTTTCTAAAATCGAGAAAATGGTAAGGGGTTAGCCTTGCCGTTTTTTTCAGCCAAAAAATGAAAGTCGGCGGATCGGATTCTCCTTTTGCTATCTTGTAGAGGGTCAATAGTAGGTCAGCGAGCCGTTTGTCGTTGGTCAAAATTCGCATTAGTTTCGGAATTACAGCCGATTTTCTAAAATCGAGAAAATGGTAAGGCTAACCCCTTGCCGTTTTTTTCAGCCAAAAAAATGAAAGTCGGCGGATCGGATTCTCCTTTTGCTATCTTGTAGAGGGTCAATAGTAGGTCAGCGAGCCGTTTGTCGTTGGTCAAAATTCGCATTAGTTTCGGAATTACAGCCGATTTTCTAAAATCGAGAAAATGGTAAGGCTAACCCCTTGCCGTTTTTTCCGGCCAAAAAATGAAAGTCGGCGGATCGGATTCTCCTTTTGCTATCTTGTAGAGGGTCAATAGTAGGTCAGCGAGCCGTTTGTCGTTGGTCAAAATTCGCATTAGTTTCGGAATTACAGCCGATTTTCTAAAATCGAGAAAATGGTAAGGCTAACCCCTTGCCGTATTTTTCAGCCAAAAAGTGAAAGTCGGCGGATCGGATTCTCCTTTTGCTATCTTGTAGAGGGTCAAAAATAAGTCAGCGAGCCGTTTGTCGTTGGTCAAAATTCGCATTAGTTTCGGAGTTACAGCCGATTTTCTAAAATCGAGAAAATGGTAAGGCTAACCCCTTGCCGTTTTTTCCGGCCAAAAAATGAAAGTCGGCGGATCGGATTCTCCTTTTGCTATCTTGTAGAGGGTCAAAAATAAGTCAGTGAGCCGTTTGTCGTTGGTCAAAATTCGCATTAGTTTCGGAGTTACAGCCGATTTTCTAAAATCGAGAAAATGGTAAGGGGTTAGCCTTGCCGTTTTTTTCAGCCAAAAAATGAAAGTCGGCGGATCGGATTCTCCTTTTGCTATCTTGTAGAGGGTCAATAGTAGGTCAGCGAGCCGTTTGTCGTTGGTCAAAATTCGCATTAGTTTCGGAGTTACAGCCGATTTTCTAAAATCGAGAAAATGGTAAGGGGTTAGCCTTGCCGTTTTTTTCAGCCAAAAAATGAAAGTCGGCGGTTCGGATTCTCCTTTTGCTATCTTGTAGAGGGTCAATAGTAAGTCACCGAACAGTTTACCGTTCCTTGATATTTGCCTTATTTTTGGAGTTACAGCTACCAGAAGATTGACTAAAAACTCGATAAATGATGCAGCACGTAATATTGGTCTTACTTAGCCGCTTCGATAGGAAAAGTGTTAATCGTTTCAAGACAGTTTTAAGTGTGTTGCTTATATACCGTTGCGACTATATTAATATTAAATTATTAAAGATAATTATTATGTAGGAAATTGTACGTATGGATGTATGTGGTCTGAGTAGTATGTATGTAGCGTGTATGCGAAAAGTACAGCAATTGTATGGGAATTAGATTATAACTGTGTAAGAACAATTTTTTAATGTATACTATTTTTCCTTACAATATATGTATTAAACGAAATTCCGTGTTCTCTAATTACTTAGTTATAAGATCCCATATATCCAATATCCCTCGCCGAAACCATGCCCCTTTCCGTCGTAACAAAATTCACCAACTTCGATGAAATCTCATGGAACCACATAGAAATGCCATGGGAGAAGAAGGCAAGCGACTCTTCTATTCATTTAAAATCGTAAAGAATTCCATTTTGACAGGAAACGCCATGAGAACAGCGAGAAATCATAAAATATACGATCGGACGAAATCTCGGTTAGGACTGGATCAGTCAAGCGTGAAAAATCCGAAAAATTGTAAATTCTCGGTTAGGACTGGATCAGTCAAGCGTGAAATTTCGCAAATTTTTCAGAAATGTCGAAAATCTGACCAAGTATCAGGAACATAGAAGTAGCGAAGAGGTGGCACTGCGAAACTCGGCGTGTTCAGTCAAGCGTGACGATCGAACTTTTCGCAGTTTTACCCAAAATTGGACGATTTAACAGGAACATAGAAGTAGCGAAGAGGTGGCACTGCGAAACTCGGCGTGTTCAGTCAAGCGTGACGATCGAACTTTTCGCAGTTTTACCCAAAATTGGACGATTTAACAGGAACATAGAAGTAGCGAAGAGGTGGCACTGCGAAACTCGACGTATTCAGTCAAGCGTGACGATCAACGTTTGCAGAATCTTACCCAAATTTCTGTACTATGTTCCAACTTTCCTTTCTCGTTCGTTTTACATATTCCATGGACTTCCCATTGGCTATTTGAAATTCTGAGTGCTTCTACTGACACTGAGCGTGTAGCTTATGGTTTCCTTATGGTTTTCGTATGGTTTTTGCTAGTATTCTTATTTATTTAACTTAAAATTAATTCCTATCATTTTCAGTGGATTTTCTATGGCGTTTCTTTTCTTGTAGTATTCTTTAACAATACTTACCGTATATTTCTTGGACTTTATGGCTCCCCTAAGTTCTCATGGTGTCTGATTATCTTGCCACTCTCGAAGTATTGTTTTATGGATCTTGAACTTCCCGAAATGAACAACAATGGACTTATAACTATTGTAAACGGCGATGGGGAATAGGTGGGTTAGGAAAGTAATCATTAAACGCTAATTTTGGTTTAATTTCTGGTATATTGTAAAACCATTGAATAATATACATTTCATTTTCCTTAATAAAAGGTATTTAAACTAAATATAAAATTCTTACGTTCTCGCACGCTTGTACAATTCAAAGTAAGTATGCAAAAGTATATCTGTCGTACGCAGTACATCAGTCGTATATAATAAACGAATATAATAGTAATAATTATTGTATCTTATGAATAGTATCACTGATATACTGTAATAACACTTATATCACTTTCCAATTCGATCACTTTGGTGCGGTTGATTAAACTGCGTTGCATTGCTCTGTGTACACGCATACAGTCTGATTTTTGATGCTAGGAGCTGGCAGCGTGGTTGATTGGATTCCCATGCTCAAATCCATCTGCAAATTCAAAGAAGAAATTTATTTATAAGGAAGAAGACTCTTGTTTTACAGTGAGGGTTATTAGTTAATACCGAGAGATTGAGCGTGTGACAATTTATATGAAATGTACAAATTAATTCCATCCTTTATATCTATTCCTTTTCATAATTCATATACGTTTTATGCGAGGCATTCTATGTTATAATTATAAGAAATACGAAACGTATGATTGATTGAACATAATGTGTCTAAAGTGTACCTGTTTTGAACCGGTCGGAATTTTACACGGTGATCAATTGGGGCGGTATTCCGCGTCAAGTTTCTTGTAGCTTCCTTACATCTCCTGCTTTCCTACTGTCGGCGGATCGGATCGCCCTTTTGCTATCTTGTAGAGGGTCAAAAATAAGTCAGAGAGCTGTTTGCCGTTGATCGAAATTCGCATTAGTTTCGGAGTTACAGCCGATTTCCTAAAATCGAGAAAATGGTAAGGGGTTAGGTGTGTCTAAAATTTTCGGGTATAGAAGCTGTGTGCAAAATTTGAATAAAATCGGTTACCCACAGGTGGCGTGTTCCCCTTGTCAGACTTTTTAGGTGCATAGCTTACGAAATTTTGGGGGACCCGTGTTTTTGTTCCAAGGTCAAAACATGCTAGAAGTCGTCGAAAAAAAATGTGGAAAATTGGTTAGTCATTTCTGGTTAATGGACCGAAATGCATCCCTTTAATACCTGACTCATAACTCTGGCCTCCGTACTCGAATTTAAAGGCCGTTGTATCAAATTATACACTGCTCAAAATAACTCCACCCTTATTTTTTGAAATCAAATTTGAAACCCCGGCAGCTTCTCCAAAGAAACAAAAAACAAACCTTCAAAAGTTAATAACACAATATTCGAATAAGTACCGTACAATAATGACATGTACAATAAATATGCCCCACACTTTGTCCACTCCAAAAATCACATTGCCACCTATAACTTCGACATTATTCCATTTCCTCTGGTTCCAGCATTGCAACGAACAATTTTTAGGTCATCATAGCAATCGCAAAAGCGATTATAGATGATGTATCACAGCATACCACTTCTTCAGTTTACACAAAAAAAAGTACGTTCATCGTCGATATTTATCAAACATGAAACGTAATAAATAGAAAAATTGTAGAGATTTAACGGTTTGCAAATTTTTGGTACGCGCTGTATATCTCGGGTGATTGATGATACATGGACCCTATACGTCGTTGAGCTAATGATAAACAGTTAACCCCGTACGGGATGGCGAGCATGCACACTCATGCAAAGTCCGACCTTGCGCCGTCTACATATCACCGAGTCAAATGCTGTAAAATTCACGCATTACACGGTACGCGCGTTGCAATATCTATGACACGGAGTCCATGCATTACGGCGTCTATGATGCACCGAGTCTATAACGGGAAATTTATGCGTTTCAGAATTCATAATGTAGATTCTACGCGTACCGCGGACGGCGTGGCTACGATGTCCGTGATGCAAAGTCTACGCGCTCCCCGAGCTTTATGGGATGCTCCCTGTATCGTGTAACGCGATATTTATTACATCGCGAAAATTCAGAACCGTAAGACGCTTGCATAATCATGACCGCGGAACTTTAATAGCGCGCGCATGTGGCCCACGGTGCAGTTCCTAGAACAGATCAAACTTCAAAACCCAAGCGTTGCAAAAGAGTCGTTTTTATTTATGTTTTCGAAAAGTCAGGTCTGTCCGGCTTTTTCCAGAATGTTCACAGTGTCCTGTAACGTGAGATTTAATTACGTCGCGGAAATGCAGATCGTAAGGCGCTTGCATAATCATGGTACTACGTGTATTCTCTACGATGCAGGTATGGAACTCGTTTCGAGCATGCCGACGCTGCAAAAATGAAAATCGATTATTTTCCGTTTTTCGAGAAGCTGGAACAATTTGCCAAGTTGGTGGGATTCTGGTTGCACATCATAGCACGATATTTGGAACGTTTCTCTTGTAAGTGGTGTAAGTTCGATTTTCTTAAATGAAGTTACGTAAATGAAAAGTTTACGCTAAATCAATCAGAAATTATGTAAAATTCCAGTTTTAATTTAAATAAACTTATACAACTTTCAAAACAAACGTTCCATTTATTACCCCGCGAAAACTCAGCATACAAGATGCTTGCATATTCAAACTCCGGGAACTTTAATAATTCCCACATACACGGCAAGGACTCGGTTCAAAGGACTCACCAAATTCCAACAGCGTAAAGGCAGCAGGAGTACAAAAATAAAGCATGATCGTAGAAAATCAATTTTTCCCCTTTTCTCAAAAAGTCGGAGCCATTCGCAGTTGGTTGGTTCCCCACTTCGATCCACGCATAACAGTGCCCCGTAGTCGGCCGGCATCCTGACCTCGACTTCCGCGTCGAAGGAAGGGTTTTTATCGTCTTGGCAAGGATAAGAAAGGCTCGCGAGTGCTCGCGAGTGCGCAAAAGATTCATCGCGCGTAAAAGACTTTTCGCGCGCGCGCGCACCGGGCAATATTTCATCGCCGTTTTATTTCCCGCTTGAAAAACGCGAAAACTGCTCCTTACCGTTTCCAACCCTTTCCGTACACACCTCCCCCACCCCCTCGCCAGTAGAACCCGCAGGCATTCGAATTCGAATATTCGAATGAGAGAGTAGTTGCGCCTCGCGCCGTAAACCAAGGAAGCTTTTTTTTCTTTACGGCTTCCTCGTCGGCATCCGTCTCCCGGATCAATTTCAATAAAAACCGGATGTCCATGCCCGGACGCGGGGGTTGTGGGGGCTGGGGTATCGAGTTGTTAACCCTTCCGCCGTTTTAGAGCTCTCCGCAGCGAGCGAGTCGGGCGAGTTTAAAGAATTTCTCGACTTTCCCCCACGGAAGCCATGGGTGGAATATAAAAAGTATGGCTGTACGTTATCGCGTTACGTAAAATGTTCAGGAACATGTTCGGAGACATGCCCGTACTATCGCCCGGAACGAACATATGCGCCAATGCGATTTACATCGTAATCTTCCTAATCGCCTTCAGCGGAAGGATCATATATAACAAGATATGCGAAATTTGTATTTTACCGTTCCGTTCCGCTTGTTACGGCGAAACTTTCAGGAAGAGCATGAAAAAACTTCAAAGGACTGTTTATTTCAAAACAGAGGCCTTGATCTCATAAAACGGATAAACTAATCGTTTATTTTGAAAGTGGTGTAAGACCAAACTTAAAAAAAGAGTTAAATATTACAATAAATAAAAAGATTACACTACATTTATCATAAATTGCTTATCTCTTTTCTATTTAAATATTAAATAAAATTACATTAAATAAATGAAACAATATTAAATATCATATAATTAAAAAGATTATACTAAATTAATCATAAATTATATAACTTCATTCTTTTTACTCCATTTATCTGTTTTATCAGATCAAGGTCTCTGCGGTGCTACGCTAGCGTAAAGTTTCGCATACCTTGTTACATACGATCCTTCTTTCGAATCAGATAAAAGAATTTACAACCCTATTAACAAAATATGCCCGACAAGTCTCGATAAAGGAACAAAACACGATTAAACCATACCTGCTGTAAGTATAATCGAGAGCCGACGCGGAATAAAGGATCAAAAATGTCCGTTATATCGAGTTAGAGGAGTCTCATAACCGTCGGCGTTATTCCGCCAAACGAAGTCGGTAAATACCGCGCGGTACGTTGACTCGTCAGACGCCGACACACGCCGACGTATGCCGACGCGCGCCAACGTTCGCCCGGTTATCAGATCCCGCCAATGGAACATTACCGCTTCGGAAAGCTCGCGGCATTCAAACGAATTACCCGCCGAGCGAAACGGCGGCCCGCGCGGCTATCAAAGATACGTGAAAAGCGGACAGCGTCCATTGTGCTCCCATCCCGTCTGCGAAACCGCGGACGTTCCTATGCGAAAAAGAAGAGAAAAAATCCTCGAGCGCTTCCTGCATGTCACTCGCGCATGCGCACGGAAGATGCGGAGTGGCGTCGTTTCAAGGGTAGTCATCCCTTACTTATTTATATGTGCTCGGTTAGCGGAAAAGGAGTCTTTTCACTCGGCCTCGCATCATCCACCCCCCCCCCCCCCTCCTCCTCCTCCTCCTCCCCTATCTCTCACTTCATTCATCCGTTCATTCTTCCAGCTTAAGGCCGCCACCTAGCCGACCTCGGCTTGCAAAAAAACGTCGACGGACATTGGACTTTTCGCCCGCGGGCGATACGCTCCTTTCAATGACCATTCCACACAGTTCGTATCCGAGAATGGGCGTCCAGTCTTTGCGACGGAGTCGTCGGCGACCTGGGGCGATGACAGAGGCACCAGGGGAGGGCGGAGTGGGGGGTGGGAGAGGCAAAGAGGGTCCGAGAATTTCAATGACCAATTTGAGCCACTGTCTTCTTCGGACAATAATTGGGGCAGGCGTTGATTTTTCTGGAGTGTCGGGTGGAAAGTTTGCGTCGTCGAAGGTTAATGAGGGTAGGCACTATTTTCCGCGAGGAAGTTTGGAAAATTTCCCGGCGATGGGAATTCTGCATTTTCCGGCAGAGTGCGATGGCGGTCGTGAAAATTGTAATGGCAATAACGGTGACCGAGGCCGTCGTAAAATTTAATTAACGTTCGAATTAACCGAGCCAGCCCGAAAAATCGCTCGAAAGCCCTTTCCGGAGGGAGTGGGATGGGGCGGGGAAGGGTGAGATGGGCGAGGTAGGGAAAAAGAAACAAAGTCGTCCCGGAATCTCGGAACTTAAATTACCGCGGGCAGGGAGAAGCCGATCTGTGAAGTTTAAAATCAAAGTTTGCCAAAGGGTTAACCGACGAGCACTCTCCGCCCGCTTAATGGCTCCCCCTTAATTTCTCGATTCCCGACAAAAGACGTCGCACCCCCTCCCTCTCTCTGGAACCCCTTTCAACCCCCTCGGTCCCACTCCTCTCGTCGACCAGCTGCCAACCGCGAAATTCGAAAAATCCTTCCGCCTCTTCCCCAGGGGCGCGTCGATGTCGAAGTTTCCGGAAGTCGAAGTGGCACGAGAGGAAGGATACGAGCAGGAAGAGAGGGAGATAAAGGAAAGGACGAAGAGAAAGGAAAAGGAAACGTGACGTGACGCGAATTAACGGCGCTCAAAGTTTTATCGAACGCGCCGATTAATTCGATCGCCGGGGCCCGAAGAAGAAGGGTGGAGGGGGTTGAAGGGGGTTGAAGGGGGTCGAAGCTGGACCGGCGGTAGATCCTTCCAGGGCAGACGCGTCCGACCGGAAGGACACACGTGCCACGCTCCGGGAATGGAGTCCTTAATTGCGTCGATAACTTTCTAACCGACCCGGCGCGTCAACCGACAAGCTTCCTTCAATTTTGCCCAACTTCTCATCCGAGCTATCTCGAAACTTCTTCCGCGGGACAGTATTCGTTAAACTCTTCCTTACCCTCTGCTTTTTTTCCCCGGATTTAATGAACGTAAATTGAAGCCAATTTCTTTCGATAATTGAGAGCGACTCGTTCGACGACGTTTAGTGTGAAGGATGGGAGAGTGACGATTGCAATTTAATAGATCCAGGACGAAACGATCAAGAATTTTTTTTGAGTTTCTCGATCTTTAATTCCCCGATTTCAAGTCTTCATTGACCGAATCAGCCGAAAGGCATGTTTATACATTATATGTGCACGTATAATTAAGCCTTTTTGGCCTATTCGGTCACTGTACACTTGAGAGGGAAAAAGGAAAAAGATAGTCTATTCCAAATACCGTTTCGTCCCGGATCCACTGACGGACTCATCGGTAGGGTCAGTAACGCTATTACAGTTTATGCTATGCTAGTAATCTATCTTTTTCCTTTCTCCCTCTCAAGTATACAGTGACCGAATAGGCCGAAAAAGCTTAATTACACATTTCACCGACGATCACTAAAACACTTATTTTATATTATACGTAACTCTTACATTAGCGACGTCGTTCGAAGTTCTGTTTTTCCATGACGTCTGGCGAGCGATTAAAGTGAGAGAGGCGTGCGTCGCGTCCTGTCGCGTTATCCTCGCGAAGGAAAGCGCTCGGGGGGTGGGAGAGAAAAACAGATCTTAACGCCGTCGTATCTACGTTGTCGACTGGGCGGAGCTGGTTCTATAACAAGTCGTCGTAGTCGTCGTCGGCTGCCAGGAAAACGGGCACCCTCGAAGGCGGAAGCGTTATTCGTTATACGACCAACTGTAATTCAGGGTGAAGAGACAAGGTAGAGGGGAGGGGGGCGCGGAGCGCGAGCACGTGCTAACGGGGGTAGGAAGATAAACAGGGCCGTTTCTCAATTTTCGAGTGCAATCCTCGGAGACTGGAGACGAGCACTGTTGATGCCGTTGGGTGAAATTACTCGGCTGCGGATTGTAATGGCGAATGTATGGCGGAAAATGTGAAATTCTAATTATTTTGCGCCGACGATGTTGCTGACTGACAACTTCCGAGCGGATGGAGGATGAAAGGCGAACGGGGGAGTTTCGCAATTTTCGGCGCGATTCTGCAAAAATTGGGGCGAGAACTGTTCAGTCGAATTAGACTTAGACTATTGATTGAATAGGTTTAGAATTAATAAAATGTCAGGCTGACGTGTGTCAAGTAAAGATTACAATCGAATAAACGTGGAAATATAAGCACTGATTGATATCAGTGAACAATTGTGTCTGAGACTTTTAATCAGACGATTTTTTAAAGAACGAGAGGAAGAAACAACTGACAAAACCATTTACTAGATGTACAGGGTGTTCGGTAACCGACGGTATCCGAATACACTTTCACTTATCACCCGCTCCTCCTCCCACCATCTCTATCCACTTATCTTTCTTTTGACCCACTCTTCGCTTCTACCATCGTTTACCGAACACCCAGTATACATACCAAGAGCATTGCCGAGCAACAATTCTTACCGAATAAGCGCTTTAATGCACGAGGCAAAAAATGGGCGAAGCTCCACAACTCAAATTATTCGACTCGCAGCAATTGAAACGTTCCCGAAAAATCTTCTCTTTTCCCCGCTGTATCCGTTTCGCTCGCAATCAAGTGACAAGCGAGCTGCGCAAAAAAAGCGGGTGGGTAGAGGAAGGGGTAGGAGGGCGAAGGAGACTGCGTAAGGGAAATTACGGTTATGAATGAAACACCATCGAACGCTGGCTCCCGGTCTGGCGCTACGCTTTTTTTGCCCGCCGACTGCAGTGCCATTACCGAAATTGCCCGAGCCATTCCGACGCTTACATTATCCACTTACGAAACTGAAAAACTTTCGAATTTATTAAAAAATCCCACCCACTCGCTTTTTGTCCCGCCGCGGCCCGATTGGCGCACGGCGCTCGTTAACAGTTCGTATATTTTCATACGCTGGCCGGAGCACGCACGACACTCGTCCCGCTGCTGGCGAAAAGGGGAGTGCAAAAAAAAGAAGGGAGTCGGGAAATAAAGGGAAAAAGGCTGAGATGAGATCCTGCCAAATGAACTTTTCACGCGCGGCGATTAGTTCCGCGCGCGCGAGGTCGGTAAAAATTAGATTGACGACCGAGTAAAATTTTGACGTTGGAAAAAAATAAGATTCGTTTCCGACAATCGCGGCGATTAACTCTTGGAATGATTATGAAAGCGGTCTGAGTGGAAGTAATTAAAAACATTTTTATTCCTCCTCCTTGTTTGCGGAAAGCTCTTAATATAGGTTTTCAGTCAAGGGAAGGATCTAAGACGAAGTAATTAAAAATTCTTTCAACACTCTACTTCTGTACGATGACTGTGAATAAAATTACCAATTAATTAGTTCCCTGAAATTGTTTACCATGTTCATAACTGAAAGCATGAAATACATAAATCCCTTCGAGAAAAAATGTCATTGGAGCCGAAGTAA
Organism: Anoplius nigerrimus; assembly: GCA_914767735.1. NCBI lineage: Eukaryota > Metazoa > Arthropoda > Insecta > Hymenoptera > Pompilidae > Anoplius > Anoplius nigerrimus. Next base: position 13,045,406 of record OU612090.1, read on the forward strand.
ACATTTCCCGGAAAAGTACTCGTGCAGATTCCGCAGTAAAAAAAATGTCTTCTTCCAATATCCTGCCGTGAATAATTGTGGCCTGACGAGCGTGTACAAAGCGACAAATTTCAACGCTGTCAAGTATTCCCATCGGGCGGGTAGAATTTTTCGTCCCCCGGCAACTCGAAGTCGGCTCCTGTTTCGTCGGCAAAGTTTGAATTACATTCCTCGAGCGATTCTTCCGGCAGAAGCGGAAGTCAGGACTCAGCCAGCCAGCGATCATCTCGATCCACGACAAATTCGGCCTCTCGCTTGCCATTCCACTTCAGACCCCAGGCCTCTATCTCTACTCCCATCACCGCACTCCAGCGAGCGCGCGCGCGCGCGCACACTCACGCGACTTTTTACAAGTCGCGTTAGCTCAACGGCACGGAAGTTATCGAAGTCCTGAATATTAAACTTGTTTCTTAGGTACCCCCGAGGCCCCCCGCAACTTGCCGCGGGGTGAGTTTTAGTGGCGCGAGATGAGAAATAATTCCTGCCAAAAAGCGGCGAAGATTAAGGAGACGCGGGCTCGAAGTTGGGAAAGCCGAGCTGGCGGACGGTAGAGTCCTCGGTAGGAGAGTCCTTGCGGAACAATATCCTGCGTTACGGCTCCGGATTAAGTTGCTGCCTCGTTGCCGTCGAACTAATCGTACTTTTCCACGGTGTAACGCGACATTCTTGTAAGGAGACCGTTTACGTACGCGTCATGCATGCAACGTACTCGCGTGAGAGACAAGGCAGCTTACGCGTATGTGTGTCGAAAGGGGTGGTGGAGAAAGTTAAAGTGCGCAAAGTGCACGAGGCAGGGGTTGAAGTGCAAGGAGGGTGAGGGGTGGCTTCGGTAAGGGTGCGGGCGCGGAAATGGAACGCGGTGGGGGCAGATTGGAGTCGACGTGCCGAAGGAACGTCTAATAATTGACCCCGAAAGGCGTAAGCTTGGCATGTGTCACTCCGCGTTATAGAATGCACTTTACGGCTTAAAAGTGAGCTTTCGCTGACATTAGTGCGGCATGTTAAAAAAGATGGGAGAGGAAAGGGAAAAATGGAAGTGAAAGAGATGAAGAGAATAGAGATAGAGAGAGAGAGAGAGACCTAGAGAGGAAAATAAAGAGAAAGAGAGACAGAGACAGAGACAGAGAGAGAAGAGAAAGATTCTGAAAACTCGACGAAAGGACAGAAATTAAAAAATACAGCGAAAAAGCGGACAAAAGGGGCCCGGTACAAAAGCTGCGGAGACAAAAGATCGAAGAACGAAATAAAAATGAGGATCGTTGACAAAGCTCGGGGGGCAGATGAAGGACGGAGCGAGACACAGCTCGCAGCTACCCTCCCTCGCACCCCCATGGCAGAATGCAGCGATCAGGCAGCTGCGCGCAATAAAACGTCGCGCGCCGCGCCGGAAGATGCAGTTTGGATTTAAGCGATTACTTCGCGGGATAAAATCGAGGAAACTTCCGACTCGGCCTTCGCGGAAAGTTCTTATTCATGCCTTGATCCCCTCGGTGTCTGTTACTTTATTACTTTTCGTCCCTCCTCCCACCCCCCGAGTCGGCCACCCTCCGTATCCTGTCGGACCCATCGAACTCCATTAAATTTCGCCCGTCCCGGTAATGCCGTCGATTGTACGCGAACTCTTTGACATCTCGGATCGACCTTCTTTCATCGACCTCACCGCGCCAAACTTCCCGATACACTCCGTAGATAGCCTTGAGGGCGAGAAAAAATCTGAGCTCCTCCATTAACAAATTGAATCGAGTCACGGTGTTTCCCGGGATAAGGGAATCGGGATAAATAATTGAACTTTTCAATTTTGGCACATCTTGATTGAAAGTCGTAGGAGGACGGTCAACTTTTTTTTTCGCTAGCAACGTCAAGGTGACGAGACTCGATATGGATATAAGTCTGAGAAAGTTTCCCATCGCGGACGATCCATCAAAATTATCGGCTGTCCTCGGCTGGCGTACGACCCGCAGCGATCGATCACGAAGGGCTAAGACATTGTCGCTCGTAAGTTGACGCTCTCGGAAACTTTCGTCTCGCGCGGAAGCCTCGATTGCGCCGTCATATTTGTCCTCCAGCGCCGCGACGCCGCGCGTCTCCTTCCGAGGTACCGAAATAACGACCGCGACCTTCGAACTTTGCCCACCGCGAGGAAGCGGAGACCGGCGAATCTATCCAATCGCGGTCAGTCCGTAAAACTGCTGCCCGTTTTAAATATTCCGCTCGCATTGCCCGCGGCGACGAAAAAATTGATAACAAAAAATAGCGAGCTGCGCAGTTTCGCAATTATGTTTATCGCGAGTGGGCTGTGAGGAATGGGACAAAGAAGGAAATGGAGAATTCGGGGAAGAGGAAGGAAGATGCGACTGTGTCTACAAAAGAGTTCAGGGCAGAGAGAGAGAGAGAGAGAGAGAGAGAGAGTGTATGAGAGAGAATGAGAAAGAGAGAGTGAGGATGAGAAAGAAGCGTTTGGCGAGAGAGGATCGTTAGGAGGAGGTCTTTGTCGCGAAGCATGACAAAGTGCGACGTCATTTTGCGGCCGGGGCGAGAGAGAGTAGGGGAGAGCAAAAAAGTTAAAGGACGTCGCTCTCCTCGAGGAAGACGTAAAAAATGCACCCGGCAATATCTCGCCACGGGCGGCGCGCGCGCGTTCGAGCGCGACTTCTTTCTAATTACGAGTCGTGAAACAGGACGAAAGACGTAAAAGCCACGCTAAACGTTTCGCCGAATGGGGAGAGGGAAAAAACTAACGTCGGCATCCTCGTCCTTTTTGTCCCCATGTAAAACGCTCCCTAACAGTCGTTCCTTCCTTCAACGTTAGAGGAAAAAAACAAATGGGAAGAGATACGACCGAGAATACGGTCGCTCTCCAACGAACATGTAAAAAGGTAAGGAACGTACATAGGTGCGAACTACGAATGACCCAACTTTTTGTGTATCACGCAAATTATTCCCCTTTCCACCGTGGCGCGCGTCAGGCAGAGTAAAAAATATATTTGTCCTCTAGATGTGAAGAGAGAGGAGAAAAATTGTTGGAATCGAGAATGTAACGGCAGCTATGAAGGGAGCGCGAGCAGTCCCGATGAATCGATTTTCGCAGTCGACGAACAAAAGTTCCGGGCTGGGAAGGGATCGTTAATATTCGAAGGACATTCGCTTCCGTAACGAATTGGAAAGTTTCCGGGCCCGCGCGAACGCGGACGGAGAGGAAGCCTGAATGTTGCATGGTCGGCGAAAGGTGGGGTGGGGGTGGGGGTGGGTGAGAGATGCAGAGAGGAAAGGGAATATCTCGCGCAACGGGGCAATCAGAGTCATATAAACATTACGCCGAACTCCGAAACTGAAAGGATTAAAATGCGAGAGAACCGGATATTCCGGATGGCCGCCCGCTCCCGATCCCGAACTCCGGCACCGATGATTACTTTTGCCGACTTTGTCTGAAGCACCGAAAACGCTCCGCCGATACAGATATGAAGGAACAAGAGGTTGAGGCAAAGGCGAGGAAAGGAGAGCTGACCCGCCAACTTTTCTGATTCGGCCTTTCCATAACAAATTGCGCGGCTGATTACATTTCCATGCGGTGAAAAAAGTACGATACCTCCCGGAGCGGAGAAGTGAAAAGTCGAGAGGGACAAGTTTGTCGACCAATGATATGCATTGTTTTCTTTGCCGCCTTCGCTCGGGACGGTGCTCGTCCAGCTTCCTAATGACATCCGGCGATATCCAATATGCATAACCTACCCCTCAAATCATCTGCAAAAATCGAATACTATCGGTATTCTGTTCACATTTAAATGAAAAAGATCCCCCTCTCCCCAGGGAAACCTTAGTTGATACGAAGTAGCCGGTGGATGTAACAGGGCAACACAAACTTCTATAATAAAGAAGATATTACTCTTTTCGTGTAACTCGATATACAACGTGCAATGTAATCGAAATTGGAGCAATTTTCTTCCCTACCTTCTTCTTCTAAATCCTGATCATTCGCGAACGTGAACAATATGCACTCGCCGTACATTACCAAAATTAAACAATCATATCCATCACTACTCGCCCTACGTTACCAAACAAAACAATCACATCCATCACTACTTTCTTCATTACAACCCCAATTATTCACGTACATCATTTTTCGACTGCATCGGTAGTACACTCGCGCCGTTACCGAGAAATAACTTTCATCCCACGCAACACCTAACGTATTAAGCTTGTTACGGCGGGGTCTAGGTATTGAATTTTTCAGAAGGAGAGGCCGGCACGTTATCTGCCCGAGGCCAGGCCCGGTGGCGAGAGCGTAGCTAAACACGCGTACGTTACACCGTCCGTGGGCAACAGCTTGATACACCCCGTGTACATCCGGTTGGCCCGGTATAAATCAGCGTGGCCAGCAGCCTGAACATGAGTTTCGGTGGGGTCCCACGTACGTCCTGCCGACGTCCTACGTGCGCCAGAGGTCGCTCCTACGTATGGACCGGTGTGTGTGTGTGTGTGCGTAGCGGTCACCTTTGAAGTGGGTTAGATCCGCGGGACGATGCACGCGACGGGAAACGGAGCCTGGCAGAAGCGGACCCTGATCTACGAGCATCCGTGGGCAAGACGGTTCGCGATAAAGCAGAACAGGGGGGGGGGGGGGAGAAGAGTGAGACGCAGATCCACAGAAGTCAGGAAAAACGAGAAGGTTCTGTAACCCAGAATAAAACATGTAGGGGGATGAGAAAAGAGTTGGGAGGTTGACTGGACAGGATTGGAGTCTGTAGGGTCAAAATCGGATATCGGTGTTACACGGAATGAGTCCAGATGAGAGACATGCGAAAGTCTATTCAAATGTACATCTGTAGGGGCGATAGGTTTAAAGGGGGACCGACAGTTTTTTTGCATTGGGTCGCATGAGACCCCGCTGCGTTCGGGCCGCTTGAGGACAGTCAGTTTGCTCACGGCATTCGACGACGATAGAGGAATAAAGAGTATTTTGAGAATTGGAAACATTCGTTGGTTTAGACTCCTGGGATAGTCTTTAGAATTTTGATCGCCCTCCATAGGTGGCGTTCATTTAGTCACGAAACCGTAGAAATCGGATTCTTCGGTAATTAGAAACTATATAAAGCAACGTCTGCTTTCCTGAGGACACTTTGAACTTTGAACCGCCGACGTTACACGCTAAATTCAGCCTCCTATCCGTCGAAAAATCTGCGTCGCTCGAGCTTTCCGCCCGGCAGGGGAGCCAACGGTCAACAAGTAATTCACGCGACACATTCGCGGAGAAACGAGGGAGCCGAGATTGAAAATTACGACCTCGCACTCTCTAAATATTTACCCGTTTAGCATAATCGCGTTTCATAACGAGAGCGCGCGCGCGCGCGCGCGTGTCACGTTCCGCGCGAGCCACGCCAGGATCCCGTTTCGTCCTTTGCCAGTCCTCCTCGCGGAGGCTGGCACGAAAACGTTTCTCGCTCAAATTACAATGTCCACCTACCGTGTGTCTCACCGCGCTCGGCCTCGCACGATTTTCCCCGTTGCAGCGAAAAAGTGGAACGTTTTCAACGTCTGCGCATTTGCAACTCTCTTCTCAATGATCACCCTTCAAGCCTTTTTGTCCTGCAGCACTGAGGAATGGATCCGAGCGACGGAAGGAGGAAGCAAACAAAGGGGAGAGGCCACGGAATGGGATAAGGGAGGGGGGGATGTGGAGAGGGTAGGCAGGAGGAAATGGAAAGAAACGGAAGGTGTGGATCGGAAAGTTGCGAGGGAACTCGAACTCGGCTTCAAGATCGGCGAGTGCGTCGCAGAATGGCGGAGGCCGAGATTAAAGCGATTTCGTTGGTCATTTGCCGTTCGTGGCCTCGCACAAAGCTTTGTCAGCCAGGGTGGCTCGCGCAATCTTGCGAGCGTATTACCGGCCGCGTCTCGGAAGCCGGACGAATTTTTCAGCCCGCCCCTCCCCCCTGAGAGCCGCGCCTCGCTCTTTGCCCGAGCTTCGTGGATCTTTTTTTCCCGTGGGCGGAAAATTATTCGACGAATAACGAGACTGGGTTCGGTCCCTGCTTTATGCGAATGTCGGGCACGAGTAGCGAGCGAATCTCGTATTACGAACGTGTCAGAAGGGTGAACAACTATGGCAGTTGCAAATATTATCCGAATTCTTGGTCTGGTTGTACCGTTGTGTTAAAAGAAAAATTATATGCTTGATAAAATATAGCAGATTATAATTGATAGCAGACAATCTTGGTCCTGTTGGACCGTTGTATTCAAAGAAAAATTAGAAGCTAAAAAAAATGGCAGATAATAATTAATAGCAAATAATCTGACTCCTGTTGTACCGTTATATTAAAATAAAAATTATATGGTTGACACAAAATAGCTAATAATTGAAATTCGACACTTTTGCCCGCGATTTTTAAGTTCTCCGTTGGCCGCGATATTTTTGAAACCTTAATCTGGACCTTACACCTTCTCGTCCGACAGTATTAAAACGGAAGCGCTTACTTCTCGGAAAACAAACGGCGCACATTATCCGCGGCGTCCAGATAAAGCCGGCCGCGAAATAAATGACGAATCGTCCGCGCTGTACGGGAAGAATGCAAAGTCCGCCTCTTCCGCGCCGGCCGCAATTTTTCCCCATCCGCGGCGCCGGGAACACGGGCCCATGTCCGCGGATGTTATCAGTCGCGGCAGCGGCTGAATTCCGGCGAATTCTCGCGAAACGCATCGCAAATTAGCCGCGGAACACGGAGCGGCACTCGCGACAATAACTTTCTCTCCGTAATTCTGGTTACAAGCGCTCCGAAGCGGTCTACTTACTCATTTGCCCCGCACCCCCATCGTCCACCCTCCTACCCTGGCCCCATTGTGCGTGGTCGCCATCAAAAGGAAATCCGCAAAATTGCGGAAAGCTCCTTTCGGCACGCTTAAAAGCGAGCGAGTGTATCGAGCCGATTCGCGCTGGCTTATCGTGCGACGAATTGTGCGCGCACGCACTAGTTTTTACACTCCAATTTGTAGTCTAGGGATGAAAGGACGAGGTCGACGTTTTTACTTCCTGGAATAATTGGCTTCACGCAGCGGACTAGCGGTAAGAATTCTTAATCGATGGGATCGAATGTGATATTGGGTTTTTGGCAAATGTGATAAATACAATTCCACGATTTTTTAGTGAAAATCAATGATTTTTAATTGAGAAGATTAAGAAGACAAATGAATACAAATTACAAAAATAAAATTAATGTTTATAGGGCTGACTCACCTAGTTCTGATATTCGTGAAAGGAATGCATTTTGTATTTTTTGACCCTGACAATTGTGTGCTATAACCCGTAATTGGGCCTATATCGAATCCTTGGCAATGTTTGCCGTGGCCTTCGCTTCGCAGACTTTTCAAGCCCTGCAATCCCCGGCTCCGTAATTCATAGTTTTCGCCCAGGCCGCGAACGCGGCGAGCTCACTATTAAGAAGCCACAGAGACGAGATTAAGCGGGCGGGATTTTATTCACTTTCAAACTCGCGTAAAACAGCGGAGAATTCATTTTCCGCGAAAGTTTTAAATTCTCGCATAATGCGGCCGCCATTTACGGCGAGTAACGTCGGGAGGGGGTACGGGGGATGAAAGAGGGGGGTGGAAAGGGGTTGTCCGCTGAAATATTCAGGGTGTCGCTTCCTTCTTTCACCGCTCGCCCTTTTTCCATCCTTTATCGGTCCTATTAAGGGACCTGATTTCGACGTGATTTTTAGCCGGCCTCTTTCAACCCCTTCTGGCCGAGAATTAAAATAGGCTCCTTCCGGGGCCCGGGGATAGAAAAGGGGCCGCATTCCGTAATACGAAACTTTCCCGAGACGCTGCTAGGAAAATCGTACATAATTTCACATGCCGCGCGCAGTTTCATAATCAGTTTTCCTTCACTCGTTAACGAACGTAAGCGACAAATATATACCTATATGCCGAGAAGTAACAATTACAAATTATTTCGAATGGAGAGCATGCAAAAAAATGTTTGCCGCTTAAAAAGAAAGAAGTTAAGAAAGAGTCCGCGAGACGCCAGTCACGTATTATTATAAAGCCTGCGAGGGGGTAGGTTGCATACTGGCGCGAGCGTAGTCTGCGTTTGGTCGGCGAAAAAGCTAAATCCAGTTACGAGGGGTGGTCTGGGGGAGAAAAAGGGAAACAAGCCGGCGAAGGCGTTCTCAAGTGCCGGGGCAAAAGAGAGGAGGCTGAAACTTCGTACTTACAACCTAGTCGAATCGCGATGACTACAGCCCACCCCCTACTCGCCACCCCCTCCTTCACCTCCATTTTCAATAACTCCACTGCGAAACTATTCCGCGTGTGTGTCTTTCGAGAATTTCCACCAGCCGCAAATAACGCGCGGAATTCATGAGACGAGAGAGACAGCCGGAGACGGAGAACTCCGCCCCGACAAGAAGTTAAATAATTGATATTTCGATGCCTCCGTAAACAACCCCCTAACCTGCCTCTAAACTCTCAGCGAATTCTCAGGCAAAATCCTTGGAAAAAAATGCGTCCCTAATCGAGTTTATCGGAAGCGAAGCTCGTCGCAAAATGAGAATTCCGATCGGAATATCTGCGACAGAGAAAAAGGAAGCTCGACTCCCGGTATTGTTTCCACTTCCGCCCTCTAACGAAGTCATCCGAAAGTCCGCGAGCGAGGGGCCCGCTTAAATTCCCTGAAATTTGCTCAGCGCATTAGGCGGCCCGGCGCGAAGAGACTCGTTTTCCTAACGCTGATTTATGCATGCGCGGATTTCGCCCCGGTGTACAGCCCCGTGCCAAGGGGGACGGAGAGGGTGCAAGAGGTTGAGCGCGGGGGTTGGAACTGCAGAAACGTCGTCTGAGGTGCGCCGAACGCGAGGAAGTCGGAAACGGCATGGAAATTTTATCCCTCCGCGAAGTCATTCGAGAGTCCACTACCCTTAACCGACTGCCGCGATATTCCGTCCACGCGAGGCTTTAATTATTTTCCTCCCGGGGGGTTGGTATCATCAAAGGACGTTGTTTTTCTTTGTCCCCCGGCGGGACAGGGAAAGGGACGATTTTACGGCAGGGAAGCGTCGGCGGGTAGAAGGGTGGGAATGTAGAAGTGAGTGAGTTAGAGTGCGAGAGGGAGAGAGAGAGAGAGAGAGAGTCGTGATAGCGGCAACGGTTAAGAATTTAATTTGGAGCGGTACGCTGGTTAGTCGGGGGCAGACCTGGAATTGGAAAGAATCGCGGCGGAAGAGAGCACGGACAGCCTAGAATTTAATTTGAGTACAGGCGGGGGTGGGCGGTGGCGGAAAAGGGCATTCCGCGGCCAGTCCATCGACTTTCTTATTACGTTTTCTTGCCCCGGCTATTTACTGCACTCCGCGGGAGCGATCCTTCGAAGGGCGAAGGGCGAGGTCGACGGATCGGGGCCAGGGCGACGGCCAGGGCGACGGCCAGGACGCCCAGGACGACAGTCAGGACGAGTACTTCCAACCCATCCGGTAATTAGCCCCTTTTTGCGCCATTATGCGCGATATAAAACGAACCGATCGCAAGGACGAGCACGAACAAAGGAGTCCTCCGCTTCCTTCGCGCTCCAGTTGACAAATTCGCTTAGGGATCTTGTCATTCGTCGACGTCGATTTTAGAGATTTACCCTGATTTCTGGTGACGCCAATATGGGTCAAATTAAAAAACGTAATTAATAGGACAAATATTTCGAGCCGTGCAATTTAATTCGGAATTAATAAACTGATGCTTCCGGTTGGTTCGTGGCATGTTATTTAATGAGTCTTCATTTCCTGACGACCAAATTGCAGAAGTTTAACGATCTACCTGGAAGTCTCAGACTTCGTCGGTTTCTGAAAAGTCTTCAGATACCGATCGTCAAAGTAAAGAAGTTGCGAATATCAGGAGTCACAGTTATAATTGACTGATCTAATTCGGTGACGGCAGAGTGGTGGCATGGCTTCATCCTGGGGTTCATTGCTTAACGATCCTTAAACTGGTTGACGAGGGTGGCGCGGATATTCTGCGGGCGATGTAAATCCTTCCAGCGAAGGAATGAAACGCTGCCTGCCTTTCGAAGCGACATAACTCGCGCGCGCGCGCTACCGCATTCTGTCGGCCAGCTAGCCGATAGATAATCAATCGCTGCAATGTTAATTCGGCATGCGGACAGCGGCCTCGGCCGTGTCTCTCCGCACGATTAACTTGACATCTAATTACTTCGCGTACGCTTCCGTCATCGGTTTTACCCTGACCGCCTCGTTAAACGGCCGACGAAGCCTAAAGAGAATATCCATTTTGAAACCGCCACTATTCCGACTCCCAATTCAGCCGAAAACAATATAGTCGTTTTGGGTGTTCTTTCGAAGCTAAATTCTGGCTTTATTAGCGCTGGAATACGTTACAATTACCGTAATCGTTCCGAAGGGGTTGCCAGGTCAATTAGGTGGCACTTTACACATTTGGCTTCGGCAGAATTCATAATGCCAAAACGATGCCGTTGGAATATTTAATGGGATTGTAATTGAATCGTCGAAATGTCTAATGAAGAGTCCGGATTAACTGCCTGACTGGGGATATTGTAATTAATTGGCTGCCTTGCGGCGAACAGGACCATTCGGTTGCGCTGGAAAAACGGAAGTTTAGCGAATATGCGATATGCAGTTGCAGTGCATACGTGTCTTTCGGCCGGTTGCAGATATTGATGCACGATCGATTCGGACGACGCCCGCTGATGCGTCAAAATTCGCTCGCGGATTTCCCCCCGCAAAGTTCGTAATTACGGGTTGCCGAGTTTCAGCGTACTCGTACGACGAAGTACACCCCCGTGAAGCTGGCGTTCTAATTTACCTGCTCTGACAACCATGAACAGCGTCGATTATATCGGGTGTAGGCGAAATCGTTCCGCGATCGACATCCTCCGCTAATTCCGCGAATAAATATGACTTCGTCGAAAAATAATTACTCGACCGAAAGCTAACGATTTCACGAATTGCAATAAATCGCGGCAAAATTACTTGGTGAAACGATTTTATGAATGCGTTTTATAGATTTGTAAACGTGGCAAGAATTTATGTTGAATGTCAACGATTCTCTCGTTACGAATATATTTAAATACTGATAGAATTGCGAAGCCAGAAGAGTCTTCTGAAGATCTTTGAGAAACCTTGAAGAAATGATTAACTCACGTCCACGGCCGTGAACATACATCTCATCCTGCGACTTAACGTTCAAGGCAGTATATCCTCACCTCCGATCGATCGGCATTTTCGAAAGTCAGCGAGCCCTCTCCGTCTTTACAGATACTTTTCGTTCGCTTTTAACGATAAATCACCCCGCCTCCTTCGCGCCCACCCTCAGTTTCGTCGGGTTCCGTTACGGTGTCTCAGAAGGACTCCCACCGTATAAGCACCTACACTCGTACCACGAGACCCGGTGCAAATGTATGGGTGTCCGCCGGAACGCTGCGGTTCGAAAGGTATCGAGACAAGCGCTTTATCAAGCTTCGTTTTAATCCGACGCAATCGGTCTAATGGTTCTCCAATCGGCGAAAGTATCTTGGCCCGATACTTTTGCCGTAAGACAATTTTCGTCGGCGAGACAAAGGGGCCGACGATAAGGAACGAGACGCAAAGCGGAAGGAGAGGTAGAAGGTCGGAATCGACGGAACGTGGTAGGGTAGACTTCGTTTAGGAAATTTTTGGGAAATATTACGCCCCGCGGCAGGCACTTGACACGGAAGCGGGATTAACGAAGAAAGGGTCAGTAAAATGGAATTTTTTTCACCGACCGGGAAGCCGACCATAATGTATGTATGTATGCGCGGTACGGCTTCGAGAAATCTCGTTGGCCCGTATTTATCGAGTGAGGCACAACAACGTTAAGGCCGGGCTCCGGCTCGAAATAATTGAGGCGAACTATTGCAGGCTCGAACAATGGCCGGCAATGAGCCTTGCACGGCATTCGCAACTGCACTCGCGCTGCACTTGCGCTGGATGGACACCGTGGGCGTTGATGCGTTAATGAAGTTGTTATTTCTGCCTGGTATAACCGTTTGCCCCGGCATAGCAAACTGCCGACTCGGCCGGCCGACGAACAGGACCGCGCTTCAATCGGGATCCATAACGGAAATTGGCCCGAATTAAGAACCGAAATTTCGACCGCGTATAGGCTGGCAAGGATATCGTTCATCCGGATCGATATGAATTTACATCGTTATATCGTAGACCCTGCGCTGTGATTTTCACTTTCTCAAATCTATTATCTCTTGATTTTTGAGAAATTATGCCGTGGTCAGTAGAATTCCACAGGATTTATAGGACAGAAATTAAAGATTGCTTTTACGTGTTTCAATATTGTGTAAATTTCATATTATGTAAAACACTGACGGCTAGCATGTTTATTACTGGATTCCCTTACGAGCTTCCGTGAAAACTTCCATCCTACAAATTCCTCCTTAACTATAATTTAATCTAATCTTAACCTAAACCTAAACGCGACTAAAACACTAACCGAATACGTCGAAAATCCATTCTTATACGTTGTGCCCGGATTACGCATTTTTGAAGCTACATGTACTTACCTATAAACGGTGCCTTAACATTTGGTTACGAATCAAAGGAAACAGTCAACATTCTCATCTACTTTCGCGAAACTCTCTCATCAACGACGTTGGCTGACCGAAAGTATGGACTCAGCTCATCAGGCCACTTCCCGCGCAGCCTGATAGGACGATTTCCGAAATCGAAGGACCGTGAGAATATCGGCGCGATAATTTCAGACTAACGTCGAGCCCGATTTCCCCTAATGAACCCCATCGATCGATCCGGCTCGCAAGCGAGATCCCGATGTCGATCGGTCATGCACGTTGCACGAGTACTTAGCCCGATAATTGCCTTTGCCGGGTGCAGTCGCAGTCGGCGCTGCCGCTCTCTCGCCGGCCATTTGCAAGGAAGAAGATTAACTTTCAATGGCGCGGTGACAGCAATCGACACGGGGGCGGAGCACCTATCTGGCCCTCGTAATTAAAGCTATGATGTAGGTCAGCCTCGGCCAGCGAAATCCAGGTGCACTCCGACACGTACCGTAGCCTGTCCCTGTGTCGGTCACTGTCAGTGAGTCGGGGCGAGTGTCAGCGTACGTTGGTGTGCTTTCGACTCTCATGTTCGCCACACACCCCCACCTACACGTATGTACACGTACATGGTCGCGGACAGGGTACATAGTCAGTTATTTATCGCTAACGCTCGGAAGCGTCAAGATTTTCTAACATATGGAGAAAGAAAATTTTCATTATATGTATGTTTTTCAAGCTTGTGCTAATATTTGACGAGAAATTATTAAAAGCCCTTATTTTGGTTGAAGGTCTTGTTGAATAGTATATTATGTTATATAAATAATTTTTATGCTCTACATGTTTCGACACTTTACGGTGTTCTCGTGAGATTAAATAAATATACAACAAAGATTAATTAAATATACAACAAGGCATTCAACCAAGGAAAGGTTTTAATAATTTCTTATAAAATATTTTCATTATAAGCGACTGTTTTGGAGAATCTTTCGTGTGTCTGTGTGCGATTTGTCGATTTTCAAGTGGGAAAAATTGTCTTAGGATGGATAATCGTGTATGGGCGCGCGGTGGTTGCAGGAGTGTGGGTGTATAGCGGAATTTATGTGGACGTACGTACAGAGGCGAGTGTGCATATGCATGTGGATGCAAAGTCGGACGAAGCCGGCTGCCGAGAGTTCATTACAAGCGGCCGGTAACCAACCCTTCGCCGCACATTCTCATTCTCCTCGAGTCTCTTCACTTTCCACTGCTCTTCCTCCACCGTCGAGCGGCTGTGCAAAAATTATTTTATTCTTTCGGGACACAGGCGCCCTGTTCAAGTTCCATGACTGTCCAATTTTTGCCATTCAGCCCCCGCGAACGCCACTCACCGAAATTCGCTGCCCATTATGAGGAGCGAGCACACTTCTCACGGAAATATTCCTTCTCCGCTGCGTAGGTATGACCTTTTTGCATTTGAAAGGATCCGCCCGAATCCGAAGAAATACGAACGCGTTCGAAAGTGGGTCTCTCGATCGTTAGCGTCTGCTGACATTCGATCATTTTTATTTCTTCGAAAATTATCAATTTGCATCGATCGTACTCTACTGTGATTTGTAAAATTAAATGTTGCCTCATGCTTTCTGTGTCTAAACTTTGACCCCGTACTGTTGGGATTCAACGATTTTAAACCAGTATTTAGAGGCCGAGGACCCGATAGATTTTGTATTATTATTTTTTGTTTGTGTCCAATACATCGGGCGTAAAAAAGACTAGGAACGACCAAGGAAGACAGAGAGTATCGTACTCAAGACCGCCAATAAACCTTCAAATTTTACACATCCACGTCTCCTGCACACCAAACTCAGATTAGGTAACTGACAAAAAGAGGCCTGCTCACATTACACGTTCAAACGACGACTGTTACTCTCACAGTAGAAAAGCCGTATATCAAAACATTATTTACGTTCTCAGCCCTCTGTCTTCACCCCCGGCTCCGCAGAGCTCCGAGCCGAAAATAAAGAAACAATCGTCGACTGCTAGTCCGACATTAAATCGTCAGGTCGGGAAGTGCGCAGCAAGGCATGTCAACGTCGTTATCGAAGTCGAAGTCCGCCTTTCGGCGCACATTGTTAACGCTACTCTCGCGCAGACATTGTCTCTCATTATCGAGCGAGATAATTATCCGCAATGTATCTCTCCTCCTCCCCCCACCCCCTTCCTCGACCTCCACCGTCCTTCTCTGCCGCGTCTATCCTTTTCGCGGATCCGCTCGCTGCCTCTCGGCATCTCGTTCGATATCTCGAATGCAGCGACGGTAGAGACACATTCGTCCAATTAACTGGCACGGCTCATCCCCTTCTTTCGGCCAATTAACGGCGACGAACCGTCTGATAGTCGCCTTTCGGTGCCCCCCGAGATCTTCGATAACCGGGGGGATAATTAGTGCTAATGGGCGGAAACGTAAGGAGGAGGGGGTGGGAGGGAGCACCTGTAGTTTTGAGAGTCCACGTTGCGTGCAGGCTGCGATGTGATTGACCTGTTACGCGGACTATGAGGTTCTGTGCCGGAAGGTTGATTGAACTTGGTTCACCTTCGAGTCGATAAGCGTTGGGTAACTCGGACGATTCTTGTGAGACTGTCGCGTTTTCTTTCGCACGTATGTAGTTTGTTCTAAAGTCGGTAGAATGTTTATATCTCAGAACAGTATTTTGATTGGGTCTGGAAAACGATTTTGGTAATACGTACATAGCAGAATTATATTAACTGTTAATACTCTTTGTAGAACACAGAGTAAGTTTTGCAATGATTCTTGATTAAAATAATTAAATATTTCTTTATTCGTTTTCCATCTATCTAGAGGTATAACTGTTAAAAAACTTTTAATTCCTCCACAACACGATAGTTGTGAATTCCGTACCAAAATCATGGAATTACACACCTACCTATCGAAAGTCGGGAATTTATACCTCCGATCCGAAGCAGGAACGACAAAGGCTCAAATTGCGGAACGAAGGAAAGGGGAGGGGGGGGGGGGAGCAAAATGGCGTACAGAGAGCCGCATCAAAAGTGTCGCCCGGCTTACCATATTGGCCCCGGGAAAACTTTTTCCATTAGTGCCGCGAGAACAAGCCCCATAGCCTCGGCATACGCCAATAAACCGACCCTCACGTACGAATTTAGGGGACGCCGGAAACATGCCCCCGGAACGAGGGTCATGGAGGGTTGGTTTGTGACTACCGTATAGTACGGGGCCCAGAGGGGCGAGGGGGGTGGTGCGAAGGGGGATGCGTGGGGCAAGGGGGGTGGGGCACAAAAACAAGTACGATTGATCTCACCGTAAGTGTGACACACGGTCGCATGACTGTCCATGGTGGCCGTGATAAGGGTGGCCTAACGATAAATTACTGCACCCGCCTATCCCCACATGGATTCCGACATTATGGTCGCGGTGTACGGCGTATAAATTCGAGATCGTCTGGCTCCGCCGGGCCATTCCGGGCGGCACAAAACGAATGCGGTAAGTGTCACTGGCCGCCGGCCGGGGGGAGGTAATGAATACAAGTAACGCCATCGAGCAACGGATAAGAGAAAAAAAAGCGGGTGGATAGAGAAAAAGTTCCACTAACAAGGGTGTACCGAATTTAAGCGTTGGTCAAAACGTAAGGCTATCGTAGCTCGAAAAGGCAACAGGGCGAATAATCGATGAGGGCGGAAGCTGGATAAAAATAAATTACCGAACGAGGATCGTCTGCCTGCTCTCTCTTCACAGGGTGACTCCTATTTTTCATCGCCGATTTACCTTATTTTCCCCCCGCCGACGCTCATGGCGAACAAAGACCGTAACCGTTTATGAGCTTTCCCGCCTTTATTTTTTCATTCCGCCCCCCCGTTTCATCCCGTACCGCCTTGCCTTGTTATTTCTCGCTTTCCCCACCCTTCCACCCCCCTCGCCTAGCCTTCGGCAGCCTTCGCTGCCCACTTCTCGTTTTTTCTCATTCCCTCCGGGTAGCGTCGCGATCGCCGATACGACCAGTTAGACTTTGTACGTACCTGCTCGAGCGTATCTATTGGCTCCGGATAAATGAAACGAAGACGATTTGTACAAGCCCAAAGCCGTTCTTTTACCCGGTATAATATTTCCTTTTGCCCGTACGGAATCCCGACCGCCTATTGCCGCGGACAAAGAGTTGACTTTCTCCGTTGCTTTCGTTACGTCCCCCCCCTCCCCCACCCCTTCAATCAACTCACCCCCTGGCCAGCTCGAAGCAACCCCTTCGGCCACCACCCACGTACGATTCCCATCTCTCTTTTATTATCATACGGCCTCTTATCGCGAGCGATAGGACGAATCGACGATTAATCTATTCGATGCGAGCGAACCTTTTATGTCGGACGAGATTCTGTCAATAACATCCGCTCTCGCGTTCCACTTGAGCTTTCTGTTATTTACGAGAGGATAGACAATGCGCGGCGGGACGGACCGTTAAATTAATCGCTTTGGCGGATATCAGTGTTTGAGGCAGTCCGAAAACGTCAATCGGCCGTTTAGTGTAAACCGTACGTTGTAATGTTAATAGATGGCTATCATTAACTGGAGCGCCGATAGTACAATAGTTTATCGCAAGCTTTCGCTACTATTCGCACGAATTTCCAGTACTCGACTCTCAAATCGATGTAATATTCAATAGAATTGATCTAAAAAATATCTTGTCCGAGCGAACAGTATTAACGTTCAAATAAATTACAGAAAATAATTACGGGAAAGAATACCGATGCGGAGAGATAGGATTAAATTTATAACTACATAATTCGCGATATGTTTGCCGGAGTGCTATGATAATGGAGGGAAAATGATCGAAGCGGGATCTATCCTCGGGAGATCTCGAACACGCGCGCGGGCACGCCGATTTGAATCAATTTTCGGTCCGCGGACTGCGAAGCGTCGTTAATGAAAACGAAGCGCGCTCGTTCACGGTCAGGCCAGTTTGAACGCTAATTCCCATCTCGACTTTCCTATTTCGCACCGCCCCCCCCCCCCGCCCTCCTGCCGGCCTCAACTGATCCGCGGGACCGGCAATTAGATTAGGGGTGGACGATAAATATTCGTATAAGGGACTCGGTGCGAAAGTGCGACTCCAAACTCCCCCGTGTAATCGATACCCATTACGAGCCGGTCGAATCAAATTATTACAGCTGAGACGATCGGAATGGGGTGCATGAATTTATGAGTACGGTAGGAGAAAATGAACCAACGAGAGCGCAGCTGCAAGAGAGACAGAGAGAGAGAGAGAGAGAGAGAGAGAGAGAGAGAGAGAGAGAGAGAGCACACGAAGGGGTGGCCAGTTACGAAACAAGCGAAGCCAGTTTCAATATTCGAAATTTCCCTCGATATTGTTCCAGCACAGACCAACTTCCCATTATCGAAATTCTGATTTTCGCGATCGGCGATACGCACGTTTAAAACGGTTTTCTAATAGTGTTGAATGTTGCACTGATAGGTGTTTCACATTGCGCGTGTTCGGCGGGTGCGAAAACGGAGTACTCGATTACGGGTGCAAGGATGAACCAGGCGACAGGATTGCGAGGAGTCGCAGGAGTCGCAGGAGGTGGAGGAGGTGGAGACGAGGAAAGAGGGAGCGCGAGTCGGGAAGGGACTCCATGGCGATAATTAATTCCATGTCGTTGACATATGGCGCTCACGGGGATGCTATTTCGAATTACCATACGCAAGCTATATTGTTCGTAGCTGTGCGGAGGTTGGTCCGGTGACCTGTCGCGAGCAGACAAGGCGTTTAATTGACTGGGCTAATTCCGCAGCTAAACACTGATTAAAATTGGAGCCTGACCGGGCCCGCTTCATTATATCGTGATTACCGACAGTCCGGACCCCTCTCAACTTCCCCTCCCCCGTAGTTAATTCCATAATCCGGCCGCCTTCGACGGATCGCAATTGTTTCGACCTGCCGCGACGGTGGCGAATATGAGAAGTATTAAGTATCGAGACACTGAATTATCCCCTTAAGGTGTACATACTTACTAGATTTATGATTAACATTGACCCGCTTTTTGAAGCCTCTTGTTCGATCATTAAGCCAAGTAGTATAACATCGAAATTGTTGCCCAATTGTATAACGTATCATGTATAATTAGTAAATGTAATTTTTAATCGCGAATGTATTTTATTTCGGTGCAATACTTACTGTATGGTCAACAAAATAGTCAGCCTGTCGATTCTCATATTCCCACCGAAAATAAATAAGCTGCTGAGACAATAAAGAATACCATTGTATATTCCTGCGTTTATTACCCCCAAAAAATAATTCCCAAAATATAAATTCACACCCGCGCAAACTTTATTACATACTGTCTGCGAATCGATTTTCGGTTAACGATCGCTTTTTCGCTCGCGCACCCCCAGAATTTACAACCCCGGCGTAACTCGTTGGAAAACAATGAACAAACATTGTCCAGAGGGGCGGTACGGAAGAGGCGTCGGAGGGGATGCCGGATGGAAAATAAAGAGAGGGCAACACTTGCGGCCGATGAGTGGTATGCACCGCCGGATTACACCGTCGGTTTACAAGCCAGCCGTTATTAGCGTTATTACATCGCATCCGACGAGCATTGATCGCGCGAAATTACCAATTATACAGATTGCGCGAAAATGTCCTCGCCCGCCCACCCCCTAAACAGTCGAACCTCGCCGCACCTTTTACATCACCCCCCCTCGACTCACCCCCTACCCGCTGCTCGATATCCACGTTAGACTTTACGATGTCGCCCCACCGGCTTAATTGTATTTCCGTTTGCCGGCAATTCGGGGTAAAATTCGGCCACGGGGGTTGTTCGAAACCGCGCGAGCGAATCTGCGGCCGAAATTGTAATAATTCGTTTTGCGGCCCACTTCCGAGCGTTACGTGACGTTACATACCGATTGCGCCGAGCGGCTAGGAGTGTATTAAAATTCTTTCATGCGCTCGAAATGGCTGATTGTCGAACCGGTGAAGAGAGTCTGGCGAGTGGAAAATGTTTCGAATTAGGTAGCGAAAATTACGGAATTGTTTTTGGGGGTAAAGGTGAATGGGGAAAAATTGTTTCATCGATGTGGGATATATGAACGATTTGTGAGTAATTGATTTGTGAATGTGTGTGTGTGTGTGTGTGTGGCGCAGGAAAGATGTGAGAATGAAGACGGTGCGTCGCAAAAATATTTACTACGCATCAGAGAAAGGCCGTCAGGCGGAATTAGGAAATAAAAAGAGAGAAAAAACAAGCGACAGAATAGTTACGAGAAGAGTGTGTGAAGAGAGTATTCAGAGTGCGTAGAAAGAGAGAGAGAGAGAGAGAGGGAGAGAGAGAGAGAGAGGGAGGGAGACAGTTTTAGTGTGTGAAAGAGGGAGTGTATAGACAGAGACAGAGATTATTAGTAATAAACATTTCTTAAATAAATACTGATGCATTTTCTCCAACCACGCAACCCACGAATCCCACATCGATTTCGTTGTCGGTGGGGCGTTTACATAATTTTTCGATAATCATTCCCGAGCCTGGGTGCCGGCTGGCTCGAAGGTTCGTAATTCGATAAGCGTGAGGCTTGCTAGTTCTCGTTCCGACTGCTGACAAAAACGCGTTTCCCGGGCTGTTTACGTTTATGCGCGCGTTAACACGTCCGGTCGCCTAATGAAAAGTCCAATAACGGAAGACGGTAAGAGGCGGAATTCTTCCCCCCTCGACCTCCGCACCTCTACCTTCGTCCCCTTTTTTTCTCTCCGCGAGAAACGTCTACCTCGCGTACCTGAGCCTTTTGCTAATCTCCTTTAAAGCTTCCGAGGTAACTTCTTAAAACGGTTAATAAACCTGCGAACTTTCCTTACGATCAGGCTCGCGCGTAAAAGTGAATCGCATTTACATTCTTCAAACTGCTTGACACTGGGCTCATTGACCCGGTCAAAGAGATTGACCCGCGTTCAGTTTTCATTTTACAAAATAATTTCTCGCGTGATTTTGAGAGTTAAGGAGAAAATGGTTAGGAGTAGCTTTTATTGTAGATGTTCCAAAATTGTTGCAATAATTATCGCGAATTAAATATACAGTGAAATAATATAACCATACAAAACGTACGCAAAACTTATTAATAATGCTGCACCTACCGAGGTAATGGCATAAGAATAAAAAATTCCACTTAAAATACAGTAAAATGCCATGAACACCAAATGAAAATCAAGAAAAATGGTTTCTATCAGTAATCGCGACAAATTAATTTTCTCCAGAAGCGAATGTATAAGAGTTTGAAAGAAAGTTATAGAACGCGCCAGGATCGGCTTCCTTTTGGCTGTTAGCAGGTATTCAATCGGTTCACCTTTTTCATCGACATTACCTCCGGCCGTTCGGCGCACATTTTTCTTGCGCTCGCGCTCCACTTTCCGAATGGAAATTCCATAAGGAGGGCGATGCGCGCGCGCGCGCGCGTAAGACGGCACGGATCATTTGCCGGAAGTTATGCGGCCTGGAAACTTGCGCGCAACGGCGGAAGTATCTCCTACTACCCCCGATGCCGTACTCGAGGCTAATGATACAGGAATGATGCTCCTGCAAGTGGGCAGATTCGGCAGACGGCGGCGCAATTAATTGTACTAATTTCGCCCGGAATCCCCGGGAAGAGCGTTATTTGCCGGTACAATTGCGAGCATAATTTCGGGGAGAAAACTGGACTTTAATAAACAGCCCGTTCCACTTAAAGTCGGAGAACACCCCCCTTTAAGTGTACGCCGATCAAATTTCATCTCTCAAACAGTTCTCTCTCGTTTCGCAATGAATTCGTACAAGTACACCGATGTAAGAAAAATTATTAAAACGAGATTTTCTCCATAATGCAAAATAACTTAGCGAGGTGAATCATTATACTGCTTTGAGATCGCTCAAATTTTTTAATATAATCTGTCACAAGATGTTGTCTCCGACGTTTAAACATCCTGATATTAAAGTCGCGAGTCTACGTTAGGAATTTCCCTTTCCATTTTTCCCGTGGAATCTTCCGGCCTGATTTGATTAGAGCGAATCGTCGCCGATCCTTCGTCCCACCCTCTAGAACGAGTGAATTTCAATCCTCCGCGAAAATGATTCCTCAACGAAACGCCGCTCGCAGGAACATAAATATCCGGCAACGTCAGTCTCGCGCACTTCCGTTTGCGCGCGCGCGGGCGCGCGGGCGCGTTGTCGCTTTTCAGCTGCGAGGCGGAGGCCGCCTGCATTACATTATTACTCATCACGTAATGTACTTCGCGCGTTCTCGCCTCCCTTTCCTCGGAATCGGACAATCGAAACATGCCGGCTCTTTCTCTCGGCGAGACGAAATTAAACGCGAGCTCTCGGCTGAAAAGTTGATTCGCGCAGACGCGTTGAAATTCCTTCTCATTTTTTCCGCACATTATCCCTGTAAATAATATCCGCATGCCTTAAAAATACAAGGTCGAAAACAGCGCTAGTAAGCGTTAAGGGTAATGTTCATATTAAAAACAGCTTTCAAGGCGTGAATGAATGTTCGACGAAAGTAATCGCGAATTTTGACGATTTCGAAGAATTCAATCGACGCGCGAATCATTTTTGCATTCATTCCAATTCGGAAAATCCGCGCGGCCGATGTCCAGCGGAAAACAGAATATAAAATTCGAAGCGGAAAAGTTGGCGGCTCTCGCCGAAATGTTCGGAATTACTAGAAGAATCAAAGAGAGTCACGTGACTTGGCCGATAATAATCGACGAAATTTCTGCTCGGACAGCAGGACCGAAAATTGTTAAAAGAACAGAAGGTACGGAAGGTTCGTAAGAGAAAACTGGCACCCAGCGATTTTCCGTGTTTTTCCGGATTTTCTTCCGCTGCTCGCCCTCCGGCCCGCTTTAAGTTTCTCGCGAAAAATTTCTCGCCGGCATTGTCGTTGAAACGGGGAGGGGGGAGAGGAGGAGGGTGGAGAAGAGCCGAGGTTAACACAGCGGCGAAATTGCTTGCATCTCTTTTATTCCGCACTTACCTCAATCTGTCCATGAAACATGTGAGCGCGCGCGCGCGACATCCACTTACGCTGCGGCTCGAATCGTTTCGGGAAATTCACACCGACTCGGGACCATCCCCCATTCTCACCCCCTCGCTTCCAACCCCCCCGATTCCAATTTTCACATCCGCTTGTCGATTCGCGACACGTGCAGCGTGATAAGTCTCAGTCAACCTTCCCATCGACTGGTCTAACTTAATAATCTCGACAGACGAAACTTTCCTTGCGTTTCTTTAGCGCCGGAAGGTGGGTGAGGGTGGGAAGCGAATGAAAAATGGCGCGGCCGCGATGAGAAAAATGAACTTTTATCCTCACGTATGCCCGGCAAATGCCTCAAATGTTTCGGACGCTTCGCGGAAGAAGGTACGAGGGTACGAACCTGTGCGCGGAAACCTTGAATTATCTGTTCCGGTGAAAGAGGATCTGAGCTACGCGTCTGTTCGAATTAATGTTCGAAATAATTCTTCAAATTTCGGTACTTAATACAGCGAACGCTATTACCGCGAACAGGTTGTTCCATTATTAAAGTCACACGCGGTACACGCTGCAATAGGATTGAGCGCAATTTGGGTTACATGACGAATGAACGAATGTTAATTTCCAATAAATAAACATGAGAACGTTTCCAAAGTCAACCTAATTTTCAATGTACTTCAGTTCTGACGTTTATTTTCATCAATTAATCAGGACAGCCCTCGCAATTATCGAAGGAAGGAAAATACAGTTTCAAATTGCCAAATAAAGGTAGTCGACGAACTACGATATAGGTAAAAATGAATTTTTACCGATTCGACCGTAGATTTCCGTAAAAAAAATAAATACTGTGTAAGTACAAAGAGGCTTGAACATTTTCGTATGATTTCTTTAGTTTAAATTGACGAAGCCTTTATTATGGTTGAAATTTCCTCTACACGATTTCGACACCTTTCGGTGTCCTCATCATCAGTCTACAAATTTTTTTAATATATTACTGAACTATTTGTAATTACTGTCCTTGAAACATAACAAAAATTGCAATACAAATGCAAATAAGAATTAAATTGAAAAATTAAGGAAATTTCAACCATAATAATGGCTTCGTCAATTTGAACTAAAGAAATTAAACACAGGGTTGAAACAAGGCAAACCAATGCGAATTTTCGTACGATAAAAATGTTAATGGGAGTTGCTCAGTCACTGGGCAAGTCAGCCGGGTCGGCTTGTAGGTGCTGCCTGTAGGTACTGACCGTAGGTAGTGACACGGAGCGGCATTGTACAGGGGCCTTCACACAGGCAGCCGGGGAAGCACGCCGGTAATTGGACCGACCTATCGCTATCGACGCGGCCACGGTCATAATTCATAGTCGCAAGTCTGTTTCGCGAAATTGCAGCTGTAACAACGGTGGGAGAGTTGCATCAACGAATCGGACGCAAGCGCTAACTGGCTTCACCCTCTGTTCCCTGCCCTTGCCGACCTGACGCTCGTCTCTAACAGGTTGCATCGCGCGCACTCAATTCTACATCGACTGCATAATGGATATACTTGTGCGCGCGCGCGCGGGCGGTCGGGTTCTCGATAAATCGCTTTCCAATAGGATCGCGAGTCGGCAGATATTTGCCCCTTCGATTTCGGCTCGATTCGGTTACCGTTTTCGTTGAATTCGGGCCGCCAGACTCAATTTCGAAATCGGCCCGATTTCGACTGCATTTCTTGGCCTCCGATGGAAATATTTAAACAGCTGCCAAGTGCAGAATAGAACGGACTTTGATTCCGATTCAGCTTCTTGATAAGAGCCAGGAATTAGAGGAGCGAGAAGAAGGAAACGAATGGGAAGCGTAGGAGGGGGGAAGAGAAAAGTGGGGTCAGACACGTCTGGAGATACATAAAAGGGAGTCGACGAGGGATACGCGACGGCGGAAAACTGAGTCGGCGAGATTGGATGGAGTGCATATTAACCCCGGGAGTAGACTCTCGCGACGGGGTCAGGTTAGTCCGGGGACTTATTTATTTGTTCCGGCCGGCGTAAGAAAGGAACGAACGATTCTCCGCCGCTCGCCGACGATCCCGAAGATCCTGAGGATCCCGAGGAGGTGGAGGAGGTCGGAGGTGGGAAGACAGACATTTTTAGAGACCCATTAGTCTCCCGCGACTCAATTTCCGCGCGATAAAGCAGGCGCGTGCCACGTACGACCTCAATTTTTCCCGCTTCGAGAGATTCACTCGCGAGCCTGGCCAGCGAATCTTGAATCCGGCGCAGGATTCAAGGATCTCGCTCGGACGGAAAGCGATTAGGGTAGGCCGGAGACGAGATGCGTCGCGACGGAGTACGTCGCGATAATCCGAGTCGCTCGTTGGAAATATGCAAACATTCATCAGGCGTGAGCAACGCTCCGCTTCGTTGCATCGCGTTCGCGGATTGGCCGCGAGGATCAGATTTCCGGTTTGTTGCGCGCGCACACCTTCCCGTTACAGACTCGCGTGGCGGGAACGTACGGGGTGTAACGTGATATTACGTCGAAGCTTCTCTAATAAAGTCCTCGAAACGCATCAAACTGCGCGACGTTGATATTCAATTTGATTAACTGTGATTTTGTTGGCTTCCCGATTCTATCGAATGTTGGAGTCGGACCGCTTCCTTGAGGTAGGGTTTTGAATGTAATTTTTACGTGGAAGGCTGTTCTACCCGGATGTGAATTTTTGGCGGATTTCAGAAACGACTTTTCATGCCTTGCATGCCTGAACGTGCAGTATGTTAAATGTAACGCTGTATCAAGCAGACTTTTGTATTAATTACTTTGGAAGTAGCAAAATTACCAAATATTAGAACATTAACGGTCTGTCGATATTAAATTCTACGATTTCGGAAGCATTTCAATTTGTAGAATGAACGATGTTTGAGGTAGGATTTCCAACGTAATTTTACAACGAAGAGATAACCCGGCTTATTCCTGCCTCGGATCTGAATTTTTAGTGGACTTTAGCCGCGACTTTCGTCCCACCCTATACATCACCGAACGCAAGCCCCCGTTCCGCCGGAAATCCTAGCAATCCCCGCACCTCCAGCTTGCTCCCACTCGTAATACAAACACGCGGCACGTGAACCACCTCCCACCCCCACCCCCCTGCCCACCGCCGAAAGCACATAACGCCCGACAAAATGTCCGTCATCGGGTTTTTACCTTTGACAAAGGACTTTGCCCACGATTATCGTCCCTCTCGCAATAAATCCGGCGAACAAATTAACCCGCGTCCCAGTTTCCGGTATAGAACGTTACACCCCCCCCCCCTACCCTGTGCCCGTACACGTTCCGCGGCCTTCGTCTACGTATATCCGGGGGCTACGTCGTCGAGGATTTTGGGATCGCAACAAATCCGCCATTTCCACCCCCGTCGCTTGCCACCCCTCACGTTATTTGCCCCAGCGCGAAAGATAACGCCTTCGGCTCTTCGCACCCCCTGCCACCCCTTACCCATCCTCGAGCTTCTTCCCAGCAGTTTTCCTCCACTTTTCCTGTCGTTCCATCCCGCCATTGATTCTTCCCTCCGTACCGATAACGGGGGCAAAAATCGACGAGAGCTCGGAAGCAGGCACCCCTTTCCGATCGGAGCGATGCAAATGGCCGACGGGAGGAAAGTTATTAATATTTCAATGGCCAGAAGCTGGCGGTCAACTCCGTGTCGCGTCGATAAATTTCAGGATTGGCCTGGATGTATTATATTGCCCGTTCCCCGGGGTGGTATTCAGAGAAATAACTGCGAAGAAGCAAAGGTGGGGTGGAAAAGCGCGACCGTCAAAGGGAATGAAAGATTTTGAAGATCGAAGCTTCGAGTTTAGCGGGTAGTTGTTCAATCTTGTTTCGTAACTCTGCGTGTCAAAGAATCGCGAACGGGGGATTCGTTGTGAGAGGTCGAACGTGGATGGACAGTCAGTCAAGCCCTGCCCACTGTTTTCTCCCCTTTCGGTCTTCGCCTATTCGATTTGCATACGTGACACCGCATTGTCATTGGCCGGGCGCGCAATCCGAAGCGGATATCAAACGATTTAGCGGCGGCGATACTCTGCTCTCTGATCGCCGAGGGGTGCAGCGAATCAAAACCCGAGCCTGTTTTACATGACAACCCACCCCTAGCCGAGTGTGTCTGGCCCGGGTGCCCTCCGGGCGCAGGATCGGTAATGCGCGCTTCGTCGCGACAGATACTTCGTTTCCGGCGCGCTGCAGAATCAATTTCCTATCCGTAAATCGGCACCGGACACTTGGAGCGTGCCTGTAAAACTGATCGTCGGGATTTAAGTAAGCCTTTGTCCGTGCGAGTGTCTCCTTAAGCATGGAATAGTGTGAAAATGAGAAAATTTTTGTATCAAGTATAATCTTGAGAATTCGGACCTTTGAAATTATTATTTCCGTAACAGAACATATTTCAGTAACAGATGTTAGACAGTAACAGAATATATTACCTAAGTACTTATGTGTACAATATTAAGTTTTCGGCGTATTCGGTCAGTGTTGTACTTTCGACTACTAAATTTCAATGAATTTTAACAGAAAAACATTGACTTTAAATAATTCGTACTGAATGTACTGTACTGAGTATCACGCGAGAAAAAAATGCATTTAAACAATAGAAGAGTCGATAATTGTCAGGATACTCTTAAACCGTCGCACTAAATTATAAACATTCGCAAGACAAACACAAAATAACTGTCTTACATCGAAACCCTGTGACATACCATCCCCCATCGGACACAGCGGACGAAAGTGTCATGAGACATTGAGATATGAAGCGGACCGTCGTCCGACACATTTTCCGAGCCGAACAAACCGACAGAGGACGACTGACAGAATTGATCTGAGCCGATCGTCGGCCAATTCTGACCGATCCGCGTGACGCTAAGCCGCGCGGCCAATTTGTCTTCCTGCGGAAGTGTCATTAAGGCTAACTATCCCCGAGAATATCCTCTCGTGTTCCGGGGGAGGGTAGCGTTCGCGAGCAAACGTTGTCTTACCCCTTCGCCAACCCCCCCTTTTAATTTCCCGCCGGCGAAGGAAGAATCGGAAAACGCTGACGACGCGACATTTTATTTGCCGTGTAACAAACGATGTTTGCCATCGGGGACGGAGGGGATGGGGTGGGTAGGGGGTGGGCCAGTGAAAAAGAACGACGCAGGCGAGGACGGATCGACCGTTTATCATTCCGCTAAGCCTTAAAGTCAAATACTCGTTCATCATCGATATCTGCCGCCTGACACTTCTTTAACCCGTACGTGGCTCGCCATGCGGATGGCATAGTAAATGAGGCGGACTCTCGGCTTTTAATTTAAGCCAGCGCGAATAGGGGATGGACTTACGTCGCACAAACATCTGTGCCGCCCTGAGAGACGTCGGCAATGGTATTAGAGCGGGCAGCACGAATTGATTAACAGACGATTTTGAAAAGACGAATGCTGAGAGTTGATGGGAAGTTGAAGGTTTAAGATTTGACACGAATTTAATTATTGGAAATTATTCTGTAATTTTCAAGTATATGACTGTGTTTTACTTTTATATATGGACCGTTTGTTTTAAAAAATGGTGTAAGCCTATATGTTCATAATAAATTGAACATCACATAAATAAACCGTTTACACCACGTTAATCATAAATTATATATCTCATGTTTTTTTCAGTATGGACTTACACCACTTTCAATATCAACGGTCCATATAACTGTACTGTTATATAGGTCCGATCGGTTCGAACACGTCGTAGATAAGATTAAGTTAAATTATTAACAAGCATTCTTTATATTTGCACCATCCCCCCTTATACCGTCCTAAATTATTACAACAAAAAATTGTGACATCAGAACCGCCAATGCAGACCATCCAGCCGGTCAGACATCGAAATCAATAACGAGCAATAGATTACATGAACGCGGAGTTCGATCGGCGAGCAACGTTAACGATCCGCAAACGCGTTTGGGGTGCCATGTTATCTCGCAATTACGAACATTACGAACACGGGGGCGTCCATTGTTCAGAGACCGAGCGAGAGAGACAGAGGGAACGAACGACGTACGTCTTGCACTCCGGTGGCAACGAACCAGTATGCAGGCTGCATTCAAGAGCTAATAATCAGCGTCCAGCGTTACATATAATACACAATGGGCCAGAGTGTACCTGAGAGGTCCATCAAACCAGCAACGGGCTATTTCCCACTATTTCCCACCCCTACCCCAAAGCCCTTCGACCCTTGAACGTAATCGTAACTCATCCCCCGTCCCAGTTCCACCGTTTAACGGCGTGTCGGCGAGAACGACTGACCGTTTTTCCGTTGAATCGCGCCAAGAAGTACGCGACAGCTTCGTCCGTTCGAAGTCGAAGCGAATTTCCGACGTGTCGAAGGTCGAATGCCGAACGACGTTTGAAAGGCGACCCTTACGTAATGCACCGCGCTTCTGGCTTTCCAGACGCGCCATTGTACGCTTAGACGTGAAGTTAAAAGATGCATTGAGCGGGACATTATGCAATTGGCGAAGGAAATGAGATCTATTCGATATATTTCTCCCAATTTTCTTACGATCGCCGAGAGTACGTACTGAAGATCGTTCGAGTTCCGACGATCGATTGGTATCGAACTCTGACAGGTGTAACCTGTAAATTTCGGTCGTAATTAATCACCCCGCATGCCCGGCATATCCGTATGCCTTGGAAATTGTAATGAAACACTGTCGAAGGTCATAGCCGCGAAGCAAATAAGATGTACTCGATAGGTTTTTCCCAATTTTCTAACGGTTGCCGAGAGTACGTACTGAAGATCGTTCAAGTTCCGACGATCGATTGGTATCGAACTCTGACAGGTATAACCTGTAAATTTCGGTCGTAATTAATCACCCCGCATGTCCGGCATATCCGTATGCCTTGAAAATTGTAATGAAACACTGTCGAAGGTCATAGCCGCGAAGCAATGGGAATCTGTTCGAGCAAGCCGACGAAGCCGCCCACGTCACTCACCATCTGGCACGGAAATAATTTCGTGAATCTCTGCGCCACACTCCTAATGCTGGCGATGATCTATTACCACTACATAGTAAGTACGCTACACCCGAATCCGTAGGACCAAAACGTCCCTGTCCTAAAAACCATTCCGACGAGCCGAGTATTATCAAAATGTAGGGTATCGTCAGACGCTGATGATGACAGTAACTGACGTCATGATCCGACATCTTGATCATGCCGTTTCAGGTGTCCAATTATCTACCAACCGCTAAACTATTACTCAATTTGCAGAAAGGGAACAGATCCTAACCTGAGACCCAACACTCGGCATCCCGACCATCGTCAATCACCCTGATATCAAGGCAAAAATAAGAAACCATTCTGGAGGAACCACTCAAAATTTTCACTCGGCCACAATGCCGAACCACCTTCGAGCCTGACGCAACAACGAGAAATCGTTACTCCCATCTAGGTGAAACTCGTCCGAAGACGCTGAATGCCTCGTTAACCGTTAAGTAGGAATCCTCATCGTCGGAGGGCTTTTTCAAAGTCGGCGATCGTCTTCAGGGCTTCGCTCGACAAAAGGACGATGGCGCGTCGCGACGCGCGGAACGCTCGGCAAAGGATGAACACCTCCGCGCAACGTCGTACCAGGCTGTGAGGACCGCTAACGAACTAGTTACTTTGTAAACGAGGTATATCTCCAATTTATGTCCGGAATTAAATGTCGGTCGTTTCGGGGGCGTTATGCAATCTCCGGCTGCCTCGAGAACGCGCCTGCCAACCGCGTAATGTCATTCGTAGTTAGAGCTAGAGAGAAGGAGAGAGATGTAAAGAGAGAGAGAGAGAGAAAGAGAGAGAAGGAGAGAGAGAGAGAGAGAGAGAAGACGATGAAATTCGATAAATCCTCGCGATTCGTCGCCGAGTGCGTCTGCCAGCTAACGTAGCTAAAAGTAAAGGAGACGGAGTAAGGAAACGTTTGC
This sequence comes from Anoplius nigerrimus, assembly GCA_914767735.1. Classification (NCBI taxonomy): domain Eukaryota; kingdom Metazoa; phylum Arthropoda; class Insecta; order Hymenoptera; family Pompilidae; genus Anoplius; species Anoplius nigerrimus. Next base: position 13,075,955 of record OU612090.1, read on the forward strand.
CGTTCTCTAGTTATCGAGCTCGGCTGACAGTAGGGGGGGAGAAGGGTATTTAAATTGGCGTGCTACGTTCTTTATGGAGGTATTTATGACGCGGCGCCGAGGAAGAGCTGGAAACCGAATTATGAATTCGTCGGATGCCCCGATCGGTGCTCGGAATAGGAAACGATACCTTCGCTGCTGTCAGTTAACACTTGGTACGCTGATATAGTCGGGATGGTTCCACTGCCTCAGTAACAAGGACTTGTTCACCTGAGCAATTTCCAGAAATGTCGTATAAAGATTTTACGTGATAAGAAAACATTTTCCTACTTATACGTTGATCGACCTGTACCGCTGACAACTTAAATAAAATATTCGTCAAGCGTCGACTACGAACGAACGTCTATCCGCCCACTCGATATTGTTAACCCGTCCCCGATCAAAATAATAATGCGTAATTAAATCCCATCCGCACACGGCGGCGCTGATTAGCGAGCATTTAATCATATTACGCCCGCTGATAATTAGAAATTATATATCGCCGAACGAGTCGGCGGCACCGACGGCCTCAAATCCGCGGGCTATTATTACAACGTTATTACAAATACCGATTCCTGTCCGCGGGAATCCCGTGCCGTGTTAAAAGCACCGCCGAGGTCAAATCTGCATACGGATCCTCTAATCGCGCCGCATCGAACTGTGAGGATGGATATATCGTCTTCTTGATTAGTCCTCGCACATTCTGCCCACCCCCCTCTCTCTCTCCCTCCCTCTCGCCCGCTTACTGGCTCGCGATTTACGGTCCGACTTCCGGTCCAGGGCGGCTACTCTCTGGGGCGGTGTTGCGCAGCGTGGAACGGAGACGCGGCGTTTCCGGGGCAAAATGAATTATTCGCGGCCGGGGCTATCATCTAGCCGCGAAGCAGACACGCCCCGACAAGGGAAAGTGGTGGAAAGCGCGCCGAGCGAAGCTAGATTAAGAACCGGAAGACGAGCCGAGCTCACTCTCTCGCGCCATAGAACTTTTGTGCCGCCCGTCTGCGATTTATGAGCCACATCTGCCCGCTCCGCTTCGAGGGGGTGGCTGATATGAGGGTGGCGACGAAAAAAAAAGGAATGAGGATTTATACTGACGCCGGACGGCAAGCGTATCGGGCAGCGACTCCTTTCCAGCTTAACGTCGCTTGTTTTCCAACCGCCTGCAGGGGGGTTGAAGTAAGCGGATTTTGCGTAATCTGTAACCGCGGCAATTCGCGGCCGATTTTCGAAAGGGAAGTGTTTTGCGAATGGGTGGTAGTCGGTCGAGTTCTGATATATCGGGCTTGCTGGCTGGTTTGGGTAGAGGGGGTGAGGGGTTAATGTGGCTGTTCTTAGGAGTCGGTCAATTGGGGTTGGTTACGGGGAGTAAGTGAATTTTTTCGATTTGATCGACTAACGTTAAGAAAATCGTCGCTGCTGTCGGTGTGACAACGGACGATAAACGGTGTTCGTCATTGCAGATTTCTACATTTCCAACGGTTGCCACTCTTATTTTACCCCTGAAACGATGCAACCGCCCGCCTGCCGTCCGGAACCAACAGCGATATGCAAATGCCTGCCGAAGCAAACAGAGTCGATAAGGATAATAAGATATAATCGGTGAAGAAAATATGCGTCTTATTTGCATTGAGTCACCTTATTGTTGCACTGTTATTTCTGCACAATACATTTGAAAATGGTATTATTCGAGACGGGTCTCGACTGTATTTCTTGCGGATCGCTGACGTCACCGTCTAGTCTGTCCCCCTGCGTTAAGTCAAAGAACCGTTTCTACCTGCGTGGGTTACCGTCCCATTGGACGCCATAATTCTTCGGGTTATTGACCAAAAAATCAGGAAGTCGAGCCTATTCGCTATTTCGACACCCTCTTTACAATGTTTACGCCCGAGTGCGAATTTTATGAGCCGTAAGAGGGAACGAACTCGAATGCGACATTCCTCGTCATTCCGCGAACGATAAGCTAATTACCGGATGAAAAGTAGGTCTAACGTAAATGACGCTTCGGTCGAAAAACGGATTGAATTGACCGCGTCGCATTATTTGGCATGAGTCAGTCGGCGAGCGAAATACGCTTACGCGCAAATTGCAAAATTGCTGATGCAACCGGCGAGGGTTCGAGCATATTGCGATTTCGAGCGTGGCATATGCGCACCTGCTTCCACAGCAAACACTAACAACAATAATCACGCCCGAGATCCGCTGCGAGCAGACATTTAGGAAACACACATATCCGAAAGAATAATTCCAAATTCCCCGACAAATATTTGTCCAGCCTCGAATTAAATATTACCCGATGTACCTAGAGATAGAAGAACGTAATAAAATTTCAAAACTGACACCTCTCACCCGCGCCTCTTTCCGCATCACCCACGTATCCCTCATCAAATCCCCACCTACGTCTATTCCGCAATATCTCATTAATTCCGCAATAAGTTCTCCGAATTCCGACCTGAAACAAATAACCGTTTCAATCCTCTCGCGCGCATTAAGCGCAGAGCCGTTCACCCAGCAAATTGAGGATCTCGTCAACAACATTAATGACCCTACCAACCCAACCGAAGCTCGTCACCGAGCATTCGTACCCCCTAACCGAGCAGGCGCCCCATAAAATTCCGTCCCTGGGCCGTCGACCGCGTCCGAATCGACCTATCGCCGCCAGGCCGTCGGCCAATGGAAACCCACCGAGTCGTCGCGGCGCCGTGACGTAATTAGTGCCACGCTGGCAGTGCTCCTGAGCGAGTCGCCGCCTAGTGCAATCCTCCTCATCGAAGTGCATCATCCCGCTGCTAGCCCACGCCTAACTTCTCCTCATCACCGACGAACGATGTCAATCCAACCGCGAGCGGAATCTCGCCCGACGCCAGCCTCCCGATCCCGAAGCAGCGAGACGTGCGTCGCGACGTCTTCAGGAATGTGAGGGTGGGCCCGAACGGGAACAGGAACCGGTCCCGTCTCTTTCTGTCCCAGTCCGAGCTTCGTGCCCGAGGGTGGGGCGGGAGGCGAGCGGAACGTCGTCGGTCGTCGGGCACGCTCAGGCACACTTGCCAGGCCGTTAGTTAACTCCGGGCCGTACGCCGATCGAGGTGCCTCTTATCGATAATCGAGCGGGCCAGTGAAACGTGGGAGCCAGCGAGAAGGGGGGAAGTGTGCAGTGCGCAGTGTGTTTTCGTCGATGGGATCGGCGTGCGGAGTATAAGCGCGGACTGTACGCGCGGACTATAGGCGCCAGCCTGACAGCCGGGACTAAAAGAGGCTGAAGAAGAGAGGCCTGAAGAGGAGGCCGAAGTAGAGACTTATAGCTTGGTAGGCGGTGCTCGGCAAGTTGAGAGGAGTTGTGCGAACGAACGCGAAGGATACGGGTGTGCGAAAGTTTAGCGGACAGGTGTCGCCGGCACGACGATGTCGTCGACGTCCGATATGAACCTGATGGACCTACTCTTCCCGCGGGAGGAATCCTTCCTGAAGGGAGACGTCAAGGATGAGCCCTTCATAGATCAGAGCTACGAGACCGACGCCATCGCCGTGAGTTCCCCGCACACGCTTGCCCGGTTTTCGTCTCACTCTCTCTTACACACATGTATACTCTCCCCCTCTCTCCCTCTTTCTTCCTGTCTCTCTCTTCCTCCTGCCTATTCGTCGCTCATGTAAGCACGTCTCTCTCTCTCTCTCTCTCTCTCTCTCTCTCTCTGTCTCTCTCTCTGTCTCTCTCAAGATCCGCTCTTACTCACGCTCGTGTTCCACTCGTGCGTCGAGTTCCCCGAGTCGGGAGACATGACAAAACTCGTTTTGGAGGGCGCACATGGTAGGGAGAGATCCCAATGAACTATGGACCGAGCGCGGTGCCGGGGGGCCAGATGTATTATCGTTTTAGATAGAGGCCTTATCGAGCAAAACAGTTCGTCGGAAGGACGGAACGTCTGGGGGGGAGGATGCTGATGTTTGACGTTTGACCAGCCTGACGTTTGTGACCTGGGATTTGCCAGGGGAAACCTTGTTTTCCCGCCCACCATGGAGTTTGTTCAAAAAATCTTTTCAGCCAATCGCCTTCCCTGAGCGTCATAGGGAATTAGATGCTTCCATATTCTTTGGCCTAGAATCTGTTTAACGACAGATAACGCTCGATTCGATGATGTTTGCGCTTCCAAGAATACTCCCACGTAACAAGTACATGGAAGAGGCTACCCGGATGTCTGAGTTCTGCGTAAAAATATTCCCCGTCGATTCCCGCAATCTGAAACTCACACAGAGTACCGACCGGGCACATTTCACCGGCCGTGCCACTTTCCTCCCGCCGTATTCGACCGACTCTTTCGACGGCAATGCGGCAAACTGTTAAAAATCTACCCGGTATCCATATCGCGACCTCGTTTATCGTTCGTTCACGTTTACCTCATTCTTCTCGGCCCCGAACTCGGCCGGGAATCGAGTGGCAAAATTCATACCTAAACGCTCGACGCAAACTCTTACGCATGCACTCCGCTCGTATGCAGTATGTGCAACCAGTGTCGACCGAAGTGCGATGCGGAAAACAAACGCATTATATCTGCGCCTCAGCCGACGATATAAATCGAGTGTTTACAACGGCAAGTTTCAGCGTAGGCGCGCAAACAGACTCTCTGCACCGTCTCGCGTCCCGTTAACATATGGCCGCATGCCGAACCCACGTGTCATACCGAAATCGCAGCAGGGTGAATGCACAGGAATCCGAGCTGCGTTACGATTATTCGCGAGGAAGAGCGTAGAACGCTAGCCATCTACGTTCAGGATTGACGGGCTGATGAGGCGAGCGTTTGAACGCTTCCGGTCGAATAAAATTGACGCGTCACGGGATCAATTTTGCAAAATTACGACTCGCAATCCTGGCACTCGGGTCACCTGGCTCGTCAAAAGTGGCGGACGATCGAATTCAGCGTACTTGCCGAGCGAAAACTCGCGGAGCTGGCAACGCTTCTGAGCGGGAATCCGAAAGCGATTAATCGAATTTTCCCTGGCCAAGGATTGCTTTTTTCGCCGAGCTGGGGGCCGAATTTAATTGGATCGAGGCTCGGCGGAAATAGGTTAATGCTAGCCGGACAATGCTCGGGCCGCGATACGTGCAAGGAAATTCCTCCGCGTTACGTAACAGTTTACGAGTTTCCGTAGCATATGGACTCGCGGACGAGCACGTGCCGGCTCGCTAAAGGTCGCCATCTTGGATCCCGCGGCTCGAAGCGGAGTTCCGCGGAGTTCCGCGCGGTGCGACCGGCACGATTGAAAGTTTTACTTTTACTCCCGGTACCATTTACGCGGCCCGTCAGTGTCTCCCGAAGCCGTTCACCGTTTTCCCGAAGACATCGACCGGATGAAAGGAGAAATTTCGGGTAAAAGTCCTGAGATACTCGCTTATCTGACGAGTCATCTTCTGTCTCGGACTTGTTTGCTTCGGCGGTCAATTAGACGGGTCGCTTTAATTGAACAAAAATTTGCTTTCAAACGTTCAGTTTTAGTCGGCTATAATTAGGCAGCAAGAATGATTGTTCTACGTTTTGGCGTAAATAAAGATAATTTTCTGTATAATCTTAACCCATTACCCGCCACAATTAAAAAAATGAAAAAATAAATAAAATTAGCTGTATATTTAGAAGTTGCAATTATTAAAAGAAAACAACTTGGAAATCTGTCACAAAAATGGGACATTGGCGGATAATGGGTTAAAGAAGGTATGCACTGGATGGAGGTGAATGAATGGAGAGTATGATTTTTCATTGAGGAAAGAGGTTCTGCGGTTTGCGAGAGTAACTGAGGCAATTGTTCGAGGCAGGTGCCCCTTTTGAGGTCGTAAAGCACGGTATGCGAACTTACTCATCACGCTGAGTGACCTTCGATCGTGCGGTACCGTTATGTTACGGGACGTCTGGAATTGAGCCGTAAAAATTCATCCGCTATTATGCGAGCCGAGTGCCAAAACCAATACTGTAGGATTCTGCGAACCTCCATCGCCAATAATCTCATGATCCACGGACCAAAAATCTAAAATTTCCGAAGCCGCAACAAAAATTAATCTTAACTCGTACTCTCAAGAACTCGCTAATTCGTCTCTACCTAGATGATTGTAGGATTTTGCGAATCTCCATCACCAATAATCTGCCGATCCGCGGACCGAAAATCTAAAATTTCCGAAGCCGCAACGAAAATTAATCTTAACTCGTACTCTCAAGAACTCGCTAATTCGTCTGTGCCTAGAAGGTATTCTATTTGGAGCGCTCGACAGCGTCGGGGCAGTTAGAGTTAATCAAACTTTCCCAAGAGTCTCATTCAATCAGAGTCCGCGTTTAGCGGTACATCTTTCATAAGTCTTCGTCGAAACAGAACGCCTACAACATCGTCCGCTAGCACGCGATTCTTGCCAAGCGCTAACTGTACTTGAACTAAATTTCCGTTACGGTTAAAAATAAAGGCGCCAGTCTATCTGGAAAACAAAAGAACGCCCGCACCTCGCGCCATTATCCCGCAAGGTATCAAAGATCAATTTCCCGTGGCGCGGGCACGTGATCCTCCTATCAACCGACCAGACGAAAATTCTGCGGAACAGTCTGCGAAGGGAAGCTCGCGATCTTAGCTCAGACTTATTTTTAGTCTGCCCACTGTATGGAGAAAACTGGCGTTACGATTGAAAATGAGCAAGGTAACGCCGTCGATTGAAAATTAGCAAGGTAACGACGTGGAGCATCGATTTTAACGGCGAAGGTAAAAAGAATGAGGCCCGCCAGTATTAGATTACAATGGGCTTCCGTTTTCTTGCGAATGAACTGTCGCGTGTCTGGGATAACGAAATTACGCGACACAGAAATAGGCCTGGGTGTGTACATAAGTGCACCTGCTCATACAAGAAGTTCACCGTTCCTAACGGGCCACTATTTTCTACGATCGTCCGAGGCACGCTCAACCTTTTCGATAGCCTTCGCTGCCAAACACCGAGCCATGCTACCTGTATGCGGCCGTCGACAAAAACTGCCGGTTCCGGTAAAAAGAAACTCCACCCGCGCCACAATGCGGACAATTGACTAAATTTATCTTGCCGTCGGCGGCTTTCAAAACTGGGTTACTGACATCGGCCAAACTGCCGAGTCACACGTGAAGTCCCCCGATGCTAATTTAGAAAAGAGGCTACCTTGGATAAGATTGCCCTAATTGGTCTTAAGTATTACCTATCCTACGAAAACATACCGGGGAAGGACATCAAATCTCAAGCTAGTCCGCTAGTCTCTCAAAAAGTTTGAATCCAATCCAAAGCAAATCAGCCATCAATTAAAACAGCTCGTAGACCTCTAATTGCTCCAAATTATTCATGCTCTCCAGCGAGCTGATTTCGTCTGACCAGCCTAGCGTGCAGCTTCTAGAAATCGAGTCGACTCGAATCTGAGCAGCGTGAATAAACAAGCGAAAGCAAACTTCCCCAAAAAACGGAAAAGAGTCCTCTCACACTGCGATCATAACTATAACCAATTCTTACCTATTCTGACCCGTTCCCGTTAACCCATTACCCGCCGTAATACAAAAATACAATAATAAAAAATGAAATTAACTGTACATTTAGAAGTAGCAGTCATTAAAAGAAAACAATTGGAACCCGCGTCCCAAAAATGGGACATTGGCGGATGATGGTTTAAGTGTCCCATACAGAAGCGTCTGCATCGAACGGACGCGAAGACATTCAAGCGTCTACCATTCTCATTTCAGACGGAGGAATGGCCAACGACTCCGGACGACTTTCTCGACTCGATCTTCCGGCTGGAGGACAACCAATTCAACCTGATAGAGAATGACCTGGACACCATCCCGTCTTCATCCTCTGACAGCGGCCTATCGTCCAGCGCTCTCAGTCTGTCCTGCGAGCAGCAGCTGAGTCCTCTTCTGCCGATCGAGGAGGACCAGGTGGAAGTTAGCAATTCGGACATCAGCAGCCCGCAAAATTTCGTCGACTTCGAATCGCTGGGCAGCCCACAACAGTCAGTTGGCAGCGTTGACAGTCCCGTCAGGTCGGTGGTCAGCTCCAATGTCGGATCACCGGCGACAGATGTTGCTGAAGAGATGGACTTTGAGCACACCCTGGTGGCCGTCGTCAATCCCAATAACGCGGCGCCGGATAATCCTGCAACAGTGGTCACCGCCAGGCCGGTGGATTTGGGTAAAGTTCCTTGTACGTTTCTCTGCTTTCATTAGCCATTCGGTGCGTGCGTTGATACGTGTCTCGGTGATAGGCACAACGATGCAGTTAGGTCGAATTAAATATGTGGGTTCTAAGTAATGAAATGTTGGATAGGTAGAGTGAGCAGTCTGCGCTTTTAATTTTCGGTATTAATCATGGTATAATATTAACTATTAAATTTAAGCGTAAGCAGAATAATATAATGTAATTAGTGGTACAAAGAATGACTTTCGAAACAGTCGAAAGTGGGTAGAATTGTAATATTTCCCAATTTGCGGTCTTGCACTAATTGTAAGTAGAACTTAAAAGGTTGAAACGTAGAACGAACATAATGATTTGATTAATCCCGCTAATTTGTGTGCCTCGAAACAGCTGAAGGTGACAGAGTAGAATTATAACGGGTCGTCCGTTCTTTCCATTTGCACTGAGTAGAACTTAAACGGAAGCAGACGCGACCCAGCAAAAAATATAGCCGCGAGATTCGACTCAGCCGGGCATTTACATTTTAATAGAGTGAAACTGACCGTCCAAGACGTAAAGTTCTACGCTTAGCCGGCCGAGTCGGAATATATTATGGCCGGTTAATATCGCCCTAAGCCCCTTTTAGTCGCCTCTTACCCCGAAGGCAGTGCACACTGCCAGCTCCCATTCAAGCCTCATCCTCAGGGATCCTCACCTAACTATTGTATAAGAGTCACTAAATCTACGTGATTAAACAGCGCTAAGCATTGTTCTCCTGCGGGATGGAGGGCAGGGTCGGTCGCTCGGTCGGTTGTAATTCCGACGATACGAGCCCTAATGCCGTCACAATTGCCAGAAACCCACCTAGCGTAGATTCGACTCAAATCCTTGAATACGAATGATGATACACCCACAATTATGTATAACGCCGTGCGGCCAGAGTCTTTATGACGATTTAATGGCGACAAACGACGCGCGCTCAAGGTAGAATTTGCCGACCGTCCCTGCGGTCTTATCGTTTCAGCCAATTTCGTAGTAGTCAAATTATTTCCCTTCACCTCTTACCTTTTAACTAGGCTACCCTATGCGACGTAGAATCTGGTACGCGAATGGCGCTAAGTTACGCACGCGAGGATGCGTGTTCAGCCGATTCCATGCTGATCCGTGATACCTAGCCCCGCTAACAGATGACAGAAGTTCGCGACAGGCAGTCAGCGTGTTCGGGAGAATGTATGTCATTGGACTGTGCGTCATAGCTATCATTGTTCCCTCGCCGCAGTGACGCAACGTGGGTTCCGATAGTTTCCTCGAGCAGATTCGCGACGGAAAATAAGATGGAGAAGGAAAGATGGGACGCAGACGAGTCTCAATGTCGGTAGACGGATCGCCAGCTGGATTTCATTTGAACAGTTGGGATCCATGTTTGCCGATCGTCGACACAAATTGATATCGATATTCCGAAATTTTGACAAGGTCGATGCGCGAGCAAACACGTGTCCCCCCCATGCAAGGTTACAGAGTTTTACGTGAAAAATGTCCCTTAGCAACGTCTCATTATATCGATTCGTGTATAGAAGTCATCCTTTAACCCATTAACTGCCAAATTTTATTTTTTATTTTTGACCGGATCAGTTATATTATGCAGAGAAGGTTGTGTAACAGTATAATTATACAAATTCAAAAATCGCCAAATGGGAATCGTGGCAGCTAATAGGTTAAGCTCTCTGGTATATCTTAGACATCTTAGATGTCTTAGATGCTAGAATTTGCTGTTACCAACACTGCAATTTCTGAAGTTTGGTCGTTAATAAAATTTGCACTTCTGGTCTATGTTGAACAGACGTTACCGCCAAGCAGCAAGTGCACGTGGCATCGCACGAAAACACTGTTAACGTGCGGAACCTAACGTGCGGCAATGGCAAGCGCAACATCAGACAATTAATTCGCGTGACCCCAATGGGTTCCGGTAATCCGAGATCCATCCTGCTCCCGGTAAGCCTGAAGGACATGAAGGAGGTGCGGACCATCAAGATCATCAACGCCTCTCAGGCCAGAAACCTGAAGGGCTTCAAGATAAACCAAGCTAACATCATCAACAAACCCGTGCAGGTATGCAATGGATCTACCTAGGCACGGTCGTTACGAAAGGCCCTGCTACGGTCAGGAAATCGATATGACTCCTTATTAATGCGTTAATGTCGGGACGTTACGTAGAATAATGCACATAATCGGTCGTTTCGAACAGATGTAATTATAAAATCATTCTACGAAAGACCAATAATTTGACCGTTAGTTTTAAAAGTACATATTTAAAAAAACTAGATATCACATAAATAAACCGTTTGTACCACGTTAATCATAAATTATATGATACTTATCTAATTTTTTTAAATATGAGCTTACACGACTTTCAACATAAACGGTCGAATTATAGAAAACGGTCTAAGAGTACAGTAAAAATTATTTGAGTAATTTACTTTGGAACAGTGAATGACATACATTAAGACGAACGATTATTTCAAGTTCCACGCATTTTTCACTCAGACCAATTTCCTAACTAGCACCTTACGTACAGTAATATCTTGAAATATAACCGCTATTATCAGCTACTTCCTACCTAAAAAATAGTGGCCGATAAAGAAAAAGCAGATATCAGAGAGAAATATATTTATAGTTACTATATCGGACATTTCGATCTAATCGATTACGACGATCCCAGATGACCATCAAGCAAGAAGACTCCGGCAGCGAGAAGGGTTGCAACTCGAGCGACGAAATATCGGAGACGGAGTCGCCCTATCCGCGCCTAAAATTGAACGCCGAAGAGAAGCGTCTGCTCCAAAAGGAGGGCATCACCCTGCCGACACATTATCCGCTGACCAAGCACGAGGAGAGGGAGCTGAAGAGGATCAGGCGCAAGATTCGCAATAAGATCTCTGCCCAGGACTCGCGCAAGAGGAAAAAGGAGTACGTGGACGGACTCGAAGACAGGGTGAAACAGTGCACCGAAGAAAATATGACCTTGCTGAAGCGCATAAAGGCCCTACAGTCGCAGAATCAGAGTCTGGCCGGACAGCTGAAGAGACTGCAGGCTCTCATACAGAAGGGCAACAAGAGCGCTCAACCTGCGACGTGCCTGATGGTCCTCCTACTCTCGTTGGCCCTGGTGGCGGTACCGAATTTTCGACCGCACTCCAATGCCAACAACGAGCTGACGCAGGAGCAGGAGCAGCCGGAGAAGATGCCGCCGTTGGCCGGTGAGTGGTCCTTTCCTTCAGTTCGACTTTCACGGAACGGGATCGAGTCGATCGCGCACCTCGAACGATCGAGAAACCTTATCTGGGTTAGGATATCGGGAGGATCGATCATGACCGGTTGCGTCACACGAACGATCGATAACGGAAGGCATGTCTCTTTCGGAACCGTGCTTTATGAGGTCAATGAGATTCGTTTTGGAAAATGCAAACTTTGTGTCGAAATCGTGATTGATGGATCGGAGCATTCCTTTTTTTTTTGTTCGGCGTCACGTCTTGCAGTTATGATCTTGACGGAGGTAGTGTGTACTCGGTTTGTTTTGTCGCCGTAGTAAAAATGTCAGGAATGGCGAAATGTACTTTTTATTACTCTTTTTGTTTACGTCGTAAATGCTGGGTTGAGACTGTTGATATATTGTCGGAGTAACCTAACATAATTTTTCGAGATCTGGTTTGTTTTATTTTTCCGCAACGAATCTTTAGTGTAAAAGTTAAAAATGATGGATTGAATTTATTCATTTTTTTTTCGTTTATAGTAAATGTTGAGTTAGGAGTCTTGACACGTTGTAACAGTAACCTAGCCTCATTTTTCGAGATCTGGTTTATTTTGCTTTTCCGCAACGAATTTTTACTGTCAAAATTAAAAATGATGGATTGATTTTTTTTTTTCCCCGTTTGTAGTAAATTAGTTAGGAGTGTTGACACATTGTAACGGTAACCTAGCCTCATTTATCGCGATCCGGGTTGTATTATTGTTCCGCGACGAAAGAGTCAAAGCAAAGGAGGGCGCGTTCTACACTGATTCCGTCAAAACGGCGGCGGTCAGGGCGCACCATAGAATGTATAAATTCGTCTGTGAACCGTTACGCCGCTGATGGCTACACGTGCTGAATCGTTCTGATAATATCCAGCGAGCCGGTCCCGCCAGGACATTGAACTCCATGGGATTGTGAAAGGCACGCTCGAGTCCCTTGAATCTTTTTTATTTTCCTTTCACGTCCTGCGGTCTACTGCCTTTCTTCGACTTCTCTTCCTCTCCCTTCCCTCTCCCTTTCTCGCCCCGTCATTCTAGCCGCCGAAAGAAAAGAAACCCGAAAGCGTCGATGCCTTCTCGATTTCGCGTTATCATCGACGACCCGTTCCTAATCGAATTCTCGTCTCGAATTCCGTTCAAAATAACGTTTCATCACTCGGCGCGATAACGGGTGTTGACTCGCTTTTGCCGGAGCATGTCAAAAAATGTACGAACGATATCGCACGCAATCTGCGGAAGATTGACCGATCAAGCCGATCGAACCGTTTGAGAAACGACCGAAACTTCCTCAGCGAATTTCATATTTCATTCCGCACGCGTCGAATGTCGAGGCTGATTCCTTTTCGAGTCAACGGACCGAGTCAACCTTCCACCTTAACTCGGGAAGTTTATTTTTTCGGTCTAACAGAAGAGTCCCCGATCAAGAATCATCTGTGCAATTACAAATAGCTAGATAAGATAAGTCGAAGCTACCTCGTCTTTCTACTATTTAACCGGCGCATTAAGTGGAGTAATAAAGCGAGGTCGACCAGAAGGAAGGTTTTAGCCCGCTGAAAGAGTCGATTCGACGGATTATCGAGAGTTCACGGCGGCTCGGAGGCGCGCGATACGCAAGATAAAATTTACCCGTGTTTTTCGAAACCGATAGTGCATCGGGACGTGCGTGAGCAACGCTTAAGAAACGCAGAGTTGAGTAAACGAGTACACAGAGCGATCGAATCGTGGATTTACGTAAGAATCGGCCGCAAATAGTTCGTTTGTCGAATTAACGCGTTTGCTTTGGCGCGCGCGCGAGCTCGTCGAAACTAGAATGAGAATGTCTATGACAAGAGGCTGCACGATGTATAGAGTGTTAATGCATGAGAGCGGTGAAACCAGAGCGAGCGCGGCTGGATTCAAAGTCGTTCTGCCACTTTCTAAAAGGGGACAAGAAAGTACTGATCTTTCGTCCGCCGCGATCGCCGACGAGATCCTTTTAATCTGCCCACGACTTTGACCTCGCCCGAATTCGACCGAATCGAAATTACGCTCGCCAACCATCCTGTTACTATGCGCCATTTTTTCTTCCTTCGCTGTTCTAATCTCATATCCTGTCGCCGCCTACTTGGAAATTATATCTGCCGTTAAATGTAAATAGTTGATAAAATCTCTATAGATTACTGGAATTGCAGTTGTGAGTTAAAAGGTATTAAAAGCGCATATTACTTTCAATTTTGTTTCGACGTTAGTTAGAGTTCGGTACTACCAAAATGTTCGGGCCAGTGTCATTGAACCTTGTTAGAATTCAGGGTCTGCATATTGGACGCCGTACACCTACGTGCTCAGCGTTTCGATGCATTTCGCATTACGAAACAGCTTATTATACGTTTCGGACGAACGAGGCATCGATAGCTATAATTGATGGCAATTGTAAGATCGATTTGACGCAGCACTTTATGCGACACGTTGGTGGTATTAGAAAGAAAAATACCCCCTGTGACTCTCAGTGACTCGAACAATGCATTCGATGTAAATTAAACTATGGTCAAAAATATTTTTTATTTAAAAATTTCTCTCCGTTTCTTTCAAAATTGGTTCCCGATAATGTTACTCATTTAATAGAACAGACTTGCGACATTCTTATTTCTAAAGTACTTTTGCGTTGCGTTCCTCTGACTGAAACGAATCTCGTATGGCTTCTCAGCAACTAATACGTCTACTAGCACTGCTAAATTATGTCACGCCTTTCACGGACGCTAAAGGTACCTAACATCACGATAAATCCATTAAACGACTCATATAAAGTCTAAAAATATTTGTTTGTACATATTAGTACATGTTCACGAATCAGTAGTTCGTGTTAAGCATTCTAACGCGGTCGATTCATCCCGGATCCAACTATGAAGCAATCCGTTCAACCGATTCTGTCGAAATTCCAGGTCGCTCTCGAACGCTGCTTTACACGAAGCAACTGATGGACGAGGAGCTGCAGCAATACAGTGAGGAGTTGCTGCAGGAGGTCGAGGGTCTCCTGGATCACGATTACAGCCCGGTGATCCAGATGCCGCTCTACAAGCGTCCTCGCATCGAGAACGACCCGGCGTCCAAGCTAATGTCAACGAACGGTCACGTGGGCGGCACTCTGGGCATCAAGCAGGACCCCAGCTCGCAGACGAAGAAGTACATCGATCCTTCCGTGGACGACAGTTGGCCGCCGCCGAATCCCGGCGGTCAGAAAACGGCCAAGGTCGTCGACAAGCTCGAGGCCCTCACCAACGAGCTGAAAATCAACATCTCCGATGCCGACGGGACCAGAACGGTCCTGCTGAAAGTACCTCACGAGCAATGAACGACGCCGGAGGTGGAAACAATTTGTGCAAGAGAGTGGGAAGGAATCGGTTTCTGATCCCGAGGAACGCTTCTCAGTTTTATCCGTAGAGTTAGGTTATTTAGCGACGATTCTTTTAAATCGGATTTCGCGACGGAAAGTATTCTTTCCTTCTTCCTTCGATATTGGGTGCGGATGCTTAGAGGTTTTCAGGGCTGTTTTTGATGGGGGAGTTGATTTTTAAGGGAAGTGCGTGGGTTAGGTCGGAGAAGCGATTCCTCCTTCGTTTTTATCGGATTATTCACTACTTAGATAGGCTAGATAGCTGTCGATCCATTCGCTGTTCCCGTTCGATTTGATTATCTCATCGACCGGGTAAATCGATATTCGTCGCTCACGTTTCGATTTTTGAAATAGGCGCGACGCGAACGTAGGTAGATAAGAATTACGCGAATTGGAAGGTACCACGGTTCGAGGCATGAACTTTCCAAATACGTTTCCGTCGTGGTTACCTTCTCGCAGTGGAAGAGAAGAAAACGGGAGAAGGACGAACGACGCATCACGTTCAGATTTCGCCGGCGCGCATTGAAACGGTGATAGAATGAAGATAAACTTAAGATAGGAAAGTTTTACAGTTACTATCCCTGTTACTGCGGTAAGAGATTTTTTGTAAATAAAGTTTCACGAGCGTAGACTACGAACCGTGAAAGAGATATATATATATATATATTAAAGATGAAAATTATATAATATAGCTTTAACGTTACCTTCTTGCGAATGCAATTTACGAAAACTTCGCGTTCGCTCGCGCGAGAATAGAAAATTATTCGCGCGAAGTTCGTTTCAACGATAAGCGAGACAAACGCATTGTAACGATGGAGTGCGTTCTAGGTAGATTTCTTTTTCCTTAATCGTGGGAGAGGTGGCACAGTGCACGATATTTAAGGTCATCCTTCTCGACTCTTAAATTAAGAATATAATGAAATGATAACGAAAGAGATACGAGCGATTCGCACCGTGTTCGATGAGTTAGACGTCGTTTCTACCGAACCGTCGCGTTAGATTAATAAAACGTATAAGATGTTATTTAAGCGAGAGCTTCGTGTGCGTTAACACCAAGCATTAAGACTGTATCGCATAAGTCACAGATATACATTTTCACTTCGAGTTACGAATACGCGGTGCAGGCTGCTTAGGCTAAGCTAATAACTGATCTACGATTCGCTGAAACAGCCTGTACTTCAGGGAAATTTATAATCTTTTCACGTCGCCCCATTTCTCACTCTGTTTCTCTTCTGCGCTAAGTTTTAAGACTACTCTACTCCGAATTTCATTATTTTTACCTTTGTATACGGCTTGCGAAGTGCGCGTATGAATATATTATTATTATCATCATAATTATTATTATATATAGAAACATACGTATTGAATAGCTAAGATAGAATCTATCATTGCACGGAGTTGTAAATAAATGTCTATCGAAAGATGAAAATTGGATGCTTCGTCGTTGTTGTGTCGTAGATTTCGTACTTATACTTCTCTTCTTATTATCGATTCTACTTCGGTTAGTATAAGTTTCACCGAGACCGATACATTCCTGTTAAGATTGACGTTTATTCAAAAATAGAGTGAACAATTCTATTTTTGCACATGGTGTGTCAATGGGATATACGAAATGATGCTCCTATTACGGAAGATAAATTTTTGATCCGATATGCGTGTAGCGATAATTATGAAAATAAAAAGTTAAGCGGGCGTCAGTCTTTCTTGTTTACCGATTCCCTTACCATTTTTCGAATGTTGTAATTTGAAAATTAATTATACCTAAAGAGCGATTTGAACAATCAAATTTTTCACATGCTGACACTAACTGATGAAAATTATTCGGCGCGAATTACTTAAATTTTTTTTACGGTTGATAGTAGTCAACACTAGACAAAGAATTATGAGAAAAACTTGGGAATTTGTATCTAGCGGCATTTGAGGTTTATGACATTTCGCGTCTCCGATGTATAAGCGCAGATGGCGTCGAAAAATGGCGGGAATATAGGTAAACACGTGTGTTCTGATAATGGTGCCCGAAACAATGTGAGAAAGTTTGTAAAAATCCTTTTAAACTTTGCGTTGTTAGCGTCAGTTCGAACGATATCCTAATCAAAAATGGGTGATCTAGAAAATTTAGCTGATTTACTACCCACGTATTATAGGAGATTGTTTCCCTTTGCGGATTATTTCAACTGGCTCAGTTATGGAAGTGGTATGTCTAAACAAGTAATACTATCAAAAATGTACAGAATGAAGATGACATAAAAACTAAAATTTCTAGCAAACATCTTTGCAAATAGAGAGTTTTCTTTCACCCTGCAAGATGATATTTATATTCGTTTTCAATCCTACAAAACACAAAAGGACCTCGAGGCTGACATCAAGAGATTGCTACCATTCAAGATAGATATTGGCGCTGTCTATAATGCAGAGTAAGACATAATCCAAAATAATAGTTTGTTTATTTCTTACAGAATTGAAAACTTTGAAATTTTTACAGCCCAAAGACACAAAGGCAAATGGCTAACTTTCGACCTGTGGAAAGAGAACTTGTATTTGATATTGATATGACTGACTACGATGAAGTCAGAACATGTTGTCAAGGTGCCGATGTCTGCACTAAATGCTGGAAATTTATGGCAGTGGCATGTAAAGTGATAGATGCTGCTCTCAGAGGTTAGTTTCTGAAGAGTATTTATATATATAATGCTGCTTAAAGTATAACAATTTTATATCCGATGTAATATCCTATATAGAGGATTTTGGATATAAGCATATCCTATGGATTTTCTCTGGAAGGAGAGGAATTCATTGCTGGGTTTGCGACCCACAAGCACGCAAGTTGACAGGAACCCAACGAGGCTGTGTGGCGGAGTATTTGCAACTTATTGAGGGTGGAGAACATATGAGAAAAAAGGTTCACTTAAATGGAGAGTTATTACATCCTTCCATAAGGCAAATATACAAATCAAAGTTATTCCATTATAATGGTTGCTGAATAATTCTAATATATATTTTGAATATTTATATACTTTATGGTTGCTACAGACGTGCGTTAAGCATCATTGAACCTGTATTTCAAGAAATATGTATTGAAGACCAAAATATATTAGGAACCCTGGAAGGAATCAACAAATTTGTAATGATACTCTCGGAAGAGGACGATAGGCTAAAATTGAAAGAACATTTCAATCAACATTCAACTAGCTCTGCACGTTGGGAGATATTTGAAAAATATATCAAAGACAAGATAGCAACACAAATGGGCAAAAAGCGATTTTATTATAGGCACTTGATTGAGGAAATCAAGTTGCAGCATGTTTACCCAAGGCTGGACATAAATGTCAGCAAAGGTATGAACCACCTGTTGAAATCGCCGTTTTGCATTCATCCGAAGACTGGAAAAGTTTGCATTCCTTTCACGGCAAATACAGCCGACAAATTTGATCCAACAAAAGTACCAACTGTCACGACATTGATCGATGAGATCCACGCGTTTAATGTCAAAGAGAAGGAGATCAACGAGGACCACATTGCCAATACGGCCAATATTAAAGATTACAAGAAAACAAGTCTAAACAGATATTTAAGGGTTTTCCACGAATTTTTGAGAGATTTGAAAGAGGCACGAAAGGGAGAAAAGATAAAAGAGAGCGGCAAGTACTTTACGAATAAATCTATTGAATTTTTTAATCTCATATTTTGTCATTCAATTTTTTGTTTATTTTATTATATTTAATTTTTCTGTATCTTGTTTTAGATATGACAATGGAATTTTAAGAATTTCCCGTCAGGCCGTGATATCTGTTAACTCCAAGTTAAGAATCGGTTATTTTTGTACTTGTATTTTTATGTATTCATTAAATTAATTTAAGAAATTGAAAATCTTTGTCGACGCCATTACTGGTCGTTAGAGTTCAACACATTTGAACACTGTACACACCCCCACAAGTGAAATCGGAAATATTTCCATTTCATAGTATCAATTTCTACGTTTTCCTAATAAAATAAACATGTTTTCGATCGAAAATCGCGTTTAGAACATTTTCTGAATATCTGTTAAGTGCAGTTTCAACTAAACATGTAATAATTTGAAAATTTCGATTTGACATGACTCACCGATTGAAGAATTCGCTACCCGCGGCAGGCTTCCAATATTTGCACGCAATTTGTGGCTTTCCCCAAATTCCCACCGACTTTCCAGCACTTGAGTTTTGGTCTGGAGTCCAAAGTCTATCAAAATCACAAACTCGCGACACTTTTACACTACTTTATACAGACAAAAATATGAAAAATTTCTGCAACAGAAACGTGCACTCCGAATTTGAACTGCACTCCAGCCCGCGCGAGGAGCTAATAAAATTCAGATGGCGTTCTCAAAGAACTTTGCCAGTGACTCCACCACCGGAAGTTTATTCAATTTCAAATGGTAATACCGGCAATGTCGAATTCTCAGTACATTAATAATGAAATCAGTACTACCAAATAGAAATTGCGTAATTAATGAGAAATCTATTAATTGAACGATTTCATTTACATACTTGTTATAACCCGTATGTGTCATACGTGACGGTACGACGTTAGTTCGATTGGTGGCCGTCAGGTGGCAGCACTTCCCGGACTCGCAATTCAACACCAACCGAATGACCACACGTGTGTACATCGTGGTCATTAAGAGGATTAGTTCAAAAGATGATACTAGGTGGCAGCACCTCCCGGACATACAATTCGACCATAGTTTGAATCCAGACAGTGTGGTTGGATTGCTTTTCCCAAATTTAATACGTTTAATTGTATTGTATGCAATTTTTAAATATAGTATTCCTTTTTATGATGCAAATATACTGTTCGTAATACATTTGCTCGCTTCCCTGCGCTCATTTATTTTCACGCGCAGCTCGGACCAGTTCTTTATTTCCGCAAGTGATTTCTTACGTATGCAATTGCACAGGGCGTTTCTGGTCTCGGAATTGAACGTTATTGCCCCTGTACCACATACGTATCGTAAACCAGTTCTCTGTCACGTACATACTATTACTTTTTGCGCGCCTCTAATGGGCCCCGTAGCGCAAACCGCGAAAAGACCGTGAGGCAAGAGTCCTGAACTGCTCCTCACCCTGCATCCGGACGCTAACGCCAATTTCATCTAACGCCATTCAAAGCTCACACATCGAGGCGACTAAATCGTTCGCTTATCCAAACACGCCCGGAGAATCCTGATTGCTCGCGATACGTGTCTCGTTCACGCTCATTTCACGTAACAAGTGAAACTCTCATTTGGCCGCCGACTCGTGTACCGTACCGACTACACAATGTCATCTAGCGAACTCCCCCCCCCCGGTAACAAAAATCCGTCATATTTATTGGCATACGCGTTCCACCGGAATGAGATCGAGGGAGAGGCCGACGGGCAAGAAATGGGTTAATTATCTTCCGAAAACTGAATATTCCGATCGGGACGTGACCGGCGAACCAAATTGACCGTTGCCACGCGCTCCTTTTTTTCCCCCCTCCCCTGCGCCCTCTCCCCGGGACCCCTTTCTCAATTTCCTCGTCTATTCGATCGACGATTTTTCGGACGCCCCGGTAACGACGGATCTCGACGTCCTTCTCCCGGCGCCTTTTCATTAGCCTAGACCGCCTCTACCGTGAAAGGCAGACCTTACGGAGAAATTCCACGTATAACCCCCTGCACTCTTTTTTCGGCGTATAACTCCGATTCGGAGGGGGGCCCCATTTCCTTTTTGCTCCACCGCCCCGCCGGCCATCCGCGTCATAAAGCACAGTTATGCGGATCTGCATATTTTTATTTCTCTCATTCGGCAGACATTACCCCGTCCGATTCTTATCCCTCCTCCTCCCCTCTTCCCTCTCCTCTTGAGTTCGCTCATTTTTTTCCCCTTCATACCTCATCTTCTTTCCACGGCCGACTTCGGATGCGCGGCAACGCCTAAATTCGCGGCCGAAGGTAATTATAAAGTAATCTCGCGCGTAATGACGTTTAACAAAGTCGAATTGCGTTCCGAAGGTCGAAATGTGTGCCGGAGTTACGGCCTCGCTGAGAAATTGTCTTGCTCTGATATTCGGACGGCGCGGATCGAAAAAGCGTAGGCTAATGCATGCGTAATGGATAATTATCCGCGAAGTGCTAGCAAAGTGGACGTAAACAAAACGTCGGCCGTCGAGACGAATTCGGACGTGTGTAAGGACGTACGTGTGAACGTTCGGGAGGCGTTGCGCAATTTTTCGCCGAGAAATTGGTGAAAAATTGCCAGGCTGCGAGGCAGATACGCAGGACGAACGAGCGTACGAACGTTCGCGGCTGGTACTAGCAGCCGATTTAATGAAAGAGCTGGAACTGATTGGATTTCGCGGAAACCCGAGGCCACGTACGCTTTGCGCGCCAATTTGAACTGGAACAATGCAATTAAATTGTTACTTGTCGAATTAGCCGCGCTAATCGGAGAAATCAATCGATCGGATGGACTCGGCTGCGAGCAACGATAAACCGATTACCGGTTACATCCATGTATGACACACTAATCATCCAAGACATTTGCTGCTATAACTGGAACGACAAGAAAAAGCAACAAAAATTATGAAAAATAATATAATTGCTGGCAGCAATAAAATAATGCGTACTGTTTAACCGTACTTTATAAGAATCTGACTCGTGTAACACGAATAACGTGAAGTATATCCATGTATGACATACTAATTATCCAAGACAGATTTGCTGCTATAACCGGAATTCAAATAAAACGTAAATTATCGAATGGACATTTAATGCTTAACTCATAGTTTACTGACTAAATACGTAAAACGCGATACCTATTCGGACTTAAAGCTTCAACATCGTCGATCCTTTCCAGCCCCTCTGCAGCATCGCCTTCCATCATCAAGCTCCAGCCCACGAGCGCAATTATCCCGAAGCCAAGCCTGACTCGTCGGCGAGCGGTTAACAAGATCGGCCGGCTCAAAATCCGCCGATCCGAGACGCAGAAGCCGCGCTCCTCTTTTTGCGCCAATTCGTCGCTAACTCGATACTGTTCCGCCGCCGGTTTCTTCCGTCCCGGGCGAACACCCACGATTCGCTTACGTTCGCTTAATTCCCCGCGGGCCGCGGGCCGCGAGAGCGATCGAGTCCGCCGCATTCGCTCGCCGAATCGACGCGCTCATTATCGCAGGAAAGTGGGTGCGTTTCTTGCACCGGCCACGTATCCATTTCAGTCCGGGAAGGCCCAGGCTTGGAAAGCAAGTCGAATGATAGTCGAGATACTTTTTCGTCGGGCCACGAACTTGGCCAACCGAACCTCCGATTCGGCGCTCGCGCGAGTCCTCGGCAGGTGAGGCCGATCCGGGCAAAAAGAGGCGAATTCTGCAGCCCCGGCGCTAATGATCCTCGTCATAAATCATTTCCGATCAAAAAGTTCGCCTCGTTGCCTTCCTGATGGCCCTCGCACGGATCGCTGCTCACCGAATCGCGCCGGAGCGATCGTTCCTGGGCTCGTGCCTCTGGAAAAAAAATATTCGCTGTAGTAATCTGTTCACAATTGGCCGGGAAGGAGGAGGGATTGCAGAATTTTTCGGCGAAGGTAGTGGGGAGAAGTTTGCGTGCGGTTACGAGGATGAGTTTCTGAGAGTGCAAGATAGCGTATCTGCAAAAGTGTCCGAAATAATCTGTCTGTGACGGAAGAATTTCTAGAAGGATCTGATTGTGAGTCGTACGCGATTAGATTTAGAAAATATTTGTGGAACTGAACATAGGGAATTACGCAATCGCACGGTTTTACCTTCCAAGCTACGTGCCTGTAAAAACAGTACGTCTTTTTAAGTAGTAATCTGATCCCGGCGGAAAAAGAATGAGATTTGTATGTGGTACAAGGTTGAGACAATGTTTTTTGCGAGTGTAAAAGGGAAATGTTCGTGCTGAATGTCCTGCAGTCTCGGGTTTGTAGGTTACGAACGCGTACGAGCTTAATCCTTAGCGCGATAAGATCTCGTCCACGGTTGGCCGCGGTTTCCTAGTTCGCGATAATCAAAAGTGCGCGAACGTGCGCAAACGTGCGCAAACGTGCGCGAACGTGCGCAAACGTGCGCTTCGTGTCGTTTACCGTGACTCGCCTCGCAGACGCAACATAATTGCACGGTCCGCAAAAACCACAAAAGTGAGCGGTGCACCGGATGATAAGCGGAAAAACGGGAATGTCATTGACAAGCTTCGTGCAACAAGATCCTTGAATGCGCTTTGCTCCATATTCAAGTCGCAAAAAGATATTTCCCGTGTAACCAGATCCAACATTTGGACCGTTTATTTTGAAAGTGGTGTAGGTCAATTTCCAAACAAAAATTAAATATTACATAAATGAACCATTTTTACACCACTTTCCAAATAAACGGTCCATTTCTCGAACAGAAACATTTTTGAACAAATCAGAAGAAGGAAACGTTTCCTATTAACAGACTTAATGGGAAATAAACGTTAATCCACGTATCTGCACTTAAACATGATTAACAGAATTGACCAACGAAAAATGACTGAAAAATATGCGCTAATCGATCAGTACACAAGGATGATTAAATGTAGACAGACTGCACCAGGGTCAATGAAGAGATTGCCTAGCGCGTAAGCACCTGGCAATTAGCAGGGTGCGTAATGAAAACGGCTGGAGTAATTAATTGCATGGGAATAGAGTCATCATCGACTACTTATGCAAATCGAATCGTCGGCCGGATTCTCACGGAACGTTTAGCTGCCTTTTACCGAGAAAACGGTGGAAAGCGATCTTCCTCGGATCGATCGATTAATTTGTCGACGTCGATGATCAATCGAGTCCGTTTCCGGACAGGATCGTTAGAAGTCGCCGATCGCGGAGATCCTCGTTCACCAATTAATCCGCGTCGATCCGCCACCTGGATCGATTCAGTCTCGATCGACGCGCGCTCCTTCATTCTGAAAAAGGTCGCTAAAGCTGTAATTCATACCGCGTGTCCATTTCTGACCAGTCGAGATCCTTAGAAATACTCGAGATCCCTCTGCGAATGGCGGGTGAGGACGTGTAGCGATCTCGCGAGATAAGCGGACAGATATGGCGACAATGCAAGGATATTTCCCAAGGAATACGTGACTCACATCGGATCTGGACGCTGAAGACTCTAAATGGTCATGGCGGCTTTAATTGAACCGCAGCGATCGCGGCCCTCATTTGTTAACTCTCCCGGCACTGCCTTTCCCATTTCAACGTTAGCGGGTGGACTTTAATTAGAATTTACGCTTCCAGCAGTCGGTTTTCTAAAGCGTCAATCTTCGGAATTTGACTAACAAACTCGGGACGGCACACATTCTCGCCCGGGAAAAGGAATTTTGTCGGTAACGACGCCTGAAAAAAAAGTGATAGAACAGAGATCATGCTCGTAACGGACAGGTTCTATCAACGATCTAATTCGCGATAAAAAGTTCGCACTTAACGACTCGCGTAAAACGTACATCCGTTAACCCACTACTTTCTCCGAATATCTTAAATGGTCATTCCGTCCAATTAGAACTTGTTAATGACACCTCTACTTTTTCGAGTCTAATAACCGCTATTGTTTCCCGACACGTACGCCGTGGCGGGCACAGGAATCCTCGTACGTCAATTCTCATCCGCTCGGCACACATCCCGGCCACGACAAAGAAGCGTTCGACAAAGAACTCCTACGATCGGCCACGGGAAAAAAGATGGAGGGACAAAAAAAACCGATCGTCGCATACGTCGATCGTTAGAATCCTAGCCCTCTTCTTACGTCAATTGCCCGGCCAAAGAAGTTCGTATTTAACGACGCGAGTAAATATACGTCCATTATCCGGTACTTTCTCCGAATATCTCCGCGATTTCACGCTCGGTCGCGGCCAGGCAAAAAGGACAGAAAACGGCTCGACATTGGAAACGGTTCGAAGAGTGAAAGTCCGAGATCGCCGATCTACATTTTATCGGAAACTTGGCAGGTCGAGCGAGGGAGGATCGATCGTCGATCGTCGATCGATGCCGAGCGGAATTTCGCGGATTCCTCGAGAAAGAGTTTCGATCGCTCGGCGGAAGAGGTCGTCGACGCAGTCGGACGCCTTCCTGCGCCGACGGACGCGTCGCGATCCTCTCGGCGACAATCGCGATTCGACGCGGATGCCGATCTCGTGGAATCGGGCGCCGATCCTTTTCTTTGTTCGACTCGGACAAAAAGCCGAGTGACCCACTATAGTCGGCGGACGCGCGAATCTCCACGGGAAAGGGAACGTGTCGAATCTCGATGGAAATGGAGAAAAAATTGACTGTCAGGAACTGCCGGATTCACCCGGCGGCGATCGACGCCGACGATCGTCGGGGATCGCGTGCGTTCGCGGAGTTGGACGCGAATGATTGGCGAACGTTTGGCCAGAACGAGCTCCGCGGAAGATTATAATGATTAACCGCCCCGGAAGAGGCCCATTTTCGGAAATTTTGGTCGTTGCCTGATCGGGTTGGGATGATTGATTTCGAAACGGGCGACTAACTTCTCGGTAGTTTCTTTTAACGAACGTGCCTCGGGTTTGGGAACGGATAAGCGAGTGTGGAAGTACTGATTTCTGAACGGGAACGTGCGAGACGTAATCTCGTTCGTTTGGCAGTAAGCAAACCATTCCAGTTTTTAGTCATCCAAACGTTTCGGTATGGCCCTAACCTGCTGAGCAAGTAAAACGTTTTTGCCCACATTAATAATTGTACCTGTAATAACAAAAATGTGACTTAATTAACTTATAGTAATATACCTTATACACATCTTATAGTAATAGTCTGAACTCGTAGTAGTGACATTCGTCCCGTACATTTAATTTTTTCAAACACACCTTAGCAGTCAGAGAGTTTAACAAAATAATTAATTATTCCATTTCGAAAGCTGAAAGGTTTATCTTGCAAATTAAATGAATATGTGGATGGTTGATAATTCCAGTGTTAATAAAGTAAAACTTAGAACCTGCCGCGAACGCAGAATTACAAAAGTAAAGTAGAAGCTCACCGTCCATCTTACCCTCGATTCCACTCCGCTTTCCGCCGAGTTCGAGCGGAAGCGCAAAGCTCACGTCGCCGTCCCTCACCCCCCGATTCTCCCATGAGGCATGCAATCCGCACAGATCCGCGGAGAGATCAAATGTCGTCGCTGGACGTGACGCGACGTCCGGAATGTCCACGGATCTTATCTGTCCCGAAAAAAGAAACCTTCGTAGGGAGAGAAC
This sequence comes from Anoplius nigerrimus, assembly GCA_914767735.1. Lineage (NCBI taxonomy): Eukaryota > Metazoa > Arthropoda > Insecta > Hymenoptera > Pompilidae > Anoplius > Anoplius nigerrimus. The sequence goes on from OU612090.1 coordinate 13,102,013, forward strand.
GCCGTCTTCTCGAAAGCGCTCCTCCTGCCGCCGAAACGAAACGGTTAAACGCCGGCGGGACTCGAAGCCGGCGAGAAACGGAAGAGAAGGTGGGCCAGCGTGAAACGCGGGTCCTAGTTTCGTGTGAAATCTCACAAATTGATAGCTTCGAATCCGACAGGGGGTGCGCTGCCGGCCGAGTCAGCTGCTTCTGACAAGATAATGGTCTCATTACCGGCGGGCACCGGAGTCGTCCGCAGCTTTTCCACTTCAAGAAAGTAGCCGCCTTTGGACCCCGTTAATTACTCGCGCTAATGGGAGCGCATTTCTACCGGCCTTTTCTACACCTCGGCGGGGCCGGCAAAAAATCTTCTATTACGCTCGCCGTTCGGAGTCCGACTCGTTCGTGGGTTACGTTTCTTTGTCGGAGGTCGACTTGTTTGCTTTGCGGCTTTTCAGTGTCGCGATATGTGATACGGACTGTATTTTCGTGGGTACGAGAGAACGGTGGAGTCTACGGTTGAGCTATTTGCTGAGCAAATCGCCATATACCAGAGAAGAGAAATACAGTAGATTGAAAAAAATTACTACTTTGGAATACGATCAGATAAACATTTTACAGTGTACCATCCCATGAATTTGATAAAGATAACGAAATACTGGATAGGTGGTTCTGAAAAGTGAATAGCTCATATGATACACGCAGTACTTTTTGCGGACACGTTTCATACGATACCTAATACGTATACAAGGAATCCTCTGCAAGCAAATCCGATTTCTTAAGTCAGTGCAGCATTTAATCATTCCTGGACTCCAGCATACAATTTATTTCACACCTCCGTACGCCCTAAAATATGGCAGATACACCAGTTATAAAAAGTACACGAATTTGTCAAAGGACAATACTACGAATTAGAAGCACATTTGACGTGGCAAACATGATACATACCCGGCGAGGCCCGTCGAAAAATGGCTGTCCTCGTGTCAGTGGAGCAAGAAACCGTCCCGAGACACCGGAGTCCGAACAATAATTCCCTGTTATTACCAGGGACAGTGCAGTTATGTCAATAAAAGGAGGATCGCTGCCCGGGCAAATTATCCGTGGGCAGGACCGCGCGGTCGGTATATTTTAATAGCGTTATATAAATAAAATGGCGAGGAATAATTCTCCCTTATTAAGCCGCCGTCGACCGCCAGCGTTCGGTCATGGCGAACGTAAAGGGATTACCGCAAATTGTGCTGCTGGGATACGTATGCGAGCCGCAGGAGGGGGAGGTGGGAAGGAGAGGAGGAAGGGAAGGGAGAGAGAAGGACGAAGACAACCTCGGCTACTCGCCATTACTCCGCAAACCAGTTAAGTCATTATTTCGTTTAGGCACCGCGATCATGCGCCGCTCGTAACGCCACATTCAATTTCACACCCCGTTTGCCAACGCCTTCCTTCCCTCTTCTTTTTTTTTTTTACTCTTTTTCAGTTCAGCCAGGTCCTCTCCACCAGCCGATGGTCGGATGGATGAGACTTTTGGTAACGTTTATTTGCGTACGAGACTTGCGTTCTTGGATAAGGCCCGGTGACTGTTCAGTTTTGAATGGCGAGTTCGGACGAAGTGCGCGCGCGCACACAGGAAGGGCATCTCGCTAAGTAATGAGGAAGAATGGGAGCAGGGAGCGAGCGGACAGGCGTAATACATGTAATTATTGCGCGCCAGGTTTAATTACCGACGCCGACACCGGCGGACCTCTGTAATTTCACTCGATACTCGCACAAACTTGTTGTGATCCTCGACGCTTTTTCTCGAAGGATCTTCGTCGGGTCTCGAGTTGAAGTCCTGGGGAGAGTTGGTGGACAGTTTGTGAAAGTGATGATAGAGAACATTATTGGTGAAGATCAAGGTGATGAAGGAACGGTAAAATAGGAAGTGTCTGTTTAAAACGGAATGCTGTACCGTAATAACCCATTAAATGCCAAATTTGTTTCTTAATTTTTGGCTGGATAAATTATATATACCTATGCAGAAAAGATTGTGTAACAGTATAATTATATAAATTCTATAATCCCAAAATGGGGATCGTGGCAGCTAATCGGTTAAAAGAAGGAATATATGTCGAAAAGTACTGTGAAATGTAGATGAATCCACATAATATGCAATAAGCACATACAATAGCAGACAAAAAGTAGTAATACAATACCTACCTAGTTCATTTTGTAGAACAGAACGTGTTCTCGTACTGCCATGTTCCACGAAGACTCCCATAATTTTTAGATGGTGTTGTACGAAAATAGCCCATTTAAAACACCGTGTCATGAGAGGGCTGCAACACAGTAATCTGCAAAGTATATTTTGGTGTGAATAAGCCGAACTGATTCGGAGATTATCGCTGTTCGAAGACGGTGATTGATGCTGCCCTCGCTCTAATTAAATTCGTACACGTTGTAAATTGAATTACCCTTATCGCTGTGTAGAACAACTTTTTTTTCCTCCGCCGCGTTGCTTCCTTTTTCATTCTGCCGCTCTTACTGCCGTTTCTGCCGGTTTCTGCTCGAAAATTCATTTGAGAACAGTACCCACGCTCATACTAACGAGCCCGATCGCAATCTTCGCGATCTTCCAGATCGACAAGGGAATCCCGACGCTGTTCAACAAAAATAACTTCGCGGCTCTGCTATCCTGCCACCTCCTTCGCCGGCGTCCTATCCTTCTGCTTCTTCCGTACGCTGGAATTTCTTCCTCCGCTCCCGATCCCGTTATGTCCGATGCACACGTCTTATGTTAATACGGATTGCGTTAATTGCCCGACTCTCACGAGGCGGGCTCTATCGGCTGATTCTCTGCAACTAGTCAGGCGCCACGAGTGTGACGTGCAAATATAATCGGAATTCAGGGCAAACTAGATTAAGGTAGGTTAAGGTTATTTGGGAGAGATAGAGTAAGGGTGTTTCGTGAACCGTAAGGGAACAAATAGAGATTATATATATGAATATATTTGGAATTCTAGAGTAGATTAAGAACAGAAGGGACTCTTTCTCTGCGCTGACCTACATGACGAACGAAGTTTGGGCCCAATCTTTTTAGGTTTGATGTAGGTTGAATGTGATTGATTCGGTGCGAGAGAGTTTGGAGAGAATTTACGTGTTTGTTGCGAGAAACGGAGTAATGTACGGTCCTCGACTGTTGCGGCAGTACTGTTGGCTGACCGATACTTCTGTCTGATTTATTTTTGCGTTCCGCTGCTCATACTTGTTACTTCGAGTGTGCACGCTCTGCTGTGCTCAGTCGAGCGTGCCTCTTCTCAATTTCTGTCGACTGCGGTGCCGAGAATCGACCTAGAGTAGATTTCGTGTCAATCTTTTGCTTTATACATTTATCTACTCGTTTTGGGAGTTAAGAATTATTTTGAGCAAGTGTTCATGTTCTATGATCCTTTTTCGACTTTGTTCATACTTCCTTACTATGGTTACAACATTTTGCAAAACTCGACGTTATTTATTTATATTTTTGTCCTGTTTAATGCATAAAGGCCATGATATGAAATTTGTCTGACTAACTTACGAGTTTGGTATGTTCATGGAAGTCGAAATTCATTACTGGTGTGAAACCAGGACCTGAATAAACGCCATATAATCGAAGTTATGGCTATCCAGCGGTCTACATGCTCACTGAGCCACATTCAGAGCGTGATTAAGGGACATTTCGCAGACATCTTATTACCCGGTGCTTTTACAAGTATTTTATTGCTAAGTCATCAAGTTGCTGCATCATTTTATGGATATTTATGCTATTTACTTTCTTTTTCGAAGGATTTGGCCCCATTTTAGACAACATCTGAGGGGGCTATCCTTATATTATGACATTGAGAGAATAATGGAGGGTACTTGGTACTATATATTTTTGGTACAATTTCTTTGGTATTATTTAGTATGCACTGCCTCATTGTACGATACTTTACGACACTTTTGAGAGACTTTGAGCATACAGACCCACATTACACGACACTTATATGAATGTATGGCAACTGGGACATCTTTGCTTCGCCATTTTATGCATACTTATGGCACTTATTGACTTTCTGGAGAGATTTAGGCGCACACAGCACATTTTAGCACACATTAGCACTTGGAGTATCTAGGGGTGGAATAAATAAATTAAAACACTACTACATTGGCACTATTTGAACCTATTGAAAGTGCAGTGCCTTTCTAAGTGCAGTAGTTTCCGAGATACAGCCAAAAATAGGCGGAAGAACTTACCGAAGCGAAATATCTCGTCAAAGGCAACACCTAACTCCAACTTTGCCTGTCTGCCGAGAACTGAATTAATTTCATCTACCCTAACAGATTTTATGAGTCACTTAACCGGCCTCACGCGGAGCAGAAACAAATGACTGCAGAAGCCGCGATATGAGGCCCCGAAAAAGATTCTCAGCCGCTCCATGAGATCGCCACGGCCTCGCACGCATTAGGCCCCGTCTGATGCATACATTCGTCCGCGAAGGAGTCTCTGGCCGCGATTACGGAGTCCTGTCCCGTTTCAAGAGTCGCCTTGGCTTTTCAGCCAGAAGAGTTCAGAGTCGTCCTCTGCCCGCTGGCCCGCGTCAGCGAAACGAAACGTGATTAACAAGCGCGATCGGGCCCGAGCGATAGTCGGGCGATAATGTCGGGCCCCCGAGTAGAATCAATATTTATGACGCGTTGTTCCGAACGCTCTTATTCCGCACCGACGATATCGTCCATCTTCCTCAATTCCATCGACCGTTTCGCCCCATTCCCATATTGCGATTCTTCCAGACGCCATCAGCGCTCTTCTAATGACTCTTTGTTTTTCCGCCGAGCGACTAATGGCAAGTTGCACCTTTACGCTTCTAAGCCGACCAGATGGCGAAGGACAATGTGCGTCCGTGCCCGAGCCTTTAACGAATGACGCCCGGTGTCATTAGACACGACAATTAGTGGCTTTTCAACTGTTACGGAGTTGTTACATCTACGACTTCTTCTGACTGCAACGAGAGTGGCGAGCATAAGTAGCGGCGTGCTTAGACTGCCGTTCGCAGGCAGTTACTCATTCTTCTAGTTGGCGAGGGAGAGAAGGAGCGAGAGCTCGGCTAACGTGAGATTTCCTGAGGATGCGAGCGAATTATTGTCGGCGGCGGCTGAATGAAGCCGTTTAGCGGCGGCGCTTAGATTTAACCCCTTAAAGAGTGCGACGACCCTCTCATTCAAGCCTGTAATAAACTCGCCGCGGCACGTCCGTCTACTCAGGCTACTCGACCGTTTAATTAGAATCCGAACGTGACGAAGATCTGCTCTCAGTGCAGTAGACTCACGCGGAACGCTGTATCAATATTTTGACTTATGTAATGCGATTATTTTTTCTGGAGTTGCATGTAAATATAGGATTCATCTCAAAATCTGTAACGATAAGACAATAGATGGTATAATAAGAAAAATCATTGTTAAACAAAAAAAATGTAGTCGCAAAATCTCTGATCGTACGCCGTATAGAAGTCTAGTACATATCATCAAAATCAACCCCTCGCGAACCAATCATCCAATCCCAAACCAAAAAGGAATTCCAAGCCCGGCAAACCTACCACAAGACGCAACTGCGCGAAAAAAGGAGCTCGGTCGGCAAGGAAAAAGGTAAGAAAATTGTACGCAGCTACGCAATATTATACAAAAGTCTAGAGCATATCTTCAAAATCAAACCCTCGCGAATCAACCATCCAATCCAAAACCAAAAAGGAATTCCGAGCCTCTCTCCGGCAAAACCCACCGCAAAGCGCAACTGCACGAAAAAAGGAGTTCGGTCGGCAAAAAAAAAAAGGTAAGAAAATTGTACGCAGCTACGCAATGCTTATCGCGTTCAAGATCCGCGACGCATCTCCGTCGGAAGATTTCCTGGTGCGTGCCAGGGCGATGCTCACGTAACGGAAGAGGAGATCCGTGGGCATCGGGAGAGAAAAGGAAAATATGCTGGCCGCGGTAAGTTGGTCGCCGAAGGGTGGAGGAGGAGGTGGAGGAGGGGTGGGGTGGGGGCAGCCCGAGTTACGCAATTAGTATGCCTAATAAGGCCCCTTCGGCCTGGCCTGCTCAAGATTTCGCGATACACGGAATATAATTGAGCCCCGCGCGGATTTAATATTTATAACCGCCGCCGGTGGCTACTTTTTCATCTGCGCGGGGCTCATTTTTTTCTCCCCCTCCCGCCGCGAGACTCCTCTTCTCCATTTTCCGTCGGCAAAATCCGCGAGGCATCGGCCGATGCCCAGGCCGTAGGAAGTAATAAGCTGCCGGTCGGCAGATCGGCGAACAGCCCTCCGGGGTCCCGCGCTCAACGAAGTGAGCGAAAAGGTTCCACAAAACTTTTCTTTTCGCTCGAGTCGGGAGGGACTAAAAAGTTTCGCGCCGAGGTCGCTCGCAATTAACGTTTCGAGCGCGCGTGCGCATTGGCTCGCTTCCGCGCTCGCCGTGTCCGCTCGCCGGCCCTTTTTATAGCCACGTCGAATGGAAAATGGCGAAAAATGAAGGAGGAGGTTGTAAATGTAAAATCTGACTCGCGGTTGAGATTTTCATTGTGGGCTCGTTAGGGTAATTGCGATGAGTCGAAAATTCGCTTTACGACGCTCGAGTAACGGAATCGAATTTCAGCAAGCTGGAATGAAAAATTGCTGGATTCAGAGACAAGCGGCAGACGGTCGGCGCCTGGAGTTACGTTAGGGACTCAATGAGATTCATTCGACTTAATTGTGTCTACGCTATTCAAGTTCTGTTTTCTTATCTAGTAGGCCATCGACTGGCGCGTAGGAACGGGCGCCAGGAGCGACAATGCACTGAATTTCTGACCAGGCCCCGAGAATCGTGCCCACTTCGTACGGATTAGTGGGTCCCGTTCGCGCGTTAATTTGGATTACTCGAGCGAACCGGAAATACTGGCTTCCGACGCCAGAGGACACGCTTCTCACGCCGTTGGAACACCGTCCGCGGCGCGGATTGCTGGCCGGGTCAGAAATGGGCCAGGGACCGGGCATCGCGGCTAATTAACGGCAATTGTCGGTCGATTAAAATCGATGATTTGCCGAAAGCGGCCGAACGTCCAATCGATAATCAGATCGAGAAACTGTCTATATGTGCTGCTGATTACGAAAGTGGCCAAAGTAAAAAAAAATTGCTTCAATCTAGATCAGTACAGTAAAATAAATTCTACGTAGATGTTGTTCGTTACAAAATTGTTACCATTGACGGTCATACTCAATTTCCATTTGATACGATATTTCAATTTTTCTTCACGCAAAGGAATTATATCAACCTCTTAAACTGAAACATGACAGTGATCAAATAATTGAATAAAAATTGCACAAAACAATTAACGAAGAAATTTGTGCCGGACTAATATTAATATAACGTAAGTAAAAGTGAACAATTAATTCTTTCTCATCGACTTCTTCGCTTACACCACTTTCATTCTCCCCCTCTGTCGCAAAACATCGAAGCGCAATTCGTAACTCGTCCTCCTCCAAAGATAGACCGCAATTCTGTCTTAACGAGCGCGCGATAAATTCATGGCAAACGCCGACTCGGCATTCCTCTCGGTGTCGATTCTCTCTTAAGGGTAATAAGAAGTTAACGGAATCGCGTAACATTTTTCCGGAAATCCAACCTCTCGCTCGTTAGACACGCAGCCAGGCCGGGAATAAGTTTTCAATTATCGTCGCAGACCGATACTTCGTTCGCTGGGAAAGAAGGCAAGGCACGTTAACATTGGCCGACCATCTTCTGGACGGACTCCGACGATGTGCGACGCCGTGCAAAATTGACAAATTGCCCGGCTTTTAAGGACCTCCTCGGTGGCCGGTCGAGTTTGTCGGCCGTTTGAAATGTGAGCAGCTCGCGCCGTCGAGCATTAAGCGTGCTTAATACAGGAGAGGCCATTCGCGGCACGCGATCTACGCATTAGATCACACCCTCGTCAGACATCCAGTTAATTCGAGTTAACTGGGTTAAGGAGACTCGCTCTGATTTAAGGGACGGCCAATTAAAGCGTGGAGCGCGTGCCGGTGTCGCTCGCATTCCGTTTCTTCTTCGTTCGCACCACTTTCCTTCGCCGTTCGCCAATATTGTGACGTCAGAATGCTTAAGGTCTCCATAAACAGCATTTGCATACGTTGGGTGAATCGTTAGGAGAATGATATCAATATAGATCTGGTAGATGGATGGCGTTAGGTACGTTTTGGTTCGGTAGAGGAGTTAAAGTTTGCGCCAAACAGAGTAAGGAAAATTAGAGTAGGTTAAAGTACAATGTAGTGCAATGTTATTACCGCGCTCGAAACTGAGCAAGACGATAAAAGTTTTAAAACCGGTAGAAAGCGTTTTCACGGAAAATGCTTTCTATCGATTATGGCCAGTTAAGAGAGACTGTCATGTGGACTATTCAGAGATATTTTATGCGACGGAAGTTATTACCGTCTCGTTACCGGCCTTGACATCCTGCGCGAAGGTCTGAGCGTCTTTAATTTCGTCAAAGACTCGACACTCGAGGCTCGGCATTATTGAAAGTTGATCGTCGGCTATCATCGGCAACTCGTGCCACTCTTAATTACCTGCGCGAGGATCGAATAGAAATATTGACGAGCACCGCCAATCACGTACCGGAAGGTTGCAATCGGTATAATCGCCGACGGCCGGCTTGATTTACCGAAGCGCGGGTAAATACAGCTCGTAAAACGGAGGAAAGTGCAAAGGAAGCGTGTAATTCCGAGTCCGGCATTAAACCGCGACGCTCTCCTTTGAATGTCGCCTGAAACGTTCGAGCTCTCCAGTTTCTTCCTTCCTCGAAACTCTCGTGACAAGAAGCTGCGATCTTTACACTTCCATAGCCACGCGAAGCCAGGAACAGTACGACCGTTCAGAATTGAAAGAAAACCTTCAACGTCTCAACTGCCGGCCTTAACGCCGCGGCAAACAAATGAAAAGGCGAAGAATACCGAAACTAAGAACTGGAAACAAACGTCGTAACTCACGCACTTCCCCCCGTTAAAACTCTCGACGGAAAGCTACGGGTCTTTTCACATCCATCCTCCACAAAACCTTGAGAAATTTACCCGGGAAAAAGTAAGCGAATTTTCAGCGTTACGACGTCCACGCTATCTGAAAGGATCAGGGTAAGGAAGCGTGGCTCGGAAAAAATGGGGATAAACGTCATAGTGTCACGCGCGTCAAAGATTCAAATATGGAAGGGAATGCCAAGAGAGCTTCCCGTTCGTCCTCTTCGCGGCCGAGGATCGATGGCGTCCGCTTCCGAGGATCGATCCTTCTTTCCGCGACGGATTCCAGCGTGAACGACGACACTCGGCAGAATCCTCTTTAAAAGAGCGTCACGGCACGAGGCGTTTCACGCGCGAGGAGGGGGAAGGGGGGAGGGGGGGACGAAGAGTCACGAGCCTTTCCTGCCGGCCGATCATCTGTGGCCGAGTCGGCCAGTTTCTTTTTCTGGCCATATCTAGGATACGGAGACAGATGCCTTTTCGAACGCTCCCCGTAACGGAGGAGATCGAAAAAGATCTCTTCGGGGAAAAAGTGTCGCTAGACGGAGGGAGAGAGAGGAAGCGAGAAGGGGAGAGGAGAAAAAGGAGCGAGAAGAGAAAGAAACTGAAAGAAAGAGGCCTCACCGCGAAATGACACGTACGACTCGTCGATTTTCTCCTAGGTCGCTCCGCTGAATTTGCTCTCACTCCCGGCACTTTCGCGAATGGGCAGATTTCGACGGTAGGCAGGAGGAGGTAGGGAGGTCTGCGACAGTTTTCACCGGTCGGAAGTGAGGAATTAGACTGCGAATGATAGTTTCCGATCCTGGCCGCCGCGCACGGCGAGTCTTCCACTCTGATTTATTGAGATATCAGCCGAGCGGCCAGCCCAGCGACGGAAGAAAGTTTTGCAGGCAAGAAAGTAACGATGCGCCGACTCCGATCGGCCACTAATCTCAATACCATTTTCTTGCGGCACCGATTATACCGTGCCAAACTCTCGCACCTCGGAGTTCCGATTTTACCGACGACGTTCCCGAATCCGAACCCGATCCTACCCGACCGTATACCCGATTCCGTCCCTGTTCCTTTGCTCGCGTTCTGCAACTTGGCGAGCCGGCAGCTAATGCACCGCGCTATTACATGCCGTTGCAACGTGACATGCCGGGCTTCTTGCGGTGCAACCATGGTAGATTGCATGCACGGTAGCGGAGGAATAATGGCGAACGGTAGCGGCTCCTGCATCCCGTTGTCGGTCGCGCCTATATAATTCACGGGTAACGAGACGGACGCGCCGTGCGAGCCAGATCGGCGGGAGAAAGTTGAAACGAAGATGAAAACCCCGCGGCCGAGGCGCAAAATTAAAGATCGATCGGGGCGAAGGATCGATCGGGGAGGGGAAGAAAATTAATTCACCGCGAAGACCGTGGCGGATTGTTAATGAAGGGAAAGGGAGCCCGGGAGTGGACGGGAGTGGACGGGAGTGGCCGGGCATGGCATGGCGAGGATCGGGAGGTCAATTGAAAATATCGAAAGCGTAAAACATGTTCGGCCTATCCGACGAAATCCACTTTTTCGTTCGGGCGCCGTTCGTGGATCGACGCCTGGATCGATCCGCGATCGTTAACGGCGTCATTAAGGCAGTGGGTAGATCAGTATTCGAGATACGTAGAGCGGTTCGCGCGTCTGCTTCTGATATCTCGAAAGCGTCCTTCTCACTTCAACGAGGTAGAGAGACCGTACGATTTAAGACCCTTATCAGTATTCATGATGAAAAGTAGCCGAGCGGATGGTTCGGTATTTCAGATGCGTATCCTGGTTGCAACTTTTTGATAATTCGAGCACATCCTTCTCATCTGAACGCTCTACATCGACGATTTCAAAATCCCTTATCAAGACGCGTATACAACGTGCATTTCTGGGTCAAAGTCGCAAGCAGGTAGTTCGATCATCCAGATACCCAGACTGGTTTCCTGATGCCTGACATCTCACCTAAGCTCTCCGCGCAAAACCGTACGATTCTACTTCAGCATGAAAATCACGATTCAAAGCGGCGTAAGGAATGCAAACGCTCATTAAGACAATATATAGACCAGCATTCTGCGTACTTAGACCACTGCCAACTCCTATCTCCGATATTCTCGAATCTCTCCGAAGGTTCATCATCTGCCGCGAGGTTTGAAGGTTCATCTGCCGCGAGGATCAAAGGTTCATCTGTCGCAAGGTACGAAGGTTCATCTGTCGCAAGGTACGAAGGTTCATCTGTCGCAAGGTTCGAAGGTTCATCTGCCGCGAGGTTCGAAGGTTCATCTGCCGCGAGGTTCGAAGGTTCATCTGCCGCGAGGTTCGAAGGTTCATCTGCCGCGAGGTTCGAAGGTTCATCTGCCGCAAGGTTCGAAGGTTCACCTGCCGCAAGCTTCGAAGGTTCACCTGCCGCAAGCTTCGAAGGTTCATCTGCCGCGAGGTTCAAAGGTTCATCTGCCGCGAGGTTCAAAGGTTCATCTGCCGAAAAGTTCCAACGTTCATCATCTGCCGAAAAGTTCAAACGTTCATCAACTGCAGCAAGGTTCGAAGGTTCATCAACTGCAGCAAGGTTCGAAGGTTCATCAACTAGCGCGAGACCTTGAGGTAGCGGAGGGTGGCTCGTAGGCGCCAGACGGTCAATCAAGAGCAAAAGTGCCGGGGTAAGAGTCTCGTTCCGACACGGCACGGCCGCGAACTCGCCCAGGCACGCTCCGAACCTCGCCGAGGAACGAAAGTGTACCGGGCCGTCTGTCCCGTAGCCGCGCATTGCCTTTTCCTATCTCGCCAGAGGGGGGCATCGTTCCCCGATGGGGCACCGCGGCGTCTCCGTCCGAGAGAGCACTCCTTCAAGAAGCGGGAGCCCGCACACACGACGCGTTATAATAGTGGGGGCAGCGACATAAGTACGAGACGGCCTTAAGAAAAGCCTTCATTCTGATAGCAGATCGCGATCCACGGAGTCGGTGAACTCCGTCGGTCTCTACGGGCAAGGTCCCCCATTACGCGAGATCGGCAAAATTTGAAGGCACCTTCACGTCGGCCACGAGAAGAAACGAGAGAAACGGTCCGGGAATTTTGCCGATTTTTGTCGAGATCCGACGGTGAAGACTGACGGAGACGTGCGCGGTCGGATTCGGGACTTCGGATTTTTAGGGCTGTCGTTTCGCGGGAGGTCTCAGTGTTCAGGGGACAAGGTGAATTCGTCGGCTGGGAGGAGGAAGGAGAGAAGGTCACGAAAGAGGAAATCGAACGGTCGAGTGGAGAGTGCAGAGGTCGAGAGTGGACCTTGAGGAGAGGATCTTCGCTTCTGTGGATCTCGGAACACCGACGGGCGAGGATGATACGTTCAAGGACGATGTCGGGAGGTGCTCACGTTTCAGGTAGCTATGATTAACGTCGCTTCTATCGCAAATACTAGACTTCGCGCCACTCTCTTCCCCGCCATCGTCGCCAATACCCATTTGCATACTGTCCCACGTAAATACTCCCATCATTCGCTAACCGAAAGCGCAAATAGGAATGATCTAACCTCCTACGAAAATCGGTGAAAAAAAAAGGTAACGTTCCTCGCCGAGCGTCGAGCATCTTAAGGGAAATAACTTAGGAAGCAGAAGGAATTCCTTCCGACGTATTCAAATGCTTCGAGAAAAACCATATTCAAATACCGTCCTCCGGGGCCCATTATGTCGAGAAGCGCCAGACGTCGGGATACAATTAGAAGCGGCGCAACACGCCCCGCTTACCATTAACTCTGGGAATTCCGCGGCTTTAATATATGTGTAACAGTACCCAGGCCTGTATCGGTCGCGATCTGCGCCGCAGACAATGCTTCTAAGCTCTCGCCGATAACTTACGAGCGGTTAGCGCGGCGTTTATCGCGGAAGGAAGGTTGGAAATTTTGGGAAAACCATCCGAGGCCGATCGCCGACTGGCGGCCGGGGAGACGAATGCCTGCGATGAGAATTCGTTCGGGAGGACGGCCATTGTTACGGAACGTTTCCACGATCGACCGCGATTGTGGAAACGAATTATCGGAAGTTCGCACACGCTCAATTATGCAATCCTTGCGCGCGCGAGGCTGCCCCGGTGCCGATATCGGGTGTGTGTTCTGTTACCGGATGACGTACGAGCCTTGTTCAAAGGATCACGGAACGGTATTCCGTGAGAGAGAGGGAGACAGAATGAAGCAGAGAGAAGAGAGAGAGAGAGAGAGAGAGAGAGTATTGTAGAAGGACTTCCTCGTCCTCGCGGCTTTGAAACGCTTGGCAGCCACTCATCTTCAGGGACAAGAAGAAGAACGGGAAGAGGAAAGGAGCGGAGGAGTGCCGTGACGGTTCGAGAGCTTCCCGATTGCGAGGTCCTCCAGGAAGATGCCTCGGAGACGACGGCCTCGAGAGGGAGAGAGCAGGCTGTCGCGCCGAGGGTAGATGATGCTTACGTAATTGGAATTTGACGCGTGATAATGAGACCGCTTTACCGCTCGAGTATACCTTCACCCGTGAAGACGCTCGAAAAGACTGTCAGAAACCCGTACGTGCTCGAAAATCAGAAAAAAAAAGTATCAAGAAGAAAAGTTTAATTTATGACTTTCGAGAAAAAATCAAGTGATATCCCAGAGTGCGATATAATTAATATGTACCTGAGCATGGGAAACTGCGAAGTTGAGAGGAAGATTCTCAGAAAGATGAGAAGCAATTAATGTTGAAACGAAGAGATACGAAGTAAGGAGACGTAAAAAGGCATGAGAGATATAAAACCTGTTGAGCCTGCGAAATTGAATGTACTTATCCGAAATGGCGAGTTAACTGGATCGCGCCAGCGAACGGTTCCTCGATACCATTACCGTAATCCGCCTCACGAAAAGACATTAGGCCCGCGCTGCACGTGTCGCCCCTGCTCAACTTTGAACCTCAATTCCAAAAACGCTCCGCAGCCCCAAATTTCCGTGCCACCGTGGGCAAAATGCAGATCAGTGGGTTTCGGGGCCGGCGCGAACCTCTCCAAAACCGGCCTCCGAACATTCGCAGAAACTCGTGACATTACTGCCTAAACGGCCTCCACCGACATCAGAATCGGTTCCACACGACATACCTACCTCTTTACACATTTCGCAAATCCACGAGTCTGTTCCACTGCTACTCTCTTCCAGTTCGTTGTACTTCTACGTTCTGTCCCGAAAACAAGAAGGAAGGATGAAGTTGACACAAGATACGATTAATATTCCTTACTTGCGGTTTATACGACACTAAATTATGAAGTAAAAAGAAAATATACGATTAATAGGAAAACGTTCAACATTTGAGAGTGGAATCCTTCCCTCCGAAGTTTGCACATTTCACAAATCCACGAGTCTGTTCCACCACTACTCTCTTCCAGTTCATCGTACTTCTACATTTTGCCCTGAAAACGAAAAGGGAGGAAGTTGAAACAAGATATAATTAATAACCCTCACTTGTGGCTGACGCGACACTCAATTATAAAAAAAAAAGATACGATTAATCAGAAAACGTTGAACATTTGAGAGTGGAATCCTTCCCTCCGAAGCTCAGCGAGCTTTCAACTTCTTCGAGCCTCGCCCTTCCTAAGCAGAGTTCGACGTTTTGCGCTGGGCGCGCGTGCTGCGAATCGAGGCGGCGAGACGAATTTCGTCCCGTGTCGGCCGTTTCGAAGCAGACTGATCGCAAAACACGAGCCAACGCGAATCCGAGTCGATTGAGTCCGGCGTGACAGCATCCTCCTCCTCAGGCTTCTTCCTCTTCTGGGCTTCCCTCTTCGCTCTTTCGCCTCCTTCCATCCACTCTCATCTTTCCACCGTCTTCTTACGACCTTCCTCTCCCTTCGCCTCTCCGCGGCCTGAGCGGCCCTTCGAGAGACGGAGGAGGATGAAAAAGGTGCTCGAACGCTAAACCGCGTTAATGAAGCACGATTACGGCACGGTATCGCCGAGGAAATCACGGAAAGCCGCGAGCTTCGGCTCCTGGCATGCTCCCGGCATGCTTCTGGGATGCTTCTGGGATGCTTCTGGCATGAGCGGAGCGCATTCGCGGGATGCCTGGCGAGCCGGACAGGCACCGTCCCGAAGGGCTGAAAACCTCCTCTTCCTCTTCGCCACTTTTTTCGAGCCGGAGTTCCTGGAAAGTTTCCGCGTCTAGCTCCTCCTCATCTTGACGCAATATGTGACTTTCGTTCGGCCGGAAAAACGCTCGTTCGAGGTAATCAGTGTCCCGTTGGAGGAATCTTAGGTTGAGAACCGAAATTGCAGGAAACATGTTACAATTTATACGATTAATCATTGTGTCATTAAGATATCTGCCGGGGAATGTATCTCCCTCTCTACCTGCAGATATTTTAAAAAGCAATTTACAGTCCATCAGTCGTTCAGCACTATTAAGAGACACCTTATCAATATCTAGTACAGAATTCTTTCAGTTAAAATATTCAACACTCTTCCTGGAGACATTAATGTGTTAAAACGTGCGAAATACATTAAGTGGAAGAAAGTTCGATATCAAAATCGAATAATGTGACTGTTCCATCGTTGTCGGCCCATTACGGCATCGTCCAAAGCGAATTCTGTTCCACACCAGCGTCGTGCCAAGATCGGCAGAAGAACGCATCGGAGATCGTGCGTGCCTGCATAGGCCAGCGCGCACGAGAAGGTGGTCCTCTCCTCTCTCTCTCTCTTTCTCTCTCCTTCTCTTTCCTCCTCCCCTTCTGCCGCCACGAGGAACGTGCACCGGTTAACGCATCGCGCGGCTTGCTGGCGCTTATAATTTATCGGCTAATTGAAATGTAGGAGATCGCCGCAGGGCTACCGCTTCCTTGGCCGCCGGCCAGTCAATCCATGATCCATGATCCATGATCCATGATCCAAGATCCAAGATCATCGCCCATGCCGCGACATCGATCCGATCGGCGGATCCATCCGCGATCGTTCTCCATTTATCTCCTCATCCGAGAAACACCTCGGCTAAATTTAGCTACGGCATTTGGAGCAAGATTTTATGAGAATTTCTTTCCTTTTAATTGCTGGGAATTGGAACGGGACAGCGGAGTACGCTGAGGTCGGGTGTAGAAAGAGAAGGTTTGAAGGACGTGGCGAACGGTTAATTATTGATGAGGGCAGACGATTCTGATGAGAGTCACGAGTGTTACGGTGTTTTCCTCCTGAGTGACAGGATGAGAGAGAGGATAGGTGATTGTCGTCGTTTTCGGATGTGCGGACAGAGTTTTAATGAACGGCTGGAGAAGTAGAAGTGTTGGAAAGAGTAATAGGATATAGAATTTTTGTTTTGTAACAGTGTTCTACTACGAATTATTCCATCTATTATGCTATTACGGATACCTTAAGAAACGCACTTGAAATAATATTTAGTCAACCCCACAACATGTTCGTAGATACGTCAAAGAATATTCGAAAAGGACGGAAAACTTATGTGTTCCAGAAACCACCACGAGTAGACATAATTATCCACGCACATCGCTGCTAATCCGAGTATAATCACCTTACAGTCTAAATACATACTCCGGGAGTTTCCTGCGACACCTATACACGTTCCGCCGACTATATTAAACACGTTAATTGCAGCACAGCTATTAAGTGTGATCTAATTATCGGCTACCTGGCAAAAACAGTGTACACATTTCGTACTCCCGACGTATCCTTTTCCCCGTTTCGCGGCGTATATATTACGGGTGGCAGTGCGTTCATTCATCTTCCTCCGTCGTTATCGTCCCGCCGTCCGTCCGTTTTATTTGACGCCCGGTAACCTCCTCTTGTTGCGCTTATTCCACTCGTTATGCTCCACGCGTCTCATTTTGTTCGCGTCTCATTTTGTTCGCCGCTCGTCGGCCTGCGAGTTTCTGCGTCGAAAATGAAAACGTCACCTGCCTTCGGACTCGTCCTCGTTCCTCTTTCCACCTCCGTTTTGCTGCTTCTCCGGCGCGCGGGGTTATGATCGATGAAAGGATTTGCAAATGAGTCAGCGATTCGCGTCGCGGCAAACAATCGGCCGTAAACTGTTCGTCGTGAGCTGGGGACTCTTGAATGGGACCTTATGTCCGTTCGAAGAAATTTTTGCCCGGCGCGATGCAAATTGGGCACGTCCTAATCGCACGGACGTACTTCTAAATAGAGAGCCGTCGGTAGGAGTCTTCGAAATCGTTGATTATCTGACACGACTGTCGCGGGAGGCAGCTTGAATACCGCGATTACGATTGTATTCCGAACGCATTCAACTTTTCAAAATTCAACCTTCTCAGTCCGACGCTCGCCTGGCAGAGGTACAATTTTTGCCGTTTTTCCGACTACCAGTTGGCAAGTGCGCGAGTTCTTCAACCTCCCGCTTGACAGCCGGCCCATTGGCTGGAGGATGCAACATTTTCATTTCCATTTTCACGGCCATCGCGGCAAGCTACAATTCCTCAGGTGCCCAAGCGTATGCTTTGAGCCATCGATTCGCAAAGTGGCAATTTTGCTGCGATCCTCGCCAAGCGCCAAGAACCGACGCTTGCGTCCGATGCGTCCAGCATACGATCGGCGGTCGAGCATGAGTCGATCCGCTCGTCGATTCTTATTCCAAGCATATTCCTCTACGTGGACGTTATTCGAGCACCCAGACCGCTGCCTGGGAAACGGTTAAAGAATTTGTCTGCCTAACTAGACCCGCGACACCTCCTCGAAGCTGACACGAGGTGCGTGCAAAGCGATTTTGCCGACATTGCGATTCAGCGATTGGCCGACCGACTGCCGAACCAATCCAGTTGCGATTTCCATTGTCACCGTTAGCCCGCGCGATGGCAAAGTGAATCTGCTCACGTGACGCGAATCGCCTCCGGGGTTACGAAGTCGATGCCGACGTTCGGCATGAAGATGGACTCGAGTTTTACGAGTCGGTTACCGTTGCTGTCGGAAAATTCGCGGAAAAAGCGTGCGCTCATCCGATATTCAGATTCGGAAATATGGCCGAGTCTTGGCCGGCTAGGATGGGAGGGGCAAAGTTGGAAATAATTTGATTCCGCATAGAGAATTCTATGGGGAGCGGAGGAGTGCTGGCAGAAATCGATTTGTCAGGGAGTGCGTAATTGAATGCAGTGATAAATCTGACGTGATCGAGATGCTCGCGAGGAAGCGGCGGAATAAAATTATCGTAGATCAATGTGCGCCGCATCTATGACGCGTGCAGCGGCTTGGGCGCGTTGCTTAATTTAACATTTCCGTCGTCCGACCAGTCGGACGATATCTGAACCTCCCGGCGCAGTAAATTCGTTCGCGCACAATTTGCTTCCCATGCGATCGGCGCTGTGGGTGGAATATTTATGATGAAGATGGGACCGTTACCGGCGGAGTCTAGACAGAAGGCAGATTCGCCATTTTAGCCGGCAAAAATCAGGCTTAGAACTTTCATGAACCCGAAAGATATTCTCATGTGTGACTTGCGCTATGAATAAACATTTTCATATTGCGCGATAAAATTAATAGTAATTCAAATGTAAATGTGCCCAAAATCTATACGTTTCAAACTGTACTTCCTCGAGAATTGCTACGGTAATGCAAGTGAAAAATGTATTTTACATCAGAAATTAATGTTCATTCATTAGACATATAATTAATACTTCCTGTATCAAACCTTTAGAGATCGTTATAACGATCGATTCCCAGATATTAATTCCGAAATCTATAACTTTGGTAAACACGAAGCCAAATAATTCACGAAAATTAGTTTCAACAGCCATACCTTCTAAGCCTTCACTCTCGCCGCAAGTCGCCCCTAGTATCTAAGCACGTTTGTCCGATACGCGCCTAGACTTACCTCTCCGCGTCACGTTTCGGCCAGCGGAATATTATCGATGAACGATCGTCCGTAAAAGTTCGCTTCTATTTACGGAGCCGACCGGCTCTCCGTGAGCTGTGTGGAAATAGGCAAAATAAGCGATCGCCGCGGCGAACATTTTCGCACGCCTCCAGGCCTGACAACACACGGCCTGCATCCGACCGGTCTAAGATTTCACTTCCTAGTGACGCCGAATACAAATGGTAGCGAGCCGCGAACAAATGGCTGATCATTGATCTGACTCGCTATCTCGCCGGGGGTAGAGAGAGACTACGAAGGAAGTTCAGCCTCGCGAAATCGAGAGGCACGATCTTGAGAAGGAATCGAGAGCGGCCACCTCCCCCTCCTCCTCCTCCACGTCCTCCACCTCGTCCGCCGATCGAAGGAATCGAGACGGAACCGGGAGATGAAATGGAAATGTAGTCCGCATTGACAGAGACGTTTCAAATGCCGGGCTGCAGGCATCCCGACGGAATTACCGTGTTTAACGGGACGCATTAGCGTAATGAAAAGGAATTAATGTAATTTTATGTACGGCGCGTCGCTTTCACTCGGAATTAAACATGAATGCGGACGGAAGGTGTATTTAAGAGCTGACGGTCAGAAAAAAGTTCGATCAGATCTGAGCCGGCGATCTTACTTGCTGATGCGGAGTGAAGGGTTTTGAGTAGCATCCGTGCTCGATGCTCGGGTACGGATTCAGTAGTGAAGTACCTAGTCTTCCGGAAGCTTTGCATTGCGATTAACGTTTCTTTACGAAACTCAGGACGAAATATCCAGTTTCTCTCAGGTAATTTCCTAAAATAAATCACGGAAAATTGAAAACTCGTGAAATTGAAATTAATTTGTTCATTGAAATTTTGCGTCGACATCTGAAATCATGAACAACCAAACTGAACTATAAATGCAAATCATAAAATTAGTTTGTATTATACAATTTGACATCCTGCATTCGGAATTTCTTCCTTCAATTAACCCGTGATAAAAGGACAAAACTTTCCGAATGTCTCGCCCCGAAGCGGTGAAGAACAGCGAATCGTCCGTCTTCTAGATCAGGCCGATTTCTAGATCCACGGTGAAAGTTCAAAGCGCGGCGTAACGACCGTGCGAAATTTCGACTCCTTTCATGGAAAAGTGAATCGGCGCCGTGAGTCGAATTCGCGATCGGCGAGCGAATTCCGGCAACCCATAAATCACGCTAAACGTCCGCGTCAGCGGTCAAAAATTACGGGCTTCAGTTTCGGAATAATAATTCCCAATTTCGGCCCGTTCCGACGTGATTAAACGGGAGTTCGGGGATTTGTGGAAATATCGATTAACCCAGATAGGCAGCCGTAATTCAAGCTTCGTCCCGGACGATCCTCTTAATAATACTCGTCGGCGGCTGACTTACTTTAGATAAATATTGCCTTGATGGCGGCGCGAGAGGCGATACGCATTAAGCTCCCGACCGTCTTCCTTTCATTCCGTGCCCGGCTAAACGCCATTTTTCGTGCGACGAACATCCGTGGATAAGGACCGGTCGGGCTCTCGGTGCAGGCAAGATTGATGGCAATACCTACTTTTTGCCCGCCGGCAATTAGATACGAGGCGGCTGCCAGCGATAACTATCCGTATCGCGCGGCTTCAACAATTTTGGTCGAACCGTACGGTAACCGCACCAACGAAGGCTGGATTCAAATTGAAATTAGTTCCGACAATGAGACGGACAATTTTTTTTCAGATCCTCGCCGAGGGGCGGGCAAATAATTTGACCGACGGCGAAAAAAAAGGTCTGATTGCGATCATTAATATACGGATTCGCGAGGATGGGCAGGAAGGTTGTGTGTCGAATGGACACCTAACGATTTAATGAGCCGTGACGCGGCTCATTGTTTCGCCGGTAAAATCGAAGCGCCGCTTTCCATGAAATCGTATTAATCGGCTCGTTAACCGTTCTCTCGTACTTTGGCCTGTTTTGCCAGTGTCTAATTTGCTTCTGGATAACGCCGATTCATCGCCGATAGCCGGGAAGGTCGCCGCTAAACGGACGATTAAGCTCGACTGCAGCGCGATTAATTCTCTTCTTATCTATCCGCAACCGTTACGGAGGATACGACTGTCTAGCCATCTTTCAAGCTCTGCCGTCTCATACGTCAATTTCTGCGATTTCGTTTTACGAACGGCGTCAGCTTGACGTCGGCAATAATTTCGACCATCGAAATCGATGGAAATTAAATCTGCCGAACTCGGTGATCTCATCGTCTTCAATTACTCTACCATCTTTAACGGGGGTTTGAAAAGGTCTTATTGATTAACCGTTTCAATGTATAATATATATAATACTGTTAAATTTGGTCAATTGACACTTGAAAAGGGAAAAATTAAAGATCAAACATTTAAAAAATTATTTCATCCTGCATCCACTGACGGTTTCATCAAAAGGCTATACCATCGGAATCACTACCATCTTTTCGAAAATTTCGTCTGATCACCATCAACGATGAATATCCCCGCAAAAACGTCTACGAATTTCACCCGAAGCTGCATAAACGTAAAAATATCCCGACAATACCCCGAGACCGCGACTTCCGACCGGATCATCGACCTTGAATTTCACCCAGAGCCCGACGCGAGAAGGCACGTTTCGGCACGCGAGAATTCCGTCTCGGAAAACGTGATTAGCCGGCACAATGACGATCATCCTCTCCCGCCGACAGGCGCTACCAATTACATAATCGAAGGATCGTCGTCCGCCGGCCGAGATCGAGGACCCACCCTTTTTTTTATCCCTCCACCTACCCGGCCGCATCACGGCCCGAGACATCCGACGACCGCGAACCATGGGTCGCCCAGCTCGCGCAAAAAAGCCCCACCACGATTGTTCTGCCAAATAAGATCCGTCCGCGCGCGCGCGCGCACCTCCCGCTTCAAAGGACCGATCGAGGATTCGGCCGAATCGGCCGATGCGGCCCCGGTGGGGAAAAAAGGCGAAGAAGCAAAGGTTAGGTCAGTGTCGTAACGGAAATCGAGTGATTCGAGGCATTCCGGTGGAAGGACGCGCGGCGGAGAACGAAAAAGAAAGAAAGAGACCGAAAAAGACAGAAAGAATGAAAGAAAGAACAGAAGGCGGCGGCAGCAGCAGCCATAGTGTAGGAGTGACCGGCGGAGGGCGGAGGGTGGAGGGGGGTGGAGAAAGAGAAAAAGAGGCGAACAATCGAAGATTGCGGGACGGCGAGGCGGATGAAATTCCGAGCAGATTGATTTCGACAATCGGATACTGTTAGGAGGTCCGCTCCTGAAATCTGGGATTCCGACTTTCCGCCTCGGCTCGTGTGCGTGTCCGAAGCAGACGTGTTCCGCGCCGGGCGTGCTCGAGGCGGCGCGCGCGCGCTGGTCCGGAATGATCGTGACTCACGCCGATCGTGATCTATGGCGAACCACCTGCTCCTACGCCGCTTGAGGCCGTCGCGTGTAATTGCGCGAGCCGTAGAAGGCCGTTCGTTAGACGTTAGAAGGCAGCGGGCAGCCGCTCGATCCGCTCGCCATCTTCCGAGCTCGGCTTAACGGTCCTCGGCATCGTTCGAAAATCTTACGCCTCGCCCGTCAGGAATCCGTATCCCCCGAACCCGCTGAGTTCCTCGAGAACGTTATTGGGAAGCCGCGTGAGATTTCGAATCGGTTACAATTGCCCTGGACACACTCGGAGACGCAATAACTTTTTGCCCGACGTAATTTCGAGTCGTCTTCGGCCGGTAAAGGCTCCGAGCGTTAGAACTTCACACGGCATGAAGCGTGGTGAACTGGATAGCGGCAAAGAATGTGTAATATGGGCGCTGGTAATAAAGAGATTCGGAGTGTACGGCTGCGATTCCTCGCAAGGTTTCTCGATGTAGACAATTGTCGATCGGGACTGGATGGAAGATAGACGTCATGCGTCCGTGACGCGGTGAGAGACGAGATCCGGAGTCGATCGATCGAACGGAGAAATGGCCTCGGCGGCAAAAAGGATCGCTTTTTTTTCTGACGAACCGTAAAGAGAACTCTTTTCGGGCAAGATACATCGTGGAATTGACACTCTCCCGTTTCGTCGGGTCGCCGAGCAGGAGAGCATTTCCGCGCCACATCCTGCCCGAGGTACCGATATATGGGTTATGCGAGATTTTACGGTAGAGCGTCCAGAAGTCAGTAGCGTAAAATTGGATGATTAGAGAAGCATCAGTGAATAGGAACGAGAATGGCGTAGCGCGTACGCGTCGGCATGTTCCTTTTCTCACGCGCGGCCGCGAGGAGGAAGCGGAACGTCGGCGTTAATGGACGTGTACTAATTGCCGAAAGTCGACGTCTGCCTACCCGAGAACCCCGAGGTCTGACCTTCCGAAAAGTTCGAAAGGACGCGAAGCTCGCCCGCCGCGACGGCCCGCGATGCATTTCTCGCATCGCGGCGCGTTTTGACAGCCGATCATTGACCGCTGACGTTCAATCAGTCGAGTCAACGATTGTACCGGGACCTGATCCAATTTTCCGACTCCCACATTCCGGCCCAGGCCGGAAATTGAAGGTTGACCGGGGAGTACCGGTAAATGAGGATGAGGGAAACGATCGGTGTTGGCGAAAGAGAAGAGGGGAGGAAAAGGAGAAGGAGAGAGAGAGAGAGAGAGAGAGAGAGAGAGAGAAGCGAAAAGAAACGGTTCCGTCGGAAATCGGCGTGCTGTAACAAGTACAGTAATAAGGAGCGAGGGCAATCGAGAAAGTACAAAACGATCGGCATGCCCGGTAGCCGCTTATTACCATTGGGCCTAATACCATCGTTCGCGCCTAGTCGGTGTAACGAGACGTTGCACGCTGTCAGAGGCCATGTAACGACGGACTAATGGGACTCGACCCCCGCCGGATAGAATGACGATTGAAAACGCTACCGTTCCCGCCCGTGAAAATCGATACCGATCGACGGAGTCTGCTGGCTCTAACTGAAATTCTCGCCGGCTTTCTGCGTAATTGATCGACTCGGTCCCAGAAGAACATTAATAACGGAGGTAACGCGGCAAAGCTCTTAACACCTGTAACACTTGTAACGCTCGTAAGCGGTTGTTACAGCCTGGAGTTACAATCAGGTACACCGTTACAGTACCAAACATTGTCACGTCAACGTCACGAGTCTAAGAGCACCGTTCCCAAACGTCAAACCGAGAAATACCTGTTCCACATCCGCGGCATTGACATTCAAATTCCACCTACGAGGTACGGCAAAAAAAAACGAGGAGGAGAAGGAAGAGATAAAAAAGGAGAAAGAAGAGTCGGGTCGAACAATAAAATAATGCCGCCCGTCGGACTCCGATTGTCCCGTCGAGGAGTAGACGGTACGGATGGGCAGGGGAGGGGGGAAAAAATGTGAAAAAAGCCGGCTCGAGCATGAATGAACGAAGTACACGCGCAGGCATGCGCCCGTACATACTTATATGAGTAAGGCAAGGTGCTCACATTTTTCTCACAAGGCACACGCCTTCACGATCGCCGTGCAACGGGGTCTATATCATTCTCTCTCTCTCTCTCTCCCTCTCTCTCTATCAATTACTCTCTCTCCTTCTCTCTTCCTTCTCCCTCGCTTCCCATCGTTCTCACTCCGTCGCGGTGGACACATTGTTGCCCTCCCCATACAAAGGCCGCGGAGCGTCGTCATACGGGGTCGTACAAAGGCATGCACGGACAAGACCTTAAAACGTACCTACACGTCCGTCGCTCTTTTGTTTCGGCGAAGTAACGGTGTTTCTTGTGTCGCGTGTAAAACGATGGGGCAGGGAAAAAAAAGCGGAGCAGCTCGGCGAAGGATAGATGGGAGAAGCCCGGAACGAAGAGGATGAAGAAGCGAACTCCGGAGGAGAGGTGGAAGAGGGATGGGGGAAAGAAAAGACGACTTGAGCCGTCAATGGCCGCGACAGGTACATTTTGTAATTTGACTTATCGCCATCGCGGATCTTACGCCGCGATTCCTGGTTGGCAGGATCGAGCGACGATGAAGGACTTCTTTGTGGGCCGGGTAGAAGCGCGTACAAGTTGCCTTTGATGGGTACCGGCTAAGGTGGATCGGGACGCGGATCGAAGGAGGATGGTTGGTGTTCGCGGATCGGACGGGATTGGCATTTATTGCCCGGATCGAGATAGACGATGAGAGATCGCTGGAACGGCCGTGTAGGGAATTGGCAGGATAAAAGTTGTCGAGGTGGACGGCGGCGGCTGATTGGCGGGTTGACGAATGGGTACGACGAGATGATTAGTCGATCTTTAATAGATGGGCAGCCTGCGAGTGTTAGCCGTTTGCAGCGTGCGGATGGAAGTATGTATCGTTCCTGGCGGGTTTGACAGGGTAATCGCGATCAATTTGTTACAAATTGAAGTGACTGTTCGAATTGAGATTCGATAATGTTATCTGCTGTTGGGAAGTCTTGAGCTTATAGTACTAATCGCCGATAAAACAGATAGGAGACGCGAGCTTACCCACTATCGGCCAGTTTGCTGTCGAGTGAAGAATCTGAACGAGCAGTCGACTGGTAAGGAAGAGTTCTGCAGCTCGCAGCGAGTAGTGCGCGTTTCAAACGCTACATGCCATTCTCATTCGTTCGTTTTCTGTCTCTGAAGAATTCGAACCGTCGAGTTTTATCTAATGCAGCTGCTTTCGATGTCTTATACATCACGATATCGCTTCATTATACTACATCGTACCCTTCAATTTTGCCATTATCCGGACCGGATACAAGCGGTTTCGAAAAACAAGCCGCGCCGCAAGAACCCCAGATCCCGTGTCAACTTTTTCCAACAATCGTATGCAGTATTCATAAGCACCCTTGCCATCCGTATATTCATCGTCGTCCAGCCGCGTCGGGCGCAGCACGATATGCATCACGACACGACAACCGGCGATCAATATAATTCAATAGACGTGCGTGATCAACGATCTCTCACGGATAGATAAGAGAGCCTCGGGTTTTACCCTCGACAAGATTCAACGAGACCCCTGAGAGCAACAGGATCCTCCGGCCAAGGCGAGAATTGGCCTGAGCTACGAAACTGACTGCCTAAGAGCATCCTAATGACGACTTAATTGCGGTATCCAGTCATTAGCCTTCTTCCTTGTCTGACTATCTAAGTCTTCCGTCTTCTTCCTGCTCTTCAGTCGCTAAACACTGTCTACCGGCCTCTCTCTCTCTCTCTCTTTCTCCGTCTCTCTCTCTCTCTCTCTCAGCGAGCGTTTTAGCACGTAGCAGCAGTAGCTTCGCATTATTGAGCGATTACGGCGGAGAACGGCTCGCGGGTGAAAGGATGAAAAAAAGAAGGCGAATAGGGAGAGCACGTAGGCGGCAGCGATATGTGTTGGCGACCACCGGAAGCCTTAAGCGAGTCGGAATCGGACGCGAAACGAGGGGACGAAAGGGGTGCCCGCCCAGAGGGGGCAACTTCCGACCGTTGCGAGACGGGAGAAACGCGAGAGAACGGGAGAGAATGGGAGAGAACGGGCGGGAGGCGTAAAAAGATAAGCGACCCGCAACGGCGAACGCTCGTTCCTTGCCCGATCGTATTTCGAAACGTAGGACTCGACGATTACGAATCTTGCCATTTTTTTCTATGAAATTTCAAATCATTTCAATTTTTTACAGGCTAAATTCCAATTTTTTTTTTACCGATTATTAAGATTTGATTTTTAATTCCGTAACAAACACTGTATATTTCTTTTATGGGAGATACGAATATTATTACTTAACTTTAAGTTGTGGCGCTGATAATTGAATATGAATTATTTGTAAGCTAAACGCCTAATTTTCCAATGAACCGTCGAACAGGGTCAGACGTTTAAACCTTATAACAAGGTACCCATCATCATTCCCTTCGCCGACTTTACGATTCATCCCGTAACTGCGCCGCCCGACTCGCACAGCTTCCAACGCTCTCGATCCTCCTCCACATATTCGACATCCACCTCCCCTCCCATCCAATCGACCTTCTGCAAGGTCCCCGCCGATCCTAGGACCTCTCGCGAGCCGTTGCTCGCCCGCTCGGAATGCGTGACTCGACGATTTTATAACCCGCTTTCAATTACCGTTCTTGCTGCTCGTGTTTTCTTCTCTCCTTCGCGCCGCTGCTACGGTCAGCTCGCAGAAGAAGAAGAGAACAGGACGCGCAAAAGGTACCCCTCCGCGTTTGTCGTGCCACGGGTCCATTTCCTTCTTTCTCTCTCCCACTCCAACGTCCCACACTTTTTTATCCTCCTCCCTCTCTCACTCCGATTCAGTCCGATTCAGTCGGTTCGCGCCTTCCTTCCTTCCTATTGCGCGCCCCCGTCTCGAATTATTTACCATCCTCCTCCTCCGGCGAGCGTCCGCGAGGTTCTTCCCCCCGCCCTTCTCCGTTTCGCTCCTTCTTGCCGGCCCTCATTCCGCACCCTTTCCATCTTTTCACGCACACGACTCCTTCCCTCTGAAGTCGAGCACTCCAGCCGCGGGCCCCGTGATTTATTCGATGTCGGGCACAAAGAGTACGGGGCCGCATACGTATTGCCCCGGCGCGGAAAGAAGTTTAATAGCGGACTCGGCTTTGGGGGGAAGGGGGAAGGGAACTAGTTATCCTTACTTAAGGACGGCCATTTGTTTTCGCTCGTTTGCCGATTACACGCCCTTTCGAATAGTTTCCCTCTCCCCGATGCCGATCTTTTTGCGCCCTACGTCTCGCTGGCTTTATTCGAAGAATTTATTCTCGAACAATTCTGACTCTGAATACGGATGAAGGGTATAGAATAGGGATGTAGATTTACCAGTGATTTTTCTTTTCATTGTTGATAATTCTGTTACAGGCACTGTAAGTCTGCGTCTCGTTCTGCTACTTTCCATCGTAGCATCCGTGATCGCAGTTCCCGTTAAGAAGAAGATCGACGATCGACCGTCGTTGCAGAGCTCGGACATGGCATCAACCACTTCTCAACCCACTTCGGAGAGTGAATTGTCGACCGTGGAGCCGAGGAAGCGAGGCTCCAGGAAGAAAGTGGAGAGATTCGACGACAAGTCGGAAAATGCCGGCCGACTTTCGACGAAGGAGCGTAAAAAGAATCGCAAGCACAAATCTTTCTTCCTGGACTACCCTTACCTAGGCATCCCTCGATACTCGGTACCTACCTACGACTACGAGAACGAGTTCGAGCTGAGCAGCGATCAGTCCGACGGGAAGAAGTATCAGGAGTCGAACATATTCTATATTCAACTACCGCCGACCCCTTACATGTTCGTCCCAGGATTAGGATACATATCGCAGCCGCCAACTTATTCGACCGCCGGCCTCCTGCCGCACATTTCCCAGCCTCGGCCGCTGAAGCGGCCCGTCAATCCGTTCATCAAGCTGCCCATAGATTTCGTCAGCAACGGGAAGCCCACATCCGTTTACCAGTGGCAGAAGAAGCCGGGAGCGAAAAAGCCAACGACGGACAGCCCGATCACGAATCTGGACAATCTGTCGGCGGACTTCGTCAGCAACGGGAAGCCGACGTCGATCTATCAGTGGCAGACGAACCTGAAGCCGTTCAAGAGGCCGGACGACGCCGTCAATCGTCTGGATAAGGGTCCGTATGCTTTCAACGGAAGGCCAGCTAGTCTCTATCTTCTCAGATCGGACGGTTCCTCCTCGCTGCGGGAGAACATCCGGTATCCGAATTATCAGGAAGACAACGGGGGCTACTATTGACCCTCTCATCGGCCCGTCTACTCGGCCAGGATGCCGACATTGCGGACTTACCAAATATAGAATGTGTGCGCGGCAACGCTCACCACGTGTGCCAGGGTGAATGCGGGTGCGGATCT
Source organism: Anoplius nigerrimus (assembly GCA_914767735.1). Lineage (NCBI taxonomy): Eukaryota > Metazoa > Arthropoda > Insecta > Hymenoptera > Pompilidae > Anoplius > Anoplius nigerrimus. Next base: position 13,130,685 of record OU612090.1, read on the forward strand.
GCTGGTGTGAGGTTCGATTTGGGACTGTGACCTTCATCGCGAGGGAACGTAGTTGTGACGTAGGCGAGAATGTGCTATTTGCTCAAGCGAACGAATTCGCGGACGGATGCTTAGATCTTTCGCTAGCTTTAAGTAGGCGTTCAGGACGAGTCCCGTGACGTCACGTGTATTTATCCGACATGCGTTCGACGTCTTGACTCGGGCGTAATCATTGTTAGGAAAGATTGTGATTAGAACGCAGTTACGTCTAGGATTATAATTTTTTCCGACGAACTGCGCTCGACGTCCGCAGAATTGTGTAACTTATTCCTTCGAGGAGGAATTGTTTAGTTAATTGTAAGGAATTCTTTAATCGATTGTACGCCGACGCTTACGCCAGGAGACAGCTTTCATTGTCTCCGCCGAGTCTCTCTCTCTCTCTCTCTCTCTCTCTCTTAAGCAATAATTGCGCGCTTTTACGCGGCTCGTAGCGAAGATTAGGCTACTCCATTATTTCTCACCATTGTTGATACCTTCTTCTTTGTAAATACGTGGACAACGCAATCTTGTACGGATAAAGAGATTTTCCTCTTGTTTCTTCCCCCTCACCAGACGATCCCTTCATGTTTCCTGCGTGTTCCGGCCCAGTCGGCCCTTCTTTTTTTTTCGCTCTCTTTCCGCGCTGCTCACAGAAAAGACGCAGACTGGCTTTGGGGAACCGGGAGGAAACTGAGCCTCGCGTGTTTCATCTTTCCTCACGTAACACAAATATTGACTCGGGACGGCGACGTCGTTTCCTCGAATATGTCTGCTCACGAGTACCAGCCGTGGTCCAGATCACGCACTTACCCACTCGACTTAATATTCCCCCCTCCGTCGGCGGCGAAAAAAATTACTCGCCGACAGATTAAAAACTCGTATTTTCCGCGGCTGAGAATTAATGAAATCGAATTTAAACGAGCAGTGTAATTACTCGAACGGTCGTCCTCAAAATCCGGGCAAAAATGCTGCCAGCCGGTTATAGGAAAGATAAAGTGTAAAAAAAAAAAATAGACCGAGGATGTTGCAAAGTTAAGCGTAAATAAAAAATACGAAACACGAAAAAAAATGGATACTCAGAGATTGAACAAAAAATATGGCGACCTTAAGTAAGAAATACGAAGGGCGGAAAGAATGTTGCAAAGTTAAAAAGAAAATATCGTAAAGTATGCAAATGACGAGGAGAAGTTAAAATGACTACCCCTCAATTTTCTGCCGTCGAGGATGGTAACGGTTTGAAATACGAAGTGCCCAGGAACAATTCGGCGCCGAAGTACAAAAGGGCGTTGCGGGGCGAGCGAGGGGGCAAGTTCCTCGCAAGAGGAACCCGTCCTCCTTACCATTTCGGATTTATATGGTCAATTACCGAAAAATGCTGCCCCCGAGGCGAGGAGCGAGTCGTCGCCGCCGTCGCTGGCCGTCGCCGTTGCTTGCAGATATTATCGTGAATGCGCTGTAACGGGTTACCAGCGGCTCTCAGTTTCGGCTTTCGTGCCCCGATGCCGAAAAAGAGGCCACCGGCTAGCTTAAGTGTACGCGCCGAGCCGATACCATCTAACATCATCATCGGAGGGAACGTAATTCGAACACAAATAAGGTTGTGACGATGTCTCGATGGTTCAAAGATGGTTCGAAGATGTTCCCAGAATGATTAATGGCTCGCCTCACGACACAGAAATTTCTGCCATTTTGGGAGAGGCGTTTCGTTTCGGCTGCAAAAAGAGAGGAATCAAAGGTACAAAGTACTATAAATATTTTATTCGCTACACTGAATGCCACGGCTCGTTACAATTGAGCGCCTTCCTATAATGTATATATATATAATATATATATAATATATATATTTATATATAAGAATATAAAAAAGCTTGCCGCTGGTTTTGTCCGCAAATTCAATAGTAAAAAACGACAGGTTTTCGAAGGGGGTGGAGTAGTCGTAATAAAGGGTCTCTTGCGCGACATCGACGTAGAGAGAAGGCATATACATATCTCATGGAGAATTATATTGTCCAGTCTTCTTGAGAGATAGAGATGATGTATCACGCGATCCATCGATCCGTATCGGCTCGTCATACTAGCGAACCGATAAAAAGTATATCAGTTTTAGAGACTTACAAAAATATATTATACAGCGTTAACTTAGTCGACCGATCGACCCGACAGTCTCCCTCCCGACGATTTCCCGCCCTCCAAGAAAACGTATCGAACCTCCGAAGAGTCCCGAACGAATTTTCTCAAGGGTGACTTCAACGAAAAGCCATCTGTAAAAACGTCGAAAAATTCGAGGCACACTCTCTAAGTACCCAAGTGAATCGTTGAACGGGACAGAATCGGTAAAAAAAATACCGCGTCCGCCCTGAAGATGTTCGGCCACCGTTCCGGGCAACGGGGAAAAATCGTCGGAAGATGTTTCAAGGTCAAGTCGCTGCCGCGATCATGCGCGTGAGCAAAAAAGAGAGCTCAGTATCGAGACACCCTCGCGAGCGTGCCGATTCGTTATCCTTAACTTAATAAGTCCACCTCCTCCCGAAGAAAATCACGCCAGCCTACAACCTAAACCGTCTGTACTTGTGAAACGGAACTGGAACGGCCCTGCGGGATGCGCGCAGTCCTTGAGGACGACATAATCTTTAAGATGCCCATTTTCGCCAATCATCCGCGTTCATTCCTCATTCGCACCCTTCGCATTTCCTCTGCCTAGCTCTCGCCATTCACTCGCACACGGAACCACCTCTCGTCCTTGAGTCCGACTTCTTCCTCGTCCCGCGCACCTGTCCGTCCAGACAGTGTGAGTATGTCGCGTGCCTGGGCGAACAGGGCGAGTTAACGACATTACACTTTTTATCGCGGCCGGTCCGCCCCCTTACGGGAGGAGGGGATGATAGTAGACGGGCTTGCGACTCTTCTCCATGACGTAGAAAGCCTTCGGCTTCCCGTTGCCGGGGAAGTTCTTGTGAATGCTCGTGGAGCCGGACTTGGTCGATATGGGCGCGTAGTAGGACATGGCGGCCTTCTTCCGATGCTTCTTCATCTTCGGCAGACTGTTCCTGGACCCGTGAAGCTCGTTGGACAGATGAATCCTGTGCATGGCGGAGTCCTCCAGCCGATAGGTCTTGTTGCTCTGGTGCTGGCCGCTGCTCTTCTTCGGGGTCTCGATCTTGTCAGGATAGCTCAGTCTCTTGTCATTGTTCCTCGTATGCTTGGCCGGGACAAGCTTCTGATGAGGAGACTGCTTGTCACTGTGAAAATGCTTCACATCCTGAATGGGGTGATTCTTCCCGTCCATCAGATGGACCTTGCCGAACATGCTCTTCAGGGCCACTTCCGATCCTTTCTCCTGCTTCTTGGCTTCCTCCAGCTTCTTTCGAGCCTGCTCCATTCTCATCTGTGCCTGGATCCTCTTCTTCTCCGTGATCTTCTTGACGACCGGCAGATTCCAGTGGTAGATCTTCGCTGGCTTTCCGTTTCCGTGGAATCCGACTGGGAGGCTGGGTGCGGATTTCGTGGCTTTGTCGTCCTTGCCGGATTTGTGAGGCTTCGTGATGGTGTAATATGGCGGACTGGCCGGTAGCTTCACGATGTAGACGTGACTGTCCCGATGGCCGTGCCTTCGACTGTACGGCTGATGAATTCGAGTCTGGCCGCTGAGGCCCGGAGGCTCCGGGCCCGCTAAACGTTTCTTGTGATGCCCATCAGGAATCTGAAGCGGAGCGAGGCCGAGCCGATTCAGGATGGCCGCGTTGCTCGTGTGCACCGTCTCGAAACCGGACGAGACCTCTTCCGAGCTCGCTAGCAGGAAGCTCGTCGTGGCGAGAAGAAATGCGCCGCCGAAAAGTGTGGCCCTGAAAAGAGGTTCGTGACGGTTAGATAAGAGAGTCGGCGGATAAGTAGGGGTGGCTGAAGTCGACGATAGTCGGCCGACGGTGGGACGGTAATGAAGCGGAAGACATGCCATGTGATTAAGTACGGTAATGCACGGTGTGTGTTCCTTGGTATTGCAATGTTTCAAAACTTAGCAAGAACGCAACGGAGCCAGCAATGATTATATCTTAAGATAAGTTTGAGTGAAATTGTTGGGGTTGCTTTTTTGATAAATCCCTGAGTGTAATCGTTTCTCGGTTACTTCACAATATATTGTTTATCAAGTGTTGGATGACTTACTATCCTCGCAATTATATCCGCACATAAAATTATGTACAATAATTAATATAATCCGATATATCACGATTATGAAAATTGATTCTTGTTAGCAATAATAAAATATGTTATTTGCCGTGTTGTGAACGAAGATCACAGGAACTCTCGACAGTTCCAGTCATGAGCGTTCTGAATCTCGGTCCTCGTCGGAGCGGCGCGAGCCCATGGATCTAGATGAAGAAAAGCAAGAGTTACGCCGTCTTAAGGGACGATCCATCACGCCTGCCACGGACGGACGTTCCAAAAGAAGAAATCCGCCAACCGTGACCCTGACCATTGGCCGAGGAGGAGAGCACGCTCGAGAGTCAAACATGACGCCAGGCGAGAGTGACCCTCGCGACTTCGAGACGACCGTAAAGATTCGAGGAGAAGAAAGGGGCAAGATGCTCACTGGGACGTCAAAGGAAAAAAAAGGAAAAAAAAAAGTATGGTCTGACCAGTCGGCATTTTACGGTCGGACGATAAAGCGTCAGCGCCGTGTTTGCCTAGAAGGTGCTACGCTGTCACATTACGTGTCAGGGTACTTTCGGAATCGTTTCAATTCTACGCATCCAAAATGGCGACGGAGGTGAGAAGAAGTCAATTTTACGGCCGCGCGATAAAGCATCCGAGCGGAAAGTGCTACGCTGTCACATTACGCGTCAGGGTACTTTCGGAATCGTTTCAATTCTACGCATCCAAAATGGCGGAGGAGGTGAGAAGAAGTCTAGAAAGTGCCACGCTGTCACATTACGTGTCGGCGCGCTACAATCGTTTGAATTCTACGCATCCGACGCGGCCGGGAACGTGAGCTAAGGCAGAAGACGATATTGCAACATTGTAAATTTACTCGCCGGATACGAGTGGCACGTCTCTGGAGGACTATGAGTCAAAATGCACGGACTACCCGTATTCTCTCCTCGAGTTATGACGGTAGAATTTCATGAAATTGCCCCGTTGCGAAGATATTCGCCGTGTACATGCTACGTGTTCCTGCAGAGTTCCGAGTAGAAAGGATTTTCCGTATTCTGCCTCCCACGTTATTTATTTCCCCATGCAAAACTTCCCAAAGTCATTTCCATGCATATACGCACACTTGATACGACTTCGAACAATGAATGAGATTGAATAAAAATTTTATATAAATTCTTACGTTTAAAAAATAAATAAAAATTGTAGATTAATTTTGGCGTTAATTGTTCGGTCAAAAAAATAATCTCTGGATGTCGCGCGCTTTCTGGAATCCTGATTCGTTGTCGCGCTTTCCGTCGGAAGAATCGAGAATTCAGCGGCGACGAAAACCGCGAGCGCAATATTCCACGAAGCCGCTTGAGCATGTCGAGGCCCGCGGCAGGCGATAAATCACGCTGCCCTCTTAATTACTTACTGTACCCGGGGTAGTCCACGCTAATTATTCCCTCCTCTCCCCCCTCATATTTTTATTTCCGCGATACGACGCCTCGCATAATCGCGGAACACATGCCACGTTATGGGATCCGGGGGAAAAAAAGGGCCGCCGGGTAGGCAAAGGGTACACAGAGGATAGCCAGGGGGTGGGCAGAGGGTGGCTAAAGGGCAGCGTGTAAAAAGAAGCCTCAGCTATCTCGGCGGAACGATCTTTATTAAATCAGAAATTCCCAACAGCTTTCTGCCTCCGGCCGGAATCCGAATGCGACTCTCGCAAAGTGTATCGAATTAGCTCCGGCATGAGTCTCGAAACTGACGCTTCTGCGAATGAAATTTTCACGATTAAGGCTCTCCTGCAGCATGAATTCTGACGGAGGGAGAGGACGTGAGAGCTGAAATCCGGAAAATCCGACGCGTCAGGGAATGAGATTGCATTCCGAGGCGGAACGTTCCGGCGAACACCGGTGGCGTCAATTTTTCAAGATGCCATTGGAGGCCGTCACGGGAGGCGAGAGATATCAGCGGGCGGTAGTGGCGCATACCGGAGGCGAGTGAGAAAAGTGGATTCGACGGGGAACGGTGTACGAACGACGAACGCAATTAAATGTATGCCCGTTCAATGCGCGGCCAACGTCCATCAAGTTTTCTGCGAAATACGCAGGACACGTCCGTGTTTCGCTTGTTCCGAGGAATTATTTTACGAGCGTCGGAAATGTTCTCCTCGGTCAAATAAGCGAGGAGGAAGGAAGGTTCCGTATGAATATTCGTATTCAATCGAAACCGAACAATGTCGGGATGAGGAGGATGTTAAGGCGCGGATGTGTACCTTTTTTTATCGTTTTTCTCAACCGTACGTCACGCAATGCTCATAAATTAATACACGGTCTACCTCGATGCGAAATTATTCCTCCTCCCGTCCACCTTCGCGTGGTCGCTCGCGGGGAATGGGAGAGGAGAGAGTAAGGGAGGTGAGGAAGGTGAGGGAGGTGGGGGAGGGAATGAAAAAGTGCGCGTGTCCTGGCGAGCGACGTTATGGCAGCACTCGATCTTGCAAATTAAACGCTTCACTGAAGTACTGACTCTAAGCTGCGAGTTGATTAATAAGCGTCGCGTTACGAAGCTGAGTGACAAGCGGGCGGGAAGAAGTCAGAGATTGAACGTCGGACTTGACGAAACTAAAATAAGCAACAACGTGTCTAATTTCTAGTATATTCCTCGGCCTGTTGAATGGGTAATGTCCCGTATAAATGATTTTTTTTTAACAAAATTATGTGCATACCAATTCTACATCCACCGAAAAATCAATACTTGGTATAAGTAACTTTTTTAAAGAGATACCTTTAACCCATTAGCTGCCACAATCCCCATTTGGGAATTTTGGAATTTATATAATTACACTGTTACCCAACCTTCTGTGCAAATATATAACTTATCCAGGCAAAACTTTCAAAGGAAAAATTTGGCAGCTATAGGTTAATCATTTCCATTTTAATGTAGATCCATGTCCCAATTCACTTGAAAAATCAACTTATGCTTCTCGAACGAACGCTCGAAATACAAAGTAGAAATAAACGATATATTTCGTCTGCCATCAGAGTCGAGCATCTTTAGGAAAGAGTCTGTCCTCGCCGGACAATAAGCTCATTCACGACGAAGCCTTCGACACAGTGCAGGATAACGATTCGACTCGGATAGTCGGCGGAGGTTAGGATGGGAAGATAAATTATCTCTGTGCAGCACGTGTGTGAGATTCCTGTTGCGCGAGCTCGTGCGCGCGTGTATATGCGCCTCTCGCGGCTTAACGGTACAGTTACAATTTCAGGAACGCGGGCCCGCACATTTTATCGGCGCGGCCGGATCGTGCCTGAAACGACGGGAAATTGCGCTGGACGTTACGATTGCGCGGCCTCCTTCTTCCACGCTGGAAAACGGAAAAGCCGTCGTTAATGGCTCGTTCGTCGGCTTTGACCCGGAATGAAATTAGCACGCTCAGGCGCGCCTGCGATCCACGCACTGAATCACAGTTTACGATCTCGCATTAAGTTTGCCTCCGGAGTGAGTTAATCAAATACAGAGAAAATTAGTTCCCGTTTTACCTGCTTTAGATGCGACCCTATCGCCGGACGCTAATCGCTCCAATTATAAGGACATTGATTTGATGTCGGAGGATCGCTCGCTGGAAAATATGACATTCGCGGCGCGCGTTCGCTAAGTTCATGAAACGAGAAACGAGGAACAGTGATGAAACGGTATCTATTGATTTCTAGACATTCCTTTTGATTCGGCTTGGAATTTGAAAGATAGATGTAGGTATTCTATCATTCGTAATACTCTGCCTACAATGAATCTAAAAATGCGGATATAATTTAATCCCCCTGCAATTTAGACTTTTTACTTTTAAAGTCCTTTGACATATCTCCTGGGAGAAAATCAACCTCTGTGCTCATCGATAAGAAACAGGATTTTAAATTTAAAAAGTACTTGAAGGATAAAATTGATGAAAATCCTAAAGCCAAGCTTAATCGATATTTCAAACGGCTCAGATGCTAATTGCCGCAGTTATCACGACTCTCGTTTAAACTCGGCGCAGAATCTGAATCCAAGATATGACATTTTCCGCTTTTCTGCCCGCAAAGGATTCCAGTTTCCTAGACGTAAGATTCGCGGAGGATAGTCACGAACTGTTCTGGAAAGCGTCCGAGGCGCGGGCTGCATTATCGATGAGAAGAGAGGAGAATGAAGGTACCTTGGCGAGCACTCTGTCCACCGGTGGCCCATTATGGTCGGACGTATTCGACGATAGCACACGATTGGCAGCTTCGAAGAACGCGGAAGCGCTCGTCGCGGTACCGCGAGGAAAGAGAGAAAAAAGTCCGGGAGAGAGGTAGCGAGAGGAACAGAAAGGGGAAGAGAGACAGAGAGACGTGGGGGAGAGAGAGAGAGAGAGAGAGAGAGAGAGGGAGAGCAAAGGAAGAGTCCGAGGAAGAATGGGAGGTGAGAGAAGAAGGATAGCCGAGGGACAGAGAACTCTGGCCAGGAAAGACGAAGGAAAACGAAGGTAAGGAGAAAAGGAACGGCCGTGAAAGACGCAGAAATTAAAGGACGTAAGAGGATGTGGAAAATGCTGAGAGTTTGCACATGGCGGAGGCAGGGGAGAGAGACGTACAAAAGGGAAGTGCGCCGAAGTGATGAAAGACGAGAAAGAGGACGATGTGTGCGACGAGGATGAAGAAGTTGAAGAGAACGATGAAGAGAGCGATGAAGAGAGCGATGAAGAGAGCGATGAAGAGGACGATGAAGAGGACGATGAAGAGAAGGATGGGCAGAGAGACGGCGAGGGTATCGGTGGAATGAAACATGAAAAGGAATACCAACGTTGGCGTCTTGCGGCGAACCGAGATTAATCTTCATGATCATCAGTTGGATCAGCGGTTACGAGTACACGTCCTCCCCCCCTCTCTCTCTCTCTCGTCCCCGAAGGAACTCGTAGCAGTGCCTAATGACGTGGAATATCGGCCAGTTTAGCGCCGGCTCGCGCATTGGAACCCGATACCTCGGCACGCCTCGCATGTACGAGAATAAAACTGGGCTGATCATAGAAATTTAGCCACCTACATCGTGTCCTGGACGAGTGAATTCCGATAAATGAAAATCTGTTCTCAACGAAGAGTGCTTTACGTTCCGCCTGTCGAGATGGCGAACCCTTAATCAGGGTAGCGAGCGGAAAGAATTTCAGCGGCGGAACCGTAACAGCCCTTATTGAAATCCTTTATTAAAATATGAGAATAAAACTCGGCTGATCATAGAAATTTAGCCACCTACGTCGCGGCCTGGACGAGTGAATTCCGATAAATGATAATCTGTTCTCAACGAAGAGTGCTTTACGTTCCGCCTGTCGAGATGGCGAACCCTTAATCAGGGTAGCGAGCGGAAAGAATTTCAGCGGCGGAACCGTAACAGCCCTTATTGAAATCTCGCGTTTACGATCAAACGCCCGTTTCGCCCGCGATTCCCTCGGCCGAGAGTCCGTCCGCTCCTGCGCGCTCATGCCAGTTTTCCGTACAAATTGGGTATACGATCACGCGAAAGCTTAAACGAGAGAATAACACGGCAGTTCGCCGGTTCGTTTCACCGCGAGCGGAATGCCTTTCGTCGGGCGGCAAAGGATCGGCGGAACAAGGGACGGGGGAGGGAATGGGAGAGAGAGAGAGAAGGAGGGGAAGAGTGAGAAAGGGGGAGGGAGAGGGATGCAGACGACGGTGGTTGCCGCGGGGTTGTAATGGGCCACGAAGCCTGTAATTTGTGTCTTGGTCGAGTTAACATTCGACTGCCAGCGGAAAGAAGAGAGAGAGAGAGAGAGAGAGAGAGAGAAAGAGGGAGGGAAAGAGGGGGAGAGAGAGAGAGCGGAGGCAAAGGCAGGGAGAAAAAGGAGAGTCTAGCCACCCATGGCCACTTAAGAATCGCGTCTCGCGGCGTCATTCGACGCAACATCGTAGCGTCTTGTCTCGCGAAGAGCCTGTCCAGACTCGGGCGGGGCAGCTTTTTTTAATCGTCGCCGAGGAGAGTGATACGGAAATTGGCCGGAACGCGTGCTAAGGGGCCACCGGGGGGGATCGTTGAATAGAGATGAGAGGAAGATGGGTAAGTGAAAATGTGCCGGACGAGGGGAGGGAAGGGGGGGGGGGGGGGAAGGGTTCGAGCGGAGGGATCATCATGTGACGGCTGACACGCGATGATAAATCTTTGCCCATTAGAAATCTGACCTGACCTGACCACGTGACTGCGGTCTATCGAAGTACGAATGCGGTGGGCAATCGAGCTGTACGGTGTCGAAATTAATGATCAAATCTGATGAACTCTGAAATCCATCCCAGAGAACGTTCATTTAAAACTCCGTCATATAAAAATTAATTATTAAGTTGCGGCGAGTTCTATAGCGAGTCCTCGGAAAGCTTCTTCGTAAAACGAAGCGTGTTAACGTACAATTCTAATTAACGAAGCCACCGAGCTATTTCCAAGGAGATTTACGCCACTCCCAATAATCGGCCCATTCCGGCCGCCCTCCACGACTTTTTTCCCGTAAAACAAAGCGAGCTCCGAGCACCGTCATTAATTCCACGAACAGGTGTCCCCACCCAGGAAGCGGGAAAATTCAAAGAACCCCCGCGCCTCGGGGTGGCGAGCCGAAATTAGCGTAATCCCATTTCGATAACGAACCGTAAAAGCGTGCACTTAACGCCGTGCCGAGGTTGGAATACGTGATCGCGGTTGGGGGAAAGAGGCAAAAGGAAGCGAAAAGGAAGCGAAGAGAAGCGAAAAGAGGCGGAAAGAGGCGAAAAGCGTAGGAAAGAGCGAGTGGACCTCTTACTCTGCCTCTCTCTCTCTCTCTCTTCACTCTTTCGTATTCATCGCGCGACAGAGTGCCTTAGGTCGTTCAGGCCGGCGTTTAGCCGCGCGTAATAATACGTCGGCCGGCGACGAAAATTCCACGTTTCGCCACGCGACTTTCGTACCGAGACCCGATGATTTCGGGCGTTAATCTCTTTCGCCGATCGCGAGCGGATTGAGCAAGCGGACAGACTTAGCCTGCCCGCGAGACGGCCAAGGCATGGCTCGAGCACCGTCGGCACGTGAGCAAGATAAAAAGGAACGCGCCGACGATTTTTCACGTCGCGACGGACAGGACGCGAGTTCCCTCCTACGTGTCCCCGCGCGCAACAGCGCATGGCAGGATGTTTGTCGAATTACAACTTTGACCGTGACTCGTTAGCTCCTCTCTGTGCGGTCGGCGGAAGGCTAAAAGAAATCGTGCGTCAAGCAAAAAGAGAGGGAGGCTCTCCAGTTTCAGAGTTACGGCCTCCGTTACGATTTGCGCCCAGTTTACGAGGTGCATGGAAAGCTTTGCCTGCTTTTCAGGGGAAAATGGAGGAGTGGGAAAGTGGCCAGGATGAACGAGTCCGACGATGTAGGATGATGCGCGAACGTTAGTAGGTCGAGGTGCGCGAACAGAGTCTTAGACGAGTAGGCTCGCTTGATCCAGGAATGAATGAGAAATTAGCATAAGAGGCGCATCGCGGAAGCGTCGGGGCGGAGGACACATCGTCGTTCATCGAGTGTGTCCAGCTTGCCGAGGATAATTCAGCGAGCATTTGCGGAGGAGTAGTACCTACTACTCTCCCTGGGCAACAGACGGAGTTTGTTCACCTTAGTGATCTGGCCAGACGGACTATAGGCAACGATGGAACACTGTAGCTCGTGTCCACGCGAGAGAGATCCGACCGTGGGCACGGACGTGTGAGTTACACGTGTGAGGTACACGTGTGAGTAACCGGGTATGTACAGCCCGGGCCGGCTGCGGATCCGTGCGAACGGCGCACGTGTTCGCACGCACGTACAATTACACGTGTTACGCGGACTCCGGCGCTGACGAGGCGCAAAAAAGCTTTGACAAACGGGAGGTGGGAAAGGTAGCAAAAATTGAAACATTCTTGCGGAAAATGAACGAGCGACGAAAGGAGGTAGGAGGAGGAGGAGGAGGAGGAGGAGGTGGAGAGAAGGAATGAAATGGTAGGAATAGAAAAGTAGGAGAAAGAGTGGAAGATGGAGGAGGCATTATCCCAGGCAGGAAACCGAGGAAACCACTCATGTCCGATACAAGGTGTACGAAAAGCACCTGAAGCAGCGACCGTGACGGTGCGTAAGCGAAGATGACTAACCGTCCTCGTCGTTTGCATATCTTTCCCGCTGTTTCAACCACTATATTACCACTGATATCGGCCGGCCGATAATGGCCGATGCAATCTCGAGCTTTCGTATTAAAACGCGCGCGCGCGCGCGGGCGCATCGCGTCTCTGCTCTTTGGGGCCGACGGTAGCTCTATATATAGGAACGTGTTATTACAGCAATTACGGGAAGGGCGTTAAAATGGAACGGGATCATATATCTGTATTAAGCTGAATCGCGAACGGAGCCGGGATAGGCGAACTCGGGAAAAAAATCGGTACGTCAGTCGCGTTTATCACGCGACTACTTGCGTATCGGCGATGCCGAGCATCGGCGACCATTAACTTTCGATACGTTCGAACTGACAGGCGCTCACGCCTGCCATTAGTTGAGACGTGAAGTGGCCAAATGAGTTAATTCCGCGGGAAAGTAGAGAAAAGTGATACAACACTGTACATTGATTCTTGAAAGTATCTCTAGAACGTGCTACCACCTGTATTTAAGGACAATTTTTTTACAAATCCGCTGCTATTATTTTATCATTTTTCAATACGTTACAAGAGATCTCTTGTAGAGTCAATTAAATTTTAATGAAATCAGAGTACAAAACCGAATAGTAAGATTTCCTTTCATTCTAAAATATCCAGATTCCATTAAACCCTATGGAAATGCAACAAGTCTGGTTAATCAATTCACCAATAAACAACTCATCCAACAGTGTTCTCCGTCTCAGCACTTGCCCACACGTTTCTCAACATCCGCCAGCCCTCGAATCGATTCTCACTCGATCCGGCACTCGACCCAGCACTCGATGCCTCATTACTCGAAATCAGAGGCAATTACGTATTTTTCGATTCCGCTGAAAACCGGAATGCCTCGGAATGTAAATAGATCGCGCGCGAAGTCGCATGCAGATCTCGATCGCTCGGAACGTGGCAGCCGGATCGGTCGGATCGGCAAGAAAGTGATTACCGGCCAATCGGCAGATGAATGAAGGGAAATGACAGGCGGGCAAATGACAGCGATCAGGCGCGGCGAATTGGCGAGCGAATTGGCGAGGATCGCGAGGACGCGGACGCTGAATAATTGATTCGCGTCGGCTTGGCTGCCCCTGTTTAGACCGGATTATCTGCGAACTTTGTTGCATTCGCGACGCGTTCCTCCGTCCGATGCCTCGAGAAGCGGGCAGGACGTGGCCGTCCATAAATCTTAATGCAGGCCAGAGCGTTTGGCCACCGCTCGGCATACGCGTTTATTGGCCGATTGGCTCTGCAATTAAGTCCTTCCTTTCGATCCGCAGGGCGGGTCCTGTCGGATATTTTAAGACTGAATTAACCCGCGCCGCCCGATACGCTAACGAGTGGGACTCACCTACCGACTCTGGGGTCCCCACCGATGAAGCGTAATAAATATCGGGTATTAGCGGAATTAATGGCGAGCTTTCCGGATCGTTGCGCTCGAATTAATCGGCAAACGGTAAATTACGAGTAATCCGTAATAACCGACTTTCCGGCGCAAAGTAACGCGCGGCGCCATTCCTGGAGAGTGCATTATCTTGTGGATTTAACGAGTGTGCATTGACGGGGCCAATCTTGCCGTCTGGCCCGTAAAGTTAATCGGTAGCGATTCGTGAGTAATTTACCGTAACAATGTGCGGGTGGCTTATCTCTACGGCGTGCGATTCTCGCCGAGTTCGTGACAGTGTAATTTTCCTAATACCTTTCATAATTGATAGGTTGTAATTGATCGACGATGGTACGAATCGCGCGATCCTTGCAAAGTACGTCATCAGCGAAGATAATGAGTCTATACTAGCAAGGCTAATCAGTCTTTCCCAATCGTAAATGAGTCTATACCAGCAAATCTAATCATTGTTTTCCATTTCGCAATTGACATTAGTCACATCTAAGTACCGGGTCAAAATCGACAATACATCCCTGACCAACTTTATTCCATGTCGAAACGTCGGGAGATCATGACCAGGTGAGTCAGATTTATTAAATTCTTTAACCTTGTTATCTTTTTCCGTTAATGTATTATCGATTATTCTTGCTGTTTCAAATATAACTTTCATACGTTATATTAAATTTCGTTTCTAACTAACTAATGTTAAAATTCATTGAAATTGAATTATTTTTTAAAAAAGTACAACAGCGACCGAATACGCCGAAAACTTATCACTATACGACTTTATTCTCTCCGCAAACAACTGTTTTACTTCAACCTACAAAACCGAAATTACTTTCCTGCCAACCTCGACAATCCTTCCCGATCGTAAAGTCAATCGACACTGATCCGCAACTAATCCCCTACGAACGTCTAACCCAGCTCCCACGTCGCCCATCAAAGTTGCAACGCGTCACTTCAGCATCGAAACGCAATATTCCCCGCGGACAAAGTTAGCGCGGTTCCCAGATCGTTACTGCGAGGTTGATCGATAATAGGAAAAGCGACTGATCCGCGCCAAGACGAAGTTTGCCAGCGTAAAGCGACACCTGCGCGACCTCTCTGCGAAGACATCGACCCCGAGAGCGCGCACACAGGTTCGAAAGCCGTACGCGATTTACACGCGGGACCCGAAGCGAGATTATTTCGCACGTTGACAGAGGATCGGGGAGGGGGGGGGGGAGGATCTCTATGCAGAAGGGATCAGGCAATGCCGATGGAGGCGGGACGGCGCGACAAGCTAGAATTTACATCAAAGTTGGACCCCTCAAGGGGTCAAGGGGGATGGCGGGGGGGTAAAGGATGGGAAGGGGTCGTCGTTCGTGTGTAAGAGCGTCGGATTAAGCCGCGGTGATCGCTAGATCGGCAAGGCCGAACGAACGTTTCACGGAATTACAGGACCGACGTAGCGCAGTTCGCGGAACTGATCGAATTCGGGCGGCGAAAATGGATTCCGGAAACTCGGCGCCGATCGGACGATTATGGAGAAAGGTTATGGGGAGTAATTGGCGCCTTGGGGGAGTGGAAGATGTCACTGGTCGATTTTCGAAAATTGACCCTGGGTAACTTGGAAATTCGATACAGCTCGTGTGAAGCTGTAATTTTGGTGCGTCGCATCATGAAAATGTGAGCTTAAATGCCGACACTTACATTGTCACTGTTCGATGATGAATTTCCAAAAATTGACCGTGCACGACTCTTGAACGTGATACTGCTCATTCCTGAAGGAACGTACAGCTACAATTTCGGTGCAGCGCATTACGAAAACGTGAGGCTGAGTAAATGTCTAGGATTCACTTATCGGCCAGCACGCAAAATAGAATGCCTGCAGTTACGTACTCCCACGTCCCGGGGCAAGTTCAAGATCGATCCCACGGCAGTGTACAATTTCCGAGCGACAAAATTGGCCCGGTAAAGATCAGCAATTCAATCCGCTCGTAAAATATTCACCGTTGGAGGGGCGCAGATTAAAGGTCTGGATTGTCAGACGCGGGCAGGCACGGACGCATATAGGTACGTACAGCCACGTATCGTGAACGGGTGTCAAGATCAGGATTTTTGACTGACACGCGAACCCCGAGTGGCTCGACGTGGGACTGAAGGTATTAACGAAACTCTGGAGGCAAGCTATGAACATCCCATGGACGATAATAACGATCGACCCTGACCGTGGTCGAAGGAAAGTGTGTCGAAAGTTCGCCGCCAGGCGTCAGATGTCGGAATGGTCGATCAGCCTCGAGTACGTATGTAGTTTGAAGGATCGTAAATAGGCGAGGCCGACGTATTGGAAACAATGTTCCTAACGTTGATACGTTTCTAAGACCGGTCGGCAACCGGTTCCTATCGTCCTAGCGAGAATTCAGGGGGATTTCTACGTAGCCGCTGGTGGCGCGCGCGACTCAAAAGGAATGGGAGGACCATGAAAGGACCTTATGGATGGGAATGGCAACGGTAGCAAAAGGCCATTGTCGCGGGGATAGGAATCCGGCGAGGAATTGTCGTCGGACAAGAATCGCTAATGACGAGTCATTAATATTGATTCATCGGCGGGCGAAAAACGAGCATTCTCGTCCGTAGAAACGGTCCGTAGAATCGGCTCTACAAATCTCAGGGGAGGCTAACGACGAACTAGAAGAAAATGACCACCTTCGAAATGACATTGTAAACTGATTCGCTATTAAGTCCATTGAAACGAGAAATGAGAGTCTTGCTTCTGCAAATGATCCAATTTACTCGCTCGCTCGCTCTCGTACTTATCTCCGATTTCACAACCACTTTCGTAATCACCGACACAGTTGCATCAGTGAGGAGACTGGATTGCCCTCGCATAAATATCCGAAAGACCCAGATCTGGCCAGATCTCTCCCCCTTTCAATTACTCGGAGGAAGGCACGCGATCATAAACGCTTGGCCGACTCGCGAAGACAAGCGGACAGTCTCTCATTTTCTCTGGAGCGACACTTTCGCACGTTGACTGGCAGTAAACGATGCAAACTGTTGCTACGAAACGAGTACACGTTCTTTACCATGATTATATTGTAATTATTATGTGTGCACGTGAGGAAATATGTGCAATCACAGCGAGCCGGTCTATATGTGCTCCTATTAATGATTTGTTACACTTATTTTTGACTGTATCTCGAAAAATATTGCCCTTTGAACAGTGTCGTTGCATTTTTTGTGTTGCACTTGACCACCTCTCTCAGATCTGAGAGTATTAAGTCGGCTAAGCGAACCATATTACCTCTGAATGTTGTAAGCAAGCATAAAATCATGACACAACCATGTCTCAAATACAATACAATACTACAAGCAATGTACAATAATTATATGTACGCTAAACATTCCTTAAATCCACATGAAATATGTCTAAACCGACCTCAAGATCACAATTCTCCATTTGTCACGCAAAGCCGACGTAATGTTACATCTTTCAACCCTCACCTTTCATCCTTCTCTTCCGTACACATTCCTGCCATCGACCTAGGTTTACCGACAGCCACGTAGGCACACGTGAAAGAAGCGCAACGACCGTGTCTAAAATCTAGTCCATTAGGTGGCAAGCTATGCATCAAAGGGTTACTCGGTCCGAGTAAAGCACCCAGCTTCGTGCCTTTTCTATCTCGCCTCGGCAAAAGGTTGCTCTCGCAACCTCGCGATTATCAGCCCAGAAAAGGGCATATCGCTTGCGCCGTGTCCGACGGCCATTAACGGATGCCTGGGGGGGCTAAAGGGGGGGGAGACGGACAAAAAGAGGACGCACCTGATCAGGTGACGGCGATGATGCACTCGATCGGACGGCAACCGTCTTTATCATTATATGGACCGCGATAAGAGGGGCAATTTTACGCTGAACTTGATTAATGGCGCACGGGAGAAATATGGCGGAAGAAGAGGCGATCGTAATGGCGCGCGGCCTGTAAAAACGAGAGGCGAGAGTGAGAGATCCGCTCGCGTCGATGGCAATCCGAGCTGGAAAGCGGGCAAAAACTAAAAAGTCCGGCGAATCGAACGCGCCGAAGGTGAAAGTGTAAGAGTGACCGAGCGTTCTCGGCTTCATTATTATCTGGGTCCCTTGATAAGAGGGGCAATTTTACGCTGAAGTGGATTAATGGCACGCCGCAAGAAGAGCGTACGATACCGAGTGGCCGCAATGGCAAGAATTTATCGCAGGAAGCCTGCGCCTAAGACGTAATCCGGATAAATTCATCGTTCGTTACGAGACTCGCACAACAGAAGCGTTACAATAAAAGAAACGCGTACGGAGGTTAAAATGGATTGCACGCGAAAAAGAGAAGGGTACATTCCATTGGTACATTCGCCAATCTTGACCGACGAATAATAAAACGTCAAATGCACCAATCGAAGGTCGGTCAATGAAGTTACGAAAGCGCCCATAATAAGCATTAAAATCAAAGAGACGACCGCGAAGGTGAAAATGGCTCGAACACGAAAAAGTGAATGATGCGGCAACCGACTGAGCGTGGCAAGAAACTCGAGCGGGGATATGGGATGCGATTGCGAAAAAAGAGGGCGAGCAGTGGGAAATAAGAGAGTAAAACGCCCATGGTGGAACTGCATCATCGATTCCGTAGTCGAAGGAACTACCTTATAGAGTGCCGACCCTCCCTTACGGCCCATTAAATCTACAACGCGCTGCCAAGAAACGATAGAAAGATCCTGTAAGAGAAAAGGGAGCAAAAAAAAAGTCGTCCACCGAAGGGGGCCTGGGGTGGGCGGGAGGGAGGTTCGGGGGGAGCTGAGGTGGGAGGAGGAGAATGGCGAGTAAAAAAAGGTCGATCGTGCCTCCGCAAAGGCATGTCCTTGAGGTTGGCATCCTTTAATGGCGGAACGAGGGTGTCGTGATTCACGGACGATCAGGAAACTGCGCGGAAGTGAACGGGCGGACATGTTTCTTTTGCGCGGTCGCATCGGCGAAATGGACCGTGGAGAAGAAGAATGTCGTGTCGACGGATTGCGAGGAAGAGAAGGAGGGAGAGGGAGGGAGAGAGAGAGAGAGGTTCGTTATGAACCACACAGCCTCCACCCTGGCTTTCGTTATGGACTCCCTCGGTCGCTCGACGCTTCGGCAAAAAGGCTAATTCGATTTGTGGGAAAAACTTGACATCGCCGAGAGCCGCGACGCTGCGAATCTGATGTATTACGAGAATCGGTGGAGAGCTGCCCGATCAAAGAGACCTTCACGGTGACTACGATCAACGTAAAGCACACAGCTGCCCATGATACGAACATTCAAAGGACACGGAGAAAGAAAAGGGAAGTCTTCGTTGATTCACATTCAGGATTGAATTAGAGAAGGGACGATAATGTGAGAGAGGAGAAAAGTTGACGTAGATTTGTTAAATATTGAAGAATTTACAGAAATCAAAACTTAGAGTCTACGTACATCGCACCACCGTCCGTGCTTAACAGTCGGACTAAAAAGGGGAGGAAAGGAAGGACGTTAATTCACATTCAGGATTGTATTAGAGAAGGGACGATAATGTGAGAGAGGAGAAAAGCTGACGTAGAATTGTTCAACATTGAAGAATTGACAGAAATCAAAACTTAGAGTCTACATACAACGGACTACCGCCCGTACTTAACGTTCAGACTAAAAAAGGGAGGAAAGGGAGGAAATAAAATATGAGAAGAGGCGAACTGCGCTAATTCATATTCAGAAATTAATTAGAAAAGATTATAATGCCCGGGAGGAGCGTATCTTCATATTGCAACAGTTAACGAGTTCCACATCGGCGGTCTTCCAGTTTCGCGCAATTTAGAGCTTCCTCTCCGTCTCTCGCGCGCAAAGCAAAAAAAAAAGGAAGTCTCAGACGGGGGCTGATTTAATCCTTGCGTCCCGTTTTATTGTGCCGGAGCCGATCGGCACCGGCGATTAGTCTCGTTACCGGCCGCCAATTAATCCTCGCCGATCGCGACTCTCGGTCCCAACTTATTGCCATGTTAATGGGCCTTTTATTGGCAGATTACAACGCGGCGAGGTGCCTCATCGCGGACCGTGACGCGTCTTATTTCTCGCTCCTCGATCCCGAGAGTGGAGCCAAGTTGCCAAGAGAAGGAAGGAGTTAGAAGGAGGCAGGAGGAGGCAGGAGGAGGCAGAAGAAGGTAGAAGGAGGAAGAGCGGAGGGAGAGTTTGTTAAAAATTGTTCTTGGCCGCCACGCGAGGACGGCGAAGAAACGAGGCGGGGCGATTTTTTTGTCTGCCGGCCGACGTCCTCCAGGAGACGGACGTCAGGATTTCGCGAACCGTGAAAAATTGTCCGCTTCCGAGAAAAGTGTCTACGGTCAGCGAGTGCGGAGGAAGTTTCGTGACGAGCGCGGACGAGCGGAATGTAAAATCGGCCTCTCTTCGGCCTCTCTTCGGCCTCTCTTCGGCCATTCGGCGGAAGAGACGTCTGGCCTACTCGAGAATAATTCATGCCGGTTGCGTGGACGTAATTGAATTGTGGCCGATGCCAAATTGTCGCGACGCTGTAAATACCGGCTGTGACGTGCGCGCCGGCGTTCTCCGTGGGACTGTTGCGGTGGTGAAAAGCGAAAATTGTTTTTGGTAATTAAATGAGAGGTTTGTCTTGTGAGTGGCGTAAGTCGGTTTAACGAGAAGATTTAATTGTAATTAGTTTTACAATCTTAACATTAGACATATAATTATTTTTTTCTAGAGAGGATTATTAAGTACATAGAATCAGAATCAGATCATTACCACTCTATGTAGAATCCTTCGATGTAAAATTAATAGGTTATTGACCGTCAGTGTAAGGTGTATAATAATAAGTTTCGGCGTATTTGATCAGTGTTATCTTTTTAAACTAATTAAATTTCAATGAATTTTAACAGAAATATATTGAGTTTAAATAGTTGGTTAGAAAAATAATTAATTATAACATAAGAAAATTAATAATTTAAAAGTGCAGTATTCTTTGAAAACGAAAAAAATATTCTAACATCAGCAAAATAAAAATATTCTAAAACGCTAGACTGTCAAGAAGAAGTAACTTGTCCCACTTTGACAATAAAGAGCCCCTTTCACGGCACTGTCTGTTTGAAACGATCGATACGCAGAACCGGCAGCGAGATGCTCGTGTGCGACACGAAACGGGTCGCTATTTTATAATTGCCCATAGCAGAATTTCAGATTTCCCATGCGAGCAGCTTGGCTGGGAATGTCGATCGATCGGTGCACGTCGCGAGCCGTTCCCAAGATTCTCTTCCTCTCGAACTGTCATTCCGCGAACGGGTCTCAGAATTCAAGAAGTTTCCGCGACGACCAATAACGTCGCCTGAAAGGGAACGCAGACTATGAAGGGAATCCGAACCCTCCTACTGCGTCGTGAAACTGACGTGCGGCGAATTGCAAACAACGGACGATTCTGCGGAAGAAGGAACTCTGGCCAGAGAGGGGGGAGGGAGGCCTGCCTGGGGAGAAGAACGGAGGGAAACAGGAAACAGAATGTTCGACAAGGAAGAGTATGTAAGGGGAGAATAATAAAGGGTGGACAGAGGGAGCGACGCAGTGAATAAGAGCCGAAGGCAAACAGTCTGTAAGAGATTACGAGAATTTGAATAAGGAATCGATTGACGTAACAAGAAATTAGAAACGATAAACAAACGTAGTTCGATCGTTTACGCTGCGTGAAATGAATCACTGATTTTTAATAGGAACATTAGTGTCTGTGCTCGCATAGATTTGTATTGAACGCAATCCTCCTTCAACCGGAGCGTACCACTTTCGAAGTAAAGGACTCAATTATACCGTTAATCTAATTTTTGTACTTGCATCTCTCGGCCGAGCATAACATACGTTCTACAGATAGGCGAAGAACAACACCGAATGAGTTATATACCAGAGAAGGAACTGTCGGAAGAGAGAAGGACAGCGAAGTGCACCGAGGCAATTGGAGAGAATGAGACGAGATTGAAACGCGTGGAGAGAGAGAGAGAGAGCGAGAGAAAGGACAGAGATATACCGGGAGAGACGAACGAACGGAGAGAGAGAAAGAGAGAGAAAGAGAGTCGGGGAGATATCCCCTCGCATTTACATCGACCGTAAATTCACCGGCCATAAACGTATATCTCGCCATTAGATTCCGCACCACCCGCGTCGTATACTCTTTGAGGACGTCGCATGTGCATACATCGGCCGAGTCGGGAGGGGTGGACCGTTTCCACTGACATCAATTACCCGAGCCCTGACACCTGGAAAGCCAACTCTGACTCGAGTTTCGCCGGCCAAAGCATGCAAATTCGCTGGCAGGCCCTCGTAAGACCGATCCTCCCGTTCTGCCCTCCCTTCCCTGATACTATGCGACCATTTTCGCTTCTTTCCTCCTGTTATCTCTCTTTCTTTCTGTATGATGGACCATGAACGCTAATAAATCGGTAGTGCAAGAAGTGGTGAGTATGAAGTAAAAATGACAGACGATTCGAGTTCCTAAGAACATGCGAAAATCATCGTGAATTCATTAGACAGTGAAATAGATGACATGATTTCACATCTAACAATAAAACTTTAATTTAAATAATATTTGAATATCAAAATTAGTAAATATATTTCGCAGCACATTAAATTACGCTTTCATTCTTCACATCAACAAATCTATTTTCCGTAAATTAAAATTTTCCTCATTTCTTCTTGGACAGCTTTCATGAAGATCGTCGGAAAGAATGTTCACGACATAAACCGGAGTACGCGAGGAACTCCGGCGGAAAAAGCTGCTCGTGACGAAAATGATAAATGCGACCGCGGAGAAATGCTCGGCGGCGGGTAATTCGGTGAGAGAGGAATTCGGTTACGTAATTATCGTTCCCGTCGGAATCATAAGCGCCTGTAAGCGGGCGTGTAAGGGTAGCCGGAGGCGGGGAAAACGTTTTCTGTCGTTCGTCGATCGGAGAAACCCGTGAATGCCCGCCCGAACCGAACTTCTCGCCGTGGAAACGCGGCGCGCGGCGCAGAAGGGGTTCGAGAATCGAGTGGAGGATCTATGGCTTCGAAGACTTCAAAGGGCCAAGTGCCGAGGGCAACGACGAAAATGGGAAGATCGTTGGGAGCTAGTCGTATTTCACTGCGATGCGAAACGCGCGTCAAACCTTATAAATCATTCGCCGACGGGAACATCCGAAAAATATTGAGATCGCGGAACACAAAAGCCGACGAAGAAGCGTAAAGAAGAATATTGAGCGAGGCTGAAGTACCTCGAAGAAGAACGGATTGAAAAACATGAACGACGCGAGGGGTGTAACGTAAGAATTGTGCGTGTCTGGGAAGAAAGAAGGGAAGGAAAATCGAAGATACAAAGAAGCGAAGGTTGCAAGAGGGAAACGGAGATGCTGGGAAAGAGACATATGAGACCCGGGGTGGAGAGAGGAGGATGGAGGAGGACGGAAGAGGATGGAGGAGGATGGAAGATGAGCGGAGAAGATTGAAGAGGAGAGCGGCGGAGAGAGAAGAGCGTAGTTTACGGAACATCAAACAATGCGGCTGCATCCCACGAGAAGACCAGCCCTAAGGGCATTGTTTCGGTCACGTAGCCCTTATCCCTTCTGCCCTATAACAGACCCCGAAGGATCCCGGAGCCCCGGTACACTTCATAGATCTCGAGTCCACTTTCCACCGTACTAAACGCCCTGAACGACTAATATTTCACTTCGGACGTAAATCCCAATAACACCGTAACGCGCGATGCGCGACTCCCGTATTCCTAACCTCTGCCTAAGCCGCGTCGAGTTAACGCTTCTGGAAGCTAGACTGCGGGGAAAATTGCGCGGCGATTCGCAATTAAAACTTTTGCAGGGTAGCATTCGCCGCGTACTGAACTCGAAAATCAGTGCCGCATCGCGCCAGGTCTCTCTCGTAACGTCCCCCCTATTTGTCTTTTTCCGCCCAGAACATATCTCTCGGGCAGAGTCTCCCGCGCTCCCGTTCTTTCTGCACCGATAAGCACGCTAATTGGAGTAGTTTGGTATTCACGGGTCCTCGATCCGCTAATGAGATTAGCGCGTCCGTATAATAAACGGGAGTCTCCTTCTCTCTGTCTCTCTCTCTCTCTTTTCATATTTTCTTTCCCCTCCCCCCTCACTCCTTTTCTTCCTGTTCTCGAAACCTCCTGCCTGGAAAGAAACGATTAGCCCGGACGGTAGCTTCATAGCGTCAGACGACGACCCGCGAAAAACGTCGAATTAGCTAATGAAGAGTGGCGAGTCGCCTATTTATAATCTCGACCCCGGCAGGAAAGATTTGTCAGGCTCGGGCGCACGCATTTGTCCGACATCGTTCCTCTTTATTTTGCCGCGCCTCGTCGCAAACTCGTTCTGTTAATCGTCGGCGAGCGCGGACGCGGACGCGGCGGGCGCGCGGAGGGGGGAGGAGGAGTGAGTCCTGGCCAAAGAGGGCCCCGCGTGTAATTGGCTCCGGGTTCGGGCTCCTTACTTTACCCCGGCAAGGAAGTGTCTTCTCTCCCGTGCAAGTAACGGGCAGCAGGGGTTCTCAGGAGAACGCCTCTTAGCGCCATTAACGCCCGGCACATACCGAACAAGTCGGCAGGAAGCATCGCTCTTCGCGTCGGAGAGAGAGAGAGGTGAGGAGGGGGGAGAGGGGAGGAGAGCGTGGATACCAGTCGTAAAATGACGAAATTCATCGCCCCTTCCGTTCTCACGTTTTCGCTCGGGACTTGAGGCTTTCGAGCTTATCAGAGACAAGGTTTCGGTGGTAATGTCAGTGTCAATGATAAGGGGGGATGGTCATTGGCTAGATCGATGAAGGACGCAGAGAATAGAAATTATGTAATGGAGATGACTTTTCGACGTTGGCTTTGATTTGCTGTGAAATAGTATCTATATGTACATATAATCTATGGATGCACCGGTTGGAAAATATTGCAAACATTTTTTAATATAATCGTCTGGTGATCTGTTACTTTTTTGGTTGAAATAAAATTTTATAATGGTTTTATTTTTTAACATTAAACCTGACAAAACTAAACATTAATTTATGATATGGGAAGTGACGTGAAGGAAAGTGTAGAAAAATTCGAAAGATGAAGTAAATCGATTTGACCGATGGCTCCCATGCGTCTGGCGTACGAACTGCAGTTCGTGCAATCGCAATCTGTAGGTCGAATCACTGTCGGCCGAGTGGCGTGCGAAGGAATATAAAAGAATATATGCATCCGAGCGCAAAGCGTGAACGACCTTTCCCTCCGGAGTATTAACAGGCTCGCGGCACGTACATTCCGTACGTGACAGGAGTCGAGGACTATTTTAACGGAATCTTATGCGGCTGCGCGCCAATCATACGAGGAAGCTGCGAACGATCTCAGGAATCTCGTTCCCACGCGTACTATTTTTCATCCACCGCCACTTGTCCGCCCATTCCAACCCGGCTCGCCTCTAGCTTCCGCCTTCTCATAGGACTCCTATCGGCTTCTCGTCTGTCTCTGCCGATTTTGAATCCGCGATTCGTTTGTATTTGCGATCGTCCTTTGAAATCGATGATCAGTTCGAGTTCGCCAAATCGAGTTCGCATTTATCCCTATACATTTGCGGCCGGCGCGGTCGGAATGCTGAAAGTGAATAAAAAGAAGGGTGGCGACGCACTTTCTGCCGGGAGCTGGCGGGAATTTTAATCGCGGGATCACTTTTTTTATCGCGACGAGCCAGCCGGCGCGAGAATCGGAAACTACGATGGCACGCTCGCTAAAGAGGCATTGATGTACGAGGAGGATAATTGGATCTGTTAGAAAGTACATTCCTGGAATGAATGTGCTCCAAGGTGGAAGAGAGACGAATTAGAGGGGAACGTAATTTTTCGACATGGCGGACTCTCGTCGTTTGATTTCTGAGCATTCCTGAAGATCCGGAAGATGTGTAGATACGCGTTTGACACGGCATGAGATTTCTCGGACTGATCTCACGCGATAGAACCGCTGTCAGCGGTAATTACGTCATCGAGTGCCACGGTTAACTGGAAGATATTACCCTGCCGGGTTTGCCGTGGAAAGGAACAGGAAGAGGTGTCCGTTATCCTTTTCGAGAAATGGAGGGAAAAAGCGGAGCGAACTGAAGCTAACTGGAGTAGAAGCAGGAAGAGGACTAGCACCTGCTTTATGGTTCATCCGACTTTGAACCACCATAGATGGACGATGCCAGCTCGGATCTGTCCAGACGTTGTTCCAACTTTTTCACGGCGTATGCGTCGACATTTTTATTCGCCGAAAGCAGACAGGAAATCGTCTCAAGGTTTGTTGTACGGGAGTACTGGGAACTGTGAGCGGGAGGTGAATAGGAATGAATGTGAAATTAGTGATATGGGAACTAATGAAGGTATGGGAGTGGTTATTGCGGCTATAAGGTATATCCGACGCCTATGTGTAATATATACATATCCTGTGATGTGATTTTAGCATAGTTTATGCAGATTTGTACGAATGATTACGGCCTCATTGTAATAGCTTGCTAACGTGGTGTTCTTTGACTGTCTTTGCTGCCATCCACTAAATGTTACATAAATTCAATTAAATGACGTAGCTTTGCCTAAGAGAACGAAAATATTCTCAGTTTTCTCCTCTTCCTCGCTTCATTCAACCCGAGAGCAACACCTCCAAGCATTCATCAAATTCAACTTAATACAGTTAAAGAACAACCTGACACGATGATATGAATTACAGCGGCAAAACAGCAATGGTTGAAAACAGCTAACAGGTAGAAAGAGAGGGAAAAAAAGGTGTGAGACGTCTATTTGCGGGGAATGAAAGAGTTAAGAGGCATTCTAGCCGCTTTAGAAACGTCTCCCGTCGATGGTTACCGACACTATGGAACCCTCTCCGCTGGCCAATGCCTCCTGGACACGAGAGAGAGTGGAAGGAAGAAGAAGCGACGTAAAAATTGCAAGAAGCCCCGACGGTCGTCGGTCGAGTGCCCATTGATACCGAGGCAAAGAAAGACCCGCCTGGAATTCCATTGTGTCACACGGAACGTGACATCGTCCTTTGTGACAAGAAACGGCTTTGACCACGCTCCTGCGGACGTTTTTCGTCCCCCTCCTCCCTTCCCCCTTCTCCGCCAATCTCCGCCTCCATCCGCGCAAACCGAACTCCACCGACGGAATTGCCCATTACTATTTCCACCCATAACAATTACAAGCCTCCCAGTCGGCCGAGAACGGCGCAATAAATTATCCATCGGATCCATTGCCTACCATAAATGCCCCATGATACGACCCGAGGAACAACCTTTCCGCCCTAAACGTCGATTCGAGACAATGATAAAACGCTCGCTTCGTCCAGAGGTCGGCAAACCTCAGAAAGAAAGGAGGAAAGTCATCCTTTCCCAGCCGCAATCTTCGGACGCCGGTCGTCGCGAGCGAGACGGTTTAATAAAACGCTTAATGAAGGAGGCTCGCGCGAGGGATAAACAATAATTAATGTCTTCCCCCGCAAGCCCTGTAATCTCGGCAGCTGCCGGGCGAGGCCGCGGCTCGTATTTCAATCCCGCGAACTTAATGATAACGACGATTACCGGCCGAAGGAAGTGAGTGGTCCGTCGCCGGGCGACAAACTCTGAGAGAAAATGAATAGCTCGCCCTTTCTCGGACAACCCGATATTTATCTACGATATAAATCGTCCGGCCGACCGACGGTCCCGGAGTTCGTCGTTAAAATTTCGATGATTACAGAGAGCGAGGCCTAGACCAGGCCGTTCGGTCGGCGTTAAATGAACGGGGCCAGCACGTGCTGCTACCTGTTCGCTGAATTATTGTCCCCCACCTCATCCTCTTCCCCCCTCCCCCTCCCGGACCTCCTCACGGGCGAGAGAGGAGACGAGCGTAAAAACTGGGCCGGAGGCTGTGACAATGGGCACACCTGTTAACCGGATCATGCCTGCCGCGCCTCCTCGGAATCCGAGGATCGAGACTCGGATCACTGCGGATTGATCGTAATCTGGGGCCCGAAATTCGGGGATAGAGTGCGTTTGTGGGAGTATGTGTCTTTTCACGTGTTCGTTCGAACACTTTGGCGGTGGTACGCTGAAGTCGGGGGAGTCAATTTGTAATGGGAACTGTTTATAGTGACAGCAAGAGTAGTAATAGGAATTAGGTATTTTTGAGAAGTTGAGATTTTAATTCTGTAATTGATATTAATCG
This sequence comes from Anoplius nigerrimus, assembly GCA_914767735.1. Taxonomy (NCBI): domain Eukaryota; kingdom Metazoa; phylum Arthropoda; class Insecta; order Hymenoptera; family Pompilidae; genus Anoplius; species Anoplius nigerrimus. The sequence goes on from OU612090.1 coordinate 13,158,613, forward strand.
CGAGTCCGATTCCAGTCCACAAATGAAAAATTCAGTGACGGAAAGTGGTGTAAGTAATTAACATTGATCACGAATGAATCGCAGTGAAATGATAAAATGTAACATTCAATAACAGAAAATCGTAAGAGTAATTGACATTAATCACAGGTGAATAGCGGTGAAACGACCATTTGATTCATCGGTCAGTCGACATTTTCATCGATCCCATTCCAATCCCATTGTACGTCCTTAACCCTGACGACCTTCGACAACAATCCCTCCCACTCTCACCGCATTGGCAGTCCCGGCGTCCGCCGCAAAAGTCCTCTGAATACCGCCGATTGTCTCCGACCACCATTCTCCCTTAAACGACTATCGAGCCGATCGGCTCGGCGAAGGGGCAGGAAAGGAAAGGAGGACAGAGGCTGTAGGTAAAAATGGCGAAGAATCCAGCGGCACTTTTCAGCCATAGGGCAGCGGCTAACAAGAATGTTGCTGGAAGAAATTCTGCCCTCGCACCTCGATCTCATGCTATCGCGAAAGGGGGTTGGATCGATCGAACGGTAGAAACAATGGGAAAGAAGCCGACGAGAGAAGGCTGGAAGGGTACGAAAGTGAGACGGCGAGGAAGAGGGACGCCGTAAGGACGAACCGAAGGAGAATAAGAAAAGGGAAGACTCGGAAGGGGGAGAGACAAAGAAAGAGAGAGAAGGGAAGACGGAAAAAGAATGCAGAAGCCTGAACGTGGAGCAGTGAGCCGAAACATCCGCTGTTCTTTTATCCTCTTTCCCCCCACCCCGCCGCCGCCATTTGTCTCAGGAATCCCTTTTCCCTACCCTCCTCCTCACGAATCTACCTTAAGTATATCGAGCCTCCTTTCTTGCTTCTCGTCGCTCGCTCCGACCAACGGCTCTCGTCCTGCCTCTCCTTGTCGATCCTGCGTCCTTCCTGCCGCAGGATCTAGCGCGCGATCCCTTCCCATTCAAGCGCCGGCGAAAAAGAGAGGAAGGACTTTGCCAGGCTGGCACGAAAAGGACGAGATGCTGCCCGGTGGGACTCCGGGCAGGACCAGCCGGTCGATCGCGATTAACAAAGGCCATTATCTTTCCGAATCGCCGGACGTGCCGCGAACATCCCACCCTCAATCATCGCGATTGTTGGGCAAATACGAGAATTATCCTCATTTCGAAACGAGTACTCCGAATCTCTCCAAGCCAAATCGGACAAACATTTCGCTCACTAAAGACTCCTGGCCGAAATTGCCGAATACTTTATCAATTTCCGACACGATACGTAATTCGACGTAATCCGAACGACGTAGCCGGTCGATCGCTATTAACAAAGGACATTATCTTTCCGAATCGCCGGACGTGCCGCGAACATCCACCCTCAATCATCGCGATTGTTGGGCAAATACGAGAATTATCCTCATTTCGAAACGAGTACTCCGAATCTCTCCAAGCCAAATCGGACAAACGTTTCGCTCACGAAAGATTCTTGGCCGAAATTGCCGAATACTTTATCAATTTCCGACACGATACGTAATTCGACGTAATCCCAAGGACGTAGCCCTCTTCCGGTATGAAACGTTCACGGAGAGAAGCGCGAATATCATCACGTAGAGAGTCGGCATCCACCGTCGTTCCGCTTTTACGAGCGAGCGCACGCGAAAACCTAATTGCCGATTTGAAAATCCACTGCTTACGTTCCCTGGGCCTCGCCCCGAAAATCCTCCCTCTCTCTCTCTCGCTCCCGTTCTGACCGTGCCAAACCATTCCCAGATCGTTAATTCCGCGCTAGTCCTGACCCTGTCATTACGTGTCTTCGGCAGTAAACTCTGATTACACGTTACGTGCGAACGGGCGCGCGGAGAAATTCGGCGGAAAAAAAGAATGCTGCCGAGGTGAGCTCAAGGGGGTGGTGGGAGGAACGCTTCGAAAGGGGGATGATGAGAGAAGGCTGGCAGGCGAGGCGGGGGGAGGGAAGAAGGGAAGGGAAACCGCCGTTATCACCGATAATTGAACCCGCGCTGCGGAGTATTGCTTCGAGCCACCTTTTTTTTTCATCCTCAGCGACCGCACAAATTTGCCCGACGCGTTTTCGGCGCCGATCGGCGTTAAAAAGTTGCGTGTATCCAACGGCGTGGGAGGGGTGGGAGAGAGGGGAGGAAGTACTCTTTCGTGTAAGGAAGACATAACGCACCGTTGCCGGCAAATTTTCCCCGTATCGAGTCGAGACGAATTCAAGACGGAGTCCCTTAATTGCGTCGGCCGCGTGTATCGTTAATGGCCGAGGCTCGAAAAGCGATGTCGAAGTTGTTTGGCGGCCAAGTGTGCGTGGTACGGGAAACTCTTGCGGCCTGAAAGCCGTGTCGGGTAGGGGCAGTTTCTAGTTTGTCGACGGACGGGACCCCATGTGGCCTCTTCACCGTACTTTACTATCGTGCTACACTATGGGAAAATACGTTGCCGTCGGGCTCGAAACGAAACGTCGAACTCGCTTTGGCTTCGGGGCCCAAAGGAGCGCGGTACATTAAGCTCGGCTGGAAGGAAATGATCCCAGTTTTTCGTCGGCCTCGCGCAATTACGGAGTCCGATGACACGCAGGCCGCGGATGAGAGCGAGGCCTGCGGTCAATCTGCCTTCAAGCGGTCTGACGCCATTATTTTTTCCATCGTTTACCGATACGTCGGCGGCAAATTGGCAAACTGTGCGGTTATTAAAAAAAAGAAGCGGATATTGGAGCGCGAAAGTTTCGGAAACTCGTTAAAATTAAAATTATATGTCGAGGGTGGGGGAGTGGTATGCTTTGAGGCAGGAAAATTTTCTATCGAGCGCCGTTCGGGGAACGAGAAGAATGCCGGGACTCTTAAATCGGCATGCCGTCGAATGACGGAAGAATGAGCGCTCGTAAAATTCGCCCGCCCTGTATAAAGCTCCCCTTAACGGCCATTAATTCTCATCTTACGAGCTGCACCCCCATCCCAAGGCTGGAGGTAACGCGGGGAACTATGCGAGGCTGAAATTTTTCCCGCACTTTTCGCCATCCTTTATCCTCGGCCGCGTCTAATTTTTTACCCTTTACCGAAGTTCTTATCAGAATTTACTGCGATCCGGGGAGGGCGGGATTACGCCGGGAGGGGGTGATGGCTCGCGAGAATCATGATCTACCGTGCGGAAGTGGTCCTCGGTCGTGTAAGAATCCGGGATCGCGGGAACGGTCTCCGGGAAGACCAGGAAGACGTCTGAAGCGGATTTACGAGGTCGGAATTGAAGAAAGGCACGCAGCCGAGCGGAAATCGAGAGTTCGAACAGCGCGCGTTCTCCCTGATTTCGAAAGCGATATCCGATACGCCCGACATTCCCATTTACGAGCTGACAGCCAGACGTGCTCCCGAACACCTCTCTAAACGCTAAACGCCTCTAAACTCGCCTGAACCACGATCGACCCGATCGTTACGCACCGTTCGTACCGTACGTGCGCGCAAACGTAATTCGACGTACGAATTTTGCATACCTCATTGAAGTCCGGATGCTGAGAGGTGGAGGCCCGAAGGAAGACGACGAAAAACCGAATGGCCTCTCGCTGTATCGCGAGAGAGCTCATAAAGGGACGAGGTGCACGAGGGAAAAAGGCAATTAAGGGCCCTCGCAGCTAATCTCGTCCGTACTTAACGTTCGGCCGCATAAACTTTCCCCCGTTATTCGAAAATTTACGTTCGACGCGCTTTATCGTCCGCGCCACTCCGTCGCTTCGTTTCCGTCCTTTTTTCGGCCCTCCTCAAATATTCATGAGAGCATGCACGATGCGCAACGAACGCAGACTCTCCGATCCTCCCCCCGCTTCCCTCTACCTCCCTCTGCCTCCCTCTTCTGTCCTGCCTTTTTCACTCTTCCCGCTGGCGGCCTCTATTCCTCTCTTTTCAGCCTCCCACTGTCCTTCTCCCTCCTCGTCCAGCCTCTTTGACCTCAGCCACTATTCTGCATAACGGTGCATCGGCCTGGACGTTTGCCTATTATGTCACTATATTCGCGAAAGGATGCTGCCCCGACGAATGTACCGTAACTGCAGCCTGCCCCCGTGCTTTCTAGAATTTTCCGAATCCCGGCACGATTCGGTCGGCTCGAGTCATTGATGGAAAAATTGCGAGCGTGACCGGACTTCAGCGACCTCCCGCTACGCGCGAACGTCTGATTCCGCGACGTCTGTCACAGAATTTCCAACCTTTCCCAATTCATTCGATTCTCATCCACTAGCTCGAGAAAATCATTCTACGAAAGAAAAAAAGAACCGCAAAGATTGCTGCCTCCGCAAACGTAACATAATTTACAAATGAAAGGAATCGGCGTACGAAATGATCGGTTCAAATCGCAAATACCCCATGGAAATCCTTGGCGCGGAACGTATAATTTGCGATCTCTCATCCGTCGGAGCGGGAAAAACTGTTGGGCTCCGAAACGATAATTAAGTCGGGCCTAATTCAATCGAGAGATCACGTCGCCGAGTCAATTAAGATGGGAATGACGTTCGGCCAGCATCGGCCGATTCGAACGAACGTTAGGTTTCCGAACGATCCGAACTGCAGCGAGCGCGACGTTTCCCGTCGATTAATACATTTCTTCTCCCCAGCCCCAAAACGATTACCATGCATCGGCCGGCCGATCATTACGCTACGACGGCGTGCGCCTTCCACGTAGCACACACTATATATGCCCGGTCACTCGGAGGAATCGCACGCTGGCCTGTCATTTGCGATTCGCCCCGTGGCTCGGCGAGCGGGAATTTCTGTATTTGCATCGTCACGCCGTCTCTGACCTGTCTCTCAGAATCCACCGCCGGCTAATTGCCACTAATTACCGCTCGACACGATTCCGTCGGGATAGAGGGTGGGAAGGCAAAGAACTGGTCAGCATTTTAAAAGAAGACGCTCGACCCTACCGTGACACGGATCATTCGTTCCACGGTGTATGAAGGCTATGCTAACTGAGACTAGGAAGTAATAGAGATTAGAATGCTTTCCGTGCTATATCGAAAACCGTGGCGAGTGTAATACTGCACCAGCGAAAGTGACATATGGGAGAAAGAATACAACTTGAAATAACCATACTGTGTCAAGTATGACAATTTATAAAAGCGTGCCGTATGAAAACTATAGCGTGTTAGACGATTGTAATTTTTAGACCGCGAATGAAAAAAAACCACCAAGAAATATTCCCAAACGGGCAACAAGAACGAACTACCTCCGAGACGGTCTGAATTTCGCCCGAAGCCAGAAACGATAATCTTTTTATCCAATCCAACCCAGAGCTTTACGATTGTTTGATCGCCGGAAGAGGTTCTCCCCGGCGATTTTCAATCAGGACGGACTCGTAAACGTTGGCCAGCGCATACGGCGCGAGGATTAGCGCGCTTCGAACTGAAACAAGAAGTATCCCGGCACCTCGGAAGGTGGGAGTCGTCTTCATCCGCGCGGACAAAAGCCGTGGCGAAAAGTTGCGAGTACGACTCCGGCCGGCCGGAATGTTGATAAAGTGGCGAGGCGCGGATGAGATCCGCAATCAGGTTACAGGATCCTTGCCGCCCACCCCCCACCCCCCTCCCTACGCTCCGCAGCGATACCCTTGAGGATAATAGACGACCGATTTAAATCACGATCTGTGTCAGCGTGCAATCTCCGACGCTGAATCTCTCGTCAAACGATTAAGAACCGGCCTGGCGGGAGGGCGAACGGTAGACGTAGACTCCCGAGGAGGAGAGAGAGGGGAGGGGAGGAATAGAGAGGAATCGAGAGGAATCGAGAGGAATAGAGAGAAATAGAGAGTCGTTACGCGGTAATCTATTTCACCGGTATTCAGTAATGGAGCGGCCTTTACACGGTGCCCGGAGTGGATTCCTCGGGGAAAAAAGAGCGGATCGCGCATTATATCAAACATTGTAACGGCCTGGGTTAATCGAGCCGGGGCCGAGGCACGCCGATAATCTTCTTTTCACGCGCGAAAACGCGTTCTCGCCGCGGCTTCCATCCTTCCGATTGCCTCTGATCCTTCCAGTCCTTCCCATCCTTCCCACCCGCCTCCTCGTCCTCCTCATCCTCCTCGGACGTCAATTTAATAATTCCACGGATTACCGAGCTGTTGCAATATTGTGCGCTCGCGTCGTGTTACATTAACCGTCGGCGGCTAACTAACTTCCCGCTACATTACAGTCCGGAGACCCTCATTCTGTTACATAACCCGGTCGAACGATAACCAGTCCGCAAGAAGTTAATATCCCGAGAATCATCCCTCTCATTCTCAACTTCCCTCTCCGTCTCTTTCCGCGCATCCGTGTCTCTGCCTCGGTATCCCTTACTGGCTCGAATCGTTGCCCATCGTCACAGTTATTTCTCATTTCCCGGCAAAGTCGGCGTAGGAAGCCGGAAGAAGCGGCGTCAGAAATCGTTAAAAGGCGCATGCGCGCATTACTCACGTGCCGATCCGCACATTTACGATGCTACTTATGCCGGGCTACTTGGAACCGGGCGGAAAAGGAACAGAAGCGCGCGAGGTGCAGAACGTGCCCGGCGCGTAATATATCGCGTGTCCCAATCGAACTGCCACCCCACGTTTCTGTTCGGTTCTCTCTTAGTCGAAGGGTCGGCCAACAAATAGACCTGCCGCCTGGAAATGCCTTCTCTCCCTTTCCCTCCTTCTTCGCTCGGTCTCGCTCCTTCTCTTTCCTTCTCCCTCCTTTCATCCCCATTGCCTTCGTTCCCTTATTACTCGACAACTCGTCACGAGTCGACACGTACGATCGGCCCGATTATATTTCCGCGACGAATGTGATAGAGAAAGAGAGAGAGAGAGAGAGAGAGAGAGAGAGAGAGAGACTCTTTCTACGACTGTGCCGTTCGATTCGTTTGCGCGAGAGAATCGATTTCGCGCGGAAACGAATCGCGCCGCTAGGCGCCCGACGAAGGATATTTACGGGTTTCCGATTTTTACCCCTGCCCAGCGTAATGGATGGTCCAGACGGGGCTATCGCATGCGGGACCGAGGCCGAAATCGAATGTCGTACGATAGATTTGGGTCATTGAACCTTTGTTCGCCGACGTTCCGTTTGCACCATTCATCCCGAGCGCAATTTTCCGTCCCAACAAAACTGAGCCGCGCGATAATGGACAGTCAAACGTTCGACTGTAATTCGAAACCGAATCGAAGGGAACGATAGTATGGAATTTTACGGCAAGAAATATATGCGCTACCAGTTATGGAGTTTCTATTACGACAAATAGTACCGATATAAGATAATGTAAAGATTGTACGCTATTACTGGCTGCGCTGCGCGAATCGAGCTAAACGATACCGAGATCGAGTCTGACCGGGGCAAAAAACATTAACACTCCCCTGCAGCGAGGAGAGTCCACTAAATTTTTTTGCGCTCGCCGGTAACGCGACGCTTTTTACCGTCGAGGCCGCGCCGCGCTAATTCCGACCCGTAACTCACCACCGTCATTTGCCGGACAAAGGGCACCGGACTCCGCCACGGCACACACAATGCGATAACGTATTACATCCGCGCGAGCGATTACTGTTTTCTCGACGGCACGGCCGAATTATGTAATCCCCTCTGCCGTGCCCTGTTCCGATCTCGCAATTTCGGCTACCCGTCTCGCAAACAGGATACTCTCGGCAAACTGTCAAAAGGCACACTCTCCGCGCCCACTCACACACGGCCGAGAATATCCAACGTACGGCGAACGTTCGACGTGGCCGAAAGAAGGAGGCGGGCAATTAAGGAAATCGTCGCGCAGGTGTTAATTGAACGGCAAGAAGAGAAAAAGGGAGAGAAGGTCCCACACCCGCCGGCAACCGTTATAACGACCAGCACGTGGAAGTTACACACTCGTGGCGGAAAAGTAAACGACTCCGCCTTCTCGACGTTCCTTCACGACCAGAAAAGAGAACTTAACCGGAGCAGTGGCAAGAGGTGTAGGAGGTGGAGGAGGTGAAGGACGAGGAGTGTGGAGAAGGAGGGGAAAAAAAGCGTGGACGCATTCACGCACGAGGGCGTGCACACGTACGGCACCTTTCTCTCCTCTCGGTTTTTTTTCTCCCCCAGCGAGTCTCTTTTCACCCCCTGCGTTAGCCTGACTAACACACGGAATTGAGGCAGGCTAAACAGACGGTGCCCACTGCCGTATGTCGTTCGGCTGGCAAAGGAACCTTACGGACGATGCTTTTTCTCTGTTTCTGCGGATGCGTGCCCGCGTGCGTGAGTGCCTGTGCGTGAGTGCCTGTGCGTGCGCACGCCTGCGAACGTGCGTCTGTGCGCGCCAGCTTCTGCTGCGTGGGCGACCCCTCCGAGTGGCATATCGAGTGCCGACGGACCGACGGAAAAGTGCGCAGTGCACTTACAACGCGAAATTACGACGTGCTTAGGGATATTTAACGTTCTGATAGAGGCTGAGGCGCGGGTATGTCGAGTGGCGCTTGCAACCGGCTTCCCGAATCTACCCTTGTTAGGCTTGCAAGTGCGCCCTTCGGATAAGTGCACGCTTGTATGCTCCGTGTTAAATAAGATTTGGCTAAGTCGTGGCGTGTGAGGGTAATTAGAATGGCACGTACGATACTGAGGAAATTAATTGATTAATTATATGCTATTATTAGTCTCTAAGTGGATTCCACTGCACTGTTAAAGAAAATTTTATTTTGGACCCACTTGAATAATGCATCTTGACAATAATTTGAAATAACAATGAATTTAGGCAGATTTAACGGCACCCCGAAATTCGACAGAATTAAGATAATACACGTGAAAGAAAATAAATTTATTAACAACGCAGCAAACATCGTTACAGGAACGAAGCGATTACAATAGGGCATTATTCCAAGAACCGGCGCGCCCATTATTCTAGCCACCCTCAAACTCCGAGGTTCCCGAGATTAATCCGAAATTACGGCGGCGTAACGACTGCTTATGCTCTTCCAGCGGACCGAATTATTACGCATTAATACCAGAGTTCTGCCTGCGGGCAAGCCGCGCGGCATAAATAATTAAATTAGGATCTTCGCGCATCCGTTATCTCTTCGGCCAGAATCGTCTAAGCGTTCGCTAATCGCGCACAGGCCTCGAGGACGAAGACAATACCAGCCTCCTACGTCTGTTGGACCCAATTGATGCGAACCCTCCGTCAAACGGGGTAAAACGGTACAGAGTTCGAGAGCCTGGATGATTTATGCGCCGTATAATTCGAGGGCCATGCACACTGAGCAGCCTCTCGGCCCTCTCTCTCTCTCTCTCTCTCTCTCTCTCTCTCTCTCACTTCCCACTCTTTCGCAGTATCTTTGAGCATAAGGATGGCTAACGGTTAATGCAGATCACTGCAGGACTACCCGGTACCATCGGCAGACTCCTGTTCTCTTCTCGCGTCCTGCTCTGCGAAGTCAATAATTTATTACGATGGGCTTTGGCTCGAGCCAGAGTCAATATTGACCGTGCCTGGACGGAGAGAGACGAAATGAGACGGAGAGGAAGACAGACGTCGAGAGCGAGAGAGGCAGGCGCCGAGTACAACAAATTCAATCGACGAGAGGCTGTCCGCAAATATTTGCAGTAGCTTTCTCGAACTTTGCCGGCCGGCGACGGGATTCAAGTTGAAAGAGAGAGAAGAAAAAAGCGCGAGTCCGACAGTTGCGCGCTAGTGGGCCGATGAAAAGGCAGAGAACGGCGTGTCGACGTATATTTCGCTAAAGTGGACGGCCGGGTACCTTCCTTGCCTCTCGTTAAATTGTATATCGAAAATCGATTCATTCCCCCCCATTGGCAGCGAGGCTTATTACGCCCCGCGCTACAATCCGAATATTTCCCCTCGGCCAGTATCGGCGATACTATTAATTCGATTGTCCGAAAAACAGAGGCCCTTTTCCTGCCCGACGTCGGGGCATCGTTGGAAGGAAAAAATGTTAACACAGCCACGAGCCTCGAGCACGAAACAGACTCGAAGGGATGGGCAGGAAGTTCCGAATGCACTGTTTACACTGGCGAGCCAGCCACATTCCGTACTCTGTAAACGTGGAAAACGTCAGTGTGGAGTGAACGTTCTCGAAGTGTTGGCTGGGTCGAAATGAAATCGATCACACACCAGCATTAGGCTGACCCCGTGAATTCGCGCCTATCGAACAAACGTTGGACGGGAATGCAAACATCGCTGGCTGCATCCAGCAAGCGATGAGAGCGCGTGCCGCGAGATGAAAAGGTGGGAAAATAGAATGAAGAGCGAGGAGAATTTATGAGAGGGTACCGAGCGCGGCAATTTGTCGAACGATTTGCGCGATGTGTCGCTTACCTGAGCTTAATATACATCTCGAGACGTTTCTCGCACTCGTTAACGGGGATCGAGAGGTGCCTCTTATTATCCGTCCACGCTGGCCGTGCCTCGGGATCGTGGATGTGAGCTCTTAGCAGCGAGTTATGACACTGAGGGCTCGACACTCGATGCAAACGAAAGGAGCGCGCGTCGACGACTGAGCCGAGTCAGCGCGAGCACGAGTTAAGAGACGCACGAACCCCGTCGGCGATTACCGAACCCGACCGAACGCCACTTTCAAAACCCGATTGATCCCTCTTCTTATCACTTTTTTATTACGCGCACATTCCAAATTCGAGATCGCTCCCGTTTTCGAAACTCGGTCTTAAAACCTTTTCGAAGATTTCAATTGCAACTAATGTAGTCGAGTAACATTACTGTGGAATAAGATAATTGTTGTGAGAGCTGAATGGTAATTTTTTTAACTTGAATTCTAATGTTTATTCAATTTAAAAGGTGTCTGATTACAATCGAAAATAATTAATGAATTCCAAATTGATCTAAGACTTGAATAGTAATTCTGAATTAGTTCGAAAGTACTTCAGTCGCAATATGGGCACGAGTTAAGAGACGCACGAACCCCGTCGACGATTACATTTTGGAAGATTTCAATCGCAACTGATGCAGTCGAGTAATATTGCTATCAGATAAGATAATTTTTGTGAGAGATGAATTGTAATTTTTTTAACTTAAATTTTAACGTTTATTCAATTTGAAAGTTCTCTGGTTGCAATCGAAAATAATTAATAAAATCTAAACTGATCTAAGACTTGAATAGTAATTTTGAAATAGTTTCAAAATACTCAATTCGCAATGTAACAATTGAAAAATTCTAAACGCTTCCAATTCTCGGTAAGGATCAATACAGAAACGATTTACGAGACGCTCGCGTCGCGATGCAATTAAACGAAATAAACAGCGCCCGACTGAAAGTGATTTTTACCGAGGAACACGCGCGCGGACTTTTGCGAGTGATCTGTTATTTATGTCCAGTCCGAGTAATTAGTCGGCTGTCAGCCGGCGAATGTCTTCCTCCTAATATATGCCCCCATTGTCGTGTCCGACGCCGTCGGTCCGCACGCACGGAACGGCACGGAACAGAAGGGAACAGAACAGAACAGAACAGAACCGAACCGAACCGAACCGAACGTGCGGAGTACCGTTTATCCCCCGATAATCTTAGATAGCGACTCGGATATCATTGAACGGCGCTCCGTGCATAACTCATGTTCCGTAGTCCGCGAATCCTCGACATTCCGCACACGGTCACCGATACACACACACACGTAGCCAAGTGCGGGAGGACAGGGACGATTCTCATCGCCTACCCTGACGCGCGCGCGCGCACTCGCGATCTCGGTCGTATCGGTCATAATAAATGAGGGGGTTGAACTTTGTAAGGGGTCGCTTCAATGCGAACAGTGTCACACTCAAATCCGTGCGACAGTCGAGAAGAGGGGTGGTTGGATGAATGAAGACTGCTTTGATCATGGGTTAACCTGATGTTTTACTTATTACGCGCTGCTCTTGTTACTCGAAGTGGAACGTGAAAGTACGAGAATATGGAAAGGATGTAGATGCGCTCGTATGAGCTTATTGAGCATACTCGCAAGGATCAGGTCTGCGGATCATTAGGCGGTCCATGTCGTGCGTTCGGAAGGTTCCGGAAAGTTCGATAAAATCGTGTAGAAAATAATTGCCTTTTGACGGGGATGCCAATAACGCGCCGATCCTTTGTACCCCCGTCCGGCCGGCCGATCGGCGAAGAAATTTAATCAAGACAGGACCTGCCCGAAGGAAGACGGTTTTGAAAGATAAGTGACGCCGGATAATGGGAGTCCAATCGGGAATTTTCAACGGGCGGACCCCCGATGACATCCGATAACGAGCCCGAACCGGCCACTCGACTATCGATTTTAAAGGTTTTTCTTCTCTCATTCGGACGTCGGGCGAAGGTTCGGGATCGCAGGATGCGACGATCAAAGGGCTTTCAGGAGGATTTTACGAGCGGAGGCGAACCCTTCAATTGCTTAATCACCTACCGAAGCCCCCCCGTCGACTTTTATTACTCCGACTTTGACCCAGCTCGTACGTCCGAACCTACCTTGAGTAATTAAAAGTTACCGGACGTAAACCGTATCCTGTGCCGCCGAAATGACGCCTCGGCTAAAATTCAGCCTCGCGCGACTCATAAGCGTGACTTCCGGCTACCGGGCGAAAGAAGTGCCATTTTACTTACAAGTGAAAACGGCGAAACAGATTATGCGCTTGAGATTACGGGCGCAAAGTTTCGCCGGCGGAGTGTGGAAAAGAGACGAAAAAGGAAGAAGAAAAAGAGGAAGACGAGAAGGATCGAAAGAGCGGGGAACGAGCGAAGGCACTGAACTTTACGTCTCTATCGGCCGAAAATCGCACGGATCCCGACGAACCACCCTCGAGCCATAATAATTTCACGCGTACCAGCGGAATGGAACGAGAATGGAACGAGAATGAAACCGAGGAACGTAACGCACGAGGCCTATCTCGAAATGAGGCATGGTCGATTGTGTTCCCACGCGGTCGAATCTCTTATTCGTTCACGTGCGGAACGGCAATAAAGAGGACACCACCTCCGCGGGGGGGAGGAAGGGGGTGGACCGACACTTTTTGCCCAACATCCCCGACGATACGACGCCGCGATAAATAATTTCGTGTGCCGCGCGTCTGCCTGTTTTGTTCGCGGGACATTTTTCATTTTTTTCCTCCCGAGGAAGGAAAGAGGGACGAACGATGAGGAGGCGGAGGGAGAAGGGGGGAGAAAAAGTCGCATAAGATATGCATCGCGCCTTTTTCACATACGCTTTTGCTCCCTTTTCTCGGATTGCCCGACCGATCGTAAATAAGAGTTGCCACACTATCCAGGCTCTTTATCCTGCCCCGGTGAATTCCTCGCGTACGATTCCACGGCTTTCCAGCGTTCCTACACCCTCTCACCTTCGCATCTCTCCTCTCCTCTCTCTCGCTCTCTCTCTCTCTCTCCATCATCTCCCCTTCTCTCTTTCTCACTCGCCGCTCACCTCTCCGTCCCTCTCCACCTTCGTTCCCTCTCCCTCTCACCTCCTCTTCCCACTCGCCGACCTCTCTACCCGTCCCCGCTCCTCTCGCATGGTGCACCATAAGAATGAGATAAGGCATCGTACGGTTACGCGACTTGGTGCAATGAACTTTACTACTGGTTGGCACGGGGCAAACGCCATCGTCCTAAGTAGGTGAAAAAGTCAAGACGTGCCTGCCTGCCTCTCTGCTCGCCTTTCCACATCGCGTGGACGAGAGACGAGGAGAGTAGCATGGGGTATGCGTGACTTTTCTTGCGCGAGCGCGAATTAATTGGCATTGATTGGCGGACCGTTCAGGGGTCTTCAAAGGATTGCGGCTTTCGAGGCGGTTGCTTCCGGATTTTTTGCCACTTTCGTGGGAGTCGGTATATTTGCCATTTCGACGTTGATTCGAATGCTTGGGAATTTGTTCAGAAGCCTTTAGAGGCTTAACTCTAACATTTTGAATTTGGTATTGGATTTGGAATTTGGAATTCCTATTGTTTGAGAAACTTCGAAACTTGAACGCAATTATTTACGTATTCTGCGGAGGTATTGTTGAACTGAAATATACTTGGTTTTTATTAATTGATTGGTGTTACTTTAAACGGAACAGAATCAGAAGACTTGCAACGTTTTCAGATATCTTCTAATTCGAGGGTCGAAATGTGTGATCGGAGCAGGTAACGTGTCAATGGCCAATATGTTGAAGCGTCATTTTCCTGATTCGACGCGCCGCACTCCCCCATTTCCTCATCTCTCCCCCCCCCCCCCCCCACCCGAAGCAGGGCGAATGTAATTTCGTTAAAACGATCGCGGTCTACGGCACATGCCAAACTAATCCCGTTGAAACGTTTGCGGCCCCGTACTTCGTCGCGAATTAATTTCATCGCTTCGAATCCCGCCCGATTCCGGCGTTCCTATCTACGCTGCCTATGACTGCCCTGCATTCGGCAGAAATTGCCGGGGCCTTCATTAATTGACGAGCAGACAAACGACGGGCTCAAAATGGAGTCGACATCGGTCTAACCGCAAAATTAATCGGCGCGGACGGGAATATCAAATTTTGCCAAATTCACCGTGTTAATAACCGCCGACAAAATGCTTCGAAAATCCGGAGTGGCGTCCACGTCTAAGATACCTAAGAGGCGATCGAAGAAGTCGTCCAATTGCAGCCTGCCAAAAACGTCGAGAAGCCAGAGCAAGAGCGTAAAGTCCGACGACGGCGCGAAGACGCCGGAGAAGGCGCGGACCAAAACTCAAAAAGCCGACACCGCACCCTGGCCCAAGATCACCAAGGACAAGTAAGTCGATCCTACCTCCAGTGTAAACTGCCTGCGAAACGTGTCGAAAACGGATCCGTAACACGTCCCTCGACAAAACTCGCGTGCGATAAATCTGAAACCAATGACTAAGCCCGCAATCCTAACGTGTCATATATTCGGTTGCGCGCGATGTTTTCCGTTGTAAAACGGTCGCCGGAGCGATTGCAGGCAAAAGGAGAGGGGCCGTGTACGCGGAAGTCGGCGGAAGATCAACACGGCGACGCACGCCGACGCCAGGCAGCGTCGCTTGACAGAGGAGGGTATTATCGCTATTCACGGTAAAGTCGTTGGCCCTCATTGACTTGGCGAAGACGGGTCGTTAGCCCGCCGTCAAAGCTTCTATGCAAACACATTTGCCGCGCGGCCCGGTCTGTTAGGAGAATTTTTGCCGCGCCGCGGAATGGCGAGCGGTGCCTGTCATCCTCCTCGACGAGGGACAAACGCGGGGAAGAAAAGTAATTGACTCCGCCCGTCCCAGTCGCACTTTTGCGCCAGGCGTCCATTTGTTGCTACAAATTGTTCGTCAAAACCTGACGATGATTAACGACCGATCCGCGGCCATCCTCCCGTCCGTCGAAACGGTAAGCGTGTGGTCAGTGGCCGCTGCGCACACACTCGCGAAATTACTGAATACGACTGCGCGACTCTACGCGTGTGGGAACGTATCGAAGCAATTTGCCACAGATGAGTTATTTTGTCGTGAGTTATTATGCAGCCGGAAATGACAACGGGAGTGCGCTGGCCTTGCCGGTGCATTTTCATAACGGTACGCGATATCGTATTATAAATATCGAACGTCGATGCCGAGTGCCGCGGACGTCCAGTTGACGGGAAGGTCTTTAACGGTAATCGAATTTTCAATAATGGAGCCCCGTGCAATTTCCCGTTTCGGACTGCGTCCAGCGTACTCCGATTGCCGAAATGTTTGACGGTGGTTCTTGTTTCAAGGAGCGACAGAGGCAAGACGAAGGTGTTGAGAAAGACCAGCGCCAAGAGCGAGGAGTCTGATCTGCCCAAGAGGAAACTGCCGGGCCCGAGACCCAGCATAGTGGTCCCAGATAACATAGCCGCCCACTTCGGAAGCTTTTACAACACCGGCGATAAGCAGGAATTCGATTTCAAAGCCGGCGGAACGAAGCCGAAGTCACAGTTCACCCGACAAATGCTCCACACGTAGTATACCCCACGTAGAATATGGAAAATGGTCCTACGTAGCTAGCGTTACGCACTCTCGCTTCCTCGTTCGCAGATTGGAACAGACTGCCGGCACGTCGGAATACGCGCGAAAACTTTCGATTCTTCTCGAGGAAACGCTGGAGCCGCCGAATTTCCGGATAAGTCAGCCGCCAGCCGAAAGCTCGATTCCCAACGGGAAGGAGGGTCCCACGGGATACCCGCGATGGTACAAGGAACCTCATAAAATACCGTAAGTGCGAATGTGTCGGCAGAAATGCGATAAAGTGGGGGGGTGAGGGGAAAAAATGTCGGATTCTTCGACCGGAGGGACGAACGTCGAAAGATTCGATCAAGAATTATTGCTAGCCACCGAGGGGGTCTGCTTGAAAGCTCTGTCCCCTTCTTAAGCCAATCTGTACACGTCCATATGGTTACATTACTGAGCCTCACGGTGGAATGGAAAAATCTGATTTTTCCTGTCGCCCGAACTTCGTAATTGGACGCAGCTTCTTGCAGCTTTTAACGTTTGACAAATTGGTTACCCAGAGACTGAAGTTTACGATGATGTATCGAAGGCTTGACGACGCTAATTTTTGCATCGGACCCATCTCACCTCGCGCTCCTTGAAAGCTTTATAACTTGATACGCGATTTATGGTAGAGTCTAACGCTGAGAAGAATGAAAGTTCGAACGCTCGCGCCGCAAAAATCTTACGCTGTACAAACTTCTTAGCCAACTCCTCAGTCGACGTTTCATAATTCTCCCGGAGCGAAATACTTGGCGCGAAAAAAAAATCTGGACACGCTCGCGCCCAAGGGGGCTGAACTAAAAATCCTCTTACGCCGACTTACGAAAGTGTCCTCTTACAGGATCACAGCGATGGAGGAGTATCTGAAGCTAATGGAAGAGTTCTCGAACATGGATTACGAGTCGGCGGTGAACAAGACGCTGGAATTATACGACCCGGAATCGGACTCCGAGGAGGAGGAATCGAAAAAATCAATAGCCGGCTCCACTACCAGCGAGGATACGACCGTCGAAGCATCGTCCAAGGCCTCGTACAAGAACGAGAAATCCGAGTCTGTTCGATCCTCGGAATCGTCCGAGGAAAATACCGAATCCGAGTATACTTCCACCAGCAGCGCGAACGAATCTGACGACGAGATCGAGGACAATTTCGAAACTGCCAAGGTCTGTCCCCTTACCAAGCCATTGTTCCAGAACGAGCTGCCATCATCGGACAAAGTGGTCTCCGCTTAAAACCGAATGCGGCGGTCAACTTTTCCGTAAATCAATTCGTTACCGTTCCTCGGTGTTTGTTCAAGGCGGCCTACCTGCCGTTGGCGCGAATTTCTCAATTACCTCCTGTACCTTCGTACCTTCGTACCACCATACGGATGCACCGTACTTCCTATCGTAAGAGTAAGACAGACGGAAGAACAGCCCGGTAGGGTGTGGTGAGGTCTGCCGTCGGATAATTAAGACTCGTATTCGTTATGATGTTAAAGACCCGTCGGACCGTTCGTCATTCTTAATGCGAACGACGGCAATTAGCCGGCAACAGCGGAATGCAGATTAACAATTGTTGCCGGCTGGAGCACTCCGGGTACGCGATCGCAGGATTCATTTCGAGCGCGCTAATTAGAGGAGGTCGCGCCATTATCATAAACCGCAGCGGTGTAATTAGGTGTTGGCGGTCCATTACAAATACGTCGCCGTTGCCTGCGGCCCAGATGCTGATTAATTAATGTATAGAAACGAAGGGAAAGAGGGAAGGGTTGGGCGAGAAAATCGTGCCGAACGGCTTCTAGGCTGCTGTGAGGGCCGGAAACGGGTCGCATGTCCAGCTTCCGGTCAGTCCCGACCCTTTCTGCATCTCCAATTCGCCTCCCATTAACTGATAACGGGGAGCGAATGATCAAATGTTCAGCAATACGGAAAGGTCAATTGTCGAAACTATAAAAGTAAACGTCACATACTGTCCGTTATGAAATAAAAAGCGTCCAATTAAGCCAACGTGTTTACCTCGTTTAACTCCTTTAAAACAGGAAGCTAAGCGTTTCCCCCAAAGGGTGGAAAACAGTTCACAAGCAAGTGGAAATAACGACGCAGCATTACCTTCTGATTATTTCCCATTTATTTTGTCGACTCTACCACCTTGCACAGACAATAAAAAAGAAAGAGACACGCTATTTTTTTTCCATGAAGGAGGGATGTAAAAACAGCGCGAGCGCATTGTGAAAAGGGCATTAAACGCACGCGCGAGTACGTGTAAAAAATAATCGTCGATTGTTTGGTAATGAAAGCATGAAAAACGATTGTTACATCTGCTTCTGCCAGCTTTGCATCGCTCGCGAGAAATATTGGGGGGGGATTCTCTTATCAAAGGCAGCACTCGCATTGTTTTCGGTTCAGTGGGAAATGTGGGAGAGCGCTTCGGTAGAGGGTCGTGCGTCCCTTTATCGATTTATTCCGCCTACTACCCTGAAGAAGACGATTTTCATGTATCTTCTCGCGCGAAGCCAGTGTCAGATTTCCGAGAGTGCATACTCGTGTAGTACCGAAAATATCGTCTCTCACACGCGGTCGAATCTGAGCCTTTTGAGAGGCGCAATTAATTTCACGGGAATGTAATTCGGAACATGTCACTCTCGCAGATCGACGTCCTTAAACTAGATTCAATTCGCTCTCGCTCTCGCTCTTTCTCTCCCTCTCTCTTTTTCTCTCTCTGCATCGACGTAGACATTTTCAAGGATGATAGGGGGAATCCGTTTATGTACATCGATTTATTTCCTCATTTTCGTTCACGAAAAAACTATACAGAATGGTCCACGGCGATTCGGAGATTATTAATAAGTTAGCTGACCACATCGAGACCATCGAGGCATGGAAAATGTATATATCGGAACTGAACACCACGTGTTCCGTTCGGAAGATGGGGGGGTTAATTCGGTACGTGCTTTATGTATATAAGTTTACCGTTGGCGTTCTGTTTATAAAACTGTTGTGGGCGATAATGCTATCCGTGGGTCCACCCTCACACGCGTGAATGGCAGTTATAATCCACCTGAGATTCCGTCTCAGGTCCAGTTTCGTTAGGCTCGCCTCCCGTTTTCTGCCGACCAGTCCTCGTCCGAAGGAAAGATCTGCTAATCCTCGCG
The DNA here is from genome assembly GCA_914767735.1 of Anoplius nigerrimus. Lineage (NCBI taxonomy): Eukaryota > Metazoa > Arthropoda > Insecta > Hymenoptera > Pompilidae > Anoplius > Anoplius nigerrimus. Next base: position 13,177,676 of record OU612090.1, read on the forward strand.
ATGCGCGCGAAACCACACTCACCGGAAAGTGAAAAGGAAAAGCGGCTAGCTCGAAACACAATTGGTGACAACTTTGCGACGATGAAATCTGTGAGACAACACCGAGTTAAAGGAAAATGAAAGGAAATCTCGCTCCTCAGCCCTACTTTAATATCCCCTTTTCAAACACTCTCGAGTCTAGACTCCCGGTGACGGAACGACAACGGAATACGCGCGTCGGACATTTTTTTAATCGATCACATCGTCCACCGACGTATTATCGTCGATCGTTCCCTCCGATTTAATATTCGTTAGTACGATCAGCGAATCGCGCTTCCACCGTTTTCCGGAGCCGAACCTGACTAGCTCCCGTCCTGCTGACACTTACGAGGCCTTCCCTAGGTTTTCTTCCAGGAATAATACATTTCCAATGGTCGATTGACCCGCCAGAATTTGTCGTTCACCTGCCGCAACGTCTGAGATCCACTCAGCACCACTAACTGTCCCGGTGAAGGAGCAATGTAGATGCAGAAGTTGAGTAACCTATCCGATTCGGACAGCTCTGTGTCCAAGTCCAACGTCAGCCGCATCGCCAAGTATTTACTCAGATGATCCACTACAAGACGAAATAAAGAATATGCGCCACCTGTTCCTCCACAATTACCACCGAAACTTCCTTCGCTCCGCGTCCGCCCTCGTTCCTCACCTGTCGCGTTCGCCGTCGTTTTTATGTAACGTATACTGTTCTCCTTTAGAGCCTTTATCAACGAATTGTCCCCCGCCATTTCGGTTGGATGAGGCTTAAAAACGAGCTCGATCTCGTTTAGCGTCAATGGTTCACTTGGACCTTCCCCCTCGGTGTCGACCATAGAATCACCCCCACCCGTTTCCGCCTCCGCGCTAGACGAATCGTTTTCCGAATTTTGTAAACTCTTCTGACGCTTCGGCGGTTTTGGTATTTGATTCGCCGGATTTGGCGACGGTGTCGTAGAATTTCTCGACGTTGTCCCTAAAAAGGAGCACCCTCAGTATGACACAAGGACGATTCCGATTATCCAGAGATTATTTGTTCGCTTGTTGGACATGTTACCGGAAACTGCTGGACTGCTGGCCGGTTGTGAAACACTGTTAGAGTTTTGGGAATTTGCAGCACCGCTGTTTAGGGGCCCTGTTGCACTTTGAGATGAATCGCTTTGATTCGCTGCGTTTAATGGATTTGGTGTTGTGGGTGCACTGACATTGGGTGTGTTGTTATAGGACGTTGCGTTACTGGCATTCTCAGATTCATTTGCATTTTTCCTAGAACGCTGTGGACGATTTTGACTCTGCAACTTTATACCTTCTGTGATGGAGTTTACAAGTGCTGCTTGTGAGTGGGATTTGTTCAGCTTTGCCAACACTCTCTCCTGATGCGCTTCATACTCATCACGACTCGGATAGATCTTACTGATGAGTAAGTCAAAATTTGGATCTGGCCTCAGAGAGCGTTTGGAAACGAGCTTTTTCCTACATGTTGGACATTCCTAAAAAGAGTTACATGATAACACTCCTCTCCCAATCTAGAGAAGATACAGGACCTAACCTCTAGAGAATCAAATCCTCAATTTTCATAATTCAATATAAATTCTGTTGAAACTGAAGCAGAAACAGAAGAACACAATATGCTCGAGTTAGTAAAACAGAGAACAACTAGAACTTCACAATGAAATTTTATTGAGCACCCCTGCACTTGTCAAACATTCACCCTACACTACAGACATAATTATTCAGCTTATAACTCCAAATAAAAAACAATAGTTCAACAATGAACATCATGATCCACTCACATCATTCAACTGTACCATAACAATGCGTAAAAATCCTTGAAAATAGTACAAATTCCGACGTAAACAAAAAACAAATACACCCCCTCATCCACCTTGTATTTACAACTCATTTCAAGACAGAAAAATAACAAACACCGACGATTCCCGATGATCACGAAACACCCGATTGTTGGAAATAATCAATTGCCATCGAATAAACGAAACCCTTACCTTGTTACCGCTTCTGAGAGCGGTAATAATACAGTCGGAACAAAATCTGTGCAGACACTCCTTAGTGGTCATTGTCTTTTTGAGCATGTCCAGACAAATTGGGCACATAAGCTCGCTGTGCAAACTCCGCGGACTGACCGCAATTTCTGTATTGTCCGTGATCGCATCCTGGGGCGTGCGATGAAGCTCGTAAAGCGATAATTCCCAAGTTTTGTTGAGGCCGACCTGTTCCGCGGACGCCATCTTCGAACATTCGAGCCGTCAGCTGAACGAAGCGTCATGGCACACGAGCTCTGATAGAATGCGACGCTATTCTGAACGGATCAGTACGCGCCACCTATCGTCAAAATGCGAAACTCTCTGACCTAATTCCACCTGCTCGCGCAGTAAAAGATTTTCGAAGAAACATTTTTCAAATTCAAAAAAAGGGCGCCTAAATCCTACAACTGCGGTTATCGTTGCTTTTAATATCAGCTGCATTAAAAATGTTGTGTGGAGATATATCTATATATATGACCAGCGTCATATCAGATTTAAACTATCTACACAAGAATTTACTGTTGCGATGTAAAGTCTAGAAATAATATTTCTATTTGCAGAACCACTTAATTAGGGGACAAATTTATTGTAATTAGCAGGAGAACGTAATTGATCGACTAAATCCGCCCTACTCTGGCGTACTTTAAATGTAAATTGAGAAGCTGCACTCGCCGAGGTTGAGGGAAAACTGAAAAATTTCCGCGGATTCCATTAGCAGCGCCGCGATACGAGGGAAACTGCGAAGAAATAATTAACAAAACGAGCCAACGGAAGGCACGTGTGCATCATCGGCGCTGCAGGTATCTGCAATTACACGAGCGGCACATCAAAGACTTTAATGAGCCGTGACAATCTCGTAAAATACCCGATACACGTGTATCCGAACACCCCGTAATGAATTCGCCGGGCAGCGTTCCAACGACAGGATTAACATAATTCCATTCTACGTCGAGCCTGGTGAGCGTGCGAGCCTCTAGCGAATTCAGGATTGAAAGAAATGAATGGAAGTGGGCGGATGAAGCAACATGCGTTTTCCAACGCGTAGGTCTGGGTTACGCCGCGCATAATTGCATGCATATAAAAATGCGCAAACAGCGCTCTTATTGTGCCATTCTCCTCATACGGGTCGACAATGATTTTTTCCTACAAAGCTCCACTTTCCTTTGTAATGACAATGTAATGAGAACAATTTCACCGCACCCTATAAGCCGAGCGCATACTAACGTCGATCCCGACCTGCGCACCGCACGCACACGTGCGTCCATAAGCCGTGCACATTTCCATGGACGCACACGCGTAGGCAAAGTGCACGCCCGGTATAAATAATATAACGGTATACAACGGTGCGTTAAGATGGGCGTAGGCCCTGACCCGAGTAGTCGTTCATATCTGTTCATAACACACCACGTCCCCCCCTGCCGATCTTCCTACGAATCCTACCAATCCTACGAATCCTACTTCGTCGACCGCTGACCGATACATCGGGATGCACTCTGAAAGCTGAAAGCCTAACGCCATGAAACTGGACCGAGTCCGAGACCCCGCACGCCTTTTTCAGTGACCCTAACTGCGAATAACCGTAATTGCTCGACTTCTCGAAGCGAGAAAACTCGTTCTATCGGCCAGCCGCGTACCGAGTTCGCGGTCTTTTCCATCCAGCCGCGACTCCTTCTTGTCTCGCCAACCATCATCGACATCTACGATTGCGACCGTTCCGATGCACTTTGTCTCGAAGGACGAAGGTTCCCCTTTTTGTCGGACTCTACTTTACCGCATTCCTGGGCGGAAGGTACGGGAGGTGGGCTGGGCGAAATTAGAGGAAGAAGGTCGGAACGAGCTGCGCTGCCACGATGCAGGCTCGCTTCTCATTCCCGTCATTAAATTACCACCGCAATACGACACTTCGTTGCCTCCACTGCGATTCGACTGGCCTCGGTTCCCAGCGGCTAAGATCGCTGGCTGATCGAAGGCCAGCCTCGCGTACCTCTCCTCTTCCCGTGCAATTATGTTAAATAAATTGATTCGCGACCGCTAATGACCACCGCAAATGACGACTGACGCTGCGGCTTAGCGGACTTTAATCGGTTTTGTAGGTCGTGATGCTCCTTCGGAGGTGTGGCCGAGCCGGGGTACTGCATTGACACTGCTCAATTGCTTCATTAAAGGAGAACACGAATCGGCGGTCGACTTCCATCAGATTTGTTCGTCCGTAATCGATCGATAGGCAGATAGCTGATAGATTCATAGAGGGATCCGTTATTAGGTATCCGTTAATCCGAGATTCGTTAGATCCGAGGGTCAGTGTCACAACGGCTCGTGGTCGAGAACTGGTTACGAGATTTTCGGGAGTGTGTCACGATATCGCCGCGTACGTAAAGGAATCCGCCAAAGTTCGGCGACCCATTCCGAAATCGACATTCTGACTTTCTTGCCCGGATCGTACGGCACACGCGCGTCGCGGCGGCGGCCGGGGACGGTTAAGAGCCGTTGAACAAACGATGTTATGGGTCAGTCGGCGATACGGGACGACGCCTTGTCCCAGTTTTAAGCCTCGGAGATCCTGCCCCGCCAACTTTTTAACATCGTCTAATTAGTCGCCTTCGGCGAAACGAGCCGAGGGATCCGCCGTTCTCCTTACACGGTCTCCACGTGCGAGAGGCGTAGAAAAATTTATGGGCGCCGATAGGAGAACCGTTTTATGACTTTTTTTCCCTGCCTTTAATCCGAACTCGCCTAACGTTCACATGCCGCGAGCCGTGTCTCGGCCGTCTCGCCGTCTGCTGCATACATGCTCAACCTCGCGTACAATGTAATTCGACTTTTTGCCCCCGTCTGCCCCGAGACGCTAATTTCAGAATAAGTTCAGAGGGGATAAAATTCTCGCCAGGTGCAATCATCGTTGCGTCCGTGCAGTTTGTCTAATTTGTCTAATTTGAGAATCGGGCAGTCAGGTGGATTTTCTCCACAAAATGTACTCTACCCATCTTGTACAATACTTGTTTACCGGTATATCGACATGAAAGTAAAAATTCTCGCGACAACGTTAGACTGAAGTAAGTCAAAGCGACCATTGTACCTCGCGCCGTTTTCTTTACAAATCCGCACAATCCTTACCCATCCTCCGCAATCTCCCTCGACAAGACTCACTCTTGCTATCCGCGCGCGCCGGTACGTCACTTACATAATCCGTAACCACGATCTCTTTATACTACCCGTCGTAGGCCGGGCCCCGTTGCGAAACCGCAGTCGCACGAGTATTATAGACATTACGCGCGCGCCATTCGTACTCCTTTTTCAGGTTTACGCACCTTTCTCACGGAATTACGACTTCGTCCACGATCCATCGTCGATGCCGTACGCGGAATGCCAGCGCGCGCGCGCGCGCGCGCACGCGTTCAAACGTAAATTGATCGTGCGTCTACCGCGGCATTCGTCGTACATCATTCGCGTTATGCCAATGGGCCGAGAACCCTGCGATCTAACCTCCTCCCCTCCCTCCTCCTCCTCTTTTCGCTTCCTACCCGAACCCGCGTAATGGAGGAGGGAGGATGCGCGAGAAAGTTGGACGTCGGTAGGCCTTTGGCATCGGGATGCCTTCATCCCGGCGGCGCGATATTTGCTTCCTCGGCGACCCAATAATTATCTCTCCCCCCCCCCCTCCTCCCCTCCCCCCTGCCCCGTTTCACTTCCCTGTTCCTCGACATTGCACAAGCATCCGGAAGGAGCGCCCGGCTGCTGCCCGCTTGATGCACGGTTACAAGTATCCGTTCGGCTCGGGTCAAGCGTGAATCTGACCCAGTGGAAATCGCCGGTCGGTCCTCGGGGCCTCATTGGGGGGGCCTCATTGGGGGGGCCTCATTGGGGGGGCCCTTCGTCGGGGGCCCCGCGGACGGATCTTACCGGGAGCAGTAACACGGTCGTCCTATCGCGTCACCTCGGCACTCAATAATCAACCGACTCGGCGTCGACTCGCGCGCAATTATACCGACCATTAAATTCTTCCGGCAAAACTCGTGCCGAAAAACCGTTCTCTCCGACTCGGCTGAGGGAAATACCGATTCGTGTCATTCGTAGCGGGGAGGCCGTAATTGAACTCGAGCGCCAATTAAGCCGATCTTACGAAAGTGGTTTGCGGGCTCGGATAATTTCGCTGAGCCGGAAGAGCGGGAGCGGAAAGGCGATCCGCGAGGCGTCGCGTACGCAATAATTGTGACGAGGTAAATCCTTATCTCTCATTAGCATACTGCGTCGGGTGGGAGAGGGGCCCGGCTTCCTTGTTCTCGACATTGCACAAGCACCCGGAAGCGGGGCGCATAATGCTCTCCTCTCCGGAGCGTACGCTATGATACACGAGCGCAAATACTTATCCTACGGCCGAGCGTAAAGTTAATCCGGGCGGGCGATCTTCTCCGGGCAAGGATTCTTTCCTTTCTGGAGCTATTAGGGGGAGGAGAACGACGACCGTGGGGGGGATGAGCGAGGGGAAAGAGTGCTTTAACCCTGGACTCTTCCGCCGACGGGGTTAGAAGACTCCGAGTTCAATTTGCCCCGACTGCGTGGTCTGACTCTCGGAAGGCTTCCTCCTCTCGGTTTCAGCGCGCGAACGCAGCGAAGGTTGAGGAGGTTTGCCATGCAGAAAACGGAGAACCCGTCTGCGGGCCGAGATTTACATTGCCTATTAGTACCTGTTTATACCCCTGGGTCAAGCGCGAAACGTGACCCATCAAGGGGTCGCGCAACGGACACGTCGTAGTTGCCAGAGAAAGAGAGGGAGAAAAAGAGAGAGAGAGAAAGAGGCTTAGAGTTCGTTGAACGTTCAACGCCGATCGCTAATCGTCCCGACGATGTCTCGATCGAGGCTCGACATTGATAAGACACGGCCGGATCGCGATTCAGATGGCGCGCCAGGAATTACGGGCAGCTGTGACCAATCGACAAGCGCGGACGGCATGTGCGGATGACGTGCGTGGATAATGATGTACGATCGTCTGGTGGCAAGCCGATTTTTCCCCATTTTTCATTTCTACGTATCGCTAGGTGACTTGACGCGTGAAATCGAGTGGGATGCGAGGATCGCTGCGAATTGATCTGATTGAAAGAAGGGTGGAAATTTCATATTTATGCATATCAAACCATTAATGATGATTAGGTGATTGAACTGGCTGGGAATAAAATAAGATTATTTAAATCCTGCTTTATTACTGTAATGAAAGTGGACTGTAACGAATGATTATTTCAAATTTTTGGAAGAATTTTTTTACCTTGCAGATTCGTAATTACCGCATATGTGCATATTAGATTAATAATTGCGCTCGCCGATTTCCTATATCGGTAGACGAAGTTCGCTCAGTCCAGTTCTATTAATCTTCATCACATGCCTTGAAAATCGCACTTCTTGCGGATTTCAACCCGCAGCGGTACTTGATTACCTGTCATTAAGAGATCCACAGGAATAGAGGCTCGAGCGTACATACATATGACCCAGTGGAGCATCTCGCGAGTTCGGCCAGCGCGAAGTCGGCGTCCGTGCAAAACCGACTTGAATAAGCGCGAGAACTTTGTCATTTCGATAATGGCCGCTTAATCGCGCTTGAACGGCAAAGAATTTCGCTTCTTGCCAGTTCATCGCGCAATTTCCTGCCGGACTGAGGAAGCATGGCGAAAAGTTGAACGAACCTCGGGGGGAAATCGCATTGCAGCGATAATCGAAGATCGTAGAAAATCGAGGGAAGTGTTACGCGAGCACAATGACAGCTTTTTTATTTCATAGTCTCTCTTTATCGTCCTTCCTCGGCCGATATTTCGCCCGACGACTTTTATTAATGGCAGAGTCGCGGTAAGCGGAGGAAATATTTCGTAGCCATTATCACGCGCCGCAATACCGTGACGGATAAATAATTAAACGGTTAAGAGACCCTCTGTCCCGTTGCGGATGTCAAATTAATCTCGGCGAACGTTTGAAATTTCAGTTTTTCCGCGGAATAACTGTGCGCTAGGCGCCTGCCGAGAATCGGAATAGTTGCCGGCCTATCGCTTCTCATTCCGCATAATCTCGGGAGTCGCTCGTCGGAGGCGAGCTGAGATAATACTTCGTCGCACTATTGTACTTGTTCACGGATGCGTACGCAGCGTGTCCTACCTGTCGTCCTGACGGACGCAAATTAAGGAGTTTCGCGCAGGGAGACAAGATCTTATTTCAACCGGAATCCGAGATCTTAACGAAAGTCCAAATTAACTCCGTTTCGACAGTAAAACTTACCGCTCACAATAGCGTTGCCCTGTTATCTACATCGTAGAAAAGAAGTGCAAGCAATTCTACGGATTATAGGTCTAAAATAAAATGCAATAACCTGAATCCTAACAATTTTCTCGACCGTCTCCAATTTGCGTCCACTTTTCTGCGTCCCGTAAAACTTTCACGCCGAAGAGTAAAATCCCACCACATTTTCTTTCATTTTTCTGTCTCCAACCGATCTTCACGTTTTGACTGAAGGGTGGAACGAACCTGACCCAGTGCTCGGGTCATTTATTCGGCATGACACACGGTGCACGAGTGCGACGTAGGTCGTGGCTTGACCCACAGTCCGTTCCTCGGCCGATTGATCCGCGAATAAGAGGAGCAGGAGGAAGACGAGGCGAGACAGGGCTCTCTCGCGAGCGAAGAGAAACGAAGAAGAGAGGAGAGGAGAGGAGAGGAGAGGCGAGCCGTGGCAAGACAGAAGGCAAGAGAGAAGGCGATGTGCACACGTGCACCTCGGGGCATTCACGGCTTGGCAGTCGGCTCTTGAAACCCGCCCGGTGAATGCCTCTCGAAGGCTCTCGTGCGCGCCTTTTTACCGACCTCTTCCTAGCCGTCGACATTCTCGACGGAAGCAGGGTTCGCCTACTGACGGCCGAACCCGCCGATTCCGAATTCAAACGGCCCGAGTCGTCACCGAAGTCAAGTGTCAAGAGCCAACTTTAACGGTGAGACGTACGGAAGCATGAGAACGTTGGTTGGCAAACGTGCGGGTGTGAAGGAAAGGATGTGATCAGTGAGAAAATGTGAACAAAGTGCGGAAGGCTGGAAAGCATGAGTGACAGTCGGCGGAAGGATTTTGAATTGAATTTATAAACCGGATGGAAGATAAGGTGTGGATAAAAAGTGCCGGTACAGTGATAAATCGGAGTTTCAATCCCACGCTCGAGAATTTTGGATTAACATTATAGATTGAACGGTTAGGGATGACGAATTAGAATTCAAACATTGTCGATCCTTGACATTGCTGCTGGAAGATTGCGGATGAAAATTACCGGCCCAAATGACGAATCGCAGCTTCAACCTGGCATGATTCACGGGTGAACGATCGTTTTTCGCCCAGAGGCCGGACGAATAACGCGTCGGATGATCCGAGGAGCGCGTAGGTGATTCTCTTTATGGCCACATGAATCCCGACGAACGAGGCGAAGCAACGCCATGCAAATGAACCAGAACCCAGTCTCAATGATTCATCCTCCTCAAATCGTTCCTCTACCGAATCGGCGATTGTTTACAACGGTCAGACTCTGTTGACAATTTCGCGACGTGGTTCGCGCGAAAGGTGAAACTTCCTGTGTGATCCTCGCAAATTAAGCCTCGTAGCTGCCCCAGTTACCCGCTGATACATCGATATAATTGATCCAGGATCCTAACGTTCGCACGCCAGGCGCGTCGGGCGGCCAGCGGCGTTCACCGCGGCGCATGAGATCTATCGAAAGCTTTCGTAGGAAAAATCCATCCTCCTTACTTTCATTAATACTTTCATACTCCTCTCTCGAAAGTATCGGCGATATTGCAAGTTCACCGGAGTGTATCAGCGGCTATGCGTCTCGCTTAAGGCGGCCCGATTGCAGGAACCTCCTTCTCGCGCGCCCGTGCGTGCTCGTGAGAGCACGGCCGGAGGAATTTTTTTTCCGAAAGAAGATACACAGCCGGCCGAGTTTTAACTGGCGCGTTATCGCATCGCCTCTCGCTCGGAATCGTTCCGTTCCCGTGCCCTACCCGCTCTAGAATCTCGGACTCCCGCAACAAATTCCAGAAAAAGCATCCTCATCGCGAGTTCTAGCCACACTGGCTCGCGCTGGCGATAACGGTCCACGGCCAGTTTTTCGCGTGTCAGTGGATCAGTGGGCTTTCCGCGAAGCGAGCCTTCCACCCGATTCTTTACGCTCGCGTGACAGGGGCAGACGGATCGGAGCGACAAGTTCGCATCGCGTGCTCGGACAGGCTTCGTCGACCGTCCAGAAGCCGATCTAGAGGAACGCGAGAGGGAAGGGCGAAAATCGTCCCGTTAACGCTAGTCAACGCTAGTCAACGCTAGTCAACGCTAGTCAACGCTAGTCAACGCTAGTCAACGCCAGTCCGAGCAAAAACGGGGAAAAATTTCGTCCACCGACCGGTCGGTGGGAGGCTAAGTACGGGTATAGCGTGAAAGTAGCCTGGCGCGAGGATACAAAGTACTGCCTATCGAAGGGGATAACGCGAAACGTAGACATTAACGTAACGGATACCGTCGTGGCGAGATATCGAGATCCATTGACGTGAACGGCCGACATCCACGCGGGGAGAGCACATAAATTATCGACTCCTACGTCCGATGTGTCCGGCCAATATCGGACGGCGCGAGATACGCGTGAGAGTCCTGAGAGACGACAAAGAAGGCACAAGAATTTGCAGACGAATCCTTTGGCACTCGAGTCTCCTTCCCGAGTCATTCGAAATAATGGCCTGACTCCGTTACGCCGCCGTCGTCGGGGAGAGGAAAAAACATTTATCACGCGGAAATAAATAATTACCCTCTCCGCGAGCGGGGAGAGTAGGGGGCGACTGAATAGAAGAGGATATTTTTTTTTTAAGAAAGAGTCCGTCTCGAGCGCTTAGCGCACCTTCGAGTTCCAGAAGAATGTGACTTCGCGGACTGTGGGAATCTTCAGGATGTGTACATTGGCGACGGTGACACTGCTCGGGCTAATGACGGCTCTCTCGGTGAGAATCTGCGCGAAACGCACGGATAATTCTCTCCGTCTGTAGCTCGCGATCGGCAATTACCGCGGCTTCGCCGTTGGCAGCAAATAAAGGACGGCGGGGGGCATTAAATTAATTACAAAGTCCGATGGCGCTGGATTAAAGAACGATTAAGGAAGTGACCGCTTATAAAGCTAGAGTCAAGCCTGTCCGAGCGCATCTATGCTGGTGCGAATCCTGCTGAGCGAGCGATCGGTAACAAGCAGACTATCGACTCCTGACCATTTCCAGCCTATAAGCAGAAATCGATAGCAACGATGACATTAACCGAGAACCGCTCGCCGGAATGATTCGATGCAACCGAACGTAACTTACGGTACAGAAGACTCCGGCCTAAAAGAGAAGAGCGAGAGAGAGAGAGAGAGAGCGCGCACGCGTCCGCACCTTTCGTCCTTTCGCCCGAGGAAGTCGTACGTGCCGGCCGCAGCCCGGCTAAATGCTACTTTCCAGTCGTTGCCTCGACCCGTAATTACGCAAGTGTAAACACAATCGCGGGAGCGAGGACGATATGTGCGAAGTATTACGATAACCTCCGGGCGCCGGGTAACGAAATCGGCTGCCGCGCCGAAAACCGACCGGAAAAGGTCCGAACTCGATCCCGAGGAAGCGGAGGATACCTGACAGCTCGAGGACGGAGGAAAAATTCTCGGCCGGGAAGCGGGCAATTATCGCTAACGAGGAAAAATCTCTTACTCCCCCCACTACTTCGTGGCTGAAAGCCTTTCGAAAACGGCCGGCGACCATTCGGCACGGGAAAAGTTAGATGAAACCGCTGGCGCCGGATAATGACAATTACGACGTTATGATTTCGTGAGACCCGAGAGGAAAAAGACAGACCGTTATCTCCTGGCTGGTTGGCTTCGCGTAAATCGTCGGCGTGCGGGTAAGAATTTTTGGACTGCCCCGCTGACCTACACGTCGAGAAAGGTGATATTTACGAGCGAGAATTCGCTGCGGACCGTTAAATTTGTGCGCGCGGAAAACGCGGGTCTGGTGGAAGAGTTCGAAGTGAAAAGTAAGAGGTGTGTCAGGCGTCAAGATGGGGAACTCAAGATCGCAGCCTTGCCGACGTAGCAAGCCGATGTACCTTTTCTACCTTATCCACCGGACGTGGTGTATCGTCGTGGATAACAGGAAGCAGCAGGCGCACTGCGAGGAGACCGATCGGGAAACTGAGTTATCATCCAGGTGCAGCGAGTGCAATGGATGCGGATACCAACATGACAGCTTTACCCTCGACAGGTGAGTTTAAGAATATTGGAATCTGCATTACTTCTGCGCAGGCGGCAATTTAATTTCAAAATTTTATAATGGACCATTCGAATTTGATGCCGTTTTTGATCGCAATGAATACTGAATGGGTGAAAGTATGCGAACGTTTAATAATAGAATATTGGGACATATGATCAAGGAAAGTGAAAAGTCAAGGAAAATCGAATTCGAATTGACACGATCCACGATACAGAAAAATGTTATGATTTCATATACTCAAGTGAATTAGTTTGAGTTTGATTTCCGAGCGAAAGACCAATCGAATAACTAAAAATCAACCCGATTAGCAGCACTTAGTCACTGTGATCCTTGATTCAGACAATAATATCCGATTCAAGGATAACAGTGTCCAGGTCACACCACGTGGAGGTGGCTGCAATTCGTGACCCACCCGAACACCAAAACGATCCCAACCACCCGTCCATTTAAAAAACAGATTCCAAATTATCACTCATCGAATTCATTTTTTGGCCAGAAAAATGTCTTCGATAAATGTATAATTTGGAATCATATTTTACCTACCCGAGAAGAACAATAGACAGGAGAGGCCTGTCTATTGTCCTGTACAAATCTAAGAATGATGAGGAGATGATGATGATAGTGAAGTGAATGTAAATGATAATGATAATGATGATAACGAAACTGACATTGTACTTAAACATAATCTATATTAACAACTCTTATCATTAAAGTCTTAATACTATAAGCTTGATACAATCAATCAATTAATCTTGAGTGATGTGTTGAAGATTCCTAAATACCTATAAAGCAATGAGTATTAAACGTAAAGAAACCATGTGAATTACTGCTCCGATGAATGCACCTGAAATAAATCTGAAAACATTGTTCTAGTTTATCATTAATAAATCAAACAGAATTTTTAGTCAAGCAATGTCTATTATACAATATCAGATTCAAAGTAAAACAGAACATTGAACACAATTTTCATCGATAATTAAAACAATTTAACTTAATAAAGAATTATGTGGTTTATAATTAAGCAGCAGGTAAGAAGCTGACAGTAGAAATGAAATAAAATAATAGTACACAAAGAAAATCACCAAAAATAATCGGAATAAAGTTAAAAATAAAACCAACAGGAAAAAAAAAATTATTAATACGTTATTATATATCTCTGAGGAAATGCAGCAACGTAAAAATTATCTGAAACAATAATTTGCCACCTTCTCCGAAATACAGTCATTAAATCTGCAACAAATAAGAGGTTTCGTTAATATCTTCGGGACAGCAGTCACAAATTTATGCCTGTGGGTTCATGATGTTGCTACTGAAACATAAATCAGGTCGGATTAATCTATCTATATGCGATTAAAAGTCCTACAAGTATCTATTCAATGATAGGTACATGAAATACTGTACTTCGGCTGTCTAAACTAAAGAAGGAGTAAATATTAGGTAGACAGGATGCAGAACAATTCTGTAACAGAAAGAAGATCGGATTGATATCGCTGAAAAGAGCAAAGACTTCATTACACAGGTTGTAAACCAAGAAATCAACTTTAAATATTCGATTATACGCCTTAGAAGTACCTATCCAATGATAGGTAAACGAAGGATAATAAATCGAATAATTAAAATATTGCCAACCGGATAATCCTGCAACGGAGATCTATAGATCCTGCAACAGAAAGCAGAACAGATTAGTAATGCTGAAAGAAAGCGAAACTATACACATTATTAAAAACCAAACTTCAAAATCGAATATCTAAAATAATGAATTATGTCGTAGAAATGATGTGTAATTCCTGCAACAGAAAGCAGACTAGATTAGTGTCGCCTAAAAGCAAAAGACAATATTAAATTAATTATATATTGTATAAAGATATCAATACTCACAGCGTTTACAGAAGGCATCTCTTGAAAGGAATGAATTGAAACTATCGGTCTAAAACATAAAGCAGAACGAATTAATATACCTGAAAGGAATAAATATCGAATTAGACATATAAATTACGAAACCGATTTTAAATATTCGATTATATGTCTTACAAGTACCTATACAATGATAGGTAAATGAAAGATTATAATTCGAATATCTAAAATAATAAATCATGCGTAAACCCTGCAACAGAAAGCAGACTAGATTAGTATTGCTGAAAGAAACGGGTTAGTAACATTTTGATATTGACTCTAATATACTCTTTGAATTTAACAAATTTTTAAACATGACTCTACTTAAATACCCAATGATATGTTCACTACGTTTATAAAATACAATATGGATCCCGAGAATTGAGTAGATTTTAAATATAAAGCAAAATATAACGAAATATGACAATGTTGTTATATATCACGTCAGCATTCGCAAGTAACATACCACGAACACAAAATACAATTCCAATTAAATTCATTCATTTCATTGAATACATTTTGACAGGGGATAAAGGGAAAAGAAAAAGGCACTAGCGAGCAGAAATTAATTCCCGAATGACAATTAGTTGCGACTCAATTCCAGAGGAATATAAGTCGTAACTCAATCATTAAGAGAATTAATTTCGAGCCACATTTAAAACACATATATAGAATGAAATTTGTAATGACGAGCATAGTGACCTATCTAGTCCCACGGCGAAAGCCCTCTTCTCCGGGCCGCTTCGGCTATTAAATTAGCCACTTCTTTCTTCGGGCATGCTTTAGCATATCGCCCCTTCTGTTCGAGAGATTTGAACAAATATCAGTTTTACATTGATTCGAGCACTCGTACGAACGCAAAGTAGCGAGAAATTGTAATTATATAAAATACAAAAACAATTCGCTTATGCGTTCGTCTGTGCTCGCGTCAATGTAAACGCTGTTATTTGCCTATCGAAGACTACGTTTTTACGGTCAATTAACATAAAGTGAAAATTTCGCGAGCAAGGGCTAGCACGCAGGCACTGCTGAAATTGATTCATTAATTCCGGTGTATAAAGTATTATCTGGAGGATAGTACTTTATACTGTAGAATTAAAAAATCAATTTCAACCGCTCGTACGCGTGCACATTTAACCGAATCTCCCGAACAGATCGAAATACGTATTTCACGTGTGCAATGAAGTACATCTCGGTAGTGCTATGAGGAGTATGACTTCATACGCATAGCATGATACTATATGCTTTCGTCTGAAATCATACTCGCTCGTCAGTGCAATGAGATGTCACTTCGGTGTGCAATGTATACGTATTTCTACTTAATACTAAGACTACTCTTAACACTAGCAAATGGCAGTTGCAACCATTCTCTACTAACTATGCTTGTAACAGCATTTACGGAAGTTAATAACGAATCGCGGTGTAATATGAGGATATAAAGATCAAAGAATAATAAATATATTATTACTATTTGATTTTTATACGTAAGTGTGATAACGCGAGCAAATTTTCGGTTGCAACTGCCAAATGAAACCCAGGTAAAGGCTATTACTTGACGCGAAATTAAGAGAGAACGAAAGAGAGAGAAAAGTAATAGCCTTCCGCTGGCCCTACCTACTTATAATTAACACATCACACCATTCAGAGAAAGTATGCTACCTGCCTACCTAACAACCTATATTTAAAAAGAGCAAAGCAAGCACACCAACACAATCACTCCACGGTTCTCATTCAACCGCCCGGGTGCAAAATGAGCCTAACCCTAGGGAGTACGTCCCGGGACGTACTCCGACACCCGAGCTCAAAATCACATCATACACTTACAAACTAGGTACGTACCAATGCTGAAATCGATTATAACGCATAATGACCGAGCAAACTATCGCGAACGCGTGACTCTACTTATTTCATCGATCTGTACGACCAAGTGTCGTACAGATATTTATATTTAAAAAATTAAAAAGAAAGAAAATGATATGATGCCTTGGTAGACATCATATCAGCGTATTGTATTACGCAGTAAAATAGTGTATGATTGATGATAAAATAAAGACGGAATTCGATATAAAGCAATGGTCATTATTAAGTGCTCTACCCGACGTACATGCCACAAGCACTACGCATTCATACCATGGCATGTACGTCGGCAGTCATTAATACGTTATAATCGCCGAAACTACGCCTTAACTAAACCGTACTCACCGGCCTGAACCATGCATGCCGCACCTGGGCGCATGCATGATTACAGGCCTTAGTGACATGAGTACGGCCAAAATAACTGCACTTACCTTGTGAAGCTGAAAACATCCTAAGCTAAGATTAGTAATATTTAACGTATATAATAGTTAAGCGGGCTAATGACTCTACTGTCTTATTTCTTAAAAATTGTAAAATGACTCGACTTTCTAATAGCAAAATGACTCGACTTTCTAATAGCAAAATGACTCGACTCTTTAATAGCAAAATGACTCGACTCTTTAATAGCAAATGACTCGACTTTTTAATAACAAAATGACTCGACTTTCAATATATACTGGGCATGCAAGAAATCCTCGAGCGATCCTATCATACGAGCGAATACTCTACATCACAAAATGATGACATATAATCTCGCTGTATGATAGGATCTACTCGTCGCGAAATGCCATCTTGCTCATTGAAATCTAATATACGATCGCAAACGGAACGTTCATAAATACGAACGCATTGACTCTATTTCGACGGTAACATTGATTTAATAATCGCAATTAAGCGATTATTAAAGCAACATTTGACACTAATTCATGAAAGCTACTAACACGCGCGATACTTTATCAAATCAAATATTTCAAACGCGACCGCGAGCAAATATTTTCTACATAAATTGAGCAAGGGAGGCCTATCCTGAGCTAATACATACACATGAAAATGTCCCCTAACAAAAATTGACGAGTAGACTTTTCGCTAAGCTTAGCGAAAAATCTACTCGCGGTCACTATGCTCGTCATTTATTCAAGAAGAATAATTACAACGAGCCACCCGTGTCGCTTCGGACCAATCATCCTACGACATGATGGGTGGCTCGAGGGACTTAAAAATTGACTCACCGACTGGTCAAGCATACCACAGGAACACGCTGCATCGACGGATCCTTGACCCTCAGTTCCATAGACCCTCAAGTTGATTCTGGAGTTCTGAACTGTGGGATGTTGGTTGTGGGTCCTGGTCGTCGATCCTGGTCGTCAATCCTGGTCATCGATCCTTCTCGTGGTCTTGTGGATTGTGGATGGTAGACTCTGGACCCAAAACCCATCACGTCGCAAGGCCACATCTGGGACATCATGGACTTCTGGGCAGCATCAGGCAGGCAGGACCAGCATCTTCTTGAAGCACTGACTCTACTACGCGATACGCCCGACCTATGGTTCGAATATCGCGACCGAATATAATATTAGCGGCGTACAAGACTCTATTCGCGTTCGAAAAAGTTATATCTGCAATTCGCGACCGAATTATTTCATGCCGGCGCAACAACACTGACTCTACTATAATATTTCGCGATCGCGGTATATGCGTTTCGGTACCCGATTTCGCGGCCGAATTATATATTATAATAATATAAAGGAAAGAAAAGTATTACGGCGAGCAAACACTGACTCTAACGCGACCCGATTATAATAATACGACCGTGGGGGCTTTTAACGGCGAGCAAACACTGACTCTATTTCGCGTGACTCTACTTTTCATTGCAAGGGGATGAAGCTAACAAAGCCTGTGCGGCTTGGGGTAAAGTGCGGACTTGAGATCAAATTGACTCTATGATTGCATTGCTCGCAATCGCAAATAAAAAAAAAAAGAATTATTCTATTTCGCGAGTCTCAACGCACGCGGGCGGAAACTGTCGACGCGAACGCGCGGGACTTCAACAGGTGCGCTGGAAGTCAAACGATTGTCGCGGATCTCAACATTCGCGGATGGAGATCGCCGAACCGCGCGCGTGCCTCGACATTCGCGGATGGAGGCTTACGTTCGAAATCGAATATATTTATTTCCAACACAGACTCTACTTCGCGGCGAACTATTCGTTAAAAACGCAACACTAGTCCGCGCGCGTCTGTCTCAACACTCGCGGGTGGAGACTTTCGATTTTAAACGAGCTACACTCGCGTGACTCTAAAGACCGACGAGGGGTCGCAAAGTTGCTGAAAGAAAAGACATTTTGTTATCGTTACTGCGAATGCTGACGTGACTATGGAAACTAATATGAAAATGACTACGATTGACTAAGTTGAATTGAGAATTACTAAGAGAACATATCATTGGGTAATACAAAAAGGAAAAAAAGAAAACGCGAGTCGCAGCCTTTCGTCACTGTGATCCTCCATTCGGATAAAAATAATAATAAAAAAAAAAAAAATCCGATTGAAGGATTACAGCGTCCGGTACACACCACGTGGAGGTAACTGCGAGTGGTGCCCTTTTACTCATTTTTACTTATATTCGAATAATTTATCATAAACTACTTACATGTGTTATTAAAGAAAAGGGTGTGGAATTAGGGTATATTAATATAGAGAATGAATCATTTGAATAAAGATACAGTGGAAAGGATTGTGTGAAAGTGACAAACATGTGTTGATAAGTGAGGCTGGTATACATGAGAAGTATGAAGTATGAAAAGTGAAGATATGTGTGACGTTAATGTAATGATTTGTATGAAATGAAATGATGTAATGAAAAGAGACGTAATAACAAAGTATAACTTACCAAAGTAGTATAAGCACAACAGCAGTATTGCTCAGCATTGCTGGTGGTTTCACCTGGTTGATGGTACATGTATCAATTTTCTCAGCACAATATGACTGACACTAATAACCTGTAAAATAAAAATTAAATGCACATCATTAATATTTCAAACCAATAAAAGCAGTAAAATAAAACAATAGAACTAACCGTTTTTAAATTATGTCAATGTCAACATTCATCTATAAAATAAAAATTGAATGCACAATCTCACAGTCTCTGTCACCTGTCAGTGCACATCATTAATGTTTTGAACGAATAAATGTAGCCAAATAAAACAATAGAACCAATTGTTTTAAGCTATGTCAATGTCACTATTAAATTATAAAATAAAAATTAAATGCACATACTGACTGTCACTGTCAACTGTCACTGCACATCATTAATATTTCAAACCAATAAAAGTAGTCAAATAAAGCAATACAACCTATTGCTTTGAATTATGTCACAGTATGATGTGACTACACAGTGTTGAAACCGAAAATTAAAACACTATTAATATCCATAAATGATGGCACTAGTGATATTATATATCCATATCCGTAGTTGAAAAGCTATGGTATTGCTCACTATGTATTAATATTCACATGAGATATCACACCATATTCAGTCAATATAATTAATAAATCCGACTATGCACTGACAGGTGATGATGTATGGTCGACGGCTGAAGTTAAACTGAACGCCTCGACCAATCCTGTGACACTTCGACCTTTTCGGTACCTCTCCGCGCATGCTTGTTTTCGGAGTGAGAACGCGCGGTATCTGCGCAGTTCCTTTCTCCTATACTTTCGGATCATATTTTTCTCCAAGTTTTCGTAACGTTAATAACGTCGCGTTTTTTACACTTTAACATTAACAATGCTACTGTTTCTTGAATCGTAAATAGTTCAAGGATAAATATCGATGAAAGTTAATGTTGGCTTACAAAGAATATGTAGACGTTAGAAATATTTTGTTCAAAACTTCCATTAATAGTCTTTATGTTTTAAAGATTCTACACAAAGTATAACAATTATTTTTCTGTCCGAATGTATATATGAATTGAAAACGTTCATAACCTGTAATTTACGTGTCTACTTTTCAAAGCGTTGTGTTTGAACGTTTCATAGTGCACAGGTGCGACACACATCTATTCCAATTATTATTTTCAGAAATTGCAAAATATAGTTATTCCTTCCTTTGCATACAATGCGTGAAACAAACTCGATACTGGACATTAATTGCATGCCAGACGAGCCAGGCATAAATCGAAACAACTGAATATGTTCAAACTTACCGAAAATGTCGATCCGCGAAAGATGAGGGATGAACTCCGCAGTGACCTTGATCTTCCGAGTTGTTAGAGGTGCCTGCACAGAAAAGATGGCAAAGATTCCGATTAATTCGCAATTACGTAGCTAAAAGTTAACTTACGTAGATATAATAGCTTTATTCTTTGTTTTTCTGCATGAAACTGTATCTCATATATCGATATCATTTGAATCACAGGAGTGAACATGTAGTCGATAATGATCTTCGAATCCTGACTTAAAAAATGTGTTGCAAGTCAAACAAAGTGGATAAAAACTTACCCCTGGTATTAGTTCGCCCATTTCGGGGTAGCAATGAACTGGGAGACACGTTTTTGCCACCAAAATCACAAATTAAACACCACACGCACTGACTTGCACCTGTTGCTTCCCGGCAAAGTCGGCCATATTGGATTTTTACCTGAGTGGCCCCATCGGTAATGCAGAGGTCGGTAACATAACCTGTTACCTGGTCTACAGTTTGAGCACTTCGCCGATAGATGTAGACAGCGCTGCGAAAAACGTAAATTGCGGCAGAATTAAAAAATATAAAGAAACATCCCACACCTGATCACCACTTCCGCAAAAAAGCAAATCAGCGAGCCACACGTAACGGAAATAAAAATACTCAAGAATCATGACGCTAAAACATTAACGCCATCAGTAACGAGCTTTCACACGTCACAATATCTGCATAGCAGAGTGAAATTTCGAAAACGAATCGCACGTCCCGATCAAACACCTTCCTAATTAACGTAACCGACTCCGTCGAGTCATAAATAAGAATTTCTCCTCGTAAACTCTCGTCAGTACAGAAAAAAAAGTCCTCCT
This sequence comes from Anoplius nigerrimus, assembly GCA_914767735.1. Lineage (NCBI taxonomy): Eukaryota > Metazoa > Arthropoda > Insecta > Hymenoptera > Pompilidae > Anoplius > Anoplius nigerrimus. The sequence goes on from OU612090.1 coordinate 13,198,822, forward strand.
CCTCGCTCACCCCCAATAACTCCCGTCAATTCGAATCGCCAGACCCACAATTCACCCGGTTCGATATTCGCCTGGACAAGATTTAAGCTCCGCCCGTCACCTTCTGAGTCCCTCGATTTTGATTTAAGCGCTTAAGCGATCCTCCCCATCCCCATCCACGCCGCTATGCCACTCATTCGGTATGCATGCGACAAGAAAACGGTTGATTATCAGCCACGCACACACGCCGGCCCCCTCTCGCGTCCCCCTCCGCGGATCATGACGCATCGCGGGATACACTCAGGTAAACTCGGCTTACATTACGAGCAGGTGGAGGCGCCGATGTCAGTAAACCTCCGGCCGTCCCGTCGAACGGACCCCGCTCCGGCACACAGAATTCGTCCACGAGCACGTTGAGTCTCTCTATCCGTGCGAGCCACTCGCTCATCGGTCAACGGAAAATGACAATCGATCGCGAAGCATAAAATTATCTTATCGGAAGGTGAAACAACGGACTCTGTGCCAGGAGATGCGCTGGACGGTGTAGAAGAATTTTATGTTGGATTTGCCGACTGACAGGTAACTCGTGACAGTGACTGGTTAAGAATCGACAAATTGAAGAATGAGAATTTTTTGGGTTTGGTGTCGATGCTGTGTTTGGGGAGAGAGTCCGTTGCTGTGTGTCTCCTTTTGCCTGGACGCGTATACGTGACGCCCAAGTTCGCCTTCGAACGATTCTACGCGGCCGTCGACGGACGAGAATCGCTTCCTCGCGCTTCCTCGATGCCACCCCTTTAAAGGAAATGGCATCCCTGGGCTTTTCTTCGCCTCTGCCCGGCCGCCCCTCTCGCTCCTACGACCGCGAGCGTGAAAAAGGTTTAACGAGAGCGGCGGTTTCATTCAGCCTGAATTCTATGGGACGTCGGGGCATAAGTGATGACACGCGAATGGGAGGAACGTGGAAATAAATATTTGACTCCATCGGACGTCGGATTATCCGTAATGACTTGACGCGTACAGCTCCTTTCAACCTCTTACCGAGCAAAAACTCGCCTCTAATGCCTTCGAATCTACGAGAATAGCTGAAAATTTTCTCTCGTTCCTTCCGCTACTGAATGCAATCACGAAGCGTCATCGATGGGTTTCCCATAGCATTCAACTTAACGGTCCCATATGCGCGAGTGACGCGTGCAAAAACCGGCGGCTCGTTACTTTCAGCCCGGACAATTACCGCGATTACAGATGTACTTAACATCCGACGCGGAATCACCGTTTTCACGGCGAACGTCTGCTTGCTCTTTATCGTTCGCCGCCTCGCCGAATGAATGAACCGGCGTGGCCGAGCGAAAAGAACAGCGCCTTTTGTTCGGCGCATTCCTAATCGTCCAGATCGTGGGAATCCGAAAAAAGGGAGCACGGGACCGCAGCGAAATTCAAACGATTCCTCTTACGAGTCGATTTCCACGGCTCGTAATAACGCCAGGTAACGAGTCTGCGAGCGGATCGAAGCAGCAGGCCTCATGTTTCACGTGCGCCTATTTTGCGCAAGCGAGGGGTGGTAGGGGGAGATAAAAGGAATGATCTATTCGCCGTGACAAATCGGCCCGGCGAAGATCGATCGTCTGGCCGGGTGAAATTTCTGGACCGAGGCGGACTTGTCGATTTGTGCCAGGGTCGCCTTCTGCCTGCCGGTAATAAGCTTATGATAATACTTCCGAGTCGAGGCCGCTCTTTCATGCCGCCCACGCACCGCCGTGTTATTCGAAGAAATTAGAAGCTGCGCAGGGGGGTGGGCGGCTGGGACGGAATGAGTGCGGGGTGAAAGTAGTGGGACGGGGTAGGCTCGGAGGAAATTACGATCATTTCGATCCGCCCGTTCCGAGAATGGCTGATGACCGGCTATCATCGAAATTTAACGTTTGTTCGATCCGCGTTCATATGTGTGTCGATGATCATGAAAGTGGAATAAGTTCAAAATCGAAGGAAATTGAGTTCGTCGTTAGTTCGACCGGAATTATCCATGAAATACGCATTTAATTTCGTTTACTTGGTCATAATAAGATAGAGTACTTACAGTACATTTAAAATGAAAAACATTTGGGAGAGATTTGTTTAAAATTAAAGATATGTATCGAAAATTAAGTTGGTCAAACCTGTAATTTTGATGCATTTATTAAATTTAGCGTTAACACAGTTTCGATCTTAATCCATGTTTACATCCACTTACTGCCACATCGCGTTCCATAAAGCGTACAGAAAACGATGTTTCCTACATTCTTTCGGAGGTTGAAACGGTTCATTTGAGGCGCCGGTATGCGCAGTTTGTTGCTCGTTTAGCCATGAAATTCCGTTTCCGCATTAATGGCGCGCTCGAACTATTTGACGCGCGACCAGTTCGCCGCAGCCCGAACCATTTTTCTCGCTCGCCAGCAACATAATCCATTTTCTGGCCAGACGCGGCTCGCACGACGACCGGCATACGGCCGCTCGGGATGCAACTTGCAAAGGCCGGGGCCAATTTACGCTATACCTACGCGTTCCGAGGAATTTAATGCGTCCCAATGCCAATAAAATCCTCGGCCACTCGCGATTATCGCCCGAGCACACCGCGGACCATGCGTTTTGTCGAGCAGAACGATCGATTACGAGGTGCTCAATCAAGAATGTCTAGGAGAACGAAAAAAAGAAGAGGAGTAGGGAGCGTAGGAAGAAAAGGTACTCGGAGCGATTCGCAAGAAGTGTGACCGTAAAGTCGATACATTCAATTACGCGCGACCGTCATAAAATATCGTCACGGCATCCATTATGAAGGCATATTTTAATATTGCGCTTTGAGGGAAGTCCGCGCTTAAGGTTAATTCCGATTTGCCAGCTGGCCGGGCTGTACGGTCGGAACGAAATCAATTAAAAGTTACGGAGCCTATCTCGCCGGCTGGCGCATATAATTACGTACTGCGCCACGGTCGGCCATTAATATTCGTTCGTTAAGCGTCGCTGGGGCAATTTGCATCTCGCGCTAATATCTGCCGGCGTTTATTAATGGATCGTAGAATTTTCACGAGCGCCGCTTCTGGCTCCAGATTCGATAATTCGAGTCGCTGGAATACGTAATCGCCCCCCTCCCCCCACCCCTTTACGCGTCCTCGTATATAATCAGCCCGCTTTTCCTCGGCTCTATTCATCATCGGACACCGCGGACGACAAGCTAATAAGTCGGACTTTTTCGAAGCGAGTTCGAATCCTCAGCTTCGAATCCTCTCGGAGCGAGGACGGATTTTTGTCGCTGACAGCCTGAGCGGAATAAATGAACTTAATCGCAGCTTTACGTACGCCTCTGCCGCACTCGTGACAGTTTCGATTTTCGTCCGTTCATCCGCGCATTTGCACATTTATTACATGTCTTGCGGACGTTACCGCGATATCTACTGCCACGGTTCCAACGCATTCTTTTTCATCGGGCGAGAAGTAAAAGCAGTGAAAGATTTCTCGATGCCAGCTCCCGATGAACGTTCATCCAGCGTAAAGTCGCTGGGATTCGTCTCGGACGCTCAATTAAAAGGCACTCCTCACAATTAAGACCGCGCGTAACCTGGCAAGTGAAATGAACTCGAAGGACCGAAGTCCGATCAGTGCGATCGGTCATGGTAATCTTTACAATGCATCATGGCGCCGCGTCCAAGTGGAAATTATCGAAGCGAGTTACTACGAGAATTATTACGTCGAATTACTATGGGGAATTATTGCAGTCATTACCATACATCGTCTAACGAACTACCATTAATGACGCATCCGCTAACACGTATGGGCGCACGTAATACGAATCGCTAATTAATTTTTTTCGAATCTCATAAATTTTGAGCGCAGCTGCCCGACCCTGAAAACTTCGGGTATCACGTACGACCTGGGCACAATGTAAATTGTCGGCCCTGTAAATCAGCGATCTTCGGAAATAATTGGAGTGCCGTGTGCGGCGCAAACGAGTGCCACTTTGACTGACTTAATTCGTTTAATTGAACCGGTTTTCGCGGAGTGACACGAATATCGGGCCCGACTGGCCGTTTCCTCGGAACTTTTCGAAAGACCGAATTGCGCGAATCGATCCCAATCGGGGCGAGCGGACGATCGAGGGAAATAAACCTCGTTTAAACTCGTTCGGGGACCGAAAGGAGAAGCAGAAGCCAGTCGAAACGCTAACGATCGAACTTTCGCGATCCGACGACTGTATTTGAGACGCGCGCTAATCATGGGAGACGAACGTTAATTGAAACGTATCCTCCTCGCGATTTTCGCAAAAATTTCCCGCGACCTTGTTACGCCTAGCAGAAGAAGAGGAAGAACGACTTCCGAGTGGACGTTCGCATTCGTGATCTACTTTTCGCCTGTCATTTCGCGTCCAGCTCTCGATTACAGTAATCGATCCTAACTCGGCGGTTTGCCGCGTAATTAAGCGCGCGTCGGCGATCGCGATCGATGGATCAATCCGTGCCCGCCGACGTGTCGCGTGTCCTTAATACGCGCCTTACCGATCATATATGTGTACGTATATGTTCGTACGTGTACGTATCACGTTCCATGGTTCCGAAACTAAGAACTTCTCTTTTTCTCGCGCCAATTTATGCAGAGCGTGACGCTCTTGACACTTCGTCCATTAAGAGGACTCTTTCTCTTCTTTTCTACACCCCACCCCATTTGCAGTTCACACGTGCCGAACACGCGACACCGCCAGTCTGCTTCTTTTTTTCCCTTTTCAGCTGTCGGAGCGCCTCGAATTTCACCGCGCGACACTTTTTCCCGTGGAAAGTTGTAATGAGGGGTGTTGCTGTTTTGCGAGTGGAGCGTTAATTACAGCCGACGAAACGGCGACAAATCCCGTGACGAGTCCCATGACAAATACCATGACAGTGGTGGGGGGGGCCGCCTTCCGTAACGGGGCCAGCAGACAGGTGAACGGACACGCTTTTGCGGAAACCGAGCGAATTGCCCAGATGGAAAATGGCCCGAGAGCGATATCGAGGCTGATATCTGATTACAGAGGCCGCCACTTTCGAATCCGGGAAAAATCTAAGCTAGTGTGTTAGCGGTATGTGCCGGAAACGCGGAAAAATCTTGCCCGGCCGCGGTCGGTAGAAGGGGTTAAAGAAAAGAGATCGGCCGTCGTAACTGGTTCGCGGAAATTTTAGAAACAGCATAAGAATTCCGCCTTCCTACCCTAATTATCGGGATGCCTTACGGAATGGCGTGCGGTAGCGAGAGTTTCTTCCGTAATTAGGCGACGATTATAAAATAATATGCGCGACGTATCGCTGAAAAGGCTACGTTGGCCTGTTACGCAAGCGTTTGTCTCGATCGGGCCGCTCGTCAGGACTAGGATAATTACTTTCGATCGGCTACGCTCAAAGGGGAAACCGACGGCCCGGTTGTCGGCTCGCTCGTTTAAAAGTAGGAACCGATAAGTTAATTGATGCCTCCGACGTCGGACGAAAACCTTCCAATTACGCGGAGGAGAGCCGTGAGATTTTTCGGGCCGATTAAAGTGTCGACGGATTCGATACCTCTGGATCGACTCTCGATCGACTCTCGATCGATGCTTTCCTGACGCGCTCGCCGGCATATATTACACGTGCCGAGAATATAGAAATATGAGAATATCCGAACGGGCACGCGCTCGTGCTCTCTCGCGCGAGCATAATAAGCGATAGTACGGTTATCAGCGTCATCATCGTTCGCGTTAATTGCAACGAATCCAATTACGAGATTCGCGGCGAACCTTACTCTTTCTCCAGCCCGGCGTGGACACTTGTTTTCGGTTCCAGCCACCGTTACCGCTTCGTTCGTGGTCCGCTAGAAAAACAGGGAACTACGAGGAACGAGATGTATGTAACGCGCCTAGAACGCTGTTACGGCGTTAATATACTTCTGCGAACGCCATGACGCTCTAATGATCGCGAATGGAACGAATCTGCTTAAGGTATCGCCTCCTAGCAACTGTAATAACTGTAACCTCTCGGCCAGCTGAACATTTTATTCACCGTAAACATAACATTATCGAAGACCAGAAACATCATCCACACCGTACATGTAGATACACTCTGATGACGCGGAGAGTATTACCCTTCCATGTCGAGATCATTGTACGATGCCGAAAATTACAATTTCGAGAAAAGCGAAACAATGCGATAACGAGCCACTGCAACAGCGACAGTTAGTTGGACACAGGTTTCTCCCGTCTAATTAATTCCTCGATGCTTTCTCCGGCGAGGAAAAAACGAGCAGGAGGACCAAGCGCACGGAGGCTCGTTGGGGGATAATGGGCGTTTTCGAAAATCATCCGCGTTGAAAAGGAATCCGAGAATCGTTCCGTGGAATTGCCCGACTCTCCTGAATCGCGAACGAGCGCCGACGCACAATGTGTCGTCCATCAGTTGGACTCCGTGCACTTTGCACAAATGAGAATGAGAGCCGGCATCCCGCGCGGGCAAAGGGAAAGGGGCGCGGACGATCGTTTTACAGTAACAGAGCCGAACGGTCCATTAAATCGGGCTGGAAACGATCGTGAGTCGGGAACGAGATAACGATTCGTTCTCGTTCTCGTTCCGCGCGCCGCCGAGCCACTGTCCGTTTTATTCGACGACAAACGAGCCTCCTTGCTTCGGACTATTTTTTGACGTCCGCTGCCTCGCGTGTAGCGAGTGACAATTCGATAAATTCACACGATGTATGTCAAAATAAGAGGGGACTGAATGACAGAATTTTCCACGTTCTCCCCTGATAGGGTGACAGAGCATGTACTCTTTTAATCATATTCTTCAAAATCCTCAATTTTTAAATATATTTCAAGAATTTATATTTAATCCAGAATGATTTTTTATTCAAACCTAATAGAATCCGTTGCCTCGCGTGTAGCAACTGACAATTCGATAAATTCACACGATGTATGTAAAAATAAGAGGGGATTGAATGACAGAATTTTCCACGTTCTCCCCTGATAGGGTGACAGGGCATGTACTCTTTTAACCATATTCTTCCTAATCGTCAATTTTTTAATACATTTCAAGAATTTATATTTAATCCTGAACGATTTTTCATTCAAACCCGACAATGCAGAATCACAGAATTTCTTAGTACCACCTTCCCATCTCGAATCCCACCCTCGCAGAGCGGAATTCAAAAGCGGCTAAATAAGCGGAATAAATAAATAACTCCTCTCGTAAGCGGAATACATCGAATCCTGCCGCGGCGCATCCTGCCTCTCGGAGAGGCGCTCAATCAAAAATCATGACCCGGCGATCATCATCGTATCCACACACGGGCTATCGGCGGTCGATCGATAAATCGCCGGGATCCACCTCCGGCGAAGCCCTCGCTATCGTTCCCAGTGGGTGTAAGCACGTCACGTGGGCCTGTAAACACGTGTAGCAATGCCTGTCCGACGGTAAGAAGAGTCCGGAGGGTGGAGGGTGGAGGGGGGGTAGAGAAGCGGAGAGTGCTCCCGCGGTGCATCGGGCAGCATCGGGAATCAGCCTTCTTCTTCTTCGAGGACGGCGTGCCTGAATTTCTGCCCGATCGAGTCTGGATTTCTGTTGCGCTCGCGAACCATTCGACTTCCAGCTCGCGCATTCCATGCCCGTTACACACTACGGCGACGTGGCATTCCATCGACGGAGTTCCTAAAGCCTCGCTCGCCGAGCGTCTCGCGATGTATTATATTTAAACGTATTCCGACGTAAGCGTCAAGCGGTGCACTCGCACTGGCTCGCCTATGCACGTTGGCAATTTATTGCCGGTGCTCGATGGCAGCTCGAGTGCGCATCGGTGTGGTCGAATCGTCGGGAAGGGTAAAAAAGGCGAAATTCTGGCTGTCGAGAGTGTACGCTTGTGCTTCGGAAATGTTTCAGTCATGCAGCGCTCGCCTAGTATCTTATTTATGCGGGAAGCGAATAATGTCAGATAATCGGTCCTGAACAATTTTGAAAATTGTTTCACGTAGAGATACTCGAAATATGTTTCTCTATGCGCAGTCTGTACATTGGTACGCGAATACGGCAGCTCGTGCATACTTCTGCGTTCGAGAAATTGTAACAGTAGAGTGGACTATTCCGACGGTCACTTCAATGTCCTATGTACACAGACCTGTGAAACATTTCAGTCTCACGCGGTGGCTCGTGCTGACGACTTATTATTTACGCAGGAAGCAGAGTATCGCTCCAATAATCGAGTCTGTACAAATTTTGAAAATGTTTCACGTAGAGACACTTGAAATATGGTTCTCCATAAGTCTGTACATTGCCACACGGATACAGTAGCTCGTGCATACTTCTGTGTTCGAGAAATTGTAAAAGTAGAGTGGACTATTCCGACGGTCACTTCAATGTCCTATGTACACAGACCTGTGAAACATTTCAGTCTCACGCGGTGGCTCCTACTGGCGATCTCTTATTTACACAGGAAGCGGAGTATCACTCCAATAATCGCGGCATCGATCTACGGAATTGTTACGATCCCACAAAATGTTTCACGCACCCCGCCCGACACGTTTCAGTCCGTGCGCGGTTTGCGCGCGACCGCAAAATTTATGCGCACGCCAGTTTACACGTCCGTCCGTGCGGTCGAGAAATCGAAAAAGGGCTGCGCAGTCTGGAAAATTCTGACGGTCGCGTAGAAGGTACCATTGTTCGACAGACGCCGGTAGCTGGCTATGCCGACGGACTCACACACCGGCGTTATGCACATGCGCCTCTACACACATACGGGACTCTACACACGTATCGATACACGGCCGACCGGGTGCGTGCCTTCGCCTGCCGAGAAGAAACAAAGGAACTCGCGAACGCGGCGGAAGCGACGGTTTGTTCACGAAATCGTTTCCTCGCCGACTCGAACACAAAGGTTCTCACGGCTTACACACCGGCGAGGAACCCGAACAAGATGCTCGGCACGGAGGAGGGACGAGGAGGGGTGATATGTTGCGCAACTTAGAGAATACGAACGAGTCGTTCGATCGAGTGCCCGGATACCGTGAACCGTTGCAGTATAACACGGCCGATATAATAGATTACGAGGCCCGGGACGTTCCTGGCACGAGGGGGGAAGGGGAGAGTCGAACGGGTGGAAAAGAGAGGACGATAAAAGGTAACGAGGAGCATATGCGCATACGGAAACTGCACGTTGATTTAGAACGTCGTCGAGGGATCGAGTGAGCCTAGGCCGAAGGATACCCGAGTACGAAAGGATCGGGAATACTGGGCGTACACCCTCGCTGACTAATCGGGCCTAAGATCGACCCAGACTCGATCAGACGGTCGCTGACGATGATTATCGCCAACCGGCGCGATAATGGCGACTTCCAGCCAGTTTCGAGGGCGAAATAAATGTCGCCGAAGGAGCGAGGCATAGGATCAAGGATCGAAGGAGGCGAGAATAACGGTATCGCGGAGCTGCACGATCTGGAGACCGCCTTTTATTGCGCGTTGTAAATTAGATTTCTCCGACGATAGTCGGACGAAGTGTCGGACGTCATTCTGGATTCGTCCGGTTCGCCTTTTTATCCGCTCCTTCTTTCATCGGACCTCCTCCTCCGCCGCCATCCTCCTCCTCCCTCCGCTCTTCTTCGTCTCGATCGAAGCCCGGACCGCGCACGTGTGCTCTCCGAAGCTCGTGGAAAAGATACAGTTATGCGCTTCAACCGCATCAAGCGTGGAGAAAGAGAGAAAGAGGCGGAAAGATGGTACTTCGCCAGACGGGGGACCCGTTTTATAACTAGAGATTCATAACGGCACAGCGTCGTACGTACAATGGACGTTCCGCCTGTCGGCGGGCGATGGGCGAAATGAAGGATCGAGGACTGGGAAGTGGGGTGCCGAATCGATCGATGCGTCGTCGATCGTCCCAGATGGGAAGTGGATGTCGAAGCGTTCCTGGCCGACTCGGTCGCATATGGCGGATGTTGCCGATGATTGGCAGAGTATGGCAATGTGTATGGCAGTTGTTGCGGCACGATTTTAAGGGAATTAACGATCGTATGTTCAAGCAAGTGGCCTCCTTTGCGTGAAACTCGGGAATAGGCGTATTTTTCTCATGATTTTTACATCAACCTTTGATCATATCTCCGAAACTATTGCACTTACAATTAGAGGACTCCGGTTGCAATTTTCTGAATCCTTATTTATCCCTCTTTCATCCTATAAAGGAATAATTCTGCCAGAAAGAATTGTATGTCGTCCAGCGGGCAAAAATACCATTTTTCGGCGTTTTTTGCACACATTTTTGGCTGTAACTTCGAAAATATTGCACTTAGAAGGCTCGGATTGCGACTTTTGTGATATGTAGTAACGTTGTTACGTAGAGTATAAGTAACGTAGATATGTATAAAATAATGACGCAAGCATAATTACGCGTTAACATTGTGGAGCAAGTGCCATACAGTAAGAACATGTACGTCAAGTACGTTACAAAATTATAAGGCCGGTGAGTGATCGAGCAAGACGAAGGAATCGCAGGCGAAACATACCTGTAGTCGGTTCGGGGCCGCGCAGTCAACCGAAAAATTCGGTAAAAGCACGCGTGACTGAACCCCAAAGCCACCAAGAGACGCAAGTCTGAAGGGACAGAGGGCAAAAACAAATCTCAAACAACAGTCAGTCACTACGGAACAGCAGCAACGAGCACATCAGAGTCTGTACGCGTTACTTGACTTTTCATTTCGAACACGTACAGCAAAAGACAGCCTAGCTGCGACGCTGATCGGAACAAAACCACTTCAAGACATGCGAACAGCATCAAGCAACAGTCAGTCGAGCGAACCCGGCTCCGTAAAACATTTTATTAATACAGGCCACTTTCAATTACAGTGGAAAAAGCTGACTACGCAAGCCCTGTAAGACCTATTATTTCGCGCAGGTCAATTTATCAAGCCGCTAACCACGTTCTCACATTTAAAGATCTATCCCGGCCGAGGACAGGAATAAACTCTTAAAGAGGCCACTTTGAGAGCATGGAAGCTTTTACAACGACGAAGTATGTCGACTCGAAATACACGAGGGGGTAATGGAACGAGGAATCGTTTGAACTGGGCAGCATAATAAGCGCACACCTCATCAAGAAACCATTATCGTGAAAATCCACGGCTATCGACGGGCGCCGCGGCGCGTAATTGCGGAAAAAGGAGCGGATAAAAGTTGACTAATTGCGAAGCGACGTTCGGTATACAAACAGCTCGAAGCTCGTCTGGTGGGACGATTATTATTGCGAGAGATGCGTAACGGGACTTCAATAATCGCGCGCCACGAGCGCGATGGCGGCGAGTGGAATAATTGTAATTAGCGTTGGCATCGCATTATCGGTTAAACACGATGCTAATGATATCAGACGTGAGGCAATTCGCACGGGAGAACGAGCGTGAGAATGAGCCGGGGCAAATAATAACGCGAGAGCGAATCATAATTCGAGGATAAAGAAGCGCAATCTCAGCCCGGGTACGCGGCCTGTCTCCCCTTTTCCCGGAACAAAATGCCGGGCTCGATTTCTGTCATTTGCAGTCGGCGCTTTTGAAAGGCCAAGTCAATGTCAAGAATGTAAGAAAAATTCATTTAATTCCTCATTTCGTTACGGTACACGATCTACCTGCAACTGTACCTTGTACCTTACTTCATTAAATTTTTGACTCGGAACACTTTCATGTGCATGTAACAAAAAGTCGAAAGCTACACATTTTTCCGCGTCGGAAAATTGGCTAGGGAGGAAAATTTTCACGCCTCTCGAAGCCACTTTCTACCCTCTTGGAATTCCTGAATTTCAAATCAAAAATTTCGACCGACCCCGTTTACGACTCTTTAATCAGCCTAGCATGTACATGGGCCGAAATTACAGTGCCGATTTTCTTTGCCTTTTTCTTCTCGTTTTCTACCCGTTCTCTCGCGCAGCGCCGCGCGACGATGGCACCGCCTTTACAGAAACTGTAACCGGCGGTACGCGCTGCACCACAGGAAATTGAAGTCATTAATGCTCGAGCAAGGAGACGAGAGCTACGCCCCATTCTCGAAAGACCGCACGCGTACCACGCCACTGCGCACACGTGTGCGCCGGCACGCACGCCCGTCCCGATGCTTTCTACCTTACGGGGCCGAAATACTTTCCATCGGGATTCCGCGAACGGAAGGCGGCGGATGCCTCGTACGTGGATATTAACGTCCTTACCCGAGTCGTCCTCTATTTTCCGCCGCCGATCGCGATCGATCACGGGCGTGTGGCCCGCGAAAAGATCCGTCGCCCATTAATCTCGAGACCGCGAATGCCGTTGAGAATGAGAGAGAACCGTTGCTTTCCAATTCGTAACGGAAGTCGGATTTTTCGGCGGCCGGCTCTACGTACGTACGACTTTCTAAGATAGCAATTTTGCCCGAGCAACAAAGGACGACCGGTTAACGGAAACGGTGACTTTTTTGTTGTTGTTGAGAAAGAGGTACGGAAGCGAGCGAGAGCGAGAGAGAGAGGAAAGTTTCATATCAAACCTACTATGTTGCATCTCCCTTTCTTTCTACAACAACGCCAGCCTTTATTGCGCCCTATCTGCGATCTTCATTGATGGACTACGTTGCCGCGCACGATCCTTGACCGTGCACGTGGAGATTGAGCCGGAAGTGATTCGGAAAATCGATATTCTCCCCCTTCTCGATCATTCATTCCACCGCTAGACGAGCGGGGTACGATTCGCATCGTTTTTTGCCAGAGCCACTTTTTTTCCGGCGTCACGTATTTTCTCATCCCGTCCAAACACAGTCGCACTCTCGTCCATACGATACGACGTACCTACGTACATACTTGTACGTTCGTTACACACATGCACCCTATCGCGATTTCCATAAAGGCAACGCAATCGAGTACGCCTTTATCGGCCGACAATGGTCGAAACGCGAGGGGGGAGGACAAAGGGGAACGATCTTCGGGATCGATAAAATACGAGGACAGAGAGAGAGAGAGAGCACAAAAGAAAAAGACAGGTAAGAGGGGTGGGGGGGTTGAATTACGGCAACCACGAATTGAAGTTACACAACGCCACGCCCTGATGTAACCCGTTCCCACCTCCACGACGGTCCACATCGCGTTACATTGTCCGCGGCCGGGACACGCTCGTATAGGTGTTACACAGGTATGCCGTTTACTCCCACAGAGATTACCATAATAGCACCGCCGGCAATTACCCGGCCTCGCGCGCGATTCTACGCTCGGAGGCCTCCGGAGAGCTTATCAAGCGGTCCGCGTCCGCATCCGAGACCGCAATTTTGACGCTTTCGAAAAGCTGGGTGACGAGGGGCATGAGGAGGGGGGAGACAGGGGTGAGCTCTACGGGATGCAGGAAGAGAACACGGACCGGCGTTAAGTGTCCAATTAACGCTCGGCAGTACATTTGCCCACTGACCGAGGGCAATATGCATGGGACGTGTGTTACGGGACTCGTACGTGTGCAATTTTTACGTGTGTCCCCCGGGTAATGTCGGACGATTTTTAGAGGCCGACGGGTAATAATGTGAGCGGCGGCGGTAATGTCGTACGTTAACGAAGGAACTTCGGGCAACTTGGCCGCGTATACGTACACGTGTGAGAGGACGACAGCGCGCGCAGGTATGTCGCTGTAAAGTGGTCGCTATCTCCGCTCATCTGCATAATAACAACCGGCGATCAGTCACCCGTTCGTAGAACGTGGCGCGCGCGAACGTCGCACGAAAACGAGTCTCACCCGGGAAAAGTGTCGATCAGCCTTATCGCGAGGTCTGACGCGTCAGGCTGACGATCCCGATTCCAATCTTGTATCCACTTCCTGTCCTCGAGCGGCATTCAGGCCGAAATCTCTGTATTCCACCCGCCCGACTCGTCCTTTGCCCGATAAGTATTCACGGCCGGCCGACGCTGAATGCGCTTATTCACACTTTTCGAGCCGGACACCGGACCGGTTCTCCGAACGTTTCTCATCGGGGCAGGAAAATTGAACCGTACCCGTCGCAGGACACAACTGTGTCGACGAGCTGGGCCGGTTCGTCGGCTTAAAAAAATTGACCGGCTCGTTCGGTAAAAAGAGGAACGTCTCCTGGCGAACGCTAATGCGCACCTAGTAGGATGCACTAGTTTCAAAGACAGGAGGAGACACACACGCGCGCGTATCGGTGTACGTGTACATGCCGTTCCCGGTCGGGGAAGCGGAGAGGTCCCGGCTGGCAGGGAGTCCCGTCCTGGATGTTTATAGTCGTCAACTATGTGTTTACGGCCGTCATCCTCCGATCGGCCGAGGCGAGCATTTACGGAACGATATTCAAATAATCTGGATCGCCGCTCGCTCGAGCGAGTCCGGGGCAATAAGAGGAGGCCCGCCGAGATCCGATCTCACATTTATTATCCGTTCCCGTCGCGGAGGCCGCGCTGCCTTTTTTGATGTCCACTCATCTTCCTACTTCTTACGCCCCTTCTCCCTCTCCGTCTTTCATTACGACTCTCTCTCGGTTCGGATTCTTTCCCTTCCTTTTTCACTCTCCCTCTAATATCGATCACGGTAGCGATCCATCGGCAGGATCCTGCACTGTAATCAATATATACTCTCCGGCCGCGGCGGGCTTCCTTGCCGCGAGGATGGTCGGCGTTTCTCATCGCGAGGTATCGCGGGATGTTGCCCGCGATTGGCGTCGGGACGGTGCGGTTTTAGGAGAGTGCCGTTCTTTAATGGATTTACCCCGATGCCGCGAGCCCTCTTCGGTTCGGGAATCGTTTTACGATCGCAGTTTATCCTTATTGCGCGATCGCAGTGGCGCGCGATCATCCGGAAAGAGGCTGAATTAAATCATACGCTAAGTGGGTCAGTCGACGATCGGCGGACGTCGGGATGTCTCCGACCGATAAGGGCAATCGCATCTTACGCTTATCGTTTCGAATTATTTGTATTGCGCGCCAATTGACGAAGTAGTCGTAATCGTAAAACGTATGTAGCGATGACCGCGAAAGTGGCGTAAGTAAAGCATTTACGAAACAGTAATTGACGTTCAGATATGTAGGCCATCGTAATCAAGTGAGGAAGAGAACAATTCTTTTATTATATTGGATTAGAGTTTTTTAGTCATTGACACACATAACACCTCGCGTAAGACAGTATCAGTCATATACGTTTATCGAGTATGGAAAGTACGATTCCTCCACATATAAACGATCGGCAGTACAAATCTGTATATTCTGATCGACAGGAGATGAACGCGGCGAAGATGGCTATCTAAGCGCGTTTTAATGAAAAGCATGAAAGACCGAAAGATTCACGGTCGATCTCTCGCGGCCGGATCGCATAATTGGCCGAACCTCGCGCCCGCGATTTTCTCCACGTGCCACGTTTATCTATCGCTCGATAACTTCCAATACTCGACTCTCCCATCCCCATCCCATTCTATCCTATCCTATCCTATCCCATCCCATCCCATCCCCGTCTGACTGGCGAGTGGCCGCGTGTTACGGTTCGGTGCAACGTAATGCGATGATTCCACTTTACAAGCGGAGGACACATACCTCGGGTACTTAGGTTTGTAGGTTAGGCGGGACGATAATGGGACTCGTGATTACAGCGATCACGATCGTGCCGTACGATCGTGTATCGATCGGAGGGTAAGAATGCGGCTACGCCCGCCTACCTTCTGTCTTCCTTCTGCCTACCTTCTGTCTTCCCTCTGTCTCCCTTCCACCTTCCTCTGCCTGAGAATCGGACGGCCACGAACGGAAATATGCCGTAACGTTAGGCTGGGGCACCACTTTTGCGAACGGCACTGATTCGGCCAATTTCGCCGGCCAGACAATAATCGCCCGAGGTCTTGCCTTGTAATCGGGTCAGCGCTAATTGACTTATCGGGAGCCGGCCGATCGGGTCAGACGATGGATGATCGAGTCCTGTCCTGTTTCAGCGAGTACGGTCTCGAGTACCCGCTATTAATTGCGGAATTTCTATCATCGATCGGCACGAGAGGACGAGGTGAGATTAAATTATGGCACGCCGTCGGGTAATACACGCTCGTTTGTACTCAGTTAACACTGTATCTCTTTGACCTACGCCTTTCTTCACCATTTCTGTACCAGTTCAGTCGAATAAATAATTAAATTAGTCTCCATTCTATAAGGTGCAGTGGGGTAAATCCGTACACGCGGCAAATCCGCACTACGCCCTTATTTATTCGAATATACGTTGCATTGTCCCAACTGTAAGGTGGAAATCTACCTTTGGTTAGTATTCAATAGTTTGGATAGTATTCAACACGGCCGCCGTGTATTCTGTGATTCCCCCGTTTAACTCGTTCGACAAAGTTCGTATTACTGATAATAATTCCGCTTTTGCCCCATAATATAAGGATATAAGATTCAATCATTTTTATCAAATGTTTCAGACGATAGTTTTAATCGAAATTAATGCAACTTAAAAAAGAAACCATGCGCTAAATAAAAACACTAAGATTATTAGGTTTTAGTGGTATAGATAGAAAATACATCGGTTTAAAGTAAACTTTACAATTTCTGGCTCGGTTTTACCCCACTCCACCTTAATTGAGTTAGCTTTGTCACGACGTATCGTACAAAAATCTGTCACAAATCGTTGGTAGCTGGCGTCAGAGCTCCCGTGGAATTAGTATCATTATCAACTCCGCTGATTCACAATCCTAAGAAACAGGATACGACGCTTACGCAATCCCTCGCCTCATCCCAGCACAAGAAACGTACACTCCGCACAATCGCGAACTTTGTACGGGGAAACTCTCCGGCGCTCCCGTCCAATAAACAGCGTTGATCTGTTAATCCGGCCGTCCCGAGCCGGACAGCTTCAATGATCCATCGATCCCCGCATCGATCAGCCCCGCGGAAGCTTCAGCCATGCGTGCAATACGCGCACCCCACGGAACGTGTAATCGCGAGCGTTGCGGTCGCAGGACGCGGATGCGTCCAATTAAAATAAACGTCTATTTTTTCGCCCTCCCCTTCCTTCCTTCCCCCGGCAAGAAAACTCGTTCGCGGCCTGCGCTCGCACTTTTCGTTCATCAAACGAGCTCGGGCCGTAATAACCCACGTCGCACCCCCTCAGACCCCCCCCCCCTCCTCCTCCTCCTTCTTTCTCTGTTTCTCTCTCTCAACCCTCGTCGTAACTCTCGCCCGGCTCGCACTTCTCGCGTGCGGCTTAATTGTTCCGCAGAAATGGCCGAACGCCTACCTATGATCATGCGAGCCGGTGCCGTTATACTTAATTGAAAAAGGGGCATCCCTTGGCGAGAGCGCCGGCAGAACTGGTTCGATGACGACGGACGCCGTTCCCGCGTTATCGTCCGGCCGATGATATCAGGGTGCAGCGAGCTACGGCTCGCTAATGTAATCGGCGTACGGTATTTAGGCACGTCGCTGAAAGGCCTCACTCGCACTTCCTACCCGATTACCTGAAACCTTTCGCGGCGGCGTACGTCACGCGGCGGGCAATGTCATCGGGAATGCGACCGCGTCGAACGCTGGAATTACTCCCGTTTCCTGGTTCGAAGCGGTGTCCTTGATAATGACCTCTTTCCGTGCCTCCAGGCTGAAAAAGAACTTTCGCGGCAGAATTCAGCTCGGGAAAAATATCGAGTTCGCAATCAGTTGCGTACCTAATAAGACGTTCGCAGGGGCGTCCGGGGTTCGAATTAGGGAGTCGCAGTAAATTGAAAGAAAAAAAGGGGCTAAAATTAGGGGTAGGATGGGAGTGGAAAATGGTCTGGTCGCCCGAAGCGATCGGGTCCTCGCGTGCGACGGCGAATCTCCCCGCGGAAACGTCATCCGTGCGTGGATACACGCGTGCGCTGGGCGCAACGCGTGCTCGTCAGGCCTGAGGAAGGTGGAACGGAGGAGGGAGAAGGTAGCCGGATAGTAGGTACGTACCTACTCCTTGAGGACAGCCGAGGCATTGACCCGCGCGCGAGCGGTTAGTCACGCGCACGCACGCATCGCACGCTCACGTACGGCTACACCTATGCGTCGCCACTCGTGCACGTCTGCCCGTGTGTGGGTACGTCCGTCACGTACGCGTACAACGGCAGTGCGCGTACAGGGCGATTCAGGAGTCGACGGTCGAAAAGGACTCCGCTCGCCGGAAAACGATGACGTTAGACGTCCTCGAGACCACTCAAATCGAACGTCGCCACGCTAACGGTTCCGCGTTATACTTAAACATATTCTATGTTATTTCACGGTACACTACGCATATGTTACGCATCTCGGATCTTCCACCTGCCGCATACCATCCTCGTAAGCGTTCTGCTAAAATGAATCTACGGCTCACTCAGCCGCACCTAGCCCAGAAAATTGACAAAAATTCTCCTGTATATCTTCCTCCGACTTGGGAGAAGTTCTCTGTAAATAGAGACTCGAGGCAGCCTGTACTGCGGCGAGGCAAGAGAAGGCCAGGCCGTCGATACCACGGCGTGCACCGTACGAGAACGCACGTTCCGGCCGTGAATAGGTAATGCAATGCGCGTAGAGGCGCCATGACTCGTTGCAGTCGCTGGGCCCCCATCCAGGGCCCCGTTCAGGCCCCGTCCGGGGAGAGGCCCGCTGCGAAAAAGTGCCGGTAGATAGGGAATGCCGGATCCCCCGATCCGCGAGGCGAGGCCAGTGGCGTCGACCAAGACTTCGACCGAGACTTCGACCGAGACTTCGACCGAGACTTCGACCGAGACTTCGACCGAGACTCCGCCGAAGGATTCCGGCTCCCTAATGCGAGTGTTTCGTTTCGCCGGAATGAACGACGGAATGCATCCCCCTCGACGTCCGCCGACGTGGACAAAGTGAATTGCATGCGAACGAGCGTTGCCGGACGCTGAGGAAGCCTCGCTTCGAGCGGACTGCAAGCGTAGAGATGCTGATGGGCATTATTCGAAAATATAGCAACCCAGTGAACAATGTTTCATCATCTTTTATATGTCGACTTAAATGTAACCGAACGGTTCAATTCGATCATTCATATTGTTCGCATTCGAAATATTTAGATCAATCTTCACGAAACAGACCAGTATGTCTGATGGCCTTTTGTATGTCGCGTGCCCGTTTCCTACACGCATATACTGTTAAACGTAAATGAACGCTCCTTCCCAGACCTCTAATTGGATCGTCCGATTGATTTATCATATTCCAGCGCTCTCTCGCCATACAGGAGCACCGTTAGGGGCAGACAGGGTGCGCTACATTCGTCTCAATTGATTGGTCTCCATCCGAACAAGATCGCGCACCCAACCGTTTCGTCGTTACCTCCCTAACGTTCGATATCTTCAAATTGAATAGTCGACTTAGTAGACGCCCAGACTTCGTAACTCGAGCTTCCTCTCGCCAGCGAACTTCGCAGTACGAACCCCCCCTCTCGGACTTCGAATTCTCCCGGGGCGCAGTTTACATCGTCACAAGCGATTGACTTGCAATTATTTGAAACACGATTGTTCGCCGAAGCATGATTTCCTCAAAGCTACGTTCTAGTCGAGCTAGCTCGTCCGTGGTAACGTCCAGGGCCTCCGCCGAGCGACCCTTGGACCCGATCGCAGGGCCGATCGTCAGGGAACGTTATCGGTACCAACCTCGAATCCGGTTCATAACGAGGGTAACCGTGCGCGCGTGCAACAAATAAAGATCTCGTCTGCACTCCTCCGCCTTCGGAAGGCAAAGCTTCGCTTCCCGAGCGAAGGGAAGTACAGTTCGGGTTCACGGAGGTTACACATTGTAAGCATCACGATGCTCGTAATGCTTCCCATCTGGATGAAATGAGAGGAGGCGACTGAAATGGGACGTGCATCGTGGGGTGCACTCTCCTTCTGTTTTCAGTATCCTTGCTCTCTGTCCCACGATCGAGGCGCCAGTAGAAGTCTCTTGCCCCTTCTTCTCCTTCTGTACTCAAGTCTCTTCTCTGTCTCTCTCTCTCTCTCTCTCTCTTTCTTTCACTCCCTCTCCCTCTCACGGTCCGGAAAAATAGCGACGATCGAGACCCCAGATCGTCGATCTCGACGACCATTAGCGGAATACACGGGAGTCCAGCGGAGGATTTTTCCTCTCTCCGGCTCCGCCGCCTGGAATGCCAACCGACGCCCGGAAGTCCAGTCGATCTTCCATTCTCGATCGGCGACTCGCGCTGCTGCCGCGAAAAAATGACCGGCGACGTGCCAACGGCCTCGGGGAACAATTCGAGGAGCGATCATTTCCGAACGCCTCGGCCAACAATTTTTGAGGCGGCATCCTCTCCCGGAGTTCGCTCCTTACCCTCGACGAACAATTTTTGAATCAGCATCCTCACTGGAGTTCGCTCCTTACCCTCGACGAACAATTTTTGAGTCGGCATCCTCTCCTGGAGTTCGCCCCTTACCCTCGGCGAACAATTTTTGAGTCGGCATCCTCACTGGAGTTCGCTCCTTACCCTCGGAACGCGATTTCTGGGCAGGTTAACGATAACGACGCGGAACGATCCGGATTATTCCGGGGCAGATCGGCGCTCGCGTTAACTGCCGGCCGTGAAAGTAATTGTCGCTTCTGCTCGTGTTAAGGGCAGGGGAGGTGAGGCAAGAAGGTGGGCGAGGAAAAAAGAGCCGCTTGCCAGTTCCCGCCGCACGCATCGCTGGCCTTTTGTTCGCCATTTTTGTCACTGGGGGAAGGACGCTTCGGAGGCGTGGGCGGCGACGACGGTAATGGGCCACTTTAGGTGGACGATTATCGCGCTTCGTGGAATCAAGGTCGCGCGAGGCTGGGGTTAATGCATTGATTCTGACGGTGTGCGTGCAGGATGGCTTGTTTGTCAGTTGCTCGTTGAGCGAATGGGCTCCATTAAGATGGGTATTTTAATATTTTGACGTATTTACGATGATATGTATAAAGGTGGTCGAATTAGGAAGCTGCAATTAGAATATTTTAAATCTGAGTAGCTCTCGCTTTTATATCATAATGTTCAGAGTAAACTAAACACTTGTATCCTTCGCTCAAAAAAAACAAACCAACCGACAGTTTTAGAATTTTGATCAATATCCATTTTCTATTGTATACGTGGCATCGTATGGTACGAGGAAAAAATATTCAATATCCGTAACGGCCCATGCCGGAAGCCGGAGTGATCGCGCTGCATATACATAGTTAACTAATCACCCACGGTGAAAGTCCATACAATAAGGATGCATTTTCTCCGATAGAAGCGCATTCTAATGATTACCCGAGTTTGCGCGATTCTCGGGCGGGTCGACGGCGCCGCTAATTAAAATCTAATTAATAAAGAACCCATAACCTACCGCCAATTACGCCGGGACAACAATGCCCCCATTGCGCAACAGTCGTTACGAAAGACCACTCTCGTTATTATTTAAAACTCTTCTCACGGCTCCTTCGACGTTTTCACGGGTCAGCGGATCGAGCTGCGATCTTTCGATCCAGATCCCTCTCTTGTCAGGGGAAACTTGATAGATCGACGCCAACCGCCCGTAGGTTAACGCTCGTAACGGCGACAAATGGAAGGTACCGTTCGAAAATTCCGCGAAGGAAATTCCCTGTCGGCGTAACAGCCTCGCGTTCCTCCAACTTCTGATGTGCACACCCCGTCTAATTAGCCGCGACATTCCGACAGGATCCAGATGACAAAAGAGGATCGAGTACACAGAACCGTGCCGTTCGTCGAGAGTAAAACGTCCTTATCCGTCTACGACTATTTCCAATCGTACGCGAAACGTTATGCAACCCGACGTTAAAATAGATCTGGTTCTCGCGATTTCATTAACGCGCGCGGAATCAACCGAGATAAGCTCGAGCTACCCAACACTCTTTCAATGATTTCCTACCCGGAATTTCCATATAGTAGACGGATCCCAAGGCTGCCACGACGTTATAATATTATGATCGATACCGGTTAGTCTGGATACCAACACTAACGGGTTCGCGAAGCGTCGTAGGCGATAAGTCGCAGCTGATGCGCTGCTATGCTACCCAACACCTAAAATTATGCAATATCCGCAGCTGCCAAGAATGGCATCCTAGCCAGACTCAGCGTCTCATTAGCCTAAGGTGCCCATTAAAGCAGAAACGGTGAATAATTCAATTTTAACCGACCGAGTATTCTTTCCATTGTTCCAGCGAATCGGACATGGCACCGAACGCGGAGGAGGAATTGCTGGTGGTGAAGCCCTGGGGTCCGCAGCCGGAGAAGGTGAGAGAACGAAGGCTTTAAGGATAGTCGCCCGAGCGATTGTGTCGCGTCGGCTCGATTATGAGGCGGGATAAAAGAACGACGAGGAACGAAGGAGTCTCGCTTCGTGTTATACCCGTTCCAGGCTCGGCGACAGGATGTTTTCGATTAGCATATCTCTCAACTTTGAGCCGATATATGGCTCGAGCCTGGTAGGCGTACGAAGGCTCTCATTTTCTTCGTCTTGTCCCTGAACTGCCGTGAGAACTCCATCACCTCGGCCTAAGCTGACGAGCATGACAAAAGAAGAATCCTCCTTGCCCCCCCCCCCTCCTCCTCCTCCTCCTCCTCCACCTCCTCCGTAGGCCGTCGCGAGACACGGCATTTTCTTTCACAAAGGACGTCCGTCCGTTCAATGCGACGGAATTGAAGGAGAAATGAAAATTGCATCGCGTCCGTGAAATTTAAATTGCCGTCGGTAGGCGACTGCTCGGCCTGTCGGCCATAATTCACCGGCGCGTTACCTAACGAAAAGAAAAGAAGGCAATCGTGTTCGCGGAATATTTTTCCGTTTCGCAGCTCGTCAAGCTAGCGTCCTGGCGAGCGAACTTCTCGATTTCAGCGGAGTTACACGGTAATCGAGTCGATGCTCCCATTATTCGGCCTGTAACAATGGGCAGCGTGGTTCGGCTCGAAAAGAAAAAGATCGGATATAGTTGCGCGGTCGTTAATTTATTCGCGTCCGATATGATTGATAGAGGCGCGGCAAGAAAGTCGGACATTAATGGAACGAATCGGCCTCGACATTGACGTGTGCATCGAGCGATATAGCTCATCCGTACGTAGGTATGTGAGTGTGTATTGGCACGTCGGCAGTGTGTCTATTTTCACTTTAACTCGCGTGAAAGTCATGCACTTCGGCGCGCGGCGCGATCGAAGGCTGATTCGATCGTCGGAAAATGGAAATCGGCCTGGCGGCTGCGGGATGAACTCGAAATTAGATCGCGTGTGACGAGCGCTGCTATCTAATAACGATACACCCGTAAATTCTCGAATCGTCCTCGAAAGTGTGACCGATTTCACTGTGAACGGAGTGCGAAGAGGCAGGGAAAAAAAAGGGAGAGAGAAAAGGAGCGCCAGAAGAAGGACGATGAGCACCGCCTAGGCGAGGAATTTCTAAAGTGTTCGGGCTCGATAAGAAAGTAGGAGGCTCGCCGTTTCGTGATAAATTGAGCTGCTCGATGAAATTATGTGCTCGCGGCACGCCAAGTCTTCGACGAACAAATTTTTCTTTCAATTAAGACGTTCGAAAACGATCGGATTTCGGTGATTCGCGCGACGGCGCGTGTTCCGCAAAAATTTCGTGGATTACGGCGCGTCAAGGTTGGCTGAGAAAAAGGAAAAGCGCTCGAAGGTTAATTTCGCCGACGTTCATCAGCGGGCAAGAGTCCCGTTTCGATAAATCATCGGACGTACCGTAATCGCTTTTACGCGTTTTACGTAATTTGTAACCGACGGAGGGAAGACGACGTTAAACAGATCCATAAACGAAAGTTTAATTGCTTCCTCCGATTTTCCCCCCTTCTACTTCATCATCCTCTCTTCTTCGCAGACGTCCAGCGGATCTCAATAACGCTTGCTTGTATTTCAGGCTAATGACAGGCCATCAGACGTCGCGATAAATAACCTTGCCTGTGATTAGCGGCAATTATCGTCACGCGTACGTAACGTAAGACGTCTCCTGACGTACGAAGTACCGGAATAAGAATAAGATAAGACCAGGAATGTTGACCGTACCGGCAGGACACCGAAACCGGTGCGGGTGTCTCAAATAATCAGACCGAAAGTGGATCTCGAGAACTCGAGTCGTCCCGAATGTAGTTTCGTGTCAGATGCTCTACTTTACATGCGTCGACGCAAAATTTCTAATCCGGCGCGGTAACTCTCGTTCGCGGTAACGAGATCGAATGACAAAAAGGATGAGCAGGAAGCGGCCGGTAGAAACTCGCTTTTTCGCCACTGCCCTCCTTCGGCCGGGTCATTTTTGACCCGGTCGGTGAAAGAGACACGTATCGTCGTGCGAAACGTCGGAAGCGTGACGGTAGGAAATTGATGCCGGGGTCTGACGCGTTCGTGACTTCGAAGTCGGACTCACCCCGGCGCCAATTTATGCCAATTTGTTTGCCCGCAATTCCGCGCGCACGAGAGTCAATCGCGGGAAGTCAATGCTCGGCGGAAAGGTTTAATGGAGTCGAGGACGAGCACGGAGCGTGTGCGAGGGAATACTGTTAGTCGAGTCCTCGCCGTTCGAGGTTACGATAAGCGTAATCGTCGCCTGCCATTACGGGACGGCCGAATCAAAGAAAGTAAAGAGAACGGAAAGTAGGGGATGCGATCTCTTCCTCGAGTCTCATCACATGTATCGGATCGTTCGGGAAGCCCTGCGGTTTTCACGGAAGGGAACGAACTAGGAAGAAGTATTTTCTCAATTTTTTTGCTTTCATATTTTCTGTCCTACGCTCATTGAACGAAATGTCGAAGGAAGCAGTGTTACACGGCGTTATATTTCAAGTTATTTTTTGTCCATAAATTTAATTTCCATTCGGCGTCAATTATAGTTTGCTACAGTGATTAGCATAATTTGCATATTTTAATTTTTCTAACGGGGTGACATTTTGCGTTGAAAATGTTCAGGAAAACGTATGAGCGCATAATTTGAAACTATATTTGCATAGATGTTTCGAATCGCAGATTTTCTCCACCACCCAAAACTATCACGTCGAAACTCGAATGTGATTGAAATTGAATCGTTTCAGTCACCACTCAGAGACACCTTCTCGATATCCGTACTTTCGACGGGCGCCGCACTGAACTCCGCGAACGAAATTGATTTCCTTCGCTCGATCGATCTCATTCCCTCCGCCGATCGGCAAGAAATGGAGGGCCTCCCGACTTCGAATCCTGCGACGGGTCCGCGTGGAAAGGCGATAATCACTGTAATCCCTTCGATTTATCGTCGGGAGTCCCGTGAAATTAGCTCTTACTCCCCATCCACTCCTCCGCCAATGAATATTTCATACCGCGAAGCATTGGATGTAATTCGCGCGATTCTCGCGGTTCATTCGCCACACGAGAGCCGCGCAAGATACTGGTTCTCAGTTTTAATACCGAATCAAGGAGAACGAGGCTTTTGGGTTAACGAACTTTTTCCTAGATTCGCATCTGAGAGTCCCCAAACACGAAACTTTCATATTTATCATTACACCTTCAGACCTTGATTCATCTTACCCAATATTTCATCTTTTCTTTTACCTGGCATCGATGGGGATTATTTAAATTTTGATTTCGACGGTGCGAGATGGGAGAAATTTTGGGATTGTCCCGCGGAATGCGGTTAAGGTGATTATCTATGCATCATTGATTTGCATTGCAGGAACGCCTCAGGCCGCCTACGTACAACGCTGAAGACTATGCGATCGCTCTGAGAAGATGGGGAAGACGTCCACTCGGGGCAGTGCAGGATTCTCAAGGCACGCTGCCATCCACGACCAGTTCGAGTTCCGGTTACGCATCCGGAAGTGGCGAGATGACCCTGAGACAGTTCACCTCGGTCAGCGAGCTTCTGAACAAGCTCCGAGCCGATCTCAGACTGGCCTTTCCAAGGTTGGTGTCCTGCTCTATTAATATTCCCGATACCGGAATAAATCTAATAATACCCAACCACTTTTAGCGTATCAAGGGAGAAACGATTAATCGCTTATGTCGCTGGACATTAAAGAGGAATAATAAAACGTTATTAAGTTGGCTCAAATAATTTAGATTCCGTAAAGGTAGTATACAGGAAAAATTGTGTAAGATCATAGATTTTTGTTCGACGTATCGTTACGTAATGAAGCAGACGCTGCTAGCGGAGTTTCGATTCCTAACGAGTCGGTTTCGAGTGGCTTTCGCAGGGGGAAATAATGTATGCGGAAGAGAGCTCGGGGTCGATTATCCGTGAACAATTAAAGGTTCGTCGGGCGGCAGGTGCGATGCTCGGAATTTACGCTCCCCCGGTGGAACTAACAAACGAGACGACCCGCACGACGAAACGCAACGAAAGTACGCTCGATACCGATCGAACAGGAAGGAACGTTGAGGCGAAGATTTACAGTTACTTTTTACGCGTTTTTAAGCGCGAGAAGGAGGTACGAGCCTTGACAACTCTACGCACACTTCCCTATGCACGTACGCCTACGTATACGTACGGGCAGCTGTGATTGTGAAACTGTAAGTGTGTGTCCGATCGTAAAAATTCCTCTTCCCTAATCCAACTCCTAATTAGACGGGAGGACATAAAGTTCTTAGCGTCCACGGCACCGTAATACGCCCCGAACGATGTCAGGGATCCCATAGAGCACGCACGCCATCCGAAAATTTTGTTTACGGAACCGCCGTTTATGCCCGGCGCGCCAATCAGAGACGATGACGAGATACTCGACGACTCTTCACGGAATCCAGGACTATAATTTGTAGACCGATGTGAGATAATTATACTTTAAACGACGCTGAGGGATTGAAAATCGGTAGGAGCGTACGGTACCCGGTATAACATCATCTTCTCCTGACGTCAGACTCCGGGAAAATGAATAGAGACACGCGAAGTGAAGGTCCGATGAATTCCGGAAAAAATCGAGTAAATTGATCGACGTTCGGTGAGGCCGGTAATCGATTAAGTCCGATTAAATGCGCTCAAACGCTCTTCAATGCAATTAAATTAATTTAAAGGTTGAGAGACGAGTCGCCGATCGACGTGCGGAATTCGTTCGCTTAATTTACGATCCCTCAATGTACTTCCGTTCGCGAATCAATTAAGCGTCGCCCGTTCGACTTTCGAGATGTCTCCGGCTCGGAGTCGGAAAGTTCTCGCGGCATCGGCCAATTAACCGTTGGATGAGAGTTTATACGGCTGAAATCTGCTGTTTGAGTGCGGAGCGGAGTCGAGCTACAGCGCCAATTGCGCTTGGGAGTTGCGATCATTCTTCTCGGCGAACGTACGACAATCGTATATATTGCCGGTGGCTCCCGCAGAAAAATCTGTGCCCGTTAGTCGGCTTCTGTGATTAACCCCTTAACCGCGCAGCCACTAATTGAAACTAGCCCGTTTACATTTCCCAGCTAGGCCGGGTTCAATTTCTCTACGCGAGCGTCGGATAAAAAAGCATTCGACAGCGATGTAGCTGCAATCTTACATCTGTTCATTTTCCGACTTCACAACGAAGTTATGGAAGTGGCCTAGGTCAAAGCAGTAAAAAGTCTACTCCTTTAGTTGATTATATCAACGAAGTAGTTCATTCTATCATTTTTTATTCTACTCGTATCATTACCCTCGTTATTTTAGTTACTACCACAATGTTCACTATTTATCAAAATTACCTATATTGAACGAAAACAATTTAATTACTTTAAGCGTCTACTTTTTAATTTTGCAACGTCTTGTATTCGAACCGCTATCGTAATTACCAGCACACCTGAGAATCCTTGCATTCCTATTCCGGAACAATTTTAATTGCCCGAATATCTGCGCACTGTTTTTACGTCACGAAACCGTTCGGATCGTCTTCTATATTGAGACGAGAGGTTCCTGCGGCCGACAGTCAATGAGTCAAAGCCGTTTGTCACATCGGCAAGATCGACGAGGCGGCATGAACGCCTCGAGGCTCTACGGAACTCGGCCTCGACTCATTCATAATTTATAATCGCGACCGTTAGCCGCACGCCTAATTGACTGTGCTAATTGAGTTACGATTCTGATATCGCCGCGCCGCTTCCGCGGCGCATTGTCGACACGTGTGGGAAGAGGTTGCATACTACGGGAGCCGTATATATAATACGTATGGCAGAACTCGCGAATCAAGAACGAGAGCTCTGCTCGCCGAGGCGATAAAAGGCGCGATGTGTGTCACGGTTCGCGCGGAATACGGATTGCGCGGGGAAAATAATGGAAATAAAAACGGGAAAACGGAAGGCCTCGCGAGGCAGCTCTTCAATGCGGGGAAACTTTCGTTCGAAGAATTCAGCTGGAAGCTGAGTGAACTTTGATTAGGCTCCGACTCTTCTGCGGACCTTTAGCGGATTGCTGCGTTCCGATTTTCTCCCAATTTCACGGGATTGAAATCGCGAAGGTTGATTCTGCTTAAAGAGGTTCTGTGTGGGTGGGTTATCTTTGATTCGGAGGAGGAAATATTTTTCGAATGGTAATTGTTGAGGACTGAGTGATTCCAGAAACCCACGATCCTAAACACGTTTCCTTCCTACTTATGATGTATAAGTTGATACATTATCTTTATGCAACACTGTGAAACTATACTTCCTCTGCTTTAATAAATGCAACAGTTACACTAACTAATCGTCAAAAACAAAGAACACAATTTTACATCGAAATAACGCTTTCTTAGAAATGATGTCTTGCTCATTTAACACATTGTAATTCATCTCACATAATCGTTCCTAAAATCACGTTCTGGAATCGTTCAATAACGTGTCAATCTTCCTTCCCCATACCCCCTAGCCTCCCTACCGAAGCAATGAAACTCCAACGAACTCCACCATCCATCTCCCCAGAAAACATCGACCGACAGCAACGTGTTTATTAACCGAGCCTCGCGATCGTCGCAATTTCCTATCTCTCAACCTCCATCGAGCGATCTCGCCCAAAGGGTTCCCGGCTAAAATTAACGTCGAGTCCCGCACGCCCTGCCGTTTCGCGCGCGACCAGCCCGGTATATCTCGAAGCGGCGCGAGATTCTAAACGGTTTACGTACTTAGGATTAAGAGGATGACCGATCACGTTACGAGACCGCTTCTGCGGCCCCGTTAGGCGAGCAGATGATTAAAGACGGCGCTTAATGGCAGATTTTTTTCCCCTTCCCCCACCTCCAGACCTCCTCCTGTCCGTCTTTCAATCCTCGAGCGAAGCCCGAGGCACGCTCCTAGAAACGTGCATAATGACGCGTACCGTGGCATATGGTCGCCGAGTATGTCCCAGATAAGTGACTTATAATATAAACTCCTCCCTCCCCTGTCGGTCGTCGGCCAAGAGAGGAGAGGAGAGTCCTCGGCATCTCGAGATAACCCCATAAAGAGCGTGTAGTCGGCTGACCGAACACGCCGGCCTCGTCGGATCCTCGACGATATTACGGCTAACTGTAATGCAGCGGGGCAGGAGCGTGCTCGATGTGCAAATCGATCTGGACGAGAGAGGCGTCCTCGATCCGACGGCCAGATCGAGGGAACATTGTACCATAACGGTTACGTAATTGCAACTACACCCGGTACCGAGCTCTCTCTCTCTCTCTCTCTCTCTCTCTCTCTCTCTCTCTCTTACTCTCTCCCTCCCTTTACGCCCTCCAAATTATTTTGTCGCGCGCCAGATTGTCAGCGTTTAATAGGGAATAACGGAGGTTTAGATACTACGAGCGTTTTGCTGACCTCTCTAACGTCAGTCGGCGATTTGATATTGGATGTTGGGATAATGGAGCCCGATTAGCGGGAGAGTTGAGTCGCTTTCTGGATTCGCAGAGTTCTGTCTCTAAATGGTTTCATTAATACGGTTGACTGTGGAGTAATAGTAAAAATGTTAATGTCGATTACCTCAACGATATGCTTTCCTATACATTTTTCATGCCGTTAGATCAGAACTGTACTTGCTGTAATACGGTTACTTCGTTGCATTATTTTTTCTTCCACTTTTCCAGTAACTAGTGAGACCGATAAGCGATTAGCGCATAGCGCCGTTTAAGAAATTAATTTCTGAACATTGTCCGTTCTCCATCATACCGAGGCTATTTGATCGGCGTTAATGGAATCCCGACCATTTACGACAGTAACATTTTCACATGGGCGAGAACTGGGAGAGAACTGGGAGAGAACTGGGAGAGTATTGGGAGAGTACTGGAAGACTACTGGGAGAGTACCGGGAGAGTACTGGAAGACTACTGGGAGAGTACCGGGAGAGTACGAAGCCTCTCGGCACGCATTCTGATCACGGCAAATAAGATCGTTCGACGTCCGACGTTACGATTATTAACGTACCGCGGTCCGTTCGCGAGAGATCATCTCTCGAATTATTCGATCTCGCCGGCGAAGTTGCGAGGTTCGTTCATTAATTGGCGGTAACGGAACATTGAGCCTTCGCGGCCGTGGCTCCTGACGGCCAACGAGGACTAATTGCCCGAGTGCGAGGCGTAACAAGAATGCGATGCCTCTCGTGCCTTCTG
The DNA here is from genome assembly GCA_914767735.1 of Anoplius nigerrimus. NCBI lineage: Eukaryota > Metazoa > Arthropoda > Insecta > Hymenoptera > Pompilidae > Anoplius > Anoplius nigerrimus. The sequence continues at coordinate 13,229,230 of OU612090.1, forward strand.
GTCACGGTAACAGGAGCGTTCGATATCAGATGTTACGATAATCGCGCGACTCTTATCGACGTCGTTCGTCGACAAATCGGGATTATCCGACTTTCACCGGCGGGGGGCGAAATTATGGGCAAACTTTCGTGAAATCGTTTCGCCGAACTATTTGCGAGAGACCGATCGAAGGTCGGCCATATTCCTCGACAATGATAAGGGGGAAAATGACGGGGCTGAAGATTAGGTCGTCAATGAAAGCTCCCGCGAGCGGAGAGCAGAAAGAGAAAACGTAGATTGGTAAAGGACGATGATGAAAAAGGCGCGGAGGATCGAAAAAAAGGCGGCGAGTTGAGGAAAAAGCGAGCGCCTACTTACGCCAACGGCATAATTAGTCATTAACGAATCTTAATTGAAGAAAAGAGACGAGAGTCGAGAGTGCGTATAAGCGAACAATTAAATCGTGCGAACCGCGCACGATTCTTTCGTCGAAATCCGCCGGAGTCTCGCTAGGCATTGATACCATTTTAACTTCGACGATAATAATAATAATCGTGCGTCTGCCAGCGCGGAGGACACGGCGACTGAAGGTCTGATGAGAATGTCGTTACGCGGCCTGGCATCCGTAGATTTTTGCCGCTCAAGGCTCGCTCGTCGAAGAAGAAGAAGTATACGAGTCCCTAGCGGGGCAAGGAACCCACGATGCGCCAGCCACTTCCGGTTCGCGTAACGCAGCGAGTGCGTAACCGCTTCCTATTAGATGAAAAACAAGGAAGCCGCCTCCGTTCCTCCGCGTTTTCCGCCTCCTCCTATTCCATTCCCGCTTCTCTCTCTCTCTCTTTTCTCTCTCCTCTCTCTCCTCTCTCCCTACGTTTCTGCCTCTCAGTCACCATTTCTGCCTCTCTGCGCTCAAAGTGGCGCCCTTCTCGTCTCCTCCGAACGTGAGACTGACTTTCCTTCGGCCTCTCTTCCTTTTTCCGCGGAAAAAAAGCTTGCGCTATAAAGTCCACCCCTCCTCCTCCTCCTCCTCCCCCTCCTCCTCCCGCTGGCAAGACCAGTCGTTAGTCTCCGTCCTCCTCCTCCGTGCTCCTTTCTTCCTCTCCTTTTTCTTATTCCAGCGTCTTCTAGTCCACCGTCGATACGTTTGACCGTTCCTCCTGCCCGTTTCTTGCTCCGGCGAGCCTCTGGAATCGGACACTTCTCCTTCACTCTTCCACTCGAGTCTTCTCTTCACGGGCTGCGACTCCCAGCCCTTCGTCCGACCGAGAGACCTTCGCCAGGCGTGCTTTATCTCGTCTCCGTGACTCCTCGTCTGATAGGATGGCAGAGCGTTTCCCCTTTATCTCGCGCCTTCAGTTTTTCCAAGTCAAATGCGCCCATTCTCTCTCATTATCTCCCCCCCTCTTCGGGGAAGCACGGACCTCGGCCACGAGGCAGATAAAACGCTTCCAGCCACTTCGTCTAACTCGCTGGATTTACATAAAAAAATGTCCAAAAAGAAACTCTTGACGATTCTTCGCGGGCCCGCTTAAATCAACAAGATTGTAGACGCGGGACTACGCCCGAGGCGTAACCTTGCATTACGGCGAACGATGCGCCCTAAAATTCCTTTTGGGGCAGCTCACGCCTCACGAGAGCATCCTTTCGTTTTCCGAGGCTGGCCGTCGTGCATCTTAAATTTTAGGGTGCGCCCACCGCGGCGGACAATAAGGGCCGCTTGGCATTCGGTTGGCGAGCGATGGGGGCATTCTTGCGGGTACCCGTGCAGCCTGCATAATGCAGAAAGTAACATAATGCACCCATTGCCCTGCTCCCCCCATCCCCCCTCCCTCCCGAAGCCCCGGCAAACGTGACACACGACGAGGAGGTTTCCGATAAGCTCGCTCGTTCTCCTTGAAATTAACACTTCTTTGTCCGGCGCCGACTTGCGGAGATAACGAGCTTGGTTCCACTCACGCTTTCCGGCTGTTAGGCTTCTTTTGTTGGTTAAACGTGACGCGTTTCCGTTATCGGTCGCCTCGGCCAAGTTTCTTACCGTGGAGTCTGTCGGTGGTTTGGCTCGTTGAATATTATGCTTGAGATCCTGGTAGGCTGATGGCGAGAATCGCCTGATGAGACGGGCTCCAGTTTACAATGCGTTCGTATATTTTAGCAAAGTATCGCGACACCTCTCGCCTTCTCCCCATAATACGTCGGGTAACATAATGCGTCCATTGTTGAAGGAGGTAAGGAGGAATATCGTATCCTCTTTCTCGCCGGCGACGAAATATGAGCGGTCGTTTCTGAGCCATTGCTACGGGGAGACCGAACTTGAGGAGTGTTCGAGAGCAAAACTTGAGTCAGGTTGAAAGCGGAAAGCAAACGTGGAGAATACGAATTCTTTCGTATACTCAATTTCAATTAGTTACAATAATTTATTATTATTACTGTATAAATATAATTAATGGAATGATAATAATATTGCTTCAAATGTAGACTAATCTGCATTACAATTATAAGAAATTTCAATCTTTTAATGTTTATACAAAATTATTTTTACTATAAAGGATATACTTAATTGTCTTGCGTAACAGACATAAGTAAATCTGTTCGAACAATAAATCTATCTCCATTAACAGTCGATGCAGCTTGAAACGCAAGCTCTCAAATACCTCAATTTAAAAACCGACCAACTTCCACCGGTCTCAACATAAATTACTCGTATGTTCTCAATAGTTATCCCAAGACGAAATTCATTAAACCCCCGGTACACGGTTGCACCGAGCGAACAGTGTACACAAGACTCCTCCGCCCCTCGTTTACAAGCGCGGGGCTCTCACGCGCGCGTATTTACAGGCCGATTTTACACGGGAAGCATTTGCATGCCGCTCAATTCACCGACCTCCGTTCTCCAAACGATGCACTTTCGATCGTTTCCCATATCGGCACGAAATTCACCTCGTAAATCTTTCCGCCGCCCGCCACCGCTGGCGGAACTCATCGCGCCGGAAAACAATGAGAGAGAGAAGGGGTCGCGGAGAGGCCTGTTTGGCCGAGCGAACAATCGAGCTGTCGATGATATATGGGAAGTTGATGAAGCAATCATAGGCAGCCGTTAACGAGGCAAATATTCTCCAACCGCTTAAATGGAAGCCGCGGTTTGTTCGCGCCGTCGGCTCTACTAATGGAGCCATTGCCCTCCAGCTTTTCGTCGCATGAAAATGCGTGTCAGGGATTCGGTCCTCCGCTTCTTCGATCTGCCACCGCCCCCCCCCCCCCCCAACCGTCCCCCGTTAAGTCGAAAACTCGCGGGACGAGCTGCTTGATTTACGACTTCGGTGTGCCACGCGCTCTCTCGTGGGTTGCGCAATCTTTTCGAGATGGCCATAAATGGCCGGACGCAGGATCTGGTCCTTGTTCGGACGGCGAACTTTGACAATGCAGGAGGGAAACGTCGCCTGCCAAGTTTGGATCGGTCGATCTTTCGACACGCTCGATTTCTAAAGATCGTGGGCGTCGCATTTTTAGGACTCGACGCACGAGCTTCGAGTTTTTAGCCTGACGTTGGGCGGATAAGTAGGTGAGTCGGGTGCGCTAGGTTTTGATAGGCGACTGATTAAACGGTCAGCGAACTCCCTTGATAAAGTCAGAACTTACGCAGTCCGGCGGTTGCGAAGGAGTGATAAGGTTACTGGCTCTCGTTCGACCAATTCGTTCCTCGCTAATGCCGCGGTGCGATGATACTCGATCGGCAGAAAGATAAGAGTCAGGTGTAACATAAAATTCACGGAGCGTGTCCCCTTGCTAGCGGAGCGATAAAAAAAAAAAAGTAGCCTCCATACCGGGGAGCCTCATTGATCCCTAAAAGAGATAGAGGCCGCATCTGGAAAGCGACTGTGACTTTCATTGTACGACGACTCTCACGAGTCGTCGTCCGCGAGCGTGAAATGCTGGAAAGGTGCAGGCTGAGATGAAGGACTGCTTCCCGCGTCCCGTTGCGGGCCATTTAGTCAGCTGACAATTAAGGAAGATGCGAAAACGGTGCACCGGCCGTCGCGCAGCGACCCGGCGAACGGGGAGAAAAGGGGAGGAGGAATGAGAGAAATGAGAGGAATAAGAAGAGGCAGCGAGAGAGAAGGGGGAAGGGGAGGTAAAATTATCTCGCGACTGTCGTGCGAAAATGTCGCGAGAGACGTAACGTTCATTTCCTCGTCCTTGCACCTGTCTACCTTAAGGCCATCTAGGCGTACGCCTACTTGCACCTGGGTCGTAAGGGGAAACTATGCTGCTCTTCGTCTTTCCTCCTTCCGTTCGCCGACTCTTCCCTACCTTCCCTACCTTCGCTTATTCTCATCGCGGCCGCCTCGATGAATCACGCATCGAGTAAAACGATCAGCGAGCGCGTGTCTTGGGTGACGAGCGAAGAAACTCGACCGTCCGGAGTCGACTTCGATGGAAGGACAGTTCGAATAAGCGCGTGGTAGACTTCTTTTCGAGTCAGCGACATGTTTCGAACAAGAATATCAATTTTTCGCTATTTTTCCGCCGTTGTCCACTATTTTTTAAGCTTTTCTTGACCGTATCTCCGAAACTATTGCACTTAGAAGACTGGGGTTGCGATTTTTTCAAAGTATTTTGATTCCTGAATACTCATTTTTAAACCATTTAAAAAGAGCTATTTAAAAGTTTTCTCACTTGTCGACTGGATCCACCGATTCTGAAGGTCTTATCATGTTTTAATAGGTGCAAGTAGTGTCAAAGTACCTTCCATTTGCCGCCCAATGGCATATTATACTTTACTGTGAGACGTGTTAAAAATATTCTTGTCAAGACAAGATAGTAACCTATAATCTTAAGAAAAATCTGCATTCCTGATCCACAATCCCTTCGGTATTAAAATGACGTTTTTCTGATGCCGACTTAGTATTTACATGTAATCCCTTTTAATCAATTATCGCCAGCTGTACAATGACCAGAGACGACTCGATTATGTTCTAGTTTCGTCCAAGAGTTCGCCTCGCCACCTGCCGACGGGATGACCCTCCTGCTGGAAACTCTTCGTGGCGTTCAGCTGGCCCAGAGCTCGCCACCCTCTTCCGGACAAACAGGTCCAAGGGTCGGCACCCGACGAGCAGCCCTCGACGAACTCGGGTGCGTCGAGTGTCTGGCCGCATGCGGCGAAAGATGTACGGACGCACCTCGTCTCCTGGTACAAGCCCAACCTGGCCTCCTGGCACTGGCGGTCTGTCTGACCAGCAGTCTGAACCGGTCCCGCGTTCTCGCTCTTCAGGTAACAATCGTCACTTCCGACGCGGCTGCCATTCCGGTACCGTTATTTTTAAAACGTCTAACGCATATGCTCGCCGGTATTCCGCGGAATTGCGGATGTTTGCGGACTTCGGACTTTAGAGCCACGCTTGACATATGTCCTTCCCTTCCTTTTCTTCTTCTTCATCTTCTCACCTTCTCTTCCCTCACCTCATTCTTCCCATTTGTTCCGTCTACCCTCCCCAAGTATCGCGATTGCAAATTCGGTCCGATGCTTCATTCCAAGTTTATTTCCGTCCACTCTACGTGCCGAGACCGAAATTTATAGGACGACAGATACTATCGGGCGGCCGTGTATAATTTCGCGCACCTGACGCGCTCGAAATTTGCATAGAGAAATATGCCGACGACGCGGACGAGACGGCGACGTTTAATTGCAGGATTTCTTCCGTCGGTCTTATCGGAGGATCGTTTCTCTATCTTTCCTCCTCTCCTTCTCTCTTTTGTTCGAGACGCGGGGGGAATAATCGATAGTGGGTCATCGGGAGAGTTTGTCCGCCGATTCGGCGGCGCGTCAATGTCGCTTCGTTATTTTTCTGACCCATTGAAGGCGGGCGTGCGCAGGCATTCTGAAGACGGTTGTTAAAAAAAACGGCGGAGCCCGTTATTTCGAGGGTACTCGCCGGCGAAACCAGTTTTTATCCTTTATACGCCAAACGTTATGCCGGACTGGCCGAGAGCACCGGCCCGAAGGACTAAATAGTGATGGCACTCGTCGGCTCGCGATCGGTAGTCAGACATTTCGTCAGGGGCCTCTCGCGTGCACGGCCGTCGGTAATCGACTCTTCACCTCAACAGGTGTCGGATTACACGTTCGCAGTTAGGTGGTGAAAGGACGTGTACCGTCCACTGCATTACGGCATAACTGATTTTTACATGACTGCAATGTATCTAATTTTTGACGTACATCATTGAATTTTTCCTAATCTCGATTTTAATTCTGTTGTGATTTTTTGTTAGCCTATTAGCTGCCACGATCCTCATTTGGAAATTTTGGAATTTATATAATTATACTGTTACACAACCTTTTCTGTATTTATATATAACTTATCCGGTGAAACATTTCAAAAAGTAAATTTGGCAGTTAGTGGGTTAATATTGCCTCTTCATTAAAGATTTGTGTGAATCATAAATTAATTAAAGCCAAGTACAATAGATAAAATGTATATGGAAAGCGTATTAATTTTTAGAGCACTCAAGCTTTCTGTAGGTTTGAACAATTTTGTAACTTGATTTCTGTACCGCGTAAGCGACCGTTGTCTAGTATCGGCCCTTGATCAACTATCCGATGATCTCGAATAGATCAGTCCCATCGCTACCTTCGGCCGAGTTCATTTGCAAACATTTACGCGGCGGCCACCTTCTTTCCAGCCGTTTCCTGCCTGGGAAGGAAGTGCACCGCCGCCGTCGAAGGTGTATCGCGGCGCGAATCAGATGTTCACCGGCAGAAGGCGGATAATTACTTCCACAGCACGTGATCGCCACTAATAATTCGCCAGCTGTAATTACGACGAACGCACACCCCGGCGCGGAGAACAATCCGAGATTGTCGGTTGTTCGCAAAAAAGGAAGGTGGCGAACGTCTGGGCCTCAACAATGTCTACCGACACGTTCTCCTGGCATGTAAATGAGAGTCGGAAATTTCGGTCGCGAATTCGGTTGGAACAAGGATTATACGTAGTTTGGGGTCCGTATCGGGACTCGTATCGTAAATCGCCGCGATATATATGCAAATAGGATCCCACCTGAGATATCGCCAATTAACGAAGATAGGCAACACGTAACGTATAAGCGCGACTAGTTAATCTGACAATGGATGTGTTAAATACCCATCAGCGAGCTTAATGGATAACTTACTGTTGTAACGGGTCGACGTTAAGTCGGGATTATTGTTTCGCGCGAGTGATAATGCGTATGTGTTCCAGCTGCTGACGAAAGTTTGTCAGACGCCTGGCGGACACGCTGCCGTGTCGGAGGCAGTGTCAACCTTGAGACTGAAGTACGGAGAGGGTGGAAGATTCCGATTCCTGGCGGGTGCTCTGCTGGCTCCGAGAGCAGCGATCGCGCTTAGAGTCGCTGGCGTTTCGTTTTTGAACGCATTTCTGAAGTCGGCGCCCCGGACGCAGACCAGGTTATACATTCAAGTAAGGAATTTCTTTTCGGACTCTGATCCTAGATGTGTATTGACGGAGTGTCTTTAAGTTAATTTTTATTGTTCTGCAAACTTAGGCTGAAGCCTGCGAAGCTGGACTAGAGCCGCAGGTACTTCAGGAATGGCTAAAGGAGTTCGACGGCCGTGAAGAGGACGCTCTCACCGACCTTCTTCATAAAGAAGTTCAAAAATGGACGCACAACTGCGTCGACGTCGATTCCCTTCAACGGCGAGTGATCCGCGCCGAGGAAACCTGCAGGATCCTCAGCAAGAAAGTTTCCTCCCTCCAAACGCAACTACAGAAGTTCCAGTTGGAGAAACTGAACGCGTACAACCTCGAAGACAGAGACCGTTCAACGACAGGGACTAAAAACACTCAAAAGGTATCTTCCAACGCTGAAGACGAAGGAATAAGTTCGTCCGAAAGATCCAGCAGTCCGGAAGACAACAAGCATCAGAGTCGCACTCCTCAAAAGATCACTTCCATACAAGATAATGATCAAGAAACGACTATCGACGACGTCATCGAAGAATTGAGAATAATAGTGAAAGATGCCGAAGAAGAATTCACCGACAAGCACCAAGACGAGAAACGTCGGAATTCTGTAAGTAACGAACCGGAAAACGATCGTTCGTCTGTGAAGAACAAAGTATATTCTATCAATCAATCAGATAACTGTCTCTACGAAAGTGTCATCAAGCGAGATTCGGATCAGTCGAAGAAGGCTGTGAGATCCAACACAGGTTCGAACATTTCGCAGCGTCAAAAGGGTGAGCAGGTGACTTATTTTGGAAACGACAGAGATTACAGTACTGGATCGAGTGCTACGAAGAGATTGAGCTCAACGAACAGAAGAGTGTCAAAGTCGAGCGCTGAGGGAAGCGTGAAGATCGTCGTCAAAGGTCCAGATGTTGAAGACGCTATCGTTCCTGCTATTCTTCATCCTCAGCCGCCCAGAAGGACTCCACCGTGTTTGGCTGCCATAATGGCCGTTCGACACTGCGACTTTCCTGATCCTGCTGAGACCTACAATTCCCATGACGAGGAACTTGAAGAAGAGACCTTGGGCGATGGAAGTGACTCCTTGTTAAGTGCCTCCCGATTAAAATACAACGGTAAGAACGAGGCGTACGACGAGCGCATGCGAGAGGCAGAAATTAATTTCCAGAAGACGTCCGATGTCAATGCGATGAACCATAACAACAAGACTAATCAGAAGACCATCCGCAATTACGATACACCTGGAACGAAGAAGAACGATATAGAACCGGTCGACGTTTACAGACAGTTCGAAACGGCAAAGACGTTCGACGGCACTCAAAAAACGAGCAGCGTTGTCCATCGCCACAGTTCAAAGTACAGAAGCGAAATTGAAAAAAGGAAGCACTTACGTCGATCGGCAAGTCACGATTACATCGAATCCAGTGCTTCAAGTCCTCGATCACGAAGATCAGGCGAGAGCAGAGTCGAATGTCGAATTAGAAAATTCGAGAGTCTAAATTCCTTTGACGAACACCGAAGTCTGCAAAACTATGGCAGACACGAGGATACGGAGAATTTGATGAAGCACTCGCAGATTCTGTTTGATGACCCTTCCAGATCAAGAATGAGGCGGTCAGAATCTTTCCATCACGTTTCCCACTTGGCACGAAAGGATCAATGCAGTTCCAGAGGCGGCAGTGACAGCGGACTGTTCTACATCACAGATTACAATTTGGATCCATTGATAACGCAAAGATCGAACTCCATCGAAGCGCCGAAATCGCCTAGTCTGTTGACAAAATCTTTGGACAGAATCGATGAAGGACTAGACTCGATGGTGGACATCGTCATCACGGAGGAAAGAAATCAGTGGGCAAATAATCGACAGAAGGGAAAGAAGACCCGTGACGATAGAACGTTGGACAGGAAGACTGATTTCAGGAGCAATTCTTCAGATCGTACGAGAAGAGAAGAGTCGAGAGGCAGAAGTAAGCAGCTGAAGAACGATGAATTTTACAACGGTTCCGTTAATAAGCCATTGCGAAGCGATGAATTGTATGAGGACCAGCGAACCAGACAGTGGAGTTATCAGAATGAATTGAACAGCGCCAAAAGAAGCGGCGCTCTCGACGCTGAAAATTCGTTAATTTTGCCAAAAAATGATCTGAGACGCAATTCATTCTGTCAGATTGAAAACGCGAGGAACAAATACTTGAATCGGTCGAACGATTCCGGGATTTTTGCTGGCCGAACGTACGATACGTTTGGATTGGGCAAGAACCGTTTTAATGCCGGCAAATATTCGGGTAATCAGCCGGCTAAGGAAAATCCGATTGGTAGGAGAAATACGACATCTGCACTTATTGAAAAACGCGGAAAAGTTACGGATGTCGTTTCTGGTTTATATTAATTGTTTTTGCTCTTCTCAATTTTGTTTAAGAATGTTTCTTGTTTACGATGCGAGGCAGAACTGCTTTTATAATGAACCATTTAAAAAAAAATGTTTCTTGAAGATATAGAAATATTGTCAAATCACTCACCGGATCTGGAACTTGTGGTCTGTGATCTGCATTCTGCATTCTGCATTCTGTATTCTGCTTTCTGCATTCTGCATTCCGCATTCTGCATTCCGCATTCTGCATTCTGCAATCTGCATTCTGCAATCGTCATGACTCTGTTCCTAATTTTCCTAAACAAAACAGAAAAACGAAAATTAGGGTTTATTTTTTAATGCCTATTTTATAAGTATTTTCGCTCAAATTTGTCAATTGCTGAACATCAGTCATAAGTTAAGATATATTAAAAAGTGTGTTTCATGTGCACTATGAAAAGAGAATTAGACTCTAAGTCTCGAGTACCTTATTGAAATGCAACGAGAACTGTATAGTCAATGTGCAATATTTATGAGTATTAATTATTGAGAACAATTTAGGTGTAACATTAGTTTGAAAGGTCAAGTAATGTGGTGATGGAAGGGTGTACTGTGCAATATTTTTGTCAAGAAATACAATTTTTGCATGAGAGTGGAAGTCGAAGATAAGACTGTATTTTATATCTGTATATCTAACTGTGTATTTAGTTGTATGTGTAAATATACTCATCACAAGTGAAGAAAAAGGAAAATTCTCAAAACAGCATGTAGTTTGAAGCAATGCACACCATTATTATTTTCGTTTAGAAGATTGGTATATCATGCGTTAAATCTATCATACCACGCCGCTTCTAATTTATTCTGTTCGCGTTAATTCCGTGAGTAAGAATTTTTGTAATTATTTTTTGCGTCTAATAAAGACATTGTTCAAGAAAACCGTTAGCTAATAACCACCCAGAGGAGGCGCCATTATTCGAATCTAGTCCCTGAGAATTATTCGTATTTTGTGCAAACTAGCGAAGAAGATAAGAACTTTCTTCCTAAACAGATAATCACCAAACATTTATATCATTATTGTCTACATTTCTCAACTGCATCCCGGTGAGAAATTCAATGGTAATTGTTACGTTTTCGATGTTATTGAAAGTGCCTAATGACCTTGTGGGCAGTCGTACAAAGTTGGAAAACTTTTTCAATTTTTACTTAAATTAAGTAATTTCAAGTAATGAAAATATTGTTTACCTATGCCTGTTGCTTAGTTAATCGACTTGTCACACATGTCAGATTCAAAATAACGTAAAAACACAATATTTTTAAGAAAAATTCACGGACACAAATTACTCCACTTTTTCAAATTTTATCCATAGAGGGCACTGAAGAAAGGAAAACTCATTTGAATAAATGCACAATCGATCGTCGCGCCACCTGGCGGACTTTCTTTTAAATTCACAGCATATTTTTCAAATCAATATTTTATGTCATGAACAAAATAAATATACAATTTAAAAACCAACGATTTCCATTATTTTATTATAACTTGCAACACAGTCATCTAGACGTATAACATTGTAAAAGTATAAATAACGTTCCATATGTCATGTCAAACATCGATGTCAGATTAATACTTTGTGCATCTTCGGATCCGAAGACCAATAAATATATATATACATATATATTATGTATATTATGTATATTTTTTATATGTATAAAACGTATTAAGATTTGTGAACTGCAATCAGCAATTCCTAGTCATCGCATTTGAATGTTTCTTTTTGTGGGTGGTGGCTCGTTCAAAAATTTACGAGCTAGAATTTCAACTGGCTGTGGCATGTAACAACGTGGTGGTGACTTCGCTCAATTCATGACACGATGCTCGTGACGTTCTGTGAACAACTTCGGGACTACACACTATCGAAGGGTCGTTGGCCGACTTGTCCCTTGTCACTTCCAATAATTGTTGGACTGATTTATCTGTAATTCATGCCAGACATAGAGCTCGAGTTATCGCGCATACCATATAACGAACGATTCTGTACGAAGAACGCACACTAAGCTGTCAGTACAATAGTATTACCATTGTCTCGATTCGCTGACAATAGATAAGCGAGCTCCTCCTGGGTAGAAATATATTGAAAATCTTCTCCGCATGCACCTCTCAGTACAGCCACGACGTCTGACTTGGGGTTGTAAAAGTAAAGACCTTGCTTCCTACTATTGAACTCTCCAATCAATGTGGCTATGCCCTGTTCATCGGAAAGGGAAGATTATACGAGACGCGTTATGCCGGGTCGTATAGCTTTATGGGGTACTAAAGTGGTAAGAACCTTAGCGGCGGTAAAGTCCGCTCCCAACACGTATCTACAATCGACGACTACTGGCAATTGACTGGAGCCTTCCTTTATTCCAGCGTTACCAACGGACTGCTTTATAAAATCAACGGCCGGAAAATATAAACTGTTGCCTGGCGTGACCAAAAGATACTCTGCTCCGGATTCAGTCTGAAAAACAAGATCCCATGAACGCTTAGATCTTAGATGATGGAGCCTTCCTTTTCTGGGAGCACTTCGTATGTTCTTACCGTACATTTGTCCACGTTTATGCTTGGACGAGCGGATGGGTACAACAAGAACATTAGATTAATGCCGACTCCCAGTAAAATTCCATACTCCACGCCGATGAGCAAACAAAACAAGAAAGTGATGAACATCGGTATGAGATCTTTTTTACTCGATCGCCACATCAGCTTTACAACCTCGTACTCAATCATGTAAATGACAGCGCAAATTATCACCGCGGCTAATGAAGCTGAAACAAAATATGGAATTATTGAAAACCCATCGTACCTTCGATACGATGAACGTGGAGGAATATGGCAAACCTTTCGGTATAAAGTAGAAGTACGGTGTAAGTAGACTGAGTGCCAGAAGTATTAATACTCCTGTATATAAACCGCCCATAGGAGTTCTTACTCCACTCGCATGATTCACAGCCGATCTGCTAAATGATCCTGTTACCGGCATGGCGCTCACACACGATCCGAGAACATTACATATTCCCAGAGTAATCAGTTCTTGGGTCGCATCGATTCTCCCGCCATCGGTGAAAGCTTTTGCAATGGCGACGTTTCCCAAAACAGCGATGATGGGAACCAATACTATCGATGTGCCCAGCTCGGAGCACATTTCTGTGAAGTTCAATGTCTGGTTGTTCACTTGGGTAGAGAACGGAGGAAGCCCGAATGACGGAAGTCCGGATCTTACGTGCCCGGTTAATAAAAATGGAGAGCCGAACTCGGAGGAATTGAGTTTGTAGGCAATCGCTGAACACAATGTGACGATTATAGCGTTTCTCGCAGTCGAGATTAGCCAAATGCTTTTCATCAGAATCCTCTGGCCCCTCGTTGGCTTCTTACCGTCGGGACATAGTCTTATGTCCTTCATTTTCTGAAGCAATAAGAGGGTCACGACGTAAGTCTTTGCTACAAGGTATTAAGTAACGTTTGGGCGATAGTTTTTGTGGCATGGTCGTGTGTATTATTACCCGGAACAAGAGTAAGATTGCGATGCAGGAGAAACTCATGCCAGCGTCCCAGGGATTTGTGTTCCCGATATTCTGGACGACTTTCACGAAAGTGTCGAAAAATCCAGAGGACGAGATCTTTAACCCTAGGAGACCTTTCAGCTGAGATACGACGATGATAACGGAAGTGGCGGACGTGAAGCCGACCGTTACTGGCACCGATATAAAGTCCGTTAACACACCTGCAAACGATAACAATCTGTAATCTCATCCATATGCGGCGCTTATCGTCTTATCAAATGACTGTCCCGATCCTATCATACTTTCACAGCGTTGCAAATGCAAATTTTTTTGAGCTGTACCTAAGTGCAATGAAGCCATCAGCAACTGCATACATCCGGATAGAAATGCGAGCAGGACTGCGAATTCGGCACTTCTCCCACGCACATACTCATGAGTCATCAACGCCATAAGAGCTGTCGGGCCTATTGTTATATCCTTGCAAGAACCGAATATTACGTAAACCATGGCACCGACGAACGCCGAGTAAAGACCGTACTGCAAATATACAACGTCATTAGTTGTGTGGCCGAACGTGACAATGCCACAAATTCATTCCACGGGGGCCATTACCGACTTAATGTCTATGTACCTGCGGTTCTAATCCTGCTAGTGTTGCATACGCCAAGCCTTGTGGCATGACGGTCAGTCCGACAGTAACTCCAGCGATAGCATCACTCACCAACTTTTCCGAATTATATTTCGGCAGCCAGGTTAAAATAGGAATCCGCTTTTTCACGAACTTCCGAAACCAATCCCCGTTCGTTCTCATCCTCCATCGTTCTTGGTTTATCGCCATTTTATTTAGAATTTTCAATCCTTAACGAGACAGAACATATACTGACGGTTTAGTAAAAGTCAGGACGAAATAGAATGAAACGGCAGGAATGACGATGCCCGATGGTATCGTTCAATGATTTGTCGAACAAATTTAAACGCCGTAAACCTTACACCCGGACGTGAGCGCATTAGTCTAATGCCGTTATTGATAATTGATGCATGTAGGCCAGCGATGGAACGCCAGATACTTTATAGTAGCCGATCAACGAAACGCTAACTTTCCACCCATCACGCAATCAGACCGTAAACACTGTCGTACTCATATATTTTAATTGTGACGGATGATAAGTTTACTCAGGCGTTTCCGTTTCAATAAAAAGATGGTCGCGATTAGAATGTGTGACGTGAGATGAAGAGACTGTTTTCCATGTGCTTAACGACTTAATTGCGCGTGTTTGCTCTGAGAAAGGTGTTGAGTTTGATTTATTGTACACTGTACACTTCTATGAAGATAACAGATTGTTTCTAGCTTAAATTATCTTGCTCGGATAACATTCGCGCTTTGCGTTATGTTAGACCAAAATCCGTTTCACGTCAAAGACAAACTTGCATTTATAATTGATTATGTTTCAACAGTTTGTCATACAGGAACAAACAGGTCGGTCAAATAAAGCGAATTACGCTTCCGTACACGATTTTAATCATCCAGATAAGCTATTGACACACCGTGTTTCCTCTACTCTCGCAAAGCAAATATGGAAATTTTTGAATGGAATTTTGTACATCTCACCGAAACTTGTCTACGACAAAATTTTGTGGTCCACACGATGCTGGATGCTTCATGCGCGACACGAGATGTTCCCAAATGACCTCGAGAAAGCGTATCACTTTCACCGAAAACGAGTTCGTCCGGAGCGTATACCGATTTTTCAACGCCCGTTTTTTTTTTACGGAAGTACATGTAAGTCAAGAACTGGCAGCGATCACTTAGAAGCCGATCGCGGCTTGAAATATGACACGTTTAGTGACCGCTTACTGAAAGTGCCCGGCGTCATCTAAAACCTTTATATATCCGAACAGAAGTGAAACATTGCCGTTGGGAAAAGTGGCTTGTAACCTTGCACAGTTTTTACCAACGGCGGATTGCAATACAATCATGGTCAACAAATGATTTTTATTGTGCAAACCGTGCGTATTGTATTCGTAAATTATTGCAAAAAGCGGAACGATTATGCATGAACATAGATTGCAATTGTCAACACCAACAAGAGAAGCTATGTTCTGACACTGTTGAGTTACTCTTTATAACTTTTGACTGTAAGACAGATTTGCGGAACTAACTGATAGTACAATATACAAAACTAAGCTTCTACAAAGTCATACTTGTACTTGTTTCTAGTTTATTAATCTAGTGGACAAAATGGACCATCTGAATATCCAACAAGGAGGTGCATACAATTTTTATTGCACGCCCCTAGTGACCTTCGTTTTTTCCAGCAACTTGCACAACGCCCGAGCATTTATCACCGTACAACGTACCTGAACGACGAATTTCACTCCGTACTTGCGACTAAATGGAGTTGTCGAAGAAACGGGCGCCGTATATGCGTTTTTATAGCTCGTTACGAGCCATTGAACAGTGGTTCAATACCGATAGACATTTCGTAACGTTCCACTCCATGGTAGTTTGTCTTTATCGGCTTCATTCCTAGGGCCACGGGTATTTAACCCTTTTCATTACACAATCAAAAAATGTTCTCCAAAATGGCGATCGACCATCAACACTGTCACATTGTGCTGACATTCTTGGCAATCATAGTTTTCTCTTCATTTCCTTCTCACTGCATACTGTGCCAACGATGCATCTCAGCAGCGGGTATCAGTATGCATTTCTCTGTATACGATGACAGGATTGACGGAAGGTGACCGTCAGACATTCAGCACTATCGCTCGCATAAAACGTCGTTACTCTAATTACACGCCTCGTTAGTTTATCTACTCATTCTATTGATCATTTGCAGGCGTAATGCGTTAACCTCGAAAACGGAGCGCCTAATCGATAACGGAACGTGATGGAGTACTACGAACGTTCACGACGTCACTTACGAACTAAAACTCTACAGTTTCACTACGCATCGTACGCGTACGTGGACGTAGTGTGAGCAACTGGACGCGTGCTATCAACTGCTATCGACTGATTGTCAAAACCGGCATTTCATCGACCACGCTGCGGCGATTATGGCCTGTCTCGCGCATTTTCTGTTAGAGGGAGTTTCTCGCTCGTCGAATATTTCATTGGCCTCCGTCTTTCCGCACGACGACCAATGAACGCCATCGTCGACGTCCGAATTCGGAGGACAAATAGGACCTGCACGAACGTTAGCAGTATAGTACACGTACAGTGCGAAGCGTGTTTTTCATTTCCATTGTTTTTTCACGTTACCGCTTCGATTATCATTTGCGTCGTAGGAACACTAACAATCTGAAACAATGAGATACGTTCTATTATAAGTTGGCATGGTATAATTTGTTGCAGCGTAAATACACGGCGAAGGTAGGATTGACGTAAACAATGCAACACTTGTCTTGTATGCTGTTAATGTAAATATTGATAGAGATTGGCTGGAAAGAAGATAGATTCTCGATTCTGAGGTGGAACTTGCTGAAGGGGACAGCTGTGGGTAGCAAAGATGTCTATTGAATGGAATGTGAACGATCGGGTTGCGAATAATATGCCGCCTGATGGGGAGCCGACCCCGGCATTGCAGGAACTCACAGAAATGGAAATGTTAAGTGTAGCCATAGGCGAGAGTCTTGCAGATCAGCTAGAACAATTGAAAAAAAAGGAAGACAAAGATCAGTCTCATTGTGAGCTAATTGATCAACAACAGTAAGTCAACTTTCAAATCATTAAATTTTCTGTGGGCAATGCCATATTACCTGTTATTGCAATGATGATTTTTCTTTTACATCATTTTAGAGATGCTGCATGCTCCGACTGTGCAGATTTACAGGAAATAAAAGAGGATAATAATAATAAGCGATTAGATGACAACAATAACGATGAAGCCAAAGATAAAACAGATTGTAATAAAGTTGGTTCAGATGATACTGTGGTTGACACAGAATATAAATCCGAAGTTGGTAAGTATGTCTTGTGTGTTTGTTTTGATGACATAAATTAATTGTATTAATTTAATCAAATAGAAGACACCAAAGATCTTGAAGATAAAACTGAGGCAAAACAAAATATTGAAGATTCTGCTACTACTACTAATAATAATAGTAGTAACAATAACACAGAGGGTCAGAACGATGATCTACAAAGTACTGCTGTGTCTTCGTCTGTCCACATGAATGTAACGAGTAAAAGTGAAGAACCAGACGCTCTAAGTAATTCAGCTGGAACAATCGAGGACAGAGTGCAAAGAAAACAGACGGAACCTTTCAAAAGACAAACATTCCCTCTAAATTATAGAGCGAGTACAAGCAGAGGCACTTATAGTACAAATAAGAATTTCAATTACATTGAAAATAAAGCTTTAATCAATTCAACAGATGATAGATTTAAGTACTATTCAGTGCAGAAACCTGAATCAAGGCCATCAATTTCTGACAAGTCGTTTCACAGAACAGATGAACCAAGAACATATCGACGTCATCAAAGCTATTTCCCCGATGAAACGTCGACATCAACTAATTACCAAAAACCGAGTGCGCCAGGAACATCATGGGATGCACAAAAAAGAATGCCCCCGCGACGATCTTTTGACCCTACACCTAATACTAATTCACACAGCATGCAAAATTACCAAGAAAAAGGAAAAAGAGAAACTGCGGTTTATCGACGATCTGTGAAATTTAATGACTACAATTATCCGAAAGCAAATTCAAGAATTAATGAACGTCCACCCACAGTACCGAAGAACAATTATGCATCAAACAACCCACCAGTATATTCTGGACCAGTTTCCAGAAACAGGTCGTCAGGTAGAACATTTGATGAGAAGACAAATACTGGAACTACACAACAGGACATAAAACCAACAGAAATGCCAGTTTTCTCAGACTCACATTCGCAAAAAAGGAATGAGTCTACGCAGTTGGTTTCAAAGCCAGCGGACGAAAACTACAACAATAAAGATAAATTTGAAGAAGTGATAAACAATGACCCACCACTTATAGATTCCATTAATTCTTTACAGATAACTGATCAGAACACCTCAAGTAATCTTGATATAAACAAGACGAATAATAAGGACGTAGTGGTACAAATGGACCCGTCATCACGTACCTATTCCCAAGCATCAAATATGCATATTGATTATAGAAATCCTGTTCCAAATTATTTGGCTCAGCCAGATGATAAAATGCAACAAATGGGCATGGCATATCCTCCCCCACTAATCAATCCTTATTCAACTGTAAAGGAGTCTCCGGAAAACGTCGTACTGAATATTTCTCAGAATATTGCCCAAAATTCTATGAAACCGCCAGCTGGGTTTTACAATCCTTCTATTCCACGTAATCGTTGGAATTACGTGCCACAGGAAATGATGTATCCTGGATCTGCAATGGCATTCCCAAATTATTTGCCACCGCATTTAGTCTACATGCCGTATGCTTGCGGACCCAATTGGAATCCTCAGTTAGCATACCATACCACCATGATGCAACATCCTCAATTTAACTCAACAATGTACGCGCACCGTGATGATTACATGAACAAAACCAGAAATCCCACGCATATGCAAACCGTAGACAATTATCAGCGTCAATCAGAGGCCAAGCAAACAAATTATGGATATCATATGCCATATGATATGTTTGGCTGCGATTACAAACAACAAGAGTACAATAATTCGCGTACTGGATTTCCTACAAAGCCAGAACATTATAATAGGGCAGTGGCAGTGAATAATAATCAAAAATATTCGCCATATCCTTATGTTACTGCGATCGATACAAATTATATGAATCAGTCAATTTACAATCAAACTGGGTCTTGCGATTACAAGCGCGTGACCAACGCACAATCCCATTCGACCTCTGGTCATGTTGACTTTAACCAGGACAAGAGTACAAATGAAGAGGAACCGTCAATTCCGCCATTGATCTCACCGAGGGACTGCATGAATTACGATAGTTTTGTTCCTAATCCTCAAGCAAGACTGAGTTCAACATTTTCTTATAACAATCCTGCTGATGGAGAGATGTCTCAAATGGGCATGGGTCGTGGCAGACAAAGGCTAACAAATCAGTAAAACCTGCATACTTAACTACAGTATTAATGGAAGTCATTGTCATTTATATTTAACAGCTGTGATCAAAGACAACCTTCAGTATTTTTTTTTAATTATGATGTCGACATCGTTATAGCTGTAACATTTCAACGCAGGATAAGAACTATGCAAGTACCATTTGTCTGCGAAAGAGCGACGTACGTAATGAGCATATGCACAGTTTTTCTACCAGCATAATGATATGTGATCGAGTTCCTACAATTAAAAGTATTATATTTAGTTTGAAACTGACTCATATTAGGTTGTACTCCAACGATTCTACCTGGCAACATGGTTGAACCTGGCCATTATGTTAAGTTACTTAACGTTGGTATACATTCTGGTAAATGTACCTTTACCGACACCCAAGCGGTGTAAACTTTTTTTACGTTTACTACGTCGTACAACACTTCAAAGAATTATCTGATATAGAAATATATATTTTTTTTGTTTCTCTATAAGAATTCTATTTACCGTCGCCAGCGGCAATAGTTTATTTTCTTGCGACTTACACGTTTTATAAAATAAAGCAGAAAATAAGATGTTTGTTTCCTTTATTGACTTAGGCTATATCACAGCTTCGTACTCGTCAATTCTCCTACCACAGGTTCCTTCCCACTGGATACTCCATTCATTTCGATATTCACATCCTGATTCTCTCGGTTTTCCTTATTCGATTCTTTCAATAGATTCATCAATTCAACATCACTTTCTGCGGTTACAATTTCTTCACTTACTAAGGATTTGATACTTTGCAGAATTTCTGTCGTTGGTCGCAACATTATGAATAATTGTTTGTTGTTGCGAAAGTCTTTGACGACAGTAGCAAGTCCCTGGATAAAAAAAAATAGGTTCATGGATGTGTCGAAACAAATCATATTAAATACAGTTCTCGGTCAATTTCACACACCTGAGCGACAGTAAAATCAATTTTATCGACATGCGTGCAGTCAAGAACGACTGTGGAAAAAGTCACTGAATTTTTTAACGAATTTTTGTCTCTCTCCATTAAGGATTCCGTCAGATGCGTCCTGAGATAATCCAATGATGGAAATAGAAGTCCTGCACTCGGTCGAACGAGAACATAAGTCGCTGCTGACGTCTAACAGAAAAATTGTTTTCGTTTTTAGTGACCAATGAACAATTATTGGTAAACGATAAAAAAAAATCACCCTCTAAATGTCTTTTACATTGTCCCACTTACATTTCTGTACTCAATATAAATATTTGGCCTGGCATTGAAGTACATCAAAATTATCAGATCAATCATCACTCCTACTACAATTCCCAAATTGATGTCAAGGAACAAGCATGCCAGGAAGGTGACAATCGCCGGCACTAAGTCACGCTCTTCGAAAAAAATAATTATAGAACAGAATAAATCAATACTAGTAGAAATACTGTACCGGCCCGTAGGCATTGTATACTTACTGCTGCACTTCCAAATCGGTCGAATCATTTTAACTTCAACCATGAAAATTACAGCGCTAATTATAACGGAACTTAATGTCGCCCTTGGAATATAGTAGAAGTACGGGGTCAACAGGCTTAGGGACAGAATCACGATAATACCTAAAATACAAATACCGTTACGTTCTTAAGTTTTTCCGTCTCGCAAGCGGTTTTGTCTGACTTATGGCCGTGACTTATTTGACAGTTCGATTCCTCATTACCGGTGTAAAGGCCACCGAGGGGAGTCCTAACACCGGAAGCGTTGTTCACTGCGCTCCTGGAGAAAGATCCAGTGACAGGCATCGACTGGAAGAAGGAACCAATAACGTTGCACAGGCCCAAGGTCAACATTTCTTGCGTAGCGTCCAATGTTCTTCCGCGTGCTTAATGTTCAGACAAAATTGAAAGGACGGAAACGATTATTTGATTGCACAGAAAGTCCTTGTAATTTGATGGTTACCGATAACTAACACACCGACTGCCACGCGAATTTGTCACTATTAAAATGCCATTGTCGTGTTCGTGAATTTCAGAATCATTGTAATTACCGCGTGACTCTAGCTGAATTATGCTACTTTGGAATTTAGTTACGATATGTCTCTGTATACAACGTGGTGGTCAACGTGTTAATTTCATTCAGCATTTTCTCAAAGTACAGTAGCACTCTGTTTTTGCTATGACTTTGAAGGACTGTTGTCAATAAAAATATTTTCATACAGAATGCTTTGGCTATTGCGACGTTTCCAATGATCGATATTAAAGGTACAGTGAGGATTCCAACGCCGAGGTGTTTGCACATGTCTAAAAACATTTCTGCTCCGTTTTCGAAATCCTTTAAGAAAATTGGCGGTGTGAATGATGGTAAGCCAGTAACAATTTGTCCTGTAAGGTCGAATGGCGCATGGTCGTAAACTTCAAAAATGTACGAAGCCACAGCGCAGAAAACAACAACCAACGCATTCCTTCCGGTTCCGATAAACCATAAGAATTTTTTCAACGAACTATTGGATACCTTCATGTCTTTGATTTGCTGGAAAAAATAGTTTGTTCAGAACTTATAGACAATGACGTGCTTGATAACAGCAACGGAGCAACAAAGATTAAATTCGTACCCTGAGTATAATCAGAACTGTGATGCAGCAACAGGACAAGATGACATCGGGTATCTTCGTCTTATGAATATTTGCAGCTAACTCATTCCAAGTGTCCAGAAAACCGTGACCATGGACCCTAATGCCCAGCAGGCCCTTAATTTGACTGCACGCAATTATTAAACTTGCAGCAGATGTAAATCCAGAGACGACTGGCACCGATACGAATTCTACCAAAAATCCTAGTCGAAGGATGCCGAAGAGCAACGTCATGCAGCCAGACAGAAAACAGAGAAGGGCTGCATACCTTGGCGAACCCCTAAAAATTTTTAATATTTGCAGAATTACATCGATTTTTGTTCTTACCCTCTAATAGTGATTAAATCGAAACATATCAAGCATTGACTTTTGTATGACCAGGAACGTTCATCTAAACTACACGCGCGATTAGCTAATTGAAACACCCGCCAAACCTTTTCAGGGTACGAGATCATTCTGTGAACAGATGAAAGCGGCATCAATTGCCAACAATTGCGTCTTTAAGCACAATGTTTTAGAATTATGACACATGACATTGCGGAACGAGAGCATGCAAGTTTACACGTTTGTGAAGTCTCGCAATCTTACATGGCGTAGGTGAACGTTAACAGCGAGAGAAGAGCAGTCGGTCCAATGCTCACTTCCTTGCAAGTTCCAAAGAGGATGTAAACAAAGTTTCCCATTAACGCGCTGTACAGTCCAAACTGTGGCGCCAATTCAGCTAATCCTGCATAAGCTATCGCCTAAAACGAAAATTAATCATGAAACACTCATGAATCCACATAAGCTAATTCTCTGAAGTCCATATAATACAATGTACCACAGTCTGCACAAAATATAATTTGTACAGCTATTTTATAATATGATAAATGTCACAACCAACGAAAATCTCGTTAAAGGTACATCCGAGTACTTTCTTCGCTCTTAAATAATTTGTTTTCCTTGAACTGTTGCCAAATGGCGCCAAATCTAATTAACGATTCGAAACATGCCAGGCGCGTTCTCCACCTTGCCTAGTTTCAAAAGTCTACCTGCGGTATCAAGGTCAATCCGACCGTGAGGCCAGCAACGAGGTCACCGAGCGCATCCTCCGTCTTGTAAAGAGGTAACCATCTCCAAATTGGTACTCGAGTCTGCAGAGCTCTCTTCAACTTTGGCCCCATCATCCTTCCACCGTCAACAAATTACCGCCTTAATTGGAAAACTGCTTCTTGCTCAGTTTCAATACTCTAATCACTAAAAACTAGATCGGCAACACTCCCGTTCGTTGTGTAACAATATTTATTATTCGGTTGCACCAATATGCAATATTGTTTATATCGGTATTATTAAACAAATAATATAAATAAAAATTTCACAGTAAAAAATCACAGAAACGATTGAAACTAAGGGTTGATGGTTCTTGTACCCATCAGAAACAATTTAAACGATACAAATACGAAAAACGATGACACGCGCTGTCACATTCGCATAATCGACCAGCGACTTGTCGCGAAAAATCCGTGAGCGCACGTGACCGTGAACGGTTGGTAATGAAAACGAAAGAACTGTTTTTTCAATATACGCACGAGTTACTTTGCGAACAACATGTCAGCGTTCATCAATGCCTTCCACCGCACGAAAGCACGCAGAATTCTCGATTTTACCTCCGCCGACAAGATAATGATACACTCGCCACTGCACTTAACTCCGTCCAATTATCCACTCAAAAACCTACATAGTTTCGAAGTGAACTCAGACAACTTGAAATCCCTTCTGTGATCACGATTGTTCCGCACAGTTCGATTTAGAGGGCCGGAGGATGTACTTTGAAAATTCTGACCGGCCTCCACTTCTCAAGTTCTGCGCCGAGTCTCACTCGAGACTCTGCACGAATCTGCAGCTGATTTGCACGTGCGTACCGCTCCTGGTCATGTAGTCGGCAACTACCCACTACCCGGCAAAACGGGGAACGCATGCGTCATTGTATGTTTGTTACGATGGACAGTGGGACACAATCGCCAATACGATTCGGTCGACGGAGATTGTCATCAATTTGCACTCAAAGCAACCACCCCTTTTCATAGCTCAATCTGATGAATCGCAATACGAGCTTCCTGCCTTTATTTCACTCCATTGCACGGTGTCGTCCACCTTCAATTGACGTATTCTCTTCGTTCTGTAAGGTTAACGGACCATTCGGTACTTTTCGACGGTTCGTTGATTCAAGGTACACACCCTGGATTCAAATCGGTCCTACGTTCCTTTTGATACGTTCAATTTCGACGAAACATTATTCTTTGCACCTTTCGCGCTGCACTGCAATGTTTGGTATTCGGCGTTAAAGCTCCTGGTTATCGGTTTTTCCCCGCAAGCGAGGACCTTGAAATACCGAGAAAGGCAAAAAGGTGGGAAATGTAAGTAACGAGGTTCAATTAATAAGAAATTCAACGGTTGTAATAGCGCGGCATTTTCCATCTGGCCCCCGAGACGAGTTTCGTAATCAATTCTACCGGCGAGCAGGATAAAAATTCCTCTTGTTCACTATTTTCGTCCTTGCCCGTATAGGTGTCTTCGTCCTCTTCCTCGTCTGTCTCACTTCGAAGCGCAGGACAGAGCGGATCACATAAGAGCACGTGGTTACGATTCGTGACGTAAGATCGACCGAAGCTCCTTTCGTAATTAAATTCGTGTCATGCGTCGTTCTTTAATATGCGAGATCGACACATGTATGCAGGCGCAAGGACATGCTCTGACTTTGACCAAGGGAACATTAATCTTGCCGAATGCATACACTTATCCTGTGACGTTATCTTTCACTCTACATGTTACTATAATTTTTATTTATTTTATTATGCTGATCGTAACGTAATGCAAAATTTGATATTCATTTTGTGTGCGATGCTGAATGAGTTCTGAAACAGTTCTGAAAATTGAAAATGATCTTCAGTGGGCTGACTGTAAATGTATTTTTGGTTTAATTTGCATGCCGTATGTCGTACTTACGCAATTTACTGACGTATCAAGTACCCGACGGTGTTAATCGATCTCTCCGATATTGACTGACGACTTTCCCGCTAAAACAGTTGCATAATGCCGGTGAACGATTTTCAAGTGTTAATGTGTACCGGTAGCGACGGAGCAATGCACAATGCACCGAGTTCCATGTTTGTAAAGAGAATTTCTAACAGTATACTCACAATTCCACTTTGCAATTTTTGCATCTACTTTACCGAAGAATCTTGTAATAATGTAAGCGCGATATGACAAATCTATTTAAAATATCTGCAACAGTTGACGACGCTCATGAATAGTTAAGTGCTTGCACTTTTTGTTTCTAATGTATGCTGTCTATTTGAATTCTCGCAGGACGTTTTCCAGAGCGCGCTAATCTGCTGTTCCCAACGTGAGTCATGTCGGTAACTTCAACGTTCAGAATTGAAGATAAGCTTCGTATCCTTGGCAGCGGGCATTTACCACTGGCCAGCGGGAAAGATGTTGTTGGCTCTTACCACTAGAGAGTGGCAGTGGTCACAGCGAGCAGTGGTCTGGCAGCTAAGAAAGTAGTGATAGCGAGCGAACGCCATCGACCGTGAACAAGAAAGTTTCTCAACGGCAAACGTTTCACATAAAATCCTAAAAACAATCATGATCTCAATCAGTTTTACTCTCACTCCACATCCTGAAACTTACGTTCTTACGATCTTTTTCTCCGAGATGAAGAAACATACGGCATTTGCGTCTAGTTAAGCGCCACTCATTCGGACGTCCCGTTTGCATATCCTGTTTTGCCGCTTTTTATTTCGCCGCATTAACGTCCAAATCGATTCAGCCGGATGCAGCGTCTTTCCACCGTTTAATTGAACCGCTTCCCGCCTCGGACGCGCCAAATTACGTAAACGCGAGTAATTTGACGTGACGAGGATGCGAAGACAAAAGCGCGAGTTGAGAGTTGAAGGCCCATTCGCGCTGAATCATCCCGCTCGCTTGACAATGTCATTATCAGGGACATTTTTTCAGCCGACCTGCGAGAAGCAGGATCCTTTTCCCTTCGGCCAGGCCTTGCTCGCCGGTGCTCGGCTCATTTCCGGCGAGCGCAATTACCGTCGAGGATGAGCGCCCCTCGCCACTTCTTTTTCCACAGTTCAGAAATTCAGCGTCGCCTGAGAAATGGGCTCCGACGATTTTTCACTCCTTCGGCCACCGAGGGCGATCGAGGATCGTCCGTCTTCGCACATTTTAACGAGTTATCCCCCCATCGGCTTTCCCTTTCGTTCCCAGACGCCCACGCCGCCCGACACCTTCATTCGCGAAAGTTACGATCGCTAATCTTCGATCGGGCAATTCGCGTGGGCGACATATCGCGTCCGCTGGATTTACGACGAATTCCCGAATAACTCGATCGCATTATCGATACGGGGAACCGTATTAATGGACCCGAGCCGTAATTCGATTAACTGTCCGATGACGTCAGTTGGCCATTTGCATGGGCGCCACGGAAAAAAATTGCATCTGACCCGGAATCTGGACCGTAAATACTCGTAACGGAATATTCGCGCGTGGGGTGGCCAGGAGCGTGGAAAAGGAGGAAAAAGGATGCAGGGTGGGAGGGGAGGGAAGAGGGAGAGTGCCAGGTATTTCTGGGCGCCGAAAAGACGCGAGGAGGGAGTCCTTTTATCAAAGGACAGGGATCGTCGACTCTCGGGCGAACTTCCTGCTCTCCTCGGGTTCCACGTAAACAAGAAACCTGCTATGCACACGCGACATATTTCATTCTTCCAGGCTACCGCTTCATCGACGTCAGCCTTCTTCGAATGTTCGCCTCCTCGTCCCTTTGTTGTCGGACGCACGCCGAACGGCCTACCTCCGCTGCTAATTCGTCCGGAAGGCCGTTCGGCGAGTCTGATCCTCGAACCTTCGATCCGCGCATCCGACCTTACTCATCGCCTGCATCAATGGGAAACAATGCAACAAGTTCCGTCCGAGGCTAACAAACTCGCGCTCTATTAAAACTGGAAATACCTGCATCCGGCCGCCCGATCGAGTCCCTTCGTAATAAATGTCCTTGCGGCGCGTAACAAGATGCGCGCCGACGCTGGAAATTTAATAGTTCGGAAAGCTTCCTCAATAGAGAGATGATAAACGTCGATCGGCCAGACTACATCGAGCGGCCATTACCTCGATATCTGAAATAAAACATCGTGGTAAGGGACGCGGCGGAAATTCAAGACGTGCCAGGTAGCGTTCGAATCGGATGTTAACTTCAGGCCGCCATTATTTTTCGCGCCGGGGAAGTCAACGATCCTCGTCTCTATCCAGCGTCCTTCCTTCTCGCGGATCGGTGCCCGGAGCGAGTTCTATCGCTGGATAACGACCCTTGCGCGGCCGCGAATAAATTCCAGCTGCCCACGTAAGCTAGCCATATTTATTGACTTCGAGCGGCGAGCTGCCGGGAGGAAGGCCGATAAGCGAGAGGAAAGGAGCGTCCGATCGCGGGTTAAGATCAAGTTCAAGATCGAAGATTTCGAACGTAGAATTCCTCCGCGCTGACTGAGACCCCTCTGGGCCAAGGTCTCCGGTACGAAAATTGAAATTCCGCTGACCCCCTTCGGCAGGTAGGTGTCCTCAGGCCATATACGTACGCCGCCGCCGATGGAAGTCCCGATAAGCGGCTCGCGGACTGCAAGTGTCAACATTGTAATTGGATTAGTTCCGTCGCACCTGAAATGCGATACCGTATGCGGAAAGCAAACGACGTTTCTGATTCATGCTTATGCACGCATTACCGGCGGCCAGTGAATAGGTAGCTATGGAATCCATATTCCATCAGAGCGAACTATCCTGCTGACAGTGATCCTGTCATGATCGCCGATATTTCATAAATCGAACTCAGCCTAACGTAAATACAAAATCGACAAATTCGTTCGTAAGCTCGCGATAAAGTGAGCAAGATTTAGCTCTATCCACATACGAGACTGACGATTATTTCGAAGCTTCGAGCAACATTTCGTGCCCGGCCCGTAAATTACGTCGCCTCTCGTTTTTCGACTCTTCCCCGTGTTTCCCGATAGCAGGCAGGTTTCGAGAGCGTCGGCCTAACGGTGCAGCTGCAATAATACGCATTATGGTATGCGAACCGTGGAGGGCAAGCAGGGGTCTGGTGGGGAGGCAGAGGGAGGAGTTCGCAACTTCGGCCGGGCAATAAACAAATGCAGGCGCGCGTGCAAATTAGTCGGCGATGTAACAGTTACTTCGGGATTCCAGGCGTCGGCGTCGTAAGAGTCGTCCTCGTCCGCGAATGCAACGGCAGTGCGACACGATTTTTCTCCGCCTCCCGAGCTGCCCGAGGAAAGTATCGAAATGACACTCTCCGACCGTTCGGGGAATCCGCGGTAGGGGGCGGAGAGGGTGAGAAGAGGTCAGTGACAAGAGGAAACCTGTTCCACTGACAAAAGGTTACAGTTACCGAAAATTCGGACGTATCCCGGCGTTCCGTACCGGTTCCTCGAGTATGTCCGCTTCAAAGTGGCAGGAAGGGGGTGGTGCAAGTCAGCGTCCTCGCGGGAGATAGACGCTGTCTCCGATTTTTCGACAGTATTTACATAAGAGTGGGCGCGGTGGATTGGAAGCAGGACGAGAATTCATTGACACGGATACCAGTCGCCAAATTGATCGAATTCGATAACCGTGACTGTCGCATTCTCTGCCTCCTCTATCTTCGGAGAATTACGAGTTTCTAATGTTAGACGCTTAGTATGAGAAATAGTCACAGGCGTTAATTGAATCTTCACGTCCGCGACGACAAATGTTCTTAGGCCGCCGGATTAATGCAGCTCGCGAGCGAGAACTGTTAGGCCGCGGGCGGGAAAAAGGATGCTGAAGAAGTCGAGGTTCGAGCCTAAGTCGGCGGCGAGTCGGACGATTAATCATAACGTCCCATTAAATTCCGCCGTCTTTAATCAGCGCTGGCCGAGGAATTTATTTTCGGTCGCATCGCGCGAACGCTGTCACGGCGGACAGTTAGCTATATAGTATGTTACGGTGGTGTGGACTTAAACAATTTTGGTGCTATCGGCGTCGCGATCGGGATCGATCGAGAAACGATCGAGAAACGATCGAGACGCGATCGTAACGGGACCCGTCGATCGGATTCGGTATTGATAATCGAGATCGGTCTTTTAAATAAGAGAGTACGTTCCGTTCGCCGTCCAGTCCTCGACCCCCCACCTCTTTCACACTGTTGGACCTTTTTGTAAATATGGCTCGAGGGGTACGGAAGGACAACGCGCGATGCAAATTCGCTCCTCGAGCTACTCGCAGTCGAAGGACCGCCTACTTGGGCACGGATTCCGTTATACTTTGTTCGGCATGAGAAAATATGACGAGTCCGGCGACTCGCAGTGGAAAATTTTGTCGTGGGCACTGCCGGGATGACGCGTGCGTTCGAGGAAAGCAAGAACGGTACTTGGCCGAGGGACGCTAAGTTGCCAAAACTTTTTTTGAGAACAGAGCGTTAACAAGTCGTCGGAGTGAAGGTATCGATTCTCTTATCGGGCCGAGTCCTATTATGTTCTCTGCCTGGCGTAAATCTTCAACCTGCGTTCCGTTACGTTGATCAGATGTATCGCAGTGAGGATATTTACGATCGTTTCTGTCTCCGAATCGTCGTCGATCCTTCGCTTTCTTCGTAGAAAGTCTCTTCCCCTCCATGTCTCGGAACATATTCTTCGTCGCGGTTTGCCCATGCGAAATGCCGATGATAAAAAGGCGACCGTGGCAAGGCGCCCGGTAAGGAATTCGAGGTATGTATGCAAAACGGGCCCGTTCGAGATACGTCATATCGATTAATCTCGATTCCATCCGTGAAATACCAACGAGCCGATCGCCGCCTCCGCGACGGCCTAATCGATTATTTCGGTCACGAAATCCAGTTCCATTTTGGGTCAAGGATAACCGTGCGTGCCGGATTATGTTTACGGATATCGAGGTGTGAACTTGGATTTCGATAATGGGAGGCGGAAAGGAGTCGGATTCGAACGGAAGTAGCTTAATTCGTCCAGCAAAAAAGAAGTTCAACGTTCCACAGTCTAACCGACCACAGTCGAATCATATATGGCCGACGTATTGAACTAATATTAAAATTATGTCGGCCATAACGAGTCGGGGAAAAATTTGGTGCAGTCTTTCGGGGAAAACTGTTTGCAACGAGGAGCAGTCGAATCGTACGGGATGCAAATGAATCGTGGGTACATCCCGGCTGATGTCATACGGGACATCGTTGTCAGGTGCGCGCAGGGGAGTAACCTTGTTCCGCTGATTGCATTCGCATTCAGCCTGGGATTAGCCGATGATGAGAGCCATTTGAATGCGCGAAAGTTCGGCATGACGTACGATGATTCGACCGATCGACCGCGACTTTATGGACCGTTAATGATAGCGATCCGCGAGTGGAGCGATTCGATACGTCCTTGAATTCGCCGACGAATCGAATCCACTTAGCCGACAAACAAAGGACGGGGAAAAATGAAAGGGGCGCATCGGATGGGCGTTTAAGGGCGTGAATGACGTCGGCGGTGGAAAGGGAAGCGGACGCTAATGCGCTAAGTGGGCGTCCGGAGTGGCAGTAATTCAATTTACACTTCAGCCTGATTCGAGATCACCATCAAGATCCTCGTACGTGGATGGTTCGCTAAAGTTTCACGTCGATCTCAATATTCACATAATCGTAAGCATTATATTCCAATAATTATTCCATTTTCTTCCTAATTTTTTAATATCTGAGAATCATATCTTTGTTTTCGATTGTTTCTTTTTGTGCCGTGTATATGAATTGAATCGACATTCGTAGTATTCCTTTAAGCTTCCTCGCATATGAAATGACTTGCGTTCTCGAACAAAGCAATAACACTAATAATAACCATGCTGCCCCCATCAACGAACGAACCGAGAAACAGAAAGAAACGGTACTCCGAAGGAACCCGAACGATAACGGGCTCGTCTAAAGCGAAACGTCTATCGGCGATAGGCCTGATTTACAGTCGACACATTTTTTTCCTTCTCCCGCGCGAAACGCGCGACCTCGCGGCAAATCGACGTTCGATGTCACTTTTATCGGAAGGCCGCCCCGACAAATGTGACAAACGACCCTCTCCCACGTCGTACGTAAATTCTTTGTCAAACGGCCGTCCTCTCTCTCTCTCTCTCTCTCTCTCGCTCTCTCTTCCTCCCGTCGAAACGAGAGCGCGCCTATTACATCTAAAACGTCTGTAAAGCCCGCTCGATCCCTGTCAAACCGCGAGGCGGGTAGTAAAAATGTCGGGAATGCTGAATGAATCTTTCAGGGAGGCGGCTTCGGTGTGCGCGGAATAAATGAATAAAACGTCGTTCCTCGACCCGACGGAATCGATCCGGCGACACTTCGGCCATTCTCCGTACGATCCTTCGATAGCGGCACACGAACGCCTCGGTATATTTATTTTTTTTCCTTTCCCGCGGTCCGTTAGCGACGGCTTTGCATAGATTTCCCAAGCGGTACCGCTCCGAGCGACGGAATATAAACAGCGACGGTCTTTGCCGGCTTATTACGCGGCAATGGCATTCCTCGGGTAATTTTCATTTTAGCCCGAGACGATATCGAGACGCCGCGAGTCGACGGAACGGGTCGGCGAAGGATAAGGCTGAGATTGCGTTGGATAAGCTGGCCGTTCGCGAACGATAGTGGCAGTATAACAGTTTTCATTTTAACGCCCGTTTCAGTTGAGCGTTCCTTAAGTATCGTGCATCAGTCGGCAAACGATTAATCGTACATTTGTATATGAACAAATCGGCAAAGAATGAAACGTTTGTCGGATCGGAAGTCTACTTTATTTCAATATGGGAAACAGCCCACCAATACATGTTATCTACGATAACCAGTCAACTATACGACATCAGCAGGAATCGACTTTGTTTGTCACAGTACTTCCCATATTGAAATAAAGCAGTCTGGAAACAGCCCACCAATAAATCTCATTAAAGTCCATTCCACCTTCTTCCTACATACAATCAAGACGTTCGTTCCGATCGTCCCTATACTGCAATCACAATCGCTGCCTAACGAAACGACGTCATTCCGGCAAACGTCAGTGTCCTTCCCCCTCGGCCTCCCCACTTCCTTCCATAAAGAGCCCGCGGAATGAACCGTTAACTCATCGGCGCACAAAAGTACCAACGGACGTCTTGCCGGGCGGGCGCGTATAATGAAGCGGCGAATTTTTTCCGTGCCATCCAGCGGGGCGACTATTTTGCATAAATCGATACCGGCAGCCGACGAAACAAGTACGCCTTGATTGAGGCCCCGGACCCGACGCGCGGGATAATCGAATTAGGTCGTTGAATTACGGGCCTTTTATTTCAGGCTAGGAGGCACGGGCCGGAGGAGGGAAAGGAGGAGGCTGTAGCTTACGCTAACAAACTTCGACTAATTCCTCTTCCTCGTTTCTCCGAGTCCTCCTTTTTTTTTGTGTCCATCGACCCCCCCGTTTTTTTCATCTCCTCGCTCGTTGGGCAGCGTCTAAGTGCCGATTACGCGGCGTCATAAACATCGACGCTTTTCGTCCGACGGCCCTACGTGATTTTAACCAGCCGCTTCCTTCTCGCCTTCACGACCTTCTCGCTCGATCGAGCGGACGGCGCTTATCTTTCGCGAATGGAATTCGTGGTAAGCGTATACGTCCGAGCATCGGCGCCTAATTAAGAGTTATGGTAATCGCCCGTTTCGGGACAGTTGGCTGTGTATGCGCAGCGTGGAAGTACGCTCGCGTTCCGCGAACGGAACCCGATGTCGTTGCACTCCACTTTTGAGATTCCGCGTGAAACTCGATAGCAGGCCTAAAGTAATGCCTAAAAGCGTGGAAGAGCCGAAGGCAGGCCGAGCGGCCTGAAAGTCTAAAGTTGCGTTGTGACTGGCAGGATATTTGCTAGTTGGCAAGGAATCGGGATTATCGCGATCGCGTAAACGGCATTTGACGCCGATTTGGACCGAATTGCGGGCCGAGCGATGCTATCTGCCTTCCTGTCTACGCTCACGCCCGACACCCAGCCGCTTAATGTACCTTATTGACCGAAACATCTCTCTCAAACGGCTGACCTCGACTTCAACGGCTGGCTGCCCAGCCGTTTCCTCTTTCTCCAATCTGGCAATTAGCCGTCTTTATCGACCCACGTCCCATCTTAAAGGAAGAAAACGTCGGCCACTCCGAAAATCGGAAACTTCGCACCTCCGGACCTCTCCCTATTCCGTCCTCGTCCTTTCCACGCTGCACTCGGTCAAAAAATTCGATCCGCGTCCCGATTTTCATACTCTTCTTATACCGTGCCCCGCGATCGGTATCACGCTAACTAGCGGTAAACCCGGCCCGAACATGACACGTGACACCTCGTACGAGACGGGAGATGAGTTATATTTTTGCCACCGCTTACGCGTCCGTACGGGCCGCACACAGGCACGATAAATTTGTGTTGCCTGCCTGATCCTCATGCCTCTCGCATAAACGTACATCTCGCGTATATAAAGTATGTCCCGGCCGATCTGTTCGGCTTGTATAACTTCGCCCCTTGTCCTCCCCCCCTTCCATCCCTCAAGGCATTTAACGCCCGAATCGCCATCGCCATTTGCATATCATGTCGAGTCATTAAGGTGGCAAATTAGCGGACGCCGATGCGGCCCCGGTAAGAGGAATTTCGCGAGGCTGAATCATCGGCTGCCAATACGGCGTCCGACGTCGATCGAGAAAGTTCAATATTTATCGGCCGCTATCGGCGAGTGGATGCGTCCTGCGCGATCCCATCGATCCGACCATTTTTTTTCCCCGCAGCGCAGATAAATCTTCGACCGTATTTAAAAGAGCGAGAATCGACCATTTCTTTTTGGACACGTTCGAAGATTTAAGGCGTTACGCTTCGCGTAAACGGTCCTCCGGCGCGAAACATTTTTCTACACGTAGAGGAGCGTGTCCGAAGTGTGTCGATGTATGTCTAATGAGCGAAACAAGAGGCTAATTTTATTCCCCTTTCGATCGTCTCGAATTACAAGGTATTCGGCAGGACGGATTGCGTATCAATCTTGATCCGTGATCGAACGTTAGATCCTAACACAATCAGCGGCCGGACAACGGAACCTGCCGGGCAGCCGAAAATCTACATACCCACCTCTCGCCGAAACACGCATAGATACTTATCGATACACGGCCATTTAGAATATCGCGCCGTGGGATCTACAAGCGTCCCTCTCCTTAATTTAACATCGGGCGAGTGTGAAATTTCGAACGCGACGCTCCCGCGAAATATGTCTTTCCCGGCGTCCCTTCTCGTACGTCGGACGATTCTCGCTCGTCTATGCGCCTCGAGTCCTTGCGTGTCCCGACGAATCTTTTCGCCTGAAATGTTAATTACCCGCGTACGTGCCGAGGAACCTGAATCGCAGCCTCTGCCGCGAGCGCGAAAAGCAGAGGCGTTCGCTTTGAGACTCGCAGTGGAGATCCAGAGGGGGGTGGAAAGGGGTTGAGTGGATGCCGAGGGGCCGAGGGAGCGTGAGAGTGCGGAGGGTGAGAGAGAAATGCAAAGAGGCGCTGGACTATTTATAGTCGACTGGCGCGGTTTCGAGGCCCTACGGAGAGTAAGCAGAGTAAGCGGAGTGAGGCCCTCGCGGTTTAAAGTTTCAATTTCGCGCGAAGGGCTCGACCGCGCTGCCAGCGGCGTACGCGCCTTTTATTACGGTTTATCGTTTGCCAGAGCCGGCGGGGAGCAACAGGTGCGGCCACTTTCCTCGATGGCGCCTGCCGCCGTCAAACGAGTTTGCCCCAGGATGCCGATTCTTTCCCGCTCTGGGAATCCATCGATTTTCACATTTATTTACTTCACTATACACGCTGCACAATGTTGCTCTTCCGTACACTTTATGGTTCCTATTATTTATTTAATATCTAATTAGGTAAATGCTGCTTGTTTCATACGCTTGTGTGTGTTGGTCTAAGTACCTATGTATAGGTAAAAGTATGAACATAAATCTTGCGAAGCAAGGTTTAATAGTGCTTTTTAAGTCTTCGAGTTTAACGATTTTAGTCGAAGGTAAGGGTTTCTCTACGTGCGTTAGTATCGAATAACATAACAGTGGATCATCCTAGCGTGCGTACGCTCGACACGCGGAACGCATCGGACGTAAATTCGAAGCTAACCAGGTGCGAATCGCTCTGGGTGGTCAGCGCGGGATATTAAAATCGTTCGAATCCTTCCCTTATTCGAACGGGGAAAAATGTATTCGTCGTAATTACTGTACGCCATACGAGCCGCATGCGTTACACGCGTGTCCACGCCGTGCTCCGCGCAAATGGGCGCAATGCCGTAAATGGAGCCATTAACAACATAGAAAAAGATCCAGGGGGGTTCAACGGATTCGACGGAATGTTAGGACTCCTGATCCTTTTCGCTTCCTTACAGGC
Organism: Anoplius nigerrimus; assembly: GCA_914767735.1. NCBI lineage: Eukaryota > Metazoa > Arthropoda > Insecta > Hymenoptera > Pompilidae > Anoplius > Anoplius nigerrimus. The sequence goes on from OU612090.1 coordinate 13,264,702, forward strand.
GCTCCAGGCGCAACAGGAACCTGGCCAACTTCGGTTGCGTGGATTATGTAAGAGCGTGACCAAGAATTTCATTTTCTCCACCGCGTTCCAACCAGTTGCATTATGAATAAATTGCGAGCCAATCATAGGATTTGCAATTAACATTTTAATTCTTCAACACGTGCGCACCATCGCGCACGACTACTATATTCTTCTCCGACTTTCAGCCCGGCGGAAACGGTGCGAGTCCAAAGAGAGGATCGGACTTCCGCCCCGAGGGAAGGTGACCGATTCAGACTTTTACCTCCGAGGGATGAAGGGGGAAAAAAGGTGGAGCCGAGGACAGATGAATCGAGTACTCCGCGAGCGTTGGCCATAATTCATGGAGCCTGCGTGGCGAATAGTACACACTTCCGCGCTTTATTCCCTCGGGCTCGTTAATTCAGCCGGGATTCTTCCCGGGGAATGGATCGCTTGCCAGGGAGAGAAACCGCGGCTAGGACAACGGCCATAATCGCGCGGCTGTTATATAGAAACGGGAGGGGGAGGAAGAAAAAGGCGGACGGTGAGGAAGGAAAGGCGGGGGAGAAACATAGCAAAACAAAGAGGGAGCGTTGGTGGAAGAGAAAGAGAGAAAGACAGACAAAAGCAGAGAAAGAGAGAGAAGGAGATGCACCTCGACCATTTTTCCGACCCGCGAAACGTTTATGGCGAGCGCGGCCTGAGATACGGTCCATTGTGCTCGCACTCTCCTATATACGCGCGGGCGAAGTTTATATATATTTTATACGCGTCGACGAGCGCACACAGGGCAGCGGCGATGTTTCAGTTGCCGGCGTGAGTTCAATGCTTATGTTGTTGCCCCCTCGTCGCTCCAACCCGCCCTCCCACCTCAGCTTCCTTCCTTCCCTGCGCGCTGTTCCGCAGTCGGGGTGGAGATAAGGAGAGACGACGATGGGAGGAAAAGGGGTGGAATGGGGGCGGGGGGGGGGGGGGGGGGGGGGGGGGGGTGGGGAGCGCGGGCGAAATTCCCACGGGGCGCCTCGTTATTCCGGAATTCGCCTTCCGCCGCCGGACGGGAACGAGTCTGATAATTGCTGATAGGCAACCGCCTCGGCGTCACGGGAATTTTCGTCCTCGGCCTCGTATTCCTTTCCTTTCTCTTCGCGTCTTTTTTTTCCCCCTCCTTTTTTCCTTCCATCCTCGCCCTCCTCTAATACGATTTTCACGCGGCCACTTCCTGCTAGCGGAGTTCGATGAACCCCTCCGCCTTCGTGTGACATCATTCGAAACGGAGTAATTTCGTTAATGACGGCCCGGAGAGGAAAAAATTCATTACGGGCGCACGACGAACGTTTTCGGGACAACGATCGTACGCGGCAATAGGCGTTCGTATGCGTGTTCACATGCGTGTTCATTCATTGCGTGAGAGCGGAGGTTGCGCGTAGTTTGGCCGCGAGGCAACGCTTCTCGTTAAGGTTTTCCCTGACGACGGAGACGATGATCGACCGCCTCCTCGACCGCCTCCTCGGCCGATCGGCCTGCTCCTCTTTCGTGACATAAAGAGGAGCAGAACCAGTTTCGCGCTCGTTCGCGCGGAAAAACAATAATGTATGAGCGGGGCAAAAAGGGCGTCTGCTATCTTTGCCGGGGCGCTCCCGGGGCGCTCCCGGGGCTTCTGGGTACTGGGCTCGGGGCTGTCAAGGTCGGCCGATCGCAGAAATCCACGGTGGCTTCGGCGCAATTACTTCGGTATCGGCAACTAATACGGATCGGGATGCCTTGATGTCCGATGCCTGATACCGATACCTTCGTGCTTTAACGTAATGATTGCTCGGGACGCGCGACCGGCGTGGAGAGTACCTTGCCAAGCTGTGGCGGGGTATGTGTTCATTACTAGAGAGATGATAGGATTATTAATAGCGGAGGACGTGAGTGGACTCTGAGAGTGATGATGCGGTCCAGGTGTAGATTTTTTTTGTTATTCCGTTGCCTATTTATGGCTGCGGTTAAGATTATTTTACGGCTTTTCGATACCTTGGCAAGTTGTAGAAGTAGACAAGTCGATTAAGAGAAACGCGTTCATTGACTGGGGAGAATAGGTTTTTCTCCATTTTCGACCTTCTTTTGTACATATTTCCGAAACTATTGCATTCAGAGCAGTCGGGTTTTGATTTTTGTATGTCAATTGAATACTTTTCTGAGCTCTGAGAGTGGTGAGTCGATTAGGAGAACCCTGTTAACGCACGCTACTGGATATCCCATTTTTCGTCATTTTTGGGAATATTTTTGGCTCTATCTCGGGAACTATTGCACTTATAAGACTCCAGTTGCGATTTTCTGAATCCTTATTTATCCCTCTTTCATCCTATAAAAAATAATTGAGCCAGGAAGAATAATATGGCGCCCAGCTGGCAAAAAGTCCACTTTCAGCGTTTTTTACCACTCTTTTGGCTATAACTCCGAAACTATTGCACTTAGGAGGCTCGAGTTGCGATTTTTGTGATCCTCATTTGATTCTCTTTCAGTATGCACATTCACAAGTCGATCGGAAGACTTTTATTTTTTTGTCATTTTTGACACCCCCATTTTTCGATGGTTTTTTGGCTGTAACTTCGAAACTAATGCGAATTTTGACCAACGAAAAACGGGTCTCTGAGTTATTTTTGACCCCCTACCAGGTAGCAAAAGCGCGATTCGATCCGCCAATCTTCGATTTTTCGCAAAAATGAGAAGGGGTACCCCTTAGAAAATTCGTGATTTTTTAAATCGCCTGTAACTTTTGAACCAGTGATCAAAACCTATGATATTCATACAGTTTCTTGAAGCTTTTGACGCGTACTTTAAGATAGGACTATCGGCGAAAGTCGATCTTTAAAAAAAATTTTTTTCGACCTCGAAAAATGGCTGTATCTCCGAAACTATTGAAAATTCGGAACTTTGCTTGCGACCAACTTTCAGGGCGAGTCAAAATCTATAGGATAGGGTAGTAAAAAATCGAATCTAAAAGACCAAAACTTTTTTGGCGTTTTTCGGCGTTTTTGAAGGTCTTATCACCTTTCATTAAGTGCATATAGTGCCAAAGTACCCCCCATTGGTCGCTCAATGCCATATTAAAAGGATGCGGGCATGAAACATGGTCTAAACTGGGGCTAATATGCGACATCTTGGGCTAAATCCGTCAAGAACGCCAATAAGTGCCATAAATGTGCATAAAATGATGTAGCAAACATGTATTAATAGTAAAATAATCATATAAGTATCGTATAATAAGAATATATAGGTCAAACATGTCGCAAATCGTCAAAGAATGTGGCTTAGATAGTGCCAGAAACGCTAGACTGGCCCAATTTGAGATAACTTCGGTCATAGACCATTTATTCAACTTCTAGATACCCCCAGTTAAAGTATTCTGACCTTCGTATGGTCTACGCCCACCTGGAATTATCTAAATGGAGACTAAAGTGCGGTATCTTCGGCTAAATGTCTTAAGAAGACCAATAAATGTCATAAATATGCATAAAATAATGAAGCAAACATGTCCCAATCATAAAATAGCATCGTAAAGTATGGTATAATGAGAAAATGTGCGGTAGATATCTCATAAAGCTTTCTATCACAGTCAACATTGGTTCATTCAACGAAAAAAGGTTTAAAACTTAGTAACCTACAAGCGGACGCCTTTATTTACATCAGTAGTCCATCATATTCACGACGTTTTCTATGAAATCTTCCACAGTCATTTAATTCCAAAAAAGGCAGAAGCTCGCATCATCAGGATTAAAAGTTCCCTCAGTAGCCACACTACAATTCCCTATTTTCATCTCAACCTCTCCTGAATCCACAAACAAACCCTTCCAAAAGTCAACAACATATTATATTTCCACCTATTTCCACCCACACCGCACAATCCCTTAATTAATTCCCACCGCCGGAAGCAGCAAGGCCCTAAATCGTTCACGCCCATCCGACCCACCAGTCCCACGATCATCGATTCATGTCTGTAACTACTGCAAGCGCTGTAACTACTGTAACGAAGCTGCGAGGAAAATCGTTCTCGGCAAAAGCCATGCTTAGCCTCCTCCGAAGGGCCGTGGATCGTTTGCGATCCTGAAAGGTACGGTGGAAGGGAGGAAAGCTCCGGTGTTGGGCCTGCGGCGCGAGTCGGTGTAATGTGTAACAGCATCGAGCGTGTAACGATCGGGACACGGTTTGTGCCCCCTTCCACCTTCGGGCAGAGAAGCCACGATTCCTCCTCGCTTGCGTACACACGCACGCACTCTCGCACACACACACTCGCACACACAGGGTACAAGAACGCACACGGAGACGAACTCACACGCGGACAGGCAGGCCGCGCGCGAAACACACGAGCGAGGCCAATTGGAGAGCCAAGTCTTGGCCAAGTCTTTATAAGTAGGAGCCATCCGCGTCCTCAGGACTTACTCCCTCTCGAGAACGTGCCACGATCGGCAACCGATTTCCAGAATAGTTCGCCTGAAAAGTCTTCGCCGGCCGACACTTTCACGGGCCTCGAGCGGAAGTCCGCGTGTTACGAACGAAGCGGAGAGGATCGGCGAGAGGTCCTTTTTCCCAGTGAGTTCGAGATACCGAGCGATGACGAGGGGAACTGGCTGCTGAAGAAGGGCTTAAAAGAGGATTCTTCGATCGGGGCCGATAGGTGAGTACCGACCAGTTTCTTTTCTTCCCATTCATCCACCGATTCATTGTCTCGAGAAGTGCCGACGATCGTGAAAAGGATTACTCGCCGATTTTTCGTTCGGTCGAACGGTAAGCGCTGTCAGTCTCGGTTCTCAAGGAATTTTTACTGGGATTTGGGGCCGGTGCGTAGATCGAGTGATTATAACCTTCTGCGAAGGGGTATCGACGTTGTCGAAAGTCATTATCGGCGATATTCGCAGGATGATCCTTTGTCCCGTCGAAAGAGATCACTGTTCCGCGAATGATAAGTTAGCGGCTATTAGCGTGGTTTCGAACTCGCGAGACGGGCCGGACAAAAAAAATCGAGAGAGCGGCGAGTATTGCGATTATTGACGAAATCGATTATGAGACATTAAGTAAGCGGTTCGGACCGAGACGTTTTAAAGGCAATTATCGGCGATCGGGTTGAGTGACATCTCGTGTTCCCTAAATGTCGTCTCCTAATTCCACCCACGCCGTATCGCGTAACGCTCGTGTCGGCCTAATGTAACCCCCTTCCGATCTGGCCGATCATTTGAATACGCATAATAAGTTACACCTAATGACACTCTCGAGCATTACGGTCGCAAAACTCTTTCGTCGTTCCTTAACACAGCGTACACCCATCATAGACTCCTCTCAACCTTTAACAGATTACATCGACGCACCGGCACCAGATTACATTCGCAAATGGAATCGCATCCTTGAGAATTAATCGCTCCGACTTGAATTCTCACTTATTTTTTCCATCTCTCCATTAATATGAAATAGTGTAACGAGGTTGATTAAGATCCGTTATCAAGGAGACTCGCATGCGATTACTCCGCATTATCCCGGACGGTCGAAAAAAGTGCGACCTTACATTCGATCGTATCATCGTACTATCATTGTATTAACGTGTCACGGGAGCCACGATTGGCCGGCACGTAACGTGTCAAATTTCCCGTGACAAATCGACGGCGTGTTACGAGCCAGTGACACCGATCCGGCGCGCGTCCCGTAACAGTTTCGCGGTACGAGCGAACTTTACAAACTTTACAAGCTGTCCGCCGACGAACGTGCCCCAACGGCCGAAAATGTCCCGGGCACCGATTATGGATTCCCGTCACACGCGCACTCGCCGAAACCCGCGCACTGTATTTGGATCGACATTCCGCGATTCGCATGCTCGCCTCGAATCGAACGAATCGATCTTGGCATTGAACTGCAAGCGAGGGAACGAACGCGAACACCCGCACACGCGCGTACGCACGCGTGTGCACGCGTGTGCACGCGTGTGCACGGCCGTGCGTGCGGGAGAGCGTCCGTCCTCGACATTGTCTCGTCACGATGTCCGGGGGCAGTTTGCAGTGATCCTTAAATGGAAACGTCCTTAGGGACAGTGGCGTCGAGATTTCATTTTCCGAGAAGAGATTTTGCGATCGGATCGCACCGGCTTCGTTCGCGGGATAAATTACGAGGAACGGAATGGCGGACAAAGACAATTGAAATATCTTCCGTCGTAGCTCATATTAGATTGGGTACAGGAACTCTGAGAATTTTTCTGTTATTAACGAGCCTTTAACGATCGCCGCTCGATAGAGTCCGTCAGCCTTGGCTGGATTCATAGGAAGACAATCTGGAATCTAACCGGCGTGTTCCATAATTCTCCAAGTATTACGGAAAAATCGACACCTGAATCACGGGGAGTCGATTTCGAGCTAAACGACAATTTCCATCTAGGCTGGGAAGTGTTCGCAGTGAACTTCGTCACGTGACATTCCTATCTACGGACGTCCGTGACTGTTCTCTCATTTCCCTATATTAGACATGCAAGGATTTCAATTTTCGAACGAACACACACTGTCCGGCCTTTGATCGTTTGTTAGCAGACGTTATTAATAGTACCAAACAAGGATTTCATCCCGTCAGTCATTAATGACTATACCCATTCTCGTACTTCCTTACATAACCCGAGCAAGGACTGTCCGAATGATCGATCAAACAATCAGTGCAATTCTCACAATCTTGCAGCGATACTTAGTAGCGAACAAGGCTTTCATACATCCGTGTAATTTACATCCATATCTAGCATTTCAATTTTCGAACGATCAATTGATCTCAGATCTTCTGACCGTTCATCCGTCCATTGTTGATCGTACTCAATAGGAAGTAGGCAGTCTAGGGAATCAATTTTCGAGCTATTAATTCAACGCCTAGACCACACGTCGAGTCTAATCGTTCATCGGGCCATTATTAATAGTTTCGTTGAAGATCTGCCCGAGCTGAACAAGATCGAGTCACGAGCATCGAGTGCAATCACGTTCTTCGCGTGCCCGCATTGTGCCGGCCAAGGTAGCTCATTTTCTCGCTCACGGACTAACGTACACCCTGCGGATCGCGAGTTAACGACTGGCGACCTTGAACCCCGCGACGACGAGTCCGCACGCGATGTATGATAAATCCGCGGAGGAAATGGAAAAAAGAAGGAAATGCCTAAGGGGGAGACGGCATCAGGGATGGTAAACTGATCGCGGTAACTAACAGAAACAAGACCTCCACGGCCGAGAGGATGACGATGAAGAACAGCGGAGAAAGATGTCGAGGTGAATGATAAATCAAGGGAAAAGGGTAGGAAAGGAGAAAATGACTGAGGACGAGAAAGAGTGAAAATTGCCCAGACGCAAAAGGAAGACGATAGTCGAAGATGAACGATTGACCGTACCTGGGAAGGAAAAATTGAGGGGAGGATGACAGACTCGGACAAAAGGAAAGGATGGACGCCGATAGGGAACTCGGGGAGTGGGAAAAAAGAGAAAGTGTGAAAATTACAGAGGCGCGAGAGATAAAGATAGATGCGAGGGCAGGAGTAAAAAGGAAATGAGGCGGCGAAGGATGGCGGGATAGGCGGAGGTACGGAGGTGGAGAGAAGAGGAGGAGGGAGGTTGCGCATGCAATTTACAAGTATCCCTTTAATTGCCCGCGCCGAGGACGAGGACGAGGGACGTTAGCGTTAATAGCAGAAAAATCTGCGTCGTTCGCGGCTCGAAGAGTGTATCAATGGCCGGGCCCAGTGGCGTCACAGGACGATTTTAACCGATCCTCGGCCAATGACTGCCCGGATGGACGGATTAAATCCGCAGGTGGACGTGTTTATTCTATCTCGTCGATCTTATCCTCGATCAGGGCCAGCTCCCGGACCTAATCGCGCGCATAAATTCATCCTACCCTCCTCTCAACCTGCCCTCCTTGTTCGTCTACCATCTTCAATGAGAGTCGTTACGCTAATTAAGGGCCGTGGAAAAAATTCTTTCGAAATGCACCGAAATGAGTCATACTCATCAGGCTCGTTCTCGGATCATTATATCGCATACTGTCTGCGGTTAACAGAAATTCCGAAGGATTTTTACTGTGGAAAAACGCATCCTCCCCACGCCACTGCAGCTTCGCAAAATCTCTGGGCGACGAAGGTGGGAGGGTTGGTAGATAGGACGGGAGGTACTGATGTCGGCGGCGATGGAGGTGGCGGTACTGATGGCGGTGGTGGTGGAATTGAAGGGGGAGGAGAAACGACCTTGCGACTTTCAACGGCAAGGCTGCAGTTATGGCAGTGCACATGCCATCATAACAATTCAGGTTCAGTGTACTCGGTTGCGTTCGCGGAGCAAAGAGCGGCGTACTACAATTTGCTTCGTCAGGCCGCATCAAGTCCCGATTAATAGTTACCTCTCGGCAAACTTGGTGAAGAAATTTTTCCCTCTAAGATTTCTCTCTCTCTCTCTCTCTCGCTTCGAAAATTACTGTCATTCGCGTCATCCGACTCGCAGCGAACATTCAAACGTATCAGCCAACGAAATTTGCCTGCAGCGGAAATTCAATATTGTTTCTTTACGATTAATGGCCTCGGAAGGCGGCCGTGTATTAAGTTGGCCGAGCGGAGGTCGTCGGCTAGACGAAAATATTCCGAACGTACATAATACGCTGCCTGGCCGATTTGCATAACTCCTGATTCCGAGAACGGGCTGACCTCAGAATCTCTTCTCACTCGTCATAATCCGGAGCTAATTGCTTTCTCTCTCTCTTTCCTTCTCTCCGAGTCTATCTCTATATCCTAATATCGCGGAAAATTGTTCACGCACGACTCCTCGGTTTCCTCTAATTTATCATTATCAGCGAGGACGCGGCACTCTTCGGCCGCTCGTCGCGATTTCCTGCGATCCAGCGCGATCCAGCGCGATCCAGCGCGATCGCAGCAGAAAACGTGATTCATACGTCGAGTCTCGCGGAGGATATCGACAATGGGCCGTAATTCGAGGCCGTTGTTTCGAACGTGGAATTACGTCTCCATTTCGAGAATCCATCTACCGCAGATCGTCGCGAAAATATCAATTTTCTCTGCCGAGGAAACCTCGAGCAACCAACGTAACGAGAACGCGTACAGAAAGTGTGTTACATCGATAATTTACCTAATCACCCGATTAATTCTCAACAGGTTCCGAAATTGACCATGCTCTTACATGAAGGCACTGAACGTATAATCGCGCTAACGAGAGCAATTTTAAGAATCTTCTTTTCGCCACAGGTCGACGTAATCGGAATGCTCGTCGGCATTTAATTAAATAATTCTCGATCATCGGGGCCCAGCCGAATTCCGCCGAGTTCGAGAACGCAGGAGGTCTGCCTGGCTTGCCCGCTTAAATCACGGCCTTCACGGTACGGAGACTCACAATTACCGATAATAATTGCGAGATCGACCGCAGCCTTTCCTCCCTTCGCGGAGGGAGGCTCGAAAACGTCGACATTAAATTACGGAGCTTCGCGTGCGTGCGCGACCCGAAGCCTTGGCGGCACTTCCCGGTTTGTCTTCTTTAATAGAAAACCGCAAGTGACATTCTGCCTCGGCGTAAGGACGGCCGGGTAGATTGTACGGGGGATCATTTCAGAAGGACTCGGCCAGAAGTGGCGGTCTACCGTCGTGCGCCTCAAAGGCGAGGCCAATTTTAACCTAAAATATGCCGAGCAAAGGACGATCTCGTTCGCGGAAACCGTTTATCGATCGAACCTCCCGATACGCCAGCGTAGATCGCCGGGGATAAGGCGGCCGAGAGGCCGTAATTCGCGGGCCACCCTATACGTGCAATTAACCAAATTTGCGGGAGGCAACTCTCGACACCGGGCAAAACGGAAAAAATACTTTCAACCGTCCGCCTAATTAACGATCCTCTTCGCTACGGTCTCTTTAATCTCCCGAATTGGAAGATTCCCTTTTTAGCTCGATGATCCGCGTATTGAAAGTTTAATTAACTATTTATGCGTCTCGGCCTCTCTCCCGGCCCACTCGACTATCGTTGGGGGTGAGTTAATTGCTGAAGGAAACGCGAGACAGTCTTCGGCCAGGCAGTTCGTCCGGGAATGCAAGCTGGTAGCTGCAGGTTGCCACGAAGGCAACAGCAGGTGGTAGAACCTTCTGAATTGGTTTATAAATAAGTCACGTTACCACCTTAATAACCCGTCATTACTCGCGCAACGTCTCGCAACCTCTCGCAACGAGCAGTTCCGACTATTTGCTTCCCAACGAAAACGGTCGAACGAGCCGGGAATAATAGGCGCGAATCTTCACCCTTCGGCCTCTTAACGCTACCCATAAGCTTCCACCTTCGAACGGTCGGCAAGTTCGAGGCTGGGAGTCGATCGACGAGAGGCAAAAGGACGATAACTCAGCGGCGTCAATTTACACCGAGGGTACGCGTCATTTTTCGATGTTAACGACGAATAAATCCCGGCGCGAGCGACGTCCGATTCCCAGAAGACGTCCGTTTCGCGCCGGTCCAGCTTTCATGGCCGGGCGCGATTTACGGCCGCTGAAATGTGCCCAGTTATGAGATACGGCCTGAAAAAGGAGCAATTGCCCCTTTACGGGCAACGCGCCTAAGCGACGGGAAGGGGTACCGACGCGAGAATCTTTAAGCTTTATTGACCGATTTTCACGCCTGCCTAAGCGACGAGCTGAGCTACCCACGCGAGAATCTTTAAGTTTTATTGACCGATTTTCACGCTCTTAGCCGGTACGAGAACTGCCGAGGATAATCAGGTATTGAATAGGCATTATGAATGGTGGAAAGTTCTCTGACTCTTATCAGGTATTTAATGTCGCATCAAATGCTGTGCTATGACGAATGGATATTGCAAGTATGGGGAAGAATTAATGGGACGCGGATGAATAGGTTTGCAGTTGGTGCTTATTTTGGTTTGGGAATCGAGTGTTTTGAACTTGGTCGAGCACATGGGAGGTGAATTTGTATTCAGGGAAGGTTCGGCGTGAGAACAGCGTTCGCGCCGAATGTTTCATTCAAAGGAGGAAGGTACTTCACCCAAAACGTACGAGGACTTAATGTAGGCCGATATTTCGTCAACGACGGACGACAAACGGTAGCCGCTTATTTACGAGATCGGGTTTTAGAATAGTTTCGGACTGAATTCAGACTGAATTCGGACTGAATTCGGACCCGTTGCGTAATGTGATTCGTTACGAGCGTCTGGTTCAATGGCCGATGACGGTTAATTGAGATAGAATCGGCGCTCGATCTAACTCAAGCCGATCATTCATGCGTGGAAACGCTGATTCATCGATTATGTCAATGGCAAGAGTGCTGCTATTAGAACCCAGACGATAATTTAATTCAGGTATTGAGTTAATAAATCCTTTCAAATCTGATTCTCGAGTAATTTCTGTCCGACGATCTTAACGGTCTCTCATTGTTGCCCACACGCGTAGTTAAAAATTTTTTCACTTTGATAATCATAAAGGTGTATGGCAAAAAAATGGTAATATGAAAGGTGTTGACGTTCTCTGATTCATATCTTGGCGGCGGAAAAAAATTCTTCTGCCTCTCGAGGCCTGTATCGCATTATCAGCCGATCAAGTTCGCTGGCATTGAACTTGCATCCAGGGAACGTGCCATGTTAGTGAACTTGCCGCGATTATGTCACGAGCGCGAGAACACTCGAACTCGCCTTCTCGCCGGAGTTATGTCACCGCTCTCGCGTAATCCGCTTTTCGCTCCGACCGGGAGAAAGGATCGAGAAAACGAGACTGGCGATGCTCCTTTCAACGGCTCGGCACCTTGCACTACCTTGCTATGCAACTTGCCTGCATCTACGCACACGTTGCCACTATCCCATTTAAGCTTCTCGAGCCCCTCGCTAACATCTACAATCTTCCAATAAAGAATCTTTAGCGAGTCGTAGTCAATAGGATTCTCGTCAAGTTAACACTTTCTGCACCGATCAAAATTTATAGGTTCAGTATATATTCGTTATCTAATGTACATTTGTATGTGTCTTATTTCAACCGTTAAACGATGACAAAACTAAACACCTAAGAGTTATTCCCTGACCGTATATAATAGTTAGCAACAACTTAGACTCCTGATGAGGACACCGCAAGGTGTTGAAACATGCAGAGCAAATTCAAATATATATCGGAAATTTTCAACTCAACTAAATATAACTAAATATATTGGTTATCATCTACTTGTCGTTTCAACCCAGCATTGTTACTTTCAGAATTTGGGAAGACTATTTTTCTTTTGATAAAATATTCGTCACTTTCTTACATTATAACCAGTACAATTCTCGTCCATTTCGTTCAAGAATTTCCTCTCCGACATCCGCAAGCGTCGATTCAATTTCATAGCTTCTAATCAAGATTCACGGGTCGTAATCGCGAGGCTGATCGTTCATCCTGCGGCCTTCAGCGAATTCGCGCCGCTCGAAGTTTCGCGGGTGGCTTAGGTTCGAGATAAGCACCGTGTCGCCGTTCCCACCTCCGCCTCGATTTATTACCGCCCCTTTCGACGACTATGGATCTACAGCGGGCAGTCGTAGGTCGCGCACAGGGCAATTCGTTACGTGGCCGCCCCGGCATTGCTCCCGCCTGCGCTGGCCAATGTATTTATGGCCAGTGGATCGGGTGCACTTCGTTGCATCCACCAACTGCATTCGGCCAATGCATCCAGCGACTGCATCCCTCAGCCATTGGCGGGGGCCTCCGGAGTTTCTCGGCTCGGTCAGAAGCACTTTGTCAGAATGGAAGACGGCGGGCTTCCCGCTTTGGCGACCGAAGGGGCAGAATAAATCGTCAAAAGTAAATTCCATGCCCCGAAACTCGACCTGGCCATATTTCACGGCTGCTGGCTTTCGGATGATCCAGTTCAAATCCTTGGGTGGAATATATTTGTACATGTAATTCTCTGAAGGATTTACAGCGCCATTTTTGACAGGCTGAATGTTTTTGGATAGAGCTGTTCATTGGCCGCATTAACTTTCCTTTTTTGACATTCTCTGTCTATTCTTAATTTCTCGCGTACTCAACTAATTTTCCAATTTCTCAGTTTAATAGCAGGAAATATCTTTGTTACGACTTACAACTGATTATTCTCAGCAATCTCATCAGAAACTATGAACGAAGTCGTAAGTCTCAGTATTGAATTGTATATTATAGAATTCACTCGACTGCATTTATTTCGTTCCCACCATAAAAAATACTCTTTAAATACGAATGCAAACTATTCCATCATTTTTCCTGCTCTCTGCTTTCGGAAATGAACCGATTTGAATGAGCTTAGCCAGACTCTGGCAGAACTGCGAAAGCGGAAGGTGGCCGCCAATGAGGCGTTGCATGCGATCCCGGACGGCGAACGAGGAAGTCGGGGGTGCGACGTGAAGCCACCGCAGCATCCTCCTGTACGGCTTCCATCACGATAACCGCGGTGAAACCGCGCGGTTCCTCGTCGAGCAGCGCCCGATAAGAAGCGTGCGATGCTCAGACGAAGATACGAATCGTACCGCCCGCTATCGACACGTCGGAATTCCTTATCTATCCGCCGTACGATTCCGCGCCTAACGACCCGAAGGCGATTTCTTTTCGGGGCCATAACGGGAAACGATTCCCATTCTAACGTCGTTAGACGATGATGGGCAGCCGTTCACCAATCCGTGACCCAATACCGAAAAAACAGAGGCCAGCGGAAGACTCAATCCGAAACGACAGAACTCTTCGTAATATGAGCTAAAGCGGGTTCCACACCGTTAGACGAAGGCTATCGAAATCGCTGACTGACAGCCGTCGTTCCTCTAATTGACTTCTCCTGCGAACGATTAAGTCCGACCGTTCGAGTCGGGCTGCGAGTTTTGGATGAATCAGAGGTGGAATAATTTAGCGTTGACGTAGGCGTCAGAAATCGCGGCGGTCGGCTACAAATCGATTCTGGTAACTGTATATGGCCGATAATGCGACGCATTCGTGTATACTTATATATTCGGATCCTCCACGTGGGATCGTGTTTATCGAAATGCTCGGTCGTGGATCGTTTCGATAATCCAGGTCGACGATCGCCCTCGGGCCTGACGGGTCGGATTGAAAAGCCGGCGGATCAGCTGTCCTGATAGACGCCGCGGAAATTATTCAGTGACCCGCAAGGTCAGCAGGGACGACAGTTAGAATCCCTCCGAGGTGCCAATCGCGACGGGGGAGGCTTCTGGTGTCTTGGAGAGATGCCAACCAGGACGTAGGAGTAACTGTTGCTCTTATCTGCCGGTCGTTACATATACAGCTATTTACAGATCCACGCCTTTCGGCCCAGAAAATCGAGACTGACGTAATACCGCGAATCGACTCAAAGTTAATGTCCTACGTGACGATCATGCTGATAGACTATACGCTGTCATCGGCACGTCATTTCATTGCTTGACTGACGTAATGCAGCGCCGCAAGGATTTAATTATAATTAATTTTCCATTTGTTTGCAGGCTTATTAAATTCGAATCATGCGACGGAACCGTCAGTCATCGACCACGGTGGCGACACTGATCTTGGCCGTGATCTTGAACGCCGGTAAGCAAAACACAGCGCATCCTGCCACCGATTTCTGAATGATTCAACGTGCATTCGTCGGGTGTTCGGGGCCCCGGGCAGAATTTCAATCGGGCGCCGTCGACGTAAGAAATTAATTAAAAGGTCGGCTTATCTCATCCGCGGCTACGAAAAAAGAGGGAAGCCGTGGGCCGCGGCCGAGCGAGGCCCAATTACGGCAATCGGGATATACGTGCGGCGAGTTTTGTGTTAAGATCCGGCCGACTGCAGCTACTAGTTTCATCGAGTCGCCCGCGATCGACGGACCATTCGACATCGTCAGGGCGGTTGCCTCTCTCTCCGTCGTCAAACTGGTTCCCAGGACGCGTAACCTTGGACGTATCGAGGTGGAAGACTCTCCGCGCGACGGATGAAAAACGCGCGATAGTCGACATACCGTGTAAAACTGGACGCGGCATGCCGGAATGGCAGCTACTCCATCGAAAGTGGAACGGACGCCGTAAACTCAACTTTATCGCCGCTAACTAGACGCCCTGATAATGGCCAACGGCCGCTCGGATTCTGTCGAGGGAACTCCATAGACTTTTATGCCTCCGCATTATTCGCTTCCTACTACCGATCCCGGCTATCGCGATGCTCTTCGAATGTTGCGACTGTATCTCAGCTTCACGTAATTCTCCCGCACTTCCAGGTAACGACGTGCACGGGCAGAACTATTACTGGAGACAAGGGAACGGCAATGCTGGCTTTATGTGCACGCAGGAAGGCTATCACGCCGATCCACACGACTGCAGGACCTATTACAGATGCGTGGATTGGGGCAATGGTAGTCCGCTGATGCCGTTCAAGTTCGAGTGCGGAGTGGGAACCGTGTTCTCCAAGCAGAAGGGTGACATTTGCACGCATCCCGGCGACAGCGGACGCCCCGAATGCGGCGGAAGTGGAAACGAGATCGATTCCAATTTCCCGGACGAAAACACGCCAGGTTCTTCGTGGTCCACGACCGGACACACTCAGCCCTGGACGACCCAGACGCAGACGACGACCTACCGGCCAACGACTCGATGGACGACAACCTCGAGTTACAGGCCGACGACTTATTGGACCACTACTCAGGTTCCATCCACTGGCAGGCCACCGCAAACAACCACAAGGCCAACTACTATTTATACGTCCACCGCTGGACCGCCACCTGCCTCTGGTCCTCAGTCCGACAACGAGATAGGGCAGGGGACGGCGAAATGTAATCAGGAAGGATTTTTGTCCGATCCGAATGACTGCAGGAAGTTCTACAGATGCGTGGACGAGGGTTCAGGGAAGTTCAGGAGGTACGAGTTTAACTGTGGAGTCGGAACGGTATGGGATCCGCAAATTCAAGGGTGCAACCATGCTTGGGCAGTCTCGAGAGCGGATTGTAGACAAGGATTGGAGACTGGTGGCGATGGTGATGGTGGACAATGGAACGGAGATACAGGAGATAACGGTGGACAATGGAATGGAGATACTGGAGATAACGGTGGACAATGGGATGGAGATACGGGTGATAATGGCGGACAATGGGATGGAGATACGGGCGGACCAGGCCAGCCTGGACAACCTGGAGATCCTAATGGACAGCCCGGTCAGCCTGGTGATCCTAGTGGCAGTCCTGGTTCTCCTGGGCAACCAGGGGATCCGAGCGGTAGCCCAGGTAGTCCGGGTAGTCCTGGCAGTCCTGGTAGTCCTGGTAGTCCTGGCAGTCCTGGTAGTCCTGGCAGTCCTGGTAGTCCTGGTAGTCCTGGTAGTCCTGGTAGTCCTGGCAGTCCTGGCAGTCCTGGCTCTCCTGGCTCTCCTGGTTCTCCTGGTTCTCCTGGTTCTCCAGGATCTCCTGGTTATCCAGGTTCTCCTGGTTCTCCTGGCTCTCCTGGTTCTCCTGGCTCTCCTGGTTCTCCAGGCTCTCCCAGTTCTCCTGGTTATCCAGGCTCTCCTGGTTCTCCTGGTTCTCCTGGTTATCCAGGCTCCCCTGGAAGCCCCGGCTCGCCTGGCTCACCCGGTAGTCCTGGAACTCCAGGATCACCAGGAACTCCTGGATCACCAGGAACTCCAGGCAGCCCAGCTTCTCCAGGTTACCCTGGCAGCCCTGGTACTCCGGGAACTCCTGGATCACCAGGAACTCCAGGCAGCCCAGCTTCTCCAGGTTACCCTGGCAGCCCTGGTACTCCGGGAACTCCTGGGTCACCAGGAACTCCAGGAACGCCAGCTTCTACAGACTACCCTGGCACCGAAAATACTCCGGGAACACCAGGAACTCCGAGCAGCCCAGGTTCTCCAGGCTATCCTGGCAGCCCTGGGTCACCAGGAACTCCAGGCAGCCCAGGTTCTCCAGGTTATCCTGGCAGCCCTGGTACTCCGGGATCACCTGGATCACCAGGAACTCCAGGCAGCCCAGGTTCTCCAGGCTATCCTGGCAGCCCTGGTACTCCAGGAACACCTGGATCACCAGGAACTCCAGGCAGCCCTGGTACTCCAGGAACACCTGGATCACCGGGAACTCCAAGTAGCCCAGGTTCACCAGGGTATCCTGGGAGCCCGGGATCTCCAGGAACACCTGGATCACCAGGAACTCCAGGCAGTCCAGGTTCTCCAGGCTACCCTGGCAGCCCTGGTACACCCGGCACTCCTGGATCACCAGGAACGCCAGGTTCTCCGGGCTATCCTGGCAGTCCTGGCACTCCAGGAACTCCAGGTAGCCCAGGAACGCCAGGTTCACCAGGAACACCAGGAGTTTGTAGTTCAGAAGGATTCTTCCCCGAGCCTAACGACTGTCGTAAATTCTACCGTTGTGTCGACGAAGGTGGCAAGTTTGTCAAATATTCATTCCAGTGCGGTACTGGAACAGCATGGGATTCAACTATCCAAAGCTGTAATCACGAGTACGCAGTGCCTGGCTGTAGAGCTGGATCTCCCGGAAGTGGATCTCCTGGTGGATCAGAGGGAACACCGAATGGTAGCGAATCACACGATCCCGATCCAGGTCTCAACGAAGTGGACAATATGGGACAACAAGGTCCAGATTCTGACAATCAATCGACAAAGCCAACGAGTAGCCCAATCGTTTCTACCTCAGCGCCAGTAGACTCAACCGCATCTCAGGAGACTAGCGCTACCAGACCAGAAACAACAACGCAAGCCAGCACTTCTCAATCCGTTGCATCGAGTTATCTACCTCCAAGCACCACAACGACGCAAGCTACTTCATCGATCGCCTCCACTTATCTGCCTCCAACTACGGCTACCCAACAAACGACTCAACCGACATCGTCAATCGCTCCCAGCTATTTGCCTCCGAGCACCGATTCTCCCGCAACATCCAATACACCTTCTCAAGATACTCCTCCGGGTTCACAAACTACACAGCAATCATCGCAAACTCCTCCATCGCAGCCACCAACTTCGAGACCTCCGCCGCAAGGCGGAAGTTCGGGATGTTCGGAGGAAGGCTTCTTCCCCAATCCAGATGATTGTCGAAAGTTCTACCGTTGCGTGAACGAGGGTGGCTCGTACAGAAAATATGATTTCTCCTGCGGCCCCGGAACGGCGTGGGATCAAACTATCCAGTCCTGTAATCACATTTACCTGGTATCCTCCTGCGGAACGGAGAGTAACGAGATTGAACAAGGTCCAAGTCAGACCACCGGTCCGGCCAGGCCACCTCCTACAACGGATTCTAATGTCGTTACGCCTGGTACTCAGGTAGAAGAGGGCAAAACTGATGCTCCACCTACGCAGTCGACTTCAGGTCAAATACAATCGTCAAGTACTGAAAGTTCCGGGCAGACACCCTCTTCTGGCGAGCCAACGATGTCAAGTCAAATGCAATCGACGGGCACTGGAAGTTCTGGCCCGTCAGCTTCTTCCACTGAACCGACTACTCCGCCAAAAGGCGATTGTGGCCCGAAGCCTAATAATACCATAGTATGCAATAAGGAAGGATTCTACCCGCATCCAACGAGGTGCGACAAGTTCTACAGATGCGTCGATAATGGAAATGGATTTAACGTTTATCACTTTGATTGTGCACCGGGCACGATATTTGATCCAAGTATCAGCGTTTGCAACTATCCAGAATCTGTGTATCCTGCGAGAGATTGTACCGTTCCTGCGGAAGGTAGTGCTCCCACACCTGCCGGCGATACCACTGAAGCAGGAAAAGTGACTGAATCTTCGACTGAAACCAGTAGTGAAGGAACTACTGCAAGTTCGACGGAAGCTGCGACTGAAGGTTCAACTGAAAGTTTGACTGAAGGTTCAACTGAAAGTTCGACTGAAAGTTCGACCGAAAGTTCATCAGAAAGTTCGTCCGAAAGTTCGTCTGAAAGTTCGTCCGAAAGTTCAACTGAAGGTTCGACAGAAAGCTCGACCGAGAGTTCGACAGAAAGCTCCACAGAAGGTACAACAAGTTCTGAGTCCTCATCTGAGTCTACGTCGGAATCCAGCACTGAATCCAGCACTGAATCCAGCACTGAATCCAGCACTGAATCCAGCAGCGAATCCAGCACTGAATCCAGCAGCGAATCCAGTACTGAATCCAGTACAGAATCGTCCAGCACCGATTCACAAGAACAGTCTACTACTGCATCCTCCGAAGAATCAAGTAGTGAATCCACAACTGAATCTCAGGAACAGTCGACCACCGAAACGCAAGCAACTACAGAATCATCGACTGAATCTCAAAGCGAATCAACAACTGAAACTCAAGAATCGTCTACGACCGAATCCGCAGAACAATCTACAACTGAATCCGGAGAACAATCTTCCACGGAATCTCAGGAGCAAACGACTGAATCTCAAGGAACGACTGACTCCACAGAATCTTCGTCACCTCCTCCAAGCACGCAACAACCATGCGTCGTTGGAAACTTAACTGACGAACAAATTGCATTAGTCTGCCCGACCGGATTCCGACGTCATCCGAAATATTGCAACCTGTTCTATCAATGTACAATGGAGGGCAACATGGAAGTAAAGATCCTGGTATTGGGATGTCCAGATGACACCATATTCGATGAAAGTAAGATACAATGCTTGCCAGAGAATGAAAGTTCTCAAGGCTGCATGGGTGCCAAAGCTAGTACGAGAC
Source organism: Anoplius nigerrimus (assembly GCA_914767735.1). Classification (NCBI taxonomy): domain Eukaryota; kingdom Metazoa; phylum Arthropoda; class Insecta; order Hymenoptera; family Pompilidae; genus Anoplius; species Anoplius nigerrimus. Next base: position 13,284,354 of record OU612090.1, read on the forward strand.
TTTACCGAAGAGTGTCCGACGAATCATCGTCACCCGTAAGTAAATTCGATTTATAAGAATCCGGTATAATATTACGTTGAAGGTATACGTAACAAACGAAATTTTACTGTAGGTGAAAGTAGGAGGAGAGCCACTCTGCCCTGCAGAAGGACACTATCCTTACCGCCAAGGCTGCAGCGACGCATTCTACAAGTGCAAACGAGACTCGAGAAACAATCTTCAAGGCTACCTGTACAAGTGCCCTGAAAACTTCATCTACTGGTCGGTGTCCAGAAGATGCGAGCGTGCCACTCGTTTGCCAATGTGTACGCACTTGTCGTACAGAAGCAAGAACGAACATTGGAAGAGTCGATGGCAAGTGCCCGTGGAGGATTACAATCTCTCAGCGAGAATGTTGCGCTTTTTTTGAAGCGATAAAAAGCGGCACTCGCCATAACAGAATATTCTCGCCAGATTCGTAAGGCAAGAGCGCGGATGTTAGTTCGTAGGTTCTCCGCATGGGCGCAGCACGTACTTAGAACGGTAGCTGGCGCCACCTCTGGGCAAGTTCGTCAAGCTGTTGTACGAAATTAACGCACCAACATGGCTGCCGAAGATCCCGGCAAAGCATGGATCTTCGCTAGCCATCTTGATAACAATTCGAATATGCCATTCGCGTTTTCATTAATTAGTGAATTTCCTTTTGCGACCGTTGCGCTCGTCGTGAAGGAAAAATCGTGTTTCCAAGCGATCTCGTCGAATCTTTCGCGGAAGATTGAGCTGAATTTCGCTCGGAAACCGATGTACGGGGATTTTTTGGGTTACGGTATTCAATACTTGACAATACGTTCTAACGTACGAAATACGCCAACTCGTATATTTATTAAGCTAACGACTAGTTTAAGGAAGTTCTACTGAGCTCATTCATCGTATACGGATAACTTTGTACATATACTCCGTCCTGACGTTACTGAAACATATTCTTATCATCTTCTGACGTAGGACTTAACGTAGTGTGTCCCGTAATTAACTAGATTTGTCATAAGATACGCAACTATTTGCGCCGCGTGTTTATATTCGATCTCAGTGCGAACTGACAGTAATAAATAATAAGACAAACAACAAAAAATATTAATATACGATTTTATATTTCACTCACCGATGCTCCTTCCACGCCAAGTCATACCATGACCTTCATCCTTCGGAAAATCGCCTGAAACAGCGAAGAAACATTAGAATCTCGGCAAAATTTCCTATAATATCAAATCCTAGTTATAGACGAATAAAAACCTCATACCTTTATCACTCTTCTTCAACATTTTCCAGGAAAAAAGCACAAAATATCACAGACACAGTTCACTCACTGCAAAATTCGAACGAAGTGTTCGATTCACTTTGATTCGATTATTTGCCACAATCGATTAATCGAGCGCTGCATACATGGAAGACAAGCATGAGTCATATGTGAGAATCAGCCTGCATAAGCGCGGTGAAAGCGGGACGGGAGAGGGAGAGAGAGAGAGAGAAAAAGAGATTGTTGAAGCCGTCAAAGTGGACCCGAGAACATTTAAAAGGCTGTTTCGTAAAACATCGCCGTGCGATCGAGACGTCGGGCGTGAAAAAAGACTTAGGGCAGGCAGAGGAACGAACCGGAAGGTCGGGACAGAATGTTCCGTAGCTCGGCGAATTTCGACAAATTGTTAGGTACGTCGTCGAATCATCAATTCTCGCCTTTTTTGACGGGACAAAATGTCGGGCGGACTTTTAATTATCATCGTTCTCTCCCATGAATGAACCGCAGACAGAGCCACGAGCCAGTTGCTTCTTGAGCCAGATTGGCCGTCCATCCTGCAAATCTGTGATCTGATAAGGCAGAGCGACGTTCAGTAAGTGATATTACCGTATTCTATCGTTATTCACGACCTAACCTGAACTTAACCTAAATGGGGTCTCTGTATCTCGACAAATAATGTAAAATATGACGTATGCTTGATGCACTATATACACGTATTATCAAGTCATGAATAATGGACACGAGATTAGAGTGTCTTGCGCGGATGGATCTGCTCCTTGACTACCGAGTGTCAATAGGGATAGTTGTATAGTTCTTTCAGAACTGTGTTTTCTTTGAATGTGTAGAGACATTATTTTCTGATTACTTAGGCCAAAAGCAGCTCTTGCGGCGATAAAGAAGAAGTTGACCAATTTAAATCCTCATGTAGCACTGTACGCTTTACTGGTAAGATATAGTACCACCGATTATAGATTCAAGATCATTAGATTACCTTAGAGTTGTTAAGTCATATAAAACTGTTGGCCATAGGTACTTGAATCTTGTGTTAAAAATTGCGGCACACTAATACATGATGAAGTTGGTACAAAGCAGTATATGGAACAACTCAGTGAATTAGCCAAAACATCACCGCATGAGAATGTCAGGCTTAAGATTTTAGAATTAATTCAAGCTTGGGCACATGCATTTCGGAACAGTCCCAAATATACGGCAGTTCGGGTAAGGTTCTGTTAGGTTGTATGGAAAGTAATTTTTTGGCTAATAAGAATGATACGGTTTGTAGGATACTCTGAATATTATGAAAGCAGAGGGTTACAAGTTCCCAGCATTAAAAGAAAGTGACGCCATGTTTATTGCCGACACAGCTCCAGAGTGGGCGGACAGTGATGTTTGCCATAGATGTAGGGTAACTTTTAGTCTGATGCAGAGAAAGCATCATTGTAGAGCATGTGGACAAGTGTTCTGTTCCCAATGTTCCAACAAAGCATCCACATTGCCTAAGTTTGGTATTGAAAAAGAAGTCAGAGTCTGTGAAGCATGTTACGAACAAGTAAACAAGTAGGTTCTGAATATTCTGCTTAACACTATTGAGAGTCTGGTGCTATTAGGCTGACTTCATTTGTTAAACCAATTTGCAGGCCATCTAGTGCACAGACTAAAGAAACAGACCTTCCAGCTGAATATCTAAATAGTTCTCTGGCACAGCAACAGCAGGTGAGTGTCTCTACTGTTTTATTCAACATATATTATAACCCAGCTATATACATTCCTCATTTCAATAACTGAATTAGTAAGAAAACATGGCTTCACCAACGGAGGAGGTATTTTTATTACATATTGAAATGTTCATATTATTCATATCAACAGTCAAATATTTAGAACAAATTATGTTTGTTAATTACATACACCATTCGGAAAACTATATGTTGTACATAACTGATAGGTGCCACCGCGGAAAACAGCGGAGGAACTCCTTGAAGAAGAGGAATTGCAATTGGCATTGGCACTGAGTCAGAGTGAAGCGGAACAAAAGGAAAAGGAAAAGAAACGAACGACCAGCGCTGTTATGTCAAAACCTAGTCCAATAACGAGAACCACTTATTCCCCACCACCGTCGCCGGTAAGTTTCATCTGAAAGGAATATCACTAAGCATTCCTGAAATCTGCCGAGTGATATTTATCGCTTACAAAGAAACATTATCTACTCCAAGGGACCAAGTCCGTCGCGAACACAGAACGATGATGAAATCGAGCCAGAACTCGCTAAATATTTGAATCGAAGATATTGGGAGCAAAGACAGACTGTGATAGAAGATCATGGCACGAGGGCGGATGTTACTAGTCCCTCAGCACCGAATATTGGTAGTCCGATGCCGCAGAAAGTTGTTATTACCAAGCAACAGAATGGAGAGGTAGACAATCAAATGGAGGAGTTCGTTAGTGCATTAAGGTCGCAGGTCGAAATCTTCGTGAATCGAATGAAGAGTAACTCTTCGAGAGGACGGTCCATTGCCAATGATAGTTCCGTTCAAACATTGTTCATGACAATTACAGCCATGCATTCCAGGTGAGAAAGACATTGATTACAATTTGTAGTTTAAAGTTTACTGTTCACGGATACTATTAACGCTCGCATTTAATTTCCAAGATTGTTGAAGTACATCCAAGAACAGGATGATAGCAGAGTCTATTACGAAGGGCTACAAGATAAATTGACGCAAATGAAGGATGCGAGAGCTGCTTTAGATGCTCTTAGAGAGGAACACAGAGAAAAATTACGTCGCCAGGCAGAAGAAGCCGAGCGGCAGAGGCAAATGTTAATGGCGCAGAAACTGGAGATTATGAGGAAGAAGAAACAAGAATACTTACAGTACCAACGGCAGTTGGCTTTGCAGAAGATTCAAGAACAAGAAAGAGAAATGCAGATGCGACAAGAACAACAAAAACAGCAGTACATTATGGGTAATGTTATAATATTATATATTTTTACGTAATAATTTAGACATACGTTTAATAAGAACGTATTATTAATCTATTATTAATGTATTATTACAGGAGGATATCAAGCTGCAGTGTCTGGATATATTGGACCAAATCAAGGTTCTCCTGTTCGACATGTCCAACAATATCAGGGTCCAGGTGGAACTTACAATCCAATGTCACCCACGAATCAAGGAGTCTACGTATATGGACAACCTGTTATGAATCAATATCCTATGCACGGTTACAACATGCCATCCTTGCCGCAACACATGATGGGCCCAATGAGTAACCAAGATCAGCAAACTGATCCTGTTCCAGGAAGAGATCCCATGGGTAGGGTGAATATGTCTAGACCCGGCATGGTAAGTTGATACGATGTAACAAGCATTAAGGAATACTCGGTATACGTAGTTTAAAAATTATACGATTTTCAGATGCCTATGCAAAACCCAATGCCACAGCTTCAGCAACCAGGTGGCCATCAAATGCCCGTCCAACAACCATCTCAAAGTCATATGCCACCTCCGCAAGGTCCACCACCAGGTCACATAGCCCAGCAGCCACCTACGACTCAGTTATCTCAGCCAGGACAAATGAACTTACCTCAGCAAGTTCAATCAGTTCAAGGTCACATGGTCCCACCCCCAGGACAAATGGGTGCCCCTGGTCCTCGCGGACCACCTGGCCAAGTGGTACTTCCGCCGATGGGAAATCCGCAGCAGCAGAATTCAATTGCCGGACCTCAAGGTCCAACGATGCAGCAGCACGTACCAAATACTAATATGTCGTCACACGGCAATTCTGGAATGCAGGGTCCACCTGGAACGGCCACTGGACCTATACCGCCGTCCAGCCAATCGTTGCAGAACTCTCAGGGCCCTGTTCCCCCCGCTGGATTACAGACAATGCAAGGCATGCCTCAAATTACAGCAGCTCAACAGATTCCATATCAACAACCCGCACCCGCCCCAGCGCCAACTCAAATCCCTCCCGCTCCTGTTTCAGCTCCAGCTCCCGCTCCCGCCCCCGCTGCTGCTCCAGTGTTAACAGCCTCTCAACAAAGTGATACGCCACAGATGCAAAAAGAGAGTTCGAAGCCTGAAACGGCAGAATTGATATCTTTCGACTGAACGTCCATCCGCCATGCGTGGGTCTGTAAAAATGTATCGACTTCTCAATGCATTTAAGGTAACTAAATTCAGTTTAAAATTCAGTCTTAACACGTTCCGTACTATCGTTGCGAGCGCATCGATTTTTATTGAACTTGTTTTATGTTACTCTAACATTGATATTCCTATCTACAATGCACGCAGGCAGATTTTGTATCTGTTAGTGAAATTAATATGTGGCAGTGAGACATAGAGTTGGCCGATATTAGTTGTACATGATTTGTATACATTGGTGCAATTTTTAATGGATAAATGGAATTCAGTTGTGACACGCAATGTTGCTTGGAGGATAACAGCTCTTGTACAACGTGAATACATGTTTAAATACGAATCGTGTGTATGTAATAAGTGACGCATGATTTTATTATACATAATTACAAAAATAATATAAACGTTGCGAAAATTGAGCGAATTCGAACCGAGCGGTGAAAGCGCTATTTTTTTTTAGTCACATTAACAGTTTCATTTCGTCAGCATGTGCTCTTGTATATCCTTTCTCCTGTCGTTTTCAATTTGATTGAGATTTGTTTTACAAAAAGTGGTAAAGTCCAGCTATAACGAAGAATACTGTTGCTTTAATAATACATATTTATATATATATATATATATATTAATAAACTTACAACGCCAGGTTGTGTAATTAAATTCATCGCTAAATATCGTTCTATCATCAATCGTTTGATAAATATCTTTTAATTGCCTATATTCCCCTCATAATTTGTTTAACATAGAAAGACTGTAACAAGCAGCAATATGTACATGAATTAATTACAAGAAATGTTGCAAAATACATGTGTGCTGAAGAAACTGACATTTACACGCTTAACAAGGATTGGCCATCTTGCATTATTTAGGACAAAATTGAATATATATACAAAATATTCATTATAAGTTATATATATATGTATGATGCGAAGTAACCAAAATCTCAACCATGTTAGATACAATTATGCATAATATAGCGTATGAATTCAATGAAATGGAAAGAACCTCGTAATGGGAAAACTTCATCATGGTACTGCGAAATGATACTAATTGTCAGCACTACCTCCTGTTATTAAAATATTCTACAAAATAAACAAAGATTCTATGGATCGTAAGATTAAAAGTACCTGCAACGTCTTTTTTTTTTTATTACATCAAGAGTCTGCTCTCACTACGCCGAAGTTTTCGCATACACATATTTCGCTTATCAAGATCTCTAGAAAAATGTTATCCATGTGTCCTCTCTGAAGACAAACCGTCATACATAAGTCTCTTCACACACTTTCAACCTGACCCTTCCTGCGCGGTTTTACTTCCTGCCTTTGCGGAGAAGTGAACGATGTTTCTTCGGAGCGCATTTTAACAACAGACGAAGACTCGCCGTTCACCGAACAAGATGGAGTCATCATCGTGTCCTTCTTCTCCGAACAAATAAGCGAAGTGCCGGAACCGTTGGAAGTCAGAGAGGTCTTCCGTAGTCGCATATCTTCGAGTGGAATCTCTTCGCTCTTCGGTCTCGGCATTTTCGGCGAACTGTCTCTGGACCTGATGCCATTTTCATGCCCTTTCTCGCCGGACGTGTTCTCCGAGCGTCTGGGACCAGACGACAGTCCACCGACAGGCTTCATCACATTGTCTCTTCGCATCTGTGCCGCAAATCCCGGCACCTTGTTCACCTGGAACATCAGCCTCGGCGAATCTTTCTGCCTCTGCCCTCGTCCGCCTATGCCTGCAAAATCATTACACACCAGCGACCTCAAGATTTCCAAGAGTTCACGATATACAAAGGATTGTCCGATGCGTCGTTCTTACGTTCGTGTCGCAAACCGCGTAAAGCGTAGTTCGGAGGCGTGGAAGAATGGGGCATGCTCGTGGGTATGTCCAGTAATCTTGCAATTTGATTAATCTTCTTTTGTCTCGCCTTTATCCTTCCTTTGGTCAACCTGCGCAATCGCGTTGCAAGAAGCGGTTTTAATAGAAAATAGGTCGTTACGTTTATTTCCTATTGTTTGTCGCACCTTTGTTTCGCGGCCATACATCTGATGTGATCGTCGAAGATAAATTTGGTGGATAGCAGCGGGACCCTCTTTCCCGTGCTACTGCTCAGCGGCTTGTAAATCGTCAGATGCAAGCAGCTGGAGTCATCCTTATCACCCTGCACTTCGATATCCTGCAAAAAACCAACCAGCATTGCGACTCCCCATCCAAGCTTGCTAATGTCCGGTTCCACGACAATTAGTTGAACGACGTCGATGACCAAGAAGCGACGTATTTTCTGGCCGTCCTTCCACACAATCGTGCAGGCGATTAGGTCACTGTTATCTACCCAAGGTCAACAAAACATTAGTAACAGCCGAATTATTCGTCTTGACGATTGGGTGCAGAAGAGTAAGGCAAATGAAATAACTTTTACTTAGGTTAAGAACGTTGTTAACTTGCACGCAATTTGCCTGATTGGTCAACGGCAATTGTGTTTCTCTTTCCATGTTAATTGTCAAGGATAATTCCCTGATTAGGAAGAAAACTCTTATTGCGCGTCTCGCTCTTTCTACCTGTAGAATCATAACAAACTTTGATACTAATGGGCGATGCAGAGTGAACTGTTTTTATTTCGCAGCGGTGTACCTCTCCGCACGGCAGTCTTTTGCTAAACTCGATTCCAGTCATTGGAGTACCTGTTGGAGGCAGCAAAATATTGCTGTCCATCATTAACCACTCTACATTTAATGGTCGTTTTTGAATTTCGCTGTATTCGTCTTCGAACATGTCTAAGAAAATCTCTTCGCTCTGAAAAATGTAATAAAAATGCTATAGTCTAAAATTAACGCAGAACATTTTCGCAACTTATCATCGATGTACCTTATAAAAATTTCTAAGCAGAGCTGTGCTTTGTTCTTTCGCAGCTTCGATTGCTTGCAAGTGCGCCTCTCGTAATATCGTTTGTCCTTCAGTTGACACTAACTGCATCAGTAATTTCGTGGTTAATTCTAACGTGACAAGCCTTACTTTAGGATCTATCAGGAAATAATAAAGATTAATAGAAATATTGCAACAGCACATTCGACGAAGAAAAGAAATAAATTAAAATACTCACTCGTTTGACAGCTTAAAGTTATAATATGAATCAACCTGTCTACCAGAATCTCATTATACCAATTTTTCGTTGCAGCATTCGGAGAAGGGGACAAAGCTAAATCCAGCGTTTCACGATTTATACCCTTGCGAAATGAAATCAAATCAATTATTGCGTGAAGTCCATTCGATAAACTAACATTAAAAATAACTGAAGCATCGTTAATAATCACCTGATTATTGGCTAAGGCATAAAGCAGGCATAATGCAAATAACGCGGCATAATCGTTTTCGGTGCAGTACAACGAATTTAATATAGTCTCCAAAAAGGGCTTGTTAGACAAGAATTCAGCTGCATTGCTGTGCATTTGATTCGACAATAGCGGGCTTTCCAGAGCCAGCCTTTGCTCTTTCTCCTCATCTGTTACATTTAAATGCTTGAAATCCTCTAACTCCTCAGCAGGAATGGTTATTTCTAATTGTCCAGGACTCATTAAAATTGGCGTACATTCTGATGAAGCTGTTTCGGACGACGTGCCGGGTTGACTTTGATCCTGCACTTCTTCGTCGCTACTTTTAGCCACGTCTTTAGTATCTCTTAAACTGTTCTCGTCCTCGCCGACGTCCTCCAACGTCATGGTATCGCTTAAATTTTCGAGAGATTTCTCTAATGTCTCCTTCGGTGGTGTGAAAGCAATCGTCTTGTCCGACCATGCATCGCCGAATATTTCGAGAACTTTACTCGCTCCGCTTTTAATTGTTTCTAGATCGGACTTGAGCATGACCGCCGCCAGTGTATGTACAAGAGGTCCATGAGAGACGATCAGAAAGACTTGGGAAAGTAGAAAAAGTGCTACAACTACGCTGACGTGCTTCCTCTCATCCTATTAGTCGAATAAACACAAAAATGTTATTTCCTGTTGATAAAAAATCTCATTCGAGTAGTGATCATTCCGCGTACACACCTGATTTTGGCACAAAAGGTTTTTGTGTTTCATTAAAGAATAAACATACAAAGGAACCAAGAGCTTATGCAATAGATGCTCCGACAACACTTTGTTCAAGTCGGATATGTTCAGGCAAAGTATGTCGTTCAGGTAATGCAAATGATCCAGATGCTCTGCTACTAAATCTGATAATCTGTTCTGGCTCTGATGACTAAAACATAAACAGTATGACAATTCTATTCCTAGACACAATGGAATAACAGGTGCCCATTACAAAGACTTACTCAGCATCATTTCTAACACATGTGTCTAACTCTATAATGTGGTTACCAATAAACCATACAAGATTACTGAAATAAGGTGCTGCAGTACGATCTCTGATGAATGCCAACATTGAGGCATCTTCCACACGGTAAACATTTAATGTTAAAGTGCGTACTGCTATACGAACCATACCCTCAGAGTGGTTAAAAAACTTAATTGCTTCCGTATACAGTGGAAAGTCATTGGTATGCTAATAAAAAATATCATTTTTTAGTACTCTTAAATATACACACAGTTATTGTGCACGTGTGATGAGCGAAAAGTAGCAGGCGTGTCAATTTCAATATTGCATTTATCATTTTGTTTGGTCTGATAATAAATCAGAGTTTAAAAAAATAAATATTACTTTTTAAAACTGAATAGGTAAATGGGTAAGTGTAGTGCAAATGAAAATATACGCAAATAGCATGTGTACCTCGTTTACCTCGTTATAGAAGAAATGAATAGTATGTGCATTCAATTTTAGACTCAATGTTTTTAGAAAACTGATGTAATATGCCATCACTTCCTCATCACTGAAGTCAAATTTGTGCACTATTATACTATTTACATGATTGTTACTTAGCAAATAATCTGAAAATAGAAAACAGCAGAATGATTTCTAAAGCATTCAGTTGATAAAAATAGTATGTGTAATATATAAAATAACTTACACAATGATGTCTCATTGCGTATGTTCTCAAATAAGATGTTGAGCGTCTGTAATAATTGAACACACACGTAGCTTCCACATTTTTGTTTCATAATACGCAGGAAAAATGATAGCATGTTCTTCTCCAAAAAGAAGCTATAATCAAAACATAATGTAGAATCAAAATTATATGTCTAGCACAAACATATAGATGAAGCCAACATACTCGAACACACTGCTATCATTTTGATCACCCCATATTAAAATTTCAGCTATGGAACGCAGAGTCTCCACTAGTAAGCCTCTATTGTTTTCAGACACAGTCTGATTTTTTGATAAGACATTGTACAGGTACCTAAGTCAGAGGGCAATATTGAATGAAGCAGTCAAAGTTAAATTTGTGTGGATTAAAAGTACTTACTTAAGATGCTCTAGGGAATGAGGATTTTTGGGTTTCCATAGTCCCCCGCCGAACCAGCTGCGGCTCCGAAACATTTTTCAACTCTGCAATCACGCCTGGGTGGTGTCTCACGTCACATTCATCATAGAACGTAGCTGATACAATGTTGAACCTAGTCGCACCGTCGTACGATTACAAAAACAACGCCATTTAGCATAACGCACGTATCGATGGTAAGCGTGTGTGCACAGAAGAATGGTCATCGAGTTTGATCATGACATTACAAGTTCAGGTTAGGAGTGATCCTTTTTGCGTCGCCCAGCCTTATCGACCTTCACTAATCTTCTTCATTATCTTGTTTACAATGCGATCTTCATTATTTTTATACATTTTATAGTTACGTAATGTTCGTAATGAAATTTTAATCGTTTATACGCGACGAACGGGCAGAACTGCCGTTGCAAAAAATTTCACTGCCTCCATCACTGCGGAGTCTGGACTATGGGCACTTCGACCGTAGGTTAGGTCTAATTCACTGTCGATGAACAAGTGAAATTTTTGTCAACGATTGCATTCCGAAAAGGAATCATATTGCTAAGGAAGAGTCGTAGTTGTTCTTCGAATTTCCTTGATCGTACGAAATATTTACGCATCACACGTTTGAATCTATCCTTGCCACGAGGTGTCGTACCATCAGACCGCGAAATACGTATTGCGTTGAATTTTCATGGAAATAACGGTGCATTTTGCAAATAATGAAGATTTTAGAGCTGTATAGTGGCATCGGGGGAATGCATTATGCATTTAGAGGTAATTATAGCGTTGTCAGATGTCCTATATCCTTGTTATTTTAACATGTTTGGTCTGTCTGTTTCCATTTTTTAGAAAGCGGGGTGGAAGGGAATATTGTTGCGGCCGTTGAAATAAATACAGTTGCAAATGAGGTTTACAGCAACAATTTCCCAAATGTCTGCCTAATGAACAGAAATATACAATCCCTTCAAGCAGATGAGATTAACAAGCTGAATATAGATACTATACTCATGAGTCCACCATGTCAACCTTTTACAAGAGTGGGTTTACAGAGGGATGCAGCAGATAACAGAACTGACTCATTGTTTCATGTATTTGAGCTTATTCCTCAGATAAAAACTCTTAAATATCTGCTATTAGAAAATGTAAAAGGGTTTGAAAATTCTAACACAAGAAATAAATTGATAGAGTGCCTTAAAAGCTGTGACTTTAACATCAAAGAATTAATTTTAAGTCCATCCCAGTTTGGTATACCCAATACTAGGCATAGGTATTATTTGCTAGCTAAAAAGAAAAGCCTCAAATTCTGTTTTCCCTTATCTCACTTAGAGTGTAACTTGAGTCAGTCATTACTGGATACAGTTCCAAAAAATAAACATGCTATGCTAATTGAAAAGCATGGAGTCACTGACCCTAAAACAGGCAAACAATGCTATGAGTTGTGTCAAATATTGGAAGATGGTGATCAGACTTTGTTTCTGATTCCAAAAAAACAATTACAAAGAAGAGCATGGATACTGGATATAAGGACAGCCAAATCCACTGGATCATGTTGCTTTACAAAGGCATATGGTCATTATGTTGAAGGTACTGGTTCTGTGTATTCTCCTTTATCCCAAGAAGAGGTTGAACAGAAGTATGCTGAATGTGCACAACTGGAGAAACATTCAGAAGAAGAACTGACTTTGTTACTTGATTTACATTTAAGATACTTTACACCTAAGGAAGTCTCAAGATTAATGTGCTTTCCAGATGATTTTAAGTTCCCAAAAGACACAACTAACAAACAGAAATACAGATTATTAGGCAACTCAGTGAATGTGCATGTAATTAGCATACTTATTTTTCTTCTTCATATAGACACAAATACTTGTACTTAATAAAACCGTTTTACATAAATTAAATAACTATTTTATATGTTCCTGCTCTAAGCATGAGAAGAAATCCCTGTTCATTTAAGGTTGATACAAAATGTTTAAAGTCTGTTACATTTATGTTTCCTTTTTGAGCAATTTCATTTAATTCTGCTAATGAAAATATTGATTTCTGCAGAAGGTTTCCTTCCTTTTTCAGCAAAGTTAAAAATGTTTGCACCTACAAAGTATTTGAATTTAGAGTATTACAAATAAATGTGACAAATGACCAATACTTGCTTTATTTTTGGTCACTTTTCCACCCTCAGTAGGAGTTGTAACATTTGTTATTTCTCTTGTATCTAATATACTTGATCTAACAAAGTCATATATCTCTACCACTTCCGAAGCATCGTTTTCATTAACTATGTTTCTTAATTCTACCTTTGCTCTGGCCTGATTAAACGGGAACATTCAAATAATGATTAAATTATGATACAACTATGAATCAAAGTATATACTCACCCGGGCTAATTTAACAAGAGTCTGCAGCGCATTGTTTCCTATTTGTGGGTAATCTTCTAAAAAGTGATTCAATATTGTAATTGCATCAGCAGATAACTTCGGGTTTCCATATTCCCTCGCATATCCGATATACATTCTTAAAAGCTGATGTGGTATAATACTACCCGATTCTTCTACACATGATGCCAACCTCTGCCTGCATGAATAGTACATTAAGTCGACGAACATCATTAACTTTGATAATAAAATTAAGCCAACTCGTAATACTTTAATGATCGATTTGCAAAAGAATCTTGTCCCGGATCTTGCATCCAAGCATTTTTGGTTTTAGTCGAAGTCGGAGTATTCCCATGTAAACTGATAATACGATCACATAAAGATTTATCATCTATATAATCCTGCTGATCAGACAATATGTAGATAAGATCAAATTGGGATAGCAATGCCAGTTTTATATTTAAATTTTCAAGAATCGTCTTTGATCGATCGTAGCGACCACGGCACGGCTTTATAGATGCCAAAATTGTTGTTCTTGTTGGAAAGCAGCATATCAAATTTGGCTGAGTTATTCTTATATTGTTTCGTGCCATAGCGTTTGTTAGTGCTTGATGCTGATTAGTTAAAACTTCCAATTCATCGATGCAGCAATGACCGTCGTTTCCTAAGACTAAGGCTCTTGCCTCAATTGTGAAACTTTCTATTTCCTTCCCTTGAGAAACTGTTACTGTAATTCCTGAATTTGTGTATTTGCTTCCACGCACATATATTCCTTTCGATGCTGCTGATGCGCACGATTGTAATAAAGGAGTCCCCGCGAAGCCAGGATTTGTAACAATTAAGGTATGTATATGAGAATCTGTTCCTCCAAATAGACTTAACAATAATGCTGCTTTGATCATTTCCTGTCCATGTAACATTGGGCATAAGGATCGTACTAAGACCTTAAAAATATTTTCTTGACTACCAATTTTACGAATCACATTCAGATTTGGATTATACATTAATTCGTATAAGTTCCTTGTTTCTTTACTATGATTCACAGCTGAAACTGCTTCTACGTATAAGTCATTCCGTTTGAAATTTGCATATACACAGGATTTAGACTGTACAATTTTTACTATTCCCGTTATTGTAACAATGTTTCCAGGTAAGCAATAATTAACCAAATCGTCTGTAAGATGAACATATATCGTGGGAACTATTGTGAATGGACAAGCCTGTGGAAAGATTGATAGAGTTTTGTAATTTTCTCAATGAAACAAAATTGGTCAGTTCGTATATGTATACCTCTTCGTCAATTGTCCATTCTCGTACTTTTATTATTTGAGAATGAACATTTGTAGAATAAGGGGAATCCAATACCTGGTTCCACCGCTTATTACCGCAGATGGTGCAAACTTTTGGTTGAACAAGTAAACCACCTTTTTGTTTGACTATGACTTGTAAATCGCACTTTGAGCAGCAAAATACTAACCACTGTGGTATTAATTTGCTATTTGAAAGTTGAATAACATAGCCCATTATAGACACTAGCGTCTCTTAAAAATAAAGATATCAATCAGTACAGACTGCAATTTTCTCATAAGAGGAAAAATTAAACATTTTATTACATACCATGAACATTTTCTTTGACAACCTTTAGAGAAGTAATTGGTAGATAATTTCGTAACTTTATTTTAATTCTATGACGATTTTGTAAGACATATTCAACATCACTCATTGTTTCTCTGTTTAATATTAACTAGAAACAATGACATAATATGAATTAAAGCATATAGCAATTATTTTAATCTTGCAGATACCTTATGTGCTCCCAATTTTAAACATTTTAAAGTGTGTTCAGCATTGCACTGAACATCATTTATAAAATTAGGCCAATTATAGAGAAAATTTGTATCATTATATAATAGGTTAATGTCCAAAATCAAACTGTTATTTGTAGTTATAGAAGAAACTAAGGATGGATTCCTTTCCAGAAAATTTTGAAAAGCTTGCATTTTTTTAGCAGTTTCGGAAGATTCATCATACTCTGTAACGTAAAAAGTATAACGTGACGAATGAAATTGAAGAAGGATTTTTGTTTTGTCAACCAATCCATACCCTCATTAAGGAAATATAACTTCCAAATGTAATAAAGTGCATCACGATTGCTATAAATGTTATATGCTTCAACAGTAGTGCTAAGACTAAATTCTGATTTAGACTGCGATTGATTTTCCATCGTATTATGACTAACATAAACAAAATAAGGCGCAAAGGAACGAAACATTAACGCAATGCAAATAACAAATCCCAGTTTTGAAAATGAATTCGCGCGATTACATACCAGCCAATCATTGGTTTCTTTAAGAACAAATGAATTTCTGCGCGCGCAGTAGTTTAGTACGTAATTCGAAATTTGCAAGCGTGAATGCGTGTCGATTGTGTCAGTAAAAAATTGTGATTTTTGCGAGTTTATTCAAACGTTTAATGTGAATTTTATATTCGCGCAAGTGTTTAAAGTACTGTTTCATAGTTTAAATGAATTGTTTGAACTGAAATGAGTGAAATAAGTGTAATTTTCTGCAAAATGCAAACTACCTATTCAGTGGTGCTCATGCATGGACTTTTTCCTCATACCTTGACAGCAAAATGTGAGTAAATTTTAACTTTGCACTTAAATTATTATCTTGCCCCCATTAGAAGTGTGTATTTAGTTGTATCTATAATTACAATCGACTTCTGGTACATATTTGAAACTATAAACACCATCGTAAAAACTGGACAAATGCTTTACCCTATCTTATCACTTACATAATATACCATTAATACTAATTGAACGGAGTCGACTTACATACAAAGTGGTATCTATATAGTCTCTAACTCAGGTGGAATATGAATTTTTTTCTCAGCAGCAAACTTCTTCAGTGCAAGGTACTTTGAGTGCCACGACTCTATTTCCTCCCTCATTCTGTTGTTGTCTTCTTGCATGGCTTCCATGTCACGATACTCTTGAGTCTTTTCAGACTCTAATTCATCCTTCTGTTCGATTCTCTTTATTCTGCAACTAGCTGCATATCCTCTGTTCTTCAGGGTTCTTCTTCTCTGCTTCATGCGCACTATCTCTTCCCGAGATAAGCCCCTTAATTTGAGTTGTCGGTTTAGGTCTCTCACTGATATTGTAACCAGTTCATCGTCACTGATGTCCAAGCAAGGTCCGGGTGACAACGGATCCTATAATCCAAACGCATCTTATTAGAGAGATGCAAAGAGTCTATTATTACCGGAAAAATTTGGCTGAAACTTGCATCTAAACAGCCGTTATAAAAAGCTGGCTTCCTAATATTTCGTTCCGCCATTGCAGTCAAAAATTTTGTGTTCTCATGAGTTCTGTGCATCGGTTAGGGTTTGTGCCTATTGTCCCAAAGCACATTATGCAAGCAATGTCTATGGATATAACACAGATGAAATATTCAATTTAACACATTTCGAGATTGTTCATTCAGAAAATTCAACTGTGTGCTTTGGCGAATTTTGCTCGTGACTATTGGGGATTCGTGTTTTTTGGAGGTGTATGAAAATTTTGACAGTACATCTGTTATTGTCAACGAGCAAACGAACGCAGCAGACACGTGGGAAGTCGAAGTGAACGTACCATTTTTATAGATCGCTTCCCGTCCATAATCCGTATTTCTCTCGAAAATTTCAGGTTCCTTGGTAGACAAGATACCAAATTCGACGTTTTCCTCTAGCTTTTACGCTTTCGCGAGAAATTTGCTTAGTCATTCTACAGTCCCAAACAGAGCTGGCAATCCCTATTCGTCCAACACAGAATTCCATTCTGAAAACATTGATTTTGTGTCTCGTAGTTGGCGTGAAAATTTTGTTTTAATTATCCCAGTTTTTCAATTATTCGCCAATAATTATAGTGTACCGGATCGAGTTCACATGTGTTTTTAGTTCCGTGTCGCTAATTACAGAGTTCTGCATTTTTTTACGACATCAACGCCATCGGTCCGCATTCGCCGCAAGTTTATAGCCAATTTAATTACGATCATCGCCTATAGATGGCCCTCGATTTTAATTCAAACCGCGGTAATATTTGTATTTGTAACTTCAATACACTATTCGTTATGTCTAATATCATCTTTACTTACATAATCTGTTATTTATCTTCTGTTGTGTATCTCTAATATTTAGTGAATTTCTTTTTATATTGTATCATATCTAAATTAATGTTTTATTACATCTAATCGTATACACGGGATTCGGCTCTCGACATACGGGAACCGATATCTAAATTATCTGTGTAAGCGAATCCGATACTCTAGTCTAGGCCCGATCGCGAATCCGATACGCAAAGCGTACGTTTCCACGGCATTCGTTCGTGCGTTCTCTCGACATCGTGGGTGGACGTAACAATAGAGACCACGGTGAGGAAGGCAATGACATAACGCGATCGCGGGCTGACGAGCCGTGAAGGATCTCATTGTTCCACCGATACACAGATTCCGCTATCTGGCCGTAGCGGCAAACACGCATCGTGCCCCGGTAAACACGCATGAACGGGTATCTTCAGAAATGTAGGAGCCACACATGCAACGGACGATTCGAACCCATTTACAATTTTAACTCTTCGAACACTCGCAACTCCCGTCTGCGCCGAGGATCGAAATCGAAATAGAGAATTATTCCTGGCAAACATTGGAAACGGGAGCGCGGCAAGAATTGAGCTTAATCGACGGCCGATCTTGACGAATACTCTTTAGTACTCTTCCCGTGGAAACGTCGATACTGCTAGGGCACGATTCCGATCGTTGTGCAAGGAGCGACGAAAGGCAGAAAGGGAGCGAGATCCGCTCCAATTCTATGAATCGATCCAGCGAGGCATTAAATTAGACCGCTGGATCCGACTGTAATTATAGCGATGCGCGGCGGGCACTTATACCGGGGGGGCGGAAAAAAATGAGCATCGGAACGACAGAACGGTCGTTCGGCCGCGGAATCAATTCGCGTTCTCGGAAGCATAGGTGTCGCTCGAAAATGGTAATAGCGACCAATTAATCGACGCGGCGGGGAAATTTATGTATCGCTTCGCCGGATATCGTTAACTTCGGCGAGTACAAAATTGTTGCTCCACTCTATCCGGCTGTATGCAATTTCGCGCTTAGAAACGCACCGTTTCACGCTGGTAGAGAGGGTGGCGGATAGGATGGGCTTGAAAGCAGATGGGTTATAGATAATCCGCGAAAAAAAAGACTCATTGTCAGCCATGTCCGCCGCTGTCGGGGCGGAAGATTCGGCCGATAGGTGCATGTTTCGATGTGGGCTCGCGATCCGTATTGATTTCGGTGGACGATCCGAGTGTCGATTCTAATTCCGTCAATTAAATCCCACCCCCCAGAAAGCCCCATCACGCCGGCTGCCAATCGTTTCGGACCGTGCGTTTCCGGTTTAATCGTCCGGATCTACAGATTTCCTGTTGACTTTTTAACAGGTTCGGAAAAACGTATTTTCGTCCTCCCGTTTATCTCTCGTTTCTTTCACTCGCGATGCGAATCTTTAAGGCACCCTGTGTACACACTCACCTCTCTCGCTCCAATTTCTTTTTTATCCTGTCAAACGTACGCCGTATCAGTGTCGGAATAATATTGACCGACGATGTTTTTCTCATCCCCCGTCTACTGGCCAGCAGCCATTATCCTTCCCGCAGTAACTCAATAGCCGAGAAAATGGCAAGAACTGGGATAGCGGAGACAGACTTGCGGGAGGAGAGAAAAAAATGAGGACCAACCCATCGGTCAGTTTACGTCTTTCGTTCCTCGGTGGAGAATTGACAGTAAAATGTTTCGCGAACTTTCACGCTTACGGCCCGACTGCTCGAACATGTTCAAAATGGTATAGGTAATCCTCGTATAATTCCATGCTTTGATAACACGATATTCGTACAACACCTTGTATAAGGAATATTTTAGCATATTGCCTCAGAATAATTTGTAATAGTGACGATTAATCGTAAAAAAACATTTTTCTTCGGATATAACATTTTCAAGTCAATTCTTGCTTTCAAGCAATCCACCATAACTCTCGCACGCGCACACTGCATACTATTTCGACATCTACCCTTTGCAGAATAAGTTTCCGTCGAATAACTTTGTCACTGACGGCTTTCCTTGACACGGAACCGACATAACTCCGTACAAAATTCCGTGTAAAGCGTTGCGTTACCACCGGCAAGTTAGCGCGATAGCTTTGTGCCCGGGGCGCGAGCCTGACATTTTCGGAATTTTGCCGAACGTCAGTTAATTAACATTTACAAGCGAACGAACGGCACGATATTATCCGCGCCGGCGTTCGCCCGATGATCAAGTTAAACAATTACGCGCGAGCGTAAGCATCGGCGTACGTGACTACGCGTATGCCGATGGGCGATAATTAGCCGGGTATTTATTAACCGGATAGTTCATGGCGACCATACGGCGAGAAGAACGGATTCGAGCTCTATTATTCACGAGCCGTTCACGGGTTATCGCGCGACGAACGCTTCCAAACACTCCCGACTGCCGGAATGCGGCTTTTCGTGAACGGAATCGCGACCGACTCCTATCAAATTCAATCTACCGTACGAATATCATCCCTTTCCCGGGACGCAGGGAGTCTTTCAGCTAGATTTGTGCTCGAGATTTTCCACGGCTAATAAGTGCAGCTTCGTGAGATACGACTTTTTGGGGGTGAGTTATTACCTTGGCCGGTTTCGAACTATCTGAGAACGGATTTTAACGGGAAATTATT
Organism: Anoplius nigerrimus; assembly: GCA_914767735.1. Taxonomy (NCBI): domain Eukaryota; kingdom Metazoa; phylum Arthropoda; class Insecta; order Hymenoptera; family Pompilidae; genus Anoplius; species Anoplius nigerrimus. The sequence continues at coordinate 13,304,319 of OU612090.1, forward strand.
CGAAGGCACGTAAGGGTGAACTTTGGAGGAGCATCTTTTAATTTCCATGACTTTTTCGGGCGTGATTAATCTGACGATAGGGGTTAGCTGTCGTGGGTGGAAATTATATCGCGGTTACCGTGTCGGAAATAATTTTGAGGTTGGCGATGGGGGGGGGGGGGGGGGGGGGTTGAGGTCTGAAAGTCAGGTCTACGTGCCCCAGGTTAATTTAGACAATTTGTTGCTGAGACGCGAGCGTCAGGGTGTTTCGCGATTAGTTTTGGCACGGCAATCACGTGCGCGCACACTAAATCAGTGAGGGCTGGCTGATTTCTATCTGCGAACGGGTTTCCACCAGTCGATTGCCGTACAAGACCGCGAAAGAAGAGCCTAACTCACCCTTCCATCCCCCGCCCTCGAATAAGCGAGTCCTAACCAACCCTAACTGCCTCGAGTGGCTCGCGAGTTTCACGACTTTTAAGCGGCCGTTCGATTTTCGTCGCATTGCGGTGGATCGAGTATCCAGGTACTCTCTCTGTCTCTTTCGCTCCTCCACTATGTCTATATATATCGAACTCTCGCCCTCTACCCCGCGCATCCACCCTCTCGCTTACTCCATTCGATCTTTCTCCGTCTGCCCCTTTCTCGCTTGCTCCCACGCCGTTACATAACGTCATTCAGCTGGATGATCATAGTTCAACCCCTCGACATCTATTTCGTCGGAATGGACGATCGATCGAAAAGAAACAATCGTTTTGGCCTTTTTTCCTCGACCTTGCTCGTGGGAGTTTGAGGTGAGGTTTTAAACTGATTTTTTTGAGAATTTGCATGCTTCTTTTTTTATCGTAATTTTTATACGCTGCTTTTATGACTGGACTGTTTTAAGTGGAATTAATGTCTGTAAACATAATTTTGAAATCGCTGCTTTGGGAGAACACATAAGTAGTTTGTGGATAATGTTTTTCTGGCAATTTCGATTGCATGTTAGAGAGCTTCAAGAAATAAATTACAGGAATAAGAGGAAATTATCGTCCAACATTGACTGAACGCGTTTGTTGGAAGTGCAGAGCGGTAGTATTGATAACATAAGATAGGTGTAATCGACGAATGTGAAAAATTCTAAGTTGCCCTTTCTGAATAGTTTAAAAATGAGTATTGGGGAATATCAGTGGTCGTGTTGAGAAGCAAGATAATATAATAGACTCTGGTTGCGTGGTACGTGGTGCGTGTGTGACGTGGCTTGTCTTTGCCCTCTGACCGCGAGCGCTCGCTTATTTGGAGTCGGAGCTCTAACGTGCTCAGTCTAGCGTGCTTTTTCTCAATTTCTGAATTCTGTACCTGGGATCGAACCCGGGTCTGCCGCGTGTGAGTCCATCGCTCTACTAACTATCCCACCCACCCGCCTTGCGAGTTGCAGAGACGTTTAGCGTACATATTCTTACCGGGCGATCCTTAATCGACTATCTCAGCGGCGTCTTTTCATATTTATGATATTTTTCGTTTACTTGCGAGACTTTCTTCATACTTTTGGTCTTGGATTGGATTTATAACTATCCTACCCCATAGATTTTAACTCGCCTCGAAAGTTGGTCGCACGCAAAGTTCCGAATTCTCAATAGTTTCGGAGATACAGCCATTTTTTGAGGTCGAAAAAATGACGAAAAACGGGATTTCCAGTAGCGTGAGTTAACACGGTTCTCGTAATCAACTCGCCACTCTCAGAGCTCAGAAAAGTATTCAAATGACACACAAAAATCGAAACCCGACTGCTCTAAGTGCAATACTTTCTGCGGTAAAGTCAAGAAACAGGTGAAAAATTGACAAAAAAAAGGACATTTTGTCGACTACTCGACATATGACGTTTTATGATCCAAACATTCCGCACTGACACAAAGGAATCATAAACATGGACTCAAATTACTGTAACCACCCTGTTCTATGTTGCTGCAGTACTCCTGATATATCAGGAAAGAGATGCACAAATGCACGAAGTAGCTCAAATTCTCCACACACCTTCCTTAAATCCATATTCCCCTACATTGCCTGGAATTCTAACCCAGCTAGATTATATCGAAATTATTTTATCCGCAAGCTATATGTAAAACGTTCCCATTGGCCATTCGCGGCTGATGGCAACAATCGCATATTAAATTAGGGTCTCGCCAGGTTTGGAAATGAAGCAGTCAGAGACGCGACATTGGGTCGATAGGCGTTAGTATCGATAATGGATCTCCCGACGACAGTCCGTGATTTAATGCCGTACGGCGTAGCGTGTTTGACGGCCGAGCAGCGCAAGCCCTGTTCCACTGTGGACCGGTCTGATCAAAGTGGCTTGCACCACTGCGCCTGCAGTCTGTTCCGGCTCGGGCTCAATGCGGTCTTTCTCCGCTGATCGCGAGCGCAAACTAACACCGACGCTCCTCGACGTTAACAGGCGTCTTTCTCCCCGTCGAACAGATTATCCACGAGAATTCGGGGCTCGATCGTTCGGCAGGGCGGAGTGCAAATTTGCCTTCAGAGAGAAACGCACGGCTTCGGCTCCGTCAATGTTTCATTGGCCGCCACTACATTGCCGTTGGTTCGAAGGATTCGGTAGAATTCTCTATGCGATTACTTAGAACTTGTAACGTAAAAATTGATATATCCGTTTCGTAGTATATTTGCGTATGTAGGAGATTACGGGCTAGTGGTGGAATTAGAGGTTTTGGCAAAGGTCATATTAGCTGAAGTGATGCAACAAAGCATTAACTGGGAGTAGGTGTTGAAGTACTGCAAAATCACTGGAGTTTGCGGAGTCTTCCAATCGAGAGATTACTGAATAGTGCATTTCGGTCATTGTTAGATATTCATATATTCTAGTCTGGACTCGAAGCAGAGATACATCGCAGCGTACAATAATCATTGCTGAAACCGCGATAGAACGTAATAACAGTCTTCTCTGGCTAACACGGTAAAAAGCAACATGATCCAATCGAAGGTAAATTCAAGCCCACATAATCGCCTCGAACTCCGGCTGCCACGCAGCATGACATATCGACCAATCACGCAGCATTCCGGAATGCCATTAAATCGCAAACCTCGCAGTTTCACTCCGACAGCTGCCAACTTAACCGAACGGCAAAGCAAAACTAAGCCAGCCCTGGCGTCCTTCCACAAATCCTTGTCAGAACCCTCCCACCGCGAAAGAGTCGGCCCTTAATCCAGACGCTAAGAAGTTAAACAGCCATTAGCCGTACGAAGGTCCGAAGGTTTATACCTCTCGACCTCCGATCGTAGGCACGAAGATCGGTCCGTCTATCCACGCTTGGAGTACATGTCTGCGAAGGAGTCGCGACGCGTTCTAGGCCAGTTTTCGCGACTTTGCCCCGTCGGCCCGACGCCCGGCGTCGCTGAGGCGTCGTCGGCCGCCCTCGGACGTCTTCGGGCGTCGCGTCGACGCTGCGTCCGCGAATGCTCGCCAGTCGGTGGCCGGACATCGCGAGGCGTGCGTCACGCGCTCTCACGCGTCAACTCGTGCACAGTTTTCGACTCTACACTCGCCGACAAATTATTATCACAAATCAACGACCTTGAAAGAGGAAGGAAAGGAGGAAGGAAGCTAGCGAACGGCTGACGAGGACGCGTTTCGGATCGAAGGTCGGGGGCGGGAGATTCGAAGGGGACCCTCGCGAAGGGTCTGTGGAGATAAGGCTTCGCTGGTGACTTTGGAAAAAAATGCACTCTGAGGTTCTCACACGGTTGCACTGCGATTGCCACCCACGCGGACGACACTGATGGTTAGTATGGAGTGTGTCTGTGTGTGCGGAGAGATAGGACGACGGCGAGGAGAGGAGGAGGAGGAGGGGGCAGGTAGAGAGGGTGGGAGAGTTGAACAAGGGGTGCGTAAGAAGGGGTGAGTTCGGGTCTTCTTGGTGACATCGACGCGAGTTTTCTTTACGTGAGGAAAGTGGATTTTCTGCGACGCAGAACTTTTTTACTCTAATGCATCTCGCCGTGAGTGGGTGTCCAGTTTCCCCCTTTTTTTTGTTGTTGTCTCCTTATCACGGATCATCAATATCGATCGTGCATCCTCCCACCGTCGGTGTCGCATTCAAATATTTATCCTTTACTTTCTTCGGAGTTTGGCGAGCGTTTCGGCCGTCAGACGTTCCTTTCACCCCGTTCCGATTCGTGTCCCAGGTGCGTGGGCTTCTCGGAAGCCAGGGTAAATCCTCGAGGAGTTCGATAACGATGTACACAGGGTGGGATCAAACACCGTGTACCTGACGCGCAAATTTCGATGACTAACCATTGGCCGGATGATAGGGGGCTGTTCGGTTAGCAAGGGATGATCTCGTAACGAGCCGATCGCGTGACAGCCTCTGACATGAGTTCGCCGTCTTCTCGGGCTTAGGGGTCGGTGTTGCGCAGAAGTTGGCGGACTCAGCCTTGCCGAGCTCCCTTTTAAGCCCGAGCTACGCCTCTCCAGGCGAAAAAGAATGAAGTCGACGCGGGCCGAATTTTAACGCCTGAGTACTTACCTACTGCTAAAAATGGAGACCTTGGCGGTGTCGCGGGGCTAAACTGAGTGGCACGCGATTCCGAACTGGAGCCTCGGGCCGAGTTCGGGGCCGATGATCGAAGGGGTCCGCGGCACTCGGCTTCTTTCTCATCCGAAGACAAACGGCGGGGGCGCGAGGCTTGGCTGCCGCTGAATTATTCATGGAATGTCACCTTAACGCTTTTTCGGTGGGGTCGAACGAGCGTGGGATGCACGCCGCTACCCCTTTGCGGAATTTCGATATTTTTTTCGCCGAGTGACGCTATTGGCTTACGGTGCACCTTCAGACGATGAACCGTACATATATTCGAAATTGCCACTCGATCGGGAGAGTCGAGTAAGAGGATGATAAGAGGATGGAAGATTCGCATGCAAAAGTGTGGGGAAGAAGTGAAAAGGGGCTCGAAGGGGCCTGGTTCGCCGTCCATTTGTCGAAATGACGAGGAAAACAATGGAGGATCCCCCGGATGACTGTATTCGAAAAAGGGCTATCTTCGCGGTCGACTGCCTTCGAGTTGGCCGTCGCCATTTTCGTCCCCTATATTGGCCGGCACATGTGAATTACGGCGAGTGGCCGGGAATTCCTTATGAAAAAGTTCGACTCGGCGAGCGCGTGGCGAGAGCTTCCGGCCGACGGAAATCGTCGGGGAATATTGAGCCGGGAGTGATTTATGGCCACGGGGCAAATGGCGTCTGAAAAAGAGGAGAGAATGAATGAGAAAATGACGGAGGACTGCATCGAGGATGAAACATGTAGTCGAACAATCCGTTTCGTTCCGAAGTGACGGCATGCTCGTGAAAGAGGAAAAACTCGGCGGAATTCGTCGCGCAACATCGACTACCTCCATCAAACTTTCCCGACTTACGGACATTTTCACCGAAGTTTAAAAAATGCGACTCGCTTAAAAAAGCATCCGCACGCTTTCGTACGCCATCGCATTAAATCGCTTTCGATCGACTTCCTCGTTCGGCCGAAATAGAAAACGCATTTCTACCAATAAATTCCGGGCATGAAAATATTCAGTCGGGAGCGGCGAATCAATTTACGGATCAGGAGAAGGGAGAGGTAAAAATTATTTTCCACGCTCCTACGGACATGGCGGAATCGTTCTGACAAACGAACTTATGCTGTCGTTTCGTTCTGACGTTGCTCAAGGCGCGTATCGACAAAACATCGGTTGCAGAACGAAACACAAGGAACAAAGTGCAGTCGAAGATATCGACAAAACATTGAATTCCGAAGGGGAGCAAGTGGGAGCCTCTCGTGCGGATCGGGGCGACACGTAAATGTCCTCGCAGAGGCATCAGACATTGCATTTTCCACCAGAAGACTGGCAGACTGGCAGACTGGCAGACTGGCTCCGTTAGCTTCCGTCTGCCAACAGCTGGCGCGGCCCACGAACGACAATGCCAATTAGGCACCGCTAAATCGGCCGCTAAGCTCGGCTATTAATCCGATGCTTCGACAGTATCCGGCTGTCACGCGAGTCCCACCAGTCAGCTTCGAATATCGGGACTAATTAGCCAACCGAGACAGAAGCCAGGTCAAGACATCCGAAACGATATTCCGTGGCTCGGAAATTTCAAAGACAAAATTTCGGAGCGACGACACAGTCGGCTGCGAAATGTCGGGCCATTAATCGTCCTCGTGAGCAATCGCTGGATGCGGGAGTAATTAATGGGACCGTACCTGAGCCGCTAACGCGATGTAAACTATCTCGAGAAGCTGCGCGCGGGATGGGATCGGGTAACGACGTTAACTCCTTCAGGATTTATCGGACAATCACAATCTGCCGGCTCTCGCGGCTTCGTAATTCCGTAGTTCCGTACTTCCGATTATGACTTACGTCACTTTCTTCTTTTATCTCTCACTTCACATACTGTATATCACTGCGTGTAACGATCCGAAACTATAAATACTGTTCTGTGGAAGCGAACGATTACGAGACAGGTATTTTGCGGAAGGGCTCACGGACAATATGGCGCAACAATTTTACATAAGCGACGATCCCCTTTACGTAAGAGGGAGGAGAAGACGAAAAGTCCTTCCGCCTCGTCCTCGTAACCGTGACATAAGACGCTACGTGCAGGACTCGGTAGCCAGTAAAGTTCCGCGTCTCGAGCCTGCCGGGAGGTTGGAGGTGGAGAACAATGTGCGCCGAGAGTGCACGACAGGGGCTCATGGGAAATATTTTTCTCGATCAGTGCTACTCCCTGCCTCTTTGTCTCTGCGGCCGGACTTCAAGTAAACCGGCAAGGCTGCATTTATTGCCCTGGCTCAATCACGCTGTAGCAAAATACTGAATCAGGAGCGGAACGCTCCCGGGAGATAAGCCGGGCCGATATTTCGCAAAATATATATATATATATGTATGTATGTATATATATATACGCGCGCCCGAGAGTAGAGGGCTGTACGAAGAGGTACACATATGGCTCGTATAACCGGGGGCAATATCGTTTAATGATTATTCCCGCGGTAATATTGGCCCCGACGATGCTGATGAGTTAAGGGTGCCCTGTGCTAGAGACTGGCCTCGCTCAAAGTGTCTCTTCTCTGCTCTCACTTGCCATCTACTCACTTTCTCACTCTCTCTTTCCCTTCAGACCTCTAGTTCCAGTTCTGACCTGCAGTTATAGCCTTCTCTACCTCTTGGTCTCCTTGCCTATGCCTTCGTGTTGTTACGTCCTCGTGTTTCCAGTCCTAAGCTGACGGTTTCTCCTAGCTGCCGGTGAAATATTCCACACTGATCTGCCCGAAATGCATTTTGATTTACGCGTTTGCTCCCTAGACGGGGGAGGCTTAGATGGGAGTGATTGAAAGTGGAACGGAGTGGGACGCCGAATGAACTTGTCGGTGATTGATTCGGTTCCACGTAAAATTGTATCGCTACGGAAATCGTAGTACTTATTTCCGATGAAATTTTTCGTACGCGGGGGAGGCTGGGATGGGAGAGATTGAAAGGGCGGCGAAGTGAGACGCGGAATGAGATTGTCAGAGATCGATTGTCGGTTCCACGCACAAAATTGTTCCATGTAAGACTCGGATGTGCAGTCGGTTGAGATTTCGGGGCAAAAAGTTGTTCAATTGCGGTTCCGGCACGCGAGAGTCGTTCTAAAAATACTTTAAGGGTGTCTCGCACGTGCCAAGAACGAGGGCTGTACGCGCATCTGTCGGCCCTATTTCCCTTCGTTGCCAGTATCTTCTTACGCCCGAAGTTCCCGTTTTCTGTGCCGAGCGTATCAGATGCCATTATCGTGGATTTTGCGAACAATGCCGAATACACTTTCCGATATTAGCGTCCCATTGACCGGCGCATCCTTTATTTGTCTCCGTTTTTTACTCATTCCTCCCTGTTCCGACAGTACACCCACCGTATTATGAGTTGATAGGAATCCATTGAAATTCCGAACAATGCCTGCCATTTAATTCCTGCTCGGTGGATTTACGTGAGACGGCATTTTTAAGAATTTGCTGCTCCCGGTTTTCGAGCGCATCCTGTTTCTTACGGAAAATTCCGCGAATGTTGAAAAGTAAGAGACATAATAAGATGGCCCAGCGGATGAATGCTTGAGAGAGTTTGTTATTTGTATTGTCCAAAATTGTTATTTAGTCCGTAAAATATTGCTACTGCGCAGAATCTGTTTCGTGATCAAAGTCATACGTTATAGGATACGATGACAGCAGAAATTGATGTTTATAATGACCATTAAACATCTGATGTACGATTAAGTGAAATATGAGTTACTGATCAATGAATTGACGTTAATTTCCAATAAACGAACAGGTGTGCTCAGTAAATAAACCATTTAACGTTTCTGGAGAAAATGTAATTTCCAATTGATTTATTTACTTCCATCGGTTAGGGTAATTGTTGCCATTAGTGAACCAAAGAAAGTACGGTAATGCATTGCTCCACAAAAACATTATAAAGCGAACAAATTATAAGCTGAAAGAGAAGCACTTCCATCAAACCATTGTTCCACTGAACCCATGTATTTCCACATGAAGAGTCTGTCATGACTATTAATTTTTTTGCTGTAACTGAAGAAGTGGCCGCACACTGCGGTGTGTTCGTGCACTGGACGATTCGGTCTGCGTAAACGTGTGTCGCGAAGTACGAATATGCACGAAATCATAGTTTGACAGGACGCGCGGAAAAGCAGGAAGAACAGACATGCAGGCACAGGCCATTAAATCTCTGCGGATGCATTTGCATCGATTCGCTCCCGGCCTGCATTAGGAGAGAATTTATATCCAACCCTGGGCTTTACCCAGTTACACAACGCAGACTCCGTTCGAATCGCGCGTCTTGTAACCGGGTCCTCACTCGACCTTTCGACCCGGTGATTGACGTGAATGAGAGTGACGAAGCAGGAATTTCTCTTTTTTTCCACCTCCCAACGCGGATCGGATTTTATTCATCCGCAACTGCATCGGGACCCGAACAAAACCGGACACCAGATTCCGTTCGCAGAATTATTCTCAACATTTCGAATATTTTTCGAGGCACGTGCGAAGAATTAGAAAATATTCGCGGAACGCGAAATGTAATCGAAATTTGGCCGGTTTGGCTCACGGTTCGGCTCGGGGAGATTCCTTTGTTGCGGCCAGTTGTTTTTATCGACTCCGCGCTGTTTGCCTCCTCAATGTCGAAGGTCGAGTCCTGTGAGAATCGAGTTGAGGTCGAGATCGCGAATTTTGGAAGGAGGATGGCTCGTAAAACGACCGGAGTCGGCACTTCTCGCCGCAACTTGTTGGCGCCGTAAGTACGTCCGACGCCTTGGCATGCTCGCGCTTTTTAAAGTTTCGAATTAAAGCCCGCGACACTTCCGGCTGTTGGCCTCGATCCAATCCCGTGCCCGACGCCCCCGCAAGCTTCTCGGCGAAGCACGATTTTTCATTGGTGCCTTCTGCCCCTCTCGAGCTCCCGCCTGTGATTGAGACACATAAATTACGGCAGGCGTGCCGTGGCAGCTAAAAATTTATGAAATCCATCAAGAGACGCGGAACTGGGCAGAAATGCGACGAGGGGCAGGATTAAACAAAACGGGACACGGAAACGAAAAATTACAAGGAGGGTTGAGTAAGATTTTTTATTACGTTCGAACCTGCTACTTAACTAAAGATATATATCGGCGTAAATCTTATTCAAACCGTTGCGGTGGTAAAACCTACTGTGCACAAGCATATCAGTTAGGAAAGAATAGACCTTTTATTTATCTCATCAAACGTTGAAAAGGACATGAGATATTAAGATCGAAATGCCACTTACTCGTAATATTCCAATTTTATGGTAAGTCCTGCCTAAATCCAGATGCTTGCCAGACTGAAAATTAAATAGGCTGACGTAAATGATCTTAGACAAAAATGTATAGTGGCTAGTTGTTCTATCGTTAATGCAAAACGGGTTGCTCATCCGCTGTCGAAAATTCAGCGAGCGTCTTCCTATCTCGGCGACGTCCGACGGCGGCCGTTAATTGGGCCGTAACGAATTAGGAACGTCGACGGAACCCGATACCGTTAAGGGCCAAGATTTATCACGACCTCGCACGTACGGGGTAGAGAAATATCAGTCCGCCCCCGGATCGTAACGAAAGACTCGCGGCAACGAGTTGTTGCGGGACGGCAACAAACGACGGCCAACCTAGAAAACGTCCAACGAGGCTAATTAATTCGCCGCGTAATTAAAATAACTTTAATTCCCTCGCGGCCCTCTCCTTCCCGACCGCGAAGCTTGAGAATCGACTTCTCCCCTTCTCTATTTACCTCTTCCGGTTCGAGACTTTTTTCTACTATCCGCCCACCGTGGACGCTGCGTGAAAAGAATGGCAAATACGCGGCCCGGCGTTTTCGCGAAATTAGGAAAGCGCGCGCCGGGTTAATTTAGATGAAAATTGCCGACACCGACTTCCGTCCGCCGCACGCTAGCCACATTTCTCACCTGGCCTCCTGTGCTTTCTTTAATCAGCGCGAGGATTGTAAGTTGGTCGTGTTCCTTTAAGCTCTCACAAATTGTGAAGCGTAAGCTCGGTAATGACGAAATTAATACTGGGATCATCGAGGGTTTAAGAACATATTCTTAATTCATACCACTGTACATCCGACGGAAAGTATTTAAATTCTAAATACATAACAATTATTTACTAAAATATTTTGATAGTGAAAATTCATTACTGAAATAGGTCCACGAGTATCGCGAGTTTGATAGTTGTAAAGCTAAACTTTGGCAGCAGCAGATATCAGTTTACTGAAAGCGTCACAATTAATACTGCTATAAGTAATTGCTGTATCGGATATATTGATTATACCGACATATCGAAGTCGATCATCGATCTTACATCCGTTCGGCCGCAAAAGTACAGTCGTCCCCATTCCCGTAATTGCGACGACCCCGTCCGATAAGATTCCCCGCGTATCTATGCAAATTCGGCGCGTGACGGATACGGCCGACGGCAGAATTAATCGAGCCGCACATTCTGCCCCTGCCAATTGATTCGGCCCAACCATCGACTGTCGTAACGCGATACGAACGCTTGCCAACGCTTTCCGAAATTTCCAATCCGCGCCCGATTTTGGGCTTCGTCGAATTTCGTTTTCAGCGCTTCGATTGTTTCCCCCACAGCGAAATAAAAGTCGACTCGGGCCTTTGACGTTATTCGGGCGGGATCGAATTAAAATCTTCGCAGCGATGCCAATTCATTACGCGCCATGACCCGACGGGGAGAAAACATGTCAAAATAGATTAGCAGGATGAGAACGAACGGCTTTAGTTTAATTATGTATTCAGCGTTCTGACACTGGCCTGGTAAACAAATGCCTGGCACAAGCCTGGGCATAGCGTTTGTTCGCAGTATGGCTCGAGGATGAAAGGGAAGATTTCACTCTCTAATAAATTGTCAGCCACTACAGTCGAGCAGCTTCACATCTTGCATTTGAATCCCGAATCCGGATCGACAAAGTTTTGTCAGCCCGACTTCGTAAGAGAGAACCCATTTCTCGCACAGCTTCGTTAGAAAGACAAACGGAGAAACATCTACTCGATTTTAATAACACCGAGCCAGACAAACGACCGCTAACAATCGCTCTCGATCCGTCAGGAAAAGCGGCCGGAAAATTAAAAGCCGAGGGTCTCGAGGTAACGATCCGTAATCTGCCGATTCGTTACGTAACCGCGTAGCCACCGAGTTGATCTGATCGAGTTTCTCCCCATGATGAGATGAAACACAAGTCCTCCACTCCCTCTTCGACTTCTGTCCTTCTCTCCTCATCCACTTCTCTCCTGCTCGCAACCCCCCGACACGCATTTTTTCACCCATCACCCCCTTATATCTCCTTTCTCACTCTACCTGCTCCCCCTCCTCAAGTCTCTACCTTCGATTCCCTATTTCAGCCGGCGGCCACGGGGCTTTATTCCGAGAATCCATCGCATGCGTGCGAAAACGACTGTGTGCGTTCGTCTCAACGTACGTACGTGTGTTGCTTCTATCGCGCGCGCGCGCGCATGTTTCCGCACGGGGTTCGCGAGGGAAGCGTCGAGTAATCTCAGTAATTCCATTTCCCTCACGTACGGTCGCCCTGTTCTTACCCAGTCCGTAAAATTCCAGGACTCTTCTTACCGGCCTGCGAAGCTGGCAGAAAGACAGGTGAGCCAGTCGTCTGGGTGGAAACTGAACGCGTAATAACGTTACGATCCGTTCGACGCAGCCCCGAGCTGCGTCGGATATTTTCTTCGCCGGAGCCCCCTTATGCAACCGGGGGCTGTAATCTTATGCAATCAGGGATAATGGGACGGCGTGTAACGGAGTGTCTTTCGTACTCGCGTCTTTTCAGAAACTTTGCCCGTTTCGGCGGAGGGTCGCAGTTTCATCAAATCCAGTGACGAGAAAAAAGATTTTTTTTTAATTCTCTGATTATATAAAATAATACGCGACGATTTTACGGATTGCATCATTTAATGTAATCGGTACTTTTGTTCTTATTGGCTGGAGTAATTTTTCAGTATTGAATGCAATAACACGGAAATTTACGTTAAATGTAAAGAATTAAATGTCAATCGTGTGCATCGACGAAGGAATTTAAAATAATAAATTAAATTAAATTGCCCGGTTAGATGAATGAACTGCTCGGTCGCGGTGATAAAATGACTCTTTGTATGTAATCGAGAACGTTCAATTACATCTCGTTCGGCGATTTGGCACGAGGGAAGTCAGTCGCATTAAGTGAAACTATGTAATTAGCGTCGCATTCGCACGTCGGCTAACAGATTAGATTATTGTCGCCTATCCGAATAATAATTCCGGCCCGCCTTCCCATTCCCAGGACTTAATTACCGACCGCCTCGCGCTTTCATTTATATCGTTCCGCGCCCATCCTATTATCCTATCACAGGATCCTGCCAGGCTCGGCCGAGGGAAACTCAGCTTTAATATCGCTCCCCGCTTTGTGCACGCCCACTCAGCCATTCGATAGTTTTCGTTCGCTCCTTCTTTACTAAACCGCCAGAAATTACGCTTCCAGTTTATGGCAAGTGTCGCATAACGCATAATCCGCTTTCGTCAGATCTCGCACTGTTCAACAGACTCGTTCACAGTAATGCGGAACTCAGGCTGGAACTTTACGGAATCCAGGATCAATTGATATTGACTCCGACCCGTAAATATCTGGGTTAAACAAATTGCGCCGTTGTGATCGCGCTAAGGTTCGCTATCGGCGATCGGAACGACGAGCGAAAGCTTTGAGATCGAAACTCAGCGACATTGCAACGCTGATTCGCGTCGCTGTCGGATGTACTTTGAGCAATTTGAGAGAAATTGTTGGCAGACGGTGCCTGTCGTGGTTCGAGTTTGGTGAGTCGGCCTTTATTCGGGAAAGTTATGCGGATGAGGCTCGAAATGGGATGGAAAGTAGGCGGGGCGATAATTACTGGGGCCGGAGTTAGGAGACTTAATTCATGACAAATCGCTCCTGGAACGTCGCGTGCCGTTCTCCATCGTTCCGCGGGGTGGCCGTCCGAACATACTGCGGAATCGCGGGAACTATTCAGGACGACTGTTTCCCCGGAAGCCATATCGGCTCGGCGAAATTAATGGAATCCTTGGCGGGAGGACAACGCGCCGAGGTGCAGGACCTTACGTCATGCCGACATTCCTTACGGGAGAGCGATGGATGGCTCGGAGAGAGAGAGAGAGACAGAGTGAGAGAGAGAGAGAGAGAGAGAGAGAGAGAGAAGGCTGTTCCTGGCTCTCGATCAATGATAAGCGGAATTAAACGAAGGACGGGTTTTCGAACAAAGCTCGATTTATCCTAGATCGGTCGCAGTACGAGAGATTTCATTCTTTAACGTAACGTTCATATTTTTCAGTACAAAGAGACTGAGGTTCAGGGTGATAAGCAAAATTGAATGGAGGGATGAAAAGACAATTTTGAAAGTGTGTATTTCCCGTATTACTACTGTAAAGTAATCCTGTGCATTTTGTACGAATATCCCACAAATATTTTTTGATATTTGGTCTCGTCGTTAAAATGCGATAAAGGTTTAGAGTGATGTACAAATGAATTTACACGATTTTCGGGTTCCGCTCAATTTCGGACAGTTTCAAATTTTTGTTAATTTTCCTCGATTGCCGAGCGGATATTTTTCACTGGGAAGCCATGGAGGTTTTAAAGTGATTAGCGAATTGAAATGAAACACCGGCAAAACCGATTTTCGAAATCAACCTCAAATCCTCGTTCGCTTTCTACGAACGTTCACTCTAACATTTTTTCACCGGAAGCCGTTAGAGGTTTAGATTGATAAGCGAAATTAAACGAAGCCCACGTAGGGCCGATTTCGAAATTTCCCTCCATTTCTCGCAGCATCGAGCCCAAATAACAGTTTCAATTTTTCGCGTATGGGCTCGGGTAGTCCGACAAGCCAAAAAATATACGCGCGACGGAGGACCGTAGGAGGGGTTCGAAAACATAGCTGGCAATTACGGAGTCGAAAATGAAAGCTGCCAACGTACGCGAATCAAACGTCAGATATGAAGGAACGCGTACGCGCATGCACGTTCTGTCTCGCGCTCGGACGGATCGGCGTCCAAATATTTGCCAGCGAAATGGCTTTCGCCGACTCTTTCGCAGGATGCTTTTTCGGCACGGCAGCTTTCCATATCCCGTCCATCCAGGATATATCCCGTAAATCAGCCTCTGTTTACACCAGTCGCTCACCCATAATTCTCGGCGCGAGTAGGAAGCCGAGAGCTTGGCGACGTCGACTTGACGAATGTTGACCAAACTTCTCGTTCTGCATAACGTCCTCCAGGACTCTGTATTTATCCCAGGCCAGTCCCACCCCCGAGTCGTCGTCCTGTCGAAATTGCAATTGTTTCGCCCACGCGCGACCCTTTTCCGCCCGTTCCGCGCTCGGGGGAAGAAAAATGTATTTTTGCCAGAAAGGTCCTTCCTGCCAAGTAGAGCTGCAAGGATCGGTGATGGAGACAAATTTTTCCGCTGCCGACCCAGGACGATTGGCCCCTGCGAACTTCTCTTCAGGGCCGCAGAGACTCTTGTACTTTTCCTACGCAACAACTTTCTAGTTTTCGATATTGATCCTGTTAAGGATAGTCGTAGGTCAGCTTGAGTTAAATCGATCTTCGGAAATGTGGATTGACGCAAAAACTCTATAATCTATTTTTATATAAAATTGTCGCGCTCTTGCTGGCAGATCGATTCTCAGCTTCAGTTACTGGACCTAGAAACGTTTCATGTGCAGAATCCAGTAAAGGTTTTTTTCCAATTTTACCCAGACTAAATCCGTTTCGACAGCACATCATATTCAGATAAGGAGTTTTCGTATCAAAGATGCGTTTTAAGACAACGCAGCGCGTAGAAAATGCAAGCCGTGCAGAATCTGATTCAGGATTCAGTCGCGAACGTAATTAAACTCCGAATGCAGATGCGCGACAATTGTACATTGACCCAACCTCCTCACAATCGTTTAACATTCTCCCCCAGGCACCGTTCGTTCTCTCACGCTGAATGTTTCATTCGCAATTCGTCGTGCCGATTCGTACCGTCCTGGAACTGGAGGCGATCACGAATTTCCCTCGTCCACGTCTCTCAAATTTCTCTCTCCCTCTCTGTTCCAGAATAATTCGTTTGCAAATCGAAGCGCTCGAAAGTGAAGCGAGCGTAGAATTTTAATTGTTCCGCTTCTCTTCCACTTCAGCGAGAAAGAAATTTTGCCGAAAACTTGTCTCTCTCTTGTGGAACGTTTCGCGATTTTGCGTGTCGTCCTTTCGCAGGGATCATACTAATCTTCTTCGTATCGTCCCAATTTGATATGTACTGCCGAAACAAGTGAAAAATGGCTTGTCGATCTACCGTTTCGTTTCAAGGCCGTCAGTCGATTTCGTCCGGGCTTGCAGGTCTTCGCAGGTAAATTGACTCGTCCTCGGCACCTGTTTCGAACGCCTCCCAGTTTTCGATGCGTGTCTCTTTGCACGTACATTCCCTCAGCCACACTCCGACATCCTGCACATACGTACACAGGTACCATAAGGCGTGTACGTGTAGCGTCGGGGCGTAGCAGCTTTCCTTTTGGCAAAATTCTGCCGCGTCTGTGCGTCATTATCCGGTCGTCTCTCTGCATTCCGCCGTTCCTTCCTTCCTTCCTCCTCACCTTGACAGAAATTGCATTTCCAGCGAGCCGCCGCCGTTGCCAATGCCGTTTGAGATAGAGCAAGATCTCGCGCGCGCGCGCACTGCACTCGCATTCTCTATTAAAAGTGCAGCCGAGTGCGCCAGGATGCATTTTCACAGCGTAACGAACGCAGGCAGCTTCCACTCTCCGTTTCTTTCCTCTCCCTTTCTTCCTGTTTCCACTTCACTCTTCCCTTCCGCTCCTCTTCCTTTTCCGTTCTTTTGCTTTACCCTCTCGCAGTTGTCTACGGCGTACTTTTTTTTCTATAGTCCGCACACTCTCATTCCGCCTACCTTCTCTCACATTTACTTCCTTTTTTGTCCGGCTTCCGCGTTCGTCTCTGTCTCCCCGAGTTACATCCCTTGGAGTCCTTACACCCTTCTCTGACCCTCTAGACGTCCGCTTTGATAAACTCGTGAGGTGAACTTTCTCGTCTCGAGTCGTTGGATGGAAGAGGGCGGGGGAGGGGGGGGGGGGGGGGGAGAAGAGGGAATTTAGAGAAGATGTGCGCTCTCATTATACAGAGTCGCTTTATTATGACTGCGGCCCGACGGAACGTCACGCTCTCGACGACTCGGGCGAAGGTTGGGGGGGGGGGGGGGGGGGAGGGAGAAATTTGACCATTTTCGTCACGGCCGCTTCCTTGGCCTTCTGGCCTTTGTTCGGATTTGGCCAATCTCCCCGTCGCGGCTCGTTAAAATTGTTAGAGGGGCGCGAGTGTGGAGGATTTTAATCATTGCCGCATCCCAATCCTCGGACCACGGTTCTGAACAATTCATTTTCCACGGTTGAGGTAAACTGTCGAGTGCGTTGCGAGGATTTCCAAGCTCTCGGCAAGAACTGAAAGCCACTCGCAGTGAAAGTACAGTAAAAATCTGAAAGGACAATTTCGAGAATTTTCGGTCAGTTCGTTCGTATGATATTTATAGCTGTATTATAGTATTATTTATAGTATCATGCTTTAATCTAAACTTTAGATTCTTTATTATTTCTGCCATTTATCAGATTCAATCTTTGCTTGGAAAATTCCTGCGTTTAACGAATAAATACTTAGTATCTTCCGGCACTCCTGATACCTGCAAAATTGCACAGATTGCACATATTAATGACTCGCAACATAATCCGGATTAACAAACAGTGTGTCAGTCCCTGTCCAACACGTTCACCGCTTCCTCGCATTCCATCCACCTAGCGGCAACCGTCGGAAGATCCGGCCGAAGTAAGCGTCCTTAAATTATTCCATTTCCATTTGTTTCCATTTTCCGCCGAGCTCCGGCGTCCTGTAAATGGGAACTGCCGCGCAGGCAACGAGGATAAGAGAGACGGCGGATAAGGCGTAGAATGGAAAACAGCGGCTCTTACCTAGGACAGAATGCGCGGCATGCGACTAAACTGCTCCGAGAGCCCAGACGGCAGTCGTTCGGCTGACAAAAGTTCGCCGCAATTTGCCGTGGGGAGTTTCAATGAAGTTTCAATCAAGCCCGGAGATAATTTCAGTCCCACTCTGAATGCCGCCTAACGAGGGATATCCCCGGGTTGTGTTTATTAGCGTGGAAGTTCCATGGGGTGGGAGGGCAGCAGGAGGGTGGAGGGTGGAGGGTGGATCGAACCGCTGGGAAAGTGGACGGAACTTCGGTCGATCCGGCTGATTTACAGAAAGAAAATTGCGGACTCATTCTGCGCAGCTCGCTGCGCTCACGAGCCCATTGACTCACCGGCGAACGTAACCTGCTCGTTGAATAATAGCCTCTCAGCTCCACGCATCCGACTGTCGGGAGTATTCGCTCCCCCCCGATACGGATATCTGTACTACGATTTGGCGCAATATTAAAAAATGGATTAGCAGGAAGTGACATATGGGCGGGGACGATAAGATTAGACGATTTATTAAAAATTCCGCGGACGTTTGTTGCCGATTACGGGTAATGAACGGGATTTGAGAACTCTTTCCTGTTTTCGTCGTATCGACAAGCCAATCGTTTCACCGCCTCCTCGCATTCTCGAAATTTCGCTTGGCTATGATGCCCGTCGGCGAACGATCCGCCGATTCGCACAAAAATCACCCACGTCGCAATTACATTCGAACGTTTACGAGCGTGTGTTTTTTTGTATATCGACGCGCGTGGGCGACGTAATCTCTGGCAGATAGCGCGAATTCCGATAATGGTCGGCCATTGTCGGAGTACGACACGCCGACGAGCCGACGTCGAAAATTAATTCCTGCCCGGAAGGCCCAACGAAACAGGGCGTTCGTTCATTCGCTCGTTCGTTCGTTCATTCACACGTTCGCTCGTTCATTCTACGCTAGAAAACAACGATCGTTGCTAGATCATTGCTCGCGGGTGATATTAAATGACAACTAATTGTACATCCATGGCTTCTGGTCATGGTCTGTCGTTTGTAGCGCGCCGAGTGCGAAAATTACGACAACCGTTCGTTCATTCACACGTTCGCTCGTTCATTCTACAGTAGAAAACAACGATCTAGGCTAGATCATTGCTTGTGGGTGACATTAAATGACAACTAACTGTGTGCCGTGGCTTCTCGTCATGGTCTGTTGTAATTTGCGCACTCGGCGCGTTACAGACGAGACACTCGCACCTCACGAGTGCAAAAGGTATTTTAACCCGAAACTGCGAGCAGCTACTCGTTCAAATGAACTGTCTCGTTCCGCCGAAATCCGCCTTCATTTATTACCGAGCCTCGAGCGTCCGTCATTCGCGAATACTATAGACTATCGGCAGCTGAGGGTCGTTTGTTAAAATTGAACGTTACACGATGCTCCGGGCTGTTGTGCCGATGACGAGCTGTTTGATTTACGAGGATGCGCAACCTGCAAATCTCGCGGTAGTCCAACAAGTAACTTACGGACTCGGAAGTTTGCTGATTTGCCGCAGTAAACGTCAAGTGCGGATAATGGTATAATCGTTCTCAATTCGTTAAATACATTGTCGATTTCTGGCCTCTGGCTCGTTTGTCTTCTTTACGGAAGGATCGACGAGATCGATTCCGGAAATGAGAGAATCGCAGAACGATTCGGCTGGGATCAAGGAAATGTCGCGTGCTCCCCGCGCGAATGAGGGTCTTCCGAGAGGCTTCGTTTGCGTAGGGGCAAAAAAGGAGCAGGAAGGGGATGGAAAAGGGAAAAAGAGGGAAAGATGGCTCCTCGATCCGTCCCCCCACGCGAACGAGTTACATTTGTTACGAGAGAGAGACGTTCGCGACTTCGAACCCGGCTTCCATATATCAGAGGCGTGTGCAGCAAAGAGAGAGAGAGAGAGAGAGAGGGGGTGGGTGCTGAACACTGGTTCTGCGGAGCAAAAACAGATAAATCCGTCGTGCCGAACTTTTTCCTACCGCTCTCCACCCGGAACGAGAGATGATCAAGCGGCGATTTCCCGTGTCATAGGAAACTTCCGTTCACCTTTTTTTACCCAGCCTCGCTCGCGCGAGTCAAAAGAAATAATCGATGCACGCTGGAATTTGTGTCACGATACGTATACGCCCGATCGTCGGAAAAAAGCTTCTTCTCATCTCTCAGCCCTCCCTACCGCCCACCCCTAATCGTTTCTTCGTCCTCAAATATAAAAGCGTTCTCTCCCAGCGTTTCGTGTTACCCGATATGGAATCCGACGTGCGGATTGATCGTCGGCAATTTTTAAATGACCGACGCGCGACGCCGGTCACGATCCGTTTAATTAACCGCCCCGGTAATCGTTCCCACCTACCGCGGGTCACGCTTTCATTCGGAATGCGGACTTTTTTTCCGTCGGCGATGACCTCGAGACGCCTGGCGATACATCATGTTGTTTGCCCAGTTTCTGTCGACGGCGGCCGACAGGCGAAAGATTGGGCACGTTGTCTCGCGACAGAAAATGAGAGCTATTTGGCCTCGTCCTATTCTATAAATAGAAGGTGTATTCAAAGGGATAATAAGGCGTCCTCTTCTGCCGGATGCACCTCGAGCTACACACACACACTACCGCACACTCTTCGGACACCCTTGGACAGAGTTCGTCCTGAATGCTCAGGGGCTCACGTAATCACTTGCCAAGAATGAGCGAAGCCATGGAAGCTAATAATCTCATGAGGGCGAAAAAAATCAGTACAAAAGTTATTACACTCCACGGTAGGCGCGGGAAGGGAGTCAAGGCCGAGCAAGAGGCCTCCGGATAATTGACGTTCGATGTACCTGGGTCCGACATTCTTCTCCGAGTCTTAAAATACGATTCGGCTCGACCGGATCGCGAGAGAGGCTCAAGCGCGAGGGGGGGGGGGGGGGGGGATGGAAAAAAGGATTGAAGAAATCAGTGTCTAGTATGTACAGACTCGGCATCGATCACTGTCACGCACCTTTGGCCCTTCTGCCGATGCCAGTCCTGATTTATTCTTCCCTACCGAACCACTCCACCCCTTTCCCCACCCTCCCTCTCCCATTCCGGCCACTCGAATCGCGACGCATTTCATTAAAATACCGAGGAGGAGGACGGGCAAAGAAAGTTCGCGCTTTTCGTCCCGCCTCGAAATTGAATCCTGGGAGCCTTAAATCCAGTTTGAGTCGAGCCACTCCGTTAATTCCTCCCCGCGGAACTTAAAACTTCCCGGCGGTAATGAATTGTCGGACTCTCCGCGGCGGCCATAATTGGGTCAAAGAATCGAACGGGAAAACAGAGAGGAGGAGGCGAAAGAGTACTGAAGAGAGAGAGAGGGAGAGAGAGGGAGGCAGAGAGAAAGAGAGAGAGAGAGAGAGAGAGAGAGAGAGAGAATGAGAACATTTTCTGCGAGGTATCGGCTCGAGATTACGATTTAATCGAAGAGATAACTGGTGCTAGGCACCAGGCAATGGAGGTCGAGGGCAAATGCTATTGGCCCCCCTATCGTTTCCGCCGCTCTTAACGTCGACGCTTTTAGTTTCGCTGCCGAGCTCGCATCGGCAATGCCGGATGTCTATATTGCGCCCATCCGATCCTCGCGATATGTGCATCGAGGCTGGCTGCGGCTGGAATCCTTTCAGGATGTGTGCTCGGATATTTCTGCGCCTCTTAAGCGTACGTACCGATCGAATCGAAGTGGAAGTAACCGTAAGCGGGCCCGGGCTGATGCCTACGCCGAACTTAGTCACCCCGCAACATTCCGCGGATATAAGCACGACAGCTCGGGGTCTATATTTAACCCGAGTCGTTCGCTCTTAATTCTCGAGCAATTTTTCTCGGTAAGGTGTTTCTTTCGCGAGGGGAGCGCTTAAGAGATGTCCGTTCAGCTTAATGTTCGAATATCATTATTTTATTTTTCGACTAGGGTGATGTAATTCTAGTGACAGTTGGTAATTATGATGTTTATCAAATGTCCGACCAATGTCCACATTAATTTCGAATGAATGAACAGAGGGACTGACTAAATAAACAGTTCTGAAGAGAACATAATTTTGAATGTATTTCAATTATGTTATTTATTCTGATCACTTGGTTGATTGACGGTCACTTACGAAGTAGCGTCATAAGCATTAATT
Organism: Anoplius nigerrimus; assembly: GCA_914767735.1. Lineage (NCBI taxonomy): Eukaryota > Metazoa > Arthropoda > Insecta > Hymenoptera > Pompilidae > Anoplius > Anoplius nigerrimus. The sequence continues at coordinate 13,326,034 of OU612090.1, forward strand.
TTTTCGTATGAGAAGAAAAATATTCGTTCAACGTTCATCGTACATGTTGAACATTAATTCTTTTCGGCAACAAAAGACATGCTCATTCATCTATAATAGAATCGTCTCCATCCGGCGTAAAACTGCGACGAGCAGAGTTTAGAATTCACAGCAGCGTAGCGACGCGTCGCGACGCTCTCCCGTTGGCCGGGAAGTTCGGAAAATTGTCCGGTCGACGGTCCGTCGCCGCAGAATGACGCCACTTTCACGCGACGTCGCACGCACGTCTGGCCAGAGTCGAAAATTATGGAAATACGGCCGGCCCCGGACTGGCACGTAGGCGTGCCATTAACGCACGTCAGGCCTGTCGAACGACCTAACTTCCTTCGCGATTAACTCGTCCGCGGCACGTACGCGCATTTGACATGCCGAGTTTGCCCGTCGAATTTGCCCGCAGAATTTTGGCCGCCCGATCTGCTCGACCGCTCGAATTTCGACTTCGAATTTAGCGAGAGACGGGCGAAGCTTACAGATCATCGATCTTGTTCAGACGCACGATGATTCTGTGTCTGAACACGTTGGTCACGTGTTTTGACAAAAGTGATAACACTCTGCCATCTTATTTTAAGACGTGGGCATAATTAATTAAATTCGAGAGTTACGCATGTATTTATTTTATAACGTACACTTCCGTCTGTAAGTCACTGGGCACCTACTAAAATTTGAATTCGGGCAATTTCTTATTCTAGAGTCACTCATTTTATAAAACGAAAATAAAAATGTTACATAGATAAATATTATATTTTCATTTCATGAAAACATGAAAGACATCTTTTCACGAGTGTCCGGTGACTTATGGACGGGGTGTACCTTTGAGTACTCAAAAATGTGTAATGGCTTTTATAGTTGTAATTTTATATTGCCCGTGCCGGCTAGTTTGAGCGTCTTTGAACTCTGATTCCGACGCTCATCCGGCGACTGCCGATCGATCGGGAACGTTTGGACATGATCATCGATCGCGGTTGACGGATCATGGTTAGAACCAAGGGACTTCATAGGCAAGGGCCACGTCGGCTACATTACCATGGTAATCCGTCTATTTGGCGGCATTAACGTGCTCGCCAGCGCAGGCTTAACTCTGTTAGCGCAGAACGTCGCGATTCTTTGAGCAAGATGCCTTCGATCCATGCATCGATTAAGGGATCGAAGGACAGGAAGGTGGACTACATTGCCCAGAGATTGGCCAGGAATTATTCGGAGATTGTCGAAGGACGATGTTAGCGGAAGTGCATACTGTAACGATGGTTGAGGCCAATCTATCGGTTCGAGTAGACTGAATGCCATATTGTGGCAACTGTGTGCAACGTGTTTGCGAAACGAGAGTTCCGTTTCTACATGGACCGTATATAAGGTGCAGTTGGGTAAATCCGTACACGGGGCAAATCCGCACTAGGCCCTTACTTATTCGCATATACGTTGTATTGTACCAACTGTAAGGTAGAAATTTTCCTTTGGTTAGTACTCAATGGTTTGGATAGTATTCAACATAGGTGGCCGTCATGTATTCTGTGATTCCAGTGTAACTCGTTCAACAAAGTTCGTACCTATTACTAATAAGAAATCCGGTTTTGCCCCAGTTCCGGGACAAGTCCGCCCTAGCAGCACTGTTTTTAATTTCTGGAGAAAATCGTAAGCTTCAGAAGATATTTTTAATCCAAATAATGCAACTTAAAGAATAAACCATGCGCTAAATAAAAACACTAAGATTATTAGGTTTTAGTGGAGTAGATAGAAAATACATCAGTTTAAAGTAAACTTTACAATTTCTGGGTCGGTTTTACCCCGTCCCACATTACTGCATTGTAGAAAGCGTGGTTGTGACGTGCGGGCTTCGACAGGAAGACGCGACCTGTCAGGATAGACTCGTCAGCCTCCGATTCCGCTTCTCTAAATGCTTTCCGTTTATTTCGCAAACTCGTTGCTTTCGCGAGTGTTTTTTTCAAAGGTCAGGCAGTAACACTGTTTCAAAGGATGATCACGCCTCGTTGGATTCGAACGGCAACTATTCCGTATAGGACGACAGGCCGAAAGGTCCCCGGTTCGAAATTTTCGTCCACTCGTCGGCCAAAGAATCCAGATAACATGCCCGAACGACGAGTTTCGGGAATGTCCTCGATATAAACGTTCAAGGCCGGACGACGTGCGATTTTAATAATCCAGAAAGCCGGAAGGGATACCGTCCGGAGGCTCGAAAGAGGGTGTGACAGGCAAACAGCGTCAAGAACGAAATTACTCCCCCCCCCCCCCCCCCCCAGAAGTTTGAACGACCGCGGGGACATCGTAATTAGCATCGCGCGCATAGTAATTGAGCAAATGTTGAGCGAACTAAAAAAAGCCGCGTGCAAAATTGCGACTCGCCGGAGACAGACTGGCTGGAGAGTGAGATAGGCGCGCGAGTGCTATGCGAGTGCTGTGCGAGTGCGATTCGAGTGCGATGCAAATGCGACGCGAGCCAGGCACTGTCTAGCCGGCTGTGATGAAATTCATTCATTCGACCGATATTAACAGGGGCTAATAAATAGCGGGCGACACGCGAAATTACTGGAGGCGGCAGTTATTTATGGCCCGCGGGGCCTTTGATCTCAGCGGGGCGGAGGGGTGGGGGAGAGGGTGGAAATTCGTGGCGACGGATCGACAAAGAGATTGGTCCCGTAACTCAATTTGTCGCCGGTTGAGCGCAATTTCCACTCTCGGGGAACATGTAAATTTCTGCGACTGTCCGGTCAAGCGGCAACAGTACTCTCTTATCATTCGTAGTTTCACAATTTTCGAAACTTGAGTCCGCTCAGTGCATCGAAACATTTCCAAGCGCGAGAATCCCAGGAAGATAGAATGAAGGTTTTATCTTTACGTCGCGAATTTAGTCATATTTTAACACCGGTAGAAACGTGACGCGAGTAGAATTATTAAATAATCGACGTCGAATATTCAGGAATAATGGCGATCGGTTTAACATACAAAGTACGAGATCGGAAATTGTTCGTTTGCCAGGAATAATGTTTCCATTACACCCCGTGCATGGCCCACCCCCGGAACTAATTCAAGATCCCTTTGTCGGACAAAATTTTAAGGCGTGAACTTCGTCAAAGGAGGTAACGAATTCCGGCGAGTCTTCCGGATGTTTATCGGCCCCCGCCCGCCTCTTCAGACATTAAAGAGGGAGCACAAAGCGGGAGCAATTTTGCAGACGAACTCGATTAAACTGAGTCCCCGTCGCGGAGGATCCTGTCCTTCCGAAGGGAGGTACATTAATCCTACGGGCAGGCTCGAGATTCCGCGCTCTTTGTCTTCGCGCGAAAGGTTGAGCCGAAAGTTCACGAAGCAGTGCTTCCCAAAGAAGCCGCCGAACATGTTGAACAAGACCAAAGAACGCATATCTTGAAAAACCAATAATTCATACTTCACTTTTCGAGCAACAATTTTTCATTTTGAATATTTTACTTTTAAAACAATTCTACGAAATACAACGTGAAAAGCAGAAAATCGTAGAGCAAGCTTGCGAAAGCGTAGCACATCAGTATTCGAGTCTTCGATACCGGGTGCGGTGAATAAAGGCGAGGCTGATGTGCAGTAATTTTTCACCTGAAACGACAGGGACGCTCGCCTAAACTTGGGAACCTCTGGTTTACGGGATTAGGTCGATCTCGGCGTCGGAATCGATACGTGGGGACGCTCGGTCGTCCGGGACGCCTAAGGAAGCGTAAATGTTAAGACGGGCGTCCGTCCCGACTCCGTTCCACGCTCGGACTCCCAGAATCCGTTTTCGGGCAACGTTTCGGGCAACGTTTCGCGCTGCCTCAGCCTCGTAACTCTTTTATTAGCGTCTCATTCGGGAACGGCTAGTGATGTTTGCGAACTGTTACAGGTGTTGGGAGGATTTGGGCGCAGGATGTCGAGCGGCGAGAAGGCTTCGAATAGCCTGACCATCGATCGCGCCGCTTTCCTACTTCTGAGGGTGAAGAAGGCCTTCAAGAAGAAGAAGCAGCAGCGAAAGGAGAAGAGGTTAGTGGCTCCCCATTTGCCTCGGACAGCTTCACTTCCCCGATCCGCGCGAGGAAACCACTTTCGCGGAATTAAGCGCTTGACCACTCCTGTTTGCCTTGCGCCGGGACAAATACCCATAAAATCCTCGGCTCGTGACGTCACAGTGTATTCAGTTAACGTCCCTGCGAATCAGCGAGAGACGTTATTACTCTATTTCAATCATTTTATCGGGATCCTCTTAAAAGTGCTTAATGCGTATTATAATACAAATTGATATACCTTCCAGCTGGCAACTTATTAAAATTACGCGTCCTTAATTCATAAGTAAACGGCAGCATTATTTGAAGTGCCGAGAATTAATGTCGTTGCAGGATGATGTTGAACGTCTGTTGCGGTTTATTGCGCACTCTGTCGTTTCGGTCCCGTCGCAACCTGTGACGACGGAGACGTCTCTGGGTAGCGTTCGGTAACCGGAATATCATACAATCCGGGTAAAGTTCGAAATTTTTTCTCTCGCCGCAATAACGAGACAACCGCAAGCCCGGTCGGCGATCATTTTAATTGCTCCCGCGATGCGCTCGAGGAGGGAGAGAACGACGTTCCGTCGCAATAATGCAGCTTGTAGAAGGGATTGAGGGGGGGGGGGGTTGAGGGATGGAGGGGTGAGATGTCAGCGGACTGTTCTCTCATTACGAAAGTTGTAACCGGCGCACGCAGACCAAGCAGCGAATCGTAAGAAAACAGTATCGTCGTACGAATACACACACACACACACACGCATAAACACTTTAACACGGGTTTGTCTTTCTCGTATCTGTTTTCGGACCGCCGAACGACCGTCGGAACTTTCTTACGAACCTTCTGTACGAACGAGGGGCAGCCTCAAATGTCGACAAGTAGACAGCCAACTCCGACAACCAGTTTTCGCGGTCGAACATTTACACAGGGTGGAAGGTAAAAATCGTCCCATCGGACGCGGTGAGACTCGTGGTCGGAATACTTTCGAAGAATTAGGACCGACGAAGTTCAGGTGTTTGTGTGTTTGGGAACCGAAGAAAAGAGTTGGAGGGCTCTGATTTTTATGAGTTGAGAGGACAGCTTGCTTTTTGTCTGCCGCAGGTAGAATTCTTGATACGTCGCTGCGACCTTGATGGGCGGACGGAATTGATTTAGTCGCGTTTAATTGAACTGCTACTCGCGCTTATCAGTGGCTTCGGGTGTTCTATAGTCGTTCGCGGTTTATCTGCACCGGCTTCGAGTAAGAGAGAGGGACGCGTTCAACTATCGAATTTCCGTGGGGAGCCTCAGAAACTCCTGCCTCCTTGAGGGTAGCTCGGAGACGCTTCTCATGCCTGATTAGATTCGCGACTAATGCACGGCCGCGATCGAACGCGAATAATCGTGACTTCTATTCCCGGCCGTAAAACGGAAATTCGTTCTGGGGCTGGATAAAGTGAGGCGAGCCGTAATATCCGTCCGATATCGTATTCTTCACGATCCGATTGACCTTGGAAGTGGCACGATATGATTTTGAGAAAAAAAGAATCAAGCCAGTGATTTCGTTCATTATCTTTTATAAAACAGAAATTGTCAAACATGTATAATGAGTAAAGAAAACTCATACGTTAGGAATGCGCACTTAAAATAGGACACGTACAACTAATTGTTCTTATCGTTCGAACCGAACAACGTTGCGTATTTCACGATCCCGAGCCGACCGTTGCCCCTTAATTAATGCCGCTCATCGTAGGCGCTCGGTGTAGATACCAAATTAGACGAGAGACTCGAAACCCCGGCATTATCCTATACTCGCATATACATGCATAACTGCGCACGCAAACAAACGGCACATACGTACATACCGGCGCGTATGCACTCGTTCGTGCATACGTCTTGACATGCGGGGGCGAGTAGGCTGGCATGAATATTCAAGAGGCAAGATCGTTGGATTATTAATATCCTCCCGGAGAAAGCATTAGTTCCCAAGCGGCGCAACTGGCTGTTCCGAAACTTTCGGCATCAGCCCGTTCCCCGATACAAGCTTAATCCTCTCTCTCTCTCTCTCTCTCTCTCTGACCAAAAATTAAGTCCTGAAGTCTCCGTATCCTAGCCGTCGTCCTTAAAAATCCAATTTCGTACTTACCGATATCTTTTACCGTCATTTTCGAGCGGTCAGAGCGATATTTGATTTATATATAGAGCTCGGAGAGGATTACAGCGATAGAGACGACGTTCGAGTTTATTTTGGTACGATCTCTCGATTGTATCCCCGGTGCACATGCACTTCTCGAAACGAAGTCGATTCTGGGTTACGCCGCCGGGACGGCAGGCGTCGCGGACCGACGCGTCCCGAGGAGAAGAGAAAAGCCTTTTATGAACGTGACTTCGTGACGATGGCCGCTTCACCGCACTTCCTCCCGCCCTTTTTCCCACCCTTCTTTCCGCCCAACCTCCTGCACTTTTCCGCGGAACTGCTCTTGGAGGAATCGATTGTCGCTGACAGTTTCGAAAAGGTCATAGACCAAGGCGCCGGATCACATGACTCGGACGATGTCTTTACTGCTTCCCGTTTTATCATGTTATCGCTGATCGCCGCTGTTCATCTCGGGTCAGTTCACGAAAGCTAGGTGGTTAGAACGGGAGTTCCATGTCTCCAATTCTCATTAAAGTTACGATTATTCTTCCCTCTTTCGGAAATGTACACATATGCAGACACTCGTATTACAGTCGCATTTTCTCGCGATGTAAAAAAATTTGATCTCACAGGGAAGACATCAACATCTCTGTTCAGCACCGTTCAACTCTGCTCATCTCTGTTCATCTGTTTTTTCGTACCTTTCCCTTGTCTTCCTCATTCCTCGCCGCGCGCGCGGAGGCCTTCGGCGTGAGGTCGGGAGATAAAACGCGGCGCGAGTTTTTTTTCCGAAAGAGCCGGACATTTACCGCAGACAGAGGAGACTTTTCCATTGCTTTCACGGATGCCCACGATGAGATCTTTTTTCCGTCGCCTCTTCCCCCTCCTTCCCCTTCCCCCTCCGCCCTCTTCTTCCGCTGTCTTTGTCTCGAGGTCTCATTTTCTGGCTCGCTCGCCATCCCTCTCGCCGCTTCTAGCACGCTTCATTCCCTTAACTTCCATTCACTTTCCTCATGTCCCTGTTTCGTGTTCTTTTCTATTTCTTCTTCACTCTATGTCTCTCTTGCTCGTTCCCTCCCCTCTTCACTTCTGGTCTCCCTCCACGCGATCCTTTGTACTCCTTCGGGCTCTTAATGGCTCGGAGTGGCAGGATTCGCGGGATTCCTCTTTGTCCAAGATAGGCGTCGGGTATAACGCGAACAATCGGACTGGACTCCAGTTGCCTGACTTTATTTTCTTCCCTCCCCCTCCCTCCCACACTTCCCTCAGCGTCGCCGGTGCAACTCGCTGTTTGCCAGAGTTTTCCCTTCGAGCGCGCGGCGGGGGGGATATATCAAATCCTCGCTCCGCTAATTAAAACTTTTTATTTCGAACTTTTCGAATTGCCTCTCTTCCATTCGGCGCGTCGGTAGTTAGCGACTTGAGCCTTTGTCCCCCTCCCCCCCCCCCCCACCTCTCGCTCGTTACCACTTGTTACCGATTTCCGCAGGCTTGAAAAAGGTAGGATTCGGCTTCGCGATCGGATGATAAACGTGCCGCGCGTAACGTACGGCTGATACAATTTTGTGCGAAACTTTCGACTTTTGCCGTACCAGTTTCGACCGTAGAGACGTAGGCGTACATCATCGTCGGGCGAGTGCGGCCTTTTTTGTCAAACTCGATTCGAGGCGACGCATCAAAGCTGGCGCGTTCCAGAAGCAAAGTTCGCACGCAGTTGAAAGCTTTTTCTGCAAGCTCTCTCGTTCAGGGCAAGAGATAGAGAGACAGGGAGAGAGGAAGAGAGAGGGAGAAGTGGGAAACCCTCGTCACCTGGACAGTGACAAAGGAGCATCCCGGGCCCCAGGATCGTTCGTCTTCCATGCTCAAGAATTCCGCGGTTCTCAGGCTCTCAATTTTTTTCACCGCCCACCCCCGCCGCAGGTCGAAGAAGTTCATGCTCGCGGGTTGTCGGCCTCCGGACATAATTTCAGGACTCGGATCCTCCTTGCCGCCACTTTCCTTCTTCCTCCCTCCCTCCTCCTACACCTTTCATTATTTTTCCTCCGACGATTCGGGAGCAAAAACTTCGACGCGTTCCCCATTCGAAAGTGTCGAAAAAGTTTATGGCAGACATCAGTCTAACGTAGTTTATATATTATGTATGACTTCGTGCCATAAGGAAACGTGTTGTACGATAATCTCTTTCTTACCTATAACGCGAATAATGTAAAGTAGTCTGTTTCAAATGATTACTGCAACGGTACTATTATATCTAATGGATTAGGATTAGATAATGATTGGTTGACAGCACTATAAAGTTCAAGTGAAAGAAATTCGATTTTCAAGCGGCGGAAAATGCACTTTATTCTCTAGCGGGTAGTACGAAAATGTAGTTGATGTATTGTCGACGTGTAGGAACTCATGTTACATGTACGTCCGATGTATTCTCAGTGGGCGCCGAACGGCGTACCCGGTCCTTTGAATTACAAAGGGAATCGAACGAGCAAAAAGTCAGACGGACTCGGTCAAGGCGCGGCATTTCTCATTTCCACGGTTGGGGACCTGCGCCGACCTCCTTTCTGAATAAATTTCACGCACGCCAGTTGTTTCACCCGCGGAAACCACGCTGCCCTGACGCTCCCCGACGCTAACCAACGCTATCCAACGCCCGCCGACGCCTTGTCCTTTTCCCCGAACTGGGTTACATACTCCCGATTCGAACTTCGCACGGATTCGCTCCGCGCACTCAGCGTTTTCCAACCTTTCAACCTCCCCCAGCCCCCGAACCTCTACTTTGTTATTTCAAGTCGGTCGCACTGCTCTCATCCTCTCTCTCTCCCGCTCCTCCGCCTCCTCCTTTTTTCCTCACTTATTTTCCGGAGGCAGCTTCGGCCGGAATTACAAGCCGTCTTTATTGCAACGGCGGAGAATCTTCCTCGCGTTCGTCGGAATTCACGAATTCCATCGAAGTTCGAGTCGCAGTTCGCTGACGATTCATCATGCCCGTCGTTGGAAAATCGATTAAGATAGGGTCGTAGTCGAACTTCTAACGTCGCGGATTTAAGAGACGGAGCTGTAAATCGTGGATTTCGAGGCTCGGTAAATTTAGCCCGACGTCGAGTGCTCGAACGAGGGCTTCTCCGCACTTTGCGCAATTCTTCTCGAACGATCCCTCGGGAGAACGATTTCACGCATGCCTCGTAGTAGCACTAGCGTAGGGGCGAGTCCTCGGAATGAGTGGGATCAGCGGGACAAAACTTCTTGGCGCTCGTAATTATCCTGATACGCAGCTCGGAAAGCTGCTGGAGAGACTCTGCGTAACTAGCCTGCCACAGTATGCAAATCGTCCGACTATTTGCCGAAGAAACAGGCAATCAGGGATGGAAGCCGTATTATTTGCGTTTTCTAGAACCAGCCACCCTCATTCTGTCTGCTTGCCTCTCTCTCTCTTTCTCTCTCTCTGTCTCTAATATTCTCTCGTTCTCTCTACTCGTATCATATCTTCTTCGGTCAGAACCACCTGCCCTTTTCTCTCATTCCATTTGTTACCAACAACCGTGGCTACCTCTCGCCGCCATTCTGCCTACAGGATTTTTTCCAACAAATTGCCGGACGACTCGCGGCCGTCAAGCGAGCGTCCAGGAATCTCGTCTGGCAGTCAATGCGTTAATCGCATCGTCCCCCCTCCACCCCTCCCTCCCTTCACCGAAATCGTTCCAGCCGCGATTTTCCACTTGTCGGAACGGCGCGAGATCGCATCGACGGCATAAATAATGAGGAAGGAGAGAGACGTCGGCCCGTCGTCGGTCGCCGCCGCTTCCCGATGAATATTCATCCTGCCGCCCTGTGCCCGTTTCTCGGCATCGGCCCAGGATAAATTATCCCGCGCCGTCGGATTACGTAATGGCGGATAGACGACGCTCTCGCAAGTTCGGCCCGCCGGCACGTTTCACGGGATTAAGGCCGAGAATCAAAGATCAACCTCAACTCTCCCTTTTCCGCGAACGTGACGAAAACGTATCAGTTCCCGCCTCCGATCCCCTCTCGACCCTCCTCACTGTCCAACCCCTCGCCGCGGCGAAATCAATTAGCGTACGACGACTCTAATCCGATTAATCTACATTCTTGCAAACTCGATCGTCGACCGGAATTTCCTTCCTGCGTCCTACTTGCGATTCACTTTTTTCGTCTGACTGGTAATCCGTATCTTGACAACCTTGACGATATCGAACCTTTCGCTCGGTTCACGAATAAAATAAAATAGGAATTTTATGTTCGATCCGGTGGTAATCAATTCTCGATAAGAATATGAGAGGACGATTTGAGTGCGGAGCGATTAAAAGACAGTTATGGTTATGATTAACGCTCCGATGGAGCTGGTCAAGGTCAGATGACCAGACGAAACGCGTAGTCGTCCTTACTGCGTAGTCTCGCGGTCGTAAACTGCGCTCGGTCGTATCGCAGATTGCACCGGTGTGCGCCGCGTGCAGCGACCGGACACAGGGTGCACGCACGCTGCACACGCACGTTGCACTCACGTTCCACACAAACGTTCCACACACGTTGCACACGAGCGTCGTCACGCATACTGGCACGGTCGATTATCGCAGCGACGCCTCGCTCGCCGCATTTGGCCGACAAATACGCACGGACGTCTCTCGCCTCGTTACCCTCCGGAGGGAGACCGTCAGCGTCTAAAGAGGGGTGGGAGAATGAAATTACTCATAAACGATCGTTCCGGAGGCGGAAGCTGGGAAAAATGGAACGGGCCGCGCTTCGACTGAAAGCGAAGATTTTAGTTGTCAGAGAGATGGACGGATATATGGATAGAGGGATGTATAGATAGAGAGAGTAGAGGGTGGAAAGAGGTCGAGAGGTTTCGGCTGGGGAAATAAAATTGGCGAAAGGACATTCTTTCCGAGGCCTGTTCCCTGCCATGATCGTCGAGATTGAACTTGTAGCACTGACCGGGGACACGTATGCGGTGCACAAGGGCGAGGCAACTGTCACGCCCGGTTAAATTGTGTGGGTGCGTGTAACCCTGCCTGACACGACGTCGAATGCATTCGGCAGCCACGGTGGCCAAGACAGATTTCCACCGCCCGTCGGAATTCCGAATCGTAGCTACTTATTCGCACGTTCAGACGCCCGAGAGAAGTCAAATTTCGGAAGATTAGACTCGTATCTCGCGGACGAATGGCGAAAGTACGGAAAGTCTGAGTTGCGAACGCGGTTACGCTGAAAATCCCATTTCAACGTGCGGATAATATCGCCGGAAATTGCGAAAGTAGGAAATATAGGAGCAGCGCGAGGGAAAGAGGGAAAAAAGGAGGAGGAGAGGAAGGTTGCGGAGGCTGACTATAACGCGGCTGATAATTATGTGAAATAATGGAATTGTGGCAGTAACGGGCGCTCTCATACGGTAAAATAAAGAGTGCCGGCTAAGTGAAACGCGCTATCAGCTGCGTCGTTAAGGACACCGTCGTTTGCACCATGGGATGCAATAAAGGCATCCTTGTCCTCGTCGCCGTCGTCGTTCGACGCGTCGTTAAACTTCGAAATGTCCGCCCTATCGAACGCACTAATGCATACCAAATGAGCCACCCGCAATGTCTCGCACCCACTCAAATTCGTTTAGCGACTTACGCGACGGACGTTACACAGTGGCCGCGTCCGCGAAAACTGCGGATTCCAGGAAAATAAAAAATAAGGTGCAGTGGAGTAAATCCGTACAAGGGGCAAATCCTCACTAGGCCCTTATTTACTCGAATATACGTTGCATTGTAGCAACCGTAAGGTAGAAATCTTCCTTCGGTTAGTACTCAATGGTTTGGATAGTATTCAACATAGGTGGCCGCCATGTAGGTATTCTGTGATTCCTCCGTTTAATTCGTTCGACGAAGTTCGTATTACTAATAATAATTCCGCTTTTGCCCCATAATATAAGGATATAAAATTCAATTATTTTTAAACAGGTTCGGCGGTTTTACCCGAGTTCCGGGGCTGGTCCACCCTGGCAGCACTGTTTCTAATTTATTAAGAAAATCATAAGTTTCAGAAGATATTTTTAATCCAAATGAATGCAACTTAAAGAATAAATAATGCGCTAAATAAAAACACTAAGATTATTAGATTTCAGTTTAATAGATAGGAACTACATCTGTTTAAAGTAAACTTTACAATTTCTGGGTTGGTTTTACCCCATCTTATATCCGTCGCTTTTACAGCCGGTCGGGAAAGGTTCCGCGATAAGACTCCGAGTTGTCAGGATGTCATGACGGCAGCGAACGATCCTTGACGTTCCGCGCGTCGCTCGTCGTCGGCAATAGTAATTCATACGCACTCCGTCCTTATTGTCGCGCCGCCGGCGATAAAACCGTTTTATTTCGCGGCCGCTGCAGCGGTCGGCATATTCGCGATCGATGCAACTACCCCCGCGTCCTTTTCGCTCCTCGACAAAATGGGCACCCTGTTGTTTCATTGGCCGCAGGCTCAGCCCCCTCGTTCCCTGCGAAACTGTTCGACAAGACGTACGCGCGTAGGCAGAACAGTTATGTCGATCGATGTCGGGCTACCTTGCGTACGAAGTGAAAGATGCAGGCTTCCGGGTGAGGAAAGAAGTGCAGGTTCGCCGAACCTGGCGGAAAGTTTATCCTGCGTCAGCTGAGCCCATGAATATGCGATGGTTACATATTGTTCGAAATCCCGTCACGGCCCGTCGTCTGGCCCGGAAGTTTTACGATTTCTTCCTCGGTGGCATGTAAATGACGGTGCCGTGATAAAAATGAGGATCGAGCACGAGCTTCTCGCGTGTACGTACACGTGTACGTACGTGTGTATATGTATGCATAACGTACGTTGGGTCTATCGCGTAAAAGTGTATCTTGGCAGACGTTCAACTTCCGTTCGATCGATCGTCCGGACTGCGATTAAGGGAATTGCCGTTCGTTCGAGGCTCGGCCAATCTACGATTTAACGGCCCTCGACGGTTTAAATTAATGTAGGCCGTCGATTCCGCGATGCCCTTTTTGCGAGATGAAATAATCGGGGCTGTTCGATAGGTAAAGAGCGTCCGTTTTTTCGAGCGGCGGATTATTAATCTTGGACGAATAAACGGCACTAGCTGCGGTTTAATATCGTTTCCCGGATTGTTCGAGGGTTTGATCGCATCGAGTGGGAGCAATTTCTGGAATTTTTCGAAGGGTAGTTCTTACGTTGCGTCACGTAACGAAAACGTTTCTCGCCAGCGGGAACGCGAGTTTGGCCTTTATTGTTATCGTTAAAAGTTTCTTTCCGGAGTTTCGCGCCAGTGTAATTTGAAGTCACGTACGAATTAACGTTGAAACTACCTTGGATTTCTGCACATATTTTCGTTTGAGTTGGCATACCGGCATACATTGCTTACGCAAGCAAAGACAGTTAACAAATAAATTATATATTATCTGAAGCAACGAAACGTTTGTTGAATAAAATATTATCTTGGCCTATCCAACGTTTATGTCGGAATTTGAAAAGTGGAGCATTCGCATTTCGATATAGGTATCTATTCTCATTGTAGGAATTAGGAAATAGGAGCTTCCGCGTCACATAGCCTATTGTACTGCCTCGAATTCTCCGTTCAGGAACTTTTATTTTACCGATATCCAGGTTATAGATTATCGTTCCCGAAGATGTTCCATTTAGCAACTTCCATTCCGTACCTCTGACTCGATTTAATCCCATAATTTGCCGGAGATAGAGAGAACAACCGAGTCGAGGCGGCAATGAAAAAAAATTGGAAAAGACCGAGAGAAATTCCGCAGAAATCGCGTAATCCATGAGTCGGATATCATCCTCGCGAATGCAAGTCTCGTGGCATGTGTCGATTAAAGAGCCGACCGACGGGAGCCAGGAAATGAGAAAGATGACAGACCCATTTCTCTGACGTAACGTCCGCCCTCATGATCCACAGCCACGACTCTCGATTCTCCAAACTAGTCGACCACCATCCTGGGATATAATATTTCACGTCAGAATCGAACGCTTCCTGCGGTCACAGATTTAATAAAAGAAGCCACATTATTCATTACACTTACGATTAATGTATAATGAGAATTTAAAAAACCGTCTTATCGATCAACCGTTCCAATGTATAAACATACCTTTTTCCCTTTTCAAGTCTTAATTAACCAAACTGGCCGAAACATTTATACTTACGATTAAGTAATTGATCAAAAGACACAGATTTCTTTTTTCATAAAGATATTCCTGTGAAAATACGCGGATTTCGAACGACTTTCCACGAGTGTACGGAACGGTCTTTGAAACTGCGTCTCGACTGCCCCTTAGAAATCGCAAAAAATTCCAGTTTATCCTCCCAAGACTCAAAGCGTACCGTCGCAAATAATGTCCCCGCTCCAAGGTGTGCGTTACGTCTCTCGGTTGTTCGCCGACTCATAACGTCGAAAGCCAACGGAAGAGAAAAGAGTCCACAACTCGGAAGCGTTCTGTTCCGGCAACCGTCAGCCAACAGAAAGAATACTCCTTCCCACGAAAATTCAGCCGCGAACGAGACAGACGCCGAGACAGCTCGCGCGAAGTTTGCCCTGCGCGAGGACCGCAATCATTTTAGGTTGGTACTGCCTTCAAAGCTCGAGAGCCAACCTGACGGACGTTGAGTAAGAGCCGACGATAAAGGAAATTGTGTAACGTGCATTCTTCGCGAGTGCATCCTCGCGTTACTTCAATTTTCGTTGCGATTGTCGAACGCGAGACGGCGTCGCAGATTCAATAGATAAATGGAGGGTGGAGGGGGGGAGGGGAAAGCGGGAAAAACGAAGGTGGGAAGGAGAGTGGAAGGGCGTACGACGGCCTTCCTCAAAGACCTCACCGAGAGGGGTCCAGGTAATTATGCAGAGAGCGCACTTCGAAATTAATTGCACCCCACCTTTTCGGCCAACGGAATTTAGAGATAATGCCTCGGACGTGAAACTATTGTCACCGATCTGACGAGACGTTAACAATGTTCGATATATGCGTGTCTGACGAGAGTCCGTCATTGGGAGTACGTTTTTTTTTTAGAGGCTAAGAAGCAATCGATCAAGTCGATGTCGAGAGTTCACTAAAAATTTTCGCTCCACGGATTTGTGCTTGAAGCTTGCTTCTCGACTTTCGCCGAACGAGTTATTCTTATTATTACTTCGTTAATGAGCAGAAGACCTGTAGAGAATGGACAAAACTGAAGTAATATGAATAATGATTAAAAATGTGAAATATCGTATGCAAGGAGAAGTAGAGCTAACAATGATGCAAAGTGGATGACGTTTGAAGCAAGGGGAAAAAATAGCTGAAAAGTCGAATAAATGAGAAAAGCAAACGGAGCGACCGTAGGGATGTATCGTACATTCCGTTCTAATGCACGGCAGCCACGAAAAAAAAAAAATGGATTAATTACAGAAATTGTACGCATCCGGGGTCGACATCGAGCACCCTCTGCATCGAGAAAATTCCGGACGCTACCCTCTTTATTCCGCATCCACATCCGCGAGTGTCAAGCGAGCTACCTGCGGAATATATCTACCGGGTGTGACCCATTTCCCGACGTAGAAAGACAGCCAGTCTCTCGCCCCCCCCCCCCCCCCCCCCGTCCCCTCAGGCTGGATGAAGCGGAGGCGCGGCGCTTTGCATACAGGTTTATTCACACGCGCAAGGTTGTTCATCAGCAGCCTTAATAAAAGTCCGTTTTCAGCGTCATAAAGTCGGCTCCCCCTTTGCCCCTCCACCGACATTTTCCGAGCCGACCGATTTTCCCCGGAGAGAGTCCCGAGGAATAAGGGAGGGAGGGTGGGGGTGGAACCTGGGAAGGTGGCGCAGAAGAGTGGGGAGGAAGGGGGTGAGCGAAGGTGGCGGAGGAAATGGAGAAGAGAGAGAGAGGGAGATAGTCGATATCCGGAACGGTTAATTAGCGTCGCTTTGTTGTCGCGACGTTACATCTCGCCAGTGGGCGTCAACGGGACATCGGCTTGCTATCGATTCTTCTTCTCCACCCCCTCAACCCCCTCACCCACCCCGCCAGCTCATCCACCGTCTCATCCTCCGCCTCTTCCCTGTTTCTGTTGCGAGTTCTCTCGTTCTCATCCCTCTCTCTCTCTTTCTCCCTCTCTTTCTCTCCCTCTCTCTCCTCTCTCTCTGATTCCTCGACTCTGGAAACGTAAGCGGCCATCTCTCTAATTAGCGAACAGCTTTCAGGCTAAGCGAAGATTCGGATGTATCGAGCCAGCTCCCAGCTACCTATACACGTTGGCGAACAATCGGATTCCATTCTGCGCCCCCTCGGTCGGGCTGCGCTGAAAATTTAGCTTCCCCTCCTGAGAATGGGTTGCAATACTGTTTTTACGGGAAATGATGTAAATGCGGCCGTTTGTCTTTTCCTCCCTCCGTTGTTCGTCGGCGCAAAAACGATGTGCCCCAGCGTCGCTAATTAGCGAATCTGTCTGGCTCTCTGTCGGTTCGTTTCACTGTTTCCCCTCCCCTCCCGCTCTTTCAGCCGGTTCTCTCTCTCTCTCTTTCGGCGAAAGGATTTGCAGTCTCTGCCGCAGTCGAGCGTTCCGAGCCATTGTTGCGGATAATTGATAGATACGTGGCACGAGCGGTGTCGGTGTTATACGAGGAAATCGGGAATTATTGTACTGCCACGCTATTTCGTCCCATTCGCGCGTCGGCGACAAACACGCGCGCGCGCGCACGCGCACGCTCACCTCGTAAGTAAACAGACGTGCCGTACGCGTTTCAGGACTGTTTATTACGCGGGCGTAATTCAATTATCGATGCGCGAGGACGTATTAATCCAATTTTTCTCAGCGAGGCAGTCTTTCATTTTAGACTTTCTTTAGTGCCATTTTTGATCCATGTCGCAGTTTATCCGTATTTGGCCGCTCGTTGTTAATTACGTTCTTCCCGGTGGAAGAAATTGCTTCTTCCTCGAAGACGCCTGGCGTCGACTCCTGTTTCCTTCCCATTCGTAGGCTCGAAGAAAGGAACTCATCCAATCCCTGTTCAAAATCCTCTTATTAAATATAATACGAATGTCCGAAAGATTGATTCGAGCTTAACTTCGATTTAAAATTGTCCGAACGGAAATCCGACTGAAAGTTCAATTCCGCGGCATTACGGGCCATTACGAACTTGTTGCCTAATGCATGAATCCCCTGAAAGTGTATTGAGGCCTGTGGGTGTGCGACGTCACGGCCTGGGCCGATTTAGGATCCTGCCGACGCTTAACAGCTCGTCCGAAAAAATTACGGTTCCACAGTAAAATCGACTCTGTCCAACGGACAAATTTGGTTCGATGTAACACGTATCGCCGTTTCCGATACTCGAGCTACAAATCCGCGATTGACCCCACTCATCCCTCCGCCCTTTCAGCCCTCTTCAGCCATGATCGGGCTGTCAGGCGCAAAAACCTATGGTCGCGGATCGCGAAATTACGCTCGACAATCTCGATGGAGATAAAAAGCGGAACACATCATCGCGAAACGATCGCTTCCGTGGCACGCACACGCCAAGCCCGCCCCGTGCACGCGCGCTCGATAGGCGTGCGCACGCTCGCAATCGGTCCATCACCATTCGATTCCACCCACGCTCCGGCAAAAGCTTCGTTCATCGCTCGCCAGCGGAATAATGTTTACGCTGCCCGCTCCATGAATAAATCAGAGAAAAGCTACGGCTCGCGTCGCGACGCTTAATTAAAATTTATCATGACTTTCCTACGTCTCCGGGCCGGTAGTTAATGTAATTAAGCGTCATCGTTTCCGTCCCATGCGTTATCGCGGATCGAATTTAACTCGTAAATTAAACTGTTTGCTTCCCGAGCGCGAACCGCTCGGAAAAGAGAGCGTCGCCGGGCTCTATATATTTACCGCCGAATTAATTAGCGTACGTTACTTAGCTGGGACTAGGTCGGCAGACGAGCACTGGCCGTGCATTAATGCCTTCGAACGTCAATTACGCGTCGTCAGCGTCGAACAGAGACCGGCGAAAGGGCCGGTACGTGACAAGCTATCCTAATCCTGCGGCCGGATAGAGCCGAAAGCTGTGCGCACTCGTTGTCAGGAATGTGTCGTATCATCGCCTAATTCCAAATGGGACAGGGAGATAATTGGAGTCCTTCGCCGCTGCCAACTGGAGCGGGCGCACTTGCTCGGAGGTCTCTTTTTGGCCTCCACGGTCCATTGAACATTTATTACGCCGGCAAGGTCTCTCATTCACGCGTCAATCCTGTCAAGCCAAGTATTTGGCTTATCGTCGAGAATTTCGGCCCCACGCTCTAACCTTACACTTTCCTCCTGTTTGCTCGGCCAACTTCCCTCGGCCAAATTCGAAACTCTTGTCCTTCGGGCCGCCGGCCCTTACTCTACCTTTTCCTCGCTTCTCGTTCTCTAACTCCTCTCACCCTCTGCCTTTGTTCGGATTCGTTTTTTTCTTCTCTCTCGTTTCACTCTTTGTCCCAGCGCGTTCCCTTCGGATTTGGGAAGCGTCGACCGCGGTTGAAAGTTTCCGCCGACCCTGGTAATCCGCAAGCGTAACGATCACACGGGTCCGAGCGGACCCTCGACCGACTTCCCACCCCCTGTACAGTCGGATGAGACTTTAATTGTACAACGGCAAGTGGCGCCCAATGAGGTTTTTTTCATTTCCCACTCTCTTCACTCCCAGCCGCTCTCTCTCTCTCTCTCTCTCTCTCTCTCGTTTTCCGACATCCTGGCCCTAATTTATCGGACGAGTGTTGCTGGTATTATGATGGCTCGCTGAAATGAATTTGCGGCTCGGTCGTTTGTCCGAACAGACCTTAAAGCGGATGGGAACGAGTACGTATGAGAAACTGGTCAGCAAAAATGGAAAAGGCTTACGGTACCCTAATTCTGATTTAAAGAAATTTATTTTTAAATATTTTCGGATACGGTTAAGGATTGAATCGATTCGAAGAGTTTATTTGTCCAAGCGCCTCTTAAAGCGGAAGAGAACTTCGACCAGGCGGCAGAACATTAACGAAGTGCTGGACAGATAATGAATAGCGCGTTTCGCAAAAATAAAAAGGAGAGCTTGCGATGGGAAACGAGCGTGATGCGGCCTCTGACGCGGCGCGCGGGAAAACGGGCACGCATTGTCACATTTCATTCCGTCCGTATCTCCCGTCGAGTCCGGGGAGAGAATCGCGAAATTCAAAAGCGACTCGCGGCGCAATCGGAACGGCGAGTCGCAACGACATCCGGCGAATAAAGACGCGAGAAGAATGGACTCGTTCTGGAAGCTTGCCCAGCGCCTGACGTTCGCAGCTTCATTCAGCTTCGATTCTCGCCCCGGCGAACGCCAATTTGAACGGACTCTAACCGCCAAAGCTCAATTTTTCCCACCGTTCCGCGGATTTCCCGCGTGCCGGCATTACGAAATTCCACGCTAGCCGTCGCATTCTACCTTGATAAGGCGTGGGATGTCCGGATTAACTTTTTGTCCTTCATCTGATCATACTTCGATTCGAATCTTAATCCTCTTAACGGAAGCCGAGAAAAAGTGTCGAAGCATCTTGAAAAATATTCCTCTCATCCTTACAATTTTCCACATTGTACCCAGCTTCATCTTGCTAAGCACGTAGGAAAGTTGCAAGTTTTCTGCTACTTTAGCGTGTGGGAAAATCAAGGGAGTACAGAGAGTGAAATCGGTCGTTCTCAGTGTAGGCCGATGATTTGCTAGTCTATTAGCTTCCGGTTACGACGAAGAAGTCAAAGGTCGGCATTTGAGTTGGCTGAGCAGTTGAGTGTAATTCCGCTGGAAAGGCAGGCAGATAGTCGATGGTACGCGACTTCGACGATTGCATCGACTGCTCGCCGACGAAAATTGCACCTGAAGCTCGACGGAGATAAGACTCGACGCCAGGCTTTTTACGGCACGCCTCTACACACACGTGTTCGCCTATCGCGTATAACCAACGACTCCCGAGGCGCAGCGCACAATTTTCGTGGCACACACACACATGCGAGGTGCAAGGCGTCGATGCGAATGCAATGCGCGAAACCGTGGGAGGATTCATAATTCAGCCGGCTCGCCTTCAAGGTTAAATTCCCCTCTCGCGAGATTGAGCAAGAAGTTGTCGAAGATAGAACCCCGAGTGCAATTCTTTTTTACTGCGCCACTTCACGGTTTGCTTATCAGTGCAAACGATATTCTGTCCCGAGCAGTTTGCAGACTGCAGAAGCGAGCAATTTATTCCGAGTGACGATCTTTTTAAAATCATTTTCAAGTATCTTATCTTTAACCTAGAATCGTAGCTAATGTAATTACCTTGACCTTCGGAAAAGAGTTTCTTTCGCTACGTTTCAATAGTGTTAATTTTCGAAATTATCAGGAATATTGCCGGGATTTCTCGTTTAAAGCGACTCGTGCCACAGATTCCTAACGTTAGTTGCGAACGTGGCAAATCTTGACGAGTTCGTATTCTGTTCGCGTGCGTGGAAAAGCGTGAAATTGCGCCGGAGCGTTCGCCAAAAAGGCAGAGCGCAGAGCCGGGGAGCCCGAAAGGAAGGGCGGGCTCATTGTCAGGGCGCCTTTTTGTCCTGCCGTGTTCGAGGAAGCGGCCGATTTTTTCGCGTCGACGGCGAAATTCGATTCGGAATGTACGAGCGGTGTACCTTGTTGCGGTGTCTTTGAATTGCTGGCCGCTCGAAAGCGCGCTTCAAAGGGGTGCCGGGGGGTGAATGGCGGATGGAGGGGGTAGCTAGGGGGAGGCTAGCCGAGAGAGTCGGAAGAGGGGAAAAAAGAGATGCAATTACGGCCTCTTCAAAAGGGACACGATGCAGGGACTGGCCGTCCGCTCGCATTCAAACGAGAAAAGCGGCTCGCCGTAGAAAATCAAACGCGGACCGATGTTTGTCTAAGCCGGACGGGCGACTAATTAACGGCCTGCGAGGGGCTAGCATCAATATTCTCCGCCGTTCGTTTCGTACGCATTAGCTCTAAATATGCAAGCGACAAATGTTCTGTGGAATGCGTAAGATAAGTCTGACAATGAGTGCACTCGATATGCAAGCTGGCAACGAACTTTTCAGTCTTTTCGGCGAATCGTTTCGAAACAAGAGTCAGAGTTAGAAAAGAGGTCGTGCTAAAGGTTGGAAACGGGTCAGGATTCACAAAGAGCAATAAGCAATTTCGCATATTTACACTTTATTATTATTAAATCGAATACAAGGCATTCCTCCGTTACACCTTATGCAATTCTATATTCCTGCTACTGAAAAAAATGAAATTTTCAATACTCACAGCCCTCTCCGCAAACACGAGTCTCATTCAGTGCGAGCCGGATAATGTCAAGGTTCGATTCGGACAGATCGATGATTCGCAAAGTTATTCCTCCACTGTTTGCATTCTGTCGAGATGCCAGGCGCGGCTAAAGAGCAGCGAACGAATCCTTCTTCCCATCGAGCGTTCTCCCGTCTATCGCGGAATTATCCTGGGCGGGGGTTGAATTCTTCGATGATCCCCGGAGGGAGCTGTTTCCCGAACTCGGCACTCCAGGGACGGGAGATATGCCGCTCGGATGGATTTTTCTCATCACGGCCAGGAGAGATCGTCGACTTCATCGTCTTCATCGTCCTCATCGTCATACTCCTCGTCGTCTCGGTACATTTTCTCGGCGCGACCCAGGACCAGAAGACGGAGCGTTAGCAAAGGAATGTCCTTATCGAATGATCCTTTCCCTGCCCCCTGCCACTCGTTCCCACCCAGAGGAAAGAAGAAAACTCCAGTGCAGTTCCCCACCAATCTTTTAATCCAGACCTTAAATTCGATCGCGAGACTCGACACCTACGCCTTTTTTCTAGCAGAACACTCGCGGGCAGCTGATGAAAGAGGAGGGGAAGAGAGGGACAAGGGCGTTCGTTTAACTTGCTAATCGAAAGTTGGAGGAATTTTACTAGCTTGCGAGCGGACGAAATGAGTCGTGGCGAACGAAAGGTCTTGCGCGAGTCTGCGAGAGCTACAAAAGCTACGAGAGCTACGCGAGCTAAGAAAGTTTCCGCCGAACGGCCGAGTTCGCCTACACTCTTCGTTCGACGGAATTTACGTTACTGGCCGCGATATCGAAATCATTTTCCACCGGAGTAATTAGCCGGCATCGAAGGCCAGCAGCAAAATTCGGCCGATACGGATAACATTGCGCACTCTACCCCATTATTATTTCGGACTCTCTCGATTAATCGGTCGTAGTTTGCACCTCGGCATATTGGCAAAGTCGGACAGTGCTCTCGAGTGGCTTCGACGACTAATAAAGGCTGATGCTGCTCGTAGCGGGACATTAAAACGTCCGGTTCGCTTCGGAAGACTCTATGCTACTGGCCGTCGGCCTTCTCGGAGGGTCGAAATAGTGGAAAAAAATCGACGGGCACTCTCGCGAACGGCCTCCTCGTAAATTTCTATAACGCCAGCCATCGATGTGCCACGCTTCATAACTCCGGCGGTTGATAACGATAACGACTGCGCGAATCGTTCCGCCGAATCGACTCTCCTTACGATCCCTCGCGCACTCTCGGAGGGTGCTAAAAAAAAGGGAGGGAATAGGAGAGGCAGCTCGAGGAAAGGAAGCGAGGGTCGCGCGAGTGATACTATTTTCGTGTGACCTTAATTAACGTAAAATATTCGCGGCGGCACTCGTCGCGGCGTGCCACTCGACTTGCCAGTCGATACATCAAATTAATTAGCCGCCGCGAACCTCCAGAAAAGGGGGAGGGCGGATAGCGTCCAATTTCAGGCTGATCGAAACAGACTGCAAACTTTTCCCACCGACGCGCCATCGACTAATTTCTCAGCGAAGAGTTCGGCTAGAAATGTTTTTCCCGTGTTTCGAGAAAAAGCGAGTTCCTACGTTCGCTTCCAGAGTTTTAAATAGAAAATTAGGGATGAGCCGTGGCGAAATGAAATGTTTACGCACCTGCCCAGGCTTGGGTATTTTCGGCCTGGGCAAATGTTTGTCTAGTAATCGACAGTGATCGGCGGACGAATTCTTCTATTATTCCGCGTTTGTCGGAATATCGAAGTAAGGCCGAACTGGGGGGGCTAAAAAGCGTGGCTTGCAAGGGTGAACGGAAAATCGATAGTCGCTATTTATACGGAGAAGATTATTGATCGCCGGCGAGAGACAGAGAGACACGATCCTCGCTTTATCTTTGATCTCGCGCCGCGCGTCTGATCGCAGTCGGACCTTAACTACTTGCCGACCAGCAATCCACTCCACTGCACTATCGGGTGTATATATACATATATATCGGGTGTGTATATATATATATATATATATATATAATGCATCACCTGTCGACCACAATTTGATTTTTCTCCTCGTCTCCTTACGTATCACGGTGCTATGTATTAAATAGCAAGTCCCTTTATTTTTTATTAAATATGCGATGCACATTTTGCGTTATACGCGACGACTGTAGATGACGTTCATAAAAATGCAGTCGTAATATCAGCAGTTTGCTAACAAAGTTTCATGTTTGCTTCAGAGTCACTTGACAAAACGTTGTATATAGATCCTGGAAGAAACTTTTGGAGTGACTTAATGCTTGCTGGCGGCAAGTTGGTCTTCGTAATAGATGGTTTTCATGCAAAATTCAAAGTCAACAAATTGTTCTACTACTCTGCCGTTCCATGAACATAATTCTAAGGCACTCGACGCATCATGTATGCAAGGGAACATCATTTTTCACTCAAATTTTTCTAAAAAAATACGCGGTGAAGACTAACACACTCTTCATAGGGCATTACTTTATGTGCATTCCAGTAAAGTTGGATTGCAAATCTTATGCCAGCCAATCCACTGCTATTTGCCTACGAATCGTGCGCTTCGCGAAATCGTGGTAGCGAAATTGAAATTCTGAATTGGCGCGAAGTGCAAATGATGGGTCGTGATTTTGGCGTGAAGGCTTCGTAAAAAGAGCGAGCAAAATTCATCGTGAGACCCGGAGATAGAGTTGCCGAAGTTGACTGGAAAGCTCTTCGGAGCTTTTCGACGGTCGCGCTATTAGGTGTGACAAGGCCATCGGTTCTGTCTTTGAAGGTCCTCTTGTATAACGTTCGGCGCCGGAAATGAAACTCCTTGGCATATATGACGGGTGCTGTGGGGTAAAAATTGCGCCGAAAACGTATCGTCATCGTCTACTTTCCGCGCTGAAAACAAGCTGTCGCCCGTCGGCGAAACTTGTTATTTCCCAGGATGCGAGCTTCGGACCTGTACGGAGTTAAACGAGCGCGGAACGTTTAATAGAAAATGTCGTGAATACGATGGACTGCTGTCGTAAAAACAGGAGACAGCATGCGCGTTACTAAATTACAAGGTAATGCGAATAAGTTTTTAATCTGATTTTGCATTAGTAAAGAATTGTTGACTGTGCTAAAGAGGTTTACAGGATATTTAGTATATACTTTCTGATTATACGATATTTTCACCACTATTTCATAAATAAAAGATCATTGCTACATCAATTTTGGTACCTAAACTATATTTCGTGTGGTTTCAAGGGTTGTTTAGCCTACATACTCTTACTACACGACACTTCTGTAAATATTTTATAATTAGGAGATGCTTGCTTCACTGTTTTATGTATATTTGTGGCATTTATAGGCTTTCTGAGCAGATTTAGCCAAAGATAGCGCACTTTAGCTCCAATTTAGACCATGCACGGTGGGCGTAGGGCATACGAAGGTCAGAATACTTTAACTGGAGGTATCTAGAAGTTGAATAAATGGTCTATAATCAAAGTTATAATAAAATTGGGCCAATCTAGCGTTTCTGGCACTACCTAAGCCACATTTATTGACGGTTTGCGGGATGTCTGACCTATATATTCTTATTATAGGATAGCTATACGATTATTTTACTATTGATACATGTTTGCTACATCATTTTATGCACATTTATGGCACTTATTTGCCTTCTTGACAAAGAAAATTCGGGAAATGTTCTTACTAAGAGGAAGTTCTGCAAAGGTTCGACAAAGGAGCTGTAACTTTTTTTCTAGTCATCCGATATGACTCAGATTTTTTAGGTGCATAGCTTACGAAATTTTGGGGGACACGTATTTTTGTTCCAAGGTCGAAAGACACTAGAAGTCGTCGGAAAAAAATGTTGAAAATTGGTAAATTTCTAGTCATTCCCAATTAATGGACCGAAATGCATCCCTTTAATACCTGACTCATAAGTGACAAACGTCAACAGACACTTCCCATCTGGAGCATTCAATAACGCGTCCGACTCTTTTTACCGCCCCTCGATCGTCCATCTTTATCTGCTCCCTGCAGGATTCCAAAATTCACATGTTTCAACGTAAATTCTGCCAGCATCGTGCCACATAATGAACACGTACCACGTCCTGCTAAGTACTGACGGCAATCGCCATATGTGCCTGACACAGCAGTGGACGTGTTTGCAAGAAATCATTTACACTCGACATGGCTTTTATCGGGAAGATCTGAAAGACTGCGCATTACCATAATGTCGACCACCCCTTGTTCGTCGACGCAATACGTCATTGTCGGCAAACCAGGCATTATTACGCGGAATGGTAATGTTACGTTCTACAATGTGCGCGTTGAAAGTCGAACGTTATTTAAATTTCTGTTCCGCGCGCCCGAACGCGACGAACAACGACCGCACGCCGGATGATCTTGTATACTTTCATATCGAAGCGAGCCGTCGCCAAAAGCGAACTCGATAATGAGCGCGGAAAATCATTTGACACGCGAGTTATTCCCTACGGAAGGCGGCTGAAAACGCGAGAACGGCAAATACGCATCACGCGCCTCGATGAGAATGATTTGTTTCCCGTAATTTCTCATTTTGCGAGCGCCACTCGCTGACAGCCCAACTGCCACGGTCTTCTGCGTCAGCGATTGTGTCAGTATATATTCTTAGTGATTAAATATCGTAATTGTTCGAGGGTCGCATTGGCGAAGTAACGCGAATTTAACGGGAATTCAGTCACAAGCCGATTTAGCCTTTATCCGCGGCTGAGTTATAATGGAATTTTAATGGAATCGAACGAGAACGTTAGACATAAGCAAACTGACCGACCGTTCGGCATTCTCGACTTTACGAGTCGAACCGGCTCGGAATTAGCTTGGCTGATACGTAGTAAGGCCGCCTGTGTACACGTACACACGCACGGTCCGCGAAACTTCTTACCATCCATTACGCTTGACGGACGGGAATGTAAATTTCGATGCATTCGGAGTGACTATTAAATTCGATCGGGAAAAAAGTGCTAACGATAAGGCGCGGAGTGTACGTCGAAGTGGCTGGAGTAACGCCGACGAGCGTTTTATACTTTACCGGTAAGCACCTCGAGTCACTTAACCGTTATTGCATCTCGCGAATTACTTTTTCAGTCCGTTCGTACTGAAAAACGTCCTGTGGCTCTCCGCAAACTCTCAGTCCAAGAATATTGCGAATAAACGAAGACAGGCAGACAGGAACGTAATAAAGAATAATATTTCTATAAAAACGTTGGAATATTAATATGAAAATAAGAAATCTCATCAACTTGATATTTTATTCCGAACGTTCTCTCATAATGTTTTATTTGCATTCGCATACTTTAATTTCAGTCTTATTAATTCTGTATTTTTTTTACCGTGAACAGATTTTAAGAGGCGATACTCGATAAGTATATGGGGTAAAAATATAAAATAAGAAATATGCTCGGACCAGATATGAGTCTATACTAGCAGAATATTTTTGCTTATCTTTAAAGGTACCCCTCAGGCCGTCAATCCTCCCGATTCCCTAATCTCTGATTCATGGTACAAATCTACCTCGATCCACTGTCGAAAGAGGGACAAAACCCAGACAGAAGGGTAGAATGAACGCTCTTAATTCGCAGAAAGGCATACGGCCATATTGAATTCGCGTCGTTAAGCGAATTTGACGGCGAGCACAATCGCATTGTCGCCGATCGAGCGGGCGAGTAGTTCCATGCCGATTCTTTCGCGCCAGTTCTGGCTCGAAAAAAGCCCCGAATTAACGGGTGGCTTTTTCAACCGTTCGCAATTCAACCCGCACCCAGACATTATGCCGTTCCGATTTCTTTCAGAAACTCTCTCGAAAACGAGCCGCTCCCGCTTCTTTGTCCCACCGTTCGCGCCATTTTTGCCTTTCGCGCGAAAGTGGCCCAGGGCCAATCGGGAACAAACCGATGCCTGATAAGGCTAATAGAAATGTAAGGCGGAGGATTATTGGCGGAATGGTAGATCCCGAGATCGTAATCTTCTAATTCGCGATCCCACGGATCCGTGGAATTACCGGATTTCGAGGATTCGAGATTCGACGGAATTCGGCGAGATTCGACGCTGGCCGTGAAATGATTCGGAATCGTGAACGGTTCGGATTCGTCAATTCGCAGATGGTAATCTTGTAACTCGCGGCTGGATGATTCTGCGGAATTGCAGGACTCTGCGAACTCGGAATTTGGAGATGTTGCCTGCGAATGAAATGATCCGTGATCGGGTGAGGTTCGGATTCGTTGATAACGCGTCGATTCGGCGCAACAAGGGCAAGTCGGCATTTTTTCCTCCTCGCGGAAGGTAGAAGGGTGCTCCAGTTAAAACTCACCCCCGGCAAAACGTCGGACCAATGCTCGTTCGAGCGCACTTGACCCTGACCGCATTCATTTTCCTTGGCGATGCGTAGATACAGACGTAGGTATAGGTACAGCGGTAGGTGTAGGTGGAAGTGGAGGTATAGGTGTAGGTGTGGGTGTAGATATACGAGAAAGGGCAGGGAAAATCGAGCGGGCCCATCGTCGGTCGGGATAAATCGCCCGGCCTGCCCATTTTTGCGCCAGATAAAACCAGCTCGCGATAAATATTGCGCGAGATGCCGCGAATTTTCCTCATATATTAACGTCCTCCCACCCGGGAACGTATATTACGACACGCATCATCGCTTCCGCTGTAACACGTCCCACGTTCGCTATTACATTCAACAAAATTTAAATTTCTCTAACGCGAACAGCATCCCCCAACGTCACATTTATCTGCCTCAAGAATGATTTTTCATTCGGAAATCATTTTATTTTTTCGACCCACCGCCGACCTCGATTCTTCTCTTTCCAGTGATACAGGTATCTTCAACGCTGTAGCCATTTACAAAAATACAGGCGGAAAGCGACAGAGGCGAGCAAAAAAGTGCACACCTTCCACCGTGCTACCTTCACTCGCGAAAATGAGAATTGCGAGAATTGCGCAGCGGCTGCGGCGGAGCATTTAAATTCGCCCGACAAATCTGGGAATTATACGGCACGGGGAGTGTATATACACTCTGTTAAAACGTAACATTGGATGGTCGGTGACGGAAGAGAGGCGGAAGAGAGGCGGAAAACGTCCTGCGAGACGGTAGTAGCTAGGAAGAGTGTAGGATCGGATGCAAGAGGGGTGCAGGCGGTCGGTGGAAATCGCCTGACAATGAACCTGACCCCGTCTTTCCTCAAGATTGTCTCGCAGAAAAGTCTCGTTTCCGCCGCTGCGAGAAAGCTCATTGGCTGTCTCCTTCGCGGTAATTGAATGGGATTAAGTTGACGTTCCGCTCGCAACTCGTTATTTCGCGCCGTGCCTCGCCGGGCTCTTCTCTCTTCCGACCTAACCTTCTCCAACTTCCCTTTAGCTTTCCTTTACCTTCCTGTCCCTCCCCTTACTCCTTTCTTGCCTAGGGATCGAGTTTATTGTTACTTTATCCTTACAAGCCGACGCTTATCCTCGTTTTCTGATACTCCTTCCTACCCT
Organism: Anoplius nigerrimus; assembly: GCA_914767735.1. NCBI lineage: Eukaryota > Metazoa > Arthropoda > Insecta > Hymenoptera > Pompilidae > Anoplius > Anoplius nigerrimus. The sequence goes on from OU612090.1 coordinate 13,354,970, forward strand.
CGTGGTAGGGCTCGAAAACATTTTGCAATATGTATCTCGTGACTGGTGCCATATTTTGATGTTCGACAATTTGCATAATGAGCGTCGGCAAATCGGCGACTGGAAGCGCGGAACGCCGACAGGGGCCAAAATGCGGAAACTCGTCCAATTACGATTGCGGTTCGCTTCGAATTTCGAGTTTTGCATTCTGCACTTTGCGTGCATGCGTGATGTTATGGGTGGTCACCTGAATTCTTGACCGAGTATTCCGCTATGTTTTCGGCTTTAATACTAGCCGAACTTGAAGTTCCATTAAAATGTGTTTTTCCAAAGTCTTTTGATGACAGGGCGGCACGTGCATTTAACTGTACGGAATTTATTGTATACAAATTACTCCTTTGAGCCAACCTGTAGATACGTATGACAGGGCAGAGTTTCTCGTGTATACGTCGCACGACCGTACCGCTTTATTTCGACATACCATATAACGACAGTCGGTATTGGTGAAAATTCAATTAAAATGTCTTTAACATAAAGACCTTTGACCGCAGTCAAAGCTAGTAAATTTAATTGTACTGAAATTGCGGGACTCAATCTGAGACACCCTGTAGACGTGCGTGACAGGGTGGAGTTTCACTCGCATATAGATATACACACACATATGTATATATGTATATATATATGCATACGCGATAAAGGGTACGAGGGTCGCGTGGGTATAATTATTTTCCGCTGCAGGGCGCGCCTGATGTTGAACGCAATTGCAATTGTTTCCACCGTGGATTCTCTCTAGTTCCCTACCCCCTCCCCCCCTCCACCACTCCCCGCTCCTCATCATTCGCGAATAGCTCGTTTCTCCGTAAACAATTAGGAGGACAAACGTGACGGCTGTACGTTCATTGACGTCACTTTTTGAGATTTGACGTCACCACCCCGATGTCACGCCAGGATGCACACTTTGCACAGCCCTCGCTGCATCCAACCGCATCGTCTCGTCGAATCCAATAGCAATCAATCCTCGCACGATCATTAATAACGATTTTCTTTTTCTGCGGAAAACGTGAATTACCGTCTCAAAGCCGTCAGTCACCTTTCACCTTCTTCCACCGTCTCTCACGATCTCCCGGCAGGACGAACCCTTAATTCCTCGTCAAGGACCTCCGGCCGAGAGTATGACGTCCTCCCGCGGAGGCCCGCCAGAAATGCGGCCGTCAAATTAAATCAGCCCGGCCTAATGACGACGTAATAAACGAAGTGAAACTTGGCAGAAATTCCCGCAGCGTTTTGCCGAGGATTCCGCGAGAAGGAAAAGGTAAAGAACTCCTCGACGTCGTAGCTCGCTCCCGAAGGAAGGAAGGAAGGACGAGGAGCTCGAGGAGGTCTGGGGAGGCTGAAGAGAAGGTGGGGGGGGGGGGTGAGGAATTGAATTGGCGTGTAGGTCGGGAAGGTCTGCCAGAAGGAGGAAGCTCACTCGCGGCAAATCTCTGCGTCGATCCAGTCTCTGGATCGGTGGATCGCTTATATTTATCGGGATTCTATGGCCGACCTTAACGCTGCCCTTATCGGGCACGATACCTAACCCCCTCCCCTCCTGAAATCCTGCGCACTTCGCTAGGGTCGAGGTTGAAGGAAGAAATCCGGGAAAGTCATCGCTTTTTAAAAAATAAGCGCCGGAAGATTAGTCTGAATCGCTTGAGGAGGGTCCGGTTAATCGAAGGACAGAATTTTTGGGAGGCTTACCGGGTCGGAGCTCGTAACTTTTCACTTATATCGTCCTTATCGGGCCCGTAAATCTTTCATTAATGTCCGTGGGAACTGGAGGGAGGATTCGGCTTGGGGTGGGGGAGGGAGGGGCGGGGCAGTTAGAGTTCGCACATACGTTAAAATAACGACTTGAGCCGCGGGGGTAAAAATTGGTCGTAAACGTCTTCGGCGGGATGAACCTTTCCCACTTTTTTTTTTCACTTAGCGCCGTTATGGCGTCTAACGTTGGATATAAACGTCGATTGGTCCCTGACGCTCTTGCGTCGTTCCTTCGACGCAGTATTTGCCCACGGGAGAGAATAGTCGGGAGCTGAAAGGAACGCGAGCTTAATTAGCAAAAAATGTTCGTTATCATTTGCGTCGGTGATTATGAAAACGGTCAACAATTGGAAAATGATAATTATATAACGTAAATGTTCACCTTTCCCTAACAATCTTCATTATATTTCATTTTTAGTCCAACAATTAATTTCTGTAGTAGTCTGTCAATAGACTTTGAAAACCCATAACCATTTTTAGGACACGAATTACACAATCAAAGGTAATGTTCTTCTGGACCCCCAACTCGTTGTTCTGCAAATTCTTACGCATCGCGAAAAAGAACGAGTAACGAAGAAATCCGAAACTTGACCGTTCCGGCGGGAAAACAGAAGTCCGCTAAAAACGTCTGCCGTTCTTTCCAATTACGGCGACCGGCCGGACGTAATTGGCCTTAATTGCATGCAAACGTCGCCCCGGTGCTTTGCGCTAAACGTCGCTCGCACGAAAGATACGAACTCTAACGAGGGACGAGCTTCGCGGAAAGAATTCGGAATTGCACCCACTTCCGACGAAATTCCCTTCGCCGACGTTTCTCACCAAATTTTCACGGATACCGGAGTCCGCTCTCACCACGCTCGTTAATGAATTATCTAATTAGCGGGGGCCTAACACCGGAGGCTGAACGGATTACGAAGAAGAATGGAATAGACGGAAATCGAGAGCCTGGGAACAGTCAGGCTGTGAATCTTCTTATTCCTTACATGAATTTCTCGTAGAAATATTTTTCGCGTTGGATTTCGTGCCTCGTTTGGCCGGAGTATTTTTCTGTTACCGTGGCGGTAGTTGAAGAATACGGATATAGACGGTCGATGTCCGATTTTCCCAGGCGAACACTCGCGCGAAGGAACGGTGTAATTTAGTAATCGCATCAGGCTAATTGGCAGCTGCCTCCGCCGGTGTCAGACAAATTGGAAGTTTGACGTGACTTTCATTACATTCGCCTCCATGAGAATACGTCCGTCGGCGGATCGCGGCAACGCGCCACGTTTAATCCTCTCAAAGTACTCGCTTTCTGGAATCGAATGCCTTCCATTCGCAAAGAAGCTCCACGTCGTATTACATTATCGTCCGACAATATTCCGGTTAACCTCGCGCTTCCTCAATATCTTCTTTGAACCCACTCGAGATCATCCACTTTTCCGTGTATAGTACTCCAATCTCGATAGAAATTCTCTTTGTCTTCTTGATCATTCTCGGCAGCTCAGATTCTGAAATGAATACATACATAATTTAAAACGATTTTCTCACTTCGATTTTTACCTAACACTTTATAAAATATACATTTGACTCCTTTAATCAAGATGGCTCTAACGTCATATAATGTCAGCGAAATATGGACCGTTTATTTTCAAAGTGGTGTAAGTTGAATTAAAGAAAAAATTAAATATCACATAAATAAACCATTTACACCACGTTAATCATAAATAATATGATATCTAATTCTTTTTTAAATATGAACTTATACCAATTTCAAAATAAACGGTCCATATAACAATAAGGAAATAAATGAAAAATTCTAAGTCCTTGAAATCTTTTTGTCAAGATTTCGCCGACGTCTTCGGCAAGGGAAGGTCAGAACGAAAAATGAGCGTCGAAGAAATGAACGAGCGGAAGACTCAGCGAGTTTCGCAGTTCGTGCGAGTTTCTTTGAAGCTGCCGATTCCGTGTTCAGCGAAACCGGTCAGCGTCCATTGCGCGTCCTGGCGTTGGGTCGCGAACGACCCGCATTCGAGATTCCGCATCCGTCCCGTTCGAATTCCCGTGGCGCCTGCGGATAGCGCCGATGACCCGAAATGACCCTCGAAAACGCTCAAACGAGCCGAAGTCACGAGATCTGTCCCCGATAAAAGGTCCATCGGAAACTCACCCTTACAACGACGCTCGCGGTCGGAATCTATGTAAAAGAGGAGAAGGGGACGGTGGCCTGGGTCGAAAAAAGTCGACACTTTCGGAAGCTTGTGAACTCATACCCTCAACACAGAAAATCTGTTCAGACTCTTCGTTCACACCTGGTCATCATTTTCTTTCTGCGAACTTGATAATTGGACCGTTTATTTTGAAAGTGGTGTAAGTCCATATTTAAATAAGAAAATGAGATACATAATTTATGATTAACGTAAACGGTTTATTTATGTGATATTTAATTATTTTTTAAATGGATCTATGGATGGTCGGTCCAATTAATGCTCGCTCTTTCAATATTTTTCTCTTTTCTAACCCTTTCGCGTTCGCTGAATAGTCATCGTTAATAAAGAATGAATCGGATGGCATCGGCAGTCTAACTCAAACGGAACCTCGTTCGAAATCCGTGAAACGTACTCGGTTTGCTCGTTGAACCGTCGTGGGAAGAAATCTATGGGCATCCCACCCACGCAAGATTTCCGAAGCCTCGGATAGCGAGGAGTGAGCTTCTTGCGGATATTGTCCCGTTCGAATATCGACGAGATTTTTACGATTCGTCATTCGCATCCAGCTCGTGTCACTTCCCACCCTACCTCGCACCTTCCGTCGCTTCTCCACCTTCTTTTCTCCACGCTTTTAGAAGGTCGTCGCGCGAACTATCGATCGGAACGAACGAAGGATTGATATCGAATCGACGACGTCCCGAAGCGGAAGGATGCCAAAAAATCTCCTCCCAGTTTTCCAGTATTTGCGCCAGAAATTACCCTCCCGAGCGCACGGAATTTAAATTGCCCGGCAGCCAGCGTATTTAGAGGGAGGACGTCAGGGATTTGCCGGGAGCGTACGAGTTTCGAAGAAAGTAATTCTGCCAAGATATACATGTATATCCCATTGAAGTTAAGCGGACAAGATCCAGGAGCATTAAAGGAGCGTAACAAAAATTTAACGAACACGTTCCGAAACATGTACGTAATGCCCATTCCGTGGAGATTCTTATTGTCGACGTTAAGCTAGCTGGAAGGCGGACCCGTGAAAAATATTGGATGCAGGACACGTAGAGTACAGGGCTGTTCAAACGCGACTACAAGGGTCTCAGGACTTCGACATCGGCGCATTGTCTGAGTTTAGGCGAGTAGTATCCAGCTTATTCGAAACGTACGAGTGCCGCGGGTGCTGTGGCCTGGCTGGGAAAAAGTTGTCGGAGAATTAAAACTGTTCCCGAGGTGGCGATCGCTCGAAGCACGTGAAAAACATGTCTCCCCAGGGACTCGCATGACCGCCCACGCAGTCCGAAATCCTCCCTGTTTCTGCCGGCGGGATAGGAGGATACGTCATTATTACGTCCGATATGAGTTCGGATATCGGTTCCGATATCCACGAAAAACGAGTGAGCGGCACAGACTTCTTTCGCGCTGATTTTATTATCAATTTCGTTACGCTGATATACTTTATGATTTTTGCCCGTTTTACGATGCGTTCATATCGGCGATCGGAATGAAGACAATTTGGATTTTATCGCTGATATTGGCTCGGGCCGCCGCTTTAGAATCTAATATGGCAGTTTACTCGTTTGGCAAACATTGAAGTTTGCTTCATCGGGGGCTTGTTCAACATCCCCGTATTAAGGGCAGCGCCTGCCTTGATAAGCCGATGTTTGTTGAAACTTCGATTATTCAGGTCTCCGTTACTCAGACATTCGGGGAAGCTTCTTACTGCAGGTGCCTCTGTAACGAACTTCCTCTTCGCGAGATTCATACCCTTTTTATGCAAACTTTTGTCTCGATGGAGTACTTAGACTCCTATCAGCGTCGCTTAAATATTGTACTTTCCTTCGTTAGTGTTTGTTCGGAACCCAGACGTCAGATTCAGTCCTCGGGAAGCTTCGAAGTTTGCGATCGTCGAATTGCCGCCGTTTACATTATCGCGGCCGATAAAAATACAGCGAGATTTTTGTAAATGTGCGAGGAGAACAAGGGTTTGTCCCGAGCGTTTGCTCGCTTTTTTTCCTCGAGCCAATAAAGAAGTCCTGTAAGGAAAACTCTTTGAGGGAACTTTCTCGACGCCGGTGCTTTCTTTGAAAATATCGTCGGCATGTTAAAGCAACCGTCACTGATCTGCCACAGGCAACATTTTGCAGCCCGCACGTTGCTGTATCGAATAATGCCCAGTTTAAGAAGCCTCATGGACGCCCGTATGCAAATTCGGACATTGATATGGAACATGAATATACAAAGCGAACATGAATTCCAAACCAGGCGGTTCCGATGATTTACCTCCATTCGTTTAATTATGCGCATATAAGTTAACGTGCGCCAGCATATTTAACGAAAAACAATTAATTGTTTATTTATCTTACCCTCAATTAAATTTTCGAAAATCAAGATGCCCACTGAAAGAGAACGTCGTATTTCGAGATCATTAAAAAAGATCACGCTCCTGATTTCGATGCATTGAACAAGTCTAGTGTTAAGTCTTACATAAAAATCGTACGTGACACACTCTGACTGACAAAATTTCTCCGTGCAGCGTGCACGGCGATAATGAGAATTTTAATGACGTGACCTATGGGAAACGATACAGTCGGCCGCACTCTACGCGGATTAAGCGATTTGATTTCGAATTGGAACAATTAACGGCACGGCATGAAAGTAAATATAACCCTCGGGCCAGGGGGTGGCGTAGAGGGTTGGGCATAAAATTTGCGAACAATCCCCCGGTCGCCCAGTTTCGCTAATAATTGTGCTACGTTTATTAATTTCCCGTTCGCCCACACGCACGCGTCCCATTGCCGAACGCCTCGGCCATTTCCACTGCCCCCCCCCCCCCCCCACCCATGCACGCCCATCGTTTTCAATTCCGAATCGACGCCCACAGCCATGATTAATCGATGACCCGCAGACTTCGCGAAATACGCTCGCCGCTGAAACGAACAGATCGATCGGATTCCGTCTGAGAATCGATAAAGCGTACTCAATCTTTCACCGCCCTCGCCATTCGGCGCATTAACCGTCAGCGAACGAAGGCTTCGCCAAATTTTTGCTACCGACAACCGTAACGACCCTACACAAGTACCCACCCCCGTCGAAATAGTGGCGGCCCGTTATTACGTCCAATTACATCGATCATTAACCTGCGGCCCATTACTTTAATGTATCGCGCGCATCGTTACGAACCGTTATCTCAATTACTATTAATAACTTGGACGAAGTACGGTGTAATAGAATATGCCGTTGCACGTAACGTACTATAGTTTGCGTCGGTGCCTCAACGATGCCTTCTCGGTGGCGAACGTAGGTGACGCGCTATTACCGTTAATTTCGGCATTCCCCATTGTCTAACCATTGCTCCCGGAACAATGTTCTAGCGTACCGGCGGTAGAATGCAAGGACACGAGGACGGGCAGAGGTCCCGGAGGACGTCCGGCTCCCCTGCTGCGCTCGAGGACTCTGCCGGCCATAGTTGCCCCGGGACTGAGTATCCTGCAGGCCCAGATCGATGCCCGCTACACAGGTAAGTGAAATCCTGACTGGCTATCGAATATCCTTCAAGAGCGCGATGACGATTGGCATGGCGTAGAAGAGAGGAGAGGATGGACTTTTCATTGTCTTCGACTGTTTTCTCATCTTTATTTGGCCGTATCTCCGAAACTATTGCACTTACAATTAGAAGGCTCGAGTTGCGATTTTTGTGATCCTCGTTCGATTCTCTTTCAGTATGCATAACCACAAGTCGATCGGAAGACTTTTATTTTTTACACACGCTAGTGCGCCGACTCGAAATCGGCTCGCACTCGCGACAGAGAGCAAAGACAAGGCACGAGCAATGTCAACACGCACCGCCTACCACGCCTGTCGGGTCTATGTTTGATTTTGCTCCTCGCCACAGCCACTCATATTCCCCAATACTCATTTTCAAACCATTTAGAAAGTGCTACTTAACATTTTTCTCATTTGTCGATTGGACCCATCTAATAGATTAGACCCAGATAATTTCCAAGTGTAACCAAATTTGCATAACAGTAATCGGAAAGAGGAACGATAGTTGTAAGCGAATGAAACGATTGCCCCTCGCGTTAGAAGTCACTGTGTCAACCGGAAGCAGCTACAAGGTTTACGGCGCTTTAATCTGTACCCGGTATACAAGGTACGACGGTCGCAAGTCTATTTCGAGGCGAGGACGACTTGCAGGACGATAAGCCATCGGACAATAGGTCGGAACTTTGGCGATAGCGCGAGTTATGCGATCTCAGCTCTGAACGGCCAGATGCTGCTCCGGTTTAGGCTGATCTAGTCTGGTCTAGTTTGGGTTAGGTGGTCGGTCTGCTAAGCCTGTTCCTACCTCGTTTTCAGCGGCCACCACGGGCATCCAGGTCGTCACGCCTTCGGGGGACAATGTTGGCTCGAAACGAGGAAGCACGGCCTCGCATTGCGCCAAACTTCTCACACCGAGAATATCATTCACGGACGACACGATAGGTGAGCTTAAAGTTTTCCTCAATGAAGGCAGAAAGATTTGTGTAAGTACACTGTTCTATCAGGTCCTCGCATTGAGTCATTAATTCCCATCGTCTTATTTGTCATAATATCCGGGATGTAACATTTTACGAAAAAATGTATAAAATTATCCGCGATTAACCTCATTCGTTTTCCTGGGATTATAAGGGTTGGTCAGGGTAGCAACGTAATTTTAGTGTTTGCCCAACTATTTTCGGTCGCCTCTGCCAAATCGGAATCTCCTCTTAATACAGTTCCGCATTTTCTTTGACCCGCTTTCATCTGTTGCTTCAACTTATCCTTAAACTCGAACCCTCTTCCGCCTCACCTTCCCTCGGCTGGCAGGAACGAGACTAGGGAAGCTTTAAAAGCATTTCACCGTAGCCCCGGCGGAAGCATTAGCGAATTTCCTTCGCCAGTCAGGGCGTCGAATATCAGACTTGGCCTGCGGTTTACGAAACGCACGCGTGGCACACGTAACGCACGTAACACACGTAACGCGTGTTCAGCAGCCGTATACGCGTTCCTCAGTACGTGCCGGGCTGATAATGTATGCCGCAAATATGCCTCCGATGCTTCTGCATTGGTCTGTGTCTGTCGGTGTAAAACGATGCAGTGTGAGTGGCCTCAAAAACATACGTGTACATGATTATGTATAATATTGGGTTTTTGGCGAATTCTTATATGTATACGTACATGATTATGTAAGCGGTTGAATTCGAGGCAACACAAAAATTATCCCTTCCCCCCATCACGATGCAGGTAAGACAAACTGAACGAGTGATTCAAGTTTCCCCAGTTCTTTACTTTTACCACTTCGAACCGCTTCTCCAAAGGTAACACTTATCACTTGTGTACCATTGAGTTTACTTACCATCTTCGTCTTTTAAACCGATCTCTTTCAAACCAAGCACTTGTCATTCCTGCAGTGAAAAACTTTGGAAAATATTTTTGCAAGATATCGCTTAACATTCAACTTTTCGTCGTTATTCTTCGGTTTGCCAATTTAATTCGCAAAACTCTTTCAAAGTACTTAACATTTCGACACTGCAAACTGGAAAATATTTTTGCAAGATATCGCTTAACTTTCAACTTTTCGTCGTTATTCTTCGGTTTTCATATTTGATTCGCAGACCTCTTAAACAAGGAACTTCACATTCTGAGATTGCCAACTTTGAAAAATATTTTCGTGTGATATCGTTGAAGAACGTTTCAGCTATTCGTTATTCGTCGAATTGCTCGCTTGATTCGCAGAACGTCGAGTCTCCGACACTGGGCCAGGTCGGGAATCCGCGAAGGAACACTCGAGGAGCGGGAGGCTGAGTACCAGCAGCATCGGAGGTTCCCAGCCTTTGACCAGGCTTGCCAGGCTCTTGAACCAGCGACCGAGCTTTACGCCGAGCGACGAAATTCCGCGAAGGCTCTCCTGGGAAAGGTAAGTTGCCCGGGACAATGGCGGCGTACGAACTTGCTACCTGAATTTCGCCCAACGCTCCCTGATAATTTAATCGTCGAACATCTGCATCTTGAACGCACCCGACAGATTCTCTTGTTCGAAAGAAGTCCGGGAAAGAAGCGGGACCGACGTTTTCACTTAAGACGAATACTTAAAACTGCGGAAAATTGCGGACGTTTCCTGTTCATTTAATCGTGGAAGCTTTGCCTCGTGCCAGTTTCAGTTCGTTTGGGAGAAAAAGGTTTGGATGATTTGGAAGTGTAGTTAAAAAAGTTCCTCGTTCTCGTTCTGATATATATGCTTGATATGTGGCGCACTTTGGCGTACGTGGATCGTTTAATTGAGAAACATTTCCAACAGGATTTTCGACCGAGAGCCGAAGTTCGAATAATTCGAGCGAACGGCGGGGTTGAAAGTGTGCGGTTTTCATAGTAAAATGTATGTTTGAGACGCGGCACACGTGGCGCCTCGGAACGCAAAATGCGGTTTAAGCGTGAAGTGCACGTGAAATCGCTAAATCCATATTTAACGTCAGAGACTCAGTGCCTTCCCCGAGTCAACAGACAGACGTCGTAACGTCGGAGACGCGCCATATTTTATTAACACATTCAACGCACTCGAATAACCGACATACCGAAACGTTTCACTCGGCTTCCATTAAAATTGCGGAACAACATTCGAGCGTAAATAACACAATCCAACGTTACGTTCGGTTCGGAAAGTTCAGATGCCGTTCGTAAAATGCAGCTGCGCCTCTTTTTTTTCCCATTCGGAATCGGAGACGAACGCGAATTTGCCGAAACAAAACGCCGCGATGGAAAAAAAAGTTGATCGCGTGAGACAGAGAAGCGGAAACGATTGACAATGGGAGCGAAAGAGGATGCAGCTGGAGGCGTGTAGATGCGTATGTGTCCGTGTATGCACACCCTACACGTACGAGCTCGTCACTTTATTCGCACGAAACGATCCGTGGAACGACGAAGTTCAATTTGCAAATGGATGCGACATCAGTGGGCGACGCTAGGCACGGGAGAAACTTAAGCGGGGTTTATAAAAATGATGAGATATCCTAGGAGTCAAGATCGACCGCACACCGGAACTATACTCACCTCGCGTTCGTTCAATCTAATCCCAGTACAAAAATCAGGAATGGAATAGTTGTATACGTACAACTTTTGCCATGTAAAAAGTATACTCCACTTAGCCCCGATTCGATACCTCGAAGCTGTAGGGTGGAAAGGCGGGTGGAACTACTTCTCGAACACTCCGTATACCAATTACAACAATGGCAGGGAAACGGAGCAATTTTATTGCCGGCGCGCGAACCCTCTTTGCCGCGCTTATATTTAGCGCCGTGGAAACGGACTCGATGGCAATTAGAGGAGGGGCACGGCTTACGGCTCGTAGCAAGAACTGAGAGATCTGAAATGTTGGCCAGTGGGTCATCCCTTTATACGTCGGCTCGAATAAACAGGAGGATGTAACGCGAAGAGCCCCGACCGAGTGCGCCAACCCACAGCGACCGAACTCGCGGTCGAGAATCGACGATCTTCGCCGCAAACAGATCGATCCGGCCGGGAACAAAAGCACTGAATCTCCGCTTCGGAAAAAGATTCGCAAGAACTTAACGATCCCTTTCGCGTCCAACCGAGCGTCCAATATACCGCTGAGCGTAAAGACGACAGTCGGCAAAAACGTACGCGGAAGGACGCGAGGATTTCTCCGGCATAATTTCGAAATTGAGACGAATCCTTCAAGCTCCGCTTCCGCCCGGGCGATTAGACGAAATATGAGAGTTGAAGGGAAGGTAGGGAGAGAATAGGAAGGGAGCAGAGATGGAATGCAGGAAAGAGGCGGACGGAAGCGGACGGAAGCGGACGGAAGCGGACGTAAGAGGGGGTCAGCGACAAAAGGGAGTTCCACGCCTGCCAACGAAGAAGTAAGACGTCTCGCAGCTTTCGCAGCCCGTCCGACCTCGACGGTTTTTACTACTTCCACTTCGTCACGCTGTCCGCGAGCTAGGAGCGTTCCACGCCCGAACAGCCGTCGATCCAATTCCTAGCGGCAGCGGCCTGACGAGCCTTCGGACTAATTGGATGTTTACCTCGCGTGACGTTTCACCTTTCGGACCGAAACGCGCGTCGTCGCCGTTCCTTAATTGTCCCAGCTCGGGCCGATTAGCAAAAATGAACCTTCCCTTCGAACGTCGCGTTCGACCGACTTCGATCGCTAACGGCCGACGAACGTTTCTCTGTCGAAGGACGAGGGTGGGGACACTTTTACAGTCTGGAACTGCGATAAAAAGAGGAGTCTTCCAGAGGAAAAGTCAGAGAGAAAGAGAGAGACAGAGGGGGGGGGGGGTGGAGAGACGTAGATCGCGTTCCATTTCATTTCATTTGCGGGCGAGTCTGTCCGAGAGGAAATGAGACGCTTTATTTGATGTTACGGCAATTTTCCGTCTATGGAAAAGAATCGCGTCCTCGTATTAACTCCGCGGCTGACCTAGGGAACGTGGGACTGCCATTTTATATACTCCCGGACTGCTCGCTCCGAAGCCTCGACCTTCTCCTCCCCCAGGCCGGGGACCTTATCTTAAAATGACGACAGAAGGGAGGAAGAGCGGGAGGGGGAGGGAAAAAAAAGAGTTGCCGAGATAGTTTGATAGTCCGCCTCGGCGGAGTCCTATCTCGGCAAATTGCAGAAAAGAACTCTACATTGTTCGGCTTATATCGGGAGTTATCGTCTGGGCCAACGGAATACGCCGAATAAAGTTATGTCTGACTAGCACTACGGACTGCCTCGTTCAAATTCGGCCCATTTTCTGTATTCCGCGTTCTCCGCGGACTTCTGTCTCATGATTCCGATGAATTTAATTTCCCTAAAAGCTCGTTGCCCCGACATCCAGCGTAATTTCGTCAATGATAGACAGCGTCTCGAGAGCTTCGCAGCTGGAAAGTATGCCGTGGCCTTGAAGACGTCGCGATATTTCCCTGAGCGGTGACTGAAAATCAGTAGCGCGAAAGAGGATTCTGCCTTCGTGCGAGCCCTCCCGCCGGAGCGAAATACGAAACGCGAGTACAGGACCCTAAAGCGCAAAATGCAACAGCTGCAGAGTGCACTCGGCATCAACGAGCAACATAATAACCAGATCAAAGCCAATATTAGCCGTGGAAGTGAAAGCTAATGAAGCGAATCGACGCTGAATTCCGACAAAAGCTGCCGGCTGATTGAAAATGTAATGCTCCACAAAAGGATATCGTTAACGGGAACGAATAACATTGGAGGTGGAAGGTCGCGGGGCGCTGGAGAGTTGGCGGCCGAGAGGGTAGGAGAGAACAAGCGGAGGTAAAAAGTGAATGCGTGGGAGGATGGTAGTACACGCCTAGGACATCCATCCAGCAGTCATCTAATATCTTCATTATGTATGTGTACATCGTCAGCAGTATTAAATTACCTCGGGAGTGCTGGTAGGAGGAGGAGGAGGATGAGGAGGAGGATGAAGAGGAAGAGGAGAAGGCATCGAGTGAGGTACAGCCACCTAGAACGAAGAAGTATGAGCGCTACGTGGAAATGCAATGGGCTCTAAGCCGCCGGCATGGAAATTACGTCACCCGGACTTAATTTATGGCCGTTGCTTAAAGCGGGACGCCGATGGGATAAAATGGGCGCCTTTCGAATGTTCCATGCAAATGCCCGCCTTCTCGGAAGCCGTCGAGTGAATATTTCAGTAGCCCTCCGCGCATCGCACGTTATTCACTCGGCTATGTTCCGTTTATTTCGTCAGTCGCCATACCGTTATTTTCCGCGATCGAGTCGCACATCCCTGCGGAAGCCTCGCCTATTTCCCAGTAAAATTTTGCGAGACTGACATTTTTCCAACGACAACATAATCGTTGGCCGCAAACATGAATTTCGGCCAGAATTATTCAGTGATACGGAACCATTATGCAAAACTGACGTTAACAGACGTTTAAGTCTGCATTTATCGGACAAACCGTCGGTATTCCGTCGCCAAATTCCTGGATTGGAGTACAGGCTCGTGAACTGCGCGTATATCTTTTTCTCGCACTCAAGAGGTCGGATTTGCCAGTCGGCTAAGCCGAAATCCGCAAGATCCGTCGGGGTTCCGGTATAATTAATGGCGATCGCGTTGGGGCAGCGTTTCAAAGGAAGCCTCGAGTCTCGCGGAGGAAGCACTTCGTCTTAACCCTGCCGTACCGTGTACAAAGTAACCTTATACGTGCAGATAAAGAAAAGGTACGACAGTGCGGAAAGCCATTTGCAGGAAGAGTTCTAAAATTGATTCCGTCGAATTTAGGCCGACCGACTTCAAAGGGACAACTATTCTCATTCCTATTTTCATTTCAATTCTCTCTCTCTCTCTCTCTCTCTCTCTCTCTCTCCCTCTCTCGTTCCCTGCACAAAGATCTGCCTCGCATAATCTTACCTAGCAGAGTAAGCTAAGTGCCCGGCGCAGTTTTACGATTGTTTCAAGCTCTGCAACCGCCCCCGCCCCCCACTTCCTGTCCCGATTATTTTTGGAAGCACTTAAGTGCTTCTGCCGGGAAATTGTGAGCGCCGCGTGTTAAACGGTCATTGACGCCCACTTCACGCGTGTTCGCATACACTCGCGTATTTCGGTAGACTCTGGGATGATCGAAGAATCCGGAGGCTGAAGAGGAGGTCGGCTAATAACCGTCTAGCAGTCCACGAAGCTATCGTCTTCTCATCCTTCAACCTCTCGGATTCCATCCTGACAGTCATTCGAGCAAATGGCCGAAGGGCGATGAAAAATTCATAAACAGTCGGGCCGGTATAAAAATCTCGGCTATCTTTTATCCGCCGCTCTCGAATCAAAGTAGGCAAAACGATTCGACGATCGAGATCCGACTCCTTCCACCTTCGCCAATGGCATAATTTTCGTCTAGTCCGGTGTCCGCTGCTCAATCGGATCGCTCCATCGAAATTGATTCCCTCGCTATTTCGCGGAATAAATCGTCTGGCGCAGAAGGACAGTCTGGCAAGGATAAGATGGCGGGGCGGATGGAAAGAAAATGAAGGGAGTAATGGGATTGAGGGAGATAAGTCTGGGATGAATATCGGACAGAGGATTTTATCGGTTTTAATGCGCGGGATGTGGCGGGGGTGGATTAAAATCGAGGGAGGATTAAGTGGACGGGGGCGGTGGGGTGTGGGGGGGGGGGAGACAGACGTGTTCGAAGGCAGTTTCGCGTAAACAGCGTTAGGGCCAGATAGTCGATCAGAAGGGTCAAGGTCTGAATTCGGAATTGCGATCGAGCGTGGAAGGGCTGGAAGTAAGAGCGAGAAAGTGTAGCTGGGAGGGAGACAGCTCGAATACACACGGGGTGGGGGGGTAGACAGTGGGAAGATAAACGGGAATGTATTAGAAAGGCCAAGTGTTACTTGTCCACGGCCTCGGCTAATTGCTCGTAGCATAGGCGTCTGTTCCAGTTCTCGCTGACAGACGCTTACCTATCTTCAGATAGCTTCTATGAACCTTTCTCGCTCGTACTTCACCTTCCCGCGAGACTGTCAAGTTGAAACGGAAATAGTCGCACTCTTACCGCTGACGTCATGTTCAACTTTCCGGAAAATTTCTGTAACTCAACGTATCGGTTCGAAGTTTTTCCTATCTGGCGCCCTGTAAATTTACATCCGTCATTTTTGAAAGGTTGCGCTTAGGCGAACGTTATCGTGGAACGCTCTTTTTATTGACAGACGAGACTGCAGCACGACGAGTTCCTGCCTACCGCGGAGCAGCTCCATCGACAGTGTGGCAGAATGGGGTTTGGCAGGAGGCGTTGGCACTGTCAGCTCGTCAAACGGCGCCCATGCCGGCAGCAGTTACGGACTTTTCGTCGATCAGCCACCCCCGCGCAGAAGTCCCAGCCCGCTTCTGGGCAGTAGGAGCGACAGGCTCAGCTTGGTCTCGCCCAACATCGGCAGGCGGGTCAAGGGTCATCGAGCTGTCGTCGGTAAGTAACTCTTCAAACCATCAACATCGACTTGCACATTTTAATTTTTAACCGAATTATTTGTAACCACTCCAAAATCTATCCCAAAATATCAGACTAGCTTTTCAGTTAAAAATCCAGAATTTATATTAGTTTGCACATAGAAATTTACAATGGCCACGCTTATAAATTTCTTTTTGGTTCCAACACTCTCTATAAGGGACAAGAGATTTTGAAATTAAATGTTTCGCCCTCTGTATCGTGACACTTAAATTGCCCGTCACGTCGGACAATATTTCTCTACTTTCTAAGCTCCGACCAAATGAATGTTGGAGCGAAACGATGTGGCTTACAGTGCGCCCTTGACATCGGGAGATTCTACTCGGAATCCCACTGCATTAGCTCGAACGAGGTATGAGCGGTGTCAATATCGCGAGCGTAATCGCCGGGCCCATTTACGGTCGATTACCGGCAGGATTACTGACTTTGCGGGGGTAACGAACAGACAGAGAAACCGACGCGTAGACTCTCTCGAAGACAGATTGGCGCCCCCGGGGGGGTAGTTTACTCTAAATTATTAATTACGCTACCGGCTGCCTCCCACGTCGGCGAGGCCGGGTAGTCACCTGCAATCGAATTAGGGCCGATAGTGCGCCTAGGCATAATTTAGCGGACACCCGGTAAATGTTCGCGCACCCTCCCACCTAGAAATCCCTGGCGAGTTACGCGCGAACGTCAAACTGTCGACGCAGGATTGACGCGCTCGAAGAAAAGTGGGACGCGACCGACTCGAAGCCTACTTTTATGACGACTGCCAAGTTATATACGCTTTAGATGCCGAAGTGTTAGATGAAACTCTTCTGTTTCAGAACATCCTATTCTTCTATATGTAGCTTCGTACGATTACTTAGTACTGTTCGTACATGCGAACTAATTCGATGACGATTATTCAAAGCGCGAAACAGACAAGTTAAGATGTAATACGTGGAATGTTGCAGCCTGTTAATTAACGCGTTGCTGGCCTCGTAAGTTTTACCCTTAATTGAGTTAGCCTTTCGACCATTGATCGTCATTTGGTCGACGGTCCGGTGATAAACGCGTAATCGAATCTTAGTCATGAATTCTCATTGATCACCCCCCCCCCCCCCCCCCCCCCATCCCTACCATTCCATCTCCATTCCGCTTTCTGTCTATTTCCGTCCGCGAGGAATAATAATTTTGAGGTCCGCGCGACTGTCGATACCCGCGGTTTTAGCAACAATCTATCATCGTTACACAATGGAAACTGACGCAAATAACGATTTTCCATTTGGCAAATATACTCCACTGCGATTCGCTGCGACCAGACTCCTGTGGACACAGTCAGAGGCCAATATTCTTCATCGTCCGCGAACGTAACGAGAATAAGGTATCGATTTCGCCTCGGCTACCGGATGAAACTTCTGAAAAATTTCGCTCCCCGCGTCGTGCCCGAAGAGTACGTAAAGCAGCCGCCACGACTTGTAGCCTTTTCAATATCGACGCTGTAAAAAATGTACGTACCCCAAGCGCGAACGAGCGTTCCTTATCGCGATCGAAATGGAAACCGTTTACCGACTTTTACGATTTGCGGCGCGCGCCAATTTTATCGGTTTTCATCTTTACCTCCCCTTCCCTGCGCACCACCCTTCGTCAGCCCCTCCGTGGTCTTTTACCGTGGCCGATTTTAATCCACAGTTCCCCTTTACGCCCCGTCCATCGCGTCGGCCGACTGTATTTTTAGTCGTGCATAAAAATGCGGTTGACTCTCTTTTCATTTTGCGCGAGTCCTTTTCCACGCCGGGGTAGGAAAGAGGAGAGGTTATTTCGGAAAAATCCGGAGCGAGGATCGTAAAGCCGACGGGGAGGCAGGCCATTGTTCCGCCGCTGGCTTCGACGGAAGTTCATTTATGAAATTGTCCCGATAATTAAGCGTTCCGCGCGCTTCGAGTGAAAAGGACGAATTTTCTCGTCGCTCTGGCATGGAAGAAGTAAAAAAATGTCGCTGCAGTCCCGTCTCTTCGCCTACTTTAATTTCTCCCTTAACGTCGTCGTCGTTCGGCAAACATCGGGACGCGAGTCGAGTACAAATTGAATGTAAATAAAATATTTTTCGTTCGGGGTGGGAAAATCAAGTGGCGTCTGCTGCGGGGAGAGAAAAAAACGCATCCCCAGCGGGGTAATGTCTCGAGACGGGATGAGAAGGGGGAGATTGGAAATTTATGGATTCGGCGCGCCCCGTCGGTGTGATTTTAGCGCTTCGCTATGATCCTTTACGTCATCGATATCCCCGACAGAGTTCGGGGACTCCGCTTGTGGCCGAATTATAGGGATATTCGAGCATGCTTATACCGGCATTACAATCTAATAATTTGATACGTCGGTGCAGGGGTCAATCCAAAGTAATCACAGTACAGTAACAATATCAATTCGAAAAATAATACTCTAATACCTGATAATAATTTAACTCGTCAATTTAGAACGGTTCAGGATTAATCTAAAGTAATCACAATACAGTAACAATATCAATTCAAAAAATAATACTAATTCATGATAATAATTTAACTCGTCAAATTGCAAATGCATCGTGCTCTCTAGCCAATAGTTGCGGTTCAACGATCAACCTCTGTTATATCCAAAAATGAGTTAATTAAACAGCTTTATAGATAATATGCAGACTAACACTTATTTGTATCAACTATTTTAGTACCATATTACCGTAACAAATATCAATGTGTCGATTTTATTTGTTATCAAAGGCGGTTATGCCGTTAATAAATTATTATTATAAATTAGTACGGTTCGGGATCAATCCATACTAGCCATAGTATAGATTTCAATCCGTGAAACGTAATCTGATTAATTCATCGGATAACACTGTCTGGAGTTCGACAGAGCCTCTTAACCACGCTGGAGCGAATTATTCGTCAAAGGTTAAGGATGACGCAGGGGCCGGCTTGTGCCTCTGACCGATGAGGAGGAGGTCCTTGCGGAGTAATCCTGCGAGTCGTGGCGCAGTTTCGGGATCACCCTCGGGACGGCCGCATCGGTAGTTTAAAGTTAAATTGCCCGAGCACTCTGACGTTGTTACATTCGCACGATTTCTCCCCGTCGCTTTCCGCTCCCCCAAAATCGCTCGCCGCCACCTGGATCAACGTATTCCTAATAACCTCTTCAAGGATCACCGACGAGCGTTACATTCCGTCGGATACGAGGCTCGAATATCCTGGCAAACGATTCGAGCGTCGAAGGTAGCATTAGGGAATGGCAGCGAATCGGTTGATAAGGGTGGAAATGGTTGATACGGCCGAACTTCGACATCCTTCGATAGAGCCGGAAACAACCCTTAAAACGATATCGCCAGCGGAAGCGGACTCGAATCCTGGCCGGATGTTCTGTCCTGCCGAGGACGTGAATTAAAAACGTCGATAATTCGACGCCTGCATTACTGAACGTGGCCACAAAACGAGTCCAGTGACGTGTGCCGATAAAAAACTCGGAAAAAACCCAGCCGGCGAGCGACGCTAAGCCATAAGCTTGTCATGAAAAATTTGTAGAAAACACTCGGTCCCCGATAATCCTTACAAACGACTGGCTATTTTTCAATCGGGGAAAAAAGTTTCGCCTCTCTTGGAGCCGTTATACAATTCATCGACGAGTTACCAATAAAAATTGAAATAAAAAATCCGACTCACTAATAACCATCCTTAACAATTACTATAACATAACAAAATGTAAGCATCCTTTTTCATCCAGAATTCTTTTGTAATTAATCCAAACTCTGAGTCATCTTTATAAAACAAAATTCAAATCCATTGCATCTGTCAGCTTGCATAACCACAATCGCATGGAAATCATTCTGTTGTTATCTTTACTCAAACCACCTTCATAATTCTCTGCTCATATAACAGCCCTAATCAAGCCTAGCGCTCTCCCGTGAAAATGTCGAGGTACCAAGCCACTTGAACGTGGCGATAACGCCTTATACATACATTCCTGGCCGGCAGGAACGGGTCTCGGCCAATGAACGGTCGTCTTTAGCGTCGTCCTAAAGCGCCCCGGCGTGAAACCGGTCGCCCCCACTCACTCGACTGGCGAAGAGAGCAACGTTCTCCGTGTCTCGAAGAAAGGTATACGTCCCCCGTGAATTTCGTGACACTCGCAGGCCTTTCACGTGGTCGTCGTCAAGCTTCTCGTCCTTCTCGTCCCTCTCCCACCTCTCTCCACCTTCTTCATCCTCCCGTCTGCCCAGCTCGGATCGGAGTCAGGTATGAAATAATGTACCACTCCTGGTCGTTTACCTGGGACCGGAAACGCGTGCAGGTATCGGTCGACCTTGAATCTCGGGAGCCGAAAGGCGCCCACGAGACTTTGAAATTCGTCACGTTACGAGCGACTGGCCTCGCATCGCCAGTAGACGTTCCGCTGCCGAGCGGTGAAAGTGAATCGCGAACAAGTGCCTTCCGAGGACGTAGCTCAGTGTGCTCGGGAGTGGATCGTGGATCGAAAGTGGCGTCGAACGAGCCCCGAGGACGATGAACGAAGGATGGACCCCGATTTCGGCGATATTCTAGACTGTTCCTCGCGACCACAGCGCTTGGCTCTCAGTTGAAAGTTCTCTGAGCCCGAGTATCTTGACGGTCGCGAGTTCTCGGCAGAATGTACATCAACGCACACGGAGACACTCGGATCCTCTGATGGAGAAGTGGGAAGTTCCGCAGATGGAATATCCGAGTGCCTGAGTCTACGCTGGATTTCAAAGTTGCGCCAAGGAAGATTGAAGTTTCCGCAGTCTACAGGACTGAATCTTTTCTCGGGTGCTGCATTCCTACATTATTCCGCTCGGATAGGTCGGACCTAGACTTTTAACGCGTTCGCCTGGTAGATCCAGTACTGGATCTAGTTTCGTAGGTCCGTCCCACGTCCGTAGGAGCCCGAACGCGCGGTCTCATTAGGTGGCGCCTGGCAAGGACTCGGGACGTCGGGTTTGTTGCCGGCTTTTGCATTCGCGTTCGTCGGAGTGACATCCGTGGGACATCCCTGGGACATCCGTGCGACATCCGTCCGACGACCGCGAGTCGCTCGTCTGAACGTCGTTCGCAGCTCGCGACCGACGCCAGTCCTCTGTTCGACGAACGAGAATTTCATTCGCTGGAAGGAAAGACGGCCTCTCCTTATCCGGCGTCCTTATCGCCCACCGCGGTCAACTGCGAAACCTACACTCGCAATCTGTGGAACGTGTCTACACCGTCAGTGAAGTGCTGTAATCCAAACTGAGAACGGAACAATCCTCAATCAAATTCGAAGAACAGAGGCCTAGGAAAGTCGTGGCGGAAGTAGCGAGCCGAATCGATCGAAAGAAAGCAGCTTATCCTGATAAGCGGACAGGATCGGAAGCAGCTTTTCGGCTTACGGATTGTGTGCGTGCGAGTTCGAGCAGTCGAAGTGTGATTATTTTGGCCAACGCGGGAATGTTGAGTATGAAATTGATGAACTGACGCTGGATTTTCGCTCGATGAACGAAGAAGGGACACTCGGAGTGCCAAGTACGAAGCGGAAGTTGAAGTGTTCGCGTGAGTGGCAAACATGAGGATTACTCGGGAACACTGATTCCTGCCCGGGCGGGAGATGATTGATATGTGTTCGAAGATGTCGAGAGCGGAGGCGAGCGGAATGGGAATAAGTGATGAGGATTTTCGGCGGACGAGGGAACCGGCGCGTTTTTGAGAAAATGAACGAGGAGGACGTTTGAGAGACGCGTTCTCTCTCTCTTTCTTTCTTCTCTCTCTGTCTTCTCTCTTTCTCTGTCTCTCTGTATTCTCTTCCGTCCTTCTTCGTCTCCCGTTCTCGCTCTCTCGGGAGGACCTTGTATCGGAAACCGGTTTCTGCATTTGGTGCAACGACGTGCGTTCTCGCCTGTGAGCTTTGAGGAAGAATCCACGCCGAATGTCGTCCCAAGATCGGATTATTCGTGACAGCCCTGGGGCTGGATGACAGGATTTTAGGGTATGAGTCTTTCATTTTTCAGACGATCGCCGGGTGACTATGTTTCATTTTGCGTTGATGACGTGAATTAATGTATTCGCTGCCGCGTCGGCCGGACGTTGCTAACGCTGTGGGTGCTTTGGGAAGCCGTTACTGACGCGTTTCGTTTCCAACATTATCATAGAATGACTGAGACCTCCGTTCTAATAATATTTTAACCAATCAACTATTTGGAATTTTTGCATACCTTAAAAACTCAAGTACACAATGTAAACTTTGTATAAAAGTAATGTAGTAAGAACATGTAAAATACGACTCGCAAGTTTGTGGGTGGCCGAGTACAGGAATCAAAGGATTGCTAGCACGAAAAATATAATCTGGCCAATTAGGATGCAAGAGCCTGCAGGCCAAGTACAGAGGCATACGTGTCGCATTACACGATCGCGTGTATGACAGCCGATTGAGGCGTCATACGACCCATCGAGGTTCAAAGAAGGCTCGAAGAAAGTAGCCTGCCGCTTGACGCAACGGCAATTCATACGTCACCGTGGCAGACTTTCAGTGAAAGTCTCTGTGCGCACGTGCGCATTTGCGCATTAGCTGCTCAGTAAGCCGCGCGCGCGCGCTCCGATGCACGCTGGGAACAAAGTAAGATTCGCCAACTGGCAAGAAGCGACGTTCCGCACATTGCTCGTGCCACTACGAACGTCTCGGCACTGGTTTCCAGCGGCAGAATATCGCAAATTGTAAATCGTGCGCGAGCAATCGCAAAGCCACTGGCAAAGGCCTATAAAATCGCGAAAGATTCGAACGATGAGATGTGACGAGCCGAATTTTCTATTCAACAGGAATATTTTTGGGACGCGGTAAGGATCCGAGTATCGTTCGCCGATTCCTTCTGTTTGCCATTCCGGCGTGCAGCAGCTATCGAGATTCAGCTCGGCACGCCACCGTGAGACCGCGTTTATTTTATTACGCGTGAGAGAAGCTCTTTCCCTTTTCCAGCCTGCTCTGGGAAGAAAAGAATATGACCCCGATTCTTTTTCCCCTTTCCTCACCCTCCGCGTGCCATCCCCCTCTCCAGCCGCCCTCTTCCTTTGCCATCTTCCGCCCCGCTCTCTCGCGGGAGCGTATTCCGCGCGCATTCGTATCTGTCACACGTTTTCGTTTTTCTCGGAAAGCAGCGCGACGAGCTGCTTTGATCGCCCGGCAAACGCTTCATAAATACAGATCGCACCGAAATTATGAGCTATAGCTCCCGGTATATTCAACAGAAAATCTGGTGGCGTCGGTGGCGTCGGTTCATGGAAATGCGCCATTCAAAATTCTCCCTCCGCTGATCGATCGACATCGAATTACTTTGTAGATTGTGCCCATTGACAATTTTTACCGCTCAAAGGGCACAGGCGTAATTCTGTTTTTTGGTCTCTATGGATATGAGACGTATATCTACTTCAGTTTATACGTCGTCGATTCAAAATTTTCTGCATTGATCAACGGCTATTGACGTATTCTAGAACGGCATCAGTGAACGTTTGCGTGCTAAAGAGTTATGCAGATAAAGCGACACAATTCCGAATCTTTCTCCGCGGATCCGTTGCCGAGACTTTTCCCCTTTAAGCCTACCGAACGAAAATACGAACGGGAAGCTAGCGATGAGCGTGGGAGGAAATTTGTCCTTTGAGATTCGACGGCTGTCGGGACGGGCGCAATTTTAATTCCGGTACGTTCCGCGAGGCGCGTAGAATGAGAACGAACGAACGAGGGTAGCTCGGGGGAAGGGAGGGTGGCCGGGTGGAAATCCAATTTCTGGCAAAAATCTGGCGAGAGGCGATCCAATTTCGGGCGGAGACTTCGCCTTCGATCGGCCCGATGTTTGTATCGCTCCCATCTGCATAATTTCATTGCGCGCCGTCGGCCTGTGTAATGTATGCGTAATGCCGAGTTTGACGACTTGACGTCCATTGTGCGCCGAACGCGACAACCGCCGCTGTCCGCGGAATGTTCTTCAATTAATTCTTTTTCACATCGCTCGTTCTAGAATGACGACCGACGGCGACTTAGAAAATAATAGGTTTTGTGCCGCGCGAACGAGCTTTGTCTTCTAATCTGAACCGTACGACATAATCTGGGCACTCTAGGATTTTTACAAGAAGTGACAAAGAATAATTTGTTGAACAATTCTCAACTTTATTCGATATCATTTACTGTATGGACATGAAGATTTAAATATTTTTTAAATTCCTCTAACGTAGACTGTTGAAATTACCAGATTAGATCTCGAATTGACTTCGATCAAGTTCAGCAGACCAACTTCAAAATCGACGAAGCTTCTGTACATTTTCCAATCCGTACAATTAAATTAAAAATCGCCGGCAAGATTGTCCGATCTTTCTCAAAGTCCTCTCCCTCTCCGAAATCGAGGCCGTTAGCTGCAATCAGGATAGAATTCGATTTTCGCTCCCCGGCGAGCAATTAGAATCTTAATCGCCAGACAAATTTCCTCATCTTCGACTCCTTGGACGCCGGCATCCCTTTCCATTACTCCGCCGTGCCGTATTCTTTCCCGCCAGGACCAACGATCCTCCGAAGTCGCCCTTAAAGTTCGCCGCTCGCATTTGCCCGACATTATGCCGTAGAATTAACGCTCATCCCCTTTCAAAGCTCGTAACGAAGTTCCTCAAAGGCCCCGGCGACCTCGTCGCAACAGGCACTTCGTTATAATAACGTAATTAAAAATCGGTCCCCGTCCCTGTTTGAAAACTGCCGCCAAGGTTAATCAAGCGACTCCCGAGATACTCGTCATTCCTTTTTTTCCCGGCACGAAATAAGCTTACGACGCTGGGTCGCCGGAAACCGGAAGACGATGACTTTTCACGCACCCGGGAGCAGTTTTCATTCTGCATCGTTGATCGTCAGCGAGCAGAAAGGGCAAGGAACGCCGGACTGCCTACGCTGACTTTCCGTCGACCGTTAAGTATTTTCATCCAGTCCCCCGCCGTTCCGGAAGTTCCCGCCAATCGAGGAAAGTTCGACAGGAGAGTATTTTCATTAGACAGGCCCGCCAGCTTCAGTCGCAGCCCGACGTTTAAATATTCATTCGCCGACTTAAGATTAGAGAGCCAATAAGCGAGGAATTTTAGCTCTCCTCGAATATCCTCGGACAGAGTGTCCTGAAGTCCTCGAACTGTTGCGCGTCTACACTGAAATCTCTCCCTTTTCATAATTCTTCTTCATCCCCCCCACCCCGCCTCTGCGCTTCATCTTGCTCGGATTTCAAAGTCTCGCGGTATCGACGATGAGTTTCGTTCAAAAGTTTCGCGCTTAAGGTTCGTCCCGATGTCGGACCGGTCGAATCTTGAGCGCTGATGGGTGAGGTTAAAAAAGGTAGTTGCATTAGGTATTCATAAATCACGGGAGATACGCGTCTCTCTCGCCGTGGCCTCGAATAATCGCCTCCCCGTCTTCCGTTCTTTTGAAATTCCGCATTAAATTACGCGGCAGTACGCGCGAGCCTCGAATACTTTCCGTTATGAGACGGCTCTACCCCTCTTCCTGCCCGCGGTCTACGAGAAAACAGTCCGGAAAAGGGCGGCACCTGCAGTACAGGTAGACCATCCAACGGGTGGGACGAAACTTTCGAACCGGGGCTCCGCGCAGGTCGGAAGCGAACGATGAAAATTATTTTTCGACATATTTGAGATATTCGAATATTTTTGTGATATTTAATGTATTTATTGCTCGAGCCAATATAAAATTGAGAACAAACAACAATTTTTAAGTGCAAATAAAAAAATTGTCAGATATTTCAAAACCTCTTACTAATTGTTAAATTTAACTCATATTATTTAGTCTAATACAAGAAGAGAACCAAATTATTTTTGTATCATTTCCGCTTTCATAATTTCTTTTGCATGTACAGAATACAATATACAGTACAGGCTCGTTAGCCACAATAAATAGAAACAAATTTATTTCTTCTAAATTCGGAAAATGAATGAATATTGCCGATTACCCGCAAGGTGCATAATTCAATTTGAATTCGCGGCCTAGTCAACTGCCATGGAGTCGTGATCGTTTCCACGAGAGTGCGTTCCAGGTAACGTTACGGCCCTGAGCTCAACGAAATTCGAACTCACCTGCCCCGATGTCATGCCCAGATGCTCAACAGTACTCCGCATCTGTTGCAAGCCTTCCTTTCAGTCGGTGTCCTTCCTTCCGATCGTAAGGACCCTTTTCCACGCGTTCCTCATTCCCGCAAGTCCCGAGCGCGGAACGTGCCTAAGTGATCGGCCGAAGTTTCTCTAAACTGTTCGGTAAACTGCCGTGGAAACTGCCGGTGGAAACTGCCGTGGAAAATCCGAAAACGAGGGGCATTTGTGAATCTAACGGTGTCCGATAAAGTTCCTGCCTACCAGTGCAGTGTCGGTCGTTCTCTTCAAAACTCATTGCACGTGACAAGGTAAGACTTCCAGAATCATGTAATTCCGCTCACAGATCGGAATTGAAAACGGAGGAACAACGAGAGACGCGGTTCTAATTAATCTTTCCATTTGGACAGCGTGCTTTCATCTTCGCGTTCGGCGGAGCGTTAAACGATTTTTCGCGCGTCCGCCGCTCGCGTTTCCATGGGGAGTGTATTTAATATCGTGAAAGGACAAATACCGTTGATCGAACGCGAGCTGCTTCTCCATTTCCCGCGCAAAATGCATTCGCAGTCGAAGATAATCCCGCGGGCGGACGCGGATATCAACTTTGATAATCACGTTGTGCCATGCGGAATTGTTAAGTACTCGCTATAATTACATAGGGTCCGTATCCAAATTCTAATGCAACCATGATTTTATTACTGTGAATCACGTATTAAATTCGGAACTTAATCACTCTTATTCTGCGACCGCAGAAATTATTTTGGTATTTTTCACTTGAAGCAATTTTTCTTTTCTTCACTTTTGAATGAAAACGTCATACTGATTGGAAGACACGATCGGGGCACTGCGTATTGCGCATTGCGTAATTCTCGATGCGTCACTCCCGGCATCGTCATAGATCGTCGATCGTTTCCTCGTCCGCACAATAATCGTTCGAGGATCGATCGAGTTAGAGTGCGATAAACAGGATCGTTTTCACGGGAGTGGTTCTTATCCCGAGGTCCTTTCAAGAAAACGTTCGCAACGATGTGATCGTAGGAGAGGCTCAAATAGAATGCGCCGTACGTGTCGGGCCGATACCGGGTGTCCTTAAAGTAGCGCGTTCGTGCCGAACCGCGGATATGAGGGATCTCGGGTTTCGATCTAGTTCTATCGGATTCTATTGAAGCCTATCGAACTCTATCGACCTTCAATCTGCTCGACAGCGCACGCTTCTTTGAAAATGGCAAACATCCTGACACTACTGCAACGCGGAGCATTCAAGTTCAGATTTGAAGCTTACTTCTTGCTGAATGTCGAATGCCGATCTAGTTCTAGAGCTGAACTCTGCTACCGACGTTCTGGAATTTTGCAGAGTTCTGGATACTCGTTTAAGGCTTAGAGTTCGTCAAACTGGCAAAGTTAACGAAATAAGCATAGAAGACGAGAATGTTTGGTTCCCCTCTCGAGTTCGGTGAGTAGGGAAGCCCTGAAAATCGTAGATCTTCGTCTGGAGTGTTCCACAGCTAACTGCTGTTCAGCAAATCACTTTCTAAGCATTTCTTGTCTTCCACCTGAATTTCTACCTCTCGAACTATGTATCTTATTGAAAACGTTTCTCATCCTTGATCCCTATATACGGAATAGTGTGTCAAAATCGTAATGGCATTACGAGAACTGGAATTTCGACACGATTTTCCCTGACAATATCGGAAAACGTTCGAGCTTTATGAAGCATCGAATTGAAACGATTCGATTTCTACTTTAACGACCATCTCTTCGGTCCACTTTGTTCCTCGGAATCGTTCGACGTAATGCATATGTCCGACCGTTTACACAGTAATGAAAACTTGAGAAGGACGTCATGATCGTTTTATGCGCTTTCTACACTTGCGAACATTGCGTCCGATCGCGTGTAAATTCGAACGCGCCTTTTTATATTCTTCTCTGCGAGTAACGTTTCATTTCGTTCGAGTGTGGACTTTTTGTTCGGAAAGTTCGAGCGATCGAAGGCGAAAAATATAAAAAGGAGCAGTCGCACTAACTGGAGCGCTTATCGACCGGGTCAGGACACACCTACGTTTAATGACGAGTGTACATCTCGGATATGATGCCTGGAAATCGTTATCAGATGCAAAACGCGCGGCCGCCGGGCATCGCTTTCGTCGTAGAAACGACAGTCCATTATGCCTGCAGTCCATTAAGGATCGACCTATGATGACTCTATGGCGGATAGTGCTTCCTTTGACTTGCGATCGTTTCGCGTTCATAAATATTGACCCACGCCTCGCGATGCCGGTAATCGTCGGACTACGCCGACATCCTTATCCGTCTCGAGTAGCCTCGCACACTTTTTCGAACCTCGTTCCAAACTATTTTACGGCTCCGTAAAAAGCAAAACGCCACTTCCGCTTAGGCAGCTTGTAAGAGCGAGACGAGAAAGTTCTTTCATTGAACTTAATGAATAAAGTGTTACGCTTGTCCAAACTTTGCACTCCGAATTAATTTCTTGCTTTCTCGTAATATATTTGGTTTCTTACGGATTGCAAGACTTCAATCAACTTTTAATACTATAAGTGGCAAGTCTACGTCGATACCTTTATTTCAGTGGTAAGAATTATACAAGTCAGAATATGAAAATATATCAGAAATTAAATGTCTATATTAAGACAGAGCAAAGCTCTTGCTTTTACTGTTATATTCCATTAGGCAACGTTAATTACGATTATTCTTCGAACAACTAATATGCATTATACATTTCACCCGTACTCAAGCTTAAAAATGAAATAAGACGGTTACCGTGCACGCGGAAGAATTTAGTAGCAGGAAGTTGCGAATTTGGCTTTTATCGCGAACGTCGGCAGATAAAGCTTGCCAATGTCAACCGCGATGGCCACGTCCAATTTCGATAACGATTGCTCGACGCACTGTCATACGCCGCCGAGATTTACGATGTTTAACATACGCGGCACGTTTGTTTCCACCGCCGGGGCAGATCGACTTTCCGCAACCGAGAGCCGTAATCCGATCTTCGCCGATCGAGTGCGGATCCCGTTTCGGGCAAGATCGAGCCCGACAAAATTCGAGTCGCGCGCGGGTTTCGCTCGTTTCGACGCCGTGCAAAAAAAGAACTCCCAACGACGGGCGACGAAAGCCGGCGCCGTGATTTATCGCCGTACGTTTATTGTAACGCGTTCGCTCGCGTAAATTTTGAAAGGGTTCGGGGGTGGCTTTTTGGTCGGCGACAGGTTCGTTCTTACTTTACAACCGACGCAACGTTGAAACTTCATTCTGCGAATCGGAGAGTCAATCAGGCGGGCAGAAAATGTTCACTCGAAATCGAACGTTGAGAGAGATCACGTTAATTCTACAATATTCCAATATTCCTGTAATTTGCGGAATATGAACGCTCCGATCCGCCTCCTCCCCCCGGGCGTCCCGCGTAAGTCTGATGGGGGTAATTGTCGAGATATTAGCCGTGAAATTGCACAGCGTGGGCGGATGCCAAGGATTGTACGGAATTGAAGTAACGATATTTGTATGCTCGTGTATTCATGCACGGTCCACGTGGGTGTACGTCGGACGATATCGAGTGTAACGCGGGACGTTTACGTCCGAACGAGCCATAAATTTCGTTCGGTCACTTGATCATTCGGCAGAAGCAGCAACGTTAGAATACGCGAATCCCCCGAAAATCGAGATCGTTTCGCGGGCTCCGATAACGTTGCATTCTGTCGGGTGGAAAAAGTGTCTCGTTCGGGGCCAAAAATTTCACCGCGAACGACGTCGACCCATTACTCACAGCCCATACGAACGTACGCGCATGTACGTGCAGGAGTTTGTATGAAATGTGGCTTTTGCGGAGACTTGATCTGTCAGATACAACGAACTGGCAATAAGAGTGGAGGAAACAAACGATTCTGGCCGACGATCGCTTGTCAGCCGGACAATTGAGGAAATTCCGTAAAATCTCTCAATTTACCCAAGCCTACAGCGATACAAAGCGTACAAATTCTCGATTCAGACGAAAAACTTTTTTCAAGGACTGGAACATGCGCGCTCGATTACACGATCAGTTATTAACCCCTTAACGCACAGACTTTTTGAGTAAATAAGTGTTATGGCTTACAATCCTATGTAAATGATAAATATCAATAGAACGATTTTTTTTCTTAGCTTTCACATTGTTATTCTTAATTCTCGATTATATTTGAGCGTGAAAAATTAAAGCAGCATCAAATAGAACGCCGCTCGAATATACTCGAGTGTGCAGAATTTGGCCTGTTTAGCGCGCTCGAATAAACTCGATCGTGTATGTTCAGGGGTTAAACAAATTCTCGACTTCCCCTCCCCGCCGCTAAGGGCTCGGAACTCGCAATTTCCACGAATCATTGAGCCGCGCCTTTTCAAGCCGACGTTCACCTTTTTCAGCCGCCAGCCAGCGCCTTGACAATCTGCGACGACCACGTGCAGGCACGCATGTGTTAGGGGCCGTGAGTGTACGATAGGCCTACGCGTGTTTCCATCGATAGATCGACAGAAGGGTTTCCCCGGGCACGGAGCGTACACTCCCGCGAAGAAATTATTTCCGTTCGAGCGGCTTCGAGTCTGGGTCAAGACTGCGCCCGTTTCGCAACGGGGCGTATCGGAAGTGTCCGCTTGCGAGTCGAAGCGTATCTCTGCTCCAACGAGGAACCCGCGAAATTTAGCTGGCAGAAACGAGAAACGTTCATTCGGCCTCCCCCCACCGCTGCCCATTGCGGTCGTTTTCAATTACGATCGATCAATTAACCGTGGTCCGTTAATTCGGCGAATTATTAGCAATGCGAGCGGTGGAAATTGATTTGGCCTGTACAAATAAGTATCGCGTCGGTATTAATCCCCTCCCCCCATCTTCCAGCGTGGGTTCGTTACGCTGGTTCGGCCCTTCTGGCCAACTCGGCCGCATTTGCGATTCCACGAGGAGTGACAGGAATTCGCCGCGAATTCCGACGGGCGAATTTTGAAACGCTGCTTTCAATCGGGATCGTAATGACGTAACGTTGCGGAGGTCGATGACCCCGCCTGGCGTGAAAATTGAATTAGGGAACCTGCGCGTCGGTTCGTTTCCAGCGTTATAACGGTCAGCAATTTTCCGGCTTACGGCACGCCTGTAATCTACGGTCTTGTAACGGATTGAATTCAGGGAGAGCGGAATATTGAGCGAATCTTCTTTTAGGCCGATATTTCACCGATCGGAGGGGGGGGGGGGGGACGCTTTCCGTCCCGTCGGCGAAATATCGCCGGCAAAGTGGAAAGCCTCGCCTCTAATCGGATAGAAATTGGACGACTGGAGGCGAGCGACTCGATGCCTGGCGCCGCGGAATTAATTTGCGACGTGCGGCCGAGAGGAAAGTTATTGAAAATCGGCCGCCCAATGTATATTGATGGCGCCCGGTATCGATAACAAAATTTCCATTTTTAATCTGCGTTCGGGGAGAGTTTTACCTCGGTGCTTTTAATAATGGGGAAAATCTCGAGTTTGACGGACAGGATTGGTATTGAAATACAAGGTTTCCAGGTGTAATGAAGGTGTAGATTGCGACGGTGATAAACGCAATTACAGAATTAAGGATTATTAAGATTAATAAAATTGCGTTAAGCGACATTCTGATTTGCTTGGTACGAATAAATTTCCATTTTTAATTGACGATTATTGAGAATTTTACATTGGCGCTTTAAATATTGAAAAAAGCCGAGTTCGTTCAACACGACAGGCATTAAAATGTAAAATTTGTAGATACAACAAATCCATAATTTGAGGCTGAAATGAACGTGATTTATTAGTCGTGGATTTGCTAGCATTTCGATATTTGCACAATGAATAATATGTCGAACGACGAATGCTGATGACTTGTCATCTATATACATTTTTTTTCATAATCCGCAATCATTAAGAGTTTCACGTCGTTTCTTTTAATAACGAAGAAAAAAGTTTTGCTCCACAGGAAAGAAACGTTAAAATCTAACGTTTTCATACACAATGAAGACACCGCTCGCGGCAGTGATTAACGCAATTAGGCGGTCTCGGATTATTAGCGCTAACGACGCATTAAAACAGTCGCGATGACACTGACAATGGCCGAGAACGTCGCGGTTCACTGACTTATGAATTTTTCATCCCCCTCGGGCCGACATT
Source organism: Anoplius nigerrimus (assembly GCA_914767735.1). Lineage (NCBI taxonomy): Eukaryota > Metazoa > Arthropoda > Insecta > Hymenoptera > Pompilidae > Anoplius > Anoplius nigerrimus. The sequence continues at coordinate 13,387,171 of OU612090.1, forward strand.
CGGGGTCGCGTTTCGCCTCCGGCCCGTAATTTTATTCGCTGTAAAGCCACTTTTACTGCCGTCCGCTCCCGTCCGGGGACAAAGGAATTTACAGCCGGCAGGCATAGCCCGCCACTTTTTGAATGATAACGTAACGATATGAGCGCGACGGGGCATTTCATATTTCCCGGGCAAGAAATCGCGAGCTCTCTATTTGCATACGCGGACGCAGGAGCGGTGGAAAGAAGAACCTGTTTTATCCCGTAAATCTTGACTCGGCGCCGTAAGGCGTCAATCTTTACGATGCGCTCAGACAATGGGCCACGGAGCTAAAGACGAAAAGGCATGAATATGTAGAATGCGATTAAAATGTTTGCCTACCTTATCCGGCGAACAATAAAATTGCGCCGCGCGAGAGCGAAGCACCGGCGAAAGACAAAAGTATTTCGCGATTCCGTCCGCAGCATCTGTTTCTCGTGTGAAGCCTTCATTGTGCCTGGGGGCACAGGAGTGGAAATGAAATTCTCATCCGGACAATGGTCGTCGGAGGCGTTCTCGCGCAAAAAGTTTCACCCGACTATCGCCAACTTTTCACTACTTTTCCCCTTTCTTTGCTAGCTCGCGGCCGATCCGCATCGTTATCACGGGAGTACGTCGCGCGAATGAGTAAACGGGGCCGCTAATTGCCCGGCATAATGATAACGATTGTTGAAAACTTTCTCGATGTTGGAACGGGTGGCCGAGGAGCTATCGAGCTGGGAATCGAAGAGATCTTCCTGCAATCTTCGGTTTCTGTCGAAAACAAGTTTGGAGTCCGAGACTATTTTTGAGTAGAGTGACGTGATCGGCGAATTGACATTTTTCTTGTTATACGAACAAATTAGCACTGTGACGCTCTCGTCTCATTGAAATTTACATAGTTGACTCAGTGGAGACATTCTAAAATTGACTGTTCTTACTTTGACTTCGTTTTATTCATAATATTTAATTAAAATTGAAAATAAATTAATTCTTATTTAATAAAAGTTACAACTGTCAATTTTCTTAACAGACGCGTTTGAAAACTGAAGACTACCAACGTAACAGCTCGATTAAAAATATTTAAGGCGCCAAGTAAGAATGTTTCTACATGAATTTTAACAAACTTGCTAGCGTTCCTTCACCGAACGAGTCAACCTACGCTCAAGTGCGTGGAATGAATGGATTCCTTCTGGAAAGCTTATCTCTGCGAAAGAATGCCCGAACCCGACATGATTTCTCATGCCACCCGCGTTAGTCACCGGAAGCTGCCCTTTCGGGCTCCTTTCTACCTGTCCTCACAACCTACAGTCGGGAAAGGCATTTTTGGGGGAAAGTACGCCGACCGTTCGGCATCTGCGACGAGCAATGGCATTCCTTCTGGAAGAAGGAATTTTTTTGACACCTTCGAAGGCTAACCGTGGACCTTGCCGCGGGCGAAAAAAAAAGGGAGTGGACAAGGCCGGCAGGACGTGTTACGATTTTAATTAGCCGCCTCTCGGAAGAGGTTACCGCTCAAAAGTAAGAGGATTACGTCGTTAAAATATGTAACGACGCTGTTGCCAAAGTAGACGCTCGACGCCTTTGGCCGTGCGTTTGAATCGAAACGATTGAATTTCCAGCCGACTGCCAGAGGAATTTAGCGGGATGGCCCGCCGATAAGATTATGATTTTACCGAGAAGGGACATGTGTTCAGGCGAGTATCTTTACGTCCATTCTCCAGGGGGTTGGCCCGGGAATTCCAAGCGGGCACTTTTCCGCCGCGAAGAGCCCAACTTTTGACCGACTCTCGGCTATTAAAACGCTTTATGCCCTATACAACGTTTACTGCCAGAAACTAACAAGACGTAAAATGTAAAACGATCTCGTAAAATGTTCAAATTGAAGCGGTTCTTTATGTATCGACAAACCAAAAGACCTTAGGTAAATGTTGAAAGAAATTAAATTCCTTACCTTTCCTAAGCTGCTTATTGTAAAAGTAATGCATTTCACTACGTTCAATGAACTAGGTACATAATTACATTAACTCCGCATTAACCCATCAGCTGCCACGATCCCCATTTGAGAATTTTGGAATTTATACAATTACACTGCTACACAACCTTTTGTGCATATATTTGGTAAAAATACAGATAAATAAATTTGGCAGTTAACGGGTCCTTACCCTATTTTTTAACCTTATATCCCAACAAAAATCGTAGATATCTCCTTTATTTCTACGTCTAACGTCACGAACGACCTCAGCATCCTCCGGCACCTGTCGTCCTCTCGTCATCGAGCTCCGGGCCGCGAAAGGAAAAATCCTGGCGCCTCGGCACGTCAACGCGATTCGAAAAGAGGCAAAAAAGGAACATGCTCCGGCCGAGTTTTTCGCCGGCTCGCTCGACGTCCTCGGACGCTCCGGCGAAATGCACGGAAGTTAGAGCGGATCGAGAGACGGCCTCGGGTACGGAGGGGGCGTCGAATGGTGGGGAACCTTAGTGGGGGACAGAACGGCAGCTGTTTGCCGCTCGGAACCGAGGGTCACGTTCCATGTGTACCCGGACAGCGATGCCACATCGGCCGCGAACGTCGAGCGAACGCCGAGCGAACCTTCAGTTACGACCGCGTGCCGACGCCAGCCGAAGCACGAGGAGAGTAGCGTGCACTCGGCAAGACACAAATATATTGCGCGAGTGATGCCACCGAGTGATCGAAATCTGACCGAAGCGCGGGAAAACTGACCTGTGAGGCTGGACGTTGCCAATTTAACGTATTCGAGTTTCGACGACGTGGGATAAAAATGTTCTGAGAGTGAAAGCGTAGGGTTTCGACGAATCTAGTGTCTTCAATTGTGCCTTAAGTGAATGGAAGGAGGACGAGAAAAATATCACAGTGATACTCGGGGAACGCGATAGAAAGTGTCCGTGTGAAATTTGAAGAGGGACGCCGGGGCAAGGGAGACTGTTGGCCTGCGATGCCGGTCGGATCTTCGACTGCGCGCTGCGCGCGTGTCAGGGCTAGGTGACATTTTGGCGCCAAGAGTCAACAGACTGGCTCGACGCCGAGAGGCGTGAAGCGAGAGCAAACGTCTGCGCCAAGATTCGATTTGCATTCTACCGATAACGAGCCGGCCTCTACGAATGTGTCGCGCCGGCAACGGCCAGGCAGGAAGATGCAACGGCGTGAATCGGTGCGAGAAAAGTGCGACGACTCTTCTTCCTCTTTTCCCAACGTGATCGTATACCGTGCCGAGTGCGAGAAGGAAAGAGAGACAGTCTGATCACGCTCGGCGGATCGACTGTCTTCCTTCATCTTCCGAGTCCTCGTCCAGCCGACGCCTGCCCTTTCCACCCTTCGACCCCCTCCATCCCCTTCCATCCCCTCCGGGCTCCGTCGGTAACCCTTCACGAAAATCAATCTGACCCCCGAGGCCTGCACGCCGCGTATTTACGAGGGGATGAAACCAAAATTGGCGGGATGCGACCGAAGTCGCCCCAACGAGCCCCCCAGCGAAGGGTGAGACCTTCCTAACCGGTGTTCGACGGAATTCTTCTGTGATAATAGGTTCCCCCTCCGATCCGTTCAATCAACCGCATGAAACAGCGGCTATTGGGATTTCGGGTTTTTCGTGATAACGACGATATCAAGATCCCACTGTCCGTTCCGGAACTCTGATATCGGTTGATACTGACCAATGGGATCACGCCATTCGTAAAATGTAAACATAGAGTCGCACGCTTCCATTATCATATAGACCGACTGATTTACATACTCGCGCGGCCAATCCGGACGGTCAGCTCGAAAGTTGAATGTCAAAGCTGACGAGTTGTTTTGCTGAACGATTCCTAGACGATTTGTCAACGGAAACGTGTCGTCACACGTGTATCTCTGGACAGTACGCGTAGGTAAGAGATTCTCCGAAATCCCAGTGGCGGTTGTAAACGGAAGACGACCTTCTTTTTTCCGCGGCGAGCAACGAGCAGAATGAAGCTCTCAGTCCAAGATGATACTTCCCTTAATGGCCCGAGACCGTTTTCCCGACGGCGGACGAACAACGGAGCACGTGCGTCCTTGTCGAGGTTAGCCTCCGTTAGGCCATAAAAAGGGATTGCATAATTCCAATTAGTTCGCTCGTTTTTCAACCTCTCGATCCGTCGTTAACGTACCGTTAAAACAATTCCGACTGCCGTGTACAGTTTGCGAAAGAAATTACGACAGTAGCTCGTTTTGTAATGTAGAGCAATCTTAAATTTCCCAGTTTCGGCATTCGTTGCAATCGCGGTTGTTTTAGTCCCTCGTTGCCTGGTCCCTTCGTTAGCTAATTTCGGTAACTCGGGCTCCGCAGTCGGTAAGTTTCGTTGCGGGAAGTAAGTCGATGTGAAGGAACCGTGACTTTCAGACGGGAAGGAAGTAGATTGCAGGCGTTATCGGACACGGTGCCTAGCCGGCTGGCGAAGCAACGAACGGAGGAAAAAACGATATCTCCCGACACTTCCATAGGGGCTGAAAAGCGGTTAGCTTCGAATGCGGATCCTCCGAAAAGAGCCGTGGCACGAGCCTCTAATTATGCGAGGCTGCCAGACGCTTGCCAACGGACGAGCACGGGCCCGAAACGAGTGGCGCGTGACCGACGAATAATCCGATTGTGGCCCACGCCATTTTCGTCAAATTCAGAGTTGCCAGTATTATGAGCGCACGGAATTCGGCAGTACTCGGTTGAACGATCAAAATCGAAAAGCCCACAAAGTTCGAGCAATGTTCATCGCTCATCGAATCGGCTTCCTTTCTCATCTTCGCAAATCCTCGAATATTATTTGAATAATTCACACTCGGACAGTCGTCTCATCCTGATTCATATGTGTGCTGCTACTTTCTTTAATGATATTATACTTTGTAAGTAACTCCTCTACCCGTGGTTTTATCGCGATTTCTAATATGCATTATTGAAATTTCTACAATGCATCTCGCACGTTTGTTTCTGTATCGGAGTCAAAGAGAATGGATTGCGCGGCACGCGCGCGGGAAATCGGAAGAATCGATGGTCGGATGGTCCGATTGTGTCTCGCACCTTTCCCGTCAAACTGTCGGGAATGCCGTGTTGCGGACGAACGGAGGGAACGTACGGAATTCGGCGTAACTCGGGCGAAAGCGCCTTGCCGAGAGACCAACCGTTGTAAACTTTACGGCACCGTCAAATGTCGTCCCACGCGCGAATTCTTCGGGGAATTCTGTTGCATACAAATTTCTATCCGGCGACCGACGAAAATTGGACGGCCAAAGTTCGGAATTAGAAAATTATCGCGCACAGGTCCTTGAGGCTGGTGCATGCCTCATGTGGTCTATCATTCAGATGCGCTTGCTATATTTTTATGCTCATCCGACAAACTTCTCAACTCCCCTTTTTGAATTTAATTGAATTTTATATCTGCCAATGCGCTCGATGGATTTTTAACTTTCATATTAGTTACTATTACGAAAAAGCTAACTGCCTTATAACAAGTTGAAAAACACGTTCTATAATATCTATTCGATAATCGATGAGGCGAAACTGAAAGTAATAAAGAAGTAACTTCAATCAGCTGTTTAAATACGTTAAACGAGGTATATTGCGATAAACAGTTATTTCGAAGTTCCCGAATTTTCCGTTCGTACCGTTTTACTCATTCGATCGCCGAGCACACGTGTAAACTTCGTCCGTTGGCCATTGTGCGATAATCGTAACGGCCTAACGTCGACAATTTGTTCGGTGCAGCGAGCCGGATCGCGATAATGTAAAAGGGCTCGACTATCGGCCCTTTCAAAGGTCCCCAGCCAGTCGTCCCAGGCGACTCCTCCGCTGATAAGGGTTAGGGTGACTAAATAAGACGATGGTCGCCGGTTGAAACGGTCCTACGATGAGGGCCCCTCATCAGACGGCAATTTATTTAAATCTAGCCCCCGACATTACGGGAACAAACCGTGAGTGTTAACGAAGTCAATGACCGGTGAACAATGGCACTCACCGGCCTTATCAATGAAATAGCTGCGGCCGTAGATAAACGCAGCGCAATTTCGTATTATGACAGGATACAATGGCCTGGGCGCGGGCTGGGGATCTATCCTCCGACGCTTCTCATTCGAAAACGTTCCCCGTCATCGGCCTAATGAAGTGTCCTCGGATCGGAATACAGAGTGAGCCGTGCGACGCTTATGACGATCGTGACTTCATGGATGACAATATCGTTTTACGCGCGAAGCGGGTCGACAAAATTGAACGGCACACATTGGCGGCAAAGGAGTGGACAATGGACAGTGTTACAAGGGTGACCCGTTCAGCGAGCGAACGCTTAAGCGACGTGCCCGCTCAAATTAATGTTCAAAAATCGTTGTTTCGTCCGTCGAGTATCATTGCCGTAATTTAGCCGTCTCGCTGGCGAAGTCATGCATTTCAAATCATGATTCTAGCGATAACGGTCGCAGTCCTCGTTAAAACGAGGTGCCCGGTGGAATTCGATTGCATTGTCTAAATTCAGCGATTAATTGGGACAACTGTTGCGATTGTCAGCGTTTCAAGTATAGTTTCACGCGGTCAAATAAAGTCATTATAATAACAGACACGTATAGTATGAAAACCGTGTTCGCTTTATCAGCTTCAAAAATGTTCGCTCGAACATGTCACGCTATTAACACACGGAACGTTAACCTGGAATAATAATCGTCTTATCGCGACAATCGATGGCCTCTGCCAGAGGGAATAACCCTAATTCGAGAGTCGGCAGGGCTGGTTCCCGGCTTGTGCGAGCTGGTAAGAGAGGAGAGGCCTATCGGGATCGATCGACGATAGATAAAGACGGCAGACTCCCGCTAATTGGCTCTCGTTAGAACTCTCCCGACGAAGAAGCTCCGAACGATAATAATGGGATAATTAAGGTAGCCCCCACCGCGAGTAATCGGCAGAATTCGATTTGGCGGAACGTGACGGATTGCGGACCGGATAACTTTTTCTTCCTGGCAAACACCCGTTCGATACATACGTTCTTACGTAAGATCGCTTCCCATCTCTGTGAAAATGGGATTCGCTTTTTTTTCGCGGAAGTTACGCGGTTAACGTCGAATTATTCGAGACGGCGCGAAAGTGATCGAGATTCGTAGATAGGGAACGTAAGCGATCTTCTCTGTATTCCGTATGAGGGCTGGCCATCCATTCGGTGGATCCAGATAAAGGGAACGTTCGCTCCTTCGAACAATGGGCAGGGAGGAAAGTGAAGCGAAACAAAGAAAGGAGGAAGGAGGCTTCGCCCTACGCCAATGACGACTTCCTGCTTGGACGTTCATTGCGTTAATCACTGCCAGACACGACAATCCAGTCGGTCCGTCTCATTTTTCTCCTCGCCAGGAACACTTCCAGAACTCCTCGAACGGAGCTTTTATCCTCTCATCGATCTGGATCATTGATTCGAATAACGGAAAGGCGTAGCCTATGACTCTATCGAATCAGGAATCGCGCTGGCTGCATTGCGCAACGAAAAGGTTAAGATCACTTGTCCTTTCTTGGCGAACACTTTCCGAGCCCGTTGAAATGGGCAGAGGTGGGAATCGTGGAGAAGACAGATAGATCGATCGTCGGTGTACGCGCGCCTGACGTATGGCCAATCGACGAACGCTGACTTCTCTTTTCTTTTCCTTCTTTTCGTCGACCACTACTTTTTACTTTCGCGGAGAAAGCGTAACAATAGAGAAATGATAGGCATCTATTCGCTCTGTCGATCGAAATGCAAAACCTCATCTCGCTACTTCCTCGACCGCGATCCGTCTTCTTCGATTTCTATTTTGACACGCACTCCTTTTTAATTCATCCAAGTCGCTTCCGCGTAATAACGCGCACGTAAACGGCCTATCATCGTCACGTTACGCAAGCTGGTAAGATTCTAATCTTCGATCCGCCGACGCACTTTCGCATCGCAACCTCTGGCCAATTACAGAGGCCATTAATTTCCCAACCCGTCTGCTCGGCGAGCGTGCCCTTTCGAATTTTGATGCGTCGTGCCGTTGAATTATGCAGCCGAGAAATTCCAATTTCGAGCGGTTAAAATGAAGATCCACTATTGGCCGAGTGTATGAGCCGCGGATACATTATGTATCAGGCTACGTTGCCGGCGCAGTTGACGGTACGCCGTGTCATCTCGGCAGGTAGACTCAGTCAATTTACAAACGTTCCGCGCCAGCCTCTTTCCCAAGCGACGGATCTCACACGAAATGGCGTCACTTGAATTGCGGGGCCCCGGCATCAATTAAAACGCGAAAAACTGTTATTCCGCATCGTACCCCACCGTCGGCGCAAGACCGTTACGCCGGTAATAATCGCTCTACGCGAAGCCGTCGGTTCTTGCTTTCACGCCGCGATCTGGTTCTACGTCGGAAAGAAAGCATTTTTGCCCAGCAGACTCGTTTATACGCCCGGCCTGCCGACAGTTTTGCCAGTTCACTTTGCGGAGTGAGGCCGCTCGTTTCCGAATAACGTCGTTTGGCTGATAGAGACATTTCGTATACATATACATATATATATATATATATATATATAAGTTGACGGTTGATAACTGTCGAGGACGCTGTTTGGCTGGTAGTCGAGATAGCGGGAGGATGGTAGAGCCTGGCGCGATACGTATTCTAATGCTCGTCGCAGTTTCCTTTCAAGCCGCACGCCTGACATCCAGCCCCGACGTGGGCCAATAAGATTTTATTGGCGTAACAGATCGTTGGCCAGCGCCTCCAGGAGGAGGAAGAGGCGACGTTTCGGTCCACTTCTCCCGTAATGGCCAATTGTCGACGCGGATAGAAGTGCTCGTTCGAGTGCCGCGACCCGGCTGAGTAAATAATAAAGGCTCCGGCTCGGAGTCCTCTTAACGGGCCGGAACGTCGTTCGCCAGAAGAGAAGGAAAGCTATCTGCCCGCTTACGCGATTCGGCCGTGACTATCGAAAATATGATCTGCTCCGCCGCTTCCGGTCACGAACTTCCGGCGGGGAAGGACAATTTGGCGAAGTGGAGAGCGTGTGAATTATTCACGGGAGCTTTTACGATGAAAAGGGCGGCTCGTCGAATTCGCTGATTTCACGTCGCGACCCTTTTTCCCCCCCCGGAATTCGTGGACCTTCCTGACCCCGTTCCCACGCCGTTTCCGTTTCGCGACGGTGGAGACATGTTTCGCTTGCAGGGATTTATGCGAGCGTTTCATATTCGGAGGCGAAATATCGTGTTGGTGCCGCCTGAAAAGAGAGGGTCGTCTTCCTGTCGCGTTTTCCTTTTTTCTTTTGGCAGAATTGCCGGACGGAAAAATATTGTGCAACGTTCTTCTTACAGCTTTATCCGAGCCAAAGAGAGACAGCGAGGTGTGGGAGTGGAGTAAGCTAAAGAGAAGAAATACTTTTACGAACGCCCATTCGCCAAAGACTATTTATTTAGAGAGAAGAGGAGCATACGTTTTTATAACCTGACGTTAGCGTCTGCGGCGGAGAAACGAAATTCGATTGTAAGAGAACGAGACGCGACGGGGATAGATGCTATTTTATAACGATTATTCGAGAGATTACAAGGAGGGAGCGGGCGCGCGCGCCCGCGGAGAGAAAATAAATATTAAGTGCCCCGCTGGGAAATCTGCGGCGCAAACTTTGTCGAAAGAGAAACAATGAGAGAGACGGCGAGAGCGGACGGAGAGAGTGGAAGAGTGCAAGGTCCTTCATGCCGGCGTATTCCAAATAATTCCGGCGAGTGAAGTACGACCGCTGGATCTTACCGAACGTCTCACGGATTAAGGAGATTAAATAGATTAAGAAGATTAAGAGGATTAATATATTTAAAGTGCGGCGGCAGACAAGGTAGCGAGAAGCTTTTGAGCGAGAGAGAGGTCCAGATGAAATTTCGCAAATCAGCCTCGGCCAGTCCAAAGATGGAATTACTGTCGAGACGAGCCTCGGGCGGCAGGATGTCGAGCCTGAAGAGATCTCGATCCTTCCGCGCCTCGGTGAAGCTCGTCTCGAAGATCAAGAATCACACCAACCTCCGACTGGGCTTCGACCTGTCGCCCAAGTCCATCACGAAGGAGCTGGCCAACAGAAAGGCCGCCAAGCGTCAGAATCTGTCGCTGGTCGAGGAATCGTTCACTCGCGAGGACTCTTCGAATCCTGACAGCGAGAACGTTCATTCGTCCGCGAAGGTCGTTCATTCGAGTCCGAAGAACGATTCGGACTCCGGCAAGATAACGAAGGACCTCCGGAGCAAATTGTCCTTGACGGACAGGATCATGGGTAAGAGCAAGGATCGGGAGAAGGTTCCGAAGGGGGAGGAGGAGGTCAAGTCCCCAAGACTGCGAATCTTTCGTAGGAACAAAGTTGAGGAGAACCCGAAGGACACCGGGAAGGATTCGAAACACGTGTCCTACGAGAATCCGACATTCTGCCTGGACAGTTCCCTCGACTCGTCCGTTTCCAGTTTCCTGTTCGAGCGGGAGGCCGAGGAGGAGGACGAAGGATTGAATCGACTCGTGGGACCGAGGGGGCAGGAGGAGAAGGACGAACAGGACGTGCTAACAGTCCTGGTCGATTCACGAATTCAGGATCGGTCCGAGCGGATTACGTGCTGCGACAGAATTAACGGTGCCGCGACAGGAAGCGAGGACGAACGGTCGGAGTCCTCCAAGTGCAATAAGGACAATGGACTTCCCTCAAAGTTCGCCGAGCTAAACTTCCGCGCCGGGGAGAATTGCGAGAGATTTTTCAGGACCTCGACCTGCAGTGAGCCGACGGATTTTCATTGTAAAAAGCACGGGCAGGACATCTTTGGCGACAAGGACGCGTGTCCGAAGTCCTGCAGGTTCAGGCCCGTGGACAATATCGCGAGTTTGCTGAGCGGCAGTAGGGGGAGTAGCTTCAGGAGCAAGATCTCGACGAGGAAGAAGAAGGAGACGAAGGAACTGGAGACAGGACAGTATCGATATTATCAGCACTGTCATCGAGTCCTCGTAACGACCACTTCGGGATCAAGTATGCCCCCGAAACACTAGCAATTCTATTTAATCTGTTCACAATCAGCCTGCCGGCCCTCGACTTTCGATTTAGATAAGCTTCAAACCCGATAGACAGTCAAAGGATCAATTGCATATCCTACCTATACTATAAACAATAAAAAGTCAATCCTTTACGAAAAACAGAAAACTTACTAAACAAAATTTAACATAGCTTTAACTAATAATGAGCAAATTGAAAAATACAGGAAATTTCAACCATAACAAGGGCTTTGTAAATGCAAACTAAGGGCAAAAAAGACACTTTGATAATATATTTCCGTTAAACTTCTGATCAACTAAATTAGAGAATCAACGTTTTTAAAAGCGTGTAACTTTAATGCGTGGGAAATAGAGTCACGTCCACGCTGCGCAAACTATCGCGTCATACAAGTTAAACTACTCGAGACTGTTACAATTTGTATTCCGAACGATAACGAAAGGAAGATGAACGGCCGTAGTTCCGACGCGAGCTGCATTAAAGTTAAACGACTTCTCCCCGAGATCGAGACGCTCTGAAAATTTTGTCGGCTAATCTCGGCTGCTGAATTTTATCTCTCGCCCTATTTTCCTCCTCCCCTCCCCCTAAACTGCCATCTTGTCGTACGGTTGTCTCGCGACGGAGAGTCTCGATCTTTCGCGCCCGGCGAATTATCGACTGGGAGAAACTCGATTCGCATGATGGAAGATCCGCGGACTTTCTCGGATGTTCCTTCGCGGCCGTCGTCGGCTTAATCGCAACGCGTCCCGCTTTTCCTTTACTTTTAGCGAAATTGCGCCGCTCCGAACGTGTCATTACAGTGTTACACGCTCCACTTTTCTATTCAGGCGCCGCCTCGAGAATAATTAGCGGCCGCGCTCGAACGTCGAATCACATGCGTCCCCGTGTTTGTCCCACATATTTTCCATCAATTAGTAAGAAACCTGCGAGAAACGGGACGCAGGAAAGAAAAGTGCATAGTAAAGGTGTTTAATTATATTTTGTCATCCTCTCTCCCCCTTTTATTCCCAGGGATATTTCCCTTTATCCGAAGACCGCCGTCTCGGGAAACGGAGATTATCCTTCGAAACGAAAACTTGTACGAAGCTTTCGGATTTACACGGATTTTACTCTGCGTCTTATCTCTTTATTTACCGACCCACCCCCAGCCGCCGCGTCACCCCCGCGGGAAGGCAGTGGGCCTTTAAGGATTCCTCCTCGGTTCCTACCCTCGACATTTTTTTTCATGACCGCCTCTGTTTACTTATTCGCGCAGAGCTGCACTCGCTGCAAGGGATGGAGTTCCTAGAGGGTTTCGGCAAGAAGAAACAGCAGCCGCATCAGCAGCACAATAATCTGTCGTCGGTACACATCAACCCCCTATCGGCACAATCCCTCAACATACACTTGCATGGTATTTTTTTTTTTTATTTATTTCTTACGTTTCTCCTTCCATGTCTGTCCGTTCTGTTGCGTTCGACACTCTTTCCTTTTAATTTCCATCATCGAATCGGTAACGGTTATAACAATGAAACTAAGTCGAAATCTTTTCTTCACGTCTTGGCAAATGGTCAAGTCCTTTCCCTGAAGAATCGTTTTGCTTTCAGCTTTATTTGCCGCCGTCGAGCATGGCCACCTGGACAAAGCGAGGACCATCCTGGAATCGACGGACGTGGACGTGAACAGGTGAGGCTATCATCGTCGTTTAACTCGGTAATCGATTTATCGTTTCTGCGAATGAGAGGAAAATAACCGGTTCTGAATCAGTCGCTTTCATCGCAATTAGCACGGCTGGCGACCCTGCTAATATTGCGCTTTAATATATTAGATTTCCACTTCGGGGGTGGGAGGGGTGCAGGCGAGTCGACAGGCACAATGGCGTTACGCGTCGGGGCCAAAAAGTGGTAATTTAGGTTAATTGCACGTGTTAATCGGCTTTCCCGGTCGTTCCGGGAAATAAGCCGATTACGTTACGGCCGATTTAACGAACGACAGCCCATTGTAAACGGCCAGGGTGAAACTTCTTTCCTTCGATTGGATCGTTAGCTCCATCCTCTTTTTATCCCTGGGTTACCCTTTTTTTTCTCTTTTTAACGCCGGTTTAATTCCCTAATGGCGATTCCGATCGAGTCGCGTTTCGATCCATCGATGATCTCGACCGACGATCTTGAGGTGTAGCTTTACGTAGAACTGCCGGAAAGTTTTCCGATGTCTGCCGATGTCCGCCATGTTTCGAAAATCTACGATCAGCTCGAGATTGCACCGCGTGAAATATATCTCGCGTTCGGAAAGTTACAGGGGGGGCGCGAAATTTCGGGTAGATTTAGCGGAAAAATCTCGTTACGCTCTCTTCACTTTATTCCTGGCCCGGAAAAAGTTTGCCCGAAAAGTTTCTCGGCGGACTCTCGCGGCCAAAGAACGGTGAACAATCGATTGCGTACTCTTCATGGACCGGAACTTCTTCCTCGTGGCGGCACGTGTGGTGACCCAGAACTTTTCTCTCCCAGGACGTACGGATTAGTCGAGTTCCCGACTCGACAGGATTTTCCGGCCGTCGGCCACTTTCGGACTATCTCGACGTTTCTTAATCGAGGACATTATTTTTTGGGATAACTCGATCGCTTCATTTTTGTATAGTCCCGACGCTAGAGACGACGAAGGAGTTTAACGGGCTTAACAAGCTTAACAGGCTCAAGAGATGAAGCTCGGTAGATTAAGCTGTCCGATACGGATTGTTTACGGCGAAGGTTGGCATGTCGGCGGTAAAAATTTGTCGCCAGAACGGAATCGGTAGATTCGGTATAAAGTTGTTTTCCACCCGGCGTTTCGTTATCGGATTTCGCCTCTCTCGCGAACGCTTAAGAGCAAATGGCCATCCGGCACGATGAATTATCGCTACCGGTGCTCGTGCCAGATTATTGACTGCCACCGTTTATCGGCTCCCCCTTTCCAAATCCTTCTTTATTCTCGAATATTTCCGGACCGGCGAACGCCGGCAATTTCGATCCGATGAAACGCGAGTTATCTATTCGCGAGCACAGAGGACGGAAGTTAGCTTTAACCGTCCATAGAATCATGCGACTTTGAAGTCACATTCTGACGTATCGATTTTCCAGTCATTTCATATTGTAGCCCCAGTGTGACTGCAAACACACCCAACCCTTTCCATAGTCACTTGTCAGCGACTAACAAGAGAGCCTGTAATGACCTTCAACTCTGCCAGCGTAACCGACTTTGGCTCAAAAACGCAATTTAGTCGGCGGACACTTGCCGATTGCGCGCTTCAGAACTTTCTTCACAGTCCGAGCAAATATTCGGACTATACAGGGTTAACGCCATCAATAGCTCGTTAGCATCTTGATTGAAGCACGAAACAGGGACGAAATTCGGCCCGCCACGACACTGTTCGACTATCCGTCGAAACAGTCGCTTTCATCGCCCATCTAATTCCGCTTCCTGGCTCTCCGAATTAACAGTTCGCGAATCGCGCATTAAATCGGCACGCTCAACTTCGATTCGAAGTTGACGCACCGGATGCACCGCGAACTGGATGCACGTACTACTGGCGATGTTCAACTATTTCCCGACCGCCTCGCCGCGAAGCGTAAATCTGCAATCTACAAACGGCCCGCCGGTTTGCATTGCAAATTGCATTCTGCCGATAGCTCGTTAAGTTTTCATTGCCGAGCGTACGAACGTTCCAGTTTCGTCGTACGTCTATGCGCAAAAGCGACTGGCGGCTCGTCGACGTTAGACGAATCTCGAGCGCAATTAAGCGGACGATCCTTCGATGGTCGATCGTGAGTGAGAGGGATGGGAGAACTGTGTCCGGTGAAATCCTTCATTGGAAGTCCATTCAGTGGGACGATAATTCGCGTGGCAGAGGCCGCGGAATGGTTCGGGGGAAAAAAGAAGAACTTAATCCCTTAACGTGCACGCTCGAGTTTATTCGAGCACGCTAAATAAGCCAAACTGTGCACACTCGAGATAATTCGAGCGGCGTTGTATTCGATGCTACTATAATTTTTCACATTCGAATATAATCGAGAATTGAAAATAACAATGTGAAAGCTAAGAAAAAAAATCGTTTTATTGATACTAATCATTTACATAGGATTGTAAGCAATAACACGTTATAACTTCAAAAGGAACTGTGCGCTAAGGGGTTAATTATGCAACGGCCATCTCGAAAATCGAGCAACGAACATTCTGACTTTCGGGCTGATCCTAAAATCGAATTGGGAGTTCGGTTGATTTACCGAGTAAGTCCAATCGTGTTTCGTTTGTGAGAATCAGGCAACGGAAAGTTGGAGGATCTCTATCTATTCACTGGATCCGCCAGCTAATCGCAAGAATGAAACGGACGATCCTTCGATGATCGATCGTCAGTGAGAAGGATCTAGAGCTGTGTCCGGTGGAATCCTTCATTGGAAGTCCATTCGGTGGGACGATAATTCGTTTACGCGCGCTGGGTCTTTGTTCGTTGGTGGGTAGGCCACAAAAGCCTGGACTGCAGGCGGGCTTGGATTGCTGGCCGAGTGCGAAATTGGTGGAGATTGCTCGCCGGAAATAGGCGTGAGCGACAATTTTCTGACGTGCGCACGATCACGGGACTCTCTCGAACGCTGGCCGATGTTCCTCATCCGACTGGCCGTTCGTTAGAACACGCCAGGCTAAGCGAGTCGAGCGCACTGTGTTATTTGCGCCTGGCGAACGTCGGGCAACTGGTTCGGGAATTGGACCGTGTTGCAAAACTGGAATTCGGCCGGAAAATCGGATGGGATTGAAACGATTCGATTGGCTGCGACCGTTTAACGTTTGGGACATATTTTTGTTGGAATATTTGCGTACGTGCATAGCTATCGTCGCAGTAAGCAAACTGGGAAAAGACCAACAGCGGGGAAATTCACTGTTGTCCCTAGATTTTCCGGACGACTCGAAATTACTCTCCTATTTTCAAATACATTTTTATTTAAAAAACGTAATTTCTTTAAATATTCGTGTAGCGCCCAATGAGATAATTAAATCGTTAGTTCTCCACCTGACTCACTTTCACAGACTGACTCACGCCAGTTCTACGACTTCCATAAAAATGGTTACACAAACCGTCTATAATTCTAACGCGAACGCAAATCGAACAGATCATTCCAACTTTCCGGCCCGTTTCGTAGATCTGGTATTGAATTATTGCATTCCGAACGAACGTTCGCTGGCCGAGAATAACAGAGATCGCGCGTATCGTAGATTATGCGCTTGATAAACGAGTGGCGAGCGTTACGAGGGCTACCCGGTGTAATTGAAACTGCGCGGATGAAAAATCGGGGAACCGGGAATGGAGGAGGTGGGGGGGTATCGAGTTGCACATCGCATTATATCCCCGAAGGTAGAACTTATAATTGCCGTGTTCGTCGGCCGACATGCCCGTTCGCCTCGTAATTCCTCGTTTACATCGTGAAAATTTCGCAGCCACGGGGCGGGGCGCGAAACTGAAAACTCATTTAGAAAGTAATTAGCCCGGGGGGCAATTAATCGTTAATGCTTATCTCGCATGGCGGAGGCCGCGGGATGATCCGGGGGGGGAAAAAAAGAACTTAATTATACAACGGCCATCTCGAAAATCGGGCAACGAACATTCTGACTTTTCGGCTGATCCTAAAATCGAATTGGGAGTTCGGTTGATTTACGGAGAAAGTTCAATTGTGTTTCGTTTGTGAGAATCAGGCAACGGAAAGTTGGAGGATCTCTATCTTTACCCTCAATCCTTCAGCTATTCGTAACAGTGAAATTTCTCGCAATTTTTTGACTATTTTCTCATCATTCTTTGGCTGTTTCTCCGAAACTACTGCACTTAGAAGGCTCGGATTGCGATTTTTTTTAAAGTATTTTTATTTCGTATTTTAAATATATAATTTTATTTTATGAGTATTATTATTAAAGCTATCCGATGGCTCAATCAGAATTTCAATCGGTTTTGGCACACTTCTGACCTCATTTTTTTAAGCCATGCCCTTTGCGAGTCGCTGATTCAATCCGCAATTCCCTTCAACTTTCCGGTTGATCGCAAGAAACCTGTCCAGACGAATTACGAAAGGAACTCGTCCATCAGTCCTCCCGGCCAACTTCCGCAGAATCTTTCGGTCACTTTGTTTTCGTCCGTGAGCTGAACGAAAGAGTTATTGGACTACGCGCAGTGCCCACCAAGTTCCGTCCCGATCGGAAAGTGAACTTTATTGCGGAAGTCCACCGGTAGCCCTGAAACCTTCCCGCGACGCATTTAGGTCCATTCCCGTGAAATATCGCTCGTTGTGCCCTCACCCCGATTTCGCCCCCTGGCCGTTCCCGAGGGCTTTCAGCGATGCCCTTTGACGGGCCCGAAGCAAATTTTCGGACGAGCCCTTTAATCGAGCCCAATTCGGCGACACCTTTGATCGTATTTACATATCGCAGCCCGCACGGCGGATCCACTTTTGACTGGAACGAACTTCGCTACCCGACGGTTCGGCCCACGCTTATCCGCACGGTTGCCCACCTCTCGATCGTTCTTTTTTAACCGAGCTGATTACGTGACTTTGCAGTGTCAACAGCGACGGACTCTCACCGCTGGACGTAGCAGTCCTGAGCAACAACAGGCCTCTGGCAAAAATGCTCGTCGCCTTTGGCGCCCAGGAGGGAAACCAGTGTAAGTATCGCACAGGCTTTCGGAACGTATACGTGTTACAATGTCACTCTGGACTGACAATAATTTGCATGCCGAACTCTTCTCTCCGCCGATACTTTTTTCTGGCATTTGCCAAAGTGTCGGTGGAGTGAGAAAAAGTTACCACGACTGAGTGGGAGTAGAACGAAAGACAGTTTCTCGATGTGTGTGTGTGTGTGTGTGTGTGATAGAGATTGAGAGACGGATAGAGAAAATGAAAGAGTGACAGAGAGAGAGAGAGAGAGAGAGAGAGAGAGAGAGAGAGAGATCGTTTGAAAAAAAAATCGTGCGAACAGGCACGAGATTCCAATTAGGATTCCGTGGCACGTAATAAAAATGCCGGGCAACCTTTATTGCATTTCGAGGCAGCTTGACGTCGACGGGCCGAGCGCGAAGGATAAAGGACGAAGGAATAAATGACCGAAGGACCGACGTCCCGAAGGTGCGAATATCGGAGTCGATGTAAGGCAGCCCCGCTTTTTTCGCGGCTGCCCTTTCAATCCCTACCCCCTCGCCTCTACCCCCGCGCGCTGACGTTCAGCCCTCTTTGTGACGTTCGATGCTTTTCTTTCCTCCGCTTTTTTTCCTCCCCCTCCTTCAACTCGCTTGTCGACACTTTATTTTCGCGCGTCCGCAGAAAGGAAGTCAGACTTAATTAACGGCGTGCCCTTTTAACGACGCGCGTTAATGACGCCTTACGCCAGGTCGTAACGTTTTGGCAATTTGCGCGCGTCGTTAAAATTATGTAAAGGGGGGGGGGGCTGGAGGGTGTGCGAAGGTGTTAAGGCTTTTCGAATGCCTCGACGCCGAGGAGTCTGGCGGGGTGGAGAGTGGCCAGTCCGAGGAAACGGCCGCTGACGTAACTTTCCTCCCTAGAAGCCGTTTCTAGCTGCGGAGGGGTGAGGGGCGGGCAGGGGGTGCGGGAGGGTGAAAACGAATTAACGGCGAGTCGTCGGCACCTTCAAGATGCCTCTTGTAAGATTCCTCGGTCTCAAGCTGAGAAAGGCAACTTAACTTTATCAGCGCCGGTAGAGCGAAATGAATTCTGACGCGAGGGAGACGAAGGACGAGGGAAGGGGTGAGTGTGAGAGAAAGAGAGAAAGAGAGAGAGAGAGAGAGAGGGAGGGGTGAGAAGCTGGGAAAGAGAGAAAGAACATCTCCGACTCTTAACTTCGCCGGCGTAAATAGAATTTTCCGTCCGACTGCTTCCGCTTTAATGTCAATCGTAAACTTCGGCCAAGAAGCGAACCAGGGCCATTGTCTACATTGCCGGAGAAAAAGGATTCGAGAGTCCGGGAGCCTATTCGATTCGGCTCCATTACCCGCCCTTTTTTAACCGCCCAAGGACCCCCGACGGTCGATTAAAATTTCCACAATTGTCGGGGGGGGGGGGGGGGGGGCAAGAACCGAGAGTTCGGACGAAAAGGGGTGGATTATCAAACGAGCCGTGAATCGTTTCGAGAAACTGCCCCTATAGCCGAGGGGGTGGAAAAATTGAGAGAGTGCGGCCGGAAAAAGGACGAGTTAGAGTCTGGTGGATGTGAATTTAAAGCGGACCGTATCACTTCGGCACCTTTACGATCGGTCCTGCTATCTTCGGGGGTGCGGTTCCTCGGAGTGGGGCGAGGGGGTGCGTTAAATAAAAACGGGGGAAAGGGCGATGGGCAGAGATTGAGCGAGCTTAACATGAGAGACTTTGATGCCAGCATAAATCGTGAACAGTTGACCGCGTGCCAACGTTAGAATCCCCAAGGACGGAGGACGGGCGAATTGAATGCAGCCTGCGATTATCATAAACATATAGTCGTCGTCCGCGACGTGAAAGGGATCGGGGAGGGGAACGGGGTTGACTGAAAATGAGATGCGAGGCAAATAATAATAGGCGGCCAGGCGGCGGGGGAGGGACCATTTTCAAGGATGGCACTCGGAATTTATATCCGCTCCGCGATTGTCTCACAGCGACTGGCGCGGTTTATTAAAAAGAAGAGGGCGGAAAGAATGATAACGTGTTGGCGACACGTGGCCCCTCAGGAATTCGTCGAATGCGCGTGCGAGAAACTTGCTGTAGATAAATCGTTTTAACGGTTCGTAGTCTCAAAAAAAACTGAACACGCGATGACATGTAAAGTGAAAATATTATTTTTTTTCTATTACTCGCGACAGGAAAATAATATTTTTAATTGATGTTTTCTTAATTCACTTTTTTGCTTTTGCAAATTGTTGGCTTGCTTAAAATCGGACATCTCTGTCCAATGCACTATTTTAGTCATTAAGTCCGATTGGCATGGTATTTAGGAGTAGGATTGCATTGACGTAATGGAATAAATTGACATTTTTTTCTGAATTTTTCTGTGTTTAGTCAAGTCTCCAGAGTCCTTGGGCAGTCATCTGGCGTCGCTATTGTCGGAAGCCGAGCACAGAGTGCAGGAACTCGGCGGCAGCACTTCCGGTAGCGGGGGTACCACTCTTTTGGAGCCACCCAGTAGTCACAGAGCGAGCTTCTCGACGCAACATAACAATTTGACGGGATGCGGAGGCAGTGCTGAGGACAAGCAACTCGCACTTTGGGAGAGGAGGGCGAGAGCACTGCGAAAGATGTTGCTTGGATTCGATCAAGCGAGTGAGTATGCCAATTCTTCGTTGCACTGCTCATTTTTTCATTTTTCTTTACCGCATGAGCTTATCATGCAGAGCTCAATACATAAAGTTCCTCAAATTATTATTTCGTCCACTTTTATAAACAGCAGCAAATATAATAACCAATATTACATTCTCATATTCTGTCGCTCTGTTAGTCCATAATAATAATGATGATGACATCTTACTCCATTAACTGTCAGATTTGATTTTGAAATTTTTGGCCGGATAAGTTACATGTATGCAACAAAGGTTGTGTAACAGTATAATTATATAAATTACCAAATCCCCAAATGGTGATCGTGGCAGCTAATGGGTTAGTTTAGCATTAATATCAAGTTCTTGCTCATTTTCCTCGAAAATAAAAATCGTGGACGTTTCACTCATTCTATATTCATACCCCTTAGGACCTCCTGATATGCCATTTTTGGTCGCCGTCGACGTAACGGGGACGACATCGGTGACTGTCAGGTTCCAGGAACCGGATTCCCACGACTCGCCGATCTGCACGAAATTCAAGGTGCAGTGGAGCCTGAAGGAGGACTTCTCTATGATCTGCGGGGAGAGGGAGGTGCTGGACATGAAGCAGAGGGAGTGTCGGATCGACGGTCTCATTCAAGGGCAGAAGTATCACTTTCGCGCCGCTGCCGGCAATCTGAAGGGCTACAGCAGATTTCGGAATTCCACTCCTGCTCACGTTACGCCCAGCAGTGAGTATGATGATCCTCGCGATGATAAATCCGGCCAATTATTCGCCCATTCTGTCCGCCCCAGTTTTGGGGAGTTGCCGGGACGAAAGCCGCAGCTCGGTAAATTTTGTCGCAAAATTCAGGTTGGCGGGACATAGACGGCAGAGTGCCGAGATTCGCTGGACGTTTGGAACAGCTGAACACTCTCTTCACCGACATCAGGCGTCCGGAGTACACGCAGGAAACGCCGGCGGTTCAGAGGCGAAACCACAAGAAGAAGACGACGATAAAGCAGCTGTTCACGGCGACCAGTAAATTTCAGAAGAATCTCAGGCGTGGCGTGTTCCTGGCCTGCCTTCTGTATCACGAGGATAAGGTGCTGGTGACTAACGAGGACTTCCTGCCGGTGATCGAAGTCGATGAGACTTATCCCAGCTGCATTTACAACGACTTTCATTGGCTGATGAAGGTGGCTTGTACGTGGGACGATGTTAAGTCCTTGCGGCAGGATATGGAGAAGAGTCACAGTAGCTCGACGAATCATTTTAGGATAAAGTTGCTGCAGGCCGCTGCCCAAATGCAGGTTAATGTTTTGATGATTCGTAGCGTGTGACTTGATGCATGAGTTCATTGTATCGGTACGTGATTACTGATTTGTTTCATTCTAGGCCGCATTGTGTACGCAAGACCTCGGGCAACTCTATCACAAGCCTATAAGAGATATTCAAGGGACTTTGGTATTCTCAACAGTCAACTATGTAAAATCTCCGAAACTGGTGTCCGTTCTCAACAGCAGATGGCTGCCACTCAGTAAAGTGACGAAAAAGATTATAACTCATGAAGACAGTAACGTTGCTGACATCCTCATGGCCAGTGTACAAGAACAGATGACGTATCATCAAGTCAGCAGTATCAAGCTGTCGAAGGGGCTTTATCTTGGATATTTAAAGATGCAGAGTAGCGTCGATCTGATTCAGCTGGTAGTTCCGGCAAAATCGCCTAACGTTTTACCTCACTGCAAGATTCGCGATAATCCTCACGTATCAGCGTGAGTAATGGATAATTAATTAAAAATTATAAATATTGCACCTGCAGTGAAAACCTAAATTTTTACATTTGTACTCATGACAGGGAAGAATGGGACTATTTGAAAAGGATAACCAGAATGCACTCGTCGGACAGTTCAGTCAAGGACTCCGAGGAAAAGGAAAACCTGACGAACGAGGCGCAAGGAACCGAGCAACAAAAATTATTTGTCGACCTCGTCGCGGCGACCGCACGAAGATTATTCAACTACATGGAAATCAGTCCTGAGGATTGTCTGGTTCACAGACTTTACGATGCAGAGGTCATTGACCTGACACATGACGTTTCCTTTCTAATCGCTGTTCCACCTGCTGAAACGGCTTGCTGCGTACCTGGCACGAGAGAAATTCTCCTGCAACGTGGAGACTTACTGTCTCTGCCTATTCAAGTCTTCGAAATGGTTCACCTGAACACTTATCAGAAGGACGTGATCAACCGCTACTCAAGGTTGAGTTGTATTCTCGAGTTGGACACAGCGCAGGCTCAACATAATCACCGAGAAGCCTTCAGTTCCTTGGAACTAAGCGTTGCGAAGGATAAATTGGCAAGGTTACAGGATCTGCAGTCGCAGGTCAACACCGTATGGAAAGGAGCAAGGTGGCTGATCGACGTCATCACGTTTGCGAGAGATCGTGGTTCCTCTCAGCAAAGCGTAAGTATTTTTTTTTCACATCAACACGTACTTAAATTCAACTCTAGGTATTAATTCTGCACGTAATGGATTTCGAATAATAATATTTATTCAAATCCCGTTTTTGCAGGGTTCTTCCCAAAGCGTAGGCATCTCAATGAAATATCTGCTGAGTCTCGACAGATCGAAAAACAATAACTGTACGTCCCTGAAAAGAAGCCTCCTGCAACTACCACCGCGCGATCCAAAGCTGGTGAAATCTAGTCCGGGTCGAGGAAGCTGGCCAGGCCCAAACTTAACCAACTCGTCCTCCAACCTCCTCACCACGGAATTCAGTAAAAGCGAGCAACAGCTTCCAAGCGGCCAGTACGTTCGAAAAGGGAGCAACACCTCGAACGTTTCGAACGTCTCCACAGTATCCGAGCCTCCAAAATCTGCCGTTCCACTGAGCAGCGGCAGCAATCTGAGCAATGCTACCAGCGTCAGCAGCGGAAATCATCTCGTGCCATTGCAAAATTCCAGACTACCTCCTTCGAAGTCCGAAGACACCCTGTTGATAACGAAGTACAAGCACAGTCCGAGAAATCGTTCGGCGACCATCACTTCTGCGTCGGCCAGTACCAGTCCCTTGCTGAGTATAAAGCCTATTATATACGGTGGCTCATTGCTGAGCGTGTCCACCGCGATGACGAACACGACCAGCTTGCTGAGCGTCAGCAACACGAATTCGGACAGTCTGCACTCGCTTAGCAGCGACGAATATTCCACACCGAACTCGAGTGTCTGCCTGAAGAGCACGCATGTCAAGTCTAAAACTTCGAAGCCAACCGCCAGTGTGGCGGCCATGGCTACAACCGTGATGGACAACCAGTTGGACGAAGAAAAGGAAGAAGCCACCATGATGCCGGCGCCCCTGCCAGGAATTCTGCAGGTAGATTGTCCGGAAAATATTGATTCCTGAATTCAGGTTTAATGATAGTTAACGAGAGCAGCTGGTAGAATTTCGATGACTTATAGAGTTTATAGAGAGTCTGGAGATTTGTCTTGCAATTTGGGAAAGAATTGTTGATTTAGATTAGATACCATTTTGGTGAACGTCGCAGATAGGAAGGTCGACTGTTATACCAAAATATATTATGCAGGATGGGAGATGTGTAATATGAACGATGAATTATAAATTATTAACGCAGCGAATAAATTATGCGGTGTATATGTCTCATCCTGAATAATTGTAGTTGCGTTTAGATTGTGGCAAGCTTTAACGCATAGTATGCCAAAGAGTGACCGCGCTTTAGGCAGCCACTGAAAAAAAAAGAGAAGCGCTTGCTGCAAAATCGACCAAACACCAGCGCAATTAAACAATCTTTTTCCTTATAGGGGACACAAGTCTAACCCGATTATAAGTTAAAAACCGCTCACTTGGTCTTCTAGTGCAAACCGATGTAGCCGATCTATATGAGTAAGCCGCTAAAAACACATCGCCAAAAAGTCTTTAATGCGCTTTCTTTTTATATATATATATGCTCGAACGTTTTTTCCTGGCTTCATTTGAAATTTATATATATATACTCGTATTTATATACTTACTTCATATATGCTTAGCGTGAGAATCGCGCAATAATATTTAGTGCGGCATGAGAGACTTGAGACACTATATATATATATATATATTTACCGCTTCTGCTTCATCGAGTGAATATTTACCGATTATGCGAGTAAGACACTGTATACGCATCGGTCTCTGCAAAGACCGTTAATTATCGTTGATCGTCGATCTTTATTAAGTGGAATGGCAATGCAACAAAGTTCGTCGTGTGACCGCTTAAAGCGTCTCCTTCCTTTTATCTCGTTGTGAGTGTGTGCAAGCCCGTGCGACAGTCAAGGGGCCGAACTTTTGACGAGTTGCATCGACGTGCTCGTCAGTTCTCAGCAGCGATGGAATTCGTTTGCGAAATTGCAATACTTGAAGAGTGACGTCATCGTCCGCGTTCATTTGAGTCTGCTGAGAACGAGGACGGCTGAGAATCTTATCCGTCGATATCGACTCCCAGGCTCGGGTGACCTCTTATCACAAACTTTGAAAATTGACTTTTCAGGTTTACGCGGCCTACGAGACTGGCCTCGCTTCCGGCACCAGCTTGAAGCTGCACGTCACGCCGAGAACGACCGCTCGCGAGGTCGTCGACCTCGTGGTCAAGCAGCTGAACATGGCGGTCGTCCTGAAGGGACAGGAGGGTCCAATCTACACGGCGGACGAACTCCCGAATTTCTGCTTGGTTGCGGTGATCGGTGCCAGGGAACGTTGCCTGAGGGACGACTTCAAGCCTCTGCAGCTTCAGAATCCGTGGAAGAAGGGCAGGTTGTACGTCAGGCAGAAACAGGATGTCCTGGCGGCGCTGGAGCACAGTAGCAAACATACCGCATACTTATAGCAGAAATAATCATTGTAAACCGGCTGCGTTCTTTGCGGGGTCACCCGGTGGATCTGTCTTGGATAGATTCGAGGATGGATGACGTATTGTGACGCAGCTTTTAGTCGTACTCTCGCCAGGAGCGTATCGATTAATATTACGCTGGCGGAGGATCGTCGACGGTAATGTTAATGGATGCGGCTGGGAGAGTGTGTAAATTAAAAAACAGGTCAGTCTTCGATCTCTCGTTCTCGATGTTGTGGATCAACGGATGAGAATGTCCGCGAGAATGGAAGCGAAGTGGAGAAGGAGAGACATTCTAGGGATAGATAGGCGACGTGTACATTCCAGGATTGAAAGTTCGTGATCTTCGATATCCACGATCACGTAATATTCCTCGAGCGCTAGTTAGTTTATAATTGAAAATGGAAAGAACGAATAATACTCAAGATATATATGTATATTATATATATTATATATAATATACCGTTTTATTTTAGGTACTGATCTCAGTGTTTTAATCGTTATAAGAGCGCGTTACGGTAAGTAACGATGATAAGAAGGAGAAAATTATGCTTAACAAAACGATCTCATCGTTCCTCGCGCTGGAATTCGATGCAGTCCGATGAAAAATTCTACGATCATTAAAATGTTACGCGACGAGGAGAAGGTCGTCAATTTAATCGCATCTCGTTGAACTTTCGGTTCTTGCTGTTGAGTTTCTATTCGTTGTACATAAGCGGAGAGGACTGATTGTAAAAATTCCGAAGACTACGGCGGAACCCGACGAGACGTTTTGTATTTCTGATTATCGATCCGATAGACTCTGTTCTTTCTGTTTTGCGCGTCTTCGCTCAAGTTTTAAAGAAATTGTAAGGGCGCAAATTTGCTTGTTACCAGACCGCGGAAGCTTGACGATCATTTGTAACGTATTTCTATTTTTTCTCCAATATCCTGTATAGCCGGTGTTTCCGAAGTAGAGGCGTTATCGCATGCGGTTCCTAAAGTCTGGTAACGCAAGATTACGAAGAAAACTTTATAGAAGTACGAAAACAGTTTCGTTTGTTCTTCGAACATTTTACTAGAGGTGCTTACTTGCGAGACGCTCCGTTTTACAAGGCAAGAATCGAACAGAACTGTATAAAAAAGCGTTAGACCGTAGACCGAATCGACGATGAAGAGGCTTATAGACTGTGCTATAGAATAGAAAGCGATATATTAAAAAAAAAGAAGATGAAGAAAACAAAGTATTACCGTTGTTACAATTATTGATTCAGATATGATATTTTCGTCACGCCTATTAAACGCGACACATGTGACAAGCGTGTTCATCAATTCTAAGTTGTACATACATACATACAAGCGTACATACAGCGCGCGGGTACATACCGTGCGCGCGCGAGTATATTTTTGCTCCTTACGTCGTCTTTCGCAGTTTTTTCATAGGCAGGCTCCGTTTTCCTTTGAACGACAAAAAAAAATGAATAAAACACCGACAAAATGTACCGAACGAACGCGAGTGCGGGATATTGATCCGTTATCGAAGATCAGGTTTATCAATTTTTCCGTTTCGGACGAGAACTTTTTCCATCGGACCGCCGCTTGGGCAAAACTGGAGGTTCGGCGAATAAAATGCGCGGTTCGCGAGGGACACCCTATACGCACAATATTACTGCACAATATGTTGGACACTGCAATCCAGGGCAGGTATCGCAAGAAATCGGAGAACGAATTGCGCAACGTCCACGAGCGCGTGTTAACGGACGTCGGGCTACAATCGATGATTCGATAGTAATCGAAAGTTGAAACGCTCTCGTACGCCAAACATCTTCTTTTCCTTCCGACATCGCAAGCAGCGGAATACCTACAAGAGAACTGCTACATTGGACGTGCAATAAATTGTATCTGAAAATTGACTCTAAAATCATTTCCTTCTTACTACATCGAATTGGGTAAAAAATTAACGATTACGAACGGGAAATTGGAACGAAAATTTGGGTAAACCGACGCCTCTTTTGCCATCGAATGACATCGCAGGAAGAATGTTTAACGAACGTTGTACCGGATAATCCGTCCCTTCCGATCGTCAGACATCGCTACGTCAGAAATGCTCGGGCAATTTCCGGAGGTCAAAAGTCGTCTCATTTTTATTGGGCAGTAGTATCGTGCACCGTAGGGGCTAGTTAACGAAAGGAGAGAGAGAAACATACGGTGCACATATTTTTTTATCTAATCGCGAGATTGTTAACTACGTCGAGGATCGAAAATGAGTGGCTGAGGGAGAGGAACAGTGAAGGAAGGAGAAGACGAAGAAAGACAGAGCGGCGGGGAAAACTTTCTTAGATCTACCTGAGTATTATATCGATGTTGAATGTAAAATAATCAGAGATAGTAGATAAGTGTTACCACAAACGACGAGGGAGGCCGATCGGATCGGAGTTCGAATTTCGATTGCCGACGGCTCTTCCCTTCGACGAGACATATGCGAAACAAATTGTAAATATTTGCGGAAACCGACGATGAAGAGGACGCTGATCGGAATTGCGGACGGCGAACGAGAGGACGGTGCACGATATTGGGCGAGATTATTTTGAACGAGAAACCGGGAATCTCGTGTCCAGAGTCTATTTATCACGGTGTAAACTATAGTCGCGTGCCTATTTAGAGAATTTTAGGAGGTGGCGTTATACGGGGGCGAGTTGTTAACTCGTCGAATCTCCATTGCGGATGATTAATGACGACGAAAGAAAAAAAAAGCCGATCGATTAGGGATTTACGAAGTGTGTATAATGCAATTAACTATGTACAATAGCGAATCGATGTTTGTATAGGGGACAAAAAAATCAAGTAACGGCTTTATTTCGAACGTTCTCTTTTTCGTTTCGAAGAACACTGTACACGGAGGAATCGCACGAAATAAAGTGTAACATTGTATTTAATGACGTCGTCTTCATTTAAAAAATACCCGAAGGATCCTTTGCATCTCAGGATATTATAATTACGCTTGTCCAAACATATATCAATGAACTTCAATACATCCTTCATATTTCCCCAACCATCTGATATTTTCTTCCCAGAATTTCTTTCGAACGATTGTCGAACAAAGTAAAAATAATCTTATTCAAGAATACCGCGTATCATCCCCATATTGTAGAATCTACTCTTTGACAAACACAGAATTTCCCGTACGACGCAATATATCATATCCACCCACTGCCAGAAGTCCCGATAACTAAAAGTGTCTGAAAACCTCGGTCCCATCCCAAGGCCTCGCGGCTCGAATTTTGTGCTCTCTCTCGCGGCCGAGCAAAACCGTGGCCGGCACGAAACGAGAAACGAACGAACCCGGACCCTCGACCGACCGAGAGTCCCGCTGACCCACTTCCGCCTTATTTCTCGTCTCATCTCGTCAAGCCACCTACTCCTTATTTATCCCCTATCGTGCGCGCGCGAGCGTCAGCGGCATTGTGCTCTCCGCTCGTCCCGTCGAATCCGCTGAGAAAAGAGAGAAGGAGAACGGTAATCGCGGGTAACGCTGGGAAAAAAAAAGACCTGCCCACCTCAAAACGGTAAAGCCGCCGAGTACGAACAATGGAGACGAGATCTCGTTCCGCGGCGCATTTTAATTGCCGACCGAGGGAGGGAAAAGGAAAAACGTTACGTACCGCGGAACCGAACCTCTCTCGACTGTGATTATTTCTAGCGGATTATTAAGAGCGCGGCCGGAAAAAGGCGGTCGACTCGCGGCGCGACACTCCCGAAATCGTGACAGTTTTAAGAGAAAGTAACTGTAAACGCGTTTTCTGCGCCGTGGCGGGAACGCGGACAGGCCTGGCCGAGAGTCGGCGGTAAAGGTCAGAATCGGACGATAAGCGGTTACGATCGGCATCGCGATCGGCTTTAGTTCGATTGACCGCCATGCAACGCGAGCCGGAAGGCCGCCGAACTCTGATCGACTGACAAGCGACGTGGGAGTATCGATAAATTACGCGCAAAATTGCCGGCAGTCGTATCTCATCCACCTACGGCCCATTACACCTCCACGTACCATCGTGTACTCTTTCATCAAACCACGTGTAACCCAATGCTATTAGAATCCTTTCGATCGCGTTCCCCCTCTTTTTTTTCATCGTCCCTCTGCCAAGAACGAAAACATGTGGAACAGGTCCGTTTTTACGTGTAGCGCGTACGGTTTTAATGCTCATTGTCACGACGGCGCGGGCATGCGTACAGAAACACGCGCACGAGAGGAGAGGGACGTGATTGGCTGACCCGCACTCCGGATTCGCCCTCGGCTGACCCCGTTGCTGACTGACCCACTCTCCTGGCAATACGTACATGACAGCGTAACGACGCGCCGGTCACCGCCAGTCAATACGCATCGGAATTTAATTGAACGCCTTCTCGGAACCTCTTCGTCGTTTCAGCCACTCTCACACACTCCCATCCCCCACCCTTCATGGACTCTGTTTCCGTAACTGGCTTAAGAAGTAGTTACCTGCACTGCGGTCGTACATTTTTCCCCACCCAGCCTCGTAATTCTGCGGTCGGCTCGAGTCGAACAAAGAACTCTGTTGACGAACCATTTTACAGGATCGGAGAGTCCTGCGGGGTGTCATCGAAGGACTCGTCGAGTTTGAGGAACAGCGAATCGTTCGATTCCGACGAACGAGGATTGTACGCTGTTCCGAGCTGGCTCGTATTCGTTTTTGCAAGCCAGGGCGCGACTGGCGAAACTGCGCAAATTGCGTCAACGGCCGCTGACAATCGGGCCCGTTCACGTAATATTCGCTCGAACGCCCGTAACCCCATTACGGAACTGACCTACTGTCAGCCGTATAGTCGGCGATGGCTCGCATAAAAATTCGCCGCGCTCGTCGGCGAGTGCAGGCAGACGGAAAGGGAACGAGTCGCGCGGGTATCAATCAAATTATTACCGCAACGCGCCTTCTCCCTCTCTTCTATTCTGTCCGCCTACTTCTCTCTCTCTCTCTTTCTCTCCCCCCCCCCCCCCCCCACCTCTCTCTCTCTCCTTCTCTCGAGCCGCAAGCGAGACTCCTCGAGCGACGACGAAGTTTCCAGCTCACAATCGTTCCATGTCGCAATGCCGGTGACGAAGCTTAACCCGCCGCTCAAGGCGGCTTACAGGACTGACACAAAAATGTCAAAAATCTCTCCGACTCCGGCCAAGAGTCGCATTTAACACTGAACGATCGACCGAACGTTCGACTTCGACGAAACTCTTCATTAAACCTT
Organism: Anoplius nigerrimus; assembly: GCA_914767735.1. NCBI lineage: Eukaryota > Metazoa > Arthropoda > Insecta > Hymenoptera > Pompilidae > Anoplius > Anoplius nigerrimus. Next base: position 13,417,575 of record OU612090.1, read on the forward strand.
CTCTCCTCTACTTAAATTCATCACAGCTCTTATTCTTTGGAAGTTTGTCTCTAGTTTAAATTTACAAATGTTTAAATTTAGTAAAATTAGTTGTAATTTACAATTCTTTGGAAATGTTGGTCGTTTATTCTTTTTTTCACGAGTAGCATGTGTCTTCACTGTTATTACGATGAACGTTCGACCGGTCGCTGTTCTGGCGTCAGTTTTGAATTAAGCTCCCCGCAGGAGCTCCGAAGGACTCGCGGGAGCGGACAAAGCTCAACATCCGCATTTCGAGCCGGCTAGTCGGCCGGGGCGACGTTAAAAGTGCGAGAATTATCGTCCTGGCCGTAAAACGAGCGGGACCAGCTGGACAACGGCGTGAGGCGGTCGTCGGGCGAAAATAATCGAAAAAGCCAGCAACACCGCGGCGACAAGCCTGATCTCACACGGATCTCGCCTGGCGTCCGTTCGCACACGCACGCGAACCAAACAGACGCGCGCGCGCGCGCGCGTGTTCGCCGACAACCGCGGCGCTCGTTGCGAAAGAATTATGCGGGGCACAAGGTCCGGCCGTTCGCCGATCGAATTTTTACCCGGCGAAGGTTAGGTTTCACAGCGAGGCTTGCGTACGATCCCCCTACCCTTGCCGAGTCCTGTACCCCCCTCGCGTCCTTCAACCTTCTTTCGGCGCCCGTCGTTCGTTTTACACCTCGTCGGCGGACTTTACGAGAGTGAGTCAGACCGATCGGTCAGGACTGGGACGGAATGGAGTCCTTGAAGCTCGAACTTCGATGATCAGGACCTCCGCGACAGAGTCGAGTCCTTGAAGCTCGAGCTTCGATGATCAGGACTTCCGCGACAGAATGGAGTCCTTGAAGCTCGAGCTTCGATGATCAGGACCTCCGCGACAGAATGGAGTCCTTGAAGCACGAGCTTCAACTATCAGGACCTCCACGAAAGAATATACTGATTATAGGTACATCTATGCGGACACATGGCGATTCTATCTTGAGAGTCGTCGTTTGGCAGGCGTCAATGTTCTCAGCCGCACTCGGCCGAGGTACAACGACAAAGAACTGACCCACATACAGTACTCGAAAAAGTCGCGGGTGGAAAAGATTCGAACGCTCACTGGCGAACCCTAGCCCAATGCAAAATTCTGGTGAACAGAGAGCCGTCCAGTCTCGGGATTCGGCCAGGCCAGTTTATCTCGAAACGGTACCCACGTGACATAAATCCGTGGCCAGCGAGAGCCGACCGGATGGAATTACCGGCAAACGACGGCGATAAGCGTCGGCGACAACAACCGCGACGGCGAGGAGATCGACGACGACGGCGAGCGTCGCCCGAGCAGGAGGAAGAAAAGAGAGACGAGTAAGCGTTGCCCCGAGTGGAAGCCTACCTACCAGCGGGCTATTTGGAACACGACCGATCAGTGTTACTTCGGCGCGCACCGCGGACGCGGACAACCGAGCCGCGGCCTTTTACATTGTCGCCGATTGTAAACGCGCGCGGTCATAGAGTATAGAGTGAGCCTAGACGAGGAATTGGCAGAGAGCAGAGCTTTGGCCGAGCAGCGCTTAGCCCCCCCCCCCCCCCCCTCTCGCGACTGCTGTTTCTCTCCACCTCAGGGGGTGACTTTTCGAATTGTCAGAACCTTCTGAACTGCTGGACGATTTTCGAATTGCCAGGGTAAGTCCATTGATTGACTTTTTAACCCATTATCCGCCAATATACCAGTTTTGGGACACAGTTTCAAATTGTTTTCTTTCAACGACTGTTACTTCGACATGTACGGTTAATTTCATTCTTTATTTTTGTACTTTTGTATTACGGCGGGTAAATTAAATACGTCTGTCAGCTTTCAAGTGTTCGTGAGTTTTCTCTTCAATTTTTAGTTTGTTTCGGTCGCCTTGTGTCCGTTCGGATCGGATTCGTTTTATAAGATGAATTGGATAAGTGTGGTTGCTCGCGTTGGGTATCGTTAGTTTGCCATTTAGATGCGAGTAAACGAGAGTCGGGAGTTCCGTAACATACGAGCGCGTTCCCCACGCGGTTCCGTGAACTGTTTTGATCCGTCCGTTTTCCGGTAAGGTCACCGATAGGAAAGCTCGCCTTGCACCGGCATTAGGATAATTAACCCAGATTTTCCCGGATTTATGGTGAACGGCGCGCGCGCGCGCGGGTCAGAGCTCTTTGCTGCTCGTTCACGTTATCCGCGCCGGCATGCATGCGAGGGAACCGAACGCTAGGCAGATAGAAAGAGACAAAGAAACTGAAGGTTGGGCGACAGGGGAGGAATTCTTCTCCAATTAAACGCCGTCCGATATTCCGCGCCGGCAATTACAGCCGCTTTTCACGACTAATTATTCGCCACGCCGAGCACAATGGCACCGGAGGGGCGTGACACTAAGCGAACAATGCGACGACCTTAGCAACTAATTAGACTCCACGGCGGAACGTAACGATCACAATTCATTATTTGGCGAGCGTTCGATGACCGTAAGGAGCGTTCCGTTCGCGATCGGAAGAGTCGGCAGGGCTGACAGCGAAGCGCCATTTGTCCCGCGAGCGCGAGTTACCGTTCGACGGTAATGGTAATTCTCGTTTAGGATTGCAGCCGGAGGAATTTTCATCGGACCTTGGCGGAGTTCGAGGAGGGAGAAACTCACGGGGCTGTTCGAGAAATTGGACTTTGGGGGCCATACACGATCGTCGAGATTCTCGAGGGAGCGAGGGAATACCTGGGGCAAAATGTCGGAGGGTTGCACGAGCTGCAGGGGGGCGAATTATGCCGGGAGCGGGCTGCAGATAGGCTCCACTTCCGGCGGCGGGACCGGAAGCGGACCGGCGGCTTCCGGCGCGGCCTGCGCGGCCACGAGGAGAGTGCAAGTTCGCGCGAAAGTGCTCTACGGATCGGGCAAGGCCATCGCGAGCTTGCAAGCGCAGGAGAAAGCGGCCAGACACTGACTAGGTGAGTATCAGCGAAAATATTCGAACCGAATCTGAATGGTAGTTACGATAATACAAAAATTCTAACTTAAAGCTGAATGACTTTTTTTTACATACTCTTTTGTCTTCATGCATGAAGTATTTATTTTCGATTTTAGGTTCAGGTCTATTTAGATTTATCTCACTGAGTACTAATGAAAATTTGAAAGAAAGGAATGTTTAGCGTATGAAAATTGCGATCTAATATTTGTCAAACGAACGGAGTACACGGATTCGAAATTATCAGTCCGCGTGCGTTATCCGAGGAATGCTAAAAACCAACCTCCCATCGTTCCGCCCATTTGACACGAGGAATATTAACGACGCCCGCGATTAGCACGATTTGAATTGAAACGATAAGCGACCCGTAGACGATCGTATGCATTCTATCACGTACGATTGCGATCGAGGCGATACGACTCTTATGATAATGCGAGTCTTTCTTCCGACCGGCCAGAAGGTGGGAGGGCGATAAGTGGACAGACTGCCAGATAACGTTCTCATGATTCATTCCTCGGCGTTGCGCTCGCCTCGCAATAAATCCCTCTATCTCATTCCTTCAGCCCCCCAAAGCGAAAGTTCCCATCAACCCATCCGCTATCCTCATTTTCACAGCTCAGGTCCAAAAGAAAAAAAAGCAGTCTTCAAGTCGACAGTCTGAGACTGGAGTATTCGTTTGAACCTGTCATCGCCGATCCCGCGCGCGCTCTCCGCCCGAAATTACGGTCGCGCGTGGCTAACAGTAAAAATCAGCGGTAAAAAAGGAGGAGCGCGCTGGCGCGGGATAACAAAAAGCGCAAAAGTCGACCCCGAAGGCATCTCTCCCGGGTAGGCCTGTTTTGCCGGCGAGCACGGGATAAGACCGAGCGACCGGCGTCATCGGCGGTTAGTGCCTCCTGCAAACCGTCCTCGAGAAGGTCGCCTCGAGAACGAAGCGATTCGACACTCGAAGTTCGTTCCACCTCGACCCTCCGCCTCCTCTTCGCTCTACCTCCTCCACCTCCCGCTCGCTCCTGCAATTATCGCGGAATCCTCCTCCCGCGCGCGCGCGCGTGCGTTCGCCGACCGGCCGGAGAAGTCGCGAAACTTGTCCACCCAGCGAATCGTCAAAATTGCCTCAACCTACGCCGAGGATGCAACTGTTGGACGCCTGAGACTCGATCCGCAGGATGCAACTTGCCAGCTTGTAAGTTGGACAGACGGTCGACATTAAGGTGGAGGGATCTTGGTGGCGGGTAGAGTGGAAGTTGAGTTCATGTTGAGATTGACGCTAGTTCATCATGTTGATCTTGTTGATCTTGTTGATCTTGATCTTGTCCCGTGACGTGACAATGTTGACACTCGACGCGTGCGAAATCGGAAACCGCGCTGACGGAGGTGATAATTGCCGTTTAATGGTATCGTGGGATCTCGATGGTTCTCTTCCTGCACGAATCGGCCGCCGTGTAGAGTGCCGACTGTTGTCGATGACGAGATAAAGAACTCGGCCTGACGCGGTAGAAGCCTTTCCTCTCGGTCATGTTCGCGCCTTTTTCTAACGGTCGCCATTCGCCGCGCGATCCCTGAGCTCGCCGGAGCGGATTTTCTCATATTTCTTCGGCGTTCGAGCAGGATTCTCTCGTCTCCGCGCGAGAACGCGAGCCCTTTCGTCTTCCCTCGGGGCGGGGTAGGAAGGGGGCATTGATGCACTTATCTGCATTTCTCGAGTGCGTAACGGACTCGCGACCAGGCTCTTTGCCCTGCGATTTCCCGTTTGCGCGTACACAAATGCGGTACTCTTTTCCGTTATTCTACCGTCTGAAAATCGTATCTAAAACATTGTACTACTGAATCATTCGTAGAGTTGTACGCTAGTTCTACCAAATTCATCGAAATAATCATAACATTTCAGTTGCATCTAATTTATTTCAAATATCGTGTACCATCAAGAAACGAATCATCGTTTACAATTTTATACGTGCATCTCATTACGATTAAAAAAAATTACGCCATTAACCGTAACGTATTTTACTCCGACGGAGTGATGTCAGAGAAACCTACGCACCGAACCATGCATATGAAAATCAGCGTCAGGCCAGAACAACGCCGAAACGTCAAATCTTCCACGCGGGTACCGTTCGGTCGACTCGAAAATTCTGATTGACCCGTCATGCCTATTCATCGTCCTTTTCGACTCTTCGTTAATTCAAGAGGGATCCCCCACCAATCGGCGCGTCGACCATCGAGAGGTCACCATAATATCTTTTACCATCGCGCCTTTGGCGTTCTACAATCCACGGTCCCGTTACATCTCTCGTACCTAACAAACGATAACCTCGCGTAACCTGCACTCCTTCGTTTCTTCATTCCCATGCCATCTGTTTTTTTTCCCCTCCTCATCTGTAGCCGTTAATCGGTCGGCTCCTTCGTCAGTGGGAGAAGTCTCTGATCAGCGTGAATCGAAGGATCGCCTACGGGATCGATGGATCTTTGATCGGCATTCGGTATTCGGAGCGCGGGGTCGATGACGAAAAGTCGGAAACTTTCGCCGTCGGGAAGAATGACGAATGTGAAATGAGAAAATCGTGCCCGTTCCGCGGCATCTACGTAATGCACGTGCATCGACTGGCGTCTACGTGCCGCCGCCGCTCGGGCCAGCATGAATGAAGAAACGTTCACGTGCAACTATGTAGATTAGCGTGCGGGAAAGTCAATGTCACGGTTACGAAAACGTGAAATTCGAGTCTGTGCGTTGCGCGCTGAACGCGACCATTCTGTCAACAATCCTTTCTTTCAATAAAATTATGCTTTAGGATTGGACAGTTCTACTTTTTTAATTCCATTAGCATTTTATGTTCGAACTAAGTGATCTTAATATCAAGATTCATTCATTAGGTCTCAAAGATTTTTTTCTCGTTGAACCCATTCTAATATCTTATTATGGACCGAAAAAATATTTTAATTTTAATTGGAAAAGAGCAGACAGCGCAAACAGTCTGACACGACACATTTCAATAATGTATTATATCAGAGCCATTTAATTTTATACGTAAGAGTGAGTTTTCCATATCGATACATGCTTTAGCATTCTTTACTTCCCATTTTCCGCAATATACCAGGTTAAGCAATTGTAAACTGAAACGATACGCTCCCCCACTTTTTCCAGTATTATCCTCGTCTCTCTTTGCTCGGCACTGTCAACGAACTCGAACGAAAATGGGAACCCTGAAGAAGGACACTCGCCACACCGACTTCATACCGCCCCGTCTGTAATCAAGACAGCCGTCCGCGAAGGTGCGGCAAACAATTCTCTCAGCAAGCGAACTCGTCGGAACATAGCGACGAATTTCACGCGCTTGCAAACCTACGAGAGAGGAGAGACGGCGAAGTCGGAGGTATCGAGCCCATACGACGGAGTGGTGGAGCACGTTCGGAAAATATTGGAGGGCGAGGTCGGATCGAGAATCGTAATCGGCCAATCTGACGATCGATCGCCTACACCTAAACCTCCGACGAACCTTCGACCTCCGAACGAGTCCACCTTGCTGAGAAACGAGACGATCGACAAGGGAAACAAAGTTGACGGAGTTGGAGTTGACAGAGTTGTCGGAGTTGACAGGATCGACAAAGTCGAAGAGGACGAGACGAGGGAGAGATTCACGAAGCTGTCGAGAAATGGCGGCGTGGAGAATAATCTGTCGAGCAGAGAGGAGATATCGACGAGGCGCAATGAGAAGTATGCGGAAAGAAATGTCGGGCCGAAGTTCGTGGAAGTTTTCCTCGCCGCGGACGCGTCGCATTCGAGGAACGTGAGCGGGTCGAAGATCGGATCGGCGAGGACGGAAGCGGAAATCGAAGATGGCGAGATCGAGAGCCGAACCGAGCGGAATTCGGAACCCGGTGAGGAGGACGTCGTTGAAGCTGCGAACTTTGGCCTGCAGGCCATGCACGATCTTTATTACGTGAAGGAGCCGAGGCTACACTCGATGGGTAACTTTGATTGACTCTTTCGCCTCGCTGCTTCTCCGGCGGAATGCGATAACTGACTTATTTCGCAGGTCTCTTCCTGAAGAAGGACGATCCTGCGAGGTACGTCGCCGCTTTCAACGGTCAGACGGAAGAAGCTAGGACGTTGGCCAAATTTGGATACGCCGCTCTCGAAAGTACCGCTATGTTCCTTAAGAAGTAAGATTTTCCAATGTTCTCTAATGATACCAAATTTTTATACCTATTAAAAAAACTTCTACCCACTAAAACATCTAGCATATTAAAATTCTTTCCTTTTTAATAATAATAATTCACATTCTTCTAACTATATGCCCAACTGCTCGTAAGTAGACTCGATCGCTACCTTGGAATTTCTCAGATTTCCAGACAGTGCACCTCAGCTGTCCCTGGCCCGAAATTCCCGCAGGACACTGTTGCAAAGACAGTGTCCCACCCGAGGTACGCCCAGATGTCCCCCGGCCAGCCTGCGTTACAGAACGTCGGACGGAAGTTGCAACAACCTTCAGAATCTCTGGTGGGGATCGGCGATGTCCAGCATGCAAAGGTAATTTTCAGACCTGGCAGTCGCGAGATTCTCGCGGCGTACTCGCAGGATGCGCGAGCGATAACACCTGGCAAACTTCGCCGCGCAGGTTTTTGCCCGCAGTTTATCAGGACGGCGTGCAAACCGTCCGCGCATCCCGGACCGGAAGACCGTTGCCAAGTGCACGCGACGTTTCCAGTCTGATTCACGAGGACAGAGATATCCCGCTGGCCTCGGTTACGCACATGCTAATGCAATGGGGCCAATTCGTGGATCACGACGTCACAGGTGCGCAGATGACGCGACGCGTCCGACTGCCATTTAATGTCCCGCGACTTTTCTTTCCGCGCGCGCGCGCGCGCGCGGTACCGTAGGACGTTGACGAGTAATTACGAGCCTCGTTTTCTCGCGTTACAGCCACCGGCCAGAGTAGGGGATTCAACGGGACGATACCGCAGTGTTGCCTGAATGCAGGCGCTGGCTTCCAACCGCCAGAATTTATGGTGAGATTTTCGAATTTTTATCGAATCGAATCGAATTTTCGTAACGTGCTTTCGTCTAAGGTTTCGTTAAGATCTTTGAAAGCGGCATTTTTTTTTTAAGTCAGTCAGGAAAGTAGTGTTTGAGAATGGTTTCAAGAATGTAGCCTAGGGAAAGGCGTTTGCCGCAAAGGGTGAACTTTCGTTCTCTTTGTCTAGCATCCGGAGTGTCTGCCGATCGCGGTCAACCCACGCGACAGTTTTTTCGGTCCATTGGGCGTGAGATGCTTAGAATTCCTGAGGAGCGGACCGGCCCCACGCGAGGACTGCGAATTTGGCCCGAGGGAGCAGCTGACGCAGGTGACCAGCTACCTGGATGCCTCGACGGTCTACAGCAGTCACGCTTTGCAAAGCGATAGCCTGCGAATCTTCCGGAACGGTAAGTGCCCTTTCGAAGCAAGAGTGTGGAACGAGGGAGTAGAACTGTTCCGGATAATCGACTATAACCGAAAACTATCTAGCCACGCCTTCTCTTAACGCTAATCGTTCTATTGTTCACCGGTTTTTCGTTGGTGATATAATTGTTGGTGGGCTTGTTATCCGGTCTGCTTTATTATTATTATTGTTAATTTTATTTAACCGGATAACAAGCTCACCAACAATTATATCATTCTCTCAACGCATTGTGTGCAATGTTAGACATGTAGGGTAGTGAGTGCGTCATTAACTAGAAGTTACGGAAGTCACGCAAGCAGAAAGAGCCATTCCAAGCTGGATTATTTCGATGCCTACTTTCGGCTATAACGAAACTGTTGACGCAATCGTACTTTTTCAGGTTTACTGCAGTACGGAAGAATTCAGTCGTTAAGACCGCTGCTTCCACGTCAGGAATCCGATCTTTGCAAGCGCGGATCTTTGTCGACGACTTGCTTTCGCGCCGGCGACGGTCGACTAGGCGAACAACCTGCTCTCACATCTCTGCACATTGTTTTTTTGAGGCTTCACAACAGACTGGCCACGCGGCTGGCAGCAATCAATTCGCATTGGAGCGATGAGAAGTTGTTTCAGGAAACTCGAAGACTCGTGGGGGCAGTTATGCAACACGTCACGTACAGAGAATATTTGCCAATAGTTCTCGGTGAGTCAATAGGATCTTATTCGTGTATTCGTAATGTTAAAAGAATGGAAAATCTTAGGACACGACGTGATGAAGATTTTCGACCTGGAGCCTCTCAGAAAAGGATATTACAACGACTACGACCCTTCAATTAACCCGACAATTGCCAATGCCTTCTCTACAGCGGCTTATCGATTCGGCCATTCGTTGGTTCAGCACAGTTTCGTCAGATTCGGCAGCGACCACAGACCTCTCTTCAACAGTAAGCATCGCGCAGAGTCCATTTGCAGCACCGCTGATTAATTTCTTTCCTTCTCACGCTCCTTTCAGACGTCTCCATTCACGACGAATTCAGCAATCCGGTCAATCTCGAAACCGCAGGCTCCGTCGATCGTCTCCTCCTAGGCTTGGTCAATCAGCCTTCCCAGAAACGGGACGAGTTCATCTCCGACGAATTAACGAACCACCTCTTCCAAACCCCGCGATTTCCCTTCGGCATGGACTTGGCCTCCTTAAACATCCAGCGAGGACGCGATCACGGCCTCCCACCGTACGTAAAATGGCGCGAGCCTTGCGGACTGTCGGCCATAAGCAGCTTCGACGATCTCGAGAAAGTGATGTCCTTGAACGCGGCCAGAAAGTTCAAGCTGCTTTACAGCACCGTCGAAGACATCGATCTGTATCCGGCTGGCTTGGCCGAAAAATCGGTTACCGGTGGCCTGGTTGGCCCAACATTCGCCTGCATCGTTGCGCAACAGTTTCGAAATCTTCGGAAGGGCGATCGATTCTGGTACGAGAACGAGGAAGGCGAGAGCAGCTTCACTCCGGGCCAACTCCAGCAGATCCGACGAGTGACCTTGGCTCAGATTCTCTGCCGCACGATGGACAACATCGAGACTATTCAGCCGTTCGTCTTTCTCGCGGCTGACGATCGTAAGAACACCCGAGTGTCCTGTAAGGACGCACTGATCGGCGAGCTGGACCTCGCACCTTGGGCTGAGAGACCACCCGAAGTGAGAAGTAGCTTCGGATCTGAGAAGAAGACCTATTCGACTAGGCCGAAGACGACTACCACCACTGCTAGTCCAAATCCTCAACGCGAAGCAACTCGTGTGAACAGTAACGAGGATTCAAAATTTGTTCCCGTTCGACAGAAGCCTCTGAAGACCAACATTCATCAGCATAACAAGATCGTCGTACGCAGACCGCCGATTGGCGCCAAGGACAATGTGACCATTGTCGTCAACAACAACGCCGTAAACTCTCCCGTGTTCGTGCACGACGCGATTTACGGTACTAACATCAGAGTTCAGCCAACGAAACGGAAACGTCCGAGCGGGAAGCCTCAGCAAGATCAGCCGGCAAAGCCAGGAAACTTTCCGGTTAATGGCCCGCCCAAGCCAATTCCGACTACCATCCCCAGTTTTCTCTCGCACCCGTACGTGCCGCATACCTTCGACGATCCGAATAATCCGAATCCGCTCAACTACGGCTTTAAGCCTGACAATCAAGGTCAGGACATAGTTTACGACAGTCTGTCGAGCCCCAGACCGCCGCTCTACACGTACTACCCTAATCAGTATAAGCCACCCACTACGCAGCCTCCTTATCAGCAGGTCGATGGCTATCTGTTCAATTACGGCACGCACGAGCAATATCACGATCGACCTTCCGCTCAAAGACCGACCTACGGAGTCAATGGCTACCACGATCGATTCGATCAGAGACCGATCAAGGATCAGTACGGCTGGTTTAAGCCGTACGACCGACCTGAAGGAGACTTTTCCGGATACCATAAGAGGCCTTACGCGTCGAACAACAAAGAATCCTGGCCTAACAGGCCGTACTATGACAAGGAACCGCCTAGGATCCCGAGTGACCCTGATGGCTGGACAACTATTCCCCAAACTGGTCCTGCGTCTTATAATAGGGAGCCGATTAGAAAACCGTCCGATTCATTTTACTACGACAGACCCACGAAGAGACCTCAACCTGATCACGAAGATTGGCCTTACAATGGGTATTCAGGCAAGCCGAACAGATATCAAGATCATGGAAATTGGGCGCATCCTTATCAAGAGCCCTCGAAGAGACCCGCGTATCAATACGAAGAATCAATCGGGAAACCAGGCTACGAGAATCGCGAGAAGTGGGACGGTAATTATGGTAGACCGTACGATAAGTTATCCGCTTCGACTTACGAGGAGGAGCCTTCGAAGAGGCCAATCCCGAGTCACGCCGAGAAGCCTTCTTATCAGGACGTGCCGTCCGTTCAAAGTGAGTTGCAATCGGAGCAATACCAAGCACTGTCTCACTTAAACGGACCGTTCCCAAAACCAGTTCAACCGACCAAGGTAACGATCCAAACTTACGGCAGTCGGCCGATCAATCATCATCATCAGCAATCTATCGAGTCGGAATCTAATCAGGATCCATCAGGCACGAACCCGCAGCATTATCAAACCTCCACTGACCATTACAGACCTGTCAAAGTACAGTCGGTCACGATCGTTACGCAAACTTCGACGACCGTTCGTCACCAGCCGGTAAGTTCGACTTATCGACCGGACAGGATCGACGCCGAACTCCCGACACCGATCTCGCAGATCGACGAGCAGGCGTCGGAAAATATCGCTCGCAAGCCAGGCCAGTATTATTACGAGAAGAACGTCCTGCGCAGATATCCGGACAAAGTGGAGTCTGTTTCTCAGGACGCGAAGAACAATCGGCACTCGAGCGAGACGGATGATCCGAGTAGGAGGAAGATATTTTCCGGGATCGAGAAGATCTTCGAGAGCGGATTTATCGACAACGATACGGACGCTCAGGTCGTTCGAATTGACAGCGTCGGTATCACCACCACGCCGACGATCGTGATCGAGGACGATGATAATGACAGCGGTGATAACGGAAATGAGGATGAGACGGACGAACTTCAAGCAGCCTACTCCGAAGATTCCGAGCATTCCGTACTACCGAGTGGCAGGTAATGATCAGTAACTAGTCTTAAACATTATCACTCGTACATAATCGAAAAAGTAAGGTGAAGTAGGGTAAAACAGACCCAGAAATTGTAAAGTTTACTTTAAACTGATGTAGTTTCTATCTATTCCGCTAAAACCTAATAATCTTAGTGTTTTTATTTAGCGCATGGTTTATTCTTTAAGTTGCATTAATTTGGATTAAAAGCATCTTCTGACACTAATTATTTTCTTAATAAATTAGAAACAGTGCAGCTAGGACGGACTTGCTCCGGAACTGGGGCAAATCCGCCCAACCTGTTTAAAAATGATTGAATCTTATATCCTTACATTATGGGGCAAAAGCGGAATTGTTATTAGTAATACGAACTTTGTCGAACGAGTTGAACGGAGGAATCACAGAATACATGACGGCCACCTTATGTTGAATACTATCCAAACCATTGAATACTAATCAAAGGAAGATTTCTACCTTACAGTTGGTACAATGCAACGTATATTCAAATAAATAAAGGCCTAGTGCGAATTTGCCCCACTGCACCTTATGTCGAACCTTTGCTTGTGAAAGCATCGATAATTAACGTTTCGGTTCCCAATTGTTTGCTTTATGCCTTCTCTCGCGATACTTTATCTCGAAGCATAACGGGGCACGACACTTATCGATGTAGACGCGAAGGTTCAGTTATTTCTGCGGCGCCTTTATCTCGGCCTCTAATCCTCTGTTGTTTCTGTTCCCCGCTCTCAGCGTGAATTATTGGCTGAAGCCGCAGGAAGATTCCAGTTTATCTACCATGCCCGAAATGCCGGAGATTTCGTCGGAGGAGCACGCGAACGCGACCGAACTGCCGAAGCCCATGAAATTGAGAAGAACTGCTTCCTGAGAACTCCGATTCGTCCTCTGGCAACTTCGGATGCACCCGGAGGGCGACGCTTAATTTTTTTTTACTCAAGATTCGCAGCCGCGCCTATCTTATTTATTCGCCTCGAAGCCGACAGAGCGGTCGAAGAGATTATGTTAAGCGTATTATTAGGGATCGTATTTTAAGACTACATCTTAAGGATTCACGGAGGTACAAAAGACGGTTGGACTATCGAGGAACGTAAATGCACGATAGTTTCGCACGATTACACAAATTTTATGTAATACGACTGGCACGTTCCACGACTCCTCTTCCCCCCCCCCCCCCCCCCCCCCTTACCGAGCGGAATGTAGCCTAGTTTTACGCCAATTTTAAACTGAGCCACTACCGGCAGCCTGGAACTATTCTGGACTATTTTCAGATGCAGTCCTCGAAGTGGCTGCAACTCGCACGCTATCTGATTTCACGTTTTAGTTTGCTCTAGATCCACACTTCTCTGTCCGAGACGCGTCGAACGATCTTTCCAAGTTGCGCGGAGCTCGATATATGGCCGATGGTGGCCTTCTATTTATTTTACTACTGACTTTAAGATTACGATGAGCGCGTTTAAATTAGATCGCGCCAATCTCGATTATCTGCCGACGAGTGGGTGTAACTTTCTATCGGTCTAACATCGCCCCTCGTCACTGGCCGATAACGCGGGACTGTTGGGATGATCGTTATCGAGGTCTATAATACGCACTTAATGATCTGTCGCCAGTGATAATCTATTCCAACACGCGCGCAGTTCGTTATCGCATTCGCGGGTAAGTCGAACGGACTCGAAATATATTGGTATGCGAACGAAATTAAATCTACACCTATCACCAATGTCTGCGCTAGCATTTTTTCTTTATCAAACCTTACTATACCGTAATCCCCGTTTGCCCTTGAAATTGATCTTTATTCCACGACCCCATTCGAAAACTGTCTTATTAGTAAAGAAGAAAAACTTGGAGAATTTCTCGAGATTCGGTCACAAGTGCATTTTGAATGTCATATTTTGTACTTGATTTTATTAAAAAGAAATAGTTTGAAAATCAATGCATAGCATTTGCTAACTGTATACTTTCTATTTTCTGGAGTTGACTGATTTGGGAAATGAACAGCTCATGTGCCGGCATAATCCAAAATGCATAATTCATGGCTAATATCAGGCCAAAATCTACGCAGCCGTCGGGCGCGCAGAATCGAGTGGCCGCAAGTCGTAATTTAGCGCTCGATCGGGGTGCTTTTCCGACACGAACATCGCGCGCTCGCGTTTCTGGGTCAGCTCGGCAGCCGTGGCAGTGGCCAGGCAACACGATCGAAATGCACTTTTCGACGTCGTGACCCGGATCCGCGAGTCGGTAGGGCACAGCTCGCGGCCCGAATTCGGCAAATGAGAAACGGCCAGCGACGTGGGGCCGTACTTCCGTTCCGACCCCCGCCGGAGGGAAATGGGTCGAAGCAGCGAAAGAGAGCGCGCGCGCGCTAATTGAAACATTTATCGTTGGGCGCAAAGCGAAACAGGCGGGCGAGAAATTGACCGAGGGCGACCCTGTCCGGAATGATCGAGTTCCCCGCTTAAACGACCCGTAAAATTCTCGTAAACGGAACGTCGTGAGTTACCGTTTGCCTAACGTGACTACAAAACGCGGGACCGCAAATTTTGTCTGGCACGTGGAAGACGGCCGGGCATTTCTAAGGAATTCTAAAGGAATTCGAAACTGATTCGCGACTTGTTGGGGTGCCGAGGTAGACGCAGTGAACTAGTTCAAAGGCTGGATGCCCAGGAGTTCTTAAGGAGATCCTCGGCAATGTCGACTGTTTGTCGGAGACAATCTCTCCTCTTTCACTCGATTAAACAGGCTCCGTCAGCCTGAAATTGCGTGAAAGTCCGGACCGGTACGCAGAGGCGGTCGCGGAAAGAAAACTGTTCGCGGTAAAATGGAAAAAAAGCCCCCCTAATCCTTTCCCGCGAAGTGAGTCGATTTCTAAATCTCCGCGGATCTACTCCGTGTCCCTTAAGAATGACAATCCAATTACCGCGTACTTTCTACGGCTCCTAATATTCGCCTCTTTCCCGCGAATCGGCCACTTTCCTCGATCGTAAAATTAACGATCTACGACCGTAGATCGAACTTCCTCCAGAAAATTGCTAATTACCGCCGAGCTCGTGAAATCTGCGACTCTTTCGAGAACGACCGCTATGGCCGATTTCCTCACTTTCGATCGCGAGATTCGTGTTGCTCGTCACGGGACGTTGTTCTGTGACGTAATCTGTTTACGGCGTAAGACGATTTTCATCGAGCATCCTCCTTCGCGGTTCTCACGACAATCAACCGCGACGCGATCATCATGATTCCGGCCGAGAGCAGCGAGAGAATAAGAGAAGACACGCTTTCTCTCGACACGCCGAGTTGCGCTGTCGTTATGGGAGGGAAAACGTAATACGTCGCCGGTATTACGGCTACCGTTTGCCATTGACACGATTACGACACTACTTTTATTTAGCGTACGCTAGGACAACTTAACCCTTTTAATGCCGGCCGAAACAGAGCTGCCTATGCGAAGATAACCCGATGAATTTCACGCAATTTTCAAAGGGGTTAGGAAAAGGCTCATAAAAACCAAACTAAAAATCTTGTAATGAAATTAGACCATTCGTAACGTATTATAAATTTATTTTGAGATAGAGGTCTCCCACAATGCGAATAGTAAAGCGCTGCTAGGTGCGCGCCGATATATCGGTGTTGGTACTTTTTGCAAGTGTAGCAAACGCCGATATATCGGGGTTGGCACTTTTCGCAAGTGTAGCAAACGCCGATATATAGCCGATATGTACAAAGAGGGTCAATAATAACATTAGTTCGCCGCCACATTTCCATAATGCTCTCAAATATCGATTCTGATGTGATTTAAAATTCCCACAATAAATTTGACATATATCAAAAAAATATTTCGAAGAAAGCACCGCCATGTTGGAGAGTGGGAGTACGTCAACAAGCATTAAACAAATGAATAATTGACTTACCGATCAGCAACAAACGAAAAATGCATCAAACTGGTTAGGAAGTGGAGGTCCGGCTTTAGGAGTAGGTGGAGGTTGAGCCCAGGCTGGAGTAGATCACTTTTAACACTACTTTGGGACTTGAAATCACTTTGACACGGTAATATTTGTAAATTATTGACGATTAATTGACACTGCACGTTTTGTGGCAACGCGAATCGCGGGACACTACTGCGCATGTTGCAGTGCGCATAGAGGAGAGCGAGAAGATTTTCTATTGGCGGAGGATGTGATCAGGAGAAACTTGTCCACCAATCAGAATGCACGTCATCGAGTGCAATTCGATAGTCGATTGATCGTCTTCCTCTCGGAATTTGAATCAGTGGCTGCGCATACGTGTGTTCTTTGTGCTCGTGAAATTATTTCAAGATTTTGGTGGAATTACGCCGATTCGCAGCTTAAATGGTATGTGTACTTTATTATTAGCGGTAGGTCTTTGATATTTTACCAGTGTTTGGTCTTGGATCAAACAATATGACGAAATATCCGTAGTTTTAATCCTGACCCCGCGTGCCCTTCAATTTTTGTCGTGTGATGGCCAACGACAATGATGGGAACGGTTACGTTTCAATTTCAATTGCGAGATTCTAATATTTGCAAGATAAATATTCACTGTGATATGTTATCATGTGATTATTCGCCGCGAGTTTTATGTTTTTTGAGACATCTGTTCGACAATTGCATTGTTCAAATGTACAAAAAATTCAGAAAATCACTGAAAAACTGCACCGATATTTCCAGGAGCATAAAGAATGAGAGAGAAAGAGAAACAAAGGAATAACGAAAAGGAAACCAAGATCGCCGAATCAAATAAAGACAGGTGAGGCAATAATAAACATCCTCAAAATATATTGAACTGTACAACCTTCATTATTCAAACAAACTAATGAAATACAGTACATAACCTTAGAAGCATCTAGACATAATACAGAATGGTACAAATACACTCCATCTGCCCATCTCTTAACAAAGACAACATTCAAACAAATCCTTAAGATTTCAGCTCACCCCCCCCCCCCCCTCCCCCCAAATTCCAGACTCCTAAAAGCAGCCGGCGAAAAATGAGCCACACAACCCATTCGAGTGCTCAGCCTCATCAATCCAGACGTCTATTTATAAAAATGTTTCCCGGCACCGTGTCTAATCCCAGAAAACGACGGAAAACTTATCCTCGTCTCGTTTCAGATCTCCATGGCTGAATTAGCGTGGCAGCAGCCGGAGCTGGCGGAACGAGGGAATCTCCGGGGATCGAAGCAGGCGACGGGACCCGTCGACGACCTGGAGGGGATGCCCAGTCACGTTCCGTCGTTCCCCAGCTCCGCAGAACGGAACGGGACAGGCGGATTGTAGCCAGTCGGCAGCGACGCGTCCCGGGCGCAGGTCGCTACGATGTTTCGCGCAGATATTCGCGGCCCTACAAGCCCGAGAGTCAGCCTAGCCATCCCGCGTTTTCGCCAGCTCGCGCTGGCACTGTGCCTCCTCGCGATCCTGGTGCCGACGCAGGTGGAGTGCGACAAGAATCTCGCTGCCAGGATGCGCCTCATCGGCGAGGATCTGGACCGTCTGCTGAACAAGATGATGGCCACACAGGCTGTGAATTATACCACCGTCAACACAACCGGACTGCCATACAACGCCACCACCAAGTTCAACCCCAAGGGCATGGGCCAGCTGTACAACGTGACCAATATGTTCATCGACCTCGTGCAGAGCAAGCAGGCCTATCCCGAGGGTGAGTGTGAGAGAGAGCATGTTTTCTTGTGCACGCTTTTGTTTCCGCTCTGCGTTCTCGCCCGGCGAGACGAGACCTCGGGTCTTCTCAAGAACGTGCAACGTATTCTGTGCGACCAGACAGTGTTTATCAACCGTCTTCCGTGGGGTTGGGAGACGAAACATGGAGGTGGTGATCTTCGGCTGTGCTTCTCTCAGTTCTCGGTGTTGATCGGGTTTTAGGTACTCTCGCCTCTGGATACGTGTAGCGATGTTTGTGTTCGAGCCTGCGGGCAGTGTTTGTCAACCTGAGGGTAGAATGAATGAAACCTGCTCTGGAGAGGGTTCGACTGTGTATCTCGGGCCGTGTTTCTCATGCAGGTTAAGTGTAAATGTTGTAATTGGCGGCGTACGGGCCCCGAACGTGTGTGTTTTCGACCGTTTCGTGACCCAGACGTGTTCGACCTTGTGCGCAGAGATGGCCTGTCCCACGAGTAAACGAGCAATGGAGCATTCCGCTCCGAGCATCCTTCGCGAACGTGTCTCCCCCGTTTCCCATGACGTGTACGCACGTGAACAGTGCCTCCTGTTCTGTCCAGCCCCCATACACATTCTCACATCGATCGACCCACCATAACGCCAGTCTCATTCAGCTCCTCCGTGCCATCATCCCTACCTATGTGCCTGACAATTTTTTTCCCCGATCTCGCGGTTACGCCCAGAGCGCACTGAAAATGGCCGGCAGGCGACTTGTTGGTAAACAGATCGGTGTCAAAAAAGTAATCGAGATAAAGTTGACGCCTCGTACGCCTGTCAAGTGCCATCGCGATAAGAGGAATCTACGTTGCTGGGAAACGGATCTGACCCGTCTGGCCAGCGTTCGTCTCCCATCGAGAGCCAGTCTTTTGCCTCCCCCGAGTATATGGTACCTGTTGTTGTCGGAGAGACTGTGACCTTCGCCAGTCTCATTCACGTTTGCGCCGTACCTTCCTTCTCCCGCGAACGTGCTTACTTACCCGTCCGGTTATTACTCGCGATTCTTCCGCGAACGATGGTAAGGAGACGAGCGGAAGAGAGTAAAAAGCTTTTACGCCCGATAACGCGGCCCCCGGATCAATGACCCGCCGCTTGTAATGTGTAGGAGAGAGCGACTGGATATGTGTATCGCGTCTAGGCAGGAAGCTGATAGCGAGCCGTTTGTCATCGCACGCCAGACTCTGCTGCACTTTACTCGGAGATTCTACGATACTTCTAGCATTTTCAACCGCGCATTTCCGAGCCGGGCTCGCACGACGGTTGCCTGGAACGATTTCTCAGTTAATCTCTGTTTTTATTATTCACTGAGCCAGACTGTTGACTCTCGGATAATGGCGACAGACCGTCCTAATCGTAAGCTTTAAATTGGCGACTGTTGAAAGAGAAATGCAGATATTTCTGCGCTTTCAATAAACAGCTCGACTTTGATTCGGTAGAGATTGTATTATAAATATGCGGTTGACAGTTATATGGCTTATATGAGATGTAGTTAAATTTATTCTGACGTCGTTAATATTTAAAGCTAGTTAAGAACAAATGAATGTCTTTGCGTGCTGTCATATGAATATCGCATTAGTGCTCGTAGCGGTTGGATAAGGCTAACATTGTGCATACCACGGCCACCTAAACAAACGTTGAACGCTGCGGCCTATTTTTGTCCACAAACTCGGATCGTAATGGTATGCTTTAGAACGATTATCTCGCCAAGTCACTGTATTAAGTACAGTGTATTAACGATCGGTCTCATGAACGGACGACGTAGAAAGGAGAACAGAAATTGCTCTGCCAAGGTCGATTTTCCCAGTAACCGTAAGCCGAAAGATTCTTATTTTGATTACGTTCCGACTCACGGCACAAACACCCAGAGAAATGCCTTCCCCGAATGACGTCCAGGCTCTTCTCGTGACTCGCTTCTTTTTTTTTTTTTTCTTTCCACGTCGGGTAGTCCTGACTAACGGCATTGCTAACAGTACAGATTATTCCCGAGCAGCTGACGCACCTGTTATCGCTCCATTGCACACGCAATGGTCGGTGTAATGGAAGATTAACGATTTTATTACTGGGACTGTAATGTCTTCGCCTCCTTCGAACCAGAGTTCGTGTACGATTGCGTCAGCAATCGGCCGGTTCGCTCTCGATGTTGATAGATTGTACTCGTTCCGCGTTGCACAAGACGGTACAGAATGAAATATAAGGAAATGGCCATTAAACTTTGGCCACGATTGCCTAATTCCTTCCTCGTAAAATCTTGCTTGTATCCACATGAGTATATTTGACACTTGCGCTACATAAACATTAGACGCAAAGCAATCTGTATAGAACTGATCGTTGAAGCGTACATCGCAAAACATTGACAGTAATGATCGTACCAACGGGATGTAACAGATTGTCAGTGTGTGACACTCGCCTGACATCGGTCGCATAAAAAAATCCACTCCGCCGTTAATTCAGTCTCGCTCGAGTTTTTATTAGTCGGATCCGAGTGCAGGGAAGTCTCGATCATTTACGTATCCCGCCACCGGGGGTGGGTCTATTGTCAATCGTCGACAACGCATCGCCGATGACTGCTGCCTATCGATTTCGCTGATTGTCCCCGCGCATAAAAGCGGCCATCAATCCGTCTCCTTCTCAAAGGAACGCGAATAAAGCGACGTTCGAGCGTCGGGATGCTCGGCCAACATTAATCTTTCCCCGATAATTCGAGTTCCATTAAAATTTATAGTTCGCTTTCGAGCGCCCTGTGTCGCGCAAATTGAAAGAGTTCCGGCCGGCGTGGGAGGGGGGGAAGGGGCTGGGAATTGATCGAAGACGATTGAGTCATTGCGCGATCGACGAGATCGCGATAAGAACGAGACAGAGAGAAAGGCACACCAATTCTAGTCGATTGTTTCTTTCACTTAGTATTGAGTCGTAGCTCGAATCGGCGCCGACTTCTCGCCTTCCTTTTACCGACTCTATCGTATTCCGTCGAAGCGGAACACCGTTTAATTGTACGACGTACGTTATAATAGTATCTCTTCGTTCGTGCGTGATGAACAGAAGTCGGCAGTTGTTGCGATAGGACCGCGGGAGGGCAGGCAAAGCGATCAGCTGATCGCCGGAAGTTCACTTACCTTTATTCCGCCACCCAGCCAGCGGTCGCAATTGGTCTAAATCAGAACGCGGCCGGCATATGCGGCGATCGTGCTACGTGCAATTTTCGACGAAAAAGATGTGACACGCATCCCGCGTGTCAGAATTCGCCAGGTGACGGACTCGATCGATGGCTCGTTAGCAAAAGGTTCCTACCATTCTACCTTTCGGTTCACACTCGTTTTCGACGATCGATTTTCCGCCCACCCTCTCCGTCACGAAACTTTCGCATACGTGCGCGACATATGCGGATGGTCGCGCGGAATTAGTCATCGTTTCTCGAAAACCTTCGGAGATTTGCGCGTGAGTCACGCGACTCGACCCTTTTCCCTCCCCGCGCCGCAAAATTGCACACCGCCTCGAATCGCATATGGCGCACGATATCGTGACAATGCGCCGATATACACGCTCATCCGTGCGTAAGAAAGACGTTAAGCCTTTCGCAAACCCGTTTCACAATACGTCTGCCCTCCCTTCGCATACTTGACGGGAACGTATCTGTATATTCGTGTAAGGCAGGATCCACTGACATAAACCCTACTGATGTCTCAGTGGATCTGGTACGAAAAGATTTTTGGAATACACTGTCTTGTCCTATTCCTTTTGTATCTGTATATTGTCCTCGCGCGAGCCAAGAAAACTGCTCAAGACACTTTGTCACAGAGTCCGGCTTTCTCGCTGTTCATTAGGTAACGCTCGCCGCGGCGAATATCGCGATAATTAAGCTTAATAGGCGGCCAACACGAAACGGCGCGCGACTATTGAAACGAAGCGAGTTTTGCTGGATATCGACTCGATCCTCGTTTCTATGCGTCGCGAGCGTGGGTGCGTGTCACTCACGTAAACGGTCCCGTGCACGTGTTCTGTGTGCTTTCCCTTCCCTCCCGACTCCTCCCGTATGCGATTGGCAGGCGTACTTTTTTTCTTTCGTACCCGCTCCGCTCCATCGATGCAATCCGATACCGCGGACCTAAATTCGTGCTTAAACGCACGTCGGCTGGGAATGAACGCGGAACGCATTCGCGGGACATGTGCACGGTAGTCGATGTGTGCAGGTAGAACGAGTAGGTTGGATGGTGCAATCTGGAAGCACGGAGAGACGTCATAAAATGCAAACAGAGTAGTTATATCTGTTACTCAATTCTTGGGTTATTAGCATACGTCGCGCGAGCGTGAAGTAATGCGATCTACATAGTTTTACGGGGTTCGTCAACATAGCTTGCCCCGGGGTATGCATGCGGTTGGGTAGAAAATTTTGTACGAAGCGGCGCAATAACAAATTTGACGTTTAACAGTTTGACAAGTATTTAAGCGCGTGACGCGTGTCACTCGGAGTGAGAATTAAATGCCACTGCTTTGAAACTGTTCAATATACGTTCGCGTGGGATGCGTATATACGTATATATATATATATATATATATGTGTATTTTCTCTCTCTCTCTCTCTCTCTCTCTCTCTCTCGGAAGTATAGTACGGATGGGGAACAAAAGACGCGGGAAAATCGATCGTGGAATATACGCGCAGAATTATTGCCATATATTCGAGCTGGCAATACGTACGTCACCTAGGTAATGCAATTTCTTTGTCTCGTCTATATCGACAATTTGATTCGGGAGCATTTTTATCTGCGCCAGCGATGACGACGTTCGGGAAAATGCTATCGTGGGCTTCCATTGTTAATGACTGAGCTCAAGTACGCATTGCATTTTGCGTGACGAGGATAGATCTCAATCTCGTGCATGCTTTAGTTGGAGAAATCGAACATGATAAACAGCTGATAGGGTGCAAGGAAGATAGGAACATGAGATAATGGTGCTGTTTAGCGAGAAGTCTCAGGATTCTGATAGTGCCCAGGAAAAGCTTTACTGAAGGTCTAGGTGTTCTTCTGCGTAGACTCTTTGTGAGGCTAACAAAGAAATTCTTGTCCAAAAAATTGACATTTTACTGACAGTGCAACACTGAATATTGCTCAGGCTAATGTTTCTCTTAGAATATGTAGGAAGAATCAAGATGACTTGCGATAATCGCAACCAGTCTACCCCAGGTTCAATAGCGTTGAAAATATGGTGAGAAAGAATTATAATGTCAAGATAAAATCCATACGTACAGTCCAGCAACCCATTCATTTACACGCATCATCGTTGATTATACAATAACCATACTGCAGGATAGAAATTGAGTCCACTACAGTTACCTAAGACATTCAGATAGACGTGAGCTACATATGGCTCCCATGGTGTTAATTAGAAAATGGTGGACAACCGTTACCTGTCGCTTTTTTTCGGTCAGAGCGTAAGTAGTAATCTATCATCACGAATAACGGAATATCATACCGACGAGATGACGTCGAACCCGGGATGCGTCAGCGTCTACGTAAGAGACCGCAGACTCTAATCTCTGATTCCCCGCAAAAGTGTCCGACAAAGCGAAAAGAACTACGTCAGAAAAAAGGGAGGAACTAAAAATGTAGTCCTCGGTAGAATTTAAGCAGCGATCGTCCGTGGGAAAACCATAATCGTCCCAGCATTTACTCTCACCACGCCCACGCAGCCGTGTTCGACTAAATTTTTTAATTCCGCCCAGACCGCCCGACTCGACACTAATCATTATGCAAATATATTCCATTAGCGGAAAAGCCAGTCGCCGACGGGGAGTTCGAATCAGCGCAATATATCGGATAAAACAATTTCCGATGGCCGGAACGATTATCGTTCCCGCCGAGAGGTCTCTCTCCGCGTTTCGTTATTTCCTCTGCCGTGTCCCACCCCCGCCTCCCATTTTTTTTTGTCCACTTTTCGACTCTCCATTGAATCCGCGGATGGATCCGTCTGGCTCATTAACGTTCCTCTTTGTTACGCGATATTATTTTCTCCCTCTTCCGTCCCTTCGCGCCGGGACGAGAACTCGCGAGAATTCGTTGTCGCGAGTCGGCCGGGCAAAGTTTTTGCGGGCAACGAAAAGACTTGGCTCATCCAGCGTGCCTGACACTCGGCGGCCGTTCGAAACTCGATTAAATTGTCCTGCGAGCGACGTGCCGCGAGCGTGCGCAAACATTTTGCATTTTGGTCGCCTATCGCAGTGCCGAATTCGAATGAAACTCGCTTTTTGGAATCTGTACGGCGTCCGATGAGAAAGTCCCGTCGGTCGGCGCCGATATCGCGAGCGGGGCAAATTCGCGAGAGAATGGCTGGTGGCGCGAAATTTGCATCTCGGGGGTCAGGTGGGGGCAAAATCGTGCGGGGGGAAGCTGCGAGAAGCTGTAAAATAACGCTTTCGGCCCCGGTGTTTCGGAACAGTTCCCGATCCCGTTTCTCTGTTTAGGGCCATGCAACGCTGCCTCGACGATGCAAGTTGCACTTTAGCTTCCCAGCGCTCGGGCTCGCGTTAAATTATCCGCTCGAGGTCCGAGATTTGCCGGTGAAACGAGCCGTGCAAGTCTCGATGGGATCCCGTTTTGCCGCGGGTTCCGTATATACGGAATATAATACGGCCCCGCGGTCCGATATTGAATTCGGGTCGCGAGCCGACCGGCCATCGTCGCGTGACGTAATCCAGTTAAACGTTCGCGCGCACTTTTCGTATCTTCCGACTAATTACGCTCGACGAGGGTATACAACGCCTTGCGTGGGCGGCCACTCTTTTGTCGTCTCTTAATTATTAAGCTGCACAGGCGGTGGGCAGTGTCGGGCGTGCTTTGTTTCGCACGAAATGCAGGTGGGACGATCGCGAGAAGTTAGCCGAGGACGCGGACGGCGGCCCTGGCCATATTTTTCTCTATCACGTCCGTTACGCGGATCGAACATAAATACGCGCAAGAACATAAACGACCGTCTCGTGTTTGCGTCGTTCATTTTTAAACTCGCGTCTTGATTCGAAGGACACGTTTAACCCATTAGCTGCCACAATCCATTCGGGAATTTTGGAATTTATATAATTATACTGTTGCACAACCTTTTGTGCACATATATAACTTATCCAGCCAAAAATTAAAACAATAAAATTTCGTAGTTAATGAGTTAAAGGCGCGCGCTTTAACGTTGTAATTACCGCGGTCCGTTCGGAAGTAACTAAGAATGTTGACAGTGCGTATGACAACGTTACGTACTCTCAAAAAGTGACTTATGTCACTTTCAAAATAAGCGGTAGATTTACCGGTGCCGTCATGCGACTTGAAGCACGGTCCACTGAACCCTTCTGCCCTCCGACGATATGGCAGTATGTAACTCTTTACAGTCCGTGCACTCGGTACGAGAAGATACAGCCCGACGAGCGACGACGACGGGGCCCCGGCAAGCGATCGAGCGTGCGCGATTAGTTTGAGAATCGAATGAATAATTCATTACCCTTTCATTAAAGATCGGTTTCGCACTCGCCTCACCGTGAAGCGTGAGCCATTCTTTTCGCCCGGCCGCGAAATTCGATTTCGTTCGCGACACGCTTTGCGGACCCGAGGTTCCTAATTGCGAGACCGCTTCGGCCGACGAGCTATCCACCTGCCGAGCGTCAGGTAAAACAAAATTGAGGAAAACGTAATTACTCCGAGATTGCGGATGTTTACGATGCAACTTAAATAATTCCCACTGCAGCGGTTTCGCTATTTACAACCGCCGAGTTTCCGTCTGCGTCTCGCAACGCGTCCCCGTCCTTTCGTAAATACGTACCAGAATTTATTAACAGCATCCAGTCTACATTTGAAAGACGAAACCCAGCTCGAACCACTGTGTTTTTTTCGCCGGACGACAAAGGCGAGCGAGGAGTTCCACGGCGCGATCCTCGTTTGACATAAGTAATTGAACATTCACCCCTGGCAAAGGGGTGAAAGGAAGAGCGCAGACGCACACTCGCACGCTCCCCGGGTACACGTACATGGGGAGGACACTCGGTGCAGAGCTCGAGGTTGCCGTACAAACGAGTATGCCCGGGTATTGTCGATGCCGCTTTGACTCACTCTCCCCATTTGTTTCGAGGCTCTCGCGCAGATACGGGAACGAAAACAAAGGGACGAGGCGCGTGCCGGTGAAAGGACGAAGGGCGGAGGCGAGGGGGGGTATAAAAACAGAGCGAAAGGTACGAGGAGCAGGGAGCAGGCGAAGCCGGACAAATCGGGATATAAGGAGAGCACGTTTCTCTTCCTTCCGCGGGTTTTATTTCTGCTCGTATCCCGCGCGCGAGGTGGGAGGAGGGACAGAAGGGGGTGATAAATGCGGAGGATAAATAAATCCTGCCAGGCTAAGCGTGTACGCGTCCAGACCGCCGTCCGGACCCTGGAAGGACACGTTTTCGCCTTATGGCGCTTAATCGTCGCTTATGAACGGCACGTTGAACTCTGCCTTCCCCGCTGAGATTACGTTCTTGTCCGTGTGTGTCCCCGACTTGGCGCGAAACTCGCCTCCGGACATACAGGCATGCCGTTAGGCACGCGTGTGTTCACCTGCGAGGCACATGTTTCGTGTGCCGGTCGGCCGTCAGAGATTTTTGCCAGAACGAGCACAATTCTGCCTGTACTCTCGGACGGAACTTGCGGACAGACTTTGTCAACGAGCAGACTCGCGAAACAGCCGTGAAATTGGACTGGCCAATGTCTGGAGATTTCGGGTTAGGTCGATGCGCCACCCTTGTTTCGGAATATTTACGATGCACGAGGTCTGCGAGACACGTGTCGAGGCCGTGCGTGCGTCGAAAACCGAGTGCAACGCCCCAGAACTCTTTCTCGCTTCAAAGTTGGTCCCGGATTAGGTCCTCCGCCGTCTGCGTTATGCCGAGGTTCCCTCGCGATGAAGAACAGTCTCGTCGCATAACGCGGCTTTCAGTAAGCAATCCATTATCCCGTTTCAGCCACTTTACGATAGTCTCCTTACGGTATCGCAAAGGGCATCGTTTACGTTTGCCGACATTGTCCCAGCGCTGCTCATTAGTCACGGCCAATTGAGGCGTTGGCCTGTAAAAAAAAAAAAGAGTGGCATGGAGAAGCCGTTATTCGACGCGAAAATTCTCCATAAACCGCCTAGAGTGCCGCGCGTGTAAAAAGCGTCGGGAAAATGTTCCCTATACGCGGTCGATGCGCGCTTAAGACTATTTATCGTTTATTCATCGCTCCCTCCGCTCTTTCTATTCCCGGAAAAGTCGAGGCATCGTTGAGGGAGTCCGGATAGTGTCTGCCAACTCGTTTCAGCTTTGTTCGTACGTCTCAGCTCCGCTTCTCCGTGAACGAGGGGGAACGCGCCTCGTATCCGCTGCGTGGGTGTGCGTGCCGGTCTTCTCTGTTCATTGGTGTGCATCAAGTCGGCATGGAGACAGGCACGCACGCTCATCGTCACGTACAATCCGCTCGCCGTGCGAATTGTGCGCCGTTTCATTCGTTTCCCATTCGTTAAAGTCCGTCCCCGTACTCCGTCGTCCATCCTCACAACGACGGAAACAAAGTTGCTTCATATTCCAGTAATATCGGAATCCCTTACATAACTTAGGGAAGAAAGCAATTTGAGTCTGGCAAATGTCCCATTGATGCTCCGTTAAAATTGTCCTCGATCCACCGGGAACTGTTTATGAGTTAGTAAATTCCGCTTGGCTCGCACAATCGGCTTTCCGGGCACAATGCGTCGAGAAAGGGAGCAGATTTTACGGGCGCGTTAGTATAAAGACTCTTCGGGCCGACTGCAGAAGACATTACGACGCACCGATCGGATACGTTGAATGCCCGCATTTTCCCGCAATAAGCCGAACGTCCAGCGTGAATAGACCCGGTCCCATTAGGATCCCCCCCCTCCTCGTCCTTCCTAGCAAGTTCGTGCGCGCGACCCAGTAAAGGTTCGATCGACCCCGAAAACACTCGCCCATTTTCTCTCGCGGGGCACGATCCCGCTTTCGAACCGGCTGCAAATCGTCGCCGTTTAACGTCCGCAATTTATCATGTCGCCCTGTACTCTTCCGTCGCCAATAAACTCACTGCACATGTTCCGCAGACGACGAAACTTGGTCGGACACCCATACCGTCGCAGGACCCTCCCTTTCCATGTGCGCCTTCTCCCCGCCGAATGCCCTACCTTTCCGTGTCGCCCACCTTTCATCGTGTCCCTTCACCGACTACGAAACAATTCGTACCTCTCGCCCGCTTCCAAACGAGCGCCGAGGATGCCTCTCGCCAACCTTTTCCGAGTTTCCAAAGAATTTACTCGCTCTCCTTGCGGAATTCTGCCGCATTTTGTGCGCGGAGTCTTGTTAGTCTCGCTTAGCCTCATTCTGCATCTGCCACAGAGTCTATCCGCGGATACGTTCTACGTCGGAGAGGAGCGTGAGTCACGCCTTGGTGTCAGTGGCACGCGAGTTTCCACGCGATGATTCAATGAGTCGAGCGAAGGAACGAGAGCAAGGAATTAGATGAATTTCAGAAGTCACATAGACTTTCGCTCGTCACGTTCATCGGGTGCATTTGAATATCGGGTCCTCGGACCGGATTGATAAGGGTTACGTAAATTTCTGCGTTTCCGGTTCCAGCGAGGACTGACCTGAAAATTCGCAAGGGAACCGGTTTTAACGGTTACCGAACCGTAGGTACTGCATACGCTCAACCTGGACGGAGAAACAGGTACGACGCAGGAGCAGGATCGTTTCAGATTAGTAGGCTGGCATAAAAAAATCAGGCGCCCAGCGGTTTCCTCCTTTTCAATTCTCTCCCCTCGCTCACCCTTGCCGAAGAAGAAGACGACCCTTTTTACCCTCGCTCACATCGATCCCGTCCCGCGACACTCTCCCACACTCATCAGAATGCTACTATTTAGACTGAGCCGCCCTTTCACCCCGTCCGTCTCGCGCGGCAGCTGTAAGACATTGCGCGAGGTACAGTTGGGTCACCGTTTATATCAAAGACAATGCGCGCGCGTGCACGCTCGCCTCTCCTCGAATCGAGCCTTTCCAACATTTCTTCACCCTACGCTCCACTTCTCGCCCCCTTGCGATTCAGTCTTCCACCCCCTCCTCATCTTACCACCACTTCCGTTAGGTCTAACCCTTTTTCCCGACGTTTACGCGGAATTAATATATGCTCACGCACTGGTGTGCGTGCACACTCCTCTCTCGCGCTCTCTCTCTCTCTCTCTCTCCTTTCATTTTCTCTCTGAGCACGCCTGTACGTCGGCCGGAATAATCGGGAGCTCCTCTTCTTCCCTTTTCAAAGAGATCGTCCTCGAGGCCTTCTCTATAGGAGGCTGCCTCTCGCCTGGCGAAGGAGAGGAGAGAATCAACGAAGGAGGGAAGGACGGAGAGAGACTTTTTATGGACGAATCTCTATGGTAATTTAGCCGGGGGAGAGTACAGTCGGGCTGAAAAGTACTTTTGGGACAGTTAACGGTGATTCAGGCCTGTTACACCGCGGCCTCCGTTGCATTGTGGGCGACTGCGAACGAATGGCAGTTTCTCGGCACGTTAACGTCTGCCACTCTCTTCCACCGATTGGCTTACTGCAGAATTTGACTCTTCTCACCATCGAGTCCAGATAGCAATCACACGCTGTCTTTCTGTCTCCCGAGATGAGCTCTAATTCAGGATCAGAATTCTTCTCGTCGCAATGAACGTGAATTCTATCATGCCTCGCGCGATCGCGAATCATTTTTCAGTCCCTGTCGTCGGTACATTATGTCAATTTGCCTCGGGTAAAGGTAGGCGGTCGGAGCGTTGTGCGAGTCTCGAATCCGTACCTCCGCCACGCGTATAGTCCGACAGCGAGACTGTGCCTATGCCCGTGCGTAAACAGGACCTTACGCGGGGTGCGCCGATGGGAGAATCCGGTTTCACGATGTCTACGGGAACAGGTACTAGTTTTTACAAGGACTCGTACGTACGACATTCTTCTTCGCCGACGGCACGGATCGAGTTCTCGCGCCCGATGGAAACGACCGCGAAGCCGTTTCGCGGCTGCGGACGAAAGGGGTGACTCCTTTCTCGAAGCCACACCGCGATAATCTCCGGCCACGAATTCTCCATCGCTTATCGCTTTTTCGCCCATCGCCCGGAAAATCGTAAAACGCGGACGGGAACCGAGCGAAATGCAAGGTCGACGTTTGATTAATCCCCGACCGGGCTCGAGTTACGTGCAATTTTCGTTGCGGGCCGCATGTATCAGCGTTAACGTAGTGCCGCATGAATGTAATCCGCTGGAAATGGAGTAGATCTCGCGTTTCGAGAGCTCGAACCTGCATTATTGCCAGCCAGGCACGGAACAACGTTGATTTTCCGCCGATTACCCTCGTCGCGTCCCGCTGACGCAGGCAGGAAGAAACTTTGATAAGCTCTGCCGAGGATAAGTAAACACGCCCCCCCCCCTCCTCCTCCTCCCCTCCCTCCACAACCACCGCCCCCCCGGTTACTTTTGGGTCAGTCTGCCGCTACCGCCGCGAAGCTTATTCAGTGCATTCCGCATTCACGTCTCGTCAACCCTCACCGGCATGCACTTGACACTCACAATGGCAGGAAGTTAATACGTACCCCGTATACACAAAGCTAGACGTGTGTCCTTGCATAAAGATAAGCGCGTAGGAGTTTGTCGTACTCTGGGCAGAGACGGTCGCTGAACAGAAAGTAACGTTTAGGAGAACGACGGGCAAACAACAAAAACGACCAGATGGAGGTGAACAATGAACATCGGACTATCCGGCGGTTCTCATATTTGCATGTAGAAGCGCCAACTTCAAACATCTCCAAGGTGATATTGCGAAATCGATAGCGATTGATAGGATGTTTCCGAGAAGAAAGGTAGAAACGGTAGAGTGGGAAGAGGCTGTGCAAATAAACAGTCGGTTGGTTCTAAATCGACTACTCTGTATATTCCACGGCGTCGAGGCACGATCTCTCCATCCTACGCTCGTCAATCCCAATTAGATCGGAGTTAATTCTGCACGAGGACGAAGACGTACTCGGCGCGCACTCGGCGATTCGTTAGGTCGGCGCATAATTTATCGACGATCGATGTCAGGACGAGAACCGTTCGTCGATCTTTTGCTCGTGCTGGTGAGGAGAGAAGTACGCACGACTCGTTATCGCACGCACACGCGAGCGCGCGCGCGCGCACGCCCGTGTCGTTCGCTCGTTTCGCCGTGCGCAAAAGTAGACTCCCAGGCACCAGATGGAATAATAATTTACGCTCGGTCACGCCTGAGGTTCGTTCGCATCGCCGACGGCAGACGGCGAGGAAAACGTGCCCTAATTAATCGACAGCGACCGCGGGCTCGCGAAATGCAAACTCTGCCTTCCGAGAAGCGCGAGCGCCGGAGATGTTAACCGTGCATCGCCTGAATCATTTATGCAATTAACGTAATTTCCACGACCGCCGATCTAATTTCGCACGGCAAATATGTTCACTGCTTAGCGCCGAATGTGGTGAGGATATTTTTCCACGACGAAATCTACGAATGAAGTCTCGTATTCTGGTTGTTCTCCGTAATGTGGGGAAAGACGACCAGGCCGTGGATTCGCAAGGATTATCGAGCTTGCGACGCGAGCGTGCAGGTGTAGAAACGTAATGGAGATGGAACGCGTTCTCGCACGCCGCGGCATAAATATGCATTACGCCAGCGAAGCCAAACTCAATTGCCGCGCTAAGAACTGACCCGTATAACCCTGCCGCCGTTAGGAATCTTCGGTGGGACGCGAAGGGGGTCGATGACTGGATTTCTCGCATATTTTCCGGTGTGATAAGCCCGACGCTTTCGCCTGGCACAATGGCTAGCCTGACTGTCGTTCTAATCATACGCGAGAGGCAATAGAAATGTTGAAGAAATATTGAGATTGGATATGTACGTGTTCTATAGCGTGATGAAAAAGTTATTAATTATGTATGTTAGAAGTCATGTCCAATTACGGTGGATTTAATGAGTACGTATATTTCTTATGTTCTGTCTATTTCTTCTCATATATTAGAAACTATTCTGAGATCGAAGTGACGCTCTAGTATCGTATTTAAGTCAATCGTTAGCATGGTATGAGCCAGCCAGAGCACTTTCCATTTTTCTCCTTTGCCTCGGTCAGCTGTCAATGAAAGTGAAACTGACAAGAGATTACATTTGTATAAACAGTTCCACCGTCGAATCTGCTTTCCTTTCTTTCTGGCTTCGTTTAAAGCGATACCTCTAATTATTCACGTAGGTCAATGAAACGCTATCCATACTTAAAAAAACAAAACTTTTTAAACATAACTTAATTTTGACAGACGAACGTAACCCCAATTCGATATCGAGAATCGTGACAGGTTGCAGGTGTACGAGAAATCTTTGTCGAACTTCGCCGATAACTTTCTGCGGCGTATGGGCGATTAACCCTTTGCGGTCGGAAGGCGCCGCTCCGGCGCCACGTAGATTCGCATCGCAGGTCGGATGTCGCCGGAGCGGCGACAATTGATGTTTATGTAAAATTTCGTTATCACCAAGCGATAGGGACACAGTATTGGTACTTGAAGAGGTTTTTTAGCTATTGATGTTCTTTCCGCCTCATTCGCAAAAATCGCGTCAACCTGCCACCTCGTCCGGTCGAAAAAGTCTCCGACCGTAAAGGGTTAAAACGCGATATAGGAAAGTAACTGAATAAAGAACATCTGGCCGTGGTCGGGCAGCGTTTCTTCCCGTTATACCGAGAACATTGCACAAGTCCCCGCCGACGGTACACAACAAAAGAGTTAATACTTTCTTCGCGGTGGCAGTGCCTCTCGCGACCGCGGTCGATTTTCGGTGCGCAAGGATTTCTGCGGTTTTCCATTCCGTCCCATTTGCCGCAGTCTGCTCCCGTACGGATCCGGACGTACATCCATGGACAAAAATGCGATCCTCGCACATTGGGACGATGAGGAGGAGGAGGAGGAGGGGGGAGGAGCGGAAAAAGAAGGAAAATTACGGTTATTCTCCGCGTATGTGTTCTTGCACAATTACGGTCGGGTAATAATCGTTCGGAAGGGGGTGGTGGTTTATATACGGCGTGCGCGATATACGACGGCAACGTATTGTGCTCGCCGTGCGTACAGGGCGATGCAAAAATCCTCTCGCGAGCGAAATTCCGCTTATCGCCACTCGACGTAATGGGTAGGCAAAACGTACGCCTTCTCGCGAGCACTTTACAACCCTGATACGATATCAGCCTGCGATCGGTACCCCCCCTGCAATCCTTCTCATTACGCTCACTAGTGCCGCACTTTTGTCAGATATTATCGGGCACATATTATTTTAACGCCGGCAAGCCTTCCATCGTTTAGCCACTCGTACGGATTTGGCTTCGGAACTTGAGTGGGCTGGATCCGTTATCGGCTTTCGTGGCCGGGATTTGTGCGCCGCCCTGTATAAGGCGTACAAGCTTATGAAAGGGTGGCCGCGCATACATTCGCGATATCGTGTGTACGGCCCAAGAGCCGGTATATATATTATGGTAACGATAACGCCGTTTTAACGGTGTAACATGGCAGCGGGGGTGGCTATATGCACCCGGTGCAAGGCATTGCAGTTGGCACGCTGCCCTTGGCTCGCGCGATGCAACTGCCGACGACTTGAAGTCATAATTGCAGGCCCTACCGTGAAGAGGATTTACTTTTACTTTAAAGGAAAGGAGAATCTTCCACCCCCCCTCGCCTCCCTCTGTCGCCGGTTGCCCTTTTTCTCTCAGTATTCTCGAGTTTCCATGAATCTCTCATCCTCTTCCTTGACTCCCGGAATCGCTGAGTCGAACGATACGGGTGAAAATAGACAAGGTCTTACATACCAGTCGCACATAGGTACATAACGCACAGGGAGTACAGAGTTTTCCACCGTACACATTGCGATGGAAGGGGCTCGTGGAATTTTTTTTTCCCAACGGTGAAAGCTTCGTTGTAAGCCGAGGATAATCACGGCGGTTTTCCTTCGTCGAACGATTCTTAGCATTCTAATCCGCATTTTTTCCCCTCCGGACGCGCGCCGTCATCCTTTTCATATCGGCCTTATCCAGCCTTTTACGCGGAAAGGAGCTCGGCGTATCAAAGTGGATCGTCATCCGGTCGGCCGTATCTTCGAATGAGCCGATCGTACGATTTCCGGTGGCTACTTTACCCGCGGACCGTTCATTTATTTTTCTTCATCCCGCTTTAAAGGAGACTACGCCGCGGCTCTCTTCTCCCATCGACCTCCTAATCGCGTTTCCGCTCTCGTCTAGAAATCCATCAGGGTGCCGGGTGTCAGTGCTCCCAGAAAGCGCGGCTTCGAAATTTTTGTCTTGGGCTCGGGCCAACGGGCTGGCAAGAACGGAAAGAGTCAATTAACGCTCGCCACCGCAATTGGGCCACCCCGAAATTCTTGGATGAGTCACGGCGCCAGAAGGGAAGTTACTTCGATTAGGCACGTTTCCCGGAACGACGTATCGTAAACAGAGTGCATTCACGCTCACGCGCTCTAGCCACCTAGAGCTCTATAATCGGTACCGCAGATTAACAATCACCCCCGAAGCTCGAACTAATCGAAACAATCCTTTATCAGCGGCTCTTTCCCAATACGCTCTTCGTTAATAATAACCGAAAGCATAGTTCGAGCTGGAAATATCGTAAACTTCGTTCGCGGGAGTTAGATGGAACAGAACGTATCTGTTGGGCCGAATGTATCGCGTCGGTTGCGGTCAGGCGGCCGACACGATTACGGCACGAAAGTAACTTTCCACTCGGCGCATTAATTGCGGGTGTAATTAGGTGAAGCGCGGCGGAGGACGAATAACGGAGCAGAGAGCGGTGGAAGAAGAGAATAAGGGAACGCTAGAAACTGTTCGACCCGACGCTTATCACGCTTTCGCTAAAACAAAAATTTACCTCCTCCCATCAGCTATACCGTAGTATCTGTTCGCTAATTCTTGCAATACGTCATTGCGTCACCGTGAATACATTTTTCCTGAGACTTTTCCGGCGCGAGAGAGAGATCGGCGCGGAAGGCGTCGGCTGGATAAGTTTTGTTTTAAATTCGTCGAGAGGGGAACGTGCTCCGGCGGAATTCGTGGCTTCCTCTTTTTCGATGGTCCTTCCCTCCGAGTCGAGTGCATGGCGACATCGAGACACGGAAACAGTGCACTGGATGCTGCCGCCGCTTCTGCTGCAGGTGCTCGCCACATGCACCGTTGCACTTCTCTCCCCTCCCCTCCCCGCCCCTCTGCCGCCGACCGCCGATGTCGGCCTCTTTTTATCCAACGACCTCTTCCCTCGCACTTCTTACCCACTCGCTCTTTTCATTTTTCCTGCACGTGTTACCTCGCTTCCCATGGCCCCCACCTTTCCCTCCCCGCTCATTACCGCTCTCTCCTCGGTCGCGTGAATTATTTCCCATCGTTGTCTCGTCAGCGTTCGCCATACCGAGCGCGTTGAAGCAGATGCAGAAAGAAAGAGGCATTAATACTTTAACGGCCGGCGCACAGCATGTGTGCGATGGGAGCGCCGACTGTTACCGACAGTTAAAGTTAAAAACAGGCAATAGAACGATAATTATCGAAAATCAAAGACATGGCGATGAAATAGGAAGCCAATAGAAATATCTACACTTGTTTACGTTTTTTAATCACCGCGCAGAAAGTGTACTGCCGGCCGACAACCTTCGGCGCTCGCATCGCACACACGTTGTGCGCCGGCCGTTAAAGTGTAAAAGTGGCAAGAGACCGAAATGAAAATCGAGCTTACACATCGCGGCCGATTTCTCCCTAAATCGCGGCCTAACGAGTTGACTTGAAGAGCGGCTTTTGAATATAAGAACCTTTTTTCCCCATCCTAGGGGGTTAAAGTTGCAGCCCGTAAGACTCCGAGGAGTGGGTAAGATAATATCGTAGGCAGTTCTCGCACGGATTTACCGCCGGCGCATAATACTTGTAGCACTTCCCTTCGGCCGCACTTTGTCGGCTTCCGGGGCTACTCGCGCATCCATTCTTCTGCCTCTTCTTCTTCTTCTTTTTTTTCCTTTCTTCTCTCCTCGTGCAGCTCCAAGCCGTGCGCTGTCCGCAGTAATCAGAGACGCATTCCGCTTTCGAACCCCTTGCGATCGCCACCCTCCTCGCGACGTATCTCGCGTTACATTTCGCGAACAATGAGCCGGAAGTTCGAGTGACATCCACGGATACACGACTCTTCCGGTCCCGCACTTGCCTGCTCCAAACATTCTGATACGTGCACGGCCGCCTGTTTGACGAGCGATCCCCACTTAACGACTTGTTAGTCGCACGCTGACCAGGTAGACGCTCTTTGCCGAAGGCTGACGTAATTCTCCGCAGTTTCAGTCATCAAACAGAAATGTTGATGAGTATCGTCAAGGCCTCGCCATTTCGCACCGAGAGATTTTCGGACCGATTTCTTTGTCGGATCTCGTTCGCGCCGTGACGCGTCGGTAAGGGTGCAATTAACTCGCTTCCTACGCGAATTTACATCGATCGGGACGTGTCTATCGGGGCGCAATTAGCTAATTGCGTTAGTGTCCGCTTCAATTATTCGTCCGGCGCGAGTCTAGCGAAAGGTCGGGAGAGCGTGAAAAACGCGCCCAAAGGAGAGCGAGGAGAGTACCGGCGACTTTAAGCCGGGGGTAAAAAGTAAAGAGAACGGTAGTTGGGGGGGGGGGGGGCGTTGTGTGGGTAGGGGGCCAGGAGAAAAAGCGCGCGAAGCACTCTGTTCTCGAAAATAATGAGATGTGTGCCTGGCAGGTCTCACCTGCGCAGGGGAGAAATGAAATGAAGGAGAAAGCATGAGAGCATGAAAGAAAAGTAGAAGGGACGGGGCGGGGGGAGGAGGGGTGTTTCACCGGGACTTCACGCCGAATCTTCGCTAACAAGCTCGAACCTTCTCGCTTCGTTGACTCTATGCGTCCCTTACGAAAACGTCGCCGGTCTTTTCGGTGACGTCGAGAAAATTTTCCCCGCGTTACCGGGAAGGCAATTTCACTACGTTCCTCGTCTGTTTTAAACAGATTCTAGAAATGGCGAACGAAATTCGTCGGATGCCTCCCGATATTTTGCCAAGTTGGAGAATTTCATGCATGCCTCCCCGGCATCGGAAAATTGCCGCGGTCGATGGCGCTAATCCTCGAACGGCATTTCGCGCAACAAGGGAGCACAAGTCGAGTTTGGGAATTAGAATATTCGATAATGCCGATACTCGCTCTCGCCGTCCCGCGGAACCTAATGGATTTCTTCATTAGGCGAACGGCGGGCAAGGCTGCTTACCGTCGGGATTATCGAGCGGAAAGTTCCGATAATGGGACAAAGTGGAATCCCAATTTAAAAGCCGCGCACCTCCCCCATTCGCCGTCCACCTTCTCGCGCCCGCAGACTTATCTCGCGTTTCCGCTCGGCGGGCCGCTCTTTGTTTGGCCAACGATCGGCCGCGGTCGGGCAATTTGCAATTTCGCATTCTAATCCCGCCGCGGGCCGTTTCTGCGTCATCCCTGGATAATCAAAATTCATGCTCCCAGTGCCGGGAGTCCGAAACACGGAGCGAGTCAGCGATTGTGAGACACGGAAGTGTGGCCAGGTGAAGGGAGGGTGAAGGGAAGGTGGAGGGTAGGCGGAGGGAAGGTGGAGGAACGACAGCGCATAAAGACGCGAAATTAAAGTGAAAATCTCCGAGAGTGTCGCGCACAGCGGTGAGCTTGAAAGAGTTAAGTCTCGAATACCGAGCGCATCCCACATTTTTCCCCCCTCGCACACGTACACACACACGCACGCTCGGAGATTGTGTAGCCAGTGCACATCGGCGCATTCACATCGGGCCGCGCGCATTAAAACATCAGAGAGCTCTCCCGTGTTGCAGAGGCACATTTTACAAGGTAACACGTCCCTCTTCCCCACCGTTTCCCTCCCCAGTCCCCTTCCGTCACCCTACTAGGTCCCCCTCCCGGTCCCCTGCCTTCTTCGAGTCTCTGTCACTTGTAACCAGGCCAGGTGAATATTCCTTGTGCTCTATAGCCCCCGGTATGAGTCGAAGTGGGAAAGGGAAAGAGAGAAAGAGAAGTGGATACCGAGTGGAACTCACTGTCGTTGTGCGGCTCGCAGGCCGGCTCTCGATCGATTTCCCAAAGTCATTGACCTCCACGCGAGTTATCTAATACACCCGCGTCGCGGGTTTAGGTCGCGGTCTTTTAACGGCTCCCACGGCCACGACTAATCGCTAATTCGCTCGGGGACTCCATTGTCATTCGGCGCGCGCGCGCGCGCGCGAGTCGAAAGGGGCGCGGGTCGGATCGTTTTCGACTTCCGGCCGAAACGCGACCCGCCAATTTCGAGGTGTCCCCAACTTTCCTCCGTATATACGTAGTTCGTATAATTGAATAGTTCGAGGAAGATAATGGAGTCGAGCGTATTGTGCGAGGGAATGTGATCTCGGTTTTTAAGGCTCGAACCTCTGCTCGAGAGGATCTATAGAATGTACGTATACGCTTACACGGGTCGTATGTCATGCATAAGTTCGCATTGGACGAGGATTTTTCTTGGATAATGTGTGTAACGTACAGTATCTGGTTATTGTCAGGCCAATCCTTGCCTTTCTTTCTCAATTCTATAAACCATTACAATTCTGAGTTATGCTAACAGCATAAGTAGAGACGGTATTGTTCTAGTGAGACGAATTTAATTTTGAAACGCATTCCAACGCTTACGTCACGCCTTTTGCAAATATCATTGTTACACGAAAAACAGTAGTCGCAAGATTACCGACGCATTGCAGGAATTCGCATTGTAAGCCATTACGTTAGACGGGAATGTAGTTCGGTTCGTAACGCGCTGCGAAACGAAGTGTTTCGCTATTTCACGCGCTTTACGTCTCCGTTACGTGTTACGCCGCCGCCATTGTGCCACCACGTCCGGAATCGTCGGAATCGGCCTTTCCCATGCGTTACGAGATACTCGATCGTCGCAAACAGCCGTGGCTTTGTGCCGCCGTGAAAAACCTCGACCTCCGTGCTCAGTTGATTTCCGGCCTGCACCAGATTGCGCGCGCGCGCGCGCGCGGATTAAAAGGCCGCGATACGTGACGCGCTCATTAAACTCCCGCGATCGCCTTATTGCCACGGAATCGTTCTATTTACGGAAACGAGGTATGTACTCCCTCCCCCTCTCGCAGAAAATTCACCGAGCACCTTCGCAGCCTGACATTCGGCTCTCTCTTACGTAACGTTGAAATATGCTCAACTTTTTTTACCCGCGTCACCATGTGCGTCATAGAGTGACTTTTTCCGTAACGACGCTCGATTTTCTGCACGAAATGCACTCGCTCACTCTCTCTTTCTCTCTCTTCCTCCTGTACCCTTTTGCCCGCCCTGCATGGCCGCGTACAGTCTTGCAACGAGTTTTTTTCCTGCGCGTCTCCCCCCCATTTTATTTATAAACATGCACGCGTGCTCGTTGACGCTAATGACCGAACAGCGTCGACTGGTCGACTATCGGCTGAACTAGCCTCTCTGCCCTCGAAATCCTCTCGCGAGGAGTCGACCGGAGTGAAACGGTTCATGAAACGTGATTGGCAGTGGCCTCCAATTCGCGGTACGGCTAATCGACAGACAAAGCTCTCTCTCTCTCTCCAGTCCGCGCTGGAAACTGTGGGAAGGATCGCTCGCGGAAAGTCGGCGGATTTAAACGTTTTCAAGGTAAATGACTCGTGACGGACAACGGTGCCGCGCGGATTTAAGAAGCGGCGCGGTAGAAATTACGGGATCCAGGGTCGGTATTATAGGCGCGACGTAGGCCGACAATCTACATACGGAATGTCGGGATAGGAATGACACTGACAGTCGCCTACGAAATATGAATGAACGAAGCCGAGTCAGGCCGTATCCGGGTCTGTATCTCTACAAGGATCTGACTCCCGGGCGAGCGGATCGATTCGCGGCGCTGACGAATCAATTGAACGGCACTCAAGGATATCGAGAGTACGACTCGACTCGAGAGGGAAGCCGTGAGGAAGCGAGAAATGGGAAAATAACGATATGCGGCGGTGGCGCGAATCCGTGTCCCGAGTTCGTGAACCCGTATTCGATATATTTAGACCGTTATGCGGTACTTTACGAAATATCGATCGCGAATCGCCACCCGCGTAATATGTACGACCGTCGACGATTCGCAACACGTAGTCCTTTCCCAGCTCGTAACTGGACAAAGTTTACGCGAAGTCTCCCACGCAAAACCACAATAATAATTGTTCGAATATCGTATATTGGGTGGAAAACGGTGTTTCCACGATTGGTATTAATGTCACCGGGTCACGTATAGACGACGGACAACTTGCTGGCAAAACATAATTATTCTTTAACCCGCAGCCGTGAAAGGCGTCTCGTCTTGTTGATTCCGTATGAAAATCGAGATTTCGATTCTCGAGTTAATATTTCATTGATGACAACGGCAGAATATTACCACCGTCGCCGCTTACAATAAGGCCAGGGCGATAAAACGTGAAAGGATAATGAGACGCGACAGGGTTGAATGTCCGCCGAGCGACGATGCAAATTTTGCAGACAGACCGCGTGCCAGTTGTATATTTAGGCTGTTGCATGCCACTTTACGTAACGACGATAATAGGTCGGGGCACATGAGCGCAATGCCAACTCGCACGCCTCCGCGTCCTCTCCTCGCGGACCGACGATGGCCAGGAGGAATTCCGCTTTCTCCGCTCGGCCGAGGAACGAGGAACTCAGACGTCGCGAAATCCCAGCTGCGAGCTCATTCCCGGCACTCTCCCCGTCTCGCTTCGCGGATCCTGCAGATGAGCATCTGAACACCCAGTATGGAACAGGGAATGGCAATGGCATAACGTATTCTATCTCAACGACGTCCTCTATTTTTTTCCTAAAATAATTTGCAATTCGCAACAACTCTGTGCCTACCTAGTTCGAGTCATACGTTTATTTTATACATTCTGACTATCGGTGGGCACCTAACGGTTTTATGACTGTAGTTTCGGACGTTAAGTGCGCATGGTAATTGATGGGGAGGACGGTAGTAATTCATCGCTTCTGTTGCAGCATTCGGGGGAAAATGAGTTAGAGCGGAAGCGTACGGAAGAAAGGGGGGTGGCTTGTTCATCGTCAGAGAAGTCGGGGTCGAGGCGTGTCCTTCTCTTTTTTTCACCGCCGGTTCGGCCATTCATACGGGTCTCGCGACCGGTAAAAATAATTTTCAGGGTCTTTTCGAGGGGCCAGGCTGCCCAACCGTTTCCCTCGCAATTTTCGCCGATTCTCTCGACTTTCTGTCTCGCTTTTCTCCCTCGCTTCTCTTCGTTCCCGTTGTCGGAATTGTCCTGCACTCCGAGCCTACTCTGGCTGACGGCCCCGGACTCTGTCGGGCGAGGTCGTTAATTTCTCAGGAGTGCCGTTAGGATCTTGTAAAACTCCTCTCCTCCGGCTTCTGATTCATCCGTCGGGCGTAACGGCCTCGCGACAAGTCATTGCTAAGATTTTTTTACGCTCTCAGGACGGACGTGGGACGTTCTAGCTCGTTGAGAAACATTCTGTATCGATCAGTCAGGGTTTGTGCCTTCAAAAAATGGTTCTCCGGGCTTTGTCGTTGAATCGACAGAAATATGAAGCTCCGCAAAAAAATGGGAGGCATTCTGAAATGTAGGGCTCAATCATATAGCCTGAATCTAGAGCGTTTTTGGAGCATCCTAAGCCACATTTGTTGTGGGTTTTCAGGTCGTTCAGCTCACATATTCTTATGATACGATACGATATATATACGATAATAATCGAATTATTCTGGTATGATATGATAGAGGGATGAAAAGGCTTCTAAAAAATCGCAGCCCGAGCCTTGTAAGTACAATTGCTTCGGAGTTATAGCCAAAAAACTGCCAAAAAATGCGGAAAAATTGACTTTTTGCCAGCTAGGCAACATACAATTGTTCTTGACTCAATTATTCTTTCACATAACGATAAAGGGACAAACAAGGATTTAGAAAATCGCAATCAAAGTCTTTTAAGTGCAATAGTTTTCGAGATATGACCAAAAATATACAAAACACGATGAAAGATGTGCAATACATATTTCCAAGTGCACTGTAATTGGCCACAGTTACTTGTGTACGTGATTAACAGACGCAGTATAATTGTATGACAAAATATGTACAAGTCCATCTGATTTGTCTGAAATATTCGTCAGCTACATATGGCTGACACGGCAGTCAGCACGCTAAACTCGCACTTTACGCTTCATTAACGGTAATCTCGCCGATTACATACGAATCAGTAATTTCCGCTAATTAGCCGGGCGTAATGAGATATTCTACGTATGCGGGCCCGCCGTCACTCTCTCCCATAATCTGCTTAATATCGTGGAGTGTATAACAGTATATTATCTGAGCAACATAATAGATAACGCGTCAACATCTGCGAAGGTGCGGCGATATGTGACCACCGTAACACAACATGCATCATACCAAATTCACAAATGACCTCTTCGTTTCTCCATATTCTAAACATTTCTACCATCATACGCGTATGACCGAATCAAATTGAATCAGACAAAATTTTAGCATGCAAGCTGACAAGCCATTCATTGTCATCGTTAGCCATTCATAATACAACGCATTCTTCCACCGAACCATTCTTATCTCTGCTTATCTCCCGTTTCACGGTCTCCCCGAACTTAATCGAGCCAACCCGATCCTTTCGTCCTTCGTCTACGTCATTGATATCGTTGTTTGCGAGTTGATATAACGTTAGCGGTTTCTCGCTCAAGCTTACGCGCAATTCCGCGCCAATTACATAAGTCGCGCCAACCGAGTATCGGTGCTTCAGTTACACAAACGTACTCTCCAATTGTCATAACACATCAGACGACGCCGACAGCGTAGTTGAAAAATAATTACCAGGAATCGCGCGAACGACCGTCGTTTACTCACGAAACGAAGACCGAACGTGAATCCGGCTTCATTTTTCGCATTATTGCGATGGAGACTGAACGGGCGTCGAGACGAGAAATGGCCTGTAATGGGAGAAGGGGGAAGTTACAGTTTAACCGTAACAACCATAAGTGTCCCGGGTACACTCTCGGCGAACTATTACTCGCCGTAAGTTAATCCATTAGATCGGACAAACTGCTCAGTTGAAACTTCTGCGGCCGCGAGAGTTTGAGGTATTTATTCCGCGCGATTCGTACATACCCGCCTAAGGCGGAACTCGCGACGCTTAGTTGCTTAGAAACAGAAGTCATCAACACTGTCTTGGCACTCTGAGCCGCAGTCAGCGGCAAAGCGAAGCTCTGTCCTCCATCCAGGAAGTTCCATCGCCATTTACACGTATTCTGTCCGAACGTAATGAGGAAGCCGAACTTTCTATCGTTGTTCATCTAACTCAAACATTGCAACCGAGAAGAAAACTACTACGAATCATTCGAATCATGCCGTAGAGAGAGAATCGTTCTACAAGGATTCTACTTTCTGTCAATGCAAACTCGTTAGGACTGATATCCCACAATTGTCGGTTAGCAACGTCGATTTGTGCTCAAAGAACCAAGCCGACCGAATAGTCGGTAAGTATAACGGCTGAAAAAAGCTTATATAGCCCGCGGCCGGACATCGAATCTCCCGGCCCTTTTCGCTCGGAGTCCTCTCAGTTTGTCGGCTTAACGCGGCGAGGAATTCCGGTACGATTGAAAGTGGACCAATAACCGAGCAGCGTCGCCGACACACCGGTATATCACGCGATCAAAGAATAATCCGTTTTCCGAGCCAGCGACGGTCTCCGAATTGAGAGCGGCAACGGCCGATGCGCTATGGATTTTAATCTAATATCACCCCTACTCGAGTAACGTGGCCCTGGAAGGGGGAGGGAGGTAGCAGGAGGGTGGGAAAGGGAGAAGGGATGACCCATTTTCGCTCGCGGGGTCAGTTTTGCCCAGGAAATAAATTTTCCCTCCGTTCGGCATCCTCGTTGTTTTCCCGCCAACCCCGTTGCTACCATCCACTCCACCCCCTCCCCGTCCCTTCCCCGGAGCCCCCGACTCCTTCCTCTCCTCGTGACCTATGCTCCAGATACGACGTGTCCCCGTTTTCGTCGCACTCGTCCCGGAAAGAGCGGACGAGCGAATTGCCCAGGGAAACAGCCACTTCTTTGGCGGGAGAATATGGACCATTTTTTTGCAGCTCCCCACCCCTCCGCCACTCGGTTCCGTTTCGACAACGAGACAGCGTCGATGAATCCGCGTCGTTGATGCGAAACGAGTCGGCGACGATTCCGACGAAGAATACGTCCGATATTCGCGAAATATTCATCCGACGCTCGCTCTGACGTCACTGGGAATTCGCTTGTTTTTCCCGGCCGAGAGCTCGGAGAGATAATCCGTATAAAAAATGCAGC
Source organism: Anoplius nigerrimus (assembly GCA_914767735.1). Classification (NCBI taxonomy): domain Eukaryota; kingdom Metazoa; phylum Arthropoda; class Insecta; order Hymenoptera; family Pompilidae; genus Anoplius; species Anoplius nigerrimus. The sequence continues at coordinate 13,461,771 of OU612090.1, forward strand.
GAAACTACGGCCAAGTGGGAATACGTTAAAGGGATCGCCGGCCGAATCCGATTTTGGGCAGGGCGCGTACGTGCCAAACGTCGGGATGAAATGCATTTTAGAGCGTGCTCTTCAGGGCGGAGTGACAGACGCGAATGAATAATCAATGTTTACGGTTGGTTTCGGAACGGTCTTTGAGGTGGCTCGTTCTTTGGGTTGCAGGAATGATAATGCTGGAGAACGGGGTGGCGACGTTCGCGGACCCGCTCAAGGAATGGAAGATCATAGTGACCCACTACGGCGGATTGGCGGGCTTGGCCTTGATAGGCTTGCTGTTGGCAGCGATTCTTCCCTGCGTCGGCCTCTTCTTCTGCTGCTGCCGATGCGCAGGACACTGCGGCGCCCGGAGTCAGCCCTTCGACAAGAAACACGATCACTGCCGGAAGATAATGCTCAGCATCGTGCTGATCGGCGTCGCCACCATTATTCTGTAAGCGTCTCTCGAAACTTATCCGGCGGAGTCTCAGTTTTCTTAGACGAGCCTCTTGCCGACGACATCCGGACGGAAGCTGAATCGCGGATGTACAACGTTAACTTACTTTCGTGTCAAATGCAGGTTCGGCGTAGTCTGCGCCTTCGTGACGAACGAATATATGCAAGACGGGACAAAGGAACTTCCGAGCAACGCCAAGACGAACCTGAAGGACGTGAAGCTTTATCTAGCCACGACGAAGCAAGAAATAATTAACATCCTCAAGACGAATTTTGATGAGCTCGAGATCACGCTTAACAATATTCTCCAGGATAGCGGGAGGATCGTTACCGAGCAGTTGGCAGAGTATTCTCACGCGGTTTCGTTAACGAATCTGAACGACATAGTCGCCGATCTGGAATCCATTAGGCAGGATCTCAAGCAAATGAACAACATCACGCAGGGTCTGCGAACGAACGCCAGTGAATTGGATATCGGTAAATGGAGCATTAGTAATGACATTAGATGCTGATGATGATGATGAGAGAAACGGGATAGATGAATTTTTGGCTGATTTCTTTTTAGTCGTCCGCGGTGTCAAGAAGAACCTGCTGCACACACTTAATTCCTGCATATCGCACAACTGCGACCAAGTGTTGCTCGATTTCAAAGTGAATCAGATGTCCGTTCAGATAGAATTTGACATGGTGAGTATGACAGGTTCTATTCCTTATAATTTCGAAGCTTGCCAAATATCAATCCGTGGTATATATGTGCCTTCTCATTCTTTTTCCATGCAGTACATGGACCGATACTTTCCAAAGGTATGACCCACGTTAGACAATGCCTGCGAAATATTAATTAGCAAATTGAATCGATTAATATCTAGGAAATCCCCATTATTTGGGGAACATTGGCTATTAGCAATATCGATGCGATAGATATCGCGCAAAGACTATCTCGTCCTACGTTCGCTTTACATTTCACGCTTATTAACAGGAAGTCGTTAGTCCGATGAACATAATTAGGAGGTATAACGCTAGTGGCCAACGTACGCACGACTTTGCTAGAAATTCTGTAACTCGCTTTAATAACGATTTTTAAGTAATGGTAATTGGATAATCACGCCTAATGTCGTTGGATAAGTCGCTTTTGAAAATTCCTTGTACATCGTAAGCCAATGGTGTACCGTTCACCGCCTATTGGAACGAGCATATACTAGTGTCTTTAAACATTATTATCAGATGACCATTGGTGTACGAGAGAAATACTGTATTCATTTTGTGTTTGATTCCATGCTCGCCACAATAGCTTCACTCTGTAAGTCGTAAGCAAAAGCATGTAGCAGCTCTTCTTACTTATGTGTTGTGTGACATATCATCATGTTTCGATCGATCATCATTATTCTATCTTCATGTATATCACCGATACAAAAAAAAAACTTAGGAAAATAGAGAATAGCGAACGTACCGTTCAGAAATCTTCCAGACGAGTAAATCGATACGATTGACATGAGACGAGATATATATTGATATATCGGGCAGTACGTTTTTGAAACATCATTTTCACCACCTGTCATACGTGCACTGATCATTCTCTCTCATCATTAGACATCGATATACGTACACACATGCGAAATGTTTTATTCATTGGTAACCGTCTTTTCATTTCCACATCTTTACGAATATCTGTGTCTACCTACATACTTTTGCATATACATCTTTAGAGAATTGATTTCTTCACGCTCTCCTGTTTTCCGTCATAAATCGAATTTGTTCAACTTTATCGAACGTTTCACGCATGATTTTTGACTTACGAGTTTACTAACACGCACATACATCCCTATATACGGTGCCGTGATAACGAAAGAAGTATATATGATGTACACGTGTTGAGAAATCTAGTAAATGTGTCTTACCTAGCAACAAATCCCGATCACCCAGACTCTCTTCATTCCTCCGTAAGAAGCGTTATATCAGTTGAGAGGAGAAAGTCTTCACGTCGAAAAAAATCTCAATTATTTTCAGCTACCGGACGTGACGAAAGCGATGAAAGATATAACTCTGTTGGTCGAGGGCAACATTGTGTCGGAGGTGGCGCAGGGCAGAGAGACCTTCCTGAAGATTCAGAAGCACATTCAACACGCCGTTAATCAAACGATACCCGTCGTCAGCGCCAGTATCAGAAGAGCAGGGAATTATCTGGCCAGCGTTTCGAACAATTTGACCACTCTTATCGACAGGATTAACGGCGACATTGACAAGGTCTACATTCGTAATTTGGAAGTTGCACGGACGCACATAGACCAGTACTCGCCGTATAGGTAATAATAACGGAACAATGACTAGTACTTTCTTTTATCGTCCGTTCAATCCCCGCCGGATTTCGAATGCAGTTCCATTTTGAAGACGTGCCAATTTCTCATGAATAGGTACTATCTCGGTCTCGGCATATCAGGGATCCTTCTCACCGTTCTAATGTGCCTGACATTCGGTCTGCTCTGTGGAATCTGTGGCAAACGACCCGACGGTTATGGAGATGACTGCTGTAACAAGGGATCCGGCGCTCGCTTTCTGATGCTGTAAGCCAAAAATTCGGTGAGCCGAGCGACGAGCAGCTTCCACTTACCCGTTATCGTTCTTAGGGCCGTGTGGATCATTTTTCATCTGACAAGTGTCTTGATGGTCGTCACTGTAGCGCATATGATAACCGGAGTGATAGCGCAACGCGGTATTTGCGAGCCATTAAAGAATCCGAAAGACAACAGGATGTTCGAGCTGGTGGACGACTTGGTTCAGATCAAGAACGTTCTGTACCCTAACGATCCTCACGCTGACATTAATATGAGTTATATCGTCACGTAAGTAAAAGGGACATGTGTTCAAGTGATTGATAATAGAATTTTCTTGTCCTTCAACAAGAATGATGGCTTATATGATTTTTATTCTATGCCGCGTACAGCAAGTGCCATGAAAACGAAACGCTCTACAACGTTCTTAAACTGAAGAACCTTTTCGACGTAGACACGCTACGGGAATACGCCGGACGATACGACATCAACAACACCATTCAACAACTTCGCCGGAAGATCAATCTCTCGCCAGGAATTGTAATTCTGAAGCAGAGCGCCATACTCAAGTTGCAGAACTTATCCAGCAGTGGATTGTCCGATATCAGATTTTATCAATACGCGGAAGCGCTGGCGGACAATATTACGAACATAAATCTTCTCCGCTTGGCATTCAAACTTCAGGAAGTGGCCGCCGAACTTCCGGAGGACCACGTGGAGATCAAGGAAAATTTGATAAAGAACGCCCGCGACTTGGAGCACTATTACACGGATCTCGTCGTTCCCATGGCGATGTTGAGCGAACAGTTGTGCGAGAAGGCGATGGCCGTTCAACACAAAATTAGTTTCAATCACAGTTCGATGTCTCAGGCCATCACGAACCTCCTTGACGAAGTTGTGCGTGCGCAGGAGTTCCTTAATAAAGAGGGTCCCGAATACGTTCAATACGTAAGTTCTCCGGCTATTGCGCTTTTCATGCCAATTTCATTCCAATTTCATTCCCCGAAGATCGTACATTTCGTAATGAGAAATGCGTCGTCTGTGTACTGTGCAGCTCGCGACCAGATTTGGGAATGCCTTCCTCCATCAAGTCGATGAATTTCTGGAACGCGTTATTGACAGTGCTCACAACAAAGTCGGTCGATGCGCTCCAGTTTCGAATGCTTACAATGCAACGCTCGTGGCCGGATGCAATAAGATTTTAGATCCTTTCGTAAGTGGATTACATTATTGAAGGTTTCACTCGTGTACGTTATACGTTAGCCAACTCCTTTCCTTGATGATAACATGTACGTTTTCTGCAGAATGGTTTCTGGGCCAGTGTCGGATGGTGCTTAATCCTCTTCATACCGACGATCGTGCTCTGCGTGAAGTTGAGCGCGCTTTACCAAAAGTCTGATCCATATCCTGGACCTCTCGTTGAAGCGTAAGTAACATTCTGAATCCGTAATTACGTAAGACGCAACAGTGTGTACCTTGAACGTTTTCGAATCGTCACTCGATATGGCGCATGAAAAATATCCTCGAATTAATGTCTCGCAATTCCCCGTTCTGTGATCCAAATTCATTAACGAAAATTAATTTGGAGAGATTAACGTTTTCAAAAATTTACTGAAATTACAATTTAGTTTTCTTCTTTCACCAATGATTTTCAATAGCGCCTGACGCGATAACTGTTTAGTTTTCTTAAATGTATGATTTAAATATTTATTAACGCGTTGTACCATACACATAGATACTCAAAAGACATAAGCTTATGATTGCGAATCTGGTCACAAAGCAGCAGACTCTGCGATTGCCTTCACGTAGAAAATTTTGTTTGAATCTTCGCCCTGACGAATTCTCGTAGTTACTCGAGCTTTCATGGAACCGTCATAGCATGCAACTATATACTTTCGCGCTTCAGTAATACTCCTATCTGTCTATTTCTATCTACCCCTCTCTATCTGTTCTTTCGCCTATACCCCTTAGCCGGCATGACCTATTATGTCATCTCACCGAATCGGCATTTCCGCTGCAGAAAGACGAAAATCCATGAAGTTTGTCGGTTGACTTTTGCTTACCGCGAGAGAATGCGAGAAAGGCGAAAAGAAAGAGAGAACTGAGACTCCGCGTTTCCTCTCACGCGATAGAGCTTACTCTTAAGTTTTATAGTAGTCTCTGTCTAATGTGTGGAATGGTTGTTGGAATCTAACCGCTAACACGCTCCGTTCCAGTGAATATTTGTATGACGCGTACGCAGACAGGGATAACATACCCCTCGCTCAGTAAGTATACAAACGACATAAAACTCAAGAAAAGAAAAAAGAACCGCATGACATAGACGTTATTGTATCCGAACTTGCATGAAGTGTATGTGTCACCATGTCGGTCACCCCCCACGATACACGACTTTCATCGGTCAGTTATATTCCGTGTATACCGTATACCGGAGTTTAACAACAATCATGACACTACCCGGGACAGGTCGATTCCATTGGGAAAATGTTTTTCCGCTACTTTACCCCTTTCAGTGGAATTTTCCTGCCCGCGGTTGCACCAGGATTTCACTCACACCGCTGCATTTATTCACCCCGGTACCCGCGACCCAATCAATTATTTAATTTCAGCACACATCCCACCGAGATTTTTTTTTTGGAATCTGTACGTTCCTGTTTCCGTTCGTCTGCATGAGGAACACGGAACACGTTAATTAACTCTTTCCGGCGTATTGATATAGCATAGACATTGGATTTCTATTTGGTTCTTCCATACCTTTAACGACTTTGGCTAATATATACTGGTACATTGTTGTACTGGATGCTTCACTAGACGATCACACGTATCGATAGACAATAGCTTCTAGATACCTTCTTACACGGTGTACAAGCTTTAGTGAAATAGAAAGCTGCTCGTTAACATACACAGGCTACAAAGGCTAGTTCTTCAAAAATATTTCACTCCTTAATTACCTAATGAGACGGTATGAAATTATGCTTCGACAAGATATGCAGATCGTGTTGAGTAAGCCATCTTGAATTATGCTTTTCTGTCGAACTAGCTTCGTACCTAAATAATTAACAGATCACAAACAGCAGCTTAGCAACCGTTACACGTGGTTTGTCTAACTCGCATGACGAGTATCTTCGTGGTTCGACCGCTTGTACTGAGCCCAGGTTCTCTGATTTCAGTGTGCACGACAAGAAGCACGTGTCTCACAGTAGGCACCATCCGGCCGCATACGGGGAAAGTTACGACGGACCGGCAGTAGGCTACGCCGACCGGGAGAGGATTCCTGATGCGCATCAAAGTACCTCGCATCACGATTCACGATACTCCGACATGGCGCCCAAGTAAGTAGATTCGATCGATTATTTGCATTAAATGCGCAGCAAGGGTGCCGACTTCCACCGAACACGCCATTATACTCCGCGTCAGATAAAGTTAAAGCGAAAGCTGCTTATGCAAAAGACCGCGGCGTTCAGATGGAATCGCGGAGGGGAGCAATTACATGTTAAAGAAGAATTTAAGTTCGCCGAGTTAATAGCCTTGGCGTAACTCGCATTATACAAATTAGCCTGAGCTCGAAGTCGTTAGTTACGGCAGACGTTGCGTTCATCAAAACGTCTGGCATTACGATATACAACTCGGCACCCGTGCGCGCGCATGCACACTGACAAAAAGATTGCGCATCGCGTATCCTCGTGATAATTGACCGTCTAATATTTTATTTCAAAGACAGCGTCGTCTGCGACGAACCCTGGGCCGAGATTCGTCTTCTCTGTACGTAAATCGCTCCATTAAACCGTTTCCTGGGTTTTATTGCCTTTATAAGAGTGATCACGTTTTTCATGTACATTGCGTCCATAGTGTTTTTTATAGCGGCAGAACAGAAAAACCATTTCATTATTACCATTAATCACGCGTGCCTTGCGTGGACGATGCGAAAAAACAGATCATCATCTCTCACCTTTCTCCCATTTCACTAGATTGCATCTGATTTATTTTTACAGTTTCACCCTATCGTGGCGAAACCACGAACATATCGCCCATTCGAAAACCGAACCTCACAATAAAGTCTTTAGTGTTTCGCTAGAGTCGCAGTAAGTCTTCCCAAAAACTGGAGCGAATCAGCCTTTATTAAGAGCCGCTTTCTGTGATTATGTATTATTATCGCACTTTTCGTAACCTTTACGACGATATCCTTTTCTTTTTCTTATTTCGCAAGAAGCATACTTACTCTTTAACCACCACATACGACAACACGCATCAATGGTGTCGTCTATCGTGATCTCCTTTTGTTTCTCACGCAAATGCAGGGTTCCCACTCGTCGATTCTAAAATATGAGACATGTCTCCTCGATGAAGAGAAGCTTGGGAAATGAGAGTACAAAAGAAAAATAGAGAAAGAGAGCGCTAAGAGAATTGTCCCTTTTGTTAATACAAATGAAGAAACCATCATGCAATCTAGTTTGGTCACGATTTTTCTCTCCGGTTATTTGCAGGTGAGTGGGAACCCTGCGGGGGGGCAACTTCCCGCGTCTCTCGAAACGCCTATGCACGTAAGTCGCAAGACTATATACTATAAACCGTTTCTCCAGTTTATTGGTTTTTCCGTTTCTTCTGTTCCGTTTTCCGTCACGCGGTGGCTTTGCAAGATTGAACAAAAAAAAAAAAGAGGAGCATGGATTGAGAGCGGTACGGTTGTCGTCTTGACCAATTCCCTTCTCAGCAGCCTAGTTTCGTAGAGCCCGATCATAGAATTCTCATAGACACTGTCCGCATTCATATGATCTTTTTCATAGTACCTAGCTACCGCAGTTCGTAGATTCCGTAATTGCCTGGCCGACTAACGAACGTGTCCATGTGAATTGATCATCGCTAATCGCACCGGTTTCAGTCCCTGGCAAGAAGTGTGCTTTGACGCGTATCATGAGCGAACGTTGCACATACGACTCGAGAATTGCCGTATAGATAACAAGTACCGAGCAGCCACGACTTCTCATCCAAAAAAAAAAAAAAAAAGTATACACATAACGTACAGCATCCAGTTGAGACCGAGCATGCAGCGAGAATACGCTAAGCGTTCAAAACGGTTCCGTACATTTCAAAATCAGCTATACGAAGGTTTAGTTTCGCTTGGGCAGCTGCTATATACATATACATATATCTATATATATCTATATATCATTCATACGTTTTCGCTAAGGCATTTACTTGCTGGCAATGGGCATATATACCGAGTCGTTGAGCCGGTGGACATTGCCACTTGCCGATATTCGTTCAGAATTACCTACGAATGCAAGCGCGATAGCGATTATTTTCCTTTCATCGTTCTGAGCTTCGGTTCCATTGTCTCATTGCGTTTTCGGCATACGATTGACATTGCAGAAATTGGGACTTCCCCAACGGTGGACCGCCCAGGTATCAGCCAACCGCAGCTGCGGCACCTCCTCCGTTGAGCACGGAATACGAACGACCTCCACCCTATTACTACCCCGGACCAGGGTAAGTCCAAAGTGAACCGAGACGCTCCGCTTCCGGGTCCCACTGACGCAAGGATGCGGAAAGCGCACGCTCGTCAGCGAATCTGTCCTCCGCGCACGTTCCGCATGAAACAGTACTACAAGTCCGAAAATTAGATTCTCCTTCCCGGTTTCAGGGATAGAAATTAGGAAACAAGTGCCGTGGCATGCACGAAGGCGGCGCTGAGCAGTGCGGCTACGCACAGCCTGACGCGCAGCTACAGGAGAACGCTCAAGAAGAAGAAGGAGAGGGCCGGATGCAAGCGCGACTACGTCTGAAGAAGAGGCGTCCGACGAGGATGAAGAGAAGCGGGAAGCGTCGCCGTTTGTTCCCCGGGCGTGCCACGGATCGTGCGAGACACCGAAATCACGTTAAAAGACCAAGTTTGATAAAGAGACAGACTGAGCCAGGGCTCGCGGATAGTGAACCCTTCTTAGGCCAGGTTCCTCATCGACGACTGAAGCTCGCCGCGAGGGGTCGGGTTTTCAATGCTATTTTAAAGACTTTCGACAGCCGACGACGGGCGTCGCTGAGGACCGGTGCCGACTTTTATAATTAAGGACAGACTGGATTTTAAGTGAACAAAGGGGTCGAGATCGGTCCGCTGGGTCGATAGAGACTCGACTCGAGATCGCGTTAGTTTTGAGATCGTGAATTATTGCCGACGTCATCTCTCGTCGTTTTAACTCCCTCTTCCATCTGTTCGCGATGGCGTCTTTCGTCGAGAGATTTCTCGCTTGCGCGTTAGCCGTTAGGGACGAGTACCACAGGCTGAGCAAGCTTCAGTTTTATCGGGATGTTCGATCGGAGTGCTATTCGAGGACTTAGGGAACCTTCTCAACTGCCGGACGATGTTTCGTAGTTTCGTACAGAGACGTTCGTCGGTAGCTTTATTGAACGTAGCGACCTGCTCGCAGGTAGCGCACGACCGTTCGTCGTGCCAAAAAAAAAAAATCTCTGTTCTCTCACTGGCTCCAGCGAGCACCTTCTCCAGAAATTGCGTAGACAGTTCGAAACGTAACGGTAACGGGCAAGAAAAAGTAATCGTATAAAATGTCCCGCGCACCGCCGACATTTAGTTCCTACTCGAGGATTGAAATTAATCGTGCATTTTTGCCAGTATTAAAATCGTTAAATAAACGCTACGTCGCCGTGCCTCCTTCCGAAAAGTAATCGATTCATCGACTCACGTTCTTTCGCAAGCGGTGAATACTCGAGGGGGCGAGCAGTGTGCCGCTTTCGAGAGCTTAACTTTCGACGAATCGCAGAAGCCGTTATTCGTAGCGAGTAGACGAGCGCGAATAATAGGATTTACGCCTTTTGACTAGGAATCTTAATCGACCGGATGACTACTTATTCTTAGATGCCATCTAGGATCTAAGGAACTGGTGATCTGGATGTTGGGAATCTTGAATGATGAGATTAAACTTCTCCTTCGGAGAGGGGGGGGAGTGGACTCTCTTCGTAGGAACGAAAGGGGAAAGGCGCCGTTGAATAAGATAAATGTGAGAATGCTGACTAAACGAATGGGATAACGAACGCAGAAAACAACAACGCCATATTAAAATGCCAAACGACATTCTCGCGTGATCGGCGACGATCGGCGAGTCGACGGCAAAATTCGGCGGCTTCCGATTGTCGCCGTTCATTATTTCTGCGGTCCTCCCCACACTTCTCGCACAGGAGGGATAAGAAAGCAATTTTCCCCGGGATCGAGCCGCCACGTGCAAACTTTTTTCTCTCCCTAGGCGCGACCGGGGAAAATTGCTTCGCGAGAAGCCGAGAGTACGGTGGACCGTTCACCTAGAAATACTCTGTGTACATGGTTCTTTAAGTAGCCGTTTTTTCTTACTATTACCTTTAACGTGTAATTTATCGATGTAAGCCGTGCCCAATTCCTCTTTTTTTACGCAGCTCAGATCCCCCCCACTTCGCAAAGATCGGTGGCTCTGAACTGGGCAAAGAAACGCTTCGTTGTGCGAGCGCGCAACGTCCATCCGAATGAAGCGAGAAAACGGTAATTCTTCGCCTATTGCGAATGGGAGCGCGTGCAATTTCACTCGAAGTCATTTCTCAACGACGCACAATGTCTTATCTATACTGCCAGCCCTCAAGTGATTCCGCGGTAAATATTTTTTAAACTACCGATTAGCTGAAAACGACAATTTTATTAGGAATTTGGCCCGCGTGTTCATGCGCCATTTAATGATACTGATGATACTGACGAAACGAGCCTTCGATTGAAGTTGCGAGTCAAGAAAGCTTGACGTTAGCCTCCTGAGCGGAAAAATTACCGTACGGTTTTATTGACGCTTAACGCGGTGGACGGTTGCATGGCCGTTGAATAAAACATTCGATTTGTCGACCCAATGATCTGGCAATTATTCTCGTGCGTGTACAGAATCTTCAATGAGAGACGGGAAAGAGAACAAATTTTAATCTCGTACGGTAGATAAACGCCGCCCATGCTACTCTTCGTAGCAAATTGCCAAAAACGAAAAAAAAAAAAAAGATTTAAATAAAAACACGTAATACCTTCTTCGTAATCGTATTCGAACGTTAAGAAAGTGGAAGCACAAAATTTGGTAGGATCTTTTTAAACGTGAAAGCGCGAATGGGATGCGTGTCGTTCGAAAGATTGTCGAGTACTTGTGTGATATATGAGTCTTGTGTACGTGTACGTGTGACTGACAGAGAGCGAGATTCGATTAATAATGGGAAAGAAGAGAAACGATAGTAAGAATGGCATGCGACGAAAAACGTGTCACGACATTCGGCTCTATTAATTACCGTATTTACACCGTTAGCATAGTCAATCTAAACTTTATCCTTAGCGTATCGGCATTTGACGATGATTAATCGAGATAACAAGGAGAAAAAAAACAGATATTGTATGTATGTGTTATAACGAGAATCATGGAACCGTGATGACATTTTTTAAGGAAAAACCACTTTGCGGAGTGTGTTAGCATTCGAGGTATTTTATCCGATGGACCCACGAAAGTAAATAACGATGCTGAAGACTGGAGAACGAGTGCCGAAGAGACATCTCTCCGTCTCGTGTAGTAAGAGAAATCGGTGGTACGATATAGTAAAAAAAAAAATAAAAAAAAATAAATAAAGAAGAAATTCCCGACACACTCTCACGCGTCGTGTGTCGTACCCATTCTTTGGTGCTATTTTTATATTGACAATTGTAGAAATTGCGATTGGTACTATTAGGTAAAAACCTGGGCACTCCTTCTCCACGTGCGTATGCCGAATGGTGTGAAACAGAGAGTAAATACAATTCTTTTACTGCCTTTTCGCCAGAAAGCCGTAGGTGGCGGTCACTCGACCGTCTTAAAGCAAAAACGAAAAGAATAAAAAAAAAAGAAGAAAGACGACGAGGACGAATTGCAGTAAACTTTCATTGTCTGTCGCGCGAACGATTGCAATTGGACATTTGAAGGTATAGCGTTTTGAGTGCATACTCTTGTCTGCTCAATTTCCCCCAAGAGTGACGGGCCTCGAAAAGAAAAATTCGGACGGGTCCGTCCTCCTCCCTTTCTTTCGCTAACAAAAAAAGTAATGTAGCAGCCATTCCACGAGAATTGTCCCTGAAAAAGTGTAACCGGCATGCGTGAACACTGTACACCACGAATATTGTACGGTCTACGGTTTTTCATCGATAATTCCATCCTCAAGGATGTCCATCGATTATTGATGCAAATATTAAAAAATGAAAATAATAATGGTATGCCATCGACTATGGTGTTTTTATAATTCACTGATTATGTTTGTTAGAATTTATTATTATTATTATTATTATTAATTATTATTATTATTATTAATTATAAAAAACGTGTGTATCACAGTTTAAATATATCTATTTTATATTAAATCAGCTACGCCAATCGGTGTTATTTCATATTAGAAGAAGAAATGAAGGAAAACATTTAAATGTCGTCTGTGTTTTAGATGCGTGAAAGACCCGCCAATAATGATTGTGTTATTCGTCAATTTCGTAGATATATATTTGAGTATATTGTCTTATTAAACGGTTGATAGCCAACGATTTAATATAGTATATATCGATATCGTTACATATCAGTTACGCAAAAACTATTATGTTACAATACGATCGTATTAGAAAATAAGGCTATTTATGGACGGAATTAATAATGACAACAATGTTATATCATTTAATCTGACTAGCAATTGACCCTGTTATCTTTACCCCATTTCCGCATTACGCGAATTATTTGCTCCACCTGCGAATTCTTCGTGTTCTTCAAAAGTTGTATGACCTCTAGTAGTAATTCCCTGTAAAGGAATGTTGCGCTGTCAGAATGATAAATTGATGCTCTACATTCATACACTTACTTTGGCTGTTTCTCCGCAACTATGTACTGAAACGTTCCGCAACATGCACCACGTTTTCCTTCCCAATATTCCGGATTAGGGTCCATGCGATCCAGCATGTCGAAGGCCTTTGCAGCATACCAAAATTCGCCAACTTTATAACATGTATTGGCAATCAATTGTAATAAGTTGAACGATTCCGTCGATGTATCCATTTTAAGGTAAAGCTCCCATGCCAATTGAGCCTTCTTGTTCATTATATCTAATTGTAAAATTCCTTCTTTGTTAAAGAACTACTTTGTAAATCAAATTGCATAACGTTACTTTGTCAGTACTTACAGCAATAAGCTAGGAGGCTAATGTAGACATAATCATTTTTGTACTTCTCATTATTAATCATCAAGAAAGCTTCCTCTGCAACTTTGAAATAGCCTGCTGCAGTTCTAGCCTGAGCGTAATTGAAGTTAAAGTCATCCTCTTCCGAGAAGAATGTTTTAATAGAATTCAAGTACACTAGAGCTTCCTCGAACTGACGGTAAAGGAAGAAGCACGAGGCCATGCACTGTCTGCCATGAATGGTATCACATTCCGATGCTGATGAACCCACCAATTGAAAATGTTGCTGGGCTGTGACAATGTTGTCGCGCTAAAAACACCTTCCACTTCATTTTTCACATCTTACTTAACGTGCACCGATCAAACTTACAGATCCTGTTTCCTGTCCCATTACAGCATTTACTATTCCTTTCAATATGTATTCTTGAGGCACTGCTGGTTCAAAATCTTTTATCAGTTCAAACGCCTCCTGTACATCGTCTTGCTTCAAATAATATATTGCCAAATTAAGCCTGGCCTCAGGAATCACATCGACCAAATTTGGCAAAACCCGCAGTGCGCCTTCACCACCGCGAAATACCTGATGCATCAAGTATCCAAAAATGTAAGTATGCGGTTCAAATTATGAACAATGTTAAAATCAATGAAAACCTACTACAGTATTATGCTGTATGAGATCGTTTCCGAAGGTAAAGGAACTTGACATTTTTTCAGCGAGCTGTTTCATCTCAACTTGAGCGACATTACCATTGTATAAACGGAAATGATTGCAGGCTTTTAAATTAATAGCGATAGCACTATCTGGGTGCTTCTGTAAGTAAACTTGAAGAACTTCTTGAGCAGCATCATAATAATCTAATTTGTAATAGCATAATGCTACGTAAACATTCAGAGCAAAGTAGTCTCTAAAAAAAGTTAAATATTGTATCACAATGCGTTTTTTAGTACTAAACTTATCTATATTTAAATCTATAGAGAATATTGGGATTCATGAAGGGATTTGTGCAGTGGATCAAGGTGCAAAACACACAAACAAGTATAGAAAAACCCTATTTTATTAAACCTTGATAACAACAGCAAAATGTGTGAAAAAGATTTTGTCGGTAGGTACCTGCAATTTTTAAGTTCTCGTATAAAGTTTAGTTCCATTTCTATTTCAGTCAGAGTAGAGTCTTGCTTTTTCTTACTTTGCAAAATCAATAAACAGTGTAAGGTGCATAAAAAGCCTTAAAATAAGAATTTTGCTGAACACAAAATATGGAACACTTGGATTCATTATATAAAAACACTGATTCGGAAAAAAGACCACTATCAACAGTAAATTTTCAACACAAACAATGTAAATACAACCTGTTATCCAAATGTATTTTTTTGTAGACATCAATGGCCTCTTGATAATGAGCTCTTAGGTAATGAATGGATGCCAAGCAAAGTTGATCCTCGATGTCATCACCAAGCATCTGATTGCACTCCTTCAATTTCACTTTGTTACCTGTCTTGTGTGCTAAATGAAACTGAAGCCTAGTTTTTAATCTACTGTCAGGAGCATCTTCCAACAGTTTATCGGCCTCAGGATACATTCCCAAATAAAAATAACAGCATGCCAAATTTGTGGCAATGCTAGATAACCCATTTTCTTTTTTCATTAAGCTTTCATAAATATTGGCTGCTCTTTTATAGTCACCCAGGTGGAAAGCACAATATCCCATCCATAATTCTGAGGTAGTGGTCTTATTAGAAGTGTTATTGAACTCTAAGAGAGTCAATGCACCTGTGTAATCTCTCCTGTCTAAAAATTCTTCCAATTTTGGAATTTCTTTTTGAGAAGCAGATTTTTTACTGCCCTCCGACGATGCGGGTTTAGCTCTTGACAGAATCTAGAATCAGAATTCTAATTATACACTCCGATTATTACTAAATTTATTGTACATACCATTTCTCATTACTCCTTTAGCAAATGTCAACAAAAACACGAAACGTAGGGTGTTTAAGCCTATTGATTAGTAGCGCCACCGTTGCCATAAACAAACCGACATGCGGTGATGCTACTTTCACTATCTGACAGCTTCATACAGGCTTGCTACCTCAGACATGTAGTGACTTTCCATTTGCTGAAAACATGGCAGCTTATCAGCTGTCATAGCATCGTGATATCAGCTGTACTTGACGTTTATTTAACGCAGGCGGGATCAAATAATTGAGAAGAGTAACCATGATCGTCATAAATAATTTTAGTGTGCAGAATCGGAGATGAATAGACGAAAGAAAGGGCGAGCGTTTAAATGACACTGGATGATTTAGGTTAATAACTTTGCATGTAGCAACGTTATTTCCAGTTATGTTGATAAAAAATGAAGACATGGAAATACTGAGGAAGGAACTCCAGGTTCCAGCTAAGTATGTGAGGCTGACAGATGGCAGAATTTGCTTGACAGTTCACAGGAATTGGCTTGCAAGTTTGTTGTCAATTGGGCAGGTCTCATTTACCAGACATGAAAGGCTCACTGCTGATGAAATTGCTGCGGAGCCCAGTGTTGAAGAACTGGGCCCTGATTGGATGATAATTTATGCAAAAGTAATATATTTACATATTGTAATATGCTACCCAATATAGTCAATAGTACATTATTATTTATTATTTTACCAGGTATACAAAAAGCAACATAAAAATGCTATTCCTCTACCTCGAGGAAGACATAATGTTAATACAAAAGCACAGCCAGAACTAACATTTTCTCAATTGCTACATTATGTAGCAGAAACTAACTACCGTAATTTATGGAAAGAATCTTATAAGAAATATTATAGTAAGTACATGACTGCCATCCAAATATTGGGATATCTTTAAATTCATTGTTTTGGATATAGGTCCATGGAATCCTCTTGAACAAAAAGAACAATGCAACGTGACAGCAGATATAAGTGATACTGCTATTATGCAAGAAGTATTGGCAAGAATGTATGGTTGTACATTAACCCAAGTAGAAAATGGAAAAGTTGTGGCTGTTTTGTCTGGGGCATCAACAGAACTACATTGCAATCTCCTTCCAGTTCTCTTTGCGGTAGAGACAGTGTCTGCTTTTATAATTTTCTATGAAGAAACCGCAAAGTATTCTCTGAGAGAGTGAGTGTTTAAAGATAGCGCATACTCAATTAAATATAATATTTTTCCTAAACATTACTATTTATTTCAGATGTGTAATGTACAGTCCAGCAGCCTTAAGCACAAATCATAGTAAACCACTGTTTTTAGTGTACCAGTTGTTAAGGTTGTCTAGAGATCTTCATGATCTAGGCCTTGTATTAGGTGAAATTACTCTAAGTGATATTTTATTAATGGACAATTTGACAATTCAGGTAAAAATAAAAATTCTGTATCATACAGAAATCTGTAATTGTATTATATTTCTATTCAAATTTTGTTCAACAATAGGTATTGCCAAAGTTGGATGACAATATTTATCTGAAGCCGTCTTCATCATCAGTCACTATACGCATGGAAAATAAAGAAAACCATTTGTCGAACACTCATAAAAAAACGAACACACCGACCAGCCTAACACCAGGAAGCCCGAATTTCGGTATCGACGAAAGTATCGAGAAACTCTGCGAAATGTGGGTGTACAACGCTATTAGCAATTTCGATTATTTAACTGCTCTCAATAACATAGCTGGCAGAAGATACGGGGATCCCAGTTGTCACCACGTTATGCCGTGGGTCACAGATTTCACGTCAAGATGTGGTGGCAACTGGAGAGACCTGACCAAATCAAAGTTTCGACTGAACAAAGGAGATCGACAATTGGATTTAACTTTTGATTCTCAGTCTACCGAAGTATGTGGTAAAGCATATGCCCAGAATATAAATAGAATTTTTATTTACCCTGACATGTTTTTAGGTAGGACATCATGTATCCGACGTCTTGTCCGAAATTACGTATTACGTTTATCTTTCGCGACGTTACAACAAGTCCGTTCTTTGTAAACACGTGCGACCCTTGTGGGTCCCAGGAGAATATCCAGCTTCTATCCAAAGATTACACGATTGGAGTCCAGATGAATGTATTCCACAATTTTTTACAGATCCCACCGTATTTAAGGTGAAACATACAGGATAATGTGTAGAAACGATAACAGAATGTATCAGGAATAATATTTTCGTTGTTCTAATTTTAGTCTATACACGAAGACTTACCCGATTTAGAAGTTCCAGCTTGGGCAACTTCTCCAGAGGATTTTATTGAAAAACATAGAGAAGCTTTAGAAAGTCTCTATGTGTCAGAAAGATTGCACCATTGGATAGACTTAACATTTGGTTACAAGTACGATTTTGTACAGTGACATACTTCCAACAAATCTGACATTTCGAAAAATGTGCATGATTTATATTTTTCCAGACTATCTGGTTCAGCCGCGGTTAAGTCTAAGAATGTCTGCCTACAACTCGTTGACAATCATACAAGTTTGACTAATTCTGGTGTAGTACAACTCTTTATGCAACCTCATCCTCAGAAAGTAATTCCATCTCCCTATTGGAGCAAAATACCGCCACGACTACGATCCACATTAGTAACTAATAAAGGAAGTGTGTATTTTCCAAGTACACAAACTCATTTTACGAATAAAGGAAAAGAAAATTGACAAAAAATGGACTTTCTTTGCAGAAAATGACCAAGCAGGTGGAAAGGCCAGCGATGACGAAGGCCACAGTTCCGGTTTTGAAGAGGAAGAACTGCCTACAACAATTTCTAATGCATCACGATCCTCACCTCTTGCCTTAAGTCGATTTTTAAGTCGTTCTCGAGGTTCATTGTTGTCCGCAGAAGAAAGTTCAAAAACCGAAAAGTCCGCGAATCAAACAATAATTCTTCCCAAAGATTACAATCCAGTTGCAGCGTTAATGCAGGTTGAGACAATGCACACGTTCATGAGCAAAGTAAATCATCAAATTTATAAACCAGTTATTGGACAACATGATTCACCCGTGAATTACAAGCAAATTGTAGCCTGCAGTCGTATAAGGGAACAACAGATTCTCGGCTGTTTGATAGTAGAAATATTTCTTGCCGGCAAGTTTCGCGCGACGTGGAACATCGAGAAAATATCGTTTGCTCAGAGATTGTCTACGTGTTTAAATACTTTGAAGGCATCTCCAGACAGTTTACCAAAGTGTGTGAGAAACGCAGTTGCATTGCTCCTTCAGATCGACATGACACCAAAGAGTTACAATATTGATAGTGGAGAGGTACATCGAAAACTCGTAAGATCTCTTGTTCACATCATTTATTAAATATTTATCATACAAAATTTTCAGATAACAGATACACCATTTCGATATCCAACTATTACACACATGGGACTTCCTCCACCATCAGCTCATCAATTTTTGCAGCCGATTCTTTCTGGAAGCTTATTCCCATCCTCAAAATACTGTCAATCCTTGTTCAATGTTGTCGAAATGTTGCAAGAGTACAGTAGTCTGGTTCGCGATCTTAATTTCGTGATGAAAGTAGAAGAGGACACAGAAACCGCTGTAAAGACAAAGATCAGATACCTGTGCAAAATCAGCGAGTGCAAAGTTAAAGCTATTGCTAGAGAACTTGAGAAGCTCTTACCCCACAGTGATGCTACCAGAGAAGCAACCTTACAGTTAATTGTTCCGCATGTTCAACAAATTATGGAAGAGCCATACAGTTCAGTTTTGGCTGCCTGGCATCTGTTCGATCCAGTAGCGAAGTATGTTTCGATATGGTGCATAGAGCAACGTCGTTTATTTTCTTGTCTACATGATTATTTATTTCAGAGCTCTTGGTCCAAAAGACACGTCAAATACCTTCCTACTGCCAATAATGAAGCTGTACGAAAATGGATCCATTATGGATAATTCGATACATGCAGATGTACTACCAGTAGGACTGATCGCAAAATTTCGTACCACCAGACTGTATCACCGAAGTTTCTTGTTAAAATTAATGGTTAGATTGGGGCTGCGTCGATTTTTAGAAAATTTTATCACGCCTTTGGTGGAAGCTGTCGGTGGTTATCGAGATTACGTTCAAGGCTCGTCCATTTCAACAGTACATAGAACGGGAAATCTAAAGTACGATTGTCATCAACAGGAATGTATTTCAAGCTAGTCAAATATTTAAATCAATGGTTCATATATAATTGTAGAAGCTGCGATTTGAGCGGACCTTCTGCAGATGGCGAAGGCATTCTATCTCCGTTAGACGAAGATTCATCAGCGGATTCTGAACATAATGCCACTTGGTCCCCAGCACCCGCACCTAATGAATATTCTCACACCACAGTACCTGCTGAAGTTGACAGTGAAGGTGCACTTTCATTCTCAGCAACAAACAAACAAACGCAAGGGATATATATATTCTTTATTTCACAGAAGTATTTACTATGGAGACTGAAGACAATTCCTGGATAAATTCGAATACAGGGACAACTTACAACATCGACCTACACATAGACGTGAATTTAAGCGACGACACGTTAGAAGATGGCAATCGTAGCTCTCCTCCCGGTTCCGTAAAATCGCCTACAATCCCCATTCCAAAATATCCAAATTCCACCGGAGTGAAGCTCGTAACAGAGTTCAGCAGTATTGGCTGTCATGTTGGAAGTAAAACTTCCAGCGAGGACATGCCATATACTGACAATTACGGAGGAGTCATTCTTTCTGGAAGCAATATTTCTGAAAATGTTTGCATTCCTACAGAAGAACAGATCCCATTGACACTCGAAACTGACATACCCGAGAAACCAGACATCAATATACAGGAAGAAACGATGCAGTTGGATCATATTTATCGAAAATCCACACCGAGCGAATGCACAGTTTCCGAGATGAGTGCAGAATCCGTTATATGGTTATCCCATCGCCTAGGCCCAGTACTTACAGCCCGATATTTATCACGTAATTTATTAAGAATGTTAACATTATGTTACGGAGGGAAAGAGAATCTAGCTCCAGTTGAGGAAAACAGTGTTATTCTGGTGGAAGGCCTAAGTTGGAGTAAAGCCATTTTGGTTGGAGACTTAAATGCAGTCAAAGTCCTAGAGTGTTTGACTGCAATTGCTGGATTATATGGAGAACAAATTATATTGTTGCAATACTTTGCGCATATGGCAGAACTCTTAGCTTTATGCAAAAGAAAACTGACTCCCAGTTTAGAAGGTGGATTAGTCTCGTGTCTGGCTCTTCTCAACCACATAACACCTTACCTTACAGACGCTGCTGTGGTGGATGCTTTACACGTAAATGATTTTTATCCAATACAAATATCATGTCGATTATTATTACGTTTTTTTCTGCATCAATTATGTCTGTTGCGTAGGATCCAATTGTGAAATCAATCTTGCAACCAACCATTCGAATATTATCCACCACAAGATTCACGTTTCCAAGTGGTGCTATAGCTCGGGCAGCTTTGGCAGACAAATGTCTTGAAACCATGTCCAGTTTAAGCATACGCTTAGGGAGCGTGATTACGAAAAATCAACTGGCCGTTGCTATTCAGCGATTCTTTTTGACATTCAACAAAGCATTCAGTGAGACGACAACGACAACGACAACTGAACGAGCTGCCGAAAACGAACAGAAGTCGACCACATCGGGTATTATTAGGTAAAACCATTGATTGATCTGAACCTTACAGAATCTTCATAGAAACTTTACAGAAATTGCATCTTCATACCGTGCAGGGGCAAAGGCTCGAAGGAAGAGCCTATACAACCAGATTGGAGTAACGAAAATCATGGCAATGGGCCTCAGGTATGGAGTGGCTTCAATTCTGAAATCGCTGATTCGTACTCGCCACCCGTTATGGAAGCTAACGACATGCCTGATCCTCAAAGGAATAAGGTGAGGGAAGAAGGTGCCATAACTTATTAATTACAGAGAATCTTTATTCCAATCGATTTATATTATGGTCGTAGGCGTTCGAAGAGTTGAAGACAGTTTTTACTACCGAATTTGCGCACAAGGCGTACATGCTTTTTTATAGATGCATGAGCGGTGAAATGATGGAGCAGACTTTGAAAAATCATCAACATATCCGTGATCTTTGTCACCAATATGAACAAGAAATGCGACTGACTTCCCCTAACATTGGTATGTATGGGCAGTAAATTGATTATGCTTCTGTCTCAGGTAATTAATAATGATCTGCTCTTAGATCTGGACAGATACAGTTTACTACATCCCACCGATTATATCACACAAAGTACTGACGCATCCGAAAAACGGGGCAGTAGTTTCGGTAACATAGCAGTAATCGGAAACAGATTTGAAGTAGCGAAAGAAGACGTTCGACCCCAGGCTACTACAGAATCTAATAATACGAACAAAGAAGCATCTCCAGCAATATCTACTGGTCGTCAACTCCGTGGAAATTGGCTGGCTTATTGGGAGCACGAAATTGGCCGACCTGACAAGGATACGGCGTTCAACATAAAGCAAATCAAACTTCAAAGTTTCAGCGGCCACACCAATAGCATCAGATGCATGTATTTGTTGGACAATGAGAACAGTTTTATGAGCGGTGGCAGAGACAAAACCGTAAAACTGTGGAGCTTAAGAAGTCAGGTACATAATTCAGCTGCTTTAAATCTTCTTGTAGTATCTACCAGTTTTATACCCTTCAACTTTGATGCTATACCTGAATAGGGTGACGGGAACACGGTCTCTTCCTGCCAATACACGTATACGGGACACAAGAAATCCATTCTTGCGCTCACATTCCTAGAATCCTTGAGGTACGCAGTTACCTGCGACGGAATAATTCATTGCTGGGATCCTTTTATGGGGTCATTGCTCGGTTGCCCGGAGAGTACACGACCAGCTCCTGTAAATATTTTGGTCGCCAGTCCTTCTCCATCGACGACCTTACTCGTTGGGACAACAGACATCACATTGAGAGTCATAGATTGCAGGACATTCCAATATGTAAATGAAATGAAGGTCAGGAATGTTTGCAGCGAGGATATCTTTTCTTTGTTAGATAGATAAATAAAGTTTGTCGTTTGTAGGTTTCGATAAATCCGGCAGGGTTGATTAGATGCATTGCAGTAGCACCGAGTGGATATTGGGTGGCTTTAGGTCAGGCTTCAGGTTATTTAACAATCCTCGACATTCGCACGGGTCTTATTATTGCATCTTGGAAAGGACACGAATGCGAGGTAAGCATTTGAAACAGTGTTTGTTACTAATTACTTTTCAGAAAAATTTGAAAACATGTAATATTTTTTTCTCCTCAGATCCTACAGCTAGAAGCTGTTAACGAAACGACTATCATTAGTTCCTCCTTAGATCAAACCATAGCTGTATGGAGTGCCCTTGATGGAAAACTGAAATTTCATATGAAGTAAGGGTTTCATTGTAGGCTAATAAACTGGAACTTATATTAACATGAAATGCTTTTTAGGGGAGCAACCGAGCCAGTTCACTGCATGGCGTCCTACGAACAAGAATTAATAATTGGAACGACAGCAAACCGAATAGGAGTATATACGGCGATCGACTCCAACGCGTCCTTTTCTTCTTCCAAGCTCAGATCTGATTCTTTCAAAGGGGTCCTCACCGCCATGGCAATTCTTCCCCTCAATCGACTACTGTTGTTGGGCGCTGACAACGGTGGAATCACCTTACTTTGTTGAATACCGCATCACAATAGTAATAGAGATACTACAGGAATTTACGACGATACGTGAAAGGCTGAATTAATTATTAAAGTTTGTAACAAAAATGATGGCCGGTATTAAGGGATTTTAAAAATTATTTTAGGCGTTCGATTTTTTGAAATATATTAAATATCGGAGTCATTCTCGTGTTTTTAATCAACCTCGTATTATATCAGTTCTCGTTCTTATCACTTTGACAGCAATATCAGGCGACATCCTGTGAACACCTACATCTGCCAGTATTTCTTTGGCTGTACTTTCATCGCTGGTACCAAGAGCATCCAATAACAACATTGCTGATCCCACTAAGATATTCAATAAAACGCACGTTTCCCTGATTCTGCAAATTGCCAACAATTACGATAGTATTCGTATAATACATATTCATACTAAAACTTACAATGGAAAATGCGATTCCGGATTATTAACGTACAGTCCAAACAATGGGAACAAGCTTCTGAACACATCATACTGTAATTGTTCAGCACCGCCAGTATTGAAATGATTTACAAGAACCACTTCCTCCAGAAGGAACTGCAACAAGATTGACACGTTTTTATGTTTCTTTCCGTGTTGTACTATTTCGTTGTTCGTACCTGGTCAAATTGGGAAACTAGATTTTTCCAAGCTTGACGGAATAATGGTAACGCCAAAACATTATTAAGGACATGCAACCGAGCTGACAATTCCTGGAACATGGGACATCCGCTTGGTGTAACAGACAAAGAAGCCACTTCCTTCGCGGATTGCATTGCGAACCATCTGTGAATATTAGCATTTGATATTGTCTGGCAATAAGATACTGTTTACATTGCCGCTACATTTTCTTACTTGTCAGTTCTATACGGCCTACTCTTTGCTTTAACATCTAGGGCAACCGAATCACTTATTTCAATAATTAATTCTTTTTCTAATCGTCTTAACAAAGCAACCGAGTCATCGAAAACTGTTCCTCGTATATCTTCCACGTTATTGCTTATATCTGTTCCTCTGTCGACAGCACTCTCTACAGCCTCGAATTGTTTCTTGAAGAATTGCAACTGCAGAAAATGCTAAGAAAAAAAAAACAATTCAGAAAGCACAGATGTAGGTGAAGTACCGGTATATGTCTGAAAATTTACCACTGTTACGCCCCATTCTTCTAAAACACTCGCTACGTAATGCAAAGTATTAAGAATACAGGGTAAATGAGATGCCAGAGGATCTTCATAATCTTCGTGCAACAATTGTAATAATCTAACTCTCCAGTCGTCTATCAGTTCCAGTTGCAGATCAAGAAACTGCAATCTATACGTACATCCATGAAATATCTTACGTACGCATTTGGTGTCAGAACTTACCTATGTCCAGGTTGAGGAAGATGCTTGTACCTATCGGAAATCGTAGTTAAAAGAGTAAGAAATGCGTCTGCAGATTCTGTTACTTTCATATCATCGCCATCGGGACCAGCCAATCTTTCCCAAGCCGTGTTCGAACTCAATATCGCGTCCATTTTTTCTGTCGCATCTAGTTCAATATATTATAAATGACATTTGATTCAAGAATGACAGCTATTCTATTTTATAAGAAATGTACACACATTTTTTTTCCATGTTTATCCATTTCACGAATATATGAGCCTGTGTAAGGACGAATACCGTTGCCGGTTGACTTTGAGGATATAATAAGGTTTCCCTGAGTTCTCTTTCAAAACCCAGTGCCTCATCAACTAAATGCGCAAACAAAGCATCATCGTACTGTACAACTGGCAATTCAGAATGAAGCTTTTCTACAGCCAGCTGAACCAACGCTCGCATAAATTCGATCTAGATTAAAAAAATTGGTTTTTGTTACCTACTATCTTTTAAATTGATTCTGAAGGAAATAAGAAAATATCAGAAAATACCTTCACAATCACATTTGTAAATCCTACAGAATCTGCCACTGGTTGAACGTTTCTCTCTACCCAATGTACATGATCCTTGATCCATGTAAGGACCTGAGTAAAAAACCATTCTGGCTTGTCCTGTCGATTTGTTAGTTTTGTGCCTGTGAAGTGATAGATAAACCGTTGTCTTAAAGGACGGACCAATAAGGCAATTGGTAAGCAAACCGGTGCAAAGTCAGTGAGCAATGCAGATGTCACAACTGGCTTCTCAGATTCTTCTCTAAACATATTTGATTAAGACCAATATAAATTTACTCTAATAACAATTACATTTGGACACTGAACTATTAAATAAGCATTGAAGGATACGGTAATTGTAGATGCAGAAGGTATTCTGTTAAAATTTTAAATTTTGTTATAGTTTCAGGAGGCGGTGTTGCTACTGTATTTACATTAGTCCCACAAAATGGCCACCTCATTGATTTAAGGACATCATTGTATTCCCTGTATTAAATCACCATATGTAAACATTACTATGCCACAGAAAAAGTTGTATATACACAAAAAAAGGATTACTACATACTTCGCTAATTTTTCTTTGATTAAATTGTGCCAGAAATGTAGTGTTTCCCTAACATAATTCACAAGATGAAGACAAGCAGATGACTGCAATTGACAACTAATATCCGTAAGATTAGTATATAATGTAATTAGGGACTCATCATCTCCTGATGACAAAGAAGTTTCCATTTCATCACTGTAATAATGTTCAACAAATATTAATTATCAATACAAGGATATTAACAATTATAAATTATACTGCTTAAACTTACCTGATATCTTCTATGGATTTTACAAAATTCAAGTAGGACAAACTTTTATCCAAGTATCCAATTTTATCAATTATTTCTTGCAGCTTTAGGTTCTTGTTATTCTCATTTAAGGATTCCTCAATTTGTTCACATACTTCACTGGATGCAATTTGAAGTTTTTCAACTTCAATACTAATCTGCTCTACTTGACGTACAACTTCTTTTACTTTAGTCGGAGCTTCGTTAGATGCTAAAGACAACTACAAAACAGTTTTCAAAATTAATCTTGAAATTCAATAATTTATTTTTCATTTCAAAGCCAACTTACGGATTTTTCCAATTCATTCTTCTCAGCTTTCAGCCGTTCGTCAAAATCCTGAATTTTTTCCAATCCACTGAGATCAGATCCCAGTTCGGAATTAAATTTCTCTATTACTCTCTGCTTTAAATCCATCATCGTTAAATTAGAAGTAAATCAGTAACATATTCTTAAACGTCAATCAGCTGACATAGCATTCTCAGGTGGTCTCAGGTTATATTTCATATTGACAATTGCCATGTGCATGTGGCGCCATCTCTAGAACGTTCCTACAAACTACTCGTACTACGTCTCCTATTTTACCGATTCTACGGTATGGTCGATAACAGTAAAGACGTTGCATGAGTAGTTTCTAGGAACGTTCTGAAGATGGTGCCACTTACATAACATCTTCACCGACGAGATATACTTAAAGACCGCTAGCCTTATGGGACTTTGTGTCGCACGAAAATTGAGCCGTACTGGGACGCCCTCTCGGCGTATAGAGCGGCCGAATCAGGAAACTCAAGGCAACGCAACGAACTCACTGATTCCAGTTTTTACACCAAGTTACGAAGAATTGCGAAGAACCACTGCCGTGACGATCGTGGTGGGGGAAAGTTCAGATGCGTGCTGTCAGTCAGCGAGTCGTCTACTACAATGTATCGAACGGAGTCAAAGAATGAGCTATGGCTCTGACTCTTCTCCGGCACGATCGTATGCGTGTTTCCTTTGACATAAGCCAGCGGTATTAAAATGCTTTTTCGTTCCTAACCTATCCGATAATCTGATAAAGTATTTTATTCGAAGGGTGTAGTTGGATGATGGGGTCAAAAGTGTTCCCAAAACAATTATAAATCGAAAACGTCATTTGATAGCTCATTAAAAAATACCCATTTTCATCACGTTTTAACGTTCAATCTAGAAGGGCAAGGGGCAGTAGGTTGTAAATTAAAAACTTTCGTTTTTGCTCATTTCTAAAAAAGGGATGTCCGTTAAAAAATCAAGAATTCTGGCCGATTCTGGCGTGTTAAAATTAATTTGTAGAACGAATTTTCATGCATCCTTTATAAGATAAGTATATTATGCAATATTCAATGCTATGAGATGGGGTACAATAAACAAATATAGATGCTAAGAAAACTGCTAAAACAAGGAGAATATGTAGTAATGGCGCTTGTTATATCCTAAAATATTTGTAGTTCCGCTAATATTATCGGTTGCACAACGGCATAACGTCTTTTTTCTCAGTACTGCTCTCTTTATTATTTTTTCCTTTAGTTTATTATTATTATTTTGTCGTTTCTTTCTTTTTCTTCTTTTTGTGTGCAGCATAATCTCTCTGTATTTTATCCTTTATTTTTCTTTTTCCTAGATATAAGTTAACATAATATTTAGGTTTAGTTATATTCAATTAGAAATTAAAGCCAGCTTCTTTTTTTGACCCATGTTCTGTAGCCCCCCGCATAAAACGAATGCGGTGCATGCGCCGAATTATATTTCATGTAATGTTCAAGCGCATTTAATGTTAACCGGACCGATTCAAACCTTCCCACTGCTGCGTTCCGGGAACACGTACCCACTTACATTTACACTTTCGGTATCTGCGCACGAATTCAATACTCTCAAGATCACTAGACATAGGGACACCCCTCCGCCATGCGATTGTCGTATTCTTGACGATTGTCATATTTTCGACGTATTCTTTACGTGCATTTTTATGTTTTTCTTCTTACAATGTATTTGTACAAGAAAAACATTAATATATATGCGAAATGTCTATTAGTAAATGTACTTGGCCGGCTTCAGGATCCAATGGTTACGATTCAGAACTCCTCACCTGAGTGTGAAATTTTTCCGATCCTGCATAAATTGTTATTAACATTTATTAGTTGCCAAGTTTTAAGAGTTCGCGGAGGCGATACAGTGGAGGCCCGATGAATTTTTTCTGAGATCTCCCAGATAAATTTTGACGCTTAAAACCCACCACTAGGCGGGATTCCCCCTCGCATTCGGCAACTGTCACGCCTGATATCGCAGCGTAATTCCTTTGAATACTAACGTAACGTGGTGAAAAGTTGATAATTTTATAAGTAATGTAAGGTGATTTTCGAGAAAACAACTACTATTCGGTTTAACTCTGATTTTCCTTGCATCTGCTCTGCTCTACTACTCAAAATGCTATATCCCTTGTCCGTCCGTGTCCGTCCGGTGCCGTCCGGAAAGAAACGCGCTTCGCGCCTCCCCTCGTGCAAATTCTGCTCGGTGACGTCAGCGGCCGCCAGCTCTAGCGTCCATTGACATGCGCCGGCTTGCGTTTGCTACAGCAACGACTATGTACATATGTACGAACGTGTAATATGTAAACGTTTTAATAAGTACAAATATAAACCGAGTTGTACTGTGTTTGGTCTCATTTTACTCGGAATAATATTACTAATATGTTTTGTCTTCAGTCCGTCTTTTTTCCTTATCTGCCGTTTCTACTTCTGATCATCCGTATCGGCAAAAAGCAAACGAACGAATTCGACTACAGTAGATTTTCTATATGTATGAGTCCGATTTGAGCTACACGATATCTGTCCCCGGATGCCCCTTTCACAAACAGGGGTCGTCGTCGGCCGAGCGGTTCCCCGTCGCTTGTATCGCAGTGGCATTTTTTGATGCTGACAATTGAACAGCGACGCGGTCTATCGGTGAGACACTAACCCTAGTTAAGAAATCAAAAATTGTTAATTGCAATTTTTCGGTAAAAAGAAGTTTACTGGTATATTGGAGACGTTTTTCTAATAAAAATAAGACCAAATACGAAATGGTTACGACACTTGGTTTCGCTATTCTGGCTTGTCAAACACACTGTCGCCTAAACGTCGCGAGATCAATGTGGTGTGAAGAAGGAACTTCTATTCGATGTGAATCAAGTACCTGGCGGATGAATCGACGACGCTTACCGTGGAGCTGGATGAGAAACAAAGTTTTCTTGAGTGGAATGAATGTCCCCTATTCGTTATAAGCCCATTTGGCGGCATTTTTTTTGCGTCTCTTACCGTGTAGGGACACCATTGGCAGGTGCCTCCTCACAAACTCACACAGGGATCCTGCTACAGTTTAGACGGCTTTAAACTCCTCATACGCAAATAAAGTGGCAAGCAATTTTATATGTAAATAGGAGTTTTAATTAGTAACAAAATATAACCCGATTGGTTTCGTGTTTGGTCTCATTTTACTTGGCAAAATATTAGCAATACGGTACTGACATTTTTATTCATAAAAATTCAAAGTTGTAAAAATTTCTTCGCTGCACTAGTGTTGCCTCATCGTCATGTGGAATTCAATCATTCAACAATGGCTTCACCTTCACTCCCTCTTTCTATATCAACTGTCCCTACGTTTGGCGGTGTCGGCAAATTACAAAGAGACGGGCGCGTGGCCCAGCGTGGCCGGCAACGTGGCGCAGAGACGACATTCGTGTCAAATCACCGGATGTATGTACGAGCAACGGAAAAACTTTAGAATTGCAAAGATAGAAATAAACAAGTTTTGCGTACAGACAGGGTCGTTTCGTTTCTCATGTTCCGATCATTTGTATGAAATGGAATACAATAATCAATGTAAGAGAGCAAGTGTATTGGAAGGCATTTACTTCTTTAATTAACAAGTACTTTTTGTAACATTTTCAACCTCGTCGGTGCTGCTAGCACTTAAAATTATCACGATACAAAAATTGGGAGTGATGGGATTCGATAAAGTATAAAAGTTCGTTCTACAAATTAGTTTAACACGCCAGTAAACGACTAGAAAGGATGATCTTGACTTTTTCACTGACACCCCTTTTTTAAAAATGAGCAAAAAGGGAAGTTTTCAATTTACACTTCACTGCCCATCGCCCTTGCAGATTCAACGTTAACACATGATGAAAATGGGAATTTTTTAATAAGCTTTCGAATGACGTTTTTGGTTTATAATTGTTTTGGGATCGCTTTTGAGCCCCATCATCACCCTTCGAATAAGATACTTTATCAGATTATCGGTTAGGTTAGGGACAAAAAGCATTTTAATACCGCTGGCTTATACCAAAGGAAACACTTGTATGCAATCGTGTCGGAGAGGAGTCGGAGCCGTAGCTTATTTCTTGTCTCCGTTCGGTACGTAGTAGACGACTCGCTGACTGAGAGCACGTATACATACATCTCAATGTACATCTTTTCCCCACCACGCCCGTCACGACAGTGGTTCTTAGGAATTCCTCGTCGGTGCTTGGTGTTACCTACAAAGTTAGAACCTCGGAATTCTTCCGTGCCGACAGAGCATTTGGGCCCCTTTGAGCCCCCTTGCGTGCCCGAAATTTTACCCAGGGCTAGCGGTCTTTAAGTATATCTCGTCGGTGACATCTTCGCCAACGAGGTAAAGGTAAAGAAGGACGTGCTCATCACCGATTTGCATGAAACTTTGCAGAGATCAATTTTTGCATAAAAATAAGACCTGTAAAAGCCAAAAAGCGCGCTCTCGTCTAATTAAAAAGTTATTAAGCGTTAAAGTTTAGTTATAAAATCTGCCTTACTGACAGCACGAACGACATCTGCGTCTGCGCATGCGCACGGCAAGTTTGCAAGCAAAGTGTGCGTATTTGAAGTCAAATAATATTCAATTGGTGAAGGCTAGGTGTGGGCAAGGCTTCCCTTTCTCAATGTTTAAGAATGCAACAACATTATTTCTATGGCTAGGTGTGGGCAAGGTTTCCCTTTCATAATGTTGCACTTTGGGTACTTAAAACCTAACCCAAACCTACTCTCAAACCATTGTATGCTTGAAAACTCTTAAACATTATGACCTTCAAAACGAAACTATCATAACTTTTTCTGGCGTAAAGGAATCAATTAAAAATGACAGAGACTGTTCTATTCATTTCGAATCAAAAGGAACTCAATTTCATTGTAAAACACCATAGAAGAAACTGCAGCACTGTTGTAATATTTCATTTTGGTGAACAACACCATAGGAATAGCTAGAAGCCAAAAAATGTACGGTAAGTATCATTAATGGTAAATGAAAAAACCGAAAAGCAACGTAGAACACGTAGAAATTTAATGAGATCGATTTTGAGAAAGTTAGGTCAAAGTACGAGTGTTAGGTCAGAAAAATGCGAGTGTTAGGTCAAAATACGAGAGTTAGGTCAAAATACGAGAGTTAGGTCAGAAAAATGCGAGTGTTAGGTCAGAAAAATGCGAGTTTTAGGTCAAAATGCGAGTGTTTGGTCAAAATACGAGAGTTAGGTCAGAAAAATGCGAGTGTTAGGTCAAAATGCGGCTTTTGCAGACCTTATTTTTATGCAAGTTAATGTTTAATATAGTCAGATAATAATAAGTCAGAGAACCGTTTGTCGTTGGTGAAAATTCGCATTAGTTCGGAGTTACAGCCAAAAAACGGTAGGGCGATAGAGGTTCGAAAGGAGATAATGAAAATTGCAAGCCGTGCTTCCTAGTCTTGACGTCGAATGCCGAATTTTAATGGGTAAGATTAATATTCAATAATTATTATGTCATATACTATTTTTCTTGATAATAATTGGGTTCTTTCTATTTTTTACAGTACGTGTACCAAAAGAAGCAAAATTCCGTTCACTGTTGGCTTCCTTACTTGCATTGCGGCACGTTATAATGGTCTTACTTAGTCGCTTCCACAGCAAGAGTGTTGATCTTTTCAAGACAGTTTTTAGTGTGCTACTTATTTACCTTTGTGCCTATATTAATATTAAATTATTAGAGACAATTATTATATAAGAAATTGTACGTATGTATGTATGTGAGCTGAGTATGCTGTATGTAGCGTGTATGCTAAAAGTACAACAATTGTATTGGAATTAGATTATAACTACGTCAGAAACATTTTTTACTGTATACTATTTTTCCTTACAATATATGTATTAAACGAAATTCCGTGTTCTCTAATTACTTAGTTATAAGATCCCATATATCCAATATCCCTCGCCGAAACCATGCCCCTTTCCGTCGTAACAAAATTCACCAACTTCGATGAAATCTCATGGAACCACATAGAAATGCCATGGGAGAAGAAGGCAAGCGACTCTTCTATTCATTTAAAATCGTAAAGAATTCCATTTTGACAGGAAACGCCATGAGAACAGCGAGAAATCATAAAATATACGATAGGACGAAATCTCGGTTAGGACTGGATCAGTCAAGCGTGAAAAATCCGAAAAATTGTAAAGTCTCGGTTAGGACTGGATCAGTCAAGCGTGAAATTTCGCAAATTTTTCAGAAATGTCGAAAATCTGACCAAGTATCAGGAACATAGAAGTACCGAAGAGGTGGCACTGCGAAACTCGGCGTGTTCAGTCAAGCGTGACGATCAACGTTTGCAGAATCTTACCCAAATTTCTGTACTATGTTCCAACTTTCCTTTCTCGTTCGTTTTACATATTCCATGGACTTCACATTGGCTATTTGAAATTCTGAGTGCTTCTACTGACACTGAGCATGTAGCTTATGGTTTCCTTATGGGTTTCTTATGGTTTTTGCTAGTATTCTCATTTCTTTTACTTAAAATTAATTCCTATCATTTTCAATGGATTTTCTATGGCGTTACTTATCTTGTAGTATTCTTTAACAATACTTACCGTATATTTCTTGGACTTTATGGCTCCCCTAAGTTCTCATGCTGTCTGATTATCTTGCCACTCTCAAAGTATTGTTTTATGGATCTTGAACTTCCCGAAATGAACAACGATGGACTTATAACTATTGTAAACGGCGATGGGGAATAGGTGGGTTAGGAAAGTAATCATTGAACGCTAATTTTGGTTTAATTTCTGGTATATTGTAAAACCATTGAATAATATACATTTCATTTTCCTTAATAAAATGTATTAAAACTAAATATAATATTCTTATACTGGCTGTAACTCCGAAAATAATGCGAATTTTCACCAATGACAAACGGCTTTCTGACTTATTTTTGATCCCCTACGAGAGAGCCAAAGCACGGCAGTTTCGATTTTTTGACCCAAAAAAATGGTAAGGGGTTAGCCTTGCCGTTTTTTTCAGCCAAAAAGTGAAAGTCGGCGGATCGGATTCTCCTTTTGCTATCTTGTAGAGGGTCAAAAATAAGTCAGTGAGCCGTTTGCCGTTGGTCAAAATTCGCATTATTTTCGGAGTTACAGCCGATTTTCGAAAATCGAGAAAATGGTAAGGCTAACCCCTTGCCGTTTTTTTCAGCCAAAATGTGAAAGTCGGCGGATCGGATTCTCCTTTTGCTATCTTGTAGAGGGTCAAAAATAAGTCAGTGAGCCGTTTGCCGTTGGTCAAAATTCGCATTAGTTTCGGAATTACAGCCGATTTTCGAAAATCGAGAAAATGGTAAGGGGTTAGCCTTGCCGTTTTTTTCAGCCAAAAAATGAAAGTCGGCGGATCGGATTCTCCTTTTGCTATCTTGTAGAGGGTCAAAAATAAGTCAGTGAGCCGTTTGCCGTTGGTCAAAATTCGCATTAGTTTCGGAATTACAGCCGATTTTCTAAAATCGAGAAAATGGTAAGGAGTTAGCCTTGCCGTTTTTTTCAGCCAAAAAATGAAAGTCGGCGGTTCGGATTCTCCTTTTGCTATCTTGTAGAGGGTCAATAGTAAGTCATTGAGCCGTTTGCCGTTGGTCAAAATTCGCATTAGTTTCGGAGTTACAGCCGATTTCGAAAATCGAGAAAATGGTAAGGGGTTAGCCTTGCCGTTTTTTTCAGCCAAAAAGTGAAAGTCGGCGGATCGGATTCTCCTTTTGCTATCTTGTAGAGGGTCAAAAATAAGTCAGTGAGCCGTTTGCCGTTGGTCAAAATTCGCATTAGTTTCGGAATTACAGCCGATTTTCTAAAATCGAGAAAATGGTAAGGGGTTAGCCTTGCCGTTTTTTTCAGCCAAAAAATGAAAGTCGGCGGATCGGATTCTCCTTTTGCTATCTTGTAGAGGGTCAAAAATAAGTCACCGAACCGTTTGTCGTTGGTCAAAATTCGCATTATTTTCGGAGTTACAGCCAGTATAAGTATATTATATTTAGTGTAAATACCTTTTATTAAGGAAAATGAAATGTATATTATCCAATGGTTTTACAATATACCAGAAATTAAACCAAAATTAGCGTTCAATGATTACTTTCCTAACCCACCTATTCCCCATCGCCGTTTACAATAGTTATAAGTCCATCGTTGTTCATTTCGGGAAGTTCAAGATCCATAAAACAATACTTTGAGAGTGGCAAGATAATCAGACAGCATGAGAACTTAGGGGCGCCATAAAGTCCAAGAAATATACGGTAAGTATTGTTAAAGAATACTACAAGATAAGTAACGCCATAGAAAACCCATTGAAAATGATAGGAATTAATTTTAAGTAAAATAAATGAGAATACTAGCAAAAACCATAAGAAAACCATAAGGAAACCATAAGTTACATGCTCAGTGTCAGTAGAAGCACTCAGAATTTCAAATAGTCAATGGGAAGTCCATGGAATATGTAAAACGAACGAGAAAGGAAAGTTGGAACATAGTACAGAAATTTGGGTAAGATTCTGCAAACGTTGATCGTCACGCTTGACTGAACACGCCGAGTTTCGCAGTGCCACCTCTTCGCTAATTCTATGTTCCTGTTAAATTGTCCAATTTTGGGTAAAACTGCGAAAAGTTCGATCGTCACGCTTGACTGAACACGCCGAGTTTCGCACTGCCACCTCTTCGCTACTTCTATGTTCCTGTTAAATCGTCCAATTTTGGGTAAAACTGCGAAAAGTTCGATCGTCACGCTTGACTGAACACACCGAGTTTCGCAGTGCCACCTCTTCGGTACTTCTATGTTCCTGATACTTGGTCAGATTTTCGAGATTTCTGAAAAATTTGCGAAATTTCACGCTTGACTGATCCAGTCCTAACCGAGACTTTACAATTTTTCGGATTTTTCACGCTTGACTGATCCAGTCCTAACCGAGATTTCGTCCCATCGTATATTTTATGATTTCTCGCTGTTCTCATGGCGTTTCCTATCAAAATGGAATTCTTTACGGTTTTAAATGAATAGAAGAGTCGCTTGCCTTCTTCTCCCATGGCATTTCTATGTGGTCCCATGAGATTTCATCGAAGTTGGTGAATTTTGTTACGACGGAAAGGGGCATGGTTTCGGCGAGGGATATTGGATATATGGGATCTTATAACTAAGTAATTAGAGAACACGGAATTTCGTTTAATACATATATTGTAAGGAAAAATAGTATACAGTAAAAAATGTTTCTTACATAGTTATAATCTAATTCCCATACAATTGTTGTACTTTTAGCATACACGCTACATACAGCACACTCAGCTCACATACATACATACGTACAATTTCTTATAAAATAATTGTCTCTAATAATTTAATATTAATATAGGCACAAAGGTAAATAAGTAGCACACTAAAAACTGTCTTGAAAAGATCAACACTCTTGCTGTGGAAGCGACTAAGTAAGACCATTATAACGTGCCGCAATGCAAGTAAGGAAGCCAACAGTGAACGGAATTTTGCTTCTTTTGGTACACGTACTGTAAAAAATAGAAAGAACCCAATTATTATCAAGAAAAATAGTATATGACATAATAATTATTGAATATTAATCTTATCCATTAAAATTCGGCATTCGACGTCAAGACTAGGAAGCACGGCTTGCAATTTTCATCATCTCCTTTCGATCCTCTATCGCCCTACCGTTTTTTGGCTGTAACTCCGAAACTAATGCGAATTTTGACCAACGGCAAACGGCTCTCTGAGTTATTTTTGACCCTCTACAAGATAGCAAAAGGAGAATCCGAACCGCCGACTTTCGATTTTTGGCTGAAAAAAACGGCAAGGATTTTAGAAAATCGGCTGTAATTCCGAAACTAATGCGAATTTTGACCAATGAGAAACGGCTTTCTGACTTAGTTTTTACCCTCTACAAGATAGCAAAACGATTCCGTATTTTGACCAAACACTCGCATTTTGACCTAACACTCGCATTTTTCTGACCTAACACTGGCATTTTTCTGACCTAACACGCGCATTTTTCTGACCTAATACTCGCATTTTTCTGACCTAACACTCGTATTTTGACCTAACACTCGCATTTTTCTGACCTAGCACTCGCATTTTTCTGACCTAACACTCGTATTTTGACCTAACTTTCTCAAAATCGATCTCATTAAATTTCTACGTGTCCTACGTTGCTTTTCGGTTTTTTCATTTACCATTAATGATACTTACCGTATATTTTTTGGCTTCTAGCTATTCCTATGGTGTTGTTCACCAAAATGAAATATCACAACAGTGCTGCAGTTTCTTCTATGGTGTTTTACAATGAAATTGAGTTCCTTATGAATCGAAATGAATAGTAACAGTCTCTGGCTTTTTGAATTGATTCTTTTACGACAGAAAAAGGGATGATAGTTTCGTTTTGAAGGTCATAATGTTTAAGAGTTTTCAAGCATACAATGGTTTGAGAGTAGGTTTGGGTTAGTTTTTAAGTACCCAAAGTGGAACATTATGAAAGGGAAACCTTGCCCACATCTAGCCTTCACCAATTGAATATTATTTGATTTCAAATACGCGCACTTTGCTTGCAAACTTGTCCGTGCGCATGCGCAGACGCAGATGTCGTTCGTGCTGTCAGTAAGGCAGATTTTATAACTAAACTTTAACGCTTAATAACTTTTTAATTAGACGAGAGCGCGCTTTTTGGCTTTTACAGGTCTTATTTTTATGCAAAAATTGATGTCTCTGCAAAGTTTCATGCAAATCGGTGATGAGCACGTCCTTCTTTACCTTTACCTCGTTGGCGAAGATGTTATGTAAGTGGCACCATCTTCAGAACGTTCCTAGAAACTACTCATGCAACGTCTTTACTGTTATCGACCATACCGTAGAATCGATAAAATAGGAGACGTAGTACGAGTAGTTTGTAGGAACATTCTGAAGATGGCGCCACAATTATGTTTGCTTCATCGTCGATACAAGCAGAGACGTTTTGGTACTAGTTTCTAGGAATGTTCTAGAGATGGCGCCAACAGTTAATGTCAGACGTGACCTTAGATAATTAATGCGTAATGAAACAAAGTAGGAGTCAAACTTTGAAAAGGAGGACGAGCCAAGATCTTTCACATTTATGTATATATTTCGTAATGTTACAAGTTTAATTATATCGATACAAATGATGGAAACAACCACACGTTGCACTGAGCGCTTTTGTTTAATATCGTGGATTAATCATCAATCGGCACGAAGAGAAAAAACACTGTGTGTTCCAAGGCACTATACAATCCTAGTTCGATCGTTCTCGTTCCCGTTGGAGGGATCGCGAGAGACGAAAAAAGCTCGCACCCATTCTCGGCTTCGTGGACGGAAACTGTCAAGAACGCACGACTTCTGATGCCGTTACAGGGGGGGAGGGAGGAATGCGAAATTATAAGGCACGCGGTGCAAAGTCGATGGACACACGTTAATAATCGTTCTGTCCCATTTCGTTGAACGTTCAAAATTCGACACACTCCGTGCGCTCTCTCAGCATCAAGAACTCTTCGACAGTCGGTCAGCCACTCTTTCATCCCGCTGCGCTTTACCTACGTTAACACAACCCTCTAACTCTAAGTCGCACAATGTTCAACCTCGCAATCGCAGCCTTCCTCCCGATCTAAACAATCGGCGAACTTATCGGCTTCTGCCCGTGTGACGGCCCGCAGAAACTCGCAGATTATAGAAATTCCACGTCACGTTATGCACTGCGGACATGCGGCGGGTATTCGATAATGCATGTATATGGTCAAAGGGGTAGTTCCGGCGGCAAGCTTAAAGTTCACATGGTCAACATTTCACAACGCTCTCTACCTCGCACGCTCTTTACGTTCGCAGACTCCTCAGACCGGAAAGGGGCCCGGAGTGAACATTGCGCTGTAATTTTCTCTCGGACGGATTCTGAAAAGGCGTGAGCTAGAGCGCGAAAGACGAACAGCTCGTCCGGGGACGCTAAATATTATCACACACCGACTTCGGGCTGGTTTCTCTCGATTCGCTTCGAAGTTCACCCGAACTCGCAGCTATACGTACGAATTGATCCGTGTATCGTACAAAGTTTGAGGATAAAACGTGAGGACTTAAAATCGTGTACATCTCGCCGCTCTAATCGTCGTCGTAACTAGAAAAAACTTTTCACCATCAATACGGCGTCGCGAATTCAACGCAAGACGATACGATATAGAAGAGAATATAATGAGAATTCAATCATCGTTTCGCAATGTGCAATTTGACTAGTCGCGGGTCATTCTTCGCACTCTTTCATTCGATTTTCGCACTTTACGTACGGTTCGTGAATCGGACCTCTTCCAATCTTTTCTGCCCGTACTTACAAAATTGACTCGATCTATATAGATCTGCAGACTTTCGAACGGATCCACCGAGTATTTTAATAATATCCTTAACGTTGTCGGACTACGTTCCGCATCCAATATGGCGGCCGGTAAAGTGTCGAGACCCGCCCCGATTAAAAGCTACGTGAAACACGTGAGATGAAGGGGGAGAGAGAATAAAGGATGACGTATCATTGATTCGAAGGCACGAGGCACCATGTTCTCGAAGAAAAGTCTTCAAGAACCAAATGCATATTATATGAAAGGCACGTCGGCGATCCGATCTTCGCTGATCGATCATCATTGCCGATCCTTCATATGAACTCGTACGGTACAGTCGATCACACGCGCGTGAGAAGTCGGAAACATACATACATTCCCTTCAAAGGATCAACAATCAGCCCAATCTACGCATCTCTACTCCCAACGGAAAAACTCTCTCTTTACAGGCAAAGGTCTGATCATTCGATGAGATCAACGAAAGGGCATCTCCTCAATTCCAAAACCACTCACGTGCGCGATTGAAGCGGGGACACTTAGAGGGTGTCCAGTAAGGAGTCCAACAGGTCCAGCTGATTCTCGTCCCAGCCGGCGGTGGCGATCAGCAGTCCCGTGAGGTCGTCCTCGCTCAGGCTGACCTGGGTCGACTCCGGGACCTCGGAGAGGGTGTCAGGTATGGGGGGTGACACGCTACTGGGTGGCGTCTCGTAGAGGGACGGCAGCGAGATCGACGCCGTGGCGCAGGTCGTCTGCTGAATGCTGTTCGCGCACACCGTCGTCTGACTGCTCGTGTTGGCAGCACTGCCGGACGACTGCCTCCTGGAGCCCCGATTTCGTTGAAATACCGCCGTCCTGCGTCTGGAACGCTTGCCTTCTTCAAGCTGCTCGATGTCCAGCTTCCAGAAGCCACCCTTGCCGGGCTCGTCCTTCGTTCGCGGCAGCTTCACGAAGCACTTGTTCAAGGACAAGTTGTGCCGGATCGAATTCTATAAAGAATGACATGGGGTTGTTTAGATATAGACATCTCGAAGATTAGTGTACCTAGGGAGGGAGAGCTTACCTGCCAGGCAGGATCGGCGTACTTGTAGAACACGAAATTCTCGCGGATCCAGGCGTAGATGTTGGACAGGGAGACTTTATTGTTGTTGGCCCGCATGGCTAGGCAGATGATGGTTGCGTAGGAGAAGGGAGGCTTGGTATCGACGTCCGTCCGATACTTCTCCGCATTTTCGGCGAGATCTACAATTCATCGCACAATGAACTCTAATATTCATCTATGTTATGCAAGCTGCACCAGTGATCTCATCATGAGACTTTGTTCTCAATTTAAAGATCTAACTCTAGAAGTATGGTGGAGTGGGGTAAAACCGACCCAGAAATTGTAAAGTTTACTTTAAACTGATGTATTTTATATCTATTCCACTAAAACCTAATAATCTTAGTGCTTTTATTTAGCGCATGGTTTACTCTTAAAGTTGCATTATTTTGTATTAAAAATATCTTCTGAAACTTATGATTTTCTTAATACGTTAAGAACAGTGCTGCTAGGGCGGACTTGCGCCGGAGATGGTTCAAAACCGCCCAACCTGTTTAAAAATGATTGAATCTTATATCCTTAGGTACATTATGGGGCAAAAGCGGAATTATTATTAGTAATACGAACTTTGTCGAACGACTTATCGGGGGAATCACAGAATACACGGCGGCCCCCTATGTTGAATACTATCCAAACCATTGAATACTAACCAAAGGAAGATTTTCACCTTAAAGTTGATACAATGCAACGTATGTTCGAATAAATAGGGGCTAAAAGTGCGGATTAGCCCCGTGTACGGATTTACCCCAACTGCACCTTACCATAAGTCGACATCGAAACCACGACTTGAATCAAATTGACTCATTCATCACAGCCGATTTAACA
The DNA here is from genome assembly GCA_914767735.1 of Anoplius nigerrimus. Lineage (NCBI taxonomy): Eukaryota > Metazoa > Arthropoda > Insecta > Hymenoptera > Pompilidae > Anoplius > Anoplius nigerrimus. Next base: position 13,501,970 of record OU612090.1, read on the forward strand.
CGACGAGACTAAGAAGTTAATCCTTCCTCACCGAGTTCAGCCTTTACCAGCGGCGAGACCTTCTTCGGGGGTTGTCTGGACACAGGCGGGGGCGACGGCGAGCAGGGTGGCGTGGGCAGGCTCGACGCACTGGTGATGTCGAGGGACTGGAGCCAGGACAGGCTGGTCAGCTCGGCTTCGACGCCGTAATCCTCGGTGTCCATGCTCTCGTTCATCCCGCATGAGTCCGCCTCATGAGGTACCGCGACCTCGTCCACCTCCGTCCCCATTCTCGCTCGGTCCGTCGGTCAAAACATTCGCCGCCGGCCGCAGCGCCGATATCAGCGCCTGGACAGTCGGATTGGCAAGCGATCAGAACGGTCAGCTATCGGAACGGGAAGCGATCAGAACGGTTAACTATCAGAATGTTCAGCTATCACGACGAAAAGCGATCAGAACGTTCAGCTATGAGAACGGCAAGCGGTCAGAACGTTCAGCTATTAGAATGGCAAGCGGTCAGAACGGTCAGCTATTGGAACAAAAAGCGATCAGAACGGCAAGGGATCAGAACGGTCAGCGATTGGAACGAAAAGCGATCAGAACGTTCAGCTATCACAACTAAAAGCGATCAAAACGTTATGGGATCAGAACGTTCAGCTATCAGAACGGTCAGTTATTAGAATGGCAAGCGATCAGAATGTTCAGCTATTGGAACGAAAAGCGATTAGAACGTTCAGCTATCAAAACGAAAAGCGATCAGAACGGTCAGTTATCAGATCAAAAAGCGATTAGAACGGTCAGCTATCAGAATGGCAAGCGATCAGAACGGCAAGCGATCAGGACAGTCGACTATCAGAACAGCTAGCCATCAAGAGAGGCCTGGATAGGCGGATGATGAGATACGCGTCACGAAGATTCCGCGCATTAGTGCAAACGCTTTTTTCCCGGAATCCGCGAGGCTATCAGACCTACGGAAGAGGGAAGGGGTGTTATTATACGGTCTATTCGCGATTAGATCTAGCTGAAAGCGGCCGCTGGAACTCGTGGAGAACAATGCTGCGAATTTCTGGAACGGCGAACGTTCGGCTGAGTCACGTAGGTCGCACGAACTGTACCTTTTTGCAATTTTGCGTGCGTCCGCCTTATCGGCGACGATTTCGATAGTAGCTACCGAAAGAACCTTCACGCCATCCTGAATCAGACGCGAGGGATCAGGGGAAGAATCAGAGGGTTGAATGTGTCACTCGACGGCAGAGACAACGGTGGTTTTTTTGTTCGGACTCGTAGGTGGAATCAAAGTAGGACTACGGCTATAGATAGCGGTGACTTTATCCGATCGACGGAGACGCGCGCGTTATTTCGAGCCAGTCAATGAATTTTACACACTCGTACCGTGTTCGATGAGACCTTCCCACTGGACTCCGCAGGATGAGTTCGAGCCGGTCCTGGATAGATATTGAACACAAAACTTTCAACACGAAACTTTCAACTTTTGTATTAAGGAGGACTTTCACTTTAATCGGCGGATTCACTGGACTGGGCGTGCGAGGGACGAAGAGGCCGAAAATTTGGAACTGGAGAGGTAGGACGCGAATTTGCGCGACGGGGAACGGACACGTACGGTTAGGTGGGGAAACGAGTGTGCGCCCCGGACGATTCTCCAGTTCCGACTGTAGCAAGGGGATAGGCAGGGGGTAGAGCCTGCTTCTCGACACCCCACTGTCTACCTGGCCGATTAGGTCGTGGTTGGTGCGCGTGCGGCGACAGGTGCTGGGCTCCCTTTCGCAGGTGGACCATGCATGTCGGGCTCCCCCCTGTCTGCCCTTAGGCCGAGGGAGTCCAACCCCTCGTCGAATTTTCGAGCCCGGCCCGGGGTGAAAGTAGCGGGAAATCGTCGGAGAACGTTCCGACACTTTGCCTGATTATTTCTGGCAATTTCGAACGGCGATGTATCAATTGGGATCGATCGTGTAATTTGATGGCTCTTCTCCGACGTTACGTTTGCATTGACAGTGTCCGACGGACGAATGTTACCTTAATGCGATAAATGATAAGAGATAGAAACATTTTATGTTTCGGTCTCAATGTGTTTCTAACCTGATTTTTTCTGGCAATTTCGAACGGCGATGTATCAATTGGGATCGATCGTATAATTTGATGGGTTTTCTTCGACGTTACGTTTGCATTGACAGTGTCTAACGGACGAATGTTACCTTAATGCGATAAATAATAAGAGATAGAAACATTTTAAGTTTCAGTCTGAATGTGTCTCTAAATTCATTCTACTAGTTACGCACCATGATAGAAAATAATAGGATACCCATACTTGTAAGTAATAAAGAATAATACAATTACATTTATGTAATAAACTGTTCAATTTCCACAAAAGTTTCTTTTCACATTTTAACATGTAACAGCTCAAGAGGACCCAAATAAAGAGGTCGAAACGTTCATACGAATATACTTATTTATACGATCCTACCATCGCCGAACTAATACACACAAGAAGAACGGATCGAAGGTCATGAAGATCTAATGAACGAATATTTTTGGTAGGATGATGATTGAGGAGATGTTTAGCTGCAAGACAGGATGTTAGGGTTCTTCGGGGTGTGTTATCATCGCACCCTTTATTTCAAAGAGTAGTACCTCATTCTAATTTCGCTGCAGAAGAGTGCCATGTGGAAATGTATACTTTGGCCGGATGTCATAAGGCGAGCTCGAGAGGAAGAGCATTTTTCCAAATGGTCAGAGAGAAAAGCGCGCATGCGGGGCGTATGGAAAGCAGCTGGATATAATTATCATTTGTTGTCCAGGTGCTGGCCCAGGACCTTCGCTGCGCATGGACGAGCTCGCCGGAAGTGGCGTAAGCGCGGAGGAAAAGAAGCGTACAGAACAGGAATCGCTCAGCGAAGGTAACCCTAAACCCATCATCCGACGTCATCGTATAATGCAAAAATTACTTCGGCCCAAAAGCCCCCTCTTAGGTCCACCATGCCACACTGAACCATCCCGAATTTTTCTTCGTTAACAGTTTACTTCGTTAAGTTTGACCGACAGCCGACGACCTCTTTTTTTTTTTTATTCAAAATGGGTGGAGGCGTGCATCTCCGCGTAGGGCGTAAGATTGACCTTCGCGTTTCTTCGCCTTCGAATGCTCGCGTGGCGATACTACGTCAGAGCTATACGCGCTAAACGTAGCGCACGTAGTCAGCCATTCAGGCGAAATGACGCTCGAGTCGCGTTCCCGAAACTTTCCGTGATCCCGCATTTCGTACTAATTGCCGGCAAAATAATACGGCCGGAGCGATCCTCGTCTGAAAACTAACGCCTCGTTAAGTCTACCCTCAGACCCGTCGGTGCACTGTGTTTCTACACGTCACAGTACATCGCACTCCTCGCTCTCACGTTAAACTTTAATGCGACCACCACCCCTCATTACCGGATAATCCGTCGGATTTCCAGAATATTCCGTCGATCAAATGGCCAAAATCAAGAATCGATGGATCTCCTACGCAGTTTAAGAACAACGAATCGAACGTTCCGGAATCGGAGGTTTTTCGAAGGGTGGCGTAAAACTTTCCAGAATCTACGCACCCTAGGTGAGGGGTGTCCAAAAATAATTTCCTTCCGAAGGTCCACAATGTCCTACGTGGCCGAAAGGCGTTCATCGCAATTGGGAGTCAATTCTCATGCGTCGGGGGTTGCGGAGGAGGGGGTGGTGCTGCTGGTTTTACCTGGCAGCCTTGGTACAGGTGCCTCCATTGATCGAATCGGGGAGGCAGCGACCGCCGGCTACGATGTTCGTACGAGTGAAGAGAGAGAGAGAGAGAGAGAGAGGGTGACAGTGGGTGGAAAGGAGAGAGCAGATCGAACCGGAGGGTGGAGAAGCTAGAAAGGGAGTAGGACGGAGATAGGGGAGAGGGAGGGAAAAGAGCCGCGGCGATTCGAGCAGCGCGAGAATGGCGCGTGAAATTCTCCAGAGCCGACTCTCATCATTGGTCGTCGTCCATCAGGATCGTTAGGACGAGATTCGCGCGCGCAACCGGACAGGGGAGGAAGCCCACCCCGCCGAACCAACCCCCTTGGCCGGCCATCCGAAGGGCGGATTCTACGCGACATTCTATTCCTCTCCGCGTCGTTACGGGACCACCCTTCGCTCATCTGAATTTTGCTACCAGCCTAGCGAGGCAGCCGCCTGCTTTTTTTCTAATCACGACAATCGCCGATCCATACTGACGGGTTAAATGGTTAGCGGGAGGAATAGATTGCGCAGTGCTTCCATTCGCGACTCATCTATGTCGACTGGACAGATGCTTTGTTCTGTCAGATTCAGGGCAATGGGCAATGCAAATTATTAAAAACAGTGTCCGGGCGGGGTACATTCTTCTATTGTGCGACTTATCAATTTCTGATCTATGTCTGCATCCTTATCTAATTTACCTCCTATACGTTACCAGACCTATTTTCGCCTCTCATATCTAAGTTCAAACCTTTCTAGATGTCTACAGCGTTAAAGGAGAAAATTGTCTCCAACTTAGCAAGTAGTCAGTCTTCTCAAAATTTCTCACTGTCCAGCAACGAAATTCGTTGCATGCCAAGATATCTCAATCAGAGGGGAGGATCAGCAGAGAGATAGAGAGAGACAAAGAGTTCAAACCCTTTTCAGATCTCTACAGCGTTAAAGAAGAAAATTGTCTCCAACTCAGCAAGTAGTCAGTCTTCCCAAGATTTCTCACCAACCAACGAAATTCATTGCATGCCAAGATGTCTTGATCAGAGGGGGGGATCAGTAGAGAGAGAGAAAGAGAGAGAGAGGAAATGCGACGCCATCGTCGGCGGGCATCCCCGTGTGTCGTCCACGTCGTCGAAGTGGAAGTATCTGGTCGGGCGATCAATAATCTCCTGGGAACATCCGTCCCCCTGCTTCCCTGGCTCGGCCTGCCCCATGCGGTGGCCGTCGGTGGTGGCTGGCAGCAGGCTCTTCGTCCAGTACCAAGCACCAGCGGCGGCCAGCGGCGGGCACAAAGCACCTGCCACCCTTGGCTTAACCGTACCGCAGCGTCAGGTTCTGACTCACTACCACCACCGGCCGACGCCGACCTCCAGGAACGCCCACCATTTTCACGTGCCGCTCAAAAGAGCCGAGTCGACGTTCTCATTAATTCAGAGAGCGGACTGCGAGCCTCGTAATTGCACGTCGGATGACAATAAGATGTTTCTCTAGCTAGAGGCTCCAGGAATATACACGTCTCTTTCTCATGATTTTGCGAACAGAGGGAAAATTATTCTTCGTCGTTCGGATTCTTTTTTTAGATAGGGAGATATATTGAGATGTTTGAGGATAAAATTCAACAAGTAATACTGGGTGTGTTCGAAAGAGGAGGTGTACGAACGAAGGAAAGTCTAGTCCGTATGTCTCCTTGAAGAAGTTGCGAGAGGGGGTCGATCGACGTGCTGGTAACGTGTGCGCAGCGTGCTCCTCTAGAAAATGCGAATTATAGGTCATGCCGCGAAAGGAATGATGTGGACGCGTTTCAGTGGGCGACTTAAAATTCCGGATAATGCCGGGCCGGCGTGTGTGCCGGACGGATATAGAAACGAGCGCGAACCGTAGTTTCCGGGAGGGCGGAGGCGGTGTGCATCAAATATTCAGAGAAATTGATTTTGACCGCCGCAGCAGCCCCAGCAGCTGCTGGCTACAGGAACGATCACCGACACCATATATATGCATATATATATATATATATGCGCACCGGCCTCGCCAATTGGCGAACCAGAGACTATCATTGAAAAAGGGTCATCCCGTTAGATGGACCAACAATGTAAGCCCTAGATATTTCCAATGCGATTTTCTATTCTTTCTATAGGCAATAGGATGGGATACTTAAAAGCTTGGGATGACGTGGATGTTGAACCGACTGAAACCAGGTGCCACGATGATGAAATTGAAGCTACTCGATGATAGCTTTGAAAACCGACGAATCGATCGGTGCCAGCGAAATACTTGAATTAAGTAGCAGGAATCACTTACCGCGCTGATACTGCGTAAGTAGAGCCAGGAGTCAAGGTTCGTCCGAAGTTAGAAGCGAACGGTACCACGAATGAGAGCCGCGTCGTGCGGCGAGTCATGCATTTTACAAAATGATCGCGTCTTTCAGCCAAGTTTTCCAGAAACCAGCCGCGAGTACGCGCGACATTTACGCGTTCGATGGAAAATTGTTCACTCGAACTATAATTGCAGTCCCTTCCCCCCGCCCTCCCCTGTCCCCCTGGCGCGGTTCGTTCCCCAACGGTCACACGTTACGTCCACTCGATCGATGAGGGCTCATCGATAATTATGAGACCATCGTCTGATGAATGTCGCCGGGAATGACTCTTTTCGTCAGTTGACGAGTCCTTGACAAGAAGACAGCCGCTCGGTCCGCTTCGGTTCGGACGGATTGCCGTGGCTGGGACCGATTCTGCCGTTGGAACTGACGATCACCGTCACCGCCATCATCACCACCACCAGCTCCGTGAAACGACTACCACCTCGGCGAGCAACGCCGACGGCACCATTTTACCACCATCTTCCCCAGCCCTCGTCGAGTCGCGGTACCGCTACGACAGGTGGACCTATACCTTTTGCTCGGCGCCGGGTATCGATTCCACGTGCCGGGCTCCTTCCACCTTCCAGGTCTGTCGTTTGCGAGAAATCGTGAACGATCGGCCCGCGAACCGATGAATCTTCCGACTGCCAGGCGAGCTGTCCAGCTCTTTCAAGGATGAGGCATGAATTCCATTGTCAGGCTCCGGACTGGCAATCGATACGCTAACGCTGCGGACGTTGCGTGCTACAGGTGACGGTAGGTGACATCTTTCGAATTGAATCTAATTGGCAAGGCGGTTAAGTGAAGCCTGGTGAACACGATTGTCGCGTTCGGCGGCGTTAGGAGGATGCGTTCGAATCGGTTTGAATGCGAAATTGCGGAGTCGGTAGGCTAGTTTCCGCCGATAGAGCTGTGTGCGCACCTGGACCCGCACTCGCGATACGTTCGGGTGACTGGACAGGAGCCAGCGATAAGGATAATGGACGGGAAGCCGCAATACGGGTGAAGTTCGAGGTCGATAGGAAGCGGTGCTTTTGGAGAGCGCGAGAAAGAGAGAGAGAGAGAGAGAGAGAGAGAGAGAGAGAGGGAGAAAGAAAGAGAGACATGCCAGAATCTTATTGCGAGTGTCAATGATTTATTTCTTTCACATTACAGAACCCCTACCGTCGCGCAACGTTTGATAATTATTAAACGAGTCCGAGGAAAGCGGTGTCGTTTAAATGGGAGCAGAACTTGAGAGGCACACACTCAACACGTCCTCGGACAGGTTTTCTACAGTGTATTTTTTTTGAGCCACTTACGGCTCCTTACAAAAATCGTGGAAGTGAAACGTTAGGCGAGTTACAATCACGCTTATGCATACATATATATACACATATGTATATATATATAGATATATATGTATATATATATAGATAGATTTTACATCTATATTTATATGTATATACACATACAAACCGCGAGTGTGAATCATCATTATTATTATTATTATTATTATTATTTTTTTCTCATTTACTTTTTGCGCGAACTATAAGACAATTCTCTTAAGGGCACGAAGAGTAGTCTATTATCATGTTTCGGTCGGTACAAGGAAAATAAGGAGCAAGGCTGTGGAGAAGTTATTATGTTCGGTGATGGGAGTCAATGTCCGCCGGATTAATGGCCGAACGTCGACTCTGGGAGCTTACAACTCATGATATTTTCTCCGTTTCGGCATTCGCTACACGTTAAAACTGAAACCCCGTTGCATCCTTTCTCGGTCATTGAAGTTTTCTTGTCCACTATTCGAATACGATACAGATAACGTAACGGCTTTTTCCTCTAAGCAAAAGTCATACAGACGCCGGGCATCCCCAGAATAATCGGGATACCGACGCCAATAAATTTTCACTACCTACTCTAAGTCGGATTGCAGTTTGCTTCCCCGTCTCTATCAACTGGCAATGCAGAGAACGAGTCTCTCAAAACGACTGCAAAAACGAAAGGTACAAAGATGCGTCTTTTTACGTTTTTCGCCTTTCCCATCCCTTTTCACGTGTTCACGCTTCCGTCGCCCGGGGTGCGGATGTTTAAGGCTGGTTGGTAGTGAACGGTGTCACCCCGTCGTGGGCCATAGTGTCGAGAACACCACTGATGTATGCAGCGACGTCTATGGTCCCTTCCTCGGCTCTTCTGATGAACGGATGCTCCAGAAGTTTGTTGTACTTCGGTCGCTGCGTCTCCTCTTTGATTAAGCTGCATCAACACAGAAAGATACACACAGGCGCGCGCGCGCGCACCCACGCAGAGCATGAGAAAGATAACATACATTTTTGTAACATCTTCAACGAGCATTGTACAGTCCAGTACGTTCCATCACTTACCAAGTATTCACGAAGTTAACAAAATCCATTGTGAAGTGGTTTCCATTCTCATTCGGGGATAGTCTCGGTGGGTCTCCTTGCACGACTTGATAGAGCTGCTCGAACACAGAATTCCATTTCGGGTAGGGGAAGTAACCGGTTGCCACTTCCATCAGGGTGATGCCAAGGGACCAAACGTCGCTTCTAACGTCGTATCCTCTCGCTCGTTGAGGATCTATCCTTTCCGGCTGTGCGATTAAGAGTTCATTCAATCAGAGATGAATACTTTCTTGGCTGCGAGTGTCACTGTTCAACTTACGGCCATGTACGGTCTACATCCAGCGTCACGGGTTCTCGCTATAGAGTCGACCAGTTGTCCTGATATTCCAAAATCGCAGAGCTTTATATTGCCACGGCGGTCTAACAGGATATTGCTAGGTTTTACATCCCTGTGAATTATTCTCAATTTCTCCTTGAGGTAATTCAATGCCTTCACAGTAGCTACCGTGATTTTGCCTAGAATACACTCGGGTATCCTCTCGTTTAACCTTTCGTAGATATACTTATAAAATTTGTCTAATGACGTATCCATCAGCTCCATGCAAATCCAACAATCTCCCTGAAAAAATGAACACCTTGATTTGTCCTCCTAAGCCGAGTGGGCTCTGGATAACCGTTTCGAAAAACGCAACAGACCTCTTTAAATAAAGCCCCATAGAACTGCACAATGCACGGACATTCGTTGGACTTCATCACAACTTCCAAGTCCATTAGTAGTTGCTTTTGTTCTCTTTCGTCCACCGTTGAACGAATTCTCTGCCAAGGAATTGTGGTGCATAAGTTAACAAGTGGACTTACTATGATAGAGTCAAGTAACTTATAATGGTTTTTATTACCTTCACAGCCATAACAGTATTGCTTATCCTATGTATCATCTTATTTACAGTACCAAATCCTCCCCTTCCTATTTCACCTAAATCCTGCAAGTCCTCACTTGTGAAATCATAAACCACATCTGGGGTAAGCTGAAGTTTTCCAGTACTCTGCATGGACTGGCACATTCTCAATTTGTCCCTAAAGTGATATAAAATGATATGTAGAAAGGACCTTCATGACTAATGGACACGTGTTTTTATGGATTATACCTTGCTTTGTCAGGAAGAAATTCCTGTGTAGTTGTTGCACGAGGTCTGACTGGCAACTTAGGTAACGGTAAAGGCAAACTTGGCCTACTTGATCTGTCCCAGCAAAACATTAAGAAATATATTATCTTTCCTACAAAATTCAGTATTAACTTCCCATTCCTTGAAAGTAATTGAACTTACATTGATGGACATGCTGTAGTTCCAGTTGAATTAGACAGTGAGGAGTTTGTTGAATTAGCAAAAGACATATTACTTCCTTGTGTCTGGAAACTGAGCTTCAATTGCCTCCTTTTCTCTGCAGTCATAAACGGGGCTAAATTATGTTCCACGCAACTGTAATCTTTTCATTAGTCACATATCTGTCTTCATACCTGACATATCATTCTGTACATCATTGTTTTGACGAAAGTCTAAGCGTGCAAAGTTGAATGGCCTACTGGAACCTACAACATTGTGTTGATCATGTAAAGCACAGCAAATTGCCAAAAGATGTTAGTCTTCAGATAGAAAAAACAATTTAGTCTCGTGAAACAACAGAACTGACACGGCTCATTATCAATATACACTGGAAAACAGAGAAATTCTGCCCTTTTTGAGAGACTCCAAAGATAAAACGCGAACGTTGGATTGCGTCAGTGTAATAACTCTAGATAGGTTAGGGCAGCCAGTGTCAATCTAAGATCCCGTTCATGGGATTTTCTGCAGCTCTCGCCGGTACCTTGGTTCATCTGACCGGAGGAGTTTCCGTGGTTCTCTGCCATCTTGTTGATAACGCGATAATCCGCTAGTGAGAGATCAGGGACCGCTTGTCAATAGGCGCTCCTCTTAGGAGACCTTCCCGCAAGATCTTAACAACCTGGCATATGTGTTCTGCAACGGGCGCACCATTTGTGCGGCTTCGCGGCTATCACGATCCCCTGACAACCAGTGCAATACGTTTCGGGTGTACGCAGGATCGAGGTCTTATTAGTCCGGTCACAAAATTCTCGCAGGACTCCTAGATCCCGTTGATTAGAACGTTATCCAGAGCTGATCGGAAACGTTCCTACCACTTGACGGCAGGTATACACTTCTACATATGTCGAGAGTGGTCGAGAGTGAATCTATGTAGGATAGCAGTGGAGTAAGCTGATAGGTCGACGTGCAGCTAAAGAAAACCTTCCTTGAAAACATGACTTTACAGGAATGCTAGTATTTCATTGGATATCCACGGAAGTCTGAATACATATCGTATGCATGTGAATCAGGCAACGTGAGTTGTGTTACGAGCATTGTATTCTCGTGATTACATTGGTAAATGGTTAGTGTTTAAAACATGTCGGGGATACGTGCTATCCTTACATGCTTAAAACATCCCTTTAATTTAAATGTACCGATGATAACGAGGTACGAATGATTAAATTATGCTTTTTATGATTTATTGTTTTTTCAAGTTTCATATTTACTTTTCCTTGTCATTCTGGGACGAATTTTAATGGATGACATTCGATTTCTATTTTTTGATAGGTTATTGGTTCTGTATTTTGGTTACAGGTCTTACAGTGTATTTCCCCCGAATTATGTTGAGCCAATTTATCGGCATGAAGCCCAGAGAGAACTTACGAAGGAGCAACTGAAGGAGTTAAAACACGTACCAATTAAGCCAGCCAAGAAAACAGACACATGTTCTGAGTTTTTTGATGAGGATGTGAGGTACTAGACCAGAATGGATGGATTGCTCTCTTGCATTGAGTGTTGACCATTTAAAACTTGCATCATTTTTTATGTTCGCAGAAAATTTATAAACTATATTATGAGAGAGGGAAAGAGACAAAAGGCTAGAGAATTAGTAGACAGTACTTTTACGTTGATTAAGAGGACTCAGATAAAACGTTATCACGAAGCTGATGATGATGAAAAAAAGGACATAATGTTGGATCCAAAGATGGTTTTTCATCAAGCTGTGATCAATTGTACTCCAATGTTACAACTAGTAAAAATGTACAGAGGCGGTATTGCTTATAAGGCATGTTACATGAATTATTTATATACCTAATACTACTGTTAAGAGAAACATGTGAATAATTAATTTTTCCAATGCAGATTCCAACTCCGATTAGCGCTGAGAGGGCTAGATTTTTGACAATGAAATGGTTTATACAAGTTGGAAAAGAACATGATAGGCAAACATCCAGCTTTGTACAGGCACTTGCCAATGAATTGATCCAAGCATCAGAATTTTCAGGACAAGTTATAGTAAGGAAACAAGAATTGCATAAACAGTGTGAAGCAAATCGGGCATATGCACATTACAGATGGATAAAACAGAGAAAATAAGTTATATTTAAAATAAACTAATACATATATTATATCCTATACATCTACTTCGAATACAGTTGAAGTAATTTTCCCCCAAAGATTGAGTTGAATGCTGATTGATTGTGCACGATTCCGAATTTGACAGGGAGTTTTACAATTATGTTTTTTGGGTGAATTAGCAAGTGGGACAGTGACCAGTTTCCTTGTGCCTGACGCATAACTTGAATATCTGTTGGTTTCAAGAAAATGTCTCTTCTTCTACCCCACGTAGTGCAGTATGAAACTATAATTTGATCTTTTGGTCCACCTTTGTACATATATAATATTACGTTATCATACGGTCTCAGTAACAGAAACATAGCAATTAAATTACCAAACACTGTGGACAAAACAAAGAAACATTTTATAATTAAAACAAGAGAAAATTGATTGAATTGTGCTAGTTAAAACATTTTTTAACAACGACTTACGTAAAATCGGCACAGTTGTAATCAGTTCTAAATGTAATGAAAAATAGTAATCGAGCGCTGTTTGGCCAACCAAGTACAATGGAGTTATTATAGTCTGATATAATTTCAGACGATTACACATTGCCATTCGTTTGGCATGTTTATATTCGAAAATGACATGGTACCCTGGAAACCTCACTGAAGTAGGTCCATGATCAGTTGTACGTACACCATAAGATATAGTTCGAATATGTGCTGCAACATAAGAGCCACGATACGAAAAGGATCCACCGCAACATCTTAACAGGTTGAGATTCATTCTCAGTGGTGTTTTTCTAAGTTAAAGTGCCTAAAAAAAACGTTCGTCAGTCAAAGCGTTGTTGTTGCAGATATAATTTATTGTATTGTTTATGGAATGTCACAAACGGTATGATCACTTTAGCCGGGTATAAAATAGGGTTAAATTCCCAGGCCTATGTCTACCGATCGCAGCGCCTGCCCACGCACGTTTACCATAACCCACAGAAATGAAAAACCAAAGGATAGCTTAACCTGCTTTAAGTTTTTGGACCCAAGTGATTCTAAAATCTCGTGTTTAATTAATATTCGGAAATGAGTAAATCTGCATTAAAGGAAGCGTAAGTAAAGTATATTTTTTATGTATTAGAACACTGTAATAGCTAGTAACATTATATTTTCTTTTACAGGTTTGACGTGGAATCAAAGCATGGTGCGTTTTACACCGGGGGGAATATTCGGGTATATTTAATTTTAATTAGAACAACATCGATAAATTCTTCCGTGTAATTAATGGTCTCTGTTTTATGCAGTGGAGCAAAGATGCAGAATTTTTGTTTTGTCAAAAAGGGGGCACTGTGTCAGTGTTATGTGTAAACACAGGCCAAATTCTACAAACACTGGGGAACAACAACAACTCAGAGCAGGTTGAGGACACTGTTAATTCATTTGAACTTACCAGTGATGATCTTCAAATTGTTACTCATCATAAGAGCAGTCTCTTTAAGCTATGGAATTGGAAAGGTATGTTTATTTCTTTAATGTCATGTTCATATTGTTGACGGCAGAGACATTGGACTTATAAATTTTTGTAGACAACAAACTGTTAAAGATGTGGAAATCCATTCATAATGGACCAGTAGTACAAATTGCGTTATCAAATACATCCAATATCATGGCCTCCGGTGGCAGTGATAGTCATGTCAGATTATGGGATTTACAATACCATGTTTGTACTCATAATTTGAAAGGCCTACAAGGAGTTGTCAGGTGAGTAAAATTAATAGTTTAATTAAAAAGCAGTGTATATAGCGGTTCAAATGGTATAAAAAATTAATGTGTGACAATAATTTCAGCATTTTAGTTTTTCATCCAAATCCTGAAACAAATCTCCTATTTGCAGCAGCTGATGATACTAAAATACATGGATGGAACATTAAAAACGGTCAAGAACAAGTTACGCTCTCTGGACACTTCAGTAGAGTCACATCATTATCTTTTCATATGGATGGAGTACACTTAGTTAGGTACTTTAAATAAATATTAATTTTATTGACATAATACTGTTTCAGCAACAGAAAGTGTATTTATGCATTATTTTATAGTTCTGGGAGGGACAGGGTATTAATATTATGGGACATTACCACTGCTACTTCGATAAGAGTTTTACCTGTTTATGAATGTATTGAAGGAGCTTTTATCGTACCTAAAGACCTTCAGTTGTCGGTTCTTCCACCATCGAAGAAAAGCGATGCTATTCATGTAGCAACAGCTGGTGACAAGGGTTAGTTGATATTTTACATAATGCAAATTATACATTCTGAAGTAACAAAATAATTGTATAATAATCTGTCAGGTCTCGTGAAGATTTGGGAAATGAACACGGGTAGACTCGAGTACACGCAAACAAATTCTTTGGTGCTCCCAGCTAAAGAGGAGGGAGGTCTCTCCATTATGCACCTACTCTACAACTCTGAAACTAACAACTTTGCTGTAGTGTCCACGGATCACAACATAATTGTTCATTCCTTAGACAGTTTTGAATGTAAAAAGCAATTGATTGGATACACTGATGAAATTTTGGATGTCGTTTATTTCGGGCCTGGTGGTACTCATATAGCCCTTGCTACAAATAGCAACGATATAAAGCTTTACAATCTCGAAACAATGAACTGTCAATTACTCTGTGGTCATACAGACATCGTTTTGTCATTGGCGACGACCCCTGCTAATCCTTGTGTACTTATATCTTCAGCCAAGGTACTTGCAGTAATGCTTATGCGCGACATACTCTTTATATGTATTAAGACTTATATTATTGTAGGATAACAGTGTACGTATTTGGCTCATGGATAAAGAGACAACAAAAACAATTTGCATTGCGTCCGCTACCAGACATACAGCTTCAGTGGGTTCTGTGGCATCTTCTCAAATGTCCTTCAAATTCTTTGTGTCCGCCAGTCAGGATATGTGTCTCAAGTTATGGGACATTCCCGAAAATATTATGAAAGCGGACGATAACGTAACACTGAATGCGCGTCATACGGTATTAGCGCATCAGAAAGATATAAACTGTGTAATGGTTTCACCGAACGACAAATTAATTGCAACTGGATCTCAAGACAAGACGGCAAAGGTAAAATTAAAAATTATTATCTATGGGGTCTGTAATTAACTCCCTTGCGTCTTGCAGCTTTGGTCAGCGGAAGATTTACAGCTTCTTGGCGTTTTTCACGGACATCGAAGAGGCGTATGCTGCGTACGATTCTCTCCAATTGATCAAGTTTTGCTTACAACGTCGACAGATTGTACAATAAAGCTGTGGTCCCTCACCGGATTAAATTGTTTGAAGGTACACCACTATTGTTTGGATCGCTGTTGTTCGTAGGCACGATTGTAATTTTTATTTCATGCTTGCTGCAGTCACTGGAAGGGCATGACTCATCGGTTCTAAGGGCAGAATTTATGTCACGCGGTATGCAAATAATTACATCCGGTGGTGATGGCCTTCTAAAGTTATGGAGTATCAAAACGTCGGAATGTGTATGCACACTCTCAGAACACGAGAGCCGAATCTGGACACTAGCCGGTAAACAAGATTCACAAAATTACATTTACTAAATAATACAAATAATGCCTTGTACATCAATTAAGTATGGAATTAATGTTATTATTTAGTGAGTCCGGACGAAAAACATTTAATTAGCGGAGGAAGTGACTCCTTATTGATTATCTGGAAAGATGTAACGGAGGAAAAGCGACTGAAAGCATTGGCTGAAAAAGAACAGCTCGCGCTAGAGGAACAGAAGTTGGCGAATTTGGTGAAAACTGAACAATTGACGAAGGCGTTAGACTTAGCTCTCAAATTGGAGCGCCCACTTCAAGCACTGAGAATTGTCCAAGGCATTCTGAAAAAGGGTAGCAACACATTGGTCGACACAATTCATGAATTGAAACCGCTTCGTCAGGAATCTCTCTTAAGATGCGCCATTACGTGGAATACGAATAGCAAAAAT
This sequence comes from Anoplius nigerrimus, assembly GCA_914767735.1. Taxonomy (NCBI): domain Eukaryota; kingdom Metazoa; phylum Arthropoda; class Insecta; order Hymenoptera; family Pompilidae; genus Anoplius; species Anoplius nigerrimus. The sequence continues at coordinate 13,517,808 of OU612090.1, forward strand.
TGTCAAGCGGCACAGGTAAGGAATTACTCCATAAAAAATTCTACAACCGACCGCAGAAAAGGAAATCTTTTTTCACAACTTCTAATGTTTCACTTTACAGATAGTCATCAATGCGCTGATAACCACCATAGAAGTCGAGGGCCTCCGCACGCACGGCCTTTCCGAAGCTTTGGAACATATGATTCCTTACACGGAGCGCCACTTCCAAAGATTAACGCGCTTGTTACAAGATCTCCATCTACTCGATTACACAGTGAATCGTATGAAGCCTCACATATCCTCGATCGGCATCGATTGACACATGTCACTTACGCATATTAAATAAATTGTACAAATTTTTTACATCCTCTCGTCTTACTCGATCCTGTTCAAAAATTAATCACTGTCTTACGGCTAACAGTAAAAACTCCTGGCAAGGAGTTACACCCGTGTCGTTCCACGACACATCTGTCAAATGCGGTTGATAACGAGAGTCCATGTTACGTGGAAATCTGATTCATATTATAGTGGCTAACGCGAGCGTCTTAAGGGATAAATCTGCATCAATGCTACGAAGAATTCTACAGTACATCGGGAAACAACGAAAGGACAACGTGAGAATCTAATCCGTCGTCGCCTAGAGCACATCCATTACCTCGTTAAGATGCCACCGGCTTGATCTCACACATTTGTTCTGGCGTGTGTGTACGTTCGGCAAGCAGGGGACACTGAGTGGGAGCAAGGTTTGGCTGGCGTCTGGTTTCCAGCAAATTTACTCACCCAAGTACATTCGGCTTCAAGGAAAGATCAGTTGGAGCCTATTGGTAGCACAGTTAAGTGACAAGGAAGCTTAGGATGACTCTAGGAGGAAGAGTCTCCGCGCTGTTGCTTCTACTTCATCATTTATCGATATCCCATACTACAAATGCATCGAATGTGTGAGTAAAACTAATAACCGTTCGACATCGATAATCGATCCGCCGATAGATTAACGTTCGCCTTATAGAATACGGTCGATTTTATGTTGGCAAACAGTGTTTGTGTATCCAAACTCTCCTCGCGTCACATATCCGTTGGAATAACGGCAAGTGTGTGATCAATGAACTGTTTTTTTTTTCTAACGCGGAATAGTAAAGTTCCAGCGTATCGGTACTTGTTTGAAGAATAATGTAACGAGAGAAGTCGTTTGTACATGAAATTTCCATGACAATGCTTCTTTTTTAACTGTTTCAATTGCGCATTGTCAGTGTTAACCGATCGATATTTTTCTCATTATTACACTCCTATGTACACCGTCTGATCGATCGAACGGCAACTTTTTAGGAATCAACGCTTAGATTACGAAAGTCAGCCGAACGATATTCCCCGCAAAAAGCGGGAGTACCGACGCTAATTGAATAGCGGCGAGGTCTTGATCCATGCTTTTCAATTGAACTTTGTAAATAGTTGACGCGCGTCACCGTTCTGCGTCTGCCGCTCGCTGGCTGACTCCATTAATGAAATATTACTTCCCGTATCTGTTGCGTTCCTACGAACGCCGCTCTTCGCGCCGATCGTGACGAAAATGTGCCCCGTAAATCTCGGCGAAAAACCGCAAGAAGCGAGCGTCGGATTCGGTTTCATAACAGGCGGGCAGAACCGGGCTGCCGGTCGATTCGAATAAGCCGACGATGGCGCGAATATCGACGTATCATCCAAAATCGAGGAAAATCGAGGAAAAAAAAGCAGTAAGAACCGAACTGATCTCGGTTCGATTTCGACCGTGACAGTTTTGACAAACCAGTTTCGACGGAGTGCTTCGCGTGTCTCAATCGCAATCAAAGGGGAACGGCACGTTTCGTGAACAAATAAGAGTGGCCACGATTCGGGCCACTTGTACAAACATCATGGATCGACATAATCTCCTTTCGATCCCATTGAACCGATCGCCGAAAGCGTGAAAAGTTGGCGTCAATTTCCGAGCCGTCGAAGCCGGAGAAGTTCGTGAAAGGGAAAGGGGTGTAGAGAGAGGGGTGGGGGGCGAAAGTTCGATTGTCACGGATACGAGGATAGGCGCCGTGATTATTCTCGGAACGTCTGACAACATGACCGTGGGCAACTAAGGCGCCCCCGAGACAAAATTTACGTTATCACCAGCGTAGTTCCTCTCCGTCGTCTGTACACACGCTCGTGCGCGCGCGCGGGCGCGCGAGCGCGAACGTACGCTCGGCGGATCCTGACGTTAATCTTAGCCATACCGGAGCGTTCCCCGAACAAAGATGCACATAAATATTGATAACTTGTATAAACAAGAGGCAGGCTGTTTGAGGCTGTAAATTTTTTTCTAGACGCCGAGCCAGATAACAGCTTAAGTACGGCAGAGACGCTGATCTCAGCGCCGAACGTAATGTACACGTCGCCGATTCCTTGATCTTACCCTGGCCCGAAGCTGCGCATTATGAAACCGCGATGATAACCTTTTAATCGGGCCAATTGTTTTCGTCATAACCCGGATCGCACGAATGTGTACGGCCCCTCCCCTCCCCTCCGTTCCCCTACCAGTCTTTCGCCTTTCAGAGACCGCCCCCGCGGCGGTTAAACAAATGTTTTACGCGGTAGCGACGATGACGTTGCACGACTGTTTGCTCGCGATAAAGAAGACCTTAACCGTTTAACGACGCCGGTTCCTTGTGCGGGGGATCGGGTTGCATGATCGGTCGGCGAAATTCTTCCTCGTTCGCTGCGCTCGACGCCTCGCCGAGTTCCGCGAAACTCGGGAGGGCGCATAATGGGGAGACGATAGTTTCTGAGGCACGTGAGGCTGAATGCTAATTTGATTGGGACGAGAACCGCGTGAGCGTCTGCCAAGAATGCACTGGGTGATGGCAATGCGATCGGACGGCAGGTGGTACCTGTTTACCGAATTTGATTGCAATGCGAAGGATGCGATCTTCGGCAGAAAGCTTAAGGGTTGACCCGGCAAAATATTGTTAGGAATAATGGTTGGAAAATTGTACCTACGGGTATTTGTCCTCGAGAAATCGAAGCTTCCGAAGTTTGCCGACCTATTTTCCTCGTCACCCTGTACAAAGAGTCACATGCACACTTATGTCATCTGCATCGGATACAAAGGAACAATGAACCATTCTTTCCGACAGGCAAGGTCTAGAATGTCGATTCTCGCGTTACATCTCTCTGACGTCCGCTCTCGGCTATTCCTACGATTTTTCTTCTTTTCTGACGAAAGGAGGACGACGTAGTCGTTCCGATTTCGATGGGGGATGATTTTCTCGTGTTTCGCAGACTGGTCGCATGCCCGACCATCGCGATGGGCACCTCGATGACGCAAACCGAACTGCTGCAAGAGCTGACGAACGAATGCCGTTACGACAAGATGGTCAGGCCACCTGGCAAGATCAATGTCACGGATCCGATCCAGGTCTACACCAGGGCGTACATCTACACGATAAAGTCCAACATGGCGAAGACACTGGTAAAGAGTTAGGAGGGTCCCGAAAATCTAGCGGAAGATCTGCGAGTAGCCCTGTCTCTCTTTCAGCAATTCGACGTGCACATGATGCTGCAGTTTAGGTATCTGGATAAAAGATTGCAGTTTTCCGACATCGCACCTTATCTGAGCCAAATCTACGGAGGACATCCCGCCCATGACCTTATATGGACGCCGACAGTTTACGTATCGAACGAAAGAAGTTCCGTCATTATGGGAAACGGCGTGAAGGACTTGCTGATCTCCATCAATCCGGCTGGCATGGTGGTACTGAACACAAGGTTGTGATTCGGTTAACGGCGCGTCGTACGTCGGGAGAAATCCAACTGGAAGAGTTCGTTTGTTTCAGGCTGGAAGCTGTGCTGAACTGTGGGCTCCGACTGGAAAAATTCCCGTTTGACGTTCAGGAGTGTCCGCTGGTTTTCGAAAGCTGTACGAGAAATTTGATAGTTGAAACGTCATTCCGCAATCAGTGGCTTTCGGTAAATTGAGTTTATGTGTTCAGGGACGCACAATGTACATGACATGGAGTTGGTATGGGACGAGGATCCCATTGTGCTGGCCGATGAACTGCATTTGACTGAGTACAAGCTGGTGGAAAAGTGGATAAATACGTCTGAGGTTTCCTACACTACGTCACAGCAGCATTACGGGCATTTTGGTCAGCATTCATTCGTTGATATGTTGTAGAATGAATGCACTTTTTGTGCAGCCATTGAAAGTATATTGTATAATGTGACCGATCATTTCAGCTGGTAACTTTAGCTCGATAAGCATAACATTCAAGTTAGCACGAGAAATGGGATTCTTCATGATGGACTATTACATTCCGTCCATATTAATCGTGGTCATCTCTTGGGTTTCATTTTGGCTACACATGGACGCCAGTCCGCCTCGTATAGTCTTAGGTGATTGAAAAATGTTTTGCAATAATTAATCGCAACTAAAATTATATTTTCTCTCGTCGTAATCATCCTATTCACTCACATTTACAGGAACGAATACGATTTTAACATTCATGACGCTCGCTTCGAAAGTAGAAAATTCTCTGCCAAAAGTTTCGTACATAAAAGCCAGTGAGATTTGGTTCTTGGGATGCACCATATTTCTATTCGCGGCCATGGTGGAATTCGCGTTCGTCAATACGATTTACCGAAGAAAGTACGTGCTATCTCTTTTATTGTAATAATTAACGTTTCCTTTGCTGCAGACGTATATCTCAATTAATCGTAACGTGTTAACGTACTTAGAAAGAATGTACCGCTGAAAAAGGTGAACAGCAAGTACATACTGAAGTCCACCCTGACGCCGAGACTGGCCAGGAAACAGTTTCAGAAGAACACCACGGGGTTGGAACGATCGCGTTCATGGTCGTCGCTCGATAACGGAAATGTCAGTGAGCAAGATTTCACCAGTCAGAATTACCTCACTGTGCACGTGAGTCAGCATTTTCGCATATCAGCTTCCCTTCTCTTCAAACACCGCTGTGTCGTACGGATGTTCTTAACGTATCGCTTCTTCCAATTTTTCCCCTCCGATTTACGTGTATGACGTCACGACGTGAGGTGAGAGCTGTTCGAACTTCTAATCAACTTCCCACCTTCCAGAGCTTTCCCAGCACGATAAACATACCCTCGGTGAAGATCGACGACGACAAGGATCAGGAGTGCTCCGTTGGCAGCGTGATGACAATTGACAGCACACCGCCGCCGAAGCCGTTCCCGCGGAGGCCGACCTTGGCACAGCTGCACAATTTCACGACGATGACGCCCCAAGAGATCGCACAGTGGATCGACAGACGCAGCAGGATAGTCTTCCCCGTCGCCTTCATCATCTTCAACATATTCTACTGGTCATTCATCTGGATCTGAGGATCGTCGACGCCCCTCTCGCAGTTCCGGCAGTCAAAGGAAAAAATTCATCACGGGCTGTCGCGTCTAAGAATTGAATCGTCGTAATTTATACGTGAAAAGAAAAAGCATTGGTTCCCATTGTTCTCTACCTCTACATTAGTGTTAATGGATTTTGTGTATGAAGGTATCGCTGGTCGAATAATAACACTTCAAGTATTCTATGTGGCTTGATTTGAACGAATGATGGAGCGGCACGTGGCGAAGCGCGGTAGGGAGGGGTGGGTATTATGGGGTGCCGAGTCGAGGGGTGCCTTTGAGTGGGCTGCCTCGGTCCCGATGGTATCTGAAAGGGGCATGATTTGCGAAATTTAACGTGGGGACACTTAAATCCCACGAAGGTCGCCTTGGCTGTCACGCGACTTGCGTGCGAGTTAGGCGAAAGCGCGCTAGTCATATTCTAAAGTCTCAGTTGTCAAGTTTCACTGCTCCCTGCCACTTGGCAGCCGATCGTTCGCAAGGCGGAAATGCCGTCGAGTAACGCGGCGAGATGCCTCCTCTCTTTCCAACCGCATAATGCTCATCTACCGTTGTACATTCGTAATATCGATCGACGGTATCTGTCAAGTCTGCCAAGTCTGACCTCGATGTTTAACTGTGTCCAGCATTGATTACTTTCGACGCCGAGGAGTGATAGTGAAACGAGCGGTCACGTGCCGACGGAAGAGCGCGTGGACTGGTTAACGACCGTCCGTGGTGTTTACCGTATTTTCCCGTAACTCTCTTGCGGATCTTGATGGAAAACCTGGCTGAATAAGGTGGATCGTCAGATTTTCCGAGATTCATGCCACTAATGCCCCCGGCGTGCATTGGATCGACAAAAAGTAGCAAAGTAGAGATAAGAACGCCCAGTATATAACAGAAAAAAATTGTCCACAATTATTTTCACCGAATTCCGATTGTTTCGTCATATATGTATTACCCTCAGTATAAGGTCCAAAGGCTGAAAAAAGTTAATAGCGAGATACAAAAATCGATGGAAAATCTTGACTTATTTCCTGCGCCGCGTGATTGAGGGAAGCTTCCTGGGTTCCAACGATCGTAATAGGAGTCTCGAACGGCTGTCACCCATATTCGGATGACATGGGCAGTGGAAGCGTTAAGGACGCGACGTCCCCGTGAGTGTGCATGCGTGTGTCCAGGAGTAGAAGCGAACGGGCGTGCAGGTGGACAGGTGGGCTTCAGTCGGTCGTATGACTGCGCCCTGATAGCACGAGGCCGCGGGAACGTCGCTCGATAAGGTCAAAGTTAGGCGCCTCGGGACTTAACGCTATCGTCCAGGCCGAACAGCGTGCCTGAACTGTCAAAGCTCAGGGAACATCGAATAAGCCTAAGTTCCACTTAACAATGTGATCTCAACCGATTCTCAACCGATTGTCAACCGAGTCCTGCCGATCTTCATGTGGTTCACCTGTAGTTTTCATCTGGCCAGTCAGGGTGTAAAGTGTGGCGGTAAAACTTGCTTCAGATTGGAACTTTTAAGACAATCGAGTCGTAGAGAAACCGGAGTGGGAAGTGCAGTTCGAGGTTTTCGTTCATTTACGGCAATTGATCCCAATAGAACGAGATCGCTGCATAGATCATTGTTGCGGGACATGCAGTAAGAAGGCAAAAAGATGACGCAGTACAGCAGCGGAAGTAGCAGCAGCACGAGCAGCATAAGCCAAGGTGGTTTCAAGGACCGAGGGCGCGTGCTGGAGGAGAAGCTGAAGGTAACGGAATTCGTCCTTCGCGATCGGGAGGAAGGGCGTCCGAAAGTGGTCGCACGAACGGGGCTTGCACCCTCGAACTACCCTCACGATTATGCAAATAAATATATCAAGGGTCATGCTTCTTATCAGGATCCTCGTGTCCCGCCGTGAGTCACGTGGATGGTCGTTACTTATTTACGCGAACGGGAAATACGTTAAATCGCGAGTGTGAAACGATGTGTGAACACTGTATTAACAGCGGAAGGATGACGACGAATCGGCACTCTTCATTATTTATTTAAAAACCGTAAAATGCCTCTCGAATCAATGATGCCGTCAAATACCAGCCTTTAATTACCAATAAACAATTTGCGGGAGTCATCGCGAGTAAACAGGATGGAATGTTCAGTCCGAGACTCGGATCATCCGTCATTCGCATTTTCATACTTCCCGTTAAACCTGCGAATAAGCATTATCGAGCGCCAACAAGTCGGCCAAAGAGAGGAAAGTGACTCCGTACGTCGGCCAAACCCTTCTCATGCTACGACCAGGACATAAGACAAGTAGACTTCTCTTATCAAGATACGTCCACGGTAGGGTCGTTGCTCATTCCCATCGGCCAACATCCGTCCGTCAGCTTAGGTATCTATCGTGATAGATGGGCTCGTACTCTCGTCGCTGTCATGTTCCTACTCTCTTCGCTGTCATGCTCCTACTCTCTTCACTATCATGCTCCTACTCTCTTCACTATCATGTTCCTACTCTCTTCGCTGTCATGCTCCTACTCTCTTCACTATCATGCTCCTACTCTCTTCACTATCATGTTCCTACTCTCTTCGCTGTCATGCTCCTCCCCTCTTCGCTGTCATGCTCCTACTCTCTTCGTTGTCATGCTCCTACTCTCTTCGCTGTCATGCTCCTACTCCCTTACTCTCGCCTGACTTCCAATGTCACGATGAGAGACACGTTTATCTCGAGTATAAAAGTCTAGAGACATTCGCGTGACAGTTCATACGACTGCCAACAACGATCGTTCTTCAGCATGGTCGGCCTGAGAAGACAAACGTCGCAGGCGTTCGCTAATCGATGTTGGGTCGTTGTGCTCGCATTAAGCTCGCTTTAACGGCCGATGTAATGACCACGGGACAGTCGGTGGGGATCGATTATGGATGACGACGCCGATATTAAGCAAACGCGCCCTGAGGCCAGCAACGTTCGAAATTCTGGCTGGCTCTCATTCTCATTTATTAACCTCAAGCTCCTGACTCCAGGCATGCTTTATTCATGAACGATAGCGGGGCGCGATTAATGCGCTTGCGAGTTATTCGTTAATTATTAGCCAGGTTTAATCTTGGATCAGGTGGCGGTGCGCGTCAGGCCTCTGGCGAGGGAGGAAGCAGGAACCAGGGTGCTGCACGCCATTAATGATAAGGTGCGTACACGTGCGTGGACGCAGGTAATCGAAATTTATCTTTCCTTAACATTACCCTACTCCGCTGGAAATGAAAGAACACTAAAAGTGTATTTCTCAGGCGAGGTTGGTGAGCACAGAAGCCAATTTCGACCCTTTGACAATTTTCCGTGTGCACTGGCCATTTAATTCGTTATAATCCCATGAGAAATTAAATAATTTTTCAATTTGGAGCACATTAAGAATTAGTGGCACATTATACGAATTTTAATGTAATGAAAATTCGTCAGATGGTCATGCTGGAGGATTTGGACACTGACAAACAGAAACGCACATTCTCAAAGCAGTACCTGTACGATATAGTACTCGGCGAAGACTCGACACAAGTATGTTGATTAGAGTATGGGTCGATAGGGCGAGAGGGTGAGAAATTAATTAGCGCCGATTGCAACAGGAGACGGTGTACGAAAGTACCGCGAAGCCTTTGGTACAAGACATACTAAACGGATACAATGCTACGGTCTTTGCATACGGCGCAACAGGAGCTGGCAAAACGCACACGATGGTCGGCACCAGTTCCGACCCCGGCATAATGGTCCGAGCGTTGAACGACATTTTTCTAACCACACGTCAGCCACAGGAGAACGTCGAGACGGCGGTAAACAAATGCCTAATACAAATATTACACGTGTTACATGTGTACCGCGCGTAACTGCGTCTACCGCGGACGCATCGAAGCTAACTTTTTCATGCACAAAGTCGAAACTTGTGCAACCTTGCGATTTCGCGAGGAATTACACTATAGACGATCGCGCAACAAATTCCAGGGTCTATTAATACTTGATGTAACGTTAATTCGCCAAGTTCCGATAAGGGTTCCGTTTCCTTATTCGGAAGTAGTTTATCGCGGCCTTATCGGCCAATCGGGAAACTTTCCTCGGTCGCGTGAGGATATTCAGTAAAGCCCACATCCGGTTGTAGGAGTTTAACGTAATGTGCAACGTCACGTGCATAATTTGCGCCTTTTGCGTATGCGAGTCTTTGAATGGTGCGTTGGTGAACGTTTCGTAGATAAAGTTCCACTCGTTTGTAACGGAACAGTTATGTTGCACAGGTATCAATGTCGTACTTGGAGATTTACAATGAGAATATTCGCGACCTGCTGAATCCCAGTACCGGCTACTTGGAGATAAGGGATGATTCTCGGGGCAGAAACATTCAAGTGAGCGGATTGACGGAAATTTCGACGAGTTCGACGGAAGAGGTAAGCGAACTTTTTTCAGACAATCATAGTTTGCTAAACCTTCCGGTAATATCTTGCAGGTAATGCAATTGTTGCACAGAGGTAACAGGGCGAGGACCGTGGAGCCAACGGCGGCTAACGAGACTTCTTCGAGAAGTCACGCTCTTCTCAGCGTAACTGTCAGACAGTCGACGAAGCCTTTTCAAGATGGCGACCAACGGCTCCGAGCCAGAATCAAACAAGGGAGGCTTTTTATGATCGATCTGGCTGGCTCTGAGAGAGCGAAGCAAACTAAAGTAACTTACTGTCAGACACACTCTGTTATATAAGATAGTATTTTGTGAATGTTTAGATTTTTATTGCACATTAATAAAATATTGAACGACCGCAGAACAAAGGAAAACGTCTTCAAGAAGGAGCGCACATCAACAGGTCCCTCCTGGCCTTGGGAAACTGCATCAATGCTCTTTCGGGAGGCGCACGTTACGTGAATTACAGGGATTCGAAGCTGACGAGATTGTTGAAAGATGCTCTGAGCGGAAATTGTCGGACTGTGATGATCGCCCATGTGTCTCCAGCGAGTGTGCACAGAGACGAGAGTAAAAATACGCTCATGTACGCTGACCGTGCCAATAAGATATCGAACAAGGTCGAGAGGAACGTCTTGGACGTCAGTTACATGCACGTGGCGCAGTACAGAGACATCATCAGCGACCTGAAGAGCGAGATCTCGAGGCTGAGGACGAAAATGCAGGATGAGAGGCCAGCGAGGCCTGAAGAGAAGAAGGTAGACTCGAAGGAGAACAATTTTCGGACGCTCAGGGAAAAAATTGTGTCTGCGTTCAAGGAACAGATGAGATTAAGGTAAAGCGTAGTGTAATAGTAAAATAGTAAAAGTAATAATAATCAAATAATTTTCTGGCTGTCGAATTGGCATTCATTGTGAATGATAGGAGGAAGCTGATGGAAATGGACAGTCATCTTCTGGGTCTAAGCATTGCCGCCGAGCAACAGCATTCCATCATATCCCACTGGGACTCGAGAAATAATAGAGTCTACGGCGTCAGTCGCGATTCTGTCAGTCGACACACGGAAACGGATTATCAAGTGGAGGAAGTCGACGATGTCGGTAAGGGTAGATAATGAAACTTTCATCTGATCGATACGTCTATCATACGTTCCTTCGTACGGCTTTCCATTACGCGCTCGTTCGTATTCATCGCTCCATTGTTTGCTCAGATCTTTTGGAAGATGCCGATCTGGAGGACGACAATGCCGTTCAGAACGCGTGGGCGGAACTGGCGGAAATTAACAGGGAGCAAGAGAGATACGCGGAAATGAGAGCGACGGCCGAGAAGGAGCTCGAAGCGTGCAGGAAACGAAGCGCAGCTTTGGAAGACGTAAGTATATCGACGACTAATTAAATAAATTAATATCGACAATTAAGGGGTTTAGTGATCTCAGTGAAATGCATAATCATGCCTTTTCGGCCAGTTCGGTCACTGGAAACTTGAGAGAAAAGGAAAAGATAGGGACTCATCAGTAGGGCTTGTCAGTGGGTTCTGCCCTTTTTTTTTTAAACATCAAATAAATTTTCGAAAGAACTGGATCCTGCCGATGATTCCGTCAGTGGATCCGAGACGAAACGATTTTTGGAATATACTATCATTTCCTTTTCTCTCTGAAATTTAGTGACCGAACTGGCCGAAAAGGTATGATTATACATTAATATCGATCTTCTATTGCACTTCGTCCCGTGCTAGGAACTACCGTCGAGGATAAACTCGGACGAAGAACGCGAGTTGCTGGCCTTGATGCTGCGCGTCCACGAACTGGAAGCTGACAAGATGATGCTTCAGAGCGAAAGACTGGTCAAGCAGCACGAACTCAGACGTCGGGAACTTTTGCTGCTGCGCTACGATCGACAGAGGCAGATCTCCGACGAGATCATCACAAGACAAAGACGAATCATGGAAGGCAAGCTAAACTTACATATCCTGTCGAAAAAAAAGTCCACAGAAAGCGCAGTCGTCGTTAACCCATTATCCGCCAATGTCCGATTTTTGGGAAACATTTTCAAATTGTTTTCTTATAATAACTGCAACATCTAAATATAAAGCTAATTTTATTTATTTTATTTTTTTAATTGTCGCGGGTAATGGGTCAAGTTCGTTCGGTCGCATTACGGCACACAGAGCATAACGGAGGGATGTAACGAGGTCACTTTGAAATGTTGTAACAGACGGACGTATGGCTCTACCTCCGGATCTGCAAAATCTATATGCTATGTATCAGCAGGAGATCCAAACGGCGACTTATATTGACAGCAATCTGACGGATCTGACGTCTCACGCGATGGCGTTCGGCGGCAAATTGCCCCCGATATCGGGCCGACTCAGCTATGACAATCTCAACAGCGACATGAGGATAACCAGTAGGTAAGTGGCGAGCGTAATTGAAGACTGTCAGTTCGGTGCCGATCGAAAGTGACTTTAGCATGGAATTATTGACGGACCTGGATGTACCCGAACGAACCCTACGAACCAACAATGAAACTCTATGGGAAGGCTCGTAGCAGACCTACAATTTCAAACTTGATTTCGATTATGCACTTAGGAACTATACCGTTGAATGGCGAACGAACCAAGCGGAAAGTTGGAAACAAAGCTCGCTTTCGGTACGGTTCTGTGCAAACAGTCTGAACGTGCGAGACAGTTTGTACTGTACACACAATATGGTCGGGAAAACGTTTTAAGAGCCAAGTCGTAGATCGATTCGCCATAACGCGGATTCCGAGAATGTGGGCGGAATGCAAAATATTCCGCTGCCCCTCTTTCTCGCTCCAACGATCGATCGGCATTGTACGCCGAAGACAGAGGCCTGGAGTAGGTCCGTTCAGTCCGCGAATCGATTGGGTAGTCTATCGATCGGACACTCCTCTCTCTTTGTTCCCGTCTCTTCCCAATCGAATGCTAATGCTTCTTTCGATCTATCCCGTAATACCCATCCGTGACAAGCGTTGCAACGTTAAAGACCGTTCGTCTCTTCGGCCACACTGACTAATTCATTGGGACCTTGAAACAGCTCCACGGACTCGGACTGGGATCCCTCGCCCTTGCCGCCGATCCAGGAGCCGCCGGAAGTGGAGAGGGTGATGGGACCAGTAGTACAGCCATTGATTTCCCCGGCGGGCCTCTTCCCGCCAATCTCGCTGTCCACGTCTCGCAACCAGTAAGAGTTTCCCTACCTAGACGAGAACGGTTCGCAGTAGACTGGATAACGTTCCTGTTCTTCCATTCCCCAGAGATAAGAAGCTGAGACGGATCGCTAGCGATGATAGCATCGATTCCATCAGATTCGGCCAGACCGCAGGTCGCTATGCCACTCTGAGGAGAACCGACGAACGAACAGGACCCAGCTGAGGTAATGAACGCATCCTACGTGACCTTCGACCTTGCTACACGCCAAGCGTTCAAACTCTTAACGCATTTAATTGTACATCGGATCTGGCGCCATTGAAGTGCCAAGCGCGATTACAGTATTTAATAGGATTAGTTCGCGCGCGTGCACGGAGAATAGGGGAGAGGTGAAAGGAGGGGAACAATTACGCGACTGACCTAACATCCCCCTGTCGCATCTGTTCAATTAATGGCGAGTATGTACACAGCTACCGAGGAAACTGGGTCACGCCGGTCAATACTTTTCCCACGCAATCCTCCGCCAAACGGTCTCGGAAGTCCGGCGGCGTTCCAGTGCATTCGACCGCCTCGAACTCCGTCTGCCCCGATCACCCGGAAAACATACGAACGCAAATGAAAATGGGCTTGTCCGCGAATAACGCTCGGGTTTGCTTTTCAGATCATTTCATGTCGAAGCTGAATCTCTTGCCCTCCCGTCTTCGCTGGCGGGCGGTCGTCGAGTGCCGACGCTTGACCTCGTTAATGGGAAAGCGGTCGTCGTCGTCGTCGTCGTCGTCAAGGTCGGCGTTCAGCTGGGCGATCTGGTCGGCCGTTGGCCTGATGACCACCCGGCTGCTCCTTATCCGTCGGCGCAGGACCATGCCGTCGCTCTGAGGATTCACCACTTCGCGGGCGAGACTCTGTGCACGGTGTCTTTCGCGAGCGGTCTCGCCGTAGAAGGAACGGATCGAACTTTCCTGACTGTTGGCCACCTGCGAGGTCACGGTGTCCGCGGTGTTCCGGTTCTCGCGCTCGTACTCGACCGACCCGGCGGCGTCCTTCTCCGGGCGGAAGACCGTTCGCCGGCCGTTGAGGCTGGTTTGCGTCGGCTGTCGAAACTCTGTCTTCTTCACCTGAAAGATTGGAGTCTCGAGCTTTTGTCTATATCGCGCGAATAGGAAACAGTGAAGAGACAGATTTTTGCCCATATTTTCCGAACGCAACATTTCAATACATTTAAGATCTATTTCTTGGACTTTCGAACGAAAATCGAACCAGTGGCAAAAATAAAAGGAGAAAGACATTTACAGTAGCCGTCGTAAACTTTCTCGATGTAACATTATCAAGCGTCAGGGATCGGTAACATAGCGCAATTGTCCGAATAACATTTAATTCGGTTTGATGGGATTATGTCCAGCGCGAAGGACAATTAAATTCAGAGTTGGTCAATCCCTGATCTGGCCACTTACTATGACGTTGGAGGATGTTGCCTGTTCGGTGTCGCGGAACGACTTGTATTTGGGCGGTCGCTGCGAAGTGCCGGTATCCGTGGTCACGTCCTCGTCCTCGGCCTTGGACTTGTGAGTGGACGTGTCGTCCTCCTCCGTCGACGATACGGGCCTCTTCTCGACGCTGGTATTCTGCGCGTTCCACTCGATGAACCTCATGTCCCACTCCCGCTTCCTGTTGCTCCAGTAGGACATCGTCTGGCCGAAGATGAGATCGTTCGAGATGCAGGGTGCCAGCCACAAAAAGGGCTACGCTATCGAAGAGAGATGCGAAGGGAGATTGCTTAAAGGCTAGCGCTGATCAAGGCGTGGCCTGTAGCAAGGTCCGCTGATGTTCTCGAGAACGCCTAGGCTGAACAATTCGTACCTTGCGAACATTGTCCCGTGAGGCATTGTCCCGACTGTCAGGCAGATGCCTGCTACTAAGAGAAAAGACTGTACTTAAGGATAGGATAGCCCTAGCGAGTCTCCGTTGAAAGATCTAGCGGCCATAGTGCGAGTCTTTAGTCGATAGGACAATCAAAGTTTGTTCAATGCGATCAGAGTCGAATTAGGCGATAGAGTACGATAATCATAGCGTAGGCGTTCGTTTTTCTAATGATTTTGTAAATTACGCTTCGGACATCGTTATGCGAAATTGCTTGTGACGCTAAATAAAGGTTCTTTATGGATTCTTCCTTATGGAGATTTTACCAGCCTTAAGCGTCTCGTAGTCTTCATCCCGTACATGACCTCGTAATCGCGGAAGGTGTCCATCTTCCTCGAGAGTTCGTCGATGATGCTGGTTAAGTATTTCGTGATAGCGTCCTGGCAGGGTGCCGTCATTTGACTGGGAAAAGTTTGGGCCAAATAATCGAGAAGGCAATACCCGAAATTCTACAAAATATCAAGAGGTGTCTCTTCGGTATCGCAATGCCTTGCTTGTCAAACGTACAAACATGTCCTGTTTCTGAAGTCGCATATCCTTATGTGACATGGCGATGTATCCGACGAGTCGATCCAATTGCTTTGGTTTGTTGAAGAAGTCCAATAACAAATATCCCAGTGCCTCCATTATCATCGTGAACTTTGCGTTGCTGCGGGTGTCGAAGTGCAGCGGAAGTCGCGGATCCAGGGTGTAAAATTTCACGTAGTCCGGATGCAACTCGCAGAAGCTAAAAGTTCGCCCTTGCCGAATATATGACGATGAATATTTCATGAATGATATAAGCGGAATGTCTGATACGCACCCTGTGAAAAAGGCATGGCCGTGAAATTGGGGGTTGTTCTCAATTCCAATCCAGAGATTCTTAATAAGGGCGTGCTCGTTACGTGTTAACTTGAAGTATTCGCGAAAACTGTTTCTCTTGTAGACGCTGTGCTGCGTTCCCATTTTGCCGAGCACAAACGTATCGACATTACAGAGTTCAGAAATATCGGAAGGGTGTTGCGCATCGGGGATAAAAAGCGAGAGTCGTCGATCGATTAATGTCACGCTACAAAGTTGTTCGCTAGCGTGACTTATAAACACAACTCGCGTCGGGACGATTAATAATCTATTGGGATTATGTGCGATGTTGCTGATAGTTCCGTGAATGAGTATGACAGGGTAGAATAGATAAGGTACAAAGTAAATTTTTCTTTGTGTGTTAAAAAATGTATTATAAAATATCGTTTCTCTGATAATCACGTTGTAGCGCCCGGTGCGTAAATGTTCGCTTGCCAACCACGTAATTTGTATAGATAATTCGCTGTCTCCGGCCAGTGATGCTTCAAACGTACGGAATCCACTTTCCAGGAGATGATGATTTTTCCAGAAGCATCGGTGGAGTATCCAGTTGATAATGGTTCCGTCATTAGGTACAAATCTGTTACGTATCTTAAGCTAACGGCAATCGCTGTAGATCCGCATGTTTCTACATCCTTATTGTACGTATGTATTCCGATGCAAAGCTGAGTTTTCAAATGCTGCGTCGCCATTAACGATCTTAAGTATCTAATATAAAACATGGTGTCCCTAACATTCAGTCCTAAATCTAGTAAATGACTTAGATCGTCCACGACGATTAAAACAGAATTATCCGATTTTATTGCTTCATCGAATTTTTCTTTGACAAGAGAAAACATCCTCCAGACTAACGGAGATGTCTGCAAAGATTCTGACTTAGAAGCTTTTATTAACAAAGAGTCTGTTGTGTCTGTACCCATGCTAGTTATGTCCGATATTAGAACTTTCATGGGTTCAATAACATGAATCTGCCCCTTTTCTTTCAAAGACATGAGATTCAACCCATATCTCATGCCTATATTATGATAATGTCCAAACGTATCATGGTGTAAAACCAGACAAACAGTATGACCCTTTTTTAACGCATTGAATAACACTGAATTTATAAGAAAGTTGCCATTACTGCCATGTCTCTCTTCTATCAGAATCATCCTTCCATTCATATCCACTCTATCAATTCCTATGGTGCTCCATACAGAATCCATTGTACTTGCCATGATGATAGAATGGTAAGCTGTACTTTAGTTAATGCGGTACAGTTTTTTAACTCTGTCAAGTAACCTAAAAATAGTAATGTGTTTACAAAAGACATCTGCTAGATCCTCTTGCAAGCGTAAAGACACCATATTTACCTGTTTTACGTTGTTAGGAACTTCTAATATACTGACTTAACCAAATTCACAGACCCATGTGAATTAACATCTTCAAAAACCCAAACGTGACAATCAGCTGGCTTCGTTGCAATAGTAAAACCCATACTTACTCACCGAGCAGAAAACGTTGAGAAGTTTGAGCCGTTCTCTCATAGATGGCGCGTCATGTACTAAAAGCGCTCAAACTCAATCTGACCTACATTCTCTCGTTTTCATCATAACTCTAAATATATAATTTGTACTTAACAACTTGCGAAACCTCCGAAATGATCAATTCGGACATAAACTGTCTAATTTTTCGAAATTTCTCCACAAATCTCCCATTCAACATCTGAACGAATACTGACCAAAAACACCTCTCCTCGCATTTCACTACCCTTCCACCCCCAACTCTCACACCCAAAAAATACCTCATTACCAAGAATACCAGAATCTCTAAAAATCCAATAGCAATTAATCTTTCCGTCAATGCAGCCTTTCCAACGATTTGGCGCCCTTCCAGGCCGAGCCCACGCTAGTCGCACACCTACGCAACACAACCCTGTCTCCCACACCGCCACCACGCCGCCTATCATCCTGCGACATACACGCCCGAGGTCCTGAAAGACGTCAGAGCGGTCGTCAGCAATCCAAACACAGCTAAATTCGCTGGCTCCGCTAATTTTCTCGAAACTCGGCAGTAAAATCAATTCTCGCTAACGGCGGCTCGCCGGGCAGAGTCGTACGCTAATGTAATGGGAAGGTCGGCCAGACGAGGGGATGGACTGGCATGGACTCTCCTCGTAGGTGTCTGACTCCCCGTGCGAAGCAGGAGGGCACAGGAGGGACAGGAGGTGGCGTTACACGTGGCCGTCAGCTGATGCGTGCGCCGTCATTTTCTTCGACAGCCGATCGGTGTCGGCTGCTGCTCCATGATATTACATCAGTCGGAGTCCAGCTCTTATCCGGGGACGTTCACCGGACGGTGACGGACCCCAGACGCCAGTCGTCGTGCAGCAGCCGACTGTGAGTTCGATCCTGATTCGCGGAATCGAGAGGACGCGGGTAGGAGACCTTGGCAGAGGACCGACAGTAGGCCCTGCAGATCGTTAACTAAGAGATAAGATACGCTCCCGTGATTGCGATCAGTGTCAATGTGGCGTGTTGTGTGTTTCGCGGCATAATTGAGAGGTCCGATCAATTGAAACAACGTGGGCGGAGTTGTGAGAGACAGTAGGTTTACGTCGATTTAACGTGGGACGCGAGGGCGATAGGGTGGCTTTTATTTACGTGACAGCTTTGAAATAAATAAAGAAGTACGGAAACTCCGCGTTTTGTGCAATATCGAGTAAAACTCCTTTATCTCGGGTCGGGCAATAAAATCCAGTTGCGACCGCTGGAATGTTAAGCGCACGTGAGCCTCGATGAGTTCACGCACAATGCTCGGTACATTTACAGTTGACAATGGTCTCGGGCGCAAAGGTCAACCCAGTCGACTGAATTGATGAATGAAACACGCGGACATTGTACCTCCGAGAATCGAAAGTCCAAATCGCGTCTAACGTTGAGCGGAACGCTGACTAAAAAAGTTGAACAAAAAGCCAGCACTTTCCATTTCGGTCGATCGATTTCGGTGAAGTTTTCAAGTTTGAAGAAACAAGTGTACACACCGACTTTGCGCGCAAGGTTGTCGCGAGCCCACTTCAAACTCGTTTTGCGTTCGTTTCATTAATCGATTGGGGGGAAAGTGAGTCGGTATGCGCGTACACGTATAATAATATATTGTCGGGACAATGTAAGTGAGAGCGTGTGTCGGCTAGCTATCGGCAAAGTGCTCGACTCGTTATTTACGTCATCGGAGACTAGTTACGTTGACGTAATACCGGTCCATGGCTTTAGATAAGGTTCGCGGCAAATCTCAAACTGATTAAACTCGACGAGAATTGATATTCTTCGTTCGACTCACATTCGACCCGTCGAATGCCGTACATATGCCCAACTATACGCGGCGAGTGAATGGGATTGTTCGCTTTTAATGAGCGCGAACAATGGGTTTGAACCGATAAAATGTCTGTAATCAGTATTCTAGGAGTCTTTTCGAACATCGTGAGTTCAATCAGATTTCGATGAATTGCACTTCTTGCTGCTTTACCCCTTGCGTTAATTCGTGTTTGACCTGTTGCATACGCACGATCAATACGCTTTTGAAACTGGCGAGGTTCGCGCTACGATTATGGTGACCTCATGCAAAAAGTGTTGGGTCTCGTTTACAAGAAGCTGTACGATAAGGGCATTGTTCGTAGTCGAAAATGAAACGCGGACGATTATGTCAAATGCCGGAGGTCGCGGATCAATTTATGCGTGATTTGTGTGTAAGGTCGTCGTATGCCGCGAGTCTCGCGGTCGTTTTAATTGACCATTCAGGTGTCGCTGTGTTAGTCTAATTCGAAATCACAGCTTATAGCCTGCTTCGATCCGCGCAAAATTGTTACCGAAGTTACTGTAATATTAATGGAGACTGATTCGGTCGGGGATTAAACGGACCTTATTATAGTTACTCTTGAATGACAATATATTTCCACTTTGCGCTCGTTAGGAAGACGATACCGGATAGAAGTTAGTTTTTGCGGTCGAACGGGTATAATGTAATCGCATGCAAAGCCGGCAGTAACAATGGACTCCTTATCAGCTATAATTAGTTTTCATCTATTTTCAGCTCTATACGGCCATAGCGACAGTACGTGGATTGCAAGAATGAAAGTCCTCGTTTTTCTATATTGAAAACAGCCCCGCAAGAGAGAGAAAGAAAGAGAGAACTTTGTACGTCTGCGGTATGAATATGGGGGGTCGATCCAATTTCCTGAAATTATCCTCGTTGCGTCTAGATAACGTCTTCGGCTTCTGATTGCAGTTGCACACGAAAGCGAAGCACAAATTAGGCGAATAAGATGCAAGACACGAGTAAAAAGTTATCGAGATGGTACTTCGGCGGAGTATCATCAGCCGCCGCTGCTTGTGTAACTCATCCGTTGGATTTACTCAAGGTACATCATCCTGGATATGGATTTGCATTTCTCGCTGTACATAACTTCTCGGTATTGCGTACGGCACATTGCATAACAGGTTCCATCCGAACAGTGTTACAATTTATGCTAGATTAAATCACCCGTGTTCCCTGGAGCGTTGTTTCTCCCGCTGGTCGGGATGGATAATGTTTCGGGTCTAATTTCGTTTCCTTTACAATACCATTCCTCTCGCTGATACATTTATTTTACGTAATTTCTGCCGTTCATGTTTCAAGTACATGTAAAATAATACCGTTTTTCGTCTTATCAACAGCTTTAAAATGATGATCTCCCTTTTTATACCCTTGTCTCGCGCAGGTTCATTTGCAGACGCAACAAGAGGGCAAGTTGTCGGTGGTGCAGCTAACGAAGGAGATAATTAGGAAGCAAGGTGTACCCGCTCTGTACAATGGGCTCAGCGCGTCCCTGCTTCGGCAACTGACATACTCGACAACGCGTTTCGGCGCTTACGAGGTACTTCACGCTTCGCAATAAATCCTCCCGCTTCCCGCATGACACCGAATCACGGTGTTTGCGCTCGTCGAGGCTGTAACGATAACTGGCAAGTCGGGTGTTAATTGCGCAGATGGGCAAGCAGACGCTGGAAACACCTGGGCACCCGCTACCGTTTTACAAGAAATTATTGCTGGCCGGCGCCTCGGGTGCCGCTGGCGGAGTTCTCGGCACGCCGGGCGACATGATTAATGTTCGAATGCAGAATGACATAAAGATGCCGCCGGGATCGAGGAGGAAGTGAGTCGTTACGGTTCTTGATAGCGCTGAGCAAACAGACGGGTCTTCGGTTCTCGCGTACTTCATGGCATCGTTTCTCTGTCAGTTACAAGCACGCCTTGGACGGCTTGCTGCGAGTGCTGAAGGAAGAGGGACCTTCCAGGCTCTTCAGTGGCTGCTCGACGGCGACGATCAGGGCGGCACTGATGACCATAGGACAGCTAAGCTTTTACGACCAAATAAAGATAATGATGCTGCAGACGGGCTACTTCGGAGATAATCCTTCCACACATATTTTGTCGAGCGTGTGCGCGGTAAGCTAATAGAGTCCGCAAATGGTACACGCATAGGGTACTTCGTTATGCACAATGGCATTTAAGTACGGTTCACGCTCTCTGACTGCAATCGATTTTTGTTCAAGGGCGCCATCGCGACTACTTTAACTCAGCCCCTAGACGTTCTCAAGACGAGGGCGATGAACGCCAAGCCAGGCGAATTTAAGGTACGTAAGTCGAGGAGCTCTTGATGAAACGTGTATCGAGCGAAGTTTTTTCATCCTTGACCTTCTGTTCCGCAGAGTCTGATGAACATCGTCGTTTACACTGCCAAGCTTGGACCTCTTGCCTTCTTCAAGGTAACTTTTATTCTCGGAACGTGCATGACTGTTCGATTTTGCGGTGTATAATGCGGAATTTTGTTTTAGGGATATGTGCCAGCTTTCATTCGGCTCGCCCCACAAACGATACTTACGTTTGTCATTCTAGAACAACTCAGGACGAACTTTGGGTTTTATCCGATCCCCAAGAACATAATCTAGTGAGCGTGCGGTGTACATAATCGCGTGCCATGCACAAAGTTACTGCATAAGGATGTCTTATGCAGATTATGATTCCAAGACGTAAACGGTTGCACAGGCTCGTCCGATCGGCATAAGTGCCAAAGCGAAATGTATGTCGTCTGTACATTCTCGTTGTTACCTTGTACCACGTACATTATGAGCGCACACGCGGTCGAGTTTGACCTTGAACTCTGTTCCTCCTTTCTTTTCTCAATGGCGCCACTTATTTTCCTCGTACCGTCTTCAAGAACTAGGCTAACGTGGACGCGATCGACGGTATTTCTGAGCTTTGGAGACGCTCGCAGCTGGACCACATACGTGACAGCGCTTATCTCTATTCCGCGTAGCCATATGGGAGATTATTTAAAATAGCCTGACCTTACAACGAATTCCATTCAATAACATTCCATCTCATGTTGTGTACATAGCTAGGCAAATTTGAGAGCGCAGATAATGCGAGTCGTTAGTACAAAAAAAAAGGTAGAAAAGGTGTGTTATGTGTATATATGTATATGTATGTGCTGGAACATTTTCACATATATGTATATCTTATCCAAGCGATACTTTGTAAGATACGATAATTCCACGTTGAGTGCAGTGAAACTTTCGATTGTGTAGTTTTTGTTAAGTTACGCTACAACTACGATTACGGAATTGCGAGTGGAATGTTCGGTACAGTCCACGAACTAATTTCACAGACGAGTATATTGATAACATGCTATTTTCTTAATTGACAATATACGAGACGCATACGTGTGTATGCGAAGAGGGCACGGCCGTAGTTTCCGTCTAACGTTTTGCAAGCAGAGAAACGCTTTTCGTACCCGCATCACGTTGTGATGCATCAAGTCACATCCAAATTGAAAAGTAAATAATATATTTTTAATATAACCAATTTATGCCAGACAAATGCATCATGCAGTTTTTTGTTACGCTGTCAGAATATTGCAACTGACGCAAATGTTGTTCGAAAGTACAAAGTTGAGTGGGAGCACGTTACAAATGTCGCGTTTACGAAAGAGAATACAAATATATATATATATGTCCATATGTAAATATGTGTTTGTACGTCCCTACCCAGCACCTTTTGAAAAAATTCTGTGTTTGACTGATTTTCATCAGGCGAGCGGCATGTACATACGTTTAGGAGAAGTGTATTTTCTATAATATATATCCATCAGAAGATTCTCCCTACCTTCATGCGATGTGAAAGTTTCTTCACCAAAACATAAAAAGGAGCGTTTCATTGATCCGCATACCTCCACCATGGTTTCATGCTTACAGTTTAGCAAATAAGAAACAACGTTTGAAGGAAAACCGGAGAGCGAAAGCATCCCACAGTACTCGAGGAATGTAGTTGTTTTGTCTGTTAAGTGTGAATAGATAACGACTGCATTACCTGCGATTAATGCTTGAACTAATCTGAAGAAAAGCAAATCGATGGAAGTTTCAAATAAAATGATAATGCCTATCGATTGTCTTGTTGTTATTAACTCATATCTTTTATCCTCTGGTTGAACTACTGTTCCTTTCGAACTGCCTCTCGTTTGTTTGGTCCAACAAAGTATTTTGTCTGCCAGAGTAGTGTTGCTTAAAAAAGGAATTAAATTAGCACTCATATTCTTTGCATATCAATTAACATACTGACTCTATTGGATTAGAACAGTTTTAAATATTCTAATCTCTTGAGCACATACCCATTATTTCGTATGTTGATAGCTAGCTTTCGTAAACATTCGGTTTTTGCTGAGTACGACATTGATTTCAAAGTATCATATCCACGTAGAGCTTGCTTGACACAGATCTCCGCCTCGGTTCTGTGAATATAACGGTGTTTGAGAAAAGAAGTATAAAAAATTGTTACCTGTATAAAATATTTCAATAGACAGCATACTTCGAAGCAACCGCATATGCGCATCCGTTAGTATCTTCGGTGTACCCATTTTCAATTGGTTCTTTCCATTCACCACCATAAAAATGGTTATGCACTTTTGTATTGAAGCACGTATTCCATATTGAATCAGGCAAAACTAATTCATTTGTTGGTGATTCAACCTTACATTTAATTTGTACAAGAGGTTCCATGGCAAACTCATGAAATGAGTTTATTAAGACATTATTTACCTTTATGTAAAATTCAGTTAGCAATTACGTGAAAAGTAACAACCCTACATGATAGAGCATTTGTTGTACTTACAGTTATATTTTTTGTCAAACCCTTTAACATTGTAACATTTTCAGACCACATAGAAATTATATCATTGGTTGTATTTAATTTAGTAAGTACTGATTTTGTTTGTGAAAAACCACGTAATTCAGAAACATCAAATGTTGGAATGAGCAATTCTTTAAAGCGAGCAGTCAGCTTGTCTCTGATTGACTCCTGTACCCAAAGTTTAATGTAAATGTCAGTGCAGTAGAAATTGAAAACCTGTAGTGAGTCAAGAAAGGCATCTAAATCTGCATCATCGAACAATATTATACTTATATCTGCAACTGTTTCATATATAATCAGTTAAAATTGCATCACTGTAAATAAAGTCTATTGCAGTAATAAAGGGTAAGAGATGTGCATGACTTACAATTGTTGAACTCATATTCTGTTGTACTCAATTTCTTATATAGACCCTCTATCCATATATTAGAATATAGATACTTCATTGTGTGTAAAATATCATCTATAGCCTTATCTACAAAACAAAAAATTTGAATTTTGTCTTTCATTCTATATGTATTTAATTTCACAATAGATAAATTTGTACTGACCAGGGTTAACAACTGACGGGTGTTCAAAAATATCAGAGAGACAGCTGAGATATTCTAATATGTTCTTTGTAATATCAATATGTGCTTCAGTTTTACCAAACTTGAGGACATTTTTTTCAATTTTATCCTTGACTGCCTTTATTAAATTAAGCCTGTTAAATATAATTAAATATCCATTCATTATTCATATTTATATCTTGTAATCAAATTAATAAAACAAATAAATGTAATGTACTTCTCAGTGTCTGATGTAATATTGTGTTCTACAATAATGCCGATTAAAGCCTCTTTAACTTTTGATGCCTGAAACATGAGACAAAATTATTGCAATTTACAGAATATTATATATTTTAGGATTAATAAAAACTCACTTCACGGAACTTTTCATGATTATATTCCAATGTGGTATAACACTCCAATATTTCTGCTGTGTCAATACACATAATGAAACTTTGTATGCGACTTCGGCTGTTATTGCTATACAATCGAGCACTAAGTTCTACGTGATACAAACTCGTTGAATTCGGACAAGTGGATATTGCCTGCAAAGTCCTTCTTCAGATTACTGTTACGTAACTGCCAGATTAACGCAATTAATCAACTGATATGGTTTGAGACTTTCATAACGTTCATTTATTTACTTCAGTTTGTCTAGGTTATGTCCACTCCCTATACTTAACACTTAACTGACTTATCCGGATTTTTTTTCGTTACATTTCGATCCTTCCGGTGCATTTGTTCAAATACCTGTTCATGAGCTATTAGAAACAAATT
Source organism: Anoplius nigerrimus (assembly GCA_914767735.1). NCBI lineage: Eukaryota > Metazoa > Arthropoda > Insecta > Hymenoptera > Pompilidae > Anoplius > Anoplius nigerrimus. The sequence continues at coordinate 13,543,010 of OU612090.1, forward strand.
TTGCTCGTAAATATATATTTGCATTTACAAATTATCTTTAATAATAAAATGATAGGACCGTTTGATGTAATCAAGACTCATGCTATCGTTGTGAGATGCCGTGCAGTAACCTGACACTTAAAAAATTCAATCCGGTTGACATTATACGGTCCATGCGTAAAGCATGGATTAAATAACAGTATGCAACAAGTCATAATTCTCGGCCCCGAAAAGATTGACTGCATCGTGTATGAAAATAATGTCCAACGGTCACATTAATCGTACAGAACATTACATATACATTTCCCTACAATTTTCTACGCCATCGTTGTTACAATGTCAATATGATCATGGAACTCTTGCATTATCGTTGCTATCATTATTATGATTATACCTATTATTAATATAATTAATAATATTAAAATTATTATTATCATCATCATTATAATTGTTATCGCCATGAATGTTACTGTTACCGCTATCGGACGTTACTGTAACTCGTCAGCCAAAGGATGATGATCCGTCGTGTTCTTTTGATTATGGCTCGAGTGTCGCTACTTTTAATTACGTCATACGATACAACCTCAACGAAATTTGGCTACGTATTGACCGTGAGTTCCTGCTGGTGAAGAAAGAAAACTGGCTGTAACGGACAGGGAATAGCTATAAGAGGTGCGCTTAAATTATGTCCATCGAGGTATTCGCGAGAAAGACTTACGTCGCTACCGAATCGTGTAAAAATATTTTCCACAATATTTACACGGCCATTCATAAATACCGCCCCTATCGACGGCCCTCCCGACAGGCTCGGGCAATTGTAAAACTGGTCAGAATATAGTCGGGGCAAATGACGTCACTGCTGACCGTTGAAAAAAAATAGTGGTTTATCAGTCCATTTGTTTCCTCGCGATCCGAACCATTATTTAAACGCCGTTTCAATCCCGCCAATCCGGTCGCGTTGATCCACCGGCCGAAACGGAGACGCAATCAAACGACTTCCGTGCAAGGTACAACATTATCGAGTGGATCATATTACAGACTGCGTTCAAGGTACTCCTATACTACGCGGGCTGTTCGACGTCGTCCGGCAAGTCGAGAATCTCGCCCACAAATTCAGCGACATCTGTGTCCTTCTTCGCGTGCTCCGTGATGAAGTTCAATTCCAAAAGTTGACTGTAATTCGGCCGGGCAGTGTAGTCCTTCATCAAACTGAAAAATTGATCTTGTTATGCAGGATCACGAGATTTTAACTGCTCAGCGTTCGTCAGCTCAAGTCCAATGTCGTATATTTCTATAATCCAATCAATACATCGTAGTCTTCCATACCATTTATTAATAAACTCTTCGAAATTCGGTGAAAATTTTCCGCTTGGTAATGTTGGAGCGTCGTCCTTGACAACCTGCTTCAGTTGTTCGAACGGCGTGCCCCACGATTCGTACGGGAATTTTCCAGTGGCCAGCTCAACGAGGGAAATACCCAAGGACCAGACGTCCGATCTGATGTCGTATTGAGAAATGTTTCCTGTCGGGTCTATCCTCTCTGGCTGAGATAAAAATTAAGTTGAAAAAGATGGGAAGTTTACTTAGTAAAAGGAAACAGCAAGAAATAGATATTACGTACAGCCATGTACGGTTTACAACCGGCATCGATCGTTTTGGCGACAGAGTCGACTAAATAACCGGAAATGCCGAAGTCACAGATTTTTACTTCGCCCTTACGATTAATTAGAATATTGCTCGGCTTCACGTCTCGATGTATCACTCGCAATTGCGAATATAGATAATGCAATGCACTGACCACCTGAAATTTTGTATTATTTGAGCATGTTCATTTGACATAATAACAAGATTCCGTTTATGCAGGTTCCATATAACTTACAGCAAAGGCAATTTTTCCTAGAATATCCTCGGGAATAGCACGTCCATGTTTATACACTTTAGTATAAAATTTATCCAAACTCATGTCCATAACCTCCATACAGATCCAAACATCTCCCTCTCTAAATAAAGCTCCATAAAATTGTACTGTGTAAGGACAAGCCGAACTGCGCATGGATATATCCAAATCCATCAGCAGCCGCTTTTGTTCTTGTGTATTGACTGTCGCCGTTATTCTCTGTACAAATATTTGACATCCATGTGTCAATAAAGTTCTCCAAGCTACAACGTTGTACATAAGATTATCGTAAACACATACCTTAACGGCCATGATTGTGCCGCTCTGTTTATGTCTCATTTTATCAACAACGCCATAAGCTCCACGTCCAAGTATGCAAAGAGTCTCAAGATCGTCAGCCTCTACTACAAATGTCTTCTCATCGATGGTGATAGTAGTCCTTTTATCCAAGTTCCTGGGTGGCGTGCTAAAAGTTTCCTTCCCATTTAAGTCACTGCTTTACATGTAATGGAATATGTTAACGTTAAGGGTTAAGAATTAAAACATACACCGGAGCGGGAACGTCATCGGACACTTGGAGTTTCAAGTTCCTCTTTCCTCGTCGAAGAGCCATGACGCTGAATGAGGATCGAGGGAAAATCGACTGGCAATGGTTTATCGAAGAACCTTAAATAGGGACGGGCGGGCTCATGTTCGGTTGAGTCGATCAGAATGACACGTTCGTCCTAAAACAGTCCGATACTTGATTTTGCACCACACATCGTACGGGTCGCTTGGCCTGAGCGGGTTAGGTTATTGGAACAAGGAATTTATGACATGCGCGTGAGTGCAAAAAATTTTCAAGGCAACAAGATTCTCCTGGATTGACACGGGAGAATTACATATTTTTTCGCCGTCCTACCTCATTAATAACATCACGAATGTTCGCGGGAGTAACGACAAAATTCCGCAACCCCCTTGCCCATATATGAAGTTTTAAAGCAAACTCAAACTGCCGCATGAAGTTGTCTGCGCCATAACGCGGGATTAGGGTATTAAATTCGAAAATTGTCACGATGCCTTTTGAGAATAACGACGAATGACAGGGAACAGTGGAAACATAGCAAACTGCTCAAAGTAATCAATTAGCTGACAGTGAGGTAATAATAAATAAGTAATAGTTTATTGTTTTCCGTCAAGGATCGAAATTTGCAAGGTAGTTAATATTTAGGGAATTTGACGAATTACATATGATTACACCTTGTGATGAATCTGGACCGCTGATATTCGAATGCAAATTTCGTTCGTGCCATCCTTAACTTGGGTTCTTTAGCGTTATTTATCAAAGAAATAAATCGATTTTCTTTCCAAATTCATTGAATTAATTGCGGAGATACGATAGATTAGCGTGCAGTTAAATATATAGAAGAATATTTCTTGTTTGCCGACGGTTTGTGATTCGCTTCAACGGCAAACTTCAGACACATCTAAATCTTCATTGAGTACCCAAATTCTGGTACTGTCCACATTGACATAAACTTCCGGTTACGGACTATGGGTCTAACGGGCACGGAGATAAGTTTGACGCTTTAGATTTCTATTAGGTTATTCAACGGCAACCTGCTCATAGTTATAGAAACATCTTGCAACCCGTCAAAAAAATCAACTGACAGTGTGATTAGTTCAACGCTTTCCAAGATTGAAAGGCTAATTTGCCATGACCACTGGAAACGTTTAAAAAATTCAGTAAAAATAGAGACAGCGCCGGAGGTAGTTACAATGCATATCTGAAGATGGCGGTTGCTGCTCGACCGCGGCAACCGGAAGTTGAACCGCGCGACAGTCCCGACCCCGAGAATCTGCACGTTCTCTTTCATCGCGAGTCGTTCTCGTTCGACGATAGTTCGTGCATTCGATGCAATAAGGTCCCTACTACTTGTCGTGAAGACCTAAATGGCGTTGGCATCAGGATCTCTCCGCCGTTCCACCCGCTACCAATCGTCCGAACTGAGAAACGAAAATTTCAAGTCAGTGCTGGCAACTTTTTACGTTATTATTATCCGTACGCTTTTGTACGCGCGGCAAGAAGAAGGGCGACGACGAAAGGGGCGGTTTTCGCGACAAAATTCCCGTTCAATTGAGCGAAGCCCTGACACGCGTCAGGGTTATTATTGTTTTAACGGTTACGCCGTTCGTCGCCGCGTCTTGCGAACGAGGATCGTCAAAGCCGATGCCCGTTATATAGCACGTCACACGTCGGTCAGGTCTTATTGAGCGATGGCACGCCACCTTTATTGTCGACTTATCGTCGTGCCGGACAGACGACGCCTTGGCGCGTCGTTATTTTACTTAAAATTCGCCGCCTTCTCGGTTACATAAGGATATTCGATTTTTGTTCGCTGCCAATGTTGCATCTCGTTTCTTGACTCTGCCGCGCAACCTTGTGCACCTGCATGCCGTTTACGTTGCGCTCCTGGGCGTCTGTCTATCTCGCTCTTCGGTAGCAGACACGCTGGTCTGGGCGTGTAATTAAAAAATGTCTCGTTCCTCGCGGTAATGAACGCTAATGCGATGATGCAACGCACGTTTCACGGTTCCTGCTCGATGACGATCCTCGTGGGCGATGAATGTGCTCGATCTCGCTTAACGATGCCCCGGTAGCTTGTGGACGATAAGCGCAAACAGGTTGCATATACGTAGAGAGGCATAGTTTGTTATTTTAACGGGGAGTGTCGAAGTTGTAAGTTCGTTCAATGGTCCTATAGCGGCGATGTTATTCGTCCTTCTGCAGCCTTCTAAACAAGCTGCCAATAATGTTGTTACAGTTGCCAAAAAGATGACAGCTGATGCGGAGAAGGATTGTACGCATTGTTTGGTCTGCAATAGTAAAGTTGGCGTCTCCACTAGGAATAGCATTCGTATATTCAGTGAGACTTCGTTGACCTCTTCGGAGAAGCCGTTGGTTGACACAATATGCACTGTATTGGAGACTGATATTAATGAGGAGACTGTACACTCACTTGTTATCTGTAAAAAGTGTTTTAAATTATTCAATGAGGTGAGTTAAATGAGCAGGGTTCAACCAAATTCCTTATGATCTGTTATGTTACAATTTGTTTTTTTCTTCAGATTGACGAACTAGAATGTAGGCTAAATGAGGTAAAATTAGAACTGTTTAATAATTATAAGAAGACTATAAAAAAGGTAACTGACATTCTGCAAAATGAAGATGAGTACACTGACCATGACTATATAGAAAATTTAGATGAACAAGGCTTAGAGTCATGTGTCAAGGTCATTGACCAACATGTGAGTATAGTTGATTAGGTTCAATACACTATCAGTTGTGTCAACTAGGAATGCTATGGTTTAATCTGTTGCGTAGGAGGAAGGAGAAGAGAAGGAATATGAAGGGGAGGAGGAGAGACAAGAAGAGGAAGAGTCTCTGGGAGACTCTGAAGAAGGTACAATGAAAATTCAGTCATTAGTTGAGCCAAAAGCTTCGGAAGAGAAAAAAAGACTAAAGAAGAGTAAAGTAAACCCGAAAGTGGAAGTAATTAATGAACAAGTTAGCATCCCTCAATTTTTAGATTATCCTGGCAGTATGCAAGGCATGTTAAATGGTAATTATAATATTTATGTATCAATTCAGGTGGTAGCCAGGGATGGTCCTGTCTATACATGTTTGTTGTGCACAAACGACGAAGAAAAAGGTGTCGGCGACGCAAAATGTATAATAGCTCACATGAAGACAGTTCACGATACGCGTCTGTATATTTGTGATATATGCGGGCTTGATTTCAAGAAGCGAAACGAGCTCTCGCTGCATCTTGACGATCACGTGGCGAAAGAGGAAGGCGATTTTCAGTGCGAGGTCTGCAACCGAATATTTAGCAACCTGCGGTTATTCCGAATTCATAAGAGAATTCATTATCCGCAAGTAAAGTCGTGGCCTTGCGAAACTTGCGGCAAGAGATATAGGTATAATTAATATATGTACATCGTGTATGAAGTTAACGGAGTTGACGGAACTCGCGGAACGTCTGGTTTAGTTCTAGAAATTTATTGGAGGAACACATCAACACGCACACCGGCGTTCGTCCCTACGTGTGTGAAACCTGCGGCAAGGATTTTGCGTCTAAGTACACGTATAAGGCACATGTAAAGACGCATGAAGTGCGTCCTCGTCCGTTCGAATGCTCTCAATGCAACAAAACGTTCCTCAGTCAGCAAAATTTGAATCAACACGAGAGAACGCACAACGGTGTGAAGGAATATGTCTGTCATCAATGTGGTAAGTTCGCGATTTTATTCAATGTTACGATTGGTGTCATTCGTATCTTGTGAAACCGGGTAAAACAAAATTTAATCCCTATCTGCGATAAACAGGAAAAGCCTTCGGCTCGCCACATAATTTGGAAGTACACAACATTGTGCACACAGGGTATAAACCTTACATATGTCGAATGTGCGGCAAAGCATTCGCTCGCAAAGCGGAGATCAGAGATCACGAGCGAACGCACACGGGTGAAAAACCTTATCAGTGTGAATTCTGTGGAGCTACATTTAGGTATACAAATAATTTAACCTTTAGTCTGCTCACGTTACCCTTTCTATCACGAAACTCACATATTTACAAATAATTATTTTTTGTAGCCAAAGATCAAATTTGCAGTCACACAAGCGTGCAACTCATTACAACGACAAACGTTACAAGTGCGACGATTGTGGAAAAGGCTTTAAGCGTAGAAGGCTCCTCGATTATCACATAAAAGCTGCACACACGGGCGAAAGGCCATACAAATGTGAGATATGTACAGCGACGTTTGTCTATCCGGAACATTTTAAGAAGCACATGCGCATTCATACGGGAGAGAAACCGTATCTGTGCGAGGTATAACATTTAAAGTTTCAATCGGTGTACTCCGTTTCTTAAACGTATTCATAAAAATGTCTTAAGTGAATCGATCTTGTCCCCCTTGTTTAGGTTTGCGGTAAAGCATTTAACAGTAGGGACAATAGAAATGCTCATCGTTTTATTCACAGCGATAAGAAGCCTTATGAGTGTTTAGTGTGTGGTATGGGTTTCATGCGAAAGCCCTTGCTTTATGCTCATATGCAAACCCAGGTATGCGTTTGTTCAAAAGCAGTTTCCAGAGACACGATTCCGTTTATATCTTGTGGATTTAACATTTTATTTTATAGGGACATTTAAATGATACTATTGTTGTTAATCAACCGCGTTTGACTACGGAAGATGATCAAGTTATAACCATACCTGGGGGTAACGTCGAGCTCTTAATGGACGACGTTGAAAATGATCAGGTACGCTCAGTGTTTTTTTTTTGGAGTGTCTGCAGGGTTCGTGTCTATAATAAAATGAATCTTATAGCTGGAAGAAACTGGACTTTACGTAACCGAATTGAAAGATCACGTTATCATACACCAAGATAACGAAGATCAAATATACGAGGAAGATGTATTGAACATGCCCGCCGAGGAAAATGTTGCCACAGAGGAAGTGGAACATCTTGTCGTGGATGGACAGGTAGGTGTCAATCGACATGATATTTAAGATCGTATGTGAACTCTTACCTGTATCACAGATGAACTTTCCTGAGGCTGAAGTACTAGAGTGCAAGACCGAAGAGCAAGAACAAGGCGAGGAAGTTTACAGCTATAACGACAGTGAAGAAGGAGAGACGATTGTGGTGCCTGCTACCTCAGAGTATAAAGAAATGGTAGACAACGATAAAAATGCTGTTCGTTTAGTGCAAATAAGATTTCCATCGTCGGTAGGCGGCGAGGGTAGGAATTGGTTGAACTTAGTACAAAACACGTGAAATTTTGTATAGTAATTGCTTCGTATCCGAATATGTCGATACCTAAATATCTCGAGAGAGCGGTTAAGAATCAACGGCAAACTCATCCGTACGTATAACGCAAGAACGTGTTTGAATTGTATAAGCTAAAAGCCGGGACTTACTATTTTCCACAGAATATTCTTACGATAAGTTTGTATTTACGTAAAAAATCTATGTAATTCTTAACGAGACCGATTACATTCTGTCTCAAGCTTAGAACCGAAGCTTGACGCAGGGAATAGCGATAATTAACTGTTAAGTAGTACGATACTTTTAAACCTGATTATTACCACATAACTTGTTAGGTGTGCAAGAACCAGTCAAAATGTAGCATAATAATTCTAATCGTAATTAAAATATAAATATTTATGTTTTTTATCATACTTACTGGCTTACATTGTTCATAACATTGTGCGATCGATTCTTAACTAGACATTTCTGTTGTAATTGATTATTGCTAAATGGTAAGTATGACAGAAGAAGAATATCCCTGAGAATAAATATTTTAAAACTGATTCCCAAACGAATGGCAAATAAATGTTTTTTGTTATCAATATATCCGAAAACCTCTCACCACCAAAATTTGCTATTGTATCTGCGCCACGAGCTTTACGTAAGTACACGATTAATATAACAATTGTCTGATATATTTCAATGCAATTTCAACGTGGGTACAAAATTACATTTAAATTACGCGCCAAAATTCGAAGCAAATTCGACCAATTACGATCTACCTGCGCGCTCATATTCAGTTGGCAGTGAATTACTGAAGGAGAAGGAGACTCTGTCGGTGAGTGCACAATTTCTTTGAATTTGATCGTTATAATTCACTTCCCACTTCCTAAAGTATGCTCTTTCGAAAGCTTTGTACCGGGCGTAAATGTTTTGCACAGTTTTGCAATGTCAAACTTTGTTTAACGCGAAAAAATATGATTTATCTGTTTAGCGTTGCGGTGGCCTCGATCATGCCGAGGAATTTCGTATTCGCAGTGTGTTTTCTGAAACTTTGCAGGTCTTGGTACAGAAAATATCATCACCGGTAAGTTCATTACATATACTATGATTATTGATCGATTCTGGTTCTCATAAGATGATGCCAGCTACATTTTATCCATGTAAAATATGTGTTCATTTGCATCCTCACAATTTGAAGAACTTTGTTAGTTGACAATTGTTCCGCGATGGCGCTAGTGTCGAATATTTGAATCTTACTCATTTTACACAAGCGACCAATAGGAATTCAGTAAAATCACGGTTACACAGCCATTCATATTTAAATGCTGCAAATAGTGCTAAGTGTTTAATTTAATAGCCTGTATGGAACAGATGTGCCTAGTATGATATAAACACAAAGGTTGCACAAAAATACTTTTTCTCTATATCTGACCCGAATGCTAATTCTTTCGCACATATTGTATTGGTCCCTCCTAATTTACCATTGTGACCACAGTACCTCTACATGCACATGACAGATAAATAAACTACTCGATCAATACTTATCACCCAGTGTCTCGACTAATGATAATAACTTTATTCCAGCTACAAGGCGAGTAAACCCACTATATCTGGAATGAGCCACCGTCAAAACGTTGTTCAACATTCAACTCCTAGCACAGTCGGTAGGACAAGCATCCAACAATGTCAACGATAGGTGAGTCCAACTTATTCAAAAGCCATCGTTTAATCATCCGAGCTCCTCGAGCTTAAAACCAACTGCAGTTGTGCTCTGCGCAATACAGCAGAGTACTCCCATATACGACATTGTATAATTGTCCGAATGTACATACAATAGTGTCACTCAATTTTAGTTAGACGAGCAGAACAAAATTAGGAATAGCTTTTCACGAATGAAAGCGCCTTATCATCCGTCTCGAAGGATTTCTGCGTTTCGGATTACTCGATATGATAATGCGTGCGCCACACGGACAGGGTAGTCAGGGACAAGGCTTTGACAAACGACAGGAAATCAAGGAGAGCCGATGATGACGGTGAATAAGGCGCGGCCGGGTACGGGTAGATTCTATTCAGCCATTAATTGTTACGCCATTACAGGGCCCGGGCCATCAAGCAGCTTCTCTCTTCGTGGCTCTCAATAAGTTAAATTGAGTGTGAATAATATTCGAGTCCGCGGGTCCCCGTGTCGAGGATTCACGTCTTAATATCTCTTTACCTACCCTGTCCCCTTTCTCGCCCGATTCTGCCAACCGCTCTCACCCTCTCGATCTCACCCTCTCCTTTCCACCGATGATCTCTCCTCGTTCAGACTTTGAGCCGCGGGCTATTCACCATTAAAATAGAACTCGCGATTTGCTCTCGCGTCATTTCGCGCACTAAATTGATCCGGCCCTTTTCCCCGACCGTGTACAAACAGAGGATTTTTCCAGCGTAATTAGAGGAAAAATGACTGGCTCCGGCCAATGCATAGGTCGCCGCGCTGGATACGTAAAATGAGTTGCCCCAGATTTTTACGCTTGATTTATGCGGATTGGACTTCGTACGTTAACGCCCTGGCCATGTGCGCTGTTGAGATTATCATGATTACTGTCATTAGGTATATGAGAGATTACGTGGAAAATCATAGATATGTTCCTAAGTTTGCTTTAGATTTTTCTAACTGGTCTCGATGTATGCGCAACGCGTTTAGTTTCGAATATTTGCTGCGTAATTACAGTGATGATCGATAGTAAATATCGTTCGGAATCGAAGATGCGGAATATTTTACGGGATGGGGAGGGGATTGCGTTTGCAAGAATAATTAAAACAGCCTCGTATTTCTGCCATTATCCAGCGTTAATTTCTAATAGCCGGGAAGGAAGGGGGAGGTCGGCGTCAGAACTGGTATGGTTCCCACATTAATTAATTAGCTGAACCGTTCTAATTGAATTGCCTTGCTTAGGGAGCCGCAACTTTTCTTACGTCCTCGAATTTACGCATAAATTGGCTGTCGGTAGGACCCTGAAAGGGGTGCAGACGAGGGATCTAAAATTCATCGCAAAGTTTGCGTTGTGCGAAGAGTTAATAACCGTTACGCAACGGCAATTAAAATTGTCGAATTTGTAGTTACGGCGTGTTTAAAACACCTTCTACCCTCGTGAATGGTCACTCCTCGGTACAAAAAATAACCGTACGAACAACTTGTCGGTCAAGTTCATTGCCGTAACTAGTCTTTCATATGCCTATTTCGTGAACGATCGTAAAACTTTGTCCACCCGCAATATTTAACTTCGGAATGTACCCGCACTCTTCCTTCTCTACCTTTCGCTCTCTTCGTCTCTCCCTCGCACTCTGGCGTCCTCCAACTCGTACGACCCTCTCTCCCGCAATTCGTGATCCCACGGGTGCTCAGTGCCGGCCGCGCATGCATATGTATGCATTGTTTTTATATTCAGCCCGTATAAGTATCGGGCCGAGAATGACTGACTCCCCGAGAGATTTGCTTTTCAGTCGGCGGCGTGTATATCGGATATGGGCTGTTTTGGAAGTAGTATATGTCACCGGCTCTCCGTTCCCACCTATATACATGTATCCCCGGCATACGCATATTTTGGATACGCGCCTGTATATACCTAGCTAGCGTATATATACGCCGTGACTCGCAAGTTTTTTTTTAACAATTCCCCTCGCGGTCCGTGATGAGTACTCTACGCGTTTTCGACCGCAGTCCTATCGAAGTACAATTACAAATGATAACCTTGAATTTACTGCTGTAACCATGTTAGCATCCAGAAACCCTTTTACAATAAATGTATGCACTTTAGATTTAACGTTGAATCACGTTGGTCCTATGATTCTTCGAAGCTGGCAGGAGCCGTGTCTTCGTATAATATTGATACTTTCGTTCGCACGCAAAGCGTCGTAGCGTGGGCGGCACATAAGGGAGGGTGGGAAAACCGGTGAGCCACCGTGTGTATTACACCAGACGTACGTATGCGTATACGGGCATCGGGGACCATCCATCCGATCGAGATCCTGCAATCCTTTGATCCCATTCTGATTCGCTCGCGCGCCGAAGAGTGCTCATGGGATCGAAAAGTTGCCACGGGCTCTCACGACCGGCTTGTACCCCGGAACTTTCATCGCGATATTAGGTCACGGGAATCCGCACGCGCGACACGGCTCGCACGCGAGGATCCCGCGAGCAGGACATCCTGCCGACGCGTGCGTCTCGTTATGTCGCACTTCATCGCACGCGAGAGATTGAGCGTTCCGAACTTCACGCAGGCGTTCGATTCGGGCAGATTAGACGATTCGCATTGGCGCTAGAACTAAGCAAGGGTAAGAATTTCGACTTCAGCACCCGATGAGATAAGTAAATGATTAGTCCAGTTACGTCGTTACGAGTGAATACGAAAGAATGTACTAAAAATAAAAATGTAACATCGTCGACGGTTCCATCGAAGTACATATTTTTAATAAGAGGAAGTCGGAACATACCTCGCGATTTTAGTTTTATTTTTCCCCGCAATTCTTCCGATTATTACCTCGTATTAGGAATTCATTAATACCAACGTGTATTTCCTCGCGCAAATTTTCGTAACGAAGTAGGGCAACGTATTCTTTCTACCTTGCCGGCGAGTCGAATTGGACGTCGAATTGACAGTGCAACGCTGAAAACAAGGATTGCGCTGAGCAGATTGAGAATTTGCGACTCAGCTCGCGTGTGCGCGCACTCGAACATCCGGCGAATGGTTGGCAATGCCGGCTAAAGCGTTTGCCGTCGATTCGAGTTAATTACACGAGAACGCGTGTCTTTCGAAATCACAAAGCCCGCTCTATTAAGTTTGATGCGTCCCGTTTGTGCGGCTGACCCCTCCGCTGCCCTCCCCCCTACCCCTGACCCCTCACCTCCTGCCATTCGGCGTTACGAGATTGTCACTGGACAGGCAGGAGGTGCCGGGGCGGGGGTGGCGGGCGCTAATTACGATTGCAAATCACAAATTCGTAATTTCGGACGCTTCTCCTGCGTCCTGTAAATCTAATCACTTCATATCTGCCCCCATCGCAAATTTTGACGCTGACACGTGTCCCGCGCGAATTGATTCGCGCCCCGGCGTGCGCGAGTCAACTTCTTTTTTCGGTCGTTTTCGACCCGGTCGCCGATCGGCGATATTTTCCCTTAAGTCTGCGGTCAGACCGGCGTAGGGGTGGAAATTGATTTTTTCCCTCTGCTTTCGTGGGCAGGCTCAATATGCGCGACGGGTTTTGCGTTTGTTTTGCCGGGCAAAACGCAATAAGTGGAATTTAATATGGCGGGAGGGGGATACTAACGGTCGGCGAGATTGGAGAAATTAAAATGTCGCGTAATGGAAACGTAATATGGCGAAATTAAATTTTGGCCGCGGGGCGGTAACGTTGTCGAAGAGATGCGCATCGTCGCAAGTCGAAGAAAATGATGCATTTATGGCATCGGTCGACGTTACGATCCACCCCCCTCTCTTTGGCAATAATGCCAGAGAAAATACGAGGTGTTCGCACGCGAATGAACGAATATCGTCTAACCTCACCGGTTCATGGGGTCGTATCGTGGGAATAAAACTGTCAATTACGCGCGTTAATCGCGAGACTGAATATCGGCCGTCTAAGAAAAAGATTTCATCGTGGGCGGAGATGGGGTAAAACGGCTGGGGGGGGGGGGGGGGGGTTGGGCAGAAAAGTTCGAAGATATTATTTGGCTACGTCGCTCTCCCGCCGGTCATAACGACTTTTTATAGCTTAGAGCTAGTGCCAAAGCGTGTTGCCTTGTCCACGGCATAATATTAATGACGCCCTCATAAGGGGGCGCACGCGCTAATGAATTATAGCGAACGGGAGAGTGATTCGAGGCCCGAGACAATAACCCGGGGACGAAACGAGACTAAAATCTCGGCTGTACTTTCCAGTTCGTTTTTTACCTTGCCCGCCCCTCTCTCACTCTACTTACCCCTCCCACCCCACGCCTACGCCGCGTGAGCTCGGTATTAGCTGTATATCAAAGAATGTCCGAGTTCCTCGGAGAAAAAGGACTTAATTATAAAACCTTGAGCGGATTAAGCGGTTCGATCGGCAACGTTCAACGTCCGAGGTCCAGGGCTTAATTGCTGTTACGAGTTTAATTACGATTACGGGAAGCCGAATAATAATGAGCCTGGTCCGTCTTGCTCGATGCGCTAGATCGGTGTGCCGATATCGATTTCGGGAGGAGGGGGGGGGGGACCCACACGGTCTAACGGTCGGGAAATGTAATTAACGTCCGAGTGAGCGCGCGCGCGCGCGCTCGCACGCGAGCGAGCCTTCCCGCGATTCAGCGAAGAACAAACACGCGATTATATGGGGGAACGCTAGTGGCCGTTTAACTTTGGGCCGAGGACGTGTATGCCTCCGCTCGGACTCCTTTGAATCCATCTGTCGCCCGCAGTTTCCCCATTTTTAATTGAATTTTTTTCCCCCGACCACCCAGGGCAGAGAAGTAATTTATCCCTTTTTATCTCCGGGCAGAATCGCGGATTCCAATTGAAAGAAAGTTGAACCAGTGTCTTCTCCAGATGGCCGGCCCCGGGTACGCTCTGCCGGCTCCCAGAGCCGGAGAGATGGCCACGGCCTCCGGATCCGAAACAGGCGATCAAGTTAATTCCTCAAAATCATTACCAAAGCTCGGGCTTTCCGGCCGGGGCCTCCTTCTTCCGCGATGTATCACGTGGATCGAATAGCTGCGTCGGACAGTAGTCGTTAGAGAGGGCCTTCGCGTATGCTAATTTCGAGGGAACCCGCCCCCCGGTCCACAAACTCCACCCTTCCGGTCGGCCGAGATATTTCGGATGAAAGGATTCCGGCTCGAAATTCGAAATTATGATTCGCCGCGTTAGGGGGCAGTTCAATTAGGAACGATATCGGGAATACTGCGCTTTCTTCGAGAGTTTCGGAGTATGTAATTCGAGAGGACCGTATGTGTGCGGCGAGGTCAAGCCGGACAGAGGAATAAAGATGATCCATTTGCTTACTGGGGAAATGTGATATAGCTGGGAATATCGATTGTGAGACAAGGGGGACTTGGACCATTGAACTGACTGTGTAACAGAGAAATAGTTCGGTGATCGAACGTACTTAACCGGAAGTCTTGTCGATTATGTGAACAAATTTCTGTCGCCGGCAATTAGAGGGTGTCAGTCTCTAAACGTAAATTAAAGCCAAGAATTGAATCTGTAAATGAAGAGCCACTTTCTTAGCGCGTCGTCCCGTGACTAGAAATTTAATCGACTCCAAAAATCGATACACCCGTACGGCACTGCAAATGAGTCTACAGGATTAATTTATAAGGTTAAAAATTGAACGGAAGGACAAAACAGAAGACCTACGATGATCGTAAAAGAATTACAGATGTAAATTAAAATGTAATTCGACAAAGGATCTCTGGTATCTCGTCTGCTCCCAGTGTCGAAAGCTTTTCTATAAATCAGGACCAAAAAGATGCCCTCGACTGGCTGCGGGGCGAGAGGGGTGGGGTGGCTTGAGGTGTAAATTTAAGCCGTTCGATATATGCGCGGTACATACATAACGCATACATCCGGGCGCGCAACATGTTAGCTCGTCGTTTGGCGTAACAATGGGCATTATATCCGGTAATCCTATTTGCCTCGTTAGGGATATACGACTGTCTAATACCTTCTTCGACAGGGGCAAGGATACCGCGAGAGTCGCACTGTACCGCCTGTATTCCCAACAATCTCTGACGTCCGCCACAGCGTCCCGGGGCGTAAAACGAAGCCACCAACCTAACCCCGCACCCCGTTTATTTTCCTCTTTCCCATATACATAGAATCCTCACCGGACGGGGGAGGCCGATGCATTCACCTCGATTTCTACACAGTAAATTAGACTGGAAATGAACGCGACTTCCTTCCCTTCCACCTTTTTTTTTTCCGCCGCGCACGTGCGATGCCGAGTCGAGGGTGGAATCGAGAAAGGAGAGGGCGAACGGGACAGCTCGGAGAGACAAAGAGGGTGGCCAGGGTGCGGAGAGAAGTCGAGGGGGAGGCTCGGCTGACAGGAGACACGGTCAGGGAATACTCCGGCATCGCGTTTTAATGAGGTGAGACGGCGTCCGGACGGGGTGGAAGGCGGCCAACGGTGGGGGCTGGGGGAGGGGCGGGGTGGTGAAGTATTATTCGAAAGGAGATTTAAAGTTTAGCCAACTGTTTTCGGACTTGTCGTCCGGGGGTTGTCGTACGTAAATAATATGCTAATCCGTTGTCCCTCTTCTTCGATTCTTTTCACCGCCCCATTCCATTCCATCCATCCTCTCCCTCCCCCCCGACCACCCTACCAGGTCTTCTCCTCAGCTTTCTTCCTTCTTTCCGTCTCCTACGGTGTCCTTACCTCGGTCTCCTTATCATCCCTCGACGTCGTCCCCGTCTTTGAAAGTCGGGGGCCACTCTCTAATCTCGCGAAAGGCTAATGCATGTTATTCACAGACTTCGATATCGACCTTCGGATTCTCAGTCTTATCCTCCCACCTGCCTCGTTCCGTCCCTACCTTCCGTCCTCGGGCAGCTTCCAGCTACCCGTTTTCATCCATGGGGTGTAAAGTAATTCTCATCATTCGCCGGCGCTCGGCGTCTAATTGCGTCGAGCAGCCGGACGCTTCTCGAACGAAAAGTTGCGATCCGCGGTCGGACAGCGCACGGATCCCCCCAATTTTGCGACTCACTCCGCCGAGAGAGATATTATTCGGCCGCGAATATATTACGGCCAACTTTCGGCCACGATCTTAATTTGTCGAACGGAAGGGAGTCGTTTTCGACGCTCGGCAGAGAGTTGACTAATTGAGAGTTTTCGCGCTCGTCAGAGTGTCACCAGAGTCAAACCCCCCCCTCCCCGCATAGTAGCTTACCAAGTTACAGTGACACGTTAATTTTGCGTTTCGATCTCGGTGACGATGAAGAGACGTTTGACGTGAAGGGGCGAAAAAAATGGTGGAAGGGCCTGGAGGAGGGTTGTGTACGGTATCTTTTGAAAGAGTCTTTGTACGGAGCCAAGAGGGTCGGTCGCGGGAGGGGGGGGGGGCGGCAGTTTTCGCCCACTAAAAGGCGCGAGAGGGCGTCGCGATGCTTTCTGTACGAAACCGCGCGACGCCCGCTAACTTTTTCCAACGGCAATTCTTAAAAGGTCGTCGGCGAGACGGTCGGAGAAATTATGAACGGAACGGAGAGAACTTATTGAACGTAGCCGCGGGCTGCGTACGCGCAAAAGAACCACCCCCGCCGGTCGTTAGGATCAAAAACTTCGAGCCCCGTGTTTGCGCGGTAGCGCGAGCCAAGCCATTCGATAGGGTATCGGCCGGAGTCGTCTGTTTTTAGTTCACACTTTCGCTTTTCAGGAGGGAAGCTCCGTGGAAAGGAGAATCAAATTTTGATTGAGCTACTCTCGCGACTGTTTCCTCAGCTCTCGGTCTATGGTCAAATTGAAACGACTATTACCGTATATAAATGAAATCTTTCAAATATTCTTTCATTTCATGTTTAAGAGTTGAAAGAAAATGTATTATATTCTATTGCAAAGATATCACGTTAAAGCATTTTAATTGCTAATAATCCGAGAAACGTAGGCAAGCTCATATCGAAATAAAAATCAATAATTGAAAAGCGCTACTTTAAATGTAGAAATGTAATTAAATTATTCAGTCATTACTTAAGCCTAGTAAGAAATTTTAATTCTAGTTCATCTCTTTCAACCTCAATATTCTAGAATGCAAGGTCGAAATGTTTTAAGTACTAATAATACTGGTGTTTAAACCTCGGTAGGCGGATTTCAATTTTCAAGACCTGGAGCGCCCTGACGACAATGGATTCGGCGTATAATTAGAGAGATCACAGTTTACGTCAGTATAATCAGTAATATTCACTTAAAGCCAGTTTGAAGCGTCAAATGTGTGAGAAACGTTATTCGCTTATTCGGCTAGAGGCTGGGACGGGGAGGAGGGGGAGGGGGAGGACGAGGACGACAAGGACGACAAGGACGACGAACGGAGCGACGTCTGGGGCGCGATAATAGGAGCGCAAGGGGTTAACACGTCGGAAGCGGGGGATTCTGTTATTCCGCTCCTTCGCGAATATGAAATTTCGCGGGTCGCGGACGTGCGAACAGTTCCCCTAAAACCTCGCGACAACTTTTTAATCTTCCTCTCTGCCTCTCTCACGCTATATCAACAGACGCTGCCCTATATCCTGCGCATTGAAATTAGATCGACATGATCGGCGGATCAACTCGTGAACTCTCGAGGATCGTTATGCGATATTTCCGTACAGCGAATCCGGGATCGTACCTTACTTTGCGTTCGGAAAATGGGTGAGGAAAGCTCGCCCGTCGCTTCCTGACCGGAATTCAGAAAGTCGCAGCCCTCGCTCCTTTTCCTTACGGACATCCTTCCCGACAGTTGATCTCTGATCGAAGTTTGGTTGGTAACGAGCGGATCAGGGGCCCGGGGAACTTCGAGGAGTGGAAAAAAGACGGGGTGAGAGTAGAAAAACAGAGAGAGGCTGGGGGTGAGTCGAGGGTCGGATAAGGGTGGTATGTGTCTGCCCGTTGAAAGGAGGAGGGAGGAGGGGGGACGGTAGGAGGAGATAGAGATAAGGGAAGGGCCCAGAAGGAGGATGGAGAGGTGTACCCGCGGATTGAAGGCACCCAGTCTGCAGTATATTCTTATGTAGGCCTAGCGAGCCGAGTTTCGGCAGCTCTGTCGAAAATTTACGAGCGCGGAGCTGATGGGGTTTCCGTGCTTCTCGAACCCGCCACCTAATATCTTTACAGGGGCTCTTTCTATCCCACCCTTCCTTCCTTCCTTCCTTCCTTCCTTCCTACCTTCCTTCCTGTCTTCCGACTCTCAGGATACTCCCACGTTCTTGGTCACTCTCCGCTACGTGCTTTTTCGAAGCTTCGCAGTTTGTCATCTGAATAGGGAGGTTGATAAAGAAAAATTCAATCGACCCCTGCGTTCGATTCATACGGTCATCGTGCGCTCGACTTATCGAATTTGCGTTAATTACTTTCGAGCGGGACCCTCGCACTGGGCATACAAGCTGTGAGTACATAAAGTTAGCGTTTTATTAATCGCGTTTCATCGGCTTCGGAATGGAACGTTAACCGGTTAAACGATGAGTTCACGGTACGCACTGAAGGTTCGCGGATGCGAAGGCTGGAAGGTACGCTTTTAAAATCAGCGCGTCCCGATAAATTTGAATTAAAGTCGTAACCGGGGCCGGTGCAGTACCTTTATAATTCAGATACTACGTAGTCGTGGGTCTATACGTTGCTCTTAAGGGGTTCGAGGGCATAATAAACATTGTTCCCCTCCATCCTTCCGCCCTCCCTCTCCCCTGCAACCCAATCGACTTCCCTCCCTGTCGCGTCTCCTCTCTTTTCATCCCCTTTCGCGGACGCTCCCTCAAGGTATCGGGTGTGCATGAATCTCCGTCCACCGTCATAATCCTCATTTACAGTCGAATCTTAACCTGTAAATTACCTAACCGACCTTCTGAAAAATTGAAAACCGATGTAATACTCCCGTATGAAAACTTTACACGGGTTCAATTACAATTTTAATGGCGCATGGGCCTTAACAAGAATCGACAACTGTACTTCACGAGGTCGGATACTCTCACGCAAGGCATTTCCAGGGTGTACACCTTATAGTCGAGCCCACCCCCTCGCTCCGCACCCCCTTCCCACGATGGCGGGGTCCCGGAAAGAAACAAATCGATAGCATACGCTGTCTTTATTACCGGTTGCACGTCGGCCGCGGCGATTTATGACGCCGACCCAAGACTTCGCAAGCTCGACTGCTCCCGTAACCGTTCGAACCTACCCCCTAGCTCAACATCCCCCTCACCCCCGACGGCCGCACTTTTTACCCCCCGCGCGCGCCTCTTTTGTTGTACTTTTACATTCCGTAACGTTTCGCGCCCCACCGACGAGGAATAGGCACCTACGGGGGTGTATACAACGGGCTACCCGACTGGCGGTAGGGGGTGGCGGAGGTTAGGGGTAGGAAGGGAGGCCGGCGGAATTGTTTTCGAAGTTGGTCGCCGATGTTTCACTTTAAACTTGATTTCTCCGTTCTCGCTTTACTCCGCTTTCTCCAAGCGGAGGTTCGCTCTTTCTCGCCACCCTCGCGGTCGCCTTTCATTTCCTCTGACCAACTCCCCTGCACCCTCTACCCTCCTTACTCTCCCCTGCCTTTCTTCGTCCGGCACCGGGCTCGTCCTTGCCACTGTTTCAGCTCGCCTCGACTCTGTCCGTCTGTTTCTTTCTCTCTCTCTCTCTCTCTCTCCCTCTATCGTACTCTTTGTTCGCTGACGACACTTCGCGCTTTGTTCCACCGCCTGCTATCTCCGTTTTTCTCCCCCCGCGTCTCTCATCTGCGAACGAGTTCCGCTCGCCGCTGATACGGCGAGCGTTGCTGTCAGATCGGCGGGATTCGCGGGGCTGATAAGCAAATTTCCCGCGAATCATCCGTCGAATTCGTTATTCTCCGTGCTTTGATCGTTCGGGAGGGTCGGAATATTTCAGGGATTCTCCGGGCTCGCGTAAAGGGTTGGGAGGGTAGTTAACGGGTAATTTCTTCGAAACGTTCCCGGGAGACGCCGAGTTCGGGAGAGCTTTCCGGGGTGGTAGGGAAAAAACGGAAAATCGTCGGACTCTATCAACTTTCATACTTCTGGGACGCAGGGCCATTTTTCATCGAAAATGAGTCCTCCGGCGGTTCCTTAGTCAGGCATCCGCAACTGCTGTAGACTCATGCCTCGCGAGCTGAGAAATCGTTTTCGAAGTTTAGCCCCTGTCCTACCGCGGACCACCCTCGGCCCATCGCCTTTCTCGGCTCACAATAGAATTTTCCGGGGGGGGGGTGTCGATGGGTCGGCTCGCAAAATCTTTTTTTCCGCACACGTCGTCCAACCCACGTCTCCCCCTCTTCATCTTTATGTATGGCCGCCCCCCCCCTTTATAACGAGATTACAGGGCTAAAATAGAGCTGTACTCGATTTTTCATTCGACTCCCCTGATATACGACCCGATCGAAATTCATCGCCGGTAAACTCTAAGTGATACAAGCACACGGTGTATAAAACGAACTTGCGCGTCATCCGAGCCGATCGTCGTCATTCATTAAGGCCGAAACGTAATTACACAATTTTTGTTTTACGCCCTCGCCTGCCCACCCCAAAGTGCACACAGGATGTAATCACATTAATCGACTCCGGTCACGTTCCTCCGGGCCGAAACTTGAGCCGATCTTGAGGGCCTGCCTACCAGTCATTTAGCAGGTCGAAAATTGCGGCAAACAATTACCGGCCTAATACGAGGAGTAATCGGGTAATTATTATAAAAGCCCGACTCGATCAATCACCTGAGGGGAAGGGGGGGGGGGGGTTGGATGCTGATAACAGGACACCGATAACCCGCGATGCCGTCCTATTTCGAGAGGGCCACGCCTATCGGCCGTGTCGCGCTATCTATCTTAACAAAACAACCCCGCTGTTGGGGTAGACCGAGTGGGAGAGGGATGGGAGAGAGGGAGAGCGAGAGAGAGAGGGAGAGAGAGAGAGAGAAAAAAATTATTGCAGTTATCTCGGCCGATGCGCGTATAGGCGATAAGCCGCGTTCATTTTCCACCCCCTCCGCCACCCCAATCCCACCCTTTTAGCGAGCCGGGTGTCTGCACGGGACTCTTTTGCCAAGAATTTATCGTTACGTACTACTGATTTCCGGCACTAACGATTCCAGTTTATCGGAAGAGTTATGGAGTGTCCTCCATTTGTCGGATTAACCTTAATTTTTATCGCACACCCTCCTCCGCCCATTCGTAGCGCGGGGTAAATGACGGAAATTTAATTGTCAGTCCACCCGGAGTAACAGGTTGCGATTTCTTTCCTACCGACGACCTCTTAATCAATGTTTACTCTCTATCCACCCTCGCCCTTCTTTTTTTTTTGCATCGAGAGGCCGGATATCGTTTAACGTTTCGACGCCCAATTTAATTTGCGTACAACCCTCGATACCCTTCCCCGTTCTGTATTTAACGCAATTACTCTCGTCACCGTTTCGATCCTCACTCTTTCTGATCGGCGACAAAAAAAGCGTGGGAGTATACTGGAACACGTAATTAATTACCGAGCCGCGAGAGGATGTTTAATTGCGCGGATTTTATGCGACTGTAAGCGATTCGGGAAAAAGGAAGGTTCGGGGGGTGGAGGGGTGGGCAGACATCGTACAGGTGGCAGATCCGTCAGGTCGGTTGTCTCGGAAGCGAGAATAACGTTTTTGGCCCGAAAACGTGGACGACAAACGACGTTGGGGCGATAATGCGTTTATTATGTCGACGAGCGCGTGGCCGATCGAAAATTGGCCGGGGAAATTGTTTTTCGACGCCGGCCCGACCCGCGGTGATAGAGGGCGAAAGATTAAGCGATCGCTACGCTAATTGCCCGCTCTAATTGGCCGACGAGCGAGCGAGCGAGTCGTGTATCATTTAAAAGCCCCTGTCCCGCGGTCAACGATTCTTTCCCTTTCCTATCCGCGGATTACGCGGAAGAGTCGCGTAAGATTATCGTCGAATTTATATACTCGGTGTTCGCCGAAAGGCGGTCTAATGATTTTCAAGGTGTGAGTGTAAATCCGATTGGAATCGAACCAACTTCATAGGATAATCGAATATGAACGAGTATTTGGGTAATGGCTCTTTACAGATCTGATCAGATGTAGAAGCTTGATGTTCCTGTTTTTAGTTAGCGTTTTCATTGGTTCTTACTTTTCTTACGTTCTTGAGTCTCTTCCGAATAGTTAGAATTATCGACTAGTGCTCGGATATAGAACGTGTTCAAGCGACATTGGAGTTCCATTATGAACTAAGAGCCGTACGAAAGCGGTCCTTCTTACGGAAAAGCATCGCATATTTCGACTTTGAGGTGCGAGAACGTTATTTGGATACGGATGGCGATAAATTGTGTCTTCGGAGCAAACAGCGAACTGTGTTTCTTCGTGTTTGCCTTTCCCCGCTCGATGCTCCCTCGTATCACCGCGGTTCGAGAGGCAAGAATCAATTATAAAGTCTGAATCGCTGGCTCCGCGGCAAGAGGAATGTGGAAAGGAGAGTTGGCAGTCGTCACGGCTGGCTGCTCGTAACTTTCCGTTAACGCGCTTACACCGTATTACGAGCATTGATACACGGGCCCCTCGCCGCCCTGTGTGAGCCAACTTTCGCAGATTAGGGCTTGTTAATTTCAAAGATACTCGGCAAACGCACGCGCTCGCGCTCTCGCTTCAAAATTTACATACCCGACATGTATTAATGACACTCCGAGTCGCATAAAGCATCGCTCGCGCGCGCTTTCGTCACAAAGGGGCAGTGAAATTTATCGAGTCTCCCCGCACGCCCAGAAAAATGACCCGCCCGGGTATCGGGAAATAGGGAGAAGTAACGAAAATCTGGCGTAAGGTCAGTTCCACAAAAGGTATCCGCTTCGCTGGAAACGAACGGACGAGGAGGCGCGTCGGGCAAGTAAGGCAGGACGAACGGAAGTATGACTCGGGGAACCGGAGGGGTGGGGAGACAGGGGTGGCAGGAGGATAAGTCGGGAAACGTCAACTAACCGGAACAACCCGCCGACCCCATCCCTCCCCCCGCACCCTTATTCAGCCTGAAAACAACAAGCTAGAGTCGTGTGTGCTCGGCGCTGTTTCCATACCGCGCTCGTCCTTTTTCCGTACCTCCCTTTAATTTCGCCGAAGGAAACGTCGAAGAAAGAAGTCATTTCCGCAACGAACCCCTCCACCACCCCTCCAGTCTCTGACCCCCGCTCGGTCTCCCCAAAGCCCGGACACTTCATCTCTGTCCCCGTGCATTTGCGTCATTTCGAACGTTGGCCAAGAGAGCCGGAGTCGAACCGGATATTTAATATTCAGTCTCGATCCTCGCTTTCTCTCCATTGTTGACTCGTCCGGTCCATCTGCTAGCGCGGAAACCCCTCGCTGGGCCCGCAGAAACAGCGGTATTTATACTCGTATCTCCGTCAACAATTGCCAGCCGCGACCTTCTTCGCCGCTCCGCAGGGTAATGGAACGTATTCCAGACTCATGATAATTCCGCGACCGGCTCCGAGATTCCTTACTTCCGCTGCTTGCCGGTGGGAGGTTGCCGAGGATGGGAGGGGAGGGGGGCGTCATTTTTAACGAGCCGGACGAAACACCGGTTGCGCATTTTAATTTTCGTTCGCTCTCTCCTCGGCGTCGTTCTCTCTCTTTACGTCGTCGGTACGCTCGGCGTCGTTCTCTCTTTACGTCGTCGGTACGCTCCGGCGTCGTTCTCTCTTTACATCGTCGGTACGCCCCGACGTCTTGTAATGCAGCTGGCGTCCTTCGCCGATGAGATTCTCGTCCCGGAGGGTGACGCCGCGGTCTTGTAATTCCAGCGGACGCTACGTAGAACTTTTCGTGGCTTCGCTCCTCGGCCGGAAGGCGGACGGATAAATAACGGACTCCCCCCTATCCGCCTCCGTATTAACGGACGAGCGTTCCTCCTCCGCGCGCCACGGGGTACTCTCCCTCCCAGCCGGCCGAAGATTCGACCTGAGTTAAGGGTATCTTTAAGATTTATGGCGCCTCTCGGAGGTCCTCGCGCAAAGTAGACGGCTGGAAGTGTTCGGGTCAATAAACAAGGGGCGGCGAGGGAAAAAATGCGGGCCGAGGTTGGGTGGATGAATAAAAAAGAGAGCTTGATAGATTCCATCTATATTAAGGAGAGTAGAAAATTCGTTGGTTAAGGGGTTCGCTTCTTGACCGAAATGACCAAGGTGCGGATTTCGAGGATGATCCTGGCGCTGCCGGTCTTGGCGCTGGAAGGAGGAGGGAGGGTCGAAGAATGGACGGTGCAGGGGGAGGAAAAGGGGCAAGCAACGAAGCCGCACGTTCGCCCCGGAGGTTAATCCCCGAAATCACTCGACTCGAAGTCGGCGGCCGTTATCGGCCGACACTGAATCATCCGCGACGAGGATCGCGATAATTCGCCGCAGGATCAGGAGGAGCCACGAGGATGGAGAGACAGTGGAAACGTCATCGCTGCGTCGAAGAGGCCGGAGAAGAGGACGGTGGCTGAAGGGTGCCAAGGGGTGGAGGAGGCTAGGAGAGGATGGGGAGGATGGGGAGGATTTCGACGGGGTGAGAGGACTGGATATGGTTCACTCCACTTTACTCTCCTACGAGGAGAACTCGTAGAGATAAGCCGCCGCCCCTCGTGCCCGGGTCGGTCGCATGATGGGACACGCAGACACGCAAAAACGGAGGCACGTACGTAAACGGTACGTGAACACCACACGGCTGGCGGCACAATGCTCGGCCGCGGATGGCCCGCACGGTTTTAGGAGGAGAGAGAGAGTGAGTGTGTGTGTGTGTGTGAGAGAGAGAGAGAGAGAGAGAGAGAGAGAGAGAGAGAGAGAGAGAGAGAGAGAGAGAGAGAGAGAGAGAGAGAGAGAGAGAGAGAGAGAGAGAGAGAGAGAGAGAGAGAGTGGCTTCACAGCTCGAATTGTCTCCCGACGCGACTGCCAGACGTCCGCAGGGCCCCTTTCCTACCTAGGAATATGCGTGCGGCCCTTAATTGCCATTCGGAACTTCGACTGTTTCCGGCCGGGCGCCTAATCTCGAACCGGCGTTCGAGGTATGACAATTTTATGGTTAGACTACTGATTCCGAGTAAAGGGTACGAAAGAATGGACTGTTTCCGAGTTATGAGTTGAAAGAATAGTTAGAATGTCTTGCAACGGGTCTGGCTAGCAGCTATAAGGTCCTCTGTCTATTTAGGAAATACAGCAGCTTTAATTGACATTCGAAACATTGACAGTCTCTCGGCTCATCTCGAATCCGTGTCCAGGCGATACGAATTTTATGATCAGAGTCTCGCGAGCGGGAGAGAATTTCAAAGGCGGGTGGGAGTTTTTCGAATGGACGGTTTCCGGGCAAGGGGTTAAACGATGTTGGGAAAGAATACGCCACCGTCGATGAACTTGCGAACTTTCGGAGTTATCTTCAAAGACAGCGGGGGTGCCTTTGGGTTCCGTGGCTGGCGCCGGTTCTTTTGAACGTGGCGTGCCGCTTCCTTCTTCTTCCAATTCCGCTTTCTCCTCTTCCTTTTCGCCGCCGGCCCTCCGCCCCCTCGATTATCAAGGTCCCCAGCGGACCTTGGTAAACCGGGGAAGGCAGAACTTTGAGGCTTGACACAGTGCCGTATCGTCGTGGCCTGGCCAACGTCTACGGCCAGTCGGAGAGAGAGAGAGAGAGAGCCCCAGCTCAATTCGCGGCTACGATACCGGGCCGATAAATTATTCCGTATATCGGCGAGTCCTTTGAGGCGAGAACGATTTTCCTCCTTTCTTCCTTTTTTTTCTCGCCGCCGACCGCGATCCTCCCCTTTTTTACGCGACCTGATTTGTGGCATCTTCGGCCGGCATCTCTCGTGGCTCTTTCTTTCTTTCTCATGGAAGGTGGAAATAACGGTTTTCCGTGACGTTAATAATAATCATCTACTCAGTTGAGTCAAGAAATTGGAAAGTAGAGAGAAGCGACGCAATATCATTCGACTATTTCGTTAGTTTCCCATTTAAGTATTTTTCTTCCAATTAATTTAAAATCCAAACCACTTTTTTGTTCCTGAACAATACGCCGAATGAACCGAAAACGTATTTCAAATATAAAGATACAAGCGAATCCAGCGTTTCGCGGATAAAATTGCAAAAATTAGGACCAACAATATTCAGTCCTCTTTAGTTACGACATTAGAATTTCTCCGCGGCAACGGAAATTCTATCTTTTCACGTCCGTCATTCGCGGCAGCTCGTTCGGCGCAATCTTATTGTTAGTCCACTTTGCGGACTCGGTGGCCTCTCGCCGGCAGTCGTCAAGCGGGCGACAGGTTAGGGTGGCTTGACAGTGTGTCGGGGTGGCTCGGTACCAAATGCGAGAGAGGACATCGGCGTAGAAACGGCGGGCAGGACGACGTGCATGGTTTCACGACGTTCATATAAGCTTTCACGAGCGAACGTCGCGCTGCTTCTCCTCAGAATGGCCTGCTTTTCTTTCGCCCGCTACGCCCGCTTTTAGTTTCGGCTCAGCTGGACGACGTATCGTTGTCGAACGTGCGCTGAAACCTTTTTTTCCCCGAACAAAAGTGGAGGGAACGGGAGCGCGATGCGCGGAGTGAAATTTAGGGAAAAATGCGCGCGAGCGAAAAACGTTCGTCCGCGCGACGAAACGTAGTAACAATGTGTTGTAACGATGTGTCGGTGCAGGGGGAGCATGAAGTCGTCGCGAATACGTTGTAACGTCATTTTCAGCAAACGGTCGCACTTACATTTCCGCTTCGGCGGATGACAAAAAGTCCGACTTCCGCGCGATGTTTTTTCGAACGTTTCGAGCGATTAAAAATTCCGCCCGGCAAAAAGCTGGGTCCGGGGACTTAATTAAACGAGGTTATCGCGACCGGGGGCTGAAGAAGGGCGAAGAAGGGTGGAGGGAGGGTGTGGTGGGCGAGCTGGAGAGGGAGGATCTAGAAACGAGAGAGTAAGAGAGAGAGAGAGAGAGATAGAGAGAGAGAGAGAGAGAGGGTGGCAGACGGGGCGAATTGCACTTCGCAGTCGGTGCAGTCGGGAGAGTGCTACAATATTTGTTTCACGGTTCTCTCATTTTGCAGTGAAACGGTACGCGTTATGTCGCTATGAAATTCTTCTTGTCCTTTCCCGTCCGCGCAGCGCTTCGAACCGGTAACCGGTGACACGCCGCTTCACCGTGAATTGGACCATAAAGTCTGATTCAAACGGTATACCGTCTTCCCCTTTATGGAGTATTCCGAAACTTATGCGAGGGGCCGTTCTCTGTCCCGATCGCGGCACTCGTTCCCGGCATTAACGCACTGCCCCCGGTTCCCAACTAAGTTAACAAGCCGTTCACGGCGGACAAAATCACGGAGTTAACTGCCGCCTCGTATCCGTAAAGCGAACCGTCAAGAAACTCATTCTGCCCGGATCTGTTGCCAGTTTTTATATTAGCTCGGAAAATGATCGGCGATTACGAAGGTGGCTGGAAATCGAGTTCGGTTCTGAACGTTACAATTTTTGTCCACGAACCGATGGATGATGCGAACGTTAGGGAACCGATGAAATTCAGGTGAACCGAGCGCACGTCGGTTCGAAGGAAGCGGGGGTGCATAGAGTGGCGCGTATGTTCATTCTGGCCTCGGTTTGGGGGTGTCGTCGTCGAGGAGTAAACTTCAAATATATCGCCGGTCGTTAAACGCGGATGAAATTGTCTCACGCGGTCGCGCACGATTAGCTCCGCCCTCTCACGGATGGCAAATGTTATCTATTTAATTTCCTTTCCTCGGGCCTCTAACGCGATCCCGCCCCAGGGCACCGAGGCTTATTCTGCTACTAGGGGGTAGGTGGGGGGTGAGAAGGACAGCGGTAGTCTTCTTCTCTCTTTCTCCTCCCTCTGCCCCCTCTCCGGCCCTCGTCGACAGTCTCCCGTTCTACACCACTTGATCCTCCACTTTCCGCAGACGCCGGGGAACGTTTCTTGTTTCTCGCTGAATGTACAAGTGGTCTGCCTCCTCGTTGCGCCGTCTGCTTTTAATAATTTCAATTTTTGCCGGTCCGGATTTCACGTAATTAGGCAGAAGTGCGGCGGCGCGCTTGATTGGACAAAGGCTCGCCGATTTTCATCCGACGATCCCTTCGTGCCACGATCCCTCTTCGCGACGATCAGTTCGAAGAATAGGGTTGGAGTTTTCTCGGTTGAAATCGTTAGGGTTATCATTCTGTTTTTGTTTCAGAATACGTTGGGAAACGTGTAATTTGTATTTTACATCTTACGGTGAAGAGGGAATGTCGATGTTTGTCGGAGTTAATTTTCGCAGCGAGTGCTCTTTATTTTTATGTACCGCAGGTGAACTGATAAGGGATAAGTTTCGGGACATACGATTCGAGGTTCCCATTGCGATAACTTAATCAGTAGTCAAAGAGTGCGGAATTCCGAGGATAAATTTCCCGGGTTTCGCAGCGTTGCCCCTGGCGATTCCTACCAGACGGATGATCGCTTACCCTCCAACTTTACGACACGATAATGCGCTGTTAGATTGTTATAATGGCGTCGCAGGGCGTATATGGCGAGAGATAAGAAGCTATGGGGTCGTTGCAGATCGTCAGCCAATCCTCAACTTCGTTTCCCTTTGCCACGTACATTCGAATCAAAGTAGACAAACTGACTACGTTAATACTGCAATTAAAATTGCATTTCCATTAGCTAAATTGTGTAAAATACCGTAAAATAGTGTAAAAGTATGAAGAGACTCAAGACCAAGAAATACTAAGTGGTTGAACATACTCCAAAATTGGGGTTGAATAGCTTGTTATTGTAGCTTTGTTAACTAAAACACTTAAAAAAAGCCCAAATTACTGACAATTATTAGTTATAACAATGTAAAATGGTGTAAAGTAATGGAAAATGATGTAAAAGTATATAGAATTTTGCTTGAGCAAAAGTCAAGATTACGGTCACGTTAATTACAACACAATACTTACAATTAAACGAAAACCATTCGAATACGAGATCAAAAGACAAGTGACTTATGCCACTTTCATTGAAACCGGTCAGACGCCATTCGACATAATTTTACTCGTCAGAAAGCTTTGGAAAGTAATAGGTAAAAATGAGGAGGACGTGTAAAGTGGAGAAGGTACGTCTCTGACGGCAAGTCGATGATGCAAATGTTTTCCCGCCGATCGTCTTCGACGTTTCATAAGGGATCACTAAGCTGAGCTACCTTGAGGAATTAGTTTCCTTCTTCCGCGACTTCCGTCGCAATCGCGGATAGTATTTTCCCCCGCAGCACTCGCCGGGGATATTATTTAAATTGGAATTACTTTTCTCATTATAACCCACCCAAGGGGAAAATCTCCTTTTCTGCCGGGCCGGCTCGCTTTTTCTATTTTTCACCGGAGGTAGACGCGGAGGGGAGGGCAAAAAGTTTATCTGTGACAGCTGACAACATGGTAAGTTCTCACCTTTTTAACTGTCCAGGAGATATCGGTTTGTTCCGCGTCCTTTAAGTGGCTCTTCGTCAATCCCATTTGTCTTCCATTTGCTGTACCCATAAAGAGTCAATTACTCCCAAAACGTATTGTGTGGGTTGCACGAATAAAGGCACGTTTTTTCTTCTGACGGTTACCTACTGAAACATACAGTCAGCTCATTATTGCCATATGGCATTTTTACAGACGCATAAAAAAGTTTAGTAATTTTGGCACACTGTCATTTATTATAAGAGGACTCCTATGGGAGCCTGAAAATATACCTATAATTCCATCTATCCATGAATACTCCATCATGAATGTTTAGTTAATTGATCAGTTACATTCCTAACGTGAAGACGCTTATCATGAAATATTCTTTACACTATTATTCATTTACACGAATCTAGTCATTCTGAAAGCAAATGGGATGCATACTGCAGTGATAGCACTTCCACAACTTTCGCGATCGTGCGTTCTCTAGGACAATAAGGTAGTCAGCTTATCAAAAGCGAGTAAGTATCTTGTCACGACCTTCGTTTTGCTACCTCCCTCGAACTCCCGCGCGGAGGGTAGGTGGACCCAAGTGTTTTTGCGCTCGCTGACGTACGCCGGTACGTCGGCGTAAGGGCGGCTAAAACTCGGCTGGCATTCATCGATGTACAAGTACGAGAGTGGGCATAAACAGTTGCGCACGCGTATCAAGTGCGAGCACGCTGCATTACGCTCGCTGAATGCATCCCTTCCCACGTACAACCCCTTCGCGCGGGGTTTGCTCGTGGGGGCTGAGCGGCGGGGGTGGGGGGTGCGAATAAGGTGAAATTTTTCATTGTCCTCCCTTGGCTGCGTTTCATTTCCTCCTTCCGCACAATGAGACAAGAAACGTGTCATTGTGTGCGCCGTGCAATGCTCGGTATAAAGTTAGGTGCTCATATCGGGACTCGGGAAAGTGCAGCAATTAATGACGAACGTACGACCGGTAAAAGTAAAATCTTTCTTTCTCGAACGCGGAAATGCTAACCTTCGCGTCGTTCGCACAATGGCCGTAGGCCGTGGCAACCGCGGGGAAGGTGTTATAAATAGAAGTCAAAGTTATGATTTACGAGCCCGGCGGAAACTCCGAAAACTGCTAAGTGTTTAACCTCTTGTGTCCTAATTTTAATTGCCCGCCGCCAAGTCGGCCCGAGTTCCAAGCTTTCATTGTTGCGGACGAAAAGTAGGAGAGCACGATGCTCAATGGCCGAAAGTACGTCTCACGATATAAATAGGAGGATTTTTCTGCGGTAAACGTGTATTTCGATCGAAGGCATTGAAAGTGCCATGCACGATGATTGATCGTTATCCTAACCTGCTCGCGATAATCTGTCAGTGAATGCCAGTCTTATTCCGTATTATAAATTCAATTCGACCAACATAGAGTGCTCTTTACCAGCTGTTTAATATTTCGACACTTTCCGTCTGCACTCTCGTGTTGGCAGCAGTGTACGTATTCGTTCCGATCCGATCCGATTCGACGAGCATCATTAATACCGGCCGGCGAATCCAATATTATTCAATTAAGATCGTTACGCGTATCGCGAGTCGTAATAACGATGAGCCATGGAACAATCGGCACTAACAATACGAACTGATAACGAGGGCATTGCGGCAAATTTAACCTGATTCTCCATAAACGACCGCCACGTCGAAAGAACTGTGCTCGCGCGAATGTTTGCGTTCGGCTATCCGACGCGAGCCCCAATTCGCCCGCCCGGTATTATATTACGCAACATTATACGCGCAAAATATATCCCTGAATTATAGATACGCCCCGGCCGACGCCGACGCCGACGCCGCGACCGCGCTCAACGGTTCATCTAAAATAGTTATTCGGACGCGTGCGTTCGGGGTGCGATTATATGGCACATAAATATAGATATGCGGAATCATAAATATAACGGGGGGTGCGTATGTGGTGGCACGCGCATCATGCTCGTGCCGAAGGAGGAACGTGACATGTTCGAACGCGCGCGCGCGCGAGTGCAACCGACGGGCGTGTACGTGCACGCGCGCGTGCGTGCGTGCGCGGATACTCGCACGAGAACGGTCGGCTGCGTATTTTATGAGCGACGCTAAACGACGTCCACCCCCCGATGAACTCATGAACTAGTCATTTTCGGAATGTCAAGCTCCATGGCAGACGGTACCTTTCACAGAGCTTTTTTATCCTGTCTTTTATTATCTCGTCTAAATGCAAAGCGCAGGCTACCCTCGGTTGCGGATTAATTAATGTCGCCGAAATCTCTTCGGTTTCTGGCTAGGCGCGATCATTAATTTGGTTAAACGGCGATAAGCGACGGCGAGGTGGGATGACGTCGGTTCCGTTTTGATCATGATCACGTGCGAGCGTCGTGTCATGCGAGGCTCGCACCTGACCGCCATGTCGTTTTTAATAATTGTTCCGGTGACTGAATGGATTCCTTCGAAGGATCAGCAATATGCTGGCATCGGATAATAACACTTCGCAGGATATTAACAACGGATTCCCAACAATTTATATACGTATTTAATTCACGAAGTTGGCATGATTTACGGTGCGTAAATATATCAAATAACGAGAAACGTGTGGTCATTTATTTATCATGTTGAATGCTAGAATGAAAATAACGAAAGTAATGATCTGTTCATCGTTCGCAGTTGAACGTCAAACCTCATTTGCCCTAATATGTATTAAAAATTATCTGAGTCGAACGTTGAAAGAAATCCTAAATCCTTATAAACCCTCTGCAACGCTCATTGCAATAAAATAAAGAACTGACGTATTTTTCGTATCATTTTAATTTGGACAATCTTTATCATCACCGGCACATTTTTCAATTACGTAATTCACGTTCCCGCGGAACATTTCGAATAAATTGACGTAGTCTGAACCTGTTCGCGGACTAACGAGGCTGCCCGACTTACGTTCAAACAGTTCGAGCCGCCGGTCTATAAGATTTGTAATAGTTTTCGTGGAGGACGAGCCGCAGGTTACAGGTTGCACGTGCGCTGGAAGCAGATTTGATGAGACGCAGTAAAAGGGAACGGTCGGATAAACATTCGCAAAAATCGACGGCGCGCCCTGCAACGCGAACGTGACGCTCGATTTTAGCCAATCGAATCGGCACGATCGTCTGATCCGTACAAGTATAATTAACATCGAGCGTGTGCCGGCCATTTTTTCGACATTCTCGTCCGATCGTCATCTTCCCAACGCAATATAGCGCCAGGGCCGTAAGCGCATTATTCTATATGGCGGCTCCGTCTACTTTAATTAAAGATAAGGTGAATTATTTAATTAAACATAACGAACAAGCAGAGAGGCTGGAGCGTAAGTGAGAGAGGGAGAGGGAAAGAGGGGGAGGGAGGAAGTGGGTGCAATATAGGGAGAGTTAATCACGGATAACAAGGTCGACTCGAGACGATGGAAGAAAGGCATAAGCCGGCTTATGCCCTCTTCCCATTCCGAGGAAAGCAGTTTCTTAATTATCGGATCGAGTCGCACGAAAAAATCCCGTACGGCCCAGTCGCGACTCGACTTAAAGTTTTAAATCTGCAAATCGACTCTCGTTCTAGGGACGAGAGGAAGCCTAGTACGTGAAAACGACGTTATTGTTACAATAATCATATCCAGCTCTGGCATTTTGACAGATGATTTCTCGAAATTCTTCAGAATTACAGTTTTGAATTACCGGGTTGAGTCGCAGGATAAAAATTTGTTCGTCTCAATCGCGACTGTATTCTGGGAAGAAATCCGAAAATCTATTCGTAACAGGAAAACTTTTGCACGTACCCGAAGATGAGGGTACTGTTATGGAAATGTTATCGAGTCTTTGCTGACCTTCGCGAACGGGACGACGTTGCCGAAAATGATAAATCACTCTCGAGCTCCATTCGATTTTAATGGCAACATCGAGGGAAAGTATCCGACGATCGCTCGCTCCATTTGCGGAAGATGGCACGTCCCGACGTTTGCGAAACAAATTTCCTTGTTCGCCGCGGCGGGCCGAGGCCAAATCCCGGCCGGAGCTCTCCCGAACATTCTGTCAGACGTTAACCTGATTCCTCTGCCGGTGTCGTAAAGCCGCGAACGATGCCCCGCCATTCCGCCCCCGAAACAGGGAACCGCTTCCGTTTTGGAGCGCGAGCTCGCCATATTTTTCTCCCGTCCGAACGCCAATCGCCGATCCGTCGACGGACGTAAATTCCTGTAACGCGCGCGAAACGGTCATTGGCGCCTAGCTCGCCGAGCGAAATTTATCGCCTTGCTTATTGATCTTCATGAGCCGGTTACAGTAAATCAAACGGCTGCTCGAATTTTGCCCAGCGAAATCTCCGTCATTCGGCCTCTGGCGTATCTTGAGGCTACTTGCCTCGGCATTGAATCAGCATTCGTTAAACTTTATCGTTTTGCGAGATACTGTTCTCTCTTCAGTGAGATAGATATGGACCGTTTAGTTTGAAAGTGGAGTAAGTCCGTTTTTAATAAACAATTAAATATCACGTAAATAAACCGTTTACACCAGGTTAATCATAAATTATATATCTACTTTTTTTTTTAAATATAGTCTTACACGACTTTCAAAATAAACGGTCCATATAATCGATTGTTTGTTAAGTGATACGACCGTAATAAAGTGCATACATTCTTAATGCGAAACAGTGACCGAATCCGTAGAGATTACATCCGCTAGCATTTTAACGCGCGTGTAAGGGAGTTTATCAGGTTACGAAATTTTCAAATATTGTCTGCAACTTTTGGGGGTGCACGTCAGTTTTTCCCGGGTACCAACTTTCGCTGTGTATCAGTTACGCTTTAATAAGGCGAACTTTCGGCGAATTCCTTCGTCTGCCGAAGTCGGAAATAATCGCGGAAGTACTTTCGTACTTGGAATTCGTGAGGTTGGGGGATGGTTCGATGTGGGGGTGGTAGGCAGCGAGTATCGGTGGGGTATAGCAGGTATTGGGTCCGTTACACGCTACCAATAACAAGGAAACTCCGGTCCTCCGGTGCCAGACGCGACAAAGTAGAAGTAATGGCCCTCGGAGGACTTCTTAAGATAGCTTAAGGTTTATCACAGTCAAGTGAATATTTAACAAGCCGGTGGGAACCCTTTGAAAGTGCTCACGCGGAATCTCTCCCTGCCAACCCCCCCCCCCCCCTCTCCCGTACCGTGTACAAATCCTTTCGATCTCTCGCGCGGCCCATCTCCTGACGTAATTACCGCCGGAATAATTATCTGAACCTGTGTTCTTTATGTTCCGCGTTAAACCTGCAAAAGCTCGGACGGTGGAGATGAGAGACTTCATTGACTCAGTTTTCCGATGGCCTCATTGCTTCTTCAAAATCGGGCCTGCTTAGCTTAAAATTCGAAGTTTCGCAACTTACGCCTTGATTGACATATCTCTTGTATAGGTAACGCTGTCGTTGTAAATGTATGTAAATAATGAAATTCTTTCCTTGTCTTAAAATCTACTGTCAAAGTAATCATTATACATACCGCTCACAAGCTAATATTATAAATAGCCAGTGTCTTAAAAAGTTCCTTTTCCATAGCAGGAGACATCTGAAACGTTCTCGCACGACAGTCTCTATGCCTGCAACAAAATAAAAAAGAATTATGTCCTCTCCCTGTTTCTTAAAAGACAAATGAATGCCCGGGGTCTGGCGCGATCAGCAAATTTCGAGTGTTCGAGAAACGCTGACTGGCGCGACACATTTTAACGCCAATTCACGTTTGTGCGTAGACTAATCTGCTCGCGGGAGCTAATACTCTGTAATGAGCGACCCTATATAGACGGTCGTTTGCATTTGCGCGCTTGGCACGCGTTCTTCTTCGTCCCAGCGCCGGGTCCGGGAATTATCCGTAAGGGCTCGCCCAAAATCTTGCGGAATTCCAGCTATCTCTCCCCCGTACCAAGAAGCATCTACGCACACACACAGACACACCTCCATTCGACCATTCAGCCCGCAACTCGTTTTCACCGCTTCCGCAACCTAATCGCCAGCTACAGCAAAATAAAGTCCCCCCCAATCTCACGCTCCTAACCTCTAACGTCAGCCAATCCCTCAAAACGCACCGAAACCGGATGCCGTGGCAAGTAACATGGCCGACCGTTCGCAAAGAAACAGTTTCTCGAAATAGAATGGTGGCCTTCGCCTACGGCCAAGTGGAGCGCGAGAACGGGAAGAAAAGAGAATCGGGTCCTTCCTCTCGAGCAAACTCGCGATAAGGAGTAATGTTTCTCCTAATTTTTCGAAGCCTCCCGCGGAAGGTTCGGAAGATAACGTACGTATCCTTTCTCCGATGGCGGGCAAGCAGGGGGATGACATACGCGACACGTCTTACACGTACGAACGTGGGGGGGATGGCTGGCTGCGGCCGCGAGTGTAAGAAGAAGTCGGGAAGATAGTTGGCTGCCACCCTTTGCCCACCCCTTCCTCGGCAACCCTCTCCCAGCCCAACCCTCAACCCCCCCGCACTCGTCCCTCCGGCCAGCCTCGAACCCGCAGGCTTTACCCGCTCGACTCAATGTAGCAGAGGAAATCGCTGACTTATGGCTTCGCCCGGGAGTCATACCTTTTTTCATAAACCCCCAGTCAACCCCCAACCTCGCGACTCTTTTACATTGTACCCAGATTTCAGCGATTAATTTTCCCCCATTGTGCCGCGGCGCATCTCTCGCCGTTTCCATCCCTCTGCTCGCCACCCCTCTTGGCCACCCCCGCGCGGATCCCCGGACCAACCGCCTGGTATCCGAGCCACCCTCCCCGACCCACCCCCCCTCCGACTGCCGCGCGAACGCCGAGCCGCTGCACAGTCCGCATTGTCATTGGCAAACAAATCTCAATGGCAGTATTAAAAGTATCCGCTCTAATGGAACCTAGTATCCGGTCTAACAAAAATTCTCCTCTCGCCTCGAGTCCACCCCTCCCTCGGCCCCCTCCCTCCCCGCCTTTATCATTTCC
The DNA here is from genome assembly GCA_914767735.1 of Anoplius nigerrimus. Taxonomy (NCBI): domain Eukaryota; kingdom Metazoa; phylum Arthropoda; class Insecta; order Hymenoptera; family Pompilidae; genus Anoplius; species Anoplius nigerrimus. The sequence continues at coordinate 13,579,799 of OU612090.1, forward strand.
CGCCGATTCCCGAACGGGAATTTCTGCTAACCGACGCTGGATTATTATTGTCTAATGCTCCTCGCGCTAATAATGGCTTATCGGGGGGTGGACGGGGGAGCGGGGGAGCGATCGAGTGTTTAGACGTCGGATTGAGCATCACCGACGATCGACCGTGGATCTTTCGACTCTGTATGACACAAAATTTTTTCTTTAATTCCGACGCATGGTGAAAAAATCGAAGAATAATTTCTTACTCAACACTTGCAAGCAGAAGTGTCGTAAACTTAATAATTTTCTACAAAATAATTACATAAATATACCATAAACGTGAATGTACCGTTGGTATTGCAATTACACTGTCATAACTTTGGTCAGAGTAGGCTTTCGGCCAGGCAACTATCAACTCGCTAATTTTTACCACCCGTCAGCCGAGTCCCTCGGATCAGTTAATGGATTCTTATAAAGTGATTCGGCCGGAGGGGTGGACGGGCGGGACTTGTAACGTTTACAACGCCGAGCACAGCGTTAAGGCGTAACCCGACGGAAGAGATCGTCAAAGGGGGCCGCCGCGCAATTACACGAGCTCGTTCGAATGTAAATGCCGGTTAACTAGTTCCGATTTGCAAGGCTACGTTATTAAACGCTGCGCGCCTTGGTAGAAACTGCCGATGCCGGAGGGAGTCGAGGGGGAGAGTGGGGTGCGAAGGGGTCGGCGGAGGGTGGGATCGGATAGGGAATAACAAATGAAATCAACCCTTTCGGCAGGCCGCGGGGTAGAAAGTGTTGAGTTTAAGGATCACGGAATATCAGCCGGGGCGACGTCAAAATAACGAACGTCTTCCGCGATAATTGAAATAAACCGTCCATTTATGCATATTTTCGCGGACTGCTTACGTTCCCGCCTCGTTAACCGCGGCCAGCCACGCGAATCGGTGGGGCTGGAAGCGGAGGCCGAGTTGAAAAAAAGGACGCCGGCGCAGGGGTGGAAAGGGTGAGCGGTGGGTGCGGAGAGGGCGGGTAAAGTTTTTAATTGGCGTATCGCGTGTCAATCAATTAATGACGCCGTAATACACCGGCCTTTTTCTCGCTCTCGCTCCCGCGAATAACACGCCTTCCCTATTAGTTTTAGAAGCGAACTTTTTTGCAGGCCGACAGTTCCGCAGCCAGCGAGTGGGAGTTAACTCGTTGTTTGCGCGAACGTTCCCATTTGACTGTTAACGTCCTCCGACTTTTTCGCCTTTCTCTCTTTTTACCCCGCCCCGATAGTCTATTCGCCGCTCTAATTATCCTATAACGAATCGCGTGGGCGTAGTAAGAAAAGTTTACCGCCGATGAAATAAAAACCGAACGTTAGATTTGTAGAAACAATAGGCGAGCAATCTGTCTTCACAATGAATTTTCATTCGGCAAAACGTTTTATTATCCGAAACTTCGCTTAGAATCGAACGATAAGAAGTCATAATTTCGACAAGGTAGTAGAAAAATCTGGAACGTTCCGGAAGCTCCCCAATCGAGAACTTCGTAACACCGATCTAATTCAAGGCGTCGAATATAGGTTACGAGGCATTGTTACAGGACGTAACTTCCGACGGTCGAGCGATAAAAAAGGAGCGACGGCAGCGTACAGCGCGTAAGTGAGGGAGGGTCAGAAGGGGTCGGCGAGGAGGGTGTATAAAAAGCGAGTGTTCGTTTTTTCCGTCTTATTCTCGGCACGTCAGCCGGTCGCCGGGGTCTGCTCATATTGCGCTCATTGCGAAGATCTTGGCCGTGCGAAAAAATCTAAACAAAAGTCGTCGGCTAGGGGGGTAGGTCCTTGCTAGGGGAGGGGGTGGAGGAACAATGGCGTTACGTTGAACACCTTCGGTATTGCGCCCCGCGGCGATAGGCTCACTATAATCGTCGAATCCGCGAGGGTCTCTGCGCTTTTTCTGCGAGAAAATCGAGCGACAAATAATATATATAGATATACGGGGTGGTTGCCGGACAGGACTCGGCTTTATGCCGGGGCGCCTGTACACGCGGCCGGGGCTAAAATAATACCCGGTCGGCGGATGAATGCGCCCGCGGTAATATTTGCCGTGAACACAATCGCGGAAGAATGCCGGGCCGCCGCCGTTTTGTTCGACGCCGTCGTGCCGGAAGTGGATGGACAAGGATCGCCTCCTCTCTCGAGGACGGCTGCCCTTTGCTTTGTCCACGCGATCGGACGCCCGGGGGACAGTTCGATGAGCCCGAGACGAACTCGGAGCTTGACCTCGCCCCGAAAGTAATTGACCTCTTCGTCCATTTCGAATCGCACGATTACGACCAGCTACTTAATCGTGACAATCGAATTTGCCGTTCTCACGCCGATCGTTCGAACCGGTTTCGTTAATCTGCACCCGGGCGAAAGTTGAATTTCGCGTCAACGATCGGAATCGGAACGGAAAAACATCCCGCTGTAAAAGGATTGTTCTCCTTTTTTCGGTAAAAAAGGAGAGAATAGTCGACATGATCTCCGGCATTCACGATTTTATATTCATGGTTGTTGTGAAAATACTTTTCTCTTTCCTTCCATTTTTTTCCAGCCTCCCCCGTAGCCCTCCCACCCCGTCCAACGATCGGTTCTTCTTCTATTTTATTTTATTTTATCCCCGATGATGTATCGACGAAATATCTCGTACCAACCGCGGCAGGGTAGTTCGGCTGTTATCGTCCGTATTCCGCGTAACTTTCTTGCATGATAACGCCCTCCTTTATCGTGACTCGTCCTTTTCCACCCTTATTAGCGGCCATGGCCAGCCGATAGGGAAAAAAGGGGGATGAACGCGGCGAGAGGGAGAAGAGAAGAGAGTCGGACAAGGACACGGGGGAGCGGCACAATTTTTCTGCCCATCCTGGCGAGCAAACTTGTAATTGGTTATTGTGCAAGGATACCCGCACGAGTCGGACTTCCGCTTCCGGGGCTAGACAGTGTGGACGGGTGTGACAAGTGTGCGAGGGAAAGGAGATGAAAAGAGGGGTGTAGTGAATAGGGAGGGCGAAAGAGAGGGGTGGAGAGTAGAGGATAAGGAGAGGGTGCGGTGGAAGCGTGGGCGGAACGGGAGAGGAAGAGGAGAAGACGTGGGAGAAGTGAGAAGTGAGAAGCGGAAAGCGAGGTTAGGAGGAAGCGTGGAGTTGAGCAAGAGAGGGAACGGAGGAAGCGACATCTGGAGGGAAGAGAAAGAGCGGTGAGAGAGTCGGTAAAGAAGAGAGAAGAAGGCAGGTTAAGGCGGAGAGAGTGTGGAAGATGGGGAGGACAAAAAAGGGAAAGGAGGGAAAAGTGGAGGAGTTAGGGAGAAGGAAGGAAGAGGAAGGGGGGAAATGTGGGGGAGGAGAAGAGGCTGAAACAGGAAAAGTAGAGAATAGGGATAAGAAGTCACAAGGGGAGGACGACGGAGTAAGAGGAAGAGTTAAACTGGAAATGGAAGAGGAAGCAAAAGAGGCTGAGGAGATGAAGGAGAAGTATGGAGAAATGGCAGAGGAGATTATGATGTTCCTGCTGAAGAGCATGGACAAGGAGATGGACAGGGAGAGAGAGCGGAGGGACAGGCTGATGGAAAGGGATTTAGAGAGGATAGGGGAAGCTATTATCGAGAAGGTGAAGGAGTGGAGGAAGGACATAATGAAGGAGGTGGGAAGAAAGGAGCGGGAGGTTGAGGTGATAAGAGGATTACTGGAGAGAGAGAGGAAAGAGAGAGAGAGGATGGAGGAGAGGTTAAGGAGAATTGAAGGGAGAACAAGGAAGATGGAGTCAGAGGAGAAGAGTGGAGAAGGGAGGATCGAGGAGAGGTCAGAGCAAGGCAAAGGAGGAAAAGGGAAACGGGAGACAGAGGAGAGGAGAGGAGAAGGGAGGTTGGAGGAGAGGTCAGAGAGAAGCGAAGGAAGTAAAGGGAAGATGGTGACAGAAGGGAAGAAAGGAGAAGGGAGAGTAGAGGAGAGGACGGAGCAAGGCAAAGTAGGAAAACAGAAGCTGGAGACAGAGGAGGAGAAGAAAGGAGAACGCAGGATGGAGGAGGGGACTGAGCGAGGTGAACAAGGAAAAGGGAAGCTGGAGACAGAGGAGAGGAAAGGAGAAGGGAGGAGGGAGAAGAGGACAGAGAGAGGTGAGGAAAGAAAAGGAAAGCTGGAGAAAGGGGAGAGGAATGGAGAGAAGAGGGTGGAAGAAGAGATGGCAGTAAGGTTGAGGAAGATAGAAATATGGAAGGAGCAGAAGGAGAGAGAAGGAAGAAGGAGGAACATGATTGTGAAGGGGCTGAGGAGTGGAGCAGAGAAGAGGAGGGAGGAGATATGGGAATTGATGGGAGAATTGGGGGTGGAAGGGGAGGTGGAAGAAATCAGGGAACTGGGAAGAAGAGGAAGGGAAGGGGGAGAGGAAAGGGGCATGGTGGTGGTAAGGATGAAGAGTGTGGCGGGTAAAGTAGAAGTGATGGAGAGGAGATGGAAAGTGAGAGGGAGAGGAGTAAGGATAGAAGAGGATCGTACATGGGAAGAAAGAAGGATGAGGTGGAGGGTAGTGGAAAAGGTGTGGGAGGAAAGGAGGAAGGGGAAGAGGGTGTGGATGGGAGAGGGAAGGATCAAGATAGAGGGGACATGGTGGAGGTGGGAGGAAGAGACGAGGGAGTGGCGGGAGGAGGAAAGGGGTGATAAGGGGGAGGAGAGAGAGGAGAAGAAGGGGCATCGGGAGAGAGAGGAGTAGGGGAAGGGGAAGATGGGGGGGGGCGAATTGGCGAGAAGGAAGGAAGTGGTGGAAGAAGAGCAGGCAGGGGGGAAGTGGGAGTCCGGGGGGAGCCGGAGGACAGTGGGACGCAGGTGTTGGAGTGTTGTTGTTGTTAGATTTGTAAGTTAGGATAAGAGAGAGAGGAGGTGTACAAGTATGTAACCCGTAAGGGAATCATAAATAAAGATATATATACCCGCACGAGTCGGGACGATAAATAATGGCAGCTGTGCCTCGTGTACTTAATATTGCCAAGAAAAAAGATAGCGCCCGGCTACTTAAAATATTCCCGTAGAACGTAAAGAGGTGTCCCGTGGCTCAAAGCGCGGCCCACCGTAATGAAATACACTCCACCCTCTTGTCCCACCCCTCATCCCTCCTCGCAAGAGAAGTTCAACTATTTTCGATTATCGAAAATTGCTTACTCTAATAACGGTCGAATGCCTCTCTAACCGTTTGGCCGCGTGCGTCGAACGCGGAAAATTGACGAGTGCGTCGTAGGTTAATAACGAGGCGTCTTCCGAGCTAGCGAGTAAATAGGGGGCGAATTAATTAAAACGTCGGGGGAAGCCTGCGTGGAGGATGTCATTGCTGGATTGCGTGGCTCGGGTGGGAGACGGGAGAGACGAACTAAGAGGCAGACAGGAAGAGAGAGAGAGGGGAGGGGAGGGGGGGGGGGGGTAGAAATTATAGTAGAGCCAGAGACGGAGGAGTGCATTGACTTACAACTAAATTAATTTCTTTCACGTCACGCTGCACTCGCGACCCTCTACGCGTTTTTAATAATCCACCTATTGCTCCCTCCCCTCCTGGCACGGTCGGTGATAGGGTTTATTGTCCAATGTTGTCCGCCCGCTGCTTCCACGGTCACTAAATTATTAACGCCGCGATGGAGTCGATTGAAGCTGGGCCGATATTAATCTCAATAAAAATTCAGGCAAAATTTATGTTACCGACGCGGTGGTCGAGCTTTTATTCTGTAACAAAAACAAAAAACGTTTCGCGTTATTTAATTCAGCGTTTCAGAATGTAATTCTGCGGTCGGTAGGGGTTGTCAATGAAATATCTGCAATTTCGTCCTTTTGTGCCGGCGAGTCATCGAGGACTTTTGCCTGCGGAGAACTTGATCCGATCGGAGCAGGGTTTTCTCAGTACGCTGAAGTGGACGTCGGGACGACGGTCGTCTTCTCTCTAATTAAACAAGGCCGGGCCTTCTTACGCAGTGGCTCAAATCCGGAGAGTTTGCGTATGTCCTTTAACTCAGCGTGACGAGTGAGGGTGGTCCTGGAAGCTCTTATGCAAACCGCAGAGTCCGAACCCCCCGCACTACGGGGACGGAAGAAGCTTATTATGGCCATTTGCCCTCCCCTTTTAAGAGGGTGTACTGAAAATTGTCGTAAACCCTCGGGAACGACGGTGTCGGTACTCGAAAACGACAACCGGTCGTCCCTGTCTCGCTCGCCTTCTCTGTCTTCTCTGCCCTCTCTGTCTATCCTGGCATCCGTACAATGTACTGCCCTGCCTGTAATAAAAGGAATCCACGAAATTACGCATGAGGCAACTGCGAGAGAGGCCCTCGAGTTTCTGGCAACGAGAGAGGCGTTCGATCGTCCTGTAAAATTCTCTCCCTTTGTCCTTGTCCTCCCGCAAACTCTTCGTCCCTCTCACTCTGTCATTTCGTCTGTTCTGCTCCATCTCCAAAGCGCTGGCCGCTTTAATTCGCGCCGAGACCTTTACGATTTGTCATCCGATTATCGCCACTCTTTGTAATCATACGAGCGCAGGAGTGAACCCTATTTCGAATCTCTCCTTTTCCCGCCCCCTTCGACAGGCTGGCAATAACAGTCGATCCTCGCGTCACGCCATCCGCTTTTATTACCCTCCGCGCATTATACCAGCTTACGGCAAATATTTGAATTGTTTCCAATGAGTAAGTGGATGGATCGCAGGCACGCCGAGTACGTGAAACGCTGTTTGCGTTATTCGCCGCTCAGCCTCCCGATTTTAGAAACTTGCCGCAGGTACGAACCGGGACCATCCGGGACACTCTCAGGACTTTCGTACTTCTTCGATCCCGAATCCGCCGCGCATTTCCGGTCCTGCGTTCGATCGTTCAATATTGGCTTTAACCGCATTTTCATACCGCCCTCTGTTTCGGCATATTCCCCATACCGCCGGCAAATGAAGTGCGAAATTTTGCGCGCGCGTCCGATCGGCGATGTGCGGAATGGAGCAAAAATTAGTCGGGCGTCATAACGAGATCGTGGCACAAAAAAAAGGCGTCGGTGTTTAAAGCACGGCGCCGATACCGCTCGCCGAAATAAATTCTCCCGGACTCCGGCGTCGAGGGGGCAAGCGAAAAAATTGGGAAGCAACGGCGGGGGAGGGAGCGAGAGTTAAAGAGAGGCAGTTCGGGATGGACGTAGACGGAGAGTGAGCACATTTACGGATACGAGGATAACGTTCGCGTCGGCTTCCGTTCGCGCGTCACCAAGTGATGAATTGATTTATCCCCGTTGCGAGCGAGAGAAGTCGATCGACCATACAGTTATTAATATGGTCCGCGTTCCGAAACTTTCACGCGCCCCTTCCGCTCGCTTCCCCCTTTTTTGCACGCTCCGCACACAGGCTGCCTTCCATTCTCTCTCTCTCTCTCCTCACTCTCTCTCTCTCTCTCTCTCTCTTTCTCTTCTTCTCACTCTCTCCCATCTGGCCCCGCGCTCGCTCTTTTTTTTCGGTCCGCCGGAAGGGGAAAATTGTGGGGTCGGAGACCATCGATTTGGCGAAAGCTCGTGGCCGGTCTGCTAAGAATACAGAGTGCAGGCGTGACGGAAAGTGCGGTTTAAGCTCGGGGCATGAAATTATACGTGACGGGACGCGAGCGAAATGAATCGAATAATCGCGCGTATCGACGCGAATCACTGACGGCAGCGCTGATCGGTAATGAGATTGCATTCTGGTAATGGGCCGAATGGGAGGGGGTTTGTGATTGACAGTGCGCTGCGTGGGGGTGGCTCGGTGATGGGGAATATTTTGAGTACTTCGAGCCTCTGTCTCTTCGTTTGCCGCAACATTCGTAATGCCTTCGAGCTGACAATGACCTGAGCCACGTTCTACAAGTGTTCGTCGAGCGGCGAGGGGGGGTGAGGGGTGCACTGCTGTTCTTCCGCTCGTTTTTTCTTCGCGGCCGGTTTATCCCGGGCAGTTTCCATTTGCGGGCTGTCCGAAACCCGGCCCGAAAGGGAAACCTTGTCTCTCTCTCATCGGGTCTCCCGCCATTCAGCGCCGTAATGAGACTAACGCTTAAAGGAAAAAGTTCGCGGAAGCCTGGCTTCATATTGCATCGGCGAGCCTTTGGCCGAAAGTCGTGCTTTAACGCGCCGTCAGGCTGATTTTACATCGGCAAACACGCACGGTCGGACGCCTGTTTGTCTAGTCTGAACGGCCGTCAATCGATTTTTATCCCAAACATTCTAGCTCCTACGTCGAACCTACGAGTTTCCGCCGACAAATTCTATGCGAGAGCGGAGCATTAGATAAATAGATAAATAGCAATAACAGCTTTTACAGTCGGAACGTTTCAAAGGATACGTGACGTATAGTTTGCCGGCAGAGTCATGATCTTGTCACTGATCGTATTTACTTGACAAATGTTAATTTTGCGCCTCCGAGCCGGAGCGAAAGCGAACGTCCGCGAACGCGTCGGACGCTGACCGCCATCGCGCCGTATGAAATTGATAACGGGCTCGGAAATTGAGAAATCTTTCATCTCCGAATGGAATCGACGAACGGCCCATTCCCGCGGCGAAAATGTTAGATCCGTTTGTTTCGGGCCGATACGATCTTCGAACTTCCATTCGATATCGAGCCTTCCAGCGATCGACCGTTTCATAATTTCAATACTTCACCGTATACTATCTCCATTAGCATTACCGGCAAAATCATTTTCCATCCGCAAGCTTGTAAATTAAACGTCCGCTACCGATTAAATAACCTTTAGCAATCGACAAGTCCAATAAAGTTCGTTCGGAGCTTCTTAGCGTTTATTACAACCCCCAAGTATTCATTACCATAATTGATCATAGTATTATACTTATGCTTGCCAATTGCACATCTGGAATAAGGCCAGCGTTGTCCGCAAATCAAATGACGGGAAACAGCCCCTAACTTCACCCCCTTCTTGACTCAGCGTGCGAAATAAGTTAACCGCACCTCGAGAATAACTCTCGGGCTGCCTTTGATCGAAACGTCGACATCCGGCGGAACTCGAGGTAGAAGAAGAGGAGCGTGAGTGACTCCTTGATCATCCTCCTCGACCGGCCACCGGGCACACTGAGAGATTGGCGTGGGCGTCTAGGAGTTGATCGAGAAGGATGGCAGAGGCGAGAGTGTGAGAGAGAGAGAGTGAGAGAGAGCGAGAGGTGAGCGTGTGTACGAAAGAGGAGGAAAAGGAATGCGAGAGGGGCCCGACAGAAGTCTACGTCGGAAGTTTCACTCGTTCTTTTCACCCAACATCAATGAAGTTTGTATCTGGCGCACATGGCGCGTGTGTATCCAGGTTGAGTTAGTGACGGGCGGGCTGTCGCCAGTATGTGCCAGCTGTTTCACTACTAGCCAACCCCTCTCATCCCCCCCCCTCCCCTGCCAGCCATCCCCCTCTACCTCGACAAAATCCCCCGCCACCCTCGCCACCTTCGCCCACGATCTGAGCTTTAACAATCTTGTATGACGCGGCACGAGGAACCTTTGCTCGTGCGCCGCAGCTGTGACGCCGTTCGGCATATCATCGAAATATTATTTCGCGGAATTTTAAGTTCTCACCGCCTCCCCCTCTCTCCTTCGACCGTCGAGTCCTTTCCTCGATCTGTCGCTGTTCGCCGGCTTTTCTTCGGATTTTGGGGCGAGGTAGGGTGGCGATGTGTAGTGTGCGTTCCGGTGGAGGGATGATGATTTTTATTTCGGGAGGCTGAGGTGAATAATAGATTTTCCTTATTTTATGGCTCTCGCGATTTTGGAAAAATGTTTATCATTTTGACGAAGTAGTGATATTACTTTCGTATAAAGTAGATTACATATCGGTGGAGTAACTTTTTATTTGAATTTTCAATATTTGGTAATCTTTCCTGTTGTATAAAAGTAGTATTCGAATTTACTCCTGCAATATAACAGAATATGATATTGCAATGGAATAACGCGTCGGATTACGCAGTGGCGTTAGGTAGCGTAGATGAAGAGGGACGGAGGCTCACTTAGATGAAGAATTTCGCCTGCCATCCGCCTGAAACTATTCCCTCGCCGTCCCTTTCAAAGGGACGCCACTTTCCCTCACTCCCGGCGCGAAAAACTTTGTCGCTCCGTCGCGAAGAAAAGGGATGAGGCCCGGGACAACCTACGGAACATCCGAGATCATCCTCGAGCAATCTTCAACTTCCCGTCAGAACACCGTCGGCAGTGTCGGTCCGATGAAAGATCAATGGGACGTTTCTCGAGGCCGTTCCTCGAGAGGGCCGAGGACGCGACCCGAGCCGGAAGGCGGAGGAACGAAGGAAAGGAACCGGGAACGAAAAACAGGACTACTTCCAGTGTAATGGGGATTTTAACCTTGTTTCGAATGCGAAGCAATTGGACACAGGGGATGAACTCTTCTCTATTTTCCCAACCCCCACTCGGCCGATTCTCGAGCAGGGGAGAAATTAACAGCGGCGTGAAAATTGACTCCGGTTGTTTGGTCTGTCCGCGAGGTTAGTCGGACTTTGGCATGACGAGTGTCGCTGTCGGCTTTCTGTTTTCGGGGGTGGGAGGGATGTTTGGACAGCGAGCCCACGAATTGTCACCATTGTTGTCAGATTTTTGTCCCTCTCGTTCTTCCGCCCTCCCTTCGGCTTACGGAAAGCCCTCGATTTGCCGACCGCGGACCTACGGTGATTAATGGCCCGATCCTTAAATTGATATCGGCCGCGGCATATGTTTTATCGTGCCAATATATCGTAATTACGTACGCGGTAACGTTACACGCGGCGCGTGCCGCTTTTAATGAAAGAAAATTTGAGAGCGTCACACGCTTTTTAGCGCGATAGCCGACGAGTTAATCGCGGGTGAAAGATTTGTCCTCGCTCTCTCGACGCTGGCAAATTGATGGATCGAATCAGCGGGAACTATGATCGATTCCGCGGGAAAAACCCGGGACGTCATGATTAAAACAGTAGTTTGCGCGCATGAAATTTTCCGGCCGCGCCGATTTCATCAGTACTCGTTTGCACTTTGATCCATGCCCGCCTCGCATTATCATAAGATACGGTTAATGAAAATGTCATTCGCACGCTGTATCGGATTGCTCACCTGAATTTTCGAAGACCGAACCGACAGAATAGTGACGGAACATCTCGTGATTTAAAAAAGTTTCATCTATCGTCGCTGATTCGAGCATGTTCAACTTTGACATCGCATATTTTCGGAATGCGCTAGGCGTGGCTCTAATTAGCGTTATCGGACCGTGTGAAAAAGTTTTCGGTAGGGAATCGTACCGGGAGGGTCCGTAGGACATCTACTTTCGTACCTACCTCCGGAGCGCCCAATTTCCAATTGCCGCTGGTTTTCCCCCCGGTTAAAACTCGATTTCGCATTTAGAGCGAAACAAAGCTTCCGCGACATGTCTATCTCGTCCGGACAGTACAATTCAGTTCGGCAACACTTTTTGATCAATTTCCTACGTGTTCCTCGTTTCGGGTGACATAGCGCGTGGCAACCTTTTTTTTACTCCCACCCTCCCACCCTCCGCCTCCTGTCTAACCTGAGTATGCTCGCGGTCTACTGTCCGATGGCCAATGCTGGACGCCGACCGGATAAACCCGTAATTTCTCTTTTTCCAGAAGCTATACACGTCGTTTACCTCCGAGGAATCCGATGTACTCGACTATTTGTATAAACAGGAAATATTTGCGCGCGATCCTCGTCGACGTTCAATCGTCGGCCGACTCTCGCTATTGCTCGACTGTGATTCTTCGTTTCACTGGATAATTCACGAGAGATTTTTGCGCCAAGGATAACACGAACGGGAAACATATTGAATATTTTTCCACCGTACGGCCTGTTCGGTTCGGCTGACCTTTTTGCGATTTCATATATCGCCCGTGTTCACTTTCGTGCTAAGTGCCGCCGATACTTTTGCGGCCGATGGACAAAAAGCGGCGTGCAAACGGTGTGGAATAGTAGAGTAATCTGCCACTTGGAAAAATCAACCCTCGAACAGGAGGGATAATCCACGAATAAGAGAGAGGAGAGAGAGAGAGAGAGAGGGTGAGCCTGGGAGGTACAAACATCGGTCAGCCACCTTCTCTCCGCAAGGAAAAAGGATAAAGTCGGCCGGCTAGCACACGAGACCGACTAAAATAAGAGGAAGAGAAGTGGGGAATGCCGGGAAATAAATCCTAAGGACTGAGGTAAAAAGTGGTCGAACGACAGGCGAATGTGTAAAGCAACCTTTTTCCAAGCAATCAAATTTTAATACCGACAGTTACTTCAAAATTGACCTTTTCAAAATCTGAACTGTTCAGACCATTTTATTATAAATCGTTGTTCAGTGATTAGATTTGTACCAATATGCAAATTCTCCTCGTGACATCAGAGTAAATCCCTGATGCTCATGTGCATTTTTTAAAACACGCTACAGGACTCTCTTTACGGTCCCAATAAATATTCGATCCAGACAGTGTTCAACCATCGGCGGAAACAGAAAATATTTAGCGACCATCCCGCACATCGGCGAGAAGCCACAGTGGCTCCTAAGTCCTGATCCGATGAGAAAGGACAATGGGGGCGGAATACGGAAGAGGTACAAGGCACGAAATCGAAAGCAAAAGAGAGGCATCTCCCCGGCCGGGCATCCCAGACAGAGAGGGTCGGCGAGAAGGGACGCGAGCGGCGGGGGGTTCAACTTTCCGAAGCAGGAATACGAAATTACGAGGGGTTGCTTCCTTTTTCTTAGCCGGCCGCGTCGCCGAGCCGCGGCATGTTTCTCACCCGCGTGCAGGGGCATGTTTCGCGGATTTCCCTTGACGCGCAGACGGCGCATATCCTCGTCGGGCCGTCGCACGTAGCATGCGTGCGCGCGCGCGCGCGCGCACGCACACACGTCCATATCCCGGGCGGTAACATCAAAGAAACTTTACAGTTGCGGGGAGGCCGGTGTCGCTTAACTCGTTGCGACGATGCGCATAGACGCCACCTACCCCTCCCTCCGCCCTTCCCATCCTTCCCACCCCCTCCCAGCCTTGCCACCCTTCCGTCCGCCCCACCAGCCCTCGCCTATCCCTGCCGGCGGTAATTGCTATAGTCCGCAGTTTTGAGGCATTCTCTGTGTATCGCGGCAACTAGAACGGGGGCAAATGGAATTTCGCCCCGTGGCCTCTGCCCGAGTCGTGTGAACTACTCCAATGCGGTTCATTCCCTCTCCCCGTCTCTCTTTCTCCTCCGTTTCGTCTGCTCCGCCTCCCCCACCCACCCGTTTCCCACCCCTTCTCTCCGTTTCGCTCTCTCGTTCACCCTTTTCCTACATTTCCCTCTGTTCTTCCCTCTCCCTCTTCGCTTCTCATCCTTCTTTTCTTTTGTCGCTCTAACCCCCCCTCTCTCTCTCTCTCTTTCTCTTTGCTCTTTCTTCGTATCGTTCTCGTCGCGTTCCGTCGCGCTCTCTCTCTCTTTTTTTCAACAGCTTTCGCGCACACGTTACTTTGCAGAGCTATTACGCGATTTACGTTTACCCCCGGCACTACGTTCCCGCGCTGTTCGCAATTCACAGAATAAAAATTATAATTGCGGCGAAATTATTTTCGCCGTATCGCCCCGGAGATAATTATGGGCTGAACTTGCGGCCGTCCCACTTCTTTTATCATATTCTGTTAATTTTTATATCTCCGCCGAACGAGCGTAGAGAATGATCTGTATTACGCCCGGCAGAATAGAGGGGGGGGGGGGGGGTGTTTCGCAGTAATTTTTCTCGGCAAATCAGTTCGACGGCTGCGAAAAATTCTGTGCCGAGTCTCGCTCGCGAAAACGGCATCCCACACGTTCATCCATATATTCATGCTAACCCGTCTCTCGTCCTCTCATTACCAGTCGGTCGGATCCGCCGCAAAAGGAGCGTAATGAAATATATATCGGCCGTCCGGTAAGCGCGACAATCCGCGAGCATCCCCCGGCATTCATCCCTCCCGCCCACCCTCCGCCACCCCCTTCCGTATAATCTTCATCCATAAATAGTTTATGCACTCGAAAAAGAAAACGCTCACCTGTTGCGTTGTAACGGTGGATGTTATCAGAGGGGTGGCGGGTGGATGTTCTATTAATTGAGGCGAGTTGCGCCGCGGCTTGTTTTTGCGGGAGAAACATTTGTGCGTTCCCCGCGGGCCGACGAACTACGAAAAAGATCGAAAAGTGAGCGGAACTCGTATCGGCCGGCTTGCTTCGGAAATTCATGGAAAATCCGGTCAATGATTCGAGCCGCTCGATCCCGCTCGATTCCGACCGACGAGCGAATGATTCCACCCGAGAATCCAGCGTCAGCTGTGAAGCCCGATATGTTCATGTGGTCGAGTGCCTGTCGGGTGGTGCACTTTGTTTGGAGTCGGTCGGGTCTGAGGCCTATAGGAAGTGGAGCCTTGTGGGAGACAGACCTTTGTCGGGGGCGATCCGTTGCCTTTAGGTGATGCCGTTTAAACGCGCCGCGCTTCAGATCCATCTTTGATACATCGAACCAATCACTTTCCAAAGCAGACGTCGAAACGTGCGTGTACGCTCGCCACACGCGCGTTTCGAATATTAACCTTGTTTCATCTGGTCACTTATCGCGGAACGCGGAAAGCTGTCGGTACGAGCGTACTTACCTACTTTTCCCAATCAGCTTCTTTCTTCCGAAACGGTTTCCCTCTTTTTTGTTTGGGTTCAGAATGAGAAATAACAAGGTACCCTCACGCTTAAGTATAAAATACGTCGCGAAATCTCGCGGCAAAACGCTCGGGACGATCTCGGGAGCGGGCGGAATATTATTCTTCCGTCTATACGCTCTTCAGCGCGATACGGTATCAGCGCTCGAATCAACACGAACCTACCCCAAGCATTATTTTTCCACCTTGATACGTTACATGCGCGTCGCGTGAAATGTACAGTCGCGAGTTACGCTGCCGAGGAACGTAACGAGACGCCCGGTCCGCGAAATGAGCCGCGCCATCGAAACGGTTTAATTTGGTCCTACTCAGGCAACTCTGCGGACTAATGACACACGGCGCTGTCACTCTTGTCAATTATTTCGGCTTAACTTTCCTGGCGGAAGACCGACTTGCGCCCCGTTATCTGCCACCTTCGTCCGATATTCGTCGCGTACGCGGCGCGTCGATTGCCAGTCGTAGGACAGCTCATTTTTTTCCATTAAAGGTCCTTTGATAGTTCCGGAGTGACGTCTAATTTGAACCTAAGCCGAGAAGCGTTTTCGCGCGGAATGCTTAAAACGCTTTGTATAATTTTTTTTCGTGGAATCGTATTGCATGAAAATGTTCCTGACATAATGCTTACAATATAAAAGTAATATTTCTCATGCTAAAAAGAATGATATATGACCGACGTATGCAAATGACTATGAAACAGAAAAGATGAGTGCTACATGAAAACTGTCTGCAATATCTTCAGGGACTATCTGGAAGTCTAGCGTACAATACGTGAGTTGGACAAACGACGTTCAAAGAGTTCGACCTGAAATCCGTTACTTGGAAAGTTGGACTCGATGGAAATTAGATGAACGTCGGGATTTTTAATTTTACTCGACGCTTTCTTTAATATCCAGGCCATGTTGAGGTAATTGCATGACAGGAGGGACACAACTCGAGAACGGCAAAAGTAAATTCTGTTAATCTCGTAAGAAAATACGCCGTCGAAAGCGAATCGCGAGTCGAGGCGCCAAGGGTTGTTAGAGAAGGAGGAAGAGCGAGGGAGGGAAGGAGAGAGAGAGGTAGAGAGTCAAAGTCGGGTAAGAGTGAACTTTCTCTTAAAATCGCCCCCGCGGCTTCTTTTCTGAATCGCGCTCGTCATTATGGAGCGCTTCACGGGACGGCCTCTTTATGAAATCTATCATCACGAAGCAGATACCGGCTAGGCGCTGGTTAGAGGCCGTGGAAGGAGGATTCTCATCTACGGGGTGCAACAAAAATCGCTATCGATTGAAAAAACAGGAAATCTCCCTCATAAAAATAGACGACAGTAAAAGAATAAGATTGAAACTCTCGCACGAAATGTCATAAAACCCCAAGGTGCAATATTTGACAAGTCTACATCGACGATACTAATAACTTTCTAAAGCCTCAGCAAAAAAATATTTAAGTATACGAACATCGTATATTTCGGACTAAATCTTCACGCACGATCCTGTCCCGAAATCTTACGTCATCCTGGCACAATTTTTCTCACTCGAATTTGGCCGTGTCGAAACTTTCGCAGCACCTAGTACGTAAATAGAGATATATAGAATGCCTATATATATCCACTCGCGTATATATATATATATATTATATATATATATCCGGGAAAGCGCGGACGTCTATTAATTTTCAGCGCGGCAGTGACACAGCCCTTGGAAGCACTAACGTGATTACAACTTTCTGGATAATCAGAGCTTCTCGAAGGAAATACACCCTGGGTGGAGCCCAGGCAACTTGCCGGGACTTTGTCAAACTCGTCCGGGATCTGTCAGAACGGCTAACGCGTTTCGAAGGTTAACGTGGCTTCGCGCGCGACTGCCGACACTGTTTTTAGTGCATCCGTTTTATACCTCGGCCGACTCTTCCCGACCACTTTCCTAGAAATTCTTATAAATTCTCACTACCCACCTTCCCAGGTCCGTCGCGGTGGGTCATCGTTCCGCGGAATTCATTTTTCAGCGATCGCTGCCTCTCACGATTACCGCCGATGAGGAAAAAGAATGTCGAAGACAAGCTCTACTCGTCCGACCCTGATGAAATTAAAACAGTTTTCTTTCGATCATTCCGCGAGCGGCTTCCGATTCTACGTGGCCATTTTTACGTTCAGGGTCGGTGTAATCGAAAAAGATTGATCAGCCCGACGTTACGCCGAGGATGGAGTCGTTCGAGCGTGCCGAGGACGATGATCGTAAATCGGGCAGTTTAAAAGTTTCTAATTGAGACGCGTCGAAGGTTGGCAGAAACGACTTTGGCGCGAACGCACGGGAATAATGCATGGGGGCGGGGGTGGGTCCCATGGATCGATGGGATCATTGTCTACTTAAGAGGCGGTGGCGGTCTTCTAGGAATTCGGCGGAGTGTAAGCTCTCATCGTCGCTCGTTAAAAACTCCGATCCTGCCATTTCTGCCCACCTGCCATTCATCCCTCGCCGTCTGTCCGTCGTTTCCTACCCCCCTTAATGCGAAAGTTCCCCGTAGCCCGACCGGCGAATCTTCGGGTCCCCCTTCTTCTTTCGCTTGCCAGTCGCTCGTTAAACATTCGCCCATCGGGATGCCCGGTCCAGGCCTCTGTTTGCCGATAACTCGCGAAATAATCAGTCCTACCCCGTCTGTCGTTCACAATGGCCCGACTTGACCGGGATTTATTGGCCCGATCGACGGTCTTTAAGTGCCGGCATAGACTAACTGACTATTCCTACGGCAATTATGACAATAGATCCAGGCGACTGTTCGCCCTGTCCATTGTGCTCGGGATGCTTCCTGGTCTGCGTGTAGGCGGGGCCAGCTTCTTTCACACGGACGGAAAGAGCAGATTTCTTCGCAGGACTCGATCGCCATTCTTAGGGTGGGTGGGCTTTCGGCGGAATAATTATGCGACGCGTGCCGCGTACAGGCAAATTCGAATACTGCTCTCTATTCTTGGACTTTATTCCTCCTGGAGTAGGTAGCGAGTTCTTTGAAACGGTTGACGATTAAAACTTTGGCTGGTACGAGAAATTTGGACAGGTAGCTAATTAAATCGTTCGCAACGAATATAACGGTTACTTTGTATAGCGGTATACGACATATTTAAAATCTTTTCTTGAGTCTCAAACTGGGGTGAGAGTCAGTGTTTCAGCGATGTTTCGTAGCTTCCACCGTAAACTGCGCAATTATCAGTGCAATCAGGGTTAAACGTGGGCGTTGAAATAGCCAGAGGAAAAAAGACGAGAAAATGATTAAAAATAGCGAAGCCGTCAATAGGCGCGACACACATCCGGCCTCATTAAAATTCATTCTTAACTTGTACTTCCTCGGGCAAGAAATATTTGCTTTCAATAATTCGCTAACTGATTAAGACTCTCTCTCGCAACGCTCCCGTAAAACAATTCCCTAATTACCGCTGCAATCAGATCTGCCAAAAGCAGAAACACGAGCCGTGGCTTAATCAAAGTAAAAAAAGCGCGAAAATGATTACAAACGGCAAATTCATCAATAGACGCGTCACACGTACGCCACCATTAAAATTCATTCTTACCTCGCACTTCTCAGCCAAGAAATAATCGCTCTCAATAATTCGCCTACTGATTAAGACTCTCTCCTGCAGCGCTCCCGTAAAACAACCCCATAATTACCGCCGCAATCGGATCTGCCATAAGCAGAAACACGAGCCGCGGCTTAATCAAAGTAAAAAAGCCAACAAAATGATTAGAAATGGCAAATCCATCGCATCAACAGGCCGCGAGCCGTTCGCCGACAGGGATTGCCTTCTTCGTTTCGCGCTCCGCCGTCCCGGCGCAAATTACCGGAGCTTTTTATCCTTTGAAGGGAGCGCCGCGGCGGTGTCCTGCCGCCTTTGCGATTAAATCAGGCCTGGCCTCTTCTCCCTCTGTCTTCCACCCCCTCCGTCCTGCGCCTTCTGCACCTTCTCCACCACCCCTTATTCCACCTCCTCCTCCTCCTCCTCCTCCACCTCCTTTGCATCCCCCGATCGGACCCCCTCCCCCGCTCCCTTCTATCTATACCGCGCAGCCCCTCTCCTCCCCACCCCGACTCTTTCTGCGTCCCTCTAATTCCATACGGCTCCTCGCTCTCTTTCCCGCGGTTCCCCTCTTCCTTTCCCTCTCGCATTGTGCGACGGGCTTGCGCGCCTCGTCCTGCACCGAGAGGAGTCTCTCCTCGCGGGCTGCCCCCGCTGGCGAGAGCGGGACGGCGGGGGAGCGAGAGAGAGAGAGTGAGAGGAGGTATCAGGATCCCGATCAGTTTACCGGCATCCCTCAGTCCGTGCGGTGGTCGCGTCCTACTCGCCGTCCGATACCCGCCGATCACGTGCGTTCGTTTCCATTCGTACGTAACCTTCGTACGTTACCTTCGTACGTTACCTTCGTACGTAACCTACTCGTCGTACGTCCCGTCGTACGTTCCGGACTCCTTCGAGCTTTCCACACGGGATTTCAGTGACACACGCTCGTGGGACCCATGTCGTGCCGGGCAGCTACGCGGATGCTGGACTCGAAGCGCGCCACGAACCCTTGAGATATGCGAGTGTCCGACAGCAGTTGCGGCGCAGGTTTGCTCTATGCTTTATGATCTATGGCGCGGGCTTTGGATTGCTCGCGGGGGGTGATTTCGAGGATTGGACTGTCGGAGTTGGGCGTCCGACAAGGGGACAGGATTTTTTCGGGCAGGGAATCGAGGAGGGTGGGATCGGATTAAAATCGAGAGTTTTCGGTGTGACGAGGTTGTGTAGATACGAGGAGATCGCGTGTAATCGGGCTGATCGGAGTGGAATCATCGCTCTGTAGCGATCGTAAGTAAAATTGATGTTAAATCGGGCCATGCGTCAAATTTATACGCGTCACGTCGGCTGGGTTATCAATTAAAGCTGCCTACAGCCCGGCTAAGTGTCAATTTATATCGCCGTTTACGTCGTGCATCAGCTAAAATCGCACGTCACGTCGCGCGAGCGTCAGCCAAAGTCCGTATCGAATTAGATACCGGTCCCGATATATGTACGAAAATCGTCGATAAATCTTGCCGACGATTCCGCGGAAGAATCTTCGAACCGACCCTGTCCGTCACATGAAATTTTCCTCGGAGACTCGCGCGTCGCGCTCGAGTCTCTTGACAGTAAAAACCGAGTGTCAAATCGCATCGTCCGGGTCGAACTCGACTCAACTGTCGGCCTCTCTGCTACGGGCAAAAAAAGACAGAATACCGATGGCGCACTGTTCCGATGCAAGCTGACGGCTGAGCTGGCTGGAGAGGGGGGCGCAGGGGTTGATGTATGTGAAACTCCAGAAGTAAGGAGGCGAGGGAGTAAAATTGCGGGTTTGCTTACACTTTATGATGTACGCCGAGCTTCCCCTGGCTCGAGCACGCCATCCGTCCTCGGCAATCCGGAGATACTGATTTCGCGATAGCTGCTCGTCAATGCCTCAAGCGAGTCATCCCACCCCGGCACGTCGACTTTATCCTGCCACAAATAAATCAGCGAAATTCTTTAACGAGATCCTAAGAAAATAGCCCGCGGCCCGAGTGTAGCCGGAGTGGGATGGATGTTCCTCGCGGGAAACATCGATACCTTCTCTTTTTTCTTCGATTCTCGCAAGGGCTATGGGCAGTAACGAACGTTAAAAGCGATGTACTCGGATGTCGAAAGAATCGCAAAGAATCGGAAAGAATCGCGGAAGTGAAACAGTCTTCTTCCCTCTGCCTCCCAGTATGGTTCGCCTAAGCTGAACGGCAGGCGTAAATTTCGAAGTGCACTTCGGCTCGCGCGAAAATCCCTCGCCGGCGCGGACTGGCCTCGTCAAAAGGCGTACCGATTCTCACGTTCGAGTAGAGGGAAAACACCCTCGCGTAAAGCGCAACCGACGTAAAACGGCGACGCCTCAGAAATATCCGGACAGCCGCCTCGGCAATAATAGAAACTTACGGCCCTCGCTATACTCGACCGGGGCGGTACGAACGAAATAAGCTTCGGCTCGCGACGAAATTAGACGAAATTGGAGAACAAGATTGCGGGCGCATATATAATTTCGTTCGATGCACTCTTACCGATCTTCCTATTTGCCAGTGGAGTGTGCAGCGAGTATCGGGTGGGGGGGTGGTTTGGGGAGGGAGTACCTACACGAGAGTATGACGTTTCGATTATATCTCGGGACGCTACTCGGACGTCGGTTCGCTCTTTACGAGGCAAGTTGGATTCCATTAGAGTTCGAAGGCGGAATAATTGTGATACGTTGCCCGTTGCGGGAAGCGTGGGATCCCGTCCGGTAGTTACGCTACTTGCACGGTCAAGTGGCATGTGTCTTGTTTGAAGCCCCCGGCCGACGCTTCCTCGAGACAGTGACCCGAGTTTCACGAGTGCCTCAAACACGCGATAGTCCTGCGGGAATAACGGGTTCGTCACGGGTTTACGACTCTGCTCGTTGATCACAGCTCGCGATCGACAGCAGAATTTCGCCGCGGCTGCCCCGCCAGAATTGCGAGACGCGATAGACGTCATCATACTAAAATTTCACTCGCCTCTTTTTCCACCATTGTTGTATCGACTTTTACCTCTTGCATCCTATATTTCGATTAATATTTTTTCGACTCGCACTAAGAGACGAAGTCGGTCAACACGACGCTAAGATACAGATATTAGTTTCAAGATTGGGTGACACTTGTAAAATGTGCAGTAGAAGAGTCCAGTTGAGACTTGGTTCTTCTTTGCTTGCATCCTTCATCCTCACCAGGTTACATCGCCCATGTAACGAAAGCCAAGCCACCATCCGGATTATTCCATAAAAATTCCGACATTCGCAGTTCCATAAACGAATAATATAATACGATATCGTATCTCGTTACGCCGACTCGTTTTCAACCCATGCCGAAGGCCGATTCTTTTTTGGCCGCGCTCGGAAATTCAGATAAATCAAACTGGCGAGCTTTTCGTCGGAGTCATCGAAGTCTCGTTCGAGATCGGAGTCTTCCGCGCGAACGTTCCTCGAGTCTCGATCCGACTTTACGAGCCGCGAGGCTCTCCGTGCGGCGAATAATATTTCGTACGGTCGGTGCAATTTTACGATGCCGAGCCCTCCCTCCCGATGGTAGGGGGAGAGGCGTCGGCAGACTAAGGGGTCGAAAATGGCCGGTGTCAGGGATCGTTTCGTGCGCGGCCACTGGCTCGCACTTAAAGGACGCCGGAAAGTTCGCCTTCTGTCCCCCTTTCCAGTGTGGCTGCCTCTCCTTTATGCAACCGAACCACCCCCATCCACCCCCCTCCGCAGCGAAGGGGGATAATATCCGCGTTACAACTTTTAATTGGCTTATTCAGCTGCATTGACGACGCTTAGGCGTCCGCGGCTAACTTTCTAACTGACGGCCGCGGACGTTTTTATACTCGCTAACGGTTATTCGTTTCTGTTTGCTCCCCAAGGAAGGAGAGAGAGAAATGTTGGGGAGGGAGAGAGCGTTAAACACCGAGCGAGGAGACCGGGGGGGTTGTTAGAGGGTGGATTATTTTTTTGCAGCCGCGGTTACTGCGGTCGAGCGACTAAGCGCGGTCGGCTAATGAGGAAACGATTTTTAATACAGTGGGGAGATAAGCGTCGTCTTTCTGTGCGGAAATGATCTCTCAGTTTTGTTCATTTTTCATAGATCTTTTTATTTAGAAATATACACGTGGAAATGAGCTACGGTATTAGGCGATGTAAGATTGAATGTGATTAAAATCGTAATGATGTTTTGAATGGCAAAGCATTTCAGACAGAATATCACAGTGGAAATAATTGCTTAATCATTTTATTGCATATCAAAAAAAATGTCGGGCTGAAAAATCTGTGTGAGAGAAAACTCTATTGTTTCGTGGTCGACTGCTTTAATAAATGTAGTTTTAAAAGTTGAACTTACAAGAAAGTAGGGATGTCTTCTTCTTCAGGTTAAAATGAATAGTTGAACAGAAAGATATATACCATAGATGGGTACACAGTGCGGTCGATCGTCGTTTCGTAACATATTGTCTCCCGGACTTTTTTATCCGACTCTTACGGTTTATACGAAAGTCATCAAACTGGAACAGGGTCTTATCGCAAGGCGCGCGAAAAGTCGAGGCATCTCGCGCAGATGTTTCAGATTTCGCGATACGCGAAGGTAAGACGTCGAACTTTTTTCGGATGTGGCCGCTTCGTTTTGTTTCGAAACTCGTCCCCGCTTCCGGAAGCCGACGAATGGGGAAGATTTCTTCCCCGGCTCTTCCGTCCGAATCGAACCGCTGCTCGAAGGAAAATCTCTCCTTTTCCCGAACTGTCTCCCTGAATAATTCCCAATCATTTCCTCTCGAACCGTCCAACTTTTCCGCCATCCATCGCTCACCGACCGTATAATCTCCCTGCTGCCGTTTCAATAATTTGCGCCACGGGAGTACATTACAGGTTCCCTATTACGTTAAAACTCATCGCCGACTAACGTAGTCTCAACGTTGAAGCCGGTGATACTATTTTATCTGCGCGATTACTCCGGCTCCGGCTATCTCCGGCATCGCGCGTGCCATAATTTCCAGTGGCTGCCCGAGTCCACGTTCCATCCTCCACTTTTCGCATCGAGCACCCTCTCGCCCCGAAAACGTATCAATTCCCCTCACGACCCCCCCATCTTCGCACCTCAAGTCCCGCAGGCAAGGAAACATTCTCCGATCGGCCAAAGATTAAGCCCTCGACTCGCGGAAATCTCGAAATTAGCGACTTACAAAATTTCCGCTATCTGGCCCTCGACTCCGGCTTGCGATCTCTTATTAATTCATCCCTCAGCAAACCCCCTCCTCGCCCTTGTCACCCCTCGTGCTTAATTCGATTCAGCCTCCACTCCCCCAGGCCGCTTCCGACGTACTTTTCATCCCGCGAGTTACTTCAATGGCCGAGGAATTTAATCGCGCCGTCAGCGTCGTTAATGCCGTCGATACTACCCCGAGGAAAGCGCAAACTACGCGAGGGAGGATCGTCGCCCGTGAGATCGTCTGCGAGCCGGCGGATCGAGTATAATTTTATTACCCCCCGCAACGTCAGCGACAATGCGCTTTCCGCGAGCGAAACATTCGCGGCGACACACGCTCCGCAAATTAGCTTCCCCGCCTTTTCATGCCGCGCAGAAGTCGACGTACCCGAGTAAGTAGTTTCCCACCCCTTCCTCGAGCCCCCACCAGGTCTCCCAGCCCTCGCCAGGGATCCCAACTGCGCGTCTTGCGTCCGCTTTTTCCCGCTCGCTAAGCCTTTTCAATCTATCAAGCGCGCAAAAATTCTCCGACCCCGCGGAAAATTGTTCTCCCGAGAATTGTGTCCGTTTTCGGGAGGATATCACTGGGAATACTTCGCGCCTTCCTCCTCGTCTCGTCTCGTCTTCCCACTTCCGGCCGGCCTGACGTCCGTCAGCCCGAAACAGTTTTTCGATCGAACAGGTGTCGACGCACCTGGATCGCCGAGTCCGCCTAAAATCGAGCGCGGATCGGAATTCGAAGGAACGAACGCACAGTTTTCCATAAATTTCCCCATTTTCCGGGTCACTCGGCCGCACCGGAAGTGGCACGTTACAATTTACACCGGCACGCGCGACCCACCCGTCGCTTTCGACGGCTGTTTACGTCGGACATGCAGTATGCGACTGCATTCTTTGGCTTCCGACAAATCTGGCGAATTATTAGTCGTCGAAAGACGTCGCTCCGCGAAATTAACATTTTACGCTCGCTCAACGTTCACCGCGTAAAAGTTACAAGTACATCGGCCGTTAGGAAAGTTCTCCATCCGGCGAGTTTACCCATTTCGTCGCCATTGGCCTCGCTTGCCAGATGGGTGGAGGGGGGTGTGGAGAACGGTGGAGGAGGATATAGAATAGGGGTGGCAAGGGGTGGCGGGGGGTCGGTGGACGCACATTAAATTCGCATCTATCCGTACAACGCTAGACCCCGGGATAATTCGAGGCATTTCCACGGGACGAAAATGTCCGACAACGTTAACACGTTAACTGCCATGCAGCGAAACTATAACACTTCCCGAGATCGCAGTTTTCTCTGCCGTTTCCTTCGCCGGTCCGAGCTTTCCCAGTTTTCCGCGGCGGAGCGTGTTCAACTTTCCCATCGGACGGACATTAAGTATCGGACTTCGAAATTGAAGAGTGAGGACATACCTTTGTAGGATTGAAAGGTGTTCTTTTTGGCTGGCTGCTCGTTTACCAGATTCCATGTATTTCATGTTGGAGCACAGCTTTCATTGTCATAACGTTTCTTTATTCCATTTTATACCCTTTTATGCTCCAAAACCTTGACTCACATACAGATAATTAATTGCTTTCGTATAATTCGTTTCAAAAAAGCAAACAATCATAATCGCCAAAACTGAACATAAAGGATAAATAAAAATGACAATTCTCTTGCTGTCCGATTGTCTCACGAAACTTTGAAACTTGGATACCTCTCTATCCTCGAACGAAAATTTCGTCGATCCTACGGTATCGTTCGAAATACGATTAACGCCGACGGCCGCGTCAAAAAAGATCGACCCAACGGCCAATTCCTTGACCACACAAAACGTGTCGCCGCATAATGCGGCCACCTAGGACCGCCCCAACCTTTGCTGAAACTTCGCAGACGTCGTATCGAATTTTCGAATGGAAATTGTTGCGGATAACATCGGCAAATGGTCGCCGGGGCAAATGGTCGCGAAAATTTCATTGTCTCGCCCCTCCCCCACCGAAACCTTCGACTCGTCGAGCGGAAAGGGACCCGGGGAAGCAGTGGTTGAACGGACTGCTATTAGTAGGGCCGTTGAATCCGGATCAGGGCTCTTTTTCCGTACGTGTCTTTGGTTCGCCGGTAATGAGCAGTTAATTCCCTTCCTTTTTTTTTTACCACCGCATCACTCCCGCTCTTTCTCTCTCTGGACGAGGTTGTCCGTCTCTCTCTCTCTCTTTCTCTCTCTGTCACTCTCTGTCCCTCTTTCTCCACCTTCTACGATCCTCCACCGTTCTACCTAGGACCAAGTTAGATTGCGTTGCGGTTTACGGTTTTTCCTCTGGGGAAACGTGCATCGATAATTCGTACGTCTACGTGTTGCCCGGACAGTCTTTCGGCCGTCTGGGAGGGGTTGGGATTAGTCGAAGGGGTCACTTCTCCGGCGAAATTCAGCGCGGCAACGGTCGGGTACTTTTCCGAAAAATTAGTTTAATTGAAACTGCGCGAATTCAACGATACGACCGACGCGCTCTCGCCGCCATGAAAACCCGTAGCTACGTGGAACAGATTATTAAATGAGGAACGTTAGCTACGAACTCCGCCCGAGCTTGTTTCGCCTCGCCTAATTTGACTAAAGTCAAAGGAGTATCGCGGAATCTTCCTCTCCCGCCGGTGTGCGCGATCTTTTTAAAAGAAGAAACTTCTACGACGCGTCTTCTCACCCTGTACGTGAGAATTTCCACTGACACGGGCAGAAAATTTTAACGATCGGCCGTCCGTCGGAAAGAATCGCTGGCGAACTCTCACGACTGCCGTTTACGTACGGAAGCGTCGGGACGATTCGGGTGCCGAAAGAAATGTCGTCGCCGTAGGAATTTTAATATACATAATTCGAGGTTAAGGAATCGTCGAATGCCGCCCCCCACCCGGTATAATTGTGGCCCGTTAATCACCGTCAAACGGCATTTATTTACCGGCATTAATACCGTCCTCACGTTCGCCTATTTGCGTAATTTCGCGCGCGAAATTAAAGGCGTAAGTGTTTCGCGCCTCGAATTCTGCATTCTGCGCTGGGGTGGGGGTGCGAGAAAATGGGGGGGTGGGGGTGGGTTGGCGAGCGGTGGCAAAAAGAGTGGGGAAGGGAGTGGGGAATGAGCGGAAACGAGAGCCGGAGGGGTGCGAGAGAGGGGGATATGGAGGTGGTGGAAAGAGGGTGAGTCGGTAAAAAGGGAGTGAGAGGAACGAAGACGGAGAGATTCGGCGGCGGTGGGAACGAGAGAGAAAGTGCGGCGAGCAGAGCGAGCGCGAACTTCTAGCGCGCTGAAAAAGTTTGGGATTTATTCATTACACCTGCGTTGTTACCATCATACTCGCGTCACATATATCCCCGTGAGATATGAACGGCCAACGCCCGTTCAAGCACCTACCCGCCTATACCGTGAAAACATTTTTCTACTACATTAGAGGTCAGGAATGTGCCGGACATCGAGGAATCCTGACGTTAGCCTCGCATAGGGCCCGAGTTGATACCGAACTCGGGATCATAACGCTGTATTGTCCATTTGTTGCGTAACTAACTCGCACCCTGGAACATTAAAGCTAGGTACGTCTATTTCGGAGTATGCGACGTCGTGAATGAGACACCTTTGAATTTTTCATATTTGTAATTCGTGAAAATGTGTTTTACGATCGAAATACATCGAAATAGTTTTCTTCAAGAATTCTCGTTTATTCAGAATTAATTCTATATCTCGTCTCGTGCAAAGATATGACGAAATAGTTCTTTTACAGTTATATTCAGAGAATTGAGTCAACATTTTTTTAACATTAATTTCAAGTATTCATTTACAAAGTTACAGTACCAATATACGTTCTTTTCCAAAATCTATACTTTTATATTAGGCAAGTTTGAATAATCTGGCGCGGCCTACGTGGAGTCTTTGTTTATGGGACTCCAGATTGAGGTACACTGCATTAAGACTTCTGCAACGGGTCTTAACGGCAGTTTCCAATTCGGACAGGCATAAACTCAGGGCAAGAATTTAATTCGGCTCCTCGCTGTCTCTCTCCCACCCGCTCGAAATTATGAAATCTCGCAGATTTATCACGGCCGTCGCAATAAAACGCAAAGACAAAGGAGCGGCCTGCCTCCCTTTCGAGAATTCGTGCGGAGAGTCGTAAAAGTCGATATTCGGAGCTTTCATCAAGTCAATGACGAGGGGGGCTCTCTCGCATTACTGTGTGCGGCACCGTCGAGACGGTAATAAAAACCATAAGTTTGCCATCTAAGGTCCCGGCGTCCGTGTACATCGGTATACACACCTTGATCCTCGAGACGCGGACGTAAAGGCGGAATATTCTTGGGCGCGAAACGCGTCCTAGTCTTGATGACACAAAAGAGGTCCTGCCTCGTCCTTTGTTATACCTCTTCATAGTCCACCTCGGTGTCAATCCGCCCAGGACGAATCTATTTTAAAAGCGTCTAGCTACAGGACGATTTTACCAGAAAATTCTTGCTGGTCAAATGAAAAGTTCTCGAAATTAAGACTGTCGAGGTTACATTCCGAATGTCGTACGGATAAACATTCGGCTGGCAGGGTATCGAGCAGGAATGTTCGTAAATATTTACCGCCATAAACGGTTCGCATGAAATGTTAAAACTTCGGCCGAGAACAGCGGAAGGTTCAAGAATAAAATGATACTCATTCTCGGGCCCGGCTTCCCAGTATGCAGCTCTTTCGATACGCTTTTATGACCTTCTCCCCGCGATGTTATTCGATTCGGTCTCACTCAATTTCCAACCGTGTCGCGGCTGGGTACCAATCGGCTGCTCTCCCTGTTTTATATCGGCATATGGCAGGGCGATAGATTGTACTCGTTGTTTATCGGCGAGTAACTTAATCGTCGTACCAGCCGCGTATACGGTTATCGGGACAAAAGGGCAATTCGATATTTTCGTCCACTCGTTATATTATCGCGTCAAAAATTAACGTTGCGATTCTTTTCTGTTTGCGCATCCGTAAGCGGTCAATTTGTTCGGACCGGAAAAAGATTCGATTAGACGAAATAGGATATCTACTACTTGGAGTCTGTGATTGAAAACGGAACGGTAGACCTTGAATTCACCGTTGCGATTAATGCATCGTCATAGTTTCCTTCCGCCGTTGATGCAGCGAAATTTCGGGCGGGACAACGTTTTTCATTTATGACCGGTTCGAATCCTTGTACATGGTGTGGGGAAGCACAAAATGTGCATTAACGCGCATAGAGAACATGCTGTTCGCCGGGAGCGAATGGTTCATCTACAGGTCGGAAATTAAAAATAATTTTGCGACGTAGAGTGCTAGTCAGGTCCATTTTTGCATCCGCTAATTATTGATTTTTTTCGGTGAGAATAATTTATTTGACAGCTATAACGGGTATCGGTGATACGTTGTCTTGGATAATAGAAATCAATGCTGCTGATAGATTCATGTCACGGCTAACAATTTGGAACGCAAACCGTGACCTCTGCGACGTTCATCCTCTCGAAGTCGATTCTTTTCGGTCAGCCCGCTCGTGACATGCGCTCGGTGTTCAGCGTGACCTTTAAAGAAGTAGCAAAAATCATCTCTTTCAACGTACGCCTAAAGATACATTCTACTACTTTATACATGTATCACTGAACCATATTCAGTCGCTAAAATCTATGTACAAATTGCAAAATAGAATGAGTACAATATTAATAAAGACATCGATATGACTGTAGAGAAAGTTGGTTGACTCCGTTCCAGTAGAAAGTTACGTGTCAAATCAGACGCACTGTACCTACAGCTTCAAGTACTCTGTCGGAAAAAACAGTGAGATCAATCAGCCGGCCGAGAAAACGCTGCTGCCAACATTAGCGGAGGCCGTTGGCATCTTTCTACCCTCCGGTGCGCGAGTGGGTGTTGGCTGTTGCCTCTCCAAGGTTCGGTAGAATTGATAACATAAATATTGCGGCGGACAGTGGCCACAATTTATGGCCATTGTAATGACCCTTAATGTTCATGAGTAGTTTGGCTACAAAGCCCTCATAACTCTTACGCGGAGCAAACGTTGCTAATTTTCTTGCCTCCGCGCCGAGCTGCTTAGGCTGTCTTGCGCCGCTAACTCACTCCCCCTTCCAGCCCCCTTCAACCCCCTTCAACCCCCTTCAACCCCTCTCTCTTTCTCGCCCGCTCACGTCCCTTCACGGCCGGTTTCCGTAAAAACGTAAATTACGCCCCGGGACGGGCGAGATCATCGTTTCTATTCTTATCTCCCGTTTCTCACCCCTCCCAACCCACCCCCGCAAGAATGATACATTCGCTTTTATGAAAAGACTGCTCTGCCGGCCGACTCCGTTAACATTCGTGGCGTCCGCGTTCTAAAACTGGAGCCTCGTTCTCGTTTCCCACTTTTACCCAACATTTTGTATCCCATTGACGATCGTCCGGTCGCCGACCACTAATTTCCGCGGATTCGAGTAATTGAGATGAAAGATTTGCCGTTTGGCGACGGCGCCGAGTTTTGCGCATGACAAAAATTGCGGTCTGGGCGAGAATGAAGGCACCAGACGTCCGATTAAAGTGAAATCCGTGTTGACCGGGGCGACGTTATTGGATATCTATCGTTGCCCATTGGAAATCGATGTTTTCGGGGGGGTTGCGGGGGGTGTCATCTGTTTCTCATAATTGCGGATAAAACGATTCTGTCTCGTTTCGCTAAACGCGAATTTCAATACTCTGCCATTTTCGTATTAAGATAATGATAATTATATATACGTTCCACGATTCTTTTACCCATGCATATAGCTGAAACGGAATAAAATATCATTTACCTAATATAAGATTAATCTTAAGGGTGATATACTACGTCAGGAAACAAATCCCAGTTTGAAGCAATCCGTCAGTTCAAGAATTCTGAATTGATATCATAATTAAATACTTTGTTACACATTCGGTTAGCCAATTCATTATATACACAAATCGAAATGAATATATCATTTTCTATCGACATTAAAAATTGTTGGGATATTATATCAGCAGACCAATATTAGTTTCCAGCCACTCGTTACTCCAAGAACTGCTGATTTTTACCGAGGACATAATCCGGCCTCGGGCTCAACTTACCCAGCAGCTCGTCGCCCTTAAAAAACCGTAAATCACGTCGGCGCACTCTCGTAAGCGACTCCACCCCCTCCCTCCCTCCCTACCCCTCCGCTCGCCGCTGCGCGAACAACAACAATTCAATCACTTACGTCCATTTACCCCCTGCGCCGTATCGCGGGCGTTTCGAAAGTTCCGCCGCTTATTAGGAAATATGCAAAGTGCGCGTGCGCGCGGGCGCGCACGCGAGAGCGCCCGCGTGCACTTAATGCCCTCCTGCCCGGCGTACGTTAATCAGTCAATTCAATTTTGATCATAATATGCCACGGTCCTCTGCGTTCTCATCTCCCGCACTCCGTTCCGACCCTTTGAGCACCCCCTACCCACCCCCTGTCCCCACCCCCCTTCCTCATCATTCGCGATACTCGTTCGGGTCGGATTGAGCACGAGTGGAACGATGATTCGAGTCGGCGAAAGGAGGAGGGAGGAGGCGAACGGAATCGGAGAGCGAGAAAGGAATAGGCAACGAGAGCAGAATGAACGCTCGTTCACTTATGTTCGCATTTATGGTCGTTTCCGCCGAGATATATAAGGAATCCCCCGGATCTTTTCGACGGGGGTCAACTATTTTCTCGATAGAGAATGGACGAGGGAGAGGGGGTTAGTGGGATGGGGTTGGGGAGAGGGCTGAAGGAGAGTCTCTTCGAGAACGGATCGATTACAAATATGAGCATTGCTTTTCCTCCATCAATTTCTCCTTAGTTTTCCTTCGAAGCGGAGCGCGCTCCTCGAGTGGCTCGGCGAATGATAATCTAAAATGGAACGGGTCAATGGCGTCAAATTAGCCGTCTTCTATTGCCGCTGGCTGATAGAGTGCGAGTTATCAGACGATATTCGATTTACACCGAACCGGAATGCCGCAATTTGGCCGCGGATATTCAGGATCTCAGGTCTCGGGACCATTAAATCCTGGCCCATTCAAAAATTAATTCCCAGTCCTCCGTCAACGCGCTGCCAGGTACCGTAACCCGAGTGTCCCATGAACGACCAATGAAAAGAGCCATCGATTCTGTGCCGAAAATAGCCGTAAAGCCGGGAAAAAATACATTTTCAGTAGTGCGAGTCGATCATTAGTCCGCCACGTCGCTTCGCAGGAAAAACGGCTTCGGTCAGCGCGAAACCGATTGAAACAGCGACCCCGATCGCTCCGTCGCAGTCTAAGTGAGTCGAACGTCAGTTTCCGCGATTCATCCTTTATCGCGGCGCACGTAAAGTCCCGTGTTCAATAAGAGCGTTATCGTCTGTCGCTATTCTTACGTCTGCCGGTAATCGGTCGTCACATTCCTCATCCGGCCGCCTCGCTCGGCTTCCACAACCGCGTTTGCCGTCGCTCGTACCGGTAAAAGGAGCCACCCCCTCCACGGTACACGTAAGCGGCGTGCGTATTGCGACGAGCGAGGAATTCTACGCGAGATTTATGGAGGGATGGTGGAGAAGGGGGGAGGAAGAGCGTGAAGCGCGGGCGGGGCAAAACTTATACATCTCGCGACTTCGACGTTTCGCGCGGAAGTGTATAAACTATGCGAGCGAGGGGGTTGGGGCGTCGGGAGTGGATAAAAGGTGCCTGGGAAGCGGGGGAAGATAACGGAGGATTTTAAGAATTATTACCCGTATCAACTTTCCACTCGGCGCTCGCTAATGAAATCCTCTTCGCGCGCCGAGTGTTTGCGTACTTGTTGCGAAACTGCTCTTATCGTTTCGGGCTGAGCGTCCGTGATGGGGCATATATTCCGCATTGGGAATAAGATCGGCAGTCTTGCGAGGGAATGGGAGCGCTTCAGATGCGTCTGAGAAAGTGGACTTGTCTCGATTGTCAATAATGTTCATCCTCTCTTAGCATTATTTGCCACGGCACGAGAATTTGTGATAAGTATGCGTCTTTAAACGTATACGGATTCAGCCAGAGGTCAATTAAGTTTTAGATGGACTGAACAGACATATTCTTTTTCCTTTAACATCTCCGGTAGTACGAATTTTGAGCATTCGTCTGCAGACGCGCGCGGATATATGTACGGCGAGGGATCGTGAGTAACCGTTTCGAAGGTAAGAAATTCTCGCTCAAATATTTACGAAGAGACTCGCATGCAGCCTGACCTCATCCGACTTTCTCGACGTAAGCGAAATCTATAGGCACGTTCTACGTGGAAAAAGAGAAACGCGAACGATAGAGCTTAATGGGGATCGACGTTCGTCGGTACTTTGCAAGCTTCGCAGGATCCTGCCTTAGGCACCGGACCATTACGGACCCTCCGACACAATACCTAGAGTTTTTTTGAAACAATATCTCCTATCATAACCAAAAATCGATGTCGGAGCGAAAATATTTGGACCAGAAACGATTGTTAGTTCCTCGTCGAATCGTCGTCGTCAACGAACCCTTACGTCCGCAAATATCCTCCAGGAGCATCCTGGAAGGAAACAAAGTTCGTTCCCAGGCACGCGTCTCCCGAGAATTTGAGAAACTCGGCTACATAATTTCATTTAGAAATCTCGTGCGCCGCGAATGAGGCGAAGGTTTAGGACTACGGCGCTCGCTTTGGCGTCTTAAGCCGGGCTTAAATCTTTTCTCAAACTCAAACGGAACATCGCCCCTGTCGTGTAATTTGAGCGAGGACACCCCCGTCGCTCGCGGAATATCAAACGAAATCCGGCCGAAATCCGACCGCTCGTTTGGCAGCGGAGCGAAAGCCGCAAAAAAAGAGTCGCAAAGTGGACGCGTTAAAAACTGTCAGCGTCGCCCCTGTCGCCCGAATAATCGCAAATGACAAATATCAGATTTCCGTGACAGGTTACAATGCAGGTATTCGTTAACGGACGATTTCATCCCCCCCCCCCCCCCCCCCCCAGAAAAGAAACCGTAACGGTTCGACTGATTTCCGAATCGAAAGAACCGTTGAATTCTGCACAGATTGTCGAATGTAACGTCGGACGATAATGACAAAAAAGTTATAATTCCGCGGCCGCGATTATTTATCCGACCAACCCACTTTCCCTCCGCCGCCCTACCCTCCCACCTCCCCGATTAACGGTCGCCACCGAATTCGAAACGATATTTTACGCCCCCGCTTTAACGTACGTACGCCCATATGCACGCCGGATGTTAGCCAGGGCGATATAACGTATTTATTTGCTTATTTTATACGAGCGGGAACGACAACTCAGCGTGCTTTTAACCTCGTCACCGCACCTAAATCACATTAATCCCACGGCATACAGTCCCCGGGCGAACATATGGTCCCGCATCGAATAATTAATCTCCGCTTTTAAAAGAGTGGCCCGGCGTACGAAGAAACGGACCGAATCGACGAATGCCGCCCATCCCATTACTAAACTCCGAGTTATCAATTAGTTCCGAAGAATCGTTCGCGAATATCCACCGCGAAATAAAGTGAAAGCCGACGCCGACTGTAAGCTCGCAAATGTAATTCGTCCTTTGAAGATTCCGGAGCCCGACGTCGGTGGAGCGTCGAGTTGTTTTTCCGCCGAACGTCCGACGACTCGAATTAGTTGACGGACACTCTCCCCGGCCTGCGTTGATTACATTTCGCCTCTGCTGCGAAACCGCAATATTTCAGCCTCTCTCTCTCTCTCTCTCTCGCTCTCTCGATGTCTGGTAGTCGAGAATTGGCGGAAACATTTGACGCCGGCGCGCCGAGAGTGGCCCCGCATTAAGGAACATGCGTATCGTTTGCCGCAGGTAAGGAATCCTTCCCTCAAAGATTTATGGAGAACGGAGCGAAGGGGCTGAGGAGGGGGGTGGGGGTGGTGGGAGTTCGAGCAACGGATATACTGACTCAGAACCTCGGAGTCAAAAGGGAACGAGCGCGGAGATATAACGGCGGAGAATTAAATAAGAAAAAGCGAGCATGGACGGACGTAGATTGGAAATAGGAAAATGTCAGAGGGCAGAGTAGGAGGATGGGGTGGATGGGACGGAGGGTGAGGGGGTGAGCGGTGTGGCAGGAGGAGCACGGAGAGAAACAGGGAGGAAATAAAACGCTGAAAGTGGAGAAAGAGAGGATGATGAGCGCGAGGGAGCGAAGGAGAGAAAGCGAGAGAGAGAGAGAAAGAGAGAGAGAGAGAAGGATGGAAGGAGAGAACGAGAGAATGAGAGAGAATAAGAGAGAGAGAGAGAAGCTCGCTCTGACTTCGACGTGAGCCAAATCTATAGCAGCGTCGTCTTACTTCGCCGTGTCTACGGGCACATTCGCACGTACGGACTCGGCCGTACGTGCACACACGTGCACGCACGCGCGCCGACGTCTGCACGCCAGCGTCGTGGGCGAGTGTGGGTCGGCAGGGCGAAGGGGGGAACTTAAGGAAGGGAATATACCTTACGTGTCGGGATATATCGCGGGCCGGATCTCTCAGCCTGTACTCTGATTTATTTTTGCGCCGTACGTAACGGCACGGCTACCCCGCCTACAATTTCGAAAAGTCAGCAGACCGCGTCCGCGGAACGTGTGCACGCGCCACGAGGAGGGCCTAAAATTTGAAGTAACGGTGGGAAAGGGGACCGCTTCTACGTTTGATCTTCCGCGTATGATTCTCGGGATCCCGAGTCTTCGCGAGGAGGCAGAATGGCGATACTATCCTGCTCCCGCTTCACGTTTCATATCCGGAGGCGTACGGAAGCGTACGGAAGCGTAAGGCTGTTATTTCGAATTTCTCGCGAGGAAACTTTAAATCGCGGAGTCGCTTGAAAAATTGATGAAGCCCGCTTCGGAGTTTCGAGCGTATAACGTTTCGCTGAAGCACTTCTACCTGCTTGTCCGCGTATGCGCTGCACGTTCCGTGATTCGGCCCCGCCGCGACGTTAATGGTTACGATTGTTTAGCAGGGTCGGATCCTGTGATTCGCGGAAGATGACTTCCGTGCTTCGGAGAGGGGAGGGGGTGAGTTACGCTCGTTCCGCTCGCAGTCCATAACGGAAACGATATACTTGCCATATTTCTCCGCGTCGAAGCGTACCGCGAGGCAAATTAGTAAGAGTAGACCCTTGGGAGAGATTCGCAGAGAAGCGTAGCGCTATTCAAGCTGGATATTGTGCCGGGTAATATGGTAAGAAATACCGTTCGCTGTCCGCGTAAATTCGCCGGAATCATAAATAATGCACTGTCCCGCGATCACAGGTATGCTAATGGCGAAAAATCTTATTTCTGCCCCATGCTTATTCAGACGCAATTAAAAATCGGGTACAAAGAAGAAGCGTGGCGAGATTGGCGGCGACAGGAAACAAATTAACGTTCGCGAGGACGAAGTTACGTTCTCAATGGTACGAGCCAACCGTTAATCGGACTCGTATCGCGAGAACAACTTTCGTCGGCTCGAAAACGATGAAATGCGCGCGTACGCATTCGAACGCAATTAGGGTTCGGTCGCAAAAAGTCGAGGGGCTTACTGCACAATTGAGAGGCCTGCCAGCGCGTAAGGCAGGGATCGCGAATTACCGGCGCGGAGTGGAAAGTCTCACGTGCGCCTAATACCGCAAAGCGAAAATGACAAAGTGCGCGACAAAGTAGTCTCACGCGCCCGGGCGGAACTATCAAGCTCGGCGCGACAGATTTTATCGCGGGAAAAACTTTCATGACCGACTTCCTCTCCCCATACATTACGCCCTTCTTGTGCGTTGCATTCTTGCACGTCCGCGCGCGCGAGACTGGCGCCCGAGAAAGTCCGAAAGTGTACGGTTGGGCTTAACGGGTGACAACGCAGGCTTTTCTTCCTCTTTCTTAACTTGGGCTACCCTCTTTATCACACACACATTCTCTCTCTCTCTATTTCTCTCTCTCTCTCTCTCTCTCTCTCTCTCTCTCTCTTTCTCTCCCTCACTCTCTCCTCGGCCTGTCTGGCACCCTCTCTCCGACACACTCTCGCACCTCCCTCTTCCGCCCCACCTAAAAGCCCTTTCCCTCCGTTTTCGCCATTACCCTCCGCTAAACTGAAATTCATAAAACCCTTCTCTGGCGAGGCGGCTGGTAATTCGAAAAAAATTGCGAAAGGAAGGCGTTTAATGGGAATTTTATTTTTGCCTTTCCGTCTTCGTCCCTCTTCCGCTCTGTTCGTCTATTTCCCTTTCTACTTCTGTCCCCCCACCCACCCAGCCTCTCGTCCGACTACGCGTATTCCTACCCTACGGTAGTTATCGCGCGTGCAATTATGATTGTCAAGGTTCTGTTTCCTGGCTGGCGCGTTGGCCCGCCAGTTTTAACGAGAGGCGAAATTTCGAGTCGCTCGCTGCCTCGCGGCACTGTGCGCGACTGATTCCTACGTAGAATGGGAATTACGCTAATGTTAGGGACCCGACCCGTTCGATTGTACGAACTTGGAGAGTTCGAGTGCACTCGATCGCGTTTGATTCCAACGGGGGAACACGGCGTAGGGAGTCAGTAATTTTGTACGATGATGTCGAGTTGTCTCATTTGCGTTAGACGAATTCGATCGCTCGACGTCGACGAAGTACATCTGTCCTTCGCGACTTTCATTTCATTAGACATCGTTTCGCTTCATCTATTAATGGCAACGTAGGTTTAAGCAAAAAGTTTCAGGTTTTATTAAGACATGTATATTCGTCGCTTGTAACATCGATGTAGGTATACGTAATTCATGGAGCTTGACGTGAGTAGCGATACAGAAAATTAGGGTCAGGAATTATAGATATTACATTAAGGAATTTAATTTATTATAGCAGTGATTCATTTTATATGCGAGGTTACCTGTCGACTCGTTTGACGCGAGTCTCGGAACTGAAATGAAAATTTCGATCTGCTGATTCAATGAAATATAAATGGATCTGGTTTTAGTAGGGTGTCAAGCTCCGTTCGGCTGTGCCTTCCGACCCGAGAATGTTCTGCTGCCTCTCTCGCTCGGTCTTTTGCGCTGTTGACTTGTCCTTGCTCGGGGTCGTGTCAAGCTCGGTTTTTCTCGCGCTGCCTTGTCGAGAATTGATTGCCGGCACGGGGATCGAACCCGGGATCGTTCCGGTGTTAGTCGGAACCTCTACTAACTAAACCACCTATCCACCTTGCGGCTTTAAAGGATATTTAGCGTACATATTGCACTGGGTAGAATTTACTGCGTTGCGTTGACAAGAATCCGGTTCGTTGCGTTACTTCATACCTGTGGATGTTATTTGCTTAACTTCTCTTCTGTGATTCAGGTCAGGATTTTGATAAACTTGTGCTATTTGAATTTGTTTTGCAATCTTTTCACTGTTTGATCATCTTTCCTTGACCGTATTTCCGAAACTATTGCAACTAGAAGGCTCGAGTTGCAATTTTTTTAAAGGGTATTGACTACTCTATCATGATATAGTGGAATAATAATGACAGAAACAGTCTTATGACGAAGAGCCGGTGAAATGTCCATTCTTCATCATTTTTTCGCACATTTTTGACTGTAACTTCGGAAGTATTGCACTTGGAAGGCTTGGGTTGCGATTTTTGTGATTCTCGTTTGATTCTCTTTAAGTATGTACATCCGCAAGTCGATCGAATGACTTTTAGTTTTTTGTCATTTCGGACACCTCCATTTTTCGATGATTTTTTCTCACTTGTCGATTAGACCCATCGACCGCTCGATGGTATATTCACTTTACTGTCGCATATGTTCACAACATTTTTGTCGAGGGAAGGAATATATTGTGCAATGAACCATGGCTGTCAAAAATTCGAGCAGCGTTCGCCATACGCGTCAGACACGGCAGTCAATGGGATAATTATATCCAGATTCGAACGGCCGACATTATTTTTCATCCCGACTTCTCCGCGGCGCCGATGTAACACTCGTAACTCGTTGTACGGTAATTAAACGTCGGGGTATATTCCGTTGTGCGACAATGCCGCATTGTTCCTAGCCGGTGCAAACTGTAACTTGTCTGTAATTTCATTTTATTTGCGGTACGTTAATGATCATTTTATTTCACGTCGCCGCTGGCAAAAATATTAAGACCGCAGAATGATAGGCGACTGACTGCCTTTCAGTTAAACAGCACAAATGAAAGTTGTCGCGCTATGATTCCGATACTGGTACACGCACACGCGTACAAAAGGAAAAGAATAAATCGAAAGGAAGCGAGGGATGAAAGATGGGTGGAAAAAAGGCGTAAAGAGGAATGTGATGCAACGTTGACAAAAAACGAAGAAGAAGAGCAGAGAAGGAAGAGAGGGTGGGAGCGAGGTTGATGTGAGGTTGATAGGGTAGACGGGGGTGAGGATGAAGGTCGGTAGGGGAGGCGAACAAAACGCATGGAAGAGGAGAAGAATGAGCGGGAAGTCGTGAAAAGTTTTCAGGATCGAACATGACTTCCTTCGGCAGGCGAAGCCCAGTTCTCCATTATGAGAATACGATCCCTCCCGTTTGTTTTTGCGAATATATTATCCTGCCGGCTCTTTATTTTTCCTCGATCCTCCATCCAGCACTCCTCACCCCTCCTCACTCCCCACTCCTCACCTCATTGTCCTCTTATTTTGGTCTCCCCGGCACAAATGAAAGCTCGACTAAATAGGAAGATATTCAATTCGGCTGCCCGAGACCAGTTTCTACCATTACGTTAACAATTTTTAACGACTCCACCCTCTTCAACCCCTCCGAGCTCCGGCTCATTTACAACAATTACGTATTAATTTCGAGACGTTCAACTTGTCGGCGGTCGGTCGCGATCGCTGGATTAATCGATCGATCATTAGCGACTTGCGGCAGCTCTCCTTCCCCCGATTTTTCGACCGGCTCGCCCGGAGGGGGTGGATCATTAGTCAGAGACGTCAAAGACAACGAATGCTCGTACTCCGCGAGGCACGACAGGTCCTTTATGCGATTTATATTTCCCCGCCCCCACCGGCCAAGTTATTATTCCCGACGAGCTTTAAAGCCGCATTTTCCTCGCACCGGCCACCCCTTACAGACTCCCCGATGCCACCCCTTCCCGACTGCCGCCCTCCTGTCGTTTTCTCCTTCCACGGCCGATGCACCGGCCGACGTCACTCGTGACTTTTTGCATTTTTTTTTCCTGACTCCGGGGGCCTCTAATGCTGGCAATGCCATTAAGCGAAACGTTCCTGCGTTAGCGACCACCCCTCCCACACCCCTATGGCATTGCGGAAACGGGACCGTTCATTTTGTCGGGGCATTACTCTGTAAACAGGGTTGGGATGCGTGGGGTTGGCGCGTGAGAAGTTCGTGGTACGAAGTAAGATGGAAGGAGTTGAAGGATTTTGGTTCGTTGTAAGCGTTGTAAGTTCGATTTTTCTCCGTTATAACAAGATCCAATTTCTTGTTTGAGTCCGAAATACAGAATGGTTTAGATCACAACTACATGGCATTAGTCATTAGAATTAGGTAAAGTGGGCATTCTTGCTTTTTTGCGTTGAACAATTTTATTTATATCGCCGGTCGAAATTGTTTTCGATTGCGAACCTTTCAAATCCAAAAATCTGACATTCGAGATGATTGATGTTGGAAACAGGGGGGTTATTCCACTTAAAATTATGCGGATCGACATATGCTACATCTAATCACCGCTTTTCCAAGCCGCAGCGAATCCCTGGTAATCCGATTCCCACGATAATGGAATGAGGCTGCCCGATTATTTACGGCCGGTAATTTTATTATTATTGTTACATTATTACGTTTTCGTATGCGCCCATGGGCATTATTATGCGTAAAATATGCGCCTGGTTAATTAATCGCGCTTTAATACCACAGTGCCCTTTGCGCGCGGGCGGGAAAGCGGGAAAGAGATCGGAACGGTGTGAGGGATAGCCTAATCGATGGCTTTCCCGGATTAATTTCATTCATCGGTCGATACCATCGGAACTTCTTCACTCCGCAAATATTCTGTCACATAACATTGGCGAACAAATTTCTACATCTTTCCATTCTCTTTACTCTACAGCTTCAGAAAATTATCAATCTTTAAATTAACTGCCCACGTGCTTCTTGAAAATTAAGCTTTCCCAGAGTATCGCATTCACGTAAGTTCTGTCGAGATGGGCTGGAATTCGACATCGAATAACGTATCAAAACAGGCTTCGTTTCCTTCAAATCAGCTCCTGTAGGACCTGGCCTCGACTCTGGATGGTCGCGGTGGTTTCGATCCTAGCACGGTGCAGCCACGATAAAAAGAATAACGACTATCATCCGCGATATTACGAAAGGGCTAGTATCGTAGCAATAGACGTTCATAGCGTTGATAAAGGGAGGGTAGTCGAGGGGTGGCCGAAGGGGTGGTCGGATGGTACTTGCCCCTTGCGGGGCCAGCACCGGGAACCACCCTCGAGATTCAGCCGAAGATGGCCTCGCTTCTCAATGTTTCCTGGTTTTCCCCCTCGCCTTTCATCCCCCTTCATCCCCATTCAGCCCCAGCCACCCTCACGCTCCCGAAAACGACCCGACGCCAAGGTCGTGGCACACTATTTCGTCGCATTAACATTCTTGGCTTCGTATTTTTCTTCTCCACAAATTCTCGTATCACCGGTCAGCAATTTGGGACGAAGGTAATGAAATTTTTGCCTCCTTCGTGTATTTTTCACCTTCCAAAGGGATTGAAGCTCAATTACGGAACGATTCCGGGAAATTTTGTCGATGCGAGGCGGTATCGATTTCATATTTGCGCGGGAAAAAGATTGAATTACACCGGGGGGGCGAATTTAGCATTCGGGTGGCGATATTTCGCGCCCGAGAGCGGCTGTTTAAAATTATCGGCGTAATCCGGTTAAGCGTAACCGATCGTAGCTTGTAATCTAACTGGGCGTAATCTAGTAAATTCTGCGGAGTGCCGTCAGCCGTTCGACTTTTGCCGAAACGTACCGATAATTATTTGTCGGCCTGGATTGATGGCAGTTATCGTTTCGGTTGTTCAATTCTCGTTTTTTTTTTACCCTCTTCTCTCAGTCGGACTCTCGTTAAAAATCATCGAGGCACTCGGCCAGACTGGTAAATGACTGTCGCCGAGTGTTATTTCATTTTATTCCCGGCGAAGAGCACGCGTCCAACTGTTGCTGCCCGAAAAAGTTTGAGTGTTCGGGCTGAGTCCCACTCCCCCGAATTTTTGGGCGAAAAGCTCGAGCCTCCGTTTGAGTGGGAAAGAGTCGACGGTTCTCCGACGATTTAATGACCCCTCTAAACAGTCAGTGCCCATCGCCAGAGAGCGGGTGACACTTTTACGTTAAACTCTTCGAGGCTTCAAAGTCACGTCGCCAAAGATATATTTCAGAGAACAAACATTTTTCCGAATCAATTAAAACAGTTTTACTCGATTCTTCATTTAAAATAAATCTTTCTCCCGTTAATGGAAAAACGTTTACTACGAAATTATAAGAAAAAAATGTATATGTTCAGACAGAATGGGGTAAAGGGGATGAAGAGGGTGAAAAATGGTTGGGAAATGAAGAAAGCGCTGACATGTGGGGGCCCACACACGTTCGGAATCTAAGATTGGCTTCTTCGGGATGGCTGACATTCGCGAAATTATTCACATTCCTCGCGAGTCTTCCATACCTGGCGGTCTTTCGCGCCGATGGGACGGGGAGGGAAGGACCTAACACAGACATTTTCGGCCGAAACCGTTATCCGTCGCAAATTGATCCCGACGAAACAAATCGCTCGGCATCGCCCGCCGTCGAAAATACCAGCCAGTCTGCCGACATCGATCGGCATCGGTGCCTAAGAGCGGCCATTGTCTGCTTCTTCTAATAATTCCAGCCATATCCGGCCAATGAAGCGGTTCAACTCGACCCCACGTCAATCTTATCGAACGAATCGACATTCCGTTCTATAATCAGCGGTCCATCGACTCCGTCACTCGAAGAATCCACTCTCACCCGATGCATGCATCAACAATGGCGTCTTGCGCGAAGAAGCGACCGGGCCGGAAAAGTGTATAGAAAATGGCGCCACTCGAGGAGAACTTCGTTAAAACGAATGCACAGTTCGGAGCCGGGTAGGTGGAAGGGCCACGACAGCCGGGTTCCTTCCTTCATTAGAGTGGAAAAAGTTTTGCCCGAAGTTCGGTATATCAATGGAAGGCCGTCTGTTCTTTCCACCCGCCTTCGCCCGGCATCTCCCGCCTCTTTTTATACTCGGCCGGCTACTTATTCTCTCCCGACGGGCTACCATCCGCCTCATTCTTTCCTTTCCGGACTCTGCCCCTCCCCTCCCCCCCCTCTCTTTCCCTCTCTCTCACTCTCGCGCTCGCGAGAAACGCTAAGCGGTGAAAGGAGTCGCAAACAAATTGTGATTACAGATCTCAATTGTCCTTCTAATGAATGCATTACGAGCCGAGAGCAGCGCGTCGGCCCAACGGAATTATCCGAGCTGGAATGAGAGTGAGAGGGGGATGGAAAAATGGAGAGAGACAGAGTAGGAGGGGGGGTGAGTTTGTTCAGCTGGCCGAGGAGAAATATTTCGACGTGCGTAATCGCGATCTGATCGATGGGGTCCGACGATAAGTGAATTTCCTTACGGCGCAGTCGTCTTTAATAGGGAGGGGGTGGCGGGGGCTCGTCGGGGGTGGACCCCGGGGGGGTGGTCGGGGCACCCATTCCGTGATACTGCATAGCCAATGCGGATTGTCACGCTCCGAGCACCCGGCTAGACGGCCATTCGCCCTCGGACAATAACCGTCTACCTCCCTTTAAAAACGTTTAATTATCCAACGAACTCGTCTGGCTCTCTTAAGCGTGAATGCCGCTTTTTTAAAACTTGCCCTACCGCCCCCCCCCCCCCCCTTCCCGCGCCCGAGAGCGAAACTTTATCGATTTCGCGGCCGAGCGGATACGTCTTAGCGTTTTGCCGCTGACGTCCGCGGACTCTGAATTTTCATGGGGTTACCCAAGAGTTCGTAAGATGTGGCGAACGAACACGGGGTTGAATCGGGAGATGAACTCGGCTGTGAACTCAGGTATGAACTGTGCTACGAACTCAGCGGCGAACACGACGAACGTCGAAATATTGATAGTAATCGAT
Source organism: Anoplius nigerrimus (assembly GCA_914767735.1). Lineage (NCBI taxonomy): Eukaryota > Metazoa > Arthropoda > Insecta > Hymenoptera > Pompilidae > Anoplius > Anoplius nigerrimus. The sequence continues at coordinate 13,623,299 of OU612090.1, forward strand.
TCGAGGCCTCTGCTTCAGACTGATGAACGCACGGAAGTATATGCAACGAAAATAGACGCGCTGGAATGAAGAAGGCATCGATTTCATCCTGGCAATCCGGCACGTTCCCTATTCTCATGCCTCGCTCATTTGGCCGTGACGCATGTTGCCTGTTTTATCTCTCCTCTCGTCGTTTTCATTTTCCCTTCATCCTTCCGCCTCTTCCGAGTCTAAGCCAGGCACAAATTAGAAGGACTCAGCGAAAGTGAGCGTCGAGAGACTCTTCACGGGGAGGTTTAGGGGTGGCTGTGCTGCGGAGAAGAAGGACAGGAAGTGACGGGAAAGGCTTCTGCTCGGTAATTTCCGGGTCCAATTTTGCAGGATGTAATTAATTTATCGACCGTCCGTCCGCCCCCGCCAATGTCAATTTGATATCAATTAAACCGTCGCATTCCATAGGAATCGTTGGTGAAAAATTTCGGCGGCCAGTCCGACTCCCGTCCCGCTCGTCGGATTTTGCCCTGCAAATTTTCCTGCCCTCGCCTGTCAACCCTGTCCGTCGCATTTACGTATGTAGCGGGATATGTGCGTCTCTGTGTGCGGGAGAACATTACGATTCCTGTCCGCGGATTATGCGCGCGGACTCTAATGAAAAATATTGACAATGAAGCTACCCATTTTGATAACGGCGCGGTTCAAAGGTGAGCGCACCGAGACTTTTCCTTTTTTCCATTCCCTCTCTCTGTCTGTCTCTCCTTCTCTCTCTCTCTCTCTCTCTCTCTCTCTCTCTCTCTCTCTCTCTCTCTCTCTCTCTCTCTCTCGCTCCGTGATTCCGCCCGCCGGGCACAATGAGCGCGGACTGTCGCCGGATTGAAAATCGAACCTGTCTCCCGGCGCGCGGACTCTATTAATTCGTCGGTCAAAGCTAATTGCCGTTATTATCGGCGATCCTTATTTCGAGCTTCGATAAATGTCGCGACTTTACTATTTTTTCTTTTCTATCCGAGTTCATCGGTTGTTTCGATTCGACCATTTGATCGGTATGATTATTGCTTCAATTTGGAGCAAATAAAATGTTGTATAGCATGTAATTAAACCAGATCTTGAAATTAATAAGCTATTTTCAATGGAGACCATTCTCTCCAATATTTGGGAAACATTTGGGGAAGCAATCGTTACAAGTAATTTGGTTAGTGAACGACAAGTGCGTCTGGTACGCGTATCACTTAGTGACGACAAATTTAAATGGTTGTAAGGAAATCAATACATCGCCATCTGATTTAATGGGTAGCATGTCGCGGTCGGAATTGACAGCATTCAACAGCTGACCTTTAAGTAATTACCGGAGAACAATTACACTTTGATATCGTTTCGCATCCCGCGCTGTCATTCCTCTTCCAATTACAATTGCCGCGTTTAGACGGCGAGCAATAACAAAATTAAGCGCAAACAATTCTACGGCGGGAAGGAGGAAGGATACCTGCGAGCGAAACGCGGACTCCCTTTCTTTTTAATTAACGCGTGTGTGGCAAAATGCTCAAGGAGGTCAGCGTACCGAAATGCTCGTTCCGCATTCGACGCGAATGAAATTTCAAATGTAGATTACCGCCGCGGACTCGGCCGGGCCAGCCGAGGCCCGCTTCCATTTTAAGAGATCCGACGGGAAAGGGCGCAAAAATTACGAAGCAGCCAATGCACTGTCGCTTGAAACTCCATTCGAAGCGCGCGCGCACTCGCGCGTTCATTTAAATATGCTTTCGCGCAAATTAACGTACGGCACCGGACGCACCGTGCGAATATTATGACACAACGTGGCCCGTGGCTGATCCGATCGAAAGAGGCAACGATTCAGAATTGCTCAGCGAATTCCGCTTTGGATCGATGGAAAGAAAAAGGCATTCGCTTTGTGAGCTAATGCACGGATTGGAGGAGACGATTCTTTCGCTCCGTCACGGTAAATTCCATTTGTTTCTTCGACTCGCGGATGGCGCTCTGGAAACAGTGTTACGCGTAATGAAAATATCGGAGGGACCTAATTGGCTGCATGATAATGCAACGTTATTATCGAGTGCATCAATATAACTTAATCTAATATAGTTTACATGGCAATATTCATCGGCTAAAACCAGGGCTGGATGTAATTGCATGATAATGAAGAAAATTACGTATGGATACCGATGTAAAATGACGGGTTACAAATCTGTGACGCAACGGGGTGGTTACGTCAACGGCCGGTGACGAACACACCCTTCTATTTTCTATTTTGCATTCGGATGCGGTGCTTAGAAAAATATAGAAAAGAAGGGGGATGGTGTGCGAGGCAGAGATTGCAGAACTCGATTGAGGGCGTCCTGCATTATTCATAGGCGAGTCGCGCGTATTATGACGCGCTGATAGTACTCATCTATGCATTTCGCTTATCCGGTGCCACCTTGTAGTACAATGATCCGATTGAAAAAGTGAAGTACGAGGTACCGTTATTGCGCGGTCCATCTATAGGTATACCTGTAATTACTCGGGAGCATTGTTTGCATAGAACTCGCTCCTCGCCGACCTCACCCCCTGCCACCCCTCAGCCAACCCCTCCTCGAGTCCCTACTTCGTCCTTCATCCTTCTCCTTCTCTGCCGGCAGAGCCCCCCTTCCCCCACCCCGCCACCGGTTTCTTGTTAAGCGAAATCCAAACTCGATATTACCATTCCTTGTATATCCGGTAAACGATGGAATCCGCTTTGAATAAAGTCTCGCGTTCATAGTTTATGAGCGCATATCCGCCGCTGGAGGCATCCTCTTGTAGACGCTGAAAGTATGCGCGCGCCTCTATGCGAGCGTAATGAATTTAATTTTCGTGCGTGCGGCTCGACGCTGCATTTTTTGTCGGAGTTGAAAAAACATCCGGTATTACGGATTTTGGGGAGAGGCCGGATCTGATACGCAGGATTTAATCAGTACGCATTTAGCTCTTTTCGGTTATGCGTCGGATCACTACGGCGTAAATTTTGTGCATGCGATACGCTCGTAAATAAGCTTAAAAAAATTGGATCGGTACACGCTGTTAAGTACCGTCGCGTACCGTAATCGAGTATTTCGTTATTATTTGGGGTGCAAGTTATAACGCGTAACCCGCAGGAGGAATTCCTACCGGATTCCGCCATTTTATTAACTTCGCGCTAGTACCAAGTTTTATTGCATCCCGCGGCATCCCTCCCTCGGCCCCTTTCACTCATCACATTCGAAACTTGTCGAGAATGGGTGTCTGTCTGGGCTTGCAATGCTTCGTCATTGCTTCTTTGTAACTGAGCGGAAACTCTCGTCTCGTGCCTCGAACTTGACTCTTTCCGAGCCTTTTCTCTACCCCCCCCCCCCCGACGCCCCTCTCTTCCCTTGGGCACCCCTTTCAATCCCCACCTTTCGCCTAAAACCCGTCGCGACACGCTGCGCAAACCTGTCTCGCGATATTTTATTCGACTTGCGTGCGCGGTCGAAAAGTGGACTACCTCGGACAGATTCGAAGATTTTCCGCTGGAAAACTTAAAGTTCTTGTAGGCTCCGCTCCATTCGGGAGAGTCAGAAAAATACAGCGCGAAGTGTTAATGTTCGCCTTAAACGCTCGGATGTTATAGGTTGTCCAAGTCGTGGATGGTTTCTGCTTCGATCAAACTCGTGAGCAGACACGTGACCTATTTTCTGAACACGGGATAATCCGCAAAGTACCATTTAGAACGGAGTCATTAAATTGTAAGCCAGACCGGGGTCGTGTTGGGACATGTACACAAAGCAAAGTCGAGCGTTCTGACACGGCTAATTCCTAGCGTACAGTATCCATTTCAAGCAAAATTCATAATTTAAAGTGGGGAAAGTCCAATCAATGTTGTTCGAATAGCTTCATGATATCAAGACGTTATTGAAACTATGAGAATTACACTGTAATGAAGCCGTGTTCTGAGTACACGACGTTACAGGATATTAGACTGTATCCGACAGTATCCAATTCAAGTAAAATTTAGAATTCAAAGTAAGGAAAGTCTAATCAATGTTTTTCGAAAAGCTTCGCTATATCAAAATATTATTCAAACTATGTGAATTGTACTATAAAGAAGCCGTGTTCTGAGAGTACCGTACTATAGCCAGTCCGTGTTCTCAGTACAGGACATTACAGTGAATTCGGCCGTATTCGCTTCCCACACGAATAAAAGGGCCACATCGACGTATCAAGTTTCGCGGCCGCGGCACGCGAAACAATTAACGTCCGCCGCGAAAAAGTAATTATCTCTCTCGAAATTAAGATGCCAACGACCGAGCTCCGCGACTGAGGAAACATTATTTCGCTTGTCAGCCGCGAGAACGGCAATAGGGCCACCGTCCCGCTTAAAACTACCCCCCCAACCTACCCCCCCGTACGCCGAACTAGCGGATCATAATTCGCAGCTTTTATAGACTCGTTCATTTCGACGGCTTATCTGGCGTCGGGGCGCGCCGAATTTCGCCTCGTTCCAATAATTTGTTCTCTCGGACGAGCGGTTATCGTCAATCGGGGTCATTTGCTTGTGTTTCGCCTATTTTGGATAGAGGTCGCGTTTAGATTCGCGATCGACGATCTAAAAGCGACCGCCCCGATCGTCAACGGGCGCTCGTCCCCAATCCCTGCGCGACCTTTGACACGTCTTTTCCCAGGACAGCGCTGTCATGCGTCGTCCGCCCCTCAATTAACGATTAATTACCTTGTTAATTAAAATCGTCGCAGGGCGAAATTAATTTACCGGCGATTGGTCCCCGCCAATGAGCTGTCCGCCGACAGCACTAAATTGTGCGGCCGGGGAAATTGTAATATTTTCGCGTAAACAAAAATACACCCCCCGCAAATATTCCGCGGATGGCAGGCGAGGGGGTGCGCGAGGGTGGTTCGGACTAAATTAGAGAGAGAGAGAGAGAGAGGGAGGAATAGGAAGGGTGGAGGTGATAGGACGTGACGTGTTCGGACTGACAAAAGGTTTTTTAATTTCTCACCCCTTCCCAGCTGGTTATCGCGGACAAAAAAGGGGGCGGTCTGTGCCGGACGCGAAAGTGAGGGTGAGGAGGCATGATATTACGCGAAACGAATCGAGCGGCTCGCAATTCCCGATGTAACCCCAGGAAAAAGGTTGGGCGGGCGTTGTTTTGATCTGCGTCCGATCTCCAGATGAAAGGATAAGAGATTTCTCTACGGAATACCGTGACGCAGAGGAGAAGACGCTGCTGACACGGCTTTAATGTTCCCTCCACCTGCAATATCGCGACTTCCCTGTGCTTCAATATCTTGTCGCTCGTTTTTGCGCCTTCCTTTTTCCATCCCTTTCCCATCGCCAACCCTCTCCGCCCTCCGCCACCCTCCGTCCCGCTTCGCCCGCCCTACCCTCCTCCTTCATCCCTCTTCCACTCGCTCTCCACTCTCCTTTTTTTTTTGTTCACATTCGCTCCCTTATCGTCGCGCGAGCTTCGACAGCAATAATACGAGAAGTTACTCGGTCGGAAGATGCCGATGATTAATATTTGAAAGCTCACTCTTCCGCGTCCCGATTGTTTTTCAAACGGATTCCGCGGAGGCCGGATGAGAATGCAGGGCGCGAGAATCGGCAGGATTAGGCGTTAAGGTACTCATTATGCCCTCGGAATTCGAGATTTCGAACGAGAAGCGTGCTGGCACGGATTTTCGGAATAAAACGTAACTTGCACGGTGGCCCAAAATTGATCGCTGCTGATTTATGGCGCACACGTGACACTGTACGCGCGTAAACAAGGCCAAACTAAATTCTAGTCAAATTCCTCCCGGATGGCCGAGCTCTGACATCATTTCCATGAATATTGTCGGAAGAAAGCAAATTTTCCGGGACCGAATGCAGTGGCCGTTGTTTCGACAGGAACCGGAGTCATAATTAGCAAAGGAAAATGGCGACTCATCAACTATTCGGTAATAATGGCAAATGGATGGCAAACACAGAGTGCATATAGAGTACTACCATCAATTTTTCTTCAATTTCGTCGAACGGGCGATATCCGCTCCATTTTTTTCCGCCCGCCCTTAATCTCACGCGTCAAATTCAATATTTGCAAGCGGATTCTGAGCGTTAATCGGGGCCCACACGATTTTCCACTCGCCATAATGGAGCAATGTTCCATATTCAATCGGTTGAGCGACCTTTTGTTTAAATCTCCGCGGTGCGTCGCCACATTAATTAATGACATAATAATGATGAAAGTCTTTGATCGCCCTCAAACGTTATAACCGCCAGTGTGGGCTTACACGGGGGCGTGGGGAGGGGGTGGATATGGGGTAAAGGGCGAAAGCGTGTAATCCGCGGCGCATAAATGGCACGCGTCCGATCGCGCAAAATAAACAGCCGCGGTCGGATTAATTTCGACGTAATAACTGCGATGACGTTTTCGATTTCGGATCAGGCCGAGAACCTATGCAAAATTGCCGAGCACGCCGCTAAGTTTAATTCGAATAGCGCTAGGGATTAATGAGAAACGAGAATTGCCCTTCTGCTCTTGCTCGGACTCGCGCAAGACACTTTCGACACAAAATCGATTCCAAAGCGGATAATCGACGATTTTATTCGGTATAATCAACATTAGAACTATCGACAAATCGCAAATAAAGATTCTGATTCGAGTGCATCATTATATAAAATGGGAAAGAATTAAAAATTTGAATGGCAGGATGGTTATCAAAATGTAAAGATTTCTAGTGTTTGATGAGTGAAAAATCAGATTAACACAGATCAGGTCCGTTATTGTCACCGGTTCGGTAGTTCTACTGTTATGAGTTACTGACCTGTTTAATATGAATTAACTCACCCCTGTCCATTTCGTAATTTCAGCTGGACCGATGACACCGGCAAAATGGTGGATCGACAAAAGGCACTACTGATGGTGTTACTGGCTCTACTGGTCCATCCAAACGACATCTTTGGTGAGTCTCGAATTATACCTCTCGTTATAAATCGCGACCGGCCTAACCTATCATTCTATCGATACCCCCTCTTTTCGTCGCTGCCCGATAATATCGTCTGTGACGTGCATTTTATTAAGAACGACCGTCAGCTTCACTGGCAATTCCGGCTTAATCTGCTGCCAGCCGGACGGATTAAAGACAGATTAAACCACAGCCGGAGCCTGCGAAATCCTTTATTTTTGTCTAATAACGCACGGCCCCAATTTTAGACTACCGAGCCCGAGTCAAGACAACAGATCGTACTTCCGGAAACAATGATTCGCCACTTGAAAAACGTTCGGCTGAAAAGCGTTCGACGTCGGGGGCAAAACTCGAAATGCCAGAAGCGTGGGACCCTCTCCCCTCTCCCCTCTCATTCTCCTCGTCTCTCCTGTCTCCTCACCGCAGACTGTCTCACTCTCTCTCGTCATCGATGAATGCCGTGAGTTATGGCGGGCGGATCGCTGTGTACGGCCAATTTTGCAACTAAGCCGTTCATTGCGCCGACCACCTGTAAATACAATGCCGGAACTAATCCGCTTTTGAAACGCACACTTTCGCGCACGACATACGGCGATATTGGCCTCGACTCTGCCCACTCCCCCCCACCCCCGAACCTCCTCAGGGGGTGAAATATTAGTTTTTGTGTATGCCCAGCTCCCGGATTGCTGGGAGCTCCCTACTTAAGCAGGTAATTCATAACTCTACCGAAAGTAATGCCACGCGGCGGCGAGCGATACGCTTCGGGGCCAAGAAATTTCAACGTAATTAATTGCTAGCCTAATGCCGAACGATTTGTGTGCGCACAGCGCAAAATGCCACGCCGTACAATGGTCGACCCCGCGATCGTTTCCACTCGTTCAATTGCCGATCCGCGATCCGAAATGATTGCATTTCGATTTTGGGCACCGGGGTTAATAATTATCGATGCGGAAAATGCTATTTTAACTTGGGACGACGTAATTTGACGCGGACGAGGATGGCCGCGAGGAGGGTTGCGCATATATCGCGATTCCTATCGTCCGCGAACGTGTGACACAATTAATTGGCCGTGGCGCGAAATAATAACTTCATGTGCGCCGTTTAAGCAACGTAATTTGTGACTCCGTCGAAGTAATGGACGCTGGGAGGGGGTGGGGGACCGTTATGAACGGCGGGCAATGATAATTAATTTTCGATCTGGGAGGAGGACCGAACACATTCTGATTGATAAACATTCTCATTAACAATTCGCATATTTCGTTATTTTGTACCGCGACTTCGTGTAATCATATTTACCAGTGATTATCAAAGGGATTCAGAGCGGTATAAAACTGATTGAAATCTTATATTTCGCATGATTTGCCGTAATTAGCAGCGTTGCAGTCTTCGACGTTCACTTCGGAATGGACGCAGCTTCAAAGCTGTATTGCACTTGAGAGCGAATCGATCGCGTTCATTAATATGGATCAACATGGATATTCCATTTACCTTCCGCGTTTTGTCTTTTTCCACCATCCGGAGTTTACGTATCGCACAGCAGTCCTCGCGGATATCGTCTCGCGGGATATCGATATCTGTAGGAAGCGGGTGCCACCTGGCTCAAATTGGAACGGGTCTCTCCTCCTAGGGCCAATAGCGGGGTATCGACGATTTTAGGCGTGTAAAAAGTTATATCGTCCGTTTCCGCCCGGTCCAATGGCCCCGAGGCACAGACAGCGGAACTACGTGGGAGCGTGTGTAACGAATGACAGGTATTCTCTTCCTACTCTTATTTCCCTCATATCCGACGTTGCCGGGATGTGGGTCAAGCGGCGGATCCGCGAAATAAGCGAGAATCGTTCGCATCCACGTCGCTAATCGAGCATTTACACCGGAAGCTCGACCAAATTTAATTTCCCTACCGCCGCTCTTTCGGATAAACAATTAGTCGCCATCCTGTTTTCGTTCAACGTCTCTCAATTGACCATAGATCGACTAACGCTTCATGTTATTATATTGGACACGAGATGACTAGTTAGTATAATCTATTCTATTACGTGGCAGTTATATAGGTATGTACGAGATGTTTTCCTGAATGTTATTTTTACCCCCCTCGTTTCATCGAGTCTATCAAGTATTTCTATTCAACGCTCACGAATTACATTTGAATCTACGATGGTTTTATATTGGAAACAAGAAGACTAGTAACTATGATCTATTCTATTATGTGGCAGTTAAATATGTATGAGCCGCTTTCCTAAATGTTATCTTTACCCCCTTCGTTTCTCCGAGTCTATCAAGTATTTGTATTCAACGCTCATCAATTACATTTGAATCTACGATCAGCCAGCTGAACTAGTTCAGCTCCCACTTCGGGAATGGCAGACTGAAACAATATCGCAGCCCAGAATCCGCGATTCTTCTCACTTACAATATTATCTCACTCGCGCCCAGCAGTCGCGATGATTTCCACCGAAAGCAAGACGCATCCGCGGAACGTTGAATGGCATTTGATTAGCGGCCGTTATTCAATTTGAGGGAACAGTTCTTCGCACTCTTCCCCGTCCTAAATAAGATTCATGGTTTAGATAACGCCCGAGAACCGAGCGGCCGCCGAAGTATAGACCCTGCGAGCGAGAGGACGAGTAAAACTGTCGGCCGGAAGTCTCAAACTCGGCCGTCGGCGTCTCATTCAATATTCACAATTAACAATCAGTGCCTTCCGGCCTGGGTTGTCGTCGCGACGTACGCGCCAACGGTGTCGGCAAAAATAAATAAGCCCACCTCTTCCATGAAAGTCGCGCTTCCCATTTCTCTGACCGACGGAATATTCATGCTACCCCGTTAACGATAGCGCGCGCGAGAAAATTGCGCTCGCTCACCCTCCGAATCATCCGAGACATCTTGGCGGAGAGTCTCTTCTGCGTAAAGCGAGGGAAAAATAATGGGGAAAAAATGGTATGAAACATAATTCCGTTTTCGATTCACGCCTTACATCCGGCTCGCAACTCGAGGTCGTCAGCCAGCGGCGGAGTATGCCAGCGCGAGGCAAGCTTCGCCGTGGGCGGAAAAGTGGGGAAACTGAGGAGGAACGGGCGATAAGTCGAAACGCGCCAGTTTCACAGCGGCACTTTGACGATACGAGACGGCAGAATAGTTGCAAACAATGAGCATCCCGACGCTCGTTCTTGCCTCTATCTCGGTACGTCCGAACTGCAGTTACGAAATCGCAGCTACTCAACCGGAAGCACGTACATACACGTACGCGTCTGTACCTGAGCGCGTGTACGTGTACCGGACGTTGCAAAACGTGCGGTTCGCACATACCGTGTCTCCGGAGACGGATTCTGCACGGTAGAGTAAAAGGGATTCATGGTAAATACAATACATGGCAAATATAATTATTTATGCACCAAATGCATAATTTTAAACAATTTAATGGTACAGTGAAAAAGATATGTGGACTGTTTATTTAAACAAAAATTATATATCACTAAATAATATGTTTACACCACGTTAATCACAAATTATACATCTCATTTTTTTTTTAAATATGAACTTACACCGCTTTTAAAAAATAAACAGTCCATACGAATAATTGGAAGATAACGGTTTTAACTAGGAAACAAGATCACATAGGCTCTATCTTTATGGGATCCTTTTTTCCCAATTCAGCGTGAAGGACATACCTGACGTGATGGCGACATATTTTGAAAGGTGCTGTACACGCTCATACGAACGTAGAGCTGCGGAAGGTTTCCCCGAATGGCCGAGACGCGAAACTGCGTGGGAATGGAGTGTCGAGCAGGCTGTTACGCTTACTTATTCGCCGATAATGCTGGCCGTGGCTAAGGTCCGAAGTAAACGTAAAGGAAGTCGACGCGGACGTGAGTGGAACTCGGCGGAATGTCGTACGTCCGGCGGAAAAGGAGGACTCTGGCCGGTTCGCGAAAATGAATGGGCTAAGGCCGCGGCGGGCCGAGTCGAATAAATTGCCTCGCGAGTCAATTCTAAGTCCGAGCCTGGCCGACTCGCCGTGAAATTCGTCGAATCTAATATTTCCGCTCGCCGGGGGGAAAATGGATGTTATTACTGGCCACCCCGCGATACATTATGTATGTCAATTGCAAGGACGCTCGGCCGAGCCGGGCCAACTCATGGGAAGGAGAGAAGGATGGCGTCGCTATGGTAATGCGAGCCGAAATGTTTGAGGATCGAGTTAAGATTTTGTTCGGACCGAATTGTGCACATTCTCTTCCTCTCATCCTGCCACTTCGTCATTCCGACTCTGACGGCGAGGCGCGGGAATTAAACTTTCAAAGTGGCGGTGATACGAGAAAGAGTCCGAACACTGGTCACGGCAGGAAGTCGATGGTAAAATGTTACGCTCCCCTTGAAAATTTGTTACGCTTTATACGCCATCTCCCGCCATGCGGAACGACACTTTTCACCTTTTGGTTCTCTTTCATTTTTTCCCACCCTCTGTCTCTCTCTCTCTCTCTGTCTCTCTCTCTCTCTCTCTCTCTCTCTCTCTGCGCCCCCTTTTTTTGTTGCCCCTGTGGCGACCGTTATCCGGTTCCCAGCGGGTGGCCGTGAACAATCGGCGATCGACGAGCAGAGGTTAATTCATTAACCCCCCCACCCCCCACCGTCCGGCCGGTAGCTCATTAACTTACGCGAAAGAATTAGCGAATAATGAAGCGCGGGGAAAAGTTTGCGTAAAGTCGCCATTCATTATGCGGTGCACTTAATTCGCAGAGGGGTCGGCCGACGACCGCCGGAGGGGAATGGGAGGGGGTTGAGGGGATGAAGGGAGTGGAGGAACTCAAAGGGGGTGCGATACGCGGCCGCATGTTCTCTCTCTCTCTCTCTCACTCTTTCTCTCTCGTAAAAAAAGCCACTCAGAATTCGCTCGCGTGGCAATGAAACTATGCCGAGCGAGCGCGGAAACAAGGAAACGCGGGTGGCGACGGTAAAATGGAACTAAAACTGAAAATCCAACCTGCGGATCAATTACTTAGGAAGTAAAAGGCTGCGAGTCGGATCTGAAAATATTGCGCGCGGCGAGATATTAATTAATTTTGTCCGGGGGAAAATGGCCGCTTAAAAAACATACTCGTCGCGCGTGCGATGTTGGGAGGAAGTGTGAGAAGGTGTGAGAAAGTGTGCGAAAGAGTGCGAAAGTGTGCGTTAGCGTTGGCCGTCGTTCGTTCGTCTCGCACGTTGCCTCGTTCGCGACTAACCGGGCAAAGTGAACGGGCAAACAGGTAAACAAGCGCTCTACAAATCTCGTTCGTCGGGCGACCGCCGCGTCCCGCGCGTAACTTCCTGTTGAGCGATAGGGGGTGAGAGGGGTGGCGGAGAAAGGAAGGGTACGAGTGGCATTAGAAAAGAGAATCAGAAAGATGATGCGTAGGTAGATAGAATAATTAAGGTATGTATGAGGACAAAAGCAGAGAGAAAGAGAGAGCGAGAGAGAGAGAGAGAGAGAGAGAAAGAGACGAAAATGGAGGCCAAAGAAAATCTTCACAAAAGTCCGTTTTCAAGTTCTCGATGTTTCATTCCTCCTTGCACTCTTCTCGGTCGACTTTTGTCCCTGCCCGTTCTTCTCCTTCATTGTACAGAGTCCTGTGCTCAAGCCATGCCGTCAACCGTCCTCCCACGCCGAACCTTCCTTCTTTCCGGTTTCTTTCCTCCTCCCCCCTCGTCGACCCACCTTCCTTCCTTCCTTCCTGCCTTCCTTCCTAGGAGAAGGAAGGAGTTTCCTCGCGGGCTCTCTCCACTTCTTTCTCCACTTACCGGCGGATCGTTCCGGCGAAAGCGGCTTTGCGTATCATAACGAGATGCTTACGGTAAGTTTTGCCGGTTCAAAAGCTCCGCCGATGCGAAACTGGTAAACGGAGGCTTCGACTTTAAATCGGCAAGAAATCTCGTCTGTGCGGATCACTCCCGCGCGTACCTCTTCTACGTGCTCCGATTCTCGCATATAGCCATCTGATTACCTACGCAGTCGTGAGACACGTGAAACGAAAAATCGACGCAGATCCGCAGGATTCAAGGATAGGAATAATTTGAAAGCAGCCTGATCCTTCGTAACGACCGCGTCCTTGGTCGAGGACGATTGCTTTTCTGCCCAGAGTATCCAGTAGAAAAATGAACGGAGTCGCGGAAGAAGTTGTACTACCGGTAGAACGGGCCAAGTTTTTTGCTGTTTAGACGGACAGTCAGCGGCGAGCAAGGGCGGTTTTGACTGCCAAGAGGGTGGACCGTAAATTTTTCATGAAGCTCGGAATGTCCGAGAATGGAGCAGTCGAGGGAATACATAAGTAACTTTTACGTGCCGAGTGATTTTCGCTCGCGAGTCTACACGTAGCACACGTGAAAGATCGTTCTCCATGCCGCTATGTGCGCATGTACGTGCATGCGAGGGTGTACTGCAAGGTCTGAATGCACGTACGTGTCCCAGGCAGTGGTTGACGAGCATTAGTCGGATACACAGGCGGCGCGCGAAATAAAGCTGCTAAATAAAGAATGCATTCTCGTAATTGCGAAAGTTGCCGCGGTCCAATTTTTCTGAAACGCGACTCGCTCGTATGGAAATTTAGATGGCAAGCCACCACCCCCACTGGGCGGGCCTGTAAGATGCCGGGGACAAATGGTGAAAGGGCGATTGGATTAAGCCGGGTTGACTGGGATAAATTTCGCTCTGTTTCCAAATTGCTCGACGGTCCTCGATTCTCGCGGCTCGTGACGTCACATCCGTACTCTTTCCCCGCTTCCATCAATCTTTCTCGTAATTATAATATGCCGGGACCGAGGCTAACCTTGCGTAATTTATTCCAACGTTTCCGGTGCATTGTTGGGTGGGAAGACAGTGGTCGACGTGCGCTGCCGACGTAGGCCGCCATAAAAATGGCGGAGCAACGTGGCACACGTTCATACTCGACGGGATGAACTGCTTAAATTTTCCGGCAGAGCAGGTCGTTGCTGGCCGGCCGCATGAGCGATTATATCCAAAACAGCGGGCGAGGGGGCGGGGATGGGTAAAATATTACGAAAGTTGGCCGCGAATTATTTCCATAAGATTAGATTAAACGCGGATTTCATTTTGGACCGGGGGGCGTACAGCTGTCCGAAATTAGTTGAGGACTCTTTCGCTCACCTGCTCGCGTTGCTTCCTTCAGCGCCGAGATTCTTCTCTGCCGACATTCCACGGATAATCGTTTATTATGGAATTCCGCGAAATCTTAATTGTCGAACTTTCAGCACGTCGAGCCTCCCACTCCCGATCTTGTCAAAGGTTTTCCCACCGTGAGTCGTGTGTTTCGAAGGTGACGTAAGTGAATTTTTTGAACTTATCCAGTCAGTGATTGCATTTATTGCATATCTAGGTTAAGTCGGAAACCGATGAATAACTCGTGCTACTTTCCAGATAAGCGTCATTAGCAGCTATTCTTCAAAATCAGTTCTGTGATCTCCATCATGACATTTCTTGCGTGAAATCAAAAGCATCTCACGATTCCAGAATACTGATTTACAATTCTATGATTAAAAATCGTCTCGTTCTCAAAATGAACGACTGGCAGTCAAGAGACTCGAGAAATTAGACACTCAGAGACCCATATTCGGAGAAAATGTGGGCTCCGAAAAAATGTATCGGGTTGCGTAACTAACGACGTCCCCCCCCCCGTTCGTTCATCTCGCATTCCACTCCGTTTTCGGCTCAAATATTTGTCGGCCCTCCCACGTTCCGAAAGCGAAACTTAATAGCGAAACGCAAGTCGTCGCATCGGGCACGAATTACACCGATTACGCTCGCAAGTTTCAGCCTTTCATCTCTTCGTTCGACGTTCCAATACTTTCATATTCATCGAGTCCATATAACACTCAACCTCTCTCCACCTTCAACCTTCCATTCGGCAATTAGACGTTCGCAATAATCGTTACGCGTCCTGCGAAGCTTCGGCAAGCTTTCGGCTTTATTTTATCGCGTATGCGTTCGCCATTATCGGGAGCCGACCCGCGAAGTTATGGCGAGCAGCGAACGGTCAACAGAGAGTAAATAATTGCGCGGCGCCGTTTACGACGTAAATTCGCTCGCTGAGTGACAATCGATTCCGCGGCTTTTCCTTCCGCTTTTCCGTCCCTCTTTGTTTCTCTTCTTTCCGCTTCCATTCTATTTCATTTCAGTCTCTTTCCTCTCCCTTCGCTCGCTTCTCCGCGCGAACCAGACCCCTCGCTGTTATCCCGCGAAATACGAGGGTAGTAGTAAAAGTTCGCAGCGCGTTATTATGTTCAATCGGAAGTAGATCTTGGCCGCGGCAAACGCGGACATTATTGGGAACGACAAGCTGTAAAGAGTGAAACGCGAGACGGCGACGAGCCGTAAATTTCGGATAAATTCGAAAGGGTACCTCGACTCTTATCCCTCCGGGTGCCCTCGCCGGCCAAGGTCATTCTCCTTCCTCTGAATATCGGGACTTCGGCTGTCGCTTTTCCGCGTTTCCAGGCGGCTGCTCTCGACTTTTCATACCGTTCCGCGGATACGATTCGAATCCTGTTGTACGCTCAATTTTACGTTTGCTTCTTACGCTTGACGCGCGTTTTTATTTATTTAGGAACCCTCCAACGTCGAATAATACGTGCTGCGGTACTGAGAAAAGTATTGAGAAATGCAGTCCGGTAGAAGTACCATATCAAAATGTTTTTTGAAATCGTGATAAGAACGTTAAAAATGAAAAATTAATGAAATAATGGGAGTCACTTCAACGTATAATATATATGATTTTTGCCCATTAAAAAGTACAAAGGAATGTATGGTTAAATTCAGACTGACTCACGCACCACGCTACTTAATTCGCTCACTTAATAAAGTGTAAAATTCAGATATAAATTGCTTCCCATTAAGCGTGCGTTTCCGAAATTCCTGCAACCCGGACCGCCATCAAGGTTTACGCATCGTTCGCCGAAAAAAAGCTGAACATCAAAAAGGGAAAAATTCGACGCTGCTGCCTCGGCGTCCTTTATTCCTCTCCACCCTTTTTTTTTACCCCCGTTTCGTGCGCGGGGTCATCCTGCGGAAATGGAAGAGAAACGCGCGGATGGCCGGAGTTTACTTTGCGCGGAAAATCATAACGCCGCACGTTCGACCGGGTATCGAAGAATTTTTACGATATTTAATATTGGCAACAAGTCGAGCGTCCCTACCCCTTGCCCGCCCGGCGCCCTTATTTCCCGCGGACAAAGTTCGATAATAAGCTCGTCACGCAAAGTTTCGGCGATCGTCGAAGCGATTTAATAAGAGACGCACGACTCGGTCGACTTCCGGTTTAGAGACACAAAAAGATCGCACGTGAGCTACGCATAAAAATTGCCATTTCGCTCAAACAAAACTTCACCCTTAATTCGTGGATCGTTCAACCCCTTCTTCGCGCTACTGTTTCCACTCTCCTCCCTCGATGTATCGTATTAATTCGCACGTGTCTTCCTTTTTCTTTCCACGGAGCAACACTCGCGAGTTTTTTGCACCTTGTTAAAAATTCACGTCTGACAGCGCCCGATCACTTCCTTTTTACTGATCGCGATCCGAACCTTCGTCGATTCATTCGCCCCCAACCCCCGTGGCCATTATTATTTCATCCCTCCCCGTCCGCCACCCACATTGTTTATACGAGTAACCCGGAGCGTCATTAACTTCCTCGCATCTCCCGCGATTCCTTTCCAATTCGTCGGCCGAAACGAAATTACAATAATTGAAAGGTAAATGGAATCCGTTCCAGCGGCGGGCACGCCCAAATAAAATAACGCGGAAAATTGTCCGGCGTAATGAAATTTCATCGTCGTTTATTCATTAAATTCCAAATTGGGAGAATTCGGATAATTTGATCGTTCTATCTTACGTGCGTTTCGCCGAATGATGAGGGCTCGCTCTGCAAAAAAAATCCTTTAACATCGAACAAAACTTTGCGCACACTATTATTTCCATTCTATCTCCCTCTCTCTCTCTCCTTCTCACATCCTCTTGCGGTAAAAAGCATAAGCGAGCGCCGTCACAACGAAGATTCGCCTAATTATCAGCCGCGGTTCGACACTTAAAACATTCGCCTCGTCGTCAAAGGGTTAATTATGAAGCCACCCCTTCCCGATCCGCGGAGCTCGTGCACGCGCGAACGATTCCGCGATAAGAGAGGTTAATTGCGCGCCCTCGGCTGCCTCCCCCGCCACCTCCTCATCTTCCGTCCTCCTCCCTCTTCGTTGAGCATCGGGCCGAAGAGCCGGCAAACAGCTTCGGCCCGCTCTTTACCGAATCTCGACTTACCGCCTCTGACGTCGCACAATCAATTTGCCTCGTTTTCCTCGCCAGCGGGCGTCCTCCCACGGCGATTGTCACTTCTACTTATAATACTTTCCGATCCTATTACTCCTGTTATGAGATAAATAGGTCAAGCCTGTCGCCCCCACCCCCCACCTCCGTCGACCCCATCCGCCGCCCTTTCCTACCTTCTCCAACCCCTTCTCCACCTCCTTCTCCACCCCCCTTCTTCGGAATCTCGCTTTTTGCCCTCCTTTCCGCGTTTCATATTTTATGCCGTGTTATTTGATCTATTTTTTATCCTCGCCTTCTTTGTGTCACCCTTTCCTGCGCTTCCCGCTCCCCTTTGTTCTTCACCTCCGTTCCTTTTTTTGCCCTCCTTCGCAGTTCCTTCTCCTCCGGCCTTCCTTTGCGTGTCCTTTGAATATTCTCTTCCGCCCCCGACCCCACCCCTACCCGCCGTCGTCGTCCCTCCTGATCCTTCCGAGTGAATCTTCCGTTTCTTTGCTCGTCCGTGCTCAAACAGCGAGTATCGCTCTTAATTCGTTAGTCGGCGCTTAATTCAATCCTTTTGAGCAGCGGAAGTTCATTTCGAAGTCACTGATATTTTTCGTCGAGCATTGTGACCCACTACCCCGTTCCCGCTGCTCACCGTTCTTCTGTCGGGCTCTGTTCACCCCCCCCCCCCTTCAACCTCCGAGTCGTCTTTATTTATCGGCCAGCTTCGGGGCGAACGGTCCTTAATAACGGGCCGAATGAAAAACGAAGCTTGTTATCATGATTTAATGTGGGTGGCCGGGGGGGTTGGTGGGGTGGACGATTCTTTATTTATCGAGCATTAATGGAATTACGATAATTATTGTTCCGCCCCGGGAGAGGAATCGGCCTTGCGAGGGACGCGCAGTTGACGAAATGATCGCAGGCGCATTTTTGTTTCACGTCATTTATACTTCATTTCATTAGGCCGAGCCTTTTATTTCATTAATCGAATAATGGATGTATACTTTACGCTTCGCGAAGAACCGCAAACGCGCAACGTGGCACTGACGGCAAAAATGAAATCGTAATATCGATACTTTCGGTACGAAAATACCGAATGAATTAATAATTTACTTCTCATTTTCACCCAACATTCGACGGTACCTTAGAAGAAAACCTTTGACAATGATAATCCTCTAAGCATTGAAATTCGTTGATCAAAAATCGAGCAAGGCAGAGCAGTAATTTGTCCGACGAATGGAATGACAGCGCGCGCGTATCAGACGGCAAATTAAAAAGCTGCACTTCGGGCGAGAATTAAAGCGTCCCCACTCGCGTCCGTAAATTTCGTGTATTTTTTTTCTCATCCCCAACGGCTCTCATTTTCAATCAATTGCCCCATTCGACGGTCGAAATTGTTAGCGATGCAAATTACGCTAATTGGGGAGCGGTACGCTTCTTACGTGCATGGTATTTGCTCTGTTGTTACAGGTGGTGCTTTTCAGCCGGAATTCGCCGGACCAATCACGAATTTGATAGTGCCACTCGGACGGGATGCAACCTTTACCTGCTTGGTGAAACATCTGGGCGGGTATCGGGTGAGTTTCTCTCCCCGTTCCATCTGCATTTTAACCACCCTCCCTCCCCCCACCCTCTCAGCGTCCACTTGGCAGCCCCCCTCGGGCAATCCTCAACAGTCCTCTTTCGTCATCCCTTATTCTCTCCCTTCCTCTCATTACACCTGACTGTCGGCCAACAGAAGTCCGCCGATCCCACGAGCGTTTCAGTTCGGCCATGTTGCAAACTAGTTGCCGCCGAGTAAATTGACATTTCGAACGACGAGCGCTAATCAAGCGAAAGTAGCCGCGCAAATAAAGACTAGCCGATCATTTCTCTCTCTCTCCCTCTCTCTCTTCTTTCCTACCTGTCCCCTTCTTTCCAGCTCCGGTCAGGAATTCGAACGTTCGGACCGGAAGGACTTCTTTGCCTACGGTTAAAGTATAATTTGAGCCTTCGCGGACTCCGTTGAATGTCGGACAAAAGGGGGTGGAAGATTAGCTTCCACCCCCGTGGCATTATCGTTTTTCTCTGCCTCGCACGTTTCCAAATCGCATTACGGCGGCAACATGCACCCCCGCCGAGAGGGGTGGTTGGCCTGACGCGATATACACAATAGCCGGCCGCATGTGAGCTCTTCTCTGTGTGGGTGGTAGGAACGCCGCGCGTATAGCAGGGCCACTCTCTGATTACGGTATAACCAGTTGCTTCACGACTGGCTTATTTGCTTTTACGCGGTCAAATCCGCTCCGGGGGGGAAGGTTGGCCTTTATGAAATATGTGAGACCGAAGCTGAAGGGGTTAAGTGCACGGAAGATCGGGGGGCTTAAAAAGCGTTTTGCGGACGGGATTTATTTGGCGACGTCCCGATTGAACTTTTGACCTTTTCCCGCGGATCATCGAGTCCTCGAGGCCGGATACGTCGAATTCGACGGATGCTAAAGAAGGAACATCGGTTTCCGTCCCTCGGGGTATGCTCGGGAGACCTTAAACGCTCCGTACGTGGAATTAGATATTTCATTCGACGCATGGCATCGATGCGACGGGAAACAACGAGGGTTGAATTGTTGGATCGTCGAAATGTTCGTACGCGCGCGTCTAGCCGAATGCCAGCCGCCGAAAACTGCTCGATTCCGCGTAGGCATGCCAACGTCGCAGAAACTGTTAAAAAACACTACCATGTATTTTCCATTGAAAATTTCCGGTTCAATTCGGAATTTTAACGTAGCCGCGTATTCAACGATGGTCATCCGGCAATACCGGTCGAACGCCTGTCATTTTAAGCATCGAATGCCACTCGTTGTTCTACACAACATTTCACCAGGTTAATTAAGCGATTTTTATTACATTTTGTGCATAACAGTTGTTCTAGGAAGCCTTCGGAATCATTATTCTAATGGAAATTGTAATCGTAAAAGTAGATGAGACTTTCTTCAGGACATTTTAGAATTCTACCAGAAATTGTACAACTTCGTCTACAGTCTAACGATTTTTATTTCTACTTCACTTTGAGCCACGACGATCGTCTCGCGCAAAATTGATCGAGAAACTCGGAACTTTATTGCGTCAACATTGATAAACGTCAACTCATCCGTCGACGTAGTCCTCCGTTCTTAATCCACCTTGTCAAAGTTCCGCTCGTCTCTTCCTCTTCCTCTCCGCCTCGATGCTCGCCACTGATTCCGATCCGCGCGATGATAGATAGTCCCGTATCGTCATATATATATCCCCTCCCCCCTTCCTCCCACGATGCACCTAAACGCACTCGAGAATTACGAAGACAATCGGCCGCAAGATCCATCCTCTTATATTCCACTTTTCCGCTTCCGTTGCCAACAAAATCATCCGACAGTCCTCCGACCTCCTACGGGCGTGTTCGCCGAGTCGAGTGTCAGAACGATTGTCCTCGCAATTTTGCGAGTCGACAGTCGACAGTCATCCCCCCACCGAGCCTCATCTGCCCAACAATTTCCCGAGCAATTATTTTCGATCGACGATATTACCGTTCGATCGAACGATATTAACGCCGACGTACGATATTGGTACGCGCGGCCGGCATATTACACATATTACACGTGGGCCAATCGTATATGATAATATTAACAGTGATCCTATTACCGCGCGCGCGCGCGCATGTACCTACATACGTATGGCAGGTACATTCACGGCACGGAACACGTGTCCCAAACGCATAATCGCTCGGCGCTAGGGTCGTCCCGGGGCTCTTGGTAAATTTTCCGGCATATCGGCCACTTCTCGGAGGCGAAGACAGAGGGGTAGGAGAGCCGAGAGAAGGGTGGAGGGCTTGGCAGAAGGGGATGAGAAACGGGGGATAATGACAGCGCGCCGGTATCTGCTTTTCTATTAGCACAAGCGGCTGGGGATTCTCTAGAGTGTGGCGCGCGCGCGCGCGCGCGTGCAGCACGGACTAAGGGATGCTGTGTGTGCGTTACAGAGCGAGAGGGTAGGGAGAGGAAGATCGCGCTCGCGCGGAAATACGGGTCGACTTCGCGGGATTTGGAATATTCCAAGGAAAATGCAAATACCGCTCAAACTTTGGGCCGAGATAGAGACGCGGGAGACGAGAATGTGCGAGTGGTTAAGCCTACGCGTGTGCCGGAGGAGAACCCCCGTAGGTACACAGACCCCCGAATATGTCTTGTACGTGTGCCCAATGTTCGCCCCGGGATAGCATTCTGACTTGTCGAATGAATATAGATCTTCGTGTACGTGCAGCTCTCGCTTCGTCCGTGTGTGCGCTCGCTTCCACGACTATAGGTCTATGAATATCCATCCGACCTCATAGATATTGTTTGGGGATGTGGACAGTTATCTGTCGATTGTACCTGTTCCGTGGTTCGTTTTCCAGATGCCGGTAGCATCGTTATAATACTCCGCGATCCTCCAGCGATGTGTCGTACAAATCTCGTCGGCGTGTCGGATCTGCGCGAAAGTTGAATGACGCCCGCGCGCGCACGATAGATATCACCTACGGATACTTTAAAGTACATCCGCTTTAACAGCGGCTCTAGAAATAGCCGGTCGGGCTCCTGGGTATTATTTTAAGGATGTTTATACGCGGGCTGATATAAGTCTACCTTTACATACTTTACAATGGCCGTAAACAAAGTGGAGAAGTCGCGCGTCATTGGCGCAGGTCCGTTCGATTAATGACTCTTTCCATCTTATATTTTACAGGTCGGCTGGGTGAAGGCCGACACGAAGGCGATCCAGGCGATCCACGACAACGTGATCACGCACAACAAACGGGTCTCGGTGTCGCACAGCGATCACACAATGTGGAATTTACATATCAAGGGGGTGCAGGCGGAGGACGAGGGACTGTACATGTGTCAGATCAACACGGATCCTATGAAGAGCCAGGTATCTGTTCTCCATACAACTCGCCATACGTCTCTACGGGGACCTCTGTTCACCTCGTGTGTGTATTCGCCACACGTACGCGACGTACGGCATTGAACGACGGCTCTCGCCTCTTCTCGCCGAACGTTCGGGAACCTGTTTTTCCTTTGTGTAATATCCCCGCGAGGACACGGTGTTGTACAAACGCGGCGCCTAGTCCTGACTTCCGCTTTTCAGCTTTTACCCAGCCAGCGCGGTATTTAGTTTCAGCCGTCGAAAGTCCCTGTTTTACGCACGAATTTTTCGAATCGACCGCGCGCCGCCGCGCCGACGAATTCGCGGGTATTTTCATGGAAAATAAGTACGGCGGGCTGTTACTCCCTAAGCCGATAGTTATGGCGCGGCGGTGGTATTTAGTATTGGGGAGAGGTTTTCGGCGTAATGAGAACAAAGGGACGGAGAGAGGAAAGGATAGAATAATGTAAAGGGAAGTTAATGAAAGGGAAATTGGATCAATTGACAAGACGATCTGTGCTTTGTGCATAAGAAAATAATGTAGAATAAACGTTCTATTGAACGTTATATAACTGCCTATATTTTCTTCTCGAAGTATACAAGATATTTCTCTCTCTACATCATTTTCGTGCTCTCGACCTTTAACTAAGAAACAATCAACTATCGACACTCATCCACGCAGTCTTAGGCCTCGCGATCCAAACATTCTCACCATTTCCTTATACGATGCCAGCGTAGAAGGACTTTGTTATTCGGAATGATTTCGCTCGTCTTGTTGACTCCAAACTCAACAGCCGCGGAAAGTCACGGTATAAATACTTAACCGAGGGTAAACACCAGAAAAAGAAGGCTTCCTCCGGCAGCAGAGTCCGCTGTAGGAAGGAGCCGATAATGTGCCCGACCTTATTTGCACCGAAAGCCATCCGCTCGACCTTCGGCACGCCCGATCTCGTGTTATTCTTTCCTTAAGTCCGAGTACACTCCGATGCCAGCGGCCGCAATTACGTATTTTAATTCGTAAGGATACGCTGCGAGTACAGCGAAAAGAAAACGCTGGGGCTCGAACGAGAGTGGGACACGCCAGGTTCGCAGGAGAAAGATCTCACCCCCAAGCCACCCCCAGACACCCCCGGCGAAGACTTACCGCTCACCATCCTCAGCTATGAAATATTACGAGGTTTCGTGCCTGGCTAGCAACGCTGTTAATCGTAACCGCCTCTGGTCCCTCACGCTTCGGCCGTCCGTTGTTTTCGTTCTGGGGGTGCAATAGGCCAGAAGATATAAATAACCGGCCCGGGGGAATATTAATAAACGACGCCCGGTGGAAATAGCAGGAGGGTTGCGCGGCTTTTAAAATAGTTTCGCACCCCCGCGCGTAAACGCGCGTACGATCCTCGATTCCTTCGCTCGGGAATTAACGATTTTCCCGGCCGAAGCCTGGCCGACAGTATCAATATTAATCTTTTATTACCGCGCCATTTAATGCGACTCCCGTGTCGCGGCCGGCGGATCGGGGCTGTATTTTAATTTTCGTCCGAGGGGGGTTGGGGTTGAAATTAATATTTTCTGCTATTACGATTTCCGCGTCAACGGCAGCGGCCAATGATACGTCCGGCAGTTTATCGATCGGATCTAAGGGGGAGGCCAGCGGGACAGTGCCACGTTTCCCAATTAGTTATTTCGCCGAGTTTCTCGGGCTTACCGCAGGGTTTCGTTCCGCTCGGCGTCGGGACGCCTTCTGCGATGCGAAGGGATGGCCCGAAACGACCCTCCGCTTAACGGGAATCTACACGGTGTTGCGGAGCTAAGCGACGGACGCGACACCTGCGGCATCGAGTATTTTCGATGCCGATTTTAATATACGCTCCAATTCCAACTTCGGACACCGTATCTATAAACATGTGTACCGAATACGGACCGATGGTAAGTCCGTTCGTTAGGTTGTGGACGCGGTTTAACTCCAGTTAACTCTCAATTAGTCCACTTGACGGTAACGTCAATACGGCGTGAACGCTATTCTCGGTGGAAATCAGATGAAGCTGCTTAAAAATTGCTCGCATCTCGAACCTTTTGTGTCAATTATCCCGAAAACGGTCAAAATAGGAAAAAACTTGTTTCAATAATTTGTTTCGACGCAGCAGACAGCGGACAAATTTCACATTTCATTCCCATCTTTCGGAAGGTATTTTTCGTAATTTATATTTGTTCTCTCTCATATATATTGTTTTTGATTCATTTAATAGTTCATTGCGTTATTTAGATTCTCTTGTCGCGCATAAAAGAGATTTAACGCCCTTCAGCAAACTAAAAATAATAATACCAATTCCCACCGGCTCTAGTCTATTTAAAAAGCGAACGATCGATCACCGTGTACATTTTCCAGAATCTTGAGCGCGGCTCGCGACAGAAACTTTTCGCGAGGAAACAACGAACTACTCTCGTATTTGCCCGGCATTAAGGCACATCTTGATAATACTTAACCCGTCCTATCTCCCGCTCCTCCCGGCAGTAGGTCTAATGCCAGTTGAACAGTCACGGAAGTAGGCGTCCTCGGATGCGGGGGGTGCACAACCCACCCCGGCACTGGCAGACTCGCGCAGTTTCCGGCCGACGATATCCTCGCGCGAGTAAATTCTCGACACCGTTCTTTACCAATCTCCTGTTTATGTTTCGTCGCGCATTAACAACTCGCCGCGACTAATGAACGCGACTCTCCGGCGCGGAACGAAGGCACTTCCTCCCCCCCATTCGGCCCCCTCCTCGCCCCCTCATTCAGTCCAGGTTAGCCTGCAACGCCCTCGAAACGAGACCGGAGGCTTGACGAGCAATTTTCGTTAATTGACAATCGATCAGTCGCCGTTCGTTCGGAAAAAAGCGCCGGCAAAACCGTGCTTCTATTCCTCCCACCTCACCCTCTCCTCTCTCTCTCTCTCTCTCTCTCTCTCTCTCTCTCTCTCTCTCTTTCTCTGACCATCCCTGGCTGTCGGAATCGTAACTGGATCGGAAACCGGTTCGACGCTTCTTTCCGTCCGGCATTATCTGATATCGCAGGTCCCGATGCCGGGCCGATTACTTGCAAACGCGTCGTCCGTCAGCCAATCCGTAATTTCGGCTTTTGTTTCTCATTCGGTCGCTGCTTCTGTCACGCACACTCTCCAGCCGGTCGGAGAGCGCGCGCGACCGCACTGTCCTTCCACAATTTTCCCGGCGGCAACTTTAAGGTTTGCTTTCCCACTGCCGGATGAGTGTAAAGGTAATTTTGCGAGAGTTTACCGACAATTGACTGAATACGTTCGGTTTCGATATTCGATGAGCAATCGGGTGTCGGATCGTAGGTGGACTAGAGTTTTTTTTTTATTTTCTTCCGAAATCGAACCCCCAGCTGCGTTTACATCGGTTAGCGCGGCCGAACAAAATTGCCAATCTACTTTCACCCCTGGTACGACCTATTTTTCTCACTCTCTCTCTCTCTCTCTTCTCCCGCCCCGGAAGAGTCACTCTTAAGGAAATGTAATTTTGCGACGTTTTGGAATTGAATTCGCGCCGACACACAGATTGTGCGTCCCTCTCGCTTCTTAGGCGGCGCCGAGCGTCCTCCTTTCGTTAGCCAGCCTTATCCACCCCCCTTAGACGCCACCCCCCGCTCACCCCCTCCAGACACCCCGTGGCGGTGTTCGCCAGCCGGCGTGGGTGTACGAGTAATCTTAAATAGTGCAGGCGCGCGTTACACCGGCTGCTTTTCCCGACCCGCTTCCACTTTCTGCCACCTTCTCACCCCCTTCCCCCTCGTCGGCCCGACCACCCTGCCGCCCCGGACTCGCGTCTCGTTTCCCTTTTCCCCGGCAAGCTCGCTTACAAGGCTCTAAGTAATGAACGCCCCCGCCCGTCGTCGTGAGAAACACCGCCGAATGCCGCAGTCAATCGGGGGAAACCCTTGTCGCGCGAATGCAACTTCTTCCACCGAACGATTCGCCTTCCTGTGTCACCCCTCTCTACCCCTCTTTGTCTTCGCCCCCTTCCCTTAACCCTTCGAGCTTCTCCGTCGCTCGTTCTTTCCGTCCCTCGCGCCGAAGTTCTGTTTCTCTTTGCGAATCGAGAGTGGATTTAATAATTAAAGCATTCGGCGCACTGGTGGATGGACTTGGATATTTGGCGTTGACAAGAGATAACGCGGTAGGGTTTAGGAAATTTGAATGAGTACGGTTAAGAGAGGGGTGTACGTTATTTTCGACTGCCTACAAGGTAGCAAAAGGGTGATCCGATCCGCCGAGTTACGATTAGTTAGTATAGTACTTGGCTCATAAGGCAGCGGATCCGGGTTCGATTCCCGTCACGGCAGAGACATTGAGAAAAAAGCACGCTTGAGTGAGCACGGCAGAGCGCTGACTCGAAATCAGGGAGCGCTCGTGACAGAGGGCAAAGACAAGGCACGAGCCAGTGTCAACACGCACCTTGTGCCACGCACATCGGGTCTATATATTATTTTGCTCCTCGCCACAGCTACGCATATTCCCCAATACTCATTTTGAAACCATTTAGAAAGTGCTACCTAAAATATTTCTGACTTGTCGATTAGACTCAACGAGCATCTCATCAACCCTTCCTCTGCACTTATAACAAACGCATTTAGTCACCGCTCACTTACTCAGTCTTATTCGTCATCCCTCAGTCGATTCTATCCATTCACCTAAACAATTTTCATACCGACCTGCGTGCGTAAACTGGCTCAGAGGCATTCCGCGAAAAAGAACTTAATTAATCAGAACGCCGGGCTCGCGGGGGCACGATTGATTAATGCGTCTGTTTCTTCAGTCGTTCTATCCCGACCGAGAATTCATCGGAAAGAGGAACAAGGGACGGAGAAAGAGCGAGCAAGAGCCGGAGTAAGAGACAGAAAGAGCGAGAGAGAGAGAGAGAGGAAGAGAGAGAGAGAGAGAGGCAATTAATCAAGCGTTAATCGATCGATCGCGACCCCGTCCAATACGCGGCCTCGCGCTAAAATGCGGTTTTCGTATCGCATTCTCACCGAACAGAATGGGGAATCGAACAGAATTACATATTACACTCGTCACGCGAGCATCCGCAATTTTACCAGCTGCCAAAACAACGCTATTAATTTCCACGATCGCAAAGCGGAAATCGCGCCGAAAGCCACTCCGACAGACGTTTGACTGTTACCTTACGGACCTTTTCGGCTCTGCTAAATGGAGCGGGGCCAGCGACCCTGCTCAACCCCGCTGTAACCCTGCAGCCCTCAGCCACCCCTCCCCCATTCCAGATTACAGCCTCGCATTACGGGGCAACAAGACGCAACTTCCGTCCGCGTCAGGACTTTTGTCGGCGGTCGTACGTCAAGTCGCGAAACGTCTGACGGCAGCGGCGGTACGAGCGCCGACAATTTAAGGGGGGGTGGCCGGGGGTGGCCTACCCACCCCCGGCAGGCATGTGTGACTCTCCCGGGGCAGAGAAAGAGGACGCGGCGGAGAAAGGTGCTCGTAATTACGAGGATGTAATTCACAGCGAAACTTCAATCGTTATAACCGAGTTGTCTCGGCGAGCAGCCGAACCGCTTCAAGCCGGCGACGAATGGTGGGCTCTTGCCGGCAAACTGCATCCCCCTCGGCGCCACCCCCTCATTTTCAGTCCCCCCTCGCAGCCCACACGAGTGCCTAAGCCATCGTCGAGCCGGCAGGTGAGAAAGAGAGACGCGCCGCCCGCACTCACGCACGCGGCCGCACGCACGCGTGCTACACGCCAAATTGTGCCATTCAGCCCCCGACGTTCAGTGCCATTAAGAGGCTTTTATGCGAGGAACATCGGAGGAATTTTCTTTGCTAATGCCGACCGCGGAACCTTTTGTTCCTTCCGTTCCTTCTATTTTCCGCGTATGTGTAATTGCGAGTGTAAGCGTCCGGTAGAGTCGGCCAGCGGTGGAGGAAGCTGTATCCTTTGACCGGAGTAATTAGACTACGTGTGTCTACATATTTTCAGGGCGAGGGCACGTCTACCTGTTAATGGACTTAGTTTAGCTCCCTTCCTGATTCCGCCTCGTCAACTTCAGACGGTAGAATATTCCCCGCTGTTCGTTCCATGTTTTCGCTCGCTGCACCCCCCGCGTGATACAGACACTCGACCTCTGGCTCTCTCTCTCTCTCTCTCTCTCTCTCGGGGTGGAGAGAAGGAGAGACCGTTATACTTACCGCGCTCGGAGTAAGAATTATTCTCCGGCTACACGGTCCTTTCCGGTCATCAAAGCTGTGCAAAACGGTCAGCTGAAAAGATGGGGACTCATACGAGCTTGCTTGAAATCGTTGACACTGGAATATGTGCGCAAATGTACTAAATAGTAACAATTAATTTATTATCTATCTAATTATTGTCTCATTAGCATCATTATTGGACTGTTGAAAACTTGGGTTTAATCGAGTATCTTGCAAGAAAGTTGAAATATTTATATAAATAACAGTGAATACTAAACGTATGTCACTGATTAATTGCAACAGTTGTTAATACAGTTAATTTTACGAAATTCGATAAACGTTAACGCTCGACACCTGTGCAATCACACTTCCGAAAAAACCGCGTCAGGAATCATTCGAACCTATCAGTGGAGAAGATTGGATTTGGCAGCGGGTTCGAATCAATTCGACATCGTCGAAGCGAGGAGGTGCACATTAAATAGTCGGCAAACGGAGGCGTCAGCCAGCTCGAATTCCCCCATTAAAATTCGCCGTACAACCTTTCGCCGTTTTTCCCCGCGACGGCGTCGGCGTCGGCTCGCTCTCCTTTCTCATCAAACGGAAAACCGTGCCAGGAACGGTGTAATGAACGAGCGTGCGGCCGTTTTTCCGCCCCGCGGTTCAACGGGAAACGCTCGGCCGGCAGGAAGTATGAAAAAAGGTAACTCACCCCCTCCAGACATCCTGCCTCGCCGCCCTTTTCCGTTCTCTCATCTCGGACTCCTCTATCTCCCTCTCGCCCAACTTGCCCCTGCTCTTCCTGCCGAGACTAAATCTTTTTCTCCCGCGAACCATTGCCTTCCTTGTCATTTTCGAACGTCGCTGCATTTTTCTTATCCTCACCTTTCTTTGCACGGTACTCTGATGTAACTGTAAAGGACACCCGTGACAGCGTATCGTCGCTACTTGTAACTTCCGCTAATTCCAAGTAGTACAGGTCAAGCATTCGAGGGACCTGAGTCAAACGTTCATTTCGTTCTGCGTTACCTATAATAACGAAACAGATTCTTTTAATTCCGTTTAGATAACTGTCACTATTAACGGCGAAAAGGTCGCTGCATTTTTCTTACCTTCACTTTCTTTAAGC
Source organism: Anoplius nigerrimus (assembly GCA_914767735.1). Lineage (NCBI taxonomy): Eukaryota > Metazoa > Arthropoda > Insecta > Hymenoptera > Pompilidae > Anoplius > Anoplius nigerrimus. Next base: position 13,652,763 of record OU612090.1, read on the forward strand.
GGTACTCCGATGTAACTGTAAAGAACACCCGTGACAGCGTATCGTCGCAACTTGTAACGTCCGCTAATTCCAAGTAGTACAGGTCAAGCATTCGACGGACCTGAGTCAAACGTTCATTTCGTTCCGCATTACGTATAATAACGAAACAGATTCTTTTAATTTCGCTTAGACAATTCTCACTGTTAACGATGAATTTACCCATTTCCAATTTTCACCGCGCCCGATTTAGACCATTTTCATAATCCCGGCCGTGTATACGATTTTCAGCCGAGTATCCATTACAATTTCTCCTTTCTCTATTTCTACTTAAACGCTCCACTCTCCTGCAGTGCTACCCCACTATTTTCTCCGCTCTCACGTTTCACTTTCGTCTTCCGCTCACTTGTTCGGCCCGCCCCTCCCCGTGCAAATTCTCACCCCTGCGCCTCGCCGACGCCAACGGGAAAGCTTCTACTTTCCGGCGGCGAAACGGGCATGGCGAAAAATCCGACCGCGGATTGTTAAGCATCGCGGCCTCGCAATAACAACTGTGCCGACTGTTACTTATTATATCGCGGCTGCGGCACGCCGTTAATTAACGAAAAGCCACGACACTCGGTTACCCGCACCGACGGCTTGTAGCAGCAGCCCTCGTCCTGCCTGCCTGCCCCCCCCCCTCCACCCCCACCTCACCCTCTCATTTCTCGCCTATGCATTTCGCCACCCCCTCTCATCCCCCTGCCCCTCTCGGCTGCCAAGCGTTCAAAGGAGGACGCCTAAAACTCTGCCTTCGGAGAAACCCAGTTCTACGCCTCGGTTAAAACTGCTTTCAAGCCGGCGACTTTATAGATTTCCTTGCACATCGTTTTTTTCCCACTCGCGATAAGAGGGATATACGAATTTCCGTCATTCTCCCGAAAATACGAGAAGTCGGTGTCGCTCGTCAGCCGTTCATTGCGAAACCGGTACAGGTTATATTTTTAAAACAAGGCTAACGTTCGGAATAGTTCGAATTGCACGTTGATAGGGAAGGGTTCGAGTGTCTCGTTTTTTGAACAAGTGGGTTATGCCGCTGTGGAAGTGGACGGATGGTATAACGTTCCGAAAATGATAGTGGGCATCGATTGTCATTACGAAATTAATCGGAAAGGTATTGATTTGGCCGAAAAAAGAATGGCCAGTTCGTTAGCGTGGCGGCTGGTAATGGATGATTTCGGTAATCATCTTTGATCATTGCCAATTACCTTTGCCTTATCCGTCCCGTGTCAAGCATTAATTCCGTCACATCCTCGCGTGTTAATATCGCAGCGGGTAGCTGTAACGCCGAGCGCTGGCTCACATTGCAGCGATACCCACTAGAATATCATTGTGACGAGGGATGTAATATCTGCCGGCGTCGAATGGAAGCCATTGTGCCGGGACGGCATCGGGGTTAATTAAATAATCGCGGCCGAACGGACGTTTTTCAGCGCCAGTCACGAACGACGCATGAAACTCTGCTCCGATTCATTTTTCCAGACCGGCTTCCTGTCGATCGTCGTGCCGCCGGATTTCGTACCTGAGGACACGTCGAGTGACGTCATGGTTGGCGAGGGAGGTCTGGTAAGTATCATTCCTCATCTACATATGCACCGAATCAGTTTTTCATTTTATCGATGCTATTTTCTGTAGTGAAGCAATTTCTTTTTATTGGTTCGGGATAGTTGTGTAATTGAGCAGCTGATCGGTAAAATTAATTTAATTTGGTAAAGGTATTGCTACGATTTATTTATGAATTATTTTCTGGCAATCGTATGATCGTTCCATTTTTCTGCAATAATATGAGTTGGTCGAGAACAAATTTATTTTCTTTTCGAATTGTTACTATTTTCTGGATTCAACTGAATAATGAGAAAGTCTGGATGGATTATGAAAGTTAATAGCTGATAAACGTTTCAGGCGCGGAAAATTGAGAAAATAATGAAAGTAGAATTAGCCAAATTGTCCAATGATCAGTACATTTACACGTTGTTAAATTAACATACAATTGTAATTGATATAATCACCAACTTGACTTCTTCCTAAAACCGATATCTCCCCTTTCCAAAATAAATTGCTCGCATTTCCACATCGTATCCATCACCGCTAGACGCTCGCGCTGAAAGATTTCGCTGCGCGCAAATCGGCCCTCGCGTCAAAATTTACTTCCCTCCCCGACTACCTGCGAAAGGGACTGATTCTCCAGACAGCGACTCCTTCAAAAATGTGATCCGCAGTAGGTTGCCTTAAAGAGTGCGTTCGAGAGCTCAGCCGGCTGCACGCGCAATGTATTCCAATTCAATATACGCAGCTCGTCGTGTTGTAGGAGGGAGGGACTGTGTGTCTCAAATCAGGAATATTGCCTCCTTCCCGCGCAAAGGAATCTCCTAAAGGAGACACCCCCCGAATGGAGGATACCCGACACGTCCCATTTCCGTCCGCCCGGATTTCGCATCCTCGCTTCCCTGTCAGAGCGGCGCGCTACTGCCAACCTAAAACACGGCACACGCCTATCATAGTGAGCCCGCGCAAATATTTTCGTCTTTCGAAATCAGCCTCGCCGTGACCTGACATTAAACGTTACCGACCCTTCACCCTTTTCTCGGAAAATTGTTCGTCGCAATTTTCACCGACGCGCCTGATTCGGCTGGGAATTACGCGATAAAATTTTCCTTACCGACAAATGGACCGTTTATCTTGAAAGAGGTGTAGGTTTATATTTTAAACAAATGGGGTATCATATAACTTATGATTAGCGCGGTGCAAACGGTTTGCTTGTGTGATAATTAATTTTTGTCTAAAAATGTACTTACAGCGCTTTCAAAATAAACGGTCCAATTATTCGTCGAGCGTGCTTTAAATGCGAGGCTTGATAGCTGACGCCGCGTACTCGAGGAGACTGTACGATTTTTGTCCGTCGATCGATTCGCTCGCCTAAATCGATCAACGTTTCGCGAACAGCTTGAGATCGGCAGCTTGAGGTGCGTACTTAAGAAAATTGCGCGATTCGCGTCGATCGATTCCGTCGGGACAATTTTGCGCGTCCCCGTAATTCGTTTAATGCGAGCAACGCGGAATAAACTCTTCGACGATGCAAATGGGGAAAGTGCGGGATGCCCGGGAGGAAGAGGGCTGGGGGGGGGGGGGGGGGGGGGGGGAGGCGGTAGAGACAGTGTAATGGAAACTGGACCATTGTTACGGGGAATAACTCTCAGATCGGGTAGAGAGATCCATTTACAACAATTGCCGAGGCGCGAGCCGTCGTAGTTAGTTAATTCCATCGTTCTGTCTCGCTTTTTACCCCGCTCGTTCGGTGCGCAAAAAATAAATTCCCGCCACCGCCTCCCGCTCGAGCGTGGATGGGCGTAACGTTTATAAAAAATGGAAGTTTCAATCTCGATCGCGCGGCCGGAATCGAGACGGGCGGCATCGGGGATAAATATGGAATGCGTTCCGTAATTCGCGGCTCGATCGCGGAACGCCGCACGATTCTTCATAGAGGCATCGATTCTCAAATGCAGAGAATACCTTTTGACCTTCGGTCGAGAATTGTACAAAAATCCGGCACCGCTGGATCGCACGCTCTTCGATCGTCATCGCAACTTCGCGTACGTCGACTGTTAACGAATTCTCGCATCCGTCTTCCGTTCAAAGTCAATAATATTTGTCGCTCTTCAAATATTTCTCGCATCGTCCGGATCGAATTTCATCTTTTATCAGGTTCCGCGTCGAACGCGCGCGTACCAAAATTCGTCCAGCTAGCAGGCGTCGCCTCGCCGCTTGCAATTACAAGCCGCCAATTTCTCTCTCTTCGAAATTGCAACCTCACGCAAATAGGCGGCTAAACAGTGGGGATAAGAGGGTTTCGTTAGGGGGCGGAGGGGAGGGTGCGCATCGGAAAGCGGCTGGCTTAATGAAAATTTCCTCTGCCAATTTCGCCGGGCGCGGCAATAAATCCCACACTTGCCGCCGCTAATAAGCATCGGGGGGCAAAAGTTCGACCGTTGAACTTGCCCCCTCTGATATCTGTCTTAGACTTTCGTCCCTCCCCCCCTCCCACCACCCACCTACTCGCTATCCGCGAGTCTTCCTTGCCGAGTGCGCGACGCGAAAGTCTCGGAGGCGGGCATCAAACGTCTCGCGCCAACGGAAGTTGGCTTAATGCAAAGCAATAACGAACCTCTCCCTCCCCACGCTCTCTTTATAATTCCGGTTTCATAACACGTACAGGTGAAGTTAACGTGCCGTGCAAGAGGCGTCCCGCCGCCGCGGGTTTCTTGGCGCAGAGAGGACGGGAAGAACATTATAATTCGGGAGCCATTTGCAGGGAGCGCCCCGAACCAGAAGTCTCACGGTAAGATTTAATATAGACCGTCGACCCCCCCCCCCCCCCCCCCCCCCTCCTCGTCCTACATCCTCAGCCTCATCCGCTTCCCTCAACAGCCACCTCAGCCATCCCCTTGCGCGAGAGAGGCGCCGATCTTCACCGAACTCGGCGATGTACACGATTATGTTTTCCGCGGATGTAATTGCGGAATCAGTTAGTATTCAAATGACGCCGACGGCGGCGTCGATCCGCCGAAGAGCGAAACTTGCGCGTTTTACGACCGCCCAAGGTGCCACCTGACTTCTCTTTCGGATGGGATGTGGCTGGGGCTTGAGCGTTGATTTTCAGGATTGAGAATTCCGTCTGCTCGCGGAATCGGTGGTTAGAGGGATGAAAGAATCGTTCGGGGCTTTTAGGTTATTCGAGTTTGTTTGATGTAATGATCCTTAGGATGGGAGTAGATGTAATTGGGATTATGGCGGTGTAGGGGAATTAAATTACTGATGCTCAGAAATCTTTCTGTCCTTGCTCCTAATTATTCTACATGTCGTGTGTATCGTGTGTACCTCATTCTTTCCATCTAGTCTTGTACTTCTTTTTTTATTTCAGTCCTACCTTCAACCCGTTAGTTTCAACTCGTCTTACATCCCTCACTTTAATTTGCTTTCTGTTTCTGTCACGTACGTCACAGATCTCATCGAGGTATCATCTTATATTGGCCTACGTTACACTCAGTATACACAGCAGTTTTAAGACTGAATGTTCAACGTGAATAATACTTTATTTTCACAGCCGCTAGATCACTTCAGTAATCATTGCTTTAACGTTAAAGTTAGGCGACTTTGAGTCGAACGTACCCGACAAACGCCCTTCGGCGAATCGAACCAAAAATGACGCGCTCGAAATTCCCGGCTAAGCAGTCTATTCGCGAGATCCTTGGCAAGAGATTCCGTATCCGACGCAGCTATCCGTATGGATTGTGAGTCGGGGCGAGGCGGTCTGGTATCTCAGACAGGCTTTTCGACTCACGTACACGCAGTCGACTCGGGGCACCCACGCTTATGTATAATGTAAATTTACGGGCAAAAGGACGAGACTGGTGCGCGGTTCGCGGAGCTCGTGATTAAACGAACGGAGTTAGATTTCGCGAAACGCCCCTTTCTACCCCCTCGCCCCCCCGACATCCATCGCTCGACGCTAACAAACCTTCAGCTCTTTAACGTACCGACGCTCCGGCGTGACACGGCGCTCGCAGAATTCAAGCCACTTTTCTTGGAAATCCGCTCGGAACGCAGCGTCGGGCCGTGACGCGAAATCGGAAATAAGCGAGCTGCAACGAAAATTTTGCCGGCCGACCGACGCGGTCAGTTCCGAGCACCGTTAGAACACGCGTTACTACCATTTTCTCGGTTTTGGCCAGCGGTAACGCGTCATGCGATCAGTTCGGACAGGTCCAGATACTATTTCGAATCGTGCGCCGATACAGATTGGAAATCGTACTAGTGTACGGGTGGCATATTGCATTCCCGTTATTAGGGTATTGGATGAAGTACTCTGTTAATATAACAACGATTCCGACAGTCAATTTTCATAATTGTTTACATTGCTTTAGAATATTCATTTTATTAATGCTAAAGTATACGCTGGTACATTGAGTGGTGTTTGGACACTGGTACGACGTTTGGCGGGATATATTTAGTTTCCTATTTTAAAGCGTCGCTATTGGACCGATTATTTGGAAAGTGGTGTAAGTCCAAATTTACAAATAATTAAATATCACATAAATAAAAAGTTCACACTACATTAATCCTAAATCATATGATATCTAAATTTCGTTTAAATATGGACTTATACCACTTTCAAAATAAACGGTCCAATATAGCGACGCTAATTAATGTAGTGTGAACTTTTTATTTATGCGATATTTAATTTCTTTTTAAATGTGGACTTACACCACATTCAAAGTAACGGTTCCAATATTAATCTCGTTTCGACATCGCTGAGTACTTTATTAAATCGTGTTCATTCGAAAGTTCAAAGCTTCGGTGCAGGGAAGAATGCACGTTTTCCGAATAGGTGCGACCAGGCCAAACATTCGTCGGACGACTCTCGTCTTGGGCACATCAGAGGCAAGCCGAACGACGCATTTGGTATTCACTCAGGCATGGCGTTACTAATAGGAGGCAAATTTCGCGTCTGGCTCCGCAACGTATGCGACTACGGTCTCCCCGCTGTTGGCAAACGCGCACACGTTTCAACTACGCTACGTGTAACGGAGGATTGTAGCTTATTGTCGCGCTACAATGGCGCTAATTATCGGATATCGTGGAGAAACTCGCGGTTCCGCCCACCACTTTGCCCGACCAGCCAAACTCCTCGCCCAATTCAGTACGGCCACTTTTTGGCCTCATAAAAATTTCGGCCGCCCCCATCACCCCTCCGCCGTGTCAATAGTCGCCATCCGATTTTTCGCTACGAATCAAATTCAATCACGGCCAGCGCGAAATTGATGAACGTTCCCGACGCGATATTGAAAAAAAGGACTGCAATATTAAATTGCTGTCCGACTCCATGACTTAAATTACACTTTGCGTACCGTGTTAATTGGCGAGTTCCGTTGTCGGGGAGTGCCGTGCGATTTTTATGCGATTCGTCGCTGAGAGGCGCTTAGCAAGACGTTCGACGGCGTGAAAAATAATTGTCAGGGCAAATGTAACAAGGGTGCGCGCGCAATTTACGCCTAACGGGGTCGCAGGTGAGGTTTCGTGCGCTCGCCAACGACATTCAACCGACAATACAAGCGTACGTGTTCACACGCGCGCGTGTGCGTGCGCGAAAGAGAGCGCGTAACAAATTGCGTTAGGCCGACAACATTATTCTCCCATATTTTTTCCCACGACCCCGCGACCGCCGCATTTGAATATGTTTAAAGAGAGGCCATTTTCGCCCGACGATCGAGAACGTTCGTTAATTAACCGAGAGTTCCATAAAAAATGCCCCGGCCACGTGGCCGCCGCGAGATCTATTGCCTCCAGTTTCGAAACGGAAAATGAGAATGCGTCGTCATTTCTTTTTTGTCCGCGAGTTCATGCACCGCTCACGATACGAGCAGACAATTTTCCGATAAATTTGGAATCGTATCCTCCTTTCTCGGTTCTTCCTTCCTTCGCTCGCCAGCTCGAAGTTTGACGTCAGGCAATCGATCGCGGAATCCGGAAATACACCCGGTTGCCGGCTGTCTCTATTAATAAATAGTTCAGTGGGTTAAATTGTCAACCTTGAATCGCTTCCGAGCCGGTCGGCAGAAGGAGGAAGCTCGACTGGCCGGCCAATGGGAGGGAGCGATTTTCAGGGAGCTTCGACAAAATATTTATGAGCGCACGTCTGGCTTGCCTAGCACAAATTCCACCGCAAGACGTGTCCCATCCCCCTGGCTACCCCTAGCTACCCCTAGCTACCCCTAGCTACCCCTGCTTCCCACCCCCATCTGCAGCGCGCACCACCCTCACTCCGCTCTCTTTCTGTTTCGCGGCCGAAAATCTCGGTAAATCTTTCCTACCGGCAGCGCGGTCGGGACCTTATAAAATAGGTGATCTTCTCCTTATAAGGACGGAGGACGATTTAACGAGGTCAGTGGGTATTAAAATGTCTCTCCGATCGGCTTTCCATTAATCAGAGAATTGCACGGCTGAGGCAGGCGAGGGATGAGGGACGGTGGAAAAAGCCGAGATTTTCCATGCGCGAACGAGCGTGTGTATAGGGGGTGGCTTGGGAATAAATAGGGCCGTGTAAGGTGGCTGGCTAATGCGAGAATATTCCGGCGGATATGGAGACGGTAAATGACGCAGAACACGGAACCGTCGCGGATCAATTTCTATTTTCCCACTGCTTTCGATACCCAAGCATTTCTTCCACCCCAGCCTCGGCAACGTCGGACAGCGTCGTGAGAATAAATCTGTCCACCGGTGGCTGAGCGTGACAAAAAGTTCGAAATAGAGTGACCGATGATGCGAAATTCAAACGGTCAGCGCGTGTAGACAGATTTGACTTGGGTGTCGCATATTTATACGACCCGGTAACAGCAACCAGTCATATAATATTAAAGGTTTATTTAATCGATTTGATTGGAGAATATGTCTTACTATTTCAAATTTACAATTTTTATTGGTCTATTTTCATAATTACCAGTCAATACAGTAGTTTTCTTCCAGCAATTTTAGTTCGTAGCCGCAAAGTCATACTTCATTATCAACTGATCAATTTATCTTTTTCTATCCATCAGCTGACGATTATCATTTTTGTCCCATGATATCAGAGTAAATGCTTTCGAAATATCGAATTCTACATTCATCATTAATTATAACAGGAGCCAGTGATTCATGGTCTTCGATCCGACGATCTACGGCTCCTGCAATAAACGTCTCCCGGCCTCGCGACATTTCAATTCTCACCCTCGCTTACCCCCCCCCCCCCCCCCCCGCAGCCGACCAAAATCCCGAAGCCCATCTTCCTGCCGACGGTCTGGCCCGGCCGCGGACGGGTCCGGCATTCGTGATTAATATTGTTTACGATTCGATAACAGGCATCGAGCAAGTGGCCCGGCCTCCTTCGCGGCCGTCAGCTTTACGATACGAGGAGCGTGTACGATATTACACGCGAGGCGTATTTGCATATTCATGCCTACCGACTGATATACACGCTCTCCGCCTCGCTGCCGGCGTCGGCGCGCGCGCTCCCTCGGTAATTAATTGTCTGCTGCTAATGAAAAACATAAAACTCGCGCGCTTTCAGCCGGTGGCCATCGGTAGCCTCGTTCTCCAACCCCTTTTTTCCCTCCCTCCCCCCTCCCTAACTGCGACGCCTATGCGCCCCCGTACACTTTATCTTTCCGCAAAGCAGAAAAACTCCCGGCCAGCTCAACGTTCTGCTCGACGCCTGAAATTTCACCGGAGGCCAACAGATTTTCATTGTCGCGATTTATATCTAACTCTCCTGGTTGCAAGGTTTTTTAATCTAGCCTGTTTTGTCGAGGGATTAATACAGTTTGTAAAATCATCTTCCTCGCTTTACGTCAGCGAAGTGCGAGCGTATCGCGCAAGCGAGGCTGACAATGTCGCAAGAGTCGGCAGCGGTACGCCAGGGACGATATCAGTGAAGGAGGTCTGAAATTAGTCGGCCGAAAACATCGTCGCGGCAAGACTGACAAACGATATCTCGCCTGTTTTGTCGAGGGATTAATACTGTTTGTAAAATCATCATTCTCGCTTTACGTCAGCTAAATGCGAGCGAGGCTGACAATGTCGAAAGAGTCGGCAGCGGTACGCCACGTACGATATCAGTGGAGGAGGTCAGAAATTAGTCGGCCGAAAACATCGCGGCGCGATAAAGCGTGGCGGCAAGATTGACGGACGGGCGGCTCGGGCTCGTTTCTGGCAACGGTCGGGAAAAATTATGGAGCGAAAGCAGGTAAAACGTGAAATCTTAGCGTATCGCCGGCGAGCGCTTGCGCATAATTATACGAGAGCGAGTCGGCGTGTAAGACGCGTAAATGGAACGCGGCGGGGCGTAAGTTTTACTGTCGCGCGAGCATAACGGTTCCCATGGCAATTTATCATCCGCCACGGGCGCTATCTGTTTACCGTAATTTCGCGTAATCGTCTCGCGACGATAAGAGCCCTTTGACGTTTTAAGGACGACGCCAGACAATTGAAATCCATGGCACTCTGCAGTCTTCTAAACATTATCATCTTTGCCTTTCTTTCTCTTTATTATGCGACGCGATAAATGGACCGTTTATTTTGAAAGTGGTGTAATTCCACATTTAAAAAAAAATGATATATCAAATAATTTATGATTTTTTTTAAAAATGAACTTACACCACTTGTTTTTTACAATTACACTAAATTTTTTTATCGAAGAAACCAAGTTAATACTGTCGAATACGTTATTCAGCATACGGAAAGTCAATGTATTGTCAATCATGTATAACATTTTCAACAGGTGTTGAACGGTTTTGCGTTCACACAGGACTGTTTTAGTTCACGTTCGTCGGCACTGAAAAAAGTTTACACTGCACTCGGCCAGGATTATCGGCCGCCGCCGCTATACAGAACAAACCGGAAGTTACTACGCCGCGCAGGCTTAATAGTCTAGGATTAACATTGAATTATAATATTCCTTGTACAGTATCCCAGCTCGCCGTGGCAGGCTCGAAGGATATCATCTTGGCGCGGATTATTCGTGCCCATCCGAACGATTCCACGCACTTCCGAGTTGCGCAGAGCGTAATCTGCGAAAACTTAACGGCGCCCCGCCGACGCCAATTATCCCCGGCATTCGCGGGAGAAGGAAGCGCATTTAATTTCCGCGTCAATCCGGCCGCCCTGGCCAGAAAGCATCGTTCGCGATTGAAGTTAATTTAATTCAGGCGCATAAGCCGCCCGCGCGGAGAGCCGCAAAATAATCTCTGGGAGCGAATTAAAAATTCCCGCGCATCGGCCACGTTAATATTTCCGCCGCTTCCGGGATTAACGGCAATTGAGTGGGCCGCTAATAAATCGCGTTAATTATTCAACCCTCTCCCACGGCGAAGGGAAGTAATTTTTTAATTGCCCGAAATCGACTCGGCGCCGGGATGGGATCCCTTTTTTTGGTAGGGCAGGTTAAAACGGGGTTCGATTCACGGCACGTTCCCCGAAATGTTTCAGTGACCTCCGTGGCCGAGTACCACGGCGAGGAGCTGAAATTGACGAAGATCTCGAGGAACGAGATGGGAGTTTATCTCTGCATCGCCAGCAACGGCGTTCCGCCGGCAGTCAGCAAGCGTATTTCTATCAACGTTCATTGTGAGTAATAGTGATTACGTTTCTTCGATTCCTCTGTTCTCACTCACTGCCCACGGCCGCCGCGGGAGTCGAGCCAAGTACACTATTTACTGTAGGTGTAACCGACTGCGGACGTACGTATATTTCTGTGGCCTATCCACCCTTGATGAGAATGGCGGTGCTCCTCTTGAAAAGTTAACCTTAGATATACCTCACCAGGTGATGCCGTACATTCATTCTTAACGGATCAACTGCCAAATTTTTGTTTCGATCATTTTGTCTGGATAAGTTATATATAAGCGCGAAAGGTTGTGTAACAGTATAATTATATAAATTCCAAAATCCAAATGGGGATTATGGCAGCTAATGTGTTAATCAGATAACGATCCAATTTGTACATCTTACATTATCCGACTTGACAAGCATATTTTTCGCTGTATTTTCTTTGAGACTTGACGTGGAACAGGGATAGAGATATATTTTTGGGAGGTACAGGGGAGTGGTTCAGCTTTACGAGGGTAGTATTTTCTCTCTCTTTTTCGCAGTTCCACCTGTAATTCACGTGCCCAATCAGCTGGTCGGTGCTCCCCTGGGAACGGACGTCATGCTGGAATGTTTTGTCGAGGCGTCCCCGAAGTCGATTAACTATTGGGTCAAGGATAAGGGTGAGACACGCTTTCGCACTTCTTGCGCGATATCGGTTATGGTCGTCCTGGGTATTTTCGTCCTGCTCCTGACTAGTGCAACGTCCCTCCCCTCGCCCGACGCCTACCCACTTTCCCACTGTCCCTTCTCACCTACTAGGTTATTGCCGATAATTTTCTTGCTCGCCAGAACACGTTCGTGACGCACAGGACTCCTTATATTCGCTGCTAATTTTCCCACGCTTCTCTCACGTAATATTATTCCCAGAATGCGTCCTTAACTTACAAGAGAGCCTTAACTGTACATAATTTTCACTGTTAATTTTTTGAAATTTTTTCTTCGGTACAGTATTTTTTACAAGCTGATCTACGTTGATGCTTAATTTACGACTGAAATCAGGTAGTCTGCAGGGAAAATGACTGTGAATGCGACAATTTGCGTTGACGAATTAAATTGTATCTTGACACTTGAATACCTCATTGACTATTATTTGTCGGATGAAAAAGCGGTCGGCACTGAATGACAATTTGCACGATTCAGGATTGCACGGTCTGCTGTCGGGGTCCGTCACTTCGTTGCGCGTCGAAGCTCCACTTTGAACAGGATTTCGCGGTTATTGATCATTCTAATAACCGTATGGACCGCGTATTTATCACTGATTTTCAACAAACGTTGTTAAGGATATGATTGGATGCGTGCTGAATTCGGATCATAGGGCAGGCTGACGATAATATGTGCAATTTAACTAGTATCACACATTCACTGTCGCAATGAAGTAATGCACTACATTTTTTAAGTATACAGTCTAACTTTATTTTTCTAATATATTTTTACGTTTTAATTTGGATATAGCCAAAGAACAGGTAGAATTAATCCACGCCTATACAGTTAATTGTACAATAATGACATTATTTAGTAACTATGCACTCTTGAAATGTGTCAATCAAACATCGTGAGTTACATTCTCGCCAAATTTGATGGAAACCGAACTTTATCGCTGGAAAATTGGAAAGTAAGACCGCGCCACTTTAATTACGGCGATTAGTTCGTTAATTAATAGCAAGACGCGGCCGATGCTCATACGTTCATTACTCTCGCGAGCCAGACACAATGGCAGGAAGCCGAGTAGGAGAACAACGGCCCAGCGATACGCCGTTAGTCCGTGGGCAATTTTGTAAAACAAGCAATAACGTTTACTCCGCGCCAAAGTTCTGCCACGCACAATGCAGCCAACAGAAGTGTTCTTTAAATTTCACCGTAATTACCGACTGCCAGACCGTACGCGTCCCATACAATAACTTCACGAAACTCATCCTGTGCAAATGATAGCTTTTTACATCTTAACCCTGAACATCTAATAAATCATATTAGTCTC